>OY728130.1:973000362-975712862 GCA_963277665.1 Viscum album | reverse complement strand
AATCCAAAAGTATAAAAAATCCAAATCAAACTCAAATATTTCATAAAAAAATCATTTATTTGTATTAAATGTAAATAATCACTTAAAACCCACTTTTCATTGGACTAGACCCTTTTTTATAAAACATTTCCCTTTATTATAAAAGAAATAAGGGTGGATTCAAAACCTTTTTTCAATAACCTTTAAAAAAAGATAAGAGTAATAATTTATAAAAGCTATAAAAATAGGAAAAAAATCACCTTTATTCTTCAAAAACCATTTCCTAAATATTCAATTCAAGGAACATCATTTTTATTTCTAACTCCACATTACAAAACATTTTCAGAAACCAATTTAAAAGTGAATAAAACCACTAATCAAAAAAATTAAGAAAATATAGTACCTAGAATAAAATAAAAAATATAGAGAAGAAAAACATGAAATAAAGGTACCATAATCTAATAAATAGTAAGGTGTATAAATAAGGTATAACGACTAGAATAATCTAAGTTATCCTATAAAGTATATCAAAGCACCATAGGAAACCTACAATACTCAAGTGCACTGGTATAAACTGGAGATACAATACCTATTCTAACACTAATGAATCCATCTTGTCCTCAGTAGTACTACTAGACTAATCAGAAATAAATGACTCAGAAGCTCCTTCACAACATGGGAAAAGAAAAGTTTCTAGCTCATAGGTCCTCCTAACCCTCTGGTCTAACCATATCAGAGTAGTAAAGAAACAATCTCAAGTGGAAAAAATGTCTATACTAGGGTTTTAACTTATATATACCTCAACATAGTCTCCTAGGACTCCCATGACATATATCAAATAGAGTTGGGAAATCACATGAATCAATATATTGAAGTGATAAAATAAACCTCACCTCCCACACCCTCACAATCAACAAACACTTCATATTTCATTTATAACACATAGAATTTACACCATGCCCCTCAAGATATAATCCATATTATTCAATAACAAATAACCCCCCATGAGTTAATAGGATAATAAGAGGTCTAAATATGGAATTATAGTCATACTAAAACCATTTCGAAAAAACCCAAATTTCCCAACAAGACTTCATCAAAAGACTCAAAATATTGTGTTTATTCTCAATTGTTTTAAGTCCCACTCTAAACCATTCATTAAAATCAAATTTTTGAAATCCATTTAAAAACTATCTTCTAAAATAACTTGCTCAAAACCTTTTTAAGAACCATTTCAATAATCAATATACATTCCATAAAAATCCATAGAAATATTAAAATATTTATCCCAAATTCAAAACAAGACCCATATAGGGTCAAATATATTTAAAATAAACCCTTATATTTAAAACACTTACCATAATAATTTTAAAACATTTGATTTTTATAACTTCCCCTGGAATTACCAAGTGAAAACCTCTTAAAGTTAAAAAAAAACCTCACTTCCCATTTCATTTTATGACCCAAACAAGGTAGAAACACCAAAAAATCAAATTTTATTTAACACCAATTATCAAATAATTTAAAAACACATGAATTTCATGAACCAATTGAAATGAAAATTAAAATATTTATTCCAAGTGGAAAACTTCATTGAAAAACTTCTAATAATTAATCAATTCATTACATAAAGATTTTATTTAATAAATAGGGAATTTTAAACTATCAATCACTCAATGTAATTTAAATTTAATAAAAATTACAAAAAAACCCACCTTGTATCAATGGAAACCAAGAAATAATTGGTTCCCTATGATGTTTAATGCTCCAACAAGCATCAAGGTATCCTCCTTAGGCCCTAATTAAATAAAAACACCCATGAATAACCCATCCTGAATCCCTAATCTAAACCTCAATGATCATAGGGTTCAAAAAAGAGGGGAAATTTAAGGGAAATAATGGAGGGGGATGGGAGGAGGACACCAATAAAAAGGATAATAAATTACCTCTGAAACTCAAAGGAATAAAGTTGGATAGGCCATGAAATTAAAGGGAAGGTATGGAGGAACCTGCCATGGAATGTGTTTAACATGGATGAATAAGGGGAGAGGAAATATAATCCCTTGGGGATCATAAAATCATAATAGAAAAACCTAAAGTCCACTTTTATGTGAATCTAGGAAACTCACATAGTTAGGATGCATAGTTTGGTAAACTATGTGCCAACAATGCAGTTGGAACTATATAAGAAAAAGTCATTCACATGGTTTTTATTAGGAAACTCGCATGATTCTTCTACCCAAGGAACACATGTGTTGAATGGAACTTCCTTGTTATAGATCGATATCGCAAACTTATCACATGGTTTTCCTAACCATGTTCAATATATGTTCAAGGAAACTCTAATGATAGAATATCATCATGGTTACTACTAAGATTCATCGCAAACATTTGATACCCATAGAGGTCAAACAATGTATTTGAAAAAAATCGGAAATATAATTGTGTAAGGGTAACAACATGGTTACTTCTAAACTGTGTGACTCAAATCATGCATAGAAGAAAATAAAATACAGAAAATAAAAATCAAAGAAAAAAATTATCAAAAATTTAAAATTACACCAAAAACTAATTACTATAATAAAAACTACACTAACATAGGGTGTTACAGTCTCTTAACTATGCTAATTTATGATTCCAAAAAGTCCCTTGTAAAGATGAAAGTAATTGAAATATGTCACAACCCACACTTCATGGAATGAGTTAAATTTGATGATAAATAACTATAGATGATCTAATAGAGGAAACTCTTGAACACCAATGATTCCTCTATACTAGACCATCACTCCATAAAACTGTGATATGTCTTCTATCCAAGGTCAACCATGATCATGGATATAAGATCCAAATGATATAGAGATCAAAATTAGGACTCCCCATATTTTTTAATTTTATAAATGGTTTAAAAAATGGGAGAAAATTCTGGAACAAAAAAATCCATTACAAGAAATCATCTCCAAGAACATCCTCTTAAATTACCCTAAGCCATCAATCAAAGACGATCATCAAAAAACTTGTTCTAACACACAAGATTGACACATTATAAGGGAAATTCAACCTTAAAAGAATAAAAACCCACAAGTATCAAGATTCCTCTAAACTTAACATGTATAACATCCATAAGGGATAAATAATAATCATTCTATAATAATAAAATACATGGGATCACAACCTGAGTCATTGTACCATGTGGGTAAACTAGGACCTCAACCTCGAAACATTATCCCATGGTGAAACCCACAAAGATAGCACTAAAGAGCACTCAAATTACCAAGTAAAATATCTTTTCTAATTACTTAATCACCATCCCAAAGTTCACTCATGCCCATGTCAAGAAGAAACTAACCAAAAGACTGATCATAGTATAATAAAAACAAAAAATCCCCAAAATAAGGCAACCAAAACAACAAGGAATGTGCATAAACCCAAAAATCTAAAGGCATCCAAAAAAGTTAGAAGGTCCAAACACCGATCCTAAAATCCACTTTCATCCACCAGAGAATAACTCATGCATCCCCAATGTATACCTAAAGAAGTTCCACAGAGAAAACAACCATTCAAGGTAAACACATGGGATTCCCCAAAAACATCCACAATGATTCACTATGAAGAAACATTAAAAAGGTAACCCACTATAAGGAAACTCCAAACCTTTTTAATAGTTTCATTATAAATTGGGTAAATATAACAAACCTAAGAAGACCTAAAGTGAAAATGGGGATCTAAATTCCTCAAATCCCCTTGGAGTTTGGGAAAATTTGAGAACAAAAAATGTTAAATCCAAAAAATGTATTAAATAATCAAAGTAATACTCCTAGATGAAATTTCATATCTTCTATCAAGGCCTTTTTAGGGGAAACTTAATAACCAACATGATACATGATCCTATATAATGATTCTCCTAAAAAAATAAGTGGTCCCAAAACCAAGGGAGAAAATGAAACTTCACATTTCAAATTTCCAAAGGAATTTCCATTTTTAAAACATATTTTTAAATCCAATTTGAAAACCTCTTTTATAATATCATTTGAGAAACCCAACCATTTTCCAAACGCCTCCTTATTAATAATTTCAAATCACTACTAAGACCAACCAATCTTTATAAATAATTTAAACTAAGGATCAACCCCAATAGTTTTCAAAATAATCCCATAAATTTTAATAAAAATGAAATAAAAAACTCCTTTCCAAAACAATATTTATTCTATTTAAAAAATAACAATATTTAAAATATTACATGTTCATTAAAATTGGACACAAAATCCATTGAGCCACAATCATATCTTTTCTACCTGAAAATAAATTTCAAAATTATATTTTGAAATCAATTACTTCTTTATAAATTATTTCATTAACCAATTCTTAAAAAAAACCTTGAAGAATTCAAATCCTTCATAAAATTCCACCATTTGGGATTAAATATATTTTTACATAAAATTTTCCTCAAATATACTTTAAAAAAACATGACTTTGTTTTTAGCTATAAAAACAAAACCTTTTTCCAAAACCACTACAAAATGGTTTTTAAAAAAACACCCCAAGGGAATTTCTCTCTTCTATTCCAAAAACCATTTTCCATCACATAACACAATGACCCCAGGGTAAAAACCAATTACATTAGCATCAATATCAAATAGAACCACATTCAACTACATTAATTTCCAAAAAAACAATCCTATATGATAACACACTAATGTAACACTCCATTGGAATCAGTCCAAGGATCATGGGAGTTAAAATAACAAATCCAGAGTAAAAACTGTATTTTGTATGGTTTATTCACATGGGAAGGTGAACTATATGTTAATTATCCAATAGGAACTATCATGGTTACATATCCATTCTACATGGGAACCATATGTTTTAACAGCCCATGTGTGTTACTGTACAGATCTAGTTCATTCACTACTTTCACCCTTGATACTCAAATTAACCCCAAAAATCACTAATTTACTCAACAAGGATCAAAGAGTTGTTATAAAATATCAAAATCCACTAACAATATACAAATATAAACTCAAAATCAGGACTAAACCCCAATACACATATAGAAACTGATGGTTTTATTCAATAAAGATCTAGACAAGCACTTTCTGACACACTCCACCTGAGCCCTGATGACGATCCTAGTCTTCAGACTACCCAGACACACCTAACATAACAAGAGGGATTACTCTAATACCATTTTTTCACAAACTAATCTATTTATCCCATTTAATGGACACCTAAACTGGTCTAGGAAATACCCTAGGTGCCTTCCCTATATCCTCAGGTTTGTAACCAATACTACGGTCTCAGAACATAATCATTTGGAACAATTTCACCCATGATAAAACAAATAGATGAAGATATCATAACCACATTAGAGTAAGAAACATAAGTAATTAGAAGAAACTATAGACTAGATTATAATAAAGTTATCCTTTAATACATGAACATGGTACATAAATTAATAAACATAAACTCCCCATAAGCAACAAGTATTAAATAAATAGTACAAATACAACCCGACATTGAAAGAAAAACTAAAAATTCTACATGTAATCTCTATAAGACCCACAGTCACACTCCAAATATCATGTGAAACATCTGGCACAGCCTACATCCCAACCCAATGGAGACTAAATTTAAGGCACCAAGAACCAAATAATAAGATCTGAAAAAACTTAGTGGTGTATACAGGTTGTGATTGAAACTGATCTCCATTGATAAGCACCACAGAGTTTTTGCAATTATTATAAAAGAAAATCCATTTTATTCTGGTTGGAAAATACAATTAAAAATTGGTTTTAAATACAAAATTAAAAAAATAATACAAATAACACTCACACATTCCACAAGAAAATATTTTTATTACATAAAAACAATCACTTGAAACTCACTTTTCTAGGGCCTCAGACACTTTTTATAAAACACTTCCCCCTTCTTCTAAAATAAATAAGGGTGGAGTCAAAACTTTCTTTGAAACAACTTTAAAAAACCAAAAAGGGACCTCTTTCTAGAATCCATAAAACAAGGTAAAACCCATTTTCCCTCTTCCCAAAACATTTCCCAAACATCCATTTCAAAGTACATTATTTTTCATTACAAATCCACTTTCCAAAACAAATTACAAACCAATTTAAAAGTGAACAAAATCACTACTCAAACAGGAGTAAGAAAACATGATACCTAGAATAAAAAACAGGCCAAATAAGAAAAATTGAAAATAAAGGTACAATAATAAAATCAACAACAAGGGATATAAAAAATTTTATAACCATTTGAATCCCCTTAGTCATCAACTAAAGGATATCAAAACATCATTGGAAACCTCCTTGGAATCAAGTACAATTTTCTAAAATGGAAACACAATCCATAGGATGGAACTAATGAATTGTTATCATACTTTTAAGTATTTATAGAATAAATGGAAATAACAATCATAGAATATCTTTATTTATATGGCCATAATGAAGTTACTAGCTCACAATGCCTGCTAACCCTTTCGGTTTAACCACCTTAGAGTGGTCGACCAACACAACCAAGTCAACGCATCATCTATACTAGGTTTTTCACTTATCCAAACCACTACTTAGTCCCATAGGACTCCCATGACATATATATAATGGAGGTGGGAAATTACATGCATCAATATATCAATGAAATAAATTACACCTCCCCTCCCACACCCTCACAATCAATAACCCATTTTCATTTTATTGATAACACATAGAAGATACAATATTCCCCTTATGATTAAATTCACATTCATCAATAATAAATACACCCCCATGAATTCATAAGATAACATGGGGTCTCAAGAGGGTATTAAACTCAAACTTACACCATTTGTAAAATACCCAAGGTGTCAAAAGATCCTTTATAAAAAGAATTGGAATGCCAAGTCACTTCTCAATGGTTTGAAGTCCCACTTGAATATATTATTTAAAATAAATCTGTTGAAATCCATTTAAAAAGAATCTTCCAAAATAACTCACTCAAAATGATTTGGAAGAACCATTATAATAATCGATACAATTTTAATTAAAATAACCAATGATTTAAAAATACCCATACAAAATTCAAGTTATAGTATAAACTATGTCAAATCATTTTAAAGTGACCCACTCCATTAAAAACACTTCCCTCAACCATTTCAAAACATTTAATGTTTGAAACCACCACTTGAATTACCAAGTGAAACACATTAGACGTTCAAAATAACACATACCATTTCATTTTATGATATAAATAAGGTCTAAGAACCATAAATACCACATTTTATTTATAAAAAAAATCTAAAATTATTTATAACATTATTCATTTCAAGGAAGACTTGAAATGAAAATAAACACTTTAGTTAGGTGGAAAACCAACTTGAACGCCTTTTAATAACCAAGCAATCAATCATGCATGGATTTGATTTAAAAAATATAAATTTTAAACCCTAAAGCACTAAATTTATTTTCAATTTATGAAAAATAAAAAAAAACACCTATCGTGTTTCAATGAAAACCAATTTGGAAGTCATCATATGTGATGGAGAATGCTACCAAGGGATCCTCCTTAGGCCCTAAATAAAAAAACCAAGAATAAAAAATCCTAAAACCCTAATCCAAACCCTAATAGACCTAGGTTTTATAGAATAGGGATAAATTGAAGTAAAATGGTAGAGGAGAGGAATGGAGGAGGGAACTAGTAGAAAGGAGAAGAAATTTCCTAAGAAAATCGAAGGAAGGAGGCTTGGAAGGCCTTCAAAATGAATGGAACAGAGGGGGGAACCTCCTATAGTGTACTTCCACCATGTTTGAATGAGAGGAGACCAAAAATAATTCATTATTTATCTTAAAATCATAATATCAAAACCAAAATTTCACTTTTAAGTGAATATAAGAAACTCTTATGGTTAGGTCACATGGTTTGGTAAACCATGCAATATTTGTACGGTTAGAACTACTTAATAAAAAGGCCTTCACACATGTTCTCCCAAGAAACTTACAAGGTCCATCTACCCATGGACCAAATAGAGATTCCCCATTATAGATCCATATCACACTCTTTTCACATGGTTTTATTAACTTTTTGTAATTCGAATGCGAGGAAACTCAAAGAAAGGAAGAGTTGCACAGTTACTACTAAGATTCACCCCAAATGTGTGCTCCTTATGCAATTAAAACCATGAAAATTCAAAAAATAACTAAAGATTTCCCTATATAAAGGTGTACAAATGGTTACTACCAAACTATGAGAAGTAGATTAAAATACAAAAAATAAAACTCAAATAAAAAAATCACAAATTTTAAATTACCCCCCCCAAATATTACTATAATAAAATCTATTGTGAAACAAGGTGTTATAGGTAAATCCAATTATTGAATGCATCAATGACTTCAACATGGTATGCAGTCAATTAGAATTAGTAATGTTATAGTTTTTGGATCCATAGTGGATACTAATATAACTTTTGTTACTTTAAGAATCATGAGATATGATGGTTAACACAATGATAATCTCAAGTGGTATAATGAACATAATGTTTTTAGATGTTTAGAATCTAATTCTGAATGTGGAGATTTGGTGGAATGAGATCCAAGCTTCTACTAAATATGTGAACTGTGAAAATGGTAAGGGTGTTTCACTACATATAAGGGCCAAAAGTATGGGAAATGAAGAAGAATTATAAGCTGAAGTAGTTGAGTTGAATGAATTCTCATGTGTTGTAATTATGGGAAGAAAGGTCATGTGATGGGAGATTTCAATGAACAAATATTCAATTTTGATGATATGATTTTGGAAGTGCAACCACAAATCTAGTTTCATAAGATATGAGTGGTATATTATTAAGTGTTTCTAGTATACTTTAGTATTGGATTATAGAATCTAGGGATTATTTTCACCTAGATTTGAGAGAAGGAATATGAGAAATAATAATTCTGGAAGATTTGGAAAGTTGTATCTTGAAAATGATAAAGACATTAAGAAAAGGTGATGTTTCTGTTGAGCCATGGGATAAAAGCATGTTGAAATTTCAAAAAGTGTAACGCATGATAAGATTTAAAGAAAAGGTAGATTTTAGTAAGATATTTGGAAAATGCAGGCTTCTATAGTACTTTTGTGGTTGAATCATTGAAAGTTACACATGGTTCTATTGTGGTGGCCAGAGGAGTGAAAGATAGAACATTGTACCTGATAGGAGTTTAAAAAGGAACTATGCATACACTAATAAACAATAGTCATTGAACAGTGCTCATATTTATTAGCACTAGAAAAAAGCATGGATAAATGACATTTTTATCAGCACTAAATAAAGAACTGATAAATTTAAACTTTTATCAATGCTTTTTTTAGCGCTGATAAAGGGTGCCCTTTATTAGTGTTTTATTTTTATCACTGATAAAGGGTACCCATTATCAGTGCTATATTTTTAGCACTCATAAAGAAATACTTCATTACATCTTTTTTAGTGTTACTAATGATCCTAATTAATAAAATGAAATAATTAAATTAATAAATAATGAGTTTATAAAAAAAATATTACAATTTTAACTAATTAAATAATTATTGATAGAAATGAATAAATTTATTTTACTATATATAAATTATAAATACTAATAAATAGTATATATTAAATATATAGATCTCTCAAAAATGAAAACAAAAAAAATTAAAATTAAAAATAAGTAAATTTAGAAAAATATTAATCATTTTATTAATTAGATGATTATAGATAATGTTAATAAATTGTATATATTAAATATATAGATATACACTAATGTATATAAATATAATTTATATAATAAAAAATATTATTTATGATTTACATTAAATATTAATATATTTAGTGAATAATGGTTTATAATTAAAAATTAATATGAATTAAAAATACTGACTAATTACATCGATTAATAGATGTAATTGGAAGTGGTTTAATTTTTCAATTTATAACATAGATCAAACATATTATATTAATTCACATATACATAATTAATTTAGTTTTATATAAATACACACACACACACATATTTTTTGGAATTTAATCAATTTATGTTATTTATTTTATATATATTTATTTACAATGTTTTAATATTTTCAATATATATTAAAATTTATTTTAATATATATCAATTTTTTAATGATTTATATAAATAAAACTTATCCAAATTTTCAATATTGTACTCATTTTTAATTAATCAATTTTACCCATTTTTAACATGCATGAACTTAAGATCAGATATTCATTAATAATGTCAAAAATACATTTGTAAAAAAATATTTATAAATAAATATATTTATAAATTTATATTTAATTTTTTTATTTATAATTATAAATAAATAAATAAATAATATTTGTTTAAAAAGTATTTATATAATTATAAATAAATATTTATAAAATTATAGTGAATTTATTTAAATAATGCATATATTTATTGTGTTTATATATATATATATAATGATATAAATATTATTTTTTAAAAAATTATTTATATATTATAAATAATTAATTATATATTCAAAGAATTATAAAATTATTATTTTATAAAAAGTATTATTATCAGTATTATAATTATATATAACAATTTTACTTTTTTTAAGTATTATTTTTTTTTAAAATGTATTATAAGTATTTATCAGCAATAAAAATCACTAATAAAGATTCATGTTATCAGCACTTTTTTTGAAGCACTAATAAAAGTGTCATGATCTATTTTAAGAACATTAATCATCACGAACGCATTCGCGATATCCAAAGATCTCCACGGAATAGACCTACTACTGGCGCTCCTCGTTGTCAAATCTAAGCTCGAATCTATGCAAGAATCAAGGCTCCAACTATTCTAAGGCTTGAATCCAAGTCTTGAGTGATTCAGGGGTTGAACGCAACCACAACTCAAACAAAATTCAGGTTTTTCAATATCTCTAATTTCCCTCGATTATCCACTAAACCTTCTCATCCCACATTTGTATATCCTAACAAGTCTATTTGCACTATCCTATAATAAAACAACCCAAAATTTATTATTTTTTAGATATATTAATGTATCATATTCTCCGATATCATATGGGTCTCCTTAGGACAACATTGGTATTGTGCGACTTGAAATATATTAAACCCAATTTTAGGTCATGTTGTTGTGAGGTATAATAGGCTCCCAATACCTATATTCCATGGCATCTACCTCTTTTAAATATTGATCTTTTGAAAAATAAATCCATATAGTGGCTAGTGCTTTCATTGGTTTGGGATATTACACTGCAAATCACTTGGATGATGAAATATTTGACATCATTGGGGTCTTATATTATACCATGAAACAATTGGAACTAAGAGGGTTGAGTGAGGAGGAACTGAAATATAGGGTTATCCCCTTCTATTTGACAGTTAATTCTATAATATGTCTCTAAAAATTGATGATGAAATTTTTGACACATGAGAACAATTATATAATGATTTTTTCAAGAAATTTTTTCCTAGGATAATGAGTAATGAAATGTTGTGAAAAATTAATGGATTTATTTAGGATGACTGTGAACTATTTCACGAGGCTTGGGATTGGTTATAGGGGTCACTTATGAAATGTAAAAATCAAATGATTTTGATGAATCTATAAAATCAGATGAGAAAAAAATTATATATGTTTGATTTGTCGTCTTATTTATTTAACTACTTCTTGAAAAAATATAATTTTTTTAGTTTTTATTTTTGAAATATTTCAATTTGAATTTAAAAAATATGACTTAAATGCTATAAAAATTAAAATCAAATAGTTTTAAGGTTCTATAATCCTTGGACTATATTATATAGGAAAAATTGATTTTGAGATAAAATGTAATTAATATTTTGATTTTGGGTATTAAAATATAGTAAGAAAATAACCAATTGAATGAGTCATTTTCTAGGAAAAACCTCAGTATCATGGTGTTTTAAAAAACAAAATACTGTTTAATTATATAGTGAAAAAGAATAGTTCATTGCTGGTAGAATTTATTATTCTCAATCCTTTAGGATTGATCCAAAATTCTCTAAATTTTATATTTTCTTTGAAAAGTAACTTATTTAATAAGAAACATTTTCTATTATTTAAAATTTAAAGAATATTTTAAATCATTAAAGAATTAATCTTATACCGCTAGATTTAACTAATTTTGATAAAATAAAATATTAACATTGATTGATATAAATTTAATAAATAAGTTCTAATATAATCTATTTTGTTGAAATAAAGATTATTTTTCATGGATAAAATCATTACATCTTTATAATCCCACTTTTAGTTAACTGTATTAGTTTGGATTTAATAATTTAATGACACGCTATGTTCACTGTGGATTAATAATTCTATTGAATTTTATGTTTTACTTACATAAACTTGAATCCATTTTTAATGTCCTTCTAGTGGTAATATGATTCCCCATAGATGTGATCATCTCAATTATATGACATAAAAAATGTTTCATTATAATACATTACTATGACCTTTCATGTCAAGAGTTTTACAGAATTAGTACAAAAAATTAACTAAAAAACTCATGTATTATTAAACTAATGGAAATGTTTTGGAACAATATAAAAAAAATTGATCCATGAGAATCCTTCATTGTTCTTATTCATATCAAGATCCTCATGTCACATTGTTATTATTCAGATCAATCTTTTCATGTATATATTTGATCCAATTATCATCCTTTTTAGCCTATTCAAATTATTTAGTATCTACTTGGGAAAAAATTATGTTTTTTAGAGTCTTACTCCTTTGAGTTTTCATTGAAACTTTTTTCTCACCAATCAAATTTTACTCATTTATTTTATCCTTTCTTATATTTCTTAATTTTTATAAAAATATAGCCATCATTGAAATGATAATTTTATCATTAATACTTCTTAAAAATTTCTTCATTTCTTTCATCACACATCTAATAAACACTATGTTCGTTTTAATTTAATCTATCTAAAAGTAGATCATTCTTTAACATTTACTTTTGGTTCCACTTTTAGGAATCTCTAATTACCATCCATGTAATTCTCACAAATGGGAGACATTTACCTATGATAATGAATATATTATGTGTATTTGTTTATTTATTATAAAAAATGAATATTTTATAAACCCAATAGGATATCTTTACAATATTATGGATGATTTAAATATTCAATCCAATGTATCTTATTTTATCCTCATCCTACTCACTCATTAATTGATTGTTTAGAGAGATATATTTGTGTTTTTTATCATCATTATTTCTCATCATCAACATATCTCTGTAGTCAATAATGTTTTCTTAGTAAAATCAGTATCCATAGAATTAATGTATTATTTTATATTTATGTTTAATTTATTTATTTTCAGTATAGACTATAAAATAATTTTTTTCTTGTACAAGTGGATTATTTTTTTTCGAATTGGTGTGGTTTGTTCGAAGCTGCTCATGATCATGAGGGATTGGACTTCGAGCCTGCAATTAAGATAATTACAATAACAAAAATTCATCAAGAATGCATACAACCATTAAGAAAAGGTTAATTCCTACTACATATTTTATTAATTTTACAATCATTTTATCAACTATTTGTAAGTTAATTTCCTCATCATTTTTATCTAATACTTATTTTTTTTTTCACAAATCTTTTGGGTGGTCATATTTTTCTTTCAACTATCTACAACAATCCATAAAAGAGATAAAATGATTCTTTCTACCAATGTTACCAAATTTTCCATTTTAAGTTTCTTATTTTGTTGAAATACCAATACTACATATTGATTCAATGTTATTATATGAAAAACCTTTCTCATTATTGAAATCATCTACTCTTCTAACTTTCAACAACGAGAAATGTTTTTCGGTTAACAACATTGAGTCAATATGTTGTGGTGGAAGTTAAACATAGAAAGATAACTGAAATGTGAAAAAATTGGTAGTTAGGATTTTTTTGAGTCTTTAGGATGTGTAGGAATCATCCACACCTCAATCTGACACACGGTGTGACTGGTATGACTCCAACTGCTTCTTTTTATTTAAAGTTGACATTAATTTTAGTAAAAAGGATAGCTGAGATACTCAAAACCAATAAAACATATTATAATTATTTTGATACTTTATGGAAATGATCCATATGTCATTTGATATGTGTAGGAATCAGTCACACCTTAATTTGATGCACGGTGTGACCGCTATGACTCAATGTGTCTATTATCAGTTTCAAATAAATAGTTTAGTTCAAAAAATGTCACTCACTAAAAATAAAGAAAAAATGCTCATATTTTCTTGATAATTTAGAAAATTGATTTATAATTTATTTGTGAGACTTTGGGATGTGTAGGAATTAGACACACCTCAATTTGACACATGGTGTGATTGATATTACTCCAAGTGTTTCTTTTTATTTAAAAATGACATCAATTTTAATAAAAGGATAGCTGAACTACTCAAAATTGATAAGACACATTAAAATTACATTGATACTTTATGGAAATGATTAATAAGTAATTTTTTACATTTATTAATTATCTTCACCTAAATATGATACATTATGTGCCCAATATGAGCCAATGTGTCTGTTGTCAGTTTAAAATCGATAGTTTAGTTCAAAAAATGTTACTCACTGAAAACTGACAAAACGTGGTCAAATTTTCTTCATAATTTAGAACATGTATTAATTATTCATTTTTGACTTATAGGAATTATTATAACATCAATCCGATATATGATGAGATCTATATGAGTCGAAGTGCTTGTTTCTAGTTGAAAATTGCATTTTAGTAAAAATAACATGTGACGTACCAAAACCGAGTAAACAAATTTAGATTGTTTTGATACTTCATAAAAATTATCCATAATCCATTTTTGACATATAAGAATTATTCACACCTCAATATGATGCATGGTGTGACCAATATGACTCTATTTGTGCCTTTTTATTTAAAATTGACATTAATTTTAGTAAAAAGGATAACTCACCTACTAAAAACTGAGAAAACACATTCAGATTGTTTTTGTACTTTAGGAAAATGATCCATAAGTCATTTGCGACATGTAGGAATCAGATCCACCTCAATATGATATACATTGTGTCTGGTATGACTCAATCACAACTAGAAAATTGACCTTTTTGATGAGTCATTTGCGACGGACAAATGACATGTCGCAAATAGTCCATAAAATCATACTATTTGCAATGGAAGAAACTTTTCAATCACAAATAGTTTTGGTAGGGTTTCACACCACCTAGTTCCAAACTCATTGGAAACGAAATTTTTGTGATGGAATTCTTATTCTGTCGCAAATGATCATCATCTTGGAAGTATGTGCGATGGAATTTAAAATTCTTCATAGATACTTTTGACCGAATGACTATTTGTGATAGAATTAATTCTATCAGAAAAAAGTTAATTGATTTAACCTGTATGATCCCTTCTTTCTCCCCCCCCCCCTCTTCTTACTCCTCTCCAACACAGCACCACTGCCAGACCTCCTCTCTTCCACAACATGTCATCGTGTTGCTGCAGCACTCCACTGCTCTGTCAAACCGCTCTGTCACTTAGCAAAGACATTCTGTTGGTCCCTCTTCTACACAACTACAATGCAGCGCCACCCTGGTTCGTTTCGCTCAAATATATAAGGTTTGGACACCAATTTTTTTCTCCTTTACTATTTTTGTTTATTTTGATTCAATATTATGAATATTAGTCTGATGAAAACCTAGGTTAGTCAATTTGCCCATTTTTTATTTATTTTATATTTAAGTTTAATATAAATTTATTAGTTTATTTTTCGTTGTCAATTGTTTTGGTGGGAGTTTATTTCATTTTAATAATGACATGGTCAATTATTTTTGTTTTTCAATTGTTTTTTTATAAATGTTATAAATATTGTTTTGGGTGTCAATTATTTTTTGTTGTTAATTGTTTTTTTATATAAATATTATACATGCTGTAAATTGTTTTTGTATAAATTTTATAAATTTATTATTTTATTTTTGGGTGTCAATTGTTTTTATAGGATTTGATTTCATTTGAATGTCGGTCTTGTCAGTTATTTTTAGTTGTTAATTGTTTTTGTATAAATTTTGTAAATATTTTTTGGGTGTTAATTTTTTTTGGTTGTCAATTGTTTTTTGTATAAATGTTAGGCATTATATCAATAGTTTTTTGTATAAAGGTTGTAAATGTGTTAAAAAAATTGCTTATTTTGATTCAATATTTTTTCTTTCAATATTAGATGCCATGTTCAATAAATGTTGTAAATATTTTTGGCTTTCAATTGTTTTATTTTTCGTTGTCAATTGTTTTTGAATTTAACAAATACTATTAATAAATTTATTTTATTAAAAAATGTTTAAAAAGTGGTTTAATGAAAAACCCAAAACAATTTAAAATATGTAATATTTATTTAAAACTTAGCTAGTAAATATTAGGTTATCTTTTTTCAATGCTTTTTAATTTATAAAACAAATACAAATAATTATTAAAAATTTGAAAAAATATTAATTATTAAAAATGTAATAATAATTTCAATAATTTGTAAAAATTATTAAATAATTTATAATAGTTAATAATTATCAAGTCATTATTATTACTAAATTGTAAATATTAGTAATATTTATTTAAAAATCAGATATAAATAATAAATAATTAATATTACTTTACAAATAATTTTATAAACTACTAAAAATTTTAAAAAAATATTTCTAATAAATACTAAACTATTTTATCAAAACATACCCAAAATATATAAAAAAAAAGAATTACTATTAAAAAATCTCATTAGTTCATATCCATGTTATTTTAATTATAAATAATTTGCTTTAATAATTTTAATAAATGTTGTAATATATATATATGAATAATATTAATAGACATATTAAATGAATTACCCATGTGTGCGATGCTTCCAAAGATTCATCGCAGAAAAAGGTAATGTCACGCCTAGGGTAAAAACCACACCCCGAACCCAATAGTGGTCATCAATGTTTCATAAGATAAACAGTTTTGGAGATATAATTTAAATTTTTAAAGTAAATTATAATAAAAATATTAAATGAATTACCCATGTGTGTGATGTTACCAAGAATCCGATGAACACAAATATAATATCACACCTGGGGTAAACCCTATATCTCAAACCCAATAGTGGTCTCAAATTTTTAATACAATAAACAGTTTGAGGGATAATTTATATTTTTATAAGAAATTCTAGTAAAAATATTAAATGAATTACCCACGTGTGCGATGTTACCAAACAAATGTAATGTCACACCTAGGGTAAACTCTACATACCATACCCAAGGGTGGAATTTGGTGTTTCATAAGATAATTAGTTTGGGAGATACTTTAAATTTTTATAAGAAATTATAATAAAAATATTAAATGAATTACCCACGTGTACGCTGTTACCAAACATCTGACGGACACAAATATAATGTCACTCCTAGGGTAAACACCACATCCCAGACCCAATGGTGGTCTCTGATTTTTCATATCATAAATAGTTTGTGAGATTCTTTAAATTTTTATAAGAAATTATAGTATAAATATTAAATGAATTACTCAAGCCTGTGATTTAACAAACAAATGTAATGTCGCACCTAGGGTAAAACCCACATCTCGGACCCAACAGTGGTCTCTAATTTCTCATATGAGATACCATATGAGAGATATTCTATTTTTTTTAAATATCATGTGTCATATATAATATATTTAATATTTTTATTGTATATGAACCGAGCCTCTATGATACCTATAATCCAATGGTAATCCATCACCTCACTCAAATAAAACTTCATAGAATATTTCAAGGTGTTGAAATATAATAACAATTTGAAATAATTCAAAGTGATTGGTAATAATTATTCTTATTTATATTGTTTTATTAGATAACTACGGACTCAGGAAGTAGAAATAAATTTCTATTATATGATCGTGATTGGATAAATCATTAAAAAATCCAAACATATATAGAATAAATATTATCTACATTGAAGGTGTTGAAACCTTTATATAATTTTCATCTTTGAAATCAGATTTTGTTTCTAAAGGAAAAAATTAAAATTCCATGTCAGAAATTAAATCTTAGGATATTAAAAATGTTTGACAATGTTGAATTTCATATTTTATGTTTTGGTTTTCAAAAATATTATCTTTTTTGGTATCAACATGGTGAAAAGAATTCAGTAGAAAATACAAATTTTTTGGTTCTCAATCCATCATTTCATAATTTAGTACATAAGTCATATGGTCCTTCTATTCCTAAAATAACAACTGAGAATGATATTTCAAATCCTAAATCAGAACCTTCTCAGTTTTACAATTTGTTGAAATCTTCTGAGGAGGCCTTATATCCCGGACTCCAGATGATAAAACTAGTAGATTTTACAAATTTTATGGCTGTTAAATGAAATTTTGGAATGTGAAATAGTTCTTTTGATCAGATTTTATCTTTGTTTAAATCATTATTTCCTGACAGAAATATGTTACCTGCAAGTTTCTATTAAATTAAGATTTTGGTTCATAATATGGGTCTTAATTATCAAAAAATTCATGCATGTTCAAATGATTGCATCTTTTTTTATCATGATTATAAATACTTGGTTAATTATCCAACATGCGGATAATTAAGGTATAAAGAGGCACGATAGGGAAATTCCAGAGTTTCTATGAAACAATTGAGTTATTTTCCAATTACACCTCAATTAGAGAGTTTATTTATGTCTCACAGTACAATTGGATTGATGACATGGTATAAATCAAATATTTCCATCTATAAAAGATTAAATCATCCTTGTGATGGTTATTCATGGAAACAATTTGATCAAACACATCTTTCTTTTTTTCTTCAGAACCTCATAACATATGGTTGTGCCATTCCACTTATGGTTTTTGTCCATTTGTTTCTTATGATAGTCAATATTATTGTTGGCCTATTTTCATTTATCCTTACAACATACCTCCTTATATGTTGTTAAAGGAACCACATATATATATATATATAGCGTAATTAATTACTGTACATCCAAAGAAGAATATTGATGTTTATTTGTAGTCACTAATTGATGAGTTAATTTCATTATATAATAACAGTATGACTATATTTAATATAGTTTCATATAAAAAATTTTATAGTGAAGGTTTAATTATTATGGACAATCAGTGACTTTATGGTATATGGTATATTATCTAGATGGAACATACATGGTCTAAAATAATATCTCTACTCCATGGGTGAGAACAATGTTTTTATACTTAGAAATGGGATAAAGGTTAGTTATTTTTATTGTCATCTTAGATTTATTCCTATGAATAAACCTTTTCAAAGGTACAAAAATAATTTTACAAAAGGTTGAATTGAAATAAACAAACCTCCAGCAGTTCTCTCAAGTAATCAGGTAAAATCTATTATCTCTGCATTACCTCCTATTACTTTTGGACCAACCATAAAAAAACAAAAAAATGGTTTTGGTAGATATCATAATTGGATAAAGAATACTATTTTTTGGGATCTTTCATATTGGTCTTATTTGTTGGTTTGTCGCATGTTATATATAATGCATATTGAGAAGAAAACAATTTATAAAAATTATATCTACTTATCTTGAAGAACTTCATCAAAAAAAATTGTATATTAGTTTCAAAGACTAGTATGTTATGTTTCTTTCGATAGAATAAGAAATAATTTTTTCAATGATATCTGTTATTAATAGTTTTTATTTCTTATTGGAAATAGAACATGAAAATAAAATTGATAGTTGATTATGTGTGCTCAAAAACCCTCTATCGAAATTGGTAAAATCTTATAATGGGTATGTAGTTAATGGATTTCGATTTCATGCATGCATATATGGTGACCCAAAGAAATCAATGAATAGAGGTGTTTATTTTAAAGGATACCATCATAGTAAAGTGATGTTTAATTTCATGGTATATTGGTAGAAATAATTGAGTTCTGTTATATGGGACCAAATTATGTAACAGTGTTTAAATTTCATTGGTTTGATAATGATCGAGGGTTGTGAGTTCATCCATGACATGGAGTCATTGACATTAAATATAAAAATATTCTTACATTAAATAGATCATTTATGTTAGAACATCAAGTACATCAACTTTATTATGCAAATTACTGTGATTGTTTTAGATATTTGAAGGATTGGTGTAGTGTGATAAAAATAAAATCGCATGACAAACAATTTACTGAAAATAATGGTTATGTGGAAGTGAAACATATTGAAATTTTTCAAGAAACATCACAAAATATATCTCTTACTTCATGAGATATAAATATTGATAATGAAACCTCTCATTTAAGGGCTTATGATATAGATAATGTTGATGAAGTAATAAGGTATGGTGAAATTTAAAGTCAGATGGAAGTTGATGATTCTGAAGATGACGATGAAGATATTTTTTTAAAAGGTGATTCCTTGGCCCAAAATGACCAAAGCACACATATTATTAAAATAAATATTACAAGCATCTAAAATATGGGATCATATTACAATTTTTTTCATTAAAGGAAATAAGAGCACTGGGGAGTTCTTCGAACTAGATAATGTCCTGATTTACTCCCATGTTGTCCAAACTATCCACATCCGTGTTTCCTTCTTGATAAACATGTGTGATGATATAGTTAAGATCAATAAGAGAATGGGTTCATTCCATCCAGTGGGTAGTAATTGGCCAATCAATATGTGTTATTCCATTCCAAATCTCTTGAACTATAGTCATCCAGTCACTTTCAATCCATAGGTCGTTCCAACCAAAGAGCATGGAAAAGGCAATAACATATATCAAACCCAAAATCTCAGCTTCAAGGGAGGTGTAAATGCCACATTTACCCATGAAGCATCCTAGTATCTGACCAAGGGGATTTCTGAAAATAGCACCACACCCTACAGGTCCCGGATTTCCCTTGAATGCGCCATCAATATTGATTTTGATCTATCTAGGTAGGGGTCTATCTAGAACACCTCGATAGTGCGATGAGGATAACATAAATTTCCATTAATCCTTATATGCTTCAAGATCCCAAAGTCATGAATGGAATTGTGGAAATGTCTCTTTTGAATCAAGTCTGCTTCATGTATGGAAATTAGGATCTTCATCTAACCAATATCTTGATTAAATGAGTAATTGTTATGAATTATAGCATTCCAATCATACCAGATCACATAGTGGAGCTTAAGAAACGCATCAAGGAAGAGGTTCCTGATTTGCTGAGAGGCTTACATTTCTACACATTTTTTAAGTTGACCATTGATGGAATTAATAATCAACCATCTACAGTCAAAAATGTCAAGAATATAGTTCCAAAGAGAACAAGAAGTAGTGCAAGAGAGAAAGAGTTGGTTATAATATTTTTTGTATTGATTACAGATTTTTTACTTAGAGCAGAGCTGGATGCCAAATGATTGTAGGAAAATTTTAGTGGGAACTCTATTGTGAGAAAGACGCTATATGAGAGTGAATCTCAAAGGTTTTATCCAAGGTTTGTTGAAATGTTTTAACCAGTTGTAATCTCTCTCAGAGTTACAGAAATAATGATTGTAGAATTTTTTTAATTTAAAAATACCATTGTGAGAAGGTTCCCAGATTAATAAATCATTAGTGTGAGTGAAAGAGTAGTTTTCAATGATGTTCAGAATAGTATCAGGGAGGTGATCATGTTGAGAGTTGAAAATGTATCTAATAGATCTGTTGGTATTACATTCTGTTATTTATTAGTTTTTTATAATTTATATCTTTATTAAAAATTTATTACATGTAAGAATATTTGTTTTAGTTGGCTGTAGATGATCATGACAATCTATTTCATTCTCTCACTGATGTTGGACTTCCTGCTGATGAGCCCGATTCAGCTGAGCCTCAGGCTGATGTGCCTATTAGGAGGGGGAATGGTCTTGCTCGATTGATGATTCTCGATCCTGTTCTAGAGAGATGACCATTTATTGATTCTGATCCTCGTTTATAGAGGTAAGTTAATTTATTTATGATATTAAATTTATATTTACTTTTTTTATTAATCTTGTTAATAATTTTATGATTATTTGTTTTTATTTTCATATAGTTTTGAATTTAGTTTTTGGGAAAACTGGATCGATTCTAATAAATTATTTTTCCGAGCCATGGATGTCATGGGACATGGTTTCCATCACTGTGTGTCACCATATGTTTAACCACAGGATTGTACGATATTAAATAATTATTTTATGATTTATTTAATTTCTAACATATTATTTTCAATTATCTTGTATATTTATTTTCTTTGATTCCTGATAGCCATAGAGGTCTTATCCAAGAGGCATGGGATATTTGTATACTTAACTTCTTTTGTCATTTTCCACACAACCTTAGAAAGCAAGCTATGGATAATGCTTGTGCAACTATTTGTTACTAGTCTTGTGTATCCCATTGACCCGACTATATCTCAGCTTATATATGGGATGAATTGTGCTTCTTCTGGAAAGGAGATACTTTTAAGAGGAGTTCATCATCTGGATGTCAGAGTCAAAAGAGGAAAGAGGTCACACATAGGGTCATAATTCATACATTTAGCATACATCGACAATATATGGTAAGTGATATTATTTGTTAATGTATATATAGTTTAACTATAATACGTTTTCTATATTATATAGGTTTATATTGACCTATCTATTATGGAGTTTGAAGTTTATAAGAATATTTATATTGATCCTTATATAGGAGAATTTGTAGGCGACCGACAACGTCATATTGTGGTTAGTAATTTTTTTAAAAAAAACAAGGATATTAATTTTATTATTATTCTACTTTTTCATTATATTTAAAGGAAATGTATGAGACTATGACTTCTCAATCATGAGAGAGTCAAGGGGAGATAGAATAGGATTTCACTAGTGATTTGGGTTTTGATGAGGGGGCCTTGATACAGGATACTTTTCAAGGAGTTGAGAAAGTTCAGGTGGTTGGTATTGGTTCTCAATTAACACCTATGGGTTCTTATGGTACATCTGTGATGGAATCAGTGAGCGTGAAGGGAGATCATGGAGAGTAATTATCGATGTCATCATCCGCTGCACATTATGAGGAGATGTTGAGTGATCAGGATGATATGATAAAGCAGATGTAGAAATAGAGGGAGGAGGAGCGTGAGGAGGAGCATCTAAGAGATGATCAGATGTTGGAGTATATGTAGTTACTTGTGTGTGGCGTCGGCATGGAGTCCCCCCTCCAAGTTCTTTAAGTGATCCTCCCCCTGGTCCTCTGAGTGATCTTCCACCACCACATGACAATTAAGGATTTCTGATGTTTTATAACTATTTTGTAATTTGGTTTAAAAAACATATCAAGTTTCAAATGATGTATTACTTTTATGTCTGTTTTAGTTTTTTTATTTTTTTTTAAAAAATAATTTTTTTAATGATTTTTAATTATTTTTCAATTTAATAATTAATTTTAATGATTTTAACTTTATAATTTTTTTAATTTATTTAATTTTTTTAAATAAATTTAATTTTTTAATTATTTTAAAACATATTTAATTTTCTAAAATTATAATTAATTTTTTTAATTAATTCTAATATTTTAATTTATTTTAATTACTTTTAAGTGTATTAATTTTTTAATTCATTTAATTTTTTAATAAAAATTAAGTTATTTTTAAAGATATAATTTTAAAAAAATCTAATTAATTTTCATTAAGTTTTAATTTTAAAATTTATTTTTAATTTTAATTTTGTTTAAAACTATTATTTGTGATGGATGAATAGTTTTTCACAAATAATTAATTATGATAGACCATTGAAATTGTTTATTTAAAATATTATGACACTTATTTGCGACAGATAGTCCATCTGTCGCAAATAACTACAATTGGGATGTTATTTTTTGTGAAGGGCTCTCGTCTTAAATGGCTTTTTTATGGGATTCCGTCATGAATACTCCAGCGCAAATAATCAAAAAACTGGTAGTGAATGTGTCCATTATCAGTTTAAAATCAATATTTTAGTTCAAAAAGTGTCACTCACTGAAAATCGAGCAAACGCACTAGGATTGTCTTTATAATTTAGGGGAATAATTCATAAGTCATTTTTGATGTGTAGGAATTGGTATCACATCACACAAACACACGATGTGACTAGTATGAGTAAAAGTGTGTGTTTCCAGTTTAAAATGACATTTTAGTAAAAAATACAAGTGATGTACTCAAAACCAAGAAAACATATTCTTATTGTTTACAAAATTTAGGAAAATGATCTATAAATGTGTAAGAATCATCCATACCTCAATCTGACACATAGTGTGACCAGTATGACTCCAAGTGTGTTTTTTCAATATATAAGTATTAGTTTAGTATAAAACATGCATCACATCACCAAAACAGAGAAAACGACCTTAGATTGATTTATCTTAAATTAAATTATGTATCTGTACTTGATTTTTATGATTTCTGGTGTTTTTGGTATTGTGGTGTGCTGTTACACCACACAGCACTGGTGCTGTAGTGTGTTGTCATAGCACACTATAGTGTACCCCTTTATCAGCAATTTTAAAATCACTAATAAAGGACACATTTATCAGTTCTTCTATAAGCACTGGTAAAGTACCCCTTTATCAGTGTTGATAAAAGACTCGATCTTTTAATCTCACTCCAGTATTCAGAGCTTTTATTATGGTAATAAAGGCCATTTTTATCATTATTAAAGGCCTATTTTGTAATAGTGATATAAGAAAAATATCTTATGCAGGTTATAGAATGAATTTCTTAGTCACTTAAGGGAGAAATGGATGAAACTCATTTCTACTAAAGGAATATTGAAAATCATAAGCATATAGTACAAAACAAGTGAAAAATGAATCCTTAAGAAGTAATGTAAAGTGTTTTTTCAAAATGAAGAAAATTCTCCCAAGGATCAGAAGTTATAGATGGTCCATATGGATGTGGTGGGGCCTTGTTTTTTCTCATGGAGGTTCACTACCCTATATTACCCTAATTGAAAATGTGACGTAGAAGTTTTGATTGTTCTTTCTCAAGAACTGGTCCAAATGTTTTAGAACCATTTTTTGATGGGAAGACATGGTGGAAAAGGAGACAGGAAGTAAACAAAAAAATTTGAGGTATGAAAAATATTGGGTAATACAGAAGTGGTTAATTTTTAAATCTCTACTAGTAAAAAGGAATACAGTTTCAGAAGATTATACCCAAAACTATGTAATAAAATGGAGTTGTAGAGAGGATGAACCATATTTTAGTGGAGAAGGTGGGGAGCTTGAGTGTACATGTTTGTTTTCCTAAAGAATTTTGGGAAGAGGATATAAACTATGATTTCTACTTAGTGAGAAGAATATCATCATCTCTATTGGGGTAAGAACTTTCAAAATAATAATGATTATAAAATAATATTAAAATTAATCATATAAAAGAATTTGGTTTACTCTCCTTCATCCATATTGACTCTAAAGAAAGTGAAAAGCCATGGGCTAAGTCTTAGTCATGTTTCTTTGTATGGTATATCAATGAAGACTTTGTATTTTATATCTAGGATAATGACTAATGTATGGATTTTAGAATCTTAAATGTCACCTTCAATGAAGAGATATTGTGAAAATATGATAACTAAAAATAAGTTGTATTTGAGGTCAAAGAATCATTATAAGATAAGGTTTATCTAAATGGAATCCTGGAAGTTCTGGATTTTTTGGAAAGTTCAGAGAGTATGATAGTTTCAAAAACACTAGATTTTCTGGAATTAATTATATATAGAATCCATGTTTTGATTATTCTAACAAGGATAAAAGTACAAAAAATCTTGGGTACTGTGGAAGCTCAGAGAAGAGATATGGATGGTGATGTTCTAGCAGTAGTGTTTCCATAAGGAGATGATCCACGTGGTCAATTATATAGGTATACTAGTATTTTTTACTAGCTGTAGTGATATGGATGTGACCATAACAATTTTCATCTCAAAAATGATGGAGATCCTAAATGTCCAAAATATGCTGCAAATTTTAGTGACTCAAGATAATTAGAGTTAGATATAAATAATGAAATGAAATACTTACATGTTTTCAGGATATAGGAGCTCATGGAATGACCTTCTAGGAGGAGAGTGCTTCAGAATAAGTTAGTTTATTAGTTAAAAGAGGAAGTGTATGGTAAGAAATAGTATAAGGTGAGGTTTTTCATAATGGTTTTTAATAAATGAAAGGTATATATTTTTATATGTTCATTTATCCAATAGTTAAGCATATGACTATTAAGATGGTACTCAAAATGGTTTACATATAAGTATTTCATTTAGAGTAGTTAAATATGGAAACCATATTTATTTATGGAGACATGGATGTGGATACTTAAATGGATCAGTCTAATGGTTTAATTGAGATATAGAATAAGGGTCTTCTATGAAAGTTAAAACAGATCCTATATGGGTTGAAATAAGAACCAAGGTAGTGAGATAAGAAGTTTAATACCTTTATAGTGCAACAAAATTTTTTCTATAGCAATACGGAACATTACTATTATAAAAAGGTATATTGTGATGGGAGTTTCATAATTTTACTTTTTTATGTGGATGAAATTCTCATTATTGTGTAAATAAAGGAAAGTATTGATGAGTTAAAGGTTGAAGTGTCTGAAAGTTTCAAGATGAAGGATCGTGTTCTATTAAAATATATTTTTGGGATGTGGGTTCTAAGGTACATAAGGTCTAGAATTGTATTACATACTTAGTTTGAATATATCCAAAAGGTGGTAAAATTATTAAAAATGAGTGAGGTACAACTGGTTGCCACTCCCCTAGTTGGAAAATTTAAGATAAATAAATAAAATTCACCTATAATGGAATTAGAGGTTGAGTATATGACAAAAGTACCATTTTCATCAGTGGTCGAAAGCTTTATGTATGCTATGGTTTGTATGTGGCTGAAAATTACACATGTGATGGGATTTATTATTAGGTTTATATTTAATCCTGAAATAAGAAACTATGAAGCAATTAATTGAATCCTCAGGTGTCTTGAAGGTTCCAAAAGATTTTTTCTCTATTTTAGAATAGACTAGACACTATAGGGGTTTTTGAATATGGAATTTAGAAGAGATGAATACACCCTAAGAAGCACCATTAGTTATATTTTTACTTACTAAGGTATAACTGTGAGTTTAATATCAATGTTTCAACCAATAGTTTCTCTTTAAATCATTTAAAAAGATTATGTTTCACTAATAGAAGTTGTAAAAGTTTTGGTTTGTCTGAATGGGCTATTAGAGGATCATGAAAAAGGAAGGAGGATGAGACATTGTTCAGTGATTCACAAAGTGAAATTCACTTAGCCAAAAATATAATGTTTCACTTTTAGATAAATCATTTTCATTTGAATTATCACTTCATATGAAACCTATTGGGTGATAAAGTGATAGATCTACAAAATTTGAATGGTGTTCAAAATCTATCAGATATGGTAACCAAGGTCATAGTCTCGAATATGTTGTGGCAATGTTTTTCTTCAATTGGGATGGGATTACTATAAGTATATTGGGGGAACCGTTTAGTTAAAAAAGAAGTTTGAGAGTATAAGTTATTTACATGTACTTATGGAGGACTTGGTGGTGAAGAATGAAAATGATTCTAAAATAGAAAATTATTAGGTTCAATCATGTGAGAAACATTTTCTAACCACATATTGGAACTTTCATAAGGAGTGAATCTATAATTCTAATTCTAAAATGGAATGGTGATGTTGGAGGGACATGAATAAAGTACGAAGGTTTTGAATCAGGAATAATAGAAGAAACATTTGAAATATGACTATATAAATATAGTAAATCCTATGTATAAATTACTCTAAAGGTTCAAAGGTGGCATAAGATTAATCTTAAGATCTATGTATGTTTAATGTAATGTGGAGAATTTTTAACATCATACTATTCAAATAAAGGAGTTGTTAAGTAGGTGAATAGTTTTTATCAAGTGAAGGGATACCCATAAAGATCATATCTAAAGTCAATACTCTAGGAAAATATTGGAATAAGGTGAAACGTCTTGACTAGATTTTTTTTGTGAAAATCACCTATAAATATAGAGGCACTTGTGATTATGAATAAAACTTTTGATGTTATAATCATATTTTATTTTCTTAATAAAATTAATTTTAGTGCTTTTTATATGTATTAAGACTTCATCAAAACCATGTAAATATTTGTTTAGTTATTTGATTTTCTTTTTGTTTTCTTTAGGAAGTTCTTGTTTAGTGTGTATTTGTGAATTGTGGTGTGTGGATGGGGTGATATTTCTTCCCAGTTTCAGATGCATCACAAACATGGGTTCATTTTGATTTAATGGTTCTAGAATTTATTTCTTCCTATGTAAATTATGGAGGAAAACTTATAATTGAGAGGTTCTTGACCCATTAGTTGATCATTCCATCGGTTAGAGATTAATCAATAAAGGATTTTTCCTCTTGTGTGATGAGTATGACATATGGGCCCCCTATATAGACAGATTTAGGAAGTATGAAACCTTAATTAAATGGTATATGTGATGTGTTTATAAATATAGTGAGGTGAATATGATATGATCATCCATAAAGGTTAATGATACATGATGTATTTATCAACCTAGTTAGTCTATACAAGGAGAATAAAGAACATATGAGTGGGCTATATGGATTTGACATGAATTTTTTCCCATGTTCACTCAATGCTTTAGACATAGGGGTTATATGAAAATCCATGCTTTCATGTAATGAAATTAGTGGGAAAATTTATAGAGATACATGTGTTTGATAGGGATCGCGTGAGATCCCTTCATAGCTTATGTGATACCCATGATGACACTATTTGATGTGTAGTTCAAATATTGAGTGTTTTTTAGAATTATATGGTGTTTGAAGTAAAATTTTGAGGATTTTTATGAATTTTCTAGGTTTCATGGTTAGATAATGGTTTTCCTAAACCATAAATAAAAAAACACATATTTAGGATATATAATTCTAGTATCCCCTACACGATTTCTACACTATCTGTTAAACTCTATAGAAAAATTGTGCAACCTTTTAAATCCTAAAATAATTTTTATTTAAAAATATGATATAAGTGATATTTTACCCCATTTAGTTCCCTCATCCTTGTATATCAAATAGTCATTTACCACCCATATTTATCCACTATTTTTTCTTTTCCATGATGATTTATCATCAAATGCGGTTGGTTCTTCAATTTTTGTACATCTAAATCACCTCCTATCATCTTATTTTTCCTTATTCTTATAATTTCTTTCCCTATTATATTTATAGAGACCTAGGGTTTCAAATCCTTAATTTTTTATTTGGGGTTTATCTATTTTATGGATTTATATCCTCATTTAAGGACTCTTATTGAACACAATAGGTGGAATAACATTGTTTATCAATGGATTTATTATTCCCAGTAGGTGGATTCATTTATTTACCTTTACTTATAAAATTTTAAATTATAGGGTTTTCTAAATCATGTTTTAAATTGAGATATAATTTATGTTAAGTGTATAATTTATTTTAAGTTATCATACAACTATTTTCCATAATTTTTTATTTAACATCAAATTGGGTCTCTATGTTTAAAGGCTTAAATTTTTCTTATATAAAACTGGTGCTCAAAAAGTGTTTGTAACAAAATTAAACTTGATTTATTAGAAAATAATTAAAGTTATTTCCATAGATTACACTCTTATAGTATAAAATGATTTATTAATACATTTTTATTAAAGGTTTCAAATGTTAGGGGTGTGTTTAACTATTTTTAAGTTAACTTATTCAGTTAGAAAAACAATGTCATTGTTTTCTATATTTATGATTTTGAAAGGTCTTGATTGTGTTATAAAAATGGGTAATTTCATGTTATCTGTTATATTTATAAATTTTAGGTTTTATTTAGAATATTATAATTATTATTTTTGAGATTGATTTCTTACTAAACTTAAAAATATTCCCTTTATGTTGTTTATGTGAAAAGTGGATTATATCAAGATGTGTGATATCATAAATGTGATTCATCATAAAAAATGGTCATTTTTATTAGTTCTAGGAACATTTTGGAATAATAAAACACTAAGATTTTAAAATTTTATCACTAATTTAGTTGTGAAAACTTCATCACAGTGATGTGTGATGCCCGCTTACAACCCGGAGATCCATTGTTGAAGGAATTAGGCATTAAAATAAAGTTGAACCATTACCTCAATTTATTTTTTGACGCAACCATGTTTCGCTCATTGTGGTTGATCATCACTTGAATAAACTAACATAGGATCCCCATAGATCATCCATATATTATCTATATACATTTTAATCATATATATTTAAACTCCAGGTTCTAGTTTAGAGAAAAGAAAATATCTTTTATGCTATCATGATCACGAGATCACCATTTGTTCGATCTAGAATGGGGAACTTGAATCAAGTTGATTGGATCTCCCTGTTATCTTTCTAAAACTTGAGATAGATCTTGAGAAGATAGAGAATTAATGTGAATGAATAGTCCACTTGAATTTGGATTAAATTTATATATATAAATATAACTAGGTTTTATTTATTAAAATCACACTTTGGTTCTTTAATAAATAAGTCCACCTAAATTAAAATAAATTTGACATTTATGATGTGTTTAACATGTGATAAATGTAATAAATATGTTATCACTTACTTGAAACATCTAAATTAAGTTGTGTGATAAAATACAATCCATTATCTTGGCATGTCTCTCCCAAAAATATTTAACGAACCATGAAAAAAATATTTATTCATAAAATATTATTTCTCATGCTCACTTAAGGTCTACTGAATAAACTGGGGAAATAAATTCTCTTCTTATTATTCTAAACTAAAATAATTTTGGATTTATTTATTTATTTATTACTATCATTCAACCTCGAACATATCTCATCCATCTGTGTGGGGTCCACTATGTCCTAAACACCAATTCACTAGAATTGGACAAGAATCTAAATGTGATTCATGTGTGACCCTCTAGGTCCTTACCACAATAGTAGTGATAATTAATCATAGACCAGGAGTTGAGTATGTCAACTCATCAAGGCCCCTAAGGTGATAAGGTATAGTCATAGAAATGACAATCTCACTTATGAACACAAGTAATGTAATATAATTTCTTTTTCATACAATATATCATAAAGTTAGATGCAAAACTTATGTCACCATCCTCACCTAATTTATTTATTATTGACCATACTAGATAGACTTACCTTTTTCTACCATGTCTATGGATTTCTTAAAGGTATTATCATCATGGTAAACTGAACCAAGATATATATTCCTTTTAGAAGTGAAAAATCATATCTTTATCATTCAACCAATGTCATACCACCAATGACACACCCAATGCAAGCTACCTCATCACAACAACAATGTCATTGTTTTCATATTTTTTCAAATTATGTGATCAAATGGTACATACTAATAATGAAGTTAAGTCAAGAGACTAATACACATGCTCATGGATTGGAATAACCAATGACACCTATAAAATTTGGTGTTCCTATTAGAGGGATAGTCTTCATGATCTCATCTTCTTGAGATCACCAAGTATGAACTTCATGGAAAGATGTATCAATGCTTATGATCACTCAAAATATGATATTCAAATATCATTTGGGTCTTATTAGTATGATTATTATATACCAAAGGACATATATTCAATATTACTTTCATTGTATCCTATGGTTCTCATTATAGTCTAAAAACTACTATAACCTTTTGATATGAAATGTAATCTAAGGACATCACCATAAAAATTATAGATGTGGAAGTATCAACACTATAATGGTAAGACAAATATATGTATATATCAAACTTTGTACATGTAATGGTAATAATATTACATACAAAATTTGGGTCTATGGAACCTACTCACAACACTCCCACTTATACTAGAGCCAATTGCTAACAACTCTCAATCTGATAGCTCCTATATGTGAATCATGTTTCTTATAAGATATGGATTTATTCAGTGGGTCTACCATGTTATCCTATGTCGAAACTATAATAACTATGACTTCACCTATATTTTTTAAATCCATCAAGAGATGAAAATTTTCAATTATATGATTTTTCCTCTAGTGTGACCTAAGATCCTTAGAAAGTACTACTATAATAGTATTATCATAATAAAATGTAATAGGGTCTGTACTACTAGGAAAAACACCAATATATAAGACAAATATGTGTATCCAAACTTCCCCCTTAGTTTCATCATAAGGAAATATATATATGTATTCTACTATAGAATCAGTGAAAATGTGTTTCTTTGAGATTTTTTAGCTCACCACACCACCATTCAGGAAAAATAAATTGCCTAGATATGATTTCAGATCATCATGATCTATCTAGAAACTAGAATCAATGTATCCACTCACTAACAGTTTCTTATTTCCTTCATTACCTAATAAAATATCCTTTTTACATCTCAATTTTCTTAGGATAGGTTTTATAGCTTACCAATGCCACTCTCTTGAATTATCTTAATATCTACCCACCTTGCTTAAATTAATTTCAACATAAAACCTAGTAAATAGTATGGAATACATGACAGATACTACTGATGAATCATAATGGATTCTACTTATCCTTTCAATATTCTCTTATGTTTTTGGAAAAAATTTCTTATAGATATTGATACCATGTTAAATTGGAAACAACCATTTCCTAGATTATTCCATATTACACTTTTTTAGTACCTTATCAATATATATACTCCGAATTACCCCCAATAAGCCTCTGATATCTATCTCAATAGATCTTCATACCTTGAATATAGGTTTATTTACTTAATTTTTTCAAGTATAATCATTCATTTAAACAATTATTAATAGACTATAATACTTTCACTTCATTTTTTATAATTAATATGTAATCAATTTATAATACCAATAAATTGATGAAATTTACACTAAACTTATTATAGATGTATGGTTCACTTTCATTCTTGAAAAAACCAAATTCTCTTATAGAGTCATCAAAATGAAAATTCCATTATTATGATTTTTTTATTTATCCTATAAATTGATCTCTATAGGTTGAATACTTTATCATCACTCTTTGGACCAATAAACCCTTGGAGTTGAGACATATAGACACCTTTAACCAACCTCTAATTTAGGAAAGTAGTTTTGAAATCTATGTTCTATATTTCATAATCATATAAGTATTGTATATAATATTTAGTAGGATTTCATCATCTTGAATGGTGAGAAGGTTTTTTCATATTAAATTCCTTGAAGTTTCCTAAAACCCTTTGAAACCAGTCAAGATTTATTGTTACTTACTTAACCATCTGTGTCTATATTTTTCTTGAATACCCATTTACATACAATAGGTATTATATCAACTGAAGGTTCTACCAAAATCCAAAATTTATTTTGATATATGGACTCCATCTTCTTATTTTTTTCTTCTTTCCATTTAGTAGCATATTTTCCATTTATTTCCTCCATGTAGGTTAGAGGTGCATTATCCTTATGGATCAACGTGTCACTGGACTCAGTTATAAGAAAACCATATCTATATAGTTATCTAACATATCTAGTATACTTATGTAGTACTTGTGTCTTAGAAAAATCGTCATATGCCATTGTCTCTTATGAATATTTTTCTTATACCAACTCTTGTGTACCTAGAGCATCAACTTCATCGAAGTTGATCTTGCTCCCATAATTTCTAATGGAAATTTGTTCCCTTTCAAGAAATATTTTATTTTTCTCCAAAATTAATTCTCTATTTTATGGGTTATATAGGTAATATCCTTTTGTTTCCTTATGATAACCTATAAAGATTTAATTCATGATTCTAGGTGCTAGTTTATCATTTGATATGGAATTAAAAAATGCTTCACATCCTCAAACACGCATATATGATAGAGTGGATTTCTTTATATACCATAACCCATAAGAAATCCCATATGATTACATATTTGGTACTCAATTAAGGTTATATTCTGATTTCTATAATGTGTATCCCTAAAATCATAATGGAATATTTAGATGACCCATCACCAATCTGACCATATCAAGAAAGGTGATATTCCTCCTTTCACTTACACCATTACACTAAGGTGTATAAAAAGGAATGATTTGAGATATTATCCCATGCTACTTCAAGTTATAGATGAAATATTGATTTATATATTCTCCACCTTAGTCTAATTAGAGTGTTGTAATCTTCTTACAAAGCTGGTTTTATACTTCATGTCAGTATTTTCTAAACATATAAAAGGAACCCAAATTATACATCTTTAAGTAAATACAATCATACCTACTATAATAATTGGTAAAATTAATGAAGTATAAAAACCCAACCATTTAATTTAATATAAATTTACCACAAAAATCAATATTAATCAATTCTAGTAGATATGTGGCCCTTACTCCTTTCCTAGTGTAGGTTGATTTGGTTATTTTCCCTTGTAAACAAGTGTGACATACATCCAAGGGTTTTAACCCAATGGAGTCTAAATACCATGCTTAATGTAAAATATCTAAATTATTATAATTTACATGACCAATCCTAAAGTTCCATGGGTGGGTATAATACGAGTCATTATCACTATATTTTTCATTGATTATAAAAGTATGATTTTCGAGTTTAATTGTATACATTCCATTGTTAATATGTGCCATATAATAACATATGTTCCGAAATACTTTTTTATTATTATTTTCAAACAATTTTATGAAAAGTGAGAAACCCAAAGACAATTCAATCCCAAAAAGCACAACCAAGGCCCCTCCAAAGAAGAACAAACAAACAGACACCCAAATAGTCAACAAAAACTAAAAATCATAATAACATATGTTATCCTCATAAAAGTGAAAAAATTAATTTCAAGATTTTTAATAAAATACATGGTGTCTAATATTAACACTAAGATAATGTTTCTACTAATGGTATGGATATAAAAACAATTATTTAATACAATAACCAAACCTCTAGGTAATGTGAGATAGTAAAATCCTACTACTAATGCTACCATTATTACACCATTTGTTTCTTAGAGACCTACTTCACCCTTTCCAATCTTATTAAATATACATGGTTACTATATTTGAATAAAAATGTGTGAACCACATTTTTTATCCAATACCCAACTTATAGAAATATAAACTTTTCATTTAATGAAAAATATGCCTAAATTATTTGCATCACCTTACTTCTTTTTCCCTATGTTTTGATTTTTCTTCTCATATCCTTTCTTACCACATGTAAAGCAGATTTTCTACTATTCATTACTCTACCTATGAATCATTGGATTATTTTATAGTTAGTTCCTTGGTTTTTTTGTCTTAGGGTTATCCTTTGACACGATATCATTTACCTTCCTCTTTTTTTCCCCATAAATACTAAAGAGTTGGTATTATTCATATTTTTATCAGCTTGGAAAACTAAATTCAATAGAACTAAGTGTGAATTTTTTATGTTACTTGTGTTATAATTAACAATAAAATTTTATAATATTCATGGTAAAGAGATAATAATGAGATCAATCACTACTTCTTGGTTCAACTTGAACCCGAGGGTCTCGAGTCTCCCAATATACCCAATCATCTTGAGTGCATGAGGTCCTGTCTAATTCCCTTAGACTATCCAACACCAATACAATGCATTGGATATCTTATATCATTCTTATTGGGATCTCCCCTGATAAAACTCTTGGATATGATACAATATTTTTTAGGAATCTTTGTCCTTATTCATTATTTACAGTTTACTATACATAGATGAAAAAATGATGCAATGTACATCTAACACATCATATAAATGCTTCTTATAATTTTATTTATCTTTATTTATTGATCCAATTTGGGGATCAATATTAATTTAATATTTTAGCACATATATCTTATTATCTTGGTGTAGTACTATCTATAATCTCGAGTACCACTCCTATTAGAATTATTGATCAGGATATTCTTTTTATAACGTATTGATCGTAGTTATATTGAATTGATGGTGTTATTTTCCATTTTATCTAAAATAAATAATTATTAAGTAGATTGGTACTTTATTTTGATTACCAATATACATTATTGATTAATTTAATCATTAAATGTCTCCCACTATTTTATCAGATCCTAGTATCCCTTAACTACAAGATTCAGGATACCCAATTACTCGAGTATTACAATGGAAAGGATCCTTAGAACCTCTCCTTATAGTCCAAGATATGTCTATGCCAATACTTTTAGAGTTTCAAGGAAGGGTTTTGACTGGATAACTGCATTGACCCATGGATCCTTGATCTATCGATTGAAGTCTCAACTTTTGGAAAATGTAACTTTAATTTACTCAACACTTTTTCCTCTAAATTTTAAATATTCTACCTATGGATTTTTATTTTTTGTCAAATTTAGTTAATTCTACCCATAATTATTATTATAACACTTCTGTATTAGGATTCACCATCAACTAGGGTTGGGAATCACCTCATACACCCATTTTTGTCCAAATTTAATTGATGGAAGATGTTTATACTTAATATGTCATTGATAGGTTTTATAATTTTTTGATGAATAAAAACATATTATATTTTACATGATCATACTATGAGATCATTCTTAAAACCTAAAAAATCATTGATAATTTGTTCCTTTTATCTATACATTCTCATTTATTATTTTATGTGATCACATAAAAAACACATGCACAAAATAATAAAAAAATGAAAAAATAAATAAATGAAATGAATGATCATGAGAATCAGCTATTGGTCGATCCATTTAATGAATAATTGATCAACAATGACCCTATAGGTTAACTACCTAATCCTTGTATGACTCAAGTTTTAGGACCTATAATGGATCAACCAAGACCATAGGTGTTAACTACCTAAGTCATGTCTGACTCAAGTTGCAGTGCCAACCCCCATCCAGTGTATCCATATCTCATCTGGTACTTCACAAACTCTCGGCATTTTATTTGTCTCAATTATTTCCCAACATTATACATAAACACTTTGGAATGAAAAAAGTACACACATACTAACATTCCTAAACATGAAAACACATATACATATAAGTTGGGATAAGAATGATACATGGTCCATCATTTAATAATTTATTATTACAATTATCACACAAAATTTCAATAAATAAATAAAATTTATACATACATCATCTAGTCACCACTCATGATCATTCAATGCACAATAAAATTGATAAATAAAATTAAATTCACAATTGATTTTTACTCAAGGGAATTTATAATGAATTTATCTAACTTTAATTCATAATTTATAGGTTGCACAGTACTAGGAAAAATTTTATTTAATACTAAATGTTTTATATATATATATGTGTGTGTGTGTGTGAATTATTTAAAAAAACAATTAGATCCCTCGGGGCCTTTTCAAACTCTTGAAAAGGGGTTCTAAACCTGTTTTGGGTCTGGGCCAAACTGGGTAGGTCGGGTTGGTAGAACCCTACTCATTGGGCTAGATGATGTTGGAAAGGGTGGAGGGGTTGGCACCTCTCCCTTAAAATAAAAAAATATATTTTTTAAAAAAAATAATAATTTGATTCCTGCTTATGTGGGTGGATGGTCACCTGGCCCCGAAAGGGGACCTCTTTTCCATGGCTTCATAGTACAAGGTGCTTTTTTATTTTTTTATTTTTTTTTTCTTTTGAATTTTTTTCAAATCCTATTCATTAGGATTTTATTTTTGAGTTGCTTGATTCTACTATGTGGAGTAAATGAACCCTTAGAATTCATTATTTTAGTTGTGGTAGCCAAACTATAAAACCAAGGGGCATCAACCATCATCATCCTATAATTATAACATATGTATATATATATATGAAATTTTTGTGGGTGTGTTCTTAATTTTAAAACCTATAGAAATTGTTTTTTATCTAATTTCAAAAATATAATGGACATAACTTGTTCATACAAACTCATATCGAAGTGTTGTGGGAACAGTTGAGACTCCTCTTATGCTCTTTACTCAAATTAGTTGAATAAATAATTTAATTTCAACTTATTTCATCAAAAAATTTCTCTGATACCAATTTTTGGTTCTGGACACACTTCAAAATCATGGAACAACGAGAGTTTAAAATTTTCTCATTGGTTTAGACATGAAAACATCATCATCAACAGCACATAATTCCTAGTTACAGCCTGATGATCACATATGGAAGAAATTAATAATTAAAATAAAATTGAACCATTACCTCATTTGATTTGTTTACATAACCATTTTACACTCTTTTTCAGTGATCATTGCTTTAATGAACCAATTTAAGTCCATATAGATCATCCACACATGCTTCATATGCTTTATGTTCTTTAATATTTTAACTACATGTACTAGCACATAGAAAGGAAGATATCTTAGATGCCATCATGATTATTGGATCACTATTTCTTCAATCCATAAGGGAGAACTCAAATCAAGGTGATTGGATTTCACTCTTCTCTCTCCAAAACTTGAGAGATATCTTGGGAGGAAATAGAATTTGAGTGGATTAATAGTCTACTCAAATTTGGATTAAATATATAAATATATTTCTAGGTTTTATTAATTAAAATCAAACATTGGTCCTTTAATAAATAAAACCACCCATATTTAACCAAATTTTACATATATGAAATTTTTAATATTTGATAAATGTCATAAAAATTTTATCACTTACATGAGACGTCTAAACCAAGTTGTGTGATAAAATAAGAGTCATTATCTTAACCCATATTTCCAAAAAAATTAATGAACCTTGAATAAAATATTCATTCATGAAATATTATTTCTTGTGTTCACTTAAAGAATCATGAATACATTGAGAAAATAAATTATATTCATATTATTCTAAAATTAAATAATAGTGAATTTATTTGTTTTTTTTAATTATCTCAATCGTTCAATCTCATAAATATTGTGTCCCCTGATATGAGGCCTACTATGTATTAAACACCAATTTAATAGAATTTTCCAATAATTAGAATTCACTTTATGTGTGACCATTTAGATCCTTATCTTAGTAGCTGTAAGTAATGTAAAGACCCGTAAAAATTCAAGGAAAATTTTTTCTTAATTTTCTTTGGGATTTTGCAAGAATGCAGTTTCTGACGGCACCTAATTCCGAGGCCCGGTGTGCCCGGAATCAATTTCCAAAGTTTAGCTCGGGTACGTTCAGTGAACGAATGAGCGGGTTTTGCTAACTTTTGAACCGGTGCTCGGAATCGAATTCCGAGGGCACCGAGGGAACCACAGCGTTGGTAATTGATTAAGAACACCTTTTCCAGAGTTGTGTTTTCTCGGGTGAGGTTAATAATTAATTGGGTTAACTAAAGAATAAAAATAAAATATTGTGCTACAATTTTATTTTTATTCTATGTAATGAAAACCTAGGCATGGTGGTTGGAGTGGGACCCACTAATACCCTAACTCCTAGGTAGGATATTAGTGAGGTGGGTCCCACATGAGCCTCTTCCCCTTTTATTTCCTTTTACCTCCCACGTGCATTTAATTTGGTAACTCACCCGCACCCCCCCCTTCAATGCCAAGTCAACTCTTGCGTTTAATTGGATTATTAAACGCCTCATTAATTGGTCAACACATGATAATTAAATCATGTTTTAATTTTTTGAATTTCAATTAAGGGATGTCTTGAGTAATAAAATAAGGCAATGACTTATTTTATTTTTGGTTGTTTTGTTGTGCAAGAAGGATTGGAGAGGATTTGATCAAAGCCTTCGAATCTTCATCTTCTTCGTTGGAGAACACGAAGAACGACGAAGAACCCCAGTCTCCGATGGAAGACGACGAAGAACGCTAGTTCCCTGGAGATCGACAACGCGATGTCGTGTACCGCGACGCCGACGATCCTCTTCTCCACGACGCCGGCGATCCTCTTCCCCGCGACGTCGTGTACAACGACACCCACGATCCTCTTCCATGACGCCATCTTCTGCAACGTCCCGTTCCCGTGACAAACCTCGTTTGAGGACTTCATCAAGGTAGGGGGTTTGGTTTAATTTAATTTATATGGATTATATCCTCGCCATATGATTAAATTTATCGAAAGTCGTTTGAACCTCTAACGCGGTGGGTGCGGACCAAAGAAAAATTCCGAACCCACCGATTCTCTATTCTTGATGCGTGGAACGTTGGGCGATGATGAAACGGGATCGTTGATCGATTGGAGGCCGTCGCAGTAATCTAAGGGTCCCGAGACGACCCCAGGCGCAGACGGGAGCAAGAACGGACCAACGGAGCGGCTCCTGTGGCCCGCGGACTTCACCAGCGGCGAGGGTCGCCTATGCGGTGGCGCCGACGGCCGGAGGCGGCGGCCAGCACCGATCGGCCGCCCGGAGGTGGCGGCGTCCCGGCGCACCGCTAGGAGGGACCGCCGCGGCTGAAGCCGCGGTGGCAGGCGACCGGTCCCGCGGCCGCGTGGGACCCGGGGAAGACGCGGTGCCCAGTGTCGCGTCCGATGGCAAAGAGCGGCCCCCACATGGGGGTCGGGGCTTCAATCAAGGAGGGCAGCCCCCCCTTTCCGCAATGGCACGCCCAGCTTGGTGCTGGCCGTGCAGGGCTCGCCCGCGCCGGGCCAACCGGCCGCCCAGGTTGGGCCGCGTCGGTTAAGCCGGGCCGCACCATAATGGGTCGAACCCAGTTCGGGTCGACCCGGTTCGGGCCGACCCAGGGGGTCTCGGGCCGGGTCTGTCTGGGCCCCAAACCCCCTAAAAACGGTTAGGTTCGTTCTTTTGCCCATATCTTGGGCTACAGACCTCCTAATGATGCACTGTCAGTTGCGATGTGATCCTTGGATCGAGAAGGACGTTTCAGTATATTACACTCAAGGTTTCTGAGAACTTTTCGTATGGCCAGGTTGGTTCGAACACGAAACCAACCGGGCCCTCGGAGCGGAAACACTTATATCTTGAGCTCCGGACATCCGATTGAAGTGTCATAGACTTTGTTGGTTTCCTCTTAGTGATACGGACCTTTTGGATTACTCCTCTTGAGGTTTGGACACAGTTGGAGTGCGGTCGGGTTGGTTTTGACTTAAAAACCAATCGGTCCCCTGGAACGTAAAATCCAATAACTCTTAGACCGGACGTCTGATTGACGCGCCGTCTGTCACGTTGAGTTCCTCTTGTCGAGATGGAACTTCGAGATACATCAACTCTGTAATACGTGTCAGTTGATGTATCGACCCCTTGGCTCATGGAGCGGACCCTCCCGGAAACGAGCATGCTGTGTGCGGGAACCCTAGAGCTGGCTGCGACTGTGACAGCGACTATGACGACCGTACTGAAATCCTATGTGGGTTCTACGGCAATGAAGACTGCACTGAAATCTTATGTGGCTTCAGCAGCAATGAAGACCGTACTGAAATCTTATGTGGGTTCGACGGTGATGAAGACTGCACTGAAATCCTATGTGGGTTCGGCAGCGATAAAGACCGTACTGAAATCCTATGTGGGTTCGACGGTGATGAAGACTGCACTGAAATCATATGTGGGTTTGGCAGCGATGAAGACCGTACTGAAATCCTATGTGGGTTCAATGGCAATGAATACTGCACTGAAATCCTATGTTGGTTCGGCAGTGATGAAGACCATACTGAAATCCTTCGTGGGTTCGACGACGATGAAGACTGCACTGAAATCCTATGTGGGTTCGGCAGCGATGAAGACCATACTGAAATCCTTTGTGGGTTCGACGGCAATGACTACTGTTCTTGTATCCTACGTGGGTCTGGCAGTGTCTGACTCTGTTCTTGCTATCCTACGTGGGTCTGGTAGAGTAGCTGGTCTGTATCCCATGTGGGTCCGATAGCTTAGCTGGTTTAGTATCCTACGTGGGTCCCAACTTAGATGAATCAGTGGCAATATCTGATCATCTCTATTACCGAATAAGTATACATGTGTGAGCTGAGTCTTGACTTTCAATCAATATCTTCGATATGATTGACTTGATTTCGTATGTGGATTGAGTTGTGTTATCCTGTGTGGTTTGGGTTGTACTATCCTGTGTGGACGTGATCGAACTTGGGCTCGGGTGTTGGAGCCGAACTAGAATTGATGACTTAGGTATATGTATGGGCATATACCTAAGTAGTGTTGGATGTTACTTCGTGATTGTATCTTTCCTTTGTGGATTATCCTTTTTGGATTCTGGGAGACCTTCGGGGGTCTCGGGGTCCCTACTGAGTAGCGTATACTCACCCCTGCATGGGCTATGCCTGCACTACGTTGTGTTGGATGCAGACGACGGACAGCGCTGATCGTGGTTGAGGCTTTTGGAGCAAGTCGGTACCTAGAGGTGGACCACTGGGCGGAACGTACACAGAGTAGACGATTGGACCCGAGGGGCTGAGGAGTCTATCTGTACCCACCCTTCAGGTGGGACTTCCAGTGGACGGCTTGACGTTGCTGCTTTACTTTCAGTTGTTGTAATTTCTTTCCAGTTTTACTTTACTTTCAGTTTGGGTTTGTATTCTGGCCCACTTACTTTTCCGCACTACTTTTTGTACCCAGTTTTACTTAGTGTTTACTTCTCCTTGCTTAATCTGTGGTGTTTTTTTACTTTATAAAGGAAATGCCTTCCCCTTTTTGTCGGGATTTATGCCTTGGTGCTAGTCGCCAGCCCCTGGCCTATGGGAGGCGGGATTGGGGTAATCATGGCATGGGTCCCGAGGATGGTTCGTGAAAAATTGGTATCAGAGGAGTTCAGTTCTACCGCAGAACTCAAGACTCTGATATTTCTTCTATGAGAAGCAATAATGTTAAGGGTATTGAGTATGGTTATCAATCCAGGGAGTCCAGTGTTGGTGCGGCGGCCGACGTATCCGTTCACCAGGACCTTGACTTCTGATTTCTGACTCAATGCACGAAAACATTGATTGCATGTGTGTTTCAAAAGTTTTCTTTGTGATTACTTTGTGTCATCTCACCAGGTATACTGTTTGACCGTGGAACACCTGTTTCTTTTCAGGATGGCCCCACGACAGCAACCAGCTAGGGTTCCGAGCGTTGTGCGAGACGACAGCCCACCGAGTGACAAGGCCTCGGTGCAGGGCCCTTTGACAGCGGAGGCACCGACGGTACCTCTACCCGCCAAGCCACCGATGCTATCAGCCCCAGCCGCTAATAGTGCACATCGCCTTAGTGCACTACATGAGTTTCAGCATCAGAGACCACCCAGGTTCCGTGGGGAGACGGACCCTCAGGCAGCCGAGGATTGGTAGGAGGCAGTTGTTCGAGTTTTCAGGTTAGTGGGGACACCAGCTGACCTAATGGTGATCCTCGCAGCGTGCCTCTTGCACGCGGTAGCAGGCAGATGGTGGAGCTTGATGCTCCAGGTGCATGATGAGGCATCACTCCTCTGGATGGACTTTGAGAGCCTCTTCCGCTCGGAGTTCATCCCAGCCACCCTCCGTGCGGTGCGCATCCAGTGAAGGACCCCGGGACACCCTGAGAGGGGAGGGGTGAATCAGGGTGACCACTTTTTCTTTTAATTTGTTGGATCTTGTTCCCACGTTGGTAGGAACTTGTTGAACCTGTATGATGATTACGATCAAAATGAAAACATTCACATGCACAGAGAAGACACAGTCATTTTTACTTGGTTCACCACTAAGGGCTACGTCCAAGGAGCATACGCCGACTGGTTGCCGGTCGTACCTAAATCCACTAAGATTCACTAGCTGCGGATACAAAAGTTCGGGTACAGACACTCTGTCCCAGGCTCACTGCCTTTACAATAGTTCAGGGATAGCTCACTGCGTCCCTCGGGTCACTCCCGTTGACTCCCCCTGGCTCACTGTCGTTGGTGAAGTCCCACTCAGTTTATAGACGTGTAGGTCTCTTCTTCATTTGCATAAGAGTGCATCATTTGTTGAATGTAGATGCTCTATTGAAGTCCGATTCTCACCAGAAGAAGAATATCACTTTTCCTCGAATGAACCGAGTAGTTTCTCGGCTTTCGTGCAACTCCAGTAAGGCAGACGTGCTTCAATAGTGTCTAGGTCTCCTCTTCAAGCCCGGCGCGCAAGTCTCCCGGCGGCGCGCAAGTCTCAGGCGCGCAAGACTAAACTGGCGCGCAAGTGTCACTGAAGCACCTGCGCGACACTGCCTTCTTGAACTAAATACTTGCGCGATCCACTTCCTTTCTCTTCCAAACTGCCTTGGGAGAACAGCCAAACACCGGCGCGCAAGCTCTACTTGCGCGACAAAACAACCACCTGCGCGACTCAACCACCTGCGCGACGAGAGCTCGAACAATCTCTCGGCCTTGAACTCCGTCGTAAATGAGGAGGGGTGGTCCAGTATTTATAGGCAAACTGGACCCCCTGCGCGGCGGCGCGCAAGTCCCTTGACGGCGCGCAAGTCCTGTCTCCAGATCCTCTGTCGCGCAAGTCACTTGCGCGACCCAACCAACACTTGCGCGACCTTCTTTCCTTAGCCAAATTGTGATGTTCTGATCCTCAAAAACATATGGCGCGCAAGTCTTTCATCCTCCAAGAGCTCGGCGCGCAAGTATCTTTGCCAAAAACACTTTACTTTATTTACGGATTTTCAGGCCCAAAAATTTGGCAAACACTGGGAAACAGCGCCACCTTCACTACTGTTTTCTTCCTGAACGGTATGATCGCTTTGTTGGTTCACACCCTGAACTTCCACTGAGGATTGACAACAAACACAAACCATACACCAAATCATGCTTTGAAGAACCTGGTTCCAACAATCCCCCCCTTTGGGTTTGTTGGCAATCAGAATAAATTCAAAAGATCTCCAACCATGAGCAACTCCAAAACGCAAGAATCAACTCAGCTAACACTCTAAGTCTACGTGAGCAATGCTCGGTGTAGAAAACAAGAGAGAAAGCTTGAATTGGGTCTTAGTGTGTTGAAATAGTACACGAAATTCTCCATCCCGATGTTATCCTTATTAAACTTCTCATCACAAGCTTACACTTCTCATCACAGAAGAATTTCTTGCCTTGAATTTATTCCTTTCTCCCCCATTGACAATAAAACCAAAGACCGAAAAGTTTGTTCAACGTTCAGCTCAAGCCATACTCCCCCTGGATAGTATCTCCCCCTGGATAGTATCTCCCCGCACGGAGAGAGGGGACTTCCGGAGCCTCCTTATGCAGTAGGAGGTGGTCGAACACCGAGGTTCAACCGATGCTTCTCGAACACAGCCGCGGACAATGGCTTGGTTAGGATATCAGCCACTTGCTCATTTGTTCCAACATGATCCATTTTAATCACACCTTGTTCAACCTTTTCTTTGATAAAATGATACCGTATTTCAATATGTTTTGTACGAGAATGCTGAACCGGATTCTTCGTAAGATCAATTGCACTTTTGTTATCACAATAAATCACCATTGGTTGCTGCACCTTATCACCAATATCTGTTAGCTGCTGCTTCATCCAAAGAAGTTGAGTGCATGCTTTTGTGGCGGAGATATATTCAGCTTCAGCAGTACTAAGAGAAGTACTTTCTTGTTTCTTGCTCAACCAGCCAACACATTTCTGCCCAATATAGAAAGCTCCACCACTAGTGGACTTTCTATCTACAACATCACCAGCCCAGTCAGCATCAGAAAATGCTGATAATTCACTGTCCCTGCCTGCAGCAAAAAATAACCCGAAGTTATGTGTACCTTGAATGTACCTCATGATTCTTTTTACTGCTGCCATATGTTCCTCCTTTGGATTACTCTAAAACCGGGCCGCAAGGCATGTTGCAAAGACAATATCTGGCCTTGTCGCTGTTAGGTACAGTAGGCTGCCAATGATCCTCCTGTACATGGTGGGATCAACAGAGTTCCCATCCTCATGCTTTCCAAGTTTAGTTCCAACTGCAATCGGAGTTGACATTGGTTTGGAGTCTTGCATATTGAACTTCTTCAGCAGCTCTCTTGCATATTTTTCCTGAGAAATGAATGTGTATTACTTCTTTTGAATAACTTGCAGCCCCAAGAAATATGTGAGCTCCCCAATCATAGACATTTCAAATTCTGATTTCATGTGGTTGGCAAATTCATCCACTGATTTTTTTCCTACTGCCACCAAATATGATATCATCAACGTAGACAAGAACCATGAATTGATCTTTTGGAGAATTCTTCACATAGAGATTGTGATCAACTCCTCCTCTTTTGAATTCCAACTTCTTGAGATATGAATCTAGCCGTGAGTACCACGCCCGTGGTGCCTGCTTCAAACCATATAGAGCTTTCTTTAGTTTACAGACCTTTGTTTCATCGGTACCCAAGACAAAGCCCACTGGTTGTTCAATGTACACTTATTCTTCGAGTACACCATTCAAGAATGCTGTCTTGACATCCATTTGATATACTTTATATCCTCTTTGGAGTGCCATGGCAAGGAAAAGCCTTATTGACTCCAGTCTAGCCACTGGAGCAAAGGTTTCTTCAACATCAATGCCTTCAATCTGAGAGTATCCTTTACATACCAGTCGTGCCTTGTTTCTGATGACACTTCCATGCTCATCAAACTTATTTTTGAAGATCCATTTGGTACCAATCACATTGTGACCTTCGGGTCTCTGGACAAGATCCCATGTCTGATTCTTATCAATCTGATCTAATTCATCATTCATGGCTTTCACCCAAGATTCATCTTTTGCAGCTTCTTCGAAGGAGGATGGCTCTACAACTGATAGAAATGCAGATTGCGTGGTATTCCTCATCCTTCTGGTTTGAGTGGGTGCACTCCTATCCCCAATTATGTTGGATGGATCAATCTCAGCTCTTCGATTTCTCCTGCGAGGTTCAGTAGTATTCTCTTCAGCCATAGTTTCTTCTTCAGATTCTTCTTCTGAGTCAACATCATCATGTGATTGGTGAGTGTTTTGAACAGCTTCCTCTATTTCTGCATTTGTAGGTTCTTCATGTTCACATTCTTCATGACTTTCTATCACATCAGCATATGACGTCCGTGAAGCATTTGTGGTTTTCTCTTCAATTATCTTAACATCATTGCTTTCCACAATCCTTCCCAAACGATAGTTGAAACATTTGTAGGCTTTGCTGTTCATTGAGTAACCGAGGAAGATTCCTTCATCTGCATTGTCACCATATTTCCCCTGATTTCCTTCTTTGTTCCTGATGAAGCACTTACTTCCAAAGACACGAAAGTATTTTGGAGAAGGCTTCCGTCCATGCCACAATTCATATGGTGTCTTTGTCTCACCCATATAAATTCCTGTTCGATTCTGAATGTACACTGCAGCTTGAACAGCCTCTTTCCAGTAATGTCGTGGAATACGACTCTCAATCAGCATAGTTCGTGCCATGTTGTTCACCTGTCGATTCCTTCGTTCAACAACTCCATTTTGTTGTGGAGTTCTCACAGCAGCTACCTCATGTTGTATCCCATGCTTCTCCAGATAATTTTCAAATTCAATGGACGTGTATTCTCCTCCATTGTCAGATCGCAGCACTTTGATTGTTCGTCCAGTATCATTCTCGGCGATTCGCCGATATGTTTTCATGCAGTCAAGGACCTATCGTTTCCGGTGAATGACCATCACACATGCCATTCGACTGTAATCATCTATGAAAAGGACAAAGTACCTTTCTCCATGAGTTCCGGCAACATTTATTGGACCACAAAAATCTGTATGAATCAGATCAAGAAGGTGAGATGCCTTTTTCTTCTTTGGCTGATATGAACTGCAGACCAGCTTCCCATGAATACAAGCATCACAGGATTTTTCACGCTCACGCTTCAGGTTGGGAATGTCCATGACAATTCTCAATTTTGATATTTTCTCCATGTCTTGTTGATTGATGTGTCCCAATCTCCGATGCCACAGATTGTTTTCTTCTTCAACAGTCATGTAACATACATTATCTTCACTATCAACCTGATAAGAGTTTCCTTCTGTTCTGCATCCCTTCATGAGAGAATTGCCAGTTTTTCCCTTGATAGTGCAGCCTTTCTGATTAAAAGTAACAACAAGTCCTGAGTCACAGAGTTGACTCACGCTGAGGAGATTATGACGTAGGCCATCTACGTAAAGGACTTCAGTCTTCTTTAGTTCTCCATTAGCTAATTTGGTACTTCCACTCCCTTTGATTTTCAGAGCCCCGTCATTACCAAATCTTATTGTACCATCAACATTCTTTATGATATTTGTAAGTAGACCGGCATTACCTGTCATATGAGATGAGCAACCGCTATCTAGAATCCAGGTACTGTTGTTCTTTGTAGCTTTGAGAGCTACCTCTGCAAGGTTTGATTTCTCAATCTTCCTCCTTTCCTTCCATGAGACATTAGATTGAGTATATAGAACTGATGGCCTTTCAAATATCTCTTCCACAAACCCAGGTTCTTCATAGTCAAAGTCTTCTTTAAGAGGTGAGAACCTGTTTGAAAGAGAAACATCGTCTTGCTGACGAGACTTGACATGTCTGGAACTTCTGTATGAGGTGTCAATGTCCCTTCTCTGCCTGCAATTAATGGCCTTATGACCAAAGTTAGAACAATGAAAACAATATCCATAGAAATTATTTCTTCTATAAGAATTAGGATATGAAATTGTTCTCCTTTGTTGAGCATCTATATCTTCTCCATTCAGATAGCTTCTTGCCTCTTCACAATAGGACATGGTATGGCCCAGATAGCCACAGAACTGACACTTCATGAGAAGAAATGTCTTCTCACTTGAATTTTTACTTATAGCTTCTTCCTTGGGAGAATAGTAGGACTGTCTGCCATTTTTGAAAGTTTGAGGATAATTTTTAGGTCTCCTTTTAGTTTGGATTGAGGGTTCCTTTTTCAGCACTCTAGGTAACATTTCAACATGTTCAACTTTCATCTTATCTTTCTTTTGGATCTTTGCACTTCCAGCAGTTGATGACTCAGCCTCACAGCCAATTCCACTCTTTCCCATGCAAGCAGGTCTTTGATCACTCAAGACTTTTCCAACCCCATCTGAACCACACTTGGCTCTTGCAAGTAATTCTGCATCTGAGAATCTTCCGAACTGTATTTTCTTCCTCGATTCTTTTGGAACAAATTCTGTCTCCATTTTACTCCTCAGAGTAACTACTTCCTCCTCAAGACCCTCAACAGTCTTGGATTTTTCATCCAGTCTGGATGTGAGGTCATTGATGACCTTTTCTTGCTCTTCAATTCTCAGCTTCAGATCAACTGCATCATCATTGCTTTCAATTATTTTAGACTGTACCTTCACAAATTCTTCCAGTCGTTCAATTTCAGCTTCAAGTTGATCAACATATTCAGTTGATTCTTCTACAATTGATTTCCACTTATTGCAGCTCTTACATTTAATCTTAAGCTTACTAACTGCATCCTTAAGTTGCACCTCAGGATCTACACAAGTTCTCAGTTGTTTTTCACCATCAGTATCTTCTGACTTTTCAACAGTGGCCATCATAGAAGCATGGTTCCCAGTTTTTGAATTCTGGTTCTTCTTCATCACAGAATTCATTGTCATCTTCTTCCTCTTCACAGACAAAACTCTTCCTTTGAATTTTCTTACCAGATTTGAAGTCTCCCTTTTTGAAGAACCTTCTTTGAGGATTCTTGAAGTTTTCATCTTCACTGTCATCATCATTGATATTCTTCAAGCACTGAGAGGCAATATGCCCAACTTTTCCACAACGGAAGCATGCGAGAGGTAACTTCCCTTTGAATTTCCCTTTCCCCTTCTGGAACTTCTTTGCAATGAGAGAAAGAATTTCTTTCTCTTCGTCATCATCACCGCTACTATCCTTTGAGATTTTCAATTTGTCCATGGCCTTGAATGCCATTTCCTTGCTCACCCGAGTCGTAGCATCTTCTGGTTTGACTCTCATTTCATATGCTACCAAACTGCTCAGTAAGTCATCTAGAGAAAGTTTGGAAAGATCTCTTTCCTCAAGAGCTGACACCTTCGCATTATACAGAGGTGGAAGTCTTCTTAAAATTTTCTTTACAATATCAATGTCTTTGATTTCTTTGCCTAGACCCCGAATTGCTCCAACCACTTCAGTAATTCGATTGAAGAAAGAGTCTGCATTCTCGTCTGGATGCATCTTCAGATCATCAAACCGATTGTGTAGCACTTGTAGTTTCGCCTCCTTCACTTTGCTATCACCTTCATAAATATTCTCAAGTTTATCCCACATAGATTTTGCTGAGGTGCAATTCATCACCTTCAGGTAAATCTGATCAGAAAGGGCAGCAGTGAGAGCATTCTGTGCTTTAGCATCTGCATCAAGAAGTTTCCTGTCTGTTTCAGTCATAGCCAGACCTGTTGGATCAGTGACATGTATTCCTTGCATAGTAGAAAAAAGAACTTCCATTCCAAGAGATCTTAGATGAGATCTCATTCTGTTCTTCCAGATCTGGAAATTGCTTCCATCGAAGTGAGGGACTCCCCTGACATTGACGGCGTTTTCCATGATGAAGAAGGTCAGATTCAACACCAGCAACCTTTACCCTCTGATACCACTTGAAGGACCCCGGGACACCCTGAGAGGGGAGGGGTGAATCAGGGTGACCACTTTTTCTTTTAATTTGTTGGATCTTGTTCCCACGTTGGTAGGAACTTGTTGAACCTGTATGATGATTACGATCAAAATGAAAACATTCACATGCACAGAGAAGACACAGTCATTTTTACTTGGTTCACCACTAAGGGCTACGTCCAAGGAGCATACGCCGACAGGTTTCCGGTCGTACCTAAATCCACTAAGCTTCACTAGCTGCGGATACAAAAGTTCAGGTACAGACACTCTGTCCTAGGCTCACTGCCTTTACAATAGTTCAGGGATAGCTCACTGCGTCCCTCGGGTCACTCCCGTTGACTCCCCCTGGCTCACTGTCGTTGGTGAAGTCCCACTCAGTTTATAGACGTGTAGGTCTCTTCTTCATTTGCATAAGAGTGCATCCTTTGTTGAATGTAGATGCTCTATTGAAGTCCGATTCTCACCAGAAGAAGAATATCACTTTTCCTCGAATGAACCGAGTAGTTTCTCGGCTTTCGTGCAGCTCCAGTAAGGCAGACGTGCTTCAATAGTGTCTAGGTCTCCTCTTCAAGCCCGGCGCGCAAGTCTCCCGGCGGCGCGCAAGTCTCAGGCGCGCAAGACTAAACTGGCGCGCAAGTGTCACTGAAGCACCTGCGCGACACTGCCTTCTTGAACTAAATACTTGCGCGATCCACTTCCTTTCTCTTCCAAACTGCCTTGGGAGAACAGCCAAACACCGGCGCGCAAGCTCTACTTGCGCGACAAAACAACCACCTGCGCGACTCAACCACCTGCGCGACGAGAGCTCGAACAATCTCTCGGCCTTGAACTCCGTCGTAAATGAGGAGGGGTGGTCCAGTATTTATAGGCAAACTGGACCCCCTGCGCGGCGGCGCGCAAGTCCCTCGACGGCGCGCAAGTCCTGTCTCCAGATCCTCTGTCGCGCAAGTCACTTGCGCGACCCAACCAACACTTGCGCGACCTTCTTTCCTTAGCCAAATTGTGATGTTCTGATCCTCAAAAACATATGGCGCGCAAGTCTTTCATCCTCCAAGAGCTCGGTGCGCAAGTATCTTTTCCAAAAACACTTTACTTTATTTACGGATTTTCAGGCCCAAAAATTTGGCAAACACTAGGAAACAGCGCCACCTTCACTACTGTTTTCTTCCTGAACGGTATGATCGCTTTTTTGGTTCACACCCTGAACTTCCACTGAGGATTGACAACAAACACAAACCATACACCAAATCATGCTTTGAAGAACCTGGTTCCAACATCCAGGAGCTTCTACAGCTGCGGCAGGGCAGCATGACGGTCGCCCAGTACTCGGCAAGATTTACCGATCTCTCGCGCTATTCGACGGACATGGTATGGGGCATATTCTTCTTGGCCTAGACCTTCGAGAAGGGACTGAGGCATGAGATCAGGGCATCAATGATCTCCCTTAGCATTATGACACAGGCAGGAGTACTAGAGCGAGCTCTTCTCATAGAGAGCTTTCTTGCTGAGCCTACGCCAGCAGCGAGACCTACCGCAGGGCGGCACGTATCAGAGTCGTCTATAGCTGGCAGTCGACGGATGTCATAGGGATCCAGGAATACCGGACCATTAGGCAAACGACCTCAGGACACTGGCTCAGAGGTGCAGGGCACAGGGCGCAGAGCCAGCCTTCCGAAGAGCAGGCAGTGCTATGCATGCGGCGGACAGGGCCACATGGCTTGTGACTACCCGACCTGCCGTGCAGAGGAGCTGGAGATGATTGAGGGGCCACCTAGTCAGAGGTAGAGGGTCGACCGTGGGGGTCCGCCGAGAGCAGGCAGACGAGGTAGGGGAGCTGGCCGAGCAGCAGGTGGGGGGCGACGCTTGGAGGCTTTACCACCACCACCACCAAGAGGTCCACCCTGACCACAGGGAGCTGGCGGGAAGAGACAGGCTCAGCTTCAGGCAGCGGAGTCCTACGACCACGGTGCACCAGAGATGATTCAAGGTATTATCTGTGTCTACTCCACCCTTGCTATAGTTCTTATAGACACAGGAGTGAGTCATTCTTTTATTATTGTTGTCCTTGTTCGGAGCTCAGAGATTCCGACGGAGTCGTTGGCTCGATCCTTACGGCTAGAGACTCCTACAGGAGCAGACTCAAAGATTACGCACTGGTGCCGGTAGTGTGAGCTTACTCTAGGAGGCGAGAGCTTCGGCTGGGATCTTCTCGTAGCGGCGTCGAGGCCTTACGATGTCATCTTGGGCATGGATTGGTTATCTATACTCCATGTTCATATTGACTGTATTAGGTACAAGGTGTGGTGTGTACGCACCGTCGGGAGCAGGTTCACCTTCATCGACGAGAAGGGAGACTTTGCAGCATAGGATGGACTCTCGCAGAGGAGAGGACAACCCATCACTCACCAGTTGGCTAGCCTCATCCTAGGAGCAGTTGACGTGCAGAGTCCTAGTTTTCCTGTAGTGGTGGATCAGTATGCTGACGTTTTCCCTGACGACGTTCCAGGACTACCTCCTCAAAGAGATGTAGACTTTTATATTGACATGTACCCCTGGACAGACCCGATATCCACTCGAGCATATCAGATGTCCCCCACTGAGCTTCGAGAGCTACGTGTACAGTTGGAGGACTTATAGGGAAAGGGATTCATCTGACCCAGTGTTTCAACCTGGGAATCCCTAATATTGTTCGCCAAGAAGGCGGACGGAAGCTTGCGACTTTGTGTCGACTATCGTCACCTGAACCAAGTGACCGTGAGGAACAAGTATCCGCTACTGAGGATTGAAGACCTCTTTGATGAGCTCAAGGGGGCACGGTGGTTCTCAAAGATAGACCTTAGATCAGGCTATAATCATCTCAGAGTTCGAGACGAGGACGTGCAAAAGACGGCCTTCAGATGTCGGTATGGCCACTATGAGTTCTTGGTTATGCCTTTTGGCATAACCAATTCTCAAGAAGTGTTCATGGGTCTCATGAACAGGATCTTTCAGCCATACCTTGATCGATTTGTCGTGGTCTTCATCGACGAAATATTGATATACTCGACCACTGAGGAGGAGCACGCCTTCCACTTGCGGGTTGTACTAGACACACTCTGAGAGCACCAGCTTTATGGAAAGCTCTCGAAATGTCAGTTCTAGTTACGTGAGGTCCACTTCTTGGGACACGTCATCTCTGAGGCGGTATTTGCGGTGGATCCTGCGAAGATCAAGGTAGTTCTAGCTTGGGAGACACCCAGGAGCGTAATGGAGGTGCGGAGTTTCTTGGGGCTAGCTGGGTACTACCAAAGATTTGTGCCAGACTTTTCCAGAGTTGCGGCACCATTCTCATCTTTGACGAAGAAGGGGAAACCCTTCGTGTGGTCAGACAGATTTCATCAGAGCTTCCAAGAGCTGAGACAGAGATTGACCAGCGCGCCTATCTTGGGGCTAACGAAGGAGGGAGTATGGTACGTAGTCTACTGCGATGCATCAGGGATCGGACTCGGATGTGTCCTGATGCAGGAGCAGGCTGTGATCGCCTATGGATCATGTCAGTTGAGGCAGCATGAGCAGAACTACGCTACCCATGACCTGGAGTTAGTAGTAGTGGTCTTTTCTCTAAAGATGTGGTGACACTATCTGATGGGCGAGCGCTTTACAGTCTACTCTGACCACCAGAGTCTCAGGTACATCTTCTTGCAGAAGGACCTGAATCTGAGACAGTGGTGATGGCTCGAGTTCCTCCAGGATTATGACTTTGAGATAGTATATACTCCTGTAAAGGGGAACGTGGTAGCCGATGCCCTCAGCAGGAGGACGGGCATTCAACTACTCGGTGAGGCGACGGAGCAGCTAGCTGCTTTGCTAATATCCTTCGTGGATAGAGATGGAGCAGCCTTTATTCAGTCACTCACAGTCACTCCTCCACTACTGCAGTGGGTCAAAGAGGCACATCATGGGGATGCTGACTGTGAGACGCGGCGTGCACATATATCCTCAGGAGAGGCACCTGATGGATTCTCTGTAGGAGGATAGCACATCGTTCTTTTCAGAGGACGTACCATGGTACCAGTTGCTTTACAGGAGGAGGTTCTGAGAGAGTTTCACACTTACCCTTTAGCGGTACATCCTGGAGTGGAGAAGATATACCAGGATCTCAGGTGAAAGCACTAGTGGCCGGGTATGAAGAAGGTTGTGGCAGAGTTCGTTTCTCGATGCCTCACCTGCCAGCAGGTGAAGGCAAAGCACCAGTACCAGCAGGCTTGGTACAGACCTTGGAGGTCCTGGAGTGGAAGTGGTATGGGATATCTATGGACTTCCTGACTGGACTTCCAAGTACTTCCAGAGGTCACGACTCCATTTGGGTGATTGTCGACCGACTCACCAAGTCGGAGCACTTCTTACCCATCAGAGAGAAGGGCTCAATGGAGAGCTTGGGGCACCTCTGCGTTCAGGAGATTGTATGTATTCATGGTGTGCCATCATCTATCATCTCTGATCGAGATGCTCGCTTTACATCCCAGCTTTGGAAGGGGTTGTGGGAAGCATTCAGGATGCAGCTACGTCTGAGCACCGCCTTTCACCCTCAGAAGGATGGTCAGATGAAGAGGACCATTCAGACTCCCGAGGACATGCTCCGTGCATGTTTCCTCGACTTTGGTCGCAGCCGGGAGGACCACCTACCCTTGGTGGAGTTCGAGTAAAACAACAGCTACCACTACACCATCGGGATGGCACCATATGAGGCATTGTACAGCCGACCTTACAGATCACCTCTATGCTGGACAGACCCTGAGAAGTCAGCACTTGTGAGACCGGAGATAGTACAGGCCACGACAGAGAAGGTCCAGGTCATCCATGAGCGGATGAGGACAGCTCAGAGCCGAAAAAAGTCTTATGATGACAGGAGGCAGAGGCCACTGGAGTTCGAGGATGGCGACCACGTCTTCTTGCGGGTCTCACCTCGACATGGATTACAGAGATTTGGCCGAGGCGGCAAGTTATCTCTGCACTTCATCGGACCATTCCAGGTCCTCAGTAGGATAGGCGAGGTGGCTTATCGCCTGGCTCTACCACCTCAGTTGCACCTGGTACACGACGTCTTCCACATATCCCAGCTGAGGAGATACGTGCATGACCCGACACATATCATCGACCATGGGGAGTTGGACATTGACGATGGGGCGACTTTTGCGGAGGTCCCGGTGGAGATCGAGGATCGACAGGAGCGGGTCCTACGTGGACGGTCGATACCTCTAGTGCGCATCAGATGGAAGCACGGGAACCTCCAGGAGAGCACTTGGGAGCGGGAGGCTCAGATGCGTGCACAGTACCCACTTTTGTTCCCCTAGTTTATGATGTATATTTACGGGGACATAGATCCCTGAGGTGGGAGTAATGTAAAGACCCCTAAAAATTCAAGGGAAATTTTTTCTTAATTTTCTTTGGGATTTTACAAGAATGCAGTTTCTCATGACACCTGATTCCGAGGCCCGGTGTGCGCGGAATCAATTTCCAAAGTTTAGCTCGGGTACGTTCAGTGAACGAACGAGCGGGTTTTCCTAACTTTTGAACCGGTGCTCGGAATCAAATTCTAAGGGCACCGATGGAATCGTAGTGCCGGTAATTGCTTAAGAAGACCTTTTCCGGAGTTGAGTTTTCTTGGTTGAGGTTAATAATTAATTGGGTTAACTAAAGAATAAAAATAAAATATTGTGCTACAATTTTATTTTTATTCTAAGTAATGATAACCTAGGCATGGTGGTTGGAGTGCGACCCACTAATACCCTAACTCCTAGGTATGATATTAGTGAGGCGGGGCCCACACGAGCCCCTCCCCCTTTATTTCCTTTTACCTCCCACGTTCATTTAATTTGGTAACTCACCCAAACCCCCCTCTTTAATTCCAAGTCAACTCTCGCGTTTAATTGGATTATTAAATGCCTCATTAATTGGTCAACGCACGATAATTAAATCATGTTTTAATTTTTTGAATTTCAATTAAGGGATGGCTTGAGTAATAAAATAAAGCAACACCTTATTTTATTTTTGGTTGTTTCGTTGTGTAAGAAGGATTGGAGAGGATTTTCTCAAAGCCTTCGACTCTTCATCTTCTTCGTTGGAGAACATGAAGAACGACGAAGAACGTCGGCCTCTGACGGAAGATGACGAAGAACGCTAGTTCCCCGGAGATCGACGATGCGACGCCATGTACCGCGACACTGATGATCCCTTTCTCCACGATGCCAACGATCCTCTTCCCCGCAACGCCGTGTACCGCGATGCCCACGATCCTCTTCCCCGATGCCGTCTTCCGTGATGTCCCTTTCCTGCGACAAACCTCGTTCGACGAATTCATCGAGGTAGGGGTTTGGTTTAATTTAATTTATGTGTCTTATATCCTCATCATATGATTAAATTTGTTGAAAGTCATTTGAACCTCTAATGCGGTGGGTGCGGACCAACGAACAAGTCTGAACCCACTAATTCTCTGTTCTTAATGCGCGGAACATTGGGAGATGATGAAACGGGACCGTTGATAGATTGGAGGTCGTCGCAGTAATATAAGGGTCCCGAGACGACCCTAGGCATAGACGGAAGAAAGAACAGACCACTGGAGCGGCTCTAGTGGCCCGCGGACTTCACCGGCGGCGCGGGTTGCCGGTGCGGCGGTACCGGCGGCCGGAGGCGGGGGCCGGCACCGGCCGGCCGCCCGGAGGCGGCGGCGTCCCGGCGCGCTGCCAGGAGGGACCACCGCGGCATGCCACCGGTCCTGCGGCCACGCGGAACCCGGGAAAGACGTGGCGCCCAACGCCGCGTCTGCTGGCAAGGAGCGGGCCCCACTCGGGGGTCGCGGCTTCAATCAAGGGGGGCACCCCCCCCCCCCTTCCGCAATGGCACGGAAAGCTCGGTGCTGGTCGTGCGGGGCGCACCCGTGCCGGGACAACCGGCCACCCAGACCAGACCGGCCGCACCGGGCTGGGCCGCGCCCTAATGGGCCGGACCCGGACCCGGTTCGGGCCGACCCAGGGGGTCTCGGGCCGGGTCGGTCCGGGCCCAAACCCCCTAAAACCGGACAGGTTTGTTCTTTTGCCCATATCTTCGGCTATAGACCTCCGAACGATGCACCGTAAGTTGCGATGATATCCTTGGATCGAGACGGTCGTTTCGGTTTATTACACTCAAGGTTTTAGAGAACTTTCGGTACGGCCGGGTTGGTTCGAACACGAAACCAACCTGGCCCTCAGAGCGGAAACGCTTATATCTTGAGCTCCGGACGTCCGATTGACATGACGTCAACTTTGTTGGTTTCTTCTTAGTGAGACGGACCTTTTGGATTAATACGCTCGAGTTTTGGACGCAATTGGAGTGTGGTCGGGTTGGTTTTGACATAAAAACCAACCGGGCCCATGGAACGAAAAAGCCAATAACTCTCAGACCGGGCGTCCGATTGACGCGCCGTCTGTCAGGTTGAGTTCCTCTTGTCGAGACGGAACTTTGAGATACATCAACTCCGGACTACGTGTCATTTGATGTATCGACCCCTTGTCTCATGGAGCGGACCCTCCCAGAAACGAGCATGTTGTGTGCAGGAACCCTAGAGCTGGGTGCGACTGCGACTGCGACTGTGATGACCGTACTGAAATCCTATGTGGGTTCGACAATGATGAAGACTATACTGAAATCCTATGTGGGTTCGGCAGTGATGAAGACCTTACTGAAATCCTATGTGGGTTCGACGGCGATGAAGAATACACTGAAATCCTATGTGGGTTCGGCAGCGATGAAGACCGTACTGAAATCCTATGTTGGTTCGACGACGATGAAGACTCCACTGAAATCCTATGTGGGTTCGGCATCGATGAAGACCATACTGAAATCCTATGTGGGTTCGACGGCGATGAAGACTGCACTGAAATCCTATGTGGGTTCGGCAGCAATGAAGACCGTACTGAAATCCTCTGTGGGTTCGACGGCGAAGAAGACTGCACTGAAATCCTATGTGGGTTCAGCAGCGATGAAGACCATACTGAAATCCTCCGTGGGTTCGACGACAATGACTACTGTTCTTGTATCCTACATGGGTCTGAAAATGTCTGAATCTGTTCTTTCTATCCTACGTGGGTCTGGAAGAGTAGCTGTTCTGTATCCTATGTGGGTCCGACAGCTTAGCTGGTTTAGTATCCTACGTGGGTCCCAGCTTAGATGAATTAGTGGCTATATCTGATCATCTCTATTACTGAAGAAGTATACCTGTGTGAGCTGAGTATTGACTTTCAATCAATATCTTTGATATGATTGACTTTCTTTCCTATGTGGATTGAGTTGTGTTATCCTGTGTGGTTTGTGTTGTACTATCCTGTGTGGACGTGATCGAACTTGGGCTCGGGTGTTGGAGCCAAACTAAAATTGATGACTTAGGTATATGTTTGGGCATATACCTAAGTAGTGTTGGATGTTACTTCGTGATTGTATCTTTCCTTTCTAGATTATCCTTTGTGGATTCTGGGAGACCTTCGGGGGTCTCGGGGTCCCTACTGAGTAGCGTATACTCACCCATGCACAAGTTATGCCCGCACTACGTTGTGTTGGATGCAGACGACGGACAACGCTGATCGTGGTTGAGGCTTGTGGAGAAAGTCGGTACCTGGAGGTGGACCACTGGGTGGAATGTACATGGAGCGGACGGCTGGACCCGAGGAGCTGAGGAGGCTATCTGTACCCACCCTTCAGGTGGGACTTCTAGTGGACGGCTCGACATTGCTGCTTTACTTTCAGTTGTTGTACTTTATTTCCAGTTGTACTTTACATTCAGTTTGGGTTTGTATTCTGGCCCACTTACTTTTCCACACTACTTTTTGTACCCAATTTTACTTAGTGTTTACTTCTGCTTACTTACTCTGTGTTGTTTGTTTACTTTATAAAGGCAATGCCTTCCCCTTTTTGTCGGGATTTACGCCTTTGTGCCAGTCGCCAGCCCCTGGCCTATGGGAGGCGGGCTTGGGGTAGTCACGACACGAGTCCCGAGGATGGGTCGTGAAAAGTAATACTCATAGTCTAGGTGTAATGTTATATGCCTTCCTTTTCGGTTACTTTTCCAGATTTGGTTGTCGAAGGTGTTCGAGGGAGGTTTTAGGAGTTTTCAGTTGAAGCAAGAGGTACGACAAAACTACTACAGAAAATAGACATTGTGTAAGTATATTACACAATGTGAAAGTTGGTTTCATGGATTTTATATGGATGGTTCATGATGTGTAGATTTTTGGGGTTAAATAATAAAAAGGTGATGCATTTTTTGGAAGATCCTGGAATCCCAGGATTACACGACTTGAAAGGGTATTTCACATCATGTAATTCCATGATCTTTTATAGTTTTAAAGGTTTCATCCACTTGGGTTTTTACCAAACCCTACATTTAGTGGCTCTTATCTTATCCCAAGAATCCGAAAACCTTATCCTTTAGAGTTCGGAGATTCCTTTTGACTAGGATCAATACTTGGGCTCCCATATTCAGTCCATAGTGAGTTCTTCTCTCATTATCATCAGTTTTATTTCGTTATTCATTGAGGTTTCACTATTGGGGTATGGTTTCATTTTGGTTGTGTTTTTGGGTTTTGTCTTGATGGTCTTTTGATGAGTTATAGGTAGATCTATAGTTCCTTGTGGTGAGGTTGTGGTTTATGGGTGATCTTCATCATTATGCGGTGTGCAGCGAGCTGAAAAGATTCTTTGAAGTAGGGTTTCCTTTATGCCTCTTTATTGTGTATCATGTAGGAGGGGTTTTATTTTTTTTACGTATGAATTATAGTTGTTCTGGATTAATTAAAGATAAATAATTTGATAATTTAATTGAAAAGGGTTGAATGTGGTTTGATTTTCATGATTTTACAGATTTGATATTATATTTTGATATTGTGAATTGTATGGGATTGATGCACCACTGAAATTGTGGTAGTTGGAGGCTTTTTTGTGCTCGATATTTGTGTTTTGATTACTTTTTTGGTTCTGATTGTTGGGTTATCACCCTAAAATGGAAATTTATTAACCACTAATATTTTTATAATAAAACGGTTTCCCCAAGAAAATGACTTGTGTGATAACGTCCCTAAAATAAATTAGAATGTGATAAAATACACTTTATAAATCTGTAAAAGGATTTTGAGGTATTGTGATGTGTTTTTGGGACATGTGGGGATGATAGTTTGTGGGTCATGCTTTTGGGGTGGTGAGGTGATAGTTTTTGGGACGTATTTTAGGGGTGGTGAGGTGATAGTTTGTTGGACTTTATTTTGGGGTGGAAAGGTGAGGTTATTGTGGATGAAAGCTTTATTATGATATGTGTTTATATTGTGATAGATGCCTGAGTAGAGATAGAATAAATTAATGTTTAATAATGTTTGAAATGGAATGGGTTAGTTTGGTTAATGGGATGGAAATGGTTAATGGATAATTTAATGGTGGATTATGTTTTAAAATGTGGTTGATACTAAATAATTAAATGAATGGGGTGATTAAATGAAATTGGTTGGAAATGTGAAGCAGGGTTTGTGGCAAGATGTGTGGTGTTATACATTTAGAGGTGGGAGCAAAGGTAACGGTGTTGTGAATTGGTTAGTTTGTTTGAGAACCCATAGGTTAGGCTTGAGCGGTTGATACTATATATATACTTATACTTTTCTTGTTATTTATATACGCACCTCACCCATGTTGATCGCTATGTGACGAATATCCACATAGTCACGCAAGTGGTGTATTTCCCAATATTTTGTTGGGAGGATGGATAGCTGGCCACCCACTCTTCCCCGCTCCCTCTTCCAGGTGATGAAGGACCAGTATTCTTTGAGAAGTTTTTTATGAGATGTGGTATCCCGTGTGAATTCAAGAGGAGTTGTGATATGGTGTCCCTGTTGTCTTCAGGATGAGTTGTGATGTGCTTTCCCAGGTATCTTCGGGATGAGGTGTGATGTGTTGTGAGGCCCTGGTGTGTGTGGTTGGTATGTGTTGTGAGTCCTAGGTGTGTGTGAGTGGGATATTTTGTGAGGTCTAGGTGTGTGTGGATGGTATGTGTTGTGAGGAATAGATGTGTGTGGGTGGGATGTGATGTGGTATATTCAGAAGTGGTGGGAGTGCCAGGATGTTTTCCATTGGGGTGTATGAGAAGCTAATCATTGGGACAGTGGTGTGGGGTACCCTTTCATTGAGGTGATGTACTTTATATTATATTACTTGATATGAATTATTTTGTGAGTGTTCTTTAGTGAGGCAGGGATGGTTAGTATACCTATTTAGGTGTTATTTGGTTCTAATGTTTTCTCACAGGTGCATTAATATTCTTCTTGCACATGTGCATGAAAAAATTTGGATTTCCTACTAAGTATACTTTTATGCTCTCCCTATGCATATAAAAATATTTTCAGGTTTCCAAAAAGATTTTGTGGACCGTTTTGGACCTTACTAGATCAGATCCTTGATAGTTGTTGTGTCAGTGCTTTAGATTTACTTTTGGGTATTTACTTTGGAGACTTTTACCTATATCAGTTCTATTTATACATGTATGTGGTATGGTTTGGGTTTCTCTTTTATATTATGACTTGGAGTTTTTTTGGTTGATTTATTCTATCTCTTGATATTATTTTCTTATAAAGTGTAATTCCTCCCATATTGTGATATTTGTATACCCTTTGTGCTAGTCATCAACCCAGGTCCTGCTCAAGGTGGGACTCAGGGGTCATTATATGTGTAACGCCCTGACACCAGTTACCTAGAGTCGGTGCATTATTACGTATCATTGGCATTATCACAAAAGATCAAATCTCTAAAGACTGATTAATTTAGTAGAATTGGAAGTACTAGATGTATTCATAAGGTTTACATTACATCATAAAATGGAAAACTACAAAAACATTGTTTTCCATAGACAACATTGAGATCCCATAGACTATCCCTGTAGGTCAGTCATAATATACTTGTTCGCATCCTGGGAAAAATAAAACATAGAAAGGGGTGAGATCAGATGCTCAGTAAGGATAACAATATAGTGGAAACTTTCAAAAATAAGCATAAAAATTTAAGGCAATGTATAAGACTAAAACAAAAGCCTTTTAAAATTGAAATTCATCATAATATGGAAAAGATAAAAATCAAATAATTCCATTTACTTATTCACATTGATATTCTACTAGTCAAATAATCACATGAAATATCAATAGCCAATTTCATAATGATGGAATACATAATGCCAGACTTTCATAACCACATAGTTAAGGCCTTGTGCCAAGAATACAAATAAGATTTTTTCAAGGCTATGTGACAAGACACTAGTTTGTCTCATGAGACCTACCGATGCATCGAGGAGCTATAGCGGGCTCCACCCATCACTAACTAAGTCCAATGCATTCCTCATATGAAAAGGTTTAAACATAACATAAACATTCGTGTAACGCCCCGACCCCGGTTACCCAGAGTCGGTGCATTATTACGTAACATTGGCATGATCACAAAAGATCAAGTCTCGAAAGACCGATTAGTTTAGTAGCCTTGGAAACACTAGATACATTCATAAGTCTTACATTACATAATGAAGTAAAACAAAACTACAAAAACATCTTGTCTTGATATCCCCTCATACTATCCCTGCAGTTCATTCATAATATACTTCTTCACATCCTGAAAAAAATAAAACATTAGAAGGGGTGAGCTCAGATGCTTAGTAAGGCTAACAATATAGCGGAAGCTTTCATAAATAAACATAAACATTTAAGGCAATGTATAACTAAAACAAAAGCCTTTTAAACTTGAACTTCAGCATAATATGGAAAAAATAAAATGAAATAATGCCATTTACTTATTCACATGGATATTCTACTAGTCGAATAATTACATGCAATATCAATAACCACTTTCATAATGATGGAATGCATAATGCCTGACTATCATAACCATGTAGCCAAGGACTCGTGCCAAGACAACAAATAAGATTTTTTCAAGGCCTCATGCCAAGACACTAGTTTGTCTCATGAGACCTACCGATGCATCGAGAAGCTATAGCGGGCTCCACCCGTCACTTATTAATTCCAATGCATTCCTCATATGAACAGGTTTAAACATATCATAAACCATAACATAATCGTATCACATAAAACATTCATAAAGGAAACATAAAATTTCCACATTTCAATCACAAGATATCAATACAACACATTGATATAATAAAACCATTTTCAATACCAAAATAAAAGAAAAGTAAAACATTATTTTTCATTTAAAAAAAGTTATGGCTTGTAGAGGAAGTCGAAACTCAAATAATGGTCACGACTGCGGAGAAGTCATTGTCGCCGCATACGTACGACAAAAAAAACATTCCCTTTTGTCGTTTAGTAAAACGCTTCGTATAAAAAAGATTCCTTTTGAATAAATGTAAAATTCAAATGGATTTATACACCGTATAAAATAAAGTTGTGTATAAAATAAAATATGCCTCAATGAAAGGAGATTGAGACGAAGTCCCTTACCTCGTGTCCGACTTGAAGCGATCGTTATTTAATCTCCTGAATAATAAACTAGAGTTAATTTATAATTTCTTAAGAACATTTTTCAAGTTTATTATTCCTTTTATATCACTCATTACCATGTTATGAACATTATGTAATTATTTAAGTTAATAACGGTCGTTTTGTCGATCTTTGGTACTTGAGTCAAAAATAAACTTCTTATAATTACAAGTTGTTCATGTGGTAAAATATCCATTATATCCAGAATTATATTCATGATTTAGATATCATATATATCATATATATCCAGTATATACATTCATTCATAATATTACATAACATTTAGAGATAAGAAATGAAATGCACCGTTCATGGAGACGGTAAGTCGTATGTACGCATGAACGCTACTTTCATTTCTATTTCGTATTTAATGGAATGAAATAATAATGATATAAAGGTGTATTATAATTACAGTATAATATCATATATAATATCATTTACTCCATCCTTTACATGTCTCACATATGGCATTAACGATTCAAATCACTTTGACGGGGCGGTAGTCCACACTTCCGAAAATGAAATTATCGCGTTTACCCATAATGGAAATCATAAAGGTATGCCATAAATGAAAAATAAAGAAGCATAAGGAAAACATAAACATAATATATATCATAAATAAATATAGTTACAACTTAATTTCCACCATGAGAGGCGTTAAATGAAGATTGAACAATCATCGTTTCATGAGGCAGTAATTCGCCACCCACAGAAACAGAATGTTCTTTAACCATTAGACGAAGGTGTGTGTAAGTTTAAATATAATACTTCTCATAAAAACATACTAGTATATTGAAGATACTTTTTTTGTTACAAAATAAAGGAATAAAAAGAGTTTAAGGGGTTGGAGAAGTAAAATAAAACAAAAGAACATAAGAGAAGACATTACCTAAAAATCGGGTAACTCTTTTTGATTTGAGAAAAAGGCTTCCTTGGGAAGACATATACCCAAAGTGAGGCTTCTAGGAGTAATAGAGGGAAGTTGAGAGATTATTTGGGCAGATTTTGGCCAAGACAAATGTCTTTTATGGTGTGAATAAGGTGGTAGAGGTGGGGGCCTGTTATAAGAGGAGAGGATGGGCACTCTTGGAAAGTCATGAAATGTTACATTATGATATAATGGGTTTTAGATTTAAAAGGTACCACAATTATATATTTCGAGGATAAGGTGATAAGGGTTCAAGATATACTCATCCAATAGGTTTTTTACAAGTTTAATCCTTAGATTTTACATTATCTTTTCATTTTATTCAAATCGTTAATTAATGAGGTAATCGTTGTATCATCATGGTGTCATAAAAAATTTAATTTATTTAATGTCTAAAAATTATAAAAAAAATATCATGATGTAAGAAATCTCTTTATATTTCCAATTAATATTTATAGTCGAAATTTTACCTTATATAACCCCATGTAATAATTGTTTTAGTAAAACAACACATGTTTGTGACAATTTTATTTTTACTTTAAATAAAAAGTTATTAATGTCATTTCCTTACCCAAGTGGCTCCATGGGGTCCCCAAGTTGACCCATAGATTGTCTTGGTCGGCCATGACTCATCCAATAAGGGTATTACAAGTGTCAAGATATTTTTATATATTTATAATATCATTTTTACCTTAAATTTCCCTAATTACCTTTAATCGCGATTAATAAAACTTAAAAGTTACTATTCACCAAAAATTATTTTCATCTAACTAAACAACATTTTAATTCCTAATGACAACCATGTATGTCGGATTTTTGAAATTCAATACACAAAAGTGGTAATGTTTCATTTACACGAAAAACTAGTTTTTAAACTACCACTTAGTGGTTTCACTATTCATCAAAAATTGAAGTTTTTCAGAAAAATACCAAAAATTCACCCTAAGCTATAATTGATATTCTGAATTCGAAAATGATGTCCATTTTAAAAAATTCCAAACATATAATTTGAATTAATTAATTTTATAATTAATTCCCATTGTCAAAACAAATAACGTGTTTTTAAAAAACAATATCAATCAAAAGATTGACAATTGTTTATGTCCAATTTCAAAGTGAAATTAATTATAATGACCACCATTGGATAAAATGGTAAAATTATATTCTAATTATACTTTAAAACCACACAATGGTATAATTTATCACTATTAATTATTTTGATTAAAAAAGTTGTTTTTAATTAAAATTTAGTAATTTTCACTATTCATCAAAATATAAAAGTTATCCAAAAAGTTCCAAAATTACACCCTAGGCTAAATTCGATATTCAGAATCCCAAAATGAAGTCCATTTTGAAAGATAAAATTTATAAAATTTCAAAAAGTGGGTATTATTATTCATAACGACTAGTTTGATTGGTTGTGGTGTGTGTTGGAACTCGAAGTTGCGTACAACACATGCTACTGTGTTATTCAAAGAGAAGCATACCGTGGAAGCTTGGGGTATTGCATTCTCCCGTCCTTCAAATAATTTCGTCTTCGAAATTTCTTATAATATCACTGTATAAAAAGACTCGGGTGATTCTTCATCATAAGTTCCTCAGGTTCCCACATTTCCCCCTCCATCTTATGGTTTCTCCATAGAACTTTTACCAGACGAGTCGTCCGGTTTCTCAGCACTTGTTCTCTTGTATCAAGAATCCTGACAGGCTCTTCGCAATAAGACATATCGGGTTCCAGTTCTAATTCCTCATAGGTGAGTACATGAATTGGTTCAGGCATGTATTTCTTCAATAGTGATACGTGGAACACATCATGAACTTTGGAGAGACTTGGCGGCATTTCCAAACGGTAATCTACAGCCCCAATTCGTTCTAGAATTTTGAAGGGTCCGATGTACCTGGGACTCAATTTACCCTTCTTACCGAAACATATAACTCCATTCCATGGAGATACCTTCAAGAAAACATGATCTCCTACCTGAAATTCCAAATACTTCCTTCGGTTATCAGCATAGCTCTTCTGCCTACTTTGAGCTACTTTGATGTGGTTTTGGATTACCTTCACCTTTTCCATCATTTCCTCCACCAGTTCTGGTCCTACAAGTTTTCTTTCACCAATGTTATCCCAAAAGGTTGGTGTGCGACATCTCTTTCCATATAACGCTTCATATGGTGCCATCCGAATACTTGAATGGAAGCTATTGTTATAGGAAAATTCTACCAGAGGTAAATATTGATCCCACATACCCTGAAAGTCAAGTGAGCATGATCTCAACATATCTTCTAATGTATGAATAGTTCGTTCTGATTGTCCATCTGTTTGAGGGTGGTAAGCAGTTCTCAAACGAAGTTCAGTATCCAAGGCCTTCTGAATACTTTTCCAGAATCTTGATGTAAAACGGGGATCACGATCCGAGACAATCGATAGGGGTACTCCATGAAGTCTCACAACTTCATTAATATATAGTCTTGCTAGACGTTCAAGTGGTAGATCTTCTCTTATAGCAAGAAAATGTGTTGACTTCGTGTGATGATCAACAATGAACCATATTGTGTCATTCCTTCTAGGAGTCTTTGGTAGTCCCATGACAAAGTACATCATAATATTATCCCATTTCCACTCAGGTATGGGAAGAGGTTGCAATACTCCACCAGGCAATTGCCTTCCATCTTTCACTTGTTGACCAACCATACATCTTGACACAAAATCAGCAATCTCTCTCTTCATGTTGTCCCACCAAAAATGTCCCTTTAAATCTCTATACATTTTGGTGCTCCTAGGGTGTATAGAGAAATTGGAACTATGATAATCATCCAACAATTTCCTCTTTAAATCAGGTATATCGGGAACACAAATTCTCCTCCCAAATTTCAAAATTTCATCTTCATACACAAATTCACTCAATCACCCATCATTCACAGCCTTAATCTTCTTTTTCAACTCTTCATCATCGTCCTGAGAACACTTTATCCTTTCTAGTAAATATTTTTTGGAAACCGTTTGAAAAAGTTTTGATGTTTCACCCCCCATGGTGATTCCCATATCCATCTTTACTAGATCCATGAAAATAGGATCCCTTTCTACTCTCATCATGTTCGAAACTCCATGATCTTTTCTACTCAAAGCATCTTCAACCTTATTTTCCTTCCCTGGGTGGTAGTGTATCGTGCAATCATAATCCCTGAGTAGTTCAAGCCATCGCCTTTACCTCATGTTGAGTTCTTTTTGTGAGAAAATATATTTCAAACTCCTATGATCGATATATATCTCACATTTTTCACCATAGAGATAATGTCTCCATATCTTCAAGGAAAAGATTACAGTAGCTAACTCGAGATCATTAGTAGGATAGTTCTACTCATGAATTTTTAGCTGTCGTGATGCATAGGCAATAACCCTATCATTCTGCATAAGGACACAAACAAGTCCTTTCATTGATGCATCACTATAAATAACAAACCCATCATTCCTCGATGGTAGAGTCAATATAGGATCATTGACTAATCTTCTCTTCAGTTCTTCAAAACACTCTTCACACTCTTTTTTCCAGACAAATTTAATCCCTTTACGTGTGAGCTTCGTTAATGGGTTAGCCAATCGGGCAAAATTCTGGACAAAACGTCAATAATAACCTTCCAAACCAATAAAACTGCGTACCTCAGTTATACTCGTCAGTTCTGGACATTCTTGGATTGCCTTGGTCTTAGAAGGATCAACAGAAATTCCATCCTTAGAGACAATATGGCCAAGAAAAGAAATCTCCTGAAGCCAGAATTCACACTTTCTAAACTTCCCATATAATACATGCCTTCTAAGAGTCTTCAAGATAATGCGCAAGTTATTTTCATGATTTTCATAGATTTTGGAGTATACCAAGATATCATCAATAAATACCACCACAAAATCGTCAAGATATTACTTGAAAACTCTATTCATTATATCCATGAATACAGAGGGTGCATTAGTCAATCCAAAAGGCATTATTGTAAACTTGTAATACTCGTACCTTGTTTGAAATGTTGTCTTTGGAATGTCTTCGTCCTTTACACACAACTGATGGTATCCAAATCAAAGTTCAATATTTGAAAAGTATTGAGCTCCATGCAGTTAGTCAAATAAATCATCAATGTGAGGTAGGGGATAGTTGTTCTTTATTGTTATAGCATTGATCTCCCTATAGTCAACACACAACCTCATAGATCCATCTTTCTTCTTAACAAAAAGGATAGGGGCTCCCCATGGAGAAACACTAGGGAAAATAAATCCCTTATTACTCAATTCCTCTAGTTGTTTCTTTAGTTCAACTAATTCCACGGTGGCCAATCTATAAGGGGTCTTCGATATAGGCCTTGATCCAGGAATTACATCAATGGAAAAATCAACTTCTCGTTCTGGAGGATGTCCAGGTAAATCTTCCGGAAACACATCTACATATTCTTTCACAATAGGTACATCCTCTATTTTAACATTCCTTTCCTCACCCTCAGTCATTTCATTCTCTTCCTCCCCAATAATTTAATTTTGTTGAGCTACTGGGGGTGGATCTAAATAAGAATTAGGTGGTGATGATTCTTCTCTAAAGATAAGGTGTTCCTTATCATCATCAGCAAAAATCGTAACCTCCTTCTTCTTACAATAAATCTTCACATCATAGTCTGAAAGTCAATCCATACCGAGGATTATATCAAACTCAATCATAGGTATGACAATGAGATCATCAGATAAAGAACATTTATGTGCTCTAATGGGGACTGATTCACAAAACTGTGTTGCAATGATACTTCCCTTAGGAGTTTTGACTGACAATTCTCTTGTTAAATCAAATTGAAAATATCTAATTTTCTTAGAAAACTGGGAAGATATGAAACAATGTGATAATCCAGAATCAAATAATGCATTTTATAAACTTGAGGAAACCATTAAATTACATGCCACCATGTCTTTCGGAGCTTCAACCTCAGCAGTAGTGATAGCATAAACTTGACCTTGATCCCTTGCCCTCTTCTGAGGTACGTTCCCCAGACGCTTAGGACATTCATTTGCATAATGTCCCATCTCTATACAATTATAGCATTCCAAATTGACAACAACTCTCTTTCCCTTGAAATCATGAGCTTGGTGGCCTTTTTCACCACACTTGCAACAGACTCCCATTCCCTTCAAGCAAGTACCGGGGTGTTTCTTCCCACATTTACTGTAGGAATGATATTCAAATTTTCCCTTCTTCCCCTTATTTCTATTTCCAGATTGATCAGAAGATATCTTCTTCTCTTTCTTTCCTTTAAAGTCAAAAGACTTAGAGAATTCCTTTTCCGTCTTGATAGCACACGAGATAATATCTTTGTACGACGAGAAGGTTTGTGAGACTAATGCTCGACGGAGAAATGGTTTCAACCCATCAAAGAAACGATAAATCTTACTTCTTGGGTTACTTATATAATCTGCAGCATGCCTCGATAACCTTTTAAAGTTAGCCTCATACTTTGCGACATTCTCATCCTCCTTCTGCCTCAGACTCAGAAATTGTCTTTTCATATCTGCTCGATGGTCATGTGGAAAGTATTTTTCTAAGAAAATTTCCTTAAAATCCCTCCATTCCATACTTGATACTTATTCATCTTCCTTTGTGTTTTTAATTAGCTACCACCATTGATCGGCATCTCCAGTGAGGCGGTAAACCGCCATGACAACCTTCTCCCTTTCGCTACTCCCCAAGGCATGGAATATTTTCTCTAAGGAGCTTATCCATTGATCAGCTACTAATGGATTTGTACCCCCATTAAATGTTGGCGGTTGTTGCCTTATGAAGTGGTCTAACATTGATCCTCCACGTTGTGGATCAGGGTGCTCCATACGAGTAAGGTTATTATTCATAACCTGAGTGAGTTGTCCCAGTATGGTGATAAGTTGATCAGCACCAGTTGTATCACCAGCTCCACTATAATTATCGTGAGCAGGAGGTCAATCCCTATATGGAGTGCGTGCATTGATATGGTTTCCATTCCTTCCACTAGGCGCCATTTCTAAACAATGGCATAAACTAGATTAGTTTTTGAATCAAAATACATAATTCCATACTTGTAAAACACTTAACATAAATTGAGCTATTTATGGATATAATCCATAATAATAAAAATGTTTTCTTTGAGGAATTATATACTCATAAACCATTCATAATGGTTTGTAAAGAAAATGAGAATTATCCTAAGCATATCCCTCGGAAGTTTCGTAACCAAGAGTGCATCAAGGCCCGTTGTCGTGCACCAGTTCCCATTTGAGTCTAGCTCAAAGTGGTGTTTTTGGGTTTTACCCCTAGGTTCATCTGTGCCAGAGCTACCTCTACCTGCTCGTATCCAGACATGGATGTATTTCTCAAAAAACTCACAAAATCTCTATAATACCAAAATTCTAGGAAGTTATTCTATTCTAATCCTCAAAGTCTATCTTAGGGATATGTGCTCTAATCAGAGTTTATCTAAATCTAGATTCTAAGGTTAGTACTAAACTTCCTCTGATACCAACTGTAACGCCCCGACTCCAATTACCCAGAGTCAGTGCATTATTAGGTAACATTGGCATGATCACAAAAGATCAAGTCTCGAAAGATCGATTAGTTTAGTAGCCTTGGAAACACTAGATACATTCATAAGTCTTACATTACATCATAAAGTAAAACAAAACTACAACAACATCTTGTCTTCATATCCCCTCATACTATCCCTACAGGTCATTCATAATATACTTCTTCACATCCTGGAAAAATTAAAACATTTGAAGGGGTGATCTCAGATGCTCAGTAAGGATAACAATATAGCGGAAGATTTCATAAATAAACATAAACATTTAAGGCAATTTATAACTAAAACAAAAGCCTTTTAAACTTGAACTTAAGCATAATATGGAAAAAATAAAATGAAATAATGTCATTTACTTATTCACATGGATATTCTACGAGTAGAATAATCACATGCAATATCAATAACCACTTTCATAATGATGGAATGCATAATACCATACTATCATAACCACGTAGACAAGGCCTCGTGCCAAGACTACAAATAAGATTTTGTCAAGGCCTCGTTCCAAGACACTAGTTTGTCTCATGAGACCTACCGATGCATCGAGGAGCTATAGCTGGATCCACCAGTCACTTATTAAGTCCAATGCATTCCTCATATGAACAGGTTTAAACATATCATAAACCATAACATAATTGTATCACATAAAACATGCATAAAGGAAACATAACATTTCCACATTTCAATAACAAGATATCAATACAACACATTAATATAATAAAACCATTTTCAATACCAAAATAAAAGAAAAGTAAAACTTTATTTTTCATTTAAAAAAAGTTATGGCTTATAGAGGAATCTGAAACTCAAATAATGGTCATGGTGGCGGAGAAGTTTTTGTCGCCGCATACATACGACAAAAAAACATTCCCTTTTGTTGTTTAGTAAAACGCTTCGTATAAAAAATATTCCTTTTGAATAAACGTAAAATTCAAATGGGTTTATACATCGTATAAAAGAAAGTTGTGTATAAAATAAAATATGCCTCAATGAAAGGAGATTGAGATGAAGTCCCTTACCTCATGTCTGACTTGACTCGATCGTTCTTTAATCTCCTGAATAATAAAATAGAGCTAATTTCTAATTTCTTAATAACATTTTTCAAGTTTATTATTCCTTTTATATCACTTATTATCATGTTATGAACATTATGTAATTATTTAAGTTAATAACGGTCGTTTTGTCGATCTTTGATACTTGAGTCAAAAATAAACTTCTTATAATTACAAGTTGTTCATGTGGTAAAATATCCATTATATACAGAATTATATTCATTTTGTAGATATCATATATATCATATATATCCATTATATACATTCATTCATAATATTAGGTAACATTTAGAGGTAAGAAATGAAATGCATCGTTCATGGAGACGGTAAGCCGTATGTACGCATGAATGCTACTTTCATTTCTATTTCATATTTAATGGAATGAAATCATAATTATATAAAGTTTTATTATAATTCCAGTATAATATCATATATAATATCATTTACTCCATCCTTTAAATGTCCCACATATGGCATTAACGATTCAAATCACTTTGAGGGGGCGGTAGTCCGCACTTCCTAAAATGAAATTATCGCGTTTACCCATAATGGAAATCATAAAAGTATTCCATAAATGAAAAATACAGAAGTATAAGGAAAACATAAACATAATATATATCATAAATAAATATAGTTACATCTTAATGGACACCATGAGATCTGTTAAAAGAAGATTGAACAATCATCGTTTCATGAGGTAGTAATTCACCACCCACAGAAATAGTATGTTCTTTAACCATTAGAAGAAGGTGTGTGTAAGTGTAAACCAAATACTTCTCATAAAAAAATAATAGTATATTTATTATACTGGTTTTGTTACAAAATAAATGAATAAAAAGAGTTTAAGGGGTTGGAGAAGCAAAATAAAACAAAAGAACATAAGAGAAGACATTACCTAAAAATTGGGTAACTCTTTTTTATTTGATCCAAAGGCTTCCTTGGGAAGACTTATACCCAAAGTGAGTCTTCTCGGAGTAAAAGAGGGAAGTTGAGAGAGTATTTGGGAAGAGTTTGGCCAAGCCAAATGGCTTTGATGGTGTGAATAATGTGGTAGAGGTGGGGCCTTTTATAAGAGTAGAGGAGGGGAACTCTTGGAAAGTCATGAAATGTTACATTATTATATAATGCGTTTCAGATTTTAAAGGTCCCACAATTATATATTTCTAGGATAAGGAGATAAGGGTTCTATATATACTCATAAAATAGGTTTTTGACAAGTGTAAGTCTTAGAGTTTACATTATCTTTTCATTTTATTTAAATCGTTAATTAATGAGGTAATCGCTTCATCATCATGGTGTCATAAAAAAATTAATTTATTTAATATCTAAAAATTATAAAAAAAATATCATGATGTAGGAAATATTTTTATATTTCCAATTAATATTTATAGTCTAAATTTTACCTTATATAACCCCATGTAATAATTGTTTTAGTAAAACAACACATGTTTGTGACAATTTTATTTTTACTTTAAATAAAAAGTTATTAATGTCATTTCCTTACCCAAGTGGCTCCATGGGGTCCCCAAGTTGACCCATGGATTGTCTTGGTCGGACATGACTCATAAAATAAGGGTAGTACAAGTGTCATGATATTTTTATATATTTATAATATCATTTTTACCTTAAATTTCCCTAATTACCTTTAATCACGATTAATAAAACTTAAAAGTTACTATTCACCAAAAATTATTTTCATCTCATTGAACCACATTTTTCTTCCTAATGAAAACCATGTATGTCATATTTTTGAAATTCAATACACAGAATTGGTAATGTTTCATTTACACGAAAAATTAGTTCTTAAACTACCACTTAGTGGTTTCACTATTCATCAAAAATTGAAGCTTTTCAGAAAAATAAAAAAAATTCACCCTAAGATATAATTGATATTCTGAATTCAAAAATGATGTCAATTTTAAAAAATTCCAAACATATAAGTTTCATTAATTAATTGTATAATTAATTCCCATTGTCAAAACAAATAGAGTGTTTTTAAGAAACAATATCAATCAAAAGATTGACAATTGTTTATGTCCAATTTCAAAGTAAAATTAATTCTAATGACCACCATTGGATAAAATGGTAAAATTATATTATAATTATACTTTAAAACCAATCAATGGTATAATTCATCACTATTAATTATTTTGATTAAAAAAGTTGTTTTTAATTAAAATTTAGCAATTTTCACTATTCATCAAAATATAAAAGTTATCCGAAAAGTTCCAAAATTTCACCCTAGGCTAAATTCGATATTCCGAATCCAAAAATGAAGTCCATTTTGAAAGATAAAATTTATAACATTTCAAAAAGTAGGTATTACTATTCATAGCAGCTAGTTTGATTGGTTGTGGTGTGTGTTAGAACTCGAAGTTGCGTACAACACACGCTACTGTGTTATTCAAAGAGAAGCGTACTGTGGAAGCTTGGGGTGTTACAATTTGTATTAAAACTAGAATATGAAATTTCAATACTTTATTTATAAACCATGAATGGTGTAAAAATAACACATCCATAGTCAAACATATCACAAAAACCTTCAATACAATATGGAAGATTTGTATCATAATAAATCAACTTCAAACAAGTCTAAAATCCATAAAATGATGTTGACATAGATGAAATCAAAACCTTTTTAGAGAAATATCTCTTTCTATTTTGAAATCATTTAAAAGTCACATAATTATAAAAGATAACATTTATATTTTAAAATATTCTTATAATCTTGTAAGGGAAACTTTAATGATGTTATAATGGCGGAAAATAGCTGCACCTGCTGTATAAGTTAAAAAGGACATTCTTACCTTAGTTTTGTCGAAAAGGTTATAAAGTACCTTGTTTGGAAAACGACGGAAATATTAATTTCAAAAAAATCTTATAAAAAGTAAAAAAATGGTATAAATGACTTTATCACATAGTCTAGTAAATAGTAAAAATGTTTTGAAATACATTTTTAAGAAAACACGGATGTGGATGATAAAGAGGTCCTAGTAGATACTTACGTAAAAACAACCTCGGATAATAAAGAGATTGTGAAATTAACCCTTACCATGTACTTACCTTTAGTTGAGGGTACGTTTAACCTCTTTTATAATGACCATTTTATGTTATTAGGTTATAACAGAACCATATACATATTTATTATATCATACATGATTCATTTATGACTTTAAACTACCCATTTAATAATGATTTTCATGTTAAATTAACATTTAAGGTAATAATATCTTTCTTTATTGTACATATTTTAACTTGTTATTCTTGATCATATCATTTAGATCATGATTTAAATACTTCCAGAATATAAACCTTTATTTATAAATCATACATATTTAGAATATAAATATTTATAACAGATAGATATATGAAATGAAAAACACCATTTATGGAGATGGTAGGTCGTACGTACGCATAAATGTTGTTTCTGTTTTCATATCGTATTGAATGGAAGTAAGTGAATAAGATATATGTAAGTATATAAATAAATAAATAAATATATATATATATATATAAAGTAGAATTATTATGTCATATATTACATACTTATTAGTAATATATATTTTTATAATTGTTGATCAATGGTGAACTTGGAAATTAATCGCATCGCGTCGTGGAGATGGTAATCTGTACGTACGCACGAGCGAAAATATCATTTCCTAAAATATGTTGAATTGGATGGTATATTAATTTTATATAGACATTATCATGTTATTTTCATTATTTATATAAATATTACTCATCATTATATCCATCCATATAAGATAGTGTTGAATAACAAATTACACCACGACGTGGAGACGGTAAGTCGTACGTACGCAAGTATGGTGAAATTATCATTCATAGGATGGATAAAATAATGAATATGGTTGTTCCATATTTATAATAACATTAAATTATATATAAGTTACTGGATTTATTATTTTTTATGGTAATAACAAATAAAGAGTAAGTGGGAGAAGAAAAGAACTTGAAAGATGGTGGTGAAATAATTACCTCTTCTTCAGGTTCTTCCTTTTATTTTGATCAAAATGGCTCCTTAGGTTGGCTTTCTGATCAATATACGGCCTCTAGGATGAATTTAGGATAGTTGGGAGGATATTTGGGTAGGTTTTGGTTGAGAAAAATGTCTTTGGAGGTGTGAATTTGAGAGAAGGGGAAGTACCCTTTATAAGAGGGGTGAGGGGCACCTTAGGAAAAGCTTAAAATATTATTTTATAATAAAATAATTTTCCATTTCTAATGGATCCAAAATGAATTATTTAAATTATAAGGTGGGTATGTGTATAAAACCACTTAACCAATAGGTTTTAGACAGGTTTGGGTCACTATATTAACCTTATATTTTAGATTTAACTCTTATTTAAATAGTTTGACATTTACCATGTCTCTTTGTATTTTTATATTATTTGGTTAATAAACAAACTATATAATTACAAGATAACCCCAAGTGGTTCATTAATGATACACCTATCATTATATAAGTATTTTTTCCGAAACTTATATTTTTAGGAATATAATAGAAAATAATAATATAATATTTGTTTTAAAAACTATTTTATGTCAATTTTGACACTATTTTGTATTTTGTTTTTTCTAAATCCATAATAGCATTATTAATTCAAAAAAAATCATCTAACCAACCATAATATGTCATATTAACCTATAAAATTAGTGTAATTCATAAAAAGACTCAAATTACATTTATTTGTATATTTATAATATCAATTATTTTAATCATTCATTAATACGGTAATTACTGCATCATAATTGTGTCATAAATAAATTTAATTATTTAATGTCTAAAAAATATAAATAAAATACCATTATGTAGGAAATAGTTTTATATTTATAATGAATATTTATAGTAGAATTTATCTTATGTTTAACCCTATATTAAAAATGGTTTAGTTATTAAAATTTGAATTTAACACTTTTAACTCTTCTTTGAATTAAATAATAATAAATGTCATAATCTAATCCAAGTGGACCTAAAGTATCATATTTTATTCCTAAGTTTGTTTTTGGTCGAATTACACTTTTTCAATAGAATTAGGACATGTGTTAGTATAATAATAATATCATTTTTACCCTTAATTACCCTATTTACTTTTAAACGTGGTAAATAAAAGTAAAAAAGTTACTATTCCCCAAAAATTATTTTTATCTTAATGAGTCACATTTTACTTACTAATATCAATTGTGTCTCTTTGATTTTGTAAATTCAACTCACAGAAGTGTTAAAATTAAGTTTTATGTAAATTTGTAAATTCTCCTAGGAGGTGGGTAAAAGACGGTAAAAAGTTCAATAAAATTTTTATATATCTAAAATTATTATAAACTAACTCCAATGAATTAAACTGAACTTATATATGTAATATGTATCTATTTTGACCTAAAATAAATTTAAATTAAATAAATAATTATTTAAATAAAACTTCGGTTTTAAACTATAACTCAGTGTTTTTCACTATTCATCAAAAATTGAAAGTTTTCAAAAAAATACCAAAAATTCACCCTAATCTAATTTTGATATTCCAAATCAAAAAATGAAGTCCATTTTGAAATATAAAATTTATAAAATTTCAAAAGGAGGGTATTACTATTCATAATGGCTAGTTTGATTGGTTGTGGTGTGTTAGAACTCAAAGTTGCGTACAACAGACGCTATTATATTATTCAAACAGAAGCGTACCATGGAAGATTGGGGTGTTACATTCTCCCCTCCTTCAAATAATTTCATCCTCGAAATTTCTAGAATATTACTGCATAAAAAGACTTGGTTTGTTCTTCATCATAAGTTCCTCGGGTTCCCACATTGCCTCTTCCATCTTATGGTTTCTCCATAGAACATTTACCAGACAAGTCGTCCAGTTTCTCAGAACTTGTTCTCTTGTATCAAGAACCTTGACAGGCTCTTCGCAATCAGACAGATCGGGTTCCAGTTCTAATTCCTCATAGTTAAGTACATGCATTGGGTCAGGCATGTATTTCCTCAATAGTGATACGTGGAACACATCATGAACTTTGGAGAGACTTAGCGGCATTTCCAAATGGTAAGCTACAGCCCCAATTTGTTCTAGAATTTCGAAAGGTCCAATGTACCTGGGACTCAATTTACCCTGCTTACCAAAACGTATAACACCCTTACATGGAGATACCTTCAAGAAAACATGATCTCCTACCTAAAATTCCAAATCCTTCCTTCAGTTATCGGCATAGCTCTTCTGCCTACTTTGAGCTGTTTCAATGCGGTTTTGGATTACCTTTACCTTTTCCATCGTTTCCTCCACTAGTTATGTGACTACGAGTTTTCTTTCACCAAAATCATCCCAACAGGTTGGTGTGCGGAATCTCTTTTCGTATAACGCTTCATATGGTTCCATCTGAATACTTGAATGGAAGCTATTGTTATAGGAAAATTCTACTAGAGGTAAATATTGATCCCACATACCTTGAAAGTCAAGTATTCATGATCTCAACATGTCTTCTATGGTTTGAATAGTCTGTTCTGGTTGTCCATTAGTTTGGGGGTGGTAGGCAGTGCTCAAACGAAGTTCAATATCCAGGGATTTCTGAAGACTTTTCCAGAATCTTGATGTAAAACGTGGATCATGATCAGACAAAATTGATAGGGGTACTCCATGAAGTCTTACAAATTCATTAACATATAGTATTGCCAATCGTTCAAGTGGTAAATCTTCTCTTATAGCAAGAAAATGTGATGAATTGGTAAGACGATCAACAATGACCCATATTGCATTTTTCTTTCTGGGAGTCCTTGGTAGTACCATGAAAAAGTCCATTGTAATATTATCTCATTTTCACTCTGGTATGGGAAGAGGTTGTAAGACTCCTCCAGGCTATTGCCTTCCAGCTTTTACTTGTTGACAAACCATGCATCTTGACACAAAATCAGAAATTTCCCTCTTCATGTTGTCCCACCAAAAATGTTCCTTCAAAAATATATACATCTTAGTGCTACCAGGGTGTATAGAGAAATTGGAACTATGAGCATCATCCAACAATTCCATTTTTAGATCAGGTATATCGGGAACACAACGTCACTTCCAAAATTTCAAAATTCCATCTTCATATATGAAGTCACTCAATCTATCATCAATCACAGCTTTAATATTCTTTTGAAACTCTTCATCACTAGTCTGAGAACTCTTTATCCTTTCTAGTAAAGATGGTTTGGCAACCATTATAAAAAGTATTGATGTTCACCTTCCATGGTGATTCCCATATCTATCTTTACTAGATCCATGTATATAGGATCCTATTCAACTCTCATCTTGTTCAAAACTCCATGATCCTTTATACTCAAAGAATCTACCACCTTATTTTACTTCCCTAGGTTGTAGTGTATCATGTAATCATAATCCTTGAGTAGTTCAATCCATCTCCTTTGCCTCATGTTGAGTTCTTTCTGTGAGAAAATATACTTCAAACTCTTGTGATCAGTATAAATATCACATTTTTACCATAGAGATAGTGTCTCCAAATCTTCAAAGAAAAGATTATAGTTGCTAACTCAAGATCATCAGTTAGATAGTTTTGATCATGAATTTTTATTTGTTATGATTCATAGGCAATAACCCTATCATTCTGCATAAGGACACAACCAAGTCCTTTTTTAAAGCATCACTATAAATAACAAACCCATCATTCCTCGATGGTAGAGTCAATATAGGGGCATTGACTAATATTCTCTTCAATTATTCAAAACATTCTTCACATTATTTTGTCCAAACAAATTTTACCCCTTTATCCATCTTTATATCTTCCATCCTTTTCTTCTCTTGCTTCCCTTCAAAGCCATAGGAATTAGAAAATTCTTTACCTGTCTTATTAACACATGATACTATTTCTTCATATATTGAGAATACATGGGAGACTATTTCCCTTATAAATGTTGGCTTAATACCATTAAATATATGATCCTTCTAACCCTTTGGATCATACGTATTGCTGGAATTCACATTCCTCCAACTGGGTGCCATTTCTATAAAAAGGCATAAACTTGATTAGTTTATGAATAGTAATACATAAATCCTAACTTGTAAAACACTTAACATAAATTGAAAAGTTTATGGATATAATAAATAATCATAAAAATGTTTTCCTTGAGGAAGTATATACTCATAAACCCTTCATAATGGTTTGTAAAGAAAATGATAATTATCCTAAACATATCCCACGGGAGTGTCGTAACCAAGAGTGCAACAAGGCCCGTTGTCGTGCACCAGTTCTCATTAGAGTCTAGCTCAAAGCGGTGTTTTTGGGTTTTACCCCTAGGTACATCTGTGCCGTAGTCGCCTCTACCTGTTTGTATCCAGATAGGGATGTATTTCTTGGAAAACTCACAAACTCTCTACAAAACCAAAATTCTAGGAAGTTCTTCTATACTAATCCTCAAATTCTATCTTAGGGTAATGTGATCTAATCAGATTTTATCAAAATCTAGATTCCAAAACTTCATCTGATACCAACTGTAACACCCCGACCCCAGTTACCCAAAGTCGGTGCATTATTACGTATCATTGGCTTGATCACAAAAGATCAAATCTTGAAAGACCGATTAGTTTAGTAGCCTTTGAAGTACTAGAAGCATTCATAAGGTTTACATTACATCATAAAATGAAAAAATACAACAAGATTGTTTTCCATAGAGAACACTGAGATCCCATAGACTATCCTTATAGGTCAGTCATAATATACTTCTTCACATCCTGGAAAAAATAAAACATAGAAAGGGGTGAGCTCAGATGCTCAGTAAGGATAACAATATAGCATAAGCATAAACATTTAAGGCAATGTATAAGACTAAAACAAAATCCTTTTAAACTTGAACTTCGGCATAATATGGAAAAGATAAAAATAAAATAATTCCATTTACTTATTCACGTGGATATTCTACTAGTTGAATAATCACATGCAATATCAATAGACACTTTCATAATGATGGAATGCATAATTCCAGACTTTCATAACCACATAGTCAAGGCCTTGTGCCAAGACTGCAAATAAGATTTTGTCAAGGCCTTGTGCCAAGACACTAGTTTGTCTCATGAGACCTACCGATTCATCGAGGAGCTATAGCGGGCTCCACCTGTCACTTACTAAGTCCAATGCATTCCTCATATTAAAGGTTTAAACATAACATAAACATTCGTATTAAAATTATCATATGAAATGTCAATACTTTATCCATGAACCATTAATGATGTAAAAATAACCCATCCACAGTCAAACATATCACAAAAAGCTTCAATAAAATATGGAAGATTTTTATCATAATAAATCAACTTCAAACAAGTCTAAAATTCATTCAAAGGATGTTGACATAGATGAAATAAAAACCTTTTTAGAGAAATATCTCTTTCTATTTTGAAATCATTTAAAAGTCACGTAATTATAAAAGAAAACATTTATATTTGAAAATATTATTATAAGATTGTAAGGAAAACTTTGACGATGTTATAATGATGGAAAATATCCTCAACAGCCATATAAGTTAAAAAGGACATTCTTACCTTAGTTTTGTCGAAAAGTTTATAAAGTACCTTGTTTGGAAAACAACAGAAAGATTCCTTTCAAAAACATCTTATAAAAAGTAAAACAAAGGTATAAATTACTTTATCCCATATTCTAGTAAATATTAAAAAAATTTTAAAATGCATTTTTAAGAAAATGCATATTTGTATGATAAAGAGGTCTCAGTAGATACTTACGTAAAAACAACCTCGGATAATAAAGAGATTGGGAAATTAACCCTTACCTTGCACTTTCCTTTGGTTGAGGATATGTTTAACCTCATGTATAATGACCATTGTATGTTATTAGATTATAAAAGAACCATATTCATATTTATTATATTATACATGATTCATTTATGACTTTACACTACCAATTTAATAATGATTTTCATGTTAAATTAACATTTTGAGTAATAATCTCTTTCTTTATCATACATATTTTAAATTGTTATTCTTGATCGTATCATTTAGATAATGATTTAAATACTTACATAATATAAACCCTGATTTATAAATCAAACATATTTATAATATAAATATTTATAATAGATAGATATATGAAATGGAAAACACCGTTTATGGAGACGGTAGGTCATACGTACGCATAAACGATGTTTCTGTTTTCATATCGTATTGAATGGAAGTAAGTGAATAAAATATATGTAAGTACATAAATAAATACATATATATATATATATATATCCAGTAGCATTATTATTTCATATATTACATACTTATTAATAATATATATTTTTATAATCGTCAATGAATGGTGAACTTGGAAATGAATCTCATCGCGTCGTGGAGACGGTAATCCGTACGTACGCACGAGCGACAATATCATTTCCTTAAAGGTGTTGAATTTGATGGTATATTAATTTTAAAGAGAAATTAGCATGTTATTTTAATTATTTATATACATATTACTCATCATTATATCCATCCAAATAAGATAGTGTTGAATAACAAATTACGCCACGGCGTGGAGACGGTAAGTCGTACATACGCACGCATGGTGACATTATCATTAATAGGATGGATAAAATAATGAATATGGTTTTTCCATATTTATAATAACATCACAGTATATATAAGGTACTGGATTTATTATTTTGGTATGGTAATAACAAATAAAGAGTAAGTGGAAGAAGAAAAGAACTTGAAAAAGGGTGGTGAAATCATTACCTCTTCTTTGGGTTCTTCCTTTTGATTTGATAAAAAGGGCTCCATAGGTTGGATTTATGATAAAACTAAGGCCTCTAGGATAAAGGGATGATAGTTGGGAGGATATTTTTTCAGGTTTTGGTCGAGGAAAATTGCTTTGGAGGTGTGAATTTGAGAGAAGGGGAAGTTCCCTTTTATAAGACGGGTGATGGGAACCTTAGGAAAAATTAAAATATTATTTTATAATAAAATAATTTTAGGTTTCTAATGGATCAAAAATTAATTATTTAAAGTTTAATGTGGAAATGGGTCGCAAACTACTCAACCAATAGGTTTTAAACAGGTTTGGTTCATTATATTAACTGTATCTTTTAGATTTAACTCTTAGTTAAATAGTTTGACATTTACCATGTCTCTTTGTATTTTTATATTATATGGTTAATAAACTTATTATATACTTCTAAGAGAATCACAAGTGGGTTTTTAATGATACAAATATCATTATATAAGTCTTTTGTCCAAACCCTAGATTTTTAGGAATATAATATCAATTAATAATATAATATTTGTTTTAAAAACTCTTTTATGTCAATTTTGACACTATTTGGTATTTTGTTTTTGATAAATTCATAACAACATTATTACTTAAAAAAAATCATATAAACAACCCTAATATATCATATTAACCTAGATAATTAGTGTAATTCATAAAAATTTTCAAATAACATTTATTTGGATATTTATAATATCAATTATTTTAATCTTTCATTAATATGATAATTACTGCATCATCATTGTGTCATAAATAAATTTAATTATTTAATTTCTATAAAATATAAATAAAATACCATTATGTAGGAAATTGTTTTATCTTTCTAATTAATATTTATTGTCGAATTTATATTATGTTTAACCCTATATTAAAAATGGTTTAGTTATTAAACTTTGAATTTAACACTTTTAACTCTTCTTTGAATTAAATAATAATAAATGTCCTAATCTAATCCAAGTGGACTTAAAGGATCATATTTTATTCCTAAGTTTATTTTTGTTTGAATTACACTTATCCAATATAATTATTACATGTGTTAGGGTAATAATAATATCATTTTTACCCTTAATTACCCTATTTACTTTTAACCATGGTAAATAAAAGTAAAAGGTTATTATTCACCAAAAATTATTTTCATCTTATTGAATCACATTTTACTTAATAATAGTCGTGTCTCTCAGAGGTTTGAAATTCAACTCACAGAAGTGGTAAAATTAAGTTTTATGTAAATTTTCAAATGCTCCTAGGAGGTGGGTAAAAGACGGTAAAAAGTTCAATAAAATTTTTATATATCTTAAATTATTATAAACTAACTCCAATGAATTAAATTGAAATTATATATGTATTATGTATCTATTCTTACCAAAAAAAATTTAAATAAAATAAATAATTATTTAAATAAAAATTCGGTTTTAAACTATAACTCAGTGTTTTTCACTATTCATCAAAAATTGAAAGTTTTCAGAAACATACCAAAAATTTACCCTAAGCTAATTTTGATGTTCCAAATCCAAAAATGAATTCCATTTTGAAAGATAAAATTTATAAAGTTTCAAAAAGTGGGTACTACTATTCATAACGGCTAGTTTGATTGGTTGTGGTGTGTTAGAACTCGAAGTTGCGTACAACACATGCTATTGTATTATTCAAAGAGAAGCGTACCATGGAAGCTTGGGGTGTTACAATCTGTCTCCCATCATTGTGGTGTATTTAGAGGTAGGGGGTCATGAAAAATTGGTATTAGAGGGATGGTTGAGAGATAGGATGGAGATTGGAGTTAGTAATAGTGATGATTTCATGGATTGGTAAAGAAACGGTGCCAAATGACCTTGGTGCATGATATAAGCCAGGGATATCAGCTAGGAAATAGGATTTTAGGGGGGCCCATGATCTAGTGAATAAGATCTAAGATTATTGAATAGCCAAGAAAGATGGACATTCTAGCAGGGTAGAGACCTAGGAGAGGTACATGCATCATAATGAATTGTGTTCTTGTTTTAATTGGGATTTTTGGGAAAGTTAAAATGGATAAAATAAATAAAGTGAATTAAAATGAATATTAATAAAAATCCACACTACCAAGCATAGGAAATATTTGTTTTTATTTTATCTATGGATATTTTTTGTCATTCGTGTGTAGCTCATGAAGTTTTGGTTCAATAGGATAATCCATTTGATCATCGTAGGGTTGATGTGATTGAGGAGGATGATCAGTGGTAGAGGAAATTATGTGCTTTCCAGAGGCAGGATTTGGAAAATTATGAGGTAAGTGTTTCATATGTAGAGATAGAGAGCTATCTGGGGGAGATTGATATTTCTTTCAGTTTGATTCGAGGCCAGATAGATAATAGAGTCTCTTTGGTTGTTATTCTGATGCAAGGAGTTATACGTCAATGGTGGACAATGTATCTAGGAGAGCAAAGGGAGGTAGATTTTTTGTGGGTAAACATCTAAAAGGAATTCTGAGAAGAGTTCCTTTCATCAACCATGAAGGAAGTGAAGAGGTAGGAGCTTCTTTCTCTTTAGTATGGGAGTATGTCAATACAAGAGTTGGGAATCAGGTTCAAGGATATTCTTCATTTTTTTTCAGATATTTTTCTGGATGAGGAGTCTCATGTGAGATGTCTTGAAGAGTCACTTTGTCCTTCTATCGAGTATGCAGTAACACCTTTTACATTTCCAATGTATCTAGAGGTTCAGAAGAAGGTATAGGTGATCGAGTGGATACACTAACAAGGAGTTCTACCATAGTAAGGGAACTAGTATGATTCCTTGAGGTGTAGAGTTATTAGTGGAAGGTCTCAGGTGCTAGGAACTTTAAGGTTTCGACCAACCGGTAGTTGAACTAGACAGCTTCCCTTTTGAACTTCTGGTTTATGTGCCTTTACTATGGGTTTTGGGCCAATGTGTTTGTTTTGTGGTGTTCATATCCATATTTAGGACCAGTTCCCAATGGTTTCTTGAGCTCAGTTTGGCCGAGCCAGACAGGTCCAGCGTCAGCCTCTTCTATAGTTACCAGTGAGGTCATTTTAATAGTAGGGGCAGTAGGATTATGCTCATTGAGGGGAGATAGAGTAGGTATAGGTCGACCTCAAGATGTTACTTGTTTTCAGGGATCGCGTCCAGAGTGTATATGTGGAGGTGGTCTTCAGTATATAGGTAGAAGAGTTGGGCATGGTTAGTTGCATGCAGTGGATGCAACAATTTCAGAGGGGCCAATGATCATCATAAGCATGATCATTTGGTTTAGTACTCTTTTTTGGTCCTTGTTTGATTTGGGATCTTCTCACTCCTTTTTTTACTCACTCTAGTTCATTATCTGGGAATAGATGTAGATATGCTTCCCATACCCCTGGTGTTGACTACACCGATTAGAGGCTAGACCATCTTGTTTGATGAGTTATGTAGGTGTAGACTAATGATGGGGCTGCATCAGTCATGTGGAGATATTTTATTACTATAGATGTATTCATATGATGTCATCCTTTACATCTAATGGTTTTATTCCATAGGTGTTATTATCAACTGCTTCTAGAGGAGAGTTATTTTTTTGGATGTGGATAGTTATTGTGTGGTTTTCTTCAATGAGCGGAGTTGTCAGGTTGGAAATCAGTTTATAGAGACCCTTCTTTCTTTATTGGTTGAGTTATCGATGGAATTAGTATACATTGGGATAGTAGTGGTTTCCACTATTTTTGGGGAGTTTCTAGATGTTTTTCCTGATGAGGTTGTGATGTTACCCTCTAGATGCAATGTTGAGTTTGGGATAGACTTGGAGCCTAGTGGTTCTCCAATTTAAATGGATCCTTATTGGATGGAACCTTCTAAGTTACAGGAGTTTAGGATTAAGATAGATGATCTGATGTAAAAGGCTTTTATCTAGCCTGGTGTGTCATCGTGGGGTGCTCTAGTGTTGTTCTCCAAGAAGGAAAATGGTAGTATAAGGTTGTGTATAGACTACCAGAGGTTTAATCGGGTGATAGTCAAGAATAGTTACCCTCTTCCATGTATAGAATATATTTTTGACCATCTGAGAGGGGAAAGTTGTTTTTCTAATATCTATTTGTAGTATGGATATCACCAGTTGTGGGTGAATGAGGGAAATATCCTAAAGACTACCTTCATATGTAGGTATGGGAGCTTTGAGTTTATAGTCATTCTATTCGATGTTATGAATGCACCAGACATGTTCATGAGGCTTATGAACTCTGTGTTCCATGAGTTCTTGGATCGTTTCTTCATCATGTTCATCGATGATATCTTAATCTACTCAAAGTCAGAGGAGGATCATGTGGATCATTTCATAACTATCTTTCATGTTATTCAATGCCACAAACTCTATGGAAATTTTTCCAAATGTAAGTTCTACATGTGAGAATTGTAATACCTCAAGAATGTGGTATCTCGGTAGGGTGTGGCAGTTGACCCATCGAAGGTTAAAGCCGTTTTTTCTTAGGTATCAACAAATAACATGGAATAGGTTCTCAGTTTTCTTGGTCTCACAAACTATTATCGTAGGTTTTTACTTGATTTCTATCGACTTGTAGCCCCATTAATATCTTTAACTAAGAAATAACAGGCTTTTTGGGGAGTTATAAGTGCTAGGAAGCATTCGGTTACCTTAATGGGAAGTTGGTTAGTGTTCCAGTGCTCTGATAGCCCGAGGAAGGGGTGATGTTTGAGGTGTTTTGTGATGCTTACCATATGGGATTGGGATTCATCTTGATTTAGTAGTATGAAGTGATCTCCTAGGGGACTAGGTAGTTATGTCACCATGAGTGTAACTATTTCTCCCATGATTTGAAGCTAGCAGTAGCCATGTTTTAGCTGAAGTTGTGGAAATATTACCTCATTGGGGAGCGATTTATGGTCTTCATGGATTATAAGATATTGTGGTGTATCTTTTTTCAACATGATATGAACTTGCGACAGTAGAGGTGGATGGAGTTTTTTTAGGATTATGATTTTGATATCTCCTACACCTAATGATAGGGGAATGTTTTGGCCAACGATTTGAGCAGGAAGTCGTGGAAGGGTGTTTTTCAGGACTCTAAGGATGTTTGGGGAGAAATGGAGGATTTAGAAGCCTTTTACTTAGAGGAAAGTGTGGATGGTTGTAGAGGATGTTTGTTTCAAATGAAGGTGTAATCTTTTCTGATCTAAAAAGTGGAGGACTCTCGGTGGGGATACTTAGAGACAGAGGTGATGCGTGATCGTGTTTGAAATGGTGATGATCTAAAGGGATGGTCAGAGGATGGTTGAAATCAGATTTTGTTTTGTGAAAGACTATTTTTTTAATTAGTAATGTGAAGGGGAGTTCTTCATGAGTTTAATATCTCACCCTTGGTGGTACACCCTATAATTTATAAGATGTAATATAGATTTAGGCTTCATTTTTTCTATCCCGGTATGAAATGAGTAGTGGAAGAGTTTGTGAAAAGGTTCTTAGTTTTTTAGCAGGTAAAGGAAGAGAATCATGTTCTTGGTGTTATGTTTCAAAACATAGATGTTCTCAAGTGTAAATGGGATATCATATTAATGAATTTCGTCACAAGGTTACCCAGACCTCAAGGATATTGGGATTCTATATTGGTGATAGTGGATTGGTAGTCAAAATAGGCCTACTTTTTATTGATTGAGGAGTCAGGTATGGTGGATACCTTGGATAATATATACATGGATGAGGTGGTGAAGTTTCATGGAGTTTTGAGGTCCATTTTATTGAATTGGGATTCACGGTTTACCTCTTGAGTATGGATGGTGTTGTAGCATGCTTTTGACACTCAATCATGCCTCAATACTACTTTCCACCCCCAAATAGATGGTTATAAGGAATGGACTATCCAACATCAGAGGATATGTGGTGACCATGCATCTTGGAAATTGGTGGATCTTGGGTATGACACTTGCCCTTAGTTGAGTTATCTCATAATAATAGTTATCATTCATCCAATGGAATGGCCCCATTGGGATATTTTTACAGATTATTGTGTCATCCTCCATTGTGTTGGGTGGAGGTTAGGGGGACAACCATTCTTGGTCATGATTTGGTGCAGAGCATGATAGATTAATTTCATCTTATTCGTGATAGGATGAAAGCAGTGCAAGACCAACATAAGTCATATGCCGATCATAGAAGGAGACCCTTAGAGTTCAAGGTTAGGGACCATGTTTTCTTGAAGGTTTCCCCTCAATGTGGACAATGGAGGTTTAGTAGAGGGATTAAACTTTCTCCCATGTTTTTTGGGAACATTGAGTTGTTGGGGTGAGTTGGGGAAGTGGTGTAATAGTTTTCATTACCACCATGGTTGGAGAGGATCCACAAATTCTTTCATGTCTCAAAACTTCTTCAGTATATTCATGATGTCTCTCATGTCCTTGAATGAGGAGATTTGGATATTAAGGATGACATGATGTTTGTGGAGTGGCTAGTAGAGATCCAGGATCATCAGGACAAGGCATTGTGTGGATGAACCATTTCTTTTTTTATGTTGTGGGGGAATGGTGTCCTGGAGGAGATTACTTGGGAGTGATAAACGCAGATGCATTCCTAGTACTCGGAGTTGTTTTGAGTTTTTCTTTATGTTGTTTTTATTTTTTTATGAGATGAGTTGTTTTCCTTGGTTTTGATGTGTGTGGTGAAATGTGTGATAAATTCATAACATATGAAAAGGGGAAGACCTGATTCTTAATCAAGACACATTAACTATGATGTGATTAAACCTGTTTGGGTGAGTTTTTTCTCCATAAAGTAGATAGTATCTTGATATTGAAGGCATAAATCCCTGATTTGCGTGTTTGGGATGGTGTGGTTCATTGGTTGTAGTGGTTGGTGTTTGGGATACGTGGAGGTTGAGATGGTTGTGCAGTGGTTTTTGTCAGTTTGGTTGTGTCATAGGAGGCATCCTGTGGTTTTTTAGTCTATTTTTTGGCCATTTTGGTTGGCATGTTTAGTCAGTGGTAGAATTCTAGGTGTGTCAAGACACATAAAAGCTATCTTATGGGGTGGTTGTTCAGACCCCGTTTTCTTTCGGGCTTGGTTTTGGATTCTTGAGGTAAAGAATCAATTGAGAGGTATTTGATGTAATGATTTGTTCCTTTTTGGTCTGTTACTTTTCTATTTTTGGTTGTTGTAGGTTTTTAAGGGAGGTTTGAGGAGTTTTCGATGGAAGCTAGAGGTATAGAAAAACTGCTGCAGGAAATACATGTGATGTAAGTGTATTACACAATGTGAAAGTTGGTTTCACAATGTGTCCAAAGCTGGATCACGATGTTTATATTTTTAGGGTTAAATAATAAAAAGGTGATGTGTTTTTTGATGTAACATGGAATCTTGGGATTACATGTCATGTAATTCCAAGATGTTGTACAATTTTAAAGGTTTCTACCACTCGGGTTTTTTCCAAACCCTATGTCAAGTGGATCTTCTCTCATACTAGGCATCTAATGACTTTCTCCTTCAGTGTTTGGAGATTCCTTTTTATGGGGATCAATCCTTGGGCTACCGTATTTGATCCATGGTGATTTTTCCTCTCGCTTTCATCAATTTCCTTCCATTATTCTTTGGGGTTTCATTATGGTGGTACAGTTTGGTTTGGGTTGTGTGTTTGGGCTACATATTTATGGTATTTTTTTGTGGTATAGTTTGATCTATGGTTCCTCGTGGTTAGGTTGTAGTTTTTGGGTGTTCTTCTTCTCCATGTGGAGTGCAGTGATTTGAAAAGATTATTTGAGGTAGGGTTTCTCTCATTTCTCTTTATTATGTATATTGTGTGTGGGGTTTTATTTTTTTTACCTATATATTATGGTTGTATCGGATTAATTAAAGATAAATAATTGGATAATTGAATTTAAAAGGGGTGAATGGTGATTTATTCACATGTTTTTACAACTTTGATATTATATTGCGATGTTGTGAATTGTATCGGCTTGATGCCCCACTAAAAATTGTGGTCATTGGAGGCTTTGTTTGTGCTGTATATATGTGTTGTGATTTATTATTTGGTTGTGATTTTTGTTGTATAACCCTAAAATGGAAATTAATTAACCACTTATATTTTACTAATAAAATAGTTTCCCAAGGATAATGACTTGTGTGATAACATCCCTAAAATAAAGCGGAATATGATAAAGTCCCATTTGTAAATATATAAAAGGATCTTGATGTCTTGTGATGTGTGGTTGGGGAATGTGGGACTGATAGTTTGTGTGTCATGCTTTTGGGGCAGTGAGGTGATAGTTTGTGGATTGTATTTTAAGGTTGGTGAGGTGATAGTTTGTGTGTCATGCTTTTGGGGTAGTGAGGTGAGGTTTTTGTGGATGACAGGTTGCTTGTGATATGTGGTTATGTTGTGCTAGATGCTTGAGTGTTGATGGAATGAATGAATATTTAAAAATGTTTGAAATGGCATGGACTGGTTTGGTTAATGGGATATAAATGGTTAATGGATAATTAAATGATGGGTTGTGTGGTTAAATGTGGTTGATGCTAAATAATTAAATGAATTGGGTGATTAAAATAAATTGGTTAGAAATGTGAAGTAGGGTTTATAGATTGATGTGTGGTGTTATGCATTTAGAGGTGGATGAAATGGTGATGGTGTTGTGAGTTGGTTAGTTTTTTTGAGAACCCATAGGTTGGTATTGAATGTTTGATACTATTTATATACTTGTGATTTCTTTTTTATTTCGATATGAACCCCACCCATGTTGATCACTATTTTCTGAACACTCGTATAGTCACATGAGGGGGTGTATTTCCCAACATCTTGGTGGGAGGATGGATGGTTTCCCACCCGCTACTCCCTACTCCCACTTCTAGGCGATGAAGGCCCAAGATTCTCCAGGAAGGTTGTGGTGAGATATGGTTTCCCAAGTGTCTTTAGTATAAGTTTTTATGTGGTGTCCTAGGTTTCGTAGGGATGAGTTGTGGTGTGCTTTCCCAAGTGTCTTCGGGATGAGATGTGATGTGTGTGAGGCCTAGGTGTGTGTAGGTAGGATGTGTTCTAAGGATCAGCTGTGTGAAAATGGGATGTGTTTGAGGAATAGGTGTGTGTGGATGGGATGTGATGTGGTATATTCGAAAGAGGTAAGAGCGCTGAGACATTTTTTTTGGGTGCGAGATCAGCTAATCAGTGTGAATGTGGTGTGAGGTACCCTATGATCGATGTTATTTTCTTTATATTATATTAATTGACGTTCATTATTTGGTGATCATTCCTTGGTGAGGTTGGGATCGTTAGTATGCTTGTTTATATGTTGTTTTGTTCTATTGTTTTATCATAGGTTCATTAGTATGCTTCTTTCACATGTGCACAATGGAATTTTTTTTTCCTAATGAGTATACTTGTATGATCACCTTATACATATAAAGCTATTTTTAGGTTTCCAGAAGGATTTTTTGGATCATTTTAGGCCTTACTAGCTCAGATACTTGATAGTTTCTGTGTCACTACTTTATCTCTAGTTTTGGGTATTTACTCTGGATACTTTTACCTATATCAATTCTATTTATACATGGATGTGGGATGGTTTTGGTTTCTCTTTTATATTATGTATTGGAGTTTTTGTGAATGATTCATTCTATATCCTAGTCTTGTTTTCTTATAAAGGGTAATGCCTCCCATATTGTGATATTTGTACACCCTTGGTGCTAGTCGCCAATCCAGGGCCTACTGGAGGCAGGACTCAGGGGTCATTATCTTTCTCCCCTCGTTGCGGTATATTTAGAGGGAGGGAGTCATGGCACTAGGAGCAGTGCCTACAAACCCATTAAAGACACTAAATAGATACGTTATATTAATATAAGTAAAAATATCACTTATGAACACTTTTCATGTAATATAATCTCTTTTCATATAATATCTCATAAATTTTTATGCACATCTTGTGTCAACATCTTCTCCTACATTATTTATTCTTGACCATACTGGGAAGACTTACCTTCTTCTACCATGTGCATGGATCTATAAAATGTACTACTATCCTATTCAATTAGCCTGAGATATCTCTTCCTTTTAGAAGTGACAAATCCTATCTTTATCATTCAACCAATTTCATACCACCAATGAAACACCTAATGTAAGCTACCTCACCAAAACTCAATGTCATGGTTTTTTTCTTTAACCAAAGTATGTGATCAAATGGTAAATATTAGTAATGATATCAAGGCAAGAGAAAAAAATTCTTGTATAAGGAAACAACTAATTAAATCTATAAAATGTGGTGTTCTTATTAGAGAGTCAGTCCTCTTGATCTACTCAAGATCTCCAAGTCTACAACGTCATGAGAAGAAGTCTCAATGATTATAAGCTCTCAAATCATTATAGTTAGACATAATTTGTGTCCCATTAGTATGATGTATCTATAAAATAGAAAATATATTTAAGATTACTGTTATAGTATCTTGAGTTTCTCATTATATCCTGGGAACTGATATAACCTTTTGACATGACATTTAATTTAAGGAAATTACCATGAAAATAACGTATGAAAAAGTATCAACACTATAATGGTAAGGGAAACACGTGTATATATCAAAATGTATACATGTAATGATAATTAAAGTATATAAAAGTGTTATGTCTAAGGAACCCACTAAAAACAATTATTATTATTTCATAGATGTTATAAAAAGGTGTTGTTTCTTGGAAGGGTTCTTGTAGGTGAGGGTGGGATTATGATTGATTCTTTACCATATTTTATTGTTATATATTTTATTTTATTTCTTACAACCACTTTTTTATGGTAATCCTTGGGAATCTAGCTGGGAAACCTTGGTTTGAGTGTTACACTAGTTTATGATTCTACTCTGGCTAGTGGCCCTGAGTTTGGACTATGATCAATTTAGGGGATTTTACCCCTCAGACTGGTTGGGTAGGGTAAGACCAAGTGTTTAGGAAGTTGGATCACATTTGGCATCCCAATTAGATGTATTTTGTTATTGTGTTGTCCTAAATTGTCTCTAGGGATTTTAGGTGTTCCCATGATGATTTCATAGTTGATTTTTTTGATTTTCTTATTGGTATTTATTATCATTATTATTTTCCTTTATGTTTATACCTTATAAACTATAATTTACGTAAAATCTTATTAAATAGTACTTACATTTATCTAGAAGGAAAATATTATTTTTAATGAGCTAGTGGATTTGATTAATACTTTGTCGATAATGTATTTATTGATATTATTTACCATAATCTTCTCTTATTAATTATTTATAAGTATAATTTTTGTTTCCTAATAAAAATGGTTACTTTATAAAATGATACTCGTTTTGAAATAAAATATCCACTTAAATTCCATTTTTATTTCATTTTATAGATAAACCTTTTTAAATTAGGTTGATAGGGAACCCTTACATAGATCAAAATCTCTAGATATATGACCTAAAGGACTAGAGGCATGAATGTCCAAATTGAAATATCCCCTTATGCCTTCATGTTTTCTGCCCATGTCATCCCACGTCTAGAATACACGTTTGTAGTCTTTTATCATCGCCCCATGAAAAATTTTATGGGGCCTTTGTCCATGAGAGCTTGTAAGTTGGTACCTATTGTCATTGACCATTCATTGTTGAGGAACATCCTACATTCAACTTCTTTGAAGGTTACCTCCCTCACACCAATTTGCATTCCACCAACTAGAATCTACTCAAGTACAATCTTTAATGCCCAACATTTGATTACCAGGAGTCTTAGAGGCTTGAATTCCCAAATTTGTCTCCCAAAATCCCATGTGATATAAATAATACCGATACTAAAATACCCTACTACAGTTCCTAGAACAATAATATAAAAATCAATTCCACCCAGATTTGAACCTAGGTTTGATATGTGATTACGGGGAAACTTTACCACCTAGGTAAACACCCCAAGTGTAAATAAACTATTTTAGAAATCAATTATTATATAATACATGTTATTACCTTCTCTTTAAATTATTAAAGTATTACTCATAGTTTTAATTTTTAATTGATGGGTTTTTCATGAAATTTATGATCATTATATCTTAAAATAGTTTTAAAAATATTATTCTTATACACCCTAGTATTTTTCTTATTAAACTAAAATCATGTTTGGTTTTTTAACAATGGATAGTTTTTTTAATTTCAAGGAAATGTTTTTTATGTTAAATTTCAATGATACACGGCTTTCATTATTAATATATTCATTTAAATTTCACATTTTGTAATAGAACTTTATCTCATGTAAAACCAATCTTATTTGTAAATCATTTAAGTGTCAACTTATGATGTTTTTTTATCGAAATCATAAAATTGGTATTTTAATATTTGTATTTCGAACCAATATAACATAAATTAATTTCTAAATGGAATACGATGAAGCATTTTCTTGGTGGAATATGACTAGGAAACTTTTCTCACACCCTATATACACCACCTTTAGGGGTATAAATACCTTGAATTGTCTAATAAATGTGAAATATTGGTACCATTAGTTGTAACATGTGATCTTTAACTGGGGTTTGTTTACATGGAAGTGACAGTGGAGTTTACTTAATTTTCACACAGAGATAGTTTATTATGGGATTATATTTCATCTCTTGTATCATTTATATATCTTTGTTATATCCTAATTATCATCGTTCAAACTTTATCTTTTATTTTATCATCGTTTATTTTCTTGTTTCAAGTTCACATATATAAAACCATTGTATAAAACTTTGGTTAACCTAGTTATGTTTATTAGTTATATTATTTGGACTACTAATTCACATTTAATGTTCTTATACCTTGTTTGGTTGTGCTTAATTTTCAAGATGCTTATTTTATATCTCTAACCCTCAAATATATGGGGAGGTTATATTAGGATTCTAGATGGAATTTCTCTTTTAGTTATTGTTTTATTGGGTTAATTTATTCCTAATTGAGTATAATTTATTATATTGGCAGTAGTTCTGAGCTTTTGGTAATCAAAAATGTTCCTTAGGCCTTATTATGGGCTAGCTCAGGTGACGAGGTAGGTTGACCCAAGTTGTTTTGTGATAAAATGGTATAAGAGCCCAGTTATTATTTGGTTAAGTATGGTATTTAAGAGATAAAACCATCGTACCTTAAGATGTAGGTTATGAGTAAGTGCTTGATCGACACTTTTCATGATGAGAACTAAGTCCCCATGGGATATCCTATAAGTTTATATTTCTTTTTTGTTTTATTATAGTTTATTTCTAATAAATTTTGGCTTTATTAGAGAAATTTTGGTCACATTACAAGGACATGTTATTGAGGTTCACAAGTTATAAACCATGTAGTCTATTCTTAGAGTTCCAAAAGAAAATTCATGGTTGATAAATTATTTAGTATTTATTAATATGTTTCCTTGATTGTTTAATTATTATGGGGTAATTGATTATTTAAATGAAGTGTGTATATATGTTCTCAACCATCAAGAAAAATGGTTACAATAAAATCTTTTCCAAATGGTTATTTAGAGGAGTTGATATTTAAACTTTTAAATGAAATTGATTTCAAAGAAATTATTTTTGATAATCTAGGGTAAAGTGATATAATTATGAGTAGGATTTTGGAATTTTTGGTGTAATGGATTTTATTTCAAATCAATTATGAATTTGAAATTTAAGAATTTGATTTGTAATTAATGTTTTATGTTTTCATGGTTTCAAATTCAGTAAAATATTAGGATTGAATTATTTATCCTTTTTATTTAGGTTGTGATCACATAGTAACACAACAAGGGTCATCACAAAACAACAACTTTAGAGAAAACGAGGCTCCAAACATATTTCATTTTCAACAAGGCAACAACATGTCATAAACTCATCGACAACATATATCAAAGCATCAAAACATGTGATAACTACCTATTCCTATAAATTATTTTTTGACATTTTAATTAAATATATTATTATGATAACCCTTAATATCCACCCAAAGGAAAGAAAATCCATGAAGATATCACACATATCACATGAACAGGTAAGAAAAAGGATCCACTACCTCAAAGAAGCTTTCTGATCTCACTACACACTATAGGGTGAAGAAGGAACTTCCCACAACCACAAGCACACAATGAGATCATGGATAAATCTACACCACATTAAAGGGTAATAAAAATGAATCCCATACTTTTTCCAAACCAAAACAACATCGGTTTAATGATACCCTAAAGAAAAAATGAGGAAAACCCAAGGGGTAAAGATAAGAACTTACCACATATCACCAAAATTGAACCAACATAACCCATGGATATGGTGATGGAAGGAGGGATAAAAGACCCCTAAAAATCACCTAGGTCTCTACCAAATTGAGAGGAAGGAAGGGTGGTTGAATGAATAAAAAAATCATCCAAACAAGTGGATTTAAAAACATGGAACCCACCCCTTTAACTTTGTGTAACCCTCTCACAATGTGTAATTCACAGGTCTTCTAAAATTCTAACACCTGCTGAAATTCATGTTGCCTTGGCCTAATTTAATTACATGTCATGAATTCACCATTCAAAACATGAATCCATTTCAGGGACTCCCCCCTTTACCACTTATAATTTATGAAATCAGCTAGCTATACAATCCATGAACCACCAACTCATGATGTGAATACAGTTAACATCATGAACCACCACCTATAGTACTTCCGAATCTCTAACTCCACTAACCCCTTTAGACCAATTTTGAATGCCTCCAACTGCCAAAGAGGTAATGTAATGGTAATGGAAGGCATGAACCACTACATTAGATATCTCTAAAATGATTCTCATCCTCAAAAACCTGGGAAAAGAGAGGGTTCTGAATAAACATCCCACAAGATACCTCTCAAGGATCTCATCACACCTCAAATGCTACCACCAGCCAAATGAAACTAACTGAAATGCCTAGGAAACACCTTAAGAAACCAAATCATCACACAAACACATCAAGCTCCATATAGCCCAAAACCAACCATTTCTAGAACCAACACACAAAACCATATCAAGCACATAAATTAGGTAATTCTATCCTCCATGTCAATATACTATCTACTCTGAGTAGTAATGACTCACCCACATGGTTTTAATCGCATTGTAGTATAATTAATATTGATTAAGAATAAAGTCCAATAATTTTCATATATTGGAGGATTTATCACACATCATTCATCATGGAAAACATTACATATCATAAAAACTCAAAACCCAAAAATAACATCATCAAAAAAATAGAACAAAGGAAGGATAAAAAACTCTGGGTACTAGGCATGTATCTACTTATCTTACTCCCATATAATCTTCTCTTGGCCACCATGCCTATACAACACATGAACTAAGGGATGGTTCTGTCCATGTAGCACCTTCTCTCGATGATCCTGGATCTCTACTGGTTGCACTATGGATGTATTATCTTCCTCAATATCCAATTATCCCCATTCAATATCATGGTAATCATCATGAAGATACCAAAAAAATGGGACACGTGGAATACATTTTGGATCCTCTCTAACCGTGGTGGAAATTCAAACCAATACACCAACACACCAATATTACCCAACACCTGAAAGGTCCCAATAAACCTGGTAGAAATCTTTCTTCCCCTACCAAACTCTACTGCCCATTTAGAGGGGAAAATATCAAGAACACATAGTCTCTAAAATCGAACTCTAGGGGCCACTTCCTATGATCAGAATAGGGGTTTTATGGTCCTATTTCACCCTCATCTTCTCACGAATAGACTGGATCTTCTTGTTCATGTTCTGCACCATATATATTGACACGATTTCCCATACAATTCCTCAAATAGAGCCATGATTATGGATGTGTTATAGATTATTTTGTACACTTAATAAAACAAATTTATGTGTCATAACCAAGATCCAACAAGGTCCAAGACACATGGACACAACTTATCATCTAGCATCTGGAAGGGTCAAACCCGTGCAAGACCCTAAGAGGTCGTGCAAGTCCCAACTGGGCCAAACCGATCCGCCCAAACCCATTTCCGGTTGGGTAGGGTTCGCCCAGACCATTTCGGGGAAAAATTATGCTATGTGTAATAAACTTGCAAACATAATAACTGTACCTCCCTGGTGTAATTAAATTCAGTGGGGCCGCAGTTCTGATCAAGTCTGTCCGACGCGGCCCGGTCCAGTGAAAGGAGCTAAGAAAGCACACCGGTGCGGATTCACTGGTTGCAAGGAGGTCACACGACTAGGTGGTCAACAACTGCACGCGCAGTGAAGCCCGGTATCGCCATTCGGGGTGGCCAGTGGTCGGTGCCTGGTGCCGGTCGGGCGGTGCGCCTGGTACCCCTTGCGATGGCCAGGTACTGGTGACTGGATCCACAAGGTGGGAGTGGCCTAAGGTTAGGACCTCAACATGCTTCTAGTGCGGAGGGGGGAAGACACGTGGCTCTTCAGATCCACCGGATCTACTGGAAGATGGAGGAGGGTCGCCTGGCCGAGTGGCAAGGTGCTGATGTCTGGGGCGCCAGTTCTGTGTGGAGAATCCAGGGAGGAGAAGGACAGCCGCTTGTTCCAACAATGGTCCAGTGGGTCTCTTTGACGTAGCAGCGGACCATATATAGATGTTCAGGTGGTTCTAGTGCTTGTTCTGGGTAGCGGAGGGATACTACGGGAGGCAGGACGGTCGGGCGCTGCATGGAAGCAGTGGAAGCCAGGCTTGCATGCAGGGCGGGATGACAGAGCTTGCCAAGAGGAGGTCGGCGCTGCTACGGTTAGCCCAGGAGGCCCTCGGCTGAGTCAGGAGGAGCCTGTTGTTTGCTGGGTGGTGGGCAGGTTTCCTGTTCCATGGCGTGGAGGAGGCGGGTGCCCGAGGTGAGGCCTGGAAGGCCGGACGCTGGCCAAGGACATGGAGTGCTTTGGCGGGAGGCGGCCTCTGCTGGACAATGCGGCGCGGGTGGGAAACCAGGCGGACAGGGGGTCCGTCATGACCCACTTTCAATTCCGTTTTTTCTATTTTCCTTTCTTTTCCACGTACCCCCTTCCCACTTTGTTTTTTTTTTGTTTTTTTATTTTAAATCTTTAATACTTACTTTTGAATTCTACCTCCTCTACCCATTTTTTTTTAAAGTCAAGGTCTCCCCTTTTTATTAAAATCCAAAGGCTGACATTAGCCTTTAAAATAAATACTAATATAATTATTATAACGAAATAATAATTTATTATTATTACATTATTATAATAATAAAGTAATTATTATTATAATAATAAAATTATAGTGAAAATTATATTATTTAAAAAAACAAAATTTCCCCAATTAATTTCATTTCTAAGGAACCAATTAAATTTTAATCGGTTCAACATAATGAAATCAAATTAGAACTCGAGATCAAACCGTGAATTTGATCCAATCCGAAAATTTCAAAGGCCAAAACATGGCCATTTGAGATCGGATCAATGCACGGTTTGATCTTCTAGAACCATTTTTCAACCCTCTACTTAATTTTAATGAAAATTTAATTTTCTAGGCTTAGAAAATTTACACGATCACTCTGATACCACTATTAGGTTCTGGGGCCCACAGTGAAAGCTGGTGGGCTGGGGATTTTAAAATTTTCGTCGGCGGGATGATGATACTTGTCGTCGCCAATGATCCGAGCCCCGGTAAGGTCCAAGGATCTCGCATAAATTGTTAAGAGCACAAAACTAAAATTAAAATGTACCCATTTCAAATCTAAATCTGTGGTCGATAGTAACTAGTCGATGGCGATCATCGCTTGAAGGATCCAAAGCAGGATCCCTCTATATCATCAACACGCACTCCAAAAATCCACGGGAATGTCGATCGTCTAATTCCGAGTGCTAGCGCGGTGACCCGACGATGCTTTCAACATCCCGAAGACCACTGCATCGAGATGCCTTCGATGCTGAAGAGAGATCTTGATCCGAACATCTTGGATCGAGAGCTTCTCTCTCTAGAGAGCGGGAGGAGGGAGAGGCTCTCAACTTTCATTCCAATAATAAATGAATAGTGATTTTTACACCAAGGGAGAGAACCTCCTCTCTTATTTATAGTGGAATTTCAAAATACCCGGTTGGGTTCCCCAAACCCCATTTATTTCAATGTACACTAAATAAATAATTTTAACGAACTAAATTGTGCCAATATTATTTATTATTTCATCACATACTTGTAATATATAAAATATATATTACGTGATAAAATCCGAGCCATTTAACTTGACTAGTTGTCCCACTTAATATTAAATGAACCTTGAATATTAAAATAATATTCGTTCGATTAATATTTTTCTTGTATTTACAAAACTTGTAAATACATTAAATAAATTCAACCCCAATTATTCAAAAATTTAATAATAATGAATTTATTTAATTTATCAATGATCGATAACTTGGACAATGCTTAGACCCCGTAGAGGGGCCCACTATGTCCATATACCTATTCAACTGAATAGGGCGGAGTCTTGAATACGCTATTGTGTGTGGCCCTCTAGGCTCTTATCTCAATAGTAGTGAATAAAATCCACAGACCAAGAGAAGAGTCTAGCAACCCATCATGGCCCCTAAAGAGATAAATATATTCATAGCAATGACTACCATCCTAAGAACACTGACTATGTACTATAATCTCTTTTTCATTAAATATCTCATAAAGTAGGACACATTCTAGTGTCATCGTCCTTATCTTGCTTTATTATTTGTTGATCTATCCATATGGATTTACCATTGTACTTCTTTGGCCAAAGACTTATGAAGGAAGCACTATCCTGATCAACCAGTCCTGAGATATACAACTTCCTGATCTTGGAAGCAACAAATCCTTTCTTGACCATTCAGCCATGTCATACCACCAATGAAGCACCCTACACAAACTACCTCACCATGACTTCATTTCCATGGTTTTCGTCTTTCATAAAAGTAGGTCATCAAATGATATAAATTGGTAATGGTCTCAATTCAGGAGACCAATACACATGTCCATAGATAGGAACAACCAATGAAAACCAAAACATGTGGTGTTCCTATTGGCAGGTATGTCCTCATGATCTCACTACTAGAGATCACCAAGTGTGAAATTCATGAGAATAAGTCTCAATGCTTATGATCCCCCAGCACCTGATATCCATACATCTACTACGTCCAGTTAGTGAGATGTATCTAGACTATAAAACATATATTAAAGATTAATGTCCAAGTATCTCAAGGTTCTCATTATAGCATGGGATCTGTTATAACCTCTCAACATGAAAATTAACCTTTCGACATTACCATTATTATAGTGGATGTAGAAAAGTCTACACTATAATGGTAATATGACATCATGTATAACTAATTGTACACGTGATATGGTAATCAAAAGTACTGCATAGTTGAGTCTAGGGCACCCACTATTTCAACACTCCCACTTGCACTAGAGCCAACTTGCTATCCAAACTTGCCAGCTACTCATATGATAAATATCATGCTTCTATTGAGTAATGGCTTTAACTGCTGGGCTTGGAACATTTTCATCGTGTGGCATATCTACTATATGCAACCTCATCTGCTTGAGTAAAACTTCTCAAGATAAGGTATCCCCAAGTATATCCATTTTTGTCCATTGTCATAATTTGACAACTTTGATAGTAAAAATATCATAATTTACATTATGATAATAATTTTCTCACTAGGTGCAAATCCAAGAACTGGAATAAACCGTTTCAATTGATAACTACTTCTTAGCTACCTTAGAAGCTGTAATGTACTCGGTATTTTTAGGTATGTCTACCACAAGATTTTATGAGCATGACTTGCTCATCGCCTTTGCCTAACCACAAAACTAGATCAAATTGATCTAAGGATTACTAGTTTGTGTCCCATAAAAACTATTATATTGTCCTCTCCATATTCCAGGCATATATCATTTGTACTTTCCAAAGTACAAGATTATAGTTCTGACTACTTCACTTGCAGTGCTCCGAGATGTAATTAATATCTGCCTACAAAGTATATTATGGAAATATAAATTATTATAAATATTATTTCATATGAGATTGATCCATTTCTGAAGCGTATGGAACTCAAATCACTACATTAATCTCTTCCCATTCTATGAACATGTTAACCTAGAGAGATTAAGCCACGTGACATTGGAAAAAATTCTAAACTTGAATTGTTCCAACTTGTATTTTTCAATACAATGTCACTATATATATGATTGACTAAGACCAAGAAACCTATAGATCTACCTTAGTAGATCCTATTCCCTATAACTCATGTTGCTACTTTAAGTCAATCATTGGAGAATTTCTTTTATTCTAATCTCATATAACTGTAAGATCAAGATCGTTTTTCCATATGTTGTCGAACATATTTCACTTGGAAAACATTGGCACTCCCACTGACCTTTAGTAGACACAATGAAAAGATTCATTTATAATGAATGCTCTAAGATCTTGTCGCTTACTTTAATCCAAAATTGGATTTCAATAACTTCAAACCCTTATTGGTATCATTTTATGCAATCTTCTCTTTCTCGTTGTGCCGTATAGACACCTTCCATGAAAGATGATCTTGACATCCAATGACCAATAAAGTGATCTTAGAAGTTTAGCTATGACAAGTAAAATTCTAACGGATTTAGGCATACTGACTTGGTATAACCAATCAAGCCTTATTGGTACCAGGCTTGTACCATCCATATATCATATCATTTGAATACCCACCACAGTATTCAATTTATAAGCCCCTTTTCAATTTGATACATGGAATCCATTATTGAATTTTAATTAATCTTGTCAATCTTAACTTATTTCCATATACTTCTTACTTGTAGGAATTATTATTCTTAATAAATAATTTATCACCGAACATGGTGAATATAAAACCATCACCATGGTTTCATTCTTCCTGTGCAGTATGTGTCACTGGAACATGCATATTCCACATGTACTTGTGGAACATGTTCTTATGCCAACCATTTATGCATCTGAAGCATTGACTAAGTCCAAGTCAATTCAGTTCTTAATATCTCTAATAGATACGTGAACCCTTGTATAGAAATGTAGTCTAATACTTGACTACATATTTTCTATCTTAGGGATTTAGTTAATATCTTAAGAAACTGTTAGGATAATTACCTTAGACACACCATATGTTCAGTTTGATACATGTTAGTTTTTAACAAACTCTTTGCATCCTAACACATGATCTATGACATAATGGATTTTCATCATACTATGACTCATATGATATCCATTTGTCATTTTAGTTGGAATATTGGTTATTGGTTTATGCCGTTATTTTCAAAGCACTTATTGAAATATAATGGAAGTTTCTACAGGCTGAAACATTGATACAACTTACATCATGAATTTGATGTATAAAATGTTTTTTTAGGCATTTCTCCACGCTACATTTTGTTGATCAATGTTAATATGTAAGACTCATCATCGATCCTCCTTATTAACATCAATACGGTGATGTAGATAACGTAACATGCGTTTAGGAATTACTCTACGCTACATTATTATGATCGATGGTTGCATAGTCAAAATATTCTTCGGCATGCTGATCTGAAGCAACTTATATCTTTTGACCATGCATATACTTCACTATTACATTACTTATAGTTTAAATGAATCATATAAACTATCTTTACCTCTGTCTTTCCTTTGGAATAGTTCACGTTCTATTATTGAACTAACCTCGAAAGCTTTGTGGCATACCTTTATTTCTAATGGTTTCTTTGTCTAAACTAAGGATGTCAATAATACCAAAGGTGTTTAGCTGTGCTGAGCCTAAATACCATACTGGGTATATTCTTAACATCCAATTTTAGTTTTACTTGACAAATAATCTTCTTGCTACAATTGGATAGGTCTTACATTTTATATTTATCATGTATTGCCTTTGATTAAAGTATGTCTGAACTATTTATTGAGTATGTTTCCACAAAAAAAATTCATTCCAAAAACATGGAATAATGTATCATCATGTCCAAATGGTCACATGAGGTAAATTGTTTTGTTTATACTCAACAACTTGTTCAGTTTGAGTCAATTACTTGGCAATTTGAAGTTATGTGTTTCTCACCACGGACTTAGGAATCACCCTTTCTTAGCTTCTTGGAGAAGACACTTTACTTATTGTAATGTTCCTATACTTACTTGGTTATTGTATTTCAATACATATATGTGAAAATCATGTTGCATTTTAATACCCAAGAAGTATGTGAGAAAAAAATACTTTTATTTGATGAATATTAACTGAACGAGAATCTGGTACTTGCTTCTGGTATTTCAGTTCATTGAATTTTTAAACTTCCACAAATTTATTTCATTATGTGATGAAAATAACCTCCTGTTAAATAACCAACCACTTTTATTTGAAGGACATGATGAAGGCGCCTTTGGTGTAACTTTCCATAGGCATTTCTGCCTTTTCTTTCAATATATTCGCCATAAAAATAAAATATGGCGTTATCTCTAATATTCTTATTACTTGGAAAAAGTTTCCTTAAAGGTCATGAAGCGCTTACTCTATACTGTTCATTTGTACCCTTAAAAGAAATTACAGTAATTGGGTGTAAAAGGTATAAGAATTGTATGGCATGAAAGATTATGAACTGTCTTTCACTTTACACAAACTGAGTGCGACCATCACATTCAAATCTTGCTTCGCTTTCTCCTCGAAAGGATCTTGGAGATGAGACTAATGTAAAATCATCCATGTGATGATGTAGTGACCACAACTAACATCAGACGTTGATGATAGCATTTTGACAGAACCATCATATGCTTAATTTATGAGTCTCCTATAATGAGTTTTACACCCTCACTTCTTGAAGTGGCATAACAGGTTGGGACACAAGCACTTTGAATTTCCAATATGGTAGTAATGTGCGCAAGCGCCTATTCTACTCTTTTGAAATTAATTCTTAGTTTAGACATTAATTTTGTCTAATATTTATCGCAGTTTTATTGTGGTATTACTTGCCATTCTCTATAAATAAACTTTAGTAGATTATACTTTTATGGGATTACCAATTTTAGACATAACTGATTATTTAATCATTAAATGTCTCCCACTAATTTTTCAAATTCTAGGAACCCTCTGTACTAGAATCGGAATACTCTTGAGTATTCTAGTAGAAAGGATCCCTGAACCCCCTCATAGTCTCCAAGATATGGCTACGCCACTACTCGAAGGGTCCAAGTAAGGTTTTTGGCTGGACAACATCATTAACTCGTGGTTCCTTGATCTTTTGAGTGAAGTCCCAACTTCAAAAATCATAGTCTGATTTACGCAACGCTTGCCTCTAAAATTACAAAAAGCTCAATATGTCTATTTTTTGCTATAATTTTAGTTAAGTCAACCCACCACCCTAATAAGAACTCCCCAGTAGTAAGAGGCACCCTCATCTATGGAATGACCGGCACCTCAAACACCTGGTTTTGTTCAAACTTGAATGATGGAAGGTTGTTTGTGAATTAATATTTTATTTGAGGGTTTTAATGGTTTTCTCTCTCAACGAATGTGATCCATTTATATTAAACTTGTTCATCTATGTTGTCACACTCACAACTGAACTTTAATAGAAAAACATACGCTGCTTCTTTATACATTTTATTATCTATTATTTTATGTATTTTTTCCACTATTCTAAAATGCATAAAATAATAAATAAATGCATAAAGGTAAATTACTACCCGACTGGTCTTGAGCATCTAAACGACCTAAGGGAATCATACCTGAGTTGAATGCTTGACTCTTGATGCAGCTTTACCTGTCATGTATGTCCACTGGTCTTCTGGAGTACCGCCACGACTTGGCGGGTTCCACGTCACGTCTAGGAGTACTGCCTCATCTTGGTGGAATCCATGTGTCATCTTGCATCGTCTTGATCAACATGCACCGACTCATCTTGGCGGGGTCCATGTCGCTCACCATCTTCATCCGAAGTACAAATATACTCGCACGCAGGCGAGGGGGACTCGAGTATAAATGTACATTAGGTTAATTGGGCGCGCATGCCCTTATACATTTTAAATGAAAAGAAAGATGATGTGTAGACCATCTATTTAATTAATTACAATCATCACACGCAGTTAAAATAATTAATTAAATAAATGTGACATACACGGGGTGGTTCTCAAGACTAGAATGCGAGTATATAATGTGTGATAAAATTAAAATTCATTAATTAAGTAAGAGGGTGATTTAATTAAATTAAATTAATTAAATAATTCAAATAATTTAATTAATTATCGGTCTGATAATTAATTTAATTTTAATCCCAAAATTAAATTAAATTAACTTAATTAAATTTAATAATTAAATTAAATTAATTTTATTTGGGTATTAAAATAATTAACCAAAATTAATTTTAATTAATTTAATTTAGAAACTAAAATTAAATTAATTAATCTTTGATTAATTTAAAAGTTCGGTCCCTGAAACACGATTGTAGGGCTTGTGTGGGTTGGTCCAAACCCGCGCAGGACCCTACGAGGCCATGCAAGGTCCAACTGGGCCAAACCGATCTACCCAAACCCGTTTCGGGTTGGGCAGGGTTCGCCCAGACCGTTTCGGGGAAAAATTATGCTCTGTGTAATAAAATTGTAGACATAATAATTGTACATCCTTGGTGTAATGAAATCCGGCGAGGTCGCGGTTCTGATCAGGTTTGTCCGATACGACCCAGTCCGGGGAAAGGAGCTAAGCAGGCACGTCGGTGCAGAGTCATCGGTTGCAAGGAGGTCACGCGGCTAGGCAGTCAACGACCGACTATGCGGTGAAGCCTGGCATCGCCATGTGGGGTAGCCGGTGGCTGGTGCCTGGTGTTGGTCAAGAGGTGTGCCGGGTACCCCTTGCGATGGTCGGGTACTGCAAGCTGGATCCACAAGGTGGGCGCGGGCTAAGGTAAGGGCTGCGGCGCACTTCCAGTGCAGAGGGGGGAAGACATGCGGCTCGCTGGATCCGCCGGAAGAGGGCGGAGGGTCGTCTGGCTGGGTGGAAAGATGGCAATGTCCGGGGTTCCGGTTCTACACAGGGATTCCAGGGATGATGAGGTTAGCCGCTTGTTCCGGCAACGGACCACTGGGTCACTTGGACGCAGCGACGGACAAGAGATAAGTGTTCAGGTGGGAGGCGGTTCTTACGCTTGTTCTGGGCAGCGGAGGGGTGCTACGGGAGGCAGGATGGTCGGGCATTGTATGGAAGTGATGGAATCTAGTATTGCATGTAGGGCGGGACGAAAGACCTTGCCAGGAGGTGGCCAGCACTGCTGTGCGTAGCCCAAGAGGCCCTCGTCCAAGGCGGGAGCAGTCTATTGTAGGATGGGCATTAGGCAGTCTTCCTATTCCGTGGTGTGGAGGAGGTGGGTGTCCGGGGTGAGGCATGGAAGGTCGGGCGCTGGCCAAGGATGTGGAGTGCTACGACGAGAGGCGGCCTCTGCTGGGTGGTGCGGCGCGGGTGGGAAACCATGCGGACAGGGGGTCCGCCACGACCCACTTGGGTTCCCTGACCCCTGTTTATTTCAATACCCACTAAATAATTAATTTTGACGAACTAAACTGCACTAATATTATTTATTATTTTATCACATAATTGTAATATATAAAATATATATTACGTGAATAAACCTGAGCCATTTAACTTGACTTGTTGTCCCGCTTAATATTAAACGAACCTTGAAAATTAAAATAATATTCATTCGATTAATATTTTTCTTGTATTTACTAAAATTGTAAATACATTAACTAAAATCAATCCCAATTATTCATAACTTGAATAATAATGAATTTATTTAATTTATCAGTGATCGATAACTTGGACAACGCTCAGACCCTGTGGCAGGGTCCACTATGTCCATATACATATTCAACTGAATAGGGTGGAGTCTTGAATACGCTATTGTGTGTGACCCTCTAGGCCCTTATCTCAATAGGAGTGAATAAAATCCATAGACCAAGAGCAGAGTCTAGAAACCCATCATGGCCCCTAAAGAGATAAGGATAGTTATAACAACGACTACTATCCTACAAACACTGACTGTGTACTATAATCTCTTTTCCATTAAAAATCTCATAAAGCAGGATGCATTCTTGTGTCATCATCCTTATCTTGCTTTATTATTTGTTGATCTATCTGGATGGATTTACCTTTGTACTACTTTATCCAAAGACTTATGAAGGCAGCACCATCCTGATCAACCAATCCTAAGATATACAACTTCCTGATATTGGAAGCGACAAATCCTTTCTTGACCATTCATCCATTATCATACCACCAACGACGCACCCAACACAAACTAGCTCTCCAAGAATTCATTGCCATGGTTTTCGTCTTGTATAAAAGTACATAATCAAATGATATACATTGATAATGGTCTCAATTCAGGAGACCAATACACATTTCTGTATATAGGAATGACCAATGACACCCAAAACATGTGGTGTTCCTATTGGCGGTTCTCTCCTCATGATCTCACTACTAGAGATCACCAAGTGTGAATTTCATGAGAAGAAGTCTCAATGCTTATGAGCCCCCAGCACCTGATAGTCATACATCTACTGCATCCAGTCAGTGAGATGTATCTAGACTATATTACATATATTTAAGATTAATGTCACGGTATCTCGAGGTTCTCATTATAGCCTGGGATTTTCTATAACCTCTCGATACAACAATTAACCTTTGGACATTACCATTATTATAGTGGACATAGAAAATTCTACACTATAATGGTAATATGACATCATGTATAACTAACTGTACACATGGTATGGTAATCAAAAGTACTGCATAGTTAGGTCTAGGCCACCCACTATTTCAACAAATATTTTAATACAAGATAGATACATAATCATATACCAATCCCAATCTCGTTTTTTATTCAAATTCATTACCATATTTCATCCAATATCAATTAAGCATGAAGATGTGTTTTATATCACAATAGACAGGGGGTTCATTTTTATTCAAAGGGAAAATGATGGAAGCGCTAGGTGCAATCACATTTCAATATTAATATGTGTATTAATTATACATATATATATATATATTCAATTTTTCCATGGTAATTGAAATTGAACTCAATCGAGTCAACCCATGTAGAAAAACTTTGTCGATGACTCCCAGGCTCAAAGACCTTAGGGAACAAAGTGAAGCCCACATACTCGGGCGTTATATCAAGTTAACTCAGTCGAAAACAAAGTTTAATTACCACAAATAGAGATAAAATTAATAACTCTTCCCAGACAATGATGGATTCATGATCCCCAAGTGCCAAAAGCCACGCATTAAGACATTTCATTGCTCTACACACAAATTTATTATTTTTATTTTTTATTTTTTATTTTTTTATTGAATACTCATATTAAAACTAAAATGAACACCAAACCTATGATATTTATTTGGGGGACCACATGAACTCAAACTAATACCCCACTATCTAAAGGATGTGCTTTGTGATTTTTTTATTTGGATGAAAGTATAAATGATGAAATATCAAATTAGACAGCCACACTTTCCGAAATCTATGCTCATGAAATATACATAAATTAAAATCAGAATCAGGTAATTATAAATTATTTGATATTCAATTTCAAAGTGTGTAATGTGTATTATCATGTTCAACGTTAAAGGAATGTTTCCTTTTATTAAGGCACACTTTTTTTCAAATAATTTTTTATTTTTTCTATTTTTATTTTTGCACACCAAAGAGATTTTTTTATTTCATCTCCACCTAACTTAAAATAATATTGTCCCCAGTGTTTTAAGAAAATAAAATTTATAAGGGGTACAGGTATAAGAGAGGAGTTATAAAAGAAATTTGAATAAATAATCATGGAACAAAGTCACCTGGTTTTTGAAGTTGAAGTTCATGATGCTCCTGATTATTCCTTTGATCTCCATGCTACTCATGAACTCTTAGTGGAAGATGGTAGAAAATTGTGGAATTTATAGATATAGTTTATTTCCCTATAAAACTCTTTTACCTCAATAGCCTCTACTTGTCACTCAAAAACTAAATTATAAACCATGGAAACCCCGAGAGGTTCCCTTAATTAAAAACAGACAAAGACAAAAAAAATACCTATCTATTTTAGAATACCAAAGACCGATACTAGTATCATGTAATAATATATATATATATAAGTAAAATATAATTATACATAACAAATTATAGAATAAGGAAGCACTATAAGTTATAGGTCAGTGGAAAGTGTGCGCCCCTGTCTCCCTTCGGTCCCGGGTTTGAGTCCACACAGCTTCCCTGGTGGTGATGGGGTTTTCCCCAGGACCTACGAAGTCTCCTTATATATATATATATATATATATATATTAACTATTATTATTTTTTTTATTTTTTTTAACATACAAACCCATAAAAATAAACCGATGATACATTTTATTCTTTTTAAGCTTCTGGGTAAGGTATTATTCGAGGATCACACCATGTGACACAGATGAATATGGCGCTCCCCTTTCATACTCATCCATACTCATAATGGAAGAACATGTCAACAGTATATGGTACTATCATATTCAGAGTTAATTATTAATTTTTAAATATAAAATTGATTTATTAATCCTATTTGAAAAATAAAGATGATTCAAAAATATTGGAAACATGAAAACCAAGGGTTGCCTCCCATGCAAAACTTTTTTTTAACATCACTGTCTCGACATAGACCCCTAATTGTTTAAGTATTTTCCTCATATAAGGTTGGTTCACACAATTATTCATCTAATTCATGTTTTTGGAATGGTTCAATGAATGTTTTGACTCTATGACCATTAAATTTAAAGGTTTGACCATTGGTGGGATCTTGAATTTCTACATCCCCATGGGGGTACACCTTATGAACTATGTATGGACCTGACTATCTGGACCTCAACTTTCCTGGGTGTAAATGAAGTTTAGATATATATAAAAGAATAGGTTTACCTGGTACAATGTGTTTGGCTTTAATATTTTGAGATTGGTACGATTGAACTCTAGCTTTATTTATCCTTGAATTTTCATAAGCCTCCATCCTAAGTTCCTCAAGTTCATTGATATCTAATTTCCTTTTTGTTCCATCCAATGAGAGGTCATAATTCATTTTATTAATTTCCCAAAAATCCTTATGTTCAATTTAATCTGGTAAATGGAATTCATTTCCATAAACCAACCTATATGGGGAAATTCCTAAAATGGTTTTGAATTTTGTACAATATGACCAAAGGGAATTCAAGAGTTTTTCAGACTAATCTTTCCTAGAGGGATTGACAGTTTTTTCAAGAATTTGCTTAATCTTCCTATTTTCTAACTCAGCTTGACCATTGGTTTGAGGATGGTATGTAGTGGAAACTTTATGAGAAATTCCATACTTAAACATGAGTGAGATAATGGGCGGTTCCATAAATGGGTTCCTCGATCATTGATTATAGCCCTAAGAATTCCAAATCGGGAAAATATGTTCTCTTTCATAAATAAGATCACAACATGGTGGTCATTGGACTTGGTGGGAATGGACTCAACCCATTTTGAGATGTAATCAAAAACTAAGAGGATGTATAGGTATCACCTAGAGTTTAGGAAGGGTCCCATGAAATCAATTCCCCAACAATTAAAGATTTCAACGACCAGAATGGGAGTGAGGGGAATTTGATTCCTTTTGGTAATGGATCCAAATTAATGACACTGAGGATAACTTTTTCAGAATTGGAAGGAATTATTAGTGAGTTTAGTCCAGTAGAAACCACTTTGGAGGACCTTTTTAGTGTCTTTATTTGTATAAAAGTTTCCTCTACACGCCTCTCCATGAAATTTTTTTAGAATGGACTCTTTCTCGGACTCATGAACACATCTCCTTAGAAAAAAACTTGAAGATGTAAGAATCATCAAACACATAGTGTTTGAAATCAGAAAGTAATTTTCTCCTAGCTTGGGTCCTTATGAATTTTGGAATTTCACCCATCACCAAATGGTTTTCTATGTCATCATACCATGGGAAATCACTCACTGAATAGAGGTGCTCATCAACAAATGAATTAGACACAGAAAGGTGATGTGAGTTGTCTTTGAATTCCATCCTAGAGAGGTGATCAGCTACAACATTTTTAACACCCTTTTTATCCTTAATGGTTAAATCAAACTCTTGAAGAATAAGTACCCACCTAATCAATCTATCCTTAGCATCTTGTTTTTGGAAAAGTTATTTTAGGAATGAATGGTCAGTGAAGATAATGATGGGTGATCCTAAGAGATATGACCTGAATTTATCTAAGGTAAAGACAACAACAAGGAACTATTTATTAGTGGTGGGGTAGTTTATTTTTTCATCATTTAAATATTTTATTGAATAAGAAATGACACATGGAGGTTTCTCACACCGTTTTCCTAATACTGCTCCTACAGTGAAGTCACTCGCATCACACATGAGATCAAAAGTAAGTTTCTAATTTGGATATTACATGATAGTTGGAGAGAAAAGAGCTAACTTGAGTGTAGATAATGATTCCTCGCATATTTATGTCCATAAAAATAGATCATCTTTCACCAATAGAGCACAAAGTGTTTGAGAAATAGATCTTAAATTCCTAATGAACCTTCTATAGAAACCAGAATTTCATAAAAAGGACCTCACTTACTTAACAGTTTTAGGATAGGGAAGGTGATGAATTATGTCGACCTTAGCTTTATTAACTTCAATCCCTCCACCAGATACTAGATGACCTAGAAAAAATCATTCCTTTACCATGAAATGGAATTTTTACCAATTTAGGAAGACATTCTTAACCTTGCATCTTGACAAAACCCTTTCAAAATTTAGAAGGAATCCCTAAAAAGTATCCTCAAATATAGAGAAGTCATCCATGAAGACCTCTAAACAATCCCCAACCATGTCTGAGAATATTCCCATCATGCACTGCTGGAAGGTACCGAGGGCATTACATAACCCAAAGGGCATGTGCTTGAAGGCAAAATTTCTGAATGGAAAAGTGAATGTTGTTTTTCCTTGACCCTCTAAGGAGACCTCTATTTGATTATACCCTAAGAATACATCTAGGAAACAATAGAATTTATGACCCTCCTCTCACACGAGGACTTGATCAATAAAGGGAAAGGGGAAATGGTTTTTCTTGGTACAAGAGTTGAGCTTCCTACAGTCAATACAGACTCTCCATCCACTACTGACCCTTGTGAGGAGAAGGTCACCATCCTCATTGGTGATCACAGTGATTCCAGCTTTCTTTGGGACAACTTAAATTGGGATTAACCACTCACTCTCATCAATGGGGTAGATGATACCCACTTTCAACAACTTAATAAGTTATTTCCTTACCACATACATAAGATTTGGATTGAGTCTCCTCTGAGGTTGACGACATGGTTTGGATTCAGATTCAAGAAAAAACCTATGAGTTCTAATGAGTGGGATAATCCCAGGGATATCAGAAAGGGTACATCCAATTGCTTTCTTATGCTTTCTTAGGACATCCAGTAGCATCATCTCTTGATTGGCTTCAAAAGAGGAAGAAATGACAACAGGAAAGGCTTAATTGTCCCCTAAGAATTAATACTTGAGTGATGAAGGTAGGACCTTAAATTCGAGATCGGATTGGTTATCACTTTCCCAGAAAGGATGGGACTTTTTATTGTTATCAATTTATTTTTTCATATTTCTTGATAGAATTGGTTCCTTTTGAACAAAATTTTCATCCACTAAATTATCCAGAGAAATGTCATAAATGGGTATGGACTCAATTCTATTGATTTAACCCATGGTATCATTGATTTTTGATTCTATAAAATCATCAATAGAGCTATCTAAAATAGATTCAATCCAAGTAGAAAAATTTCCCTCATGTGAAAATATAAAACCAATCTCTTCTTGACTTAAACATCCTTCTGTAATCCCTTGATGTTCCTTGAGTTCACTATCAACAGTAACAATCCAATTAACCTCATGGATATCTTCATCATCTCCAATTTGAGAGTTTGGATTGTAGATGTTTAATTATAGACTCATGTTTCCAAAGGTGATGGTCATGTTCCCATTTCAGACTCAGATAACAGAGTTAATTGTTGCAAGGAAGGGACAACCAAGGATGATTGGGGTTTGATCTCTAGGACCTAAGGTTGGGTGATTGTCAAGGACAATGAAGTCAGCTGGGTAAATTAAATTTTCAACTTTCACCAAAAAATCCTTTAAGATACCCTTTGGAACTCGAACACTACGATCAGTAAGTTGAAGAGTGATAAATGTGGGTTGGAGTTCTTCGAGCCCTAATTGGAAATACAAGGAATAAGGAATGAGGTTCACTCTGGCTCCCAGATAACAAATGGCTTTGACAACTTTGTTCTCTTCTATATCAACATTGATGTATGTACATGCTGGATCTTTCAACTTTGGAGGAATGGTCCATTGAATGGTGGTACTCACATTAGCATATAAAAGGACTGGGTTTTTATGTGAAATTTTTCTTTTAAAAGTGCACAAGTCCTTAAGGTACTTTGATTAGGATTAAATGGTTTGGATTGGATAAAGAAGGGGGATGTTCAACTTAAATTGAGAGAAGATTTCCCTTAAAGTTTGATTTAGTTATGGTTTACAATTTCCTCTCATGCATTGAGGGAAGGGGTTATATTGTTTGATTGTTTGGTTTGGTTGTAGTTCATTCACATTCTCATTGGGTTTTTCAGAATATATGGTTGGTTATTCATCATTTTTATGTGTTTTTGAATATTTTAATGGTTCTGGAATGGCTTGTTCAGGTTTATCAATGGATTTCCCACTTATTAAAATAGCCATTGCTTTGAGTTTTTCATGATAGGTTTGTGTGTAATTAGATTATCCCTTTAAAGTTATGGATGGTACCACCTGAGTAGGCATGGGCACCTTACCGATTTTAATGTTTTTTAGTTCATGTTTAAGGGATGAGACTTATGAGTTCATTTTCTCCATTTTTTTTACACAACTGTTCAAGGATTGGTAAAGGTACATATTGAGTAGGGGCTTATGTTGGTTGGTTTATCCTAGGAGGATACTTTAGTTGTGGGATTGGTTATTTCATGGGTTGTTAGATGGGTTGTCGGTATTGGACAAGAGGGTGTTGGTATTGGGCTGGTTGTGGTTGGAACTGGTTATGGTTTTAGAAACTTTTTGTAGGGTAGGGTTTTGTTCCTTGTGGTTGGCTAGTTTGTTGGTTGGGTTGTTGGTTATCTTTCCAATGGAATCTTGGATGGTAATTGTACCTTGGATTGAAAGTTTTTTGGTACTGTGGATTTAGAAAGTTCAGAGCATTGACCTCCATAGGTGTTCCTCCTAGAAGAATGTCTTTAATGGAAGGGATGGTTGGGAAGTTTTCAATATTGTGGTCATGTTTGTCACAAATTGTGAAAACAGGGTCAACATTTTGAATTTCATGGACCTTCCTAAGATCAACCTCCTCGACCTTCCTAGTTAGTGAAGAAAGTTTATCCCAAAGGCTTTACTCCTCCCTAAGTGTGTGAATTCCACCAGGTTTTGTTGGCTTCTCATAGTAAGGTGATGTCCCCCATGTTTAGTTTTGTTTGTCCAGTCCTTCTAAATACTTGTAATCATCATTTGGGGCTTTGTTTTTAAAGGTTTCATTACACATCATGTCAATGAATTATTTGTTTCCCGAACCCAAACCTTCATAGAAAATTATAACTTTTTAAGGAATATAAAAACTATGGTTTGGAACCATGTTTAGGGTGTCTTTGAACCTCTCCCGTGTTTCATATAATGACTCTCCCTCATTTTCAAAAAAAAATTGGATTTTCATTTTAAGTGCAATTGTTTTGTGAGGGGAAGGTATTTTTTTTGTAGAGTTATATTTGTAATTGGTCCCAAGAGTTGATGGATGATGGTCTCAAATTGTTTATCCAATTTTTAGCTCGATCCTTTAAAGAAAAATTAAATAGTCTCATCTTAGCTGATTCTATTTTATGTGTGGGGATACATGGTTTCTAAAATGTCATTGAACTCCTTGACGTGAAGGTAGAGCATCTCAGACTCCTTTCTATGGAATGTGGGATGGTAGTTTAGGACATGGGGTTTAATGATTTAGTTGGAATCTCCTAGGTAATTGTGTCTAATTCATGAGTGGAAATTGGTCCAGGAAGGTGTGAGGTTGTCATTCATGTTTTGATCGATTGCATTCCCCAAGTTTGGGGCTGCCTCATTTGGATTTCCATTTTGGTTCCCACTTGGGTTTATGAGTTAGTTTCTTTGAAGACCTTCCATTGAAATGGGATCAATTTTTGACTCTAGAGTATTAGGAAGATTATGATATAATGTAAATATTTCCCTTGGTTTACTTGACTCCCCAACCCCAGGATTATCCACCCTAACAAGATGGCTCGATTCGTCACGGGTGGAGGCAGACATGTGCCAAAAGAAAAGAAAAATGAGATAGGGAAAAGATAAGATAATTTGGGTAAGAATATAATAAATTTAGGAGAATAGAATGGGTGTTTATATGAATTAATTGAGTCCCCATAAACGACACCAAAATTTGTTCTCTCCCAAATTTACCAAATATTTTAGGGTTAAGTGGTCGCTTGTAGTTTAGCTTGGGTTGTCGAATCCTCGGAGACCTAATAAGTAACCTACAAACACGTACATTCTAAGGAATATTTTTGGATATAAATTGGACAAATTAGGTTTATTTTATATGTTTTTAAGTGAACTATATGATAATTAAGTTAATTCAATTTAAAGTAATGAGTTGATCCTCGGTAATCACTTGGGGTGGATTGGATAAAATTCTTTTTTAATGGTTTCAATTTCTTATATTCGAGATGGGTTTATTCAAAAAGATCAAACAATTTCATCACTTAATAGTTTAATGCCTATACACCCAAATACAAATCACCTATACACTTGGAGGATAAAATTCATGAGCACTCCATGGTAAAGGTTCGCATTAGCACTTGAAGTACAAGGCCTTAAAATTCAACAAGGATGAAGAAGTTTTAAAATCATCAAATAAAAATCTCAATTAAAACAAGTTATTAAACATTAATGGGATGATAAATAACATCTAATACAGACCCTTTATACTCAATTGGATTAACCAATAAGTGGTTTATCCCTCCATTTATTCTAATGTTTCAATGGAAGTGGAAAGTAGACTCATGAGGGAGGAATTGGAGAAGTAAAAAATGAAAATGAAATAACGATCACTCCACCATTGTGTGATAATTTCACAAGGTTTTATGTGAATAAATTCACACATTGAACCAAAGGTATTAATGTGATATGAATAATAATATATTAATAGGAGAAGAATAAGTTTTATTAAGAAACTAAGATGAATTAGAACAACTAACATGTGAAAGACAAACTTGAGACAACAAAATTACAGCATAACATTACAATGAAAGAAATCACCAGAGATCATTAAATCCTCCAACACCACTAACTTAAATAGGAGTTTTGAGAGAATTTTTTAGATCCTACAATAGTTAAAGTCATCCCAATGGAGTATGGTAGTCTTAAGGTGGTGGAAAGCTTGTGAAACTTGGACTTTTCCACTCTTGACCCGAAGTAGAATCCATCTTGCATTTACCGAACAAATGCGTCTAAATGAAATTCTATATGGAAGAATTAGAGTGTACCATATAATAAGAAAATGGATCTACTTATGTATCCTAACCTCATGTAAAATTTCATATTAAATGGATTTTTTTGTGAGATATTATCTAACCGGTGGGCTGTTTTTCTGGGCCAAAGAATCTGGACCATAATTTTATCTCCAACTTGGGCCGCATGGAACTCCCTTAAAACATATGAATTATCTCTTGTAACTATTTTATGAAATATTCAAAATTATTTCCTCTATATTCAGTTAAAATTTTAGAATAATTGGGCTTGGATATTGGCCGCTAATATAGTTTTATTGGGATTCCTTTCAGTTCACTTTACCCAAAATGTTGTTTGTTCAAGTCCAACTTTGGTGGTCTTCCATTATGAATATTCAAGTACTCAAAAAGTATGAATTGTTCCCAATGTAATTAGATACCTTAAAATTAAATATTAAAATAAAATCAACACCATTTTGTATTTTAGGAGGTGTTCAAAAATGTACATATAATAGTGCATTTTAAGAGGGAATTAGAAACATAATGTGAATTAATGTTCAAAGTGTAAAATGAACTAAAATGGTGTTTAAGAATAATAAAGAACATGAAAATTTTGTATATTAACAATAAATATTATTCTCATTCAATGTATAATCACACCCCCGAACTTGAGTTTTTCTAGTCCTGAGCAAAATATATCTCAGAAATATGAAATTCAAATTTCCTTTCCAAAAAAATTTTAATACACAATGATCACCAAGAACCCTTATACCAAACAATCATAAAACCCATAAAAATATTTTAACACAAGATATTTTCATAAGCATATATCAAGCCCAAGAACATTCCTTTGTTCAAATTCATTTCCATATTTCATCCAGTATCAATTAAGCATGAAGATGTGTTGTGTATCACAATATACATGGGGGTTCATTTTTATTCAAGGGGAATATGATGGAAGTTCTAGGTGGAATAGTAATTCAATATTAAGATGAGTATTCATTTTTTATTATATATATTTTTTATTATTTTTTTGAAAAAAAATCATGGTAATTGAAATTGAACTCAATCGAGTCAACCCATGTAGCAAGACTTTGCCGATGACTCCCAGGCTCAAACACCTTAGGGCACCAAGTGTATCCGACATACTTGAGAATTATATCAAGTTAAATCAGTTCAAAACAAAGTTGAATTACCACAAATAAAGATAAATTTACTAACTCTGGGCCAGATAACTATGGATTCATGATCCCCAAGTGCCGAAAGTCATGCATTAGGTCATTTAATTTCTCTACGTGCAAATTTATTATTATTATTTTTTTATTTAATACTCATATTAAAACAAAAATGAACACCAAACCTATACTATTTATTTGGGGTACCCCATGAGCTCAAACTAATACCTCACTATCCAAAGTACATGCTTTTAGATTTTTTTTATTTTGATGAAAGTATAAACGATGTAATATCACATTAGATAGCCAAACTTTCCAAAATCTATGCTCATGAAATATACATGGATAAAATAAGAATTAAGGAATTATAAATTATTTGATATTAAATTTCAAAGTGTGCAATTTGTATTGTCATGTTCAAGGTTAAAAGAGTGTTTCCTTCTATTAAGGTACACTTTTTTTCAAATAATTTTTTTTGCACACGAAAGCAATTTTTTTATTTCATATCCCCCCCAACATAAATTAACATTGTCCACAGTGTTTTAAGAAAATAAAATTTAGAAGGGAGTAGAGGTATAAGATAGGATTTCTAAAATGAATTTGAATAAATAAACATGGAACAAAGTCACCTAGTTTTCAAAGTTGAAGTTCATGATGCTCCTGATTATTCCTTTGATCTCCATGCTACTTATGGAATCCTAGTGAAAGATGGTAGAAAATTGTGGATGTTCTGGATATAGATGATTTCCCAATAAAACTTTTTTACCTCAATAGCCTTTTCCTCTCACTCACAAACTAAATTATAAACCATGGAAACCCCGAGAGGTTACCTTAATTAAAAACAAACAAAGACAAAAAAAATACCTATTTATTTTAGCATACCAAAGACCGATACTAGTATCACGTAAAAAAATAATATATAAATATATATATATAAGTCAGATATAAATATATATAAAAAATTATAGAATAAGGAAGCACTGTAAGTCATAGGTCATTGGAAAGCGCACGCCCCTGTCTCCCTTCGGTCCCGGGTTCGAGTCCCTACAGCTTCACCGGTAGTTACGGGGTTTTCCACATGACCTACGACGTGTCCTTTTATATATATATATATATATATATATATATATATTAACTATTATTTTTTATTTTTATTTTAACCTACAAACCCATAAAAATAAACGGATGATACATTGTCTTCTTTTTAAATTTCTGGGTAAGGTATTATTCAAGGATCACACCACGTGACATGGATGAATATGGCGCTCCCTTTTCATACCCATCCATACTCATAATAGAAGAATAGTTCAATAGTCTATGGTACTATAATATTCAGAATTAAGTAATTTTTTAAATATAAAATTGATTATTAATCCTATTTGAAAAATAAAGATGATTCAAAAATATTGGAAACATGAAAACCACAGGTTGTCTCCCAAGAAGTGATTTTGTTAAACATATCTAGCTCGACATAGACCCCTAATTGTTTATGTATTTTCCTCATCTAAGGTTGGTTCACACAATTCTTCATCTATTTAATGTTTTTTGAATGGTTCAATGAATGGTTTGACTCTATGACCATTAACTTTAAAGGTTTGACCATTGGTGGGATCTTGAATTTCTACAGCCCCATGGGGGTACACCTTATGCAATATGTATGGGGATGACCATCTGGACCTCAACTTTCATGGGTGTAAATGAATTTTAGAGCTATAAAAAAGAATAGTTTTACCCAGTACAATGTGTTTGGTTTTAATATTTCGATATTGGTAAGCTTGAACTCTAGCTTTATTTATCCTTGAATTTTCATAAGCCTTTGTTCTAAGTTCCTCAAGTTCATTGAGATATAATTTCCTTTTTTTCTAGCCAATGAGAGGTAATAATTCATTTTCTTAATTTCCCATAAATCCTTATGTTCAATTTCAACCGGTAAATGGAATGCTTTTCCATAAACCAACCTATATGGGGACATTCCTAAAATGGTTTTGAATGTTGTACGATATTCCCAAATGGAATTCAAGAGTCTTTCGAACCAATATTTCCTAGAGGTATTGATATTTTTTTCAAGAATTTGATTAATCTTCTTATTTTCTAACTCAGCTTGACCATTGGTTTGAGGACAGTATGCATTGGAAACTTTATGAGAAATCACATACTTAGACATGAGTGAAGATAATGGGTGGTTGTAGAAAGGGGTTCCTCGATCACTGATTATAGCTCTAGGAATTCTAAATTGAAAAAATATGTGCTATTTCAGAAATCAAATCACAACATGATGGTCATTGGACTTGGTGGGAATGTACTCAACCCATTTTGAGACATAATCAACAGATAAGAGAATGTAGAGGTATCCCCTAGATTTTTGAAAGGGTCCCATGAAATAAATTCCCCAAAAATTAAAAGATTTCAATGACCAAAATAGGAGGAGGGGAATTTGATTCCTTTTAGTAATGGATCCTAATTACTGACACTAAGGACTACTTTTACATAATTTGAAGGAATCCTTAGTGAGATTAGGTCGATAAAAACCACTTTGGAGGACTTTTTTAGTGGTTTTATTTGTAGAAAAGTGGACTCCACATGCCTCTCTATGAAAAAATTTTAGAATGGACTCTTTCTCAGACTCAGGAACACATCTCCTAAGGATTTGATCAAGACAAAACTTGAAGAGGTAAGGATCATCAGACACATAGTGTTTGACATCAAAAAGGAATTTCCTCTTAGATTGGGGCCCTAGGAATTTTGTAATTTCACCTGTCACCAAATGGTTTTCTATGTCAGCATACCATGGGCAATCACTCACTGAATACAGGTGCTCGTCGGAAAATGAATCAGACACCGAAATTTGATGTGAGTTGTCTTTGAATTCCATCCTATAGAAGTGATCAGCTACAACATTTTCAACGCCCTTTTTATCCTTAATGGTTAAATCGAACTCTTGAAGAATAAGGACCCACCTAATCAATCTATCCTTGGCATCGTGTTTTTGGAAAATTTATTTTAGGGATGAATGGTTGGTGAATAAAATTATGGGTGATCCTAAGAGATAAGACCTAAATTTCTCTAAGGAAAATATAATAGCAAGCAACTCTTTCTCAATGGTGGTTTAGTTGATTTGTGCATCATTTAAAGATTTTCTTACATAAGCAATAACAAATGGAGTTTTCTCACACCATTGTCCTAAGATTTATCCTATAGGGAAGTCACTCGCATCACACATGATCTCAAAAGGAAGTTTCAAATTTGGAGATTTCATGATAGTTAGAGAGATAAGATCTGACTCGAGTGTAAAGAATGATTCCTCACAGCTTTTTTCCATAGAAATGGAGCATCTTTCACCAATATAGCACAAAGTGGTTGATAAATAGAGATGAAATTCCTAATGAACCTTCTATATAAAACAACATGTCCTAATAAGGACCTCACTTCATTAAAAGTTCTAGGAGAGGGAAAGTGAAGAATGATTTCAACCTTAGCTGTATCAACTTCAATCCCTCTACCAGATACCATATGGAATAGAACAAGTCCTTCCTTTAACTTAAAATGGAATTTTTCTTAGTTTAAGATGATATTATTTTCCTCACATCGTGAAAAAAACCCTTTCAACATTTAGAATGCATCCCTCAAAAGTATCCCCAAATATAGAGAAGTCATCCATGAATACCTCTAAAAAATCCCCCACCATGTCTGAGAAGATTCCCATAATGCACTAATGGAAGGTACCAGGGGAATTACATAACCCAAAGGGAATGCGCTTGAAGGAAAAAGTGTTGAATGGACAAGTGAAGGTTGTTTTTCCTTGATACTATAAGGAGACCTCGATTTTATTATACCCTGAGAATCCATCAAGTAAGTAATAGAATTGATAACCCACCACTCTCTCGAGGACTTGATCAATAAAGGGAAAGGGGAAATAGTCTTTCTTGGTATAAGAGTTGAGATTCTTATAGTCAATAAAAACTCTCCAACAACTACTAACCCTTATGGGGATAAGATCACCATACTCATTGGTGATCACAATGATTTTTTATTTCTCTGGGACAACTAGAATTGGGCTTACCCACTCACTCTTATCAATGGGGTAGATGATACCCCCTTTTAACAACTTAAGAAGTTCTTTCCTTACCACATTCATAAGATTTGGATTGATTCTCCTTTGAGGTTGATGACATGGTTTGGATTCATATTCAAGAAAAAACCTATGATTTTCAATGAATGGGATAATACTAGGGATATTAGAAAGGGTCCATCCAATTAATTTCTTATAATTTCTTAGGACATCTAGTAGTATCATCTCTTGATTGGATTCAAGAGAGGAAGAAATGACAACAGGAAAGGCTTGATTTTCCTGTAACAACGCATACTTGAGTGATGAAGGTAGGACCTTAAATTTGAGATCTGATTTGTTATCACTTTCCAATAAAGGATGGGACTTTGTATTGAACTCAGTTTCTTTGTTCAGATTTCTTGACAGAATTGGTTCCTTATGAATAGAATTTTCATCCACTAAATTAGCCAAAGTAGTGTCATGAATGGGTATGGACTCAATGTTATTGATTTCACCCATGGTATCATGGATTGGTGATTCTAGAAAATCATCAATAGAGCTATCTGAAAGAGATTCAATCCAAGGAGACAAATTTCCCACATGTGAACAAAGAAAATAAATCTCTTCTTAACTTAAGCATCCTTCAGTAATCCCTTGATGTTCCTCAAGTTCACTATAAACACTACCAATTCAATTAACCTCATGGATCTCTTCATCATCCCCAATTTGAGAGTTTTCATTGTAGATGTTTAAGTCTAGACTCTTGTTTCCAAATGTGATGGTCATGTTCCCATTTTGGACTCGGATAACAGAGTTAATTATTTCAAGGAATTTATGTTCAAGGATGATTGGGTTTTTCTCCCTAGGATCTAATCATGGGTGATTTTAAAGGACAATGAAGTTAGATGGTTAAATGAAATTTTCAACTTTCACCAAAACATCCTTTAAGATAACCTTTGGAACTTGAACACTACGATCAGCAAGGTGAAGAGTGACAGGTATGGGTTGGAGTTCTTTGAGCCCTAACTAACAATACATGGCATAAGGAATGAGGTTCACACTCACTCCCAGATCACAAAGTGATTTGACAACTTTGTTCTCTCCTATCTCAACATTGATGTGTGAAAATCCTAGATCTTTCAACTTTGGAGGAATGGTCCATTGAATGGTGGTCCTCACATTAGCATCCAAAATGACTTGGTTTTTAGGTAAAAATTTCCTTTTAAAAGTGAACAAGTCCTTAAGGTACTTTGATTAGGAAGGAATGTTTTGGATTTCATCAAGAAGGGGGATTTTCAACTTAACCTAAGAGAATATTTCCCTCAAAGTTTCATTCAGTTCTGTTTTAGATTTTCCTCTCATGTATTGAGGGAAGGGAGCAGGTTGTTTGATTGTTTGGTGTGGTTGTAGTTCCTTCACGTTATCATTGGGTTTTTCAGAATATATGGGTGGTTCTTCATCATTTTCATGCATTTTTTAAGCTTTTAATGGTTCTTTAATGGCTTGTTCTGGTTTCTCAATGGATTTCCCACTTCTTAAAATAGTCACTACTTTGAGTTGTTCATGAGTGGTTTGTGTGTAACTGTATTGTCCCCTTAAAGTTGAGGATGGTACCGCCTGTGTAGGCATGGGTTCCTTCCCAATTTTAATGGTCCGTAGTTCATGTTTAAGGGATGAGACTTCTAATTACATTTTCTCCATTTTTTTACACAATTGTTCAAGGATTGGTATAGGTACATGTTGAGTAGGGGATTGTACTGGTTGGTTTATCCTAGGAAGATACTTTGGTTGTGGGAATGGTTATTGCATGGGTTGCTGGATGGGTTAATGGTATTGGACAAAAGGGTGTTGGTATTGGGCTAGTTGTGGTTGGAACAGGTTATGGTTTTGGAAATTTTGTGTAGGGTTGGGGTTTGGTCCTTGTGGTTGTCTAGGTTGTTGGTTGGGTTATTGTTTATCTTTACAATGGAATCATGGATGATCATTATACCTTGGATTTAAAGTGTTTTGGTACTATGGATTCTGAAAGTTCAGATCATTTCCCTCCACTAGTGGTCCTCCTAGAAGAACATCTTTAATGGAAGGGATGTTTGGGGAGTTTTCAGTCTTGTGGTCATGTTTGTAACAAATTGTGCAAAGAGGGTCAATAGTTTGAATTTCATGGACCTTCCTAAGATCGATCCCCTCGACCTTCCTAGTGAGTGTAGCAAGTTTATCCCTAAGGATTTCCTCCTCCCTAAGTGTGTGAATTCCACCAGTTTTGGGTGGATTCTCATAGTAAGGTAATGTCCCCCATGTTTGGTTTTGTTCATCCAGTCCTTCTAGAAACTCGTAAGCATCATTTGGGGCTTTGTTTTTAAAGGTTCCATTACACATCAGGTCAATGAATTGTTTTTTTACCAGACCCAACCCTTCATATAAAATTCGAACTTGTTCAGGAATAGAAAAAACATGGTGTGGAACCATGTTTAGGGTGTCTTTTAACCTCTCCCATGTTTCATAGAATGACTCTCCCTCTTTTTCAAAAAAGTTGTGGATGCTCTTTTTAAGTGCAATTATTTTGTGGTGGGGAAAGTATTTTTTGTAGAATTATCTTTTTAATTGGTCCCAAGAGTCGATGGATGATGGTCTCAAATTTTTTAGCCAATTTTTAGCTCTATACTTTAAATAAAAAGGAAATAGCCTCATCTTATCTGATTCTAGTTGATGTGGGGGACACATGGTTTCTACAATGTCATTAAACTCCTTAACGTGAAGTTAGGGCATCTCAGACTCTATTCCATGGAATGTGGGAAGGTGGTTTAGGATATGAGGTTTAAATATGTATTTTGTATCTCCTAGGGAATTGTGACTAATGCATTAGGGGTCATTGGTCCAGGTAGTTGTGAGGTAGTCATTGATGATTTTATCGACTGCATTCCCGAAGTTTGGGGTTTCCTCATTTGGATTTCCATTTTGGTTCCCACATGGGTTTATGAGTTGGTTTCTTTGAAGACATTCCATTGAAATATGCTCAATTTTTGACTCTAGAGTATTAGGAATATTATTATATAATGGAAATATTTCCCTTGGTTTACTTTACTCCCCAACCCTAGTACTATCCACCCTAACTAGTAGGTTTGATTGGTCACGAGTGTAGGTGGACATGCACCAAAAGAAAAGAAAAACGAGAAAGGGAAAAGATAATAGAATTTGGGTGAGAATAGAAGAAATTGAGGAGAATAGAATGGGTGTTTATATTACTTACTTGGGTCCCTGGAAACAGTTCCAAAATTTTGTCTCGCCCAAATTTACCCAAGATTTTAGGGTTAAGCGGTCGCTTGTAGTTTAGCTTGGGTTGTCGAATCCTCAGATACCTAAGAAGTAACCTACAAACACGTACATTATAAGGAATTTTTTTGTCTATGAAGTGTCCAAATTGGGTTGATTTTAAATTGTTTTAAGTGAAATCTAAGATACTTAAGTGAACTAAATTTAGAATAATGAGTTGATCCTAGGTTATCACTTGGGGTGGATTGGATGAAATTCTTTTTTAACAGTTTCAATTTCTTATATTAGAGATGGGTTTATTTGAGAAGATCAAAAAACTTAATCACCTATTGTTTTAATTCCTACACACCCTAATAAGAATCCTCTATACACATGTAGGATAAAATTCATGAGAACTCCAAGTTAAAGGTTTGTATTAGCACTTGAAGTATGTGGACTTAAAATTTAACAAGGACGAAGAAGTTTTAAAATCATCAAAAAAATATCAATTAAAAGAAGTTATTAGACATTAATGGTGTGATAAATAACATCCAATATAGCCCCTTGATACTCCATTGGATCAACCCATAAGTTTTTTATCCCTCCATTGATTCTATTGTTTCAATGAAAGCGGAAATTAAACTCATGAGGGAGGAATTGGAGAAGTAAAAAAAGACAATGAAATAACGATCACTCCACCATTGTGTGATAATTTCACAAGGTTTGGTGTGCAAAAATTCACACCTTGAACCAAAAATATCAACATGATATTAATAAGAACATAATAATAGTAAGAGAAGAACTTTTATTAAGAAACAAATATTAATTATAACAACTTACATGTGAAAGACAAACTTGAGATAACAAGATTGCAGCATAACATTACAATGAAAAAAAGCACCAAAGATCATTAAATATTCTAACAACACTACCTTAAATAGGAATTTTGGGAGCCTTAGGTCAGTTCTAAAATAGTTAAAGTCATCCCAATTAAGTATGGTAGGCTTAGGGTGGTGGAAAGCTTGTGGAACTTAGACTTTTCTACTCTTTACCCGAAGTGGAAGCTAGCTTGCATTCACCGAATCGGCACATTTAAATGACCTTCTATATGGATGAATTAGATTGGGACATATAAGAATAAAATTGATCTATGGATTTATCCTAACTTCATGTAAAATTTAATCCCAAATGGATTTTTTTGTGAGATATTATCGAAATGGTGGGTTGTTTTTATAGGCCACAGAATCTGGCCCAGAATTTTATCTACAACTTGGGCCACCTGGAACTCCCTTAAAAAATATGAATTATCTCTTTTCACTATTTTATGAAATCTTAAAAATTATTTCCTCTATCTTTAGTTAAAATTTTAGAATAATTGGGTTTGGATCTTGGCCAACACTATAGTTTTATTGGGTTGTTATTCAGTTAACTTCACCCAGAATATTGTTTGTTCAAGTCCAAATTTGGTGGTCTTTCAATATGAATCTTCAAGTACTCAAAAAGTATGAATTTTTTCCAATGTAATGAGAAACATTAAAATTAAATATTAAAATAAAATCAATAACATTTTTTATTTTAGGAGGTTCTCAAAAATGTACCATGTAATAGTGAATTTTAAGAGGGAATTGCAAACATAATGTGAATCAATGTTCAAAGTGTAAAATGCACTAAAATTGTGTTTATGAATAACAAATAACATGAATATTTTATATATTAACAATGAATATTATCCTCATTCAGTGCCTAATCAATTTGATTTCTAATTAAGAAGATATTAAATCTGAATATACTCAGGTAGAAGATACATTCTTGAACTCAAACTCTTTTAATTTTATTGAAACTAATTTTAAGTATAACTCATAATTTTTATGAATTTTATGATTTACATAGCTCATATTATGACCTATAATAAGAATATTAAAATGCAAATTCACCTTATGAGGAACATATGGATATCCCACACTTTATTAAAAATAAATTTTAGGAGACCCAGGAAGAGATCCAAGAGGTTCTTCCTAAAGAACCAAAGACACATGTTGCTTATATAAAATTGAAAGAATCTTATATAGAAATTTCAAAATTGAATTTTTTTAAAATAAAACTACACTCTTACTTAAATTTTAAATATTATTTTACTTTAGCACATTTGGATAAATCATTTGAAATAGAATAATATGTTTCATAAGTCACAACTGAAGAAGAGGGTGTTCCATACTACATCATACCCTCACCATGAAAGTTGTACCTAATTGCAAAGAGAGCATAACTAGTGTACTCTTTACATGTAATTATCCTAAAAAATAATAATTCTAGGATAGAAAGAAAAACATGTGGTGGTTCAAGTATAAGAAACTTCACCCATAGACATATTATGGATAATAGCCAGTACTTTCCTTCTAGAGGTAGTAAAAATTCAGGGCCCACTTGGGGGATCATACTAAGATTTATCTTTACTTTATTTCTTGGATTTCAATTTTATTATCTTAAAATAAAACCTACTACATCTATCATTTTGAACATAAATTATACGATCCATGTGTTTAATTGATTAATTTTTTTTAGGATCATGATGACATAAGGAATCCCCAAATAGTAAAGGATGAAAGAGGACTAATGTTCATGGGAAATGGAGTTCACTTTTATTGTTTATCTTTCAAACTCTTTACATTTTTGTCTAATATTATGATTTGAAATTTAAACTATAATTTCATGGCCATGCTTGAATTCTTGCTTTACTCGACTTATCAAGAAGACATGAGTTTCTTAGAAATCTAGTGATTCCATGTTTTAGATTTCAATGTTAATAAAATTGAATGATTAAAATGGAGAATTGTATCATTAAAGTGAATCATAGATATTAAAATGAGGACTACTGATTTGAGGGAATTAATTTATTCATTTAAATTAAATTTTCCTATCATTTTTCATGATTTTAGTTTTTGAAATTCATGTGAATTGATTTATTATTATTAATCACACCTTGAGTGATTGTACAATATCAAATGTTCCATTCCTAATAGGATTTATAGACCATATTTTCCTTATTTTATCTTTAGTATATTTCTTGAGTTGTATTGGGATATATCACTGACCAAAACTTGAATTTGAACTCATCAAAGTAATGACTGTGAAAAAACGTATTGAAAATGATTGAGGAATCTTTTGAAAATCCATTATCCTTAAAATACTACCTTTACATCAATACTTATATAAACTATAGAAACCATGAATAAACTTGTTAGGTATGAGCCATGTTTCAAGTCATTTTTATCTATTATCACCATCCTCTTGGTATTTTGTATAATATTTTAAATTTAAATTGTGGGGGTGAATGAATTAATGGTGGAAGGGATGAAATGTATTGTAAATAAACGTTTTTTGGGTGATATTTTGGGATAAATAATGGTTTTTTATTCATTAAATGTACTTTATTTTTTTCATTATTGAAAAAAAATGAAAAAAAGAATGGGTTGTGTCTTAGAAGAATTAAGAATCACTATCACTAGACCAATGATTTTTAACATATGTGGTTAGGTGGTGGATTTTAGGTTTATTATAAGAATAAATTTTGAAAAAGAAAAAGGAAAAAATATACTTTTAAAAATAAAAAAATTATAAAAGTAGAGATAAATTCAAGAAGGTGCCCATCATTCATTATGCTTCCATTATTCATGACTGTTTCTTTGAAAGTTTGATGGAAATGGTAGTTTCTAATTTTAAGGAGATAATTTAATTACATTTTTATTTTTGATATAATGAATTTTAATTAAGATATAAACCTCCTCCTTGAACCCTAATTTTTAAATCTCTAAATCCTACCAACTTTAAGCCTCAAAGTCATTTGAACCTCTATTGAAAGTCCTCATGATTTTATGTGCCTTTTGTCTTTACAAAGTAGTGAAAAAAGTTCCTTTAAAAACCTATGGATAAGGAGCATGTATTCATGATATGAGAATAAATCTACATAAATTGAATAATTAGTGATTATAGAAAAGGATCAATTGTGAGGTAGATCATGATTTTCCATATTTAATAACAATGAATTAAGGAACTTAAATGGATGAAAGAATAAGTTCCATAATTTTTAGAAGGGGAAAATTAAAATACATGGATTTTTTACTTCTTTTAAAAATGAGAAATTCAATTATTATTTTATGTGGAATTTCAAATTTTGATTTCACATTGATAATTGTATAATTTTATTACTTTGGAACTTAAATATTGGTAACATTGGTGCCCTCTGAATTCCTTGTTGAGATTTTATGCTTGAGGGAAATCATAGTTTAAGTGTGGGGGAATTTATATAGATGAAATTTTAATTATTTTTAAGATGTATTTAAATTATTTAAACCCTATGAATTTATCTATTTGAGTTTAATTTCATCATTTTTAGATTTTTGGTGTGTTTTGGAATAAAATTTGAAAATTTATTAATTTTGGAATTTTAACAGATTTTAATCACTTTGGTATTTTAAGCATAACTTTTACAATATATATCCAATTTAAGTTATTTTTTTAAAGTATTCCTATATTCATGGGGTAAAACATTACCTTATGTATCTTTATCTAATTAAAACATCTAAAGGACCAAAAAATAAATCTATGTTAAAAATATTTATGGCACATATAGTGGAACCTACCTCTATAAATGAGTAATAACTAGAACTACACACCTATAATTGAGGTGATTCCTTATGTATTTGAAAGAGGAATCACATAATCGTTTCACCATTAAATTACATGGAGTTATTCACTCATTAATGTGACCATTTAATTATTAACATTAAAGAATTATTTATAGAATCCTCGACCATAAAAAGTGCGACTCATTAATTATTTCATAACTTCTATTATATGTGTCCAATTACTTTAAAACTTGTATTTTATATAAAAAACTTAATTTATAAAAAATTATAAGAATTAATCTTATCATGATTCATCCAGATAGTGGTCATAACAAGATCCAAATTATGGAGGACATATTCTGAATGAAAATCTATTACACCCATTTCTTTTCTTCTATTTTTATTTTTATTATTTTTTCTTTAGTTTTGTTTTAAATTTAATTTTAATTTATTTTATTTTAAATAAAATCTAATTAATGGGTGGTTTATATTTTTTCGTATTTTTCCACACACCCTTCTTATTCTTCTCCATCTTATTCTCCTTATTCTTATTATTTTCTTCTTCTTCTTATATTTTCATTTTGTGATTTCATGTGTGTGTTTTTCTTATTCTTCTTTTCTCATCATCATTCTTTTAATTTCATTTATTTTATTATATTTATTTCTCATTCCACCATGGTCTCTTAACCTAAAAAATGATGTTATAACCCAAGGATTATATTAGGGGAGGTAATTTGAAATTTTATTTATTTGGAACTTAAATTCATAAGTTCGATTAAGTTTATAATGAGAAAGAGTAAAAGTGCAATGGTGTGGTGATCATCCACCATGAAACTAAAATTGAACTATTTTTTATTTTTTATTAAATCTTTTCCCTCCCTTATATAGGATAAACCTCTTCATATGATATATTTGGTCCATTTAGTGGATGAAATGGAATACAATGGAGCCAGTTATTGGAAGATGTCACACTATAAATTGAGGTGTGTCATCAACCTTGATTACAGGAGGTCGTGGAATTGACATTGATAAAGGTATTCAATATTTCACACCACTAAATAAAATAATAGTAATTCATGAATGAGAACTCATAATTTAACTATACAACTTAATATAAACACCAATCAAGATAATGTTGGAACCCATGAATCATACCACATAGGCCAAGTTCTTTATTTACTAATTCCATTTTTTCATTTCATGTTAGTTTAATTTTTTCTTTCATTAAAATTGAATTACTTTCCTAGATTAAATAAAAAAACAAAAAATAAGTAGTTTAGGTGAATTATATTATGTTATCAAACAACTAAGAAAGATCATCAAGTGAGATGACCCTAGTCAGCCTCTATGCTACATTAAGAAAATAAATTTGATTTTCCCATGCCCTAAGAAAGGCATGTGTCACTTGCTGAGATGCTATGGATGAATAAAACCATGAGAATGAGGAATTAATGCACTTGGTTTATAATTATAATTCTTAGGTCATGGATCTACTAGTTTAATTTCATAGATCTATAACTATAGAGGTGGGGAATTCAAGGATGTTTTATGGTGCAAAAGAGTCAAAACCGATGTGAAAGGAACCCAGGAGGCCCTACACCACATAAAGTTATCCTAAAGCTAGATGAAAATATTTTAAGGTCATATGGCTTAGACCATTGAAAATAGTTTAAATTCATGATACTTGTACTATTGAAACATTCATTTAAGGGGCATTTTCATATCATAAATGGGGTGGAATCTAACATGAAAGGAGGTCATGTAGGCCCACATACCACACAAATACCTTGGAATAAACAATGCATAGTTTAAGTTCATAATGTTTGAACCTGGGTGAAGGTGTAAAATAGTTTAAATTCATGATGATTGGATTAAAAATATGTTGGTCATAAGGATATCTATGTGGAAGAGATAAGACTCAACATGAAATGAGGGAATGTAGGCCCACATATCACATAAATACCTTGAGACAAACTACACATAGTTTAATGTCATAATGATTGGACTATAAATGGGGACAATGGGACTAAGGGTTGATAAATTTGTGGATGGTCCTGATAATAGGAAGTTTGGGCATCTCTATGTATCTCATGAGAATTTGAATTAAGCCACATGTAGTTCTGGAATTCAGCGTAGTTGGAGACCATCACTGGAAGTGGGGGAAATCCTCTCTGACAAGGGAATTAAATAATCCAAAGGTTTTCATGGGGTATCCTATGACTATAAAACTTGTTAATGATACATTTTAACATCATTTTCTAAGGATGTTGGTTTTAGTTCCTCTCATATCACATGATACATCCCTATTTCATGTGGGGTAAGGTTTTTTGTTCATCTCATACTTATTGTATAAAGTATCCCTGTTGTATACAGGGTAGTAATTTTTAGATCATCCCACACTTATCATATGAGGAATCATAGTGTTATGTAGGGTAAGACCATAGTTTAACATCATGCACTAAGGATATCAGTCTTTTTATTTTAAAATTATATAACTCGAGCTATAGGGGATGAAAATAGTTTAACATCAAAATGATTGGATCATGACTCCTAGTTTAAGGTCGTAGAGTTAAGGCCATGGGGTTTCTATTAGTTTAATGTCATAAATCTTAGACCCTTTAAGTTTTTACTTCTAAGAACATTTCAAATAGTTTAATTTTGTGTTGAATGAACCCCTTGAACATAGTTTAAGGTCATGATTCATGGACCCTGGGTTGCAAATAGTTTAAGGTAATAATTCTTGGACCTTAGTGATATACGGCTCGACCACATTGGTACACATCCTACCAAGACTCCTAAGCCCACATGAGTCATGATATATGTGGGAAACAAGGATTGGTGAGGGGATTTCCTTAACACATGGATTTTCACAATAGGGGAAAGAAGATTTCAGGTTGATAATGTCCCAATGACACTGAACTACTTACTCAATGCACACGGATACATGGAGGGTTAACACCAAGGGTGTTGTAACTCCATAAAAACATAGGGAGGTGGAAATTAGGTAAATAATTTCTTTCAATATCTAGAAAATGAAAGGGGAGACCAATGGGAAGGGAACACTATTGACCATGTTTGAAATATAGGATCCAAAATTACACCAGTTAGGGATGGTGGGAAATGAAATATCGACTATTAACTATGTTCAAAACATAGGAACTATCATCTATCATTAGGGATCCTTTGGGGCATTTTCCTAGGATTATGAGTGAGCCATTTTGGATAGGCACCATCGCTGTTATGGGGCTCATTAGGACTTGAAGGATGATGATGGCCAAAATAGAGGAAGACCTAAAGTGTGAAGATGTGTTGGGGAATGTCCATGTGGAACTCAATACTCTTAGTTCTATTCTATAGTGAGTTTGAGCACATTAAAGGGGTTTATCAAAAAGTGGGAGCCGAACTTGTTTTTATGGATGGGGGTTCCGAGGTAGGATATGGACTAGGATGGAGATATGGTAAAGGACTTTAGTGTCTCTACATATCCAATGAAACTAGGAATCAAGCCATACATAGTTCTTGAATGCAGTATAATAGTATATCGATGTTGAATATAGATCACTCTCTCATGAGGGGTCTCATGTAATTTTGTAGTTTTACATCATGCAGTAGTGATGTAGATCCATATCTTGATTACCACATGATGCATCCTATGTTCGACATACTAGGTAATTCTATAGTTTAACATCATGTGCTGAGGATGTTAGGTTGTGTAGTTTAAATTCATATAACTCATACTACAGAGCTACTTCTAGTTTAAGGTCATTGAACATAGACCAATTGCATATAGTTTAAGGTTTTGATTCTTGAACAAATAAGATACTATTAGTTTAAGGTTATATAGCTTGGACTAAGGGGATATTTCTAGTTTAAGGTCACAAATCTTTGAAAAATGATGCTATGTAGTTTAATTTCATGCATAAAGGATGATGGATGTTCCTTTTAAGGTCAATCAGATAAGAGAAATAATTCTACATAGCTTAACATCATTAAATAAGGATAAAGTATATTCCTTTTAAGGTCATGAAAACAGGACCAATGATGATATGCAGTTTAACGTCATTTAGTAAGGAAAAATTATGTGCCTTTTAAAGTCATGAAATAAGACCAATGATTCTATGCAGTTTAACGTCATGAAGTAAGGATTACGTATACAGTTTTATTCCATGTGACTAGGATATTATCATGTGGTTTTACATCATGCGATTAGGATGCTTGGTTGCTACATTTTAAGGTCACATGCATTTGACCATGATTTTTTTGTTTTATGGTCTCACAGATTTGACCAAAATGTCATAGATTTTAACATCATGTAACCAAGATATAGGGTCAATGGTTGTTGTGTAGTTTAAAATCATGAATCTATGATTCTTGTTGAATTATTCTACACACAATTCCTCCATTTTGGGAGATTTCACGCTAGGATAACCCAAGCCTCAACAAAATTCTTGTATTGGATCCTCCAAAATGGGCTCCCTTGATTGTTCCAAGGATCTAATCCCACAGATTATGATGGTAGATGAATTTTCATATTTTCCCTATCCTTCTAATTTGGGATCCTTGAATATAAGTGGGGAATCCTTCCATGGTATTCCCCTAAAATTCCCCCAGCGTACGCACAAATGTCCACCAAACATGATCTAGTCAATTTCATAGGAAACATTTCATGGGATGGTCTTGGGGATATTGGGAGGACCTATGTGGATTATTTTCATCATTAGTAGGACCTCAATTTATGGCTTCTAATGGAATAAGTTTTAGGGATATTTGTCCTAACATTTATGACAAATGAGTGGGGTCTCGATCCCAATAAGAGGAACACACTTTCCCATGTAGAGATCAGGATGACATGGAGTTCCCCAAGGGTGGAAGGGACCACATAATATATCCAAGTGATGTTTAATGGGTTAGGTATGATAGGATACCCCCTACACATTTCCCCTTTTGATATTCATAATGGCATACTGGAATCGGTGCCTCTCTCTCTAGATGGGTGGTGTGATAGCACCTAGGAGGCTTGGAAGCCTAACTCCCTAGATGGATGGTGCGACAACACCCGAGAGGTGTGGAATCCTATATCATCTATTAATTTGAGAAATGATAACTAGGAGTCATGGAAGCCTGTATCATTGGTTTTATAGGGCAATGGCACCTCGGAGGCATGGAAGCCTAGTTCGTTGGTTTGATGGGGTGATGGTGCCTGGGATGTGTGGAAGCCTAGATCATTGGTCGGATGGGGTGATGGATCCCATGAGGCATGGTATCCTAGATTTTCATTTCGATAGGGTGATGTATCTTAGGAGTTTTGTAAACTTGGCTTGTTGGTTTGATGGGTTGATTTATCCTTGGAGGCATGGAATCCTGGATCGTTAGTTTGACAGAGAGATGGTGTGTAAGAGTCATAGAAGCTTGGATTGTCGATTTGATGAGTTGATGGAGAACAAGAGGCATGGAAACCTGGATCATTAGTTCGATGGGGCGATGGTTCTTGGGAGGCATAGAAGCCTTTATCGTTAGTTTGATGGGGATATGGAACCTATGTAGTGTTGAATTCTAGATTGTTGGTTCAATGAGGCAATGGATCCTATGATGCATGGAATCTTGGATCGTCGATTCAACAGAGAAATAGTGATTGGGAGGCACGGAATCCTAGATAATCAGTTCGATGGGGCAATGTATCCTGAGAGGCATGGAAACCTGGAACGTTGGTTTGATGAGAAGACAGATCCTATGAAACTTTGAATCCTGGATCATTGGTTTTATTGGGAAACGGTGGTCGGGAGGCATGGAATATTAGATCATTGATTTTATGGTGCAATGGAACCTAGTAGGAATGGAAGTCTAGATCATCAGTTTAATGGGGTGATGGTGTCCAGGAGGCGTGGTATCTTAGATCGCCGATTCGATGGGATGATAATTCTCCAGAGGGGGGAATCATGGATCAATAGTTCAACAGGTTGGTCAAGCCTGAGAGACATGGAATTCTGGATTTTCAATTCAATGGGGCGATGGATCATGAGAGGCATGGAATCCTAGATCATTGATTTAATGGAGTGATATAGCCCGAGAGGTGTTAAATCTTGTATTGTCGATTTTATGGGGTGATGGAGCTTGAGATGAGTGGAAGTTTAGATCATTGGTTCGATGGGGCAATGGTTCCTGAGAAGCATGGAAGCCTATATCACTAGAATTTTGGGGTGAGGGAACCCAGGATATATGGATGATTATCTCTCCAAAATGTTAGGGTGATGGAACCTAGGATCCATGGATTCATATCTCTCCGAAATGTTAGGATAAGGGCACCTAGAAGCTATGGATGACTAACTTGATAGAATGTCGGGGAGAGGTCACCTAGGAGATGTGGATGCCTATTTATCTAGAATGTTGGGGTGAGGGAACCCAGAAGCTATGGATGCATATCTCACTGAAATTTTGGGGAGAGGGTGCCCAGAAAATATGGATTTCTATCTCACTGGAATGTCGGGGCAAGGATGCCCAGGAGCTATGGATACCTATCTTTCCAAAATTTTAAGGTGAGGAAGCCCATAATATGTGGATTCTTATATCATCAGAATGTCGAGGGGAGGGATCCCAAGAGCTATGGATTCTTATTTTTCTGAATTTTTGGGGCTATAGAGCCCAAAATATGTGGATGCCTATCTCTATGAAATATTGGGGTGAGGGTGCCTAGAAGCTGTGGATTCATATCTCATAATAATTTTGGCATGAGGGTGTCCAAAAGCTATGGATTCCCATTTCATTGGAATATTGGGGTAAGGGTGCTCAGGATCTTTGGATGAATATCTCATGGAAATTTTGGGGCTAAGGCACCTAGAATATATGGATTCCTATCTCACTAGAATTTTAGGATGAGGTCACCCAAGAGTTTTGGATGCCTATCTCGGTGAAATGTCGGGGTGAGGGTGCCTAGAAGCTATGGATTCCTATCTCTACATAATTTCAAGGTGAGGGAACCCATGATCTATGGATACCTATCTTGTCATAATTTCGGGGATAGGATTCCTAGAATCTATGGATGCATATCTCTCCAGAATGTTGGGGAGAGGGCACCTAGAATATTTGGATGCCTATCGAAGTGGAATCTCACAAAGTAGAGAAATAGGAGTGGGGATACGATCAACCTTCCCCTAGTACTGGCACTAATGAACCTAGACTAGAGAGACCAAGGTAAGGATATGATCGACATACCCTCAGTATGAGTGTTTAGGAACTTGAACTAGAGAAACCTGAGTAAGGATATGATCGACCTGTTCCCAGTCAGCATTATTGGTGCGGCTGGGTGAGATCCCTCCTACCCCGAGATGGTTTTTCAGAGCAAGGAATGTCTTCTTCATGGGGAGGACCTTTATTATAGTTGATGTTATTGTATAGAGTACATATACACTAGTTTATTATGTCACGGTGAGGAACATTGCACTGAATATTTGTGGCATGGGGAGGACATCCATGTCGGTTGATAGCAGTACAAGGAGGACCTTCACACTAGTTGATGATGGCATGGGGAGAACCTCCATGATGGTTGATGGAAATGTGGGGTGGATCTCCACACCAATTGATGATGGCATAGGGAGGACCTCTATTATGGTTTATGGTAATGTAGGGAGGAAATATTCACTAGTTGATGATGGCATGGGGAGGACCTTCGTGTTGGTTAATGGAAGTGTGGGGAGGACCATAACATTGGTTGATGATGGTATGGAGAGTACCTCCATTATAGTCAATGGTGGTGTGAGGAGAACCTATGCACTGATTCTCCTCATCACAGGTTGGCCTGTAATGGCTGTCAATGGTGTCGGCAACTGAGAGAGTTAACCAAGCCCTCCTAAGAGGTGGTTGGGGTCTCAATCCCAGGCAAGAAAATATAGGTCCATGTTCACCAGTTGCAAGGATCTAGTGGGATATGTTGGTGGTGGAAGGGGCCACAAGAACTATATCCCCTTGTCAGGTATTATCTTAGTTATAACATCGATTTCTACACTAGGTGTTCTAGACCAGGGATTGTGGAGCAGGGATGAATTCAACCAATTCATTAGCCTGTGGGACCGGCCAGTGTGGGAACTTTTGTGGCCTAGTGAGATCCTTACTAGGTATATCCTAAGTAGTGGTCACTACAATGATGGATCAAATATCCCCAACCTCCTCATCATGGGGGAGTGATCTATTAGAGCACTCCAAATAGAGACTCATAAATTGGATCACTGTTGTAATAGAGGTGATTTCCACCTTCGTAGCCCTTGGATATGGTGGTGTCAGTGAGGAGTTGATGCCTCCTCAACTACATGAACCCAATATTACTCATAGTCTCACGTATGAAGGAGATGGTATTCATATGTGAGATGTATTAATTTGTACATACTTGAAATTTTTCATCTACTCATAGTTGTAGGATAATATTTTCATATCGGGTTCATCGTTTTTATTTCCGACACTTTTTTCAGGGAGTCAGTGTTTCGTGAGAACTGTTGTTGTTTCCCCACATTCCCACTTTCCAAAAGCGAGTGACATTCATCACTTTCATCATTAATTTTTAATCCTTGATCGAAACAAGATGATGGTATTTTGGTTCCTCATTCCATGGATTCATCCTTGAAGCTCGTTTCCTAGTCCATGTCCCCCTCATAGATTTGAGTAATGTTTGTGAAACTTGTTCCAGTTCCATCTTGAAGTGGAATTTAGTTAATTACACTACTTAGGTCTCAACAGGATAGAAACCTTTAGTCATAGTATATTTTAACATCGATAATTCTTGGGCATCTCTGGACATTGGGTATGTTGGGCACCTATAGAATCTTCTCCTTTTGAAATCGGAGGCATGTCATATGAGGCATCTTAAGCATGGAACCTAAGGCATCCTCTGTCATCCATGTGGGAGTTGATTCCAAGGTAATTCATCTCCTTTTGAAGTTGGAGGCATCTCATATGAGGTATCATAGGCATGATACCTATTGCATACCATATCGACCATGAGGTAGTTGACGCTAGGGGGCGTCTTCTCCTTTTAAAATTAGAGGCATCTCATTTGAGGCATCATGGACAAAAAACATAAGGCAAAATGTGTCATCCATGAGGTGTTTGATTCCAGGGGTGTAAGTATTTTGTGGTATTTTACCTAAAAACTCCCATGTTTTTTGTATGGGGTAGGTATTATGGACTAGGGAACGAGTTTAAAATCTTGTGGATATGGTCATAGGTTTAACGTCTTGTGGGGACAAGTTGGTCACAAGTTTAACATATTTTGGGGACATGATGGGAACATGTTTAATATATCATAGGGAAAGGATGTTCATAGGTTTAATTTACTATGGGGATAGGATGGTTTTAGGTTTAAAGTCTTGTGGGGATAGGATGGGTGTAGGTTTAACGTCTTGTAGGGATGAATCTGAATGTCCTATTGAGATGGATTGAGAGAGTGTGTTCCTAGGAGGGAAGATTTCCTACCAGTATAATGTTGAGATTGAACCTCAAGGAGGTTTCCTATATACCCTAAGTAAGATAGAGATATCAAATCTAATGTAGTTCGATTCCATAATTTAAGGTCATGTGATAATACTGATCTATGTAGTTTAATATCATGCGGTAAGGATGATCATGTCACGGAAGAAGATTTGATGATAGATGGTGTGGGAATTGTGTGTAAAATATTCCTAGTGTAGAGGTTTTATCCCATGGTAGGGAGAGATAGTATGGGTCTTATGCATAGAAGCTACCCATGCACTATAGGGAGCAGTGATGATGTGATTGGGGATTAGGCATGGGAGATACCCACTACAATAGGATCACTCTAAAGGAGATAGTATGGGGCTTATACATGGAAGCTTTCCACTATTGGAGGATCACTCTTTAGGAGATGTTATAGGTCTTATGTGTTGAATCTTACCACTCTAAGAGGATCACTCTGCAAAATATGGTGTGGGGCTTACACGTGGAAGCTACCCGAGCACTTCTAGGAGTAGTGAGGATATGGTTGGGGATTATGTGTGGGAGATACCTAGGTGATTGAGTATCATCTCATGTATACTACATGATTCATCTCACTCTTCTCACATAAGGCATCCTATGGTTAAAACATAGGGCATCCCATGTTTTTTTGCATAAGTCAGGGTTATAGTTTAACATCATGTGAAAGGATGTGGTACGCAGGGCTTATGCACTGAGTTTCCCATTATTTATTCCTCATGTCAAGTCAAGAGGGAATCTAATTTAAATTTCATGAGGTAATACTATATTTTAACTTCATGTGAAATTACAAACTATGTGGGTCTTATGAACTAAGCTACCCATCATTTCTTCCTTATGTAAGGTCAATATGGCATCTCAACTTGTTGATGGGTTGGGGTATATGATTGGGGATTACACCTGAAGTATATGACCATGCTAGCTACTTGGTATCTATATCAATACATTATGTGTATTATTCTTGAAATATGAGTAATCTTGTTCTTTACATAGGAGGCATCCTATTATCATCATATAGGGTATACTACAGTCCACGCGGTATGGACCAGTAGGTGCAAAGATAGGGGTTTCACAAAGTTTGGGGATCTATGGAGGTTCAGAGATTCATTAAGGATAGGGACCTCGTGGAGTTTAGGTGTCTTCCAGATGGGTATAGTTTTTGGAATAGGGTGACCCTACTTTGTGGTAAATTCTTAGTTTCCATGGGGTTGGGTTCATGAAGGATAGGTGTCTCACAAAACCTCAAGTGCCACGGGGGGATTTCTTCTTTCACGAAAGCCATGGACCTTCATGAAAGGAATCTCCACTTTGGGTTGAAGTTATTAAAAACCCATGGGAGGTATTTTTTCAAATTATGTCTACCTTTAAAGGTTCATCTCCTCTTTCATTCATAGATCTTAGGAGTATTATGAACTCGGAGCATTTCCCAAAAGATGAAAGATCGTGTTCCTCTAAAATTTGGTTATAAGGGGGTATTTATAGTTCTAGTGGTGGAAAAGGTGTTGTATTTGTGAATTCTAGAGGCTTTCATAAATCTTTATGAAATTTTTGAATGTATGGGGATCTTTGAACCCAAATGATGTTGTGTGATGGTTATTGTCAAACCTCCGCATGTTCGCAAAGGGAGCTCTACAAATCTAGACTTACACTATGTTGAGGTTACTGTTAAGCCTCTACATATCTAGAACCTTTACAAGCTTCATCCATTCATGAAGGTGGTGAAATTCATGAATCCAGTCTCATATATGGATTTTTGGGCCTTTTGGCCAGGATTGGCTCTGAATCGGTTGTTCCTTCCACGACCTCTCCCATAACATGTGTATTTCAGCGTCAACAATGTTATTACACTTTAATATTTCTGATATTATCAAGAAAAAGTGGATCTTAAAAATTTTGGTTAAGGAATGGAAAAATTCTAAATTGGGATTATGAAATGAATTCGATGATACATAATTGACAACACCTCATAAGAATGATAAGGTACATGAAGGGGTTCCTAGAGAGTAGTGAAAAGTGGTTGTTGATAGTCATCTCCAAGACAAGCACATGGTATTGAAAAATATATTATTATATTAATCTCATTTTCCTTGTATACATGAGTATTACAGGGAGATGAAATTTCATACATTACAATTAAATTACATGTTATTTATTTCAAGAAGATTCAAGAAAACCTGTATCAAGTCAGGAGAAAAAAATCATCCCCCATACTATCAGTTCAAAAAAATCAAGAAACAAATTGACTATAGTAATATTTTCATTAGTTTATATATATATATATATATATATATTATAATATTATCTATTTCATATGTTAAATTTTTTTTATAATTATTTAATGTAGGCAAAGAATTTAGGGCACTAAGTCTCTCTGATGAAACTTTGGTTGGATGTTCATACGAAAATTGATGGGAGTTATGCGAATGATCCTAAAAAAGAAGTTTGGGTATGAATTCATTTTTCACGATAATAACTTTTTATCAATTGTTACTTTGTTAATATGTATTTATTTAAATTTTAATAATATTTAATTAATAGTTTAAAATAAAATAACTATGGGATTCCAATCCCACACAATCCTTCTTGATCTCCCAGGATGATCTAGTTGGTCAAGTCCTTGGGAAGGAACATCCTGTTCATGTGCATGAGATGAATTCAAGACCATTACAGTCTGAGGTCGTTTGTAGGTCATCAAGGATTACAGTAGCATCTATTCGGGGTTGTGGTTACTCACTACCTCGAGATTCTCATAGGTTGTTTCTCATAATTAAAAACACAATTCAACAATAGGGGATCACAATCCAACAACAGGGGGAACATATACATTTGTAGGATGAAAAGGTCATTGCTCTGCAAAAATAATTGGTTGAATTATGTTATAATATTACTAGATGTATCCCCAGTTACATTGCTCTGATGGATGGTCTAAGTGAGAAGGTAAATCACACAATTTCATAATCATTTAGTATACAAACTTTTATTGGTTTTAAGTTGAGATTTAAATATACATCATAATTTAATTTTCAAGAAAATTTACATACAAGTACTGGTAGAATGGACAGGAGATGGAGAAGGATATAGAGATAGTGTTGATATTAGTTTTGTGGGTAGCGATGAGGCTTGATATTCGATTTAGTGGTGGTTTTGTGTAACTAAATGAGTGATAGACTAACACAATGAAATTGTGATTGAGAACCCATGTTGTGGCTTGAGGCAAGGGATATTTGTATTTCTCTTACATTACATAAAATTAAAATACTTGGGGGAATTTCTACATTTTCTTCCAAATTTTCCCTTATACTCATCATTATTAGGATCTTTTGGGTTATTTTTTAAATTATTCCATGTAAATTATTCCATTATAGTTTGATGAATTTTTTACTTTTATTTTAGTGGAGTAAATGGAAGTGAATAGTCTTGGGAAGTTAGGAGTTGGTGTGGAATTGTTGGAGGATGGTGGGTACCTCTTATTGGGGTTTTGTGTTGGGAATTTATTTTATTTTTGTTAATATTTTGATACTAATACAAGTAATTGATGTTGTTATATCTCAATATTTGGGAAATTTTCGTAAAATATAGAAATATGGGGTGGTTGGTATCCTATTAAAATGATTTTGTTGCAGTCTAGGGGTTGTGTTTGGTGATGGTTGATGTGTGAGAAGGTTAAATATTTGTATCCTTTTCTTAAATGTTATATTAGAGTTTGGATGGGTAGAATATGATTACTGTGATGAAAGAAGGAATTTTAGTAGGTTAATTTTAGGAGGGAGAGTTATGTTGGCCCATATAATGAAGAGGTTAGAAGTAGATCATGGATGTGTAAGTTTTGGGTTTTATAATTTTTTTCATGTTATCGTTGTTTGCTTGTTTAATTGGGGGTTTTGTGTGGTTTAAATAATAAAAGTGGGGTTTTGGTGGAAATTTTATTATCTTATAGTGAGGTGTTGAAGATTTTACGGATCAATAGAGGAAAGTTCGATGACATTATGGGTGAGTAGTTAATTATTTTCTTATGATGTGGAAGCCTTGTTATGGTAAAATTATTATAGTAATTGATTTAATGATATTTTTTAACTTTTTGTGTGTTGTATGTTGTTTTTTTAATGACGTGGTAATGATTTATGAGGATGTGTAGTTGTAATGTAAAAGATGTGTGTAGTGGATATGAAGAGGTAGTTATGTTGTGAAATAAAGTGTGGGTTATATATATATGGTGGAGTTATGTGATTATGTGGTGGTATGAAATGATGTGGTAATGTTTTGGAATGTGGTTAAATGTAATCATGGATGAAGTGGAAATATGTTGATGTTGTTGTGAGTTGATTTTACATAAACTTCTTTTTTATTTATTTTAGTGGTGGATTTCTGTATTTTGATAAAGTATTTCATTCATTGTTATTTGATCTTGATTTATGATATTTATAATCCCTTGATTTTATATTTTATTATTAACCTTATAATTGTTGAACATTACTTATATTTCGGTGTATCTTTATTTGATTCGGGTTTTTATCTTTGTAAATTTGGGTTTGTGTTTACTAATATCATAGACTTGGTTAAGAATATATTAACAATATTCATGTTTTTATTATTGATTCTAACTGAAAATTATAATTATTTATATACAATAAGTAATTATCATTTATAGAAATGTATATATTTGAATTCGGTATACATTTTTTTCATGTTTTGGTTATGTTTTAATTGAATCTCCATATATGAAACAGGATGGGGACAAGACCCTTTTACTAAAAAAATAAAAAGAGAAATCCATTTTGAAATGGGTTAAGGGAAAACCCATTACAAGTCTAAAGATCCAAAGGAACATATCCTAAATTTTAGTGGATCAAGAGCACATTGGCCTAAAGAACATAACCAAAAGGCCCAATGGATCAAAGACCCAGTACAATAAGATGATCTGCATATCCAAACTGACATGGCCCAAAATCCCCATGGCCCAAAATCCAAAACATGGCCCAGAGAACCAAAGTGAGAATAAAACCCTAAACATAGCCCAAACAATTAGAACAAACAAGATAATTTCAAATCGCTACCACCACCAAACACCAGACCACCGTAAAGCCCCGAAGAAACAGTAACCACCCATCAGTTATGTCAGTACTAACTACCCCAATTGTTGTAGCCACCATCCTAATTCCACTAACGAGGACCACTAGCACTGCACCACTACCAAAAACCACTACATAATCCCAATCCATCACTGCCCAAAACCGAACGACGCTGAGTAAAACTCACACGGCCCTAAAATTTCATCCCCATATGAACCAGTAACCAAATCTATAGTGGAGAAATATTCATAAACCACCATTGGTGACCAATGGTTCCAGACAAATGCACCATCATTAGATTAATATACCATCAACAATGGAAAATAGTTGAAAATATTACCTCCAGAAACCATCAAAAGTGTGACCATGAAACATCATCGTGAAGGAACATAAACCAGATTTGAGGAGAAAGGGGTCACATGAATCACCGCAAAACCCAGGATAGTTTTAAGAGACAAATCCATCAATAAAATTGAAATCAACGATGCTAAATATATTTTTTTGAAACTTCTAAGAAATTTCCACTTAATTGGTGAAAATAAATCCAGTTATTTTCCAATTCCAACTTTAGTATCAATTTAAAAAAACTAACATAGAACATTTTGGAGGAGTTTTAAACTACCTCTAGTCCCCTAATCTATTGTAATGAAGGATGAAAATTATAAAAATAGGAATAGTTATAAGTAAAAAACATAAGTAGACATCATAAAATTTAATGTTTTGAATTTAATAAGTTTGAATATGTTCAAGAATCTAAACAGATATGAATATGATTCCTAAGTCTCACAGTTATTCAAAGTGGATTACTTCATAGGTTTTTCTCACTAAAGAGTTTTGTGGGAGGGTTTTATTATATGTTCACGTAGATATGTGATAATGATTACATATGATTTAATGTGTTAACAAAACCTATAAAGTTTAGCAAACAAAAGGTTGATCTTAAATTTTTATGTATATAATATTTCAAACCAGTGCTTATATTGGGTTTGTTAAATATTCTTAAAAATTTTAAGAATATTAAAATGTGTTATATTTAAAGGAAACCTCTATTTTATCATTCCTTAAAATTTTCTACATAAATTTATATATAGATATACATTTCATGGAGTGCAATGATAATTGACCTCTCAAAATACAACTTTGAGTTTATCCATAACTAATGTTCATCTTGGAGTATTATAGGTTATAATGAACGGTTTAAGGTTAGTTTGAGTAGGATTATTGTATAGATATTCAGAATATTATCATGAGTCGCAAAATAAATAATATGATTCTTTGTTTGTATTGGATAAACCACTAAGTATACCACACGAAGTTTCATGCAGAGATGTATTTGGTATACTAGGGGTGCATGGGTCATATTTAAGTCCCCATTACCTATGTTTGGAGAGATACCTACCATGAGAACCTTTATTATTTAATACCATACTTATGAAAGTATACATATTTACTTAGACAATATAGGGGTGGTGGGGTATGTTTTTTATCATAGCGTTGGTTATAGATTAACCAAGATGGGATTTGTCTTCTCATATAACGAGTATGACACCAGGTCCCTTGATTGAGATAGATTGTGGGAGTGTACATCCACACCTATATGTTTTATATTTATATGCATAAAATACTTGTTATGTTCTCATACATAAGGATGAATGACATGTGATGTATATATAAATCATATGATTCTACACTCTGAGAATCGATAACAGGTGATTTGGCTATATGGGATTGACATGTTCCATGTACCATGGTCACTCGATGTCCTAGAAAAAGGGAAAATATGATACTTCACATTTTCATATGATGTAAACTAGTGGACATAGGTATAGAGAAACATGTGTTTGATATATATCAATTCAAATACCTTTATAGCTTGTGTATCATTGAAACTTTTCTTGAATATATGGATCTGGAGATTTTTAGTTATTATCAAACCTATAAAGGTCCATAGGGTCATACATTTTATTTTACTAAGTGGGGATTACGTTTTAATCATATAGCTACTCTAAAATTGATTTTTAATAAATCAAAAAGTGTTTTGGATGGGTATTCACAAGATATTACATATGTTGTGATACAAGGTGAAGTTGATGATAGCTTTCCAAGAGTGTTTTGGAATATATCTAAAAGGAGTTTTGGATATGGTTTCACAAATTATTGTATATGATAAAATATAAGGTGTAATGGCACAAAGTTTATTAGGCTTTAGTATAAGTGGTATATTGAAGGATATATTCCCTAAATACATATTATATATGATATATTTATGGGTTATATATTGGAATTAATGAAAATTATGATTTTCATGCATTGTGTATATTATCCCGACTATGTGGGACACCCAGACCATTATTCACCTGGGATATCATTTACACAAACTGTTTCACAAGATTAAATGCTTAGGAAGAGAGGCATTTATCATGAATACATATATACCATCCTTGTAATTTATTCATGCTCTTAAATGCATGAATAAATGAGATAGTAATTAAGGAGTTTTCTTGATTGGCTATATAATCTAATTCCATATGATGGTAGTGGGATGATTTTGTTTTACACTTTGTAATCTCTATCAAACACATATGAAGGGAATCAATATTGATGCAATGGAACTTCGATGTAAGGCATGTCAGTTTAAAGTTTTTTTTTGCTTTATTATTTCATACAGTTTCATATTATCATGCATGGAGATCCTAAGATTTGGTTTCTAATTTCTTCTAATGTGTCTAATAATTCTAATTATATTCATATAAAACTTAACAGGATACTGTGTAAAGTTTATCTCCATACTAAAGAAAAATATTTACTAAAAGACACTCCAATCACTAGTAAGAATTGTAGCATAATCTGAAAGTGTAAGGGAGTGTGAAAAAAATCACTAGTAGATGCGATGTGGGCCTCTGTAGGAATAACATGTGGTTATTAATAATTTTTGATAGGAAGTGTAGGAGAATATGGATAGTCATGTTGGGTATGATTCTCATGTTCCATGTCATTTTGGATCATCCATAACAATCAATTCACCCTCTAAAACATCTATATTAGGATCATCACCCTCAACATCATCTAACACATCAAAGAAAATACCATGATAAATTTCATCCATGGGAATAAGTAGCTCTGTCACTACTCCATGAAAATAGTTATGGTAAAATGTGCCTCTCTCTTCAAGATCAAATATGTGAATTATGTGTGTGAAAAAATCATTTTACAAAACAATTATGTAGTTTAATAAAGTTAATAAAAAAATTTCTCAAAGTGGAAGTAATAATTATTACAAAATGATAATATCCTCACCCATGTCACATAAGATATATCAATGGGGTTATGAGGTACTAGGAATCATAATCCAACTAATATTATGGATTCATATATACTATATCTTCCCCTCATAATTAGGGATCATTAATTATTCCTTGCATCTCAATATAGCATGTATTATATCACCTCCAATCAAATTATTTAATCCATAACATCTTTAGGTAATGAAGTGAAGGAAATAGACTAGGCAGTGTGGGGATGGGTTGATGGAAGTTAATCTATCACAAACCACCCCAAATAACCCACCTAGATGGTACCTGAATCAGTCCATACATGGTCTAAACGGAATTACTGAACCAAAAAGGTAGGCGACCAGTGCATGGGTATCATATACAAACAAGAGTTAACTATTTCACCATAAAAGTAACTCAAAAAATTAAAGTAGTGATTATGAAATGTTAAACAGTCAGTATGCCAAACACTCCACAAGGGAGAAAAACATAAGGAAATAAATACAAGTATCAAAAATAGAACATCAAAATAAGTCATTATAAAGGTCATAAATACATCACCCCTATATCTTTAAGTAATAAACATATCACATGTTCCACCAATCACTTCCAACTCCCAAGATCCCAATGATCAAGTACACCCACTGCCTCTGAGTAGTTATTTCCCTTTTCCTATACCTGGCATAAGAAAATATACAAATGCTCAAAGAAAATTTTTGGTTTTAAGAAAGATTTCCTAATAAGATATCACCAATCATTTCATAAGAAATATATAATAAATAAACCAATTGTGCTCAATTTTAGATAAAGAGTGGAATGTAAATCTTTTCTCTGTTTGTATAAAAACACTCTTTATAAAAAAATTCAATGGATAACATGAAATATGTTTCAAATAAAATTTATATCAAATCAATAAAATACAAATTTCTTTACTAAATTATCCATGAATAAAATTTTCTATCAAAACATAAATGAGTAAATCATTTACAATTAATCATATTCAGGAAAAATCATTTTCAATCATAGAACCATTGTTAAGAGACCTAGGGTTAAGTTATTATATGGATTATAATATAACTCAATGAATTACAAATCCATGTATGCACATATCCCTAGATCTCAATCCTATATGTAATATGATAACACCCCAAGAAATGGACACCCTGACCTCATCATAGTTTAGTTATCATTTTCATTATCCATCCATTTCTAGGTAGAGCTAATTCATGCCTAGAATGTGTTCTTCCCACCTAACTACCTAGTTTCCCAAATTATTCAAGAAAATTAAATATGTGAGGGCCTATATTTCATTTCATCTAATCTAAAATCATTCAATCATCATTTCAAATCATCCCCAAGTTCAAGTTTCAAAAACATACCTTTCATTTCAAAAACTATGCAGAAAATGGTTTTCATCAAAACCTCATGTATTTCATTCCAAATTATCTCATTTTAAATCATAAATCACTTCATGCCTTTTCATCTAATCAAAATCATGATTAAATCCATTAATTCCAAATCAAGATCATTTTTATGAAAATCCACACTTTATTTCAAATTCTATTTTCAAAAGAATTTCAACACACTCACACAAACCATGACATTTCAAATAATTTATCAAGAGACTCAATTAAAGATTTAGAAATAAATTTTCAAGATAGATAATAATCAAAGATTTAATTTGATAGATTTTTCCTTATGAAATCTCTTACCTTAATCGAGATCAGCCAACACCCACACAGGAACCACTAACAGGAAGATGGAAGTATTAAACTAATCAAAGGATAATCCTAGAAACACAACTCATCATGATCCAGATCCATCAATAACATGAGGATACAATACTATCGTAGAGGGATATATGGGAGTAAAGGATATATCATGATCAAACCAAGATTATATTTACTATAAACAACAACCATCACTTTGATCCATGAATAAGGTTTGGAGATACAAAATTTTATCTATAGAGCCTCTAAGGACCAAAGGACTGTATCAGGTTCAATTAAGGGAAGGTTTGAATTCAAAATGGTGGTTTTGGGAAATAAATTAATAAGGTAAAAGAATTAAATTCCCACCAAATGGTTTGGCTTCACAATTTCACAAACCATTCACCACCCATGTACATCTTACTAAGCTACTAGAAAGAGCTGCATGGTTTGGCCACATAGTTTTACAAACTATACACCGACTATGTAGCCTCTCCTAGGCTAGTGGAAGAGGTTTCATTATTTGGACACATGGTTTAACAAAACAAACACCAACTATATGTCCCCTATTATCCCATGAAGTATAGTTTGATGGGTAGTTTTCATGGTTTTCACTAACTATTCTACAACCATGCACCCTCCTCTAGAACTCCAAAAAAAGGCACATGATTTTCAAGGATGATTCACATAGTTTTCCCTAACTATGTTTCAACTTATCACTAAACCAAAAAACTTCCAAAATATACCAAAATTAACCCAAATCAACCCAAGGAAAAAATATAATTTGGTGACAATAAAAAAATGATAAAAGTACCTAAAAGTTGGTAATGGGATGTCACAATATTCCTACCATTGATTCTTTCTACCCCCAGAAACCCTATCAAGAAGAATCTATATCAAATAAATTAGTTCATTACTCTCTCATTAATGCCTCATACTCCCAAGTCTCAGGATAATCAGAATCATGTTTCTAAATTACTCAAACTAAGGGAAAATAATTTCCATAAATAAAATTTATCTAAGAACCAACAATATAAACTAGCTTCTAGGTTACAGATAAATCAAGTTCCACATCAAGGTATTCCCATATCCAGATGTGAGAGGGTTCAGAGAAATACTTCTTGATATATGATACATTCAACACATTATGGATCAATGTCATCTGAGGTGAAAAAGACAAATGGTAATCCACTTTTCCAATCTTCATGAAAACATCAAATAGTCTCATGTATCTTGATGAATATTTTCCTAGTTTTCCAAGATGTTGGAGACTTAACCAAGGTGAAACTCTCAAAAACACTAGGTCACCAATTGATAACTCTAAAGGGAATAAATGATGATCAATGTAGGTTCTATAAGGGATCTGTTTCATTGTCATTATCTGAATAATAAAATATATCTTAATTGTTGTCTCACCAACCAAACTAAGCCTAACCAGGGAGGATTCACCTACCATCAACTAGTAAAATGGATATTTACATGTATGACTATACAAGGCCTCAAAGGGTTCCATTTTTATGGATGAATGGTAGTTTTTATTATAGGAAAACTCAATCATCCTTAAGTGGAAATCCCAAAATGCTCCAGATTGAAGCACATAAGCACATAGCATGTCCTCAAAAAAATTTATAGCCCATTTTTTCTGACCATATTTCTGAGAATAGTACACCAAGATAAAATTTACCTAGGATCCCATCACTTCCTAGAGGCCTCCCCAAAAACAAGATATAAACCAAGAATCCCTATCAGAAACTATGTCATACAGAACATCATGAAATCTAATGATCTCCTACACATATAGATTCCCTAAGTCCTAAACTTTGGTCATATTATGAATGGGAATAAAATGATATAATTTTGAAATTGTTCAACCACCACCCATATCACATTATTTCCTAAAGTTTTATCGGGTAAACCAACCAAAAAGTCCATTGATATCTCATCCCGCTTCTAATTCATTGTAGGAAGTTACTGAATTATTTAAAAAGTATTATGATGCTTAGATTTAATCTTCTATGAAGTATAAAAATGAAAAACAAAATCAGTATTTTCCCATATTATACATGTCCACCAAAATCATCGCCTCATATCATAAAACATTTTTATGGTTCCAGGGTGTACCTCCCACTGGTAATTATGGAAATACCCCATCATAGCCTTCCTCAAAGGAAAGGTAATGACATAATAGATTTGGAAGCATATGATACCCTTAAAAGATATATATAATTCACTAATGGTATCCCCATCATAAATAGAATCTCAAATTCCATGTAACTCATTATCATGTTGTTTTTCCTTGAGAATCATCTCGATAAGTGAGGAAGTCAACTGAACACTAGATTAAATAACCTTGGTCTCATGTTCCTAGACTCCCAATTGCATACATGAAAATAGATCCATCAGATTCTAGGACTTAGAATATTATTTTATATCATGGGATGGAATATTCCTACTTAGAGCATTAGAAATAACATTTATCTTACTAGGATTATAGGCAATATTGAAATAAAAGGAATGTAGGTACTCCACCCACTACCTCTATCGAAGAATGAGATATTTTTTAGAGAATATATAGATCAGTCTTTTATGATTGGATTTCATGGTAAAAGTTTCACTAAAAAGGTAATACTACCAACTCTTTATAGAATGAATCATAGCTGTGAGTTTGAGATCATGTATGGGATAATTCTTCTGATGAGGAAAAGGCTAACGAGAACCATAAGCCACTATACGATCACCCTCCATAATAATGTATCCCAAAAGGAACTCAGTGCATCACATAAGACCACATATCCCTACCCGACTTCTTGAGGATTCAACACTGGAGCTGAAGTCAATTGATGCTTAAACTCATGAAAGGAATTCCGAAAGTTTGATTCACATAGGAACATTACTCCCTTATGAGTAAGAGTGGTCAAGATAGAAGACAAATTTGAAAAAACCTTCACAAAATTATGACAATACCTAATAAAACCTATAAATATCTGAATCTTAAAGAGATTTTGTGGTTCTTTCCAAGTCATAACAACATTCAACTTTTCAGGATTGACTAAAATATCATGTTAAAAACAAAATGTCCCAAAAACATTACCTCATCAATCTATAAACTACATTTAGAAGGATTTGTATAAAGTTTATGATTTCTCAAGATGTCCAAAACTTCTCTCAAGTTATGTACATGATCCTCCTAAATATTAAAGTAAACCAAAATTTCATCCACAAATACTACTATAAATGAATCAAGGTACTAGTGGAATGTAAATTTCATCAATTCCATAAATAAAATAAGATCATTGGTCAATAAAAATGGAATAACAAGGTAATCATAATGTTAATACCTTCTCCTAAATTTACTCTTAGGGATATTGAACCCCTTAATACTAAGTTGTTGATAAAAACATTAAAGGTCAATTTTTTAGAACCACTTCACCCCTTTTATCTGGTCAAAAAATCATCAATTTAGGGAAATTGATATTTTTTCTTGTCCATAACCTGATTGAACTTCGTATGGTAAACAAAAAATAAAAGGGTTATATTAGTCTTCTTAGAGAAAATAAAAGGTGCTACCCTAGATGACATGTTGGGTCGAATGAAGGCCTTGTTTAAAAATCTATCCAAATGAGACCTTAACTCATTTATTTCAACTAGTTCCATTAAATAAGAGGTAATATATATATGTTAGGTACCTATAATTAATTTGATAAATAACTCCACCTCCCTTACCAGTGGAAAACTAGAAAATTATAATGAAAAGGAACTAGGAAAATCAGCTATAATTGGAGGAATATTATCACCTAAGAACCCCACTCTAGTTCAAAATAAAACATAGATATCATCATAACCAACTCTTGAAAAGGATGTACAAATTGACTCAACCTTAGGTCCCATTCTCCCTAAAAAATATGACACACCTCATTGGGGATAGTAAAGGAGAACCATGAAGATAATAGTTTATATAATATTTGTAAGTGATCAACCAATCCATCTTGAGAATGACATATAAAGGTTTCATATCCAAAACTAAAAAATCTCAAACAATCTTGAATTCTAATAAACATAGATTAAAATAAGGGAATTTAAGAAACTTCTCTCTCTCTCTCTCTCTCTTCGTCCCAAGAGGCGTAGCAATATCCATAACATAAGGCACTATCTCTATGAGAACATTCAACAATTCCATAATGTGGGTAGATATAAGGGAATTAAAGGAAATAATATTAAATAAATCAATCACCAAAGATGAATAAAGGGTAATGGTAAATCTCACTATCACAAGACCCACATTAATTTCCCTTTGAGACTCATCCACTATGTGAAGAATCTTCATTTCTGATGCCTGTGGTAGAAACCTATTTGTTCTTGAAGCATCTGACTGCACCACAGATCCTCCTGGTACTATCAATTTTGTACCACTATTATGATCGATAAAGTAATGGAAGAACCTATAAAAGTGACAAGAGCATCCACAATAACTACATACCTTTGGTGTATCTATGAAAGCATGCTTCGAGTGACCAACTTTTCCATACTGGAAATATTTAAGTGGTACTTTACTAGATACTATATAAGATTTAGAATAAGACTACTACTGAGTTCTACCACTATGATTTCCACCATGAGACTCATCCTACTTCATGTTTCCTTTAAAGGGACTACTCAAGCTAATATTTTTAGTAAGTGGAACTCTCATCAAGCATGACTTATCATCTAAGTCAAGTTTATCTATAAGGGTTCCACATACGAGGTGATCTTCAGAAAAAAATAGTTGAGATATGATATCTACTTGATGATCCATATCAAACCTTTGGGCATTTAGTTTCTCATTTTTTACCACCCCAGTTGATAAATTAATGATATCTAAAAAATATTAGGCATAAAAAGTCATGGTTCTATCTCCTTTATCGAGTTTAGGGAACTCTATCAACTTATACAACACCATCAAGTCTAGATAGAATTATTCCATGAAGAGATCCATGAAGTCTTTCCACTCCAAGACTATATTCTTCCTATACTGAACTATTTAATAACACCATATTCTTCTAGGCCCTTAAAATTTAACATAAATACATTTCACCTTAACATGATTAGGCATCTCCAAAAATTCAAAGAGTTACTCAAACCTTTTTTCACCAATCTTATACCTCCTGAGGGACATTGGTACCCTGAAATGAAGGTGGTTTGAGATGACTAAACTCTTTAGAATGATCTCTATTATCATACCTTTTGGGTATAAACTCAATATACTACATAGGAATAGGTTCATCTACTTGTCCTAGATCTTGGTCCACACGCACAAAAACTTCTACAAGTTTCTAATCCACTGGAGGGTTCACTTATTGTGGTTCATTAGCAGATTCATCTTGAGGTCTATTCAAACATCTTCTTGGGGTCAATTCTATCAATCAAAACTCAACTAGGGAACACAAATTTTATGTTAAATCTTAAGAATAAGTCTATAATTAGATCAAACAAATCCTCAAAGAAACTTTTCCCACAATAGCTCATGGTAACTTAAGGCTTTTTGTGATGAGAGATGGTCTGACACTCACTCATAAAATACCCCTCAAGTCCCTAAAATCTGGTATCCTATCTACCAAGACATCCTAGACTATATAATTACATCAATGAATTGGAATGACCACCCTCTATACCAATTTTTTATGAACCAACCCAGATATCCCACCTAGACGGTACCCAAATTAGTCTTGATATAGACCGAAGGGAGTTCCTGATCCCCTTAGGCTTGTGATCAATGCATGGGAATCATATAAAAATAAGAGGGAATAATTTCTCCATAAGATTATACCACAAAGTAAAGTAGTGAATCAAAAATAATAAAAAGTCGGAACGCCAAACATCCCATAAGGGAGAGAACACAAAGAAATAGATATAAGTCTAAAAAATGGAACATCAACCTAATACATAAGAAAGACCATCAAGAAATTACCCTATATCTCCAAGTAATAAGTAGACCACACATTCCACCAGTCACCGCCAACTCCAAAGGTCATGTTTATCAAGTACACCCACCACATCTGATTAGTTATTTCCCTCTTCCTAGATCTAGAATAATGAAATCTACAAACACCTTAAGGAAAAGGTAGGGTATAATAAAATTTTTCCAATAGGATATCACTAACCATCTCATAAGAAATATATATTAAATAAACCAATTGTGCTCAATTTTAGATAAAATGTGGCACGAAAATATTTTATCAGTTTGTATCGAAACATGCTTTATAAAACATTTAAAATGATAATAAGAAATAAGTTTCCAATTTTATTTCCATAAAATTAAGATGATACAAATGCCTTATTAAAATCTGGCATGAATAAAAATTTGTATCAAAACATACATGAGTAAATAATTTACAATAAATCATCAGTATGTAAAATCATTTTCAATCATAACATCATGGTTAAAAGACCCATGGTTAAGTTATTATAAGGATTATCACACATATTAATGAATTACAATTATATGTCTACACACATCCCAAGATATTAGGCTTGGGGGGGATAGGATAATACCCCAATGAATGAAATACCTATCCTCATCATAGTTTAGTTAGTTCTTTCATCATCAATCTATTTCCAGGTAGAGATAATACATTATCAATGTGTGTTCTCCTCAACTAACTACTCGATATTCTATGTGATTCAAGAAAATCAAACATATTAGGTGCTATAATTTATTTCATCCAATCTCAAATCATCTAAAAAATCATTTCAAATTGATCCTAAGTTCAAGATTCAAAAATATTCCTTTCATTTCAAAAACCAAGAATCAAATTGTTTTCATAAAAACTTCATGTGTTTCATTTCAAATCATAAATCATTTCATTCCTTTTCATCTCATTAAAATCATGCTACAAACCATTCATTCCAAATCAAGATCATTTTTATAAAAATTTACATTTTATTTTAAAATCTATTTTCAAAGTAATTTCATCACACTCTCGCACACCATACCATTTTAAATCTTTTATCAACAGATTAAATTAAAGTTTTAGAAATCATTTGGAAACCCAATTCAAGTTAAACAATAATAAAAGGTTTCATTTGATAATATTTTCCTTATGAAACCACCTACCTCAATCAAGATCAACCAAAACCCACATGTGATCCCCCAACAGGAATAAGAAATGCTAGGATTAACCAAAGGATAATCCTATAAACTCAAATCATAAAGTGAGGATATAGATCTAGCAATAACATGAGGAACCACCACTCTCAAATAAGGACATAGAGAAGTAAAGGGGAGATCATTAAATTGAGATTATAATTAACAGAAGATATCCAACATAACAAATGATACGTAGATCTATGGTATTGGTGTTCCAATATTTCCTCTATAGAGCCTACAAGGACTAAAGGGTCATATTAGGTTTTATTAGGGGAAGTTTGGAATTTAAAATGAGAGCTTAAATAATTAAATTATTAAAATCATAGAATTAAATTCCCATCACATAGTTTTTCCACACATTTTGACAAATTTTGCATCAATTGTGCACCTATTATTGGGATACTAAAGAAATATGTATGATTTGGATACATGGTTTGAAAAAACTACATGACTAATGCATGCCCCCACTTGGGATACTGGAAGAGGTTTCATCGTTTGGCCACACAATTTTAGGGGCAGTTTACATAGTTTTTACTAACTATTCACCATCCTTTGTAACTCAAAAACAAGGGACACTGTTTACTAGGATAACTAGAATGGTTTCCCTAACTGTGTGTTAACCATGAATAGGACCAAAAAATTACAAAAAACTCTAAAATTTAATGAAAATAGCTTAAAGAAATATCCAAACAAGAAATGATCAAAACAGTTGGATAAAATTTCCTGAAAGACGGTAATGAGATGTTATATGAACTGCCTCATAACTTTATCAATGTGGTACCACTCAACAATATGAAATTTAATATGATCTATGATGTATGTGATGGTTGATAACATCATTATATTCTAAGGTGGAAGACTCTAGAGTACAGGCCCAACATATGGCATCCATAAAACCTGGAATATCTTGAAAATTGAATATGCAATTAATAAATGAAATAATTTACAAAACATGAATATAATTTTAATATATAATTAATAATAATGTATTTAAATTATTCAAATACTATTCAACATAAATCTATAAGTGTGGAAATAATTCTTAGAGGTATTAGAATGTTTATAGGTCGGGATCCACCTACAAAAAACATTTTTATAATTATAGTTTGACAATAAAAATTTAAAGATTTTATTTTTATATAGGAAAAAATATACCATTGTCTACATGATGTGTCCTATAAAATATTGGCAGGTAATGGTGTGTGAACATGTGGATTGAAGTTAGGGATGTGCTATCATTCCCACATATGGATAATAAAAAAATATCCTATAATTTATATCTTATTGATGTGAAATTTTCTTCATAGTGATTTGTATGTATAAGAAACACGTGTAGACTTCCAACTATACCTCTATATCTAGTCCAGGTCCTTAAGTAATGGTAAATACATCAAATGAAAAAATATAGTAAAATGGTTAATGAATATCACTCCACCAATAATCCTAAGAATATATTCATGTGAAAATCTTAGTATGGTGATCTCATCAGAATAATCAGTTAAATGTTTTAAGTGCTCATCTATCCATGGAATATGTAGCTAACTACTAATGGAAAACCTACCATCATTGTGGACCTCAATGCCTAGTAGTCTCTGAACTAAATCAAACAAATCACCACCAACTTGACCTACCACATCCACACCCTCAATAGGGAGTCCCAACATAAGGTATAAATCCTTTAGGTTGATTGTCATCTCTCCCTCTAGTAGATGTAAATTACATGTCTCCGACCTCTATCTCTCTACAAGGGATCCAATGAGCTGGTGATAAACAAAGGTGAAATCACTCATCGTTACACCATAGAACCTAGAATGTAGAATATATGGGATAATTATAAGAGGTGGTGCATCATGATGGAAGTGGGGTGACCTCCATATGCTCATAGTAGGAACAGAACACCCTCTAAGACAAGACAAGAAATATGTTTGTCTTGGAAGTTGATAAAATGAGAATCTTTCATATCTGTCTTTGATATATCCATTAATATTTATAGTTAGTCTAATATATTTTCTAAAAAAATTAGTAAATAAAATTAAAAAAATGATGTTCATGGTTATCATTCATAATGAAACACGATGAAAAAAATTAACAGATAAAAAGTGATGGTAAATTGATCTATTTTCTATAATAAATCTATTAAATGTTGTGATTATACTGGAGAATTTTTTGAATATTCTAAAATGTCTCAAACTATAAAAGTTCATAATAGTCAATTTTTTGAACAAGTAGTATTTTTTATGAACAAAATAATTTTTTTGGATTTTCAAGAATAATGCAACTATGAACATGTCTATGCTAAATATTCTCTTAAAAGTTGAAATAATGCAATCTTTTTGTTTTTTAATTCTATTAATCTTACGTTTTTAAGTTTAATTAGTATTTTTTTACCTTTATGTGGACATATTTCACCTTTATGCGGGCAGATATTATCTTTATAAAATTTTATATTATATATTCACAGCTTATCGAATTTTATGTTTACCTTTACACAAACTAATATCTACCTTTATATAATCTTGTTTTTATTTTAAAAATGAATTATGATTCTCTATTTTAATAAAATTTTAATACTTTTATTTACTATAATATTATATGATATGTTTAAATTGTTTTATTTATTTTTAATATATATATATATATATATATATATTGTTCTTGAATGTTATAAAATGTCTCAATTTCATCTCAAATAATAATATATTGTGAAATAATTAAATACATGTGTTGGTTAGAGTATAAATGGAAAGATGGTGTGTATTTCCTTTTTAAAAATTAAATTTTAAAATGAAAATGGAAATTTCAAAATTAAACGATTTTGATATGATGAAAAAATAAAGTGATAAATTTGATCCATATTATGAAATTTAATATAAAAGTTAATTAAGTGATTAATCAAATTGTAAAGAGGATATATCAAATTTATTTACTTTATTCATTTTTAAATAAGATGATGCAATGCATAAAATAAAAAATAAGATAAAAACAATTTGATAAGGAGTTTGACAATAGTACATAACATTCCCCTACGTCACCACCCCTCAGTTAGGGAGATATGTATTATTATACCTTCACTTAGTTTTAGAGTAAACCCAATAACCAAGTTCCATTTATTTTAATAGAAACCCAAGAACCAACTTCTCTTGGTTTTAATAGAAACATAAGAACCAACTTTCCTTGGTTTTAATGGAAACCAAAGAACCAAAGGTAGAAGGTTGGTTGAGAAGAGATTATTTGATTGGTGAAAATATATTAAAATTTTAATTTTTTATATCCCTTGAAGGATGTATACAATTGATATAAAGATATAGAGATAGAGATAAATTCATGATCCATTAAGATTTAGAAATGAAGGTTGCCACTTTGAGAGGATGACTTGGATAATGCTAGAGATTTGGAATCTTGATTCAAGAGGAGAGTTGTTTCACACCTTAGGTGATTGTTTGAATTGTTATCCCAGCCTAATTGATCTTAATTTTATATACTTATAATATTTCGGGATAGTTTAAGGTTAATTCAACTCATTAATATTTGAGCAGGGCCTTTTTTTACCATCATTAATGAAGCCTTGGGCTAGCACTCCTGACACCACTGAATACTTTGTAGCCTCCACTAGGTAGTCAGTGAACTACTTGGATATCTCTATGATGCTGGAACATTATACTAGATATGCAGTGAAATTCCAATGGATAGTAGGTGAACTAACACTAAGCAGCCGATGGATTGTTATGGGCTGGGTGAAGTTCTGTTTGTTGTATTAGTTGATCGTTGCACTTATACCATCTAGATGGTTCTCCTCTGCTATATTGGACTTGGAAGATGTAATATGTGTCTAATTTGAGAAATTATAAAATATTAATGACTTCATGTCACTATAACTCAACAAAAACACTAAAAATTTACTTAAAATGGATTAAAAAACATTAGAGTTCTTGTGATCATTAAAAAAATACACTACAAGAGTTAACAATCTATCCCTTTTTTATGATCACAAACACTTGATATAAAAATAAATATAAGGAATAGGAAAAGTATAAAAAATTAAGGATTTATAAAAATATCATGAAACAAAGTCTCTCTATGTCTTCCCCATAGTGAAACTTTTAAAAAAATTTCTCCCCTTGATGAAACACAATTTTAAAACATAAATTATTTTATCTTTTTCCTATAACTCAAAAACTTATCCCCCTTTGAGATTATCAAAAGGAAACTTTCAAAGCATGAGGTTTAGATAATTAATATGATATATTCCAAATATAATTTCAAAACATCCTTTATGAAACATACATAAAAATATCTAACTCCTCTTCATGAAAAGAAAAATATATTAAAGGGAGGTGATATTCAATCTATCATGGTTAAACATATAAAGAGATAAAAAAAATAAACTAAAGAATCCATGTAGATATAAATATTTATTCGTATGCTCAAAAAAAGACAATATATGAACAAAAACCCCTTCAAAGTATAAATTTTTTAAAATAAGAAGCCTAGAAACATGTGTAAAGTTATTCAAATAATTATCAAATATTTGAAAATAATTGAGAAGAAAGAATCATGCCAAGAGATAAATAGTTAAAACATTATTTTAAAAAAATATATTTTCAAGATGAAACTTTCTTAGAAAAAGAATAAAATAATAATAACATGATTATATAAGAGATTATAGAAAAAAAATATCATTAAAATAGATCCCCTATATAAAAAAATAAAGTATATAAAAACAAGATACTTCCTAGATTTTACAAAATTTTCAACTTTATTGAATAGAAACCATGTGACACGAAATTTAATCTCAGAAGTGGATCCTTATAAGATATAAAATATGGATTCCTTTTGGTACCAAGATTTTGGGTTCAACGGTGTTAGCTAATAAACATTTTAAAGGTGAAAAATTTTTGGGTCCACTAAGATTGGATAATAAATATTTGGGAACCCAAACTTGTTTATATTTTTTAATAATATTATAAGAAATATGGATATATTTAGGAATTCCATATCAAGAATTTTTCCAATTATACTCATAAATTAAATGAACATATTTAGGATAATATTTTGAAAATTTATTTTGAGAAACACCTTTCACAAAAGTAGAGTTTTCCAAAAATATTTTGTCATTTTAAAAACCAAAACCATGATTATTTATTTTAACACATTGAGAAATGAGGATCATGTTAAGATTTTTTAACCTTGGGTTCATTTTGAAAATATATCTTTTAAGATAGTTGATTTTATATTTTAAATCAGGAATATTAAGTCAATTTTTAAATTTTAAAACCATATTATCTTTTTATTTTAAAAGAATATATTTTACATAGAAAACTTGATTTTTTTCATTAAGAACTTTTTTATTTTTTTTATTAAGATATTTTTATAAAGAATTAAGTTTATGAAAACCATTTTTGAGTTGATCACACGCATATTCTAGGTATTTATAGATTAAGTGACTTAAAGAAGAAAAATAGGTGGTAGAAGATTCAAAATTTTAATTACTAATTACCTTAATCTCCACCATAAGACATTTTGGACTTTCATATTTAGATTCATATGTTGAAAGAGTGTCTTCACTGGTAATCCAAGTTGAAAATTTTAGATCCTTCTTACCTTGATTCTTGTATTGAGATGTTTTATTCAGAGGAAAATCTAGCTTGATGTGGCCCTTTTTGACATGTCATTCAATTTCACTTTCATCATTAGTATCTCTCTAGGAAGAGTCATCATATTTGATTACTTTAAAATCTAGGTTATTCTTGGGTTTTTTGAATTTCATTTCTCCCTTTACTACTTGGAATTTCATGGTGATTTCATATGTCATCAGTGATCTAACGAACTCTTTAATGAAAATATTATTTATATCCTTGGCTTCTAGGTTGGAAATTAATTTAGGTGCCTATGTGTTATAAAAAACCCATAGAATTTTCTTCATGGGTATTTCTATTGAAAAATCATCACACAATTACTTTTTATCATTGCAAATGTCAGTGAATCTCATAAACATACTAGTAATGAATTCATTAAGATGTATAAAAACACTTTTAAAATATTTCCTAAACATATCCAATCTAATGTATTTAAATTTATTTGTTTCTTTGTGCATGACTTCTAACACATTCTAGATTTCATGGGCATATTTTCCAGTATACATGCAATTAAATTTATTTTCTTCAAGTCCATAATGGATAGGATTCTTATATTTTCTATTAAGTTCAGAAGTAGCAATATCTTGAGGAGTCCATTTATCTTCTGGTTCTTTATTAGGAACATATTCATACATTACCATTTCTAAAATAGATAACTAATGCTGCTAAGAAAGGTATACATGTGATTTTCAAATAATAATAATTTTAACCATCAAATAAAGGAGCATGAGTATAATAGGTAGATTCCATCATAAAATCATACTTTGAAATCGATAAAGATTTTGATAAATATTTTTTTAAAAACTCATATTTTACAAATTTAAAAAATATATATATCCTTTGATACTAATTGTTTTTCATAGTAGAAATGGAAAGAGGGGTTGAATTTCCTTTCAAAAAATTAAAGTGAAAATGTGAATGAGAATTTCAAAATTAAACAATTTTGGTACGATGAAACAATAAAGTGATAAATTTTATTTTTATTATAAAATTTAATATCAATATTAATTAAGTGATAATGCATATTGGAAATTGGACATATTAAAGTTATGCACTTTATTCATATCAAGAAAAGATGATGCAATGCATTAAATAAAAGAGAATACAAACACAATTTGATATGGAGTTCGGTAATAACACACAAGGTGCCCCTATGACTCCACCACTAAATTATAGAGATATATCTTATTATACCTTACCTTAATTTTTATTAAAACTCAAGAAGCAATTTCCCTTAGTTTTAACAGAAACCCAAGAACTAACTTCCCTTACTTTTAATGAAAACCTAAGAATCAAGGGCAGAAGGTGGGTTGAGAAGAGATGATTCGCCTAGTGAAAATACATTAAAATTTTGGTATTCTATCTCCCTTTAGGTATGAATACAATTTAGATATATATATATAGAAAGGTGTGAGCCTTTAATATTTGGAAATGAAGGTTGGCATTTTGAGAGGATGGATTGGATAATGCTAGAGATTTGGCATCTTGATTCAAGTAGAGAGGTGTTTCACACATTTAGTGATTATTATAATTATGATATAAGCCTCCTTGATCCTATATTTATTACATTCTAGGGTGTAAGAGTAGTCTAAGATTGAGCCGAGTTATTAAGTGACAATTAGAGTCTTTTTTACCATCATTAATGAAATATCAAACTAGCAATCTCAATGCCATCAAATACTCAGTAGCCTCCACCAAGTAGATAGTGGGCTACCTAAAAGTCTCTACACTATTGATAATTCCAACAACTAGTCAGTTCACTTCCACAAGGTAGTCAGTGGAGTGTTGCAAGATGGGTGAAGTTTTGTTTGATATATCAGCTGGTCGGAGAACTCCCACTGGCTGGATAGTTCTCCTCTACTACATTTGAATTAGAAGAGGTCCTTTGATCCTAATTTGAGAACTTATAAAGTTTAGATGCCTTAATGTAACTATAACTCAATAGAAACACGGAAATCACATTTGAAATCGGTTAAATAAACATTATATTGTTTGTGGTCATTAAAACAACTACACTATGAGATTCAACAACATGCTAGCTATGAAATGATATAAAGTAAAAAATTTGGGACATATCACATGAAAAAATCCAATGTATAATAATATTATTACATAGTGATGATAAAATAGATAGAGATAGTTAGTGATAATGTGAAATGGGGCTCTCTCATAACATGTTGGGACATTTATTATGATTATAACTTGCAACATGACATGTACTGCATCACAGTCCCACTCCCTATTCCTAAGGCTTGTCCATCTTGTTTCTAATATGAGTCAACTTTGGCCTCCCATGGGAATGAAACCTAGTAATATCAAGGACCAAAGTAGGTTGATCAGTAACTAAAGTAAAATAATGGAAATCACTGATAGGTATACAAGATGCACTATAAAATTAAACCAGAGTGCTCAAGTTATATAATGTATTGAGAAAGGGTTAACAAAATAAGATTACTAATTCACAAGTTGTAATAAAATGTTCATAAGGATTCCTCAATTATTGGAAATAAAAACAGTCATAGAACCTATTCTCTAGTAATACCACTAGCATTATACCATTATTTCTAATTAGTGGGTCATGGAACTTAGTTACCTTAGAGAAACTCTCTACCCAATAAAATATTTTAACATTAAATAATGATACATTTTGTGATATCTTATCAATGTCTCTTTGGAACTTGTGACCAGAGTGCATCTCCCATTGCATCCCTTGAAAATGATGTTAGTAGTGTTCGACAAAGTACTTCACAAAGTGATATATTCCTCCTATACTAAGCCTATAATTGGTGGTTTATGAACACCCTTAAAGATTCCATTTATACACTCTATAATATTAGTGGTAATATTTCTATATATTCTACCACCATCATATGCCAATGACCATTTTTCCTTTAAAATCTACATCATATAATCAAAAAAATATTCATTATCCATTCAAATTAATTCCAAACACTCATCAAATTTAACCTTTTGTGGTTTGTATGCTGAAATAAGAATACATCATTGTACATTGAATGATATTAAAAGTTATTCAAATATAAATTATTTTAAAGAAACATGCCCAGTTTTATGATCACCTTCTTTATTACCACTTCTTTTAAATGATTATGGACAATACTGGAAATATGTCTTATGTAATATCGATGATATTCATTAGGTGCTTTCCATAAAAACCAATTATTTTTAAAATCCTCTATAATTTCTCAATGATTATCATATATCAATAAAACTTATTATCTTTGTGTACCATTCATGCATATACATAATTCAAAGTTCTAATTTTCAGTATAGTGAATCCTAGTGGGAGAGGGGAATGATTACCATATCATGAGTTAGTAATGAGTAATACATCTATATAAATTTAATAAATAAAATTTCAATCAACAAGAATGAATTTTTTTCAATAAGGAAATGCGGCGATACACGACCTGAATGCCCAAAATAGCTTATGAATTTTCACCTTTGTTTGATCAACCTAATTATCATGGGAGACATACTTAGTAGTGTCAAGATGATAAATAGTCTGATTGTTGAGATATAATAATCCCATTATCAATGAAAAAAATATATGATTCATTCCAATCACTATACACTTTTATAATTTCTTTGTATTTTTTCATCCAATATTTGGAATAAGAAATCCTCTATTGGAATAACTACAACACTCATTCCAAAACAAGTGACACATGAACATACTAACATGTTTGTAACATATCAATAATAATAGTAGATATAAAATCTGCATCTAGTGTGGAATGATCCTATGATAACATTGGGTTCACACAAGTATGTGGGCCTTCTAACTTAGTTATCTTCCAACATGAAAAAAAAATTATCATATATTTCACACATGAAAATTTTATATTCAGACTCATATTTATCACATAAAATGATGTATTTTTCATAATTGGTTTCATCAACAATAAATGAAAAATTTCTATCTATATGATATTGATTAACCATGTTTTCAATGCACTTTTAGTTTCAAAAAATTTTCCCACAAACAAGGTGTTCTTATATGTGTTGCCTGGAATTCCTGGGAATTCATTACTTGGTGTATTGACACCCCAATCAAACTCATCTACACCTGAAATTTCCTTCACTAAGGAAGTAAATAAGGGGGGATGGTTACTAATCACTGATTCATGCCAATCTATCAAAGGAACCTCAGAATGTTCATTGGAAACATATTTCTTGCCCACATCATCTCATATCACATCATTAGATACTTGCTCATTAAAGAAAGTATCATTCATTAAATCATGAGTATCAATAAAGATGTCTCCTATATTTCTATTTGTATTTCGGTTTTTTTATAATTAGGTTATATTACTGGAATCATATGAGAAGAAAATGAATGATAATGTTATGAAGAACCAACTCCAAAAAATGTCCTACAATAGAGTTATGTAGTAGTAGGTCCCACCTCATCAATAACAGAAATATCGACATATAATTTTGTTAGACCATTGTTTCACTATTTACTGGACAATAATAGTTCCCCGACCAAATCCTAATCATTGAGAGGAGGATACTCATTGTTCTATAGACTATCAACATATTGATGATTTTGATATGTTATTGAAGTAATTACTTGATCATCTCTCAATTTTAAGTAATTATGAATCTTTTTATGAACTTCTTTCAAAGCCACACATTCACAAAGATTAACCAAATTTATAGGTGGAAAACTACATATAAATCCCTAATATTTATAAATTAATTCACCATTACAATATATGGATGTAGGCATGATTACTTAGAAAGAAAGTTTAGTAAATTATTATATATATATATCTAGAGAATCATGGAATGCTTAAAAAATTTTAATCGGGTAACATTTAAAAAATGAAGAATTTGTATTGAGACATATTATATGGATTGGTTTATTATTAATCAATAAACCAAAAAAACCATAGTGGGGAACTCTTGGATCCTCCATTGTCTTATATTTCAATAGTCGTCGATCTCTTTTTAGTCGTGGTGTATAAATATAGCATCGACATTAAATTCGCTTTTAGATCCTCCTTTAATTAAAATAATACCCTCATAAAAGTGAGGGGTTCTAGGGGTTTACGGTACATAATATTTTACCATAAAAACACTGTATAATTTCTTGACCCAGGTGCCATGCACCGGTACCCCAAGCCGATTCACCACATGACCTCAAGACCGCCTCCCCGTATACCAGAGGCTAGCGGCTAGCAGCAAAGGTCTAATATCAATCATGGGGATATTATACCCTCTTTTATCATAGTAATACACCATCAAAAATAAATAAACACTAATAACTAGATAATAAAAGGATATCATAATCATAACAATACCAATATAACAAGATAACCAAAACTGGAAATACAATATCAAAACTAAGTAGTAGATGTGTCATGTTAAAGTATGTGCCAAGTGTCAAAATGAAACTCAAAAGTAAAGACACTGAAAACTCCCAAGAAAGTCCCGAACCATGTTTGGTTCCCTCATCCATGCTCCATTCCCAAATCATCCATCTAACATAGGTAATTTTCCCTTAACCTATCCATAAATAATAAAATATATTCGGGTATTAATCAGGCAACCCTGGTAGACTGTGAGTACAACTTAGTAAGCCACCACTAATGGTGTCTAAAACAATATCTAGTCAATAACTATGTATATAATTTTATAAATAAATAATAACAATGCATGAATAAATAGTTATCACATTCTCAAAATTGTTCTTTATTTAACCTCATAACTTCATGGGTTTCCGAAGACACCTGAACCTCAATACCTACTCCGGCCCACGCTTTAGTCTAAACTATAACCAAGGGATGTCATTTCTTATAATTACACTATTACCATTCTATAACTCATGTCATATCATAGAATTCCATTGTTACTATTCTGGATTTTATGTCATGTTTTATAATGTCATCGTTTCCATTCTAGATTTCAATTATCATATGAATTCCATTATTACTATTCATCATTTCATTAATTAATTCAAAAAATAATTAATTTTATCAATATAATTAATTAACTCAACAATTAATTAATCTTCCCAATCTCATTAATTAACTCAACAATTAATTAATCATCTCAATCCCATTAATTAACTCAACAATTAATTAATCTTCTCGATTCTATTAATTAACTCAACAATTAATTAATCTTCTCAATCCTATAAATTTTCTCAATAATTAATTAATATTATAAATCATATTAAGTAACTAAATAGTTAATTAATCTTCTAAATCTCATTAATTAACTCAATAATTAATTAATCTTATCAATCCTATTAATTAACTCAATAATTAATTAATCTTCTCAATCCTATTAATTAACTAAACAATTAATTATTCTCCTCAATCTCATTACTAATTCAACAATTATTTCATCACATCAATTTCCTTAATTAATTTAAAATTAATTAATCAAAATCTACCATCCCAATAATCCCATAATCAATTCATCAATTAATTATTCAATTCTCCAATCTCAATATCCTATAATTAATTCATCAATTAATTATTCAAATTCACAATATCAATATCTTATAACTAATTCATAAATTAATTAATAAAATTCACAATCCCAATAACTTAATAATTCATTTAACAATTAATTATCCATATTCCAAAATAACATTATTTAATCAAACCCAAAATCCCTTAATTAATTAATGGACCACATTAATTAATTCAAATTGGGAGTTTCCAATTTCTAAAAAAACCCTATAAATTCTAAAATTACATACATTTAATTGAAATCATGACTATGGGATTTTAATAATAGACCACCTACCTCAATTCATTTATGAATGATCACCCAATGGAAATCCCCAAAATTTGAGCAACACAACGACATAGAATGAGATCTGGATCTAAAACCCTAAATCAAGGTCGAAAAAATCAAGATCCTTCAAATCTAGATCTAGATCCATAGTCATAGATATAGATCCACAAAACCAAATCTAGATCTAAACTAAATAGTATGAACAAAATCTTTCTATAATGGAAGAAGAAATAAAGAGGAACAGGAAATCAAGTTGGGTAGGATTCACTTACCAGGAGGGGTGAAAATCTTCGATCTAGGCTTAGAATTGCAAATAATGGAGGTCGAGAAGGCTTAGAAACCATACAAGAGGCTCTAAAATCGTGAAATAAAATATATTATTGAATGGGGATTGAATAGGGTGAGTTTAGAGGGTTTAGAAATTTAAAATCTAATTTTTGGGTGAATTAAATTCTCACACATGGTTTGTTGGGAAGGGTCGCACGGTTTCCCCTAAACATGTGCCTTAATCATGTGCCTCTTTTAATGGGGGTGAATGGTCTCTCCTAAAAGATAACATGGTTTGAAAAACCATGTTCCAACCATGAAAATCTCTACTATCAAGGGTTGCATGGTTTGGACAAACTGTGCGCCAACTGTGCACTTGCCCATTTTCTTCCAAAATTTCCAAATTCCACCCAAATGAACCCCAAGGTAAAAACCAAATGAAAATTACTCAAACAAATCAAAAAATAATAATACCTGAAAACAATCCTGATACATCTCTAGAAAAGTTTGGAATCTTACACACTGACCCTTACATTCTTAGAGAGAGGGGTGAAATATAGATAATCAATGTTAAAATAAAATGAAATTATTAAAAATTATATTACCACATACAAAATAATTACGCATTAAATTATAATCATACATTGGTCAATCATCTCAAGATCAACCATCACTCAATAATATTATCAAGTTTTTTTAGTATGTTTCTTATATTTTTCATATAGTAAATATTTAGTGAAAATATTTTAAAATATAATTTTATATATTACTATACAGTTAAGTAAGTAATTATATAAGTTATATATAAATATTAAAAAAATCATATTAATATTAATAATAATGTATATTCATATATTAATTATTCAAATAATAAATAAGTTTTTTTTAATTAACGGTTGTAAAAATATATTATAACTTTAATTAAAATTATACATGATAAATAATAAATATCTATATGTGTGTGTGTGTGTGTTTGTATATTAATATTTTTAAATAATGGTTACTAGATATTGAGACTTTTTCTATAGATTGGTTTATCATTAATCAATAAACCAAACAAAACCTAGGGGTAAACATTTAGAGCCTCCATTGTCTTAGATTTCAGCAACCTCCAATCTTCTTTCATTCATGGTGTATCAATCCAACATCGAACATCAATGCCTCTTGTGGAAACTCATTTTATTACAATATTACTCACATGTAAGTGAGGTATTTTAGGGGATTGGAATATAAAATATTTTACCATATACACACAACCATTGCATTTTTAGAGAGAGGGATGACACGCAGGTCATCAATGAAGAAAGAAAATGTAATTATTACAAATAATATAACCAAATACAAAATAATTATGACATACAATTTCAATCTTACATTGGTCTATCATCTCAAGATTAGTCATCACTCGATACTCTTACCAATTATTTTTGGGGTGGTTCTTATGTTCTTCATATAATAAATATATAGTAATAATATTTTTAAATATAATTATATATATTACTAAATAGCTATGCAATTAATGGTGTGTGTGTGTGCCTATACATATTATTCAATTAATTATAAGTATTTATATAGTAAATATACAATAATAATATTCTTAAATATAATTATATATATTACTAAAGAGCTATGAAATTAATGGTAGATATATTATTCAATTAATGCCCTATTTTAAATTTAAATATGATAAATTATATAATATATATATATATATATTCATATTCAAAAAAATAATAATATTATTGTTTATAAGTTATTATTAATAATATAATTTTAAAAAATATATTTTGTTATAATCAATTTAGTTATCTATATATCCAATAATATATTGTAAATTAATTTAAATTTAAATATATTCTATAATATCATGTATACATATAAATATATTCAAATGTAATTATTAGTATTCTAATTTATAATTATACAAAACATTTTTGTAACCAATTATATTTTACTAAATATAAATAATATTATTTTATACATAATTACACAAAATATTATATGTATATAATGAATTTTTTTAGATATTATTAATAGTAATTTTTTAATATAATTAAATAAAATAACCTTATTTACATTTATATAACCAATAATATATTATCACCTTGTTTTAATTTAAATATAATAAATAAATTTATACATATAATTTTTTTGTGAGTAATTATATCTTCCAAAATATAAATACTTTCATTTTATTCATAATATTTATTATTTATAATTAATATTTTTTAAAATATATTGTTAATAATAACTTTTTTAAAATTACATTAACAAAAATAATATTATATATATATTGTATCACCATGTACCGGATCACCGGGTCCGAGCTGGAGTGTCACATAACCTCATGTGAACCTCCTCGTATGTAAAAGGTTGTTGACTAGCAACGAGGGTCAAAATTAACTTGGGGAGACTATACCCTCGATAATCATAGTTATCATAGGTTTTTACAACATAAAAATAAGCCAATGAATATAACCACATAATAATAATATAAATAAATGATAGAACGGATGTCATTACTTATCATACAAAATAAATTAATGGACCCCCAATGTGGAAGGTCAACAAGTATGGTAAAACAACTTGAATAAATAAAGAAATAAAAGTAATGTGATAATTATCTTGAGTCTACCCAATACTACATCCATATCCCAACTCCATTCTCCTCAACAACCTGTCACAAGGCCCTTACCCTCTGCCAGATCTCTATCCATGAAGTCTACATGTGTACCAAGATTCCCATACAGGGTGTGACCATAAACCCAGCAAGACACATAAGTTCACACACACACACACACACACACACACACATATATATAAGTGTATGAAATGCTTGAAAAGTAATTGTGCACCCAAGCATACAAGAAATCATGTATGGAGTGATCGTGTGATAACCAAGCAGCCATGAACCCCAATCATACCTACTTCAGTTCCATGATGGAATGATAATCAAATATAATCAATTCCATGGATTATATCATTCAAAGTAACTTCATCCAACTTTAAGGACATTTCTCATTCCACTATTAAGGAATAACTTTGTTCCCTCCTTGAAGGGCTAGTATCTCCCATTTCACATGATTGCATGTCCACCTTTTATGGTACACATGATTTCCATGCTTGGACAATGAAATCTCTCTCATATTCAAGGACATTCCCCATTAGTAGTTTATACTGACATATATAGATTCCCTTCCAATGGTAATATGGCATTCCCATAGGTCATTCCAAGCTAAGGCGCTATTTATCCTATGCAGGATCATGTCCAATGAGTCACATCACCCGAGATCCCCCTATAAGGTGTCAACTAAATCCTCTAGGGTCACCTATCAGCCTGAATAATGAAATAGAGGTTCTGTTAACTATGCACAAACCACATATAAGGAATAACATAACAAGGAAAAATAAATCACAACAACTAATTCCATAGTCTATGAAATATTACATAAGTACTAAATGACATAAAAAAGGAACAAGTATGAGTATCAGTATCCATACACACACACATGTGAGCAAACATCAAACTTAGACTCATGGGCCACACATGCAAACACCTGTGATCATACATAAAATATGGTCTCACAGGCTATACACATAATCCAAACATGCTAACAATTCTATACAAAATCCCAAGATGGTAAGGAACTCCCACCTCAAGTTCATATATATCAATATCAAGGTTTTCCAACAAGGTTGTTACTCAAAAAATATCACACTAAAAGACCCCAAGAACCTTCTCCAATGTCACATAAGAGTTCAAGAACATATATTCCAAGATGGTAACATAAATGATAGAGGGAAAGATACTCAACAAATAAGTGTAACTAAGAGAAATGCCACTGATATGTCATGGAATTCCAATGATCCTTAATAAAGGCTATTCTTACACCAACGATGGGAAATACCTCACTAGAATACACAATGTGCCATATTTTAAGACAAAATAGCCTCATTCCATGATTTTTCAAAAAGGGTATAAGAATATTTACATAATAATAATAAATCACTAGAGTTATCCATTGAATCTCCCTTAAATAGAAGCACTAACAATTCAAAAAGAATGATCACTTAGATCAAACTAAGGAGAGGTGAGATCGATCGAAAAAAGGAAGAAACAGGTGCTCATATGAAGGACACAACACCAATCATCCCTATATAAAGAACACTCCCAAAATTTACAATATCTGATAGGGGGAGAATAAAATGGTTTATTTAGATTAAAATGAGTGGGTAAGGTATTAATCATCCCTTAATTATGCTCAAACATAGTTGAAGACCAAATCATGGATCATTCATAGAGATATGAGGAAGAAGGTGGTTATTTCATCCATTTCAAAAGCCATGTGACCTCCACCATAACCTAAACATTATTTTTTTTTCTTGAGATCACCAAGAAAAAAAATATCCCCATGGAATTTTTCTAAAACAAATGTTGTTTTCCCTCACCATGACCTCCAAAATAGGCCTAGTGAGGTTGCCCAAACCATGGCCCACCAGTCCAGCCCCAACGCTCTATGGATATTTCCACACCCTCGGAAATCCATTTTGGATAGCCATTTTTACATATAAGGAAACCAAGGACCACCATGGCTTTCACCATGACCTTGGTGTTTCTCATTTTAGACTAAAAATCTCTAAAACCCATTTTAATCTTCCAAAAGCAACTCAAAGCCCACTAAGATTCATCTAAGCATGACTCAACCTAGATACTCAAAAGGAAAGAATAAAGACAAGGTTTTTACATACATGAAACAAAATTATTATTCTTTACATATATTGAGTATTATATTTTAAATTTAATTAAATTTAAATTTGGTAAATACTATAACATATATATAATTATAAAAAAAATAAAGTGAATGATATTTAAAAAAAAATATTATTAGAAATATAAATTTTAAAAAATATTTATATAGAATAATTTTATCCATCCAATAATATATTGTCAATTTATTTCAAATTAGATATAATATATAGTATTATAATTAAATATATATATATATATATATTCAAATATAACTATTAATATTCTAAATTATAACTATACATATATGTTTTTGTAAGAATTTATATTTTCCTAAATATAAATAATATTATTTCATACCTAATTACTCATAATTAAACACAATTTAAATTATCCTAACACCAAATTTAAATTTCTTGAATCATTTAACATATTTAAAATCATACAAATAATATAAAAATCAAATCATACATTCATACAATCATATAATTTTTATAAATAAATCATGCAAACAAAAATAATAAAACAATTGGAAAAATAAAATTTTAAAAAAGAAATTTTACCTTCCAGAAGGATGTATATAATATATTGATAAAGAAAAAAAACAAATTTCCAAATCTCTGGCACAAATTCTAAGGGGTGAGATAAATGAGAGAGGTGACCTTTTTATAATTTTTTCAGTGGAAATCATGAACCTTGTTCACGCATTCTATTTGTGAGTTGCACAGGAAGTTTCAATGGGGTTCATGTTTCCATTATAATGGTAGATAAAATATGAACCTCATCCACACTTCCTAATTAGAGGAAGATGTATGAATGAGGTTCACACATCTCGCGTCTTATTTTTAAAAATATAAAAAACCCAAACTTCTTTTAAAAATTTCATAATATTTAAAACCCAATTAAAAAACTCATTATTTTCTTAATTTAATATATTTATATTCTATTTGTATTGTAATTATACATGCACAATATTTAACCATCATTTTTTTAATACTAGTACCCCACCCATACAATTGCACAGGTGCAATAGCTACTGAAACAAAATAACTATATATTTGAAATAGAATAATAATATAAATGTTTGAGGTAATAAAGTAGAATATATGTTTAAAATAATGTGTATAATAATTGAAAAAATATAGATAGATAAAACATTATAGAGAATACATATAGAATATCATAATAGAATAAACTAACATCATAAAGTGATATCATAACAAAATACATGCACACATATATAAGAACATGTTTTCATACTTTTTAGTAAACCAACCATGATAATCTATTTTTTAAGCCACTTATGTGGAAATTATCATTATAATATATTACCTATGAGATATAAACCAGAGAACTAAGTAATAACTACTTATTTTAAACTTTCTGAGGATTGTTTTGTATAATTCCAGATAAATTAGAAGGATAATGTGAAATTTGAAACACATCATATTTTAATAAATAAATACTTATTCAAGACATGTCAAAAAAATTATTTTATTAATAATAATAAGGATAATTGAATAAATTATACCTAGAGATATTCCCAATTACTATTGGAATAATATTCAAATACACCTCGATGAAAAAATCCTATTTTTTCTATAATGTTAAAATAAAAGGAAAATCCATCTAATTTGTAGCCTTGTGGGTGTTGAAAACATTAAGATAAAAATACAAAACAACCATAGAAAATAGAATATAAGAAAAAAAATATAAAAAATGATTAAAAAAATATTTAAATCCTTTTATTAATCACAAAAACACTAAAATTAGGCATAGTTATATAATACTTATAGAATCATGTTGATTATTTCGATGGTAGTACTCCATTACTTTAAGATTAGTTTACCAACATTCTCATAATACACAAACAATCATTAATCAATGAATATTTACACTATCAAAAAATAAAATATGGAACATTTATAGAATCAAAGGCTAAATTTAAGATATAATTTAGTGTAAACTATTAATTCATTACATACACATTTTTATATAATTAAAACTGAAAAAAAAATTAATATAGAATATAGAACAATAAGATATGATATATCACAAGCACATTTTAAGTTAAATAAATACAGAAATATAATGTATAATAGAGTTCAAACACCCTTTAATGAGGTAAAAACACTTTTTAACCAATATAGTATAAACACATGTCAACTGATGTTTTCATCACCCATCAAAAGAGTCTTCAATGATTGTTTTACCATTATCATCTTGACCTACCTATAAATTAAATTAGTCCACTCCCATATCTTTATATCTAAATAGTATCTTAAAAATTATTCTTTTAAATCATAATAACAAATAAATATTAAAAATAGATTAGTAAAATATGGGGAAAATAATTTAGAAAAACAAACTAAACATGAGCGATTAATTAATCAATAGATTAATTGAATAAAAGTTTAAAATACTTTTAATAATTGTTAATATTCTATAAATTTACATATATTTTAAGATAACTATCAACTAACATTATTCCTAAAAATTAAAATAGAATCCTCTTAATTAAAAAAAAATTATACATGATAAATGTAAGTGTATGAGTAGATGTATGTGTCTATATATTTTTTAAAAGAATAATTATTTTTTAATAAATAAAAGAGAATTAAAAGGTTTTTGGGGGTGATGGTCAATGATTTAGATAATATCACAAAAAAATGGCATAAATATTTCTCAGAAATCATTAATTCATTCTATATATTGATTATAGGGAACAAAAATCCTTTACAAATTCCAATATTTAATATGACACCATGTCAGTTCTATAAATCAATAATGAATTATTGGAAGATGTGATATTAAAATCATTTGTAGAAATTCCATGGATATAATGAAAATGCATTCCATTATAGAAAAATAGAATGGTTGGTGTGGTTAAAACATTATTATTAGAAACTTTAGACAAAAATTGAAATAAAAAATATAAATAGAACAATTACATTTCCATCAATTATAATCAGGTTAGTAAAAAAAATTCATATAAATATTTTAAATAATTATTTTATCAAACATTAAGTGTTCAAAATTGTATCCTTAATGTCTCATAATCTAGAATGGTAATATCATGAAGCAGATATAAACTCCATTCTATATTTTAGAAACTGAAATTAAATATAAAAAATTTAATTCCTATCAGAACAAAAAAAAACAAATTTATTAATAAAATTGTATTGTTATGTTTAATGGTGTGAAAAGAGGATATATCAAAACTAATAATATAGTCAAAATAAAATCCCCAATATCTTAAGTGACCATCCAAATATTTTTTATACAAAAATGAAACTATAAAGGAAATAAAAACAATTAAAGTATCCATGGAAATCATTATGGGTTAATTGAAAAAAATATAAAAATTAACATTAAACTAATTAATCTTCCATATACTTCCATGAAAGTAAAGTATTACCTCATTTTCAATATATTCCCTAATGGGTAACTTTTTAAAATTTCGCTATAATAGTTCATTAACCTATAACTTCTACACTTACCTTAAAGGAAGATCATATCTATAATTAAAATCATTACCACAATTTGGAAAAACCCAATTTGATCCATAATATTTCTTTACCATTACTTCTAAAAAGTGTAATAAAGCCTGCCAATAAGACTCATAAATATTAGTTATGCAAACTTCTACATGAAAGTGAGCTCATTTGTTATGTTTAAAGAAGATATAATTAAAAACATGATCTTGTATATAATGTAAAAGCATAAAAATTTCAAATAAAAAAACCCACATATAATTACTTATGATAGAAATAGATAAAATGTTACTAAAAAATAAAAACATTAGAAAAATTTATGGCCATATAAAATGTTTGTTGATAGAAATAAGCAATTCATTAGAAAAGAAATACATAGAACCACATGAGAACATGTGATTTTATTTTTATAAAACTCAATGGTCGGTTTAAAAAATTAGATAAAAATGGAAGTATAAACATTCTCTCAAAAGATAATAAAATTTATTAAATATTTACAAGGATATATTTTTTTAAATGATGCCTAGATAAAAATTAATTAAAAATCCGTTAACCTTTGGTAATATAAACATATTTTTAGAATTATTGAAAAGTTAATTTTCACCATTCTTCAAATCCATGAAAATGATTGGAGAAAAAAATAGAGGAATAAAGGAATTAATTAAATAAAGGCATCCAGAAATGGTCCAAATTTTTTCCTTTCTCATGTAAGTGAGTAAGAGAGATACTAATAATCTTATAAAGGAATCTAACATAAGAAAAATTTATATAAATTTAAGTTATTGAACCTTATAAAATAGGCCAAGAATAAGAAAAAATATAAATCATTCAACAAAAAATAATATACTTTATAGAAGTTTGGCCAGTTATTTAATAGCTGATCATACTTTATTTAAGAAAAGGGATATCTTGGAAACCAAATATAAAATTATTTTTTACTAGAATTTCTAAGAAATAACAATCTAATGAGAAATACGATTCAAAAAAAATATGGAACACATAGTAGTGTAAGTAGTAGCATAAAAAAAACTATATTTACATCGATGTAAAATCTCAATGATACAAAATAAGATAAAAATTATGTTGAATCTAAATTAGTGGTGAGTGTGTGTGTGTGGGTGGGTGTTTCTGTTTAAAATAAAGAAATAAGTAATAGTAATAATTTGAGAAAAATGTGGATGTGGGGAATCAATAAAGGGGTAAAGAACCTGGAATCATGATAAGAAACACTGAAATATGTAAATTAATGTTGAAATTTGTCACATAGATCACCATGCTTGCATAAATATATTATTTTCGAGTGAAACTACAAGTCATCCATACTTATAAAATATGCCAAGAATAACATGAAACATATGTCCTTTAACACCAAGTAACATAATTCATAGATAAGTCCATTTATTTAACAACTGAACATACTTAATTTGATAATAGGGATCTATTTGAAACCAAAATTAAAAATATTCATTGATGTGATTTCTAGGAAATGATAATAAAATGATAAATAATATGAAAAATTAAATCTGGAATACAAAGTAGTGTAAATGGTAACATCAAAAAAGTATATTTACTATAATATCTCAAAAATACAATGTAAGACAAGAATTGTGTTGAATATGAGGTGGTCATAAAAATATATATAAAGAAGGAAAATAAATCAATACTAATCCCAACTAGAGATCCAATACATAGGTAAATAACCAATGAAGAGTAACATAGATCTAGGTATTTAATATGGTTTGTGGAATGTGGATAAAAATTATCATTAGAGAACTCATACATTTTTCCTAAAAACCAATGATTGTGGGGAAAAACTACATTTTTAATTGAGATTATTCAAAAATATATTAAAAAAAATACATGCGATATGTATGAAATAGATGGAACCCACAGGAAGAAAGATTATGGAACCCCAATTAATATGTCATTCGCATGCATGGGGAACAATTTTGTGAGAGCAGTTTTTCCTCTTTGGATGTTATATTTGTGAAAGGTTGATCATGTGTGATAGATGTAGAAAATCGATGGAACCCAGAAAAAGAGATTCCCTGAGGGGTTTAGGTGTAATATTCATAGTTGAAAAAATGTGTAAGGAGCATTGAGGGATATAATTCATATGTATAGAAGGTATATTGAAAAAGGAGATTCATGTGGATCAAGAATTTTTTATTCTAAAGTAAGGATTATAGAGAGAGATGTTGTTCATCAATGGGGAAGGGGATGAATGAGATGATAATGGGAACCTGAATGAGATGAAATCAGGAACCGATGAAAAGGGTCGATTGAAAAATAAAATTGATGCAAATTGAGAATTCCAAATTCCAAAATAGGGTATGTTGAGGATGACCTAGTTCATTGATAGACCAAAATGAATGTGTTGATGTTGTAAATCGAATTAATGAGATAAAATTGGGAACCATTGATGGATTTATGAGGAATAAAGACTGTAGGGAGATAGTGATTGAATTATAATAGAGAATTATGGGTATCACACGTATGGAGAGAGGTATTTATAGGAATATTGGATCAAGGGTATAGATCAGCTCATGAGAGGCGGTGTCCTTGGAAGCACATTCAATATTATAGATAATGAATACTCAGCTATGATAGAGATGTGGGTTTCATTGGTACTTCAATCTAGTTCATAAAAATTTAGTTTTTATTTATTATTTATAGGGGCCACTCCCAATTAGGGTATAAATCATTAGAGGCAATTTTTTTAGCAACATCTACAGCCTGAGTCTTATACCGACATGATAAGTATCCTACTTTGTTGGGAAATGAATGTGGATGCACAATAAGTGACAATAGAATAATTAAAATACCATATAATTGTAATCTTGAAACAAAACTCCTTGGAATAATCATTATCCTACAAAATTTCATCTAGAGAAAAGAATAAAATGAACCATTTTCTCTTGTATACATAGAAACACTATTGGACCATGTAAATTCTTTCATTATTCCATTTTTTTCACTTCTGTTTTGTGTTTTCTTTGTCACCTAGAACTTTTTATTCCCCAAAAAAGTGGTATCATAGACATCATGGTTGAAATGAATATGGTTCAGATAGATTTTCTAATGATTAAAAAAATTAAAGGTTTATGGAATCAACTTTTAAAGTTAGATTTGTGAATTTATTTTCAAGATGATTCCAATGGTGTGAATGGTGTTGAAAAGGAGGTCAAATGAATTTTGTAGAGTCAGTCAAACATTGGTTCAAACCTCAGGTTCTATAGTACCACCTTTCTAGAGAAGACAACAGTGTTCATGTCAATTGTGTCTTTTCATTGAGTTTTTTGGTGACTATTCCAGTGAGCCAAATCAGCGCCATCTCATTAATCGATCTAGACTGTTGAAACTATTTTATCTATTTCTTTTCCAATCATAGTCTATTTTTAGTAATCCATAAATCATTTCCATCTTTTTTAACATGTTGAACACATCTGTACAGTTATATTTTTGAGATTCTTATTGCATCAATGAAATAAAATATTGGTAACATGACTAAAATCACCACTTTAATTATGCCATCTGGAAACCCAAAATGGAAGATCATTTTTACATTAAAGATTTATGTAATACCATAGTGGAGGATATTAAACCTATTACAAATCCATTAGAGAAACCAATAGATGATGTTCAATCCAATGAAAATACATCTACTAGTAACCCACTAGTTGATGCAGAGTGGGTCATTCTGAATAAGAAGTGCGATTCCTAAACCAGGAAATGGTTTGAAAATGTTATCTTCTATAATTTTTCCAATGAACACGATGCTTCTATTCTATGGAAAAATTGAAAATATGTGCACAAGAACAACTGCACAGAATAAAGAAACCCTAATACACTGACTTCTCAAATTGAAGTACAAGGATCAGAACAAAATATCAAAGCATATAAGATAGTTACAAGTTATTGTTGATCAGTTGAATTATATGAAAATGATGGTTGATGATAATTTTTAGGAATTTTTTATGTTGATTTATTTACCAAATACATGGTACACACTAGTTGTGTCTTTCATCACTTCTGCTCCAGATAGAAAGATAACCGTGGAAATGGTGGAAGATGTAATGTTGATTAAATAGACTTGAAGGAAGGATAATGTATTTTCATCTAAATTATAGGATATTGACACTAACATACAAGATAAATTGAAATTTAAAGTTAGAATCATAGGGAGAGATCCCCAAGAGAAAATTATACAAAGGAAGAAGTGATTGAGATATGGCATGAAGTTCCACCACTATGGAAAGCCTAAACACTTCATCCGGGAGTGTTAGAAACTAAAGGTAGAGAAGAGGAACTATAAAGGTAAAACCTAAAATAATGATGTCTCAGTTATCAACAAAGATATCATTATTGTGTGGGAAGATGAGCATGTCAACCTTATAAACCAATATTCGACATGGGTGATTGATTCAGGTTCCTCTTGTCATATCATAGCTAGACATTATTTATTATCATCTTACACTTCAGGTAGTTTCAGAAATTTGGATATGGGAAATTATGATTCTTCCAAAATCACTAGTATTGGAAATATTTTTATGGAGACTAATATTGGATTCATGTTATTGTTGAAGGATGTGAGGCATGTTAATAATATTCACCTAAATCTAATATCCATTGGAATGTATAATGATGATAGATGCATTAGTTTCTTCAACAATTAGAAATGAAATCTTTCTAAAGGTGACATGGTAATAGTTAAAGGTAATAAATATACATCTCTTTATTTCACATATTCTAAACCACATAGAGGAGAAGTCAATGCATCCAGAAAAGAGGCTCATGTAAAAGTTTGGAATAGGCGGCTCGGTCACGTGAGTGAGAGAGGAATCAGAATTATCTCTAAAAAGGAAATTTTACTAGAAATTAAAGGTAAACATTTGGATACTTGTGTTGATTTCATCATGAGAAAACAACATTGAGTGTCATTTCATCATTGTTTACTGTCTAGAAAAGCGAATTTTTTATATTTTATTCATCTATATATGTCATCTAATATTGCCTCCATTGATATAAAAAGGGGAAACATCATACATTAATTAAAAATATTATCGATGGTATGTGGAATATGTTAATTATTTCCATTTAAAAAAAATCAATTCTTTCCATCTACTTGTAATTTGGTGATGTTTTTTCACAGGTCCAAATTTTTTATAAGCTACAAATTTTGTGATCATGTTTGATGGGTTATGATTCATATGGATATTTCCTATCCTTAATGATTATTTATCCATTAACTTTCATATCCAAATTTTTTGAACATTGTTTGTTTTATTTTTAAGTGGTGGTTTTTTTCTAAGTTTAGAGTATTATGATTGTCACAATGAACACCACATTCCTTTTGCTTGAATCAAAAATTTGGAAAAAACTTTTTTAATGACTATTATAACAATGTTGTTTCTATTATGAATAAAACAACACAAAAAAAACATGATTTTCATGATGTTAATCTTGAAAGTGTACATAAAACTTGATCTAGACTTATAATGTTAAGATATTTTTCTATGTATTCATATTTTTACTTCTAGTGTGGATAAACTATCCTATATTATAAACATAATTTTTGATGTACATATCAAATCCACTTGATTTCATTACAATGTTCTATTGATATTTTTAAAGAATCAATTCGCAGTCTACAATGCATGTAAAACAGATTCATGCACACTAGTGTACATCAATTTTGTGAATAATGGGATCTAGAGTCTCATGTTTACATCATTTTCCTACATGGAAAAATATTTTTTCTGGCCAGAACATTCTTTAACATGGAAAGTAGATGATTGTTGGGGAGAAATTTCTTCCACATGAAAAAAATATATGGTCATTCTGACATGGATATATGACTACCTTGCATAGAAGGAGAAATAGATTTAAATACATTATAGTAAATATCCTTAGATAATGTTACTTCATTAGTTGGTAGAGAAAAACATAGTGCTTCAAAATCACCAACATAATCGCACTGAATCCTAATGACCAAATCTTGTTCCTGGGCTGATGAAATTATAACTGTTGTAAGATAAACTAGTCAAATAGTATAAAGACTACTATAATTTCTATGTCATCATCATGGCTGATTCACAATAGTAGTAAGGTAAATAATTGGTTGATCCGACTCATTCTTCAACTCCTGGGTCATGATATCTTGTGACACATCATCAAAAATGCTATAATATATATCATTAAGGGATATCAAGACTCCACTTTTATAAAATATCATATTAAGGGTTCCCCTGCAAACAAGAATCCTTGGGTTTTCCCCACATCTCGATTTATGATGCATTGAATCACCTCATATAAACATCATGATTCCCTGATATATTCCAAGATGAAGTGATGAAAGTTGTTTGGGTAGAGTGGGAATGAGATTTATATACTTAAACTACCTCATAACATAGTCTCTACGTGGTTCCACTCAATGATATGATAATGGATGAGAGGTGACACACATGTGTTGATATAAATCATCATTATGAAATATATTATAAGACTCATATAAAAACATTCAAAATATAAAATCTATGAAACTTGAAATGGAAATAATTGTAAACCAACCCTGCCCTAGGGGAAACATCTATGAGTCTCAGTTGGATCAGTTCACAACATCCACCTTTGTGTCATTGTGTTTGTATTAATTTTAACTCTAGAATTGAACCTTCCCACCTCTTGTGAATTCTCTATTTTTTATAATTATATTCTCATGTAAGTGAGGTCTTATCATAGGTATAGTGATACATAAAATTAACCACATGAAGGTTTTTAAATTACAAGTGAGATGGATGATACACAGATCATTAATAATGAAATTAAAAATAATTCTAAAAAAATACATAATCATTCATTTAAAAGAATTAAAATAAAAAATTCTAAGCATACATTGGTCATCTATCTAAAGATTAGTCACTATCCCAACATTTATAACTTTATCTATGGTTATTTATTTTAATGGGGTGAAGCAAGCACCCCAAAAATAGAACCATAATTTCTATACGTTCATGGAAGAATGAAAGTTCATCTAGTGAAATATGAATAATTTATACCACTATAAGGTGTTTTGATGAAGGAAGATTCATTATAATCATCTTTTATGTGGATGGCATTCTTTTTGGTGGATTTGAATATGAAATATATTGAATATATAAAGGAATGTTTTTCAAGAAGATTCGAGATGACGGATATCGGGGAAGCCAAACAATTTTTGGGGATTGTAATTTGGAAGGACTAGAAGCATGAAACATTTATGTTGTCTTGGTCAGATTAAATCTAGAATGTAATGTAAAGTTTCAATATGTATGGATATAAACCTGTCTCTACCCCATTGGATATACATTTCAAACTATCCAAAGATACATCACCAAGAATGGAATATTTGAATAAATACATAGTACAGGTTATATATGCATCAGCAGTCAGAAGCTTGATGTATGTTATGGTTTGTACAAGGTCATACATTACTCAAATTATGGGATTTGTTATCAAGTTTATGAAAATATAGGAAAGGAACACTAGGAATCAATAGGTCCAAAAGGACTAGCCTTATCTTTTGGAAGAGATAATTTATTTCAAGTCTATGTCAATGTGGTCTTTGGAAGAGATGCAGACACATAAATAAGTACCACTAGATTTATGTTTACCTATGGAGGAACTATCATAAGTTTTATGTAAATACTATAGTTGGTAGCTGCACTATCTACTATGTAAGTAGAGTACATTGCAGCAATAGAAGTTGGGAAGGAGATGATATGGATGAAGGGATTGTTAGAGAGACTCAGAAGGAAATAGGTGGATGAAATTGTATTCCTTTATGGCCATAGTGTGATCTATATTGCAAAAAATATGGTGTTTTACTCAAAAACAAAACAGATTCAGTTGAAGTATCACTTTATTCAAGAGATTGTGGAAGATTGGGTGTTGTAGCTATGGAAGTATGTGAAAGTCAAAAATTGACCTATATACTAATAAAGGTCATAGTTTAAGAAATTCTAGGGTGATTTTGTGCCTTAATGGGTCTTGTATGATCAGGAAAAAAAAGGAAGGGACAATAATTTAATATTATTATGAAAGGATGGTTGAAATTTCGTAAGTGGTCCAGAGGACTTTGTGAAGTTAATAAAAAAAATATCAAGTGGGATATTGCTAGGTTTTTGTGATGACTATTTTATGGATAAGTCAATATATCTTCAAAAAAGATTAATTCCATAAGTTTTGTTAGTGGAACCAAATGGGGTAATTTCAGTGGAACTAGGGAAGTGATGATAGATGATTCCAGATGATGGAAATATAAAATTCCCAATTGACTTGTATAAGAATAACATTGTCGATGCATAACAATAAATTGGAATTTTCCAAGGATATGTAAGATTCTCTATAGGGTTGAATAAGAGTAAAATAGATTTCTTTCATTGTTCTATAGGGGTTAGAAGTTGAGGTGGTGCATTTTCTAGGAAACTTTCAAAGGCTTTGATCAAGTGGACGGTCGTTTGTAAAGACATGTAGGCAGGGACATCGGTACAACCAGTTGGACTTGTCTATTTTTAGGTGAGTGGGTATCACTTTTTCAATAGTTTGAAAGTTTTTAAAACTCCACTTCTTCTTTAACTTCCACTAAAGAGAGGCAGTTTTTATCCTATGGAATAGAACAATGCACGAACCACATAAACTCTCTTGTTGTTGTTTCATGTGAGTGTGAGTTTTCTTATTCTTATGCTTGTATGTTTGTTCTAGAAGATCAGTTTAAGTAAAGGATATTTAGTGCAATTCATTGAAACATAGTTTCTTTATCTTTACATAGGAATCGGGTGTCACAAGTTTCAAAAAAAAAATTACTATGTTCCTTAAGTTTAGGTTTTAGAAGGGATTTTGGAACTTTGTAGTTTTAGTACAACTACAATCACCCATATTGCATCATGATTCTATGGTGATTTTGTGTAAATCAATAAAAAATCAATCATGATATCTTCCCACTACCACATCATCACATTTAAAAGATCCAAAAGCCTCATAGGTCACTAATGATTAACCTTTATATACTAAAAAATCAAACACTGAGAGATATATTTGATTATGTTCCTACTCATTCTTTCCCACCAAAACTATTGTTTGATTTCATAATACATATTCACCACTATAGGATGAATTTATCAACTATAGTTATGGAACATACCCATAAAATCCTTCTTCTTAATTAGAGTAAGTGCCAATATATCCTAAAAATGAAGGTACTAATGCATGTAGTGTAAGCAGATGGGTTGAGGAATTAAAAAAATTCACTGATGATCAACATAACTATGTCATTGTTGGTGAATCGTGGCCCATGAAACTTTTGAGGATCTCATGTGAATAATTTCAAGTACAAAATTAAAATCAAAGAATACCTTATTTGATCTAAAGTCGTGTTTTCCAACCATTCATCACTGGTGACCATTTCTCAAAAGAACCAAATTCATATCCCTCTAGATCACCCACACCTACTTCAAAAGTTTTTGGGGGTTTCGATCATCAAATTTCAGGAGTTATCATGGATATTTGATAAAGCCTCCAATATCTTGATGATCACTACAGTGATGATCCTTCGATCCGTGAATAATAACTCAAATTGGAAGCTCGAATCATCTGTTTTTCTCTCTAGGAAGTGGGAGATGATAGAGAGGCTCTCGACCATTGTGTAGTGAATATTTCATTGCATGATATCCTCCTCCTCCTTTTATATTGAGGTTCTAAAATACTTGAAAGTGGCTTCCTAACCCTTGGATATTTATTACCCTCTAAATAATCTATAAATAAAATATTATGACTTATTTACTATGTCATAAATATCATTTATATTTTTATCACTTATAATATAATAAAACATATTAAGTGATAAAATCTTGACACTAACATGAATCGTCGTCCCCAAAAATATTAAACAAACATTGAATATTAAAATAATATTTGTTTATTAAATATTTTCCATGAATTTACTTTAATAATTTTAAATATATTTAATAAATAAATTTAATAACAATTATTGTCATATTATGTTCTTGGGGGTAAAATTACATTCAAACACACACATACACACAACAGACACACAGACCAGAAAGGCAGGTCATAGCCCCCCAAGGGAAAACTCACCCAACCAGACACTTTTTTATTACATTGTAAATTATCCTAAAGGCCTAATGGGAATTAATCCCATTACATAGCCCATAATCCTAGGATATTCTTTCATCATGCCTACATCACCACCTACCCATGTCATGTCGGCATCAACTCCCCCTTGATGGACCAAAGTACTAGTGGTTTTAAGTCCCAATCAGGATGAATAGTACTTCTATTATAGTACCCTCACTGGTACAATGTCACTACAGTACCATTTCAGTACCTATGGAAATTCTCTCCCACCTAGATTTTAAACTGGGTTTGGTGCAGGATTATAGGGAGCCTTTACCACTGGGGTAATCCCCCAATTAATTAATACCAATTATTCTAAACTTGAATAATGTGAGTGTATTTATTCTTTATTGATCATATATTCCCAAACATCTCCCAAATCCCATGGTGGGGACCACCATGTCTTATAGTTCTGTTCATCAGAATAGGGAAGACTTTTGAATATTCTAAGTGTGTGAATCTCTAGGCCCTTATCTCAAAAGCAATAAATACTATTCACAAATCAGGAGTGGAGTCTAGCAACCCATCAATCCCCCTAAAGAGATAAGTTGTAGTCATAAAAATGACAAGTTTTCCTACAAACACATGACATGTAATATAATCTCTTTATCTCACAATATCTCATAAAGCGGGATGAATACTTCATGTCATCATCCTTTCTTCCTTTATTATTTATTTACCTTCCTATAAAGACTTACCTTATTCTACTACAACAATGGATTTAGTAACGGTTCTACCATCCTAATTAATTAGGCCTGAGGTATCACTTTCTTTCAGAAGTGATAGATTTTATCTTGATTATTCAATCAATGTCATACCACCAATGATTTACCTAACACAAGATACCTCACTACAACATAAATGAAATAATTTTTCCTTGTATCAAAGTACGTAATCAAATAGTATACACTAATAATAATCTCAAGTCAGGATACCATTACACATGTTTGAAAATAGAAACTACCAATGACACTTGAAACATGTAGTGTTCCTATTAGCTGGTCAGCCCTCATGATCTCATCTACTTGATATCACCATTTGTAGAATTCATGAAAAGAATTCTCAATTCTTATGAGATCCCAACACCAGGTATTCAGACATAATTTATGTCCAGTTGGAATTATGTATCTAAACTATAGGACATTTGATTAATATTAATTCCATAGTACTTTAAAGTTCTCATTATATAATGGGAACTGCTAAAACCTTTTTGATACCAAAAATAATTCATGGAAATTATCATGTAAATAGTAGATTCAAAAATATAAACACTATCATGGTAAGTATACATCATGCATAATATACTGTATACATGATATGGTAATTGAAAATTATTATTCAAGTTGGGTATAGGGCACCCACAATTAAAATAATACCACTTTCACTAGAACCAACTTGATAACTATCATTGTTATCTATCACATGATAATATTATTCTTTTTCTAAGTTATGGATTTAGTCATTAGGCCTACCACATCTCCATTGTGTGGCTACTCTACAATTTGCGACTTCACCTTCTTAAGTAAATCTTTTAAAGAGATGTTATCCTCGGGTATATTCTTTTTCTCCATTGTCAAAAACTTGAAATCTTGTATATTAGTAGTAGTAGTAGAATTATTATAATCTATATTAGGATAAAAACTTACTTTATAGGTGTGCTTTCAAGAAATAGAACAAATAATTGTGTATTATACATTGCTTCTTCAGCTGCAACACACTTATTATTTATTGATATGGCTACCACTGGCTTTAATGAGATTATCTTTCTCATTACCTTAGTATGAAGATGATATTAGATCATATTGATATAAAATAATACTAGTTTATGTCCCCTCAAAACTAGTTTCCCTTCCACTCCATTTACTAGGTACATATCCTTTATACTTCATGAAGTACAATTTGATAATTCTGACTGCTTTATATGTAGTTATCCTGGATTATACTGATATTTTCCTACCATAATTTATATGTGGTCAATATCACTTCTTGTACATAGATTGTAATATGTGACTCATCCATTAAAAATCATATGGAATTCAAATTATCACATTAATCTCCTCCTATGTTTCATACATGTCTTCTTGGAGAGATTTATGCCATGTGACATTGGTAACAATTCTCTCTCAAATTTTTCAAAATTGTATTTTATCAATACCTTGTTAGTATATATACTATTAACTAGGTTAAAGAAACTATTATATCTACCTCAGTAGATATCATTCCCTAGAACTTAGGTTTCTACTTTAATTCAATATCTAGCAAGTTACTTTCATTTCATTCTTAACTAACTGTAATTCCAATAGTTGTTTTTCATATGTTGCTAAACATATTTCTCTTGGAAGATGGTGGTGCTCCCACAAACCACTTTTATTCACATGGAAAAAATTCATTTCAAATGAAAATTTTATGATCCTTTTTCTTACTTCAATCCAAAACTATATTTTAGTAACTTTCACCCCTTTTTGGAATTCTATGGTGACACCAACCCTTTCTGAATGCATTGTATATACACCTTACAAGATTTGTGGTCTTGATATATAATTCATACTATAATTATCATATAAAGTACCTATGATAAGTGGAAAAATATAATTTATTTAGGCATGATGACTTGGTGTAACCAATCAATCCTTATTGGTACCACACTTATACCAACCATGTATAGTCACTCTTGAATACTACCTCAATATCAAGATTTGGCACATTCAAAAAATAATAACCTTTACTTTGATTCATGGAATCTATTTTTTAATTTTAATAAACTTATCAATAATAGTTTACTACAATATGATTCTCACTTTTAGGATTCATTATTCTTAATGAATTAAGTATCACCCACTATAGTGAATGTAAAACCACCACTATGGTTTTAACCTTTCTACACTTTATGTGCCTTTAGAACACTCCCTTTCCACAAACTCTTATGGAACTCATTCCTATAAAAAACACTTGTGTATCTTAGTTATTGACTAAATTCAAGTCAATATTGCTCCCATTATCTTGAATAGATATGTTCACCCTTTCATAGAAATATTTTATATTAATTGACTATCACTTTTCTATATCATGTTTCTAAATAATATCCTTAGAAACCTTTTAGGATAATTTCTTTAGATACACATTGTGTTTTTTTTTATGCAGGTTTTTTTATATTCATAACAAACACTATAAATATAAATAGATTTCCTTATGAAATAATGGATTTATATTATACTATAACTCATATGATGTCCATTTTCATTATAGTTGACATATATTTATCTGATAATGTTGTTATTTGTGAATCATGTCTAAAAAATAATGGAAGTTTCTACAAAGAAAATAAATCTTAACATTAATGCTCATTTTACTTAAATCATAACTCTAATGTGTATAAGTAAATGTGAATTTAGGAATTACTCTATGATACATTTTAATGATTAATGTTTTCATTTAATAATCATCTTTGATCCTCCTTACCAACATCATATCTTTGATATGTATAAAGAAATGTTCATTTAGGAATTAATCCATGCAATATTTTATTGATCCATTAATGCTTGGTTAAGATATTCTTCTACACATAAGCCTGAAGAAGCTCATATATTCTAACCATTCATATAAAATACTTCAATTTTTCATTTCTTAAATTTTTTAAAGGAATCTCATGAATTTACCACTAGATTAACCTTGAAATAGTTCATGATCTCTATTTGAAAAAATTATGAAATCTTGGTAAATTACCTTTATTTCTAAAGGTTTATTTATCCAAAAATAAATAAGTAAAGGTTTCAATAATCTATAAGGTCTTTAACTCCAAAGATTCCAAAACCACACTGGGTATATCCTTGATAACTATTAATTCCTTACTAGAAAAAGATTTGTCTTTCCATAACTAGGTATAACTGAGTCATACATTTTATATTCATTAATTATTTCCAATGATTCAAGAATTAATGAACTATTAATAGACTATTAGGTACCATAAACAACATTCATTCCAAAAAAATGTAATAATGCCTCCTTGTGTCCAATGGATGCATGATATAAATGTTTTGGTTATATAGTTGTAGGATATGAAGGTGATTTCTCTATAGAAAACATTGGTTGAATTATATTATAAGATGACTAGATATGTCCCTAGTGACATTGAATCGATATATGGTTTGAGTGAGTTGGTAAATCACAAAATTTCATAGTCATTTTTTACACAAAATTTTATTGTTTTTAAGTTGAAATTTAAATATATATCACTATTTAATTTTCAATCAAATTTCCATATAGGTACCAGTAGAAGGGAGTAGAGATGGAGATAGAGATAGTGATGAGTATTGAATTTGGATTTAGTGGTGGCATTGTGTAACTAAACTAATGAAAAATTAACACAATGATATGGTGATTGATAAGCCATGTTGTGGTTAAAGGTAGGGGGTATCCATATTTCTCTTTCATTACATGAAATCAATATGCTTAGTTGATTTTCTGTGTTTTCTTCCAAATTTTCCCTTATAATTATCATTATTAGGCTATTTTTCGTTATTTTTTAAATAATTCCATGTAAATCCTTCCATTATATTTTGATGAATTTTTTACTTTTATTTTAGTGGAGTAAATGGATGGGAATAGTCTTGGGAAGTCAGGAGTTGGTGTGGTGTTGTTGATGGATGGTGGGTACCTCTTCTTGGGGGTTTTTATTGGGTAGTTATTTTCTTTTCTTTATTATTTTGAGACTAATAAAAGTAATTGATGTTGTTATATATTAATATTGGGGAAAATTGTGGAAAAATAGAGAAATATGGGGTGGTTGGTATCCTACTAAAGTGAGATTGTTATGGTATAGGGGTTGTGTTTGGTGATGGGTGATGTGAGAAGGTAAAATATTTTCTTCCTTTTATTAAATGTTATATTATAGTTGGTATGGGTAGTGTATGATTGCTATGATGAAATCATGGATTTTAGTAGGCTCTTTTTATGAGGGAGAGTTAGGTTGGCCAACATAATGAGGAGGTTATAAGTAATTCATGGATGTATATGTTTTAGATTTTATCCATTGTTTCTCATGTTATCGTTGTTATGCTTATTTTCTTGGGGGTGTTGTGTGTTTTCCACAATGTAGGTGGGGTTGTGGTGGAAATTTTATTATTGTATAGTGAGGTGTGAAGGATTTTAGGGATCAAGGGAAGAAAGTTTGATGAGATTTGTTGGCACCAGAAAAATCATCCATGTAATTCACAGAATGCTTCCATATATGATCCCGAAGTGTAGCTTATTCATCAAGCTTCGATTTGACTGGTCGTGGGGCCCAAACGGAGTTACGAATCAGAATTTATGGTTGTTCGAAGTCGGGCTGCTAGAAATGGCCATCCAGGACAGTTTTGGGGCAAAGTATGGATTTGCGTGTAAAAAGGGAATATTGCACATAAAAATGGAATCTTGCGCATAAAAAAGGTAATCTTGCACGTAAAAATGGAACATTGCATGTAAAAATGGAATCTTGTGTGAAAAAAGGGCATTTTGCACGCAAGAACAGAATATTGCGTGCAATAAAGTAATTTTGCGTGCAACCCCACGCACAAACCTATTCCTTGCCAAATGTGACGTCAAACGCCCCTTTGTGTGCGCGCCTAATGTAGGTTGCGCGGAAAACTACTTGTGCGGTATAATTTTATGTGCACCACCTCGCGTGAAAAACCACTTGTGTGTGCGGAATTTTATGTGCACAACATTGCATGTAAAACCACTTGCACATGTTGAATTTTACGTGCACCGCCTTGCACGGAAAACCACTTGATGGCGTGGAATTTTACGTGCACTGCCTCGCGTGGAAAACCACTTGTGTGCGTGAAATTTTACGCGCATTGCCTCCCTAGTTTCCGCCTATAAATACAAGTGCCCCCTTCTTCCTGGGAGGCCCCCCGGAGGTCGGTCGCTGCTCTAATGCGCATAAGTCCACATTTTCTGCGCCTGCGCGTAAAACCCCCTCTTGCGCGCAAAAGCACCAACATGCCCTAGTTTTGCATGCAAAACATTATTTTTTCACGCAACAGTGCCATTGTGCCCAATTTTATGTGTGCCAGTGCATCTCTTGTCCAATTGCGCGCACACATTCTCTATTGCACGCACAGCTCCCTTATTTCACGCTAACCTCCCATATTGTGTGCAAGTCCTTCTCTTTTGCACGCACGACCCCCTATTGTGCACACATGTCCCATATTTCATGCACATCTCCCCTATTGCATGAAATCCCTCCCTATTGTGCGCCAACCTTCCTTATTACGCGCAACAGTGACATAATGCCCAATCTTTCGCGCACCTGTGCTGCACAGTGCAATATTGCACGTAGCCTATCCTGCATGTAGTGCATTTTACGTGCAACAGTATACAGTCCTGTGCCCGCTGATCCATATCGCGGGGGGGGGGGGGTGCGGACCCTGCACCCCCGCTCAGGGTTAGTGTCGGGCTGCGGTCCTGGCCCTCCGGGCCGGTCCCTTCACTACCGTTACCGACCCCCATGAAAAATTGAGAGTCGCACCACGATCTTTTTGGGCTGAGATGTTTGGAATTTCCATTGCACCCTTATGCGCACCCACCTTTCACCTGTGGAATACCATGGTTTGAGATACTCCTCCGTACACCATGAAACACCTTGAGTCGACATATTCCTCTTGGTTCATTTCTCATGTCGTGAGATGAGATTCTCCTCATCAATTCCCCAAGTACATTGAGTTGAACCATTCCTCAAGAAACTCATACAAACCCTATCACTTGGATCCTATGCCAAGTTGAACCAGAAAGGTCCACCCTTGCATAAGTCCCATCACTAACCATTTCTAGGCACCTTATTCCCAACAGTCATATCTATATGACTTTAAACTATAGTGCACCCTATGTTCCAAACATAGGATGTCTCTTGCTCCAAACAAGAGATGCCTTATGCTCCAAGCATGAGATGTCAGTAGTCCTATCTATATGACTTTAATTTGTAGTGCACCCTATGTTCCAAACATAGGATGCCTCTTTCCCCAAACAAGATATTCCTTATGCTCTAAGCATGAGATTCCAATAGTCCTCTCTACATGACTATAAATTGTAGTACTCCCTATGTGACAATCATAGGATGCCTCTTTCTCCAAATAAGAGATGTCTTATTCTCCAAGAATAAGATTCCAATAGTACTCTCCACATGACTATAAACTGTAGAACTCCCTATGTGACAATCATAGGATGCCTCTTTCTCCAAATAAGATATGACTTATTCTCCAAGAATAAGATGCCAACAGTCCTCTCTATATGACTATAAACTGTAGTACACCCTATGTTCCAAACATAGGATTACTCTTGCTCCTAAAAAGAGATTTCTTATGCTCCAAGCATGATATGCCTTATGCTCCAAGCATGAGATTCCAGTAGTCCTTTCTACATGACTATAAACAATAGTACACCCTATGTTCCAAACATAGGATGTATCTTACTCCTAACAAGATATGCCTTATTCTCCAAGCATGAGATGTCAGCAGTCCTATCTATATGACTATAAACTATAGTACACCCAATGTGCCAAACATAGGATGCCTCTTACTCTAAATGAGAGATGCCTTATTATCCAATCATAAGATGCCAATAGTCCTCTCTACATGACTATAAACTATAAAATTCCCTATCATTTAATAATAGGATGCTTCTTGTTCCAAATAAGAGATGAATTATGTGAAAAGCATAAGATGTCTCATGACATGATTGTAGTGGCATAATTTCAAGAGCATTGGAATCCATTAAAACATTCCATCACTCCACCTCATGATTTGCGTGTCCTTCATTCAGATATTCATCCTCTTCCATGTCTAAAGGGACCCCCTAACGGCCTGGTCCAATTCTACATAGGCTCACCTATCATCCTGGTCTAATGCCTCGAAAGACTTAGGATGACACTTTGATTCAGGTCCTATGTTTTGAACACGGTCAACAGTCGAACCTCATTTTTTTTTTTCCTATTTTAGGCTAATGCGATATGGATGTTGTGTTTAGAACATGGTCAATAGTTATCCTACATCATCATGCCACCCTCACCGTGTTCTGAATGTTGGGCATGTGATTCACACTTTTCATCCCCCTTTGTTCAGACTGATTCTTGTGCCCTTGGCATTATCCCACTTGTGAACTAGCGCATAGGTTTGGGCCTCAATCATATACCTCAACCCACCAATGAGTTGGGATACCCTCAAATCTAGACATGAGGAAGACATTATGGGAAAATTCCTTGCGTAAGACCCAACCACACATTTCCACTCCATAGAGGCACATGGGCAGCTTCCTTACATAAGCCCCATCCACCTTACCACTCCATAGCAGCACCCAGGCTGCATCTATGCATAAGCCCCATCCATCATTGCCGCTCCATAGTGGCACCCGGGAAACTTCTATGCATAATCCTCATTCACCATTGCCACTCCTTAGTGGCACCCAGGAACACTAATGGTTATTCCTTCTTCACATAGCCATGATAACGTGGACCCCCAATGGGATCACCTCTTAACACCCCCCATTCATGGCATTACTGATGCCTTCCTTCCCTCAAGGGCAGGCGGGTATCGGTTATGTAAGTCCTAGGGGTGTGGAGTGAACCTGCCTCGTCCAAGCTGTAGGACGTTAAAATACCAAGAACCATTGTCCTCAGAACATAACGTTAAACTATGACCATGCCTCGTGTGTCAGATGTGGGTTTCCCCCACCTTGGACATTCTGCACGCCCACTAGTCTCTACAAGAGTGAGATTGTTCCTCACATGGAATGGGATCCTCTTTATCGGAGCGGCGTCTGTCTGTGGGGAAAAGGGAAACCACCCTGGTGTAAGCCCCTATCTTTTCTTATAGGAGGTAGCACCCCTGCTCCTCCTCTCCTCCTAGGTGCCAAGTACCTCTCCTGCTGGGCTTTGTCACAATATGGCCCCCCATCCTGGAGTAAGTCCCAATCTCCATCACCTTGGGCTACTAACCAGGCATAAGCCCCTATTTCCTCTTTGGGCCGCTAACCGCACGTAAGCCCCTATTCTACTTCCCATGGACACACCTTCCACGACGTGATCATCAGGTCTTTGCTGTCTCTTGTTTCTCACATCGATCATGACTCATGTGGCCTTATAGAAAGCATCGACTATGACATCCTCTTTGAGCATCCTAGAGTGTAAGTCGCACACACACCAACCTGAACTACAATGTAGAGACCCCGACCCCAGAAACCCAGGAGTTGGTGCCCTCTGAACATGATGTGTTATCTTAAAATAAAATACACTTTGTTAACAACACATCATGTCCCATACAGAGGATCGTGTGCGGTTCGAGTTCTGGGAAACCGGCAACTCCTGAAACAATTCATCTTTCAAAAGCTGATACCTAAAAATTTTAAATCAAAACGTGGGGTGAGCATTAAAATACTAAGTAAGGGGTTTTTAAAAATAAATTAAAACATTGTAACATTTGAAAACATTCCTTTTTAAAGAGATTGAACACTTATTAATGGAAAATTACAACACATAACATACAAATGCTCAAACAAGGTTTTCAAGAAGAACATGAAACAATTTTGTCAATTCTTGAAGGAGTGATAATGGTTATTACGAACAAGTACTACATATGATTTACTTAAACATAAATTTAAACAGTTAAAGTAATATATAATCAGAGTTTCGCACAAGGAAACAACTAAATTTTCAGATGCTGGTTACCATTCTATTAAGTGATAACACTAGTCATGCTTCAAGCTTTAAGCTAGGGAAATAAGAACTTTATGAAAACCTTAAAGGCATCAGTCGTGTAAGAAATTTATCTTGGGAAGAACTTGTTACATAACTTGAATTATGTGGCATCAACATTTAACTTAGACAATCATGAACATATCACCAAGGTCCATCCCCAATGTGTCATTAAAAATTACCAAGGTTATTCACCAGGGTATCAGTCTAAAAAGTCATCTCTAGAGATTAAGTCTTTACCCAATGCATTGGAGCGCTATCAGGGCGCACCCTTAAATTTGTCTTTATCATCATGTGATCCACATCGTTCATGCTTTACTGAAATGTTTATGTATATTAAAGATTTCTCATACCACCTTGAATATCTCATTCATTTTCATTTTTACCCAAGGTGTCCCATACCACTTTGGGTAATCCAATTTCTTAGTTCATTTAGTGATATGTCATAAGCATGCATTATGTACAACAATAAATAATGAACCATCACAAATTGTGCTAATACAAGGTAAGATGGTTAACTTGAAAAATGTGTCAGTAACTAATCAAAGGCATGCATATCTTCGTAAAACATCCCTTTTCACAAAAAAACATATAAGATAATGATATACTAAATGATGAATCTTTGTTATTATAAAATCCATGGAAAAGCTTAAGTAAAACACTTGAAATTAGTTATGGTGATAAACAGGCCCTTGATTGTATAAATGAATTAAATCATGACTTGATTAATTAATACATTCAACAAGGTAGGTTCATTATGTCTTAAGATAATACATGAATAAAACATGATATCATGATCCATCAAATCTTAAATCCTTTAATACATCTTAAATCAAACCAAATTACACCCTTCATGGTAAAACAATTTCAAACAACCCTCACTAATATATGGTGCATAATATTACATGTTGGGTCATTTCGAAATCCGAAAAAATAGATAGAGTTTTGGTTATAAATATTCGCATATACATATAGAAAACTGTATTTCTTATATCTATAAAGGTTTTATGAAATATAACCGAAAGAAACGATCAAACTTAACATCTAGATGCCATGATCAATCATAGATCAATCCAAAAAAATAATATACCATCACTGCGTATATATATGTATATAAAATAAGTAACCCATATATATACATACAAAACATATTTTTAAGGATTGGTTTAAAATGAAGTAAGATAATTATTTTGTAACCATTGTATTAAACATTTAGGAAAGGTAATCCTTTTTGAAAACATCACCACCCGAGGGGTTTATATTCAAATATGCATATGTAAAAACTATATATATATATACCGAGAGAAAAGATATGGGTTTCTCTAAAGGAACACAAAACAAGGAACCATGCTTACACATGCACCCTGCTGTATACACGAAGGTCGGCTCCTTGAAGGAGGCACCATCCGAGGGGTATATATATATCAAGTATATGTATATAAATATAAACTGTGTATATACCGAAGGTTTCTTTAAAGGAAGACAAGCATGCAGGGACCCTTACCTTGCTTGAGGAGAAGCTCGGACCGGGTGTACCACACTGATCCTGCTGGAAGTTCGTGGGAGAGCAAGGAGAAAAAGGAGAGGCCTCCGCGGTTTCAAGATGCCAAAGGTGTTTAAAAAGGCCTCGGTAAACCATGGGGTGACTCAACCCAAGAGGCTAGACCGACATGGGAAGACGAAGGAACAGATCCCTACAAGGGGGTGTTCGGTAGTCAAAGGAGCAGTGCGGGGGGGGGGGGAGGCCGAGGCGTCCTCGGTTGCAAGACTACTGGTCGGGTGCCGACTCGAGGAAGAAGATGACGGGGTCGACGCGGAAGAGGAAGGGATGTCCGGGATTAGATCTTGGGGAGATCGAACAGCTAGAGAGGGCACGGGAAGAAAAATAACATGATCGGTTTAAAATAAACCAATGGTCAAGATTAGATCTCGAGTGAGATCGGACGGTCGCGGTGAAACGTGGGGTGATCGAGCGGCTAAGAGGGGGCGAACGGTTGAGATCGACACGAGAGTCTATCGGACGGTCGCGGTTACACGGAGCGCGTCCCACATCGAAACGCAGTGCGGTTGAGGCACGGCTTATAAATCAAAGCATGACGCCTCCGGTTCAAAACACAAACACACACACACCGAGGCCTTATACACAGGCCCCATGCGGGCTTCGGCCCAACCCTACGCAGCGCGCGCCGCGTCCTTACACACACGGGCCTGTGCGCGTCCTAGAGCACCTATGCATGGCTCGGGACACTGTTGGACACCCACTGAGCGCTTGGGGGACCCCGAAGGTCGGCACCTCGGGTCCCTTGGAGTTTGGTCTCGGCCTAGAGGGCTTGTCCCTTATGAGATGCCCTCGGCTTGGCCGAGCCCCATCCTAAATTTTTTATTAAAAACTTATCTAAATTTATAAAACAATCAGCATAAGTATACTTGTTTTCAAAATGAAGTGTAGTATAAATATTTATAAAAAGCGGGTTCATTCAATAAAGACATTTAGTTTTAATTTAAAATCTAAATTCCTTTTACTAGTTTATGTAATATATTTCATATTAAAATAATTTATTTATAAAAAGAAAATTTATTTAGACTTTTGAAATGACAAGTTCAATTATTCTTAGTTTAAAATATAAATACTTGCACAAAATGAGTCAACATACTATAACAACAACGTAGTTTTAAAATTTAAATCCCTTTACCAATTTATATATAAATCTTTTAAGAGGTATACTTTTTATACAAAACCATTATAATTATTCGGATCTTTAAATAAGTTCTAAAAGACCACAAGTAAATTCAAAAATTCATGTTTTTAGAGCTCAAAAGATATCATTTTTGATACCCTCAAAACATATCTTTTATAAAAAGAATACCTAGTCTTCAATATAAGTATCCATCGGAATTTTGAAAACAAGAGGATTTATTCCCGAGAACACTCTTTAAATTTTAAAACTATGATTCTTTTTGTGAAACATACTTTAGATATATTATTATAAAATTATAAGAGCGTTAAAAACAAGTTTTAATAAAGATAAACTTTATCAACGGGAACCCAAAGGTTATTTTAAAAATCCAACGGCTATTTTCCAACGGTCAATATTCACAGGACCATTATAAAAGCAGGGGTATTTTGCAAGAACAAAACACTTGAACCAGGAAGGATGACTCTCATCATACCATTGGCGTTGAGCATGTGTGACATGGCCCTGGCTGTTATACTTTTCATGATGATGGACTCTGAAGATGAGTATTATCTGATTGCTCGGGTTGTGGTTCTTAGTAGTCTTGTTGTGGTTTTGTTAGGTCTTGTGCATGGTATTTTCAACTAGTTGGGTCTTGTTCTAATGTAATGTTTTAATATATATCAGTTTACCTTATTATCCATGTTTTATTTTATTTCAAATTCCTTATTAGCAAAACAAATAAAACAAGAGACATCATTAAAGGCATAACATTTCTTACTTAAACCAGTTCATAAAACCTGGGGCGTCACATTATCCCCCCTTTAGAAAATTGCGTCCTCGCAATTTATTTCACAACACTACAAGGTTCAGCAATGTTCCTACCACCTCCACCAACGAATAGGGTCAACAGGTGCATTTAGAGGGATCCCCGTAGCGAACCTCACCTCTTCCAGCTCCCTAATCCACATACACCTAAGACAAGAGGGGTTGCACTTATGTTCTAGGCCTTCAGGACTCCAGAGGGAAGCTCGAACAGTACAAAGTTTTGAAATGTCTTTGCAGACCAAAGTACAAAGGACTTGCCGAATTATGTCTCGGTCGAGGATATCGAAGCCATAGATACAGTCAAATAGGCTAAAGCTGAGAAGTTGGAGCATATAAGCCGCATAAAGATTTCCCTCTAACACAGCCTCCTGAAATTTCACTTTGGCCGTGTAGTTTCGTCTTAGGGTAAAACATAGAAAGAGCCCTTCGTGGTAACTTCCTCGTCGTTCACGTCCGGCTAGCTGTGCAGAGCCAATGCGGTAATAGATGGAGGCATTCCCCTGGAAGGTGCGGAGAATCTCTGGACCGTTTGTTACCTCAAACCACTGCTTGCACGTCCTCCGCAAACTTGCGAAGTGGTCATACTCGTCCTCACATGTTTTGATTGCAATGATTTCCAAAATCTCAGTGGGAAGAGATAACAGGTGGGTTTGTCCTTCCATCTGAAAGTTTTAAGACATGAGTTCAAACACTTGAAAATTATTCGAGGAAAAAAATAAAGTAAAGACACAGAAGGGGAAAGACAACATTTCAATAAACATACGTTTATTATTATTAGTGCTTGGGTTTCCCTTACTCATTGACTAAACGAACTCCACACAGAGAAGCAAAACTCACTAACTCCTCGAACCAAACACAGGCCGAGCATTCAGGGAAAAACTCATGAGGGCACCTATGACGTCTTATGAGTCTAGCATGAGGGGTATGAAGTTGAGAGAAATCTTCATACACTTGTTGTTGGCAAGACAGTCAGGTGGACTCGTCTTCTAACCTTCCGAAGTCCAAAAACTGACCCCAGAAGCCATAGTTTAAAAACTGACAAAGGTAGCCTGCTTGGAGATCTCTGTCAGTAGCAGCTTCTTGAAAAGGGTTATCAAGCATAGTGCCAAAGCTCTCACCCGTCGTGAAAATCCGGAAAAGTCCCTCATAGTACCTTCCTTGACGTACATAGGAGGGAAACTGGGTTATTATCATAAGGAGGTAATCTATTCCTACCCCTTGGTGTAGCTGAAGCACCCGTGGTGAATTGGATACGTCGTAAAGGTGTTTGCATGTCATGCGGATATGGGTATAGTTTAGAAAGTCCTCACGGCTAGCTAAAGACACAATGGTATCTAGGGCCTCTGTGGGGAGAGATAAAAGATTTGTGCCTTCGTTTTCCATCTGAAATTTAAGAAAACCAAATTTTTAATAAAACTGAAATACATATACATATTTTTTTTTGTTCCAGTTTCTGGATTTCCAGAGTTATCCAAACCGAACCTCTGATACCAACTGTAGAGACCCCGACCCCAGAAACCCAGGAGTCGGTTCCTTCTGAACATGATGTGTTATCTTAAAATAAAATACACTTTGTTAACAACACATCATGTCCCATATAGAGGATCGTGTGCGGTTCGGGTTCTGGGAAACCGAAAACTCCTGAAACAATTCATCTTTCAAAAGCTGATACCTGAAAATTTTAAATCAAAACGTGGGGTGAGCATTAAAATACTCATTAAGGGGTTTTTAAAAAGAAATTAAAACATTGTAACATTTGAAAACATTCCTTTTTAATGATATTGAACACTTATTAAAGGAAAATTACAACACATAACATACAAATTCTCAAACAAGGTTTTCAAGAAGAACATGAAACAATTATGTCAATTCTTGAAGGAGTGATAATGGTTATTACGAACAAGTACTACATATGATTTACTTAAACATAAATTTAAATAGTTAAAGTAATTCATAATCAGAGTTGCGCACAAGGAAACAACTAAATTTTCAGATGCTAGTTACCATTCTATTAAGTGATAAAACTAGTCATGCTTCAAGCTTTAAGCTAGGGAAATAAGAACTTTATGAAAACCTTAAAGGCATCAGTCGTGTAAGAACTTTATCTTGGAAAGAACTTGTTACATAACTTTAATTATGTGGCATCAACATTTAACTTATACAATCATGAACATATAACCAAGGTCCATCCCCAAGGTGTCATTAAAAATTACCAAGGTTATTCACCAAGGTATCAGTCTAAAAAGTCATCTCTAGAGATTAAGTCTTTACCCAATGCATTGGAGCGCTATCTGGGCGCACCCTTAAATTTGTCTTTATCATCATGTGAGCCACATCTTTCATGCTTTACTGATATGGTTATGTATATTCAATATTTCCCATACCACCTTGAATATCTCATTCATTTTCATTTTTACCCAAGGTGTCCCATACCACTTTGGGTAATCCAATTTCTTAGTTCATTTAGTGATATGTCATAAGCATGCATTATGTACAACAATAAATAATGAACCATCACAAATCGTGCTAATACAAGGTAAGATGGTTAACTTGCAAAATGTGTCAGTAACTAATCAAAGGCATGCATATCTTAGTAAAACATCCCTTTTCACAAAAAAACATATAAGATAATGATATACTAAATGATGAATCTTTGTTATTATAAAATCCATGTAAAAATAATGCTTAAGTAAAACACTTGAAATTAGTTATGGTGATAAACAGGCCCTTGATCGTATAAATGAATTAAATCGTGACTTGATTAATTAATAGATTCAACAAGGTAGGTTCATTATGTCTTAAGATAATACATGAATACAACATGATATCATGATCCATCAAATCTTAAATCCTTTAATACATCTTAAATCAAACCAAATTACACCCTTCATGGTAAAACAATTTCAAACAACCCTCATTAACATATGGTGCATAATATTACATGTTGGGTCATTTCGAAATCCGAAAAAATAGATAGAGTTTTGGTTATAAATATTCGCATATACATAGAGAAAACTGTATTTTTTATATCTATAAAGGTTTTATGAAATATAACCAAAATAAACGATAAAACTTAACATCCAGATGCCATGCTCAATCATAGATCAATCCAAAAAAATAATATACCATCCATGCGTATATATATATATATATAATAAGTAACCCGTATATATACATACAAAACATATTTTTAAGGATTGGTTTAAAACGAAGTAAGATAATTATTTTGTAACCATTGTATTAAACTTTTAGGAAAGGTAATCCTTTTTGAAAACATCACCACCCGAGGGGTTTATATTCAAATATGCATATGTAAAAACTATATATATATATATACCGAGAGAAAAGATATGGGTTTCTCCAAAGGAACACAAAACAAGGAACCATGCTTACACATGCACCCTGCTGTATACACGAAGGCCGACTCCTTGAAGGAGGCACCATCCAAGGGGTATATATATATCAAGTATATGTATATAAATATAAACTGTGTATATACCGAAGGTTTCTTTAAAGGAAGACAAGCATGCAGGGACCCTTACCTTGCTTGAGGAGAATCTCGGACCGGGTGTACCACACTGATCCTGCTGGAAGTTCGTGGGAGAACAAGGAGAAAAATGAGAGGCCACCGCGTTTTCAAGATGCCAAAGGTGTTTAAAAAGGCCTCGGTAAACCGTGGGGTGACTCGACCCAAGAGGCTAGACCGACATGGGAAGACGAAGGAACAGATCCCTAGAAGGGGGTGTTCGGTAGTCAAAGGAGCAGTGCGGGCGGGGGAGGCCGAGGAGTCCTCGGTTGCAAGACTACTGGTCAGGTGCCGACTCGAGGAAGAAGATGACGGGGTCGACGCGGAAGAGGAAGGGACGTCCAGGATTAGATCTCGTGGAGATCGAACGGCTAGAGAGGGCATGGGAAGAAAAATAACTTGATCGGTTTAAAAGAAACCAATGGTTAAGATTAGATCTCGAGTGAGATCAGACGATCGCGGTGAAACGTGGGGTGATCGAGCGGCTAAGAGGGGGCAGACGGTTGAGATCGACACAGGATTCGATCGGACGGTCGCATTTACACGGAGCGCGTCCCACATCGAAACGTAGCGCGGTTGAGGCGCGGCTTATAAATCAAAGCCTGCCGCCTCCGGTTCAAAACACAAACCCACACACACTGGGGCCTTATACACGGGCCCCATGCGGGCTTCGGCCCAACCCTACGCAGCGCGCGCCGCGTCCTTACACACACGAGCCTGTGCGCGTCCTAGAGCACCTATGCACGGCTCGGGACACGGTTGGACACCCACTGAGCGCTTGGGGGACCCCGAAGGTCGGCACCTCGGGTCCCTTGGGGCTTGGTCTCGGCCTAGAGGGCTTGTACCTTATGGGATGCCCTCGGCTTGGCCGAGCCCCATCCTAAATTTTTTATTAAAAACTTATCTAAATTTATAAAACAATCAGCATAAGTATACTTGTTTTCAAAATGAAGTGTAGTATAAATATTTATAAAAAGAGGGTTCATTCAATAAAGACATTTAGTTTTAATTTAAAATCTAAATTACTTTTACGAGTTTATGTAATATATTTCATATTAACATAATTTATTTATAAAAAGAAAATTTATTTAGACTTTTGAAATGAAAAGTTTAAGTATGCTTTGTTCAAAATATAAATACTTGCACAAAATGAGTCAACATACTATAACAACAACATAGTTTTAAAATTTAAATCCCTTTACCAATTTATATATAAATCTTTTAAGAGGTATACTTTTCATACAAAACCATTATAATTATTCGGATCTTTAAAGAAGTTCTAAAAGACCACAAGTAAATTCAAAAATTCATGTTTTTAGAGCTCAAAAGATATCATTTTTGATACCCTCAAAACATATCTTTTATAAAAAGAATACCTAGTCTTCAATATAAGTATCCATCGAAATTTTGAAAACAAGAGGATTTATTCCCAAGAACACTCTTTAAATTTTAAAACTATGATTCTTTTTGTGAAACATACTTTAGATATATTATTATAAAATTATAAGAGCGTTAAAAACAAGTTTTAATAAAGATAAACTTTATCACCGGAAACCCAAAGGTTATTTTGAAAATCCAACGGCTATTTTCCAACGGTCAATATTCACAGGACCATTATAAAAGCAGGGGTATTTTGCAAGAACAAAACACTTGAACCAGGAAGGATGACTCTCATCATACCATTGGCATTGATCATGTGTGTTGTGGCCCTGGCTATTATACTTTTCACGCTGATGGACTCTGAAGATGAGGATTATCCGATTGCTCGGGTTGTGGTTCTTAGTAGTCTTGTTGTGGCTGTGTTAGGTCTTGTGCATGGTATTTTCAACTAGTTGGGTCTTTTTGTAATGTAATGTTTTAATATATATCAGTTTACCTTATTTTCCATGTTTTATTTTATTTCAAATTCCTTATTAGCAAAACAAATAAAACAAGAGACATCATTAAAGGCATAACATTTCTTACTTAAACCAGTTCATAAAACCTGGGGCATCACATACAAGGTATTTGATCCTTGCCAAGGAAAGATATGTAGGAAGCCTCTCTAAGGTTCAATCCCAGCTTCCATTGGTCATTCTGACCCCCTTCACATTGGTTCTCCAACCCCATTCTGAACTACGAGGTCTTTGATCCTTGCCAAGGCAAGGTACGTAGGAAGCCTCCCTGAGGTTCAAGCCCATCATTCATTGGTCCTAACCATATTCACGTCGGTCCACCAAACCCCACCTAAACTATGAGGTCTTTGATCCTTGCCAAGCCAAGGTACGTAGGAAGCCTCCCTGAGGTTCAATCCCACCACCCATTGGTACTGAAAATCTTCACATTGGTTCCTACACCAACCTGAACTATGAGGTCTTTGATCCTTGCCAAGGCAAGGTATGTAGGAAGCCTTCCTAAGGTTTAAGCCCACCATCCATTGGTCGTTTCAACCCCCTTCATGTCAGTTCACCAACCCCATCCTGAACTACGAGGTCTTTGATCCTTGCTAAGGCAAGGTACGTAGGATGCCTCCATGAGGTTCAAGACCATCATCCATTGGTCCTGACCATCTTCACGTCGGTCCATCAAACCCCACATGAACTACGTGGACTTTGATCCTTTCCAAGGTAAGATACATAGGAATCCTCTCTGAGGTTCAATCCCACTATCCATTGGTCTTGATCATCTTCAGGACGATTCACCAAACCCAACCTGAACTACTAGGTCTTTGATCCTTGCCAAGGCAAGGTACGTAGGAAGCCTCCCTGAAGTTCAAGCCCACCACCCATTGGTACTGACCATCTTCACGTTGGTTCCTACACCAATCTGAACTACATGGACTTTGATTCTTTCCAAGGTAAGGTATATAGGAAGCCTCTCTGAGGTTCAAGCCCACTATCCATTGGTCCCATCCATCTTCACATCGGTTCACTAAAACCAACCTAAACTACGAGGTCTTTGATCCTTTCCAAGGCAAGGTACGTAGGAAGCCTACTTGAGGTTCAATCCCACCACCCATTGGTCCTGAACATCTTCATGTTGGTTCACCCATTCTATCCCAAACCATGTGGAATTTGATCCTTTCCAAGGCAAGGTACGTAGGAAGACTCCATGAGGTACCCAGCGGTCCTGGCCATCTTCACGTCGGTTCCCACCCCATCCTGAACTACATGGGCTTTGATCCTTGTCCCCTATACAGGGTACGTAGGAAGCCTCCATGAGGTTCAACCCCATCCGGCGGTAAGCTGTTGTGACCCCATCTGGCGGTAAGCCATTGTGACCCCATCCAACAGTAATCCATTGTAACCCCATCCATCGGTAATTCATCCCCCCCCCCAATCGATGGTAAGCCATTGAAGTCCCCAATCGATGGTAAGCCATCTTCAGATGAACTACGTGGACTTTGATTCCCTACCACAAGGATATGTAGGAATTATCTTCAAGGATCAATCCCAACACTACCATACCCTTCATGATGGTCCCATATCACTCTCCCTCCACTTCATTCAACTCTCCATCATCCATCCTGATTCTCACCTAGGCTGCCACATCCCGGTGGGATCATGTCATCCTCCTCCTTGCTGCTCCTAGCAGTACTTGGGGCGATTTCCATGTGTAAGCTCGAGCATGTATCCGGGTTGTTGTGCTTTATGTACGCCCTGATTCATCACCCCTTCGAACTACGTGGGTTTTGATCTATGTCGTCTACACAGGGTACGTAGGAATCCTCTATGAGGTTCAATCCCATCCAAAGGTAAACCTTGGTGTTCCCCCATTTTGGGGTGTACACTCCCTGATCTGCCCTCAGTAGTGTCTAGATCAGCCTTCACGGTGTGAAATCTTCCCTTTATGGGACACACCATCTTGGGTCTTCTCTTATTGAGTGTTCTGACCCATCTTCCTGGTAAACACTCCTGGAATGTACCAATCTGATCCATCTCTATGGGACGTTCTGATCACCCTCATTCCATCTCTGCAATATGTTAAACTCACGGCCTACCTCGTGTTAAACATGAGATGCCTGAGGAAAACCTCGGAAGACATGCCTTTAGCATAACCATCTCCACTAGACGTTAAACTCGTGGAATATCCTGTATTAAACATAGGAAGCTGAGAAAAACCTCAGAGACATGCCTCTGGCATAAGATACCTCGCGACTAACATGGGATACCTTGGGTTCTGCACCCTTGAGATTCCCTCTTATGAGAAAGAATACAGGGTCCCCAATATCCACGCATCTAGAGATTCCCTGACATGCCTGATGTTTTCATCTACTCCAACCGAAGGTTGCTTCCCTGACCAGACCCCTTGGAATATCCTGATAGAAGCAGTGTAATTAACTGGCGTCCATGAAGATATGGCACCGGTAACGAGATTCAAAAACCACGGCTTAATATTTAAGGGAGACTCGAACTAGGTAAAGAGTTCTAAGGAGGAATCCATGGAAGGAAGAACCGACATCCCATCATCTTGTTTTGATCAAGGAGCAAATATCCCTGAATAAGGAATGGATGTTGCCCACCTTTGGAAAGTAGGAATGCGGGGAAACAGCTATGTGTCCTCCACAAACAAATGTACATACCCCAGTGAAAGCATCGGAAATAAGATTATAGGGGATCAGTTCACTGTAGTGTTGTTATATGGAATCCTTGTTATGGGAAAATTATTATAATAATTTAATTCATGTTATTTTTTGATTTTTGGTGTGTTGAAATTTTTTTGGTGATGATGTGGTAATGATTTAGGGGGATGTGTGGTGGCCATGTAAAATAGGTGTGAAATGGATATATAGAGGTGGTGATGTTTTGAAATGAAGTGTGAGGTTCTATATATGTAAGAACCCGGATCTTCGTTCAGGTATGTTTTTCCTTTTTTATGGAGTTTTTAAGAAAAATGGTTTTTCTGGAAATTTTCAAAGTACACGCCGTGTACTTTCAGAGTACACGCCGTGTACTCTGTTCCGGCTCAAAGCTGTGTGCTAGCCATGTCCGGGCCACACACACGGTGTGTAAGGATGAGGTGGAGGCCTGTTTTTCGGAGTACAGAAAAAAATTGAAGTACACGTCGTGCACTCTAGAAGTACACGCCATGTACTTTCTTTTTTTTTCCTTAAACGGACCAGGGTCGCACCTAACCCCCATATTCGTCTTCTTCTTCAGTTTTAGACCGTCCGAGAGCATCCGTACGGCCGAATCTTCTCCGAGCTTCCGCCTCCCCGTCCGTTCTCCGATTCGAGCACGGTCGATTGCGTTGGAATAACAGCAGTGAGTTCTTCCTTCTGCTTGAGCCTTGTTTCTTGATTCCTCCTTGTTTTCAAGTTATCATGGGATGAACGTTTTGTGCATTTTCTCAGATCTACATCGTTATAAGAAGAATCTATCATTGAGGTTTACATATATCGATCTCCTAGGATCAAGGTTGGTGGTTTGTGCCTTTCCGTAGAAATTTGATGGATATTTTGTACAATTTCCACCAATACCCTTGAATGGGGTATTGCGTGTTTCCTGTTTTTCCCTTGTTACTTGCCTGCTTTTCTTGATTTCTTTAGTAGAGGTTATTGATTTTGATTAGAGGATTTTGTTTGTGCTCAGTTTGCTTTCCATGCTTGTTCTGCCTGTTTGGCGTTTAGCCAGTTGCCATGCCTAGTTGTAGGATTGTGGACTATTACCTTGTTTTGCTGTTGAGCCTTAGTTGATATCCAAGTAGTTCTTGAGGTTTACTTGGGTGATGTACACGCGCACTGAGCATGTATTACCTTTCACTCAGGACTGTGAGAACCTAGAGTAGTAGACCAAAGGGGGAATTGACGTAAGGGCTTCTCCAGAGTGTCTTTTAATCACGATGCGAGACCAAGGGGAGAATTGACGGAAGGGCTTCTCCAGAGTGTCTTTTAATTAAGACGCAGGCCATAGGGGGAATTGACGTTGAGTGCTTCCCCAGAGAGCCTTTAGCATGATACAAGACTATAGGGGGAATTGACGGTGAGTGCTTCCCCAGAGAGTCTTATTAATTATGTAGTTGAACCAGAGAGGTGAGACTGTGTGTGCCTCCCAGAGGGTTTCTAGTACTTAGAGGTTAAACCATAGGGGTTAGACTGTGAGAGATACCCAGAGGGTTACCTATTTTCTTCTTGTTGCTGACGACTTACTTGTGTGCTATGCTTGTTAGAACTGTGGATTGTAGCTGTTTGTGCTTTGCTGTTTACTACTTCTTGTTTTAGTACTTCCATGTATTCATTGACTGTTAGGCACAAATCTTTGGGTGATTGCCTACTCGGATTATATATCACACCCTGTTTGGGCCATGATTTTGGGCCCAAGCAGATTATGTTTCTGCAGGTATAGACAAAGGCAAGCGCCCTTCTACTTCAGGGGCTTGACTGCATCAGGAGCTGGGGAGCATGGGACCGAGCCGTGGCTCGCGATGCTGAGGAGATTATTTGTTTTTGTTTTTCACTTGGTTTCAGTTGTATTTCAGCATGTTGTTGTGTTTGTTGTTTTCCTTAGATACTTGTACCTGCTGCATCATTTTCATCGTAGTTATATATCTACATTGCTTCCATTGTTTGGTTTATGTTGTTGTGCATGTCGTGTACCGCTTCCGTTGTTTATTTTTGTTTTTTTACCTTGTATACCTTACCGAATGAGGGAATAGTTTCCCCACCAACTTACCAAGGCCCTCACTGCTAGTCGGCAGCCTCTGGTGTTTGGGGAAACGCGCTTGAGGTCATGTGGCGAACCGGGTACGGGGCACCAATGGAGGGGCTCCAGACTCAGGACGTTACAAAGTGGTATCAGAGGTGGTTCTTTTCTCTTGCTTTACTGTTTGGAGACCTTAGCCAGGGATAGGACAGATTTGGTACTTGGCATTAAGATGTGCTCGGGATTAGTTAACCCGTTTATAGGGAAAATCCATACTACCTCGTTAATTGCAGTTTTCTGGTTTTGAGATTTTATGGTTGGTATGTTTTCACCTAGAGTGATTCGTATGACTTGTGCGGTTATTGTTTTTATATTTTGGTTCTATTTCTGTCGCAACCCAATGAGATGAGGGTATTCCATCTCATGCATCATATAGGAACTTGTAGAAATCACATGTCATGCATTCTTGTCATGCCATCTAGGGTGCATTAGCGATTGCATGCTGTTGTGATAGGCTCTGTGTAAAATTATGCATGCTGTTGTGATAGATGCTTGATAGATTCTCTGCTGTTATGTTAGGAAACTGTTTGTTTTGTTCCTTGATTAAAAATTAATGCCAAATTTTGGTTCTTTAGGTGTTATGGGCCCTCACAGATCGGAATTTGGAACCTTTCGCCTTACTTTTGTGTTCTGGAATTCTGTGCAGTTTCTGAGCTACTGCCCAGAAAAACCCAGAACACACGGCGTGTACTTTTTAAATACACGTCGTGTAGTTTTTAGGCCATGTCACTAACCGTGTGAGCAGAACACGGTGTCGTAGGAGTAACTTCAAGAACAAGCCTTGTACCATTGGTACACGTCGTGTGAGTTTGGAGCCGTGTACCCGGTCGTGTCACTAACAACACGGGTTGGGGAAGCTCGGGTAGAACATGCCGTATCCATAGGGAACACGCCGTGTAGTCTTTTCCAGGTACACGGCCATGTCACGAACAACACGGGCCAGCGTTACCTTCCTTTCCACATGTCGTGTTTGTTCGGAACATGCCGTGTAGTCATTCCAGGTACCCGGCCATGTCACGAACAACACGGGACGGTATCACCTTCACCTATGCACGCCATGCTTGTTCGGAGCACGCCGTGTAAGGTCCAGCCGCGTAGACGGCTGTGTACTCAACAACACGGACCGCCAAAGCCTCATCTATTTCACGCTATGTTTGATTCGAACACGTCGTGTAGTCTCAGGTTGAGTCTGACCGTGTGGGTTAGTCATGTAAGGAGACTCGGGCAGGGGAATAGTTTTCAAGTACATGCCATGTGTTGGAGTCAACACGCTATGTAGGTTGAAGTGTACACAACTTGTAGTTCAGGGGTACACGCCCATTTTAGTGTCTTAAGTAAACACACCGTGTAGTTTTTATACACGCCGTGTAGTCATTTTTTGCAATCTTGTGTGTTTTTTCCCCTGTCTCTGTTTTGTACTCTTGTGTTCTATGTCCATGTTTTCCTAATCTAAGGTGTTCTTTTGATCCTTCAGAGCTATGGCTCTGAGACGTCCTCCGGTCGTACGTCTATTTTCAGGCAGTGATCAGATTCCAGACAAGGCTGGTTAGGGGACTCCACAGTTGGACTTTCCTCCAGTGGTGGATCACTTCTGAGATGTCTTTCCAGAGGAATTTTTAGGTTTGCCTCCGAAGCGTGAGGTATAATTTTCTATTGAGGTCATTCCAGGAGCGGCACTGGTGTCCATTCCTCCCTATAGGATGGCCACACCTGAGTTTCAGGAGCTCAAGAAGCAGTTGGAGGAGCTACAGGCTAAGGGTTTCATCCGACCCAGTACTTCTCCTTGGGGTTCGCCTGTCCTATTTGCAAAGAAGGCAGACGATACCCTTCGGCTTTGTGTGGATTATCGAAAGCTGAACCAGTTGACGGTCAAGAACCGATATCCATTGTCGTGGATTGATGACCTTTTCGATCAGCTTCGAGGAGCCTGGGTGTTCTCGAAGATCGACTTGAGGTCCGATTATCATCAGTTGCGCGTTAGACCATCAGATATACCTCTGACAGCCTTCAGGAGTAGGTACGGTCTTTACGAGTATACGGTCATGCCCTTCGGACTCACGAACGCACTTACAGTTTTTATGGCACTGATGAACCGAGTGTTCCATCCTTACTTGGATTCCTTTGTCGTGGTCTTCGTGGATGATATCTTAGTGTACTCTCACACTCGACACGACCATACCACCCATCTTGAGATCGTTCTGAGTACACTAAGTGAGCATCGGCTTTATGCTAAACTCTCGAAGTGCCACTTCTAGATGGATCAGATTCACTTCTTGGGTCACGTTATTTTAGAGGCAGGAGTATCTTTGGACCCAGCGAAAGTGAGAGCTATAGTTTCCTGGGAGCAGCTGAAGAACTTTTTTGAGGTACGGAGCTTCCTAGGGCTGGCTGGATACTACAGACGCTTAATTCGGAACTTTTCTCATGTAGCAGCACCCTTGACAGGTTTGACCAAGAAGGGGGCGAGGTTCTTATGGTCAGATTCTTGTGAGTCAGCCTTTCAGGAGCTAAAAGGGAGGTTGACGTCAGCACCGATACTAGTCTTGCCAAAGCCAGGAAAGAGCTACACTATTTACTGTGATTCTTCGGGTATCGGGCTGGGAGATGTGCTTATGCAGGGAGATGGATTCATTGTTTACTGGTCTCGACAGTTGAGGCCACATGAGAGGAACTACCATACGCACGATCTGGAGTTGGCAGCTGTTGTCCATGCCTTGCGCTATTGGAGACACTATCTTCTGGGAGAGCACTTTGTGGTCTTCACTGACCACAAGAGTCTCAAGTATATCTTCACTCAGCGTGATCTGAATCTGAGGTAGCGTAGGTGGGTTGAGTATCTAAAGTCTTTTGACTTCGATCTTGCCTATACGCCGGGAAAGGGCAACGCCGGGAAAGGGCAACGCCGTGGCAGATGCGTTGAGTAGGAGAACTCAGATTCAGGCAGTTCAGGAGGATAGTAGTGAGTGGCAGCTGATGGATCTATTCTCTGAGATGCATCTAGAGGTTCACGACAGCCGAGGACAGACTTTTATATCTTCTGTAACTGTTACCTCCACGCTACTTGATCGGGTACGGATGAGGCAGCTATCAGAATCGGAAGGCTTAGTCCTGTGAGAGAGTGTGTCAGGAGAGGACCCTCTTCCTAGATGGACAGTGGGCGAGGATGAGATCTTTCATTTCCAAGGACGCGTATGGGTTCCAGCAGACATACGCGAGGAGCTGATGTGGGATTTCCATTCCTCACTTTGGGCAGTTCATCCTGGCGTCACCAAGATGTATCAGGATCTTCATCGCCAGTACTTGTGGCCAGGTATGAAGAAGGATGTTGCTAGTTTTGTCATGAGATGTTCTACTTGTTAGCAGGTGAAAGTAGAGCATCAGCGACCAGCAGGCCTTTTACAGCAGTTACCCATTCTGGAGTGGAAGTGGAACGATGTTGCGATGGACTTCGTGATTGGGTTGCCGAGGTCACCATGAGGGAACGATGCTGTTTGGGTTTTCGTCGACAGACTTACGTAGGTTGCTCACTTCTTTCCGATCAAGTAGACCTTTAGTTTCGATGATCTGGGATGACTTTACATCAGAGAGATTGTGCATCTACATGGAGTTCCGCGCTCTATTGTTTCAGACAGAGATGCGCGCTTTACCTCTCGGTTCTGGCAGGGAGTTCAGAAGGCCTTGGGTACACAGGTACTTTTGAGTACAGCATACCATCCCCATACTGATGGCCAGTCCGAGTGCACGATCCAGGTGCTTGAGGATATGCTCCGAGCTTGCATCCTTGACTTTGGTGGTTCTTAGGAGAAGCATATTCCTCTGGTGGAGTTCGCCTACAACAACAGTTTCCAGGTCACCATTCATATGGCGCCATACGAGGCTTTGTATGGTAGGCTATGCCGATCACCCTTATGCTGGCTAGAGGCAGGATAGGAATCTTTTCTGGGACCTCATCTTGTATAGGAGACTTCAGAGCAGATAGAGCTGATTCAGAAGAGGATGGCTACAGCACAGTCTTGGCAGAAGTCTTATGCTGATCAGCGGAGACAACCTCTGGAGTTCGAGGTCGATGATCAGGTTTTCCTACTTGTCGCACCAAGGTTGGGACACAAGAGGATTCAGAGATAGGGTAAACTTTTACCGCGGTACGTTGGGCCGTTTGAGGTCTTAGAGAGAGTGGGGCCGATCGCCTATCAGTTGCATCTACCTCAGAGGTATCGGTCCATGCACGACGTCTTCCACGTCTCTCAGCTCCAACGTTACTTTTCAGACCCATCTCACGTCTTTCAGCCTGAGGAAGTCGATCTTGAAGCGGATGCGTCGTTCGAGGAGCATCCTATCCGGATTGTTGATCGTGGTACGAAGGTTCTCCGTGGGCGGTCTGTTCCTCTGGTACGAGTGCTATGGTAGCACGGGCGAGTACAGGACGAGACCTGGGAGAGGGAGGCCGATGTACGATCGTAGTGGCCAGAGTTGTTCAGGGATTCTTCTTCTCTACCTCGTTAGGGAAATTCGGGGATGAATTTCTTTAAGGGGGGGAAGTTTGTAAGAACTCGGATCTTCGTTCAGGTATGTTTTTCCTTTTTTCTGGAGTTTTTAAGAAAAATGATTTTTTTGGAAATTTTCAAAGTACACGCCGCATACTTTCTGAGTACATGTCGTGTACTCTGTTCCAGCTCGAAGCCGTGTGCTGGCTGTGTCCGGGCCACACACATGGTGTGTAAGGCTGAGGTGGAGGCCGGTTTTTCAGAGTACGGAAAAAATTGAAGTACACGTCGTGTACTCTAGAAGTACACACCGTGTACTTTTTTTTCATTAAACGGACCGGGGTCGCGCCTAACCCCCATATACGTCTTCTTCTTCAGTTTTCAACCATCCGAGAGCGTCCGTACGGCCGAATCTTCTCCGAGCTTCCGCCTCGTCGTCCGTTCTCCGATTCGAGCAAGGTCGATTGCATTGGAATCGTAGCGGTGAGTTCTTCCTTCTGCTTGAACCTTGTTTCTTGATTCCTCCTTGTCTTCAAGTTATCATGGGATGAACGTTTTGTGTGTTTTCTCAGATCTACGTTGTTCTAAGAGGAATCTGTCATCGAGGTTCACGTATATCGATCTCCTAGGATCGAAGTAGGTGGTTTGTGCATTTCCGTAGAAAGTTGATGGATATTTTGTGCAATTTCCACCAATACCCTTGAATGGGGTATTGCGTGTTTCCTGTTTTTCCCTTGTTACTTTCCTGCTTTTCTTGATTGATTTAGTAGAGGTTATTGCTTGTGATTAGAGGATTTTGTTTGTGCTCAGTTTGCTTTCCATGCTTGTTCTGCATGTTTGGCGTTTAGCAAGTTCCCATGCCTAGTTGTAGGATTGTGGACTATTACCTTGTTTTGCTGTTGAGCCTTAGTTGATAGCCAAGTAGTTCTTGAGGTTTACTTGGACGAATTACACATGCACTGAGCATGTATTACCTTTCACTCAGGACTGTGAGAACCTAGAGTAGTAGACCAAAGGGGGAATTGACGGAAGGGCTTCTCCAGAGTGTATTTTAATCACGATGCGAGACCAAGGGGAGAATTGACGAAAGGGCTTCTCCAGAGTTTCTTTTAATTACGACGCGGTCTACAGGGGGAATTGATGTTGAGTTCTTCCCCAAAGATCCTTTAGCATGATACGAGACTATATGGGGAATTCACAGTGAGTGCTTCCCCAGAGAGTCTTCTTAATTACGTAGCTGAACCAGAGGGGTGAGACTGTGTGTGTCTCCCAGAGGGTTGCTAGTACTTAGAGGTTGAACCATAGGGGTTAGACTGTGAGAGCTACCCAGAGGGTTACCTGTTTTCTTCTTGTTGCTGACGGCTTACTTGTGTGTTATGCTTGTTAGAACTGTGGATTGTAGCTGTTTTTTCTTTGCTGTTTACTGCTTCTTTTTTTAGTACTGCGATGTATTCATTGATTGTTAGGCACAAATATTTGGGTGATTGACTACTGGGATTGTATCTCACACCCTGTTTGGGCATTGCTTTTAGGCCCAAGCATATTATATTACTACAGGTATAGATAAAGGCAAGTGTCCTTCTACTTCAGGGTCTTGACTGCATCAGGAGCTGGGGAGCATGGGACCGAGCTGTGGCTCGCGATTCTGAGGAGATTATTTGTTTTTATTTTGCACTTGGTTTCAGTTGTATTTCAGCACGTTGTTGTGTTTGCTGTTTTCCTTAGATACTTGTACCTGCTGCATCATTTTCATCATAGTTATATATCTACATTGCTTCCGTTGTTTGGTTTCTGTTGTTGTGCATGTCGTTTACCACTTCTGTTGTTTATTTTTGTTTTCTTACCTTGTATACCTTACCGAATGAGGGCATAGTTTCCCCACCGACTCACCAAGACCCATGCTGCTAGTCGGCAGCCTCTGGCATTCGGGGAAACGCGCTTGAGGTCATGTGGCGAACTGGGTACGGGGCACCAGTGGAGGGGCTCTGGACTCGGGACGTTACAATATATATGGTGGGGTTATTTGGTTATGTAGAGGTATGAATTGATATGGTAATATTATATAATGTGGTTATATTTAAGCATGGATGAATTGAAAACAAGATGAGGTTTTTGTGTGTTAATTTTATAGGCACTTATTTTTTATTGATTTTAGTGGTGGATTTTGGTGTTTTGATAAGGTTTTTCATTCATTTTTATTTGATCTTTCTTTATAATATTTTGAATCCATTAATTTTATATTTGATTATTAACCTTGTAATTATTGAATGTTTCTTATATTTTTTTGTATCTTTATTTGATTCAAGTTCTTATCTTTTTAAAGCAAGGTTTTCATTTACTGATATCATAGACTTGGTTAAGCCTATATTAACACTATTTGTGCTTTTATTATTGATTCTCACTACCTATTATAATTTTTTATATACAGATGGGTATAGAAGTCCTAAAAGGGTTCCATTTTAATGGACTAATGGTATGTAATAGTATAGGAAAACTCAACTATCCCCAAGTGGAAATCCAAAACTCTTCCAAAGTGAAGGAAACAAGCATAGAACATGTACTTAAGAATCTGTATAGAAAGTTCTATCTGAGCATATTTCTAATAATATTATTCCTTGATTAACTTTACTTGAGATCCCATCGCCTCCTAGAGGCCTCTCTAAAAACAAGATATGAATCAGGGATCTCTATCAGAAGCTATAACAGATAGAACATCATGAAATCTAATTTTTTCCTACACATATAGATTCCCTAAGTCCTCATATTTTTTCATATTTTGAATGGTAACAAATTGAGATGATTAAGTCAATCAGTCAACTACCACCCATATCTCATTCTTTCCTTGAGGTTTATGTGGAAAACCAACCAAAAAGTATATTGATATCTCTTCCCACTTTCAAGTCAGCATAAGAAGTTGCTAAAGTGGGACAAAAGGCTTCTAATTATCATATTTAATCTGATGAAAAGCATAACAATGAGAAAAAAATCAGTAATTTCCCATCTTAAACCTGATTACCAAAAAAAATTCCTCGTATCATAAAACATATTCATGGTGCCAAGGTGTACCTACCATTGGTAATTATAGAAATCCTTCATAATATCCTTCCTCATAAATAAAGGAATTATATATCATTTATGGAAGTATAGGATACCCTTAGAAGATAGAGATAATTAACCAATGGTTTCCCACTATAAATAGAATCCCTAATGCCTCAGAACTCATCATCATGTTGTCGTTCCTTGAGAATTGTCTCGAGAAGTGAGGAATGTAATTAAACACTCAATGAAATAACGATGTTCTCATGATCCCAAACTCCCAAGTGTATATGTTTAAATAGATCCATTAGATTCCATTCCTTGGAATATTATTTCATAGCATGGGATGGAAGTTTCCCACTCTGATCATTTACAATGACATTTCTCTTACCAGGAGTGTAGATGATGTTGAAATCAAAGGAATGTTGGTATTCCACCCACTACCTCTATCGAACATTTTTATATTTTTTAGAGAAGATATAACTCAAGATTTTATGATTGTATTTGATGGTAAACCTTTCACTAAAAAGGTTGTACTACCAACTCTTTAGAGTATGCATTATAGTTTTGAGTTCTAGATCATACATGGGATAGTTCTTTTGATGAGGTTGAGTTAACAAGAACCATAATCCACTATGTGATCACCTTGCATAAGAACGTTGTAACAACCTAGAATTATATCAATGGAAATTCCCTTCTTATAATTATTCCATATAGTATAAATCATATAAAATCACATATAGAACACGATAAAACTTTATAAATGAAGAATGAATGAAATAAGAGGTATTTCTAGAAGTTATGGAACCTAAACTAATGGAATAGTAACATAACCTATGGAATAGTAATGTGACCCTTAATAATAATAACTCAACCAATAGAATAGTAACCTCAATTGTGAAATTATAAATAAAATGTAGAAATATTGTAAATGATAACATGATATAATTGTATCATGGTATAAGTAAATAAATATTTTAAAAATTATTAATTAAGTGATGGTATTTTTATAAAAAATAAATGTTTATTTATAATTTTAGAATTAATATAATTATTTAAAAGAAAATTTATTTTCATAAAATATATTCATAAATTAAAAAAATCTTATTATTATAAGATTAATTTATGATACCTTAATTAATTTTTCAAAGTGTTGTAAAATCAGTTATAATTTTAAAATCAGTATTTTATAAGTAAATGATGATTTTAATTAACAATTAAATTTATCATATTTAGAAAATTTATTTCATAAAATGGATTTCATTTTTAAATTTTATGCATCAAAAAATGGTTAGGGTAAATTTTTGGGATTTTTTCTAAAATACTTGAATTTTTGGTGAATAGTAGAATATGATAATTTATTATAAAAGTTAAATATAAGAATTATTGAGTCATAGATGATGTAAGCCCAAAATATCAAACTCTAATTCATTATTTTAATATATTTATTGATATTTCTCAAACTATTCATAGTCTTGAGCCAAAATAATAAACTAATGAATTAAATAATCAAAAAACACCCCTCTCCTCCACTATAAATATCACCCCTTCTCCTCACACCTTTCAAACTTTTAACCTTGTAAAAATTATGCCAATTAATTTTCCTAGGTATATACCCCATGTCAAGGATCCCTTGGTATTATAAAAATACCAAACCCATTTCCCTAATGAGGTTCTCAAGGAGGATAAATTCAAGAGGTAAAATCCACTTTCATTTTCTTTTAATTTCTTTTCAATTTCTTTTATTTTATTATTCTATCATCACCTACCCTTATCCAAGTGGAATGAAAACTCCATTATCTTATATATACTATAATTTTATCATGTAAATGGAATAATTAATCATCATTTATCTTCCCCTCTCATATTTTACAAAAAATGAAAACATTGTCTATGATGTATTAATTTATCACATTCAAGCACGATGAAGTTTTAAATTTCCATTATATCCTTCAATACTACTCATAAAACCATTTTTATGGTTAAAAATGATTATAATATATTTATTAAATATTATTTAATGTTCTGGAACCATTTTATATTCATAATATTGATTAATAAAAAACTAGTTTGTGATGATCGAAAAACTGCCCAAAATAATCTAAACGATTATCACTAACATCTTATCTAATTACTCATCATCACCCCAAATTACCAAATGAATTATATAACAATTTAATCTTATATATATTAATTAATAACATATAATTTCAATTCTGTACAACTATTCTCATTTTACATGATTTTTCGTACATGTATACAAGTAAACCAATCATGAAAACCAAGGAAATCAATGCTCCTGAACGATGAAATTGAATCTCAAAACCCATAAAAAAGGCCATAAATTAATTTAATAAAATTATAATAAATAAAATACATGTATAAAATTTTCTTAATTAATTAATTAATGTATTTAATCTAATTATCCAGGACATTAAGATCAAGTACAGAACCATTTCGAACATAAGGTAAGGGATTCTCTCTAAACCCCCATTTTTCCTTCGGGTTACGTTTTCTCTCTCTTTATCCCAATGTAATTATTAATTATTATTATATAATCATCCTAAATTATATTTTTATTTTCCAAAATTATGTATTCATCCCAATTATTTTTTCTTTAATGGGAAAATATGTGTTTTATAAGTTTCTCTTCTCAATTCTTCTCAATAAGCAAGCCCGATTAATGGGAACTTACCGATTTCTTACTCATTTTTTAGTACACTCTATAATATGTTTTAAGATACCATTATTTTTATAAAATAAATAATTTCATCATGAAAAAAATATCTTGGTTAATTTCTGGTTTTATGAAAACAAATATGTCTTTTCCTCTTTAAACGCTCTTTAATATTTTCCTGAAACCGCACTAAAATGTTTCATTTATAATAAATATTAAATGCTATTTTTAAATGTTTTAACTTAATATTGACATAAATTATCATGATTTATTCCTATTTTATCTTATTAATGTCCAAATTTTATTTAAATTCATTCTTTCATGGACACCATTGTGATATTCTCTTTTGTTATGCCTTACAGCATGATTATGATACTCAATTCTTTCTATGGGTAACCCTTATGCTCAATTATTCATGTGGAAAGAATTTTCATGAAAATGTTATGATGGGTGTACCCAAATAGAACTCCAATGCATTGGATAATGTTTAGTCTCATGAGATTTCATGTTCAGATAGGAAGTGAACATGATTCCTTTATGGGACTTTGTCCACCATGTGATATAGTCTTGGTAGTTAGCCTTGACTCATGTTTATGTCATGTTATATGTTGTTTCCACATTTTTATGTTACCATTATTATATGTTACCATGTTATAAATATTATTCTTCCTTATGTTTATTTATGTTCTATGCCTTTTATGTCATCATGTTATGCCTTCTAGCCCATGTGTTATGTTTTATTACTATTCTTATTCCCTTACTAGGCTTATTAGCTCGTCTCTTTTGTTCATGTATTCCCCAAGTTATCCTATGAAGATGTAAGATCTCAGTGGAAGTTAGGATATCATTATGGATATTAAATAAAATAATTTTTTTATTTTGGTTTCATGTTTTCAAATTATGTACCTAATCATCCAAAGACACTAGACATTATGATCTTTGGCTTGTGATTTGATGGTTAATTTTTCTTAAAATCATGTAATAATATGTGTAATAGGATAGGGTATTTATATAAGTATACAAAATAGGAACTTGGTGCATTAAATAATACCATATATCCCTACCTTACTTTTGGAAGAGTTAATACAGGAACTGAAGTCAACCTATACTTCAACTCATCAAATGAAACCTAAAATTTTGAGTCGCATAGGGAATTTACTCCCTTGTGATTAAAATCATTCAATAGAGAATCCAAATTTGATAAGTCCTTCAAAAAAAGTTATAATACCCAAGAAATCCTTGGAAGCTCTAAATCTCAAATAAATTTTGTGATTCTTTCTAAGTCATAACAATTTTTACCTTCCAATGACAGACTGAAATACCGTGTTCAAAAACCATGTGTCCCAAGAACATTAACTCTTGAATATATAAACTAAATTTATAAATCTTGGAATAATGTATATGTTTTTTCAAGATATCTAGAATTACTCTCAAGTGATGCACCTGGTTCTCCTTGATCTTAGAGTAAACCAAAATTTCATCTACAAATACCACTACAAAAGAATAGAGGTACTGGTGGAATATCATGTTCATCAATGTCATAAACATAGTAGGAGAATTGGTCAAGCCAAATTTAATAACAAGGTACTCATAATGCCCATACCTACTCCTCAATGTAGTCTTAGGGATATCAGATTCCCTGATCCTATACTGGTGATAACCAGATTGGAGATCAATTTTTATGAACCACTACACCCCTTTTATTTGCTCAAAAAATCATCAATTCAGGGGAAAATATATTTTATCATAACCATTACCCTTTTGATCTTCTTATGGTATCCATAAAGGAAAATGGTTCTATCAATATTCTTATAGAAAAGAATAGGTGTTTCTTAAACTGACATGTTGGGTCTAATAAATACCTTGGGAAACAAGTCATCCAATTGAGTCTTTAAATCCTTTAGTTCAATTGGTTTCATTCGGTAAGAGTGAATAGAAATAGGTTACGTGCCTCATGATAAGTAGATAAAGAACTCCACCTCCCTAGTAGGTGGAAAACTAGAAAATCCTAATAAAAATACACTGGGAAACTCAACTACAACTGGAAGAACATTATCACCTAAATAATCCCACTCTAGTTCAAAAGAAAAAATGGATATCATCCTACCTGACTCTAGAAGAGGTGGTCCATCTTGACTCTGACTCAGGTCCCATTCTCCCTAAAAAAATGTCATGCTTCATCAAGAAAACTAAAGGAGACCTACTAAAGCTAAAAGTTGATGCAAGATTAATGAGTGATTGGACAATCCATTCCAAGAATAACATTCAAAGGCTTCATATTCAAAACCAAAAATTCCCAAACAATCTTGACATCTGATAAAGAGAGATTAAAATAAGGTAATCAAATACCCTACTCTCTCTTTTTCCTAAAAGGTGTAACAATCTCCATAACATAATTCATGAGCTCCATGATAATATTAAACAATTCCACAATATGTGTAAATATTTATGAAATTAGAGGCACCAATATTAAACAAAGAAATAACAAAATATGAAGTAATGGTAATGGTACCTATCAATATCCTAGGACCCACATCATTTTCTCCAATATACTCATCTATTATGTGAATAATCTTCATTCCTAATGTCTATGGAAGGAACCCCTTTCTTCTTGAATCATCTAATTATGACGTAGATCCTCCCAGTACTATTAAGACTATACCACTATAAAAAGTGATAAATACATACAAAAACCTCTACCGACTTAGGAATCCACAATAACTACAAATATTCAGTGTCTCTGTGCAATAATTCTTCGAGTACCTGACTTTGTCATACTGAAAACAAGTAAGTGGTCCTTTACCAAATACTACAAAAGATTTAGAAGAAGTCTACTATTGAGATATACCACTATAGTTTCCACTATGAGACTCATATCGATCCCTATTCCCTTTAAAGGGACCATACAAGATACTTTTAGTAGTAATAGGAACTCCCATCAAACATGGCTTACCAACCAAGTCAAGTTCATCCATCAAGGCTCTATCCATAACTTCTGCATATGAGGTGAGATTCAAAAAAAATAAGAACAGATATTTAATCAATAGACCATATCAAACCTATAGGATTTTAGTTTCTCGTTTGATACCACCTTAGGTGAGATATGAATGAGTTCTACAAAACGGTTGGCATATTGAGTCATGGTTTGATCACCTTTCTTGAGTTTAGGGAACTCCATTGACTTAGATACCACTGTTGATTATAGATAGATTTTTTTCATGAAGAGAGACATGAATTCTTTCTACTCCAAGAACACATTCTTCCAGGAATGAACTATCAAATTAAACCACCATATATTAGTCCCTTTAAGTTTAAATAAAACATATTTCACCTTAATGGGATCTGGAATCTCCAAAAAATCAAAGTTACTCAACCTTCTTCAACTATTCTTCTACCTCCTAAGGATCATTAGTACCCTAAAATGTAGGTGGTTTGATGTGAATAAACTCTTGGAATGATATTTGTTATGATACCTATAGGGTATAACCATTATAGCCTGCATAGAATAGGTGTATCTAATTGGCCTAAATCTTGGTCCACACACACAACAACTAACACATGGTTTTTATTCAATGGAGGGATCACTTGTCATGGTTTATCAACATATCCCTCCTTAGGCATATTAAAACATATTATTAGGGGAATGGTACTGCACAACATCAATAAATAACAAGGTAAATATTAATCAATGGATATGGGATCATCAATTCCATCAATCAAAACTCAACTAGGGAACAAAAAAATAGATCAAATATTAGGGAGAAGTCTAGAATCAGATCAAACGACTCCTAAAAGATAATTTTTTCCCAATGTCTCATTGTAACTTAAGGCTCTTTGTGAACATAAATGGTTAGGAACTTGCTCGTAACATACCCCTTAATTCCCAACAATCCTATCTCTTATCTACCAAGACATCACAAATAGTATACTGACATCAATGAATAGGAACGACCACTCTCTACACAAATGTTTTGTGAACCAACATAGATATCCTACTGAGACAGTGCCCAAATCAGTCCTAACATGTCCTTAAGGGTGTTCCCAATCCCCATGGGATAGCGACAAATTCATGGGAATCATATAAAAACAATAGGGAACAATCTCTCCATAAGATTAAGTCAAAATGTAAAGTAGTGAATAATAAAAAATAAACAGTCGGTATGCCAAACACTCCATAAGGGAGAGAACCATAAGGAAACAGATATAACTCTAAAAAATAGATCATCAACCCAGTTCATCAGAAATACCATCAATAAATCATCCTCATATCTCTAAGTAACAAGTGGATCACACATTCCATCGGTCACCACTAACTCTAAAGGTCCCACTGATCAAGTAAACCCACCAACTATGAGTGGTGATTTCCTTTTCAATGGACCTGGAATAATAAAATCTATAAATTCACAAAGGAAAAGGTATGTTATAATTAAAATTTCCCCGTAGGATCTCACCAAGAATTTCAGAAGAAATCTATAATAAATAAAACAATTATGCTCAATTTTAGATAAAACATGGCATGAAAATATTTTCTCAGTTTGAATAAAAACATGATTTATAAAAAGAATCAATGAGTAATAGGAAACAAGTTTCAAAGTGTACTTATATCAAATTAAGCAGATAAAAATTTCTTTATCAAAGATTGCATGAATAAATGTTTTTATCAAAATAGATGTGAGTAAATCATTTACAATAAATCATCAGTGTGTAAAATCATTTTCAAACATAGCATCATGGTTAAAAGAACTAGGGTTAAGTTAGTACATGGATTCTCACACATATCAATGAATTAAATATCCATGTGTATACAAATCCTTAAATCTAAGTCTTAAGGGGAATAAAAGAACACCCCAAGGAATGAACTCTCTACCCTCATCAAATTTTAACTAGATTTGTCATCTTCAATCCATTTATAGGTAGATATAATACATTACCAATGTGTGTTCTCCCCAACTATCTACCTAGGATACCATGTAATTCAATAAAATAAAACATACAATGGTTTGACATTAAATTCATTCAATCTCAAATTAGTCAATCAATCATTTCAAACCGGCCCCAAGTTCAAGATTTAAAAACATGCCTTTAATTTAAAAAACCATACATCAAATGGTTTTCATAAAAATATCATTTATGTCATTTAAAATCATCTCATTTCAAATCATAAATCATTTCATGCCTTTTCATCTCATAAAAATCATGATACAAACCATTCATTCAAAATCAATATCATTTTTTCAAAAATCCACACTTTATTTCAAAATCCATTTTTAATGGAATTTTATCACACACATGTAAACCATGCCATTTCAAATAATTTATCAAGAGACTCAATTCAATTATTGAAAATCAATTAGAAACCCACTTCAAGATAAGAAAGCATCAAAGTTTTCATTTGATAGAGTTTTCCTTATGAACCCACATACCTCAAATAAGATCAACCAACACCCACATGGGATCCACCAATGGGAAGAAAAAAAGATAGGATTGATCAAAGGATAATCCTATAAACACAAATCATCAAGTTAAGATCTAGATCCATCAACAACATGAGGATCTTCCACTCTCAAAGAGAGAGAAAGACGGGGAAAGGGGAGATCATTACATGGAGATTATAATTAACCAGAGAGATCCAACATAATAAATGATACTTCAATCCATGAAGAAAAAAGGTTTGGAGATCCAGAATCACCTCTAGAGAGTTTCCAAGTACTAAAGGATCATATTAGGTTTCATTAGGGGAAGTTTGGAGTTTAAAATGGGAATTTTAGGAATTAAATTAATAAAATTAGAGAATTAAATTCTCATCACATAGTTTGTCCACATAGTTTGGAAAATTGTGCACTAACCATACACCTCTTACTGGGATACTAGAGAGATATGTATGTTTTGGACACACGATTTGACAAAATGCATACCAATTATACACCCCCACCTAGTCTATTAGAATAGGTTGCATGGTTTGGATGCACAATTTGAGGGTTCAGTCTAATGGTTTTCACTAACCATTCACCCTACTCTAGAACTGAAAAACAAGTTACATGGTTTCTTGGCCTGACTAGCAGGTTTTCTCTAACCATGTGTCAACAGTGAACAAGCCCAAAAACTTCCAAAAAATCTCTAAAAGTTACCCAAAATAACTCAAGGAAATATCCAAACAAGAAATTATCAAAACAAAGGTATAAAAGTACCTAAAATATAGTAATGGGATATCACATGAACTTCCTCATAACTCTATCAACATGGTTCCACTCAAAAATATGAAAATGAATAAGCGGTACGATGCCTGTAATGGCTACAAACATCATCATATAGTGTGAATCTGGAGGATAGGACCAACATATGGAATCAATAAAACCTAGAACATAAAAAATGAATATATAATTAATAAATGAAATAATTTACAACACACAATTTTAATTTTAGTATATAATTAATAATCATGTATTTCGTCTGGTTGAAGACTATCCAACATAAGTCTATAAGTGTAGAAATCGTGTTTGTAAGTATTTGAATATTGATGGGTCTGTCTCCATCTACATATATCATTTTAAAAGTTATAGTTTCATAATATAAATTGAAGATTTTAATTTTTACATAGGAAAAAATATACCATCGTCTACACAAGGTGTCTTATAAAATATTGGCAGGTAATGGTGTGCACACATGTGGAGCGAAGTGAGGGATGTGCTCCCATACCCACATCTATATAAGAATAACATATCTGATAATCTATATATTATATATGGTTCATGTGATACATTTTGCTCTATATTTATAAGAAACACATGTAGACTCCCAAAAATAATGCCATGTATTGTCCAGATCCTCAAGTAACGGTAAATACATCAAATGAAAAAATATAGTAAAATGATCGATGAAGATCATTCCACTAATAATACTTAGAATATATTCATGGGAAAATATCAGTATGGTGATCACATCAACATAATCAAGTAAATGGGTGAATTTATAATCTATCCATGGAATACATAGCTGAATACTTATGACAAACCAACCATCTCCATGGATCTCAATGACTAGTAGTCTCTCAACTAAATCAAAAAAAATCACCAGTAAATCATCCTTACATAGCCTCACCCTCAATAAGGAGGCCCAACATAAGGGAGAAATCCTCAAGGGTGATTTTTATCGCACCCTCTGGTAGATGAAAAGTATGTGTCTCCATCTTTTATCTCATTATAAGGGCTCTAATGAGATTGTGATCAATAGAGTTGAAATCACACATCGTTTCACCATGTAACCTTTAATTTCGAATATATGGGATAATGGTAGGAGAGGGTTCATCATAATGGAAGTGGTGTGACCTCCATATGCTCAAATCATGAATATGATACACCTCTAAGAAAGGATGGTAAATATTTCTATCCTAGAAGGTGATAAAATGAGTTTATTCCATATCTACATTTGATATAGTCATTACTATTTATATTTAGTGTAATATATTTGGTAAAATACTTTTTTATTAAATAAAAGTAATAAAATTATGTACGTAGTTAGCATTCATAATGAAACATGTTGAAAATAAATTATTAGATAAAAAGGGATGGAAAATTGATCTATTTTATGTAATAAATCTAGTAAATGTTGTGATGATACTAGAGTGGTTTTGAATGTTATAAAATTTATCAAACACTAAAAGTCCATGAGATTCAAGTTGGTGAACAAGTAGTTTTTTTTTATGAAGAAAATAAACTTTTTGGATTTTCAAGAATAGTGCAAACATAAATATATTGACACTCAAGATGGTCTTCAAATTATAAATAACACAAAAAAATGTGTTTTAATTCTATGAATATTATGTTTTTAAGTTTATTTCATAAATTTTTTAACCTTTATGAGGATATATTTCACCTTTATGTAGACAGATATTATCTTTATGAAATTTTATTTTATATATACATGGCTTATCAAATTTGATGTTTACCTTTACACAAACTAAGATCTACCTTTACACAATCTTATTTGTATTTAAAAAATGAATTATGATGCTCTATTTTAATAAAAATTTTAATGATTTGATTTACTATAATCCTATATGATATGTTTAAACTGTTTTATTGACTTATAAAATAGACACACACACATATATATATATATATAAATTATTCTTAAATGTTTTAAGATGTATCAATTACATCTCAAATAATAACATATCATGAAATAATGAAATACATGTGATGGTCGAGTTATAAATGGAAAGAGGGTGTGGGAGTGTATTGGCTTTTTAAAAATTAAAGTGATGAGTAAAAATGGTAATTTCAAAACAAAATTATTTTGATACAATGAAACAATAAAGTGATGAATTTGATCTGTATTATAAAATTTAGTACCAAAGTTAATTAAGTGATTAATCAAAGTGGAAAGAGTATATATCAAATATATGCACTTTATGTGTATTGAGATAAGATGATGAAATGCATAAAATAAAAAATAAGACAAACAAAATTTGATAAGGAGTTCAAAAATAGCATATATGGTGACCCTACATCTCTACCCCTAAATTAGGGATATATGAATTATTAGGAATTCACTTGGTTTTAAAGGAAACCCAAAAACCAACATCCCTTGATTTTAATATAAACCCTGGAACCAACTTCCCTTGGTTTTAACATAAACATAAGAACCAAATTTCCTTGGTTTTAATGGAAACCAAAGAACCAAAGGTGGAAGTTGGGTTGAGAATAGATTATTTTATTGGTGTAACTTCATTACAATTTTGGTCTTAAATATCCCTTGAATTATGGATAAAATTGAGAGATATAAATTCAAGATCCCTTGAGATTTGTAAATGAAGGATTCTTATTTGAGAGGATGGCTTGGAGAATGCTAGAGATTTGGTATCTTGATTCAAACGAAGATTTTTTGAACACCTTCAGTGATTGTTTGGATTATGATACAAGCCTTATTTATCCTCTATTTATTTCCTTATATGGTTTTGAGGTAAACAAAGTTTGATCCAAGTCATTAAGAGATGAGTGGGGGATTTTTTACCATCACTATTATAGCCTCGGACTAACAATCTTGATGCTATTGAATACTCAGTAGCCTCCACTGGGTAGTTGGTGGCCTACTTGGTAGTCTCTAAACTACTGTAACTTCCACAGGATAGTCAATGAAATTCCACCAATTATTCAATAGAGTGTTTCATGCTGGGTGAATTCTATTTTATTTACTGACTGTTCAGTTCACTTATATCGGTCAACTGGTGCTTCTTTACTACAATGGACTTGGAAGAGGTCCCCTGAGCCTAATTTTAGCACTTATAATGTATGAATTCCTTCATATCACTATAAATTAATATAAACACTAAAAACACACTTGAACCCAATTAAAAAAACATTAGAGTGTTTATGATCATTAAAAAACTACACTGTGAGAGTCAAAAATATCCCCCTTTTTGATGATCACAAACACTTGATATAGAAATCAAGATAAAGATGATGTAAAAGATAAAAAGGAAGGAGTTATGAAAATTTCATGAAACCATGCCTCCCCATGTCTACCCCTTTGTGATACTTTAAAACAAAGTGCATCCCATTGATGAAACACAATTTTAAAACATAAATTATTTTATATTTTTCCTCTAACTCAAAAACATATCCTCCTATGATATTATCAAAAGGAAACTTTCAAATCATGGGAGTTAGATAATTAATATGATATATTTGGAAGAGAGATTCAAAACAACCTTTATGAAACATACATAACAATATCTAAATCCCCTTTATAAAAAGTAATATATATTAAATTGAGGGGATATTCAAACTATCATGCTTAAATATATAAAAAGATAAAAACAATTAAACTTAAGAAGCCATATAGATATCAAAAGTTAAGATTGTGATCAAAAAAAGATAATATATGGACAAAAACCCCTTTAAAGTAGAATTTTTTTAAAATAAAGTGACTTAAAATATGTATAAAGTTATTAAAATAATTATGAAATATTTGAAAATAATTAAGAATAAGGAAACATGCCAAGAGATAGATATTTAAAAAATTATTTTAACAAAATATTTTCAATATATAACTTTCTTAGAAAAATATTAAAAAAATAATAACATGCTTAGATAAGGGATTAGAGAAAAATAAAAGAACATTAAAATAACTCCCCTTATATAAAACAAATAGATCATATAAAAACAAGATACTTCCTAGATTTTAAAACATTTTAAACTTCACAAAATTTTCTTTTTTTAATAGCCACCTTATGTGTTGGACTCACCTATTTTGATAATCTCAATTATGTTTTGATATGCTTTCATAATCCCAAATAATGTCTATATATATATTAATTATACTTTCAAATTATTACATCATGCTATTGAGTTGATATAAATATCAAAATGATCATATCATTGTAATATGTTACTCAATGTTTATTTATGTTTATAAATGTTTAACAATGATTAATCTTGATACTAACTCATTCTGGAAATGATATGTATAGAACAGATACTTTATAAGAATTTGAGTTTTTGAGTCACTGATATATAGTCTACCGATATAGACAGACAGCTACCGATACAAATTTACCACTACACAAGCAGCTACTAATAGAAAGAGCGGTACCAATAGAAGAATTTACCAGTATGTGGAGATACTGATAAAAGAGAGCTACCGATACAAGAAAGATACCAATAAAATGAGCTACCACTATACAGAGTCACTGATACATAAAGATACTATTATAGAGAGTGACAGCTACTGATACAAGACCTACCGACACAAGTCCACCGTTACAAGTTCACTGATAGAAAGACTTACTGATGGAAACCAGTAACTGTTTCTTTAAAATCTATTTCTATTTTTTTATTAGAAATGTTCATATTTGGTGCTTTTAATGAAACTATTATTAATTAATTATTTTTGTTGGATGTCAGGGAACCGTACCTCATACCTGCAGAAGTAATGATACCTTATGTCGGACCGCATGAGCTATAAAAGGAAGATCAAAGCTGTGCATAAAAAGAGAGATGCACGAAGAGACGTATGTGGTAGAAAAAGGAATAGATACACGAGATATTCAAAGAATAACTTTACTGGGAGTTTAAAGACATTGTTGTGCTACAAAGACTACTGCAATCTCAAGCAAAACCCTCATACCTAGAAGTCAAGAAACAGAACCATGATACTCTATTTTCTATAAAAATTCCAAAGAAGGAATAAAAACAATATTTTCTCAATCTAAAAGGAGTCCAGAGATGCATTTTCATCACATAGATCAATCTAAACTCATCTCAGATATTATTATCTCTATTGTGATTTTTTTATTTACATTTCGAGCATTGTGTGTGCTTCTGTTTATCTTAAACACACACTGTCTTCTAAGAATAACTGGAGGATATCTAAAATCCTCACTCAAACTTTCTAAACCTTCTTGTATCCCAGTGTGAATTGTGGTAGAGGTCAAGTGTGACCTGGATAGCTTGTGTGCTATTGTTATAGTTTTTCCCACATAGAACTGTGGTAGAGGTCTTAGTACCTGGATAGTCTCAGTACTGTTGTTTACCCCGATCCAGGGTGTGGATCAAAGTTTTATATAAACTATTTGAGAGGACTAAGTCTCAGCTTGAGACTGAACCTCTTGGTTAAAACCTTTGTGCATCTTATTTCAGTTTAAACTATTTTCACTATTCCACTACTAATTACTTTGAAATACAAATCTGTTTTAAAGTAACTCAGATAGTTGAACAAGCTAGTGTTTGTAATTATTTTTATCCATTAAGTTACTTTAAAAAGCTAACTTAATCTTCATATTAAGTTAACTAAGAAATAATCAATCTTTGATAAAATAATTGAACACTTATAATCTTTATAAATTCACTACAGTTTAACTTGTTTTTTAAATTGAGGGTTTTTAATAGAACTCTTTTAATCATAAATTTTTAATATAAACTCAATTCACCCCCCCCCCCTCTTGAGTATCCTCTAAGACAACAATATGATATGAAAATGAAGATTTTCAGTGAATTCCAGCAAGATATCAAATGAAAGTGCCTTTTGGTACCCAGATTTGGGATATGACAGTGTTAGATAATAAATGTTTTGAATATGGAATAATTTTACTTCCACTAAGATTAGTTAATAAAGATTTGGGAACCCAAACTTGTTTATATTTATAAATAATATTATAATAATGATGGATATACTTAGGTATTCCATATAAATAATTTTTACAATTACAATCATAAATTAAATGAACATATTTATGAAAATATTTTAAAATTTTATTTTGAGAAACACCTTTCAAAAAAGAAGTATTTTTGAAATATATTTCATCATTTTAAAAACCAAATTCATGATTATTTATTTTAACATGTTGAGAACTAATGATCATGTTAAGATTTTTTTCGCCTTGGGTAATTTTTGAAAATATGGCTTTTTAGGTTCTTGATTTCATATTTTAAAACATCAATATCAGGATGGTTTTTTAATTTTAAAATCAAATTATATTTTTCTTTTAAAATAATATATTTTACATATAAAACTTTATTTTTCTCATTATTAACTAGTTCATATTTTTTTAAGATATTTTTATAAATAAGTAAGCTCATGAAGACCATTTTGGAGTTGACCATGAGAATATTATAGGTATTTATAGCTTAAGGGACTTAAAGAAGAAAAAGAGGTGGTTGAAGATTCATAATTTGAATTATTACTTACCTCAATCTCTAACATAAGACATTTTGTACATTCATCGTTAGATTCATATGTTGAAAGAGTTCCCTATCTAGCACTCCAATTTGAAATTTTTAGATCATTTTTACCTTGATTCTTGTATTGATACTTTTTGTTCAAGGTAAAATCTATCTTGATGTGACCCTTTTTGAAAAGTCGTTCAATTTCACTTTCATCATTGGTATCACTCCTAGAAGAATAATCATCTTTTATTGCTTCAAAATATAGGTTGTTCTAGGTTTTATTGACTTCCATTTCTCCCTTTACCACTTGTAATTTCATGGTGATTCCATATGTCATTAGTGATCTAATGATCTCTTCAATCACTATATTCTTTATATCCTTGGATTCTTGGATGGAGATGACTTTAAGAGCCCAGGGGCTAGGAAAAACACATAGGATTTTCTTCACAAGAGTTTTTATAGAAAAATCATCACCCAATCAATTTTTATCATTGAAAATGTTAGTGATTCTTGTAAACATACTATTAATGGATTCATTTGGATGTATATAAAATATTTTTAAATATTTTTAAAACATATCCAATAAAGTGTATTTAACTTTATTCATGCATTTGTTCATGACTTCTAATAACTTATATATTTTATAGGTGTTTTTTCAAGTAGGTATGTGATTAAATTTATTTTATACAACCCCTCAATAGAGATCGTTCATGGATTTTCCATTAATTTAAAAAGAATAAATATCTTGAGGATTCCATTTATCTTCTGGTTATTTAATAAGAACATATTCATGCATTAAAATTTACATACATATTAACTAATTCTAATAATAAAGGTTGACATGTGATTTTTCTAATAAGAATAATTTGGAACCTCAATGAAAGGATCATGAGTGTAAGAGGTAGATACCGTCATAAAATTGTACTTTGAAATTGATAAATATTTTAAAAAACATTTTTTGAAAAACTAGTATTTTTGAAATATAAAAAAATATATCCTTTGATACCAATAGTTGGGAAGAGTAGAAATGGAAAGAGGATGGTAAATTTCCTTTTAAAAAATTAAAGCAACAAATGAAAATGAAAATTTCAAAATAAAAATATTTTTATATGATGAAGAAATAAAGTGATAAATTCAATTCGTATTATGAAATTTAATCTCAAAATTAATTAAGAGATTATGCATAGTGGAAAGTGGATGTACTGAATTTTTTCAATTTATGTGTATCAATATTATAGGATGCAATTCATAAAAGAAAATATAATACAAATAAAATTTGATAAGGAGTTCGATAATAACACACAAGGTGTCCCTATGTATCCACCCCTCAATTAGAGAGAGATATCTTATTATACCATCCCTTTTTTTAATGAAAACTCAAGAACCAACTTACCTTGGTTTTAATAGAAACACAAGAACCAACATACCTTACTTTTAAGGAAAACCCAAGATTCAAATGTAGAAGGTGGGTTGAGAAGAGATGATTTACATGGTACAAATCCATTACAATTTTGGTATTCTATATCCCTTGAAGTGTAGAAGCAATTTAGATATTCATATATATATAGATAAAGTCGTGAGCCTTTATGATTTGGAAATTAAGGTTGGGTCTTTGATAGGATGGCTTAGAGAATGCTAGAGATCCGGTATCTTGATTCAAGTAGAGAGTTTTTACACACCTTTGGTGATTTTTCGGATTATTATTCAAGCCTCAATGATCCTCTATTTATACCCTTATTGGGTTTTAATGTATTCTAAGATCTATAAAAGTTGTTAATATCCAAGTGGGTCCTTTTTGACCATCATTAATGCAATTTCGGACTAGCAGTCTCGATTCTATTGAATACTAAATAACTTTCACCAGGTAGTCAGTGGCCTACCTAGAAGTCTATGCACTACTAGAACTTCCACCGACTATCCAATGTACTTACACTGGGTAGTTGGTGGAGTGTTTTAGCTTAAGTAAATTTTTTTTTGATATATCAACTGGTCGATGCACTCCCATCGACTGGATAGTGATCCTCTATTTCATTGGACTTAGAAGAGGTCCTTGGATCTAACTTTGATAACTTATAAATATAAGATGCATTTGTGTCACTATAACTCAATATAAACACTAAAAACACTTGAAATAGGTTAAAAAATTAGATGTGATAATTAAAACAACTACACTATGAGAGTCAACAACACAATGGTTCTAAAATGATATAAAGTAACATTTTTGGGACATATTAAAAGAAACAATCCAGTGTATAATGATATTATTACATAGTAATGATAAAATAGATAAAGACAATCGATGATGATGTGAAGTGGAGATCTCTCCTGCCACATTGGGACATTTATTATGAGTATGAACTATAGTGTTTCATTTACTACATCTTAGTCCCACTCCCTATTCCTGAGGCCTGTACATATTATTTATAATATGAGTAGAATTTTTCCTCCCTTAGGGATGAAACCTGGTGATATCATGGACCAAAGTTGGTTGATTAGAAAGTAATCTAAAATAATTAAAATCACCAATAGGTATACAAGACGCGCTATAAAATTAAACCAGAGTAATCAAGTGATATAATGAATTGAAAAAATCGTTCCCAATATAATCTCATTGATGCACAAGTTGTAATGAATTATGCACACGGATACCTAAATGCTTATAAGGAACCATAATCATAGTACTTATTATCCAATAATACAACTAATATTTGGCCATTGCTTCTTATGAGTGGGTCATGGCACTTAGTTACCTTAAAGTATCTCTTTTCCCAATCAAAGCTTAAAATATAGAATGATGATACATTTTATGACATCTTATCAATATCACTTTGGAAATTGTGACCAAAGTGCATCCCATGTTGCATCCCCTAATAAGCACGTTAGGAGCATTCGAAAAAGTGCTTTACATAGTGATAGATGTATCATATACTAAAAATGTGATTGGTTGTTTATGAAAATCCTTTAATACTACATTTATACACTCCACGATATTAACATTTATATGGCCATATCTTCTACTACAATCATATTCCAATGACCATTTTTCCTTGAAAATTTGCATCATATAATCATATACATCTTGATTAGTCCTTCAAATTCCTTCCATCACCTCATCAAATTTTCTCTATTGTGGTTTGTACATTGAAATAAGAATACATTTTTTCACTTTAAAGGATGATAAAAACTACTCAAATATAAATTAGTTTAAAGAAACATACCCAATTTTATGATGACCTTATTTATTGCCTCATCTTTAAAATGATTATGGACATTACTGGCAATATGTTTGATGCAATATAGATGATAGTAGTTATTTTATTTCCATGAAAACCCATAAATATTAACAGCCTCTATAACCTATCAATGATGATCATATATCAAGAAAACTCCTTGGATTTACATAACATGCATGATTATACATAATTAAAAGTTATCCTTGTCAATAATAGTGAATACTGGTGGGAGAGGGGCACAATTACCATCCCATGAGGAAAAAATGAGTAATACACTTGTATAATTTCTATAAAGAAAATCTCCATCAATCAGAATGAATTGTTTATAGTAAGTAAAAGTGGTGATACACAACCTGAATACCCAAAATAGCCTACAAAACTACACCTTTTCTCGATCAACCCAGTTATCATAGGAGATATACTCATTAGTGTCAAAATGATAAATAATCTGATTATTAAGATAATAATCTCATTAGATATGAAAAAAAAATATATGATTCATCCCAGACACCATACACTTTTATGATTTCTTTTTTGTTTTTTATCCAATCTTTGGCATAAGAAATCCGGTATTGGAACAAATGCTACACTCATTCCCAAACGAGTGACATAAGAATATCCTAACATGTATGTATCATATAAATAAAAATATTCAATATAAAATATGAGTCTATTGTATAATGATCCTATGATAGCATTGGGTACACACAAGTATGTGGTTCTTCCAACTTATTTATCTTGTAACATAAAAAAATTGTGATATATTTTACACATGATAAATTTACATTAAAAATCTTATTTTTTCACACCAAATGATTTATTTTTCCTCATTGTAGTCATCAACCACAAATAAAAAATGACACTCTATGTGGTATTGCTTAACTTTATTTTCAATGCACTTTTTGTTTCAAACTCTTATCTAATAAACAAGGTGTTATTAGTTATAGAAAATTTGTGGTCAGGAATTATTTAGAATTCGGTACTTGGTGTAATGACACCCCAATAAAACTCTTGTGCATGATATATTCCATATATTAAGGATGTCAATAAGGGGGGATGGTTAAAACTCTCTGTTCCATGCCTATTTTTCAAATATACCTCATAAGGTTAATTGGTTGTATCTTCCTCACCCATATCATCTCCTGTCGCATCATTAGATACTTTCTCATTAGAGAAAGTATCATTCATTAAAGAAGGAGTATCAATAGGGATGTATCCTATAGTTTTGTCCATATTCTAATAATATTTTTTTTTCTAATTGGGTTATGTTACTCAAATAATATCAAAAGACAATGAATGATAATTTCATGAAGGACCAACTCTAATATATGTCATATAACAGGGTTTTGTAGTAGTAGGTCACACCTCATCAATAATAAAAATATCAACATATAATTCTGTTATACCATTGTTGCATTATCTCATGGACAATGATGATGCTTCCACCCAATCCTCATCATTTAAAGGAGGATACTCATTATGCCATAGATGATCAATATATTGATGATTTAGATATGTGATTGAAGTAATTACTTGATAATCCCTCAGTTTTAATAGATTATGAATATTCTTATGAACTTATTCTGATACCACACATTAACAAAGATTAACAACCTTTATAGATGGGAAATCATAGCTAAATCCCTGATCATTATAAATTACTTCACCATTCCAGTATTTGGACACAAGCATGATTACCTAGAAAGAAAATTTATTAAATTTTCATATATATCTATAAATCATCATTAAATGATTAACATTTTTTAATCAATTAACATTTAAAAAATGATGACTTGGTCTTGAGACTTATTTTATGGATTGGTTTATTGTTAATCAATAAACCAAAAAAAAAATTTACTGGGGAAATCCTAAAGCATCCATTTTCTTAGATTTCAATAGTTTCCAATCTATTTTTATTCATAGTTTATAAATACAACATTAAATATCAACTTCTCTTATGGATCCTCCTTTAATTAAAATAATAGCCACATGAAACCGAGGGGTTATAGGGGTTTGGGATACATAATATTTTACCATAGACACACTAAACCTTACATTATTAGAGATAGGGATGACACACAGATCATATGAAAACCCATGTCTTTATAACACATTAATTCATGATTTATTACATAAGAATACACATAATACAACCCAAAATATTTAGAATTATAATGTCATTGGGAATTAGGTACATTACATAACAACTTAAAATAGGGTTTACATTGACATTATTGAAAAATTCCTTAACCTGATCATATTATTCCTTCGATCATAAAACTATATAGGATAACCTAGGGATATATATAAGAAAGGGTGAGATATAAAGCCCAGTAAGGGAATAAAAAAGTCACAACATGAAGGAATTATTACATGTTAGACAATAGAAAAATAAATGGGACATAAAAGGGGTGAGAATAATAAACATAAACAATGAGTCATGATATATCAAGGTAACATAAATGTAACATGAGAAATTTGGCAACAGCTTTAAACATGACATTATAAACATAGGTTAAGGTTAAACACCAAGACATCATAACATAATGTTCTTAGGATAACCTCCCATACACTATACATAGAATCTCATGAGACTAAAACATTACCCAATGCATTGGAGGGCTATCTGGGCACACCCATCATGTAATATATAACAGGCTTACCCAATTCTATATGGGAACACCCATCATTGTTATATCATTTACATGCATAAATGTTCCACATAGATCATAAAATATACGAATGCATTTCATCAAATTTAATCAGATGATTAAGGATTTTGGGTTACATAGATGGAAGTTCCCAATAAAATAAGTATAGGTATGTCTAGGTGAATACCCTTGAGTATAAATAGCAATTATATTCAAAACAAAAATTTTTTCGATAGCATAACGACAGAACATAAAGGTTCATAAAATTTTTTAATGAGAGATAAAGAGGTTTTTCATCATTTTTACATCAAATTAGAAGTGATAGGGATGTGGATAAACATATACCAACATTATTAATTGGAAATAAAATTCATAAAATGAATAATATTCTTGAATAAAGAGGAGAAAAGCGGGAATTTTGGTATAGTAATGGCTTAGGTAAATGCAATAATGAGAGGGCATAAATGACCTATCATTCAAAGAAAATCAAGTGTATAGTAGAGAGATATTTATAATTTCAGGAAAGTATAACCAATTTAGATTCAAAATTATTAATATAATTAAGGTTTTGAATTGAAAAGAAGAGGGAGAGCTCCCTTACTTTTTGTACAGAAAATCACAGGACAATGTCGACAGCATAACAGGTGTACATAAAGGTTCATAGAAGATATTAATGAGATTTAAATGGGTCCATAATCATATGGAAATAAAAATAGTATTGATAGTTATGTATAAAAACATACCCAAGAAATAGAACAAATGGAAATTAAGAGGCATAACATAGAATATGTTCTTAAATAAAAAGAAGAGGGATGTCCCTTACCTTGATAGGGTGATTCCAAAAGCTTGAAAAGAGCTTATTGAGAGCTTGGGGTCAACTTGGGAGAAATATAGAGAGGGTAGGGAATATTAAGGATGTGATCCATGGTTTTTTAGTAAAGAGTAATGGGATCATGGGTGGGTTTATATAGTAAAAGAGAGCAGAGTTATTTATTATTTCCTAAACTTAGGTTTTGGACTCTATATAATAAAATAATAAAAACCAAAAAACTTATCATAGATTTTACCCATGGTTTCTACAAAAAAATAGGTGGTTTTAATTATTTTATAATTATAAGGGCCCAAATTATTAAAATATTACCCTTTCTTATGTGGAATTGAGTAATGTTTACAAAGAAATGGTTTTAAAACCTTAAAATATAATATAGGTTTTGGAGGATTCATAAAGGCTTTATAAAATTAATAAACTAAAATAAAAATAACATTATTTCAAAGGGGAAACATATAATTGGTCTTGGATACCTTATTTGGTATATATTACATCGGTTTTTGGTCCTTATGATGTCATAATACACACCATATACTAATATCGCATTAAGTTTTTACCCAAAAAATCGACTATCTTGAAAAATTATGAAAAAATCACCATTGGATAATTTTGATATTATGATTAAAAAATGATATTTATTTTATCAAAATAATTCTATAAATATGATAAATTAAACTTTTAAATTAAAATCCCTATTTATTAAAAAAATGGTTTTGACAATAATAATTTTTTGACCCTTATAAAAATTACATTTGAACTTCATAAAATTATATTATCATTTATATTTAATATATAATATTTAATAATACTATTTTATTAAAATAAAATTTATTTAAGTAATTATTTAATTATTAAAAAAAATTGTTTCTTCATTAAAACTATATTTTACAACAAAAAAAATTTATGTTTTAACGTATCAAAAATCTATTTTTTATCAAAATCACTATTTAATAATCTATAAAGTAATAAAAATATATATTAATTATTATATTGAAATATATATATATATATATTCATACTAATAGTTTTAATTTATTTCTAGTCCTTGTTAAATTATTTTTACCCTTAATTAACCTATTTTCCTTTTATGATGGTAATAAATATGTACTACAGTTTTTATTCATATTGTTAAAAAATTATGTTGACCCTATTATCCAATATTAATTATGATGATTCAAAATATGGAATTTATTTTATCAAAATCAATTCACATAGGTGCAATAATTTAATTTAATATAAAACCCATAAGCACAATGGAAAACGGTTTTCTAAAAAATGAATTTTTCAAGGGAAAGGATGATTTTACTTTAACTCTATAACTATTAGTATTCATTATATGAAGTTAAATTAATAATTATAGATATATAATATATAAATATAATTTAAATAATTCCCCATTAGGGTTTATTTTTAATTAATTAAAATATAGAAACATTATGCCTTTTAAAATAGTTTTCAGAAAAATGTGTTTTCAAGCCTAAAAATAAACTTATTCTAAAAACCAATATTAAATTGATTTAAATGTAATTAATTAGATTAAATATAACTCAATAATAATTATTTTACTTTTAAATTTAATTAAAATAATAATTTTACTTTTAATTACTTAATTTATCAAAAAAAATGAAAGTTTAAAACAAATAGGAATTTTTCACTATTCACTAAAAATCAATATTTTCTGAAAAATCCAAAAATTTAACCAAAATTTAATTTTAATATTATGATATCAAAATAGTGTTTATTTTATTAGATAAATTTTCTAAATTTCCTAGAAATTAATTATAATATTTTTTGCAAAAAATAAATAAAAATCATTTTTGAAGAAAATATATTTTGAAAAATAAAATGATATTACTAAAAATTGTTTTATTATTTACTAATAATTTATTAATAAATTTATGTTGAGTAGTTAATATATATATATATATATCATCATTTAGTTAAAATTATTCATATCTGCAAATTTAATGACTGTTAAAATAGTCATATTTAAATAATCATTGTTTGTTTGGGTTTGGTGTTGTGTATCACATACATCATCGAACATAATTTTATCTTTTAAAAACTATAGGCATTAAATTATTCCCCCATTTAATAAATCGTGACCTCATAATTTAAACTTTAACTTGGTAAGTAATGTTTTTACACTTGAAAATATCTTTATTAAAAACCCATGTCATAAAAAGGGTTAATAAATCATCCACTTGAAAAGAGAGAAAGGGAAGTAAAAAGGTCATCACATAAATATATTTCCAAGTAGGAGAACATTAGTGGTAAGTGAAAACATAGACATGTAAAATAAAACTAACATCAAAGAACTAATATAGTTTGATAGAAAACATGGTTATGATAAATTCAATGACCAAAAAACCATAAATTTGTGATGGGTTAAAATACCATCAATTCATCAGTTTTGTTTCAAGATTATTTTCTTAAAGTTGAGGAATTATTTTACTATCTATAATAGTGACATAAAGAAATATAATTTCTTAAAAATTATAATTTCACCCTTTAATCAATTTCCACTAAAATGTCATCTTTTATCCAAATGATGAGTACTTAAGATGAATTTTTTTATGCCTAGAGCACTAGAATAAGATTCTAACAGATCACATAATCCACCAAAGAATAAAAATTTATTCCTCTTATATTTACTAAATCCAAAATGGTTAGAATAAAGTAATATAATACTAAAAGTTAATAAACCTTAATATATTAATCTTTAAAATTCAACAAAAAAATCACAAAGTTTTATCATAGATCATTCCTTAAATAAATACTTCTATATCCCAAATAACACAAATAACCTCAACGTTAAAGAATATTTTAACCTAAAAGGTTGTCTCGTACCCTTCATATTACACCTCAAAAAAACATAAGAGAATTATTCTCAAATAATACTTTATATTAAAACTAATGGGCATATATACCTCAACCCAAATAAAACATCTCCTGAAATATCATTAATTTCCTCAAAATAAAAAAATATTTGATCTTGTAATATGTTTTCCCAAAATATCCTTAATCATGTTAAACTTTCATCACATAAATCATTAAAAGTGGTATCAATCCTTTTAAACATAAGACTATCCTTAGAATTATCATCCTAATACTCTTTAGGTTTATCCCAACATCAAATGAATATTAAGGGTTATCAATAACTTTATCACTAAATTACTTTTATAGATTATTAGTACCATTCAAAATATACTTCAAGTCATTAAATAAAACATATTATGGAACAAACATTAGATGTTACATTATTCTTATATCCAAAATTTCATTGATATATTACTTCTACAACATAACTCTCAAATACCAATACATAAACACTTTAATCCTTACAATTCAATGATTTTTATAGCATTGGTCCTTCCTTAGTCTATGATTTAACCCTTGGATTAGGGTATTGACTCTAAAATAAATCCCATATTCTCCATGCATAAAACATTGAACAACAAAGGGTGTCATGGGATGTAATCTATTCCCTTCCATCAAATTCTTCATTTTTTATGGAAACTAGCTACTTTTTGCTCTATTTTTTCACACTTAAAACACCTTTGAGTTCCTTTTTAGAATTTCACTTGGTGTTTCTTTCCACATTTTTTATATGTAAGAAATTTAATCTTATTTCCTTTATCATCATTGTCATATGAACTTACTTTAGACTTTTTCCTCCTATTCTTTGATTTATTTGGACATTAAACTATGTGCTAGTTGTTAATTTTGATTTTTGATTGCTGGTTTGGCATAACCATAATATTTATTACTTGAGTTCACATCATGTAAGGCATCTCATTGGGTTAGTTATTACATTACCCCTCACATTGGTTGTTGACTTGGTTTTTCTTATTTTTAACCATTGACTGGAATAAAGGGAAAATTATGTATAAGTAATTTTAAACTATTAAACACATAAATAGGAAGCCAATAAATATTAAATGGATAACTTATAATTGACATGTATTTCCTTAACTTATGAATTTATAGTCTTCAACCTAAGTTATCCATGATCTATTTCCTAACATAAACTCTTTTGAGTATTTTTATTCCCTTAATAATGGTTCGTAATGAGCTTGTGAATTTAAGAAAGCATATACCTTGGGAGTGTCAAATCAGGTGTGCAGTAAGGCCTGTTATCATGCACTAGTTCCAGATCGAGTCTAGCTCAATGCGGTGTTTTCAGGTTTTACCCCAAGGTACATCTATTCTAGATCCACATCCACTTATAGTATCTATATAGGGATATATTTTTTTGTAAACCACTTACTCTATACTTTACTAAAATTTAGGTATTTTTTCTTATGTTTAGGGCTATCCCTAAATCTTTCTCTAATGTTTTCTAATCCTAATCCAAAAAATAAATAAACTTTCCTTTAATACCAACTATGACAACTCATGTCTTTATTATACATTAATTCATGATTTATTACATAGGAATACACATAATACAATTTAAAATATTTATAAGTATAATTTATTTGGGAATTAGGTACATTGCATAACAACTTAAAATAGGGGTACATCGACATTATTGAAAACTTCCTTAACATGATCATATTATTCATTCAATCTTAAAACTTAATAGGATAACCTTTGTACATACATAAGAAATAGGTGAGCTATAAATACTGGTAATGGAATAAACAAATCAGAACATAAAGGAATTATTACATGTTATACAATGGGAAAATCAATGGGACACAAAAGGGGTGAGAATCATAAACATGAACAATGAGGCATGATATAACACGGTAATATAAAGGAAACATGGGAAATGTGGAAACAACTTTAAACATGACATTATAAACATAGGTCAAGGCTAACCACCAAGAAATAATAACATAATTTTCTTAAGATAACCTCTCATACATTATACATGGCATCTCATGAGAATAAAACATCACTTAATGCATTGTAGAACTAGCTAGGTGCACCCATCATGTAAGCTATAATGAGATTACCCAGTGCTATCTGGGCACACCCATCATAATCATATCATGTACATGCATAATTTTCCCACATATATCATATAGCATAAGAACACATTTCATCACATTTAATCCCATGATTAAGGATTGTGGGATGCATACATGGAAGTACGCAATAAAAGAAGTATATGTATGTCTAGGTAAATACCCTTGAGTGGAAATAGCGATGATATTATTATAGAGCTAATATTTTCATATTTTTTCATATTTTTTTAATGATTTGGTCCCTTCCAATTAATCAATTTTAGTTGATCTATATTATTTTAGTATTTTTAATGAGTTTTGGGTATAATTGTGAAAATTTCCTAATTTTGGAAATGTAACAGTTTTATATCACTTCTATATTTAGAGCATAAATTTTAAAATTTTGATCCAAATTGGGTGATTCTTTTTTTAAGGATTAATTTGTTCATGTTATTAAACTTTTTCTTCTATTCCTAGAGTTAATTTTAAATAAAATGGTCCAAAAATCAATCAATTGGAAAAATGTTTCTGACCAATAGAATGGACCTTACCTCAATAATTGATGCATATCTCTTGCTAGAGACATTCAAATGAGATTATTACAACTGTATTGAAAATAATACTCTAATAATCATGTCTTAACTAAATTTAATGGAGAATTTTAGTTATTAAGAAATCCATTTAATTTTTCGAAGTGGAGGGAGTTGAGGATTATCCTCAAGAAGAAAAAGAGTTATTAAGTAATTTGAGCATAACTCTTTTTATACTTTTCAAAATAAGCTTATATTTTGAGTAATAATTCATAAGAGATATAGGAACAACTTTTATTAATACACTTTCCCAATATTTGACCATTTACAATGCTAATTAAACTAAAAATTTCAATGGACAGAAACTAGAGGGAGAATTTTCCACCCCTCAAGCCTATAAATATGTGCATCCACTTATATTAAAAGGTGTTAAAGAAGGATAATGAGAGGATATTCTAGAGGATTATAACCTTTAATGGATGTGGATTTTATATTTTATATTTTATTAGTTTCATAATTATCTCTTCTTTCTTATTCAACTCTATTACCCTTCATATGGGGGGGTAAAGCTTTTTGAGTGATCGGTGAAGGGGGAGTTCTCCTTTTGTAATATCAGAGTTTTGTCCTTTAATTTAAAACTATATTTTTTTTATTGAATGATTTATATTTTCAGTGGTTTTTAATTATCTTAAAGTGGTTGTATTTAGGTTTGTGTTGTCATTCAATGTTTATATCTTTGGTTGAATTTCATTAAACTCCCTCCGCCAAGTGCAGTTTTTCTCGATCGAGAAGATTTTTTTAGGTGGTGAGTGTCTAGAAATCATTTTCATGTGTATAGAATAAGTTAATTGTTTCTAGATTTATAAGGATCAAAAATTACAAATTGGGATTTCCCTTAGTTATCTAGGAATGGTTTATGAATTTTTATGCACACAAGAGTTGTTTTCATTGCTTCCTTCAACCAAGGGTGATTGAAAACTCGATCGAGGAGTATTTCATTTATCATTAAATAGAAGGATAGGGGGAATTATTTTTATGAACATGATTACACTGAAAAAGGTCATCCTACCCTGACCCTATCACTATCTTTATCCATTTGTGTTCAAACTTTATTTTCATTTCATTCTTTCTTTTAAACTAAAACTATAATGACTTAGATTTTCTATGTATTATTTTTGGATATTATATGGATTATTTTCAAGACCAAGAACTGAGACGATGTATGATTTTGAGGCCTGATATTCCTAAAATAAATGTTTGAAATATATTAAATATATTAAATAGCAAGCACATGTATTTTTCCTAAAAAGTGGAATAACTTCTGAACAGGGTCTTAGATCAGAAACCTGAGGGCACCATTGATTTTATAACATGGGTTTTACCTTAGGTGCAATATAATCTTTGTCGACATGGGTCGTTTATGAAAAAAATTTCATATAAATGAAATTAATAAAACGAATTAATTAAATAATTTATTTTATTTTTGCGATGTCACGACCTGCTTTATATTTAAATATACAACTATGTATTTTTTCTAAAGGTTTTCCACTAAATCTTGGAGACTTATAGGTCATTAGAGGAGATTATTTTTGGATAATGATGATGGATCATGATTGGATCATAGATCCTTTCACCAACGGAGTTTGTGGATCTCATCAAAAAAGGCAATGAAACTGTTATTCATTAACGATCAATCCAAACTTTAGGTAGGATGTTTTTCTTTGTGATTTCCATCTCTTTTCTTAATCCCAGATGAGTGTGGATCAATTCCATGAACATAATTGATATGTGCATCCTCTGAATAATTAAATTTATGAAATTTTTTATTTATTCATTGATTTATCCCTCTTTATGTGTATCATTCTACAAAAATGAAATGAGGCCAAACGAACAACGGTTGAGGTTCATTCCTTATGTTTTTTGGATTTTGGATTTCCTACTTCATTCTTCATACATTCATTATGGGAATTTTCTTGTGGCATGTGGTTCAATGAATACCTAGTATTTGATCATTGTGTAACCATTCTTTAGCTCAACTGATCAATACCATGGGTGTGGTTCATGGTCGGTGGTGCGATTGATGTGTGAAGATGGTGTTGATGAACAAATGTAGATCGGATTATATTTTCAGTATCCATTCAACCGGGTTTTTATGTGAACCAACAGATGGATTGATAAAAGTTATTTTCAAGTAGATTCATACATAGATCTTGGAAATCGAGGATGGAAAGGTTTGTCCAACCCCGGATCTATATATTTTTGCAAGATCAGAGGTTCTGGTGATGCGTAGATTGACACATAAGAGAACCTTGGGGTTTTTAAAAATCTCGAGCAACACAACATGTACTTCGGGTTTACAAGCCATGTGGGACCCATAGTTATAGTGCTAAGGTTCCTAGCTGAAGTTATGGATCACATGGCGTATGGCCCTTGTTACATTGCATGTGAACCCTTCCGTGTTGCTCGACGTGTACTTCAAGAAGTACACGAGCATGGGAAAAAGTATACGTCCAAGTGGTACGTCATGTACTTAGACACGAGCATGGCCTGGTGTACATGGCCTAGTACACAGACACACCCACCATACACAGACATGGTCAAATGACACGGTAAGGGTACCATGTGTCTCTATATTCCATGTACTTCTTCTACATGCCATGTATTTGTAGACTTACATGTTTTTTGAGGCTTTACCACATGGGAAGACTTAGGGATAGCTGGACATGTCGTGTACCTCCTAGTACATGATTTATACCCCCTTCAAGAGTGTTTGAAGCTCTTATTTTCCTTGGTTTTGAATATTATAGGTTGAGTGTGTTCCCTTAGTCCTTTCCATCACGGGTATAGGGTGCTATTATATCCACATAATATGATTGTGATACCCTACAGAGGTTGAGTCTTAGATAGAGTTGTGGTATCCCTCTGTGATACTGGAGTCTGATCCTCTATCATCTGTGTTCCCTAGGTGGGGTTTGTGGAGTCAACATGACCTCCCTGATCAGGGAATTGATCCTTTATCTAGTCGGTTGTATCAGTAGGGTTTGTGGTATTGTTGAAATGTGATCCCCTACATAGTGGGTTGATCTGGATTGGTTTTTTGTATCCCCCGATAGTTCTAGGCATGACCACCAATCTAAGTATTAGAGTCTTCTTAGACCAGTGAGTTTTATTGGTTAGGGCCCAATGATATAGACCTCTTCGATGAGTGTCTCTAATGATATAATGGCTCATGGATTAGACTCTCCCAAAACGAGCATTACTTCAAGAAAAATCTAGTGGCTGGTAGTTGGTTATGACCACCTGGTGGTGTGGTGTATTTCCTGAGTATATCTGGGTATTTATATTGTACATTGATTGTTATATATTGTATTGAGTTGACTATACTTAGTGATTAATGTTTAGTGTTTTCAGGGTGTCCTATTCAGTATTATTATACTCACCCCTGCATGGGATTTTCCCACACATGTTGTGTATTATGTTGATGGTGTCCAAGGAGGATAGATAGTGATTAAAGTGTAGATGGAGCTTGACAGACTAAGGTGGTTACTAGGAGCTTTATTTTGACTTTATCCCTTGACCTTGGAGATAGTTTTACTCTTTACAGTTTTTGGTTGGGCTTGTATTTGGCCCCTTTCTCTACTTTCAGTGATTTATTGTCATAATCAATTGTGGGATCTTAGATGTATGCATGAATTATTTTAGTTTTTTACATTTCAGCATTGTGTGGGATTGTAGATGTGTGTGTGTGTAGGTACTTTATGATAATGTCTCCCTTTTAGGAGGTATGCCTACTCAGAACTAGTCTCCAGCCCCTGGACTATTAGAGGTGGGATTAGGGTAGTCACAGGTCAGACCTCGATGGTTCAAGCCATGACAGAGTGGTATCAGAGTAGTCAGTTTTGCCTTAGGACTAGATTCATTGATTTTGGTTTAGGGAAACGTTATTTAGTGTTTTGAGTTTTGATTTCAAGCCATGTACTCTATTGTTGGTCCAACAGTCGATGTATCCATACACCATGACTCTAATCACCTACCTTTTGACTCAGTACATGTAAACATTGGTTGTAGGGAAAATTTTTGGCACATGCATCATATAGAAATGGTTGTTTTTTCATGTCCTTCTGAGTCAGCTCCCTAGATATACACTTTTTACCATGGTACATCTTTTTTATTTCAGGATGCCTCCACATAGATATCCATCCAAGATACAACTACATGATCAATAGGATGATACTCCTAGTGAAGATGAATCAATATAGGGTCTTGTACCTAATATAGAACCTCTAGGTGGTTTACCATCTATTCCACCACCTATTTAGTAGTATCTAGTGCTGTAAATACCAGCTAAGGATGCACGTAGGATGAGTATGTTGTATGAGTTTTAGAGGTAGTGAACTCCCAGGTTTTGAGGTGATCTAGACCCCCAAGTGTCAGAGGACTGGCTAGAGGCATTCACTCATGTCCTCCATCTTGTAAGGATACTGGAAGATCAGATGGAAGTTCTTATGGTGAGTCTTCTTTATGGATCTAATGAGATATGGTGGTGCTTAGTGACTCAGCAACATGATAAGACATCTCTCTCCATATCAAAATTTTAGCATCTCTTTAGGGGGAATTTCTATCTATACATGTTACAATTGGTATTCATATAAGAGTTTCTTCATCTATAGTAGGGTAGTATGACCGTGGAAGAGTACTCGGTGAGGTTTACATATCTCTTATGTTACTCCTTGGATGTGATGTGGGATTAGTTCTTTAGAGCACGAACCTTTGAGAAAGGCTTATTTCGAGACATTAAGGCTTTAGTGTTATACCTTTGTATACCCACTTATGAAGGGGTACTTGAGCGATCCTTGGTTGTGGAGAGATTTCTAGTAGAGTAGGCACTAGTAGTGGGAGCAGGTAGTGGAAACCCGGTAGCTGGGACCACAGAATTAGGCATCCAATGGTAGTTACAGGGATCTAAGCATGTTAGATGATTTAGGAGGTGACCCAAGACACAAGTTCAGCAATGAAGAGCTCTCAAGGTGTCTTGAATCAGATAAGAGAGAGGCGGTGTTTCTCCTGCGATGGTCGGGAAAATCTGTCTTGGTATTGTCTGACCTGTTGTATAGTTGATCATGATATGGTTAAAGGACCACTGAGAGAGAGATAGAAGCAAGATTAGGGTATTCTATAGGGTGGTGTACATGGTATAGGGGTTGGTAGGGTAGTAGGAGGTGATTGAAGGTTTAACCTATTACCACCACCACCCTTAGGTGGTCTGTACCAGGCACAGGGAGCTAGTAGACAAGGATGAGGCCAATTGTAGGCTATAGAGACCTATGCCCCCGAGGCTCCAAGAATGATATGAGATATGATTTGTGTCTTTTCTAATTTATATATAGTATTTATAGACACAATTGTAAGTCATTTATTCCTTTCCACTTCTCTGGTTCAAGACTTAGAGATCTTGGTTGATTCATTGGCTTTAACCTTGTAGTTGGAGACTCCAATAGGTAGTGAATCGATGATTGTGAACTTATTCCAATAGTGTGATTTGATGCTTGGAGGTGAGAGTTTTGTATGGGATCTATTTATTGAAAAAATTAGGCCTTATAATGTCATCTTAGGTATGGAGTGACTATTAATATTTCATTCCCAGATTGACTATTTTAGGCAGAGGATACGGTGTGTCCGCAGTGACAGAATGAGGTTTTCCTTTATGGGTGAAAAGGATACCTTGGTAGAGTAGGATGAGCTCATACATAGGAGAGTGCAGCCGATTATTAACCAATTGGCTAGCATGACTCTTGGAGTAGTGGATGCTTTAGGCTATCAATTTTTGATAGTGGTGGTGGAGTATGAGGACATATTTCTTGAGGGAGTACCAGGTTTACCTCTCCACCAAGAGCTATACTTTTGTATAGACTTGCATATGGGGATGGAGCCAATATTTACACCAGCATATCCGATGGATTCTGCAGATATTAGAGAGATGAGGGTACAATTGGAAGACTTGCAGGATAAGGGCTTTGTAAGACCCAAAGTTTCCCTCTAGGTATCCCAAGTGTTGTTCGCTAAGAAGGCAGATGGGATCTTGTGGTTATGCATGGATCATCAACACTTTAATCAAGTGACCATGAATAATAAGTATCCAAAACCAAGGATTGGTGACCTCTTTTATTAGTTGAGAGGGGTGTGATGGTTCTCAGAGATTGAGCTCATATCAGGCTATCACCAGTTGTGAGTATGGGGCGAGGATATATTGAAGATTTCATTCAGATGTCACTACAATCACAATGAGTACTTTATGAAGTCTTTCAAGGTGATAAAATACCTAATATTGTTCATGGGACTCATGAATTGAATCTTATATCCCTTCTTAGAGTGGTTTATGGTAGTCTTCATCAATGATATCCTAGTGTATTTGATATCTGTGGAGGAGCACGTGATACAATTGAGGATGGTCTTGGGAACACTTCGAGAGCACCAGCTTTAGGGGAAGCTCTCAAAGTGTCAATTTTGAATTTGAGAGATCCACTTCCTAGGACACATCATCTCAGAGGTTGTAGTAGTAGTGGAACTGGAAAAGGTTGAGGAAGTTCTTTCTTGGGAGCCACCCAAGAGTGTTACTGAGGTGTGGAGTTTCCTTAGGTTGGTAGGGTACTATCAGAGGTTTGTACCTGATTTGTCCAAAGTGACAACACCCTTGACAGATTTGAATCGGAAGGGGTATCCTTTCATGTGGACTGAAAGGTTCCATCATTTCTTTCAAGAGCTAAAACAGAGATTTAAAAACTCTACCATATTGAGTTTTCCAAAGGAGGGTGTCGAGTATGTAATGTTCTGTGATGCATCAGGGACCAAACTTAGTTGTGTTCTGATGATGAGGGAGGCAGTTATTTTCTATGGTTCACACTAGTTGAGAACAAATTAACAGAACTATGTGACCCATGATCTTTAGTTAGCAATGGTAGTCTTCACATTAAATATGTGTCATCACTGCCTGATGGGTGAGAAATTTATTGTTTACACTAACCACAAAAGAATCAAGTATATCTTCTCGTATAAGGATATTAACTTGAGATAGTGGTGATGAATAGATTTCCTCCAAAACTATGGCTTTGATCTTATTTATACTCCTTCGAAGGGTAACATGGTGGCATATGTTCTCAGTAGAAGATCTTGTTCTCAATTGTTGGATAAGGCTTCAGAACAATTATCCTTGTTGTAGTTGTACTTCATGGACAAGGATAGTTCTTAATATCTTCAGTCAATGGTTTTTACCCCACCTATTTTATAGAATGTCAGGGATGATCAATGAGGATATACCAACTGTGAGACCTTACATGCTCAGATATCCACTGGAAATGATCTAAATAGATATTATGAAGGTGGGAAGCAAGCTATCCTTTTCAAAGGACGAGTGGTGGTACTTTTGATATTGTAGGAAGAGGTGATAGCGGAGTTTCATATATCACCTTTGGCGGTACATACAGGGGTGTAAAAGATGTATCAGGACCTACAATATCAGTTTTGGTGGCCAGACATGAATAAGGGAGTTACAGAGTTTGTCTCTTAATACCTCACTTATCAACAGGTGAAGGTTGAGCACCAGGTTCCAATGGGTTTAGATCAACCTCTTGAGGTGACAGAGTGGAAGTGGGTGGGGTATTCATGGACTTCATGATGGGATTACTATGTACATCCAAGGGAAATAATTTCATCTGGATGATCATAGACGGTTACACCAAATTAGACCACTTTTTATCCATTTGACAGCAGAGTTCATTAGAGAGATTAGGATTCCTCTATGTGTAGGAGATAGTTTTACCCCATGGGTTCCCCTTAATGATCATATCTAATCATGATTCTCACTTCACATATCAGTTATGTAAGGGATTGTGGGAGGCTTTTGGGACTCATTTGTGCTTGAGCACAGCATTTCACCCTCAAGTTGATGACCAAACAAAGTGAACCATCCAGATCCTTGAGGACATGTTGTGGGATTTCATGTTGGATTTTGGTCATAGTTTGGAGGATCAACTGCCCTTGGTAGAGTTTGCATAAAAAAACATCTACCATTCCACCATTGGTATGATACCATTCAAGGATTTGTACAGGTGACCCTATAGGTCAACACTCTATTGGACTGATCCAGGTGATTCATCACTCATGGACACAGAGTTGGTGCAATATACTACAGAGAAGGTGTAGATCATCCAGGAGTGAATGAGTATTGTGCATAGCCATCAGAAGTATTATTTGGACTAATGATGAAGACCTATGGAGTTCGATGAGGGAGACCATGTGTTCTTGAGGGTCTTGTTGAGTCAATAAGGTTCCCTTATGAATTTTCCATTCCTTTATGTTTTGAAAATCACAAACACTCTATCTCAGGGAAAATTTTATTTTCCCAAATATTTTTCTTAATAAGGAAATTTTCTTTTCCCAAGGAAATTTTCTCCATACCTTTTTTTTCATTGTTCATGATATGGTTTCTCTAAATCTAACTCTTATTATTTCTAAGTGTAAAATTTGGTTTCATATCTAAAATCTTGAAATCCTATAAATACTTAGATATAGAGAATTATGTTTTCAGGTTCTGAATTCTAGTTCCGAATTCTCTGAATTAATATTCCAAATTCCTATTGAATTCAGATTCCGAATTCTCTAAATTCAGACTTCGAATTCTTTGAAATTCAGAATCTGAATTCTTTAAAATTCAGATTTCGAATTCTCTAAAATTCAGATTCTGAATTCTCTGAAATTCAGATTCTCAATTCTTTGAAATTCAGACTCTGAATTCCTCAGAATTTGGACTCCGAATTCCTCAGAATTCAGACTCTTAATTCCTTAGAATTCAGACTCCCAATTCCTCATAATTCAGACTCCCAATTCCTTAGAATTAAGACTTCGAATTCCTCAGAATTCAAATTCCGAATTCCTTAGAATTCAGACTCCAAATTCATTAGAATTCAGACTCCGAAATCTATAGAATTCAGGTTCTGAATTCCTTTAAAAATAGAATCCAAATATATCTATAATATAGACTCCAAATTTTTATTTTCTTAAACTCTGAATTTTATTTTCATTAGACTCTAGAAAATTATATTTGGTTAAGAAACCAAATTTTTATTACCTTTTTTATAGTTATGAAATGATGTTGTGCATTCTATTTCTAACTAATCGTTGTTTGAGTGACACGTGTACAGGTCCCTCTGAGATTCAAGGAAAAATATGACCGTTGGAGAAGGGAGCCGACCATTGTAGAAATGCCTATAAATAGGAGCTCATTTGAATGATCTCATACAACCAACAACATAGAAATGTTGATCGCTCTAGAGATTACATCATGCTGAAGTGATTTCTAGAGAGAGAGACTCTCATTCTTTGTGCGTACTGGACATCTTGTTCATCTTGCTTCGTGTGACTCTGATTGTTGTTGTGTACAATCAAGGAATTTTGGGGATAAGAAGACAGAGGTGTCGACTACCTTAAAGTTCTAGGACTTACTTGATAAAGAAGACAGAGGTGCTGACTACCTTGAAGTTCGAGGGCTTGTAGGGATAGCAAGACAGACTTTGATATTCTTATCGAGGGCTTTCCCTAGTGTGGGTAAGATAGACTTTCTTGAAAGTATAAATCAAGGGACCTTTATCCAATGTTGTTGGATACCCTTCTCTTTGAGATAAAATATTTCATACTTGTTACTTGTATTGTTTCAAGTTTATTTTCCATTGTATTTTGATTAATAAGGAAAGTATAACTATCTTATACTTTCTTGTATTTGTATACTCTTATTAGTAAAATTCTATATGCTTTAAGGTAGAATATTTTTCCTTTTAAACTTTTCTTAAGTTTCATTTCCGGAACCATATTTCTGAAACCTGGTAAGTTTGTAGAATTAAGAGGTCTTGTGAATTTACCTTGTTTAACTTAGTTAAACATAGTTTTCCTCAGGATTAAAAATGAAAGTTTCATACTAACTTTAAAGGTTCCAAAGGAATTTTTAAATTATACAATCCCCCCCTCTTGTATATTGAGCATATACATTCATATTTCGATCCTACAATTGGTATCAGAGGAGGTCTCTAAAATAATTATATTCACATATAAGTTTTCTAGCTCAGTTTCCATTGTTATGAATATATTTTCCTTGCTTAGGGTGTTTATCCTTGTTTACAAACTTTTACTATTAAAAAGTTTTTGTGGAAAGATATTTTCTTTTAGATGGAAGGAATGAATATTGGTTCGATTGAAAATCTAAATCCTATTAAACCACCTATATTTGATGGAAATGATTATGAATATTATAGAGATTGTATAAAGACTTTTTTATTAATACTGGAGTGGACAACTTTGTTATGCTTACTAGAGATTACAATATTCCTAATAAGGAAGTCAGAACTTTTACTGATCAATAAAAATCAGAATATCAACTAAACTGCAAGGTACGCAATACTTTTTTGTGTTCCATGACCAGGAATATATATAGTAATATTTCTTATTGTGAAGCTTCAAATTGTATTTGGATGAAATTATAGGTTACTCATTTTGGTACATCCAAGGTAATAGAAACTAGAAGAGCTATACTTAGAGAAGAATATCATGGATTTATATTTCATTATGGAGAACCAGTATGCATGGTGCAACAAAGATTTATGACTATTGTTAACATCTTACAATACATGGGTGAGAAAGGTTTAGATGATGAGGAACTTATGGACAAGATTATAGATATTATGCCTAATGAGTGGGAATCTAAGGGAATAACTATTGATGAGAATAGGAAAGTATCTCAGATTACTCTTGATGAGATTTTTGGAACTCTTCTTCAACATGATACAAGAATGAAAAGAGATGATGGTTTAAATAAGAAAAAGAATGGAAATGGAACTATAGCCTTTACTACTATAAAATCCAAGACACCTAAAAGTGTTATAAGATCTAAATCAAAGAAAGTCATTGTTTTATCTGAATCTAGTGAAGGTGAACATTTTGAGAATAAGCTAGCTAATCTTGTTCAAAGTATGAACAAGATAGTTGGGAAGAAATAATTTCATTATAGATTTAAGAAGAAAGAAATAAAGGACAAGAAAGTCTCTGAAGTTACTTGTTATGAATGCAAAAGAGCAAGGAATATAAGGTCGGATTGTCCTATGCTTAAGAGAAAGGATATAAAGGAAAATCATTCTGAGAAGAATAGAAAGAAGTACTACAAAGATAAAGCTAAGAAAGTTTTGAAAGATAATGACACCTAGAGTGCTAGTGGTGGAGACTCTTCTGATGAATCCTCAGAGTATGAATCTTCTGATCAGAAGAATCTTGGTTTACTAGCTAGATTGCCTATTGAAAATCATTGTTTAATGGCTAAGGTACACAATGATGAATCTATAACCAATGTTTCCCTAAATAAAAATTATAGTGATAATAGATATTATGAATCTTTAGATGAATAATCTTCTTCTGATGAAGATAATACTTTACCTACTTATAAGAAGTTTCTAGGTTTGCTAAGCTTCTTGAGAATGAAAATTCTAAAGTCAAGAAAAAGATTGATAATGAAAATTCTAGAATTTTTGTTCTTAATAAAGAAGTATTGGATCTTTCTAAAGATCTTGATAAGAAAATTTATGATTTTTAAAGTATTTCAAAAAACCATGAGGAAGTTAATTCTGAGAAGGATAAAATTTCTAAGGATCTAGAAAAGGTAATTTTTAAGAAAAATGTTTTAGAGACTAAATATAGTTCTAAAATGGATTTTTTGAGGATAAAAACTTATTTATTAAAGTAAAGTCAGAAATATTTTCCTTGAGGAAGTGTTTGTCAAAATTTACCTTAGGTAAGGAAAAATCTGATAAGATGTATTCACAAATTCGACCTCTAAGGAATAATTCTGGTTTTTGCTATACTTATTCTAAACCAGTTTTTAGTAATAATTATTTTGTTCCTCAAAGTGATCCATTCTGAACTAAATTTCAGTGTGGTGGACATTGGGTGAAAAGTTGTTCTTTAAAAAAAATCCAGTCTTTAGGTTTTCATAAAGCTTATTTTTCTTAGAAAATGTGGATTCCTAAAAAATTTCTTTCTGAAGTTTTCGGATCCAAGAAATTTTGGGTTCCAAAATTCTAACTCTCTTATTTTCAAGAAAGTAAAGATAGTACCAATATCAATACTTGGTATATGGATAGTGGATGTTCCTGGCACATGACTGGTAACAAAAACTTCTTTGAAAAGACTATCAAGACGAAAGGAGGAAAAGTAACTTTTGGAGATAATGCCCAGGGAGAAATTATTGGTATAGGTAACATTGTTCTTCTTGGAAAAACTTTGATTTCAATTGTTTTATTTGTTAAGGGTATTAAGCACAACCTTATTAGCATAATTAATTTATGTGATGGAGGTTACCTTGTATATTTTAGGAATGATAAATGTTTAGTACACAATTCCAAGGAAGAGTTTATTCTTTCTACCCATAGGCAAGAAAATGTATACACACTAAACTTGGAAGTACTTAGGAGCCAAGAAATAAATTGTCTTAGTGCAATGGAAGATCATTCTTGGTTATGGCATAGAAGGTTAGGATATTGTAACCTTAGGAACCTATGTAAACTCTCTAATAAAATACTAGTTAAAGATCTACCGAAGCTTAGATTTTATTCTCTAAAAGTTTGTGATACTTGTCAATATAGCAAGCAACATAAATCAAGTTTTAAATCAGTCGATGAAGTATCAACTACTGATGCATTATAGTTAGTGTATATGGATCTCTTTGGTCCAACACAAACTGGAATAATTAGATGAAAATATTATATATTTATCCTAGTTGATGATTACACTAGATTTACGTGGGTTTATTTTATAGCAAAGAAATATGAATCTTTTTACTATTTTAAAAACTTTATAGATCAAGTTAAAAATGAGAAAAACTTTCCTTTGATAACTATTCATAATGATCATGGAGGAGAATTTCAAAATTCTGATTTTGAAACTTTTTGTAGTAAAAAATGCATTACTCATAACTTCTCAGCACCAAGAACCCCTCAACAAAATGGTGTTGTTGAAAGAAGAAACTGAATTCTTCAAGAAATAACAAGAACCATGTTGAGTGAATATTAGATATCCAAACATTTTTGGTCTGAAGCTGTAAGTACTACTTGTTATACTATAAATTGAGTTTTGATTAGACCTTTTTTTAATGAACCCCCTTATGAGTTATGGAATGGTAGAAAACCTAGACTTTCCTACTTCAAGGTATTTGGTTGCAAAGTATTCATTCTGAATACTAAATATAATTTACATAAATTTGCACCAAAATTTTATGAAGGAATTTTCTTAGGTTACTCCACAACTTCTAAGGCTTATAGAGTTTTTAATAAAAATACTTGTACTATTGAAGAAACAGTACGTGTCAAATTTGACAAAACTAATTTCTTTGTTTTCAAACAACCTCAACCTACATCTTCAGATGTGTTTTCAAAAACTGATTATCAACCCTTGATAGAAGATCCTTATGATAAGGAAAATTTTCAAGAAAATGTTTCTGATACATTTACCCCAGAAGATTTCATATCATATATTGATGAACAGGTTTTACAAAACCCAAATCAGTTATTTCTCAAAAATAATCCCAGTGATAGTATCATTGGTGATGTAAATAAACTTGTAAGGACTAGAATTTCCTTAAGAAATGAAGTAGAACATCTATCATTACTTTCCCAATTAGAACCTAAAATCACTTATGAAGCTTTAGGTGATGATGATTGGATAAAATCTATGCAAGATGAGCTAAATGAATTAGAAAGTAATAAAGTTTGGACCTTGGTTAAAAGACCTAAGGAAACTTCTGTTATTGGAGTAAAATGGGTCTTCAGAAATAAGTGTGATGAAAATGGAATCATAGTAAGAAATAAATCTAGATTGGTTGCTAAAGTCTATAATCAACAAGAAGGAATAGACTATGAAGAAAACTTATTCTTCAATAGTTAGACTTTAATCTATTTGTATTCTACTTGCCTTTATAGAATTCTTTAACTTTAAACTTTTTCAAATGGATGTTAAATGTGCTTTCTTTAATGATTATGTTTAAGAGGAAGTCCTTATTGAACAACCTCCTGGTTTTGAAGATACAAAACATCCTGAACATGTTTTCAAACTTACCAAAGCTTTATATGGACTTAAAAAAGCCCCTAGAGCCTGGTATGATAGACTTACAGGATTTTTGGTACAAAACAATTATGTTAAGGTAAATTCTGATCCAACCCTTTTTATAAAGAAAGATAAGAAAAATGTTTTGATTGTTTAAATCTATGTTGATGACATTATATTTGGTTTAACTCGGCAATCTTTAACTGATTCATTTGCGAATCTAATGAAATATGAGTTTAAAATGAGTATGATGGGTGAGTTAACATTTTTCATTGGTTTTAAAATTTCTCAAAGACTAGAAGGAATCTATATATCCCAACATAAGTATATTAAAGATCTTCTTAAAAAGTATGGATATAACAACACTAAAATTATTAGTACTCCCATTGGTACCTCAAATTCACTTGATCTTGATGAAGCTAAAAAACCAGTGAATCAAACATCATTTAGAGGTATGATAGGAAGTTTACTATAATTGAAAGCTAGTCGTCCAAACTTGATGTTTTCAGTATGCTTATGTGCAAGATATCAATCCAATCTTAAGGAATCTCATTTAAAGGTAGTGAAAAGAATTTTTCGCTACTTAAAGGGAACCATGGATTTAGGACTCTTATACTTCTGGAAATGATCTTGTCTTAAAATGTTTTTCAGATGCTGACTTTGGGGGATTTAGAATGGATAGGAAAAGTACATTCAGAACTTTTCATTTCTTAGGAGATTCATTAGTTTCTTGGTTATTAAAAAAGCAACACTCAGTAGCACTTTCCACTACTGAAGCTGAATATATAGCAGCTGGAAGTTGTTGTGCTCAAGTATTGTGGATACAACACACACTCACAGACTATGGTATAAGTTTTACCAAAACACAAATATTGTGTGATAATACTAGTGTAATTCATTAAGTAAAAACTCTGAACATTACTCTTTTTCAAAACACATAGATATTAGGAATCACTTTCTTAGGGATCACAAACAAAAAGGGGATATCATTCTTCAATTTATCAAAACACAAGAATAACTTTCTGATATTTTCACAAAAATCATTACCCTCTGATAGATTTGAATTCATTAAACAAAAGTTAGGAATGATAATCGTGAGGTAATCTTCCATATTAACTTCTTTTTGAAACCTATTTCCTTACACTAAGAAACTCTTTTTCAGAGGGGGAGTACATTTGCTTGTCAATCAAAAAAAATCATAGTTAAAATTTTTGTATTCTAAGTTTTTCGTAATCTAAAATTTTTCGTATTCTAAATTTTTTCATAATATAAAATTTTTTCATAATCTAATATTTTTTGTAATCTAAAATTTTTCGTATTCTAAATTTTTTCATAATCTAAAATTTTTCGAATTCTAAATTTTTTTTTAATCTAAAATTTTTTGTATTCTAAATTTTTTTGTATTCTAAAATTTTTCACAATCATATGTTTCGTAATCAAATTTTTCTGGAATCTAACTTTCTTCAAGAAAAATTTTCCTCATTACAAATAATTTCTCCTAACTAATCTGAAAGGAATGTTTCCTTTCCTAAGTTTTCGTAATCATATTTTTACTTGTTGGTATTTTCATTTTGTTTTAAGTTTTTCAAATTCACTTTTACTAAAATCCGAATGTTTTTCTTAAAAACCTCAAAAGATCGAAACCCATCAAAATCATTCTTCAGTTATTATATCATCTGTCAGATTTGATCAGAAGTTTTTCAACCGTTGGATCAATCAAGGAAGTTTAATCGTCACCTCAATTGCCTATATAAAGCCCCTCCAATGATTATCCCACATCGATTTTTCAATATTTCACATGTTGAAGCTCTGTCTTTGTACTTAAAGTCGTTTCGAATCTCAAAAGTTTCCCTATTTCCAAATGTCTATTGAAGCCTCTCCTTAGAAAGAAATGTCGATTATTAAGGAAATCTCTGAGTGGTAGATATACAGAGAAATGTTGGTCGATCTGAAGTTTTATGATAAGTATGACTCTATTATCTCCAAGAATATTAAGTTAAATGGTTGGGAGAGTCTTTATATTTCAAAACTGAAGGCACAGGATCCGGTGTATCCGGACTTGTTGATTGAGTTCTATGAGACAAAAAGTTTCTTCAAGGAAGAAGGGAGAGACAAGTTCTCTTTTAAGTTCTATGGAAAGACTTACTCACTTTCTTATAGCAAGGCAGAAAATATGATTGGAATTCCTTACGAAGGAGAAGTAGAATTCTGCACTCACAAATTACCTGATGTTTCATGATCTTTTGATAAGAAAAAGGCAATAGATCACCTTGGCTTGAAAAGAGTGAAGACTCTGAAGATTATTCATCTTTCTACAAACTTATGGATTCTGGAATTATGGGTTCAAGGCTTTATAATTCCAAGGGAAGGGGATAAGGATGCTATGAAGAAGATTAATATCTATATATTGGATTTCTTGGTGAACTTCAGGAAGATTAACCTTGTAAAGTACATCTTGGTTACAATCGAGAATATCAAGAATGGAAATCTAAAATCTCAAATAATCATGTATTCGGCTATTCTCTCAAAGATTATAGTTCTTTGTTTAGAATATTTTATAATTCCATACAGTTCTAAGCCGAGAAATTACAAGGTAATGTTTTTGAGTGATGACACCTTAAGGAGTATGAAGGTTGGATTCTCTAGTGAATCTGGAGAGTTTTATGATCTATCTGATGAAGAAGTAGAAACTTTTTCAAAGAAGCTGGAAGTGGCTGAAACCTCTAAGAAGGGTGGAAGGAAGATAAAGGCTAAGGAACTGGAAGAGAAAAGAAAATCCTCTATGACTAAGGAAACTCAGTCAGCACCATTGAAACCAAAGAAGCAAAAAGCTTATCCTAATGAGGTAGTGGCAAATTGGAGAGAGGATAAGAAAAATAGGAAGGAAATGGATCCTAAGTTTAGATTGGACACTTCTGAGGCAAAGTCCTTAAGAATGAAGGTTTCTAAAGAGATTGAGAAGCAACAAAAAGAGAAGAAGCAAAAGAAGAAGATATCTGAGGCTGAGATAGTACAATATCTTCTTAAATATGCTGAGAAATCATCTGAACAAATTCCAGTGCTGGAATCTTTTTTGCTAGAATAAGATCTTGTGACTCTGGGAAAGAAAGTTGTGATTTTGGAATCACATCATGAAGAAGAAATAGTTGAAGAAGAAGAAGAAGAAGGCAGTGGTGATACTGAAGACATAATCAGGAAAGTAAAGGATTACCATGAGAGGGAAAGTATTTCTGAGAAAATATCAATCTGAACATCTAAATTTGAGTCTTCAAAACTTGCTACTCCACCAAAAGATGATAAGGGTGAGGAAGAAGTCAATAATTTTCCTGAATAGGAAAGTAGAAATCATGATTTTATCCATCCAGAGGATGTTGAGGCAGGATCTAAGAAAGAACAAGTAGATGAAGATTTGATTGTTTAGCTATCTAATAGTAAACACAAATCTCCCAAAGCACAAGACATCATTCTGAGAGATGATAAGGGGAAAAAGTGGTAGTAGATACACCTAGTAAATCTGTGGTGAAAAAGAAAGATATTAGTACTTCATAAAAGAGGAAAGCTTAAGACATAGAAGAAGAATCCTTACCATCCAAACATTCGAATTCCGAATCATCTTCCCTTGGATATGATTTTGTTGTTCTATCATTGAAAAAGCTGGTTGGTACTATTCCCTTATTCCCAAGCATAGACTCAAGATTCCAGATGCTTTAGCATATGATAAATTAGAAATCAGATTCAGTTTCCATGGTTATGGACAAATGTGTTGCACTAGAGGCAAATTTCAAAACCTTCCTCGTTGCTTATGAGGCTCATAAAAGATCTTTCAAAAAGATGAAAAGCTGGTCAAAGAAGACAATCGAGGAGATGATAATATTTGATGAATTTCATGAAAATTCCAAATATGATTTTGACACCGAAGATGGGAAGATAAAAGATATAACAAATAGTTTTGAGAAAAAGTTAATCCTAGAACAGAATACTCAGAAGTAGGAATTTAAGGATATGAATGGAAAGCTTAATTATGTAGCAATGAATTGGAAGAGTGAAAGGGATCTCAAAATTGAGATTGAAGAGAAGCTTGTTAAGAAAGAAGAAGTATTGAAAGCTCAAGTAGAATGTCTTAAGGCTTAGGAAGAAAGAATTAAATCCTTGGAGAAGAAAAATAAAGATCAGGATCAGCTGCTCAAGCATATGGAAGAAGATCACAAGGATATCAAGAAGTTAAAAACCATTGTGAAGAAGCTAATACCAAAGGAGAAATAAGGACAATTTATTTCTATTCCAATCTTTTGTTGTACTTTTACTTGTACAAATTCTTTCAATCGTTAATGAAATTTTGGTTGTCCTCCATCTTTTTTTGCTTGTTTTATACTAATTTTTTAGGTACCATTTTTTCCATTCCCTCTATTTATTTTTGAAAATCACAAAGGGGAAGAAAGGAATGATAAAAGGAATATTAAGAAAGAATATATTTTCCAAAGTAAGGGGGAGTTCATCTAAGGGGAAGTTCTTATAAAAGAAGATTTTTGTATGCAAGCAAATGAAAAATCTTATTCAGGAAATCAAAAATAAGATCCATAGTGATTCTGAAGCCTAAGGGGGAGTTAGTCATATTCACATTGATTCATAAGTAAAGGGAGATAAGTTTTTTTTTCAATTCCATAATAGTTCTAAGTCCTTATATTCTTTTTAGTAAGAATATTTGTGCTTTCCAAAAAGGGGGATATTGTTGAGTCAATAAGCTTTCCTTATGACTTTTCCATTCCTTTATGTTTTGAAAATCATAAACACTCTATCTCATGGAAAATTTTATTTTCCAAAATATTTTTCTTAATAAGAAAAGTTTTCTTTCCCTAGGAAATTTTCTCCTTACCTTTGTTTTCATTTTTCGTGATATGGTTTCTCTAAATATAACTCTTTTTATTTCTAAGTGTAAAATTTGGTTTCATATCTTAAACCTCAGAATCCTATAAATACTTATATATAGAGCATTATGTTTTCAAGTTCTGAATTTCGATTCTGAATTCTATGAATTTAGATTCTGAATTCCTCTGAATTCAGACTCTGAATTCTTTGAAATTCAGATTCTGAATTCTCTGAAACTCAGACTTCGAATTCTCTGAAATTCAGATTCTGAATTCTCTGAAATTTAGATTCTGAATTCTCTGAAATTCATATTCCTAATTCCTCAAAATTCGGACTCCGAATTCCATAGAATTAGGACTCTGAATTCCTCAGAATTACAATTCCAAATTCCATAGAATTTAGACTCTAAATTCCTCAGAATTCAGACTCCGAATTCCTCATAATTCTGACTCTACATTCCTCAGAATTCATACTCTGAATTCCTCATAATTCAGATTCCTAATTCTATAGAATTCAGAATCTGAATTCATTAGAATTCATAATCTGAATTCATTAGAATTCACACTCCAAAATCTATAGAATTCAGGTTCTAAATTCCTTGAAAAATAGAATCTAAATATCTATGTAATATAAACTCTGAATGTTTATTTTCTTAGAATCTGAACTTTATTTTCCTTAGACTCCAAAAAATTATATTTGGTCAAGAAACCATATTTTTCTTACCTTTGTTATAGTCATGAAACAATGGCGTGCATTCTGTTTCTAACAAACCGTTGTTTGAGTGACATGTGTATAGGTCCCTCCGAGATTCAAGGAAAAATATGACTGTTGGAGGAGGGAGCCGACCATTGGAGAAATATCTATAAATAGGAGCTCATTTGAACAATCTCATACAACTAACAATAGAGAAATGTTGATCACTCTAAAGATTACATGCTGTTGAAGTGATTTCCAGAGAGATAGACTCTCATGCTTTGTGCGTACTAAAAATCTTGTTCAGTTTTCTTCATGCGACTCTGATTGTTGGTGTGTACAATCAAGGCCTTCCGGGGATAGGAAGACATAGGTGATGACTACCTTAAATTTTGAGGACTTCCTTGATAAGTAATATAGAGGTGTTGGCTACCTTGAAGTTTGAGGGCTTGCGGGGAAAGCAAGACAGACTCCTATATTATTATCTAGGGCTTACCCTGGTATGGGTAAGACAGACTTTCTTGAAAGTATAAATCAAGGGACTTTTATCCAAGATTGTTGGATACCCTTCTCTTTGGGATAAAAGATTTTATACTTGTTACTTGTATTGTTTCAAGTTTATTTTCTACTGTATTTTGATTAATAAGGAAATTATAACTATCTTATACTTTCTTGTATTTTTATACTCTGATTAGTAAGATTATATATGCTTTAAAGTAGAATCTTTTTCCTTGTAAACTTTTCTTAAGTTTAATTTCTGGAACCATATTTTCGGAACCTTGCAAGTTTGTAGAACTAAGAGGTCTTGTGAATTTACCTTATTTAACTTAGTTAAACATAGTTTTCCTCAAGGTTAAAAATGAAAGTTTCATACCAACTTTAAAGGTTCCAAAGGAATTTTTAAAAGTATACAATTAACCCCCCCCCCCTCTTGTATATTGAGTATCTACAGTCATATTTCGATCCTACAGGTCTCACCATAATGTGGATTGAAGAGATTTTTCCATGAAATCAGGTTATTTTTTAGGTTCATTGGTCCCTTATAGATACTGTGTAGAGTTAGAAAGGTGGAATAAAACTTAACTCTACCACCAAAGTTGGACCATGTACATGAAATCTTCCACATTTCATGGATAAGTAGGTGCATTCACAACCTATCGCATGTTATTTACTGGGGTGATCTGGACATCAAGGATGGATCTACCTTTGGAGAGTTCCTAGTGGAGATCGAGGATCAGTAGGAGAGGATCTTTCATGGGTGTTTAATTCCCCTTTTTCATGTCTAGTGGTAGCACAGGAATCTCCAGGAGAGAACTTGGGAGTGGGAGACCCAAATTTGAGCTCAGTACCCTTATCTTTTTTAGTAGGGTTTTATATTTTTTTGATAAAAATCCAAAAGGTGGGGAGAATGTAATGACTCAGATTTTCTAGGTATTATTTGTGGATATTATATAGATTATTTTTTAGACCAGGTGCTAATATGGAATACAGTTATAAGGCCTGGTATGCTTGGAATAAATGTTTTAAATATATTAAATAGCACACATGCATAGTTTTCCTAAAAAAGTGTAATAACTCTTGAACAAGGGCCTATATCAGAAATCTAAGGGTGTTATTCAGTTCAAAATGTGGGTTTTAACCTATACGCAACGTAATCTTTTTCAACGTGGTCCATTTGTGAAAAATTTGTCATGGGCTTGAAATTAATAAAATAAATTAATTAAAGAATTTATTTTATTTTGAAAACACCACTACCTTCTTACTCTTTAAATATATGGATATGTATTTTATATCATGGTTGGATGCTAAACCTTAGATACCTATAGGTTTTTGGAGGAGATAATTCTTAGTGAACGATGAAGGATCAGGATATGATCATTGATCATTTCACCAATAGAGTTCATGGATCTCATCAACGATGGGAACACCACTGTTCTTCATCAACAATCAATCCAAACTCCATGTAGGATTTTTTTTCTTTGTGATTTTCATCCCATTTATTAATCTTAAATGAACACGAATAAACTCCACAAATATAATTGATACATGCATTGTTGGTAGAATTAAATTGATGGAATTGTTTATCTGTTCATTGATTTATCCCGTCTCTTTCTACAATAATAGATTGAGGCCAAATGAAAAAAAAAATCTAGGTTCATTCTTCACATTTTGTGCCTTTGTGATTACTTCCTCCGTTCTTCGCACGTTCATCGCAGGCATTTTATTTTGGTCCATGGTTCAATGAATACCTAGTATTTGATCATTTTGGGACCATTATTTGGAAAAATGAATCAATACCGCAGGTGAGGTTCATGATTGGTGGTGTGATCAAGGTGTGACGATGGTGTTGGATGGAATAAGTTGTATCAGATTGGATTTGCAGTATCCTTTCAACCCATTCTTGACATGCGATAATAGATGTCTTGATGGTGGTGATTTCCGAGTGGATTTGAACCCAAATACTAGAGATCGAGGATATAAAGGTTTAGTCGACCCTAGATATGCATATTTTGGAAATATTGGAGGTTTAGGTGATTTTAAGATCAACGCGAAAGAGAACCTGAGGGTTTGGTGAAATTCAGAGCAACACGGCATGTACTTCGGGTTTACACGTAATGTGGTCCCCTCGGGCTACAGCTCTAGGGTTCAAGCTGAAGTTAAGGATCACACAGCGTGTGACCCCTAACACATGTTGTGTGACCCCTATCACATAGTGTGTGACCCCTTCTATTTGGATCAGTATGTACTTTGGTAAGTACACTAACACAGGAAAAGTACACTACCAAGTGGCACGCCATGCACTTGGACACGGACACAGCTTGGTGTACACTGACTGGTACACGGACATGACCATCGTACACAAACATGTCCATGAAACATGGTCAGGGTACCATGGGTGTCTACATACTATGTACTTCTTCTCCACACTGTGTACTTGGAGACTTACATGTCATTTAAGGATTTACCACATGAGCAAACTCGGGGATAGCTAGACATGTCATGTACCTCCTAGTACACATCGTGTACCCCATTCAAGAGTGTTTTTAGCTCTTTGTTTCCTTATTTTGGACCAGTATAGGTTGAGTTTGTTCCCTTTGTCCTTTACCTCAAAGGTACAATGTGGAATTACATCCACATCACATGATTGTGATCCCCTCTAGAGGCTGAGTCTCGGATAGAATTGTAGTGTCCCTCTGTGAGACTGGAGTGTGATCCTCTATCATCTTTGTTCCCTAGGTGGGGTTTAGAATCAACATGACCTACCTGAGTATGGATTTGATCCTCCATTTGGTAGTCCATATCGATAGGGTTTGTGTTATCATTGACATATGATCCCATACATATCAGGTTGATCCATATTAGGTTTGTGGTGTCCCCCAGCAGTTATGGTCATGACCCCCTATATGAGTATCAGGGTCTTCTTAGACCAATGAGTTTTCTTGGGTGGGCCTAATGATCAATACCTCTTCGTCGAGTGTCTCCGGTGATATCATGTATTTTGGAGTGGACTCTCCTAGAACGAGCGATGATTTGAGAATAATCGTGTGGATGTAAATTGGTTTTGACAGCCTGGTGGTGTGGTGTCTTTCCTAAGTATATATAGGTGTTTTTGTTGTACATTGATTATTATATCTTGTATTGAGCTAACTATACTTGGTGTTTCGTGCTTAGTTTTTTTGGGGTGTCCTACTGAATATTTTTATACTCACCCCTGAATGGGTTTTTCTCACATGTGTCATGTCTTGTGCAGATGATAACACTTTTGACGGTGTCCTGGGAGGACAAGGAGTGGGTGGAGCATACTTATAGTTTGATAGACCATAGTGGTTATTGGGAGCTTGATTTTGGCTTTAGTCCTATCCCATGGAGTAGTTTCGAATCTTTAAAATGTTTGTTTGGGCTTGTATTTGGCCCCTTTTTCCACTTTTAGTACTTTACTATCACACTCTGTTGTGGGATCTTAGATGTATGCATTCACTATTTAAGTTGTTTACATTTTCACATTGTGTGGTCTTGGAGATGTGTGCATGTGTACAGGTACTTTACGCTAATGCCTCCTGTTTGTGGGATATGTCTACTCAGCACTGGTAGTCAGCCCTTGGCCTATTGGAGATAGTCTTGGGGCAGTCACAGGTCAGACCTTAGTAGGTCAGGTTGTGACAAAAACAATTTCAAAAACAACCTCCACTTATTTCTCTAATTTCAAGTGAAAAACATTATTTTTGTGTTATCCTTTCTAGATAAAACCTTTATTGACCACTTTACTACATTTTTAACTTAGGAAATAATTGTTTTTGTCCTACCACATGACAGTTATGTGTCAAAACTTACCATTGTTTCTATGGAGGTAGTTCCATCAATATAATTCTGACATTTTGTAAATAATTTTATTTTTTTCATTTAAAAAACTAAAAAAACTTTTCCATGATGAATTCCAACTACAATTATTCTTCCTAGATTGATTACTCATAACTTAAAGGAAAAATGGTTCATAATTATGAGGAGTTCCTCTTATAAAAGGTTGATGAACTCACTATTTTGGCCATGAAAATATTGAATGGCCATGTCACATATCACTCTTTTCAAGAACTTTAGGTCATTTTCAATCAATTCAAAATCAATTATCAAATATTGAAGTACAAGGAGGAAGTACCATTGGATAAGGAACCTAAACCTAAACCAAAATATAAACCAGGGGTAGAAGTAATTTCCCCTCTAATATTTAAAATATATGACCCTAACTACCTACCTTTATCCATTGAATTTCAACTCAGAGGCACTTTCCACCGAATAAGTAATTGAAGCTGAACAAAATTAGGTAGATGATATTTTCTTGAATTTGTTAACTTATAATTTTATTGAAAGGAAATTGATTATTACCTCCCCTTGTTTTAAATTTTTAGATTTATCCAACACTTGTATTTCCTTAGAGGATGAAGAAGAAGAAGAAGATAATGTACCAGAAGAGGAACATATGGAGCTCCCTAAACTTGTTGAACATTTATTGGAGAGTGTTCCTAAGGATATACAAGATTATTTTCCAAATGAAACAGAGAAATAATATTATTACTTTGAAGGAAAAAAATTTGATATGGATTCCTCATATTTAATTTTTTTCATATAGAATTACACTCTGACTTTTTCATTGATTTTTACATTGATGAAGCATACCTAAAGAAAGAAATGTAGAATGAAGAAGAGGTTTTGAAAGTAGAAACCAAGAAAGAGGAGGACTCAATATTTATCCTAACATCACCATAAAATATTCATATCATTTTTATGGGGTGGATTTAGTGTACTATATCCATGGAGTCCTCAACAAAAAGGAATAACTACAAGTTATAAAGAAGAAGTGTTGGTGGTTCGTCTTAAAGAAACTCCACCCACCATCAGACTGGGGATAACCAACTAGAACTTCTCATCTTGAGGTAATAAAAACATAGGTCCCACTTAGGGAATTAAACCAATATTTTTCCTTCAATTATCATTTTATTTCTCTTTTATTTTCTTTAAATAAATTTCTTATGTTGTCTCTTATTATTTTAGTTTTAGGTTTTCAGTGTGCAACACTTATGAGATTAACTCAATGTTGCACTGCCAATAATTCAGGTTGTACCTCTATTTTATACTTGATTTCTTACTATAATCCAATGAAAAATCAACTTACATGTTAAAATAAACTTGAATTAATTAAGTAAATTTCAATATTTAAGTGTGGGGGAGGGAAACTTTGATGTTTTGGATTTTCAAATTTCTATATTTCTATTTTTCCAAAAAAAATGTGTTTTTCTTCAAATTTTTGTGTGTTTCTTTTTAAAAAATTTCATGCTTTGGAAACATGTGAGCTCAAATGATTATATTTACCATTTTTGAAACCCATTTAAATGAGTGAACCAATTTATTCCATGAAACTGAGTCTAAATGAATACTAAAAATGAATTTGTTTCAAGTTCAAATATTTTAGAATTTTATGAAAAGTACTCTGATTTTGGAATCTCATGTCACATCTCACTGTCTTTATCATTGAAATCACTTTCCCATGAGGCTTATGAACCCTTTTTTCATATTTTTTACATTCACATCATTTCTTGATAGAACCAAACCATGCTTACTTTAACTAGAATTTGATTTATTCCTATCAAAACTTAAGGGTTTGAGGTACTTGTGTTTTAAATAATTGAGGCATTTATTTGGATTTTAAAGCCCCCTTTTTAAGAGAATCCTTTTAATTATATCCTACCTTGTATATTTAATCCTTTTAACCCTTATAATCCATGAACAAACTATTATTTTAGCCACATTACAAGCCAATTTTCCCTATCCAACCTGCTCTTGAAGTGAAATTGCATGATCTATTTGAACTTCACTATGGGGAAGAGCTATTTTGTGGTGTGATGCCTTATATGATGATAATTTGGGTGGAAAATAAAATGTTGAAGATATGTGTTTGATACTAAAAAATATTCATTCTGTTGAAAGTTTTCCCCTTCTAAGGCATTCATGATAAATAAGTTATTCCTTTCTAGAGCTTCCAAAGGAGAAATAAAGTTGTGCCTATCTGGAGATTTCAAGAAAAATTATGTTTGATAACATTGAAATTTTTTCTGATAAAATGCTAAATTTTGTGAACTTTCCTTGATTTTTCATGATTATTTGGATCTGATTTTATACTAAGGTGAGTGAGGAGGAGACCATACTTGAGTGAAAATTTAAATCATGCATTTTTTCTTCAAAAAGAGCCAAACCATCCTTATTCTTCCTTAAAAAAAATCACATCAAAATCCTACCAACCAAAAGCCACAGAACAACCCCATAAAGTCCTCATGATAAACACATGTCCTTGACTCACATCAGGTGGAGATATAGAAATTTTTCAATCCTATGATTACCCTTACATGAGTTTGGATTATAATATCATTATTGAAAATTGACATTTGTGAGATGAGAGAAAATTAATGTGAGGTAGGTATTTTGTGTGTATGGGGGGAGAAATGAAGAGAAAATATATTGAAAATATGAATGTAGAACATTAAATACTAGTGTTTTACGAGTATTTATATCTTTTGCTTCATTTTTTGAAATTGGTGGATCTCATGGGTATGTATTTTGAATTTTCTTTGATTTTATTTAGATACTTACTTGTCCAGGAGTCCAAGTACTAAGTGTGGGGGAATTTATAGAGCTGATATTTTCATTATTATTCATATGTTTTACAATGATTTAATCTCTTATAATTAATAAATTTGATCTGATTTTCATTATTTTAGTATTTTTGGTGACTTTTGCAGTTAATTATGAAAATTTATTAATTTTGAAAATTTAATAGTTTTTTGTCACTTCAATATTTTGAGAATAACTTTTACAATATTGATCCAAATTTAGTGATTCTTTTTTTAGGCTTAATTTCTTTGTGGGATTCAAATTTTTCTTTTGGGCCTATAACCAATTCAAAATAAAATGACCCAAAAAAATCAATAAAGTGGAAAAAATTTGGATGACAAAACAGACCCACCTCATCAATTGATGTATATATCATCATAGAGACATAAAAATGAGGTGATTACAACTTTATTGGAAATAGTAATTTGAGACTCAGGTCCAAATTAAATTTCATGTAGAATTTAGACCATTAAATAATCCATTTAATGTGTCAAATTGAAGGGAGTTTAGGAGACTCCTTAGTCAAAAAATGTTTTATTCATTAATTCAGGCATAAATTTTTTAAAACTTGTCCAAATAAGATAATATTTGGAATAAATATGAAAAAGGGATATAGAAACAAATTTTTTGAACACACATTCCGGATATTCATCCATTTACTATGTGAATTTAACTCAAAATGTAGGTGGATAGAAATTGGAGGTAAAATTCTCCACCCCTCAAGCCTATAAATATGTGCACCCACTTCCATTCAAAGGTGTTGAAGAAGGAGGATGATGAGGGGATGTTCTAGATTATGGGATCTTTGAGGTGTTATGTATTTTATATTTTCTCTTTTATTAGTTTCATCATTCTCTATTCTTCCTCATTCAGCTCTATTACCCTTCAAATGGAGGGGTAAATCTTTTTGAATGATCGGGGAAAGGAGATTTATCATTTTGTAATGTTGGACTCTTGTCCTTTAATTTAAAACTCTATTTTTCTATTCAATTGTTTATATTTTTTGCAGTGCCCAATTATCTTAATGTGATTTTATTTAGGTTTTTTTCATTCATTGTTTATATCTTTGGTTTAATTTCATTAAACTCCCTCCACCTAGTGCAGTTTGTCTTGATCGAGCATATTATGTTAGGTGGTGAGTGTCTATAGATCAATGGAACGTGTGTGGAATAAGTGAAATTTTTCTAGATTTATAAAGAGAAAAAATTCCCTATCGGTATTTTCCTTAGTTATTTGGGAATGTTTTATGAATTTTCATCACACATGAGTGGTTTCCATTGCTTCATTCAACCAAAGGTGATTGACAACTCGATCAAGGATTCTTTCATTTATCATTCAATTAAAAGAGATAGGGAGTGATTTTTATAACCATAATGACATTGAAAAATGTTACCCTACCTATACCTTATCACTCACTTCATCCATTTGTGTTAAAATTTTATTTTTATTGATTTCTTTCCCTTTAAACTCAAATAATTTCAAAAACAACCTCCACTTATTTCTCTAATTTCAAGTGAAAAACATGATTATTGTGTGATCCTCTCTAGAGACATCCTTAGTTAACCAATTTAATACATTTTTAACTTAGGAAATAATTTTTTTTGTCATGCACCATAATAGGAACATGTCAAAACTTAGATCCATTTTTGGGGAGGTAGTCTAATAAATCTAATTTTTAAATTTTGTAAATAATTTTCATTGCTTTCATTTTAAAAAAAATAAACAAAACTTTTCCATGATGTATTCTAACTACAATTATTCTTCTTGGATGGATTACTCACAGTTTCAAGGACAAATGGTTCATAATGATGAGGAGACCCTCTTACAAAGGGTTTATGAACTTACTATTTTAGCCAAGAAAATTTTGAATGGTCATGTCACATGTCTCTATTTTCAAGAACTTTTGGATATGGTTAATCAATTCAAAACTGATTATAAAATATTAAAGTACAAGGAGGAGGTACCATTAGATAAGAGACCTCAGCCTAAAATAGAATCCAATCTGAGTGTAGAATTGATTTCCCCCCTCATCTTTAAAATAGAGGAGCCTAACTACCTACCTCTATCCAGTGAAATTCAACTCAAAGAGGCACTTTCCACCAAAGAAGTAATTGAATCCAAACAAAATCAGAAAGATGATCTTTTCTTAAACTCATTATCTTTTAATTTTATTGAAACTGAATTGAGTATTACCTCCCCTTGTTTTAAATTTTTATATTCGGCCAACACTTTTATTTCCTTAGAGGATGAAGAAGAAGAAAAAGATAATGCACCTGAAGAGTAACATCTAGATCTCCTTGAACCAGTTGAACATTTATTGGAGGGTGTGCATGTGGATATCCAAGATGATTTTTCAGATGAAACATAGACATAATATAATTAATTTTATAGGGAATATTTTGATATGGATTCCTCATGTTTTAATTTTTTTAAAATATAATTACACTTTTACTTTTTATTTTATTTTTCCTTTGATGCAGCATACCTAAAGTAAGCACTAGTGAAAAAAGAAAAGGTTGTGAAAGTGGAAACCAATAAAAAGGAGGACTCATTCTTTTTCCTAAACCCACCATAAAAGATTCATAACATTTTCATGTGGGTGGATTTTTTGTATTATATCCAAGGAGTCTTCAACAAAAGGAAGAAGTGTAAGCTATATAGAAGAAGTGTCGATGGTTCATCTCAAAGAAACTCCACCCACCATCAGATTAGGGATAATCAAATGGAATTTCTCATCTAGAGGTATTCAAAACCCAGAGCCCACCTTAGGAATAAACCAATATTTATCCCTTTATTCTCATTCTATTTCTATTTTATTTTCTTTAAATAAATTTCTTATGTTATTTTTTCTTATTTTAGTTGTAAGATTTCAGTATGTAGCACTTAGGAGCTTAACTGAACATTGCACTACCAATAAGTCATGTTGTACCTCTCCTTTATACATGATTTCTTGTTATAATATAATTAAATATATATATATATATATACATACATGTTAAAATACACTTGAATAAATCAAGTACATTTCATCATTTAAGTGTGGGGGTGGTAAACATTGCTGTTTAGGATTTTTAAATTTCTATTTTCCTATTTTTACAAAAAATATGTGTGTTTCTAAATATTTTTGTGTGTTTATTTTTCAAAATTTACATGTTTTTGAAACTTGTGATCTCAAATGATTATCTTTTCTATTTTTTAAACCCATTCCAATGAGTAAACTAGTTTATTCCATGAAACTAAGTTTAAATGAATGCTAAAAATGAATTTGTTTCAAGTTTAAATCTTTAGGAATTTCATAAGAATTCCTCTAATTTTTGAATCACATGCCACATCTCACTTTCTTTATCTTTGAAATCACTTTACCATGAGGCTTCTGAACCCATTTTTTCATATTTTTTACATTAACTTCATTTATGAAGAGAACCAAACCATGCTTACTTTAACCAAAATTTGATTTATTCCTATAAAAACTTGAAGGTTTTAGGTACTTGTGTTTTAAATAATTAAGGAATTTATTTGGTTTTTAAAGACCTATTTTCAAGAGAATCGTTTTCATTTTGGCCTGACTTTTACATTTAATCCTTATAGCCCTTATAATCCATGAACAACCTATTAGTTTATCCATATTACAACCCAATTTTACCTATCCAACCTAATCTTGAAGAGAAATTGGATGATCTAATTGAACTTAAGTATGGGGGAAATTGTTTTGTGGTGTGCTACCTCATTTGGAGAAAATTTGGATGGAAAATAAAATGATAAAGAGAAGTGTTTATTTCTAAAAAATAATTCTGTTGAAAATTTTTCCCTTCTCTAGCTTTCATGATAAAGAAGTTGTTCCTTTTTTGAGATTCTAAAGGATAAAGAAAGGTGCTCTTGTTTGGATCTTTCAAGAAAAATTATGTTTGAGAAGATTGAATTTTTTTTCTATTAAAATGATGAATGTTGTGACCTTTCCTTGAGATTTCATGATGATTTGGATCTTTTTTTATACTAAGGAGGGTAAGGAGGAGACCATACTTGGGTGAAAATTGGAATCACACAATTTTTCTTCAAAAGAAGCCCAACCCTCCTTATTCTGCCTTAAAATTTTTCACATCAAAATCCTACCAACTGAAAGCCACAAAATAACCCTAAAAATTACTCATGATAAACACATATCCTTCACTCACATCAGGCTGAGATTTAGTAAATTTTCAAGCCTATGGTGACCCTTTCATGAGTTTGGATGAGAAAATCATTATTGAAAATTAATATTTGTGAGATGAGAGAAAATTAATGTGTGGTCAGTGTTTTGTGTGCATAGGAGGAGAAATTAAGAGGAAATATATTTAATAATTTGAATGTAGAACTTGAAATAATGGTCTTTGATGAGGCATGATATCTTTTCCTTCTTGTTCTCAAATTGGTGGATCTCATGGGGATGTGTTTTGAATTTTCTTGGATTTTATTTTGATGTTTACTTGTCCAGGAGTCCAAGTGATAAGTGTGGAGGAATTGATAGAGATGATATTTTCATAATTATTAATATATTTTTCAATTATTTAATCCCTATAAATTAATCAATTTTATCTTGTTTTAATTATTTTAGTATTTTTTGTAATTTTTGGGCTTGATTATGAAAATTGATTAATTTTTAAAATTTAACATTTTTCTATAAATTTTTTATTTTGAGCATAAAATTTATAATTTTGATCAAAATTGAGTTATTATTTTTTTAGTCTTCCTTTATTTGTGGGATTCAACTTTATTTTATATACCTAGAGCCAATTCGAAATAAAATGGACCAAAAAATCAATCAAGTGGAAAAAACAATTTGGTTGATAGAATGGACCTCACCTTAGTAATTGATGCATATCTTAGCCTAGATACATATAAATGATTTTATTATAGTTGGATTGGAAATATGACTCTAGAAATAATTTTGAAATTAAATTTCATGGATAATTTCGATCATTAAGGAATCCATTTATGTGTCAAATTAGAGGGATTTGAGGAGTCTCCTTGGGAGGAAAATTTTTTCTTTAATAATTCAGGAATAATTTTTTTGAAACTTGTCCAAATAAGATGATATTTTAATGGCACATGAAAAATAGATAGAGGCACAACATTAATGAACACACCTTCCCGAGATTCATCTATTTTATATGCGAATTAAACTCAAATTTTTAGTATACAGGAAATGGAGGGAAAATTTTCCACCCCTTAAGACAATAAATATGTGCATCCACTTCCATTAAAAGGTATTAAATAAGGAGAAGGAGGGACTATACTAGAGGATCGTAACCTTGAAGTTATATTTATTTTCTATTTTATCTTTTATTGGTTTCATAATTCTATCTTCTTTCTCATTCAACTCTATTACCCTTTACATGGTGAGGTAAATCTTTTTGAGTGATCAGGGAAGGGGGAGTTCTCCTTTTGTAATGTCAGAGTCTTGTCCTTTAATTTAAAACTATATTTTTATATTGAATGTTTTATATTTTTATAGGTTATCAATTTTATTAATCCAGACGTATTTAGTTTTTTGGTGTCATTCATTGTTTATAGCTTTGATTGAATTTCTTCAAACTCCATCTGCTTAGTGTAGTTTGTCTCGATTGAGAAGAATGTGTTAGGTGGTGATTGGATAGAAATTATTGGCACATGTGTGGAAGAAGTGAATTATTTCTAGAATTATAAGAATCATCAATTATAGATTGGTATTTTTTAGTTATTTGGGAATTATTTATAAATTTGTATGCACATAAGAGTGTTTTCCATTGCTTCCTTCAACCACGGGTGATTGACAACTCGATCAAGGAGTCTTTCATTTATCATTTAATGGGAAGATAGGGGAATGATTTTTATGAACATTATGAAATTAAAAAATTTTATCCTACCTAGAACACATCACTCTCTTCATCTATTTGTGTTCAACCTTTATTTTTATTTCTTTCTTTCTTTTCAAACTCAAACAATTTCAGAAACAACCTCCGCTTCTTTCTCTAATTTCAAGTGACAAACATGATTGTTATGAGATCCTATCTAGAGAAAAAATGGGTTAAAAACTTTAATTAATTTTTAAATTAGGAAATCATTGTTTATTTTTCACACCCCAGTAAAGTCATGTATCATATTCACAACAAAAATGTTTGACATGGAAAAATTGCAGTGAAATTTTAGCAACATAACAGCAGTACATAAACGTTCCTAAAATGGTTTAATGAGAGTGAAATGGGTATCTCATCATTTTTAAATAAAATTGGAAGTAATAGGTATGTGTATAAACATATAAAAACATTATTAATTGGAAATAAAAGGCATAAAATGAATAATATGGTTGAATAAAGAGGAGAAAGAGTGGATTTCAGCATAGTAATGGCTTAGGTAAACTCTATAATGAGAGGGGATAGATGATCTTTAATTAAAAGAAAATAAAGTGGATAGTAGAGGTATATTTATAATTTCATTAAAACATAACCAATTTATATTCAAAAGTATTAATATAATGAAGGTTATTTAATTGAAAAGAAGAGGGAGATGTGCCTCACTTTTGGTATAGAAAATTACAGGACAATTTTGACAGCATTACGGGTATACATAAAGGTTCATGGGAGAGATTAATGATAGTGAAAGAGTTATATAATAACATGGAATTAAAAACTTCAGTAATATTGATTTATAAAAACATACCCAAATAATAACAAATAGAAATTAAGAGGCATAACATAAAAGAGGTGCTTGAATAAAAAGATAAGAGGGAGATCCCATACCTTGAGGAGGTGATTCCAAAAGCTTGGGATGAGCTTCTTGAGAGATTGGGGGAACCATGGGAGGACTTTAGAGAGGGGATTTTGGATTAAGGATGGTATCCATGGTTTTTTAGTGAAGAGTAATGGGATATTTGGTGGTTTTATATAGGAAAAAGAGGAGGGTTCTTTATTATTTCTCAAACTTTGGTTTTTGACTCTATACAATAAAATAATCAAAAACATAGACCTTCCCTTGATTTTTACCCATGGTTTCTACCAAAGATAGTTGTTTTTCATTATTTTATAAATCCAAGGTCCGAACTTATTAAAATATTACCCTTGATTATGTGGAAGTGAGTCATGTTTATGAAGAAATGATTTTAAAACCTTAAAATATAATATAGGTTTTGGAGGATTCGTAAAGGATTTATAAAATTAATAAAATTACATCAAAATTACATTATTTTAAATTTAAAACATATAATTATACTTGGATACCTTATATTGTATATATTACATCACTTTTGGATCATTATGATGTCATAATACACACTGTATACTTATACCGTATTAAATTTTTACCAGAAAATTCAACTACCACGAAAAATTATGAAAAAATAACTGTTAGATACTTTCAACTTTAAGATTAATAAAATAATATTTATTTTATTAAAATAATTTTATAAATATTAGAAATTAAAATTTTAAATAAAAATCCTTATTTCTTAAAAATACTAGTTTTTGACAATAACACTTTTCTAACACTTATAAAAATTACATGTTCACTTAGTAAAATTATATTATCATTTATATTTAATATATTATATTTAATAATAGTATTTTATTAAAATGACATTTATTTAAGTATTTATTTAATTAATCAAAAAATCGTTTCTTCATTAAAACTATATTTTACCCCAAATACAATTTATGTTTTAACATATCAAAAATCTAATTTTTATCAAAATCCTTATTTAATCATTTATAAAGTAAAAAAAAATAAAGACATAATTATATTGAAATTTAAAAACAATATTCATAATATTAGTATTACTTTGTTTCTAGTATTTTTTAAACTATTTTTACCCTTAATTAACCTATTTTCCTTTTACCGTGGTAATAAATATTTACTACGATTATTATTCATATTGTTCAAAAATTAAGTCAAACTTATTAGATAATATTAATTATGATTATTCCAAATATGGAATCCATTTTATAAAAATCAATTTATATAGGTGTAAGAATTTAATTTAATATAAAACCTGTAAGCATAATAAAAAGTGGTTTTCTGAAAAATTAATTTTTTAAGGGAAAGAATGGTTTTACTTTAACTCTATAACTAGAAATATTCATTATATGAATTTAAATTAATAATTATAGATATAAAATATATAAATATAATTTAAACCAATCCCCATTAGGTTTTATTTTTAATTAATTAAAATGGTGAAACATTATTCATTTTAAAATAGTTTTTAGAATAATGTTTTTCAAGCCTAAAAATAAACTTATTTTAAAATATACTTTTAAGATGATTTAAATGTAACTAATTGGATTAAATATAACTAAAGAATAATAATTTTTCTTTAAAATCAAATTAAAATAATAATTTGACTTCTAAATTACTTGATTTATCAAAAAATGGAAATTCAAAACAAATGGGTATTTTTCACTATTCACTGAAAAATCAATATTTTTTGAAAAATCTCAAAATTTAACCCTAAGTTAATTTTGATATGATAATATAAAAAATGGAGTTAATTTTATCAGATATATTTTCAAAATTTTCTATAAATTAATTATAATATTTTTTTTACAAAAAAATAAAAATCATTTTTGAAGAAAATATATTTTAAAGAATAAAATGACATTACTAAAAATTGAGTGATTATATATTTAATAATTTAGTTAATATTATTCATATCTTCAAATTTAATAGCTCGGTTAAATGGTCATATTTAAATAATCATTTTTTGTTTGGGTTCAGTGTTGCTTATCGCATACACTATCAAACATAGTTTTCTCTTTCAAAAAATCGGGGTGTTAGAGACACTATTGTAAATTGGGCCTTTAATAGTGCTAGTAAAAAGGCTTTATCAGCGCTATATAAGTGTTGATAATGTAAGTGATTTTAAAGGGTTAGCTTTAACAACACTCAAAAAAAGTTATGAAATTTTGAAATTTGAATTATGTTTTCAATTTATCTTAGATCTTTTACTAGTTTTTTTATTTTTTTCATCTTCAAATTATTATTAAATGACTTTTACTCAATAATAATTAGCAAATTATTAATTAAAAATATTTTTTAAATTATTTTATAAGCCATTTTCACTAAATATATTATATATTGTGTGCAAATTCTTATTTATCCACATCTAAAACATATTTAAATATATATATATATATATATATATATATTATTTATATTAATATATTTATATTTATATATTAATATATTATTTTTAATGATTATTTTAAAATATACCCTTTATCAGCGTTGGTAAAAAAGCACTGATAAAGTCCCATTTTTATCGGTGATTTTTTACTAGGGCTGATAACGGGGGGCCTTTATCAATGATTTTTTACAAGTGATGATAAAGGTCACCCTTAAACAACACTAATAAAGTGTTGTTAGAGACCCCTTTTAATAGCGCCTTTTTTATCACTGACAAAGGGGGTTTTTAACAGCGCTTTGAGCTAGTGCCGTTAAAACCCTAGCATTGGATAAACCCAATTTTTTAGTATTGAGATCATCAATGAATAAATAAAATGAAATTATTAAAAATTATATAACCATATAAAAAATAATTACACATTCAATTATAATAATTCATTGGTCATTCATCTCAAGATCAGTCATCACTCAATAATTTTATCAAGTTTTTTTAGGATAGTTCTTATGTTCTGTAATATAGTAACTATTTAGTAATAATATTTTTAAATATAATTATATATATTACTATATAGTTATGTAAGTAATGATATAAGTTATATATAAATATTAACATTTTTATAATAATAATAATAATATATACATATATATAACTAATGATTCAAGTAAGCAATAAGAAAATTTTTACTTTTAATTAACGATTGTAATAATATATTATAAATTTACTTATAATTATACATGATAAATAATAAATATCTATATGTGTGTGTGTTTATTAATATTTTTAAATAACGGTGACTTGATCTTGAGACTTTTTCTACGGATTCGTTTATCATTAATCGATAAACCAACCAAAACCTATGGGTAAACTCCTAGATCCTCCATTGTCTTAGATTTCAACAGCCATCAGTCTCCTTTCAGTCATGGTGTATAAATTTAGCATTGAACATAAACACATCTTGTGTAACCTCAATTTATTATAATATTAATCACATGTAAGTTAGGGGTTCTATAGGATTGGAATACAAAACATTTTACCATGGACATGTAGGCCATTGCATTCTCAGAGAGAGGGATGACATGCGGGTCTTCAATGAAGAAATAAAATGTAATTATTATAAATTATGTAACCAAATAAAAAATAATTATGATTTACAATTTCAATATTACATTGGTCAGTCATCTCAAGATCATTCATCACTCGATACTCTTACCAAGTATTTTTTAGGATAGTTCTTATATTCTGCATATAGTAAATATATAGTAATAATATTTTTAAATATAATTATATATATTACTAAACAACCATGAAATTAATGGTGTGTGTGTATATATTATCCAATTAAAGATAAGTATTTATATAGAAAATATACATTAATAATATTTATAAATATAACTATATACATTAGAAAACAAATATGCAATTAATGGCATATATATTATTCAATTAACATCCTACTTTAAATTTAAATATGATAAATTATATAATATATATATATAATCATATTCAAATAAAGTTAATGTTATTTTTTATAAAATATTATTAATAATATAATTTTTAAAAAATGATTTGTTAGAATCATTTTAGTTATTTATTTATCCAATAATATATTGTGAATTTATTTTAATTAAAATATATTCTATAATATTATGTATACATATAAATACATTCAAATGTAGTTATTAGTATTCTAAATTATAATTATATAAAAACATTTTCATAACTAATTATATTTTCCAAAATATAAATAATATTATTTTATACATAAGTACACATAATTTTATATGAATATAATGAATTTTTTTATAAAAATAATATTAATATTAATTTTTTAATGTAATTAAATAAAATAAAATTATTTTTATTTATATAACCAATAATATATTATCAAATTGTTTTAATTTAAATATAATAAATAAATTTATACATGTAATTTTTTTTAAGTAATTATGTTTTCCAAAATATAAATACTTTCCTTTTATACATAATTACTCATAATATTTATTATTTATAATTAATATTATTAAAATATATTATTAATAGTAATTTTTAAAAAAATTAGAAATGATAATAATATTATTTATATATATATTGTAGTGCCCTGGCTCGAATCATCGGGTCTGAGCTGGAGTGTCACATAACCTCATGTGCGCCTCCCCGTAAGCAAGTGGTTGCTGACTAGCAGCGAGGGTCATAAGTAATGTAGGGATATTATACCCTTGATAATCATAGTTATCATAGGTTAGTACAGCATAAACATAATCCAATGAATAGAATAACATAAGAATAATATGAATAAATTCTAGAACGAATGTCATGCCCTGACATACAAAATAAATTAATGGTCCCCTAACATGGCAGGTCAACAAGTATAGTAGAACAATGGGAATAAATAAAGAAATAAAATTAATGTGACAATTATCTAGAGTCTATCCCAGTACCTCATCCATATCCCAACTCCATGCTCCTTAGAAACCTATCACAAGACCCTTACCCTCTGTCGTGTCTCTAGTCATGAAGTCTACACGCACACCAAGATTTCCATGCAGGGTGTGACTATAAACCCAGTAGGGCACATAAGTGCACATATATATAGAAGTGTATTACATGCTATAAAAGTACATGTGCACCAGAGCATACAAGCAACCATGCATCGAACGATCGTGTGCTAACCAAGTTTCCATGAACCCCAGTTGTACCTGTTAATGTGCCATGCTGGAATAATGATCAAATATAATCAATTCTATGGCTTGGATCATTAAAAGTAGCTTTTTTCACCTTTAAGTACAATTCTCGTCCCAAATTTAATAAAAAACTCCATGCCCACCTTGAAGGGCTAGTATCTCCCATGTCACATGACTGTCAGCCCACCTTTGGTTGTACGCACGCCTGGTACGCCCAAACAATAGACTCTCTCTCATATGCAAGGGAATTACCCATCGATATATTATATTGACATATATGTACACTCTTATAACGGTGATATGGTGTCCTCGTAGGCCGTTCCAAGTTAAGGCATTATCCATCCTATGTAGGGCCATATCCAATGATTCATGTCACCCGAGATCCCCCTCTGAGGTGTCGGCTGAATCTATCAGGGCTACCAGTTAACCTGAGCACTGAAATAGAGGTTCCACTAACTATGCACAAACCAACTATAAGGAATAACATAATAAGGAACAATAAATCGCAATAAGTAATTCCATAGGCTGTGAAATATTACACAAGCAATAAACGACATAGTAAGGAACAAGTATGAGTATTAGTATCCATATACACACACATGTGAGAAAACATAAAACTTGGTCTCATGGGATACACACAGACACACAAGTGATCATATATCAAACATGGTCTCACGGGATACACACACATAATCCAAACATACCAAAAGTTCCATACAATGGCCCAAGATGGTAAGGACTTCCCACCTTAAGATTGTAGATACCAACATCAAGGTTTTCTAAGAAGGTATTCACTCGAAACAAGATCACACCCAAATACACCAAGAACCCTCTCTAATTTCATATAATATTTCAAGAACCGAGATTCCAAGAGAGAAACATCAATTCTAGAAGGAAATAGACTCACCAAATAAGTGTCGTCAAAAAAACAACATCGAGACATCATATAACACCAACAATCCTCAAGAAAGGTTGTTTTTACACCAACACTAGGAAACACCTTGCTAGACTACACAATACATCAAGTCTAAGCCAAAACAACCTCATTCCATGATCGTTCAAGAAGGGTGGAAGAATTTTTCTAGAACAAGAATGACTCACTGGAGTTCTCCATTAAATCAACCCAAAACAGAAGCACTAACAATGCATATGGAAGGAGACCTTATATCGACCCTAAGGAGAGACAAGATCAATACAAATAAGGAAGAAACTAGTACTCATATGAAGGTCTCAACACTAATCATCCCTCTACCAAGAAAACTCCCAAAATCACTCATCTTTGAGAGAAGAGGAGAATCAAGTGGTTTAGTCAGCAGAAAATGAGTGAGGAATGGATTAAGCATCCCCTCATTATACTCAAACATAGTTTAAGTCCAAATTATGGATCATTAATAGAGATTTAAGGAAGAATGTGGTCCTTTCAGTTGTTTCAAAAGCCACACAACCTCTGCCACAACCTGACCATGATCATGGGGTTCTTGAGATCCCTAAGAAAAATGGCCAATCCAACGATGTTTTACCAAAACATAGGTTATTTACCCCCACCATAGCCTCCAAAAAAAATCGTGGTGAGGTCACCTGAATTTTGGCCCACTGATCTAGACTCGGTGCTCCATGGCCACACCCACACCCTTAGTATACCATTTTAGCTAGCCCATTTTACATAAAAGGTAACCAGGGACCACCACAATGAACAAAAATCCCTGAAACCAATTTTAAGATTCTAAAATATATTCAAATCCCACTAAGATTCACCCAAGTATAACTTAACCCAGATACTCAAAAGGAAAGGATGAAGAAAAGAATTTTAAATACATGAAACAAAATTCTAAGGATTTATATATATATCAATTATAACATTTTAAATTTAATTAAATTTTAATATTCTAAATAATATAACATAAATATAATTATAATCAAATAAAGTGAATGATATTTTTCATAAAATATTATTAGAAATATAAATTTTAAAAAATATTTAGATAGAATAATTTTATTCATCCAATAATATTTTTTTAGTTTATTATAATTTAGATATAATATATGATATTATATTTACATATAAATATTTTCAAATATAATTATTAATATTATAAATTATAATTATACATGTATGTTTTTGTAAGAAGTTATATTTTCCTAAATATAAATAATATCAATTTATACCTAATTACTCACAATTAAACATAATTTAAATTATTATGACATCATATTTAAATTTATTGAATCATTAAATATAATATATATCATAAAAAGAATATATAAATTAAATCATGCATTCATATAATCATACAATCATACAATTTTTATAAATAAATCATGAAAAAAAATAAAACAATTGGAAAACTAAAATTTTAAAAAAAGAAATTGTGTCATTATGAAGGCTGCATATAATATATTAAGAAAGATAAAAAAATTATCCATATATCCAATGAAAATTCAGAGGGACGGATGAGAGAAATTATAGGGGTGACATTTTTATAATTTTTTCGGTGGGAAGCGTAAACCCCGTTCATGCCTTCTATTTACAAGTTGCACAGGAAGTGTGAATAGGGTTCATACTTCCATTGTGATAGTAGAAGAAGTGTGAAACTAATCCATGATTCCACATCATAGAAAGATGAATGAACAAGTTCCACGCATCTTGCGTCCTATTTTAAAAAATATAAAAAACCCAAACTTCTTTTAAAAATTTCATAATTTTTAAAACCAAATTAAAAAAACTCATTATTTTATTACTTCCATGTCTTTATTTTAAATTTGTATTGTAACTCCACATGTGCATTCCTTAACCATAATTTTTGTAATAATATAACCCCCACCCGTTCAATTTCATGGGATGAAATAACTACTGAAACAAAGTAACTATATATTTGAAAAAATATATGAATGTTTGAAGGAATAAAGTAGAATATATGTTTAAAATAATATGTATATGAATTGAAAAAATGTATATAGATAAAAAAAAATTATAGAATTAATATAGAATATCATAACAGAATAAATTAATATCATAAAATACCATCATTATACAATACATACACACATATATAAGAACATGTTTTCATATCGTTGGGTAAACTAACTGTGATGATCTATTTTTGAATCTACTTATATAGAAATTCACATTATAATAGATTCCATATGAGATATAAATCATATAACTAAGAAATAAATACTTATTGTAAACTTTATAAGGATGTTTAGTAGAATTAAAGAGAAATTGGAAGAATAATGTAAAAAATTAAACACATTATATTGAAATAAATAACTAATTCTTCAAGAGATTTCATAAAATGAATTTGATTATTATTGATAAGTATAGTTTAAGAACTTATTATTAGTTTACAATAATACAAAGATACATAGAAGGGGGTGAATTGTTTCTTTTTAATAATCTAGATAGATTCAAACTTTTATCCCTCTTCGTGACTTATGCATATGTACATCGCTTTATTATCTAAGTAAGTTGATTAGTAGAAGAACAGAGAAGTATAAAACAATAGTTTTTATAGTGGTTCGGATCACAAAGATCCCCTAGTCCACTCCACCAACATTCTCTCAGTGATCTTGGTGATTTTCACTAGACAAGTCCTCTTATCACAAGACCTTAGTAACTATGTACAAATAGTTGACACCTTTACAATAATCCTTTTATAGGGCCTTATGGTTCTTTTACATAGAACTAAAAATATCCATAACTTAGTCTAAGAATATGGCACTCTAACATGACTGAGTTCAAGTAGATGATACTTTAATAAATTAATAGTAATTGATTTGATTGAAAAAAAAATTACTCACACTTTTAGCAGTAACTAACATAAAATAGATCTTCTACTTAAAATATAAAAGTGTTTAATAAAGAATAACTTCAAAGAGATCCTAGTTTCAAATGATCTTCAATAAAATAATAATATAAAAATAGAATCAGAAATAATATATCAATAGTTTACACAACGCAATATTGAAACATGTATGTCTCTAAAGTGTATCTCTTTTAAAATAATAGAAACAGTTGTTCTATTATTTTTGGTAGTTGTACTGTATTAAAAAAGATACCACATTTGTAAAAAATATCACTCTTGGTATTTAATAAGAGAATCTTGACTTGCTTTCAGTTGAACATATTCAAGAATATTTCATGATAAATCATGATCATTTGAATTTTAAACATTCAAAAGAAAGTCATAACCTTCCTTAGAAATAGGAACAATTTAATCTGTTGAATATGGTCCTTTGAATAAGTCATAAAATAGCTTTGAAGAAATATTTACTTCTGGTGAGACCATTATAGAAAACGTAGATAATATCTTGAATTTAAAACTTCATCATTGAACAAGTCAAATGTAGGGTTTCTCTACGCAGCAATAAACTCTAAAAGTATAGATGACAAAATATAATTCATCACAAAAGTAGGGTTGATATACCATACATTTATTCTTTAAACGTAGGGTTTATTCTAAAAACAATTCTAATGATACATACTTTTATAATAGCATAGGGTTCATAATCCATACATTTATTACAAATGTAGGGTTCCTAAACCATGTGTTCCACTTACAAATGTAGGGTATGAACAGTGTTTCTAGAATACTTGCAAAAATGACCAGAATACTTAGACAAAAACATTAACTTGTAAATAAGATAAATTTCTCAAGAAATATATTCCTAAAAAAACTTAAAATAATTTCATTATTAAAATAAACAAGGCTATTTTTGGGCATCAAAATCAACAAGATTCATAGAGTATTGTTAAAATAATACATTACCAACAATATCCCCATTTTGATGGTCAAAAAACCCCTATATCATGACTTATTGAAAATATAGTAAATTTAAACATAAATTAAATAAAGTATTTAAAGTGATATAATAGAAATTAAATTTTTATTTTTTTAAAAAATATGTACAATAATTATTTAATTTTTTATTCTCTCATCATTTAATATATTAAGAATGTTTTGTTTACCTAGATTTTCTCCCCCTTTTGTGATATCGAAAAGAAAGTAACAAAAAATGGTTATAACATATTCAATGTAGCTCATAACTGTCAATTAATTTTATAATATTGTAAGACAAAAATGATATCTTATACATACATTAGATATGGACAATGATAATAAGAAATTAATAGACACAAATTTAATAAATAAAATAATTTCAATAAAATATGTTTGTGATTACTATAGACATTTGGCTAATAAATTTTAAGAGGTGGTATTAGATGAGGGAAAAGGTTCTTCTTCATATGAGGTTATAATGGTAAGAGAAGCTCGAATAGCTTGATGAACATCCTTAATCCATTCCATCATTCCTATAAAATTATGATTAAACATATCAGCGCACTATTTCATCAAAATCTTTGAGTATTTACCCACTTTCAAACTTTCAACCAAATTTACTTTCAAAAACTCATAAACATTTTCTTTAGACTGAACAAATTTTGATAGCATTTCACTTGATTGATTGAGAATATGTCTAATATCAGGCTCTTCTGATGTTAATTTCTCAACAAGATCTTTCTTATTGTCCAAAAAAACATGAAGAGGAGAACTATTACACTGAATATTATGAAGTTGATTATTCAATGTAGACAAAACTAAATAAATAGATTCAAATATTCTTATTAAATCTGAAAAAGACTGATGAAAAGAAGTTTAATCTCTTGATTTACTAGAGTGACTTCTTATCGATTCAAACTAACTTCCCAAGTATTTCTTTATATCTCCAAAATGTGTCTTTGAAAATAATTTTGCTTCCAATTTTCCAATCTGATCATCCATTTATCTTTTAAAGGCATCAAATTCTCTTCTGGAAATATAATTTTCTATAATATTGTGTCACTGGGCTTGTACTTTTTCCAACTCTACTTGTGAAACTATTGAACATTTCAACTCTTCCAAATATTTTTTAGTAACCTCTAAATCTCTTTGTAATTTTAAATTTTATTCTTTCATCTGATTAAACTTGAGAACAAAATCTTCAATTTTATTTTTAAGAGAATCATAAGATTCTTCCTCTTTAATTCTTGATGGTTTTCCTATTACAACTATAGCTAAGGACTGAACTTTATCTTTCTCACTAGAAGATGATAACACATTTACAATAACTTTTTTCTTCTCTCCAGATTCAAAAATATCCTTTTCTAAAGATTCTTTAGTAATATATATTGTTTTATTTTCAATTATTTTTTCAATTTCAACCATTGATGGTTAAACTTTCTCACCATCTTGATCATTCTCCTTAACCTATTCTCCTGCATGAGATTCTTGCTAATCTTTATTCTCAACTTGTTATTACATGGTAGTAGTTGATACTCCTAAAAATAGGTTGTTTAATTTATTTAGTTTAAACCACTTTAGCCTTTGTATCATGAACTTCATGTTATTATCTATATCCATGTTGTGTGATAAGAACCTCAATGTTAGATTCTTTTTAGAGTTCTTCAGAATAATCATGAACATTCCTTATAGCAAGAGGATTAAAGACATCAACTCCAATTATTCTTCTTATTGTATCAAAAACATTATCTATTCTTGATTATCTAACTTATTATGCATGAATATGTAATAAAACAGGTGATTTTATATTTTCAAGTTCCCCTTGAGCATTTTCACCAAATACTTGTTGATCATCAGCACCAACAGACATCAAATTTCCTTTTATTGTTCTCCAAAATAATCCTAATTTAAATAAAGTTACAGTATTAATAATGTTACTATGATAGAACTTAATGCCTATCTAGATATCCCAAATCTTATTATTTAGATATAAAATCTTATAAACAAGCCTTCCATATAGATAAAAATATATCCTTGCCTCTTTCTGACAATAATGATGCATATATTTTAGAAAATATCTACTGAAATTAAATTTGATGTCACTTAACATCTAAAGCATTGTGTACATATCTGGAAATATAATTTTATCAAACTCATGCATTCTTGGAACTATTGAAAACTAAATGAATTTTATTAGAACCTTCTAGTAAACTTCGATATCTTTTACAAATTCTTTCTAACCAGGGTTGAACCAAATAGAAAATACATAATGTTCTCAAATTTATGGTCTATGCCTCCAATGGATCATAGATTAAAGTTAAAAAAATCTTCATGGGGACACTCAAAAATATTTTCTATCTTTACTAAAAAAACTGAAAAATCCATACTATTTACCTTTGTAATGAAAATGTCCTCTATGTCGCCAAAATTGAACTGGTCATTTTCATAGAACTCATTTTCTTCTCTATAGAAAATATACTCAGTATTTTATCCATTAAAAATAAATTTTAAACCTTAAAAGGCTATTTATTACTGCAACAAAATATTATTTTAAAATAACCATTCAAAATCAACAAATTTCTCTTGAAGAACTAGTCTATAAGTTGTTATAGTGTGTTTGCACTTCGATTCGCTCGGTCCGCCTTCATATGTTCTCTTGGACTTTACCATTACTGAAAATCTAAAGTTTTGAGGGTTGGATTCAAGGTTTTCAAAGTAAAAATGAGAGGTTTGGAAGTCTAAAAGGTTAGAAAATGAGGATAAGAGTGATACAGGGGAGAGTTTCTAACGGTATTTGTTGATATTGGTTTGGTTTCTCAAGACAAATCCTTAGATTAATCATTATTTATTTTTCATTTTGAAAAGACATGTTTTCAAAAAGAGTATTAAATACATAAATTAATAAATAACTAGTAAAATAAATAATAGAACAAAATTAATAAAATAATTAATATAAAATTAGATAAAATAATTAATAAAAATAAATTTAAAATTAAATACACCTAACTCTCTCCTTAATAAAATCAAAACTAGCTGTGGGAAGTGGTTTAGTGAAAGTATTAGCAATTTGGTATCTAGTACTTACAAATTCTAAAGATATATCCTTTTTTAAAACACGGTCTCTTAGAAAATGATGTATTGTATAAATATGTTTAATTCTGTAATTACTTGTAGTATTTTTTGAAATATTAATTACACTTTTATTATCACATAAATAAGGAATTTTTATAAAATTAAGTCCAAAGTCCAGTAGTGTGTGTTTCATCCACAACACTTGTGCACAACAACTGCTAGCAGATATATATTTTACCTCATCAGTTGATAAAGAAACTGAATGTTGTTTTTTACTTGACCATGAAACTAATGATTTCCCTAAAAAGTGTTAGGTTCATGGTTTACTTTTTCTATCTAATCTACAACCTCCAAAATAAGCATCTGAATACTATATTAAATTAAAATTATAAATTTTTGGGTAAAGTAAAGATTGAAAAATAGTTATTTTTTAATATCTAAAAAATATTTTAATAGTTATAAAATGTGATTCTTTTAGATTTTATTGAAATCTGGCACATAGAAAAATAGAACACATAATGTCTCATTTTCTAGAACTAAGATATAGTAAACTATCAATCATACCTCTATATAACTTGTTGTCAATTGGTTTTCTAGCTTCATCGAAATCAAGTCTTATATTGGTACACATTGGAGTTAAATAAGTCTTATTATTTTATAGTCCAATTTTTTTCAATAAATTAATAATATATTTACTTTGATTTAAAACACTTCCATAATCTTTTTGATAGATTTAAAAACTAAGAAATAAATTTAATACTCCCATCAGAATCATTTCAAATTCCTTTTGCATAAGACTTGAAAAATCATTATAATGTTTTTTATTTATTAAACCAAAAATAAAATCATCTATATAAATCTATAATAATAATATACTAGAATAAACTATTTTATTAAAGAGTGTAGAATCTGATAATCCTAGAGAAAATCAATTTTTCAATAAAAATGAACTTAAACTTTAATACCAAGCTCTAGGTGCATGTTTAAGGCCATAAAGATATTTAGTAAGTTTGAAAACTGAATTTGTTAGATGATTATTTTTAAAACCCAATGGTTGTTCAATATAAACTTCCTCAAATAAATATATATTTAAAAAATATTATTTTTCATCCATCTAATATAATTTAAAATTTATATATGATGCATAAGATAAAAGGATTATAATAACTTCTAATCTAACAATAGGTTCAATAGTTTCATCATAATATATTCCTTCTTCATAATTATATCCTTTAGATACTAATCTAGCTTTATTTTTAGTAATTAACCCTTGATCATCTTGTTTATTTCTAAAAACTCTATTTGGTTCCTATTACTGGATGATTAGATGGTTTTTCAACTAATTACCAAAATTTGTTTCTACTAAATTGGTCAAGTTATTATTACATATCTATTATCAAACTTTCATCTTCCAATACTTCCTATACAGTTCTAAGTTCTAATTGAGATAGGAAGACATAAAATTTAGCTAGGTTTACTATATTCCTTCTAGTCCTTAATCCGGTATCTTGATCCCCTATTATAGTTTATAAATGATGATCATTTAGAGTTCTAGGTTATCTAGGCAAGATGATTTAGGGTTCATCAGTTTCATGTTCTTTTGAACTGGACAAAATTTTATCTAGTTTATTTTCAAAAACATTTTTAGGGGATTCAAGTCTCACGGTTTTTAAGGAATCATCAACTTCATCTGTTTGATTTTTTTTATGATCAAAAGGGTCACTTTCATCAAACTTCATGTGAATATATTCTTTAAAAATACTTGAGTTTTTATTATGCACTTTATAAGATTTAGTGGTAGAGGAATATCCTAGAAATATTCCTTTATAATCCTTTGGATCATATTTACCAAGGTATTCCTTAGTATTTAAGATATACACCTTTCATCAAAACATTTTAAAGTATTTGACCTTATTTTTTATGTTATTACATAGTTAATATGGTGTATTTTTTAGAAAGGGTCTTATTAAAACTTTATTCATGATATGTAAAAAAGATTACAAATTCTATCCAAAATTAGGTAGGAAGACTTTATTCATTTAATATAGTTCTTGCCATTTCTTGAATATTTCTATTTATTATTTGTACAATTTAATTTTTTTGAGGTGTTCTTGGTGCAGAGAAGGTGTGTTTAATACCTCAGTTTGAGAAAAAAGAATTAAAATCTTGATTCTAAAATTATCCACCATGATCACTTCTCAATGAAATTATTTTAAAATATTTTTCATTTTGAACAATTGTATAAAAACTTAAAAAAATAAAGAAAACTCACTTTTAAGATTTAGAAAATAAACCCATGCAAATATTGAAACATCATCAACTATAACAAAAACATATGATCTATCATCCAAGATTTCCACTCTAAATGGTCCAAACAAATCCATGTGGAAAATTTATAGGGATTTGGATGTAACAACTTTGTTAATAGATTTGAAGGATAACTTGTGTTTCTTGCCAATTTGGCATACATCACAGAATCTATCTTTATCAAATTTAAGAATTAGAAAATTAGAAACTAAGTGTTTCTTAGAAATTTTATATAAAGTAAATACATTATAGTGTCTAAGTATCTTATTCCAAATCCAAGATTCATTTTTCTCGGTAGTTAAACAATTCACTATTTATTTACATAAGGAATTAAAATCCAAGGTATAAACATTTTCAGATCTAGGTGCTCTAAATTTAAGAATTTTATCTTTAAAAATATAGAAATAATTATTAGATAAATCAACATAAAATCCATCATCATAGAGTTTAGAGATATTTATCATATTGTGCTTCAACCCATGAACATATAGTACTTTTTTGATCAAAATTGATTTTGGATCTCTAATTGATCCAACTCTAACTATTTTCCTTTAGAATTATCATCTAAGGTAACCATCCCTCCATCTAATTTTTCTAATGTAAACAAATTAGAAGAGTATCCACTCATGTTTTATGAGCAGCCACTATATATATACTATACAATATTTTTGTTCCTATGATATTTTTTCTATAAATCATTTAAACAAATATTTGTTTTGGTACTCATATTTTCTTAGGTCCAACTGTGTCAGCAAGAAAATATTTGGGTAACCATATTTGCCTTATTTTTTCAAAATTTGTAGTATATGATTCATACATATTTTTAGAAATAAATTTTTTTTTAATTCCACTAATCCAAGGATTTCTTAAATAACAGTAATTAGAATAATATCCCTTAATTCTAAAATAAAAATAGGTAACTCTTGATATGTTATTTTTTTATAACTATGTACAAAATAATTTCTATATAATTTTTATTTTTTTGATAAGAAGAAAATAAAAGAATATAATTAATAGAATATAATGAAATAGAATGGAATAAAATGAATGAAATTGGTGGGGGAACACTTTAACAAAAGGATGAATAAATTATTTAATTAACTAAAATTAAAATTACATGGGAAAGAAAACTAAAAATTAAAAGAAAATATAAATAAAATAAAGCAAAAATGAATATCATCCTGACCCTCGACCTCCTCTCTTGTAGATGGTGAGATCTCTCTTTGGTAGTGGAGGGTGGCTTGTTTTTATAAGGGTGATATTTTTTGATCTAAAATTTTCCTCCAGAATTTTGTGCACGGTAGACACATTTAATGACTAAATTTGAAGAAAAAGTCTTCTAAAAAGTTGTTCCAAAATGTATTTCCCTTTTTCACAAAAAAATTCAACTTCACTCCGAAAATTTATTTTGGAGAAGCAGAATCATTGGATTTTATAAATCTAATTGTCCATGCATTTATGGCCTTTATATTTGAAGATTCAATTAGGGAAATAGATATGAAAGTAGGTGATCCAGATATAATTTTTATCATTGTCAAATTTAATCTCTATTTTTTCATCCATTTATGAGATATAGGCTCATATTCAAAAATCCCCAAATCTGTACATAGATTTTTTGAGGCCTGAATTTTGAGCTTCTTTTGGGCCTTTAAATTATGAAATAAAGTCTAAGATGTATTCAAGCCTAAAAAATATAATTTCATAAATTAAATAAATATATAAAAAATTATGACTGAAATACTTAAATAAATTAAAATAATTATATTCCAAAATTAGGCCATTTTTCTAATTAATCCTAAAAAGCTACTAAAACCATAAAATGTTACAATTAACCTTAAAATAACACTTTGGTGGTATTTAAAACATTGAAATTTAAATTAAAATAATTGAAAATTTTTACTTTGTCACACATAAAGGTATATTGAGACATAATTATACTCAAATAGAATAACCTTGTGGTCAACTTTCCAAACATGTCACTCTTATGATGGAATAGCCATATGATCGACTTCCATATCCAATGCATTATAGGGATATCTTGAACTCACTTGTCGTCATTTTATCACAAAACCACCCATAATTGGTTTATCACATAACCACATGTCCAATGTTCAAGTACCATTATAAATTCATAACACATAAGAGCTTTCAATTTTCAACATGTCACTCTTAAAATTTCATTTTCACTTATAAGAAAACATTTCAAGTTATTGAAATAATCAGTCCATTTTCAAAACCCATTTTCAATAACAAAATACCCATAAAATAGAAATAGGAGTTTCTTTTTCATTTAAAAACATAAAGGATTGTATAGTAATCCAAATATCAAATAATAGTCACAGCGGAAGAGAAGTTGTTGTCGCAGTATACGTTAAAAAACATACTTTTTTTCATTTGTAGAGAAATTCAAACATTCCATATAGAAAATGTAAAAATATTCCTTTTTTAAAACCTTTTAATGAAATTAAAAATATACATAAAATTTCCTTTATAATAATTTTATATCTATATAAATAAATATATAAAATAATATCAATAATATTTATTTTTGAAATAAAATCTTTAAACATTCAAAGTGTCACATACCACTTTGAAAATTTTGAATCATAAGCCCCATGAAAGATTAAAATTTAACAAAACATTAAATAATATGAGAATAAATAAATTAATTATATGATATTTTAAATGGAAATTATATACAGATCATAAAATAAGGTGGGTGTATAACATCAAAATATGCCTCAATGAAAGGAGATTGAGACGAAGTCCCTTATCTTGAGTCTGACTCATCACGTACAATATTTATATTCTTAAATAATAAAATTGTGTTAATTATTTACATTTTTGAGAACATTTTTCAGGTTTATTATTCTTTTTATATCACTAATTATCATTTTATAACAATTAATTAATTATTTAAGACCACATCTGATGTTTGGATGATATTTAGTTCATAAGTCAAAAATGACTTTGGTCGGTTGACTATGCTCAAAGAGTACATTATTACATCATATTAAAAATAATATTAATAAAATAATAATCATTATTATAAATCAATTATACTTTTAAATCTATCCATTAAATATGGTTATGAAAAATTAACTAAGTTATAATCATGGAGATGGTAGGTCGTACGTACGAATGAGTAACGCTTTCATTCTTCAATGGTCATTATATAAAGAAGGTAAGTATCATTTTTTATTTGAATAATGATCATAATATAATTATTATCATATTAATAATTCAAATATACCTATATATATCATCCATTTGAAGTGGTGATGAAAAAAATCTCATTGCTTCACGGAGGTGATAGTTCACACGTACGCACGAACGACGTTATCATTTTTATATGCATGGAAAGGTAAGAACACAAATGATATATTATCTTTTAATAATTATATATATGTTATTAATATAATATATAATCATTAATTACATCATTATAACCAGTCTAGAGAGATGGTGAAGGAAAACTGATTATATCGGTTCGTGAGGTGGTAATCTACCATACACATAAACGATAACTTATTGTCCCATTTGATTGAATTATAGATGTATTTAGGTGATTATATTAACATAATAACATCTAATTATATGGATAATATTTTATTTTTAATTTAATCATAGTTTAAGAAGATTTGAATGATTTGGAAGAATAAACAAAACAAAAACACTTAATTAAAAACAATATCTCTTCTTTAGAAATCCTCTGTTTCTTAACACCTTAAGACCATTAAGGGTGGTTTTCTAACTAAAATAGGACCTATAGAATGGGTTTATGGATTATATTAAGGTATTTTTAAAAATACTCAGTAAATAAAATAGGTTTCCAAGGGTGAATAAAAGAGAAGAAAATGTTTCCTTTTATAAGAGAGGGAAGGGGCACTCTTGGAATTTCCCAACATATTAAATTAATATAAATTAACTTTCTATTTAAAATGGATCCAAACTGATTTATTCATAATATATGATGAATATGGTTCAAAATAAATTCATAAAATGAAAATTATACATATTTTAACTATTTTTTAAATCCTTATCTTTTGGTTTTAACCCTTATTTAACCCTTTTAACTCTTATTGTGAAAGCATGAATATTTACTCTTTAAGGGTTAATATAGTTACTATAAAATGACAAAAAAATCATAAATTAATCATGGATAAAATTTTAAACCTTATATAAATAATTATTATGAATTTTATATTTTCAATAATTTTATATCATTTAATAAAATACTATTTATTTTAAAATGTCATTAATGTCAATTTTGACACTATTCATTACTTTAACTTTTAAAAAATCAAAAAAATAAGATAAATTCAAAATAATATTCTAACACATAAATAACATGTCAAATTCATATATAAAATTATTGTATGACATTAATTATCTCAAATTATATTTATTTTAATATTTCTAATATCATTTATTTAATTTTTTTATTAATTTAATAATTACTACAACATCGTTGTATAATTATTTAAGGTAATTATTTCTTCAATAAAAATTAAAATAAATTTCCATGATGAAGATAAATATTTTATATTTTAAATTTTTATTTATAGTTAAAGATATATTCTGAATATTCACATATTAAAAATGCAATACTTATTAAAAGCATTATCATGACAAGTTTGACTTTTCTTAAAATAAAATATTATAAGGGGCTTAAAGTCATCCAAGTGAATCCATGAGGTCATAAATTTGTCATAATGATGATTTTTGTTGAAAAATACTCATAAAATAAAATTGGGATAAGTGTTGAGGTAATTTTATAATATTTATAATATTATTTTTACCCTTAATTACCTAATTTACCATTAATCGTGGTAATAAAAATTACTAAGTTTACTATTCATATTGTCCAAAAATAAAAGGGACCTATTTAATAAATTTGGACCTTATGATTTAAAATATGGAATCCATTTTTCTAAATTCAAATCATATATTTGGTTAAAATTATTTTAAAATTCATCACGTAGACGGGGTAGGAAAGAGGGTTTTAAAAGTGAAAATGTTCAAATGTTTGAAATGTTTTTATATAAAAATTTAATATGAAAATGATTATAACAAAATACATTGGAATAATAGATGTAAATTTTATCTAATTTTACTTTAAAATTAATTTAAATTATAATTAAACATTATAAATGATGGTTCTAGGCGCAGTGGAAGCGTGTGAAGGTGGGCGATATATTAAAAAAATTAATAATCATTTCTCAAAACCAAGAGCGAGGATCTTTCACATCAAATTTATAATTAATTTATTTAATATTTAAAGAAATAAATACCTGGTATTAGGAACTTTCTTCGTTAGTGAATTTTGATCATCTAAAAATAACTTTTCGGATTACCTTCGTTGTGTTGTGAGGATTCAAGGATAAAATCCATCTATTAGTGATCCACACATGCTCCTATGATCTCTGAACAACACCACTCGATATCTGGGTTCTAGAAAAGTGATTTGAATTTATTTCATTGTTCTTTCTTGATCTCTCATTCTTCATTCTTGAAGAAATCTCTCTTGAACTTCTCATTCTTGAGAGGGAGAGAAAAGGAGGAGCTGAGAGAGAATTCATTGTGCACAACAATTCTCTATTCTCAATTTTTGGATACTCTGCACAATAGACATAGTTGTCTATTTATAGAGTTAGGATTTAAGTTAAAATATTATTTAATTTAATATCATCCATTAAATAACATTTATTACCTTTAATAAACCTTGTACCACATAATAATAATTATATTATTATTATTTTTTGGTGTGCGCCAACTTGCACAATAACAAATATTATGTAATGTTATTGTTAATTAATATTTGTCACTGAACTCGGTCTTGGTCCATTAGAACTCCTATATCATTTATTAAACAACCAAATAAATATTTTATTCACAATATGGAAAATAAATATTTATTAAAATATTCAATAAATAAAATAAATATTTTACTCACATGTCATAGAATAAATATTTATTTAATTTATGAGATCAATATAACTTGAATAAAATTATTCCTCAAACTTGAGAATAATATTTATTAAATTAATTAAACTCAAATGGAATTTAATCGAGATCAACGGAAACACTTAGTGTGTGACCCTCTATGATTATTTCTCATTGGCATTAGGTGAGTTTGCAATATTATTGTCCAGTAATGAGTCAAGGAACCCAAGAGAAAGAACTTAATGTCACAACATCGACAACCACATATAAATGCACATTGTGTAAAATAATCCCTTTATCACAGTATCTCATCATGAAGGTTTCATAACCGTGTCACCAACCTATATGCTCGATATTCTTTTCTTTGACTATCTGAAATAAAAACATCGTTACACATGACCATGGAATTTAATGAAATGGTTTTTCTCTAATAAAAGGGTTGAGATATCAACTTCCATAAAGTTGGAAGAGACAAATCCTTTCTTAACTTATTCATTGATGACATGTCACTCATAACGCACCCAATATATCCAACTTCACCATGAACTATTATCATTATGGTTTACGAAATACCTCTAAGTATGTGAGTTGTAACATGCATTAATAATAATCCTAAAATCTAATGATCATTTCACATGCTTGTAGATAGGAATATCTGATGATACTAAAACATGTGGAATTTCTATTGGAAGGTCAGTTCTCATAATCTTCCATTTGGTAGATTACCAAGTGTGAACTTCATGAGAAGAATCCTCATCTGTTTACGAGTACTCACACCTAATAGTCTATATACTATGTGTCCCATCATAGTACATTATCCAACTACAGAACATTATTTGAGAATACCATTATAGCACATCAAGGTTCTCATCATAGTGGGTAACTACCATGGCCTTATTAATGTGACATACACTCTAATACATTATTACATTAGAGTCACGCATAACAACAAACAATATGTAATAAGAAGTTTTATTAATATTCAATACATCGAATATTCATGTAATTAAAGTAAAAATAGTTGGTCCTAGGACACCAACTCCAACAAACTCCCACTTGGACTAAACCTAACTGCCTACTACCTTCAATCCGCTAGACCTCACATGATAGTCATGTTTTTGTTGAGTCAAGGATTTAGTCAAGGGGTCTTCTACATTATCTTCCATAGAAATATTGTCTGCTGTAATTTCACCTCTGAGAAAAATTCTTCAAGAGATGATACTTTCGAAGTATGTGATTCATCCGCTGATGTGACCTTTACACTTTTTCAAGATCCACTACTGCATTATTATCACAATAGAGTGTGATAAAATATTTACTGTTAGGTGCCACATCAATCTCTTGGATGAAGTTGTGCATACATATTTCTTATTTAGCTACCTTAGAAACCTTGATATACTCATACTTTGATGTATAATCTACAACCATGTCATTCTTTGAACTCTTTCATCTTATAGAACCTCCATTCAAAGTGATGATGTATCCTGTTTGTGACTTCATGTCATCTTAATTAGTTTGGAAACTAGCATCTGCATATCCTCTGAAGACTAGTTTTTTATCTCCTCTATAAACTAGGAACATATCCTTCATATGACTTAGATACTTAAGTATAGTCTTGACTTTCATCTAAAAGAGGTCACCTGGATCAGCTTGATATCTTCCTACCACACTTAATGCATAAGTGACATCTAGCCTAGTATATAACATAACATACATGAAAGACCCAATCATCTATGCATATGGAATCTTTGTCATTCTTTTTCTTTCCTCACGTGTATGAGGTCAAATTTTCCTAGAAATATGGATGCCATGTGATGCTAGCAACAATCCCCTCTTGGATTGTTCCATATTGAATCTCTTTAGTATCTTGTCAATGCATGTACTTTGACTTGGGTCGAGCAATCTCTTGGATCAATCGTGATAGATCTTGATCCCAAAAATATATGTTGTCTCTCTCAAGTTATTCATAGAGAAGTATTTATTCAACCACACCTTAATAGACTATAAGACTGGTATTTCATTTCTAATGAGTAATATGTCATCAATATATACTGTTAAGAAAACAATTGCACTCCCACTAAACCATTTATAGAAATGCAACTCACATTAATTCTTTATGTAACCAAATTTTTTTATGGGCTCATCAAAATGAATGTTCTATAACCTAGATGCTTTATTTAATCCATAAATTGATCTTTGTAACTTTTATACCATGTTGGAATCTTTTGAAGTTAAAAACCCTTTAGTTTGTGTCATATAGACATATTCCTGAAGTTTCCCATTAAGGAAGGTTATTTTTACATCCATTTTCCAAATCTCATAATCATGGAAAGCCGTAATGGCAAGTAGAATTCTGATGTATTTCATCATTACAACTGGTGAAAAGGTTTTTTCATAGTCAATTTCTAAAATGTTGTGTAAACCCTTTTGCAACCAGTCATGCCTTATAGGTATGGACTTGTCCTTCCATGTTCAGTTTCTTCTTCAATACCCATTTGCAACCAATGAGATTTATATCTACTAGAGGGTCTACCAAAATCTAGACTTGGTTTTGGTATATGTAATCCATTTTAAAATTCATGTCTTGTTTCCACTTGGAAACATCTATTCCACTTAATACTTCTTTGTAGGTTAGAGGATCATTATTATCAACTAATAATGAGTCACCATCCTTGGTGACTAGAAAACCATATCGTTCTGGTACTTAAACCACTATAGTACTCCTACACAGTAATTATGTCTCTGGAATAATTTCTTCTTCCATAGGGATTTATGGAATTCGTTCCTATACCAACTCTTGTAGATCTTGAGTCTGGACTTCATTGAATTCTATCTCACTCTCACTATCTCTTTTATGGATAAGATCCTACTTAAGAAATGTGGGACATCTATCGACCATAACCTTTTTGTATAAAGGATTGTATAGGTAGTACCCCTTTGTTTCTTTGGGATATCCTATAAATGTACACTTTGTTCCTTGGGGTGAAAGCTTGTTACCTAAAGAGGCCTTAAAAAATTCTTTACAACCCCACACATGTAAGTAATACAACACGTGTTTCTTTCCATTCTATAACTGGTATGGTATATTGTCTGTTTCTTTAGTTGGCACTTGGTTTAGTATGTATGTTTTTGTTTGTAACACATATCCCCAAAAGGATAATATAAGACTCACATGACTCATAATTGATCTCACCATGTCCAATAAGGTGTGGTTCCTCCTTTCACTTACACTATTCTACTGAGCGTATAAGGGGGATTGAGTTGAGATAAAATACTAAACTCTCATAAATAATCAATGAAGTATTTATTAAGATATTCTCCACCACATTTTGAGTGAAGTTTCTTAATCTTCTTACCAAGATGGTTCTCAAATTTATTCTTTTATTCCTTGAATTTGTCCAAAGAATATGACTTATGCCTCATTAAGTAGACATGTCCATATATACTAAAATCATTAGTAAAAGTTATTAAGTATGAGTACCCACCCCTTACTTCAATATGAAATGGTCCTCACACATTAGTATGGACTAATTCAAGAATCACTTTATCCCTTTCACCTTTCCCACTAAATGGGGCTTTGGTCATTTTTCCTTGTAAACATGTGTGATATACACCAAATGGTTTTAGTTTAAAAGAATCTAAATATTCATCTTGATGTAATTTATTCAAGCACTTTTCATTTACATGACCTTTCTAGTGATGCCAAAAATAGGTGTGGTATGAGTCATGTGAAGTAATTTCTTTATCGATTTCTATTATTTGGTTCATGTAATACAATACATAAATACTGTTATTTAAATGTTTCTTACCATAAAAAATACTATCTTTATAAAATAAGTAACATTTATTCCCAAATTTGAAAATAAATCCATTCGCATCATGTCTGGATATAGAAATAATTTTTTTGGTAACTGAAGGAACATAATAACAACCCTTTAAAACCAAGATCATTATAATTGGAAACATGAGTTATTAGTCCCAAATAGATACAACAACAAGTTTATCTCTTTTAGTTCCATAGAGATCTACCTCTCCTCAATCAATCTTTATGAATCTACATCACAATCTGTATTTTTATTATAAAAGGAGAAAGCCCAAAACAAACAAGGTTTTTGGGCAGGAAACAAAAAATTTATGGTGGTCTGAAATAATGGAGACCAATTTGATATCCCCTAATCAAACCCACTCCTTCCGGTTCAATTTGAAGAATACTATGGAAACACACAACATTGTTACCTTGGTCTGCCGCCTTCAAGGAAGCAAAGTAATCAGCAACTTTATTACCTTCATGACATGTATGAGAAATCCTAATCTTATTGATATCGACCCAATTTCTACATTTTCTGAAAAATTAAGTAATTGACCAGGGTGTCGAAATCTTTCCATTCATTGAGACATAAATAATCTTTTAATCTGTTTCAATTTTAGAAATAGAAATGTTTTTCTGAACACACAACATAATCCCTATATTTATAGCCTCAGCTTCAGCTTGAATGGAGCTGCCTCTCCTATAAAAAGTAGAAAAAGCAAGTAAAATACTTCTAATCCCTTCACGAACTACACCACCACCCTGAATAAACCCTTAAACACAGGATCCATCAAAATTTATATTAAACAGACAATATCATGTTCCCTTGTCTACCCTTTGATCTTCCTCTTCTTGGAAAGGAGTGAAGAAGCTTTGGGCTTAAATCTCTTTGCTTGCCCTTTCTGTTTGTTCACCATAAGGACAGAAGGTTTTTCATGATTTGTATCCTTATCTACTTGGTGAAAAAGAGTAATAAGATCTAGTAGAGACTTATCAATGTTTTTCATATTAAAATTCACAACAAAACTAGAGAAGATATGAGGGATTGATGCTAGAGTGAGTTTGGTGCCCAATTATTCAGGGAGTTTAAACCCTAGAACCTCTAAGTTATTAATATAGCCAATGAGCATTACTACATGATTCCCGACTAGGGATACCTCTATAGGATTTCTCTGAAATAGTGCCTTGGAAATCTCAAATCGTTACTATCTAGCTCTCTCATGGTAAAGAAGACGGAGGTGCTCAAGCATTTTATATATATCTATGTTTTCATGAGACTTCATTAGTTCACTAGACATCAATGAAACCATCAAGCATTGAACATCAACTACATCAATAAAATGTTTTTCATGGACAAGGAACTCTTCATCAATCGCCTTTTTAGTAGGAAGATCAGGCATTGAGGATTCTAGCATGTAATATTTCCATTCATGGCATAGCACAACCTGAACTCATCTAAACCACTCCTAGAATTTACTTTCAGTTAGGAGTTAATCTTTATCTAATATTGATCGTAGGGATAGTTTCAATGATGAACTTGTCATTTTATTCTACAATTAAAAGGATCTGATTATTAGTACTTTCTTGATGACAAAATAAGTGAGATATAAAAAAATAAATTTTTTATTTATTTATTTATTAAATCTCCCACTATTTTATCAAGTCTCGATAGCCCTCACCATTGAACTCGGAATTTATAATTGTATTAACATTCTAGTGAAAATGATCCATGTTACTTTTATTAATGATCTAGATACTTTTCATGAAAACCATAATAAATTAATTAGGTAGGCGGTCTTACCAACTACAGCCTTTCAACTCCTTGATCTATTGAGTGGATTCCCCTATCCTAAAATCCTAACTTGGATTTCCTCAACACTTACCTCCAAATTTTTATTAAACATACTTTTTCCATTAAACTCAATACAATTTCGGTTAATTTAACTCAAAACACTCATAAGAACTCCCTGGTAAAAGTAAGTGTCTAGAATTTGGCCATGTACTACACTTAGTTCTATGGTTTCATTACCAATCAAGTAATGAAAGGATCGTTCTGACTTAACATTTAATTGAGGGATTTTAATTTGTTATGCATAAATTTTATCTCGTTTTATCCTTTACACATATTTTTAATATTAAGTGGATGTTACTTAATTAATTAACCATGTAGGATAAAATATTTACACATAATTCATTTATTCAATTTCCATATTTTCACATTAATTTATTTATTTATGTGATTGCAGTCTTGCATCTATAAAATAAATAATTTCATAGATAGAAATAATTAATTAATTAAATGGCTCGTTTATGAGATTTATCAAACAGTTGATTTAATTAGAGGATATTAAATAAACCTTTAACCTAGGGGAAATAACTCATATTTTCAGACTTGTTAAGAGTTACAACATTCCACCTGTCCACCAATATATCACCTAGGTTGGCGTCATTATGGTTCCGTCTTGAACAGCCTCCACGTGTCTTGGGATACTCCATTAATTACAAATATCTATTAATCACATGCAGGTGAGGGGAAGTAACACTAATAAAAAACTAAGTTTATACCTTGTTAGGTATTTAATGACACTAGCTAAAAAAAATTTAAAGACCCCCTTTATCAATACTAGAAAAAACACTGATAAATGGGGGGTCTTTCACAATGCTTTTTTTAGCATTGTTAAAGGGAGTCTTTAATAGCGCTAAAAAATGTTGATAAAGGGTATATCATAAAAAAATAATTAAAAAAATATATTAATATATAAATATAATATATATTTTTTAAATATGTTTTAGATAAGGCTAAATAAACATTTACACTTAATATATAAGTTATTTAGTGAAAATTTATTATAAAATAATTTAAAAAATAATTAATAATTTTCAAATTATTGTATATTAATAGTCATTTAATAACAATTTAAAAATAAAAAACTTAATAAAATATCTAAAATAAGTTGAAAACGTAACCCGAACTTCAAATGACCATAACTTTTGATCCATATATCCATTTGGGATCTATCAAATATCAAATCAAATATTTCGATGATATCTATGTCGTGTTTACTGATATAACCTTGGTCACTATTTTTTCAAGATAAAAAGAGGCCCCAAATATAAGGGCCCAAACTTATTACAAACATAATCTTGAATTTAGTCAAGAAAACAATTCCTTTTACATTGATAATCTTTTCAATTTTAGAGCTTTAGATAATTGGGACAATACATTCATAACATTACACATTATCATAGAGTGGATACCATAAAAACAGTTTCCATTTTTTCAAAATATAAAACATTAAAACTTAAACATGACTCCTTGACAATTCTTAAAAATTTAACATGGATTTATTCCTTGTCTTACGCATCAATTAACCTGTGAAAATCATTTAAAAACTTGGGATGATCACAAAAGCTCAATAAGGGATGGAAAAGAAGGAAAGAGCACATTAGTCCATGAATACTCGTAACGTATGAAAACATTTTCAAAATACATGCTTGTCACTCATATATACTTACTTCGTGTAACATGAGATTTACACAAGATCCACAAAAACATGAGAACATAAATATAATCATAAAGGTATCTTGAGGAATTACTTACATAATCTTATAACCATTCTTGGCTACCTTATAATTTGTAACCCTCACATCTACCTTACTATGTGTAGCTATCGCAGTTACACTTGGAGTAACCATACGGTTGACCTCCAACATACACATACCCAATGAATTGGAGGGAGATATATGTCCCACCCTTCATCATAAATAATTCCCAAGAACCAGAACATAATCATACAATAAGAATAATTCCATAAAAACATTACTTTGGAATTTCGTAAAACCAAATTTTAAAAGAGGTTTTTAAAAAAATAAAGCCACTTATAAATTACATACGATTGAATAAAGACTTAATAGATTGGATGGAGTTTGTATATATACTATAAATACACACAAAAAAACATAATATAAACATAACCCATCACACAAACAATTTAAATAGCACATAAATAATGAAGTAGAAGGTTAACCCAAAGAATGGAAATCAGGTTAAGAATTCCCTTACCTTGGGTTTTTCTTACTTACAACTTGTTTAAACCTCCTATATAATGGTTAAAAGACTATTATTAATAATTTACAGAAAAAATTTCATGTTTATAACATCGTATATGATCATTTCATAACTTCATTTCACCCTTTAATTGTCAGTATTTTGTTCCTTGCATTGTTTAGGGTGAGTTCTTTAAATGATTTTCATGATCGGTTCATGATAGATGTTCTTATAGATTGGAAGTGAAACTCCAGAATTGTAATGGAAATTTATTTACATATTTACAGTACTATAATTTATACCATTTATCAATTTTATGTTTTATATGAGGATGATTCATAAGTTAAAACATTAATGATGTTTGTTTAGATCATTTTAGTGGTTCTTTGATAACAACGACCTCATTTTGTTTTATAAATTAAAACCATGATTACAAAAGAATTCCAGAATCATGGATGAGAAATAATACATATATTATAACTTGGTTCAACCATAAAAATGGTTTCATAACCATACTTAAAAGATTTAATGAAAATTGAAATCACATCATCCACGATGTCGGTAATTCGACTCATCACGGACAATGTTTTTATTCCTTGAATAAGTGGGAGAGAAGAAAAATAATGATGATGAATTTTCCAAGAACATGAGAACATATAGAATATAAATTATTTCTTGAGATTTCATTCCTCTTGGGTAATAATAGATGAAGAAAGAATAATAAAATAACTCAAAATAAAAGAATAATTGAGAAATCCTTTACAAAAATTTGGCAGCCTAATGGCTACGCAACATGGTTTTAGAAAATATTAAAAAAAAGGGGGACAAGGTTCACCCTTACAGAAATAAATAATAATATGTAGTAGATAAATAATAAGAATGAAATAATAACATGGTATGGAAACTTGAAAGTTATACCACAAAAAAGAGATCTTGAATGGAAAAAGAAAGAAATTGAGAATTTTCTTACCTTGTAGAGTAACCCTTAGAACTTGAAGGTTGGGACCTTGGGGGCTTGAGGAAACCTTGGTAGTACTACTAGGAAGTTAAGGAGGCCAGATCTTCATTGAGGAGGAATTGGGAATGAAGTTAATGAAGGAATGGGTTGGTATTTATAGAAAAAGTAAGGGAATATTTTAACAATTTCTAGGGGACACCTCATGGGTGGTATTTGCAAAACCATGGGTTTTCCCATGGTATTTTCCCATGGTATAAGCCACTTGGGACACCTCACATATTATTTAACTATACACAAGTCTACTAGATTTATGAAATCATTATTATATCATTAATGATGTCATTAACACACCAAAACTAAAAACTGTATTTTTTACTATTCACCAAAAAATCAACTATTTCAGAAAAATTCCCAAAATTCACCCTAACCATTTATTGATGTGCAGATTTAAAAAATGAAGTCCATTTTTTGAAAATAATTTTCTAAATATTTTTAATTTAATTTTTAAATAAAATCATACTTAATTCAAAAATTAATTATTTAAAAACTATAACTGCTTTTATATCACATTGAAAAATTAATCAAGATTTTATTATATTAAAGCCTTAAAAAAATAAAAAAAAATAATACAATTTACTATTCATTAGGGTCATATTACTATTCATATTACTATTCATAATGGTATGTTACTATTCACCAAAAAAACAAGTTGGTTCCAATAGACTCCAAATAACATACTGAACACAATTGTAGATGACAGTTGAAATTCAAAACATAGAAGTGGAAAAATTATGTTTTAAAGGATAGTTATAAATATCTATTTAAAACAAAGTTCCATGCATTTCTACTTATTTTTAGAAAAACTTGGGGTGTTACACCAAAGGCCTCCAAAACTATGTTTTTTATCAGGGTACCCCAATTTTTTAACATTTTATGGATTTTTAGCCACGTTTAAGGGGATATTATTGTGTTTTTAGGTGAGAACTAAATTTATTCTCAGAGAGTATATTCATATTGATATTATGGTTTTGAAATTTTATCATTTTTCACATTGTAGTTTTATTTATAATTAAATATATTCATATTTTCTTATATTTACTTACAATAAATCACTTGTATAAATTCATATATCAAAATATTTACATAAAAATGAATTTTTAAATATATAAAATAAATATTTATTATTAATTTTATTTAATGTAAAAAATATCCAATTTTTACCTTATAAAAATGTAATAATATGTATATATAATTTTTATATATACATATGTGTGTGTATTAATAAACATATATATACATTTATATTCTTATATATATATATAAATGAATATTAATATATAATATATTTAAATAAATATAATTGTTTATATATATATATATCACACATTTCAAATTATATACAAATAAATAGAAAATTTGTTAAATATACAACAAAACATGCATGACATAGTGGTAAAGAGATTCAGTCGCATAAGGTAGATTCAGGGATCAAATCTAGGCACACACAGAAATTTGGGTAGCCTTATAGCACTGAGGAAGGGGGGGTGGGTTGCGTGATGGCAGATGGGTAATAGAAAGTGCTGAGAAAGGTGGGTGTCGGGGTGTGTGAAAATTTTTCCCATATTTTTTAATAGTGCTTTTTTAGCACTGTTAAAATCCAACCTTTAACAGTGCTAAAAAAGTGTTGTTGAATGAACCCTTTAACAACAATTTTTTAGTGCTGTTAAAAAAACCCCTTTTAACATCACTCACAATATTAGTGATTTTTAAGCACTGATAAAACCCCTTAACTAGCGTTTTTAAAGCCCTGATTTATAGTAGTGTAAAGGATTGGTTAAAGGAGGTTACATAAATATCCTTGGACAGGTAGGTCTTATATAATAATGGAGGGAGTGATGACTTATTGGCCATAATTTAATTTAATATTAAATAATTTTAAACTCAATAATAAATTAAATTAAAACATACAAAGGTCTTGTTCAAGCTCTATAATGGTCATACATGCAATGAATATGTAAAAGTAAACAATTAGTATTAATTTCTTTATTCATTATTTTATTATTTAAGATAAACACACTTGAATTAATTAATTAATAAATTTATTTTTATCTTAATGGTCATTAGATCTTATTTGGAGATACCCATATTTAATGGAATTCATGGAAAATAAACGGTAAAACCAATAATGACATATTAATTACAATAAATTAATTAAGCATTTAAAATTCTGTAAAACCATTATTAAATTTTCAAACACACAGTAGTGTGTCAATCAATAAAATAATCTTTTAATGCTGTAATTTTTAAATTTAATGTAATTTTAATTTTTTTTCTATTAATGGGAGACTACATGACATGTACATGTAGCTACACTCCATGTACCTCGGTTTCCATATATCCAAGTCACACGTTTGGGGTTTTGGCATGTTAACTTGACCAGAATACTTAGTGTGTACATGCTAGATACACACCTTATATTCGCTTGTCATGTGACAAGTTGGCTCGGTCAACATGTGGTGTGAAATAAAATACCTATATGTAATTAATTGCTCAGCGCATCTAGATACAATGCGCATGGGTATACGACATGTGCTTTGGCCACACACCATGTAACCTAGTTTTACCTGCCAAAGATTTGGTAATTACTAATGTAATCTCTGGACGTTTTTCATTTGTTCTTAAACCATTAAGAAAATAAAGCACTGAAAAAACATGATTAATATGTTGATAACATGTTAATTCAAATTAGATCAAAGAATTAATAACATGAAATGAAAATCTAACCACAATTGTGTATAGATAAAAAATCAAATAAATAATTATAAATTTAAACGTGACCACTCTGATACCATTTGATGGTTTTGGGCACAATGGAAGTGTGAAGAGGTGGGAAATGTATTAAAATTTTGTTTAATAATCTTTACTCAAAACTAAGAGAAAGGATCTTGCACATCAAATTTACAATTAATTTATTTAATATTTTAAGAAATGAATACCTGGGCTCAGTAACCTTCTTTGATGGTGAATGTTGATAATTCTAAAAGACCCTTTCAAATTACCTTCATTGTGCTGTGAGGATCCAAGGATAGAATCCCTCTAGCGGTGATCCACACGTGCTCCTATGATCTTCGAACAACACCACTCGATCTCCGGGTTCTAGTGCAATGAGTTAAATGTATTGTGTTTTTCATTCTTGATCAGTCATTCTTCGGTCTTGAAGAAATCTTTCATGCACTTATCATTCTTTATAGGGAGATAGAAGGAGGAGCTGAGAGAGAATTCATTGTGCACAACAATTATCTATTTTTAATTTTTGGATATTGTATATAATAGAAATAGCTGTCTATTTATAAAGTTATTATTTAAGTTAAAATGTTATTAAATTGCTTACCAACCATTAAATAACATTTATTATCTTTAATAGACCACATGTGTAATGTCCCGGTTCCGAAAGCCACCCAGAGGCGCCCCGTACCCGGTTGGTCACATGGCCTCAAGCGCATTTCCCCAAACTCTAGAGGCTACTGACTAGCAGCGAGGGCATTGGGTGTGATAGTGGGGAAATTATGCCCTCATTGGCAGAGTACAAAGTGAAAGTAAACAAATACATACAAGTGTGGAAGCAGTAATAATGACATACAGCAGTAACAATAGGAAACAAAAAGTATAAACTAGAGAACATACATATATAATGATGCATGATACATATGTCTAGGGAAACAACCAAACAAGTCACAATGCTGGAATACAACAGTGATAAACCAAAGTGAAAAACAAATCAAATAAACTCCTTAGCATCACAAGACATAGCTTGGTCCCATGCTCCCTAGCTCCATAGAAAGTCAAGTACCTGAAGTAGAAGGGCGCTTTCCCCTATCTATACTTGCAGCAATATAATCTTTTTGGGCCCAAAAGCATGGCCCAAACAGGGTGTGAGACTAAATCCTAGTAAGCAACCGCCACAAGATCTGTGTCTAACATTCAGTAAGTATATGGTAGGTAAAATACATAAGGTAGTAAACAAGGAAGTACTCAGCAGTAAACAATCCACAGTTCAAATCATTCAAATCACTACATGACATGCAATAGCTAATCAAAGCAGATAAACACAACAGGTAATCCTCTGGGAAGTACCCAAAGCCTATCCCCTCTGGTCCTACCTAGCAACACAAGCAAGTAGCTAAAAACAAGGTAACCCTCTGGGAAGTACTCACAGCCTATCCCCTCTGGTCCTACCTAACAAGTACAAGAAACCCTCTGAACAGTACCCTCAGTCTAACCCCTCTGATTCAGCTTAAGCATAGACTCTCTGAGAGAGCACTCGCCGTCAATTATCCCTAAGGTCTATACACCAGGTTCTCACATACCTATGTAATTCAAACAAGTGTAACAGCACATAACCGCCAAGGTAAACCTCATGAACTACTTGGATAGACTTCTATAACACAACAACATAACAGAACAACAGTCACACCATCCTATAATACTAGTCATGGGAAAGTAAACAACAGCCTAACAGGCAAACAAGACCCAAAGTTCAAAATCGGAAAAACATGCATAGGAAATAAATCCAAAGCACAAAAATTCACCCTATTCATAAACAATAATCATCTACTCAGGCATACCAATATAGTAGAGAAACAATAGGGATGAAACGGTAAATGCGCAATACCTCGTTCATGGGTATTGAGAAAATTTGCACATAAAACTCAAAGACTTTCAACAGAAAGGCACAAACCACCTACCTCAGGGTTAGAAGATCGCTATATGTGAACCTCAAATCTTGAATATCCTTAGAACACCGTAGATCTGAGAAAAATTCTAAAACATTCAACCCACGATAACTTGGAAAAGAAAGGGAATCATGAAATGAGGCTCAAGCAGAAGAGAGAACTAACTGATGCGATTCCAATGCAACCAACGTTGTTTGAAATGGAGGATGGACGGAGGCTTAGGGGCTCGTCAAAGATCCATGGTCATACGGAGCTCTCGGTTGAACAAGACCTAAAAGAAGTCGATTCTAGAAATTATACGTGACCTCGGTGCGTTTAATGAAAAAAACAAAATACACAATGTGTACTTTTGGAGTACACATCATGTACTCTCCTTTTCGTACTCCACTTTAAGTGGCCTCCAAGTCACTCCCACACAGTTGTGTGTGTGTTGACTACATGGCCAACACCACCTCCGGCAAGGATGTACATGGCGTGTACTTGTAAAGTACATGGTGTGTACTTAGAAAATTTCCAAAATAAGTGTGTTTGGATACTACACGGCCATTTGTATGGATAATACACGGCCTCCTGTGGCAAGGAAGTACATGGAGTGTACTCATAAAGTACACGGCGTGTACTTAGAAAATTTCCAGAATTTCCTCTTTTCTCCAAAAACAACCAGAAAAGGAAAAACATACCTGGAAAGAAGATCTGGGTCCTTACAAACTTCCCCCCTTAAATAAATTTGTCCCCAAATTTCCCTAGTGTGGCGTAGAAGAAGAACCCTTGAACATTTCTAGCCACTACGCTCATACATCGGCTTCCCTCTCCCAAGTCTCGTCTTGTACTCACCCGTGCTGCTATAGCACTCGTACCATAGGAACAGACCAGCCACGGAGAACCTTTGTACTGCGATCCACAATCCGGATAGGATTCTCTTCAAACGACGCATTCACTTTGAGCTCAACCTCCTCAGGTTGAAAGACATGAGATGGGTCTGAAAAGTAGCATCGAAGCTAAGAAATGTGGAAGACGTCATGCATAGATCGGTACCTCTGAGGTAACTGCAACCGATAGGCAATCAGACCAACTCTCTCCAACACCTCAAAAGGCCCGACGTACCTCGGTGAAAGCATACCCTGTCTCCTAATCCTCTTATGTCCCAAACTTGGTGTGACATGCAGGAAAACCTAATCTCCGACTTTGAAATCCATAGGTCATCTCCGCTGATCAGCATAAGACTTCTGTCGAGACTGTGTAGTAGCCATCCTCTTCCAAATCAACTCTATTTGCTCTATGGTATCCTGAACAAGATGAGGTCCCAGTAAAGCTGTCTCTCCTGCCTCCATCCAACATAAGGGTGATTGGCATGGCCTACCGTACAAAGCCTCATAAGTTTTCATCTAAATAGTTTCTTGAAAACTATTGTTGTAGGCAAACTCTACAAGAGGTATATGATTCTACCAACAACCTCAAAAATCCAAAATACATGCTCATAGCATGTCCTAAAGTACCTAAATCTTATGCTTGGACTGGCCATCTGTTTGGGGTTGGTAAGTCGTACTCAAAAGTACCTATGTACCCAAAGCCTTCTGAAGCCCCTGCCAGACCTGAGAAGTAAAACGTGAATCCCTGTCTGAAACAATAGAGTGTGGAAATCCATGTAGGAATACAATGTCTCGGATTTACAACCGTCCCAGATCATCAATACTGAAGGTCTCTTTGATCGGAAAGAAGTGATCAACCTTCGTGAGTCTGTCAATGATAACCCAAACTGCGTCATTCCCTTGAGGCGACCTCGTCAAACCGATCATGAAGTCCATCGCGACGTCATTCCACTTCCACTCAGGAATGGGTAACTATTGTAGAAGCTCTGCTGGTCACTGATGCTTCGCCTTCACCTACTGACAAGTGGAACACTTCATGACGAAACCATCAACGTCCCTCTTCATACCTGGCCACCAATGCTGACAGTGTAGATCACGATACATCTTGGTGATGCCAGGATGAACTAACAAAACTGAGTAATGAAAATCCCCCATCAGCTCCTCATGTATGTCTGTTGGCACCCATACGCACCCCTAGAAATGCAAGATCTCATCCTTTCCTATGGTCCATCCAGGAATAGGGTCCTCTCCTAACACACTCTCCCTTAGGACTAGGTCTTCAAAATCTGATAGCTACCTCATTTGAACTCAATCAAGAAGAGTATAGGTAACAGCTACAGAAGACAGAAATGTCTACCCCTGACTATTTTGAACCTCCAAATGCATCTTAGAGAATAGAGACATAAGATACAAATCACTGCTAACCTCCTGAACTACTTATATCTAAGTCCTCATACTCAACACATCAGCCACTGTGTTGCCTTTCCCAGGCATATAGGAAATCTCAAAGTCAAAGGACTGTAGGTACTCAACCCACCTACGTTGTCTCAAATTCAAATCGCACTGAGTGAAGATGTACTTGAGACTCTTGTGGTCAGTGAAAACCAAAAAGTGTTATCCCAGAAGATAATGTCTCCAACAGCGTAGGGCATGAACAATAGCCACCAACTCCAGATCGTGCATCGGGTATTTACTCTCATGTGGACTCAACTGCCGAGACCCATACGCAACAACTCCATCTCCCTGCATAATCACAGCTCCTGGCCTGATACCTGATGCATCACAGTAAATAGTATAGCTCTTGTCTGGCTCTAGAAATACTAGTATCGGTACTGAATTCAACCTCCCTTTTAGCTCCTGAAAGTCTGACTCACAAGAATCTAACCATAAGAACTTCACACACTTCTTAGTCAGACCTGTCAGTGGTGTTGTTAAGCGTGAAAAGTCCTGTATGAAACGTCTCTATTATCCAGCCAACCCTAGAAAACTCCGCACCTCAAAGATGTTCTTCAGCTTCTCCCAGGAAACTATAGCTCTCATTTTCTCTGGGTCTACTAACACTCCTGCCTCTGAGATAACATGACCCAAGAAGTGAATCTGATCCATCCAAAAGTGGCACTTTGAGAGCTTAGCATATAATTGATTCTCCCTTAGTGTACTCAAAACGATCTCAAGATGGGTAGCATGGTTGTGTCGAGTGTGAGAGTACACCAATATATCTTCCACAAAGACCACCACAAAAGAATCCAAGTATGGATGGAACACTCAGTTCATCAGTTCCATGAAAACTAAATGTGTGTTCGTGAGACCGAACGGCATGACCAAGTACTCGTATAGAACATACCTTCTTCGGAAGGCTATAAGAGGTATATCTGATGGTCTAATGTGCAACTGATGATACCCAGACCTCAAGTAAATCTTTGAGAACACTCAGGCTCCTCGAAGTTGATCAAAGAGATCATCAATCCAAAGCAAGGGATATCGGTTCTTGACTGTCAACTAGTTCAACTTATGATAGTCCACACAAAGCCTGAGGGTACCATCTGCCTTCTTCGCAAACAGGATAGGCGAACCCCAAGGAGAAGTATTGGGTCAGATGAAACCCTTTACCTGTAACTCCTCCAACTTCTTCTTGAGCTCCTGAAACTTAGGTGTAGCCATCCTATAAGGAGGAATGGATATCGGTGCCGCTCCTGGAACAATCTCAATAGAAAATTCTACCTCACGCTCCGGAGGCAAACCTGAAAAGTCCTCTGGAAAGACATCTCTAAAATGATCCACCACTAGAGGAAAGTCTAACTGCGAAGTCCCCTGGTCATCCAGGTATAGACTAGAAATCTGGGATATAAATCCTCCCAACCCATGATGCTCTGGACTCGCTCTGCTTGCCTAGACATCCCATTCGCCCCTATGAAGAAAGGATCCACCCTCTGGTGATACGAAACTCACCCTTCGGTGATAACAATCGACGATTGTCTGGAAGGTAACTAGCCAGTCCATTACTAGAATGACATCATATCCTGTCATATCTAGGACATAGAGGTCCCATAAAAAGTGACACCCACCAACCTGTAGAGGGAACTCTCTGCACTGACGTACACTAGTCGTTCTAGTCCCCAACGATGTGTCTAGCGTCAAGATATCAGCAGAATAAAAGATGCAGATCCCAAGGATCTCCATAACAACAACATATATAAAGCTATGGGAATCCCCTGTATCAAAAAGAGCAGAAGCTAAAACTAAGGCTACTAAGATCGTACCTCTAACTGTAGAAGGTCCGGGATCCTGCTCTCGCTGGGTCTACTCCACTGCAAAAGTCTGGCCCGTACCACGGCCATGTGACCCTGCCTGTCCACTCTGAGTTGATCCGCCCTGATGTCACTGAAAACAGGGTGACTAGCTACCATGGCCACGACCTCCACCTCGTCCTGAACGACTGGAAGAACTCCAATTCCCAGACTATTGAGAAACCGGTGGCGCTGCTCCAGAACGAGGAGTCATAGAAGAACCCCGGTCACCAGCTGCTGGAGATAAGATCTGATAGAAGCACTGAAGATGAACCATATTTCCACAAGATCAGCACTCCACTGGGTCTTTTGGGCAATGTGGCCTCGTATGATCACTTCCCCCACACTGGTAGCACACCACCTGGCTACCAGAAGAAGTGTCTCGCCTCCTCGGATCGCCATGCAAAGACTCCCTGTGGCGCTTCCTGCTGTCAGTAGGAGGAATACTAACCCTAGTTGTCAAGACAACCTGGATCACCACTCTATAATCCCTCATATTTTTCTCTATGATCAGCGCCTAGTTGACTATAGAAGTGATGGAAGTCAACCGTAAGATGTTCACATGCGATCGGATGTCATGCCTCAGACCATCCTCGAACTTTTTTTCCATGAACAACTGATCAACTCCCAGAATAGGCATGAAGTGCTGAAACTCGGTAAAGCATGAGGAATACTCCATAATAGAAAGAGTAACCTACTCCAAACTCATAAACTCCTGGGCTCGATCGGCCTTCAGGGTCTCTGGATAGAAGTAATCAAAGAAGATGCACTAGAACTCATCCCACTCCATAACCTGTTGGCGTTCCGCCTGCGAGATCACATCATACCACCTCTTCACGGAGTCCCAAAGCATATAGGTAGCGAGCTTGACCCTCCTCTCTGGAGGCATATCTAGATGCTCAAAGATCATCAACATGGTTCCTTAGCATGAATCTGCAGCCTGAGGTCCTCCTTCCCCTGAGAAAGTGGGAGGATGCTGCTGCTGGAAGACCCGCGTCAAATCGGCCATCGACAGGGCAGGAGGTAGTGATCCCTAAAAGGTTTGCATCATCCTCATGAAGCCTTCCTTGAACTGTGCATCATCACTGGTAACAAGTAAAACTGTTGGTGCCAAGGCTGGCACAACTGGAGGATCTGCAGGTGGTCCCTGATCAGCCATGTCCGGTGTCTGGTCACTGTCTGGCAACTGGCGCACAACCGGAGGATGTCTCGATGGCATGACTCTGCAAGGTCAAGCTCACACCTTAGATCAATATTATCAAGGATTGTAAACAAGGAGTGTAAGAAGGGAATAGGAGAAAGAAAGCACTCAAGTTTTACAAAACATGACTATACGGCATGTATAATTCCTACACGACGTGTTCCCTAAAGTCATTTACATGGGCGTGTACTCCTGCCTAAACTGGCCGTGTAACACCCCAGACGCATGGCATGTTGTCTCAACACACGGCGTGTACTTGAGTCCCCTTTTTCCTGCCCGAGTCCTTCTACACGGTTAAGCCACACAACTCTCCTAAGGCAAGACTACATGGCGTGTACAACTGGTACACAGCGTGTACTAGACAAGATTCACCTAGATTGTGTTGTTAGTATCACGGATTGACACACGGTTCACACTACATGGTGTGTTACAGAAGGACACAGTCTGTATGAGAAGGGATAACACCGACCTGTGTTGTTCATGACACGGCTGGGTACCTGGTTCTGACTACACGTCGTGTTCAAGGTGGACACGGCATGTACGTGAAAAGGTAAAACCAACCTGTGTTGTTTGTGACACGGCTGGGTACCTGGGTCAGACTACACAGCGTGTTCAGAGCAGACACGACATGTATAGCTTAAGGTCTACCCGTCTGTGTTGTTAGTTACACGGGTAGACACAGGGTCAACACTACACGGCGTGTTCGACTGGTACACGGTGTATTCCCACTAGACTTTCCCCATCCCGTGTATCTGCCCACACAGCCTATGACATGGTTAGAGATTACACGGCATGTACATAAAGTACATGGCGTGTACTTAAGAAAAACAGTTTCTTCTCGAATAGAAGAACACACGGCGTGTACTTAACATTACATGGTGTGTATTCTGGGTTTTTCTAGACAGTAATCCTCAGAAACTATTCTGGAACCCATGAAACACTGAAACGAACATAGAAAATGCTGAATTCTGATCCATGAGGGCCCATACTCCTCGCGAATCAAATTTTTTCATCTTATACACATTATAACGTGGAAAACAAGGCAATGATCCACCAAATTCCGGTCCATGAGGGCCCATAACGCCTCAAGAACCAAATTTTGGTATTCATTCAAGCAAATCTCTACACAAAACAATACCCTATCAAACATCAGGTATTTCTATCAAGGAAACTATCACAACAGTATGCATATTTTACACATCATCTATCAAAACAACATAAAATTACTAATTCATCCTAGATGGCATGGCAAAAATGCATGACATGTGATTTCTAGCAATTTCCTATATGATGCATGAGATGGCATACCCTCATCTCATCGGGTTGCAACAGAAATAGAACCTCAATAACATCAATAGTAACAGGACAAATCATGTGAGTCACACAAGGTGAAATCAAATCAACAATAACAATTGAAAAACCAAAAAAAATTGCAATTATACAAGGTGGATTGGCTTTTCCCTGTACACAAGTTAGCTACTCCCAGGCACAGCTTAACACCAAGTACCAATTCCTTCCTATCCCTGGATATAGGCTCCAAACAGTAAGTCAAGAGAAAATAAATCCTCTGATACCACTTTGTAACATCCCGGTTCCAGAAGCCACCCAGAGGCGCCCCGTACCCGGTTGGTCACATGGCCTCAAGCACATTTCCCCAAATGCCAGAGGCTGCCGACTAGCAGCGAGGGCCTTGGGTGTGATAATGGGGAAACTATGCCCTTATTGGCAGAGTACACAGTGAAAGTAAACAAATACATACAAGTGTGGAAGCAGTAATAATGACATACAGCAGTAACAGTAGGAAAATGAAAGTATAAACTAGAGAACATACATATATAATGATGCATGATACATATGTCTAGAAAAATAGCCAAAAAAGTCACAATGCTGGAATACAACAGTGTTAAACCAAAGTGCAAAAGAAAGTAGATAAACTATTTAGCATCACAAGTCATAGCTTGGTCTCATGCTCTCCATATCCACATCAAGTTAAGTACCTAAAGTAGAAGGGTGCTTGCCCTTATCTATACCTACAACAATATAATCTATTTGGGCCCAAAAGCATGGCCCAAACAGGGTGTGAGACTAAATCCCAGTAGGCAGCCACCACAAGATCTGTGCCTAACAGTCAATGAGTATATGGTAGGTAAAATACATAAGGCAGTAAACAAGGAAGTACTCAGCAGTAAACAATCCACAGTTCAAAGCATTCAAATCACTATACAACATGCAACAGCTAATCAAAGAATATAAACACAACAGGTAACCCTCTAGGAAGTACCCACTGCCTATCCCCTCTCACTACTAGAAATATAACCTTTCCCAACGCTTCTATACCAACGGTTTGTAAAAACCATTGGTATAGGTCCCCTTTCCCAACGGTTTGGCCAAACCGTTGGGAAACCCCACTTTGAGGCCAAATTTCCCAATGGTTTGGCCAAACCGTTGGGAAAAGTCCACTTTGTGGCCACCTTTCCCAATGGTTTGGCCAAACCGTTGGGATAGGTATACCCTTTCCCAACAGTTTGGAAAAACCATTGGGAAAGGTCTCCACAAAGTGTACTTTTCCCAACGGTCCAAACCGTTGGGATAGGTATACCCTTTCCCAACGGTTTTCCAAAACTGTTGGGAAAAGTCCACTTTGTGGACACCTTTCCCAACGGTTTGGAGAAATCGTTGGGAAAGGTCCCCTATAAATCAACCTTCCACCCATAATTGCACCCAGATTCAAGGATCTATACCAAAGGTTGTCACAACTGTTGGTATAGATCCTTTTATTTTTTATCAGATCTTCTAACCGAGAACATTATATAAATCAAAATTTAAAATAATTATGAGAATACATATATATATATTTGTAATTATATTCACAAAATTCATGTTAGGTTAGTGGTTAAGTCGTTCAATGATAAACTATGGGTCCTGGGATCAAATCCCAGTGAATGTTTTTTTTTGAAATACATATACCAACGGTTCCATAACTGTTGGTATAGATTTTCATATTACTTATACCAACGGTTTCCAAAACCGTTGGGATAGGTCTATACCAACGATTTTCCAAAAACTGTTGGTATAGAACTATCCCAATGACTTACTTGGCTACGGTTCTCCAAACCGTTGGTATAGGTTAGTTTTCCAGTAGTTTATGGTCCTACCTAGCAACACAAGAAAGCATCTAAAAACAAGGTAACCCTCTGGAAAGTACTCACAGCCTATCCCCTCTGGTCCTACCTAACAAGTACAAGAAACCCTCTGGGTAGTACACTCGGTCTAACCCCTCTGGTTCAGCTTAAGCATAGACTCTTTGAGGAATCACTCATCGTCAATTCTTCCTATGGTTTATACACCAGGTTCTCATGGCCTTGTGTAAGTCAAACAAGTGTAGCAGTGCGTAACGGCCAAGGTAAACCTCATGAACTACTTGGCTAGCCTTCTACAGCACAACAGCATAACAAAACAATAGTCACACCATCCTATAATATTAGTCATGGGAAAGTAAACAGCAGCCTAATAGGTAAACAAGACCCAAAGGTCAAAACAGGAAAAACATGCATGGGAAATACATCTAAAGCACAACAATTCACCCTATTCATAAACAATAATCATCTACTCAGGCATACCATCATAGCAGAGAAACAATAGGTCTGAAATGGTAAACGTACAATACCCCGTTCATGGGTATTGGGAAAATTTGCACATAAAACTCAAAGACTTTCAACAGAAAGGCACAAACCACCTACCTCAGGGTTAGGAGATCGCTATATGTGAACCTCGAAGCTTGAATATCCTTAGAACGTCGTAGATCTGAGAAAATGTCTAAAACGTTCAACCCATGATAACTTGGAAAAGAAGAGGAATCATGAAATGAGGCTCAAGCAGAAGAGAGAACTCACTGATGCGATTCCAACACAACCAACGGTGTTTGAAATGGAGGAAGGACGAAGGCTTGGGGGCTCGTCAAAGATCTGCAGTCGTACGGAGCTCTCGGTCGAATGAGACCTAAAAGAAGTCGATTCTGGAAATTAGACGCGACCCCGGTGCGTTTAATGAAAAAAAATGCACGGCATGTACTTTTGGAGTACACGGCATGTACTTGCCTTTTTTTACTCCACTTTAAGTGGCCTCCAAGTCACTCCCACACGGCCGTGTGTGTGGTGACTACACGACCAACACACGGCCACCTCCGGCAAGGATATACACAGCGTGTACTCATAAAGCACACGGTGTGTACTTAGAAAATTTCCAGAAGAAGGGTGTGTGGCTACTATATGTCCGTGTGTATAGCTACTACATGGCCAGCACATGGCCTCCTGCAGCAAGGCAGTACACGACGTGTACTCATAAAGTACATGGTGTGTACTTAGAAAATTTCCATAATTTCCTCTTTTCTCCAAAAACGAACAGAAAAGAAAAAACATACATGGAAAGAAGATTCAATTTCTTACAACATGTCACATAATAATAATTATATTATTATTATTTTGTGGAGTGCGCCAACTTGCACAATAATAAATATTATGTAACAGTCTTGTTAATTAATATTTTTCACCGGACTCGGTCTTAGTCCATTCGAACTCCTCTATCATTTATTAAATAATCAAATAAATATTTTATTCATAAATAAATATTTTATTCACAATCTAGTGAATAAATATTTCTTAAAATATTCAATAAATAAAATAAATATTTTATTCACATATCGGTGAATAAATATTTATTTAATTTATGATATCAATATAACTTGAATAAAATTATTCCTCAGACTTGAGAATAATATTTATTCCATTATTTAAACTCAAATAGAATTTAATTGAGATCAATATAAACACTTAGTGTGTGACCCTCTAGGATTCTTTCTCATTAACATTAGGCAAGCTTGCCTAAAATCCAATATCATTGTATAGCAATGGGTTAAGGCACCCAAGAGAAGTAACTTAATATCGCAATGTAAAAAACTATATATAAACTCTCACAGTGTAATATAATCCATTTGTCACAATACCTTATCAAGTAGGTTGCATAACTGTGTCACCATCCTATATGTTTGATGTGTCTTTCTTTGACTATCTTAAATAAACACATCGTTACACTGTGGCCATGGAATTTAATGAAACGGTTTTATTCCAATCAAAGGGACAAGATATTAGATTCTATAAATATGGAAGGGACCAATCCTTCCTCGACTTATTCATTAATAACATGTCATTTGTGACGCACCTAACATATCCAACTTCACTATGAACTGTTATCGTCATGGTTTACAAAATACATCTAAGTACACAAGTTGTAACATGAATTGATAATAATCTTAAAGTTTGAGGATCATTGTACATGCTAGGAATATTTGATCACACCAAAACATGAAAAATTCCTACTGGCGAGTCATTTATCATAATCTCCTGTCTTGAATATTACCAAGTGCGAACTTCATGAGAAGAAGCCACATCTGCTTATGAGTACTCACATCTGATAGTCTATGTACTATATGTCCCATCATAGTATGTTATCCAACTACAGAACATTATTTGAGAATATGATCATAGCACATAAAGGTTCTCATCATAGCACAGAACTGATATGACCTTATCAATGTGATGTACACTCTAGGACATTATTACATTAGCGATATGCAAAATAATAAACAATATGTAATAAGAATTTTTATTAATATTAAATACATCGAATATTCATATAATCAAAGTATAAATAGTTGGTCCTATTACACTAACTCTAATAATAAATTATTTAAATAAAAATTTGGTTTTCAATTAAAATGCAGTATTTTTCACTATTCATTAAAAAATGAAACTTATTAGGAAAATATAAAAAATTCAACTAAAGTAAATTTTGATATTTTTATTTAAAAAATGAATTTTATTTTGTCAAATATAATTTATAAAAGTATCAAGGTTTAGTTTTAAAACAATTCTGACCTTAAAAGGTGGCAAAACTGCCTTTTTAGAAAAATACATGCTACTACAAAACAGGCATTTAATAACACTCGTGTTTATCAGTGCTAGAAAAAAGAACTGATAAATGGAATCTTTATCAACACTAAATAAATTATTGATAAATTTAACCCTATATTAGTGCTTTTTTTAGCGCTGATAAAGGGTGTCTTTATCAGCACTTTATTTTTAGCACTGACAAAGGGTACCCTTTATCAGCGCCTTATTTTTAGCGTTGATAAAGGGTACCCTTTGTTAGTGCTTTATTTTTAGTATTGATAAAAGGTATAATTTATCAGTGCTATATTTTTAGAACTGATAAAGGTCCGAATAAATAAAATGAAATAAATAAATAATAAATAAATAAATAATGAATTTATTAAAAAAATATTACAAATTTTATTAAGTAAATAATTATTGATAAAAATGAATAAATTGATTATACTAAATATAAGTTATAAATACTAATAAATAGTATGTATTAAATATATAGATATGTGAAAAATGGAAATTAAACAAATTAAAAATAAAAATAAGTAAATTGAAAAAAATATTAAACATTTTATTAATTAGAAGATTGTTGATAATGTTAATAAATATTATATATTAAATATATTAATGTATATAAATATGATTTATTTAATAAAAAATATTATATATTCTTTACATTAAATATTAATATATTTAGTGAATAATGGTTTATAATTAAAAATTAATATGAATTAAAAATAATGACTAATTGCACAAAGTAAAGGACATATAATTGAATGTCGTTTGATTTTTCAATTTAACATGGATCAAATGTGTGTTATATTGATTTTACATATATGTAATAAATTCATTTTATATGTAATGCACACATGCAAAACTTGTCCATTTTTTCAATATTGTTAAAGTGTACTTATTTTTAATTTATTTAATGTCACTCATTTTTAACATGCATGCACTTAAAATTAGATATTCATTAATAATGTTAAAAAAAATATTTGTAAAAAAATATTTGTAAATAAATATATTTATAAATGTACATATTATATTTATAAATGTACATGCTATATTTGTAAAATTATATATTTCTAATTATAAATAAATAAATATTTTTTAAAGTATTTATATAATTATAAATAAATAATTATATATATTTAAATAATTATTAAATTTATAATAAATTTACTTAAATAATGAATATATTTACCATATTTATATTTATATATATTTATTAAATATGTATATATATAATTATATATATATAATGATATAAATATAATTTTTTAAAAAATATATATAATTTTAAATAAGTAATTATATATTTAAATAATTATAAAATTATAATAAATATATTTAAATAATGAACATATTTACTATATTTATATTTATATATATTTATTATGTATATATATATTTACAAAAAAATTATTTATAATTATAATTATAAATCCTTTATCAGTGCTTAAGTAATAAATGCTAATAAAAGAAATCTTTATCAGTGATTTTTTAGTGCTAATAAAGGTAGGTATTTATTAGCGCTAAAACTTTATCACTGATAAAGATGAATTTTATCAGTGTTCTTTTAGCGCTGATAAAGAATTACCTTTATTGGTGCTAAAAAAGCGATGATAAATGGAATCTTTATCAACTTTTTTTTTAAAGTTCTCATAAAAGTGTCCCAGTGTATTTAAAAAAACCTAACCAGTTTAGAACTCGTCACAATATTAAAAGCATTCCATGATATCCACCCACTGTCGGCACTCCTCGGTGAATCGAAGATCAAATCACACAAACTCGCTCAAATCTCACAAACCCACTGCCTCCAGTTGCTTGAACATCATCTGGAATCCGGTGTTCACTTGTAGTTAGGGTTTTCAAAGAAAACGTTGAGATCTGGATCTGAAGGTCTCATATTTCTTTCATCCTAGCAAGGTAGGCATGTGTTTTCCATTATAGGTTCCTATTTTATTTCTGTAATTGTTGTTGTTTTTATTTATTCTTCGATAATGTCATCAATTATTTTTGCTTCGATCGTTCTATATTATCTTTCTTTTGTTTATGATCCATTGTTTGCTTGAATACTGATTTGGATATCCTATTTTGGTCTTTTAAAATTGTTTTTCTGGATCAATTTTCTCTACTGACATCTATACTTTAGCTTGCTTTATAATCTTAATTTTTTCATTGTTTTGAAATCTTAGAGATTCACCTATGGTATGTAGATAAACCAATTAAATAAATAATTATGCTATTTTATAAATAGTGAGGGTTTTGGATATAAAAACCTTAAACGAATGAGAAAATTGATTTAGGAATCCAATTCTTAGTCTAATAATTGTGAGAAACTGCAAAAGAAGCTGGTTTTATGTAATTCATGTAAGAGAATTTATTTATTTAAATTGTATTTTAATATTCTAGTGTAAGGGTTTTCCCTTAAAAATTTATTTTCTCATAATTGTGTTGTTTTATTTTAAGAGAAATATTAGTAAGGGTGATACCATATTTATTTATTTTTAATGTCTCTCTATTTTTAAAAATAGTATAGGGTTTTATTTATTTTACAATGTTGTGATATTTTTCTATAAGGGTTACATATATTTTTATCAATTTAGTTTATTTTATAAAGATATATATACATATATAGATATATATACATATATAGATGTGTGTGTGTGTGTGTGTGTGCGTGTAAATATATATCTCTTTATCTATTTATATGTGTTTTCAGAACTTATAATGTAAGGGTGATTTTATAATTATTTATTCACAAATTATGGTTCTGAATTTCCAAATTAGGAAGAGATTATATTTATTTTCATTAAAAATTATGTTTAAATGTGCATTTGTTTTGAAATTATGTGTATTATAAATTCCATGTTATATATATATATATATATGTTTAAATTTGTATGGGATAGACATTTCAAGTGTTGGTGTGTGTTTCTCCCTTGTTTGTGATATATCTTGTTGATGTGTATTATTAATTTATGCCAAATTCTTTGTGGACCTCCCTAGAATCTTAAGGATGGGTCAATGTGTACTAAATAGCCTCCTTAGAATCCTTTAGATGGGTAGATCTGATGTGATGACCTCTCTATAATCCTTGGGGTGGGTCGATGTGGTGATGTGACATCCCAAGAGTCTTGAGATGTTTTCAAATATTTGATATACCATTAATTTTAAATGTAATAATTCCTTAGTTTGATACATCACTTGTTCCAAAAAATAGAATTAAAGTTATCAAATTCTATATATTGAAAAAATTATTTTTGGTTATTCATCATTTTAGGTCTACATGTATTGGTTCCACCCCTAGTAATCTCTGATTATTATCCATGTATATAAAATAACTCTTTATTTATTAAAATGTTTTATCAATACATTTTTATATATTCTAGTTGATTGAATGAGAGTTTATTATTCTTGTTTAGAATATTTTGGTTTTTTATTACTCCTTAATTTCCTATATTATATTTTCATTTATTTAGGGTATTTAAGAAAGACTTTATGTGTGTCAAACAACATTTATTACTACAATTTGTTGCTTGAGACTCATCCCCCATCTCTTTTATAGATAATGGTCATCCTCATCAACTTCATCTCCCAAAAAAACATTATCGTAATCTATTTATTTAAACTCATCCACCATCCATTTTATGTTTCTTATACTACTCTAAACATTATTCATCTTATGAATGATTACGGCTTAGAGTATTTCAAGCAACATTGGTGCATGTCCACAAGAGATGAAGGATGTTTCAAACAAAAAAATGTAATGATAAATGTTTGGGAGATGAGTTGATGAGGATGAGTTTTCTATAAATTTCACCTTTGAATGAATTCATAGGATAACACCTACCATAGTGGAGTAATTATTTTCTTAAATTTAATCACCCATTTTCTTCAACATACTAAAATTCTTTGAAACAATCAAATGTTTAGTTTCCCTTATTAGAATTGTCTATAACTTTCGCCTTTGATAATGAATATCTTATGTGTATCTATTTATTTATTGTACAAAATTAATCTATTATGAATCCAATAGGATGGATATGTATCAAAAATGGATTCATGCTAATTGTTTGACAAAAGATTATGAAGCTGGAGTTAAAGAGTTCATCACGTTTGCAAGAGAGCATGAATACGACCCTTCTCAAATCCTCTATTCGTGTTTACGTTGTTGTTGTTCAAGAAAAATTAGTCTGAAAGAGTTGGATGAACATTTTATTTATCACGTAATAGATCATAGCTATAAATTTTGAACTAAACATAGGAAAAAACTGAACGTGGACACTGGTTGGGATGATATTATGGTTTATGGATCATTTGATATGAATACCAGTGTAAATGATGATGGAGATCGCATGGAAGAAATGACAATGTAAATTTAAGATGGCCTTCATGGTTGTCCAAAGTTGTTTGAGGATTTAAATAGTTGATCCAAGAAACCATTATATACCATTTATACTAAATACACAACATTGTCAGCTATATTGAAGTTATATAATTTGAAAGCTGGTAGCAGATGGAGTGACACCAGCTTTACAGAACTACTTGGTCTCTTGAATGATATGCTACCAGAAGAAAATGAACTACCATACTGAACATATGATGCTAAACGAATATTATGTTCAATGGGAATGGTCTCTAAAAAAATCATGCTTGTATAAATGATTTCATATTGTTTCACAAAGACCATGAGTCACTCATAAAATGCCCTTAAGTGTGGCATATATTGATATAAGAAAAATGAATCAAGTCCTTCTAAATATGTATGATACTTTCCTATCATTACATGGTTTAGAAGACTATATGGATATTAGGAAACCATGAGACAATTGATATGGCATGCAGATACAATAATTAAAGATGGGAGCCTACGTCATCCAGCAGATTCTTCTTAGTAGAAGAAAATTGATTACAAGTATCCTAAATTTGGAAATGAGCTGAGAAACTTTCATCTTGCGTTATCTACAGATGGAATAAATCCTTTTGGGGTACAGAGTAGTACTCATAGTACATGTCCTATCCACTACAATAAAATCTCCATTTTGTAGCGGTTTAAACCGTCGCCAAATGTTTTACAACAGTTTCCAAAAACCACTGCTAAAGTTGGTGTCAGAATCCAACACACGGTAGTTCCTTCCATTTAGTAGTGGTTTCTGATAAGTGTTATAGAAAGTATATTTAGTGGTGGTTTTAACCACCACTAAATTCTCAAGATTTTTTTACCACAAAACCACCACTAAAATGAATAAAACCACCACTAAATAATATTATGGTAAGTTTAGTAGTGGTTTTAATCGTCGTCCAAAAAAACATCATTATATAGCGGCGATTTAAACCGCCACGAAAAAATGGCATATTTAGCAGTGGTTTAAACCACTACTATATGATGATTTACAAAAAAAAAAGACAACTCCATAATCTACAGCCCCAGAACAACCCTAGAAAAAAATAAAAAAACAATGCACAAAATGTCATATGCATGTATAGACAAGGTAAAAATAAACATATCACATAAGATCCTGAATGTAATTTTCTAACTTGGATACCATGACTCTATTTTCATTAGTTCATTATGTGATAACTGGGAAACTATTTAACTTATCATACCTACATTGATTCCATGCCAAAAATTTCATCATCGCCTCACCTTGTGCCATCATACTCATAACCTGGTGCATAACTAAAGACTCAGGGTGGCATCATCTAAGTCTTTGACTCACTACCTAAAAAATCATGCTAAAATATTACATTTTAATCCTAACCCACTACCTCATCAATAAAGGTAGTTTCCATCATCCATGAATCTCCTTATACCATGACCCAACCCTCTCACTCGACATGGTCCACTATCATAACCCAATATTACTCAAGTAAAGTTTCAATATTGCAATGCAAGACTACTCAGAACAAGGTACTACTTCATGAACATAGGGAATCCATCTCACCCTTGATAGTTAAGGTATATCCATCTCACTCATAGAGAGGCCTGTCCTTCAGATCCTCTCCCCCACTAGGTCTATCACCTATCATAAGAATACAAAATCACACACATGAAATAACAAAATATGGCATGAATCCAATCACATAAATCACCAAAAAATCCCATGGTGCTAGTCACTTGAGACCCAGCCCCTCATCTCAAAGCATGTATTTCCTGTCGGGGTGATGACTAGATCCCCCATACCCATTATTATCTAAGTCATTGATATGATCTTATACTCGTCGCCTATCAGTCACACCACTACCCATAATCTCCCCTAACCCAAACTTCATGTCCTAGTCCAACTATACAAAATCCATTATCTATCCTGTTCCTACAACCCATGTATCATCCCAACCTATCATGTTATATACCCATATATTGTACCAACCTATCATGCTATATACCCATGTATCAAACAACTCCAATGACCTACACCTGGGTTCCATTTCCCATATCTTAAGGAAGATATTTAATCCTTTCACCTGGTTAGAACCCTTATCTATCACACATATTCTCATCCCAAAGGACTCATCCCACTCATAGTTCTCATTAATACTCAACCCACACTTATGAGGGTGTTTCTCATGAATCCTGATCCATATAGTCATCTCACCCATTTTTTTATTGGTCTTAATCCTCTCATACATATCAGAATAGCCTTATGGAAACTAACCAAGGATACCCACATCAAGTCACATATTCAGATACCACCTAACATCTCTTTTCAACTTACACAATACCATCTAACCATGGTGACATGGTCACCGGACAATTCTAATTACCTATAGTTCTAAAGAGAACTTATTCTGAGCTTAAGAGGCCCAAAACAATCCTATATATTTCTCTATAGTTTTCTTATACCATATTCATCTACACAGTCCCCTAAAACATGAATGAAGGAAAGTAATCATATATAAACTAGTATATTAATTTACACAAACCATAACATTACACCATATAATTATACCAAAAAACATGATATAAATGGTTTCAACTTCTTCAACCATGGGAAATCATGAAAATTTCATGTGAATACTTTGTTCCACAAATGATACCTAGAAAACCCCTCTCTTTCCATATTGGTCCAAGACATCAAAGAGACCAATAATCAATACCTGATGATGAACACTACTCATCACCCTCTCCATCTCTGTCTCTACTTACTTATATCGGCACTTGTAAGAAAATTATATTGAAAATTAAACAATTTTATAGATTTATATTTAAACTTAAAACCAATAAATTTTTGTGAACTAAATGATTTTGAAGTTGTGTGATTTATCTTCTCACCACCAGTCATCGATGCAATATCACCAGGGACAGATCTAGTTGTCTTCTGATATAAATCAACAAATGATTTTTGAAAAGAGGATATATAATCACCATGTTCCTTAATTGTTATTTGCATATAAACAAACTCTCTCAGAGCATCTTGAGGTAGGGAGTGACTACAACCAGGAGTAGATGCAGCTGCAATCCCCAATGGCCTACTAAATACCTCAGATGGTAATGGTCCCAAACTCATCCCGTGCACTTGACAAGGACGCTCCTTCCTAAAGAATTTACATTAGTATACACATAATCAATAGGAGGATCCAATGATATGTTACAGTCTTGGTATTGTTGTCCTATAGTCTCAAAAACATCATTTGTCAAGTTGTTATTTGTAGAACCCTCAACTGGTTGTTCTGATATGTTTTGATGATGATGTTAGTGTCTTGTAATGCCAAATGCATCGTTCATAAGGTTTTTCATTTCATTTTCCATTATTGGAAAAGTTAGGATCTCATTTTGTTTATTGAAATCAATGCTCAAACTTTCTATAACATTTGATTCTTCGTGCCAAATCCAACACAAATATTGAGTAGGTAATTACTTCAATATCAAGTGTTCATAAACTTCATCTCTCTTCAACCATTATCAAAATTTACATTTAGTATAGGGACATCTTATTCTCCCATAAACAGATCGATTAGAAATTGAAAAATCTAAAAAATTCTCTAAACCATTAACATACTGAGATGTGTTCCTCAGTAATGTGATCCAGCTTTTATCCATATATATCACAATGTGACTACACTTTATTACAAAAATTAAAGCACATAAGTATTACTAAGTAGTAAAAGAGATAAATGGAAGTGAAAAAAACACAACCCAATTAGTTATAAGAAGAGTCATATAAGTACTAAAAATTAAAATTAAAAAAAAGGAAATCAATCATGGATAGTATTACATAAAATAGGATCGAAAGAAAAATCATACAATCATTAATTTAAAACAGGCATCATGGGAGAAACACCTTAGGGTCACTAAGTCTAGGTTAACCTAGTAAAAATAAATCCATAATCTATTTAGCCCGTCTCATGGTAGGGATCTAGAATTCTATACCATAAACAATGATCTTTAGGTCTTAAATGTATACCTTCAAAGGTTCAAATTAAAAATAAATATCCAACAATTATTTTACATCCCCATGTGGAGTAATATAGATTCCCTCTTGATGGATAACCTATAATTATATAATATTAGAATATGGGAGACTATATTTCAAGAATTGATTGACCACTAGATAAAAAAAGAACAAGAAATATTTTTATTGATATGAGGAAAATTGGTGTCCCTAGACATCAGTTTCTTCTGAGGTCTCTCATCCACGGTTGGGATCTCTTGACATCATTAATAGATAGGTCAACTAACATAATTGATATGTTTCTTAATCTTTATAATTATAGGTCTCACAATAGCCTGTGGATGAGAATCACTCAATGAAAATTGATCCTCATCACTGTCTATCCACTTATGGAACCGTCTCATAGATTTCCTTCATCTAGGTTTGTCCAAGAAATAACCCTAGGTATAATGTTTGGTAGAATTACATAAATATATTAAGAGATCAAATATTTGTAATTATATGGTGTTATAATAATAAGCACACTCTAGGGAGGATACATGATTATAGTTAGGTTGGATTCCTACCCCATTAATACATAGATCTATCGCACCACCATGGGGTGTTTCTCTACTTTGAAATATATTGGTAGTAAAACTATTGTCTATTGTAGGAACTATAATTGCTATGAAAACCTATAAATAACACAAGACTAGAAATTATTGTTATCATACACTCAATTCAGTAAGGTTAAATATCTTAAATCCATCATAGATGATTGATCTTCAAACTCACAAATAAAATTTTCAATTGTCACTCTAGAGGTGGGGGGACTTTGTAAGGAAATAAATTTTATTATGAATATACAAAAAGAATATATATAAGGTTACACAAATTTTTTGATAAATATTCATGATAAAAAAAATTATCCTAAATGAGAGAGAGGAATCCATACCATGGGATGTTGAAATTTCTATATAGATTATACACACTAAAATATACTTCCATATATCCCTATATCACTTGAAACAGCCCCAAGACTCAAAAAATGTCATTCTAATATAAATGTAAAATACTAATTTGTGAATCCTTTCTAAAATTGGAACCACCATGCTCATAGGATCTCATTGTACTAGTCTTAATGCCATGAAAAAGACCCTTAATATTGTTATTGTGGGTATTGAGTGTTTGATGTAAGTAGTTTCTCAAGCATAATTATAAAAATACTTCTATTTAGGTCCATGGAGGGTAATTAATGTTAATATCATAAACTGACACTTAATAATGGAATTTCTCCATTATATGACCATATGTTACTATTTACCTTTATCTTTATATATAAGGGAACTAATTTTTGGCACAAAATCCAGGACAATCACTCATGAAACTAAAATGACCATTATCCCTCATTAAAATTTAATAGTAGTGATTGGACGAGGTATGTTACCAATGATATTTGAGGCATGTATTATCATCTCGTTTTCTAGTGGTGGAGTTCATTCTGAATTATCACATATAGGTCATGGGGGGAAATCATCATATATAACTATATGCATGATTTATTAGGAAACATGGTATATTTTTATAGGATGATACTCTACTCTCCTTGTGTGAGGTGGAATGTATTTATTATAATGCTTCAGCGGATTTAAAACTCAAATATTAAGAAAGATTTACTATAAATCTATATTTAAGATTCCAAATATCCTTGAAAATTGATAACTCTATATTTTCATCACTAAACCTAGTACATGACTTCCAAACCCAATATGCATATATCCATTCATGATTAACACTAACTCATTTCCATAGGTTCTAATCCTCATTCAAACCATTCAATTGAATGGTGTTCTAAAAACAGAAGATAGAAGTGACATAATGTATTTGAGGATATAATATATGTGACTACATGTGAGAGGTGGTTTGATTATGGTGTAACATGAATACCTGAATGGTTCCCCCCTCAATTTTATATGTTTCTTAGGATTAAATAATATCCCTAATTATGCTGGTGTACTCAGTAAATTAGGAGAGTTTAATTTTGTCACCCAATTTTTGGAAAATGAAAATTTTCAAAATCCCATGACCGTAAAGTGGTAGGAACTTTGATGATAGGTATTTTTTATAATGAATTCATGATATTATATAAATACATGTTGTGAAATATTATCATTGTTGATGATATACCTATCCATGTATCTCAATCATTTCCTTCATTTGAGCAATAAACTTAATATTGAATGAATTTATCATCGTATTTTTTCCCCAAAATTATAATCAATGATTCATCAGCATGATAAATGAAGAATGCATAATAATTCTCCGAGGAAAATACAAGAGATGTCTAAAACCACTGGGAATAAAAATTGACAATGTAAAAATTGTTTGGCCTATATGTTTCACCAAATTCCTTCACCCATGTTGTTTACCAAGTATAATATCCTAGATACATATGTAAAAATCATCACCCTAAAACTTCATCTAGGTTAGTTATCCCATGTATATGGGTAGTAAAAATCCAACAATCCTAGTACTATTTCTCTTTGGGTAGTGTGATGATGGAGGATAACACGCCTATATTGAGAAACATGAATCACTAGGGTTCACAAAGCATATCAATGGTCAATCATGTCATGTATAGGGTGTCGAAGTATGTGACCCATTATTTATATAAAACATGCATCAATTCACCCATTTTAAATAGAGTGATACTTGGTATGAAATCACTATCACGCATAGGAATATCACACGACCACTGCACTCAAATACATCTTAGGCACTAAAATTTATATTTGTGAAGCTATGTCAACTCCAGTGTCACATTTTCATTCATTTTAGACCTTCCTTAATCCAATTAGGTCTAATCCAAGAGGGGTATGTTGGTTCTATCATTTTAAAATTATTAATACCTTAGAATGATGATAATAAAATTATGGTAAGACGCCATAAATTTTCATATGTGAAATAGATTTTTACAAGACCATTTTACCCTAGAACTTTGGATGCACCCATGGTCCTTGACCTAAGGCCACCTATACACCTGACTTTCCATGCCCAACTCTATTTTCCTACCCAAAAATCATTCCCATGTCAGCATGCCTATGTTTTCCTATGAAACCGTCTTATGAAATGTAACCATATAACACCTAGTTCTCATATTTTATCACTAAATAGAACACTACATGGTCCACATTAAATACCTTTTAAACATAATTATTATTATAAATTGATATCCAAACGAAGGATTAAAAATATAATCAAGCAATGTTCTAAGATTTAAAGACCCAAAACAAAGGGTCACTTACTTGAAACTCGTTATCTTTGAAAATGGTGGCACTATCCCGCCTTAACAAGGTATAAGACACCCTAGATAAGAAAGTGGGACCTAAAAATCAAGAAAATCTTAATTAAAATTGATCCAAAATGAAATAATGAACCAAAACGCAACCTAAAATCAATGGAGTAGTGACGAGGTGGAAACCAGATGGAGAAATGACGGTGACGATTTGGGGGAGAGAGGGGTTGGAGGCTTGGGCTCAGGCTTGGGGAGCTTGGGGGAGAAGGGGGTCGACAACAAGATCTGGTATTCGGGTGAGTAGGGCATGAAGGGGGCCAATGGCGATAGAGAATCCTGGCGGCAACAGATGTCGTAGAATCCCAGCGGTAAGGGGGTTAGGGTTTGACAAGCTCGGAGGAAGAGGGGGTGGGGGTGTCGGGTTCAAGGGGGTGTGGGGGTGGGGTTGGGGAAGAAGTTATGCATATGAAAAAAAAAGTTTTAGTGGTGATTTTTTAAAAACTGGTGCTATATTTTGGTAATTTTTTTAGCAGTGGTTTAAGAAACTACCGCTAATTACTAATTTTAGTGTAGTGGTCATGTTGGTAAATTATAACTTACCTCTATGGTTATGCATGAAGCACAAATACATTATGTTGTCTCTTCTTATATATAGACCAAAGAAACTTGGTAATGATATTGATGTCTATTTGGCTCCATTGATCGAAGATTTTAAATTTATGTGGGATGCAGGCGTTACAATGTATGATTCTTATAGAAGTGAAGAATTCACATTGAGGGTCATGTTGTATGGAATGATAAATGACTTCCCCACTTATGGAAATTTATCAAGATATAGCATTACAGGAATTTTGGGGTGTCCCATTTGTGAAAAACACACATACTCAATTTGGTTGAAACATTCCTTGAAGACTGTGTTTTTAGGACATCAAAAAAATTTACCTTGACGGCATAAATACTGATCCTGGATGATAGCATTTAATGGGAATATAAAACAAGGTACAAAAATATCTCTAGTAATGGGTGATCAACTATATAATAAAAGTAAAGATATTGACACTATTTTTAGTAAACCATTTTCTAAAAACCTTACAAAATCAGGTTGGAAGAAGAGATCAATTTTCTTTGAATTACCGTATTAGAATTGTTTGTATGTCATAGATTTTATTGATGTCATGCATATAGAAAAAAATGTATTTGATGGTGTTATTAGAACGTTACTAAATGTTACTGGTAAAATGAAAGATAGAATCAAGGCTAGGTTGGACTTGATTGAAATGAGGATAAGGAAAGAGTTGGCACTGGTGAAGGGTAAAAGGTGGACTTTTCTTCCCCCAGTAGCTTACACTCTATACAGATAGGAAAAATTGAAAATTTCATTTTCCTTGATAGTGTAAAAGTTCCACATGTGTATTCATGAAATATCAATAATTTCATTTCAATGAGTAATTTGAATTTACAAGGACTAAAATCACACGATTGTCATTTTTTGATGTATGATTTAATGTTTGTTTCTTTTTGTTTCATTCTAACTCAAAATGTATGACATACATTAACCAAACTAAGCTTCTTTTTCAAAGCCATGTGTAGTAAAGTTATAGACCTAGTGAAGTTTCCCAACATGAATAAGGAGGTTGTAGCCATATTATGTGAATTAAAGATGTTCTTACCACAATCATTCTTTGATATAATGGTCCACCTGATGGTTCACTTGGTTAGAGAGGTTAAACTATGTGATCATGTCCATTACAGATGGATGTGCCCCATTGAATGGTATCTGAATATTTTGAAATGGTATGTCAATAATCAAATTTGGCCAAAAGTTTGTATTGCAGAATGATATATTGTTGAAGAAGCTATTGAATTATATGATAGTTACCTATCAGATGTTGACAGCATCGATCTCCCAAAGTCTTGTCACAACAAACACCTTATGGGTGAAGGTATTTCTGGAAGAGATGTTGTTACAATTACATTGATAGAGTGGGATCAAGCACACATTTACATTTTACATAATAGTGAAGATGTTGATTCATACATTGAATCCCACAAAGAAATTATTAGATATTTGAATCCATCATGTAATGAAGTATAGATATCAAATACACATAATCAATAGTTTATAAGATGGTTCTGAGATCAAATTTATAAGGATTTATCTAAAAATATGAATTCAATTTTTGAACGACTTCAATGGATAGTCAGAGGACCAAATGGAAATGTTATATCTTAAACTGGTTTTGTAATCAATGGTTATACGTTCTATACAAAATAACATGATGGCTACAGTATGATGAAAATAGTGGTGTTACGCTTATGGTTGAACCAATGCACATATCTGGTTCCAAGGATAGAAATCCAATTTATGAAAATATATCATATTTTGGCATTATCAAATAGATATATGAGTTAGATTATACAACATTTCAAGTATCTATTTTCTATTTAATATGGGTTTATAATATCATTATAGTGAGAGTTGATGAAACGGGCTTCATGAAAGTAAATTTCAGCATGGAAGGGGGGAAAGATGAGTTATTCATAATGGGATCACAAGTAGTGCAAGTATTTTATGTCTTTGATCCAATAAACAAGAATTGGTCGATTGTCCTGTCGGTGAATAAAAAAAATTCAAGTCAGATGAAAATTCAATCGAGGATGGCCCTTTTATTAAGAGATCACAATCACTTCATGTCAGTCCCAATGTAAAAAATATCTTGTACGTTAGATGGGACCACAAAGATGGGATTTGGATTCTCGGTAGAGGAACCAAATCCCTGAAACCTTTAAAAAAAGAAAGATATTTCAATGAGAAGGTAAAAGTGTTTTTAAATATATTATGTTTTTTCTCATAATATTATATATTCTCTACTGCATTAACATAATCTAAATTAAATGTTTGACTACTCATGCAGACAATATCTTCTACACATGATGATGTTACCAATCCCTCAAAAGAAAAACTATAATGAAGTAAACCATTTGAAAATATGTAAAGGTAATGCTATGATATACTTTTTCTACTTTACTGAAAAATTATATAATGGAACATTGATTTAATTTTCATTATTCCTTGTAGAGTTAGTTTATTTTGAAAGATTATTTTCCATCTTTCATGCCTTTGTAGAAAGAGAAACAATTTTGTCTCTGCTCAATCACAAAGGTAATCTTGATATTTTCACAATAAAATCATTATCTATAGAATTAATTTATTTTTTCATATTTATGTTTAATTTATTTCTTTTTAGTATTACTCACATAATAATTGTTTTTTTATACAGGTGGATTCTTTTGTTCATGTTGGGGTGTTCTGTCCATATTTCATGGATTTTTGTACCAAAACTTCTACATACTTATTCTCCCTCAAAACCTTTACACCCTTGAAGTGTTGTATTTATCACTTTCCTTCAAATTCCCTCCACTTCCTTTGCAGGAAGAGTAACAACACTACCTCTGCTCAATCATAGAGGTAATCTTAATGTTTTCATAGTAAAATCATTATCCATACAATTAATATATTATTTAATATTTATGTTTAATTTATTTCTTTTTAAATTACTCAAATAATAATTGTTTTCTTATACAGGTGGATTCTTTTGTTTTATTTGGGGTGATCTGTCCATCTTCCATGCCTTTGTGCTCCAAAACTTCAACAGAATTCTTCTCCCTCAAAACCTTTCACCCCTACAGTGTTGACATTTATCACTTTCCTTCAAGTTCTCTCTACTGCTCAATCACATAGGTAATCTTGATGTTTCCACGGTAAAATTATTGTCTATAACATTAATGTATTATTTCATATTTATGTTTAATTTATTTCTTTTTAGTATTACTCATGTAATAATTGTTTTCTTATACATATGAATTCTTTTTTTCAAGAAGGGGTGGATTATTTGAAGCTACTAATGAAGTTTTTATAGTTATATAAATAAATTCAATGGATATCATGGTAACATTGACAATTATGATTTTTTTGAGACTTTTGGATGTGTAGGAATCATCTACACCTCAATTCGACACACGGTGTGACCAGTATTGTAACACCCCGACCCCTCTAGACCAGAGTCAGTGCATTACTTGTTATATTTGCATGGTTAAAAGGAATGAAAATCCCAAAGGAATGATCAGATTAGTAGTCTTGAAGAAACTAGATACATAGATGTAACTCAAATTACATTTTAAAAGGTTACAAAATACAATACATAACAAAAACTAAAAACTACATCCACAGGAACTCAATAAATGATCTCCTCTTCATCACCTATTGAGGGTACACTACTGGAAATGAAGGTTATACCAACGATTCTAAACCATTGGTATAGGGTGGAAAATCATTGGTATAGCCTATACCAATGTTTTTCCAAACTGTAGGGTAGTAAGTCGTGAGGAAATCCCTATACCAACAGTTTGATCTAAACCATTGGTATAGGCCACTATATGTATTGATTTACCAACGGTTGTAGGCTAACCATTGGTATATGTTTACCCCAACAGTTGGGAAGACCATGAATTTCATCTAAACCAATGGTTTATAACCGTTGGTATAGAATTTTTACCAACGGTTTCCATGAACCGTTGGTATATATTGAAGACTAAACACTATAACAATGGTTTTAAACCATTGGTATAGTTTTTTACCAATGGTTTATTGAAACTGAGGGTAAAATTTTTTTCTCAAAGTATATCAACGGTTTAAAATCGTTGGTATTGTGTATTTCTAGAACTATTGCACAGCAGCCTCTCCAGTAGCCCCTCTACTATACACCTGCATAAAAAATATCACAAAAAACACATACAAACAGACTTAAAACAGTATAAAAAACACCTGCAATAGCACAAAAAAACACATAAAACCATCTAAATCTTCTAACCATTTCATGTACTATAATTACCTATTTCAATATTCATATGACAATAATCTTCTAGTAGAGTTGAATAATAGTTTCAATAACTCAAACATTATTTACACCCATTTCAATCTTCATATGACAACCACTCTTCCAGTAGTAATTCACCTCACCCCTGCACAACCCCCCAACCAGCACAGCCCCCACACCTCCCCATCAAATTCTAATAGATAGAATAGTCTGAGAAATACTTATTAGAGTTGAATAAGAGTTTGAAATTGGATCAAATCCCAATTTTTTTCTGATCCTAGATTTGGGTATGTAATGATTTGTGATGCATTTTGCATTGAACTTGTATTTTTTATAATATATGGTGAAAATGTATTTTCTTAGGAGTCTCATCACTTATGACCCCATGAGTGAAACTACCCAACTCATGAAAAAGAGTTTTCGATTATCATTGATGAGTGTAAATTTTAGAGACACCACCTCTTTGATTAGATACATGTTATATATACAAACAGAATGTCATAGTAATATAATTTATTCTAATGTGAACTAAATCATTTTCAGATGTGTTGGATAAAATACATGTAGATGTTCAAATTTGAAATGGAATATGTTCTTTGTGAAGGAAATGTTAGTTTTGATGCACTAAGAAGGAAGATGAAGGAGGTAGGGGTATTAATGTCAGATATTGGGTGAATGGTAATGGCTTTGTTGGTAGACTCTATAGAGGTAATAACATAATATACTTGGGTATTGGTTTTTATACGCATATTGATCATGTCCAAATTGGTTGAATAAGTGGATGTTAAACATGTGTCTGATCCAGAGTGTGTCGTGATGCATATGAGGTTGACAAAAAACAGCCCCCTTCCAGGATGGGTTATAGTCATACATGGTGTACTACTGGTTAATGTAAGGGTGACACTTCTTTATTCCATGATAAAAATAATTAATCAGACCCTCTCATGCTTAATAGTGAGAATAAAAGTGACGACACATAATATCCTCAAAAAAATGGATCCAACTGAATCATGCCCCAAATACCCTCTTTAACCCAACCATCCTACCATAGGACTTTGACAAGTGGCAGCATATTCCCTCGCTACACTTTCTTGATGTTGTGAAATAAAACCCCTAAATTTTTGAAATTGTTAGGTTTTTGAGGATCATAATAAGATCTTTTGACAACGAAAGAACACCCAAATATGATCTATCCTCAAACAAAAGCAACATTTATAGAAAATGAAAAATGTCTGAAAATGGATTTTACCTGGGAGTGGTTTTCTTCTTCCTAAATCTAAAGAGAAAGTTTGATGCCATGAAACTAAATTCGAAAATGGGGTATGGAAACTGACCCATGGTTCCATGGTCATTACAAAAGGAGTAAAGTATGGAACTCTTTACTTGATTAAAAATTCAGGCAAAACTGAAATGGTCAGAAGTTCAACTTGTGATGGTCTAGAATAATGGAACTGTGAGTTTATTGACCTTAGTGAGAATAATATTAATGTTCTTAAGGCTATGAACACTAAATGGTACAAGTATGGTGTGATCTATTGATCAGAGTAGGATTCCACCACATCATTCCTCGGATTGAGGTAGGTTTGACTCGTACACATAAAAAATAACCAATGTATCATTGTCCTAAAGTATGAACACAATCCAAATATGTTTGGTTAGTTTTCCGTATGGCAGTTATTGTTTTCACTTAAACTATTGTTCATTTCAAAAAAAGCGAGACACTTAGAGTGATATCGGTCACACCGTGCCTCATATGGAGGTGGGGTTGACTCTTACATGTCAGAAATGACACATGTATCGTTTTCCTAAAGTATCAATACAATTTGAAAGCGTTTGGTCAGTTTTATGTATGCAAGTTATTGTTTTCACTTAAAATCCTATCCATTTCAAATAAAAGAGAGACACTTTGAGTGATACCAGTCACATCGTGCCTCCTATTGAGGTGAGGTTGACTCTTACACATCACAAATGACCCATGGATCATTGTGATAATGTATCAACACAATCCAAATGCGTTTGATCGGTTTTCTGTATACCAGTTGTTTTTTTCACTTAAAATGATGTCCATTTCAAACAAAAGTGAGACACTTTGAGTGATACCGGTCACACCATGCCTCTAATTGAGGCGGGGTTGACTCTTACCTGTCACAAATGATCTATGGATCGTTGTGCTAAAGTATCAATACAATCCGAATGCGTTTGGTTAGTTTTATGTATGCCAATTGTTGTTTTCACTTAAAATCTTGTCCATTTCAAATAAAAGTGAGATACTTTGAGTGGTACCGGCCACACCATGCGTCATATTGAGGCGGGGTTGACTCGTACACATCAAAAATGACCCATGGGTCATTTTCCTAAATTATCAACACAATCCGAATGTGTTTGATCGGTTTTCCGTATGCCAGTTGTTTTCACTTAAAATCATGTCCATTTCAAATAAAAGTGAGACACTTTGAGTGGTACCAGCCACACCGTGCATCATATTGAGGCAGGGTTGACTCATACACATCACAAATGATACATGTATCGTTTTATTAAATTATCAATACAATCTGAAAGCGTTTGGTCAGTTTTCTATATGCAAGTTGTTGTTTTCACTTAAAATATTGTCCATTTCAAATAAAAGAGAGACACTTTGAGTGATATCGGTCAAACTATGCCTCTTATTGAAGCAAGATTGACTTATACACGTCAAAAATGACCCATGGATCATTGTGTTAATGTATCAACATAATCCAAATGCAGTTGATCGGTTTTCCGTATGCCAGTTGTTGTTTTCACTTAAAATGTTGTTCATTTCAAACAAAAGTGAGACACTTTGAGTGATACCGGTAACATCGTGCCTCGAATTGAGGCAGGGTTGACTCTTACCTATCAAAAATATCCATGGATCGTTGTTCTAAAGTATCAATACAATCCGAATATGTTTGGTCGGTATTCTGTATGCCAATTGTTGTTTTCACTTAAAATCCTGTCCATTTCAAATAAAAGTGAGACACTTTGAGTGGTACTGGCCACACCGTGCATAGGATTGAGGCAGGGTTGACTCGTACACATCAAAAATGACCCATGGATAGTTTTCCTAAATTATCAACACAATCCAAATGTGTTTGATCAGTTTTCCATATGCCATTTGTTTTCACTTAAAATCTTGTCCATTTCAAATAAAAGTGAGACACTTTGAGTGGTACCCACCACACTGTGCATCAGATTGAGGTGGGGTTGACTCTTACACGTCAAAAATGACACATGTATCGTTTTCTTAAACTATCAATATAATCTGAAAGAGTTTGGTCAATTTTCTGTATGCAAGTTGTTGTTTTCACTTAAAATCGTGTCCATTTCAAATAAAAGAGAGACACTTTGAGTGATACTAGTCACACTGTGCCTCCGATTGAGGCGAGTTTGACTCATACATGTCAAAAATGACCCATGGATTGTTGTCCTAATGTATCAACACATTCTGAATGCGGTTGGTTAGTTTTCCGCATGTCAGTTGTTTTTTCACTTAAAATGTTGTCCATTTCAAACAAAAGTGAGACACTTTTAGTGATATCGGTTACACCGTGCCTCAAATTGAGGTGGGGTTGACTCGTACTTGTCACTAATGATCCATGGATTGTTGTTCTAAAGTATAAACACAATATGAATGCGTTTGGTCAGTTTTCTGTATGCTAATTGTTGTTTTCACTTAAAATCATGTCCATTTCAAATAAAAGTGAGACACTTTGAGTGATACCAGCCACACCATGCATCGGATTGAGGTGAGGTTGACTCATACACATCAAAAATGACCCATGTATCATTTTTCTAAATTATCAACATAATCTGAATTCGTTTGATTAGTTTTCTGTATGTCAGTTATTTTCACTTAAAATGTTGTCCATTTCAAATAAAAGAGAGACATTTTGAGTGATAATGGTCACACTGTGCCTCAGATTGAGGTTGGGTTGACTAGTACACGTCACAAATGACCCATGGATCGTTGTGATAAATTATCAACACATTCTGAAAGCGGTTGGTCAATTTTCCGTATGCCAGTTGTTGTTTTCACTTAAAATGATGTCCATTTCAAACAAAATTGAGACACTTTGAGTGATACCGGTCACATTGTGCCTCGAATTGAGGTGGGGTTGACTCTTACCTATCACAAATAATCCATGGATTGTTGTTCTAAAGTATCAACACAATCCGAATGTGTTTGGTCGGTTTTCCATATGTCAATTGTTGTTTTCACTTAAAATCATATCCATTTCAAATAAAAGTGAGACACTTTGAGTGGTACCGGCCACACCGTGCATCGGATTGAGGTGGGGTTGACTCATACACATCAAAAATAACCCATGGATTATTTTCCTAAATTATCAACACAGTCCAAATGTGTTTGATTGGTTTTCCGTATGCCAGTTGTTTTCACTTAAAATGTTGTCCATTTCAAATAAAAGAGAGACACTTTGAGTGATACCAGTCACACCGTGCATCATATTGAGGTGTGGTTGACTATTAAATGTCACAAATGACCCATGGATCATTGTGATAAAGTATCAACACATTCTGAATGTGGTTGGTCAGTTTTCTGTATGCCAGTTGTTGTTTTCACTTGAAATGTTGTCCATTTCAAACAAAAGTGATAAACTTTGAGTGATATCGGTCACATAGTGCCTAAAATTGAGGCGGGGTTGACTCATACCTGTCACAAATGATCCATGTATCGTTTTTCTAAAGTATCAACACAATGAGAATGCATTTGGTTGGTTTTTTGTATGCCAATTGTTTTTTTTACTTAAAATTCTGTCCATTTCAAATAAAAGTGAGACACTTTGAGTGGTACCGGCCACACCGTGCATCGGATTGAGGTGGGGTTGACTCATAAACATCAAAAATGACCCATGGATTGTTTTCCTAAATTTTAAACACAATCCAAATGTGTTTGATTGGTTTTCCATATGCCAGTTTTTTTCACTTAAAATGTTGTCCATTTCAAATAAAAGAGAGACACTTTGAGTGATACCGGTCACACCATGACTCAGATTGAGGAAGGGTTGACTATTACACATTGCAAATGACCCATGGATCGTTGTGATAAATTATCAACACATTCGGAATGTGGTTGGTCGGTTTTCTGTATGCCAGTTGTTGTTTTCACTTAAAATGTTGTCCATTTCAAACAAAAGTGAGACACTTTGAGTGATACCGGTCACACCATGCCTCAAATTGAGGTGGGGTTAACTCTTACCTATCACAAATGATCCATGGATCATTGTGCTAAAGTATAAACACAATCAGAATGCATTTGGTTGGTTTTACGTATGCCAATTGTTGTTTTCACTTAAAATCTTGTCCATTTCAAATAAAAGTGAGACACTTTGAGTGGTATCGGCCACACCATGCATTAGATTGAGGCGGAGTTGACTCGTACACATCAAAAATTACCCATAGATCATTGTCCTAAATTATCAAAACAATACAAATGTGTTTGATTAGTTTTCCATATGTCAGTTGTTTTCACTTAAAATTTTGTCCATTTCAAATAAAAGTGAGACACTTTAAGTGATACTGGCCACACCGTGCATTAGATTGAGGTGGGGTTGACTCGTACACATAAAAAATGTTGTCCTAGGTACCCGGTTTCCCTTGGGATGTGGTACAGTTTCACTAAACTGTGTCCCAACCATGAACCACATATTGTTGGGTAAAAATACTATATTTTCTCTAAAAACACTTAAGTAAATACAAGGGAAAAATAAAATACCAAAAAAAATATATAAATTACCTCATAATTAAATAATGGTTGTGACACTTGACCAACCATGAACCCGCCTGGACAGCCCAGCCCCCCCCCCCCCCACCTGGACACCCCCCCCCCACCTCACCACATCCCCCACCCCATCCCCCACCCCACCTGCAAACTCCCTCTCTCCAACCTGAAAACATGAAATTGAAATTAAAAATACCTTAAATATGATTTTTGTTTTCTTCAAACAAATGCAAATATTATGCCTCTACTCCAAATGCTAAAAATGATGACATATTTTTTTCAATTCTGATGTTTTTCATGACCTTCAAGGATGAAGAAAATCAAGTTTTCCTGTGTAATAAGACTCTTTAGAGTGTTTTAAAATTAAATAGGTGGGTTTAGAAAAGAAAATTAAAGTGTTAGAAGTCGGATTTTTATGGAGGGTTTTGAAATTTCTAATTAAATATATCCAACTCATATAGAAGATAAAGATTTCATAATATCCTATAACCAAAACATAATTGTAAATGAAGAGATGCCTCAAAGTGGTGTTAAATGAGGATAATTGAATGTGAAATCCAATAAGGGAGGTATCAGGAGAACACTCTAATGGATTAAGAATTCCTAAGGAAATCTATTAATGATACTGATATGAATCACCATTTATATATTTACATTGGTTTTATTGATGGATAATGATCTTCTTTTTCATGTGTGGAGTTGGGTTGACCTCAAAACACCCAATGGGGTTCCACTCTATAGTTCTGAGAATATATTATCCAAATATATGAAGCTTCCACCTATAAACATGACCACTTTATATCAGTACCTGGTTGCGCCCAAATTTACCCTACTGGTAAAAGCGGTTGATGTAGTACTTGTAGGGGTCGAATCCACAGGGACCAAAGAAGTAACCTTGAGACGCTATGATTTGGTGGAGAATGGGCTATGAAGTGTCCAACTATGGTGTTGATTGATTTAAAGAAATAGTTATTTTATTTAAAGAACAAAACAAACAAAATGACTTGAATTAAAACAATTAATTAATATGAGTCGATCCTAGGTTGTCTCTAGGGATTGATTGTATGTATTTTTTTTCTTTGGATTTTATGTTCATCGGTTCAAGAGGTATCCATTAAATGAAATAATTCCTCAATATCATTCTCTGATTTAATCCATACACAATTACAAGGATAATCACCAATGTACTTAGATGATCACTTTGATGATCACTCTATGGAATTGGATCGTACTAGCACTCAAAATGTGTCGTCGTTAAAGTCGGTGAAAACAAAGAAGAAGATAAATCAAAGAAAAGAACTCTTAAAATAAAGAACAAATTTAATATTTTAAGAACATAAAATAACATTCAATACACCCCATGCGACTCCCTAGGATCAACCCATAAAATTTTACCCCTTCATTGATGTTATTCTATTAATGTAAGTGGGAAGTCGACTTAAAGAACCGGGATTGACGAAGAAAAATATTAAGAAAAAAGTACACTCCATCGTTGTGTGAGGAATTTACAAGTGTTGGTGTGAATAAATTCACACCTAGATTCAATGTTATCAACATGTGAATAAAATAAAAATAAATAATAAAGAAGAATAATAACTTTTATTAAGATACTCAACGTGAAAGAAAAACTTACATGGGAAAAATTGACGATACGATTACAAAATGAAAGCAAAAAATTACAATTGAAAGGAAAATATAAGATGTATATTCCCTTCACCACCATCTTCTTATATTAGAATATTATGAGCCTTAGGTCCACCCCCCACAATAAATTCACCCCCAACAATTAATAGAGTCAAAAGGAGGGTGAATAATCAAAAGGAAATTGACGTTTGGAAGTTGACCCAGAAAACTGTCCAGATTCATCCACCATTTTGACGTTCAAATCATTAATTGATGGAGGCCGAATATTGAGGTGTAGTAGAATCAAAATATTCTCTTACTTATGTCCTATATGATCTGTAAAAATTTCAGGAATTTTGGCACATCCGTTTGGAAGTTATGGTCTAAATGGTGGGACGACATTATGTGCATTAATGTCGGGTCCACCATTTAAATCTCAACTTCAGATCCCTTTATCATCATGAAAACTTCAGAATTATCTCTGGACACCATTAAATAAAATGATCCTCATATTTTTATCTTTCTAATTAATAAATTTTAGCTTCATTGGTCTTGATTTGTGGGCCCCACATTTGTTGGATGGGCCTTAGGCCCATTATGCTTTTTCCAGCAAGTTTCTGCATTCAGGTGCAAAAATCTCCATCTTCCTTTGTGATTCATCCATCAGACCTAAAAGAAAAAATGTTCCAAATAAAGTGATGAATCATATAACAAAATATCAAATTAAAATGTTGAATATTATAATTTCCACAAGAAAAATATTGAGTGGGCCCAAATTGACACTTTAAGCATGAATTGCACAATGATGGGAAATGAAGTTCAATTTTTGAATTGGACTAAAATTGATGTCTATGAACTTTTAAACACATTAATATTAAGATCTTAATAATTAATATTAGCCACTTTCAGTGACTAATCACACCCCCCCAACTTGAGTTTTGCTAATCCCAAGCAAAATATATTACAAATATGAAATTCAAGTCCCTTTTTCCAAAAACATTTTAATACACATTCCTCACCCAAAGACCTCATACCAAAAAAAATATGAAACCCATCAAAATCATTTAAAAAAATCTGGGTCCATAAGCATATCCCAAGCCCAAGCCCATTCCTTTGTTCAAATTCATCGCCACATTTCATCCAATTTCAATTAAGCATGATAAATTGTTGTGCATCACAAAAGATATGGGGCCCATTTTATTGTTCAAGGGGGAAAATGGAAGCGCTAGGTGGGAATCACATTAAACCTTAAGATGAGTATCCAATTTTTTTTTTAATTTTTAATTTTTTTAATTTTTTTTTATTTATTTTTTTTAACCACAATAGATATAAAAAGACTAACTCTGCGCAAGACAACTATGGAGTCACGATCCCCAAGTGCCGGATGCCACACATATTTTCAATTCCATGCTCTACAATAGAGATATAAATCCAAACTCTGGGCAAGACAACTATGGAGTCACGATCCCCAAGTGTCGGACGCCACGAATTTGGAAAAAACATTTCTCTATGTGGTAATAATTTTTTTTTACAATTTTTTTTTGTTTTTGGATACTCAAATTAAACTAAAAGTGACCCCAGAACCCTATTCTATAATGAATGGGACCCAAGAACTCAAATTTACACCCACGATCCAGTAGACGTGCATTGTGGAATTTTTAAGAGGATGAAAATGTAAACTTTAAAAAATCACATCGGACAACCGCACTTTCCAAAAACTATGCTCATGAACTTAAACTTGCATTAAAATCAAAATCAAGGCATGCATAATTATTTGATATCAAATTTCAGAGTTTGCAATGTGTGTTATCATGTTCAAGGTTAATTGAATTTTTCTTTCCATGCATGTTCTTATTAAAAAAATCATTTTTTTATTTCATCTCCCCCCAACTTAGAATAACATTGTCCCCAGCGTTTAAAGAAAAGAAAAGTTAGAAGGGGGTATGAGAGGAGTTCAAAGAGGAAATTGAAAATGATAAACATGGAACAAATTCACCTGGTTTTTGAAGTTGAAGTTCATGATGCTCTAGATTACTCCTTTGATCTCTTGGGGAATGTAGAAAACTCCTTTATTGAACATGTATCACCCAAAATAGTTCATGAACCATAAAAAGAAGAACAAAGCAGACAAAACAAACAACACAACAATTTATTTAAAACCAAGTATCAACATTTTTATGGTTTCCCTTGTTTTTTTTAAATCAAACTAATGATACATTGTCTTCTTTTAAATTTCCGAGTAAGGTATTACTCAAGGATCACACCACGTGACACGGATGAATATGGTGCTCCCCTTTCATACCCATCCATACTCATAAAATAAGAACAGGTCAAGAGTCTAATTTTTTTTAACCTACAAAAACATAAATAAAATAAACTGATGATACATTGTCTTCTTTTAAATTTCTGGGTAAGGTATTACTCAGGGATCACACCACGTGACACGGATGAATACGATGCTCCCCTTTCATACCCATCCTTACTCATAAAATAAGAACATGTCAACAGTCTATGGTAATTTTTTTGTTAAATGAAAAATAAAAAAAAAAGATGATTCACTTTATTGGAAACATGAAAAACCATGGGTTGCCTCCCATGCAGCGCTTAATTTAAATTCAGTAGCTTGACTTAGACCCACCCAACTTATCCAATTCCAAATTTCAAAATTTTAATGAACCCATCTTTCTCCACTTCAACTTGATTGAGATTGATTGTTTTTTTATAATCTTTTCCTTTTACAAATCAATGTTCTAAAATAAATCTAAAGATACAAGGAATGTCAGAAATGGTTGATCTAGTTGCATTTTTTGTCTTGCCTAATACGTCAAGGTTCAATCTATCATTATTGCTTTCATGAGAATAATTAATGACTAAATTATGGTCGTGGGTATCACCTATGATGTAATTCTTGTGTGGGGAATGAAGGATAATGATTTTGAGTTCTGGTTGATTTAAATTTCCTAATGAAGATTGGTAATTTGAATGAAAGTCAGTTTCTTCTCCAAAAAATTTAGAAAGAATTGGTTCCATTTGAAAACATGATTCATCCCCAAAAGTGTCTAGCATAATTTTAGGAGTGTGTATGGGCTCAATTTTTGGTATTTCTCCCAATTTTTCAATGATTGGTGTTTTTGAAAAATCATCAATAGAGAAATATTCAGGACTCTCCATCCACAATGTCAAATTTCCCTCTTGTGAATACAAAAAATCTGTTTCCTCTTGATTTAAGCACACATCAACAATTCATTGATTATATTCAACTATCCCAAATTCAATGTTTGGTTCTTTAATAAATTCATGTGAGGTTTTTTGGATACAAGATTCTTGTATTAGTTATGAGGAAGAGACAACCTGAGTGGGAATGGGTTCCACAACCATTTCAATGCTTTGTAGTTCTACTCTTAAAGATAAAACCTATGAATTAATTTTATCCATTTTTTCACACAAATGTTCAAGAATTTTTTCAGAATTAGGATTTATAGATGTTTGGACATCATGAACTTCATTATGTTTGATCTCTTCAATCATCCTCAAGAGGTATGGAAATTGATCCTTTAAACAATCAGCATCCCATTGATTGTACATCTCATCTTGTGTGGTGTATTCAATCAAGGTTTGGTCAATGAAATTCCCTATGTGAGGTGATTCAAAATATTGATTTTCTAGTTTATTATAGCCTTGGTATATTAATGGGTATTGTTTAAGACAATCCATTTGAGTTGATTGAAAGTTTTTTTTGGGATTCATTGGACACGCAGAAACAAAAAGGGGAATAGAGAAGAGAAATTAGGGTGAGAATAGAGAATTTGGGGTGACAAAAGATGATGAGTGTCTAAGGTACTCACTTGGGTCCCCGGAAACGGCGCCAAAATTTGGTTGCGCCCAAATTTACCCTACTAGTAAAAGCGGTCGATTTAGTACTTGTAGGGGTCGAATACACAGGGACCGAAGAAGTAACTTTGAGACGCTATGATTTGGTGAAGGATGGGATATGAAGTGGCCAACTATGGTGTTGATTGATTTGAAGAAATAGTGATTTTATTTAAAGAAAAAAACAAACAAAATGACTTGAATTAAAATAATTAATTAAGATGAGTCGATCCTAGGTTGTCTCTAGGACTTGATTGGATGTATTTGTTTTTCTTTAGATTTTATGTTCATCAGTTCAAGAGGTATCCATTAAATGAAATAATTCCTCAATATCATTCTCCGATTTAATCCATACACAATTACAAGGCTAATCACCAATGCACTTAGAGGATCACTTTGATGATCACTCTATGGAATTGGATCATACTAGCACTCAAAATGTGTCGTCGTTAAAGTCGGTGAAAATAAAGAAGAAGATAAATCAAAGAAAAGAACTCTTAAAATAAAGAAAAAATTTAAGATTTTAAGAACATAAAATAACATTCAATACACCCCATGCGACTCCCTAGGATCAACCCATAAAATTTTACCCCTTCATTGACGTTATTCTATTAATGTAAGTGGGAAGTCGACTTAAAGAAGCGGGATTGACGAAGAAAAACATTAAGAAAAAAGTACACTCCACCGTTGTGTGAGTAATTTACAAGTGTTGGTGTGAATAAATTCACACCTAGATTCAACAGTATCAACATGTGAATAAAATAAAAATAAATAATAAAGAAGAAGAACAAATTTTATTAAGATACTCAATGTGAAAGAAAAACTTACATGGGAAAAATTGACGATACGATTACCAAATGAAAGCAGAAAATTACAATCGAAAGGAAGATATAAGATGCCTATTCCCTTCACCACCATCTTCTTATATAGGTATATTATGAGACTTAGATCCAACCCCCATAATCAATTCACCCCCCAACAATTAATAGAGTCAAAAGGAGGGTGAATAATCAAAAGGAAATTGACGTTTGGAAGTTGACCCGGAAAACTGTCCAGATTCATCCACCATTTTGACGTTCAAATAATTAATTTATGGAGGCCGAATCTTGAGGTATAGTAGAATAAAAATATGATCTTCCTTCTTTTCTCTATGATCTGTAAAAATTTCAGGAATTTTGGCACATTCGTTTGGAATTTATGGTCTAAATGGTGGGACGACATTATGTTCATTAATGTCGGGTCCACCATTTAAATCTCAACTTCAGATCTCTTTATCATCATGAAAACTTCAGAATTATCTCCAGCCATAGTTAAATAAAATTATACGCATATTTTTATCTTTCTACTGTATAAATTTGAGCTTCATTGGGCTTTATTTGTGGGGCCCACATTTGTTGGATGGGCCTTAGGCCCATTATGCTTTTTCCAGCAAGTTTCTGCATTCAGGTGAAAAAATCTCCATCTTCCTTTGTGATTAATCCATCAGACTTAAAAGAAAAAATGTTAAAAATAAATTGATGAATCATATACCAAAATATCAAATTAAAATGATGAATATTATAATTTCCACAAGAAAAATATTGAGTGGGCCCAAATTGACACTTTAAGCATGAATTGCACAATGATGGGAAATGAAGTTCAATTTTTGAATTGGACTAAAATTGATGTCTATGCACTTTTAAACACATTAATATTAAGATCTTAACAATGAATATTATCCACTTTCAGTGACTAATCAGTACCTACTGGAATTTCAAGACATTTAAGGGATATGTGTTTTGTGAAAAGCCTATGCATTATAGGGATGTTCATGAATGATGGTTTTTTGTCCATATGTGTATGGAATTCAGTAATGAGGATGGGTTATTCCATTTAACCAATGTTATAGTGTATGTTTAGGATGATTTATTGCATTTAACTAGTGTTCTAGTTTATGTTTAGGTGAGGTGAGTTAGAAACCAGGTTAGGCATGTCATTAGAACATGGGTTCTTCCATTTAACCATATAGTCTTGGATTTTAGGGATGAAAGTGTTTTGGGTGAGATAATTACTACCCACTCTATAGTATGGTCAACACATCATATGGGCATACCCATGAAACAAAGGCATGTTTAAATGGTATGTTTTCGGCACCCCATTTGGCCAAACATACTTTTCACCATAAGGGATTGGCCATGTATATTTACATGCCTATCCAAGTCATGTACTCTGTGTACATTCCCAGGACACTATATTATCTTAGACACCATGTGAACCCTTATACAAACCATGTTAACCCTTATACAAACCATGTGAACCCTTATACCATATAGTCATTATTACAACCATTAAAAACAACTTATTAAACAACATAATTTTTCAAAGATAATCAAATTGAAAATAAATCAATAATACTATTGGATATATCAAGTAAAATGAAGGCATACTATATTACATCCTAAATTACCACCCACAACCATGATTAATGTCCATAGAGCTCTCCTTTCTTCCAGATCAAAAGAGAAAAAAAATAGTTGCGGAACAACAAAACCAAGGTATAAAAAATAGTTGAAGAACAAGAAAACAAAGGTATCACTTACATATTTGAAGTGTAGAAGAAAAAAATTCCTTGATTAAAGATGGATCGATCAGTGGAAGAAGTTTGGAAGGCTGGGGAAGAGGTAGATTCGATTTAGGGCACCAATCGATCAGAGGGGGTCCTACAATTGAGCAGAGGGGGAACTGGATGCCTGATCTGCACTTAGGGGAAAACTTTCCCAACGGTTTTTAAAAAACGTTGGGAATAAGGCCTATACCAATGGTTTGTATAAATTGTTGGTAAAAGTTGGAAAAATGTGAGGCCTATACCAATAGTTCACACAAACCATTGGTAAAAATCCAACAAAATCTTTTATGCCAATGGTTTTAAGCAAACCGTTGGTATACATAGCCATTCCCAACAGTTTAGATAAACCGTTGGGATATAAGCATTGGTAAAAGTGGGATTTCCAGTAGTGGTAGACAATAAAAGGGGTGGGTTTAAATGCTCATTAAGGGTTAAAAATAGAGTAATCATGAATCAATAATAACTAAATCATAAACAATTTTACATAATCAATATGGCATGGTGAATAAATGAAAGACTCACGCCATTAATAAACTGAGATTGAAACTGCATCCATAGATTTTGTCATAGTGAAAAACTCATGGATAGTAATAAATGATAATGAATAAAGATAATTCTTATTAATTGGACATCATGTATCTTGTACATGATACCATAATACCATAAAATAGTTTATTTCTATGGGTAGAAACCCGTTTGATTTTTGGAAACAAACTTGAAGGGTTTGTCGCCAACTGATTTGTCTCATGAGACATGTCGATGCATCGAGGGGATATAGAGGGACCCACCCGCCACTTCAAGTCCAAATAATTCTTTATACATTGATTTAATACAAGAGAAGTATTCTTTTTCAATATCTGTATAGAGTAGAGAATACAGATTCATCAATATTTCCATAGTTAAAATAACTTTCCAATTATACACCGTATGTAAAATGGTATACGGTTTAGATAATAAAAATATCCATGATATGAGATTATGGATATTTAATAGAAATATAATTTCAAATGAAAATTGATCTAAAATGGTCAGTAGGTACATCACATAAGGATTATTAAGTGCACAATACAAAGTTAGTCACAACAAAATGGTAGTTGAGACAAAGTCCCTTACCACAATGTAATCGGTTGAATCATATGACCAGAACTTAATAAAAATAAAATGAATCATTGAATACCATGAATATAAAGAGAATAATTTTATTACGTATCAAATTTCATTACACATATACCACATACAATAAATAATTGGCGAACAATGGAAATCTCACAGAAATGAAAGTGAGATGAGAAACCTCTTACCTTATGATCGAGTGTGTTCTTCGTTTGTTTTAATGACCTGAATAATAAAATTTAGATTAATTAATTAATAATTAAAGAACTTTCTATACATGTAATTGATTTAGTATAACCTTTTTAGGTTCATTCATGACCCTTTTTATGGGTTTAAGAGGATCAATTTTATTGTTTTGGAAGCATTTTCTTCCTTGGTTTTCATGATTCGTTTACTTATATTCATGAATGGAAGTTAGTTTGAAATGTGGTTAAACATAAAGAATTGTTAATATATATTATTAGTGACATTAAATAGATATAAATGATCTTATAATTATTTTGGGTTATATACTTGAGGATGAATCATTAGTTAAAAGTTATTGATAAATGCTTGGATTTAGCTTGGTGGTTTTGTGCACAATGAACTTGTTATGTATTATTATTCCATATCATGAGTGTGTAGGGATTACAGAAAATTAATGAGATTAAATAAATATATTATGATCTGGTTCAACCATAAAAATGGTTTCATTACCAGAATTTAATATGGTAATGAAAATTGAGAACCCGTCGTCCTTGAATGTGATAAATTAACACATCTCGGACGGTGTTTTGATTTTTTAGTATAAGAGGAGGGGGAAAGAAATATGATGATGAAATATTCCATTAGCATAATATAATTCCAGTTCATTTAAGGTACCGTAATTATTATATCATTTGGATGAGGGAATATGAGGAAATAAGTATAAAATAAATGAACTCAAAATAGAATAAAAATTGAAAAATCTCTCACGAAAATTCAGCGGCCTAACGGCGTCACTTAAAATTTCATAAAATAGTTTGATGAGAGAAAGGGGTATCTCATCACTCATAAATAATATGGTCAGTAAGGGGAATATGTAATGAAATATCCCAACATAATCCAATTGAAAATAAAATAGAAAACATAAATGAAAGCTTTAAGAAAAGAGAAGGGTGGTTGATTCTCTTACCTTGTAGAGTAACTCCCAAAACTTGAAGGTTGGGAACTTGGGGGTTTAAGGACACCTTGTGAGGAATCCTAGGGAGTTAATACTACAAGATATTTGAAGATAATGAGTTTTTAATGAAATAAAATGAAGGGGGTGAGTGGGTATTTATAGTAATTAAGAGGGAGTTTTTTATTAATTAAAAGGTACACCTCATTAGTGGTTTTTGAAAAACCATGGGCTTTCCCATGGTATTTGATCATGGTTTTAGCCACTTGGGACACATCATGTAATATGTTACTATACACAAGTTGAAAAAACTTTTATATTGATTATTATATCATTATGATGTCATTAAACTACCGGATACTCAAAATTGTATTTTTACTATTCATGAAAAAATCAAGTATTTTAGAAAAATCCCAAAAATTCACCCTAACCATTTTTCGATGTGTAGAGTTCAAAAACGAAATCCATTTTTTAAAAATAATTTTCTATGTATTTTTAATTTAATTTTTAAATAAAATAATAATTAATTCAAAAAATAACAATTTTAAAGGTATAATTAGTTTTATATCACATTGAAAAATTAATTAAGATATCATTATCTTATTACATTAAGAAAATAAAATATTATCAGTATTTACTATTCATAAGGGTTTTATTACTATTCATAAGGGTATGTTACTATTTTTCAAAAATTAAGTTGGTTCTATCAGTCTCCAAATGACTTACTGGTCACAACTCTAGATGACCATTTTTTGAAATTCAAAACACATAAGTGGAAAATTTATGTTTAATGGATAGGTTATGACTATATCTTAAATAATCAAGTGTTGTTTCAAAGGAACACAATGCTTTATGAAATATAAGCTATTAATAGAATGTATTTAAGAGAAGCATACCATAAAATGCTTGGGGTGTTATATTATTCCCTCATTCATAAATTTCATCCTCAAATTTTTATGTATAAAGCCCACCAAAAAGATGTGGGTGGTTCTTCTTCTTGAAATCCTATGGTTCCCATTTTGCTTCCTCCATATTCTGGTTTCTCCAAATAACCTTTACTGGACGAGTTTTTCGATTTCTCAATGTGTGCTACCTTGTGTCAAGAATCCCGTTAGGCTCTTCACAATATGACAAATCATATTCCAGTTTTATTTCTTCATAGGTGAGTACATGCATTGGGTCTGGCATGTATTTCTTCAATAATGACACATGGAACACATCATGGACTTTGGAGATACTTGGAAGCATTGATAAATGGTAATCTACAGCTCTGATTCTTTCCATAATTTCAAATGGTCTGATGTACCTGGGGCTCAGTTTCCCTTTCTTACTAAACCTTAAGACACCCTTCCATAGAGATACTTTTAGAAAGACATGATATCCCACTTGGAATTTCAAATCCTTTCTCTGGTTGTCAATATAACTCTTCTGACTACTTTGGGATGCTTTAATATGGTCTTGTATTGTCTTCACCTTTGTCGTGGTCTCTTTAATAAGTTTTGGGCCTATAAGTTTCCTCTCACCAACTTCATCCCAACAAGTTGGAGTTCAACATCTCTTTCCATATAATTCTTTATATGGAGCCATTTGAATACTAGAATGGAAATTATTATTGTAAAAAATTCCACCAAAGGAAAGTATTGATCTCACATACCTTGGAAGTCAAGAGAGAATGACCTCAGTATGTCTTCTAGAGTTTGAATAGTCCTTTCAGGCTATCTGTCAGTTTGGGGGTGATAAGCAGTACTCATACGAAGCTCAATATTCAAAGCCTTATGGAGACTTTTCCAGAATTTTGATGTAAAATGGGGATCTCAATTAGACACAGTCGATATAGGTTCACTATGAAGTCTTACAAATTCATTAATATAAATTCTTTCTAGGAGATCAAGTGGTAAATCCTCTCTTATAGGAAGGAAATGTGCTAATTTTGTGAGATGATAAACAATTACCCATATTGCATCATTCCTTATAGGTGTCCTCGGTAGTCTGGTGACAAAATCCATCATAATATTATCCCACTTCCACATAGGAATAGGTATAGCTTGCATCACTCCTCTAGGATTTTTTCTCTCTCCCTTCACTTGTTGACAAACTAGACACCTTGACACGTAGTCATCAATTTCCCACTTCATATTATTCCACCAAAAATATTCCTTCATATCTCTATACATCTTTGTGCTACCCGGGTGTATAGAGAAATTTAAGCTATGAGCATCATCTAATAGTTCCCTTTTTTATCTCAGGTATTGATGGAATGCATAACCTCTTCCCAAAATTTAGAACTCATTCCTCATACATGAAGTCTTCCAATCTTCCATCCTTAACAGCAATAATTTTCTTGTGTAGATTTTCATCATCAGATTGAGAGATTTTTATCTTCTCTGGTAAAGATGGTTTAGCAATCATTTTAAAGAGGAAATATGTTTTCCCTTCCTTAACAATTCCCATATCCATCTTTAGTAGATCCATGAATATAGGATCTCTCTCAATCCTCATTTGATATAGAATTCCATGATCTTTCTTGCTTAATGCATCTACCACCTTATTTGCCTTTCCTGGGTGGTAGTGTATTGAACAATCATAAACCGTGAGTAACTCGATCCATCTCCTTTCCCTCATGTTGAGTTCTTTTTATGTGAAAATGTATTTCAAACTCTTGTGATCTGTGTATATCTCGCATTTTTTCACCGTAAAGATAATGTCTCTGTGTTTTCATAGAAAAGATTGCAGCTGCTAACTCAAGATCATGTGTTGGATAATTTTTTCTCATGAGTCTTCAACTTCCTTGATACATAAGCAATAACTTTACCATTTTTCATATGGACGCAACCCATCCCATTCTTTGATGCATCACTGTATATTACAAATCCATCACTTCCAGATGAAAGAGTCAAAATTAGAGCATTGACCAATCTTCTTTTTAATTATTCGAAGCATTATGTACATTTTTTCACACAAACTTAACTCCTTTACGTGTGATCTTAGTTAGCGAGTTAGCCAGTCAGGCAAAATTATGAATAAAATGTCTATAGTAACCTGATAATCCAATAAAACTGCATACCTCGGTTATGTTTGTTGGCGTGAACCAATCTTGGATTGCATTTGTTTTTATAGGATCAAATAGGATTCAATCCTTATAGACAATATGGCCTATAAAAGAAACTTATTGAAGCCATAATTCGCACTTTCTAAACTTCCCATATAATTCATTTCTTCTAAGAGTTTTCAGAATAATCTATAAGTTATCCTCATGGTCTTTGTAGCTTTTTGAGTATACCAGGATATCATCGATGAATACCACAAAAAATTTATCAAGATATTCCTTGAAACTCTATTCATTAAATCCATGAAAATCGAGGGTGCATTAGTTAATCCAAAATCTATCATTGTAAACTCGTAATGCCCATACTTAGTTCGAAATGATGTCTTAGGAATATCTTCCTTCCTCACATGCAACTGATGATATCCGGATCGAAGTTAAATCTTCGAAAATTATTGATCTCTATGAAGTTGATCAAATAAATCATCAATATGAGGCAGATGATACTTATTATTTATTATAATAGCATTGATTTCCCTATAATCAATGAATAGCCTCATGGATCCATCTTTCTTCTTGACAAACAGGACTGGGGCTCCCCATGGAGAAACACTAGGTCGAATAAATACTTTTTCACTCAACTCCACTAGTTGTTTCTTTAGCTCCACTAACTCCATAGAGGCCATTCTATAGGGGGTTTTGATATACGTCTTGCACCAAGAATTAAGTCAATGGAAAACTCAATTTACCACTCTAGAGGATGTCCAGGTAAATCCTCTGGAAATACATCAATGTATTCTTGCACTATATACACATCTTCAATTTGAAGATTTCTTTCCTCACCCATAGATATTGGGTTCTCTTCCTCTCTAAGAATTGCATTCAATAGAGCTACTGGGGGTGGTTCTAGATAATAATCAAATGGTGAGGTATCTACTCTAAAGATAAGAGATTCTACACCATTTTCAAAAAATGTAACTTCCTTTTTCTTGCAATAAATCTTCGCATCATAGTTTGACATCCAATTCATACTGAGAATCATATCAAAGTCAGTCATTAGTATGATGACAAGGTTAGAAACTAAAGCACTTTTATGTGTCACGAGGGGGACTAGTTGACATGCCTTTGATGCAATGATGCATCCCCTAGGAGTTTTGACTGATAACTCCTTTATTAAATCAAATTGTACATGTCTAATTTTATTCAAAAACTAGGAAGATATAAATTAATGTGATGATCTAGAATCAAATAAAGTGGTGGATAAGTTCAAGGAAACAATTAAATTACCTTCCACCACATCATTAGAAACTTCAACTTCTACGGTTGTAATCGTATAAGCTCTCCCTTGCTCTCTTGGCCTTTTTTGAGGCATATTTCCTTGGCGCTTAGAAAAATCATTTTCATAGTGTCCCGTCTATCTAAAATTATATCATTGAACATCATCAAATTGTTTCTTTCCTTTGCATTCATTAGATAGATGACCCTTTTCTCCACACTTATAGCAGTCTCTCGTGCCTTTCAAGCATTTCCTAAGATGATTCGTTCCACAGTTCTCGCATAATGGTAATTTATTCATTCCCTTGTTCTTATTTGGTGCTTCACCTTTCCCTTGGTTATCAGAGTACCGTTTTTTATCTTGGTTTCCCTTTAACAAATTTGATCTATCAAATCCATTCTCTGTTTTGATGGCACTTAATACAATTTCATCATATGATGAAAATTTTTATGAAGCCAGTGACCTTCGAAGACTTGGCTTAAGACCTTCAAAGAAATGATCAATCTTGTCTGTCGAGCCATGTACGTAATCTACGAAATACCTGGCTAGCCTTGTAAATTTAGCCTCATACTTTGTAACACTATCTTATTCCCTTTGCTTTAAGCCAAGGAATTTCCTCTTCATTTCAGTTTGTTGCTCATGAGGGAAGTATTTTTCAAAGAATATTTCCTTAAAATTCCTCCATTCCATATCTTCTATTTCTTCTTCCTCCATGGTATTCTGAATCAAGGACAACCATTAATCAGCATCTCCCTTGAGACAATATACCGCCAGTACTACCTTTTCATTTTCATTGCATCTTAATGCCATGAATATATTTTCAAGGGACTTGATCCATTGCTCAGCAATCACTGAATTAGTAGTCCCACTGAAAGATGGGGTCTACTGCTACATGAAATGATCCAACACAGGTGTGGAATGGTTATTCATTAAAACCTGAGTAAGTTGTCCCAATATAGTCATGATCTGGTCTGCTCCAACATTGACTATGTTGACTTGCTCAGTGGGGAGATCCCTACATTTCCCATGAGTATTGATTCCCCTTCTTCCATTAGATGCCATTTCTAAATAATGGCACACACTAGATTAGGGTATGAATCATAATGTATAATCTTAACTTAACAAAATACATAGCATAAATTGAGATCATATGCATGGCTAATCCAATAATCAGAAAAATGGTTTCTTTAAGGAATAATTTACATTTCAATCCTTTGTAATTGCTTGTAAAGAAAATATGAATTATCCTAAGAATATCCCCTAAGAGTGTCATAATAAAGAGTGTAGAAAGGGTCATTTTCATGTACCAGGATACCCTGGGTCAAGCCTGAAACTCTTTGTTAGAGCTTTTACTCCTAGGTACATCTATGTCAGAGCCACCTCTACCTGCTCGTATCTAGACAGGGATGTATTTTCTAGAAATATTTACATAATCTATTCCTTACCAAAATACCAGGACGTTCTTGTACATTTATCCTCAAATACTACCTTAGGTCTTTGTTCCCTACTATACATTTCCTACTCTAGTTTCCAAGTTTTCTACTAAACTTCCTTTGATACCAACTGTAACACCCCAACCCCTCTAGACTAGAGTCAGTGAATTACTTGTTATATTATAAAGGTTAGAAGGAATGAAAATCCAAAAGGAACGATCATATTAGTATTCTTGAAGAAACTAGATACATAGATGTAACTCAAATTACTTTGGAAAAGGTTACAAAATACAATACATAACAAAAACTAAAAACTGCATCCACAGGAACTCAATAAATGATCTCCTCTTCATCACCTATTGAAGGTAGACAATGAAAGGGGTGAGATCAAATGATCAGTAAGGGTTACAAATAGTGGAATCATGAATCAATAATAACTGAATCATAAACAATTTGACATGGTCGATATGGCATGGTGAATAAATGAAAGACTCGCGCCATTAATAAATTGAGATTGAAACTGCATCCATAGATTTTGTCATAGTGAAAACCTCATGTATAGTAATAATTGGTAATTAATAAAGAGAATGATTATTAATTGGATTTCATGTATCTGGCACATGATAACATAATACCATTAAAACGGTTTAGTTCTGTGGGTAGAAACCTGTCTGATTTTTGGAATCAAACTTTAAGGGTTTGTCGCCAAATGATTTGTCTCATGAGACATGTCGATGCATTGAGGGGCTATAGTAGACCCCATATGCCACTTAAAGTCCAAATAATTATTTATAAATTGATTTAATACAAGATCAATATGCCTTTTCAATATCCGTATAGAGTAGAGAATGTGGATTCATCAATATTTCCATAGTTAAAATAACTTTCCAATTATACACCATATGTAAAATGGTATACAGTTTAGACAATAAAAATATACATGATATGAGATTATGGATATTTAATATAAATATAATTTCAAATGAAAATTGATCTCAAATGGGTAGTAGGTACACCACATAAGGATTATTAGGTGCACAATACAAAGTTAGTCACAACAAAATAGTAGTTGAGACAAAGTCCTTTACCGTAATATAATCGGTCTAATCATATGACCAGAACTTAATAACCATAAAATGAATCATTGAATAACATGAATATAAATAAAATAATGTTATTATATATCAAATGGAAGTACACATATACCACATACAATAAATAATTAGTGAATAATGGAAATCTCACAGAAATGAAAGTGAGATGAGAAACCCCTTACCTTATGATCGAGTGTGTTCTTCGTTAGTTTTAATGACCTGAATAATAAATTTTAGCTTAATTAATTAATAATTACATAACCTCCTATAAATATAATTTATTTAGTATAACCTTATTAGGTTCATTCATGTCCCTTTTTATGGGTTTAAGAGGATCATTTTTATTGTTTTGGAAGCATTTTCTTCCTTGGTTTTCATGATTCGTTTACTTGTATTCATGAATAGAAGTTTGTTTGAAATGTGGTTAAACATCCAGAATTGTTAATATATATTATTATTTACATTAAAGATATGTAAATGATCTTATAATGATTTCGAGTTATATACTTGAGGATGAATCATTAGTTAAAAGTTATTGATAAACCCTTGGATTTAGCTTGGTGGTTTTGTGCACAATGAACTTGTTTTGTATTATTATTCTATATTATGAGTGTATAGGGATTACAGAACATTAATGAGATGAAATAAATATATTATTATCTGGTTCAACCATAAAAATGGTTTCATGACCATAATTAAATATGGTAATGAAAATTGAGAACCTGTCATCCTTGAATGTGATAAATTAACACATCTCGGACGGTGTTTTCATTTTTTAGTATAAGAGGAGGGGGAAAGAGAGATGATGATGAAATATTACATTAGCATAATATAATTCCATTTCATGTAAGGTACTGGAATTATCATATCATTTGGATAAGTGAATATGGGGAAATAAGTATAAAAGAAATGAACTCAAAATAGAAGAAAAATTGAGAAATCTCTCACGAAAATTCGGCAGCCTAATGGCGTCACTTAAAATTTCATAAAATAGTTTGATGAGAAAAATGGGGTATATCATCACTCATAAATAATATGGGAAGTAATTAAAATATGTAATGACATATCCCAACATAATCCAATTGAAATTAAAAGAGAAAACATAAATGAAAGCTTTAAGAAAAGAGAAGGGTGGTTGATTCTCTTACCTTGTAGAGTAACTCCCAAAACATGAAGGTTGGGACCTTGGGGTTTTGAGGACACCTTGGGAGGAATCATGGGGAGGTAATACTACTAGATATTTGAGGATAATTAGTTTTTAATGAAATAAAACTAAGGGGGTGAGTGGGTATTTATAGTAATTAAGAGGGGGTTTTTTATTAATTAAAAGGGACACCTCATTAGTGGTTTTTGCAAAACCATGGGCTTTCCCATGGTATTTTCCCATGGTTTCAGCCACTTAGGACACCTCATGTCATATTTTACTGTACATAAGTCAACCAGACTTTTATATTAATTATTATATCATTGTGATTTCATTAAACTACCGAAAACTCAAAACTGTATTTTTACTATTCACGAAAAATTCAATTATTTTAGAAAAATCCAAAAAATCCACCCTAACCATTTTTCAATGTGTAGAATTCAAAAATAAACTCCATTTTTTGAAAATAATTTTATATGTATTTTTAATTTAATTTTTAAATAAAACAATAATTAATTTGAAAAATAACAATTTTAAAGGTATAATTAGTTTTATACCACATTGAAAAATTAATTAAGATCTCATTATCTTATTACATTAAGAAAATAAAATATTATCATTATTTATTGTTCATAAGTGTCATATTAATATTCATAAGGGTATGTTACTATTTATCAAAAATCAAGTTGGTTCTATCAGTCTCCAAATAACTTACTCGTTACAACTCTAGATAACCATTTTTTGAAATTCAAAACACAGGAGTGGAAAATTTATGTTTAATGGATAGGTTATGACTATCTCCTAAATAACCAAGAGTTGTTTCAATGTAACATAGTGCTTTATAAAATATAGGTTATTAATAGAATTTATTTAAGAGAAGCATACCATAAAATGTTTAGGGTGTTATAGGTATGACTCCAAGTACTCTTTTTATTTAAAATTGACATTAATTTTAGTAAAATAGAAAACTGACATACTCAAAACTGATAAAACATATTCATATTGTTTTGATACTTTAAGAAAATGGTTTATAAGTCATTTGTGATGTATAGGAATTAGTCTCACCTCAATCTGATACATGATGTGCCTGGTATGACTCAATGTGTTCGTTATTAGTTTAAAATCAACATTTTAGTTCAAAAAGTGTCACTCACTGAAAACCAATCAAACATTATTGTATTTTATTTATAATTTAGGAAAAATATTCATAAGTAATTTGTGATGTGTGGGAATTGGTTTCACATCAAACAGATACACAATGTGATTGAAAGGATTCAAAGTGTGTGTTTCCAGTTTAAAATGACATTTTAGTAAAAAAGACAACTGACATACTCAAAACTAATCAAACAAATTATTATTATTTTTATACTTTAGAAAAAAATATCCACAAGTCATTTAAGATTTTTATGAATCATCTGCACCTCAATCTGATCCACAGTGTGACCGATATGACTCGAAGTGCGTATTTTTATTTAAAATTGGCATCAATTTTAGTAAAATGGACAACTGACCTACTCAAAACTGATAAAACACATTCGTATTGTTTTTATACTTTATGATAATTATCCACAAGTCATTTTTTACATGTAGGGATCAACCGCACCTCAATCTACATGATGTGCCCGGTATGATTGAAAGTGTTTGTTATCTGTTTAAAATTGACATTTTAGTTCAAAAAGTGTCACTCACTAAAGACCAATAAAAAGTGATTTTATTTTATTGATAATTTATAATAACAATTCATAATTCATTTATGATGTTTATAAATCAGTTTCACATCAAACTGATACACAATGTGATCATAATGAGTCAAAAGTGTGTGTTTCTTGTTTAAAATGACATTTTAGTAAAAAAGACAACTGACATACTCAAAACTAATAAAACCCATTCATATTGTTTTTATACTTTATAAAAATGATCCATAAGTCATTTAGGACATGTAGGAATCAACCGTATCTCAATCTGACCCACGGTGTGACCGGTATGACTCAAAGTGCGTATTTTTATTTAAAATTGACATCAATTTTAGTAAAATGGACAACTGAACTACTCAAAACCAAGAAAACACATTTGGATTGTTTTCATACTTTATGAAAATGATCTATAAGTCATTTTTATGTGTAGTTATCATTATCACCTCAATTGGATACATGATATTCCCAATATTACTAAAAGTGTCCATTATCAGTTTAAAATTGACATTTTAGTTCAAAAAGTGTCACTCACTGAAAATAGATCAAACATGATCTGATTTTTTTGATAATTTATTAAAATGATTCATAATACATTTGTGGTGTGTAGGAATAAGTTTCACATCAAACCGATACATGATGTGACTAGAATGAGTCAAAAGTGTGTGTTTCCAGTTTAAAATGACATTTTAGTAAAAAAGACAACTAACGTACTCAAAGATGATAAAACTCATTCGTATTGTTTTGATACTATAGGAAAATGATCCATAAGTCGTTTGAGATGTGTAGGAATCAGTCTCATCTCAATATGACCCACAATGTGACTGGTATGACTCAAAGGGCGTATTTTTATTTAAAATTGACATCAATTTTAGTAAAATGGACAACTGACCTACTAAAAACTGATCAAATGCATTCAAATTGTTTTGATACTTTAAACAATCATCCATAAGTCATTTTTTATGTTTATAAATAAATCGCACCTCAATCAGATACATGATGTGCCCGATATGACTTAAAGTTTCTATTATCAGTTTAAAATCGACATTTTAGTTCAAAAAGTGTCACTTGCTGAAAATTGATCAAACATACTTGTATTTTCTTGATAATTTATAAAAATGATTTATAATTCATTTGTGACATGTATAAATTGGTTTTACATCAAACTGATACATGATGTGATCAGAATGAGTCAAAAGTGCATGGTTCCAATTTAAAATGACATTTTAGTAAAAAAGACAATCGACCTACTCAAAACTGAGAAAACGTATTAAAATTGTTTTGATACTTTAGTAAAACAATCCACAAGTCATTTGAGATATGTTATAATTAGCCTCACCTCAATCTGATGCATGGTGTGAACGATATGACTCTAAGTGCATCTTTTTATTTAAAATTGACATCAATTTTAGTAAAATTAACACTTTTAAAAATTTATTTCTTTATAATATTACTAACATAAGAATTTTTTTTCTTATACAGGTGCATTATTTTACTCGAGCAGGGGTGGTTTTTTCAGAAATAGCATGCCATGAGTGATAAAATAGGCAGACTCTAAGGCCATCGTGGTAATGATAATGCTAAACAAATCACATTCCGTGAGTGATAGAATAGAAAATATTTTACTTTAATCCTTCTATCAATCAAGCACATTTAGATTTCTATAAATTGACATATTAACCAATGACATCTCTAAATAAATATCCAATTGGGATTTTTCATCATTTGGTCCAACAATCTTATTTTTTAGATCAATCCATATCTATAAAAATATATATAGACAGAAAAGTTAAATAAAATGAAATGTAATGAAATATATAAATAATGATTTAAAAATTAATAAATTAAACTTACATCAATTACATCAGCATTTTCCTTTGTTGAAGATTTAAGATAATCATAAGATGAACCCATTTGATTAGTTCTCATCGATGAAATAAAAGGGAAATCATTTTCATACTCTTCATAAAGCTGATATAGCTTGTATTTCACTATAAAAATATTTTCTTGATAATGACATGAATCAAGACTTTGATAGCTAAATTTCAACATTGTCAACTTGATATGAGGATCAAACACAGCTTCCATTGCAAGTAGAATGCTATAATGACTCCAATATTTGTCAAATTTATTCTTCATATTGGATGACATTGTTTTAATGACATCATCATCATTGTTGAAATTATGCAATAAAAACCTCTAAATTTTCCAAACTTGACCAAAGTATAAATTTGAAGTAGGATATGTGGATCCAGAAATCAAATTTTTCATATCATAAAAGGGCTTCAAAAAATTACAAATTAGATCACCTATTTTCCATTTTTCTTATGAAGGGAAATTCTTATAATTTGGATCATAAATATCCAAATTATTAAAAACATGTTTATACTTCAATGCACTTTCTAGCACTGTATAAGTAGAATTCCACCTGGTGGTAACATCCAATCTCAAAATCACACCACTATCAACCGAGACACTTTTTTCACAATCTTGAAAACATGCCATTCTACCCTCAGAACCTTTAACATAAGAAATGATTTCTCTAATTTTTTGACATGCAGAATCAAAAACTTTCAGACCTTCTTGAACAATAATATTTAAAACATGGGCACAACATCAAACATGGAAAAATTAGAGAAAAAATTTCTTATGTCATCCCAGTATCCTGCATAATATCCAAAGCATATTTTCATTGGCAGAGAAATATGGAGTCCGGAGAATGGGAGACCTCAATGCCAAGGAAGTATGTGAGAGGGCCAAGTTCTTTGGTGTGGAATCACTCCCGATGATGATGATATCATCCACATACACTACTAAGAGGATGAATCTAGTGGACGTTGTCCTATAGAACATGGGGTGGTCCTTCATACTGCAAGAGAGCCCAAATTTGGTGACGATAGTGCTGAATCGGACAAACCAAGCATGAGGAGACTGCTTGAGACCATATAGATAGCGGCGAAGTCGACATACTTGGTAGTCGGCTCTGGAGGCACAAAATCTGAGGGCTGCTATAGATAAACCTCTTCCTTAAGAAATCCATGGAGGAAGTCATTTTTAACATCTAGTTGATGAAGGGGTCAATGATGATGAGCAGTCAGAGAGATGTATAATAAAATGGAGGCCATCTTGGAAACTATAGAGAAGGTATAAAAATAGTTTATACCATATGTCTAAGCAAAGACATTTTCCACAAGGCGGGATTTGAGATAATGAAGAGTGTCATCAGCATTAAGACGACTGTATGAATCCATTTGCTACCAACCGCCTGTTTTCCTGCCGGAAGGGGGGCCAGATTCCAAGTATGGTTGTCTTCCAGAGCCTGCAATACATTCTGCATCGCTTGTAGCCACCCTGGGTGAGATTTGGTCTCGCCAACTATGCAGGAAATGAATATCATCTCTAGAGCTGACAGACCTCCATATGAAGATGTAAATAGAGGAGTAGTCTGGAAAGAATGAGTACCTTCTCGAAGTGCAATGGTCAAGTCATCTGGTGTTGGGATAGGAGCATCAGACGAAGTAGGGACGATGGTGTCCTCAGTCTGGATGGGGTGTACAGTCGATGGGCGATGAGAGTAGACCATACCAAAATGGTGATCAACAAGGGGATACACCAGTGGAGGTTGGATGATGAAAGGAAGACAATCATCAATGCCAGTGTCGGTATAGAGAGAGGGAAGTGAAAATGGAGATCTCTCAACAAACGAGACGTCAGCATAGATGATATACCATTGAAGGTCAGGAGAGAATCATCGATATCCATACTGAGTGAAGGAATATCTGAGGAATATGTAGCAAAGGGAATTAGGATAGCTTGTAGAGACCAAGACTAGTGTCATAGACATAATAGAGACATCCAAACACACGGAGTGGAAGTGAGTGAGGAGGGAGAGAAGAGAACAGAGTCTAAAAAGGAGTCTCCCCCTGAAGGATAGAAGAAGAGATGTAGTTTAGGAGGTAAGTAGCAGTCAGGATGGCATCACTCCAAAAATTGAGAGGCGCCTTCATGTGTAATAGGAGGTCATGGGAAGTCTCTAGAATATGGTGATGTTTCTGTTCGGACACTCCATTATGCTGAGGTGTATTGGGGAAGGATGTCTGGTGAATAATGTCTTTATCCTTGAGAAACTACTAAAAGGGATTGGATAAATATTCCTATCCATTTTCAGAGCAGATACATTTCAGGGAGGTAGAAAATTGAGTATAAATCTCATTATAGAAGGCCTGAAAGTTAGAAAACACTTCAGACCGATCGCAAAGAAGGTAGATACAGGTCATGTGGGAGTATTAATTGATAAAGGATATATAATAATGGTACCCGAACTATCTATGAACCTTGCAAGGACCCCATACATCAGAATGAACAAGGTCAAAAGGATTCACTACACGCGGGTACAATCGAGAAGCATATGTCACCCGATGATGTTTAGAAAACTTGCAGAGTTCACAATGGAAGGAAAGGTGGGGACTAAATTGGGGGAAAAGATTTTGTAGGACGAAAGATGAGGGATGAACAAGGAAAGAATGAAGTTCAAGGGCATGGGTTGAGGTGGATAAGAAATCTAGAGGTGGTGGTATATCGAGTATGTACACCCCAACCCTAAGATAACCTCAACCAAGTTCATGATTCGTCGACTGATCCTGAAAAACAACACCAGATGACGTAAAAATAGCCACACAATTTAAGTCTTTAGTGAGTTTTCTGATGGAGAGAAGATTAAACAGGCTATGAGGAACATGAGCGACTGAAGGAAGACTAATAGATGGGGTCAAAAGGAATGTACCAAATCCCACAATGGAGATTGTTGATCCATTGGAAACGGTGATTATAGAAGCACTAGTAGACGAATGGTAGATAGTGAACATACCAGAATCCCCTATGAGATGTTTGAACGCACCATAGTTGAGCATCTAGGCTGGCGGTCAATGAGATAGACAGGCATTAGAGCCATCAGTCTGAGCAATGGTGGTCAGATAAGAGGACGGTTTCTTAGGTGGGGGTCGAGAAACCATGGGAGGCGGGCCAAGAGACCTCTAAGGAGGGCGGGGTCTGGGAGACCGCATTAAAGGCAGGTCAGGAATAACTGAGGAGGGTGGGGGGAGCCGGGTGACCGCATTAAAGGTGGTTCGGGGAGTGTTGAGGAGGGAAAGAAGTCTAGGATACCACATCTGAGGCAGTGACTGGGAATCTGTCGGGAATCTGACCAGATTGTGGGAGGTCACAGTGAACGAGAGATTTCGGGAGAGATGGGTCATTCGTCGAGCGGGAGAACCTGTGAGGGGCTAGAGATTTTGGTGAGAGGTGGTGTCGGTTGTAGCTAAGATACCACAGGGAGAGGCGGTTATTGGTTGGATGTTGGAGGGCACCGCTTCTTGAAGAGGTGGATAGCCAGGCGTCGGTGTCAGAGGTCTGCCGGAGAGAGAGCCGCGATGGGAGCCAGTGCTGGGAGGAGATCTACACCGGGAGGGAAGTGTGTTGGGTCGTCATGTGAGGAGGCTGATGTGTAGAGAGGCTGGCCATGGGGAGGGATGCTTCCAAGATGGAGATCAGGATGCTGATCACCCCTAGATGAGTAGGACGCTGGGACGAGCAGGGCGTCGAGATGAGAAGGCAGGAGGTCGGGCTGGGCGCCGCGAGTCAGGAGCACTGCTGGGAGAGGGATGCGACATGAGAGGATGGATATAGTGGGAGGTCTGAATAAGGAGGGGTTCCATGGGTGAGGCGGGATCTAGGAAGCAGGGGTCTTTGGGATGTGTAGAGAGAGGGGTGTCGCATAGGGCAGGAGTTGGGAGTCGCACCGGAAGCGGGATGGGAGGGCACTGGGATGTGCCACGAGAGTTGTCGAGGGCTAGAGAGCTATTGGAGGTGAGGAGTTAGGAGGTGAAATAGAGGCGGTGTGCTGCACAGGGAAGGAGACGGCGCTGGGTGAACCGAGAGTCCGCATGGAGGGCAGGCCTCGGTAGAACTAGGAGGCTGCACGGGGAATTGCAGGAAAAAAAATAAAATGGGAGGTAGGGATCGAGATTAGTTTCCCTCTGATACCATGTAGAGGAGGAATTCTCCTTACCTCAAGGTGAGGTATAGGCATTATTTTATAGATTGATAAAAAGGAATACATGATGGAGTATTCTGATGTGAGACTTGGAAATACCCAGAATAATAAAAATAGGGTTTAACATAAAGAAAATTATTTTCCAAGTTCAATTGATCTTTCAACTTTTTTTGTATGGTATCATTGGAAGAAGAATTGTCAAGGGTATGTATGCCCCAATCAACTAATATTTCTTTTACTTTTTTACCAATTCAGCACTAGAATGTGGAGGTCACATGTCAATAAAAGAAATAATTCTTCTTTTTATCTACCACTCTAAATCAACATAATGAGAAGTCAAATAAAGATATCCCTTATTAGTACAATCCGTCCACAAATCATAAGTAATAAATATCCTTCCACCAATGTTTGACAAAATATATTTCAATTTTTTTATGTTGATCATATACTTCCATCACATCGAAACTTGTAGTACTTCTAGAAAAAAACTTCATTTCTGGATCCAAATAACTAATGATTTCTATAACTCCCTCATATTCAACAAATTTAAATGGGAGTTTGTGACTTATAATGGATATTTCCATATTTTTCCAAAACATATTTGAATCAAACTTTTTATTTCGCAACTTTCCTGAATGGTCCAAGATCATTGAAGGAACATTATGATCTTTTAATACTTTGATTCCATTTCATTTTTCAATATGTCGAGATAAAGTTGATGTTCTATATTTCCTTCCACCTCCCACTAATACTTATCTATATCCTTTACACTTAACCCTAGGTTTTTTATCAATTACACCCATTTTCTCAAAATAACTCCAAATGTTTGATGTGGTCTTTTTTGATCTTTTTGCTTCAACTTGAACATCATCATTTTTATTTCCATCTTTATCCATGGATTGACTAAATTGACAAGGGATATCCACACCATGTATCACTAAGTTACTATCATTAATTCAATGAATTTCTTCTAATTCGACATCATTTTGAAGTTGATATATGTTTAAGATAACCTACAATAACAAAATACTATATCTATATTATCAAAATAATTTATATAAAGTTTTTTTAATACAATTATTGGTGAGTAAAAAAATACACTAAACATTAAAATAATTATATTTTAACAATCATAAATGTTAATCAATAAAATTCATAATTCATAATTAAAATATAAATACATAAATGATAAAATGTGATAATCTAATGAAATATTATAAAATTAAAATTAAAAAATGAATGATTTCATTTTAAATGAAATTATGAAGAAAAAATAATAATTTCAAAAAATAAAAAATAATATTAAGATTTAATAGCCATATAAATAACAATATAATATAGATATATTAAAAAAATAATTATATTTTAAATTAACAAATAAGGGTGTGATATAATATTTATCAATGTTATAAGTTATTTTTTAAACTTGCATTAAAATTTTATGATATACAGAATAAAAATATTAAAAATATTAAAAATTAAAACTAAAAATTAAAATACTTAACATAAATCAAAAAAATAAAAAAATAAAAATAGAATGACTTACTTACCTTGGTGATTACCTCACCTTTGTAGTACTGGAGGAGGAGGCGGGTGGTTACCTCGTCGTTGTAGTACCGGAGGAGGAGGCAGGGGCTTACCTTGTCATTGAAGTACCAGCTCTCTGTTGCAGTACAGGAGTAGGGGGATGCTTACCTCAATTTTGTAGTACTAGAGGAGGCTGGGGGGCACCATGGGGTGTCGAAGGAGGCTAGGGTGGTGGAGGAGGTGTGAGAGGTGGAGGATGTGGGGGTAGCGGGAGAGGAATGGGGGCGGGCGGGGGTGGAGGAGGAGGATGTGGGGGGTCACGGAGATGGAGAGGGAGGCGTTGGATGTGGGGGTCATGGCCGGTCGAGGGTCTCAGAGGATGCGTGGGAGGGATCGGGGTTCGGCGGGGGTGGCAGAGTAAGCGGGGTGGCGGAGGAGGTGGGGGATGGGAGGGGGTAGCGGAGGTGGAAGAGAAGGAAAGAGTGGGTTGGGGGTCTGGTGGGGGTAGCGAGGGTCGTGGAGGAGGTGGTGAAGGCGGGGGGTCCCATAGGAGGCTAGGCGGGGGAGGCTGGGGTGGAGGAGGAGGCGGGGGTGGTATTGGATGTGGGAGAATAGGGGGCGGGGGGCGAGCGATGGGGAAGTCGGCTGAGGGTGGGGGACGATGGCCATATCGTTGGTTGGGGGCGGGGGATGTTGGCAATGACCTGAATCATGTAACATTATGTATAAAGTTGTGTGTTTCTACAAGGAGTCGAGGAGAAGGGTATATTTTGGATAAATAAAATAACGAGGAGATGTTGGGAATAGGAGGAGGTGGAATTGTTTTGAGTCTTTCTCGGATTAGGAGATGTTGAGAAAAGGAGGCAGTCTATTGTTGGTTTGAGGCATTATTGTCTCAGATTGAATGAGTTCCGCACGTGGGTCTATCGCCTTGAAAATGAAAATTTTAATTTTAATTTTTATGATAATTATTATAAAAAAAATAAAAGAACTCATGGTTCAACCCGTATCTGTGCGGATAAACCCGCATAGGTTGGATGCCCGCTTCAAATGTGGGTTATTTTTAATAAACCTGCCCCAATCCCACTTAGCATGTGGTCATGAAGCATGTTTTGTACTGCTAACTAAGTACGACGCTTGCTTCAAAATTTTAGATGAAACAATAAATGAAAAAACGGCCTCAAAATGGTTGGGTGAAACGACGCCCGACTAGCTGACCCAAATGGTCGAGGTGAAAAGGCGTCCTACTAGCGGACCCTAAAATTCCGAGGTGAAATGATGCCCATTTTTGAAAACCCTAAATTCTGGTTGACAACAAATGTCTGAAGAACAATAGGGAGCAGTGAAGAACCTGATAGAGGCAAAGAATCCATTTTGGAGCTGGATGTATGCAAGCAATGAGTAGATTTGAAGAATCCAATCAAGAAGGGGTGACACTGGGTCATGCATGCCTGGATTAGGAAGGGGGCATGTGATTGCTTTGCACGGCGGTTCTGGTGTGGATCGCAACCTCCTGAACCATTGATTCATTTAAAAACTCATTCTTATGAGCTTTTTAGCTTCGACATGTGGATAAATGCAGCTGGTGGTGCAAAATCTTGAAACGACGAGAAGAGGGAACTCATGAGGAGGGTGCGCGAGTGTGTATGACGAACTCAGGTCTGATGAGGGGAGGGAAATGAGAAGCAGACGGCGCCCATCGGGTCCATCGTGTAGGAGGGTTGTCACAGTTGGAGATTAGGGTGTTGCACAGAGAGAGTTGTCACACAGGAGAGGTCGCACCAGAGAAGAGATTGACTGGAGGAGGTTGTCGCACAGGGAGGGCAACGCGCAGGTGGCTGTCGCACATGGGGATTTGGGTGGAAGGGGACCATCGTGCATGAGAGGTTGTGATGATGGAAGGGAGACATCGTGAGGGTGGTGGCGATGAAAATGGGATCCTTGTCGAACCCCTACCCCCCATGGGGGGTCAGAAGGGTTTTTTCTCCAAGAGAAAAGAGAGGGGATGAAGGGATCAGTTTAGGGAACCTTCTTGATACCATGTTAAAATGGAGGACCAATTAACCCAATACCCAATATTCCTCTTAAGATAGACCTTGAAGTTTATTTATAATCAATAATAAAGATCACATAATACCTCAAGTTTGATGTGAGACTTGACTCAACTTAACCTTTAACAAGAATTATGATGGTCCCAAATGCATGACTTTAAAAGGCACCATGTTGTTCATGTTTGTGTGACTTTAAAAGGAACCATGTTGGTCCTTGTCACATGATTTTAAAAGGTATGATGTGTCCCGTTAAGCGACACTGAACTGTGTGGGTTCTGATTCTCTTCACAGGGATACATAGAAAGCCACGCTCATGGGCCCAATCTTGACTCCACAACACCTACTACCTCCCTGGATGATGATAAATTTCAGAACACTAAGTTGTTTGGATTTAAACCATAGTGTAACCAACCAGTAAGGGAGAATATGAAGAACTTATGATACATATAGATGTTCACATCAATTCATGGTAATGATCATTCACTTTCACAACCAAGGTAATCGATATTGTTACTGGGAAGGATTTCACAAACATGTATTAAATCTAAGAGTCTCAGTCTAGTCATAAATACCCTCATGGGATGAGCCTATATCTCATCCTCTCGATCTCGATGCACAATTTAAAGTGTTGTTGGCACATTCCAACGACCACCTACCTTTGGAAAGTAGACTCGTATCTAAACAAAATGCGGGTGTGAAAACACATGGGGGGACAAATTTGTGAACCCAATGTGAAACCCTTTACTTGAGAAATAGATTAATTAACCATGTACTTTTACTTTTGACACTACATTGACAAGTTCCTTGTCTGTGGTTTTCCCATTTTATGATCTCCCTTCAATCCAAATGGAATCATCACTTGGTGCATCGACCAATGTTTGATTCCCTAGCCAAATTGGGGGCCACAAAAAATTGACCAAGGTACTTGTATGTTACTAGTAGGCGATAAGTTAGACATAAGCCTTGGTCTTTGTAATGTTCTATGCCTTTTTGGCCCGTTATTTTTCTAGTTTTGGTGGCTGGAGATGTTCGGTGGAGGTTTTGGGAGTTTTCAGTGGAGGCTGGAGGTGTAGAAAAACTGTTACAGGAAATACACATTGTGTAAAGTTTACACAACGTTAAAGTGGGGTTCACGGCTTGTGCAGGGCTGGTTCACGATGTGTAATAAATCGGGTGATTAATCCTTAGAGGTGATGTGTTTTTCGGTGGAACTTAAAATCATGAAATTACACGACGTGAAAGGGGATTACACGTCGTGTAAATCCCCTATGCAGTGCAGTTATAAAGTTTGGAGCGCTTGGGTTTCTCTCAAACCCTATGACCGCTCTTCCTTACTCTCATTTCGGACGAGTCCCAGACACCCCGTGAGGACCTTCAGCCCTCTCCTATTTCTTCGATCTGTTGGTTTTATTCCGTAGTTGATCTGTGGTGGGTTCTTCTCCATTTTCTTGTTGGTTTTCTTCCGTTCTTCTCTTTGGGATTCACTGCGGTGGTATTTTTTTTTGGTTTGGGGAGTGTGTCAGGTTGCGTTTTAATGGTATTTGGTTATGGTGTAGGTTGATATGCGTTTTCCCGCGTGCGTTTGAGGTTTTTGGGCATTTCTTCTTTGCCTTGTGGTGTATAATGAGTTGGAAAGATTCATTGAGGTAAGAAATCCCTTGTTTCTCTTTATTGTGTATCATGTGAGAGGAGTTTGCTTTTTTATCTATGAATTATGGTTGTGTTGTCTTAAACAAAAATAAAGAATTGATTAAATTGAAATTGAAAGGGTAAAGGGGTTTGATTCACATGTTTTTATGGCTTTGATATGATTGTGATATTGTGGATTGTATGGTCTTGATGCCCCACTAGAAATTATGCCGGTTGGGGGATTTGTTTGCGCTGGATGATATGTGATGTGACTGTTTCACCTGTTATGATTGTTGTGATATCACCCTAAAATGTAAATGAATTAATCACTTATATTTAGCTAATGAAATGGTTTTCCTAGGATTATGATTTGTGTGATAACACCCCTAAAATAAAGTGGAATTTGATAAAAGATCCTTGTTAAATCTGTAAATTGATCTTGATGTGTTGTGATGTGTGGTCGTTCTTGTGGGGGCAGTGATGTGCGGTTGATGTGTGGTTGGGTCCTGTGGGTCTGATGGTTTGGTTGGTTTTGCTTTTGGGGCAGTGAGGTGGTTTTTTTGGCCATGCATTTGGGGCGGTGAGGTGGTTTGTTTGTCCGTGCTTTTTGCGGCGGCAAGGTGGTTCGTTTGGCCGTGCTTTTGGGGTGGTGAGGTTTGGTTGTGTTGTGCGAGATGCTTGGGTCGTGATGGAATAAATAATTGGTTAATAATGTTTTAATGACATGGGTTGGTTTGGTTAATGGGGTGAAATTGTTAATAACTAAATAAATGATGGGTTGTGTGGTTAAATGTGGTTGATGTTAAATAATGGAATGAATTGGCTGGATAATGGGACTTGGTTGGAAATGTGAAATGGGGCTTGTGGCTTGTTATGTGGTGTTATGAATTTAAAGGTGGCAACAAAAGTGACGGTGTTGAGTTGGTTTTATTGTGAACCCATAGGTTGAGTTTGAGTGTTTGATACTATATATATACCTATATATTTTTTGTGATTTCTATATTCACCCTACCCACGTCGAGCATTATTTGCTAACACCCACATAGTTATGTTGGGGGGGCTTTTCCCAACATTCGGTGAGGACATATGGCTGTGTAACCACTCTTTTCCACCCTCTCTTCCAGACGAGGTAGGTATTGTACAGGTTTTGATGATTGGAGGTCTGTTAGTGCATTAGATGGTGGTTGTGATAGACCAGGGGTTTTTGGGCATGATGTGACCGTGCTTGTGGGGCGCTGACCTAGGTGATTTTGGGAGATATGTGATATGATTGTGCTCGTGGGGCAACTTCTGGTGGGGATCGTGCATAGTAGGAGGACACGAGATCGATGTCATACATGTTCACGATACCCTACCACTCTCATTATGATAGTGGTTGTGTTGTGGCCCAGGTGTTTTCAGGCAAGACATGTTGTGACCGTGCTTGTGGGGCGGCGAGCCCAGGTGTCTATGGGTGAGATGTGTTGTGACCGTTTTTGTGGTGCTATGTGGTATATAGAAGATATGAGAGTGCCAAGACGTACGATGTTGGGGTGTGAGGGTGACATACCAGCGGGAAAGTTGTGCGAGGTACCCTTATCATTGTGATTCTATTATATTATATTACTTGAATTGCGTTATTTGGTGAGTGTGCCTTGGTGATGTTGAGTTGGTTAGTATACCTGTTTAGGTGCTATTTGGTTATGTTGTTGGAGTTATGAACCTTGTAACCAAACTTACCATACCGATAACACTTTCCAGATCCCAATATACATTCCCCAAAATGTATTTTACCACACTTGGAACAATTTTTAGGGTTACCTTTATAATTCCTAGTTGGTAGCTTCTCCATTTCTTACGAACTTGATCGTTTCTTACTCTTGTCATCTTGTGGAACATAAGTGTTGAAAAAACCATTTCAAGATGCCGATTTAGAAGAATATTTTCCTCTTAGTGCCTTCCCACTACAGGTTCCTTGTTTCATCTATGAAAAACTATTCTAAATAAACTTACTTTAGATTAATCAACAAGGTGATCTTAAAATGATACATCATTTAAACTTAACTATAAAGTAAAATATTCTAAAAGAATGTTATTAACATTATCCTAACCTATAAAGTTTTCTAAACCCTCCCTTTATACCAACTATAAGGCCTTAACCTTAAACATTACATAATCTGGAGTTTTATTTAAGAATTTACTTTCTTTCACTTTTAAGATCTTTTTAGGTTTAGAGTTTTAGATAATTAGATCATAACTCATGATTTACAAAACCACATAATATAGAGTGGGAATTTCTAATTAGTATCCATTTTTCCATAATGTATTACTTTTAAAATAAAGCATGATTTATTTCATAAAAAAACTTTTTGACTTTCAACTTGGCTCCTCCCATTTCCTTAACTATCCTTAAAGTCTGTGAAAAACATTTTAAAACTTGGTATGTGCATAAAAATCTCAGTAAGGGATAAAAAAAAGGAGGAAAATTGTTAGTCCTATGAAAGCATGAAACCCCATGAAAACTTTGTCATAAAGTAATAATTTTCACCCTTGTAACGTCCCGGACCCGGGTGCCACGCAACGGGTGCCCCGAGCCTCATTCGCCATGTGACCTCAAGCGCATTTCCCCAAACGCCAGAGGCCACCGACTAGCAGTGAGGGCCCAGGTCTGATAATGGGGAAACTATGCCCTCATTTGTCAAAGTGTAGCGCAGCGGAATTTAAATAAAACATGCAACAACAGCGGAAGCAGTAAACCATACACAACTAAAATAAACTACAACAGTGGATATAACCAACAGTAGATAAATGATGATGCTACATGTTTCAAGTTCTAAGAAAACAGCCAGAACATGTTATACATCAATATAGTACAACAATTACAGAGTACAGCAAAACAAAGCAAAACAGCTGGCAGCGGCATCACGAGCCTAGGCTCGGTCTCATTCCCTCCTACTCCTCTGCAACAGTCAAGTACCTGTATAGGGACTCTTGCCCCTATCTACACCTGCAGCAACATAATCTGTTTGGGCCGAAAAGCGTGACCCAAACAGGGTGTGAGAAATATATCTCAGTAGGAACCCACCAAAGGCCCGTGCCCAACTGCGTGCTAACATGCAACAATAGTATGCAGTGGTAAAATGCAATAAAGTAAGCAGTACTAAAAAGTAACAACTACCAGTTATATTTCCATTTTTAATATTCATTTAATCCATTTAATATAAGAAATCACCACAGTGCATTTCTAAGTAAACAACTAGTGTCCTCAGACACGTAAACTTCTACCCTCGGGTAACGAGTATCCAACACAAGAATCTTCCCTCAGGCATAACAAATTTTTCCCTCAGGCATAGGTAGTGTCGCCCACAGGCACAGAATCAGCTTCCCACAGGCACGGAAGAAGTTACCCTCAGGATGAAATAACTACTGCCCACAGGCTAAATAGTACAGTGCCCACAGGCTAATCACAACAACGCCCTCAGGCTAAACAGGTAACCGGGACATGCCCAACAAATAAAAATGCAGTAAACAAGCAATTCCTATCAATGCAATTATACAATTACTACATTAAAGGCATACCCTCGAGTATCCTGGCCAAACGACTAAACAGTGAAACACACCCCCGGGGTGGTTCCGGATTCAAGAAATGATCCCAACCAGCATTTTATTATCACAATTTAATCACCTATGCAATTATAGGCATTAAATATAGCAACGACCTCAGCCACACGATACCCCAACATGGGTTCGTGGCACGAAAATGCACAAAACGCACGATAGTTGGAAATTTACACCAAGCCACCTACCTTATACGCCAATGAACGTTATACCCGAACGCCGACTCCAGAAACGCCCAAGAACGGTGTAGATCTGACAAAGAACAAAACCCATTCAAACGCAAATAACTTCTATTAGGGGAAGAATTGGTAAGAACCATACTAGGAGAGGAGAGGGCTTACCCGTGCGGTTCCAACGAGATTGTCCGAAGCCAAATCGGATTCCATACGAACACCCGACAGATCGTCAAAGGTTCGGCCATCCTCCTTGCTCCAAAACGGATCAAATGCCTCCTCTGCCAAATGAGGAGGCTACTGCCTATTTTAAGCTGAAAAAACAAAGTACACGGTGTGTACTTCTGAGTATATAGTGTGTACTTCTTTCATTTAACTAGTCCTCTGGCAGCACCTCCACACTGTTCATCCGTCGACATGAGTACACGATGTGTACTCCCGAGTACACGGCGTGTACTGTCTCCCAGCTGGCGGCTACTCCACCGCCTTACTGTTTAAGCCTACCGACTGACTACACGGCGTGTAAGGTACCACTACACAGCGTGTAGTCGGTTCCTACACCCTTCATAGTCGGCATGGCTACACGCCCCGTGTGCCCATCCCACATGGCCAAAAGTACACGGTGTGTGGAAAAGTACATGGCGTGTAGTTCCAAAATTTAGTATTTTTCCCCATTTTCCATATTTTCTCAAAAAAACTTAAGGAAAAGGAAAAAGAAGAAGCTTGTAACTCAAAACTAAGAACCGGGTTCTTACAAACTTCCCCCCTTATAGCAATTCGTCCCCGAATTACCCTTCCATGGGTGGCGAAGATAAAGCTCAGAACAGATCTGGACACTGAGCACGTACGTCGGCCTCCCGCTCCTAGGTCTCGTCCTGCAATCGGCCATGCTGCCATAGCACCCGTACGAGAGGAACTGACCAGCCTCGGAGAACCTTCATGCTCCTGTCAACAATACTAATCGGATGCTCCTCAAAGGATGCATATGCCTCCAGCTCAACCTCCTCAGGCTGAAAAACATGAGACGGGTCTGAATGATAGTGGTGCAACTGAGACACGTGGAAGACGTTGTGCATGGCTCGGTATCACTGCGGTAACTGCAATCGATAGGCAACCAGCCCGACTCTCTCTAGAATCTCGAATGACCCCACATACCTCGGTGAAAGATTACCCTATCCCCTGATCCGCTTGTTTCCCAGTCTCGGCGAAACACGTAGAAAAACCCGATCCACAACCACGAACTCCAAATGTCGTCTGCGGTGATCAGCATAAGACTTATGACGAGACTGCGCGGTAGCCATCCACTTCCGAATCAACTGGACCTGCTCGGATGTCTCCTGCACGAGTTTTGGCCCCAGTAAAGCTGCTTCACCTGCCTCTAACCAGCACAACGGGGAACGGCATGGCCTACCATATAAAGCCTCATATGGTGCCATCTCAATAATCGCCTGAAAACTATTGTTATAGGCAAACTCAACTAAGGTTATATGCTTCTCCCAAGAGCCCCCAAAGTCTAGGACGCATGCACGCAGCATGTCCTCAAGCACCTGTATCGTACGCTCTGACTGGCCATCGGTCTGAGGGTGGTATGATGTGCTCAGAAGAACCTGTGTACCCAGTTCCCTCTGAAAAATCTTTCAGAAACGAGACATAAAGCGGGCGTCCCTATCAGAAATGATAGAACGAGGGACCCCATGAAGACGTATGATCTTTGGGATATACAGCCTTCCGAGCTCGTCCATACTGAAGGTCTCCTTAATCGGCAAAAAGTGAGCTACCTTCATGAGTCTTTCCATAAAAACCCACACGGCAGTATTTCCTCTAGGTGACCTCGGCAATCCCGTCACGAAATTCATCGCGACATCATCCCATTTCTACTCTGGAATGGGTAAATGTTGTAACAGCCCAGCTGGCCTCTGGTGCTCCGCCTTCACCTGCTGACAGGTGGAACACCTCGTAACAAAACCAGCTATCTCTCTCTTCATACCCGGCCACCAGTACTGACGTCTCAAGTCACGGTACATCTTGGTAACCCCAGGATGAACTGTGCAAGCTGAAGCATGAAACTCCTATATCAGCTCCTCGCGTATATCCCCTGGAACCCATACTCGTCCATGGAAACACCAAACCTCATCATCGCCTATCGTCCAACCGGGAGGAGGGTCCTCACTTGCCACCGAATCCCGTAGAACTAGGCCTTCTAAATCCGATAGTTGTCTCATCCTCACTCTGTCCAGGAGGGTAGAAGTCACATCTAAAGATGAAAGATAAGTCTGCCCCTAACTGTCATGTACCTCCAAATGCATCTCATAGAACAAAGCCATGAACCGCCACTAACCACTGGCCTCCTGCACTGCCTGTATCTGAGTCTTCCTGCTCAGTGCATCGGCTATTGCATTACCTTTACCAGGTTTATAGGCAAGCTCAAAATCAAAGGACTGTAGGTACTCAACTCATCTCCTCTACCTCAGATTCAGGTCACGCTGAGTAGAAATATACTTGAGGCTTTTTTGGTCGGTGAAACCCACAAAATGATCTCCCAATAGATAATGTCTCCAACAGCGCAACGCATGAACAACTGCAACCAACTCGAGATCATGCGTCGGATAATTCCTCTTATGTGGCCTCAACTGCCGAGACCCGTATGCAACAACTCGGTCGCCCTGCATCAACACTGCTCCCAATCCAATCCCTGATGCATCACAGTACACTGTATAGCTCTTCCCCTAATCTGGGAGTATCAGGATCGGTGCTGATGTAAAACTTCCCTTCAGGTCCTAAAAAGATGTCTCGCGAGATTCTGACCAAACAAACTTCACCCCCTTCTTAGTCATACCCGTCAATGGTGCTGCTAAGCGGGAGAAGTCCTGTATGAAGCGTCTGTAGTAACCAGCCATCCCTAAGAAACTCTGTATCTCAAACACGTTCTTAGGCTGCTCCCAGGAAACTACTGCTCTCACCTTCTCTGGGTCTACTGTAACTCCTGCCTCTAAGATGATATGACCTAGGAAGTGAATCTAGTCCATCCAAAAGTGGCACTTTGAGAGCTTAGCATATAGTCGATGCTCTCTCAGTGTACTCAATACGATCTCAAGATGGGTGGCATGGTCGTGTCGAGTGTGAGAGTACACCAAGATGTCATCCACGAATACTACCACAAAATAATCAAGATACAGATGGAACACACGATTCATCAGAGCCATGAAAACTGTGAGCGTGTTCGTGAGTTCGAACGGCATAACCAAGTACTCGTACAAACCATATCTGCTCCGAAAAGCTGTAAGTGGAATATCTGATGGTCTCACACACAGCTGATGATATCCCGATCTCAAGTCAATCTTCGAGAACACTCGTGCTCCACAAAGCTGATCAAAAAGATCATCTATCCCCAGCAAGGGATATCCGTTCTTGACCGTCAACTGGTTCAGCTTCCGATAATCCACGCAAAGTCTGAGGGTACCATCCGCCTTCTTTGCAAAAAGGACCGGAGAACCCCAAGGAGAAGTACTGGGTCGGATAAATCCCTTTGCCAGTAACTCCTCTAACTGCCTCTTGAGCTCCTGCATCTCAGGTGTAGCCATCCTATAAGGAGGAATGGACACCGGTGCTGATCCTAGCACAAGCTCGATAGAGAAATACACCTCACGCACTGGAGGTAGACCTAGAAAGTCGTCCGGGAAGACATCCCTGAAATGATCAACAACTGGAGGGAAACCTGTCTGAAAAGTCCCCTGATCATCCAGATATAAGCTCACAATCTGGGTTGTGACTCCACCTCACCCCTGATGCTCTAGTCCAGCTCGACTCGCCTGAACATACCATTCGCCCTTGTATAGAAACTCTCCGCCCTCTGGTGACGTGAAACGCACCCTACGACGATAGTAGTCTACAAAGGCTTGAAAGGGAACCAACCAGTCCATCCTGAGAATGACGTCATAGCTCGTCATCTCTAAGACATAGAGGTCCCAAAGGAAGTGACACCCTCCAACCTCAAGGAGTCACTCCTTACTCTGACGCACACCAACCATCCTAGTCCCCAACGGAGTGTCTAGCGTCATGATATCAGAAGAAGAAGAAGAAACACCGAGCCTAAGGCTCTCCACAATAGGTGAAGATATGAAACTATGTGTAGCACCCGTATCAAAAAGCAGTGAAGATAAGACAAAAGCTACTATAATAGTACCTCTGATTGTAGAAGGTCCGGGATCCTGCTCCTGCTGGGTCTGTTGCACTGCATATGCCTGTCCAGTGTCGCGGCCCTGTGACACAGCCTGGCTACCCTGAGCTGTCCCGCCCTGTTGCCTCTGAGATCTTGGTGTCTGGCTACCACGTCCACGACCACCATCTCTACCTGTACACCCTGACGTATTCCAATTCCCTGACTGGTAAGAAGCCACTGGTCATGCTCCTGCACTCGGAGTCTACACAAAACCCCTCTACTAGCCACTGATGGAAACGCCCTGCAAAAGCGCTACAAATGACCCATCTTGTCGCAAGCTCGGCACTCCACTGGGTCTCGTGGACACTGCGGTCTCTTGTTCCCCTCTCTACCACACTGGTGGCACATAACCTAGCCACCTGAAGCATTATTCTGACTGGTATTGCCACCCTGAGAGAATTCCATCTGTCTCTTCCTCTTTCCAGAAGAAATAACACCAGTAACTGGTGCTGAACCACCCTAGCCCACACCACTCGATTCCCGCAGGTTCCTCTCTGTAATCAACGCCTGGTTCACAATCGCGTGTACAGTAGGCAACCTGAAAACATTTACCAGCGCTCAGATGTCATACTGAAGACCATCCTCAAAACTTCTAGCTATCAACGTCTCATCACCCACCAGCACGGGTGCAAAACACTGAAGCTTTGTAAAACGAGCAGAATAGTCCATCACCGACATAGCGCCCTGCTGCAGATTCATGAACTCTCGAGATCTATCTGCCCGCAGCGTCTCGGGAAAAAAGAAGTCATAGAAGACTGCCTGAAAATCTTCCCACGCCATGTCTCTGTGATGCTCTGACTGGGTGGTAACATCCCACCACCTCTTGTCGGAATCACGCAGCATGTAAGTCACAAGCTTGACCCTCCACCCTGGAGGTGTCTCAAGATGCTCGAAAATAGTTTGCATCGATCCTAGCCAAGACTCCGCAGCCTGTGGTCTGTCATCCCCTAAAAACGTAGGCGGATGCTACTGCTGAAAGATACGAGTCAGCTCAGCCATAGATGTCTCAGCCTGCGGTGCTCCCTGAAAGGTCTGCATGAACCGCATAAAGCCCTCACGGAACTGCGCCTCTGCGCCTGTGTCCGGTATAGCAGTTGGCACCACATCTGGCTCTACTGGAGGATCAACTAGTAGCTCATGGCCCACCATCTCCGGAGTATAAGTGTCGCTGCTCTCTTAGCGAACAACCCGCGGTCGTCTAGGCGGCATGACACTTCAGGGTCAAAAGCACGCCTCAGATTCAAGATTATTATGACCGAAAAGTGAAGGAACCACAAAGGAAACAAGAGGAAGAAGGCATTCAAAATTTAAAAAACAAGACTACACGACGTGTACACTGACTACACGACGTGTACTTGACTTTCGTTCCCCTGCCCAGGTCCTTCTACATGGCTTCCGTTCAACAAAAACTACACGGCGTGTAAATAATCTACACGGCGTGTACGGTGTTATTTCCCAACTGCCTGTGTCGTCTGTGACATGGCCGACTACTCGGCTTAACACTACACGGCGTGTTACACCCGCACAAGTCGTGTACACCATCCCGTTTCCCAGCCACATGGCTAACACCACACGGTCTGTCCTCAGACAAGACTACACGAAGTGTCCCAACGGTACACGGCGTGTTCAGGGAGAGGTGACACCAGCCCGTGTTGTTAGTTACACGGCCGAGTCCCCAGGTCACACTACACGGCGTGTTCATCATTGACACGGCATGTTCTGTACAGGAGTTCAGCGACCCGTGTTGTTAGTTACACGGCCGGACTCCAGGTCACACTACACGGCGTGTACAAAAGCTACACGACGTGTTTTACCCAAGCCTTTTCCTACCCCGTGTCGCCGCCCACACGGTTTGTGACACGGGAAGAGACTACACGGCATGTACTCAGGGTACACGGCGTATACTCAAAAAGTTTATTTTTCTTCTCGAACATAAGAACATACACGGCGTGTATAAAAATACTACATGGCGTGTATACTGGGTTTTCAGATAGTATGCCCCAAAAACTTCCCTGGAACCCAGAAAATACTGAAACCAACACCTAAGTGTCAAATTCCAACCTGTGGGGGCCCATACTCCCCATGAATCAAATTTTGACATCTTATATGTGTTATAACCAATAAACAGTCAATGATCCACCAAATTTCGGTCAATGGGGGCACATACTCCCCAAAAACCAAAGTTTGGCATCCATTCTATAAACAGGCTCACAGCAGGTATTTTTATCAAGCAGCTATCACAACAGCATGCTTCTCTAGCACAACAACTATCACAACAACATGATATTTCTAATGCACCTACATGACATGGAAACTATGCATGGCATGTGATTTCTAGCATGTGCCTATATGATGCATGCGACGGTATACCCTCATCTCATCGGGTTGCAACTAAAAAGAACCCATAGATAAAATATAAACTGCACAATATCAAAGTGCGTCACCCAACGGTGAAAACATATCAACTGTAAAATTTGCAAAATCAAAAGAATTGAAAAATACGAGGTAGAATGGCTTTTCCCTGTACACGGGTTAGCTACGCCCGGGCAAAGCTTATTACCAACTACCGTTCATCTTATCCCTGACTACGACTCCAAACAGTAAGTCAAAGAAAAGAACCGCTTTGATACCACTTTGTAACGTCCCGGACCCGGGTGCCACGCAACGGGTGCCCCGAGCCCGGTTCGCCACGTGACCTCAAGCGCATTTCCCCAAATGCCAGAGGCTGCCGACTAGCAGTGAGGGCCCAGGTCTGATAGTGGGGAAACTATGCCCTCATTTGTAAAAGTGTAGCGCAGCGGAATTTAAATAAAACATACAACAACAGTGGAAGCAGTAAACCATACACAAATAAAATAAACTACAGCAGTTGATATAACCAACAGTAGATAAATGATGATGCTACATGTTTCAATTTCTAAGAAAATAGCCAGAACATGTTATACATCAATATAGTACAACAATTATAGAGTACAACAAAACAAAGCAAAATAGCTGGCAGCGGCATCACGAGCCTAGGCTCGGTCCCATGCCCTCCTACTCCTCTGCAACAGTCAAGTACCTGTATAGGGACTCTTGCCCCTATCTACACCTGCAGCAACGTAATCTATTTGGGCTGAAAAGCGTGACCCAAACGGGGTGTGAGAAATATATCTCAGTAGGCACCCACCAAAGGCCCGTGCCCAACTGTGTGCTAACATGCAACAATAGTGTGCAGTGGTAAAATGCAATAAAGTAAGAAGTACTCAAAAGTAACAACTACCAATTATATTGCCATTTTTAATATTCATTTAATCCATTTAACATAAGAAATAACCACAGTGCATTTCTAAGTAAACAACTAGTGTCCTCAGACACGTAAACTCCTACCCTCGGGTAACGAGTATCCAACACAAGAATCTGCCCTCAGGCATAACAGAGTTTTCCCTCAAGCGTTGGTAGTGTCACCCACAGGCACAGAATCAGCTGCCCACAGGCATGAAAGAAGTTTCCCTCAGGCCGAAATAACTACTACCCACAGGCTAAATAGTACAGTGCCCACAGGCTAATCACAACAACGCCCTCAGACTAAATAGGTAACCGGGCCATGTCCAACAAATCAAAATGCAGTAAACAAGCAATTCCTCTCAAGGAAATTCTACAATTACTACATTAAAGGCATACCCTCAGGTATCCTGGCCAAACGGCTAAACAGTGAAACACACCCCCGGGGTGGTTCCAGATCCAAGCAATGATCCCAACCAGCATTTTATTATCAAAATTTAATCACCAATGCAATTCTAGGCATTAAATATAGCAACGACCTCAACCACATGACACCCCAACATGGGTTCGTGGCACGAAAATGCACAAAACGCACGACAATTGGAAATTTACACCAAGCCACCTACCTTATACGCCAACGAACGTTATACCCGAACGCCGACTCCAGAAATGCCCAAGAACGGCGTAGATCTGACGAAGAAAAAAACCCATTCAAACGTAAATAACTTTCGTTAGGGGGAGAATTGGTAAGAACCATACTAGGAGAGGAGAGGGCTTACCCGTGCGGTTCCAACAAGATCGTCCGAAGCCGAATTGGATTCCAGATGAACACCCGGCGGATCATCAAAGGTTCGGTCATCCTACTTACTCCAAAACGTCTCAAATGCCTCTGCCAAATGAGGAGGATACTACCTGTTTTAAGCTGAAAAAACAAAGTACACTGCGTGTACTTCTGAGTAGTCAACGTGTACTTATTTCATTTAACTGTTCCTCTAGCGGCACCGCCACACTGTTCATCTGTCTACATGAGTACACGGCATGTACTCCCGAGTACACGGCGTGTACTGTCGCCCAGCTGGCGGCTGCTCCACCACCTTACTGTTTAAGCCTGCCGATCGACTACACGGCATATAAGGTACCACTACACGGTGTGTAGTCGGTTCCTACACCCTTCGTCACCGACATGGCTACACGCCCCGTGTACCCATCCCACACGGTCGAAAGTACACGACGTGTGGAAAAGTACACGGCGTGTAGTTCCAAAATTTAGGATTTTTTCCCATTTTCCATATTTTCTCAAAAACACTTAAGGAAAAGGAAAAAGAAGAAGCCCGTAACTCAAGACTAAGAACCAGGTTCTTACAAGCCTTAAGAAGTAGTAAATACTTTCCTTTGAAAATAAGATCACTAATTGCATTTTTTTAATCAAAATATTAACATAAAAAATATAACAATCATAGATAACACATAAAGGTATCTTGGGATATAATTATACTCGAATGGAATAACCATGTGGCCGACTTTTATACATGCCATTCTTACAAATGGAATAACCATACGGTTGACTTCCATACCTAATGTATTAAAGGGCTATCATGGACCCACCCATCGTTGGTTTATCACGAAACCACCAATAATTGGTTTATCATGTAACCATCTGTAAAATGTATAAGTACCATTATATAATCATAACACATAAAAGCTTGAAATTTTCAAATTTTCACTCTTAAAATTTCATTTTCACTCATAAGAAAACATTTCAAGTTATTGAAATAATCAGTCCATTTTCAAAACCCATTTTCAACAAAAAAAATATACAAATAAGGTAAATAGTGGTTTATTTTTTATTTAAAAACATAAATGCTTGTATATTAATCCAAATATCAAATAATGGTCATGACGACGGAGAAGTTTTTGTCACCGTATACATTAAAAAGAACATTCCTTTTGTCGTTTGTAGAGAAAGTCAAACATTCTGTACAGAAAATATAAATTTTTTCTTTTTTAAAAACCTTTGAATGAAATTAAAAATAGATATAAAATTTCCTTTATAATAATTTTATATCCATATAAATAAACATATAAAATAATATCAAAAATATTTATTTTGAAATAAAGTCTTTAAACATTCAAAGTGTCCCATACTACTTTGAAACATTTGAATCATAAGCCCTATGAAAGAATAACATTTTAAAAAAATTAAATAATATGAGAATAAATAAATTCATGATATGATATGTCAAAGGGGCTGTATATACACCTCATAAAAGAAGGTAGGTGTGTGACATGAAAATATGCCTCAATGAAAGGAGATTGAGACAAAGTTCCTTACTTTGAGTCTGACTCGTCACGTACAATCTTTATATTCCTGAATAATAAACTTATGTTAATTATTTACTTGTTTGATAACCTTTTTCAAGTTTATTATTCCCTTTATATCACTTGTTATCATGTTATAACAATTACTTAATTACTTAAGTTTATGTCTGATATTTGGTTCATAAGTCCAAAATGACTTTTATCGGTTGACTGTTGTCAAAGTGTACATTATTCCATTATGTCTAGAATAATATTCATGAAATAATAATAATTATTATATACCAATTATAATTTTAAATTCATCCATTAATTATGGTTATGAAAAATGAACTGTGTTACAGTCATTGAGACGGTAGGGCGTACGTACGCATGAGTAACGTTTATATTTTTCAATTATCATTATAGAAAGAAGGTAAGTATCATTTTATCTTTAAATAATGATAATAATATAATTATTATAATATTAATCATTTAAATATACTTATATATATCATTCATGTGATGTGGTGATGAAAAACGAATCATATCGCTGCGTGGAGGTGATAGTTCACATGTACGCATGAACTACGTTATCATTTTTTTGTGCATGGAAAGGTAAGAAAATAAATGATATATTATCTTTTCATGATGATAAATATGTAATTAATATCATATATAATCATTAATTATATCATTATAACCAATCTTGAGAGATGGTGATGGAAAAAAATTATATTGGTCCATGAGGCGGTAATCCGCCATACACACGAACGATAACTTATTCTCCCATTTGGTGGAAGTGGAGATGGATTTAGGTGATGATATTAACAAAATAACATGTAATAATATTTATGATATTTTATTTATTATTTAATCATGGTTTAATAAGATTTTAAGGATTTTGAAGAAGAAGAAAAACATAAAACACTTAATTAAAAATGACACCTCTTTAGAATTCCTTCGTTGCTTGATACCTTAAGACCACTAAGGGTGGTGTTCTGCATAAACTAATACCTCTAGAATGTGGTGAGGGATTATATTAAGGTATTTGGATAGATCTTGGTTTAACTAGATATGTTTTTAAGTGTGAATAAAATAGAAGAAGATGTGCCCATTTATAAGAGAGGGGAGGGGCACTCTTGGAATTTCTCAAAATATTAAATTAATATAAATTAAATTTCTATTTAAAATGGATAAAAACTGATTTATTTATAATATATGATGATTATGGGTATAAATTAATTCATCAAATGAAAATTAGACATATTTTGACTATTTTTTAATCCTTATCTTTTAGTTTTAACCCTTATTTAACCATTTTAACTCTTGTTGTGACAACATGAATATTTACTCTTTAAGGGTTAACACAATTATTATAAAATAAAAAAAGACCCATAAATGAATCATGGATGAAATTTTTAACCTTATCCCAATAATTTTGATGAATTTTATATTTTTAATAATTTTATATGATTTAATAAAATATTATTTATTTTAAAATGTCATTAATGTTGATTTTGACACTATTCATTACTTTGACTTTTAAAAAAATCAATACAACAAGATAAATTCAATAAAAATATTCTAAAACATCACTAACATGTAAAATTAATCTAGAAAATTCTTTTATGACATTAATTATCTCAAATTATATTTATTTTAATAATTTTAATATCATTTATTTATTTTTTCCATTAGTTGAATAATTACTACATCATCATTGTATAATTATTTAAGATAATTATTTCTTCACTAAAAATTAAAAATAAATTTTCATGATGAATATAAATCTTCTATATTTAAAATTATTATTTATAGTCAAATATATCTTCTAAATAACCACATATTAAAAATGTAATACTTATTAAAAACATTAGTATGACAAGTTTGACTTTTCTTAAAATGTAACACTAGAAGGGGATTAAAGTCATACAAGTGGCTTCAAGAGGTCATAAATTTGGCCTAAGGACAATTTTGGTAGAAATATACTCATAAAATAAATTGTGACAGATGTTAAGGTAATTTTATGATATTTATAATATTATTTTTACCGTTAATTACATGATTTACCCTTAACTGTGGTAATAAAAATTACTAAGTATACTATTCATATTATACAAAAATAAAAGGGACCTATTAACTAAATTTGGACCTTATGATTCCAAATATAGAATCAATTTTTCCAAATTCAAATAAAATATTTTGCTAAAATTATTTTAAAATTAATCTCAGACAGGGTTGGAAAACGAGTTTTTAAAATGAAAATGTTAAAAAGTTTGAAATATTTTTATATCCAAATTTAATATTAAAATTATTCCAATAACATAAATTGGATTAATAGATGTATAATTTATATAATTTTACTTTAAAACTAATTTAAATTATAATTTAATGTTATAAATTATTTAGATGAAAATATAGTTTTTAATTAAAATGCAATATTTTTCACTATTCATCAAAAAATGAAATTTATTAGAAAAATACCAAAAAATCAACCAAAGTAAATTTTAATATTTCACTTTAAAAAATTAAGTTTATTTTGTTAAATAAAATTTATAAAAGTGTCAAAATTTAGTTTTAAAACAAGTGTGTCATTAAAAGGCCACAAAATCGTTTTTTTAGAAAAATACATCTTTTATGCGTAAAATTAGATTTGTTCTTATATAATGTTTAGAAAACACATAGGATGAATGTTAAAAATTAGATTGAATGTATTATATATATATATATATCATTAATATAATCCAACAAGAGTGATTTGTTTATTTTATTGGTATAAAACACACTTGTGTGCATTTAAAAAGTTTTTTAGAAAAATATTTCCTTTTATTTTCAAAATGGTTTTATTTTTATTTATAATTAATTGGTCACTAAATAATTCATTATATATAGATGCGTAAACCATATTTTTATAATTCAGTTAATCTTATTCATACCCGTTATTCTAACAGTAAGGTTATACCAGTAACATTTAAATAATAATATTTAGTTGTTCATTTAAGCTCGATGTGACGTATCTTGTATACTATCAAACATAGTATTTCCTTTTAAAAACTCAGGATGTTACACGTTTCATTCAAAGAGAAGAGTAAAATAACCCCCCTTTCTCCTGTGGACGTAGGCACACTGTTGAACCATGTAAATTCTTGCATTCTTCTATTTTTCTCTTCTATTTTGTGTGTTCTTTGTCACCTAGAACTATCGTTGCCCCAACAAAGTGGTATCAAATTCACTTGGGTTGGAATGATGATGGTGCAAAGAAGTTTTTCAATGATCAAAATATTGAAGGTGGGTAGAATCAATTTTTAAAGCTATATTCATGAAGTTTTTGTCAAGATGGTTCAAACAGTGTAAACGATGTTGAAAACAGAGGTCAAGAAAAGTCGGTAGATGCAGTCAAATTTCGGGTCAAACCCTGGGTGCTATAGTCACCCCCTTATTGGAGAAGACAACATTGTTCATGTCGACGATGGCTTTTTAGTGAGTTTTCTGGTGACTATTCTGGTGATCCATGTAAATGCCACATAATTGATCGATCTAGATCATTGAAACTGTTTTGACTATGTCTTGACCAATCAGAGTCCATTTTCAGCGATTTAGGAGTCATTTCCAGCTTTTTTGACCATGTCGGTCACATTTGTACAGTTAGATTTTTGAGATTCTCACTGCATCAATGGAATAAAATATTAGTAATGTGATTAGACTCGCTACTTTTAATTATGCCATCTGGAATTCCAAAATAGAAATCTTTTGTACATTAAAGATTTTTGTAAGATCATAGTAGTGGCTATTAAACCTATTATAGAGTCATCAGATAAACCAATAGATGGTGATAAATCTAGTGAGAAGACGTCTATTAGTACCCCCACCAATTGATGCAAAGTGGGTCATGATCAATTGGAAATGTGCTGCCCAAATTAGGTAGTAGATCGATAAGACCATCTTTCAGAATTGTACCAACAAACACGATGCTTTTGTCCTATGGAAAAAATTGGAAAAGATGTATACAAGAACAACTACACAAAATAAAGCAAACTTGATACGTCGACTTGTTAGCTTGAAGTAATGGTACAAGAACAACATATCAGAGCATACAAGCAAGTTCCAAGGTATTTTTGATCAATTTAATCCCCTAAAAATGATGGTTGATGATGAGTTGTAGGTGATGTTGATGTTGAGTTCTTTATCGAAGACATGAGACACACTAGTTGCGCCAACTGACACTTCAGCTCCAGATGGAAATCTAACTATATAAATGGTTAAAAACAAAACATTAAATGAAGAGTCTCAATGGAAGAACAAGGGATATACACATAAATTAGAATCTCTTAACACTGAAAGATAGGGGAAATAGAAATGGCAGGGAAGAAGCAGAGGGAGAGAACCCTGAGACCAAAGGCTGCAAATGAGGAAACGATCGAGATATGACTTGAAGTACCACCACTATTTCAAACCTAGACACTTCATCCAGGAGTGTTAGAAGCTGACAATAGAGTAGAGGAACCAGAAAGGTAAAACCTAAAATAACAATTGTGGAGTTATTAATGAAGAGATCATTATAGTTCAGGAAGATAAATATGTCAACCTTATAAGCCATGAGTCAATACGGGTGGTTGATTCAAGCGCCTCCTGCCATGTCACAACTAGATGATATTTATCATCATCTTACACTTCAGATATTTTCTGATATGTGAAGATGGGAAGTGATGATGCATCCAAAATCACTGGTATTGGTAACATTTTTATGGAGACTAATTTTGGATGCAATATACTATTGAAGAATATGAGGCGTGTTTATGATATTCATCTCAATATGATATCGACTAGAATGTTTGATGATGGTAAATAAGTCAGTTCTTTTGATGATAAGAAATGAAAGCTTACTAAAGGTAGCATGATAATTGTTAAAGGAAAAAAAGATGCATCTCTTTATCTTATATATGTCAGACCATGTGGATAAGTCAATGCAACCATAAAAGAGGTTTCTGAAAAATTTTAGCACAGGTGGCTCGATCACATGAGTGATGGAGGAATCAAAATTCTCTCTGAGAAATATCTCTTGCTAGAAATAAAAGGTACACATTTAGATACTTGTGTTGATTGCATCATTAGAAAACAACACAAAGTATCATTTAGTGGTTATTTACCATCCAAAAAAGTGAATGTTTTAGATTTAATTCACATTGATGTTTGCATTATGAAATGACAGGTGCTATTTATTTTGTTACCTTTATAGATGATCATTCTAGAAAAGTGTCAGATTTTGCTTTGAAAACTAAGGATTAAGTCCAGGGTGTTTTCAAACAGTTTCATGTGAAGGTGAAAAGTGAAACAGACAGACAATTAAAGTGTATGTGAGAAAACAATGGATGAGAGTATTATGGTCCATTTGAGGATTACTATAGGAGTTTCAACATCGGGCTGAAAAAATCAGTACTGAAGATGCATCAACATAATGGTGTTGCTTAGAGAATGAACAAACAATTTCCAAGTGAGTTAACTGCGTACTCTCAAATGAAAAGCTACCAAACACCATGTGGGGGGGGAAATGAGGACCGTAATTGATATTATCAACCTTTCTCTATCAATTGCACTGAACTATGATGCTCTCGAAAGGGTTTGGATAAGTAAAGATGTTTTATATAAACACTTGAGAGTATTTAGCTGTAGGGCATTTGTTCACATCCTGGAAGATGGGATGATGAAGCTAATTGGAAAAGGAAAGCAATGTATCTTTTTAGGATATACTTATGAGGAGTTTGGTTACTGAATCTAGGATCCTATCAGTAGGAGGATTGTCATAAGCAGAGATGTGATGTTTCTTGAAGATCAGTCGATTGAAGATTTTGAGAAGCCAGAAAATGCAAAGAAGTTGCAGTCTGGGAATATTTCAGTCAATCTAGAACCAGTCTCACCACCATCAGTTATAGCTAGTGCAAGAGATATTCGTGACACCAATGATACATCACTATCATGTAATATGTCTTCATCTGCTAATATGTCACCATCGTATGATATTCCAAAACAGATTCCCCTCGAAGTGCGGTTGAGGAGATCCACCAAAGAATGACAACTGAGTCGTAAATACTCACTATATGAGTCTATGATACTCACTAATAGGGTAGAGCCGTATGATTATGATGATGCGGTCAGAAATCAGCAGAAGATGGAATAAAAAAAAGTCATGAAAAATGAGATGAGATGAGATCCTTGCACGAGAACCGTATATTTGATTTGGTAGATATCACATGGAAAAAGGCACTCCATAACAAGTGGGTGTACAAAATCAAAGGAGAAGTTGGTAGCTCACAACCATGCTACAGAGCCGGAATGGTCATTAAAGGATTTAGTCAAAAAAATGTATTGATTTTGTTGAAGCTTTTTCTCCTATGAAAAAAATGTCTTATATTAGAGTTGTTCTTGAATTGGCGGTTAGTCTGAACTTGAAGATTCAATGGTTGGATGTAAAGACAATGTTCTTACACGATGATCTTGGTGATGAGATTTACATGAAGAAACCATATAGATTTCATGTGAAATCTAAAGAAAACCTGGTATGCAAACTTAAGAAAAGTTTATATGGTTTGAAACAAACATTGAGACAATGCTGTAGGAAATTTGGCTCATTCGTGGAGAAAAACGAGTACACGATGACGACTGCTAATAAATACATTTTCATCAAACAATTTTATGATGGTGATTTCATTATTCTGTTGTTTTATGATGATGATATGCTCATTGTGGGCAGAGATATCATCAAGATTGATAAGTTGAATATAGAGTAAAAGTCTTCTAGAACGAATGAATTAAGAGAAGCTACACAGATTCTTGGTATGATGATTACTCACAACAGGAGGAATCACAATATTTGGCTATCTTAGAAACAACACATTGAGAAGGTTCGTGAAAGGTTCAGCATGGACAAGACAAGACAAGTTAGTACCTGTGAGTCATTTTAGGCCCACGACTAGTTATAACCCATCAACTGAATATGAGAAAGAATAAATGAAGAAAATTCCTTACCAGTCAGCAGTTGACAGTGTTATGTATGCCGTGATCTGTACCCGATCAGATATTGCTCACGTTGTTGGCTTTGTGAGCAAATTCGTATTAAATCTAAAAAATGAGTGTTGGACAATGATCAAATGGATATTAAGGTATCTCCAAGGCACATCCAGTCATTGTTTTATGTTTTGAAAATGATAAACCTATTTAGAAAGGACACACAAATGCAGATGTGATTGGATATGCAGACACGGTGAAACTTGTATCTTGATACCTGATATCATTTGCAGGGGGGAGCAGTCATATGACAATCACGACTTCAGAAAGTGTGTTGCATTGTCCACCATATGAGCAGGGTAAACCACAATCACTAAAGGTTGTAAGGAGGTGTTGTGGATGATGTTTTTTACTAGAGTTGGGACGAAGTTAAGATAATTAAATTCTTTACAATGATAGTCAGCACATTGTTCATCTTACCAGGAACCCGACATTTCATTCAAGATCTAAACACATCGGCGTGCAATATCACTGGATCTGTAATGCATTGGATGAAAAATTGTTGAGAATTAAGAAAATCCACACTAATGATATCGGGGTAGACATGATGATAAATGCTCTACCAAAAAAGAAAATAAAAGTTTGCATAAAAACCATATGTCTAGCTTGCTTACACCCAAATTGAATCCGAGGAGGAGTTTTGCGGGTGCGGAAGAATTCAAGGGTTGCACATCTCATCTTTTAAACGAGATCACATCGAGTTTTTTTTTATACATTTTTTTTTAATTTTTTTTGAAAATACATCTAGGTTAAAAAAATTTATTTTTTTACCCCCCAAAGGCGGCACCTGGTGTGCCGCCTTTGGGGGTTTTTCCACCCAGAGCAAGGCGGCACATGGTGTGCCGCCTTTGCCCAAAAATTAACCGCAAAGGCGGCACACCAGGTGCCGCCTTTGCATAAATATTTTTTTTAAAAAATTTTTATTATTTATTATTTTGTTTTGTTATATATATATATATAACAAAACTTTTCAGCAGAATTTTTCTGTTATTTAATATCCAGCGGTTCTGCCATTACAGCAGTCTGGATTCTGACTGATACCCTCACCAAGGACTCCCTTTTATAAGGGGGTTTGCCCTGAAAACCATACTGCATTTCCGATGTGGGATTCTGGTTCTCCTTTTCCTGCACAGTACATTCTGCATTTCCAATGTGTGATTCTGTTTCAAGTACGCGACTTTGAAAGACTATAAAACATAAACTATAAGACCAATATAAATAAAACTTTAAACACTGATTAAAGTTATAAGAAATAGTTGAAAACAAAAATAATTTCATAAAAAATGTTGATACAAATTAATTTATAAGCTTTCAAAACCACCTACTTGAAACTTAAACATATTTCAAGTACGTGACTTTGAAAGCTTATAAAAGATAAACTATAAGACCAATACAAATGAAACTTTAAACATTGATTAAACATATAAGAAATAGTTGAAAACAAAAATAATTTCATAAAAAATGTTGACCAAAAACAATTTATAAGCTTTCAAAACCATTAATATGAAACTTAAAAATGTTTCAAGTTCCCAACTTTGAAAGACTATAAAACATAAACTATAAGACCAATAGAAATGAAACATTAAACATTGATTAAAAATATAATAAATAGTTGAAAACAACAAAAATTTCCTAAAAAATGTCCATAAAAATTAATTTATAATATTTCAAAACCGTCTACTTGAAACTTAAAAATGTTTCAAGTACGCGAGTTTGAAAGACTATAAAACATAAAATATAAGAACAACATAAATGAAACATTAAACATTGATTAAACATATAAAAAATAGTTGAAAACAAAAAGAATTTAATAAAAAATGTTGATAAAAAATAATTTATAAGCTTTCAAAACCGTCTATTTGAAATTTAATAATTTTTCTAATGCGTGACTTTGAAAGACTATAATTATATTATTAATTAACTAATGGTTAATTATTACTCAATAATTATTACTTATATAATGATTATTTAGTTAATTATTAATATAACTATTAATTATATATATAAAAAAACTCCCATCACATCCCATGAAATTGTAATATTGAAAAAAAAAAAAGGCTTCCTGTAACAATTGATCCCCCCGATGTTTCGTCTGGAGAGGAGTAACGCCTCCAAATCGCGATCCTCCTACGTTTCATTTGGTCGTCTGCCCGCTGCCCCAACAGTATCGTTTATCCGCCCACAGTCTAAACCAATAACATTCGACGAAATTCATTAAAATCTGGCCCATATCCATTTGCGACGATAGCGCGAAGCACACGGACGCGCAGAGGGAGCGCAGTGAGACAAGCCGAAGCTGCCATGCTTTCTTCGTCTCCTCGGCTGCCTCTCCTGCATGTATCTTCACGGCAGCCGTATCTGTCTTATCAGTTCCAACTTCATTTTCTTCGGCGTCATTGTTCATCTTCTCGTTTCCACTCCAGAATTCATGTGAGGTCAGCGGTTGCACTGGAATCGGTTCGTTCCATCCAACCTTTTCCAAGTCTCTTCATCCAGCAGGCCTATATTTTATTTCGATGAATTATCTATGATTGTTTTTGTTGAATTTGCGGGCCCTTCTTATCGCTGCAACGTATGAACCAACATACCTGCTAACGTTGGAAGCAAATACGATAATACAAATTTACGAACAGTTGAACGAAAGAAACACTGAATTTTTCTAATTTTCTAACGAAATACAAAACAGAAGAACTCTCAGCCTTATACGATACAAAAGCAACGCACACAACACCCATGCACTTCCGTTTTTCTTCTCTTACACAACAATGACACCCCACTTATTTATAAATAGAAAGTGGCGTGACCCATACTATAATAATACCAGCAAACCAACAGCGTGCATATTTCTTCATTAATTTCTTCAACCCACGCAGAACAACCTGCTTCAAAAATTGGCATGCTTATTCTTATAAACTGTGGACTATGCTTATTTAGTCAATTTAATATTCAACATCAGCATTCCTTTAAATTGATTTTGAAATAACGACAAGCATTATCTTCAATTTTTCAAATTCACATGCTTTGAACGGCTTTACAAAAGTATCTGCAACTCGAACCTTAGATTTACCAAACTCATGCTCTATTTCTTCAGTCTACAGATACCTGATATTATCATGATTGCTTCTTCCATGGTGAATTGGATTTTTAGTTGGTGTGATAGCCTACTCAGCAGCAAAGCACAATTATTTTTGGAAATTCTTGCTCCCCCTACAACCCATCAAGTAATCTCCGATTCCAAATTGTTTGACATGTTGCAGATGCGGCTGCCATGCATGCAGCTTCTGCATCTGGTAATGCTATCACCTGTTGCTTTTTTGAAGAACATGAATAAACTCCCTTCCTCCATGACATGAAACGCAGTTGGAAATGTGTTTTCTAGATTCAACATCATTGACCCAATCAATGGATGCATTGAAATCATTAGATTTCCCATAAAAAAGTACATGTTTTCAATCACCACTAACATATCTTAAAATGCGCTTTGCTACACACGAGTTTTATTTATATGACCTCTCTATAAAACGACTGCCTTCACATGGGCTTATGGTTGTTCATCAAAAACTCATTCTCGACGGATTCCATGAAAAAAATGCTATCTTCACATTGATTTGATGGATCTTCCACCTTTTTTGTGCTGCAAGGACTGTTATTGGCCAAACTTTATTCATCCCAAAGACCGCTGCAAGTTTATCAAAGTAGTCAATTCTGGGCTTCTGCTCATTGCCTTAAAATCACCCACATGACTCTATAGTGATCTGCCTAACCACCAGGCTTATGCTCTTTGTAAACCCATTTAGCACAATGTTTTTTTTACCAAGTAGTAAAGTCATCAATTTTTGTGTATCATTATTTTCCACGGAATGAATTTGATAATCTACTTCTTGCATCTGTTGTTTACCATTAATCGTACCTTCATAGGAAATTGAGTCACAATTCATCAATGATTGTGTTATCACTATCATTACATGACATGTTCACATGATTTGCAAGTGAGCTGGCATCATTCTTATTTACTAGGAAGAAAGTTTTTAGTGTTTCCCAACATTGATTCATCTTCTATGATGGCTTGTTTCTCTTGTACACCATTTTGTTTCCATGTTCTAGCTCCATCTTCAATAAATTGAACGCTTCCACTCATGATTACTTCCTTTGTTAATGAATTTTGTAATTTGTATCCCTAGCATCATTGTTGCCAATGAAAATGCACCTTTAGTTCTTGTCACCGATTTTCCTTCTCCGTTTATCTGTAATATGAGGATATGCAATACACTCAAATACACATAAGCAATAAAAATTTGGTCTATTACTACTGCAAGCTTCTTCAGGTGTTCTTCCAAGAACACTTTTTTGTTGGGTACTTGTTTAACAAAAATGCAGCACAAACAACTTATGCCCTAAAAGGTTTTTACAGACCTTTAAATTTTGGAAAACATTTGTTCGTTTAAAAAAGCGTTCTATTTTTTCCTTTCATCTGCATCAGTTTTCCATTTTCCAACTAACTGCTAGTTGACTTTACATTCCTTGGATCTTACAAAAAATTGAGAATTCAGTTGAAGTAGCGTCTCTACCTCTATTACATCTCAAAGCATCGACATTTTGGCATTGTCCATACTTTTAGAATCTAAAACATTGAGCATTAGATTTGTGATTTTCTACATATTGGGCTCTTCAACCTTTTGAAAAATCACTATAATTGGATCTTTCTCTATTGATGGAAATAAATTGTTCACTTCTCTTTTGCCTTTGTTCTCGTTTATTGCTTTGAGTACCATGACCTCAACCACCTTGATAATTCCATGATCTCCATGTTTTTGTTGAATCACCTTGCTTTGCAAAGCTTGCTTAGGTTATGAGGTAACGACTTTTTTGTTATTTCAACGTAAGCATAATGTACCTGACAACTTACTCTTGGCATAGTTGATACACATTTTGAGATTCTTCAGTTACCATGGTGAAAAAATCGAACTTTCCTGTTACTGATTGCATGATTTTTTCTCACTAGCATTTGTTATGGCTTCACTATTAACTTTCAGTTGGCTTACATGAAGTTGAACTTGATCAATGTTTGCTAAAATTAGTATTGAGTTATTCGTTTGCCGAGACTCAAAATCACCACTTAGCAGCAACTATAACCACATTCTTTTAACACCATTATCACCTTTGTGTGAATTTTACAGAATGTCCCATGCTTCTTTTGAGATTTTTGTGATAAGAATAGAGGACCTACTTCTTGTATATAGAAATATAGGAGCAGAAATAAAGGCAGGAGGAGGAAGAAAATGAACGGAGAAGACACTTTAGGAGAGATCTTGTTCAAGCTAGTAGGCCGAGTTCCAAGCCAGAGGCCAAGTCTTAACAGTAAATTCCCTCCCCTTTCCCACACTCCGTCCCTCCCTATTTAACAACCCCTCCGTGGGCCCAACTACCCTCTCAAACAGATTTTTTATTCCCCTAGATTTCCACCAACTCACACAAGACACTTTTACCCCTCAACTAAAGAGACCCCCAGCTTATGGGTCCTATCACTCGCCACTTCTTAAAACAGTTTTGTCCTCAAAACTGAAGAAAGGGAGCCTGTTCCTCTTGGTTTCGATCGGCTTCCGCGCCCTACTGAGCTCCTCCACCTTTCGCACTCTCTTTATCAGCCCCCAGCAGGACCATCCTCAGTTTGGGATCAACACACCGGTGCTGGCGCTAAAGGGTTGCCCACACCTAAAACACAAGCCCTTGCTTCGTCGGTCTTCCCATTCTTGGGTCATCAGGTGTTGAACACCGCGCCCATAATGGGTGGGTTGAGTTGGAGCCTCTCGCCAGCTCCATTTTCGGCGGCCGCATTGTGTCTAACTGGTTGGAGAGTGGGCCCATCCGGTTAGTGTGACCTCAAACGGTTGGGTGGGTGCCAAGGTTCAACTTCGCGGACCCCGCTAAATTTCTGCGACCCATTGCCGCGGAACTTGGTGCCTCCGTCTCCTGTGATAGCAAGCTCCACATATCGAACTATCTGCATAGCTTGCGACTGTGTCTACGGACTGTGAATGTGGACCCAATTTCTGGTGTCTTCGTGTAAGCCATGCACAAAATAGACGACGTATTGTGGCTCGGGTTGGCGAGGTAGCAAAGACGCCAAATATTCGAATTGTTCGATATAGTCTTGAACTGGGTGTAATGGCCCGGACCCCCCTGGCCATTACTTTGCCAAAAACACGGCTCCACCATGACGGTGGCACTGGTGACGGTGGCACCGTGACGGTGGCACCGTGTCCCCTCGCTGAGCCTTTCGTTCCTTTTTTCCATTACCCGACTTTTCCGCTCCCGTAACGTATCTTTTGACGTAAATTAATCTTAATACTCTTTTTAAAGTCATTTAAAGCCCATAACTAATTCCTAAAAATCCCGAGAAACCTCCCCGATGGGGGTATTAAATAACAACTTAATGCCATCGTGCGTAACTGCCAAACCACGTGGGAAACCACGATCCGACTTTCCAGGCATTCAAAATTCCCATATCCCGTAACAACGGGATCTTATCTATATATCGCACGGGAAGTTCTTTTTCTCTTCTTCCTTTGGCCGACTTCGTTCTCCCCCCTGGTGCGCCTGGAGTCCCTTCTTCCCGTGGCTTGTGGTGCGCCTCTGTTGGAGCTTCCTGCACCCCTTGGAGTCCACGGAATTCCTCCCCCGCAAGCCGCGCATCCCCTGTTCCTGGCGCGTGGAGAAAAACGTCTATCCTTGATCAATCAAGTTGGGATTTTCCTTCGTCTCTCTTTTCTGTGTATCATGTGGGGTGGGTGCGCTATTGTTTCTATGGGAATGGGCTAACCAAACCTTAACAAAGATAATAAACGGGCTGTTAAAAGATGATGGGGTGCGTTTGGTTTTCTGCTGTACTCTTTTTAATTGCTATATGTTGTGAACTGTATGAATTTATGCCTACTGAAAATCATGGCCGTTGGTGGTCTTTCTCTGTGCACTGATAAAATATTGTCTCCTGTGATGATTAAATGGCTGTAACATAGAAATTTGTTAATCACGTGAACTCGGTGGATTAAGTGGATGCCCTGCAAACATATACCCTTGTGTGGTCACCCCGGTTAACTAACAGAAAGAGGAAATAGATGAATGTTGTGCTTGAACCTAGAAGTTTCTATACTCTGTTTTGGTAGTAGGTGAATTGTTCTGTTTGTTTGCTCATGGGGCGATGTGGGTGAGGGTGGGATCCTCTGATGTGACACGGTTGCTGGTTGTGAATCTGGAGTTGTGGTTGCTCTGCTTATATCATGAATTGGGGTGAAATCCTCTATTGTTGAGAAATCGTTGGTTCCTGGTTTTGGGGACATGGGGCTGTGTCTCGGAGTTTGCTTTGTTTCCAGTACTTCGAGGGATCTCACTTATCCCTTTTGTGAGGTTTTCTTTGGTCCCAGTACTTTGAGGGATCTCACTAATCCCCCCCTTTTTTTATGCAACTTTACAAGAGAACCGGGTGTGAATGCTTAAATTGCTGTTTGGTTTCTCTTTTCTGGCTTGTGGTTGTGCCTGTTAGTTGCCCAGTAGTGCAGAATTCACCTAAATGGGATCACTTGAACATGAAAACAAGAATGGTTGAAGGGGGATTTAGTTGGGAGTGAGTTGTGACTTGGCCGTGAGTGCCGTGGCGTCTTTTATGAATGAATAGTAACAAGGGTGTTTGTGCTTAGGTTTTGGAGCCCATAGGTTGGGATGAGTGCCTGTTACCTATACATATACTGTATTTCTTATGTTTCTTATTCGCGCCCCACCCAAGTTGAACACTTAGTGCCGAACACCCCATTTCATGGGGAGGGTGTTTTTCCCAACACTCCTATGAGTGACTGGTTATTAGCTCCTTTTCTGCCCCCTTTTTCGAATAGCCCAAGACTCTTCGGGCAGGCTGTGATGGCCTGAGGTCCATTATTAGCCCAAGAATCTTCGGGTAGGGTAGTTGTGGTGGTTGACCCAGGTGTCTGCGGGTAGGTTGTTTCCCAAGTGTCTTCGGGATGAGGCCCAGGTGTCTTCGGGCGTGGCAGTAGTTGTTCTGGCCCAGGTGTCTTCGGGCGTGACAGTAGTTGTTCTGACCCAGGTGTTTGCGGGTGTGGTTACGCGCGGTGGTTGTGGCCCAGGTGTGTGCGGGCGGGGTTTGGCAGTGGGACTGCGGTGAGGTTGTGGCCCAGGTGCGTGCGGGTGGGGTTTGGCAGTGGGACTGCGGTGAGAATGGCGGGATTGGTTCGATGCGTAGGATGTCTTTAATAACCAGTGGGAAAGTGGCGCGGGGTACCCAAATATCGATGTGCTATTACTATACTTTACTTGCCTTGCGTTATTTGGGGAGTGTGCCTTGGTGAGACTTGGGTGGATAGTTTTCCTTGCTAGGTGCCTTGGTTTTTCTTTTCTCACAGGGCATTAGAATGTCTCTCCACTTGTGCACGAGAGTCTTTGGTTTTTCCTTCTGAGTGGACTTGTATGCTGACCTTACGTATATAAAACTGCTTTCAGGTTTCCAGGAGGACTTCATGGATCGTGCGGGACCGTACTAGCTCGGACCTCGGGGCAGTTGCTGTTGTCGTTTTCCTTTTCTTGGTACTTTACCTTTGGAGTTTTTGAGGTTTGTATTATTTACTGTTGAACATGCATATGGGAATGAGTTACTTTTGACTTTTCCTTTACTTTCAGCTTTGGTATTGTTGGGATTGCTATCTTATCTCTCGATCCTATAAAAATAAAAAGGGTAATGCCTTTCATTTTGCGTGAGATTCTATACCCTTGGTGCTAGTCGCCACTCCGGGACCTATTGAAGGCGGGTCTCGGGGGTCATTATCTCTCCTTCAACTTAAAGAAGGAAGGGTCTGACAATCTGCTGTCCCTTCCCTCCTTTTGGTGAAGGCGGGTCGTGACACTGGGCCCTACTGGAGAGTCGTGAGTTCTTCGTAATGATTCTGAATATCCAAGTCGTTGAAACATTTGAGCAATTCCTTTTTGAACACTATTCAAGTTAAAGCCGGGTGCACCTCAGCCAAAATTGCAAACCAATTAATAGCGATGTTGTCCATACTGATCCGAGCCAGCGCCAATTTCGCAGCTTCGGTGGTATGCTAAATCCGAAAATACACCTCCGCGCGTGTGATCCAGTTCCTGGGGTTGGTGCCAAAAAACACGGGAAGTTCCACTCGCTGAGCTGCAAGATGGTGGGTCAACCCCTAGGTTGTGAGGAAGCACGACTTGTGCAACACCCCCGTTCTGGGCCTCCAGTTCATTCGACACTTGCTGTTGGAGCTCGCCCAATGCAACTGCCTGTGAATAAGAGGCGTCTATTGTCATTGATGGATGCGCCTCGCCTAGCCAATCCTTCTCCAGTTGTCGCATGGATCCAGCGAGTGAGTGGTGGAGTTCAGCCTGGTTTCTTGCCATCTCTTTGCGGAATTCCACATGGTCCCTTGCGAGCTCCTTATGAAAGCCCGCCAGGTCTTTCCGCGCTTACTCCCAAGCGTGCCATGATGAATCGAAAGCCTCCGAGGAGGTCGATGGAGAGAGTAGACTCCAACCACCCCAAGTGTTGTTCTACACTGTCGAGACGGTTCTGATGGTGTGCTTCCTTCGCTACGTTGACCGTTCAACAAAGACACAAACGGGTGCAAACTGGCAGTGCACCTCTTGTGCGTAGTGTTTGTGACGTAAACCGGTGGTGCGGATCGTTGTGGAGCAAAAGTCAGTGCGCGAGCGGCAGACGCAAGCCCGCAGTGTGCGACCTCTGAATGCAAAGCCGACTGGGTGCACCTCTGTCGAGTGATGAAGCTGCAGTGTGCGCTTTTGTCGCGAGAGAGGAAACCGACCGTGCGTAGCGTTGCTGAGACGAAGTGAGCAGTACGCGTCGTCACTGAAGTGAATTCAATAGTGCATGCGCAAGAAGCAGGTCCGACTAATTGATAAGAATAGAGGACCTACTTCTTGTATATAGAAATATAGGAGCATAAATACCGGCTGGACGAGGATGAAAATGAAGGGAGAAGACACTTCGGGAGAGATCCCGCCCAAGCCAGTTGGCCGAGTTCCAAGCCAGAGGCCGAGTCTTGATAGTAAATTCCACCCCCCTTCCTATGTTCGAACCCTCCCTATTTAACAACTCCTTCGTGGGCCCAACTATGCCCCCCCAACCAGAATTTGTTATTCCCCCAAACTCCCTAACAAACCAACTCACACAAGTCACTTTTACCCCTTAACTAAAGAGACCTCCAACTTATGAGCCCTGTCTCCCGCCACCCCTTAAAAACAATTTTGTCCTCCAAACTAAAAAAAGAGCCGGTTCCTCTTGGTTTCGATTGGCTTCTGTGTCCCACTGAGCTCCTCCACCTTTCGCACGCTCTTTATCTTCCCCCAGCAGGACCACCCTTAGTTAGGGATCAACACACCGGTGCAAGAGTCTAAAGGGCTGCCCACACCTAAAACACAATCCCTTCGTCTGTCTTCCCATTCTTGGGTTGTCAGGTGTTGAACACCGCGCTCGCCATGTGTGGGTTGAGTTGGAGCCTCCTGACTAGCTCTATTTTTGACGGTCCCGCTACGTCCGATTGGTTGGAGAGTGGGCCCATCCGGTTGGTGTGACCTCGAACGGTCAGGTGGCTGCCAAGGTTCAGCTTCGAAGACCCCACTAAATTTCCGCGACCCACTGCCGCGAAACTGGGTGCCTCCGCTTTCTATGATAGCAAGCTTAACATGTCGAGCTATGCGTATAACTTGATATAGTCTTGAATTGGGCCCTTTTGTTGGAGAGTTGCGAGTTCTTTGTAAGGATTCTGAATATCCAACCCGTTGAAACGTTCGAGCAATTCTTCTTTGAGCACTGTCCAAGTTAAAGCCGGTGCACCTCAACCAGAATTGTAAACCAATGAATAGTGATTTGAGCCAATGCTAGTTTCGCAACTTCGGTGGTATGTTGAATTTGAAACTACGTCTCCTGCAATCTAGTCCTTGGGGTCGCTGCCAACAAACACGGGAAGTTTCACTCGCCGAGCCGCAAGATGCGGGTCATCCCCTAGGTTACGAGGAAGCATGGCTTGTGTAACAGCTCTGGGCCTCCAGTTCGTTCGACAACTACTGCCAGAGGTCGCCTGATGCAACTGCTTGTGAAGAAGAGGTGTCTGTTGTCATCGATGGACACACCTCGCCTAGCTGGGGAGCCTTATCAAGTTGCCGCATGAATCGAGTGAGTGAGCGGTGGAGTTCAGCCCAGTCTACCAGCAAATTTTTTCATGGTCCTTCGCGAGCTCCTTGTGAAAGTTTGCCAGGTCCTTCTGCTCTTGCTCCCAAGTGTGAGACGATGAATTGAAAGCCTTCGGGGAGGCCGACGGAGAAAGTAGACTCCAGTTGCCCCAAGCGTTGTTTCGCACTGTCGAGATGGTTCCAATGGTGTGTTTCCATCGTTATGTTGGCTGTTCAACGAAGACACCAACGGGTGCAAGCTGGTAGTGCGTCTCTTGTGCGTTGTGTTGATGACGTAAACTGGTGGCATGGACTGCCGTGGAGAGGAAGGCCATGCGTGAGTGGCGGATGCAAGCCCGCGGTGCGCGGCCTTTGAATGCGAAGACAACTGAGCGTGCCCCTGTCGAGTGATGAAGCCGCGATGTGTGCTTCCGTCACGAGAGAGGAAACCAACCGTGCATAGCGTTGCTGAGACGAAGTGAGCAGTGCGCGCTATCAATGAAGTGAATTCGACGGTGGATGCACAAGAGGTAGGTCAAACCAATTGTTAAGAACATAGGACCTAGTTCTTGTATATAGAAATATAGGAGCAAAAATACAGGCAAGAGGGAGAAGAAAATAAAGGGAGAAGATACTTCGGGAGAGATCCCGTCCAAGCCAGTAGGCCGAGTTCCAAGCCAGCGGCTGAGTCCTAATAGCAAATTCCCTCCCCTTTCCCACGCTCCCACCCTCACTATTTGACAACCCCTATGTGGGACTATGTGGGACCAACTACTGCCCCCTCAAGCAGAATTTGTTATTCCCCGAGATTCCCCTATAACAAACTCACACAAGACACTTTTACCCCCTTAACTAAAGAGACCCTCCAGCTTACGGGTCCCATCACTCGCCACCCCTTAAAAAATCCTGTCCTCAAAACTCAAGAAATGGTGCCGGTTCCTCTTGGTTTCGATCAGCTTCCGCGCTCCACTGAGCTCCTCCACCTTTCGCACTCTTCATCTTCCACCAACATGAGCACCCGCAATTTGGGATCAACACATCGGTGCAGGGGGGGCTAAAGGGCCACCCAATGCTCTGCACATGGTTGTGAAAGAAATATTGAACCCAAATGAAGGAGACAATTGACTTATAAAAAATTCTTTTGAGTTGTATTAGTGGAAAATTGAACTCTAATTTAAGAAACTTAGGAGAGAGATAAATAAGTGCTTCTTGTTAAAACTTTGATTCCACATAAATCTAATTCAATCTACTTTTGGAGGAACTTTGATTGGGTTGAAGTGAGCAATGAATTGAATCAAAGAAGAGGCATGATAATTCAAACAATGGAGGGACCCGTGAATATCTTGTTCTCTGGCTTGTATATTTAGTTCTAGGTAGAATGAATCTTTTTTGTTTTTAATAAATGCAATTCAATGACAAAATTGTTTGGGTGTGCAATAGTTCAGGTGTGTGGGAGTGATGAGAATTGAAAATTCGAAAATTTTATGTCTATTATTCCTTGATATCACCCCCATTAATTAAAGAAATCCCGGGAATCATTCTCTTTTGTGATCTTTATGAAATCTGGAATTAAATTGTAAAATGGCTTAATTACCGGTTTTTAATGATTTATTCAATTTTTTTGAAGTAAATTGTGAAGTCACATGAAAAAAAAAAGAATTTGAAATTGATCTAGGATTTTGTAAAATGATAGAGAGGTGGACCAATACCCAAGGTGACTCTCTAAGGGAGGCTTTGAGGTTATTTTATAATGAATAATAAAGACCACATAAGACCACAAGTCCGATGTGGGACACAGAAACACTCCCCCTCAAGCTAGGTCTACCTAGCTTGAACACAAAATTAAAAAAGAAACAAATCAAAGAAAACAAACACAAAATACTACAAACACCCCCCCTCTGCACATACTCAACTTACAAAACAAGACGAAACAAAAAGAAGATAAATCATCCGCAGTCGTTGCTCCCCCTCGAGATGAAAATGATGGATGATGGAAGATGTTGCTGACATAGCCGGATTACATCAGTGGTGCGGCAAGACGTCGAGGCGCAACAAAGGAACCGCGCAGGCGGGGCCAGTCAACGGAGTGTTGGGAAATCCGCACCGGCGGGGCCGGTCGATGGAGCGCCGCAGGGGGCGGCGCTGCCCTGACGGCGGCCAATGGCATGGGCCGCCACCCCCCAACGGGGGGAAATATGTAGGTCTCCTCCGATAAAAAAAAGAGATACGGGAGAGTGGGTTCGGGTTGGAGAACCTCCTTTGATACCATGTAAAATGATAGAGACATGGACCAATACCCAAGGTGCCTCTCTAAGGGAGGCCTTGAGGTTATTTTATAATGAATAATAAAAACCACATAAGACCACAAGTTCGATGTGGAACGCAGACTCCAACAGATTTAATTGTGCAGTCATTAAATTCTGATTTTATTGCTTCATTTCTGTAATTATTTTGATTAATGCCTACACTTTAAAAAAAATATTTGTGTGAATCACGCAGGCTGTGAAATTTTTGAAGGTAGTGATGTGCTATTGTCGGTTTGCCACCGTCAGGTACCATTGCCCCTCTGCTACTGGTGCCCCTGTTCCCCTAGCGTTAGAAGAAGTGCTATCGTCACACTGCTACCACTGGCCTTTTACCGTTAGAGTTTTGCTACCGTCTTGCGAGCTACTGCCAAAAGCGCTCGTGCTGCCATCCATATGCTTCCGTGAGATAAAAATTCTTGCTACCATTGGAATCTGATTCTGTCACCACTACCCTGTTCCGGTACTATTCTGCCACCGCTGCCCTTATTTGCTACCAGTAGAAGCCCCCTGTTACCATCAACTTGCTAGGGTTGGGTACCGCTAGAAGAAATACTCTGCTACCGTAACCCAGTGCTACCGCTCCCCTGTTCTGCTACCGTCAGCCGTCACTGTTTACCACCACCACCACCTTGCTATCGTCCTTGCTACCAGTCCTTTGATGCCGCTAAAAGAAAAATTGTGCCACAGTCCCTGCTTCTTGCTACCGTGCCATCGGCGCCACACCTCTTCCCTTCCGCTCTTTGCTGCCGACCCAATTGCCCCACGTGAACCCGCCATTGAAGCCCAAATGCCGGTTCAGGCCCAAATGCAATGATGTCCAAGTCGAAACCCAAGCCCGTCTATTTCCATTGAAGACCCAGACGAGAAGCGCTTCCACCGGATTATTCTCGAAATTTTCACCAAACTCGCGAGGCAGAGGAGCATTTCACCGCGATAATTCTCGAAGGAGTACAAGCACGATTGTGGGATGAATATCTGAGCTGGGAAAAGTAACGAAGATGCCCAATTGAATCCATCCAAGCGGTACACGTGACATCTATCCAGCTGAAGTAGGAGCTTGCCTCGACATTGAATGCGAGGACGAAGAAGGCCGTTGCTTTATTTCTCTCATCCCCACTAGAAAATATTCGGCATCCGCCGATTGTAGACAAGCTCTTCTATAATTAATTTTCGCATTTCTGCATTTTAATACATTTTCATTATGTTCATTTGTGTTGTTCTTTCTCCCACTTATTCTTTGTGTTTCTCACCCATTGTGAATTCCTGTGATCTTTCAAGCTCTCGTCATTGATGAGAGGCTAACCCGAGGATCACCCGTCGGATGAAAACTAGTAATGCAGAGTCCACGCATCTAGCCTAATTCCTTTTAATTTGTTTTGAGGATCTCTGGATAGTGAGAGGCCGAGGAGACGATCGTTCCTCATGTCTCCCGCCTTCCGATTTTCTTTCGTACTGCTGAACACTCTTTCATCTCCCCACTGTTTGGATCAATGTTGTATGATGAGAGCAGTGATCTAAAGAGAGGATGAGATCACGATCGTGACCCATTTGAGAGAGTGATGAGCTGATCATTTAGGAGCTTCTCTTTAAGTGTGATGTTCATTCACACAATTTAAGTAGTAAGGGTGTGTGTAGCCGATTGACACACAAAGAATAAAATTGAAAGGTCAAGGTTGTGTGGCAAGGAAGGATCACAAAGTTTAATCCAGGGGTGTCTCCCTTTCTTGCATCTATCCCGTCCTGCAATTCCGTTTTACTTCCCCGCTTGTTTACATCAAAGCATTAACCTTATTTTTCCTTTTGTTTTAAAAATTTAGAAAACAAAAACAAAAACACATAAGTGATAAGATAAGTGAAACTCCCACACCCTACTCCTTGAGAGACGATCCTGGTTAGCCAGGCTGCATTAGGAGTAATTAAAATTCTGTTTGACCGTGGCCCGCAACAACCGCGCGATCAGGTGTGCACTGCCATTCTTCTTCACCACCTGTTCAAACGAGGCGCGCACGACGGTTTCTTGCTCGCCTGAGGGGTGCCCTGCCAGCTCACGTCCAGATAAGCGACGTCTTGCTGTTCTTCTTCCCTACTGGTTCCGTGGCGACGCACGCTGCCTCTAAATTTCAATCGGACGAAGGCTCGCAATATCGGGAGTTCGCTTGGATGTAGCGCACACTACCGCATGCACACATTGCCAACTTATTCCTCAGCTCTCTGACAGGAGCCGCTTGTTGCTATCATCCATTGTCGGCGACTTTTGTAGGAGACACTCTTTCATCAGACACATCGCGCATTGCTAGTTGTTTCTTCTCGTTCGGCGGCGACGCTGTTGCAGAAATGCTGGGAGTCAGTGACAAAATGGTTTGCAGATGAAGAAAAGAAGAGTAAAAGGGAAAAAAAAAAGAACGAGAAGATCACAAGCCACAACGATTTACGTGGTTCATGAAAATTCCCTACGTCCACGGAGAGGCAGAAAACTTCACTAATTTCGGGAGCACAATTACCGAGAGATAATCAGAGTTTCACACACATAAACCTTAATGGGAATGTGCTAATAAAGAAGGCGATGCACTGTTCTACCAACCGCCTAGTAAGTCCACTGTGCTACAATGTCGCAACCATCCAAGTCTGCACCTCTACAGTACCACAACCACCTAAGTACAAGCTGCTACAGTGTCGATGGCCAGAAGTTCGTAGAGCTACAGTACCGTTGTCTCCAAAGTCCAAGATGCTACAGTGCCCCTGTTGGTGTTGCTGATCAGTACCGCTACAATGAGTTAGCATTGCTACAATTCCAAAATTTGGGTCGAGGACCTTTGACCCCCGGACCCCCGAAGCAGGGGCGTGTTGCCCCCTGTAACCCCCAACAACCTCATCGCGAAGTTGCAGTTTGGGCCATTAACATTCGACTCAACTCCATCTAAACGGATTGGACTACACCATTCTAACATACGCATGCTTGCAACTCGCGACCCGAGGAGGCGCGCGCTACCGGAAGGTACGCCCAGAACGTCGTCCATGCAAGGAGGCGTGTTACCAGTTGCACTCGTGGGAGTGGAGCACATTGTCGGGTTCCCCTTTTTGCAAAACCAAAAAAAAAAGGAAAAAAACAAAAGATAAAGGAAAAAAAGAACTACAGAAACAAATCGATGATGTCATTGCTCGATGAGGTGGAGCAGCGCCTATTGTGGATCACTGCCATGCTCTTCTAGGTGCTGCAAGAGCAGGCTGAGTTCCAAACATTGTGCGCAACCTTGTTGCGTCGTTTGATTGAGATGCCGCCTCATGAGGAGTGACCTTCACTCCCGTCGATGATGACTGCAACGCAACAAGAGTTCGTTTTTTATGACTGTAATTTGCGCGAGGTGCAACAACAAGAGGAGCACACTTTATCCCCACTAGTACTGACTGATAGGGTACCAGGGAGGGTTAATGCACAATCCAGCGATCATGGGGGACACACTTCGCGACGAGGCAACTCCGCCCGCCTTGACGCCGACGCTGCTTGAAGGACATTACGCAACGTCTGCTACTACACTGGCGAAGCAGGGTGACAAAACAACATTGTTCGGATTGACATTGATGGCGGTAGCTTTAGATGGTGGCACAAGAAGCTTCGATCGCACTCGGGAAATTCTAGTTGCTGATCCAATCAATTGCATTTTTCTAGAAGTTGCATGGAGAGTTGCTGGCCCATGCAGACGTGCGGAGCATCTGGGAGATAGCCTGGTATGCCTGGGCAGAAGGGGGGCATGCGAATGGACCACAATAGTTCGGTCCTATGGAAGCGGTGTTACTTAGTTCTTCGCCCAAAGCGCAAGCGCTGGGAAGCGAATTGGGGAAATCGCTTGACTCACTCGCGTGACAAGGCCACCTTCATTCTTGAGGATAAGATTGTTTAAGGAGTGGCGAGTGATAGAAATCCGATCCTGACACCACAACACCTTTTAGAAGGAGGGGTAGAATTGTCTTTTGGGGAGGGAATAAGAATACTGTTGGGTGATGCTGAGACCATGGGGAGGGGGGGGGATCCGTTATAAATAAGAACCGGGGGGTGAGAGGCATGGAGGAAAGAATATTGTTAGGAGAAATCGCCCATAGGCTTGGACTCGACTTGAACTTGGGCGAGGAACAACAATGCTCTCTCGAAGTCTCTCCTTTTCATCTTCTTCTTTCTCTTTCGCATGTAATTCTGCTACTGGTTTTGCTCTTATTATATACGAAGCCATCTGTTCTAGTTCTACTGTTGGTGCGGCAACACTGCGCCTCACCCGTGGCGCCTCGTCGCGATTCCCTGCCAGTCACCCCATCCCCTTCCGCCGCCTCTCACCAGTTGCCGTCCTCTGCTGCGTGCACGCGCGTCCCTCCCCTTCGGCGTCGCCATCCTCTGCTGGCCACCTTCTCTCGCCGCACTGTCCTCTTGCACGTTCCAGTCACGCCTCATCTTGCGGCGGTCGCTCTTTGTCGCTGCCTTGTTTCGGCCAGAATCTCTACCTCGGTCGCGCAGATTTGGCTCGGTCGTGTTGATCTGGATGAACTTCAGTCAGCTCCGGTCATGAAGCTCTGGTCCAACCATCGATTTCGGCCACACCCAAGACACGCCCATTGCTGTGCACACCCAAGGCTTTCTCGCCAGATCTAGCTGTCCAACCTCTTCTTTGCCCACCCCACATCGCCCCAGCTGTCATCTTGTTGCACCATTAATGTCACCCGGCTATTCTTGCCTGACATTCGATTAGTGTCCTGTCGTGTGTTGTTCCTGCGCGCCTAGATGCTCTTAACTTGACTATTCGTGTCGAGGCTTGATCGGGGCTCTTCTTGTTGATGTATTCCATTTCCAGCTATTCCCACATGATGACCATTGTTCCTCAGTCGACACATCTTTTTCAGCAGCATCATCAATCTACTTCATCTCGAGGGGAGCAACAATGACATATGAACATTTCTTATGCTTTGTCTTGTTATGTATTCAAGCTGGGCATGTTCAACTCGAGGGAGAGTGTTCGAGGATGTTTCTTTCTATTTTCTTATGTATCCATACTAGGTACATCTAGTTTGAGGGGGAGTGGTAGAGGACGTGAGTCCTATGCCGACGTAGACAAACTAACACAAACATGGGGCTAGATCCAGTTCAACGCTGATGTAGCGCAGGACCTTTGGGTCATGTATTGGGCTTTCAAGCCCTCTGGGCTTTTGAGCCACTCTTTGTAATAAAAATGACCGGTTTGATGAGTTATCTCTGGGTGATGCAAGCAACAAAGGGAGGTTGCGCCGGTGGGAACGTCTACGGGTGGTGGCGCGCACAACAGGTGGGTGCGGCGCAAGGATGTGCGCGCAATAGAGGCATCACGTCAGGGCGGAGCATGCCGATGCAGGGGCCGTGCTCGTTGGGGAGGCGAGGCGCATCAGTCACCGCTGAGCTTGCTAGCGAAGTTGGATTGTGGCGCCATGCCAAAATCCATCAAATGCGGGGCCAGAATCTATCTCAACCATGAAACATAGACTGGCCTTTGCTATCGATGAGTCTCCTTTCAATTCACTATTTGAGTCTTCATTCGCACCCTATGATTAGTAGCCTTAAAAACCTTCTTTCCTAAATTCTTTTGTTTTTTAACTTTGATTCTGGAGTCGTGGGCAGTCCAGTTAGGTACGACTTGACATTTACACACATAAAAAATAACTTCGTTTGAAGTTTTACCTTTGTCTTCCTTTTAGGATGGCCTACGGGTTGCCGTTTTTTGGAAGTTGTTTTGCCTCAGGTAAATCTGACCAAGTTCACTAGCTCCACGTCACTTTCATGACCCTCAAAATCAAGTTATTCCGACTCTGAATTGGCAGTACTTACGATGTTTTTCTTCTTTTATTCTTTTGCCTTTTCCTGAGCTGCTTCCAACTCAACCTCATACATAATTAGCTTACCAATAGGATATTTTACCTTTATGTTGTCAATGCCATGTGGCTCCTGGATAAATGTGGCAGTGCTCTATCATCTCCCTGGCAGTCTTTGAATGATCCTTAGGATCATTTCTGTCTTTGTAACTACCCTTCCTAGAGTGCGCAGTATTAACAATTTCATTGAATCCTCTATGCATCTGAGTGATTGTGTCGTCCAGTTTCATTTTAAATGCGTCCCTTTTTAAAGTCCACATGTTGAGCATAAGCTCTCTGACATAAACAGTTCCTTCATGGGCGGTAACAAACATTTCCCACATTTCATAAGTAGTTGTGCATTGAGGAATACAATTTAGCTCATCTTCTCCCAGCGCACCAAATAAAACATTCATGGCCTTACTATTATTCTCATACTTTGAGCTGATAGATCTTAATTTCAGGATTTGAATTTAAGTCTTTGATTATCCAAAGGCTCGGTTGATTCTGACTTTGATGAGGGCAAGCACTCCATGTCGATTTTGAACATTAAAGCTTTTTTGATCTTCATATTATCGCTTAATTCTTCTTCTGTGAAGTTTCCACGAACCTATCTTTAAACGGTCTTGAGAATCAATCTCTGAATATGAGGCCAGAAGCCTGTGCTTCTGGTTTCTCAAGTCATCTTTGTAACACTGTGGAAATGTGAGCATCACTGAATCCAGTTTCATATTGTTCTGGATATCTAGTTTCAGCTACCTGTTTCCTTTGCAAAAATAACTTAGCTAATAAAACCTTGTGATTTATGAAAAAACATTAGTAATAAACGTGTGTTGTGATTATCAAAAACTATAGAATGAGTGCTGAATGACCCGACGAAGTATTTTTTCTGTTGCATTCTGGATTAGATTAGTCACAGTTTTGGCATGGCTAGCTTTTAAAACATCCAATATAAGTTGTCCCGGAGAGCGAAGAATTTTACATTTGATGCTTCAAAACATTATATCTAGTTATGAACTATATTATGAAATTTATGAGTCACCATATGTTCACTTCTTGGAGGAAACTCTGATGGACATGGATTTCAATCCTGGAATTATATTTTCAAGCATTCCCTTTTGTATTAATTAAAGTTGGAATATCTGTCTGGTTTTCTTGCCCTCTATGTTTTACAGATTAATTAAAGTTGGTCTTTTCAGAATTCGGGCTCTCATCACAAAGTTTCCGGCAACATTCATGGGCACGTGTTTGCCTGTCCAGTATGTTATGAACCACTAATCAGGAAGGGTCCTCCAGGTATTAACTTGTAAGTTGACAGAGTAGTGATGTGTGATGGTACTCATTCATTATAATGCGATAGGAAGTTTTCCATGCTTAGATTTGTCTTTTAACTACAAACCTGCAGGCCAGCAATCTATCGGTCAGGTTTCAAGTGCAGGAAATGCAGCAAATCATACTCCAGCAAAGACATTTACCTTGATCTTACTGTAACTGCTGGGTCAAGAAACTATACTGAAACCAAACCTTCGGGAACTGAACTATTTAGGTATGAATACATTGTTGGCCACCTAATTTCTATCTGATAATGTATATCGGGTTTGATGTGCCTTAGCAGCCTTGCTGTATTATAATACGTTTATCTGAAAATTTCATAATGTGTACAAAAGTATGTTAAGGCTTTGTTTGGAAGCACTTGTTGAAAACTGCTGATAGAACTTTGTCCGCACTCCAATTTTAGCGAAGGAATATCTACACCAATACTTCTAGGATTTTCCAAGAATTTTCAAAGGGACGGAGAACATCTGGGCGCCCTCATGTTGCGCTTGGTTCATGTGCCCTGCTCAGTCGCTATACCACATGCCCTGTCCTTCGTGCGCTGTGCACCCTGCCCTTCCGTGTGCCGCACACCCTGTCTTTCCCACGCCGCGTGCCCATTTCGCGTGAGCTGCTCTGAGAAACTGGGCGTCTCGAGCTTTTATTGACTGTTATTTGGGCGCTCAGCTCCCATTGCCTAAATAAGGATACCCCACCTTCCTTCTGAAGAGGAGAAGACCTGACAACATTTGAGTGCAAGAAACCGACACCCAGGCCTTCCAAGCTTAGGTGATTTTTGTATCCAAACTATGGGAAAATGATGGAATTAGGAGTATTTGTGTCCTTCAATGATTACGATCATTGTAAGACCACTTCGCCCAGGTCATCACAAAGACTAGGGCAAAAGACCATTCTTGAGAGGCTCTTCCAAGCAACCAGAGCGCGACATCTCGGTGCCTAGTTTTCATTGGGTGGCGCCTAGGTTGTCTTTAAAGGACTTTGCTTAGTTATCAAGGGGTCACCCAACTGTGCGACCATTCGCTTAGGCCCCCAACCTAAAATGACATTCAACCTCCGAGACCTTCCCAATATGGCGCCCAGGTTTTCACAACTGAAGCCGTGTCCAGTTCACCTAACTGGGTGCGCAATCGCCTAGTTCCCACTATTAGGAGCCCGCGCGACCAATTCACCTAACTGGGCGCCCATTCGCCTAGGACCCCTACCCTGGGTCGCGCCTAGTTCCCACTATTCACCCACCTGGGCGCCCTGTTCGCTCATGTCTTCTAATTGGGCTAGGAAAATTGTCTAAAAGCCCTTGCCGATAACTCTATAGCTCTAACCAACCAACCTCCTACTAAGTCCTATTCGCTTAGGGTGTCCTCCATGGGCCTCTTACTAGGTGTAAGCTCCAGCCATGTCCTCATTGATAATCTCATCCCTGTGCCTTATCAATAGGCTATAAATACCATGAGGCTCTTACTAGGTGTAAGCCCCAACTATATCCTCTCATGCCTGGTTACTAATAGGTAGGATAAAACAGAAAAGACCACTCTTGTATAAGTCCCACGCCAACCATTGCTATGTTTCTTTCACCTAGTAGTCCATTCCGCATGATTTTAAACTCCTCAGAATGAGTTCTCGTCGTATGATCTTAAACTACAAGACATGATGATCATAGACGCATGACCTTAAAAGGCACCACGACGGTCCTGGACACGGCCTTAAAAGGCACTGTTAAAGTGGAGGAGCAATTAACCCAATACCTAACATGCCTCTTAAAAGAGGCGTTGAAGTTTATTTATAATCAATAACAATGATCACATAATACCTTAAGTTCGATGTGAGACTTGACTCAACCTTTAACACCCTCCTCAAGCTAGGTGTACCTAGCTTGGATATATAAGAAAACAAAAATAATCATCTTTGACCCTCCCCCTCAAGTCGGACATGCCCAGCTTGGAAACATAAAAAAAGACAAAAAAGAAAGGATCCCCGTATGCATCTTTCAGTGGTTTTGCTCCACCTATTGCGCTCCCGCCCATGGTTGTGAAAGAGAAGATGACCAATTTAGAACTCTTATGTTCCTTTGCTGAGTATAGCAATGCGAAACGGGCAGGGTGGGGCAGGGCAGGCTAAGCTTGTGTGGGCTTGAGCTTATGCGGGCTAGACCCGCAAAAGCCCACATAAAAAACGGGTGGATTTATCAAGCCCGCCCGCCCCGCAGTGGGTGCGGGCAAGCCCGCGGCGGGCAACCCACATTCATTGTTGTTTTTATAATTTTTTACATTTTAATAGGCTCATGAAAAATGAGTGGATTTATGGTTGGAAAGTATGAGAATGAAGATGTAAACTTAAAAATATAAAAAAAATAATTTAAAAATTGATTGTAATGACTATTCGAAATTCCACTTAATTATAAAATTGTCCATGATTAGTATAAAAAGTCCAAATTTTCAAAATCTAAGTTACAAATATAAAGTATACAACACTCTACAAATATAAAGTATACAACACTCAACAATAAATATAGAATGAGCCCGATCTCTTTCACACGTTTCTCTAATATTACATGCACCCTTGTCTCCTTTAATGCTTCCTCCAAATCCTATATCAAAACACAATTAAAGATAGATTTTTAAACAAATATAAAATAAAAAATATAGTAAAAAATATAAATATTGATGCATTTGATTTTTATAAAAAATCTTATGAAAATATATTAATAAAAGTAACGGGTCATTATTAATTATTAATTAGAACTACATTTAAGAAATCGAAGGAGTACTTGTTTTCCACATATATACTTTCAGAACTAGAATTTTCTTCAAAGTCAAATTCCTTCATCATCCAATCCTGCAAGAAAATCAATGTTAATATAATTATTATATATATAAGATGATAAAAGACAATAATGATAAAGTTACCAATAGGTTCAAGACCATGAATCCAACTTCGAGCACATATTAATGCTTGAATGTTTTTTGGTAGAAGACGACTCCTGTATTTATTCAACACCCTTTCTCCAATGCTAAAGGTGGACTCTGAGTCCACCGTGGTAATGAAAATGCTTAACAAATCACATGTCATGAGTGATAAAATAGGAAATCTTTTACTTTCATCCTTCCACCAATCACACACATTTAGATTTTTATAAATTGACATATCAACCAATGACATCTTCAAATAAATATCCAATTAGGTATTTGCATCATTTGGGCCAAGAACTTTATTTTTTAGTTCAATCCACATCTACAAAAATATATATAGACAAAAAAAGTTAAATAAAATAAAATGAAATGAAATACAAAAATAATGATTTAAATAATAAGAAATTAAACTTACATCAATTACATCAGCATTTTTCCTTGTTGAAGAATTAAGAGAAGCAGAAGATGAATCCATTTGATTAGTTCCCATTGATGAAATAGAAGGGAAATCCTTTGTATACTCTTCATAAAGCTGATATAGCTTGTATTTCACTATAAAAATCTTTTCTTGATAATGACATGAATCAAGATTTTGATAGCTAAATTCCAACATTGTCAACTTGATCCGAGGATCAAACACAATTGCCATTGCAAGTAGAATGCTATAATGAGTCCAATATTTATCAAATTTATTCTTCATATTGCACGACATTGTTTTAATGACATCATCATCATTGTTGACACTATGCAATAAAAACCTCTCAATTTTCCAAACTTGACCGAAGTATAAATTTGACGTAGGATATGTGGATCCAGAAATCAAATTTGTCATATCATAAAAGGGCTTCAAAAAATTGCAAATCATCTCACCTTTTTTTCATTCTTCTTGTGAAGGGCAATTCTTATAATTTGGATCATAAATATCCAAATTATTGAAAACATGTTTATACTTCAATGCACTTTCTAGCATTGTGTAAGTAGAATTCCACCTGGTGGGCACATCCAATCTCAAAATCACACCACTATCAACCGAAACACTTTTTGCACAATCTTGAAAACATGTCATTTTACCCTCAAAACCTTTAACAATAAAAATGCTCTCTAATTTTTTGACATACAGAATCAATAACTTTCAGACTTTCTTGAACAATAAGATTTAAAACATACGCACAATATCGAACATTGAAAAATTCACCCATGCAAAGCAAATTATTTTCCAAATTCAATTGATCTTTCAATTTTTGTTGCATGGTATCATTGGCAGAAGCGTTGTCAAGGGTATGTATGCCCCAATCAACTAATATTTCTTTTTTTTTTGCCAATTCAACACCAGAATGTGGAGGTCGCATGTCAATAAAAGAAAGAATTCTGCTTTTTAACTGCCACTTCAAATCAACATAATGAGCAGTCAAACAAAGATATCCCTTACTAGTACAAGCCGTCCACAAATCAGAAGTAAGACATATCCTACCACCAATGTTTGACAAAATATCTTTCAAATTTTTTTATGTTGATCATATACTTCCATCACATCTGAACTTGCAGTACTTCTAGAAAAAAATTTCACTTCTAGATTCAAATAACTGAAGATTTCTTAACTCCTTCATATTCAACAAATTGAAATGGGAGGTCATGACTTATAATGGCCATTGCCATCTTTTTCCGAAACATCTTTGAATCAAACTTTTTTATTTCGCAACTTTCCTAAATTGTCCAAAATTATTGAAGGAACATTTTGATCTTTTAATACTTTGATTCTATTGCATTTTTTAATATGTCGAGACAAAGTTGATGTTCCATATTTCTTTCCACCTCTCACCAATACTTATCCACATCCTTTACACTTAACCCTGAGTTTTTCATCAATTACACCCATTTGCTCAAAATAACTCCAAACATCTGATGTGGTCTTTTTTGATCTTTTTGCTTCAACTTGAACATTATCATATTTATTTCCATTTTTATCCATGGCTTGACTAGATTGGCAAGAGTTATCCACACCATGTATCACTGAGTTACTATCATTAATGCTATGATTTTTTCCTAATTCGACATCATTTTGAAGTTGATACATGTTTAAGATAACCTACAATAACAAAATACTATATCTATATTAGCTAAATAATTTATATAAAGTTTTTTTTAATACAATTATTGGTGAGTAAAAAAATACACTAAATATTAAAAGAATTATATTTTAACAATCATAAATGTTAATCAATAAAAATTAATAATTCATAATTAAAATATAAATACATAAATGATAAAATGTGATAATCTAATGAAATCTTATAAAATTAAAAATTAAAAAATGAATGATTTCATTTTAAATGAAATTATGAAAAGAAAATCATAATTTCAAAAAATAACAAATAATATTACGAGTTAATAGCCATATAATTAACAAAATAATATAGATATATTAAAAAAATAATTGCATTTTAAATCAACAAATAAGGGTGTGATATAAAATTTATTGATGTTATAAGTTATTTTTTAAACTTTCATTAAAATTTTATGTGATACAGAATAAAAATATGAAAAATATTAAAAATTAAAACAAAAAATTAAAATACTACATAAATAAAAAAATAAAAAAATAAAAATAGCATGACTTACCTTGGTGCTTACCTTGCCGCTGCAGTACTAGAGGAGGAGGCGGGTGGTTACCTCGTCGTTGCAGTACCGGAGGAGGCGGGTGGTTACCTCACCGTTGCAGTACCGGAGGAGAAGGCGGGTGCTTACCTTGCTGTTGAAGTACCGGCTCGCCGTTGCAGTTTCAGAGGAGGAGGCGGGGACTTACCTCGCCGTTGAAGTACCGACTCGCCATTGAAGTACTGGCGGAGGAGGTGTGGGAGGCAGAGGAGGTGGGGGGTGGCGGGAGAGGGCTGGGGGGCGGGCGGGGGTGGCGGCGAAGGAGGCGGGGGGTCACGGAGATGGCGGAGGAGGCGGGGGGTTGCAAAGGAGGTGCCCGAGGCGGGGGTTGCGGAGGAGGCGCCGAAGGTGGGGGTCGCGGCCGGGCGGGGGTCGCGGAGGAGGCGGTGGAGGGCTCGGGGCCATGCGGGGGTGGCGGAGGAGGCGGGGGTGGCGGGGGTAGCGGAGGAGGCGGGGGTGGCGGGGGTAGCGGAGGAGGCGGGGGCCGGGCGGGGGTAGCGGAGGAGGCGGGGGCCGGGCGGGGGTAGCTGAGGTCGCGGAGGAGGCGGTGAAGGTGGGGGTCCCAGAGGAGGTCGGGTGGGGGACGCGGTGGTGGCGTAGGATGTGGGGTCGACGGAGGAGGCGGGAGAATGGGGGGGGGGCGAGCGACGGGGAAGTCAGTCGAGGGTTCTGATTCTCTTCCTTGGGATACGTAGAAAGCCACGCTCATGGGCCCGATCTTGACTCCACAATACCTACTGCCTCCCTCAATGACGATAAATTCCAGAGCGCCTAGTTGTGTGGCTTTAAACCATAGTGTAACCAATCCTCAAGGGAGAAGATGAAGAACTTATGATACATATAGATGTTCACATCAATGCATGGTAACGATCGTTCACTTTCATGACCAAGGTAACCGATGTTGTTAGTGGGAAGGGTTTCACAAACATGTCTCAAATCTAAAAGTCTCGGACTAGGCATTAAGATCCTCATTGGATGAGCTGATCTCTCATCGTCTCGACCTCGATGCGCAATTTAAAGCGTCGTTGGCACATTCCAACGACCACCTACCTTTGGAAAGTATACCCGTAGCCAAACAAAATGCGGGTGCGAAAACGCTCGGGGGAACAAAATTGTGAACCCGACGTGGAACCCTTTACTTGTGAAAGAGATTGATTTACCATGTACTTTTACTTGTGATGCTACATTGACAAGTTCCTTTGTGGTTTGACCATTTTATGATCTTCCTTCAATCCAAATGGCATCGTCACTTGGTGCATCAACCAATGTTCGATTCCTTGGCCAAACTGGGGGCCATGACAAATTGACCAAGGTACCTGTATGTTGCCAGTAGGCAATACCTCAGACATACGCCTTGGTCGTTGTAACGGTCTGTGCCTTTCCGGTCTGTTATTTTGTTAGTTTTGGTGGCTGGAGGTGTTCGGGGGAGGTTTTGAGAGTTTTCGGTGGAGGCTGGAGGTACAACAAAACTGCTGCAGGAAATACACGCCGTGTAAAATTTACACGACGTTAAAGTAGGGTGCACGACTTGTGCAGGGCTGGTTCACGACGTGTAATAAATCGGGTGATTCATCCTTCGAGGCGACATGTTTTTCGGCGAAACTTAAAGTCATGAAATTACACGACGTGAAAGGGGATTACATGTCGTGTAATTCCCCAATACACGACGTGAAAGGGGATTACACGTCGTGTAAATCCCCAATGCAGTGCAGTTATAAAGTTTGGAGCGCTCGGGTTTCTCTCATACCCTATGACCGCTCTTCCTTCCTCTCATTTCGGACGAGTCCCGGACACTCCAAGAGGACCTTCAGCCCTCTCCTCTTTCTTCGATCCGTTGGTTTTCTTTCGTGGTTGATCCGTGGTAGGTTCTTCTCCCTTTTCTTGTTGGTTTTCTTCCGTTCTCTCTGGGATTCGTTGCGGCGATATTGTTTTGGTTTTGGTTTGGGGAGTGTGTCAGGTTGCGTTCTGATGGTCTTTGGTTGCGGTGTAGGTTGATCCGCGTTTTCCCGCGTGCGGTTGAGGTTTGCTGGCGTTTCTTCTTTGCCTTGTGGTGCACAACGAGTTGGAAAGATTCTTTGAGGTAAGAAATCCCTCATTTCTCTTTATTATGTATCATGCGAGAGGGGTTTGCTTTTGTTTATCTATGAGTTATGGTTGTGGTGTCTTAATCAAAGATAAAGAATTGGTTAAATTGAAATTGAAAGGGTAAAGGGGTTTGATTCGCATGCTTTTACGGCTTTGATATGATTGTGATATTGTGGATTGTACGGGCTTGATGCCCTGCTGGAAATTATGGCCGTTGGGGGCTTTGTTTGCGCTGGATGATATGTGATGTGATTGTTGCGCCTGTTGTGATTGTTGTGATATCACCCTAAAATGGAAATTAATTAATCACTTATATTTGGCTAATGAAATGGTTGCCTCAGGATTATGATTTGTGTGATAACGCCCCTAAAATAAAGTGGAATGTGATAAAAGTTCATTGTTAAATCTGTAAATTGATCTTGATGTGTTGTGATGTGTGGCCGTGCTTGTGGGGCGGCGATGTGCGGTTGATGTGTGGTTGGGGCCTGTGGGGCTGATGGTTTGGTTGGCCATGCTTTTGGGGCGGTGATGTGGTTTGTTTGGCCGTGCATTTGGGGCGGCGAGGTGGTTTGTTTGTTCGTGTTTTTTGGGGTGGCGAGGTGGTTTGTTTGGCCGTGCTTTTGGGGCGGTTAGGTTGTGGTTGTGTTGTGGGGCGATGAGGTTGTGATTGTGTTGTGCCAGATGCCCGAGTCGCGATGAAATAAATAATTGGTTAATAATGTTTGACTGACATGGGTTGGTTTGGTTAATGGGGTGGAATTGTTAATGAATAAATAAATGATGGGTTGTGCGGATAAATCTGGTTGATGTTAAATAATGGAATGAATTGGATGGATAGTGGGACTTGCTTGGAAATGTGAAATGGGGCTTGTGGTTTGTTATGTGGTGTTATGCATTTAGAAGTGGCATCAAAAGTGACAGTGTTGTGAGTTGGTTTGATTGTGAACCCATATGTTGAGTTTGAGTGTTTGATACTATATATATACTTGTATATTCCTTGTGATTTCTATATGCATCCTACCCACGTCGAGCACTATTTGCGGACACCCCATAGTTACTCTGGGGGTGCTTTTCCCAACATCCGGTGAGGACGAATGGCTGTGTACCCGCTCTTTCCTACCCTCTCTTCCAGGCGAGGTAGGTATTACACAGGTTGTGATGACCGTGCTTGTGGGGCGGTGGCCTAGGTGTTTTTTGGGCGAGATGTGATATGACCGTGCTCGTGGGGCGACTTTTGGTGGGGATTGTGCATGGTAGGAGGAGGGCACAGGGTTGATGTCCTACATGTTCACGATACCCTACCACTATGGTTATGACAGTGGTTGTGCTGTGGCCTAGGTGTTTTCGGGCGAGATGTGATGTGGCCGTGCTTGTGGGGCGGCGAGCCCAGGTGTCTACGGGCGAGATGTGTTGTGATCGTGTTTGTGATGTGGTGTTTTATATAAAAGAGATGAGAGCGCCATGACGTACGATGTTAGGGTGTGAGAGCGACATACTAGTGGGAAAGCGGTGCGGGGTACCCTTATCGTTGTGATTCTGTTATATTATATTACTTGACTTGCGTTATTTGGTGAGCGTGTCTTGGTGATGTTGATTTGGTTAGTATACCTGTTTAGGTGCTGTTTCCTCACAAGTGCATTAGTATGCTCTTTTCACATACGCACGAGAGAGTTTGGTTTTACTACTGAGTTTATTTGTATGCTCACCCTATGTATATAAACTGTTTTTAGGTTTTCAGGGGGATTTTGTAGACCGTGTTGGACATTATTAGTTCGGACCTTTATATAGCTGCTGTGTTGTTTTTCTTTGAAAGGGAATTCCCCTGTGGCCTTTTCGAACCCTCCACATATGGAAACCCCCCTCCCCCACGAAGAGGTCACTCCCCTGAGGTAGCGCCCCAGCCGGGGAAGGAGCCGTTGCCAGCCGAGATGGCAGAGCGCCCTGGAGGGTGACAACCCGACAATTATTGTCTGTCAAACGATCCGTTAGCGATCCTCATTTTGCCCGCCCAGATGAGACCGGGTGACCCGGCAAGGTGGGTGGATCCCGGGGGAGAGGCTCGCCCCGAAAGTGGACTCCCAGGATTTGAACCCTGAACCTCCCAAAGAACGACGTGGATGTGACACTCTCCTTCACCACCGCACCACCACCGAAGTGGCGATATAGCTGATGTGTTGTTGCCTTAGCTTTTTTTTCCGGGAATTTAGACTCTTATATGCATGTGAGATGGTTTTGGTTTCTTTTATATCATGTCATGGAGTTTATTGGGGATGGATCATCTTATCTCCTGATCCTACTTATATTATAGAGGGTAATGCCTCTCATACTTGAGATTTTTATACCCTCGGTGCTCGTCGCCAACCTGGGGCCTACTGGAGGCTGGACTCGGGGGTCATTATCTCCCCCCCCTCATTGCGGTATCTTTGGAGGGAGAGGGTCGTGGTCCTACAGTTCCGGTGGACATCGTTGCCGACCTAGCGCCACCAACATCAGGTAGTGGCATAATCGTCAAATCATGGTGGTGCGCCTGTGATCATGCCGATGCGGCGCAGAGCGGTGCACCATCGCTCCTGGTGGTTGAATCTCGACGCGGTTCACGATTGTGGTGGTTGCGACCGTGCCGCGTTTAGGTGTGCAAAAATAGGGGTATTTTTGTTTAACCCCTCAGAACCTTCCCCTCGCTTCACACCCTAGCGCCGCTCTTGCTCCCTCATTGCAGTCGACGAACCAGGCGCTGCTTCTCTTCCTTGCCGCTGCTGATGAACCATGCTTGACTCCCTTGCTACAACTAACGAACCAGGCGCTGCTCTCCCTCATTGCAGTCGACGGACCTAAACACCCCGCTTAATCTCCCTCATAACCATCTCCCTTGTCTCTTCTCCTTTCTTCCCTTAGCTGCCACCCATCTCCGCCTCTCCCTTGCTGTTGCCGATGAACCAGACTCCTCTTTAGGAGGCTTATTTGTTTCTTTCCTAGTGGCATTTATTTTGTTCTTATGGTTATTGTTTATGGACAATTGGACTGAATATGTGTTTGATGCATTATGAATGCTTTTAATTATGAATTTGAATGTGTTTTTACTTTTTTATGTTTTGTTTTTAATTTTTCAACATATATATGTGTAGAATTATATAATTTAAATTATATTAATTGGCCCGCAATTAGAAAAAAAATGGGTGCGACGTGATTTGTGTTGTCGCTATCTTGTTATAGGATCCCACTGCGTCGCGCCGCGATCCAAGAGTGACTACTATGGGTAGTGGACACCTTCACACGGGAGTACAACATCAACGACTCCGTCCCAACCTTTGAGGCAGCTCGTGAGAACCTCCCACTGATGAAGCCCCGCAGGCCGTCTTGCTGACGACAGGCCGCTGAGAAGCAAGTGGCCCTTGCGACAACAACACTCACCTCCCTTATCTTAGGGAGGCAGAGGAGGACATCAACTGCGTCTCTACCACTGTTCGGGAGCTGCCCAGGAGAGCTCTTACCACTCACCGTCGTCGCCAGCACCGCACGTCCCTGGTCCCTCAAGAATATGTCACGGAGGCTACCTTGGAGATCCTGACCTCAACTGTGCAAACCCGGACACCCAGGAGGAGGGCTTGTCGGGGGCAGTCGACCGCTAAAGTTTGGGGGCTGGTCCATGCCCCTATTCCCATCTTTACCCGTTGCCATATCCCGACGACAACTGAAGAGCCGCCTAGGAGGGCTCCTGCCGATGAAGGCCGCTCTGCCCACATTGTGCGACCCCCCAATCATGATTGGGGTTCCGACCTTGGTCACCCGACTGAAAACATCCAAAAGGAGGGCTCGTTGGGGTCAATCCACAATTACAATCCAAGAGTAGGTCCCCTGACCTTGTGGCCTTTGACATCTTTGAGGCTCGTCGGCGTATCCCGACAGTAGCCTGAGGATCGTACTGAGTCACTCCTGTCAAGAATATACTCAAATACTGACGAGCTGGACAACGATGACTGCATCCACTAACTCCTCATCAACAGGCGAAGGCGGTTATGGGTCCAGAGGTTCTCCCTGCAGTACTGTAATAGATAATTCTAGAGGTCCTCCCCAGAGCATTCACCAAGGAGGTCTTGTCCTCCCCACGACATTGAACACATCAACCGCATAAACAAAAAATCATTAGCCACAGTGGTCCTCCCTGAGGTCAAGTGAAACCAGAAAGCTCTGAAGGTCTTTCCTAGAGCACTCGCCTCGGAGGTCGTCCCCGCAACAATGTGAAGATCGATCACGAAAGTCCTTGTGCTGCCAGTTGCGGAGGTCCTCTCCAAAACACAATGATTGACCTGCAAGGAGGTCCTCCCCTCGTCGACTCATTAACAATAAAAAACCGTGGAGAACCCTCCCCACGAAAACCAAACTAATAACTTTGGAGGTCCTCCCGAGGGCATATGTTGCAGAGGTCCTTCCCGCGACAAGGCATTTAACCAGAATGGAGGTCCTCTCCATAATGGCGAATCAAGAATCAACCATGGAGTTCCTCCCCATGGTGCTCGTTGTGAAGGCGCTCCTCGCAATGACACGTCTTCTCCGCACAAAGTTCCTCCTCATGTTGAAGTTACTCTGAAGTGGCCCTCATATCGAGAGGCACTTGAAAAACCGAGGCCAGCTATACTAAAAGCCTCATCTTCGATCAACGGTGTCTCATCCCAGTTAATGTGCAATTTGAAGCAACGCTCATCATCTGTGCCTCCCTTAGACCGTGTACCCTTGGATGCAACTGAGGATGTTTAGAATGCTCCCATTCCTCTTGATAAAATAGTGGGGAAACGACCTTTATGGTCAAATCAGGTTGAAGAGCCACTTACTGAGGATGAAGAAAATTGTATGGTCATGTGGAAAGAATTGGGTGAAGACAGAAAACTGGTCATGTTCTGGCTCGTGAGCACTCAGTATGACATTACGAAGACATTGAAGGATGACTGCACACCTTACCTTCGTCACAACCTGTGGGCCTCTCCACCGTCTCAAGACCAGACACCCCGCCTTATGGGGAGTACATAATTCATGTCAAGGCGCTAGATGAAGTGTGCCGCCATGTCGACCTAACCACCCTTTCAGTGGCTTGAAATCCTAAATCAGGCAAGCAACGTGAGTGTCTCCAACGTGCCTACCTCAACAGTTTAAAGGCACTCTGCCAAATAGTCGTCGATACCCCACCTGACGTGCGTATCAAAGGGTGGGGCGAATACAGAGTTTTGCATTTCACTCCGCTCACAGGCCAACAAGGCTTGTCAGGGAAAACATCTTGCAACGCTATTGCTTTAGGCCAAGTTACAAGTCCTGGATCCTCATATGCTAGTGGGTCTGTCCAACGAGGCTCCACCATTCCTAAAGTCCAGAAAAGGCGTACTCGACGAGAGTAAGTCATTAATAGTCTTCTGCATCAGGTTGCCTGGAAGGTAAAACAAGCCTCTCATTTGAGGAAGGCGAAACCTACAATCACATAGCAACCTTTAACGACAAACACCTCTCGCCCATAAAATACGATGCACTGAGCTCATTCTGGATAAAAGTTTGAAAGCCCAAAAAGGCCGCAGTAGCAATCCAAATGACAGTACATGAATAACTCCAGCCCGTAGGGCTGTGGCCGTTTTTACCACCACCCCCGCCCCTGGAATCATCAAATCCGCAGTAGAGTGCGACTATGATGGTAGGAAAGCAAAGTCTACCCCAGCCCATAGGGCTCGGGGCTTTTTTTACCTCCCTCTCTAAGGAAGTCGGTCTTTTCCATATTGAGAGAAACTTCACAAAAACACCCCCGCGGTTTCCTCTATTGACGTTTCTCAATTCATCTCCTTTCTAAGGAGCGTGTTCAGTGAAAGCATTTGGGGGCTCCCTCAAGATTATCATCCACAAACCACTTTCGGGGGAGCATCGAGGAGAGCGAAACCTCATAGGGCCCGCAAGTCAAAACGGTCCGCCAAGAAAACATAAATCAAGGAGGATTATGACCTGCCCCTCGAAGGATATTCTGAGGACGATGGATCCCCTTACTACTCTGACGCAGATGAAGATTTGATTCCCGCTGCATGATTTGCATTGATGAATGTTGTTGACGTCAATCCCACAGATAATGCGGAGCATGATACTGATGCTGATGAACACAATAAGGAGACATCTGTTCAAAATGTGGTGCATACTGAAATGTGGGAAGAAGGCATGCGTACTCGACATCAAAGACAAACTTACTATTTGAGAGCTCTTTCAAACATTCAGCCATCGCTTACTCGGCGAGTTTCAATTAAGGATAAAGAGAAAGGTGTGGTTGTATCCGCAACCCACCCGCCCCTGTTGAGTCTTTTTCTGTCGAGGAGAAGATTACCTAGTATGAAATTGAGTTGGAGAAACTGAGGCTACTCAATGTTGAATTGCTCAGAAGTAATATACCTACTGAGTGTAATTCCCAGACCGAGGCCAATATCTCTTCTTCGTCAAACCCCCTTCAACGAGAAGGAATTGCTCGACCAACAAGAACGGAGTCCGGTCATCCGATTAACCCAGGCCCCAAACAACTAGTCTATCCAACCCCGACGATTGTGGATTATCAAGAATTCCCTCCACTGGGGCAACAACCACCACCATTTCTAGCGAGTTACCCCAAGCCGACTCAAGCCGGTTATCAACAACCGGTGAGCCGACCTTATCAGGTTCCGCCCACTGCCTCCACTCGGGTGTTGGTCCAGGCAATAGTGCCGCCATAACTCCTTGACTCAATTGAGTCCCTTGTTGCTCGGATGAAAGCTATGGAGGGGCGACGCACATCAGTGCAGTTGAAGAGAAAACCATATCCTGAGTGGGTGGACTTGACTCATCCTCCACCCAATTTTGGGATAATCCCACTTTCTCGATATTCAATGGCATGAGAGATTTAGAGCAGCATCTCACGCATTTTGCATCTCAATACGACCCCATGATGGGAACATTGAATCAACAGGAGGTGGAAAAACTCAGGTGTTTTGTGCGAATTTTGGAGGGACCAACATTTTTTGGCTATAACAATCTACCCGCCGGGTCATCGCCGGTGGGGAAGATCTTCGACGACAACTCCTTTACCCGTTCAGCTTCACGCTGAGAAAGACGATTGTCCTCGATCTCTCAAATTGCAAACAATGTGAAAATGAGAGAGTTTCAAACTTTATTATCAGATGGAAAGGTTTAATCAATTTCCTGAACATGCAGCTTCCGCAAGAGCAGTTGTTGGAGATATGTATAGAGAATCTCCAAGATGAGTTGCAGATGTTGCTCGTTCCCTTGAAACACCCTGGTGGATTTTGAGAATTTACCGCAGTAGCACAATGGCTGGAAGATGCCATTCGGCATTCTAAAACCAAATCTCGGCCGACGTCGTCGATCCAGGGGAGGAAATCTGGTAAAGTAGAAATTGTAATCATCATGTTTAAACCAGCGCCGATGCCGACTCCAACCCCTGAGCCAGCTTGCTGTCATGTGGTAACTCGTCCTGAATAATAACAGCAACAACAACGCCCTCATCAGGTTGGAAAGGATCAAAATCACCAGAACTTCGAAAACTGGAAGAACACGGTCCATTCCTTTAGAAAAGAACAGGTTTCAGGATTTTTCATTGGTGCCTTGGAAAAAAAATTGGTTAAATTGCCAGAGATCAAGAGATCCAATGAAGTCTGTCTGAATGACCGCCCCAATTACTGCTCCTTAAATCAGATGTTGGAGCATAATATCTAAAGAATGTTTCGTCTTCAAGGACATGCTCTAGCAGATGATTGACACTGGGCATGTAAAGTTGGGTAAACCCTCGACTCAAGTGACTTGTGTCTCCACTATTCCGCCAGAAGAAGAGTGACAAGAAGTTCCGAACAAACATGTGCAGAAATTTGATGACTGGATGACTAGAAAATCGGTCAACCATATACATGCAATTATCAGGGCATGACTGAATCAACCAACAGTGATCCTAATTCCCTCTGTGATACTTGAGGTGACATCTTCATACTCATATTCTTCCAAGAGTCTGCACGATCGTCGTTGGTGGAATAAGGCACAGGAAGAAGAACCCTTGCAAGCGCCCTAGCCAATCCAGACTACTGGATTTCTTACCCCCATCACTGGAAGGATGGGCATTGCCCCACCAAATAGGATTTTCATTTGATAAGGAGTCTATATATGGCCCAGTCAATGTCATCCACTTGACAGACCCCTTTGACGATGAAGAGGATTCACATGAACCCGGGTTCCCTATCAATAATCGGGGGGAGGTCGTAGTGGCTGGGGAAGGCTAAGTTGTTGTGGACCCTGACAATTAAGTGTCATTTTCTCTGAAGCTATACATGCTGCCTAGAGTCAAAAACTGACGCCTCAACGAGCTCAATAGGAACATCAGTTTGTACCTGAATCCTTTAGGACTCGTTCCGATTCGATCATATTGGTAGACTGATTAACAGACATATGGCCATTCGATCAACACCAAGATGCGGGGAGGTCGATTCAGCCCAACCCGCGAACAGTAAAAACACCCCCAATTCCAGTCAAGGGAAGGAGTTGTCAGCACGGTTAGCTTCGACCCCCAAGCCTCAAGCTGCGGAGCGGCCGCAACACAGGAAACAAAGACCCTTGATCCAAAAGTATGACATTTTGAAGCATCATTCTGTCATCTCGCTAGACTCAAAAGTATACCGCGCATAGACTCAAAAGTATGACATTTTGAAGCATCATTCCGTCGTCTCGCTAGACTCAATTCTTGGATGCCCTTCACCTTTCAAAAGAACTTAGAGAAGACCTTATTTTGAGGCTCTTTCAAGTTCTTAAGAATTCGAGACTGAAGTCGCCGCAACCGAGATATACCGCGCATAGACTCAAAAGTATGACATTTTGAAGCATCATTCCGTCGTCTCGCTAGACTCAATTCTTGGATGCCCTTCACCTTTCAAAAGAACTTAGAGAAGACCTTATTTTGAGGCTCTTTCAAGTTCTTAAGAATTCGAGATTGAAGTCGCCGCAACCGAGATATACCGCGCATAGACTCAAAAGTATGACATTTTGAAGCATCATTCCGTCGTCTCGCTAGACTCAATTCTTGGATGCCCTTCACCTTTCAAAAGAACTTAGAGAAGACCTTATTTTGAGGCTCTTTCAAGTTCTTAAGAATTCGAGACTGAAGTCGCCGCAACCGAGATATACCGCGCATAGACTCAAAAGTATGACATTTTGAAGCATCATTCCGTCGTCTCGCTAGACTCAATTCTTGGATGCCCTTCACCTTTCAAAAGAACTTAGAGAAGACCTTATTTTGAGGCTCTTTCAAGTTCTTAAGAATTCGAGACTGAAGTCGCCGCAACCGAGATATACCGCGCATAGATTGGTTCCACTGAGTGTCATACGGTCATTTCTTTCACAAAACAAAACCTGGAAGTTGACATACAGGGGCACATTAGGCCTTTGTACATATCTGGTAAACTCGATGATATCAACGTTCGTTGAGCCCTAGTTGATAACGGTTTTGGAATCAACCTCTTCTTGATCCGGACTCTTCGACGCCTGAGCCATAGTGAAGTTGACTTGTCTCCCTCTGATAAGTGCTTAGAAAGGAAAACCGGAATTCTTCTTTGATATAGTGTCAATCAATTTGAACATAATTGCTTGCTCATAAATAAAAGGAATCAAAGCTAAAAAGAAGAATGCAGAAAGGAGAACAAATAAGAAAACTCCCCTAGAAAGAACGCCAGAAGCCAAGGTCGTAACCTCTTACAACTGTCCCTGCCTTCTCCTCTCACTACCCCCTTCAGACGAAAAACCACTTATAACAATCAATTAGAAGCAATTACCAAGCTACCCCTGTGTGTCCAAGACACGCCTCTTCCTCCTAAAATAGGTCTTAAGTGGCTAAGGCCCTGCCCCAACCAACCTTTCAATTCCGTCCTCTTTAATAACCACCTTGTCCCCAAGGTGAAAATAAGGGAATTGAGCACGGAACAAGGTAGCATCTTCCCATGTAACTTCCTCAACCGGATGCCCATTCCACTGTACTAACCACTGGCATTCAGAACCCCAACCTTTTGTGTCCAAAACAGCCTCAGGGAGAACTTGATCTGCGTTGCTTTCCTGAAATTGCTGTGGCAAAGGCTGGTTAACAGGATCACCAACAACTAACTTCCGTTGGAAAATGTGGAAAACCGGATCAAATCAACTAGTTAATGCTTTTTGTGAGCCATGTGCTACATAGACTGTTTAGTAGCCGTCAAATGGGATATAAGGTGTTGAAGGATTTCATCGCGATCTAGCAAAGCAGAAGCAACGACCTCAAGAAGAGCCTCTCCCTTAGAATAAAGAGGCAAATCAGTTGGTTTCCGCCCATAAACGACCTCAAACGGGGTCTGCCTGGGTGACCATCTGTTTGGGGATGGTAAGAGGAACTCATCTTAAGTTTAGTACCGTGCAACCTGAATAATTCCTTCCAAAAAAGGCTGGTAAACAATGGATCACGATCACTGATAATGGTGCTAGGCATGCCATGTAGCCGAGCAATTTCTTTCATGAAAAGATCTACCAAATGTCACAACCGGGTCCCGGTGACAGCACAGCCACCCCGCCTTAACATGGCCGTCGGGTCCTGGCCCACCAAGCACCCCCGGTTGCCCCGCAGACATGTGGGGCCCATCCCAGGGTCCACCCACATGCCCGAACGGGTCATCTGACTAATGATAGTCCCCACAGGCCAACACATGTCCTTTCCAGTGTGTTTTGTCCTCACTCACACACACCCTGGGAGACTTCCCAGGAGGTCACCCATCCTGATCACTACTCCAGGCCAAGAACGCTTAACTGTGGAGTTCTAATCAGACAGACTCCCGAAAATTACTTCAATGGACAACAAACCGGACTTGCGCCGTTGACAAATTTCACAATTCCGAACAAATTTCATTATAGTTTATGTCATCCCTTTCCAAAGAAATCCTCTGGCCAGCCGTTTGTAGGTTTTCAAAAAACCCATATGTCCGCCCGCTGTCGTCGCATGATATTGTAATGGAGCAGGCTTGGGATCAATCGGGAGTCCTTCGATAAAACTAATCGCCCCTTCAAGAAAAACATCCCATTATGAAGAGCATAGCCGGTTTTAGTGTTTGAGCGGTTCTCCAAAGCTACTACAATAGGCTGCAAATCTTTATCGACATGAACTTCCTGCCGCACCAGCTGCATTTCAACCCAATAGGGTTCCGAAAGAGCCATGCCAAGCACCTTGTCTTCCAACACTCTGGAAAGAGCATCAACCGCACCGTTTGTCTTGTCGGGCTTGTACACCACCTCAAAATCACAGCCTAAAAGTTTTGCCAGTGTTGTCCATTGAAGTAATTTGCTGAGTTAATAGATGTTTAAGGCTCTTATGATCTGTGTAGACAGTAAAGTGTCTTCCCAACAAATATTGTCTCCAGTGGTGAATTGCATGAACCAAGACCATCAGCTCCTCATAGACAGATTTAGCTGGGTTTGACTCGGACAAAGCTTTGCTAAAGAAAGCAATCGGCTGACCTCCCTGCATGAGAACTGCTCCCAACCCCCCTCTTGAGGCATCACATTCCACAAGGAATGACTTAGAGAAACCAGGAAGGCGTAAAACTGGAGCTGTGGTGAGCTGTGGTCATGCACCGCTTCAAAAACTCGGCTCTCTGGGCATCAGGTTCCCACTTGAAACTTTTTTGGTAAGGTGAGTAAGCAGTTTGTCCATATAATCTTGGATAAATTTGCGGTAATACCTAGTAAGTGTTGGGCGGAGAAAAACGGGAAGGATGGCAAGAGGGGGGGTGAATTGCCTTTTAAAAAAAATGATTAACAAATTAAAATCAAAGTGAAATCAAAGTATGTGCAGCGGAAAATAAAAGAGACAATCACACAAGAAATTGTTAACGGAGTTCGGCCAAAACCCGGCCTACGTCTCCGCTCCCAACTCAACCGTTGAGAGATTCCTACCGCTTGCTTTTCAATGGTTTTAGCAAGAAACCCACTAGGCTTTGAGGTAGCACTAGGACCTATTACAGCTTGCTTTTGGTGGTTAAGCAAGAACCCACTTGCTTTTAATGGTTTAGCAAGAATCCACTATCCTTCTTACTGGTGAAGGATAACTCACCTATGTCTCAAGCTGTTTAAAGGAAAGCTTGACAACCTTTTCACACCTTAATGGTGATGTGAAACCCAAAAGAAAGAGGGGATGAGAAAAGTTTGGGGTTTGTAGGCACAAACCCAATTTTAAGCTCAAAATATATAAAGCAAGAAAAACCGTAATTGAGGAAAACTTGGGCGCCAAAGTATGATGGAGTTGATGTAGCGTGCTCTCCCAAGCTTCTTGAGGTGCTCCTTGGATTGGAAATTGGTTGGAGCACTTGAGGATCCTTGAAGGTGGAGCGCCGGAGGTTCGCCAAATGTTCAACAATATGTCCGAGCGCTTGGTATATGATCCGGTTAGTGTCCGGGGCTTCCTTGGCCTTTATTTATAGGCATGGAACCCATTGGGGGCCTTCGGAGCCGTTGGAGAGGCTTAAAGAGCCGTTGGAGGCCAAAAGAAGGTTGACTGGTCAAACCCAACGGCTAGTTTGACTGGGCTACCGGCTGGCCGGTGCAGGGCCACCGGCTGGCCGGTGCCTTGGATGTTGAGAAGGCCTTCTGCCCAGGCAGCACCGGCTGACCGGTGCCAGAGCCACCGGCTGGCCGGTGGTGAGGCAGTAGCCATCACTGTTGCATCAGGTTGCCACCGGCTGGCCGGTGACAGAGCCACCGGCTGACCGGTGGAACCTGGCAGTGGGCAATGCCTCTGCCAGGTCCACCGGCTGGCCGGTGCTATCACACCGGTTGGCCGATGGACTGAAATTCAGTCCACTTGATGTGCTTCATGGCCCATTTCCTTGGCAATCTTTTGCCTATAAAACAAAAACACTTAAAACAATGTTAAACACATATGAAAGTGATTGTGATCATGAAAATCAAAGAGTGTGGGGTACAACAGTAAGGACCAAAAATCCCCTGACCTCCTTTACATTCTTAGGAACTGGCCAACTTTGAACACTAGAAACTTTTTGTGGGTCCATGGAAACCCCTTCGCAGGAAATTTTATGTCCCAGATATTCAATTACCGCCTTTCAAAAAAACATTTCTTCTTGTTTATATGTAAATAATTGGACTGCAAAATGTGAAAACCTGGGTTAGATGTGCCAAATGATCCTTCCAACTGCTGCTATAGACCAAAATAGCATAAAAAAACACCAGTACACTTTCTCTAAGCAAGGGCTGGAAGATGTTGTTCATGGTTGCTTGGAAGGTAGCTGGGGAATTCATTAGCCCTAACGACATTACTGAGTATTCATAATGCCCGTGGTGTGTGCGGAACACAATCTTCTCAATATTTTCCTCCCTCACCCGAACCTGGTGGAATCCTGATTTGAGATCCAATTTGGTGAAAAACCGAGCCCCATACAGCTCATCCAGCAATTCCTCTATTATAGGGATTGAAAACCGATCCGGAGTAGTCAACTTATTCAAAACATGATAATCCATACACATTCTCCACCCGTCATCTTTCTTTTTAACCAAAATTATTGGACTTGAATAGGGGTTAGTGCTACTCCGGATCACTCCTTGTTTTAATAAGTCCTTTATTTGATGTTCCACTTTATCTTTCAGCCTGTGAGCTACTCTATAAGGCCTCACATTAACTGGACTTATTGTCTCCTTCAATCTAATTGCATGACCCGTAGCACGATGCAGAGGAAACCCCTTTGGTTCTTCCATGGTTTGGCAGAATTTCCCTAACAACCTTTGTATATCTTTTTCTATCCTCCGACCTGAAGCCGTTTCTATAACCACGCCCGCTATTCTGGATTCCCATTGAAAGCCTTGAGCCAGAAGTTTTTTGCCATCTAAAAAAGTCTGCAAAGTCGATGGCGCATGTTGCTGAGGCTGCATTCCATGCAAGGTAACTTGTCGCCTCTGATATTCAAAACTCATTGTCAATTTCGGGTCAAATACCCAAGCTTTTCCATCCACTCCATTCCCAGGATAATGTTGGGTCCGGAAGTGTCAAACAGGAACGTGTCCACTTCAAACTCTAAGTGTCCCAATTGTACCGGAAGTGCCTTGCACTATCCACTGGACATAACATGTTGTCCATCTCCCAAACATACCCCAAAGGACTTAGTCTGTGTGATCGAAAACTCGAGGAACTTCAATAGGCCCTTCGACACAAAATTGTGGCTGGCTCCGCTATCAATTATCACTAGTATTGGGACTCCTGCAACATTTCCCTCCAGTATCATGGTATTGGCTCCCTGTATACCTTGACCTTCCAAAGCACCGAGAAACAATGCTTGACTTGCCATTTCCCACAACCCATCTTCCCTCCCACATTCTCTTCCACCTTCATATGTTCCTGATATCTCTTCTTTTGCTTGGGGCTCCCCACATTCCCAAACCATTAAGCGCATTCCCTTCTCAGGACATCTGTATGCTGGTCCAAACTTGGATCCACAAGAAAAACAGCCCCTTCACTTGCTGTTCCTCATACTCGGATTTGGTTGATCACCCCTTCGATGTTGCCATTGTCTAACATTTCTCATACATGTCTTTTGAGGGGGGCCCTGTCATCATTGGCATGCACCGGCATCTCCAACTCCCTGATATACAGGCCAACCTCGGCTGGATTATTTTCAAGTGTGATGCCCCCAGGAGCTTTCAGATTCCCTATTTGTGGGATTCATGCCCAGGTCCTCGACCTTTTCAGCAGCCGACCAACTGCTCAAAAAATGGTAAACTTCAACGTACAAATAATTTGTGGAGACAGTTTGAGGCCCTCTCTTAGGCTTGGAAGAGGTTTCAGACCCATTCTTCAGCTGTTTGCTTGGTCTGTGACCTTCTGTCTGAGCATCGCCTTGCCGCTTCCAGCTTTATCGCCTTGTTGCTGGTTCAGGATGTGTCGGCTCCTCAATCATAAGCTGTCCGGTGGGCCGAGTGTGTCGCTGCCCCGAATGATCAGATGCCTCTGCCCTAGCCTTCCTCTTTCGAGGCTTTGTCGTTTCTCGCTTCGCCTTGTCAGCGGCTTTCTACTCGCTGACTTTCGCAATGTTCTTCGATAACATTTTTGCGGCGATAGGACAAGATCCACAAATCAACATACTCGGACGTCAGCTTGATGCCAACATCTGGGGAAGGCAGGTTGATTTTAACATGGGTGTCTTCCCTGATCATCATTGACCACAACTGCCTGGCCACTATAGGGTGCTGCTCCAGCCTAACATCTGCAAATGGTGCGGGAACCTGTCGTTGCATGCACCTGAATTGGCAAGCCAATCGATAATGCGCATAGACCTCACTGGCGATGCCGCAGTCAATCCCTGCCGGCTTGGTAAATGCGCCCCGTCGGTTGCACCTATAGATGAGTTCCAGAAGAAGTAGCAACTAACTCAAAAGGAACATCTGCAGAAGATTCTTGCGACTATAGATGAGTTCCAAAAGGAGCAATGAGAGTTTTGGTTACTACTGCAAGAAATTTCAGCATGGCATGCTGATCCAGGACGGTCGACGCATGTAGATGATGAGTGCAACTTGAAGGTGGTAAGTAGGAGCAGCAGATCGGCAGCGCAAAACAGACACAGAAGAAAGAGTTACGCGTCTTGCGAAGCTTGAGGGAATGCATGCAATCACCAAATAAGTCAGTGACTTTTTTGGATTCTCTATAATATCCATTATCCTGCCCCTCCCTTTTTTGGATATTCTAAGGAATCCAAAAAAGTCACAGGCACCTAGCACTTCCCCACATAATACCAGGTACCTAACACTCTCGCCACCTTGAAATTCAGTCTTGTACTCAACACCGAGTGAGGGGAAACAAGGTCGCTGTCTCGGACTGCTTCCTTGTCCGACGCAGCTTCCTCATCTCCCACGTCAACAACACAGACCAAGCATGCCACACAATTTCCTAGATCAGCCGTGGGCGGGCGTGGCCCCTTTTTTTGTTGTAGGGTGGGCTGGGTGACCAGAAGTTCTGCCATCCTGCTTGACTGTTCCAGCTGGTGTAGAGTCAATTATGCTTGGCTGTTCCAGCGTCCTGATTCCCATGCATTGAAAACAAATAATGCAGCACCTTGTGCGACTGATCTCTGGGCATGCACAATGTCTGCCGCATTCGCCGTCGAGGTCACTGTCCATGTCTGTGTTCCTGGTGCGCCGAATCCATCAACACACAAACGGACTGCTCCATCCGGTATTGAAATTCCCCACCACATACGGATTTTCTGTTGCGTAAAGATTCCCAGTCCCGTCCAGGAGTTGGTGGGATCCTTCATCACCTGCTTAAAAACATCCTCCATCGACGCCGATCTGGATAGTCATCATGCCGCGCTTTGACGTCCCTGTTTTTATTTTTCAACAGTAGGGCTAATAAGGTTTCTCTTCAGAAACTGGGTAGCTTTGAAATTAATCTCTCATAGTTGTATAGTTTTTATATCTACCATATTAAATGCGTACTGTTTATATAACAATTTGCGTCAGCAGTACTGATATTTTACACTTTGCCTTTATGTGTTCTTTGAACCTCATTTTCTATCAATGAAATGGTTTCTTAATGGGTTTTGTGTGTATATATCCACAATTCTATCAGTTGAGATGATGGTCATTTCTTACAAGTGATGTTTTATTTTTGCTTTTTGTAGGAGTCCACTTGTTTCATTTGCATATGAAAGAGGCTGGCGTCAAAATTTTAATCTTAGCGGTTTTCCTGGTCTTGACGAAGAGGCAAGTTACAGTACGTTTTGAATAATGTTTTAATTTCACCCCTGTTTGTATTTCAACTCTGAATTTGTGTTGTTTAGGCACTTTTGACATTGTTTTTTAATTTTTGAGCAGGTGTTGTTGCCTGGCAACAGACGAGACACCCTTAGGCTCCTTTTGATAACAGTTGTTGAAAAATGCTTATTGCACCTAACACTTATTTCAGCGATGAGTTTTTGGGATCAGTTGAAGGTTTAATCAATCCAACCAATCCCACAGACCCGAAGTATGTTAAACCTTCTATTATACATGCCTATATAGGAGGAAGTGTATGGAGTTGTATTCTGCACCTATGAGTGATGTGGTGGGTTTGAATAGTATGTGGTGGCTAGTTAGTTTGGTGTTGGTTGGGGGGTGAAGAGGTTTATATAAGTTTCTTATGAGGGATTGTTGGATTGGTGTAGCCCGATCCGGTTGGGCCGAATGCTTGTGGCCCGCAATTGTAGCAGTGCGGACTTCGGAGTCAACAGTACTGTAACACTTTTGATTTCTAGCCGGCAGCCACTGTAGCGCTTTTGACAAAGCTGACCGCCGTTCACTGTAGCGACGCAAACTTACTTTTCGAACAGTGATCGTCTTCTCCATTTTTTATAGCCCATTTTCGGGTTAGGGTTACCACTGAAAAAAACCTCTGTAATTTGTGCTCCTGATATAGTGAAATTCTGCCTCTTCCGTGGACATAGGGATTATTCCCGAACCACGTAAATCGCTGTGTTCTTGTTGCTTTCTTTCTTTCGTTTTCTCATTTCTGTCATTGTGACTCCTGGCGATTCCGCATCAGGTTGGAGGGGGAGGAACTCTAATAGAGCAAGGTTGTTGGCTGGGAGGTGGTCTCTCCCTGAAACTGTGGCGCTTTTTTGTTTACTCAGTGCAACTGTAATCCCTCACAACAGAATACAGTCTCTTTTTACTCACATCATCTTTCTCAAACTCGCTTTTCTATTATGGATACATAACAATTTTGCGCTTTCATTGAGCGGTGCACTCAAGAAATCGTCCTTTCTGTCTGTCTAATTGTAGGTCAGAATGAATGAAAAGATAGATTCCTTGGAGTCAACTCTGGGGTACAACCATCAAAGAAATGAAGAGAAGTGTAGAAGAACTCTCAACAAAAGCAACGTCGGCCGAGATGACATACCACCGTAGGTCGGGGGAGAAACAGCGATATCCGCGCCGAGTGCGGGAGTAGCCTAGAAAGATGCAACGGAGAGATTTGGGTGCGAGTTTGGAGAGACCTGGACGTGTGTCGCGAATGTAACAGAGGTAGCCAAACACGCGAATGGGAAGGGAGTGAAGAGGGAGGGAGTAGAACAGAGTCCGAAAAGGAGTCTCCCCCTGAAGGATAGAGGAAGGAAGACGGTTTATCAGGTAGGTGGCGGTGAGAATGGCATCGCCCCAAAAATGCAGAGGCACCTGTCGGTGAAAGAGGAGGGCATGAGCAGTCTCCAGAATATGTCTGTGTTTCCGCTCGGCCACGCCATTCTGCTGGGTTGTATCAGGACAGGAGGTCTGATGAAGGATGCCTTTCGTCTGGAGAAACTGTCGAAAGGAAGTGGAGAGACACTCACGCCTATTGTCTGAGCGGAGACATTTGACAGATGTGGAAAATTGGGTCTGAATTTCATTGTAAAAGGTTTGGAAGGTGGAAAACACTTCGGAGCGTTCTCGAAGGAGGTAAAGCCAAGTCATTCGCGAATAATCATCGATGAAAGATATATAGTATTTATATCCCAAATGACTCGAAATGGTACAAGGACCCCAAACATCTGAATGAACCAGATCAAAAGGGTTTGAGGCCTGTGTATCCACCCGAGGAATGTATGTAGTGCGATGATGTTTTGCAAAAGTACATGACTCACAATGAAAAGAAAGACTTTGACTAAATTCTGCAAAAAGCTGATGAATGGTGGATGCCGGCGGGTGTCCCAACCGGAAATGAAGATCCAATGCTCGAGAAGAGGTAGACGAGCAAGCGATGGGTGCCGGTCCATCGAACATGTAGACCCCGTCCCGAAGTCGGCCTCTACCAAGTTCCCGGTTCGTTGTCTGCTCCTGAAAAACAACACCAGAAGAGGTAAATATGACAACACAGTTATAATCTTTTGTCAGCTTACTGATGGAAAGAAGATTAAATGGACTGCGGGGCACATGTGCCACAGAGGGTAGGTGAATCGATGGAGTCAGGGAGCATGCGCCGAAGCCCGCAATTGGGATAGTGGAGCCATCAACGACAGTGATGGCGGAGGAACCGACATAAGGGCAGTAAGAGGTCAACATACCAGCATCACCGGTGAGGTGGTCGGAGGCACTTGAGTCCAGCATCCATGCAGGTGAGTGACGGCCGACAAAGGCTGCGGAACGAGCAGAATGGGCCAGAGAAGCCGAGGATGGGCCAGGGTCGGCAGAGTCCCGAGGATCATGAGTTAGCCGGATGTCGGCCATAGACAGGTCCAGAGAATGGGGAAGAGTGGCGATTGCTGACGGCGCTTCCTGGATCGCCGTCTGGCCCTGCCGCGGGTGCTGAGATGGACGTCCATGCAGGACCCAACAACGGTCAATCGAGTGGCCAACCTTGCCACAATGTTGACAGAGGGGACGTGGACGACCTTTCACACGACCACGTCCACGAGGTCCCGAGGAGCAGCCACTGCCATGACCGACGAGAGTTGAGTGGTCGATAATGGGGGCGGGAGGAGGAAGAGCCCGCTGGGCCTTGCTCAGCCGATGATAAACCTGCGGGATCTCCAGCGTCGAAGGGCTAGCGAGCAGCTCAGTTGCCGTGGTGGCAAATTTCGGAGCGAGGCCGCTGAGAAGAGTGAAGATGCAGAGTTGGTCCCGCTGGGTCTGAGCCTCTGCCGGTGTCTGGGGAACAGGCCAGAGCTTCTGCAACTCATCACGAAGCCCTTTCCATTCTAGGAAATATGCGGTGAAGGACTGGTCCTGCTGTCGAAGATGGGACAGGCGCTGGAGGATATCGGACACCCGAGCCAGGTTGTTGGTCTCAGAATACATAATGTTCAAGGAGTCCCAGAGCTCCTTGACTGTATTTGCCGTGCGGGTGACATCCTTGACCTATCGATCCATGGAATTGACCAGCAGAGCGAAGATCTTGCTATCAACAAGCTTCCATTTCCGATAGTTGGGGTCAGTCGAAGCCGGGGGAGGATCCTCAAGGTGATGATCAAGTTCCATCCCGGTCAGGGACATCACCACCGTCTTCCGCCAGATGGAAAAATTGGTGGAGTCTAACCGGTCATCGATGAGGCGGGTGGAAGCGGTGATCATCTGAGGCAGAGGGGAGGGGTCTGCCATGGAAGCGTCGGGTAGCGGTCTAAGATGCAGTTGGGGGCAGCGTCGGAATCAGCGGGCGGGTTGGCGTGTTGGGAAGCCGGGAGTAGCAGCGGACAGCGGAAGGTCCTCGGGAGGTGGAGCACGCCGTGCGCACAAAGAACCGGGAGTAGCCGGGTGGTGGTGAGGATTCCGGGTCGCCTGGAGTGAGCCGCCGGGACCGGTCGCTTTGGAGGGAGCCGTTGCTGGAAAAGAGAGAAGAAAAAAAAAACTTACGCTGGAATGCGACGCCGGCGTGGAAGGGAGCCGGAGGGTAGGGAGCCGCCGGGACCGGTGCTGCCTGGACCGGGTCGCTTGGAGGGATCCGCGGCAGGAGGGAAGAAAAAAAAACTGTGATGCACGCCGGGGAAGCCGCGGGAGGCGCCGCATGCGCACAGGAGGATTGCCGAGGGTGGGTCGCAGGAGGCGTTGCGGAAGCCGGGAGCAGGGAGCCGCGGTTGGAGACGGCGTGTGCAGGAGGACCGCCGAAGAGAAGTGTCGTGCGTAGCGGGAGGTGCGCAGCGAACCGGTTCGGTCGCCGGGAGATGCGGGAGCTGGTGCGAGCAGTTGCGGGAGCCGAACCGTCCGTCGGGGAAGTCGGAAGCCGTTGAGGAGGCGGGCGACGGGAAGCGACTGGAGTTGTGGGGTGGGCGGGGCCGCAGGCGCCGGGAAGGGCCGGGAGGGTGCGCGGGAGCCGGACGGAGCCGCGTCGGAGGGTCGCACCGTGGTGGAAGCACGACGAGGCGACGTGAGGTTCGCCGTCGGGAGGTGCCGCGGCAGGGAGGGATTGCGACGCAGGAGAAGTGCCCGCCGTGAGGGAGGGCACACTGGGGAGTCGGACCGGGCAGGAGGTGCCGGGGAAAGAGGGTGCAAAAAATTGCACCGGGGAGGCGGGCCGGACGTAGCTGGGAAAACCGCAAAGAAGAGCGGGGGGGGAATTGGAAGGAGGAGAGTTCGGGATTAGACTCCCTCTGATACCATGTAGAATGAGAAAACCCCCTTACCTTCAAGGTGAGGTGGGGCCCTTCTTTTATAGAATGAGAAGGCGGAATGTACAAAGAAGTATTCCGACGTGGGACTCGGAAATACCCATAATAATAATAAAAAGAGGGTTTAACAAGAAGCTTCTGGCACATGCGAAATCAATGAAGGCTGTTCAGGCTAGCCTTGACAAACTGGTAAAAAGTCGGGCTGAATTCCAGCATACCATGCATGACCAGCTACGAAAGACAGGAAATGGCAATGCAGAGGATTCATAATTTAGAGGAACAGATGATTGAAAAGATCAAATTGAATCACATGTTGTCTGGGGTTCTGCTGTAGGTAAAAAAAGCAGTTTATCTATGGCAATTCCATACAGCGACAGGGGAAAATGTGGAAAAAGTTTGTTTATGAACAGGGATTCGGTGGCTGAGGAGATGAAGAGTGTGTCAAGAAGGGTGGAGTGGCCTTCTTTTTTAGGTGAGGATCCTTTTAGGTGGATGACCAAGGTTGAAGCATATTTCCGACTAATCAAACGTCTGAGGACATGATGCTTCCCCTGTCACAAATTTTTATGGAGTGTGCAACCCTTATTGGTTCTTATCTAGGCAGAATGCTAATATGGGGCTAAGATGGGCACAATTTAAGCCGACACTCATGGATAGATATGGGAAGTCTACTGATGGCGATCCATGCAGGTTTTTCAAGCCTTTGCAACAATCAGGTTCAATTGATGATTTTATCAATGAATTTGAACAAGTTGCATTGATGTTTCCTGATATACCCAAGGCATGGTATATGAGTTTGTTCATGGGAGGTTTGCGACCTGATATTGAGAACCTTGTGGTCCACACATGAGCTCAACATTAAGGTCAGGATGACTAATCTTGCAAGGAAAATCGAACAGGAGCTGATCTGTGAGGGGGTTATTAAGGGTTTTAGAAGTAAACATCAGGAATGTCTGCAGGCAACCTTGGGTTCTGGACCTGTGGTGCCGAGTTTGGTTTTTAATAGGTCGGTTGTAGAAAAATTGGGAAAAAAGAGGAAGATGGAAAGATCGATGGAGGATAAAGGTGGAAAGGTGTGAGAGCTATTAGCAGACAAGGGGGGGAAAGAAAATTGAAACGGTTCTGTTTTGGGCAACACTACAGTCCTCCGCATAAATGTATGGGAATATGAGGAGCCGGAGGGAGAATGAGAGGAAGTTGATGGGCCTAACATTCAACAGATTGTGGAAAATGCTCATTGGAACAAGGAAAAAGAGGAGCAACAAATGGAATTCAGAAGTATGGGGGAAGAGCATGCAGATTCAATGGTGTTGTCAGGTGTTAAGGTCCTCACGCCAAACAGGCAGTAAAAGAGTTGTATTAGAATCACGTACCTGGAAATTACTGAATCTGAGTGGGGTAAGGAAGAAAGTAGAACGATACAGAGAATCCTCGGGAGGCCCTTGGCTCACCCGCCCAAGCCCAAGGCCAAGTACTGATCTTCTAACTGAAAGATACCCTCCCTCCATGGCCCCACTCCCCTTTATTCCCTTTATGTTTGGTATCTCACGTGACCACCCCTGCACCCTCTTCCCCCTACACAATCTTCTTCCTCTGAGAATAGACCTGCCAGGTGGTAAGGTCCCCCAGCTCTAAAACCTGCTGCCAATTGAAGGTCAGTCTTGTCCCCAAGACTGCAAGAGGGGAATTGATTACAGAGTGTAAACTCGGTTTTCCATGTGGCTTCATCCATCGAGCTGCCAGTCCACTGAATTAGAAATTGCGGATGGGCCATGCCGTCCCTCAAGTGCAGACGACGAGAAAGCACTGCCTGAGGTGCCGGATAATCAGTAGTGCCAATATTAATGCCTGGAGGCAGAGAAGGATGGACCTGCTGAGTACCGGCAGCCTGCTTTTATTGAGATACATGAAATACTGGATGGACTTTAGCGGTGGGAGGCAGGTCCAATCGGTAGGCAACGGGGCCAACCCGATTGAGGATGGTGAAGGGACCATAAAATCGGGCACCCAACTTTTGATGAACCCTTTGAGCCACGGTCTGCTGCTTATGCGGCCGAAGTTTTAAGAACACTTGGTCACCCACTTGGAAGGAAACATGTTGCCAATGTTGATCCGTAGACTGTTTCATATATTCTTGGGACCTAGTTAGGTGATGATGTAGTTGACGAAGAGCTTCATATCGGTCCCTCAAAGCTGTGGCAACGATCGCTACACAAATGTTTGAGGGCAGAAAATTGAGAACCGAAGGAGGTTTTCAGCCATACACTTCAAATGGGTAACATTAATGGAGACATGCCAGGCTGTGTTGTAACTCCATTCAGCCCAAGGAATCCAGTAGGATCAAGACCACGGTTGGTCCCCCGCAAAGCAACGCAGCTAGGTTTTATGACATTGATTTAGCACCTCTGTTTGACAGTCCATTAGGCAGAACTTAGTTGGAGAGCAGTGCCATAAAGACAGAACAATTTTGTTCAAAAATTACTGAGAAGGGGTCACGATCACTCACAATGGAATTTGACACACCGTGTAAGCGCACCACCTCACATAGGAAAAGCCCAACCACTGTTCGTGCTGTGTATGGATGCTTGAGTAACAAAAAGTGGGCATATTTGGACAAGTGGTCGGCAACCATCAGAACTACGTCAAACCCCTTGGATTTTGGTTGCCCCGAAATGAAATCCATAGAAACATCGGTCCACACTACTGCGGGGATATCTAATGGATGCAGCAAACTTGCGAGAGATAAGGTGGAGTATTTATAGTGTTGACAAACCTCACACTGCTGAACAAAGTTCCTAACAGTTCCTTTCATTTCAACCCAATAAAGATTGGCTGCCAGTTTCCTATAGGTTCGGTAAAAACCCGCATGCCCCCCTTGAGGAGAGGAATGGAACTCGACCAACAGTCGGGGAACCCAAGGGGACGATGCTGGAATTGCTAATCGTCCACGATACTGTAGAACTCCTAGAGACAAAGTAAGCCCGGAAAAGGATGGTTGTCCAGCTTGCAGTGCGCGGAAAGCCTTCCCCAGTTACGGATTAGTAGAGACACCTTTAGCTAGGTTGCGGCCTTCTTTCCAGACAGGGCGGGACTCCAGCATTTGGAGGTGGGGTACGTCCTCGTCCCGCCTTGATAAAGCATCCGCAATAGACTTTTCTTTGCCAGGTTTATAACGAATTTCAAACTGGTAGCCCACAGTTTGGCGATCCTGCATTGCTGGTCGATAGTGGTGATTTGCTACTGTGACAAATGCTTAAGACTCCAGTGATCGGAAAAAACAGTGAACGGACGACCTAGTAAATAAGGCCGCTAATGCTGAATTGTTAGCATGTCATGATCTCCTTCTCATAAACTGATTTGGTATTGATTGGAGAGCAGTATTGAAAAAAGCGATGGGTTGCCGGTTCTGCATGAGAACAACCCCGATTCTCCGTCCCGAAGCATCACATTCAAGCTCAAATTCCTTGGAAAAATCCGCTAAAGCCAAAACAGGGCCCTCCGTCATTGGTCGCTTCAAACATTGGAAGGCACGTAGAGCCTCAACTGTCCTGTGGAAACCGTCCTTGCAGGTTTGCGCTGTGAGGGGCTGAGCCACTTTGCCATATACCCGAATGAATTTTTGATAATACCCCGTGAGGCTGAGGAAACCCCGTACACCTTTCACCGTTGTGGGGGTGGCCAGTCCAACATAACCTGTACTTTCCCAGGATATGGACACACTGACAACAGAAATGATATGACCCAAATACGCCACCTCATGCTGACCAAACTGGCATTTCTTTTTGTTGGCAAAATACTAGTGTTCCTGTAGAACTCGAAGAACCACTTCTATGTGATGTAAATGAGCCGGCCAATACCTGCTGTACACGAGGATGTCATAAAAAAATCAGAACAAATTGACAAAGTAAAGAACGAAATAAATCATCCATAGTGGCCTGGAATGTGGATGGAGCATTAGTGAGGCTAAAAGACATCACTAAGTATACACAATTTCTGCTGTGTTCGAAACGCTGTCTTTTCGACGCCGGACTCCCTCATTCAAATTTGATGATACTTCGTCCTGAGGTCAATCTTTGAAAAATAAGTGGCTCCATGTTATTCATCGAGCGGTTCCTCTACCACCGGAATTGGGAATTTGTCTTGTATAGTGCCCTTTATTCAGTGCTCGAAAGTCCCCACAGAGTTGCCATGACCCATCTCTTTTTTTTTTTAACAAATAACACAGGGCTTGAATAGGCACTGGAACTTGACCTAATGATGCCATGGTCCAGCATCTCCTGCACTTGGCGTTCAATTTCATTTTTCTGAAAATAAGGGCATTTGTAGGGCCGTACCAAGACCGGTCCCTGGCCCGAAGCCAGATTAATAGCACGTTCCTGCTGTCTTTGCGCTGGAAGTCCTTTGGGTTCCTAAAAAACTGCGGTATAATGAAGGAATACCTCTTGCAACTCTTGGTTTTGGCAGACATGAGCCGCACCCCATTGCTCTTCTTGCCTCCGATAAAGTGTCGATGTTTCCCCCTTTGTTCTTGTCCACGAGTCCACCTGTCCAGAGATGTTACTGTCCGGTTGTTGTGTTGGACTTTTGAAAGAGTGAAAAACTGCTCCTCAACTGGAAATTTCATTACCATTGTTTGCTAGTTGATGTGGACATCCATGAGGGTTCTCAGCCACGAAACTCCCAAAATTAGATCGAGTCCTCCGATTTCTAGGACGTGGGCTTCTATTGAAAATTCATACGTTCCCACAGTTAGCATGATGTGCTGGCACACTCCTAAAGTTCCTGTTTTATGTCCATCGCCCAGCTTCACCCTCATCTTCTTAGAAACCAGAACTGCTAACCCCAGTACCCTGACCAATTTAGGACTAATGGAATTGTGGGAAGCCCCACTGTTGAGTAAAATCAGATGGGAATTCCCCCTACACCGCCCTCAATCTTCATGGACATAATAAATTCTTCCGGGCGGTTTTTAGCGTTGCACAATATTCCCCAATCTTGCAACTCCACTGCCTTGCGTTCAGCCTCCAGACTTTCTTCCACTATCTCAAGCTGTTCATTTTCATCATCATTTTGGTGCGTAGGCTCAGGATCCTCATCCTCTTCCCTTAGCAACAACATTCTCATCCTGGGGGCTGAGCATTTGTGTTTGGGATTGTAAGCTTTTCCACAACGGAAACGCAAACCCTTCTTTCTCCAGTCCTCTCACTCTTGACTAGTTAGCTGACGAACACCCTTTCCCCCATTCAGAGCAGACTACGATTCCTCCTTGTTGGCCTCCTTATTGATTCCTCCCGACAGCTCCCCTCCCCTTCTTACTGGTGGGAGCGAAGATCCCGTTTGCTTTGAGTAGCCCGCCCTGGAAGAATATGGCCAACCCTTGCCCTTATGCAGTTGCGATCCTCCAGCCCGAGTCTGTGGTCCTCCCCCTTTGTCGAGAGCTAGTTCTATATGCCGTGCCAGTCACATCACCTGTAGTCGGGTTTCCGGGTTGTGTATGCGAACCCAACTTCGAACTTCTTCTTTCAACCCATGAAGGAAGTACCCAACGTATTGAGGTTCCGACTGACATGGAATAAGGGATGCTAGAAACTCGAATCGTTTGATGTATTCTTGGATTGTTCCGCTCTGCCGATTTGCTGTCAATTCCTTATATGGATTCTGTATTTCTAATCCACTGAATCGCTCTATCAACTCTTCCTTGAATTGGTGCCACGATAACTGCGGATGCACCTCCAGCACGGTGAACCAATGAATAGCCATCCCTTCCATACCCGAGCTGGCAAAATTTTGGACTCTTCAGTCGTTTGGTTTATTCGAAAGTATAATTCAGCTCGGTTGATCCATCCCCGAGGATCCTGCCCGTCAAACACAGGTAACCCGCCGCACCGCCAGCATCGGCACGACTCCACCAGCTGCCTCCATCGTCCTGTGCGTCCCCTTCGTCAGACTCATTTTCTCATGAGATTGTGATGATTGAACTCCCGACTCGATATTTGGTTCGGAAATCATTGCCTCATCTTGCAAGGGCGATTTCTCCGGACGTCGCACTATCCCAGACATCGACTTTTGGAGTTACATCAAGCTGGTGATCTCTTGCTTAAATGCTCCTACAGTGGTGGCCAGTCCTGACACCGTCGACTCCATGTGTGCCATCCACTGGTCCCTTCTAGTCTCAGCGCGCTCCACTCTTTGTTCCAGCACTTCCAGTTGTGCCTGTAGACGTGTCTCTATAACACAGTACCCTCGACCTTCTTCCGTCTGAGGAGTGCAATCCGGCGGGTCAAACCAAATGTTTATGTCCTCACGCCAAACAAGCAATAAAAGAGGTGTATTAATGGAAACAGAATCACGTACTTGGAAATTACAAAATCTGAGTGGGGAAAGGAAGAAAGTAGAACGATACAGAGAATCCTCGGGGGGCCACTTGGCTCACCCGCCAAGCCTAAGGCCGAGTACTAACCTTCTAACTAAAAAGATACTCCCCCCCCCATGGTTCCACCCCCCTTTATTCCCTTTCTGTTGGTACCCCAGCACCCTCTCCCCCCTGCACAACATTTTTCCTCTGAGAATAGACCTGCCACGTGGCAGCCCCCCCCCAGCTCTAACACCAGGACAATTTTTTGGAGTGCCAATTGTTATCTTAGTTGACAACAACGTCACAAGGGATGTTGGAAAGCTATGGATGTATCATTGGGAGGTAATGAGTGAATTTTTGATGCCTGATTCTTTTAATTTTTTTTTTCATTTAGATATGCTATATGAGAACATGAAGGCATTCAATGTGATTGAATGACTTAAGAAAACAAACAAAACATCACGGGTATTAAGGGATGTATGTTATAGAAATTAATTATTCTAATTCCACTTAATGAGTATTGGATTCTGGATGCACTTCACACATTTATGAAAATGTGCGCCATCTGAAAAATAAAACAGAATCTATGACGAGAGGTTGACTCATGTTTAGGAAATGGAGCAAGAGTTGCTGTATTCGTTTTAGGTACATACCATTTTGTCTCTTTCTAGTAGATTGGTTTAAGAATTAGATAATTGTTGTAGATGGGTGAATCCCCTTACCTCAATGTGAGGTGAGGTTGTCCTTTTATAGATGAGTAAAACTAAATACAGAGAGGGTAAGTCCGATGTGGGACTCAGAAATACCCAACTAAATGAAATGGGGTCCAACACTCCCCCTCAAGCTGGACATACCCAGATTGGATTGAGTCCCACAAAGAAATGATGACAAGACAAACTCATACTCCCCCTCAAGCTGGGCTATGGAGGCGGTGAATCCCCAGCCTAGAAGTGAGAGAGTCAAGGCGAGCCCCTGGGAGACCTTTGGTGAAGAGATCGGCAAGCTGATCTGCCGTCGGTACATGGCCAAAGCTGATATGGTGCTGCTCCAGATGATGGCGGAGGAAGTGACAGTCCACCTCGATATGCTTAGTCCGTTCATGAAAGACGGGATTCGAGGCAATCTTCGTGGCGGCCTGATTGTCACACCAGATATGAGCAGGGGTGTGTGCCGGGAAGCCGAGCTCATGTAGGAGATGACGAAGCCAGATGATCTCAGTGGTGACGGTGACCATGACGCGGTATTCAGCCTCGACACTTGATCTGGAGACGACAGTCTGCTTCTTGCTGCGCCAAGAGATGAGGTTACCGGCGAAGAACACGGCGAACCCCGAAGTAGACTTGCGGGTCGCAAGGCAACCTGCATAGTCGGCATCACAGAAGGCCTCAACATCCAAGTGAGCATGACGGGAATACTGAAGGCCATGGGCAGAGTCTCGCTTGATGTATTTGGCAATGCGAAAGACAACATCCCACTGAGATTGGGTTGGATGCTCCATGAACTGGTGACTTTGCCAACGACGCAGGCAATGTCGGGTCGCGTCATGGTGAGGTAGTTCAGCTTACCCACCAGACGTCGATAGCGCTCGGGATGAGGAAATGGTTCCGAGTCGGAATGGAGAGTACGTTCGCCAGGCTCAAGTGGGGTGTCCACGGCAGTGGCGGTGCTCAGACCGGCATCCTGCAAGATATCAAGAGCATACCTACGCTGGCAGAGAGAGATCGAGTCCTCAGAACGGGAGACCTCGATGCCAAGAAAGTAAGTCAGGGGACCAAGATCTTTGGTATGAAAGTTTTGGTGAAGGTGCGCCTTGAGGCTGACGATCCCTCTGGAGTCGCTTCCTGTGATGATGATATCATCAACATATACCACGAGCAAGATACAGCCGTCCGGTGTCGTACGGAAGAAGACGGTGTGGTCCTTCAGACTCCGGGAGAGGCCAAAGGCCGTGACGACAGTGCTGAAGCGGCCAAACCAAGCTCGAGGAGACTGCTTGAGGCCATAGAGGGACCGACGGAGGTGGCAGACATGGGAGTCGGCACCGGAGGCAGAAAAACAAGGGGGCTGCGTCAGGTAGACTTCTTCCTCAAGAACGCCATGGAGAAAGGCATTCTTGACATCTAGCTGATGAAGTGGCCAGTGATGATGAGTGGCCAGAGAGATGAACAGGCGGACAAAGGCCATCTTGGCGACCGGAGAGTAGGTCTCAAAGTAGTCGATGCCATATGTCTGAGCAAACCCCTTCGCCACCAGCCGGGCTTTGAGGCGGCAAAGAGAGCCGTCAGGATTGAGACGGACCGTATAAATCCATTTGCTGCCCACTGCCTGTTTGCCTGTTGGAAGGGGGACAAGATCCCAAGTATGGTTTTCCTCCAGAGCCTGCAATTCATCCCGCATTGCAGCTAACCACCCGGGGTGAGAGGGAGAGTGGGGAAAAGAGCCCGAAAGGGAGTCTCCCCTTTAAGGATAGAAGAAGGAAGGCGATTGATGAGGTAGGTAGCAGTGAGAATGACATCTCCCCAAAAAAGCAGAGGCACCTGTCGGTGGAAGATGAGGGCACGAGCAGTCTCCAAAATATGTTTGTGTTTCCGCTCGGCCACGCCGTTCTGCTGGGGTGTATCAGGACAGGAGGTCTGATGAAGGATACCATTTGCCTGGAGAAACTGCCGAAAGGAAGTGGAGAGATACTCGCGCCCATTATCCGAGCGGAGACATTTGACAGAGATAGAAAAACGGTTCTTAATTTCATTGAAAAAGGTTTGGAAGGTGGAAAACACTTCGGAGCGTTCTCGAAGAAGGTAAAGCCACGTCATGCGCGAATAGTCATCAATGAAAGAGATATAGTATTTATATCCCAAGTGACTCGGAAGGGTACAGGGGCCCCAAACATCTGAATGAACCAGATCAAAGGGGTGGGAGGCCTGTGTATCCGTGCGAGGAATGTAGGAAGAGCGATGATGTTTCGCAAACGAACAAGACTCACAATGAAAAGTAGGAGTCCGATGGAAGTCCGGAAACATCTGATGAATGGTGGATGCAGGCGGGTGGCCTAATCGGGAATGAAGATCTAGTGCCCGAGAAGAGGTAGACGTGCAAGCAATGGGTGCGGGTCCCTCGAACATGTAGACCCCGTCTCGAAGCCGGCCTCGACCAAGTTCCCGGTTCGTAGTCTGCTCCTGAAACACAACACCAGAAGAAGTAAATATGGCCGCACAGTTATAATCCTTAGTCAGTTTACTGATGGAAAGCAGATTAAAGGGACTGCGGGGCACATGTGCCACAGAGGGTAGGTGAATCAAAGGAGTCAGGGAGCATGCGCCGAAGCCCGCTATGGGGATAGTGGAGCCATCAGCGACGGTGATGGCGGAAGAACCGGCATAAGTGCAGTAAGACGTCAGCATACCAGCATCACCGGTGAGGTGGTCGGAGGCACCTGAGTCCAGCAGCCATGCAGGGGAGCAATGGCTGACCAAGGCAGTGGGGCAAACAGTACGGGCCAGAGAAGCCGAGGAGGGAGCGGGGCGGACAGAGGCCGATGGATTATGAGGCCGTCTGAGGTCGGCCATAGAAAGGGCCAGAGACGGGAAAAGAGAGGCGACAGCCGAGGACACGTCCCGAACCGCGGGCTGTCCCTGCCGCGGGTGCTGAGATGGTCGGCCATGCAGGACCCAACATCGGGCGATCCGGTGATCAAACTTGCCACAATGGGGACAGAAGGGACGTGGACGACGTGAAGCACGACCACGTCCGGAGGAGTCCTCCATGGAAGCGTCGGGTAGCTGATGCAGCGGGCCGGCGGGATGATCGTGCGCAGGACGTGCGCGTGCTGGAAGGGCCGCCGGAACGAGGGCGCTCTGCCGGGATGAGGGTGGGCAGCCGGGACAAGGGCGCTCTGCCGGGAGGGTCCGCCGGGACAGAGGCTGAGGGCGCCTGCTAGGGTGAAGGCGGCGGAAGGGGGGGGGGGGGGGGGGCGCAGGGCGAGAGCAGCGGGGGCCCTCGGGAGGCGCGAGGCAGCGGGAGGCGCCGGAGCTGCGGGAGGCGCCGGGCGAGGGTTGCCGGGAGCGCGCCAGGCGAGGGTGGCCGGGAGGCGTAGCCGAGGGCGATCCGCCGGGGAAGAGAGGGCCACCGGGATGAGAGGGCCGCCGGGATGAGAGGGCCGCCGTGAGGGGAGCGCCGGAGAAGAGGCGCCTGGGCGGGGCGCCGAGGGCGGGGCGCCGAGGCGAGTCGCCGAGGGCGAGGCGCCAGGGCGAGGGTGTCGGGGCGAAGCCGAGGAGCCGGGAGCCGGGGAGCCGGGGAGCCGGGGAGCCGGGAGCCGGGGAGCCGAGAGCCGGGACGTCGGGGAGCCGGGAGCGCGCGGGAGCAGCGGGAGGCGCGGGAGGCGCCGGAGCTGCGGGAGGCGCCGGGTGCAGCAGGAGAGCCGCCGGGAGAATGGAGGGCCGCCGGGAGGTGAGCCGCAGGGGCTGGCGGCGCGCGTACGGCGGGGCTGGCCGGGAGCGCCGCTGGTAGGGAGGGCCGCCGGGAATGGCCAGGCCGGAGAGGAGGGGGGGGGGCTGCCGGGAAAGGCTAGGGCAGCAGGGAGAGAGGCGGGGCCGGGAGGACGCCGAGAATCCGCAGAGGAGGGAGGGTTCGGGATAAAAATCCCTCTGATACCATGTAGATGGGTGAATCCCCTTACCTCAATGTGAGGTGAGGTTGTCCTTTTATAGATGAGTAAAACTAAATACAGAGAGGGTAAGTCCGATGTGGGACTCAGAAATACCCAACTAAATGAAATGGGGTCCAACAATTGTTATTATGTTCTTATTATAAGTATGAATTTGACTTCCATTTCTTTTTCGTGCAAGAAGAGTTTTTCTTTCATGTTTTAAGAACAAAATTTGTTTTATACATGAATGAAATGTTTTATGATATTGAACATGTGATTAAGGATTTATATATTCTAAACCTTGACAATTCAATCTATAACATACATAATGAGAAGGTCAAAGTTAATGATTCAAACCAAACCTATCTTTGGCATTGTGGTTGTGGACATATAACCGAGAAATGAATTTTAAGACTTCATATGGTTTTGTTGAAACTGTTTGATTATGAATCATTCGATACATGTGGATTTTGTTTATCAGGCAAAATGACTTTTGTGAGAAAAAGGGAAAGAATGAGTTGTTTGCCCTTGTACATATTGATGTGGGTGTACCAATGAGCACACAAGTTGGTGGTGGTTACTCGTACTTGTTACGTTTATTGATGTTCGGCAAAAATCCCTCAAGGTGTTATTTTGGTGTTTTCAGGTTGTGTTTGTTGACAAAATTGGTTGACAAAGTTCCAGTGTGTTTGTTGACAAAGCAGGCTGAAAAAGTTGTTTTGGAAGCATTTGGAGGTCTTTGGAGTTTGCACATAAAAATAGCAAAGGATTTTTGCGTAGCAAGTATGTGAAACCGTGTAACATGTACACGACAACGTAGCAATTACGCAAAGCCGCATAAGAAGTTTGCGATAGTTTGCGAAGCAAGCCACATGACTGCAAAGGGTGTTCGCAGCAGACTAAAACGTGAGCATTTACGCGGAACCACATAGCACGTATGTGACCGCGTAAGGAGTACGCGACCGTGAAGAAATACGTGAAGCCACAGAAAAATCTCGGCGAAGGAATTTTGCAAAGGAAGGTCGTTTGAATTAAGTATGCATCTGTGAAGGAGGTTCACGACCGCAACAGGAGTTCGTGACAATCTCATCATTTGTGGACGAAAGGTTATTATCGAAGGCCGATGCCAAGGAAGTTCGCGGTAGCCTCAGCGTTTGCGATTGGCAGGCAGTGTTTGGATGCAGATTGTAAAGGGAGAACACTACGCGATACCACATAGGAAAAGCTGTAAAAAGAAAGGATTTCACGAAGGGTTGAACAGTAATTTCATGATAAACAACTTTTCTGGGTTTCTTTCCCTATATAAGGGCCCCTTAATCACTTCATTAGTACGAGTGAAGTTCATTAGAGAAGATCATCGCTGGAGAAATTCTGAGAAGTTCGAAAGGAGTTTGCGAAGGATTTTGTGCAAAGCAAATCGCGAAGGGAGTCCGTGAAGGAAGATTCGTGGTAGAGTTAGCGAAACACGAAGCGTGGAGAAGATTTGCGAAGCAAGTACCCAGTGGGTGACTGTGTTTGCAAAGCAAAGTTAGTTCGCGAAGCATAAACAATTCACCAAGGAGGTTCACTTTGCAAAGTAGAAGCAGTTCACGAAAGAGGTTCGGTTTGCCAAGCAGGTTCAGTCTGCAAAGGAGAACAATTCGTGAAGGTTTTTTTCGCGAATCAAATCTTACGGGGTAAAGTAGATTTCATCTCATGGATGAAATGATGCGAGACGCACGGGGTGGCCCGATCTTCACGGCGTAGGGCGGCGGATGACGAATGTGGTTTGGGGCTAAGTGACGGGTGAAGGGTATGGATAGTGGAAGCAAGTAGTCAACCAACGCTATATGGAGCGCGACCTACTACTTAGACAACGCACTCAAGGGAGGGGTGTGATGGCCAATCCACACAACAATGCACTTGGGTTGAGGCGCGGAATTGGGGGGCTTTGTGATCTTGGATCACCAATCTAACTTGTAGATTGACAAGGCAAGAATGCACAAGAGCAAGAGAAATTTGGAGCAATCCTCACACAATGGAGAGAAACAAAGCATAAGCTCAATTAAAATCTTGAATGCCAATACAATGGCATGGGGTGGCTATTTATAGTCAAGGGGGTGATACAATGGTCAAGGGTCTAATACCCTAAAGTCATAAAGTCTAAACCTACCTTGTCCCCTTAAAAGTCAAAAAGATAAAAGCCAACAAAGACTTTTGGAAAAGTAGCACACAACTTTCCAACATAGCCCACCAGATTTGACTTTGAGTGCATAGCCCACCGGATTTGACTTTGGTGTCCAAAGATGCCATTTCTAGAATCCTCCATGTGGGCAAGGCCTCCAAATTTGTGCAACTATGTGAGTCAAGCTTTAATCATCAATTTTGGGCTTGAATAAGTGATATTAAAGGCCCATTTGCTCCATCCATGCAAGATAATACCCATTGGGCCTTTAATGAAGCAAGATGAGCGCCCATTGAAGCATTCAACCTCTTTAATCTTCCTCGCGTCATTAGGCCTTGCAAATCCAATTCCTCCACCCGAGCAATCGACTCGGTGCCTTCCGCATGGTTCGCATCATCCTCCCCCTCTTGAAAAGGAGTCGTCCTCGACTCTTCATCCTCTACACCCAAAAAAGGAGAAAGATCATAAACATTGAAAGTGACACTTACACCATACTCACCTGGGAGAGCTATCTTGTAAGCATTGTTTTTAATCTTTTCAAGCACTCGGAAAGGTCCATCTCCTCGGGGCATGAGTTTTGATTTCCGCTTGTCGGGGAATCTTTCTTTACGCATATGAATCCAGACTAAGTCACCGGGTTCGAACATCACTTGCTTGCGACCCTTGTTTGCACGATCAACATATTTCTGGGTCATCCGCTCAATATTTTCCCTTGCCTTTTCATGGAGTTTCTTTATGAATTCTGCACGCCCTTTCGCATCCATATTAGTTGCTTCCTGTAAAGGCAACGAAACTAGATCAATAGGGGCAAGGGGGTTAAAGCCGTAAACAATTTCAAATGGAGAATATTGAGTAGTGGAATGCTTGACCCTATTATATGCGAATTCCACATGGGGTAGACACTCCTCCCAATTCTTAAGATTCTTCTTGACAATTGTTCTCAAAAGGGATGATAGTGTCCGATTCACCACCTCCGTTTGCCCATCGGTTTGCGGATGACAAGTAGTAGAAAATAGTAACTTCGTGTTCAGTTTGCTCCACAAGGTCTTCCAAGAGTAACTGAGGAATTTTGTGTCTCGATCCGACACAATCGTCCTTGGCATCCCATGGAGTTTGACTACTTCCTGAAAGAAAAGTTGTGCAATGTTAGTGACATCATCTGTTTTGTGACAGAGAATAAAATGTGCCATTTTAGAAAACCGATCCACCACAACAAAAATGGAATCTCTCCCCCTCTTAGTCCGTGGTAACCCCACAATAAAGTCCATTGATATGTCCTCCCAAGGGGTGTTGGGGATTGGGAGAGGAAGATATAGTCCATGTGGGTTCAATTTTGATTTGGCTTTATGGCAAACTATGCACTTTCCCACAAATTTTTCAACATCTCTAGATATCCTAGGCCAATAAAAATGTTCACTAAGAATGCTTAAAGTTTTTGCAACACCAAAATGTCCCATTAACCCACTAGAATGTGACTCCTTTAGTAAAAGTAAACGAATAGAGCAATTGGGAATGCAAAACTTATCCATCCAAAATAAGAACCCGTCATGTAAATAGAACTTTTCCCAACTAACTCCAGGTTTACAATGTTCATAAGGTTCACTAAAATCACTATCGGTGACATATAAATCCTTAATGTATTCAAAACCAAGTAGTTTTGAATCCAACAAGGATAAAAGAGAATATCTACGTGAAAGTGCATCGGTCACAGTATTTTCTTTACCCTTTTTATGCTTGATGACATATGGAAATGATTCAATGAATTCCAGCCATCTAGCATGTCTCCTATTTAGTTTATGTTGGCTCCTAAGGTATTTAAGAGCCTCATGATCAGAATGGATCACAAATTCTTTAGGCCAAAGATAATGTTGCCATGTTACTAGAACTCTAAACAATGCATACAACTCTTTATCATATGTAGCATAGTTTAGAGTTGGGCCATTTATCTTCTCACTAAAGAAAGCAATAGGTTTACCTTCTTGCATGAGTACTCCTCCTATGCCAATTCCACTTGCATCACATTCAATTTCAAAGGTCTTACCGAAGTCTGGAAGTGCAAGTAGAGGGGCGTGGGTGAGTCTCTCCTTAAGTTCATTGAAGGCCTTCTCTTGAGTTATCCCCCATTTGAAAGGAACGTTCTTTTTTGTCAACTCGTTCAACGGTGCTGCTAATGTGCTGAAGTCCTTTACAAATCTCCTGTAAAAACTAGCAAGCCCATGAAAACTTCTTACCTGTCCAACGGAGGTTGGAGTTGGCCATTCTTGTATTGCTTTGATCTTTTCAGTGTCAACTTCAACTCCATTGCCGCTCACAACAAATCCAAGGAAAACAATCTTATCGAGACAAAATTCACACTTTTTTATGTTTCCAAACATGTTTTCTTTCCTTAATACCTCTAGGACTTTTCTTAAGTGATCTACATGTTCATGCAAAGTCCTACCATATACCAGAATATCATCAAAGTAAACTACCACAAATTTCCCAATATAGGAACGTAAGACATGATTCATTAACCTCATAAATGTGCTAGGTGCATTGGTGAGACCAAAGGGCATGACTAGCCATTCATAAAGTCCATGTTTTGTCTTAAATGCTGTTTTCCACTCATCTCCTTCTTTCATCCTAATTTGATGGTAGCCACTTCTTAAATCAATTTTAGAGAAAATTGTAGAGCCATTTAATTCATCTAGCATGTCATCTAACCTAGGGATAGGATGACGATACCTGACCGTGATGTTATTGATGGCTCTGCAGTCAATGCACATCCTCCATGTTCCATCCTTCTTTGGTACTAAAAGCACCGGTACGACACAAGGACTAAGGCTCTCTCTGACATATCCCACATCCAATAGCTCTTGAACTTGCCTTTGAATTTCTTTTGTCTCCTCTGGGTTGGTGCGATATGCAGGGCGGTTCGATAGTGATGCTCCGGGTATGAGGTCAATTTGATGCTCAATACCTCTAATGGGTGGCAAACCCGGTGACACCTCTTCTGGAAAGACATCATCATACTCCTGCAACAAGGACTCAACAACATTTGGCAAAGGGGATAAGTCGTTAGTATTTAGCAATACCTCTTTGTACATGAGTACTATGAGGGTTTGCTGTGAAAACAAAACTTCCTTAACCTTACTCTTTTTTGCCAACATCACACTTCTCTCTTCACTCAAATTCTTTTTCCCTCTTGATTTTTCTTTGCTCTCAATTTCTTTTTCTCTCTCATTTTCTCTCTTTCCCTCATTCTCACCTTTTTCATTTTCACTCTTTTTTTCTTTATCACTCATTTTTTTCTTTTCTCTCAAAATGTGATCTTCCAAAATTTGCTTGGGGGACATGGGGTTGAGGGTTATAGGTTCCCCTCGGAGTACAAAAGAGTGACGATTTGAGAAACCGTCATGAGTAACATGTCGATCGTACTGCCATGGTCGTCCCAACAACAAATGGCAGGCCTTCATAGGAACAATATCACACAAAACCTCATCTTTGTACTTACCGATGGTGAACAATACCTTCACTTGCTTGTTGACCTTCAGCTCCCCACAATCATTCAACTACTGAAGTCGGTATGGATTTGGATATCTTAAAGTCGGGAGTCCCAACTTCTCCACCAAATCGGTGCTCGCCACATTGCTACAACTTCCACCATCAACAATAACACTACATACCTTCCCATTGATCTTGCATCGTGTGTGGAAAAGGTTCTCTCGCTGCTCCTTTTCTCCAACGATCATTTGTGCACTTAAAACTCTTCTAGTGACAAGAATCTCACAATCTTCCGCAAATTCTCCATTTTCAATTTCTGGAGATTCATCTTCCTCCTCTTCGGAGCTCTCTCCATCGGTCTCCCATTCTCCATACTTGTTGATGATCATGATGCGACGGTTTGGGCATTCACTAGCAATGTGACCCCTTCCTTGACATTTGAAACAACGTATATCCCGATTCCTTGCTTGGTTAGCCTCAAAAGTAGGTTTCTTAGGTGGAAGAATTACCTTGTCATTTTTGCAATCAACCACCTCTTTTGGCTTTGACAATTCTCCAATGTCCTTCCTCGGATTTCTCCAGGGTGTGAATGGGGTAGTGGGTTTCCTCGCGTTGCTCCTTTTGATTTGTTGTTCTACCTTGGTGGCTTGGTGGATCATGTCTTGTATCTCCACATGGTGGTACATCTCCACTTGATCCGCAATCTCCCGATTGAGCTTATGTAAAAACCGTGCCATGGTTGCCTCCGGATCCTCCTCGATGTTTGCTTGAATCATGGCAATTTGCATCTCCTTGTGGTAGTCTTCTACACTCCTACTCCCTTGGGTGAGGCGTTGAAGTTTGTTGTGGAGATCTCTATGGTAATGTGTGGGAACAAACCGTTTCCGCATGGCAAACTTCATGTCCTCCCAAGTGTTGATAGGGCGTCCACCATATCTTGCCCTTTCCTTTTGCATTTGATCCCACCAAATTAAAGCATAATCAGGAAATTCAAGAGAAGCAAGTTTGACCTTTTTCTCCTCGGAATATGCATGGCATGAAAACACCTGCTCGATCTGCATCTCCCACTCCAAGTATGCTTCTGGATCGCTTTTCCCTTGAAATGAAGGGACCTTCACCTTGATCCCGCCAAGTAGTTCATCATCATGTGGTCTTCTTTGGCCTCCCATTGGTTGTTGGTACAACCTCCTCCTTTGTGGGAAATCCTCGAAATCACCATCAAAGTTTTCTATCTCCTCCTCCATGATGTGGGGGCGACGTGGTGCCTGAGCTCGCCGCTGGTTGTCATGGATCATCCTCGGGCGTGGTTGATTTTCCAGGTTGTCAATCCTCTCATGTAGCACTTCCAACTTTCGATCAAGAAGCCTCTCGAAGTGGCTCAGCAAAGCTTGCATTTGGAGTTGTGTAGCTTCGGGTGCGGGAGATCTACTTTGACTTCCTTCATCGCTAACATGAGCAATTTTCTTCCCACGGTCTTCTGCCATGATGTGTAACACAAACACAAATACACACACGGGGAGAAACACACACAAACTCACACACGCGAAGATGTACACATACGCACACACACAAGTTGTACACACTCACGCACACAAGGATACATACTCACGCACGCAAGATTTACTCACACACACAAGGGTACACACACACACTTACAATGATACACACACACACGAAAGATTTACACACACACACAATGAAATGTACACACTCACACACACAATACTTTTTAATTTCTCTCCACTCAACACTCAATTCAAATCCCAAACTCTTATGAAATATAATACCTTGTTTGGAGTGATCACGTGCCACCAATCCTTCTCAAACCAAGATTGCATTGGAGGATGGTTTCACACAACCCGTTTGAGTGGTAAAATGTAACAAAATGGTAAAGGGTGGAAAAGGGGGTTGAAATAAGGGTAAAAGGTGGAAAATGGGTGGAAAGGTGTGGTGTGTGGGTTTTGCCCGATTGTGCAAGATGAGAAAAACTAATAACAATATGAGCCAATATTGAAATGGAAAGTGCTAATATTGAAAAGCACGAAGATGGAGTAATTGTATCCGCTTTTTTTCACTTTTTTTTTTCTTTTTTTTTTTTGTCAATTCTCCCCAAAAAGTGTTGTGCTGGAGTTTTCAAGAACAGGATGATGTATGGAGAGTAAGACGTTTTTTTTTTAAATCTCTCAAAGAAAGGATGTGCTTAATATTAAAAAACACAAAATGATGAGTTGAGAGAAATTAATTTTTTTTTTTTTTTTGCTGGATACAAATCACGTAATGAGGAAAGAAGATTGATGAATAATTGGCTCAATGCAATAATATTTCAAACTTGCACAATGTAGGTCAATGCTGGAGGTTTTCAAGAAATGGTTTTTTTTTTTAAATGGGTGGATGATATGGAAGGATAAGGAGAGGAATGGGTAAAACAAATGTAAAAGAAGGGATAGGTGCCTACCGTGTCAACCGAAGCTCTGATACCAACTGATGCGAGACGCACGGGGTGGCCCGATCTTCACGGCGTAGGGCGGCGGATGACGGATGTGGTTTGGGGCTAAGTGACGGGTGAAGGGTATGGATAGTGGAAGCAAGTAGTCAACCAACGCTATATGGAGCGCGACCTACTACTTAGACAACGCACTCAAGGGAGGGGTGTGATGGCCAATCCACACAACAACGCACTTGGGTTGAGGCACGGAATTGGGGGGGCTTTGTGATCTTGGATCACCAATCTAACTTGTAGATTAACAAGGCAAGAATGCACAAGAGCAAGGGAAATTTGGAACAATCCTCACACAACGGAGAGAAACAAAGCATAAGCTCTCAATTAAAATCTTGAATGCCAATACAATGCCATGGGGTGACTATTTATAGCCAAGGGGGTGATACAATGGTCAAGGGTCTAATACCCTAAAGTCATAAAGTCTAAACCTACCTTGTCCCCTTAAAAGTCAAAAAGATAAAAGCCAACAAAGACTTTTGGAAAAGTAGCACACAACTTTCCAACATAGCCCACCGGATTTGACTTTGAGTGCATAGCCCACCGGATTTGACTTTGGTGTCCAAAGATGCCATTTCTAGAATCCTTCATGTGGGCAAGGCCTCCAAATTCGTGCAACCATGTGGGCCAAGCTTTAATCATCAATTTTGGGCTTGAATAAGTGATATTAAAGGCCCATTTGCTGCATCCATGCAAGATAATACCCATTGGGCCTTTAATGAAGCAAGATGAGCGCCCATTGAAGCATTCAACCTCTTTAATCTTCCTCGCGTCATTGGGCCTTGCAAATCCAATTCCTCCACCCGAGCAATCGACTCGGTGCCTTCCGCATGGTTCGCATCATGAAAGATGAGCTTCATGTCACCCATTTCAGCATGAACCAATTCAGAGTTGATATAGATTATCAGAAGAATCTTCTGGAGGTGCAGTGTATTCACTTTAGTTGAGAGAACAGTGAGTTCTCAAGCATGAATGGTTATAAACCAGGAGGGACAATGAGTCCGCTCTGAACATTTTAACAACAATGTGCTTTAGCAATTCTGGTACGTTGACACATTGACTTTGTATGTTCTTTGGATTAACTCGGTTAAGGTGAACCAAGTAAAATTGTCGCGTCTCGTGCATTCTTTTATTTCGGTTTATTCATTGCTGCGAGAATAAGAGTGGAGAGTTTTGTTTAATGACAAACAAGATCAGAAGGGGGAAATTAGTTTAATGACGTATCCCGATTTACCCCCTCTTAGGGAATTTTACCGAATGAGACCAACAATTGGTATCAATGCCAATGGTTAAAGTCAGTGATATTCTCTCTTAGTGGAGGCAATGACAACAGTTAATCACAATGAGATTCTGATCTTTGAAGGAAACAACTTTCAGTTATGGAAGAATCAAACGCTACACTATTTCCGATCTTTAGGCATGAATGTGTTTACAGCTGCCATGCATGAAATTTCCCTTTAAATTTCTCTTTCCCTCTTTGCGGATTTAAGGAAAGGAATAACATGACTTCATCCGCCTCTTCTTTTTCCGGCTCAACCTCCACGGTAAGAATCTTCAGTTGAGAGAACAGTGAGTTCTCATGTGCGAGTGGGGCTGTAAATCAGGAGGAACAACGAGTCCGCTCTGAACATTGTAACAATAATGTGTTTTAGTGACTCCGGTGCATTGACACGTTGCCTTTGTATGCTCATTGGATTAGCCTGGTTAAAGTGAATCAAGTAAAATTGCTGTCTTATGCATGTTTTCATTTCGTTTTATTCATTGATGCGAGAAGAAGAGAAAAAAGAGTTGTTTAACGACAAAACAAGATCAAAAGGGGGAAATTCTTTTAATCCAACGCACCCTGATTCGCCCCCCTCTCAGGATATTTAACATAGTGGGACCAACAATTGATGATTTTAATGGGTATAGTTATGTGTTTCTCATGATACACTGATTTGAAACCAATAAAATATTTATGGTATTCATTAATGAAACCAAAAATTTACTGCATTCCCAGGGAGTGTGATATTGTTCCACAACTGTTTTCTTTTCGCAACCAGGAGCCTTGCACCCCTCCTGCTATGTCAAACTATCTCTGTTGTGTTCACATGTGCCTTTTCAGCCTCTTCTGTTGCCCAGGGCGGTCTTGCTCTCTTGTGCTTTTACCCTCTTGTGCCTTCTGCTACCCAAAAGCCGTGCATATGCCCAAACTTCCCGCTCTAGATCTTCCCCCCTTGCTCCAAATCTGACTCGTGTACAGGCACTTTGTTAAAGATGTGCACCTCTCAGCCTTTCGCTCGAGCTCCTCTGCTCATGTCTTGGCCTAGGTACACCAAGCACCCTTTCTCCTGAGGCTCCTCCCGCACTTGTAGAATACCCTCCTCCATCAGTGATGTGCCTGACATCAAGGCACATCAGGGATTCTTCTCTTGTTGCCCATGCCACACCCTTACTTGAGCATCTCGTCCTGGCCAGGTGACCTTTGCCTGGCCTCTCTACCACATAAGGTGTGAGCTACCCAGGTCAGCACCCTTTTGATGCTCCTGGCTTTGTTGGTTTTCTTTGTCATACCGTCGATTTCTGGTCTTCATGGTGAGTTCTTTCCTAGATTTTGTGTCACACCCACAATGCCATTTTCAGTTATGGATTGTCTATTTATTGGCTTTCATTTTTGTTCTTTCCTTACCGGGCCTTTTCCCTTTGAATTTTGGAGTTTTTTGGAAAACAGTGAGTGTCGCATGGTTGACATATGGTTAGGAGTAACCGTGCGGCAACAACGCAACATACTTGCAGTTTTTGACAGTGCAGATTTGCATGGTTGGCACCCGGTTTACCAAACCATGCGCCCCAATCGTGTAGGTGCTTAGGCGAAGCAGTGGTAATTCGTAAGATTGGTGCACAATTTAGCAAACTGTGCGGTCAAACCGTGCGGCTTGTTCAGAACTTTAAAAATGGAATTTTCCTTCACTATCCTTACTCGTCTTAATTTCTCTTTTCCTCTCCTCTCTCCCCCATTCGATTTCTCCGGCCCTCGGCGCACGAACTCCTCCCTTTCACTCTTACCTTCCATTTTGTTGGTATTTTCTCCTTGGATCTTCAGGGAAACATCAAGTTAGGTCCTCCTTTCCTTCTTTTTGGCTTCTTTCTCCCTTCCCTCTTGGTTATTCTTCTTCCTATGGCTATGACAACCTAGGGTTTATTGAATCCGAATTGAATGGTGTGAGTTTTGGGGATTAGCGTCTCCTTAGGAGAGACACACATAAAATTAGTTAAAAGATTTAAATAATACAAAGTCATTTTATTGTGCAAGTGACACCAAATGACCAAGACTTCGAAAGACCAAATAAGGTCGAGATCTCTTCAACCAATAAGATTTAAACATGTTTAAGTGTCATTTTTATCCTTATCTCTTAGTTTAACCCCCTTTGTTAATCCGTTTTAACCATAACCATGGTAATAAATTTTTACTATTCATTAGACTGAAAATGAAAATGGTCTCGTTACCAAATTTGAGTATGCTGATTCCAAATATGAAATTCATTTTATAAAATTCAATTTTTACAAGTGATAGGAATTAACTTTAAAATAAGTGTGCAAAACGAAAGGATAACCGTTTTTAGAAAAATACATTTTTAAGCATAAAATTGAATTTACATTCATTCCTTGCTTTACATTCATTCCTTGATTTAATTTATTAAGATACACATCAGACACATAAAAACAGTTTTTTGAAAAACAACTCCCTTTACCTTCAAATGATTTTATCTTCTTTCATAACCATTAGATAACTAATGTATGAATATATTTCTTTGGAAAATATTTCTTTTAATCAAGAAATGATTTTATTAAAAATTTAGTTATTATTTTTTATGCATCAGTCAATACATTTGAATTAAGGAAAACATTTATATATATATTTAATAATGTTGTTAATCCTATTAATACCCGTCAATCCAACGGTTACGTTATAAAGTTTATAATCTATTGTGGTTCATTTAGACTTAGGGTCACGTGTAAAGCAAGCTATCGAATACTTCAATTTTATTTCAACGTAATACATGTAAAATCTCAGGGTATTACAGTAATCAAAACAGAGGATGAAGGGGAGGAACACACCTGAAAATGCCATCGGAATGCACAAAAAACCATCCCCCACCATGGGGGATCGAAGGGAGGAAGAGACGGGGAGGAGTTGGGCAAAATGGCACCCCCTGTGCGTCTCTTTTCCCCTAAATTGCGTAGGGGGCCGACCCTAATAAACGAGCCTATCCCTGATTAAAGACACATAGTAGTCGGTCGCAACGCCACCATAGGGGTTGTAGCACGACGCGCCCCTTCGCCCGACAAGGCTGTAGCGTGACCCTCTTGGTCGTGGCATGACCACCCCAGGAGAGGGCCTGACCCTCGGGCTGCCTCCGTCGCAGTGTGTTGGGGACTGTATCCCACATCGGACTTGTGGTCCGATGTGGTTTTTATCATTCATTATAAAAGAACGCCTCAACCTCACTTTGAGGTAAAGAGGTAAGGGGGTTTCTCAACCTACATGGTATCAGAGGGAAATTAATCCCGAACCGTCCTCCCGTCTAATTTTTTTTTCTCGTCACCCTCTAGAGTTTCTCCCCGTGAGGGGCGGCGGCCCCCCTCATGTAGGGCTGGGTTTACTTTATTCCGCCGCCCCTCCGGGCTCTCTTTTTTTTATCCCTGCCGGCGGATCCCTTCTGGTGGAACCCCCTCCGGGCTCATTTCCCTCGGCGGCCCTCCACGCCGGCGCGTCTCTCCCCGATGGATCCCGACCGGCGGGCGTCTCTCCCCGGTTCTCCCGTCAATTTCCCCCCCCCCCTCTGTCGTTCGGCTCACCCTTCCCTCGGCGCCTCCCGGTTCGTCGTCTACTGGCCCCGCCTTGGCGCTGTCCGATGCGAAACTCCCGACGACGACTCTCTCCCAGCCGACTCCTCGCTTACGTTGCGGCATCCCGGCCCCTGCGCACAGCCTTCCGCCGACATCCCTCCCAGCGACTCTCCTGGCGTCTCTCCCGGCTCCCCTCCGCTGCGCCCCTTCGTCGCGACGCAGCCCGACGCCCCCTCTCTCCCGACGGCAGCCCTCGGCAGCATCCCAGCGCCGCCTCCCTCCTGCGATCGGAGGTCATCCCTGCGCGCATCCCGTCCGACGCGCGCGCGCTCCGTCCTACTGCTTCTCCCGCGTCGGCATCTCCATATGCGACGGATCCAGCCGCGGACGGCCCCCAACGCTCCTGAGCGTCTCCTGGTGCAAAGTCCCCTTCCTAGCGCTGACTCCCGCCGCGGATTCCCAGCCCTGCCTCCAGCTGCGGTTTCCCGGCTTCGTCCGGCTCCTCCTACCCTGCGGTCTCCTGGCTTTGCCCGACACCCCCCTCCTGCAGCGGCTCCGCCTTGCCACACCTTTGTTGCGGCTCCTAGACCCGCCTCCTACGGGGCTTCCCTGTTTCCACGGCGCATTCCGGCAACGCTCAAGAAGCGGCTCGCTCCAGGCGACCCTCCTAGCCCTGCCCCTGTCCTTGCGCGACGCATCAACAACTGCTCCCTCCATGCCGGCTTCCTCCTGCTTCATGCGGAATCCCCGCCTCCCTGCCCGGCGCCTCCTGCGGAATCCCCGCCTCCCTGCCCGGCGCCTCCTGCGGAATCCCCGCATCCCATTGCCGGTGCCTCCTGCGGATTCCCCTGCGCTTTGATGACCGGCCCTCCCGTGCGGATTTCTCGGCGCTTTGACGATCGGCCCGACATTGCGGATTTCCCGGCACTCTGATTGACCGGCCCGTAGTGCGGATTTCCCTACGCTCTGACGACCGACCCGCCGGTGTGGATTTCCCGGCGCTCTGTTGTCCGGCCCCGCACTTTTTCGGCGTTTACCCACCCTTTTTCAGCGGCATCATATCAACATCATCAGGGGGAGCAACAATGTTGAATCTTTATCTTTTATTATGTTTTGTTTTGTTTTTGTCATCAAGCTGGGCCCCTCCAGCTTGAGGGGGAGCGTTAGCGTCTGTTTTGTTGCTTTCTTTTCATTATGTGTCCAAGCTAGGTACACCTAACTTGAGGGGGAGTGTTGGAGTCTGTATCCCACATCGGACTTGTGGTCTGACGTGGTCTTTATCATTCATTATAAAAGAACGCCTCGACCTCACTTTGAGGTAAGGAGGCAAGGAAGTTTCTCAACCTACACGGTGCAACTTCAGGGTTGCGGTGCGACTCGTTTTTCACCGCGAAAAGCGAAGGCGAAAATGTAAGAATTCTCAAACCCCTTTGTAAGAGTCATCGTTGCGGTGCGACACCCCCTTTGCGGTGGTCCACTTCGTAGGGGTCCTTGGCCAAAACCCATGAAACCCGCCATGTCATGAAGGCCCCCCACCGTGGCATGAACCATCTGCAACAGGTCGACGTGATGCGACCTGCAGCAGCGGTAGCATTATAGCATGCCCCTGACCTTGCTCCGACGTTCACCCGAGCATCCAAAACATTAACTGGGGCTCGTTCGTCGTCCAAAAACATCTCTTTGAGATGTCCTAATGCTAATATTTCTGATCCGAATCCCAATTCACGAAACGATCCCTACTCCAGATCCTAAATTCAAATCCACTTCAAAAAGTAAAGATCCTTAAATCTGCAGGTAATTACAGAACACGTTAGAGAATTTGATCTTTGGATTGATACATTTAAGTATACCACATGGAGCTTTATATGTATATATGTCTTTGATATACTTTGAGTGTATCTTGCAGAGTAATTTGCAAGGCCTGAAATCAACAAGGTTCTCTTCATGTGAACCATCATATTTTGATACTCGAGAATATGTCAAACCTAGGGTGGTTGAGTATAGCGTTGATCATGTGGAGGGATTTACTTAATTAAGATTAGATTTGTCATCCCATATGACGTGTATGATATTTGGGTCATCGATTAAGTACGACAGTTGAAATGCATGACTATGCTCCGATGAGTGACATGAGTTGTATTTATCTACTTAGATTAATGATATGTGACATATTCATATGATTTTGGTCAATCTACTTAGAGAACTGAGAATGAACGTGTTAGTTAATATGAGATTGACATGTTCCATGTCTCATGGCAATGCTCAATGTTGTGGACAAAAAGATTGTATGTAATTGATGGAGATTATATCAGATCCTTTTATAACTTGAGTAACATTGACGTCTTGCTAGATACCTCTTTTTTACTTGTGATTATGGATTGAGAATTCATAATCTTTGTTAATGTTATAAAAGACCTATAGTGTCACACAAAAGGTTATGTGAATAAAGCTTCATTTTGATACAAAATGTTTGTCTAAAATTGTTAAAGCATACATGATAGCTTTATATCTAAAGAGTTTAGGTATGATATCACATCTTGTTACATGTAATGTGTCATAATGTGGGATAAATAGGAGCCTTTAGTGCTGGTGGGAGATTGTTGGAGTTTTGCCCTAAAACTATTGTAGTCAAAATAATTTTAATTTTATATATTTATATGTATATATATAACATATTGTATGATATGATTATGCCCATCTCAATTATCGTTAGTTGATTTACATATCATATGATGACATGTCATGAGTTACAAATATGGTGTTTTAAGTGTTGAATAGTTCAATGTCATTTAATTCACTGTTGAATACCGTTTATGTTATAAAATTTGTTATGTATTGTAGAATGATAGAGGGGTAACCCAATACCCAAAGTTTCTCTCTAAAGGAGGCCTTGAGGTTTGGGGTTACCCCTCTTTATCATTCTACATGGTATCAGAGCAGGTTTTCTAAACCCGAGCCCTTTTTTTTTTCTTTTTCCGTCTAGGGTTTCCAACAATTCTCCCTGTTGAGGGTCTCCATAGCCAGTAAGCGTCGTTTGCTGCCGCCCCTCCAGCCTCGTTTCCCTCGGCGGCCCTCCACACCGGCCCCTCCAGCAGTTGGGCTCTCCTCGCTCGACGGCTCCCTCCTGGCGGCTCCCTCCCGGCAGAACCCCCTTTCTTCCGTCGCCGGCGCTTCTGCGACCCTGTTCGCGAAGACCCTCAACAACCCTCGCGACGGCCCTGCCTCCCTCCCTGGTGCGCCTGACGACGGACGCCCCGACTCCGACGCCGCTCTCTTGCTTCCCTATGCGCGTTGGCTCCCGCAGTGCTGCCAGATCCTGCAGCGACTCCTCTTCACCCCCCCCCCCGCGATGACCTTCTGTAGCCGCGCTCCCCAGTCATCCCCGCTCCCAGCACGACGACTCCCCTCCGATTTTGGTTGCCGCAGCTTCTGATCTGGTCGCCTCCTGCTCCCAGCACGACAGCTCCCGTCCGATTTTGGTTGCCGCAGCTTCTGATCTGGTCGCCTCCTGCTCGCATCTCCCTCTTCCCGCTGCTCCAGTCCGGCGACCCTCATCGTCCGACCCTTTCTCTGGCGACCGACTCCCCTCCTCACCTCCAAACCTGGAGCGCCGCCTCCCCTGTCCGCCAACCTCTCCCCGCGAGGCAGCCCCCTCGCCCTCCAGTCACCGGCCTCCTGCGGAAGCCCCGCCTCCACGTCGGCGCCTCCTGCGATTGTCTGACGCCCCTCCATGCTGGCCTCCTCCTGTGGCAGCCCCAGCCTCCATGCTGGCCTCCTCCTGCGGAATCCTCGCCTCCCGATGACTGCCTCTGCCTGTGCGGATTTCCCGACACTTCGACGACTAGCCCCACCTATGTGGATTTCCCAACGCTCCGACGACCGCCCCGCCCGTGCGGCTTTCCCGACGCTCCGACGACTGGCCCACCCGTGCAGCTTTCCCGACGCTCTGACGGCCGGCCCGCCCATGCGGCTTTCCCGACGCTTCGACGACCGGCCCCGCCAGCGTGGCTTTCCCGGCGCTCTATCTTCTGGCCCCGCCTATGCGGCTTTCCCGACACCTCGTCGGCACATTCTTTTCAGCGACTTCTTCTACCATCCATCACCTATATGAGGGGGAGCAGCAGCCATGACAGTTTATCATTTGTTCTGTTTTTGTCTTGTTTTGTAATCAAGGTGGGTATGTCCCACTTGAGGGGGAGTGTTTGCAGTCTGTTGATTGCTTTGTTTTTCTTTTTGTGTTCAAGCTAGGTACACCTAGCTTGAAGGGGGAGTGTTGGAGTCTGCATCCCACATCGGACTTGTTGTCCGGTGTGGTCTTTAATATTCATTATAAAATAACCTCAAGGCCTCCTTTAGAGAGAAACCTTGGATATTAGGTTCACCCCTCTAGCATTCTACACGTACAATTAATATTGCATTAACGTTCGAGAAATGTTATGAATATTTCAAGTCGATCTTTTTTAATGTGAGAGGGCTATAAAGTGAGATGAACTTAAGAACATAAAGATGAGTGACGATTGGATCACGAGACTCCCTCGGTTGAAGTTTTCTCTTATTCTCTTCTCCCTTTACATTGGTTTCAAAAAGTCTTTTGGATAATATTCAAAATTCATTAGTTGATGAATTAATTGAGATGGCATGAACTTGTTGGTTGATGCTCAAGATCTTCATCTAACGTAGGAGGAGGAAGATCATCAAAGGCATACTCTAAGTGTTAGAGTTCAACTTGTTCTTCATTTGATTTATCCAAATCCATTCCTAATCAATCTTTAGCTTGGATTTTGCTATTGTTTCACTGCTTATCCACAATGCCTATAAACAGTTTTTAATAAGAGTTGTCCAACGAACCTGTACACAGGCTCTTCTGGGCAATTGCTTAGTACTAAGCAGTCGAGTGCATTAGGAAGAGTGACTGCTTAGTCGCTTTTTTTTAGCCTAGTTATTTGTAAAATGTAGGAATAGATTCTACACTCAACAATATTGATGAATGCTCGATTTTGTGTGTATTGGTGCATACATTATGATGTGAAGCATACTTAGCTATATTTATTTTTATTGTGTTTATCTGATAGTAAATTGCGATCTTAGTATTTTTTTTTTGTGTTTATGATGTGAAACATGCATACTATATTTGGTATGAAGATAGTCTTTCTGATGTGATAACAGAGAAGACGTACTAGAGTGAATGAGAAAGGAATCTGTGAGTCAATAGTTTGTTTGGTATACATGAAAATGTCTAATGAAATATAATAAAAAATGAAAATGTATATTATCAAAAAAAAAATCTTCATTTTTCAAGGGGCATTCTTGTCATTTAAACATAAAATCAGAGACAACTATGTTTACAAAATTTATCTTCCACGGAATGAATGAACATCCATCCAAATTTGAAGGAATCCTGCTTCCCTTGCACCTTTTCCTCTGCCTCGTACCAAACATGATTTTTAAATGTTACCTCATCCATTCTTTTTCCCAGCTAACTATTCCTTTGTATCAAACATAGCCTAAGAAAACATAGGGTATTTGAAGTCCTGCTGTCAATATGATTGGCATTAAAAGTGCCGACAATTTTGATAATGATTTCTAAATCGAAATTGAAATATGCTGTGGAAGTCATGTTTACCCTCAAACATGACCTGCTCTATCATGTTTCTTGTCATCTTACTTGTATTTATCATATGATGATATACGGATGATGCAGTTCCAAATGGCTCAGAAGTATTTTGAACCTGTTAAAGGTGGCCTCGTCGTAGATATTAGCTGTGGGAGCGGTCTATTTTCCAGAAAGTTCGCTAAATCCAGGAGCTTTTCTGCAGTTATTGCTCTTGATTTTTCTGAAAATATGCTTCGCCAATGTTATGAATTCATTAAGAATGATGATACAATCTTTACCAGGTGAGCTTCTCTTCCTTGGATTCTCTTGCCAAAGAAAGTACAAATTAAAAGTATTCGATGTACATTTATGGATTTTCAGGCAACTAATATTTATGTGGAAAAATAATTATTTTTTGTTCATTTTTATTGGAGATACGCAGCAATCTTGCTCTTGTAAGAGCGGATGTTTCCAGGCTTCCCTTTTCATCAGGTTCAGTGGATGCTGCTCATGCTGGTGCAGCCTTGCATTGCTGGCCATCGCCTTCTGGTGCAGTAGGTGTTTCTATCTGTTAGTTTATTATGTTAAATATTCAGAAAATTCTACTTATTTAGAAGTTACTTCTACCATTGTTCTCTATAATGATTCTTGCCCCTGTTCTTTCCCTTCAAATATCTGTCTGACTAATGATTTATTTGGTTGTGGGTATTGTTACTTGAATGATCCCATTTATTTAATTGGAAATCAGCTTGTCTTTTTTTTTTTAAAAGAAATCACACTTTGTCACTTTACCCTCTTTGAGACATGCATTACACCTAAAATTGGGTTTATTTTGTGACATCATTACCCTTTTCAGGTTGCTGAAATCAGTCGTATACTAAGAAGTGGTGGTCTTTTTGTGGGTTCTACCTTTCTTCGATTTACTTCATCTAACTCATGGATTTTAAGGCCCCTCCAAGCAGTAAGTTGATTTCATACTCTTCTCTGCCTTTACTTTATATGGCAGATGGGTGAAAACTTGGTGTTTTGTGATGTAGTGCAGCGGGTAGGAATGTGTCCTTAAGAAATTCGTGACGAACACGGCTAAAACACCTAGAAATTGAGGGGAAACTCTCTGGATTTTTATTAGAATGGAAAAACTGATTACAAATGACAGGTGATAACCTATTTATTGGCTAAAACCCTAAACAAAATAAAAGACTAATCCACCCTTAAAATAATACCGTAAGTTGGGGCAAAACAGTAATTAAATAAAAGAATTAAATTGCCCCATGTGGGCGCTGGGGCCCAAAGTAGGTGCTGCATCATTCTCCACTGTTTGGAAAGGACCCGACCTTGAGTTTGAAAGAGAGTAAAGCGGCTCCTCAGGAGTGAACAACTTCAAGTAATCCAAATTGAATGCTGGAGAGATCTCCCACCCTTCCGGAAGTTTAATCATGTAGGCGTTATTGTTTTGACGTTGCAGATTTTTGCATGGGCTGATATTCCTTGGTTTCAGCTTGTTGTAGGTTCCCATTGGGTACAGTTCCTTCCGGATGTGAATCATAACGAGATCCCTCTCTTTGAAAATAACTTGCCTCCACTTCTTGTCAGGCTTTGTACTTTGCATTTGAGTTTTCAATATTATGAATTACTTCTGCTTGGATGTTGTCAATGTGAGGGACCATGTGCTCAGCACTGTACCCAGGAAGCTTGGGCAATGGGATTAGATCAATTGTGTGCTTTGGCGGCCTCTGGTACACCACTTCGTTTTCCCCGTGGTTCGATTCGCTACGTTGTTGAATGCAAACTCAGACAGGGCAAGAACGATATCTCATTGTTGAGGAAGATCACCACACAAGCAATGGATAATAGTGCTGAGAGTGTGATTAACGGCTTCTGTTTGTCCATTAGTTTAGGGGTGAGATCTGTTAAAATTCAAGTCCGTCGGAAACATTCTCCACAGAGTACGCCAGAAATGGCCGAGGAAACAGGTGTCACAGTCAAATGTGATGCTTTTTAGAATGCCATGGTTTCACACTTCTCGAAAGAATAACAGTCACATACGCATCAACCGTCTTTTTGCAAGGAATGATTTGCGTCATCTTTGAAAATCTGTCAGACTACCACAAAGACGGAGTGATGAGATTGTTGTTTACAGGGTAGTTGTAAGACATAATCCATAGAGATGTCTTCCATGGGGGTCTTTGGAATAGGCAATGGCATATACAAGCCAGTATTTTGTGCATGCCTCTTGTTCTCCTGGTAAGTCATACACCTTTTCACCACTTCAGCAACATCCCGTCTCAACTTCGGCCAAAAGAATTGCCTCTTCACTAAAGAAATGGTTTTGTCTTTCCTAAAGTGCCCATTGCGATGCAACTTGGTAGCTATGCTCTCCCATACCGACCTTGAGGAATGCACAAATGGTACTGGAAGAAAATAAATTTATCCTGCAGCAGAAAAGGGCCAACAGACGTCCCTTGTTGGTAATGTGCCCATTCTTCAGCGAAATCCACATGTTTCGGATATTGGTCTTTTAAATATTCAAACCCCACAACCTCATTCTGCATGGTGGTGTATGAGCACGTCTGCTTAATGCATTTGCCAGTTGATTTCTTCGACCACTCTTGTGCTTAATCACAAAAGTGAATTGTTGCAGAAAGGTGACCCATTAGGCGTGCATTTTGTTGAGATTCTTTTGGGAATGTATGTATTTGAGGGCTTCATGGTCGGTATCAAGGATGAACTCTCAACAGAAAAGGTATTGCTCTCAATGCTTCACAACTTGTACCACGACATATAGTTCAATTTCATACGCAACCCACTCGCGTCTTGAGTCACTAAGTTTCTCATTCATAAAAGGAACTGGTCGTCCATATAGGGATAGTACCGCATCAATTCCGACAATGGATGCGTCCATCTCTAACTTGAACGACCTGCTGAAGTTAGGCAATGCTGAAAGCGGAGCGGTGAAAAGCTTCTCCTTGATAGTGGTGAAGCTCTTAGTTGCTTTGCCTCGATTAAAATTTTTCATCTTCAAGTAATCATTGAGCGGCGCCACAATCGAGTTGCAGTCTCGGATACATCTTTGCTAGAAGGTAGCATGGCCGTGGAAACTACGCGATTTATTAATATTCTTAGGTTGAGGCCACTCTCAGATAGCTCAAGCTTTCTTCTCATCGATTTGAATTCCGGCAACAGACACTACATACCCAAGGAAGATCAACTTGAGAAGCATAAAACCGCACTTGACATAAAGCTCGTTTTCTTGCAAAATTCGGAGTACCTCCCTTAGACGTTCAAGTTGAGGAGCAACCATCTTGTGATATATTAGAATATAGTTGAAATAAATTACGACGAACTTATTAATGAACTAGGTAACCTGGTTCATGAGCCTCATAAAGGTGTTTAGGGTGTTGGATAGCTCAAATGACATTACTAACCACTCGTGCAACCCCTCGGTTTTGAAGGTTGTCTTCTATTCATCCCCTTGCCGGATTTGGAGTTGTTGACAGCCACTCTGAAGGTTCAACTTTGAGTACTTCTTAGCCCCTTGAAGCATATCAAGCATACCATCCAATCGCAGGATTCATAATTTGTACTTGATGGTGATTTTGTTGGCTCGACTGTCAACACACATTCTCCATGATCCATCTTTCTTGGGGATCAATACAGCAGGAACGACGCATGAGCTCATGCTCTCTCGCACAAAGCCTTTATTGGCCCTGTAGGGTCTCATGCTTCGTTGGACTCATGCGATAGTGTGGCAGATTTGGCAGAGAAGCTCCTTGGACCAACTCAATGCGGTGTTGAATATCTTTGTTCGGCGGTAAACCGACTTGTAGCTCTTCAGACATGATGTCGTGAAACTCATTGAGCGGTCTTTGGAGGGGTGGCGGAATGCCCGTAGGGCTGTCCGGGAATGCTTGGGCTACCACTGTTAGGATGTAGCTGGCCTCTCCTGTCTTCTTTCTGAAATTAGCAGCTGCATATAAAGAAATAACTAATTTTCCTTGTACGTGGGTGTCTTGGCGCTTCATCAGGGGTGACAAAGTGTAATGAACTTTGTCTTTGGTGAACTCCACGGTGTTGGCTCGACTATTGTGGCGGGCATCAAGATTGAATTGCAACAACCGTCCTGACATATGTTGGCAAGCATCCATCTCGACCATGTCAAACATGACATGGTCTTTATAACGGCCAATCAAGACTGGTACATTACATTATTCAGTAATGTGAGTGTCTCTTATCGACTTTATGCATCCAACATGATAGGGTGACAATTGCTTTGTTGTCTTCAGTTGCAGCTTACCGTGTCTTGAGAGTTCAGCGCTCTCCGAGATTCGTGACATGAGACTATTCGCCCTTCTGTGCTGGGGATGCGTTGTGTGCCTGTATGCCAAGTCCCACGTGGGGTGTGGGAGGATTTTATGTATACAAAATATAATACGGTTGGAAATCCTCCCCTTGCACAAAGCCTTTTCCGGTGATGGGCAATGTGCCCTATGAAAAGCAAATCCGTGTGGTGAGTGCCAGAGCAGATAATATCGTGCTTGAGTGGTGGCGGGGTTGGCATACACGTATATTACGTGATATCAAAGCGAGCTCATGAGTTTGAATCACTCAAGTAACACTGAGAGGGAGATTATTGGAACCGAAAATTCAATGCTCTCCAGATTTGTGACATGGGATTAACCACCCTCTCATGGACAGTTGGGGATGCATTGTGCGCTTGTATCATGGGCCCCACATGGGGTGTTGGAGGATTTCATGTACATAATATAATACTGTTGGGAATCCTTCCCTTGCACGAGGCCTTTTCCGGTGATGGACAGTGAGCCCTAGGAAAAACAAATCCGTGCTGCGGGTGCTAGAGTAGACAATATTGTGCATGAATGGTGGTAGGGTCGGTGTACACGTATATTACGATACCAACTGATGTAGCGCAGCGAGTAGGAATGAGTTCTTACATGAGGAACTCGGGAGGAACACAGGTAGAACACCCACAAACCGAGAAGAAACTCTCTGGAATATTATTAGAATGAAAAAACTGATTACAAATGACAGCAGAAAACCTATTTATAGGCTAAAACAGTAATTAAATAATTCCCTAAGTTGGGGAAAAACAGTAATTAAATAGAAGAATTAATTTGCCCCACGTGGGGTGCTGGGGCCGAAGGCAGGCGCTGCATCATTTTGTTAAGTATAATCTACGTTTTAAAAAATTTATTAGGTTCTTGTCTGCACAACATGTTGCTAGTTGTTTAGGCTGTCCATGTAAGAGGAAACCAGATTGTGATCTGTTGCTGGTTCTCTTTCTTCAAATTATTGTCATATTAATTAGAACAATCTTAAAATGACATTGTTAAACTTATCAAAAGCTGAGGAAAAGTACATGTTGGGAAGAGCAGATGATCTGAGTTGGAAATATTACTTACATAATGAATTTTGAATGATTTGTTTAATCAACAACAACTTTCTTTTTGGACGGTTCCACTTGAATGGCTGATGTGGTGCCTTCATGTCACAAAAAGGATACATGGCTTTGAATATGACTGCACCTTTTCAAATTTAGAAACAGCCTGAGTATTTATGTATCCGGGAAATGAGTGTGTTTAGGTTCTTTATATTTGAAAAGGTCTGTTGGTCTATGCCATCCCCCTTTTTTCTCTAGTTCAAATTTTGCATTTCCTATCCATCAGAAGTCATGCATCTCTTTATCTATCTTTATAAATAGAGTTTTGGTCTCATTCAAAAGACACTGTTTCTGAAATATTCTTTTTACATGGATTGAAAGACCGGGAAACCCTCGGCCAAAGAGGCATGCCTGTTTGGGGCTGCTGTTCAGGCCGCGCCCTCTGCGCAGGCCAGGTGCCCCAGCCCAGCCCCAAGCCGTGCGCCACTGCTGAACGCTCCCTGTAAACTCGCCTTTTCTCTCCGCCAAAGAGGTGTGCCTGGTTGGGGCTGTTCAGGCCGCGTGCCTCTGCCCAGGCCAGGTGCGCCAGCCCTGCCCCAAGCCGTGCACCGCTGCTGAACGCTCCCTGTAAACTCACCCATGTCCTGGATACATAAATACCCTGACATGAAGTTAAGGTTGCTGTCTGTAAAAACACCCATATCCGAGTGCTCCTTGTTGTTTCCGTCTTGGAGTAAATGAAATTAAGGCTCTGTTTGCTTTTGTAAAATATTTCATGTTTTCATTTTCGAAATATATATTTCAAAATATGTTAGAAAATGTTTTGGAAATTTTAGGCAAAATAAGAAAGTAGAAGAGTTGCCTCTCCAAGCGTTTTCATTTTTTCAGAAAATATTAAAACATATTTTTTTTCAAAAGTTTTCCATTTTCATTTTAAAAAATATATATTTTTTCCATATATATAATCTAATAAGTTTTTACAAAATGAAACAAGAAATGTTTTCCTTTCAAGGATTCCTTGCACTGCCTTTAATGTCATTTATGATTCAACAGTCACACGTGATTTCTCTTTGAGGGTATTTATTCTGTTTATTTTGGTCTTGCACATTTCCTTTTTCTTGAGTTTTTGGAAGAAAATAAGGAATTGTCGGTAAACAGCATGGTGCGCACGGTTGGCGCACGGTTTGCCAAACCGTGCGCCTTTGCTCAGGTAATCGTGCGGCCAAATGATGTTTTTGGGCAGTGGTTTATCGCATCGTTAGCGCACGATTTGTAAATCGTGTGGGATAACCATGCGACATGTCCTGCTTGGACAGTAAGGGGAGCACGGTTGCCGCATGGTTTGGAAAACCGTGCGGGTAAACCGTGTGGCCTGTCCAGGTCATTAAAAATTGGATTTTTGGGTTTTCTCTCCCCGATTTTTTTAACCTTAAACCGCAAATTTTCTCCCCCTTCGGGATTCTTCACCCTAGGTGCCTCCCCCCAGCCCTCTTCCTCTTCTGGATCTTCAATTTCTTGGCGGATTTGGTGTGGTTTCTCCTCAATTCTTCAAGTAAGTATCATTCTCCCTTGGTTTCTTCCTCCTTTCTAGGTTTTTCTTCTTCCTTTGTGTTGGAGTCTGCATCCCACATCGGACTTGAGGTCCGGTGTGGTATTTAGTATTCATTATAAATTAACCCCAAGGGCTCCTTTAGAGAGAACACCTTGGGGGTTCGAGTTTCTCCTATTTTTATCGTTCTACATGGTATCAAAGGGAAATTAATCCCGAACCCTCCTCCTCCCTTTTTATTTTCCCCGTCCAGGGTTTCTCATAACTCTCCCCCGTGGGGGGCGGCGGCCACCCTAATGTAGGGTTGGGTTTATTGTCTGCCGCTGCCCCTCGGGGCTCTTTTTTTTCCCGGCGGATCCCTCCCTGGCCGGTCTCCGAATTCCCGGCTCAACCAGGCCCCATCCCCGGCGCCTCCTGCCCGGTGCGGCTCCCTCATGCGCTCTCGCCCGGCGGCCCTCAGCTCGTGCTGCTCCGGCGGACTCCCCCGCCCCTGCACCTCCTGCGCGCGCCATCTCCGCCTCTCCTACGACTTTCTGGTGAAGCTCGGCCTCGCCTCCCTTCCCGGCGTCTCGCTCTAGATCTTCTGCCGGCGCGATTCTGCTCCTGACCCCGGCGCGGCTCCCGGCTCCCGATCCAGGCGCGGCTCCCGAAACCCGACCTAGGCGGCGTCTCCCTCTTGCGCGCGGCTCCCGCCTCTCTCCCGCGGCGCGATTCACGGCTCCCTCCAGCGACGGTCCGACGTCTCCCCTCGACCCGACCGCCTCTCCTGCACGGATCCCCTCCCGGCTCCAACGACGCTCTCTCCCGGCAATCCCGACGCCCTACTCCTCAACGGCACCCGACTTCCCGGCGGCCATTCCGGCTCCTGCAAACAGCGCCGGCCCCCCCCTCTTTTCCCGGCAGTTCCCCCCCTGCTGACTATCCCTCCAGGCGGCCATCCCGGTGGATCTCTTCTGGCGCCAGGCCCCGCCTTCCGTGCGGCTTCTCTCGGCGCCCTTCCCCGCTGTGCGCGACGACCTCTCCCGGCGCGGCTCCCCTCCCGGCGGCCCTCCCTCCCGGCGCCAGGCCCCGCCTTCACTGCGGCTTCCCTCGCGCCGGCCCGACGACCCATCCTGGCGGTTTCCCCTCTCCGCTCTTCCCGGCGGTCTTTCCGGCACCTCCTGCGGCATCCCCGCCTCGCCGACATCTCCCGGCGACTCCCGGCGACTCCCGGCAGCCGCATCTCTATCCGCCGGTACGTCCATTCGCTAGCGCAGCAGCTCGACCACCTAGGATTTGGGCCCGTTGGCACCGCCAGCCCCGCAACAATTCTGCGGAATCCCCGCCTCCCGTCGCCGGCCCCGCAAATGCGGTTTTCCCGGTGCTAGTTTGGATTTCCCGGCGTTTCATCGACCGGCCCCACTAGTGCGGCAGTCCTGGCGTTCCGTCAACCGACCCGGTCTCTGTGTGGTTCATCTGCTGCGTCCGCGACATCATCCATCCATCATCCTGCGCAGGAGCTTCGATCGTGAGGGGGAGCATCAGTGTTGCAGTATTTTCCTTTATTTTATTTTTGTCTTTTGTCTTCAAGCTGGGCATGTCCAGCTTGAGGGGGAGTGTTAGCGTCTGTTTTGTTGATTTCTTTTCATTATCTGTCCAAGCTAGGTACACCTAGTTTGAGGGGGAGTGTTGGAGTCTGCATCCCACATCGGACTTGAGGTCCGGTGTGGTATTTAGTATTCATTATAAAGGCTCCTTTAGAGAGAACACCTTGGGGGTTCGGGTTTCTCCTATTTTTATCGTTCTACACTTTGCGATTTCACTTCTCCAGCGGGTGGGGGGTCGTTTTTAGGGTTAGATCTTGATTTTTGGGGTTTAATCTTGATGCTTAAGGTTCAATCTTGCCTTTATAAGGTTCGATTGAGGTGCGGTTATTGGTTTCCACCGTTTTTTGGAAGTCTCTTTACTTGAGGTAGGTGGTTCCGTGCTTAAACATTATTTGATTATTTTAATATGGTGTTCAAATATGTTCTATGCATTGGGTTCGTGGTGAGAAATGAGTTTTTGAAATGATTCAAGGTGCTTTGGTGTTGAAAAATGGGTTTTCAAAGGAAATGAGTTATGTTTTAATTGTGTTTCATATATGCTTCTGTAGAAGGCGAATTCCCCTTACCTCAAGGTGAGATGGAGATATTCTTTTATAGATGGGTAAAATAGATTACACGGTAGAGTATTCCGATGTGGGACTCGGAAAGACCCTTTATCATAAAACTGGGTTCAACACTCCTCCTCAAGCCGGACATGCTCAGCTTGGACCAATAGTCCCACAAAAGAAAGATGACATCGAACAAGATCATACACACTCCCCCTCAAGCTGGATCGTTGATGCTGTGGATACCCAACTTGGTACTGAGGGAGTCCCGACAAGCTCCCAGGAGGTCTTTGGTGAAGATGTTGGTAAGCTGATCCGTCGTCGGTATATGGCCGAAATTGATATGGTGTTGCTTGAGGTGATGGCGAAGAAAGTGGCAGTCCACCTCGATATGTTTCCTTCGTTCATGGAAGACTGGATTAGAAACAATCTTCGTGACTACCTGATTGTCACACCAGATATGAGCAGACTTCTGCGGTGGGAAGCCAAGCTCATAGAGAAGATGGCGAAGCCATATGATCTCAGTAGTGACCGTGGCCATTGCACAATATTCAGACTTCGCACTAGATTTGGAGACGACAGTCTGTTTCTTGCTGCGCCAAGAGATGGTGTTACCTGCCAAGAAAACGACAAACCCAAAAGTAGACTTTCGAGTAGCATGACAACCAGCATAGTCAGCATCACAAAAGGCCTCAACATTCAGATGATTGTGATGTGAGTATCGAAGACCACAAATAAAGTCTTTTTTGATGTATTTGGCAATGCGGAGGACAACATCCCACTGAGATTTGGTCGCTCCATGAATTGGCTAACTTTGCCAACAACGTAGGCAATGTTCGAACGCGTCATGGTGAGATAATTGAGTTTTCCCACAAGACTACGGTAGCTCTCTGGGTGAGAATAGAGTTTCGTGTTGTCATAGAGAGACCGTTCTCTAGGCTCAAGAGAAGTGTCAACAGTAGTTGTCTAAGTCAAACCAGCAATCTGCAAGATATACAATGCATATTTCCGTTGGCAAAGAAAGATGATGTCCGTAGAATGAGAGACCTCAATGCCAAGTATGATTGTTGTCCAGAGCTTGCAATTCATCCCGCATCGTTTGTAGCCATTCCGGGTGAGATTTGGCATCGCTAACCGTGCGAGGAATAGATATAGTCTCCAGAGTGGAAAGACCTCTGTATAAAGATGTATAGAGAGGAATATTCTGGCAAGAACAAGTACCTTTTTCGGAGTGCAATTTGGTGCCGAAGCAAGAGCATCGGACGAAGTTGGGATGATGGTATCCTCGGCCTGGACGGGGGACACAGTCGATGGGTGACGTGAGTAGACAGTGCCAAATTGATGATCAGCAGGGTGAGACATCAGAGGGGGGTGGATGATGAGAGGAAGACAATCATCGATGGTGGTGTCTGGATGAGGAGAGAGACGAGAGAAAGGAGAGCTCTCAACAAACGATACGTCAGCAGAGATGATATACCGCCGTAAGTTCGTAGAGAAGTATCGGTATCCGCGCTGAGTGCGGGAATATTCGAGGAATATGCAATAGAGAGATTTGGGGGAGAGTTTGGAGAGGTTGGGACGGGTGTCAGAAGAAGGAAAACGATTGAGAATGTATGTAGCAGTAAGGATGACATCCCTCCAAAAAAGAAGAGGCACCTGCCTGTGGAATAGGAGAGCACAAGCAGTCTCCAAAAGATGGTGATGTTTTCGCTCGGTTTGTGATGTTTTATCCGCTGAAGAACAGTTCTTGTATCACATGTTTCCTGTCTTCAGAATATTGAAACTCTGGAAAACTCTAATTTTCAATCTGCAGACACCTAAAAAAATTCTCTAATGCTTACACAAATGGAATGATGTCTACGTACATAGATTGATGCTTACACAACAACACATGCTGTGTCAGATGATGCAGTCATGCTTTCTGTGTGTGGATGATGCTTATGCACAAGAGATTCATGTTTACGCAGTGCCCAATTCATCCTTACAAAGACAAGATTCATGCTTACGGAGCAAGTTGATGCTTACACAGATGGGTTTCTTGTTTACGCAAGACAAAACTCATGTTTATGCAGCACAAACGGATGTTTATGTAGCGCAGAATGATGTCTACGTAGATGCTAGATTATCCTTACACAGACATTGGAATCATGCTTACACACAGAGGACTTTGCCATTTTTCTGCTTGAACTCATAAATTTCAGAATTCTTCATTTGAGTTTAGAACCACTTCAACAACTTCTCACACATTGTTTTTGCCCTTTTATTCTTCTGCGAATCGTTTTTTTCACTTTGTTGCTCCCGACGTTTTCGCAACATGACTTGGTTGACAACAAAGACAACAAAGACAACAAACACGCCAACAATTTTTCCAATCCATGGGCTCTTCGAAAGTAATGGGTTCATAAGTATGCTGGGAACCGAATGGAACTGTTATTAATATAATGATTGATGGCTTGTGAAAACTAAACAAGAAATAAAGGGAGGAGAAAGTTGATGTGAAATGATTATGACTGAAATAAATGTGATTAATGATAAATGAACGACTTGAAACGAGAAGTGGGTTGATGAATGGGTTGATGTGGGTAAATGAATGACATAATGAACCTAATGAGGCTAGTAAATGATAAATGATGGGACTGAGAATGATGTGGAAAATTTGAAGTTGCTGATTGTGTGGCCTTCTTTTCCTATGGATTCGGTTATGCTATTGACGTTGATTTGTTGTGGAAGGTGATGTTCTTGTGTGTGGTTATGTTGTTATCTTGATATTGTGGAAGTGATTTTGGGGATATGATGTGGTAAAAGAGGATTACGGGTGGAAATTTTACAGGATGTGATGTCTCACAGTAGGTATATGCATACAGGCTGTAATGACTAAACGTTCAGTACGTAATATGCCGTCTAACCTTATTATTTGGTTGTGGTGTGGATGCATATTGGGGGTCGCACATGGTAGGAGTAGAACACAAGGTTGATGTCCTTCATGTTCATAATACTCTGCTATGACGAGAAAAATGTGGATATGTGGAAATGGGTGGGGGACGCACATGGAAAGAATAGGGCACGATGTTAATGTTCTTCATGTTTATGTTACCCTATCGATATAAGGTTATGAAAGTGGGTATGTGGTGGTGCAGTATGTGGTGGTGCAATTGTAACTATGGCTGAGAAGTTGCGGTTTGTGGATATGTGGTATGGTGGTTGGTTTGTAGTGAGAAGTGATGGTTGATGATGTGGTGTTGTTTCATTCTTGCATTCCCAAACAGTTGGTGAGCGGACGTATGATTGGATCGCTACCCGGTTTGAGATGAAACCGCCCTAAGCTGACAGGTAAGAGTGGTGGTAATTTTCATGCCCTTTTCATTAGTTGTTTTGATGATGTTTGTGGAGTTGGCGACATTTCTCATTTATTGGTTTTGTTGTGTTATTTATGTCATTGTTTGGACCGAGAGTTAGTTTGAAATCTTAGTTGGGAAATGGTTGATGATGTTGCGGGAAAAGTGGAAATTGTGGCAAATGAGGTGGAACGCAGAGTTCAGTTACTCACATTCTTATGCTTACCCTACTTCTATTTGTGTTTATGTTTTTCGTGTTTGTTATCACTCATCTACTCTTGCACATTTATTGCACATGTATGCCGATTTGTTTAGAAGGAAGATCTTATCAAATACTCTCAGTGCTCAACCCTCCACAACTTGCTAAGTGTTTTGTAGGATAACTCGATGATGATCGGGGTGCTGTTTGGGTAGCTCATGTGGAGTTTGGTGGATGATTGGTGTTTTGGGAGCTTATTTTGCATATTCTTTTATGATGCTTATATACATGACATATAAGTAACATTTGGGGTTGTGGGGATTTATTTGTTTAATGGATATTTTTTTGGAGTTGATTAGTGGATTTATTTCTTTATATTTCTGGGATTTTATGATGGCAATGCCTCCCATTTTTGTTTTTTATACCATTTGTTCTAGTTGTTAACTCGTGGCGGGCTTTGGGGGTCACTCTCGCCTTTACTGTTAGCCTAGGAGGAGTTCCAGTGGGGGCAGGTCGTGACATGGTTTTTGATGGCTTCACCATTCCCATTGTCGGCTTTGGCATTGTTGGATTGGTGCAGCTCAATCCGTTTGGATGATGTTGGACCGAATGTTAGCGGCCCATACTTCACACCAGGTCGCAACTCTTGTGGGTTGAGGTCTGCGTGAGCTCGTTTGGGGCTGCAGGGGGCAACACGCCCCTGCTCTGGGAGACGAAGGGACTCGACATAAATTTTGGGGAACTGTAACAACTCTGGTCGGCTGTAGCAGAGCTGACCAGGCGACACCGACAAGACACTATAGCAGTGCAGACCTTGGAGACAGCGGTACTGTAGCTCCACAGACTTCTTGCCACCGGCCACTGTAGCAGCTTGGACTTGGGTGACCGCAACACTGTAGCAGTGTAGGCTTATAGACACCTTACACTGTAGCACAGTGGACCTACTGTGTGGTTGGTGACACGGTATTTCATCTTTATTATAGCTCATTCGAGCTAGAGTTTCTATGTGCAAGAAACTCTAATCTCCTTGTAATTGTGCTCCTGGAATTTTTAGTGGAGTGATTCTGCTTCTGCGTGGACGTAGAGATTATTCCCGAACCACGTAAATCGCTATGTCCGTGTTCATCATCATCTTCTTTTATTTTTGTTTTTTCTTCATCTGCAAGCCTCTGTTGTGTGACTCTCGACGTTTCCGCAACAACTGGTATGAAACAGAGGTTCGAATTTCTCGAATTGAACGATTGATGTGGAAGAATCCAATGTGAAATTGATCGCTTCGATGGAATTGACTTCAATTACTGGAGGATACAGATCGAAGACTATCTTTACCAGAAGAAGGTGCACTTCCTGCTTCTGGGTGTAAAACCGATGACTATGGAGCAGACAGAGTGGGAGCTATTGGATCGACAGGTTCTGGGTGTTGTTCGCCTTACGTTGGCAAAAAACGTGGCATTCAACGTCAGAGAGGAGAAGATGACGACTGAGCTGATGAAAGCTCTCGCAGATATGTACGAGAAGCCTTCAACGTCAAACAAAGTGTACCTGATGCAACGATTGTTCAATCTAAAAATGTTTGAAGGAAGGATTGTTGCAGATCACGTCAACGAATTCAGCACCATCACAAGTCAGTTGACATTGGTGAGAATTGCGCTTGACGATGAAGTATGTGCACTGGTTTTCTATCTTCGTTACCTGACAGTTGAGAAGCGATTTTACTTGGTTCTGAAATGTGTGAGACATGATCCTTAGTGAAGATATTCGAAGAAGAGAATTAGGTAGATTCTCTGGTTCTGCTATGAATGTGGAAGGAAGAGTAAGATATGCACAATGAGATTATCATAGAGGACGATCAAAGTCAAGAGGAAAGCGCTGAGACAAGGTAAAGTGGATTGGTCCTACCTGTTGGATTTGCAGGAAGAAAGAACATTTCAAGGAGTGCAGAGAAAAACGAAAGACACCTGAAACCAATACAGCAAACACGACAGCTGAAGAAACTGATGATGTGCTGCTGCTGAGCGTGGATAGCCCTATGGAGTCCTGAATTTTAGACTCAGGGGCGTCTTTCCTTTCCATGTCGGGGAATGGTTTCCTGAACAATTATGTTTCTGGAAATTTTCGCAAGGTACATCGTGTTGATGATGAACCTTTACAGATCGTGAGGAAGGGTGATGCACGAATCAAGACCAATAGTAGGAGTTTGCTGGTTCTGAAAAACATGAGGCATATCCCCGGTTTAAGAAGATATCTTATTTCTGTCGGACAACTTGATGATGTAGGTTTTAACACCACGTTCACTGGTGGTTCATGGAAGATCACCAAAGGAGTTGTGGTCATAGCTCGGGGAGCAAAGAATAGCACCCTGTACAACATGACAAAAACATGCATGAACGTGGTTGCGTTAATAAGTGATCTCAGAGATTCACAACTGTGGCACTATAGGCTAGGTCACATGAGTGAGAAGGGGATGAAGGTGTTGACAACAAAAAGATTGCTAACAGAGCTGAAGTCAGTGGATATTGGCTTATGTGAAAATTGCATCTTCAGAAAGCAGAAGGTGCCTTTTGCTAAAGGAGGCAGAAAATCGATGGTTGAGAAGCTAGACCTGGTACACACTGATGTTTGGGGGTCTGCACCAATACATTCCCTTGGAGAGTCACATTATTATGGGATATTTATCGATGACCCAATTAGGAAAGTATGAGTTTACTTTCTAAAAAACAAATCTGATGTATTTAAGATGTTTCGAAAGTGGAAAATCATGGTGCAAAATGAGTTGGGAAAAAAGTTTAAATACTTTAGGTCTGAAAACGGTAGAGAGTACGACAATAATGAGTTTAGGGAATTCTGTTCAAATAAAGGAATTCGGTTGGAGAAGACTATTCCAGAAACACTACAGCAGAATAATGTAGCTGAAAGGATGAATAAGATATTGAATGAATGTGTCAGGAGTATAAGGTTACACTTGGGGTTACTTGAGACCTTTTGGGCTGATGCAATGAACATGACATCATATATCATCAATAAGAGTCCATCTGTACCAATGAGAGAATGTTTACCTGAGGAGCTCTGGTTTGGTAAGGAGGTAAGACTCACATTTACGAGTCTTTGGCTATATGACATATTTACATATTGATGCTGATGCAAGGGACAAACTTGATGCTAAGTCAAAACCACGTTTCTTTATTGACTATGGTGTTGAGTAGTTCGGTTACCGCTTTTGGGATGATCTTAACAAGATGGTCATCAGGAGCCAGAACATGTTATTTAATGAAGCTGTCACGTACAAGGACCGTCATGCAGTTAAAATTGATAACGCGAATAAAGAATCAGAGTGTTATGAACAAGTGGAGCTTGAAGGTGTGCATGATCACGTGTCACCAAAACCAGGGGAGCCTAATCCTCAAGTGGAGTTGTGAAGATCAACAAAGGTAAGAATGCCCGTGCAGAGGTATTCACCACCCTTACATTATTTGTTATTGACTGATGGTGGAGAATCAGAATGTTTTGAAGAGGCAATGCAGTTGAAGGAGTCCAGCAAGTGAGAGCTGGTTATAAAGGAGGGGAATTCCTCATTGCATGATAACACTTGGGAGTTGACATAGCTTCCATAAGGAAAGAAAACATAGCGGAACAAGTGGGTATACTGAATCAAGGAAGAACACGATGGAAAGAGATGGTACAAAACAAGAATGGTGATGAAAGGATTTCAACAGGAGTGGATTTCATTGAAATTTTCTCACCTTTAGTTAAGCATACCACCATCCGGGTGATTGTCAACATTGTGGCATCAGAAGACTTACATTTTGAATAGTTTGATGTTAAGACTTCTTTCCTTCATGGAGATCTGGAGGACATCTATATGTAGCAACCAGAAGGATATGTTGAGTCTGGGTAGGAAGACCTGGCGTGCAAACTCTATAAGAGCTTATATGAGTTGAAGCAGACACCTGAGCAGTGGAACGAAAAGTTTGATGCATTCATGACTAAAAGTGCGTACAAACGATGTGGCATGAATCAATGTTGCTACATCAAGTCTTTTGGAGATGAATATATTATGCTGCTTTTATATGTGGATAACACATTTATTGCAAGATCATGTATGGAGATGATTGAGAGCAGCTGGCTAATGAGTTCGAGATGAAAGATCTTGTAGAAACAGACAAAATTTTGGGGATGAAGATCAAGAGAGACCGCGCAGCTGGAACCTTGATGTTATCACAGACTGACTACATTGGAAAAGTTCTGAGAAGATTCAGTATATTGGAAGCAAAGCCTGTCTGTATTCCCCAGGCCATTTCTAATTATCAAAGGAGCAATTATCGAAGACAACAGAAGAGGTTGAGTACATGACAAAGGTTCCATACGCATCAGCTATTGGAAGCCTGATGTATGTTTGTACTCGACCTGCCATTGCTCAGTGAGAATTGTGAGCAGGTACATGGCTAACCCTGAAAAGCAACATTGGGAAGCTATGAAGTGGATACTGAGGTATTTGAAGGGAAGTAATGGGGTATCTCTATGTTTTAGAAAAGGGAAGTCGTTGCATGGATATGTGGATGCCAACCTTGGAGGTGATGTTGATGGTAGGAGTGTTGGATTGGTGTAGCCCGATCCGTTTTAGATGATGTTGGGTCGAATGCTTGTGGCCCATACTGTAGCAGTGTGGACTTTGGCACGACTACTGTAGCAACTCGTACTTTGGAGACAATGATAGTGTAGATCCGCGAACTTCTTGCCACTAGCCACTGTATGAGCTTGGACTTGGGTGGCCGCAACACTGCAATGGTGCAGACTTCCAACCACCTTTTACTGTAGCACAACAGGCTTTTTATGTGATTGGTGGAATATTGTTTTCGTTCACTTTATTAGCTCATTTCGATCTAGGGTTTCTGTGTTGTGAAACTCTTTCACCATTAATCAGTTGACATCGGTGGATATTGCGCTTGACGACGAGGTATATGCACTGGTTTTACTGTCTTTATTACCTGATAGTTGGTGAGCAACTGTAACAGTCGTGTGCAGTTCTTCGGGGAATTCAAAGTTGGTTTTGAAGGATGTGCGGGACCTAATCCTCAGTGAGGATATTCGAAGGAGAGTGTTAGACCCCATTTAAGTTTAAATGGGTATTTCTAAGTCCCACATCGGACTTACCCGCCTTGTAATTAGATTTACTCATCTATAAAAGAGTATCCCCACCTCACATTGAGGTAAGGGGAATTCACCATTAACACGGTATCAGAGGGATCTTCATCCCGACCCTCCCTCCCAGCGGATTCCCGGTTCTGACCGGCCCCGCCTCTCCCCCCCCCCCCTCTGGCTCTGCCCTCCTCTCCCGGTGGCCCTCCCTCCCGGCGGCCCTCCCTCTCGGCGCGGCTCCCTTCGGACGTGGCGGTGGTCGCCCTACCGGCCATCGAGGGCGCGACCGTGGAGACGGCCGACCTTGCCCCCTCTGCAAGCACTGCGGCAAGCTCGACCATCTGGTAGACCGTTGCTGGGTCCTGCATGGTCATCCCGAGTCGCACCCCCGCCAGGGCCAGACTGCGATCCGCGCTGTGTCCTCACCTGCTGCTGCTCTTCCCCCGTCTTTGGATCTCTCCCTGGCTGAGATCCAGCTGATTCACGATTACCGGTCTACCTCCATACCAGGCTCTTCATCAGCTTCTCTTGCCCATTCCGGTGGTCACACTGCTCTTGTCAGTCATCGTTCCCCTGCATGGATGCTTGACTCGGGTGCGTCCAACCACCTCACTGGGGATGCAGGTATGCTCTCCAACTACCGTCCCTATAGTGGATCCTCAACCATCACTATTGCTGATGGGTCCACTCTCCCCATAGCCGGTTTTGGCACCTGTTCCCTCACCTCCTCCCTTCATCTATCCTCGGTGGCTCAAGTACCCCGGAGTCCATTTAACCCGCTTTCCATCAGCAAACTGACCAAGGATCTCAACTGTAATGCTATCTTTTCCTCGTCTTCTGTTTTGTTTCAGGAGCGGACGACGAACCGGGAACTTGGTAGAGGCCATCTTCGGGATGGGGTGTACATGTTCGCTGGCCCGACTTCCATCGCCTGCGCGTCTATCCCTGCTCATGCCGTAGACCTCCATTCTCGGTTGGGCCACCCCTCCGCCTCAGCACTTCATCAACTCTACCCCGATATTAGTCTCCGTTTCTCTTTTCCTTGTGAGTCGTGTCGTTTTGCGAAACATCATCGCACATCATATTCTCCTCGAGTTGACACACAGGGCGCCAAACCCTTTGATTTGGTTCATTCCGATGTATTGGGTCCCTGTGCCACCTCGAGTCAGTCTGGGTATAAATATTACATTTCTTTTATTGATGATTATTCCCGGATGACATGGCTTTACCTTCTTCGAGACCGGACAAAGGTTCTCTCCACCTTTCAGACCTTTTTCCATGAGATCCAGACACAGTTTTCTATCCCTGTCAAATGTCTCCGATCTGACAATGGGCGGGAATACTTATCCACTCACTTTCAGCAGTTTCTGAGGGCCCACGGCACCATCCACCAGACCTCCTGTCCTGATACCCCTCAGCAAAATGGGGTGGCCGAGCGGAAACACCGGCATATTTTGGAAACCGCTCGTGCCCTCCTCTTCCACCGCCAGGTACCTCTTCTCTTCTGGGGGGATGCCATCCTCACTGCTACTTACCTTCTTAATCGTCTTCCCTCCTCCATCCTTCAGGGGGAGACTCCCTTTCATACCCTGTTCCCCTCTAGTCCTCACTCCCTTCCACTCCGCGTCTTCGGATGTCTCTGTTATGTCCGGAACACTCGCCCCAATCTCTCCAAACTTTCTCCCAAATCCCTTCGATGTATTTTTCTCGGATATTCCCGCACTCAGCGCGGGTACCGATGCTTCTCTCCAGACCTCCGCCGGTATATCACCTCTGCCGACGTATCGTTTGTCGAGACCTCTCCTTTCACTCTCCCCTCTCCTTCTCCCGACACTACCATCGATGACTGTCTTCCGCTCTTCGTTCACCCGCCTTTGGTGTCTCCTCCGCCCGGTCATCTCTTTGGACAGACCTACTCTCGTCGTCCTTCCGTTGTACCTCCCATCCCGGCCGAGGACAACATTGTTCCTGCATGGACATGGTTGATGTCGAAGATTCACAACTGTGGCACTACATGGTAGGTTACATGAGTGAGAAGAGGATGAAGGTGCTGACATCAAAAGGATTGCTACCAAAACTGAAGTCTGTGGAGGTTGGTTTATGTGAAGATTTTATCTTCGGAAAGCAGAAGGTGTTTTTTGCAAAAGAAGGTAGAACACCGAAGGCTTGGAAACTAGACCTAGTGCACGCTGATGTTTGGGGGCCTACACTGGTACATTCTCTTTTAGGGTCACAATATTATGTGACATTTATCGACGACTCAACAAGGAAGGTATGAGTTTACTTTCTGAAAAGAAATTATGATGTATTTAAGATGTTTTTGAAGTGGAAAACCATGGTGGAGAATAAGCCGGGAACGAAGATGAAATGCTTGAGGTTTGACAATGATGGAGAGTACGATAGGAACGAGTTCAGAGAATTCTATTCTGATAATGAGATTCGGTGGAAGAAGACTATTCCAGAAACACGACAACAGAATGATGTAGCTGAAAAGATGAATAAGACACATAGTGAACATGCCAAGAGCATGATGGTGCACTCGGGGTTACCCAAGACCTTCTGGGTTGATGCAGTGAACATGACAACATATCTCATCAACATGAATCTATCTATATCAATGAGAAAATGTCTACCGGAGGAGCTCTGGTCTGGTGAGGAGGTAAGACTCACATTTATGAGTCTTTGGCTGTTTTACATGTATATATTGATGCTGATGCAAGAGACAAACTTAAACCTTGTTTCTTTATTGACAATGGTGTTGAGGAGTTTGGTTACCGCCTCTAGGATGATCTCAACAAGATGGTCATTAAGAGCCAGAACATGGTATTTAATGAAGCTGTCACATACAAGGACCGTTTGATAATGGGAATAAAAAATCAGAGTGTCATGAACAAGTGGAGCTTGAAGGTGTGCCTGATCATGTGATGCCAAAACCAGTGGAGCCTCCTCCTCAAGTGGAGTTGAGGAGATCAACAAGGGTAAGAATGCCTCTGCAGAGGTATTCACCATCCTTACATTATTTGTTATTGACTGACGGTGGAGAACCAAAATGTTTTGTAGAAGCAATGCAGTTAAAGGAATCGAGCAAGTGAGAATTGTCTATGAAGGAGGAGATTTCCTCATTGTATGATAACAACACTTGAGAGTTGACACCTCTTCCACAAGGAAAGAAAACATTACAGAACAAGTGGGTTTATCGGGTCAAGGAAGAACACTATAGAAAGAGGTACAAAGCAAGGCTGGTGGTGAAAGGATTTCAACAGGAGGGAGCGGATTTCACTGAAATTTTCTCATCTGTATTGAAGCTTAACACCATCCGGGTGATTCTTAGTATTGTGGTATCAGAAGACTTGTATCTTGAGTAGTTTGATGTGAAGATAGTTTTCCTTCATGCAAATCTAGAGGAAGACATTTATATGTTGCAACCAGAGGGATATGTTGAGTATGGGAAGAAAGACCTTGTGTGTAAACTCCAGAAAAGCCTGTATGGGTTGAAGCAGACACCCAGACACTAAAATAAGAAGTTTGATTCATTGATGAATAAAAATGAATACAAACGGTGTGGCATGGATCAATGTTGTCACACTAAGTCTTTTGGTGATAAATATATTATACCGCTTCTATATGTGGATGACATGCTCATTGAAGGATCATGTATGCATAGGATTGATGAGCTGAAAGGGCATATGACTGAGGGGTTTGAGATGAGAGATTTTGGAGAAACTGACAAGATTTTGGGGATGAAGATTCAGAGAGACCGCTCAGCTGGAACCTTGATGTTATCACAAGCCGACTACATTGGAAAGGTTCTGAGAAGATTCAGTATGCTGGAAGCAAAGCCAGTCTCTATTCCCCCTGGTAGACCATTTCAAATTATCAAAGGAGCAATCACCGAAGACAGGAGAAGTGGTTTAGTACATAGCAAAGGTTCCATACGCATTAGTTGTTGGAAGTCTGATGTATGCCCTGGTCTGTACTCAACCTGACATTGCTCATGCAATGGGAGTTGTGAGCAGGTACATGACTAACCCTGAAAAGCAACATTGAGAAGCTGTGAAGTGGATATTGTGATACTTGAAGGGAAGCAAAAAAGTATCTCTGTGTTTTGGGAAAGAAAATTCTTTGCAGGGGTATGTGGATGCTAACCTTGGAGGTTATGTCGTTGGCAGGAGGAGTACCACAGGTTATGTATTTACCTATAGAGGGACTGAAGTAAGCTAGATATCACAGTTGCAGAAGGTGGTAACATTATCCACCATAGAGGTAGAATACTTTGCTGTAACAACAGTCGGAAATGAGATGGTTTGGCTGAAGAACTTCTTGGACGAGCTTGGTAGACAGCGAGAGGAAAATATATTGCACTATGACAGTCAAAATGCTATACATCTTGCAAAGAACCCAGTATTTCATGCCTGGACGAAGCACATTTTGTTGAAGTACTATTTTATCAGAGGCTTGATACAGGATGGGTTGTGGACACTGCAGAAGATTTGTGGAACAAATAATTCGACAGACATGTTGACGAAATTGATGGTAATACAGAAGTTGAGGCACTGTTGTGCCTCTGTTGGACTCCACTGATGAATGGAGGATGAAAGACAGAATATGAGAGGACACTACGGGAGCTCAAAAGGGAAAGTTGGTATTTCATTAACTGTCAGCTTGAAATTGAAGTTGTGAATGGAAAACACACACCGACGAGTGTAGAAGAGGAGAAACTCAAATTAAATAAGTTGCCTAAGTCAGTGACATCAAAGCAGGTTAAGTGTAGCAGATCGGGTTCCAAGTGGGAGATTGTTAGATTGGTGACTGTTTTGGATGATGTTGAGCCAAATCGTTGCGGCCTATACTGAACACTGGGCCGCAACTCTCGCGGGTCGAGGTCCACGGTGAGCTTATTGGGGGTTGCAGGGGGCAACATGCCCCTGATATTGGGGTCAAAGGTCCTCAGTCCAATTTTTTTAAGGAATTGTAGCAACTCTGACCGATTGTAGCAGTGCTGACCAGACGACATCGACTGAGCATTGTAGCAATGTGGACTTTGGACATAATGATACTGTAGCTCCACGAACTTTTTGTCATCGGCCACTGTAGCACCTTGGACTTGGGTGACCGCAACACTCTAGCAGTGAAGACTTTCAACCATCATTCACTGTAGCATAGTGGACCTACTATGCGGTTGGTGACACAATATTTTGTATTCTTTATTAGCTCATTTGAGCCAGAGTTTCTTTGTGCAAGAAATTCTGATCTCCTTGTAATCGTCCTCCCAAATTTTTTAGTGAAGTGATTCTGCCTCTCCATGGACGTATGGATTATTTCCGAACTATGTAAATTGCTGTGTTTGTGCTCATCTTTTTCTTCTTTTGTTTGCCTTTTCTTTATCTGCAAACCTCTGTCGTGTGACTCCCAGCGTTTCCGTAACAGGCATATGTTTACTTACATTAGAGATTTTGTTTTCGCTAGTGGCGCATACTCCTTGAAGTCCTTTAAATCTTTTGTCCATCAATAAGCTTACTCATGGCTTGAACTATATTGCAGTCTTTTCACCCAATGATGTTATTTTTCAAGAATGACTTGGGAGCTTGGTAGAGGATGGTTATGAGGTGGCATATATATGTTCAACATGACATTCCTTATTGCCTGCTCTGCCTTATGTACTCGTGCATTGGTATCACTCTCCCTCTGGCCATCCCTCCATCTAGTCTTTACAACAGTTATGTCCCGATTCATTCTGATTTTTAGGAACCCTGTTCGGTGCCAAACACTTACGGTTTCATTATTATGTTATCTTTATTGATGATTGATTATTCACGTATGACTTGACTCTATCTCATTGTTTGTGCATTTTCCCACTGGAATTCAAACACACTTTTCTAAACAAATCTAATGTTTACGGATAAGTAATGATAGTGAATATTTGTCTTCACCCTTCTCTTTCCTTAACAATCACGAGATTATCCATCAAACATCTTGTCTAGGCACCCCTCACAAGAATGGTACCGCATAGAGAAAGCACCGTATCCTCTCGAAATAGCTTGAGCTTATTTCACATGAACATGCCCCTTGACTTATGGCCAGATGCGATTTTAACAACTTATCTTTTCAACCGGCTTCCATCTTCTGTGCTCTAGGGGAAACTCGTCTTGTTGGTAGCTCTATTATCTCATAATGACTTAGCCCGACATTGTTTGTGCTGGTAGCAAAATACACCAATTCATAGAGCATCTTATAATATCCCATTGGGAGAAGTAAGAAACAAACTATCAGCTTTCGTTCAGCGTCGAATCGAAGTATCGTGCTCTGGATTATGCCACAGTTGAGATTCTTTAGACACGACAGTCAGTTCCTGAGATCAGGTTTTCAGTTCGTCAACTGGCCCGGATATGGTGTGAACAACCAGACAATCACAAATATTGTGACAAATCTTGTCTTCGGTGAGTGCACAAAACATATTGAGCTCATTTTCAGCAGAAGTGCATTACCTCTGGCCACGTTAGAACTGCCACGTATGTACCAAAGGTTTACTGGACCCACGAATCCACTATGCTCCAAGCTTGGATTGCACAATGTTTACATCCTAACTTTAGGGGGAGTCTTCTCTGGTTTTCTTTTTTTGTGGGACGTTTTATATTCCAAGTTGTACAGCTTGAGGGGAAGTGCTAAGAGTATTTAGGGTATTTAGATATTTAATATATGAGCCGTCAATGGTTTGAGGGGGAGTGTTAAGAGTATTTAGTGTATTTAGATATTTAATATTTGAGCCAACAGTCAATTTGAGGGGGAGTGTTAAGAGTGTTTAGCGTATTTGGATATTTAATATATGAGCCAACAGTCAATGGTTTGACTGGATCGATGGTTTGACTTGTATTTATGGTCTAGTTTGTATCTTTATTTCTTTATCTAGTTTATTCTCCTTCCACATATACATATATTGATCACATACTTAAAAAAAAATATATTATTTGTATGAAAAAATGCTATATGAAATCGAAATAACATTAAAACAAAAATAAAGAAAATTCCTTGGGCAGGCAGACCCGCATCCGTTAAGGCCAGTCTACTTAGGTGGCAGACTTTTTTCGACAATACATTTAAGTCTTTAAAATGCGAGGCAATTTTTTTTTCTAGTATAAGTCGTCCCATAAATATATGCTGGCCTGTGGGCTCGAGGCCCGTCAAGCACCTGATTATTGACACCTTTTTCCCTCACCCTACTGTATTTGATGCTTGCTTCTGATTATTTTGTTACTGCAAAGCATTGAATTTGTGAATTTTGTGCAGATGACTCGTGAAATCTCCTACAATTATTTGACGGAGGAAGAAATCAAGGACCTGTGCGCCACATGTGGTCTGGTCAACTACACCAGCAAGGTCCAGCAATCTTTCATCATCTTTTCGGCCCAGAAGCCTTGAAACCCAGTTCCCCCCACCCTGATGGTGTCTGTTATCTTCGCATCAGCCTTCTTTTAGAATTTACTTTGTCGAGGCCATTCACATACACACATACGTATATCTGCATATACACTGTATAATGAAAGTTGATCTTAAAACGTTGTACATATGATCTGATGGCATATAAATACCATCTCAAAATAATTTAAGCAGCTCATGTACGTAACAAGCTAAATATTTTATAAAATGAGAAAGGTGGCTCAACTCTTTCAAATTGCACTGGGTTTTGTTTGTTTTGCAAAATGAAATTGAATTGTGTGATGTTTAGATTTCAAGAATCATCATCATTTAATTTTCACTAATTGATCTTTTTATTAAATCATGTAATTTGGATTTTGAAAATATGAATCAAGAGGCCGAACTTGTTTTTGTTTTTGCTTTTGTTTACATGGCCATTCCTATTCCCTTGATTTGAATTCCACGGGGAATGCTGCCGTGTGAGTAGAGGAAAAAACTAATATTTCAGTAGAAAATTCTTACTTGAACCAATTCATGGACCTTCGTAACCCCTCTCTCAGGTTTAAACTGGATGGTTTTATATACGTGTAGTTGGATGAAATACTACCATACCTTTCCATTTATTGGTAGTACATTAATTTTTTAGTAAATCCCATAGTTTTCATCCTTCAGACCAACTAGACATCAACTACTGTTGGTTGATAAATGTGGTTGGTGTCAATCAACCAATGGAGTGATTGGTGTTGGGATCGAAAATGATTCACCCATTGGTGTGGTGATAATTATGAATGTTGATGATGAGATGTTGAAACCACAAGGGAAAATCCCAACCCTTGCTCTACTCATTTTTTGCGGGGTGGTTGGTGAGGTTGGCCACCCACCACGTCTGCTAGCCTTGCCAGCCTCCCTTGACAGAAGAGGTCAGCACCGTTCTTTAATTTAAAAAATTGCCAGCGTATCTCCCATTTGGAGGTTTAATTGAGAACCAATCATATCTCCAAACATCATTTCTATTGGTCAAATCATGTTGTTCATGTCTCTGCAAGGCCGCTTGCGTATTTGCATCATATAAACATATTAGAGTCAATCTTCGTCATGAAATATGTCAGATTTTGTGTAGTATGGATTTTCTGCATATCCACATTTTTTTCATCCACGACATTCCAGATAGAGTGATATTATCTCTCAATATGTTCCGTTTTGGAATGAAAAGATGGATTTCTTGTAATGTGCAAAGCGCTCTGATCGCCACAAAATAATAGAATCTGTTCATGTGCTTAAGCTCCTCTAATAATCTTCTCATCCAAATCGTATCTTTGTAAGCATGTGTAGCAGCTATTTGCTATGCCTCCATCATGGATAAAGCCACAACTGATTGTAATTTTGAAATCCCGCTCACACCTCTTCCTACAAGAGTAAACACATAACTGTTGGATTAGTGTAGCCCGATTTGGTTTGGATGTTTGGGTCGAATGCTTGTGGCATGTACTGTGCACCAGTCCGCAATTTTTGCCTCTCCGTGGACGTAGGCATTATTCCTGAACCATGTAAATCCTTGCGTTCTTGTTCTTTTTTCCCATTTTACTCTTCTTTGAATCGTTTTGTCGCCGTGACTCCCGACGTTTCCGCATCAATAACCAATAGTGGATTTCCTCTGGTCAGAATTTCCTGTAAAATCTGAATCAACAAAGCCTTTGGTAGTAAAATACAATCCTCACTAGTGGAAAAAAACGTTTAACACGTCGGCATTTTTCACGTCGGTTCTATATAACCGACGTCATAAATCGATAAGAATCCATTTTTTACGTCAGTTATAAATTAACCGGCGTAAAAAATAATGAGATTAGCCGCCGTGAAAATCGAATCTGGGCGCTTTATCACGTCGGTTATAAAATAATCGACGTGATAAAGGAAATCTCGGCAATTTATCACGTCGGTTATCAAAAGAACCAACGTGATAAAGCGTCATTTATCACGTTGCTTATAAAATAACCGACGTGATAAATTATTTTTTACGTCGGTTATTAAATAACTGACGTTATAAACATAAAAAATAGTTTATCACGTCGGTTATAAAATAACCGACGTGATAAACCTTTTAAATGATTATCGTGCCCCGTATTCAGTTATTCTGTTTTCTTCGATTTGGCGACCTGCGACTCGTCTCTCCCGCGCGGAAAAACCTAGAAAGGATTCTTCAAAGTTGTGACCTCCAGCCTCGTTTTGCCAACATCATTCATCATCTTTATTGTCACCAGATCTACCAGGTCGACTCACAACACTCAAGTAAGCTTCACACGGCTCAGTTTCAGTTTTTATTTGTCGCGATGCCCTAAACTAATCTTTTGAGATGTTATTTTTCTATCTCCGTTCTTGCTATCAGGGTAAGTTTCATAGTGTTCAATTTATACCGTGCTGAATTCTTTTCTGGTAAAAGAAACCATGGAAGTGATATCATGAAACATTATGCTTTTTGAGTGTTTCATCATGTGTGTGTGCGCGTACAGGGGGTGTTGAAGGGGGTGGGGGGCTGTCCAGGGGGTGGGGGGGCTGTCCAGGGGGGGTGAGGGTGTCCAGGGGGTGTCAAAGGGGGTGGGGGTGGTGTCCAGGGGGGGGTGAGGGGGCTGTCCAAAGGGGGTAGGGGTGTCTAGGGGGGTGGGGGGGGGGGGGGGTGTCCAGGGGGTGAGTGGGCTGTCCAAGGGGGTGGGGGGGGGTGTCCAGGGGGGTTAGGGGGGGGGGTGCTGTCTAGAGGGGTGGGGGCAATCCATGGGGTGGGGGGGGGGGGTGTGGGTTGTCCAGAGGGGTGGGGGTGTCCAGGGGGTGGGGGTGGTGTCTAGGGGGGATGCGGAGGCTGTCCAAGGGGGGTTGGGGTGTCCAAGGGGGTGGGGGTGTCCAAGGGGGTGTCAAAGGGGGTGGGGGTGGTGTCTAGGAGGGGTGTGGGGGCTGTCCAAGGGGGTTGGGGGTGTCCAAGGTGGTGGGGGTGTCCAGAGGGTGTCAAAGGGGGTGGGGGTGGTGTCGAGGAGGGGTGTGGGGGCTGTCCAAGGGGGTTGGGGTGTCCAAGGGGGCGGGGGTGGTGTCCAGGGGGGTGAGGGGGCTGTCCAAGGGGTAGGGGTGTCCGGGGGGGGGGGGGGTGGTATCCAGGTGGGTGAGTGGGCTGTCCAAGGGGGGTAGGGGGTGTCCCAGGGGGGGGGGTGGGGGTGTTTAGCGGGGGTGGGGGGCTGTCTAGAGGGGTGGGGGGCTGTCCAAGGGTGTGTGTGGGGGGGGGGGGTGTCCAGAGGGGTGGGGGTGGTGTCCAGGGTGGTGCGGGGGCTGTCCAAGGGGGTGGGGGGGGGGTGTCCAGGGGGTGGGGGGGTGGTATCTGGGTGGGTGAGTGGGTTGTCCAAGGGGGTAGGGGGTGTCCAGGGGGGGTGGGGGTGTCCAAGGGGGGGGGGTGGGGGCTGTCTAGAGGGGTGGGGGGGCTGTCCAGGGGTGGGGGGGGGGGGGGGTGGGGGTGGGGGGTTGTCCTGAGGGGTGGGGTGGGGGGGGGGGGTGTCCAGGAGGTGTCAAAGGGGGTGGGGTGGGGGGGTGGGGGGGTGGTGTCCAAGGGGGTGCGGGGGCTGTCCAAGGGGGTGGGGGGGGGGGGTGTCCAGGGGGTGAGGGGTTGTCCAAGGTGGGTAGGGGTGTCTAGGGGGTGGGGGGTGTCCAGGGGGTGAGGGGTTATCCAAGGGGGGTAGGGGTGTTCCATGGGGTGGGGGGGGGGTGTCCAGGGGGTGGGCGGGGGGGGGGGGGGGGTGTCCAGGGGGTGAGTGGACTGTCCAAGGGGGTAGGGGGTGTCCAAGGGGTGGAGGGGGTGTCCAGGGGGGTCGGGGGCGCTGTCGAGAGGGGTCGAGGGTGTTCCATGGGGGTGGTGGGGGGGGTGTCCCAGGGGGTGGGGGGGCTGTCCAGAGGGGTGGGGGTGTCCAAGGGGGTGGGGGGTGAGGGGGGGGGGGGGGTGGTGTCCAATGGTGTAGGGGGTTGGACAACCCCCTCACCCCCTGGACACCACTCCCCCACCCTTTGGACACTGCCCACCCCCATGGACAGCCCCCACCCCCTGGACAGGCCCCCACCCCCTAGACACCCCCCCACCCCCTAGACACCCTGGACAACCCCCTACCCTCGTGGACAGCCTCGACCCCCTTGGACAACCCCCCCTGGACAGCCCCCAACCCCCTTGGACACCCTCTTGGTATATATATATATCCCAACGGTTTCATTGAAACAGTTGGAATATTTTTACTTCAGGTAGTCTATACCAACGGTTCCTGTAGAATCGTTAGTATTGGACTATTGCAACGACCATCATGCCAACTGTGTGTGAAACCATTGGGTACCCCAATGGTTTCAGGGGTTATCCCAATGGTTTCAAATCGTTGGGATCTGTGTAATTTTTAGTAGTGAATGTATACATATTTTAATATTTATACTTCATATTTCTTTTTTTACAGAAGGGTGAATTTGGTATCCAGTTGCACCAGGATGTATTCTTTGTGTAACTTAAGAAGAAAGGATCCAAGATGAATTTAAAACTGTTATATATAACTATATTTTCTTTTTAAAATGATTTTCATGAATATTTTTTCCAAATATGCATTGATTTGTTTTATATTTCAAAATTGTTTTTACATTCAAATTTTGATATTTTTCATGTAAATATATATTTGTCTTATCTTAACAAGATGTATAATTTTGATATTTGTTATAGGTTAATAATGAGTCCAAGTTGGATTACGGCACATCGAATGAGTAATGAATATGAGGATGGTGTTGATGCCTTTTTGGAATTTTCTAAACGAAATGTTCCAAGCAGTGACATTTTTTTTGTCCATGCCTGAAATCTTTGAATATGAAGAAGTTGAAAAGTAGAGAGATCAAAGATCATCTGATTTGTCATGGTTTTAATCCAAGTTATAGCCCTTGGATTTGGCATGGTGAAACTGGACAGAATGTCAGATCTACTGATGATGATGATTCGTAAGATGGTAACTCCGATGGAATTGAAGAAATGATTCGTGATATTGCAGTAGAAGAAATTGAGATAGAACCGACAGTTGCGCGTCTACATGGTGATGCTGAAAAAACACTGTATCCTGGTTGTATGGATTTTATGGTTTTGTCGGTGGTGTTATGATTGATTAAACTGAAGGCGAAACATGGATGGAGTGATAGAAGTTTTACAGAGCTGCTACAATTGATGAAAGACATTCTTCCAAAAGATAACAATCTTCCAGATTTACATTATAAGGCCAAGAAAATATTATGCCCGATGAGATTGGGATACAAGAAAATACATGCCTGTCCGAATGACTATATAATATATAGGAATGAATATGAATTTCTGTCAGAGTGTCCAAAATGTGGGACATCACGGAATAAGTTGAAAGAAAAATCACAAGTTGATGTAGAGATTACAAAGATCACTTCCAAGGTAATTTGGTATCTTTTAATAATTCATCATTTGAAACGTTTATTTTCTAATTCACATGATGCAAAAAGGTTAAGATGACATGTTGATGAATAGATATGTGATGGAAAAATACATCATCCAAAAGATTGTCCACAATGGAAGAAAATTGATGAGTAATATCCTACATTTGGAAATGAAATTAGAAATCTCAGACTAGGGTTGTGCACAGATGGAATGAATCTATACTGAACCCTCAGTAGCACACATAGTTCATGGCCTGTTTTATTGGTAATTTACAACCTCTCTCCTGAAGTTTGTATGAAGTGAAAATATGTCATGTTGAGTATAATGATCTATGGTCCGAAGCAAATCGGAAATGATATTGATGTTTTCTTGTCACCATCGATTGATGATTTGAAACTTTTATGGGAGGATGGTATTAGGGTGTATGATTCTTATAAAATGGAATATTTTCAGCTGCATGCAGTGCTTATGTTCACTATAAATGACTTCCCAACATATGGAAATATTTCTGGATATAGTGTTAAGGGGCATAAAGCATGTCCAATTTGCGAACAATAGACTTCATATTGTCAATTGCATCATGGGAGGAAAACAATGTACATGGGTCATCGAAAGTTTTTGCCTATGAATCACTCTTATAGAAGACTAAAAAATGCATTCAATGGATCACAAGAATTTGATATTGCTCCAAAACCTTTATCCCCTGATGTATATTTTGAGAGGGTGGAAAACCTTGATGTGACATTGGGAAAGACACAAAAATCTAGTAATGATAGACATATTTGGAAGAAATGATCAATATTTTTTGAGCTACCATATTGGAGATATCATGAAGTTAAACATAATATTGATGTCATGCATGTGGAGAAGAATATCTACGATAGTTTGATTGGAACATTGTTAGATATTAAAGGAAAGACAAAATATGGGTTGAATGCAAGATTAGACTTACTATCAATGGGAATACGTTTGGAGTTAGCTCCCACTCCTAATGGAAGAAGAACATTTCTTCCCCCGACTTGTTATACATTATCCAAGAGAGAGAAAATTAGCTTTTGTCAGTGTCTACATGATATCAAAGTACCTCAAGGTTATTCTTAAAATGTAAATTTTTTTTTCTCATTGAAGGATTTGAAGTTGATAGGTATGAAATCTCATGATTGTCATGTCATGATGCAATAACTTCTACCAGTTGCATTGCGTGGAATATTGCCCATCCGTGTCAGAAAGACTATAATGAAGTTGTGTTATTTTTTCAATTCAATTTGTAATAAGGTGATTGATGTGAATGCTTTGAACGTTTTGGAAAAGGATGCAATTTCTATACTTTGTCAATTGGAAATGTATTTTCCTCCATCTTTTTTTGATATAATGGTGCATTTAAAGATTCATCTGGTTCAAGAAATAAAGCTTTGTGGACCTGTATATCTTCGTTGGATGTATCCTTTTGAAAGGTATATGAAAATATTGAAGGGGTATGTTAAGAATCCATATCGACCTGAAGCCTCCGTTATTGAAAAGTATATTTCTGAGGAGGTTGTGGAGTTTTGTACGAGCTACTTGGCTGCGGCGGAGCACATAGGTTGGCCTCCATCTCGCCATGAATGAGTTAATAATGAGGGAAATGAGATTCGTGGCTTGAAAGTCAAATTGTTTTTAACTGAACAGATGAAGAAGTTAGAATTATACATCTTGAATAACATAGCTGATGCTTGACCGTATATCACATTGCATATTAATGAGTTGAAACAATGTCATCCAAAGAAGAAAGAAATGTGGATTTTGAATAAGCACAACAAAACATTTTTATCATGGATTAAAAAGACCTTTCTTGGTAGATCAGTTGTATCAGAGACATTAGGATGGAGAGTGGGTGGTCCATGTTTAAATGTGATAACATGGTCTGGTTATGACATTAATGGCTATACATTTTATACGAAAGCTCAGGACAACAAAAGTGCAGTTCAGAATAGTGGTGTATTGGTGTTTGCAGAAGCAGTGCATTTTTTGAGTTCTAAAGACAAAAACCCAATTTCTGCATCAAATTCATATTATGGAGTTATTGAAAAAATATGGGAGGTTGATTACTTTAAAATTAAAGTTCCTGTTTTTAACTGTAAATGGTTTATCAGTAACAAAAGTGTCATACACGATGAATTTGGAATGACAGTTGTTAATCTGAATAGATTGGAAGACACAACTGATTCTTTTATAATGGAAACACATGCAAAACAGATTTTCTATGTAGTTGATCAATCAGATTTGCAGTGGTCTGTTGTTTTAAACGGGAAAAAACAATATGTTGGTGAGGATCAACTTGATAAAGATGCTGATTTATGTGAGATCCCTACTTCCATGGAAAGATTAGCAGAACATAATGATGAGCATGTTGAAGACATGGTTTGTGCCATAAGGAACGATCATGATGAAGGAATTTGAAAAAAAAAATCCATTTGTACATTCATAATATTACAGGTAACATATGTTTATTTCTTGTTTACATTTATTATTTTCATAAAATGTTAGATATTGTAATTTTTTTTCTTTATTAAAACGCGTATTAAAACAAATAAGTAGAAGTTTTTGTTTATTTTAATTTTGTTTAGTGTAGTTTACCATGTTTTCCATAGTTTACCATTGTTTACCATAGTTTAACTTTACGTAATTTATATATTTATCAATTTTGTTGAATGACAATTACACTACCATGTTTACCACATTTACCATCTTTACCATTGTTTAACATGCTTACCATATTAACCATGTTTACTATTATGTAACTTAGTTCAATTTTCCATTTTCTGTTTACATTAGTATTGTAATATTTGAATTTGTATATTTGTGAACTAATGTTTTTTTTTATTTGACGGATAATGACAGATCAATTAATTGATCAACCACATGATTCTGGAAATGAGCATAATGATCATACCTCTGGGAAGGAACATTCACATGCTCCTCTTGATGTTCCCCAATCTTCCTCATGTGCTCCCATAACGACAAAGAGTTCAAGAGTTGGTAAATGTGGGTGCACACGTTTAACAAAATGATCACTTGCCCGTATGTAGGACCAGAGGATACTCATTGAGTTTGATGAGAATGATATTCCTAGAGGTATAAATGCAAAATATTTTAAGAGTTTTATATCAACTCAGGGTAATAGCAAAGTAAACATTTTGTATGATGATTGGAGAAGTGTGGACAAAGCGATAATATCTCAGTTGTGAGAGACGGTTTTGGTAAGTTCTTTTGATATTGTGTGCCTATTCTTTAAATGTTTCTAGTATAATATGTTTTACCTCTTCTTTATCAGATGACATTTGATATTCCTGACACTAGAGGAGTCAGGAAGAAATGCTTATTGATAGCTGCTAGGAGATGGAGGGATTTAAAATCAACCCTCACATCTGATTTTTTTGGTCATAGGAGTCATGACAATCCATGTCATATATATCCTTTCATAGATGAAGACACATGGAGACAGTTTGATGAAAGTAGAAGAAAAGATTCATTTTTGGTAAGGGAAATGTAAAATTTTATAAGCTTTCTTATATAAATGATCTTATTAATATTTTGTTAATGATTTCTTATTCTGAATTTACAACAAATAAGGAAATCTCATCAGGAGATCCAATCTAAAAATGTATAACCTCATAGTTTATCTTGGGGAGGGTATAAATTATTGGAAGAACAAATGATGGCGGAAAAATTACAAAAACTGAGAGCTGAGTCTTCAAGCTCTAGAGAGGTTTCCCCTCCATCCCCTCAACCTAGACATGAAAAACAGAAGAGAGCTCGAATGGGCAAAAAGGGGCAATATCTTTCGAACGATTCGGTAATCGTAGATGAGAGGATTGTAAGATATTTATTTTATTTATTTAAGTTAACTATATTCTTCATATAATTTGAATCATTACAGAAATTTTCAATAAATTAATACTGGATTATCTTGAGGAGAAGAACTCACATGAGGTATTTACAGCTGCTGGGAAGAAAGATATTTTATCTGCAGCATTGGGGAAGCCCAAACATCCTGGTCATGTACGAGGATATTTGACGGGTGTATCGGTAAGAAAAGTGTTGCCACGTTCTTTTACTTTTTCCGTTGAGGGTGTTTATAAAAAAAATAGAATCCTTTGAGGCTGAAGTTCATAATATTAATGCGACGATGGGGGAAAATATTAGAGCGTCGATACAGTCTATATTTGCAGACATGTAAAGACAATTTCAGACTGCAGCTCCCACTCCTCCACCTCCCACTGCAGACTCCATTATCTATTCTACACCTACGCCAGTAGCTCCCACTCCCCCACCTCAGCATGTGGACCCCATTTCTTATCCTACTTCTCTGCCGCAACTTCCTACTTATTGCGAGTTGTATGTTGATGATCCCAACATCATATAGAACTGCATATGGGCTAGTATATTGTATAAGAGATACAGTTCATCATCAACAGTTAGAGGTAGAGCATCATAGGGTCACTGTATAGGATATTATAGATAGATTAGCTCGAGTACCATTACCTACAGATGAGGTGACGACAGTTGGACATAGTATCAACCATTTTTTAATTTGGCCATCTAGACTTCTGCAACTCATTACCATAGAGGTATGTATGTTATATCTTATATTTTATTTTTTTATTAAAGTTGTTTTAAAATCTAAAAACCAATATATTTTTCTATTTATTTTTATAGGAATACTTCAAAGGTAAAGAAATACTGTATAGACAACAACAAAGACAAATGAATATGACATCAGATACAGATTCTAGTAGTCTTAACAGATTGTCAAGATATTCAAATTTGTTGGGGGATCATTATGAGTTTCCAATGGAAGCTCATGTTTGTGGACGTGCAATAACTGTGGGGATTGTGAAAACTGATATCATGGAGCTTGTTACTGGAGATAATTTGGGCAACAACGTAGTCTTAACACCTTTTCCCTACATTATATTTATTAAAAATGTATACTTATGTCTGTTTTGTATTAGGTATATTTATAACATGTGTGAGAAGAATGAGCAGACAGATGTATATGGATTCATGGACCCTCATTTTATTTCATCTGAAGCACATGCATTGGATGAGGAACAAAGAATGCTTTATATTGTTGAAAGATTTGAACAGAATATAATCACACAATGTTGGATGATGCCTTTTTGTGAGAGGTATGAAACATATCTCTGGCAAAGAGTTCATTATCTTTTAACATAAAAAAACAGTAACCTTAAATTATCTTTTATCAGTGATCATTGGATGTTAGGTGTTTTTTTCCCAAGGGAGAAAACACTTTATTGGATATGCTCTGTCCATGGTGATGTGCGGGAAAGTTTTAAGAATGTGTTGGAAAAGTAAGTTTGGATTTATTAATATTTGTATATATTATAACAAATTATAAATTTATTTTATTTGTATTATTTTTTAATAGGGGATGGGTCTACTTTCGAAAAAACACAAAGAAAAGGAGTGCCAAGATCAAATATGTAGAAATAAAGGTAAATATCAATTTACAATTTGTACTTTTTGATGTATTACATAAAAATAATATTTTGAATTTACACTCATTCAAATAGAATTGTCATGAACAACAATGCATCGTCGAATGCAGATATTATATGTTAAGATTTATGTATGAAATAATTACAACTGGAACACTTGTGAACTTTGACATGGTAAGATTTCCTTTTAAACTTTGACATTGTAAGATTTCCTTTTAAACTTTTCCATAATATTTCATTTGATTTATTCATTATGCATGTTAACTACTATCCTTTTAATTTGTAGCTATTTGATGACCCTCAACCCTATAGTGCTCAAGAGGTCAAACTCTTACAAGTGGAATGGTCAAATTATTTTACAGGTTTGATTGGATTTTAATTTGTTTGTAGTGTAAAATGTAATTTTGAATATTGCCATTATAATTGTGTATTTTTTAGTCGTTTAGGTTGGATTTAGGTTTTTTTATTGGACATTGTAAGTTATGAATGTTATATATGTGACTATTTAATTTTGCGCTACTTCTTGTTTTGGTCTAATTCTGATGGTTTTTCTGGTATGGATTCTGGTATGGGGGGGTTTCCAGGGGTGTGGGGAGCTGTCCAGTGGGGTGGGGGGGTTTCCAGGGGTGTGGGAGGGCTGTCCAGTTTAATGGGGGGGGGGTGTCCAGGAGGGTGGGAGGGCTGTCCAGGGGGTGTCTAGGGGTGTGTGTGTGTTGGGGGGGGGGGGGTGCCCAGTGGGGTCAGGGGGATTTCCAGGGGTGTGGGAGGGCTGTCCAGTGGGGTGGGGGGTGGGGTGGGGGGGGGGTGTCCAGGGTGTCCATGAGGGTGGGGGCAGTCCAGGGGGTGTCTAGGGGGGGGGTTCTCAGGGTGTGGGACGACTGTCTGGGGGGGGGGGTGTCCAGGGTGTCCATAGGGGTGGGGGTGTCCAGGAGGGTGGGAGGGCTATCCAGGGGGGTGGGGAGCTGTCCATGAGGATGGGGGGGGGGGGGGTGTCCAGGGTTGTGGGCAAGCTGTTTAGTGGGGTGGGGGTGTGTGTGTGTGGGGGGGGGGGTTTCCAGGGGTGTGGGAGGGCTGTCCAGGGGGTAGCGTAGGGCTGTCCAGTGGGGTGGGAGGGCTGTCCAGGGGGTGTCCAGGGGTGTGTGTGTGTGTGGGGGGGGGGGGGGGGGTTCCCAGTGGGGTTAGGGGGATTTCCAGGGGAGCGGGAGGGCTGTCCAGGGGGTGTGAGGGTGTCCAGGGTGTCCATGAGGGTGGGGGGCAGTCAAGGGGGTGTCCAAGGGTGTGTGTTTGTGTGTGTGGGGGTGGGGGGGGGGGTTCTAGGGGTGTGGGAGGGCTGTCCAGGGGTGTTGGGGGGTGTCCAGGGTGTCCAAGGGGTGGGGGGTGTCCAGGAGGGTGGGAGGGCTGTCCAAGGGTGTGGGGGGCTATCCAGGAGGGTGGGGGGGTGTCTAGGGTTGTGGGTAGGCTGTTTAGTGGGGTGGGGGGGTTCTAGGGGTGTGGGAGGGCTGTCCAGGGGGTGGGGGAGGGCTGTCCAGGGGGTGGGGGTGTCCAGGAGGGTGGGAGGACTGTCCATGGGTGTGGGGGGTGGGGGGAGGGGTGCCCAGTGGGGTCAGGGGGCTTTCCAGGGCTGTGGGAGGGCTGTCCAGGGGGGTGGGGGTGTCCATGAGGGTGGGGGGCAGTCCAGGGGGTGTCCAGAGGTTTTTGTGTGTGTGTGTGTGGTGGTGGGGGGGGGGGGGGGGGGGTTCTAGGGGCGTGGGATGGCTGTCCAAGGGTATGGGGAGGGCTGTCCAGTGGGGTGGGGGCTTTCTAGGGGTGTGGGAGGGCTGTCCAGTGGGGTGGGGTGGGGGGGTGTCCAGGGTGTCCATGAGGGTGAGGGGTAGTCCAGGGGGTGTCCAGGGGTTTTTGTGTGTGTGTGTGTGGGGGGGGGGGGGTTCTAGGGGTGTGGGATGGCTGTCCAGGGGTATGGGGAGGGCTGTCCAGTGGGGTGGGGGATTTCCAGGGGTGTGGGAGGGCTGTCCAGTGGGGTGGGGGTGGGGGGGGGGGTGTCCATGATGGTGAGGGGTAGTCTAGGGGTGTGTGTGTGTGTGTGTGGGGGGGGGGGGTTCTATGGGTGTGGGAGGGCTGTCCAGGTGTGTGGGGGGTGTTCAGGGTGTACATGGGGGTGGGGGTGTCCAGGAGGGTGGGAGGGCTATCTAGGGGGTGGGGGCTATCCATGAGGGTGGGGGGGGGGGGTGTCTAGGGTTGTGGATAGGCTGTTTAGTGGGGTGGGGTGGGGTGGGGTGGGGCAGTTTCTAGGGATGTGGGAGGGCTCTCCAGGGGGTGGGGGAGGGCTATCCAGTGGGGTGGGGGTGGGGTGTCCAGGAGGGTGGGAGGGCTGTCCAGGGGGTGTCCAGGGGTGTGTGTGTGTGGGGGGGGGGGGGGCAGTGGGGTTAGGGGCTTTCCAGGGGTGTGGGAGGGCTGTCTAGGGGGATGGGTGTCCAGGGTCTCCATGAGGGTGGTGGGGTAGTCTAGGGGGTGTCTAGGGGTGTGTGTGTGTGTGTGTGGGGGGGGGGGGGTTCTAGGGATGTGGGATGACTATTTGGGGGTTTGGGGAGGGCTATCCAATGGGGTGGGGGATTTCCAGGGGTGTGGGAGGGCTGTCCAGTGGGGTGGGTGGGGGGGTGTCCATGAGGGTGGGGGGAAGTCCAGGGGGTTGTCACGACCCGTCCTTGGGGCCCATGCCGTGACTACCCCAAGCCCGCCTTCCATAGGCCAGGGGCTGACGACTAGCACCAAGCCGTAATTCCTGATAAAAAAGGGAAGACATTGCCTTTGTAAAGTAAACAAACACCATAGAGCAAGCAAGCAGAAGTAAACACTAAGTAAAAACTGGGTACAATAGTAAGTGTGAAAAAAGTAAGTGGGCCAGAATACAAACCCAAACTGAAAGTAAAGTACAACTGGAAAGGGAAAACACCAACTGAAAGTAAAGCCGCATCCTCGAGCCGTCCACTGGAAGTCCCACCTAAAGGGTGGGTACAGATAGCCTCCACAACTCCTCGAGTCCAGCCGTCCGCTCCGAGTACGCCCCACCCAGTGATCCACCTCCGGGTACCGACCTGCTCCTCGTGCCTCAATCATGATCAGTGCTGTCCGTCGTCTGCAACCAACACAACGTAGTGCAGGCATAGCCCGTGCAGGGGTGAGTATAAGCTACTCAGTAGCGACCACAAGACCCCCGAAGGTCTCCCAGAATCCACAAAGGAAAGATACAAACACGAAGTAACATCCGACACTACTTAGGAATATGCCCATACATATACCTAAGTCATCAATTCTCGTTCAGCCCCAACATCCGAGCTCAAGTACAACCCAGTCCACACAGGAAACCACAACCCAATCCACACAGGAAAGCATAATGTAATCCACACAGGATATCAAGTCAAACATATTGAAGATAAGGATTGAAAGTCAAGATACAGCTCACACAGGTATAATTCTTCGTATGACGATAGAGATGATCAGATATAGCCACTGATTCATCTAAGCCGTCAGACCCACAAAGGATCGATAGGTACTAACCCCCGCAATGACCCACAAAGGATCTGACCCACACAGGATCGATAGGTAACTAATCCCCGCAATGACCCACACAGGATCAGACCCACACAGGATCTGTAGGCGCTGACCCACACAGGACCGCTGAGCGCTGACCCACATAGGATCTGACCCACACAGGATCAGTAGCACTGATCCACGTAGGATCGCTGAGTGCTGTAGTCGTCGCCGTCGAATCCACGGAGGATTTCTGCACAGTCGTCATCATCGTCGCAGTCGCAGCCAGCTCTAGGGTTCCCGCACACAGCAAGCTCGTTCGGGAGGGTCCGCTCCACAAGCTGAGGGGCTGATACATCAACTGACACATAGCCTGAAGTTGATGTATCCAAAAGTTCCGTATCGTCAACAGGAACTCAACGTCACAGACGACGCGTCAATCGGACGCCCGGTCTGAGAGTTATTGACTTTTTCATTCCAGGGGCCCGATTGGTTTTTAAGTCAAAACCAACCTGACCGTACTCCAACTGTGTCCAAACCTCAAGCAGAGTAAGCCAAAAGGTCTATCTCACTTAGAGGAATCCATTAAAGTCGACGGCACGTCAATCGGACGTCCGGAGCTCAAGTTATAAGCGTTTCCGCTCCGAGGGCCTGGTTGGTTTCGTGTACGAACCAACCCGGCCAAACCCAAAGTCCTCTGAAACCTTGAGTGCGATATACCTAAACGACCTTCTCGATCCAAGGATCGCATCACAGCTGACGGTGCATCCATCGGAGGTCCGCATCCCAAGTTATGGGCAACAGACCGAAAAAGTCCGGTATTGGGGGGTTCAGGCCCGGTCCGACCCGGCCCGGTACCCCCTGGGTCGACCCGACCCGGGTCGGAGTCCGACCTGCATGGGTGCGACCCGGCCCGGCTAGCGAAGCCCGGCCCGGCCTGGGCGCGGCCCGACCCGGCTGTCGCGGCCCGGCCTGATGTTCCGGTCGGGCGGCTCGGCCGTTTCGGCCGAGCGATGCGGGGTGGCACGCTGCCCCCCGCCAGCACGTAATCGCGACCCCATGGGGGGCCGCTCCTTGTCAATAAACGCGGCCGAGCGCCGCGTCCCGGCTCCTTCTGTCCCGCGCGGTCGTGGGACCATCGGCCTACCGCCGCGGCGGCCCATCACGGCGGCGCGCCGGGCGCCTTCTGGCGGCCGGCCGCCGCCTCCGGCCGCCGGCGCCGCAGTGCCGGCAAGGCGCGCCGGCAGAGTGCTCCGCGGACCACCGGACGAGCTCCGGTGGTCGGATTTGTCTGCCGTCTTCGCCAACGGCCCTCCCAGGACCTGTTCTTCACTGCGAAGGCCTCACAACGCCCGTGCGGCCTGCTTCATCGTCGCCCACCGATCCACATACCAAGAACGAAGTGACGGTGGGTTCAGACTTGTTCATTGGTCCGCACCCACCGCGTTAGTGGTTTAAAAAGGCTTCTGACAAATTTTTAAACACATGTCGATGATATAAATCACATAGATTAAATTGAATCAAAACCCCTACCTTGTCGAATTCGTTGAGCGAGGGTTCGTCGTGGAAAAGCACGTCGCGGAAGAAGGCGTCGCGGAAGGGGGATCATCGCGTCGCGGAGAAGGAATGTCACGGAAGAAGTGTCGCGGAAGAAGCGTCGTTGGAATCGCGGTACACGGCGTCGCGTAGTCGATCTCCGAGGATTTTGCATTCTTCGTCGGAGATCGGTGCGTTCTTCGTGTTCTTCGCGTTCTTCGCGTTCTTCATCGAAGAAGAAGGCTTTTCTCCAAATCCTTTCCACGCAACAAGTTCCAACACAAATAAAATAAGTGTTGTCTTATTTTATTAACACTCAAACCAACTCTTTGAAATTCAAAAAGAAAAGAAACGATCAATTAATTGAGGAGTTTAAAACCACCCAATTAATGAGACGTTTAATATCCAGATTAAACGCAAGAGTTGACTTCATTAAAGGGGGGGGGGTGCGGGTGCGTTACTTAAGAAGAAAAGAAACGGTGGGGCTCGTGTGGGCCCCACCTCACAAATATCCTACCAAGTGGGTAGGATATTGTAGGTCCCACATCATCCACTTAACTTAAGTTAAGAAAAATAAAATAAATTGGTCGCACCATTTTATTTTATTCAATTACTTAACCCCAAAATTTAAAAACCACACCCGAGCAAAGGCAACTCCGGAAAAGGTGTTTCTAAGCAATTACCGGTGCTGCGATTCCATCGATGCCCTCAGAATTTGATTTCGAGCACCGGTTCAAAAGTTAAAAAACCCGCTCGTTCGTTCACTGAACGTACCCGAGCTAAACTTTGGAAAAAGATTCTGGGCACACCGGGCCTCGGAATTAGGTGCCATCAGAAACTGCGTTCTTGTAAAATCCCAAAGAAAATTAAGAAAAAAAATTTCCCTTGAATTTTTTGGGTATTTACATCACTCCCACCTCAGGGCTTTACATTCCCGTAAAGATACATAAAAAAACTAGTGAAACAAATGTGGGTACTGAGCACGCATCTGAGCCTCCCGCTCCCAAGTGCTCTCCTGGAGGTTCCCATGCTGCCATCTGATGCACACTAGAGGAATCGACCGTCCAGGTAGGACCCGCTCCTGTCAATCCTCAATCTCCACCAGGACCTCCGCAAAAGTCGCCCCATCATCAACGTCCAGCTCCCCATGGTCAATGATATGCGTCAGGTCATGCACGTATCTCCTCAGCTGAGATACGTGGAAGACGTCGTGCACCCGGTGCAACTGAGGTGGTAGAGCCAGGTGATAAGCCACGTCGCCAATCCTGCTGAGGACCTGGAATGGTCTGATGAAGCATGAAGACAACTTGCTGCCTCTGCCAAATCTTCGTAATCCACGTCAAGGTGAGACCCGCAAGAAGACATGGTCACCATCCTCAAACTCAAGTGGCCTCCGCCTCCTGTTAGCATAAGACTTCTGCCGGCTCTGAGCTGTCCTCATCCGCTCCTGGATGACCTGGACCTTCTCTATCATGGCCTGGACCATCTCCGGTCCCACAAGTGCTGACTCCCTAGGGTCTGTCCAGCACAAAGGAGATCTGCAAGGTCGGCCGTACAATGCCTCGTATGGTGCCATCCCGATGGTGGAGTGATAGCTGTTGTTGTACGCGAACTCCACCAAGGGTAGGTGGTCCTCCCAGCTACGACCAAAGTCGAGGACACATGCGCGGAACATGTCCTCGAGAGTCTGAATGGTCCTCTCCGTCTGACTATCTGTCTGAGGGTGAAAGGCGGTACTCAGACGTAGCTGTGTCCCGAATGTCTCCTGCAACCCCTTCCAAAGTCGGGAAGTAAAGTGAGCATCTCGATCGAAGACGATAGATGATGACACACCATGAAGCCGCACAATCTCCTGAACGTAGATACGTTTCAAGCTCTCCACTGAGCCCTGCTCTCTGATGGGTAAGAAGCGAGCCGACTTGGTGAGTCGATCGACAATCACCCAAATGCAGTCGTGACCTATGGAAGTGCGTGGAAGTCCAGTCACGAAGTCCATAGATATCCCGTCCCACTTCCACTCCGGGACCTCCAAGGGCTGTACCAAGCCTGCTGGTACCTGGTGCTCTGCCTTCACCTGCTGGCAGGTGAGGCATTGAGAAACGAACTCTTCCATAACCTTCTTCATGCCCGACCACCAGTGCTATCATCTGAGATCCTAGTACATCTTCGCCACTCCAGGATGTACCACCAAAGGGGAAGTGTGAAACTCTCTCAGCACCTCCTCTCGTAAAGCAACTGGTACCAAGGTATGTCCTCTGAAAAGGACATCGTGCTCTCCTCCCATGGGGAATCCATCAGGTGATTGTCCTGAGGATATCTATGCACGCCGCGCCTCACAGTAGACATCCCCACGCTGTGCCTCTCTGACCCGCTGTAGTAGTGGAGGAGTGACTGTGAGTGACTAAAGGAAGGCTGCTCCATCTCTATCCACGAAGGATATCTGCAAAGCGGCTAGCTGCTCTGTCGCCTCACCAAGTAGCTGAATGCCCGTCCTCCTACTGAGAGCATCGGCTACTACGTTCCCCTTTCCAGGAGTATAGACTATCTCAAAGTCATAGTCCTGGAGGAACTCGAGCCATCGCCGCTGTCTCAGGTTCAGGTCCTTCTGCGAGAAGATGTACCTGAGACTCTGATGGTCAGAATAGACTGTAAAGCGCTCGCCCATTAGATAGTGTCGCCATGTCTTCAGAGCGAAGACCACTACTGCTAACTCCAGGTCATGGGTAGTGTAGTTCTGCTCATGAGGCCTCAAATGACATGATCCATAGGTGATCACTGCCCGCTCCTGCATCAGGACACATCCGAGTCCGGTCCCTGATTCATCGCAGTAGACTACGTACCCTACTCCCTCCTCCGGCAACCTCAAGATAGGTGCGCTGGTCAATCTCTGCCTTAACTCCTGGAAGCTCTACTGACATCTGTCTGACCACACAAAGGTTTTCCCCTTCTTCGTCAAAGCTGAGAGTGGTGCCGCAACTCTAGAGAAGTCTGGCATAAATCTCCAGTAGTATCCAGCTAGTCCCAAGAAACTCTGCACCTCCATCATGCTCCTGGGTGGCTCCCAAGCTAGCACTGCCTTGATCTTCACAGGATCCACCGCAACTCCCGCCTCAGAGATGACGTGTCCCAAGAAGTGGAACTCGCGTATCCAGAACTGAAACTTCGAGAGCTTACCATAAAGCTGGTGCTCTCAGAGTGTGTCCAGTACAACCCGCAAGTGGTAGGCATGCTCCTCCTCAGTTGTCGAGTATATCAAAATGTTGTCGATGAAGACCACGACAAATCGATCGAGATATGGCTGAAAGATCCTATTCATGAGGCCCATGAACACTGCTGGAGCATTGGTTATGCCGAATGAAATAACCAAGAACTCATATTGGCCATACCGACATCTGAAGGCCGTCTTCTGCACGTCCTCATCCCAAACTCTGAGCTGATGATAGCCTGACCTGAGGTCTATCTTAGAGAACCACCGTGCTCCCTTGAACTGATCGAAGAGGTCATAAATCCTCGGTAGCGGATACTTGTTCCTCACTGTCACCTGGTTCAGGCGACGATAGTCGACACAAAGTCGCAAGCTCCCGTCCGCCTTCTTGGCGAACAATATCGGGGAAGCCCAGGGTGAAACACTGGGTCAGATGAATCCCTTTCCCTGTAAGTCCTCCAACTGTACCCGTAGCTCTCAAAGCTCGGCGAGAGCCATCAGATATGCAGGAGTGGATATCGAGGCTGTCCCGGGGTACAGATCAATATAAAAGTCTACCTCTCTGCGAGGAGGTAGTCCTGGAACGTCGTCGGGGAAAACGTCCGCATACTGATCCACCACTACAGGAAAACTAGGACTCCGCACGTCAACTGCTCCTAGGATGAGGCTAGCCAACTGATGAGTGATGGGCTGTCCTCTCCTCTGCGAGAGTCCATCCTGTGCTGTGAAGGCTCCCTTTTTGCCGGTGAAGGTGAACCTGCTCCCGTCGGTGCGTACACACCGCACCTTGCGCCTAATACAGTCAATCTGAGTATGGACTGTAGATAACCAATCCATCCCAAGATGACGTCGTAAGGCCTCGACGCTGCTACAAGAAGATCCCAGTCGAATCTCTCACCTCCTAGAGTAAGATCACACTGCCGGCACCAATGCGTAATCGTCGAGTCTGCTCCCATAGGAGTCTCTAGCTGTAAGGATCGAGCCAACGACTCCGTCGGAATCTCTGAGCTCCGAACAAGGACAACGACTATGAAAGAATGACTCACTCCTGTGTCTATAAGAACTGCAGCAAGGGTGGAATAGACACAAATAGTACCTCAAATCATCTCGAGCGCGCCGTGGTCATAGGCCTCCACTGCCTGAAGCTGTGCCTGTCTCTGCCCGCCAGCTCCCTGTGGTCGGGGTGGACCTCCTGGTGGTGGTGGTGGTAGAGCCTCAAAGTGTCGCCCACCACCTGCTGCTCGGCCAGCTCCTCTGCCTTGTCCGCCTGCTCCCTGCGGACCGCCACGGTCGACCCTCTGCCTTTGCCTGGGTGGCCCCTCAACCGTCTGCTGCTCCTCGGTACGGCGGGTCGGGCAGTCACGAGCCATGTGGCCCTGCCCGCCGCATGCGTAGCACCGTCTGTCTCTCGAAAGACTGGCTCCGTGCTGTGTGCCCCGCACTGCTGAGCCAGTGTCCTGAGGTCGTCTGCCTGAGGGTCTAGTATGCCTGGACCCATGAGTCATCCGTCGACTGCCTGCTATGGAAGACTCTGCTACATGCTGCCCTGCAGTAGGTCTCGCTGCTGAAGTAGGCTCAGCAAGGAAGCTCTCGATGAGAAGGGCTCGTTCCAGTACTCCTGCCTGAGTCGGAATGCTGAGGGAGATCATCGATGCCCTGATCTCATGCCACAATCGCTGCTCAAAGGTCCGATCCCAGAAGAATGGGTCCCGTACCATGTCTGTTGAGTAGCACGAGAGATCAGTAAATCTCGCCGAGTACTGGGTGACCGTCAAGCTGCCCTGCCGCAGCTGTAGAATCTCCTGGATGCGCACCGCACAGAGGGTGGCTGGGATGAACTCTGAGCGGAAGAGGCTCTCAAAGTCTGTCCAGAGGAGAGATGCCTCATCGTTCACCTGGAGCATCAAGCTCCACCATCTGCCTGCTGCCGCGTGCAGGAGGCTCGCTGCGAGGATCACCATGAGGTCTGTTGGTGTCCTCACTAACCTGAAAACCCGTACAACTGCCTCCAGCCAATCCTCGGCTGCTTGAGGGTCCGTATCCCCGCAGAACCTGGGCGGTCGCTGGCGCTGAAACTCGTGCAGTGCACTAAGGCGACGTGCATCGTCAGCGGCTGAGGCTGGTAGCATCGGTGACTCAGCGGGTAGAGGTACCGCCATTGCCTCTGCTGTCAAAGGGCCCTGTACCGAGGCCTCGTCGCTCAGTGGGCTGTCGTCACGTACAACGCTCGGAACCCTAGATGGCTGCCGTCGTGGGGCCATCCTGAAAAGGAAACAGGTGCGCCGCAGTCAAACAGTATACCTGGTGAGCTGACACAAAGTAATCACAAAGAAAACTTGTAACACACATGCAATCAATGTTTTCATGCATTAAGTCAGAAATCAGAAGTCAGGGTCCTGGTGTACGGATACGTCGGCCGCTGCACCAACACTGGACTCCCTGGACTGATAACCACACTCAATACTCTTAACACTATTGCTTCACATAGAAAAAGATCAGAGTCCTGAGTTCTGCGGTAGAACTGAACTCCTCTGATACCAATTTGTCACGACCCGTCCTCAGGGCCCGTGCCGTGACTACCCCAAGCCTGCCTTCCATAGGCCAGGGGCTGGCGACTAGCACCAAGGCATAATTCCCGATAAAAAAGGGAAGGCATTGCCTTTGTAAAGTAAACAAACACCACAGAGCAAGCAAGCAAAAGTAAACACTAAGTAAAAACTAGGTACAACAGTAAGTGCGGAAAAAGTAAGTGGGCCAGAATACAAACCCAAACTGAAAGTAAAATACAACTGGAAAGGGAAAACAACAACTGAAAGTAAAGTCGCATCCTCGAGCCGTCCACTGGAAGTCCCACCTAAAGGGTGGGTACAGATAGCCTCCACAGCTCCTCAGGTCCAGCCGTCCGCTCCGAGTACGCCCCACCCAGTGATCCACCTCCGGGTACCGACCTGCTCCTCGTGCCTCAACCACGATCTGCGCTGTCCGTCGTCTACAACCAACACAACATAGTGCAGGCATAGCCCATGCAGGGGTGAGTATAAGCTACTCAGTAGGGACCCCGAGACCCCCGAAGGTCTTCCATAATCCACAAAGGATAATCCAAAAAGGAAAGATACAAACACGAAGTAACATCCAACACTACTTAGGAATATGCTCATACATATACCTAAGTCATCAATTCTCGTTCAGCCCCAACATCCGAGCTCAAGTACAACCCAGTCCACACAGGAAACCACAACCCAATCCACACAGGAAAGCATAACGTAATCCACACAGGATATCAAGTCAAACATATTGAAGATAAGGATTGAAAGTCAAGATACAGCTCACACAGGTATACTTCTTCGTATGATGATAGAGATGATAAGATATATCCACTGATTCATCTAAGCTGTCAGACCCACAAAGGATCGATAGGTACTAACCCCCGCAATGACCCACAAAGGATCTGACCCACATAGGATCGATAGGTAACTAACTCCCGCAATGACCCACATAGGATCGGACCCACACAGGATCTGTAGGCGCTGGCCCACACAGGACCGCTGAGCGCTGACCCACACAGGATCTGACCCACACAGGATCAGTAGCACTGATCTACATAGGATCGCTGAGTGTTGTAGTCATCGTCGTCGAATCCACGGAGGATTTCTGCACAGTCATCATCGTCGTCGCAGTCACAGCTAGCTCTAGGGTTCCCGCACACAGCAAGCTTGTTCGGGAGGGTCCGCTCCACGAGCCGAGGGGCTGATACATCAACTGAAACATAGTCTGGAGTTTATGTATCCAAAAGTTCCGTATCGTCAACAGGAACTCAACGTCACAGACGACACGTCAATCGGACGCCCGGTCTGAGAGTTATTGGCTTTTTCGTTCCAGGGGCCCGGTTGGTTTTTAAGTCAAAACCAACCTGACCATACTCCAACTGTGTCCAAACCTCGAGCGAAGTAATCCAAAAGGTCCATATCACTTAGAGGAATCCATCAAAGTCGACGACACGTCAATCGGACGTCCGGAGCTCAAGTTATAAGCGTTTCCGCTCCGAGGGCTCGGTTGGTTTTGTGTATGAACCAACTCGACCAAACCCAAAGTCCTCTAAAATCTTGAGTGCGATATACCTAAACGACCCTCTCGATCCAAGGATCGCATCGCAGCTGACGGTGCGTCGATCGGAGGTCCGCAACCAAAGTTATGGGCAACAGACCGAAAAATTCTGGTATTAGGGGGTTCGGGCCCGGTCCGACCAGGCCCGGTACCCCCTGGGTCGGCCCGAACCGGGTCAACCCGACCCGGGTCTGGGTCCAGCCCGCATGGGCACAACCCGGCCCGGCTGGCGCGGCGCGGCCCGGCCTGGCGGTCCGGTTGGGCGGCTCAGCCGTTTCGACCGAGCGGTGCGGGGTGGCACGCTGCCCCCTGCCAGCACGTAACCGCGGCCCCATGTGGGGCCGCTCCTTGTCAATGGACGCGGCCGAGCGCCGCGTCCCGCCTCCTTCGGTCCCACGCGGTCGCGGGACCATCGGCCTACCGCCGCGGCTGAAGCCGCGACGGCCTATCCCGGCGGCGCGCCGGGCGCCTTCTGGCGGGCGGCCGGTGCCGGCCACCGCCTCCGGCCGCCGGTGCCGCCGTGCCGGCGAGGCGTGCCGACGAAGTGCTCCGCGGACCACCGGACGAGCTCCGGTGGTCGGATTTTCCTGTCGTCTTCGCCAATGGCCCTCCCGGGACTGATTCTTCACTGCAAAGGCCTCACAACGCCCGTGCGGCTTGCTTCATCGTCGCCCGCCGATCCGCATACCAAGAACGATGTGACGGTGGGTTCAGACTTGTTCATTGGTCCGCACCCACTGTGTTAGCGGTTTAAAAAGGCTTCCGACAAATTTTTAAACACATGCCGATGATATAAATCACATAGATTAAATTGAATCAAAACCCCTACCTCGTCGAATTCGTTAAGCAAGGGTTCGTCGCGGAAAAGCACATCGCGAAAGAAGGCGTCACGGAAGGGGGATCATCGCGTCGCAGAGAAGGAACGTCACGAAAGAAGCGTCGCAGAAGAAGCGCCATTGGATTCGCGGTACACGACGTCACGTAGTTGATCTCCGAGGATTTGGCGTTCTTCGTCGGAGATCGGTGCGTTCTTCGCGTTCTTCGCGTTCTTCGTCGAAGAAGAAGGCTTTTCTCCAATTCCTCTCCACGCAACAAGTTCCAACCCAAATAAAATAAGTGTTGTCTTATTTTATTAACACTCAAACCAACTCTTTGAAATTCAAAAAGAAAAGAAACGATCAATTAATTGAGGAGTTTAAAATCACTCAATTAATGAGACGTTTAATATCCAGATTAAACGCAAGAGTTGACTTCATTAAAGGGGGGGGGGGGTGCGGGTGCCTTACTTAAGAAGAAAAGAAATGGTGGGGCTCGTGTGGGCCCCACCTCACAAATATTCTACCAAGTGGGTAGGATATTGTGGGTCCCACATCATCCACTTAACTTAAGTTAATCAAAATAAAATAAATTGGTCGTACCATTTTATTTTATTCAATTACTTAACCCGAAAATTTAAAAACCACACCCGAGCAAACACAACTCCGGAAAAGGTGTTTCTAAGCAATTACTAGTGTTGCGATTCCATCGGTGCCCTCAGAATTTGATTCCAAGAACCGGTTCAAAAGTTAGAAAAACCCGCTCATTCGTTCACTGAACGTACCTGAGCTAAACTTCAGAAAAAGATTCCGGGCACACCGGGCCTCGGAATTAGGTGCCGTCAGAAACCGCGTTCTTGTAAAATCCCAAAAAAAATTAAGAAAAAAAATTTCCCTTGAATTTTACGGGTCTTTACAGGGGTGTCCCGGGGTGTGGGGGTTTCTAGGGGTGTGGGAGGGCTGTCTAAGGGTGGGGGGGTGTCCAGGGTGTCTATGGGGGTGGGGGTGCCCAGGAGGGTGGGAGGGTTGTCTAGGGGGGTGGGGGGCTGTCCAGGAGGGTTGGGCGGAGTCCAGGGTTGTGGGAAGGCTGTTTAGTGTGTGTGTGTGTGGGGGGGGGGGGGTCCAGGGGTATGAGAGGGCTGTCCAGGGGTTGGGGGGGTGTCCAGTGGTGGGGGGGGGGTGTCCAGGAGGGTGGTAGGGCTGTCCAGGGGGTGTCCATGGGTGTGTGTGTGTGTGGGGGGGGGGGGGTTCCCAGTGGGGTTAGGGGGCTTTCCAGGGGTGTTGGAGGGCTATCCAGGGGGGTGTGGGGGTGTCCATGAGGGTAGGGGGAAGTCTAGGGAGTGTTTAGTATAAGAACCCGGTTTTTAGTTTTGAGGTACGAGTTTCTTCTTTTCTTCTTTCCTTAAGTGTTTTTGAGAAAATAAGGAAAATGGGAAAAATCCTAATTTTCAGGACTACACGCCGTGTACTTTTCCACACATCGTGTACTTTTGGCCGTGTGGGATGAGTACACAGGGAATGTAGCCATGTCGGCGATGAAAGGTGTAAAAAACTGACTACACGCCGTGTAGTAGGTATTTACACGCCGTGTAGTCAGTCGACAGGCAAATAGTAAGGCAGTGGCTATCTGGGCGACAATACATGCCATGTAGTCAGGAATACACGCTGTGTACTCATGTCGACGGATGAACAGTTTGGCGGTGCCTCTAGAGGAACAATTAAATGAGGGAAGTACACACCGTGTAGTCCAAAGTACATGTCGTGTACTTTATTTTTTTCGCTTAAAATGGGCAGTATCCAACCCTGTTCATAGGATTTTCTTAGAACCGGATGGGATCTTGGGAGAGGACGGCCAAACCTTCGTAGACCTCCAGATCGAGCGTCAGGAATCCGTTTCCGCTTTCTTCGATCACGTTGGAACCGCACGGGTAAGCCCTCCCATCTCCTTGCATAGTTCTTTCCAATTCTCCCTCTAATGGAAGTTATTTGAGTTTGAACGGGTTTTCTTCTACGTCAGATCTACGTCGTTCTTGGGCTTTTCTGGAAGCGAAGTTCAGGTATAATGATCAGGGGCGTTTAAGGTAGGTGGCTTGGTGTTTAGTTTTTCAGCTGATGTGCGTTTTGTGTACCGTTGTAATACGCACCCATGAATGGGGTGTCATATGGCTGAGGTCGTGTTGAATTAAATACCTAGAATTGTTTAGGTAATTTAAATGTGATAATAAACTGTTGTTTGGGATCACTGCTTGAATCCAGGACCACCCCGGGGGTGCATTCCACTGTTTAGCTGTTTGGCCAGGATACATGAGGGTATGACTTTATAACCATGATTATAGAATTTCCTTGAGAGGAATTGCATGTTTATTTCTTATTAAATGTTGGCATGGTCAGTTAATTGTTTAGCCTGAGGGCAGTGTTGTGATTAGCCTGTGGGCAATGTACTACTTAGCCTATGGGAAACTTCTTCCGTGTCTGTAGGCAATTGATTCTGTGGGCGACACCTCGTACTTCTGTGGGCAATATTCGATATGCATATGGGTAGATTCCTGTGTTTGGATTCTCTTTACCTGAGGGTAAGGGTTTGCATGTCTGAGGACACTGACTGTTTACATAGAAATTCACTGTGGTGGTTTCTTAATAATAAATAATGAAATGAATGTTAAATGTAAATATAACTGGTAAAGTTAGTTACTTTTGGGTACTGCTTAGTTTATTGCATTTACTTTTGCACACTGTTGTTGCATGTTTACACACAGTTGAGCACAGGCCTTTGGTGGGTGCCTACTGATATTATTTCTCACACCCTGTTTGGGTCATGCTTTTCGGCCCAAACAGATTATGTTTCGGTAGGTCTGGATAAGGGAAAGGGTCCCTATATAGTTACTTGATTGCTGATGAGGAGTAGGGGAGCATGGGACTGGGCCTAGGCTCGCGATGCTACCGGCTGTTCTGTTTTGTTTTGTTTTTCTGTACTCTGTATTGTACTGTACTGTACTGTTGTGTAACATGTTCTGGATATTTTATTAGAACTTGATACATGTTGCATCATTATCTATATAACTATTGGTTATCTTTTACTGTAGTTGTTTATTTAAAATTGTGTATATTTATTTTCTTCCGCTGTTGTTATTGAATGTTTTTATTATTCTGCTGCGCTACACTTTGGAAAATGAGGGAATAGTTTCCCCACTATCAAACCTGGGCCCTCGCTGCTAGTCGGAAGCCTCTGGCATTTGGGGAAATGCGCCTGAGGTCACGTGGAGAACCAGGTTCAGGGCACCCGTTGAGTGGCACCTGGATCCGAGACGTTACAAAGTGGTATCAAAGGCAGGTTATTTTCTTTGACTTACTATTTGGAGCCTTAGTCAGGGATATGACGAGAACAGTAGTTGGTAATAAGCTGTGCCCGGGTGTAGCTAACCCGTGTACAGGGAAAAGCCAATTTACCTCATGTTGCAATTTTTCTTATTTTGCGATTTTACAATTGAATTGATTTTCACTGAAGGGTGACGCACTTGTATTGTGCTGTTTATATTTTATTCATGGGTTCTATCTAGTTGCAACCTAATGAGATGAGGGTATGCCATCTCATGCATCCTTTAGGCACATGCTAGAAATCACATTCCATGCATAGTTCCATGCCATGTAGGTGCATTAGAAATTGCATGTTGTTGTGATATTTTTTGTGCTAGAAAAGCATGCTGTTGTGATAGCTGCTTTGATGGATACCTACTGTTTGATAGGGTATTAGTGTGTGATCCTGTTTATAGAATGGATTCCAAACTTTGGTTTTTGGGGAGTATGGGCCCTCATTGACCGGAATTTGGTGGATCATTGGCTGTTTATCCGGTTATAACACATATAAGATGCCAAACTTTGATTAGCGGGGAGTATGGACCCTCACAGATTGGAATTTGGCACTTAGGTGTTGTTTTTCAGTATTTTATGAGTTCCGGAGAAGTTTCTGAGGCATACTGTCCGGAAACCCAGTATACACGATGTGTAGTACCTTAAACACACCGTGTATGTTCTTCTGTTCGGGAAGAAAATAAAACTTTTTGAGTACACGCCGTGTACCCTAAGTACACGCCGTGTAGTCTCTTCCCGTGTCATAGACCGTGTGGGCGGGGACACGGGGAAGGGGAATGCTTGGGGAGAACATGCCGTGTACCGGAAGTACATGCCGTGTAGTGTTGACCCGGAGTCCGCCCGTGTAACTAAAAACATGGACGAGGGAGACCATAATATATACACGCCGTGTCCAATGTGTAACCAGCCGTGTAGTCTGACCTGGGGACCCGGCCGTGTAACTAACAACACGGGCCGGTGTAATCCTTTCGGGAACACGCCGTTTCCATCTGGAACACGCTGTGTAGTGTGAGCCGTGTACCCAGCCGTGTAACTAACAACACAGGTCGGCGAAGCTCGTCTAGTATATGTCGTGTACCTATGGGATACACTGTGTAGTCCTGACCAGTGTCAGACCGTGTGGACTTAGCCGTGTGGCTGGGAAACGGGGTAGTGTACACGCCGTGTGCGGGTGTAACACGCCGTGTAGTATCAAGCCGAGTAGTCGGCTGTGTCACAAATGACACAGGCAGTTGGAAAATTAAACCATACACCCCGTGTAGATTATATACACGCTGTGTAGTCTTGTTTTTCAAATCTTGAAATGCCTTCTTCCTCCTGTTCCCCTTTTGGTTCCTTCGTTTTCAGACTATGATAATCTTGATCTAAGGTGTGCATTTGACCTTGTAGTGTCATGCCGCCGAGATGTTCATGCGTTGTTCTCCAAGAGAGCGACAACGAGTATACTCCAGAAATGGTGGGCCATGGGCTACCAGTGGATCCTTCAGTAGAGCCAGATGCGGAACCAACCATTATACCAGACACAGGTGCGGAGGCGCAGTTCCGTGAAGGCTTTATGCAGTTCATGCAGACCTTTCAGGGAGCATCTCCGATTGCCACATCTATGGCCGAGCTGACTTGTATATTCTAGCAGCAGCATCTGCCTACATTCTCAGGGGATGACGGACCACAGGCTGTGGAGTCTTGGCTGGGGTCTATGCAGACTATCTTCGAGCATCTAGAGATGCCTCCAGGGCGGAGGGTCAAGCTCGCGACGTATATGCTACGTGATTCCACCAAGAGGTGGTGGGATGTTACCACTTAGTCAGAGCATCACAGAGACATGGCGTGGGAAGATTTTCAGGAAGTATTCTATGAATTCTTCTTTCTAGAGATGCTGAGGGCAGATCGAGCTCGAGAGTTCATGAATCTGCAGCAGGGCGCTATGTTAGTGATGGACTATTCTGCTAATTTCACCGAGCTTTAGTGTTTTGCACCCGTTCTGGTGGGCGATGAGATGCTGAGAGACAAACACTTTGATGATGGTATTCGTTATGACATATGATAACTGGTGAATGTTTTCAGGTTGGCTTCAGTACATGCTATTGTGAACCAAGCGCTGATTATAGAGAGGAACCTGCAGGAATCTAGTTTTCTGGGCCAGGGCGGTTCAACACCAGTTTCTGGTACTATTTCTACTAGTAAGAGGAAGAGACAGATGGACTTCTCTCAGGGTGGCAGTACCAGCCAGAATAATGTTTCAGGTGGCCAGGTCATGTGCTACCAATGTGGTAAGGAGGGTCACAAGCAACCTCAGTGTCCACGAGACCCAGTGGAATGCCGGGCTTGCGGCAGGATGAGTCATCTGCAACGCTTTTGCAGGGCGTTTCCACCAGTGGCTAGTGAGAGGGGTTCTGTGCAGACTCCGCGTGCGGGGGCAGGACCAACAGCTTCTTACCAGTCGGGGAACTGGAATACATCAGGGTGTGCAGGTAGGGATGGTGGATGTGGCCATGGTAGCTAGACACCAGGATCTCAGAGGCAGTAGGGCGGGACAACTTAGGGTAGCCAGGCTGTGTTGCAGGGCCGCGACACTGGGCCGACATATGCAGTGCAACAGACCCAGTAAGAGCAAGATCCCGGACCTTCTACTGTCAGAGGTATTATTCTAGTAGCTTCTGTTTTATCTTCAGTACTTTTCGATACGGGTGATACACATAGCTTCATATCTGTGCCCGTTGTGGAGAGCCTTGGGCTCTGTGTTTCTTCTTCTTCTTCTTCTTCTGTTATTATGACGCTAGAAACTCTGTTGGGAACTAGAACGACTAGTGTGCGTCAGTGTAAGGAGTGCCCCCTTGAGGTTGGTGTGTGTCACTTCTTTTGGAACCTCTATGTCTTAGAGATGACGAGCTATGATTTCATTCTCAGGATGGACTGGTTGGTTCCCTTTTGAGCCTTTGTGGATTGCTATCGTCGCAGGGTGAGTTTCACATCACCAGAGGGCACATAATTTCTATACAAGGGCGAGTGGGATGTTCAGGCGAGTCGAGCTGGACCAGAGCATCATGGGCGAGGTGGTGTGACAGCCCAGATTGGAAGTTTATATCTGGACGACAAGGGGACTTTTCAGAAGGATTTCCCTCTAGTGGTTGATCGTTTCAGGGATGTCTTCCCGGATGACTTTTTAGGTCTTCCTTCGGAGCATGAGGTGTATTTCTCTATTGATCTTGTGCTAGGAGCAGCACCGGTGTCCATTCCTCCTTATAGGATGGCTACACCAGAGTTGCAGGAGCTCAAGAGACAGTTAGAGGAGTTACAGGCAAAGGGTTTCATCCCACCCAGTACTTATCCTTGGGGTTCGCCGGTCCTCTTTGTGAAGAAGGCGGACGATACCCTCAGACTCTGTGTGGATTATCGGAAGCTGAACCAGTTGACGGTCAAGAACCGATATCCCTTGCCTAGGATTGATGATCTTTTTGATCAACTTCGTGGAGCACGAGTGTTCTCAAAGATTGACTTGAGATCAAGATATCATCAGCAGAGCGTTAGACCATATGATATACCTCTCACAGCTTTCAGGAGCAGGTATGGTCTATACGAGTATACGGTTATGCCGTTCGGACTCACGAACGCACCAACAGTTTTCATGGCTCTGATGAATTGTGTGTTCCATCCTTACCTGGATTATTTTGTGGTAGTATTCGTGGAAGATATCTTGGTGTACTCTCACACTCAACACGACCATGCCACCCATATTGAGATCTTATTGAGTACACTAAGAGAGCATCGGCTATATGATAAGCTCTTAAAGTGCCACTTTTGGATGGACTATATTCATTTCCTGGGTCATATCATCTCAAAGGCAGGAGTTGCAGTAGACCCAGAGAAGGTGAGAGCAGTATTTTCCTGGGATTAGCCCAAGAATGTGTTTGAGATACAAAGTTTCTTGGGGATGGTTGGTTACTACAGACGCTTCATACAAGACTTATCCCGCTTAGCAGCACCGTTGATGGGTTTGACTAAGAAGGGTGTGAAGTTCGTTTGGTCAGAAGCTTGCGAGACAGCCTTCCAGGAGCTGAAGGGAAAGTTGACATCAACATCGATCCTGATACTCCCAGAGCAGGGGAAGAGCTATACAGTTTACTGTGATGCATCAAGTATTGGGCTAGGAGCTGTGTTGATACAGGGCGATCGATTAGTTGCATATGGGTCTCAACAGTTGAGGCAACATGAGAGGAATTACCCGATGCATGATCTCGAGTTGGCTGCAGTTGTTCATGCGTTGCGCTGTTGGAGACATCATCTCTTGGGAGAACATTTTGTGGTGTTCACGGACCACAAAAGTCTCAAGTACATCTTTACCCAGCGTGACTTGAACCTAAGACAACGAAGGTGGGTTGAATACCTTAAGTCCTTCGATTTTGAGCTTGCCTATACACCTGGTAAAGGTAATGCAGTAGCTGATGCACTGATCAGGAAGACTCAGATACAGGCAGTGTAGGAGGCCAGCGGTGAATGGCATCTTATGGATTTTTTCTCAGAGATGCATTTGGAGGTGCACGACAGTCAGGGGCAGACCTATCTTTCATCCTTACCTGTGACTTCTATCCTCCTGGATAGAGTGAGGATGAGACAACTATTTGATTCAAAAGGCCTAGTTCTACGGGAGTCGGTGACCAGTGAGGACCCTCCTCCTGGGTGGACGATAGGCGATAACGAAGTTTTGCGTTTCCATGGATGAGTGTGGGTTCTAGGGGATATACGCGAGGAGCTGATGCAGGATTTTCATGTTTCAGCTTGGGTAGTTCATCCCAGGGTTACCAAGATGTACCGTGACTTGAGGATTCAATACTGGTGGCCGGGTATGAAGAGCGAGATAGCAGGATTTGTTATGATATTTTCCACCTATCAGCAGGTGAAGGTGAAGCATCAGAGGCTAGATGGACTGTTATAGAAGTTACCCATCCCGGAGTGAAAATGGGATGATGTCACGATGGAATTCGTGACTGGGTTGCCGAGGTCACCTCGAGGCAATGATGCCGTGTGGGTTGTTGTGGATAGACTCACGAAGGTAGATCAATTTTTTCCAATCAAGGATACCTTCAGTGTTGACGATCTTGGGAAGTTTTATATCTGAGAGGTCGTACGTCTTCATGGGGTCCCTCGTTTTATCATTTCATATAGGGACGCCCATTTTATATCTCGTTTCTGGCAGAGTTTTCAGAGGACACTGGGTACACAGGTGCTTCTAAGCACAACTTACCACCCTCAGACCGATGGTCAGTCAGAACGTATGATACAGGTGCTAGAGGACATGCTGTGTGCATGAATCCTAGACTTTGGGGGCTCTTGGGAGAAGCATATACCCCTAGTTGAGTTTTCCTATAATAATAGTTTTCAGGAAACTATCGAGATGGAACCTTACGAGCCTTTATATGGTAGGCCATGCCGATCAACCTTGTACTGGTTAGAGGCAGGTGAGGTAGCTTTACTGGGATCATGTCTCGTGCAGGAGACTTCTGAGAAGGTTTAGTTGATTCAAAAGCATATGGCTACTGCACAGTCTCGTCAGAAATCTTATGCTGATCGCCGTAGACGACCCTTGGAGATCATGGTTGGGGATCAGGTTTTCTTGCGTGTTTCACTGAGGTTGGGACACAGGCGGATCAGGAGATAGGGTAAACTTTCACCGAGGTATGTGGGGCCATTTGAGATTCTGGAGAGAGTCGAGCCAGTTGCCTATCGGTTGCAGTTACCACAGAGGTACCGAGCCATGCACGACATCTTCCATGTATCTCAGTTGCACCGTTATCATTCAGACCCGTCTCACGTTTTTCAGCCCGAGGAGGTTGAGCTTGAGTAGATGCGTCCTTTGAGGAGCATCCGATTCGTATCGTTGATAGGAACACAAAGGTTCTCCGAGGCTGGTCAGTTCCTCTCGTACGAGTGATATGACAGCATGGCCAAGTGCAGGATGAAACCTGGGAGTGGGAGACCGACATACATGCTCAGTGGCCAGAGTTGTTCACGTCTATATCTTCACCACCCTTTGAAGGGAAATTCGGGTACGAATTGCATTAAGGGGGGAAGTTTGTAAGAACCCGGTTCTTAGTTTTGAGGTACGAGTTTCTTCTTTTCTCCTTTCCTTAAGTGTTTTTGAGAAAATAAGGAAAATGGGAAAAATCCTAAATTTCAGGACTACACGCCGTGTACTTTTCCACACGCTGTGTAATTTTGGCCGTGTGGGATGCGTACACAGGGCGTGTAGCCATGTCGGCGATGAAAGGTGTAAAAAACCGACTACACGCCGTGTAGTAGGTATTTACACGCCGTGTAGTCAGTCGGCAGACGAATAGTAAGGAGGTGGCCAGCTGGGCGACAATACACACCGTGTAGTCGGGAATACACGCCGTGTACTCATGTCGACGGATGAACAGTTTGGCGGTGCCACCAGAGGAACAATTAAATGAGGGAAGTACACACCATGTAGTCCAAAGTACATGCCGTGTACTTTTTTTTTTCCGCTTAAAATGGGCAGTAGCCAACCCTGTTCACAAGATTGGATTAGAACCGGATGGGAGCTTGGGAGAGGATGACCGAACCTTCGTGGACCTCCATATCGAGCGTCGGGAATCCGTTTCCGCTTCCGTCAATCACGTTGGAACCGCACGGGTAACCCATCCCATCTCCTTGTGTAGTTCTTGACAATTCTTCCTCTAATGGAAGTTATTTGAGTTTGAACGGGTTTTATTCTATGTCAGATCTACGTCGTTCTTGGGAATTTCTGGAAGCGAAGTTCAAGTATACTGATCAGGGGCATTTAAGGTAGGTGGATTGGTGTTTATTTTTCCAACTGATGTGCATTTTGTATACCATTGTAATACGCACCCATGAATGGGGTGTCATATGGATGAGGCCGTGTTGAATTAAATAACTATAATTGTTTAGGTAATTTAAATGTGATAATAAATTGTTGTTTGGGATCGCTTCTTGGATCCAGGACCACCCCAGGGGTGCGTTCCACTGTTTAGCCATTTGGACAGGATACTCGAGGGTATGCCTTTATAACCATGATTATAAAATTTCCTTGAGAGGAATTGCATGTTTATTTCTTGTTACATGTTGGCATGGCCGGTTACTTGTTTAGCCTGAGGGTAGTGTTGTGATTATCCTATGAGAAATGTACTACTTAGCCTGTGGGAAACTTCTTCTGTGCCTCTGGGCAATTGATTTTATGCCTGTGGGAGACACCTCGTATGCCTGTGGGCAATACTCGATATGCATGTGGGCAGATTCCTGTTTTTGGATTCTCTTTACCTGAGGGTAAGGGTTTGCATGTTTGAGGACACTGACTATTTACATAGAAATTCACTGTGGTGGTTTCTTAATAATAAATAATGAAATGAATGTTAAATGGAAATATAACTGGTAAAGTTAGTTACTTTTGGGTACTTCTTAGTTTATTGTATTTACTTTTGCACACTGTTGTTGCATGTTTACACACAGTTGAGAACGAGCCTTTGGTGGGTGCCTACTGATATTATTTCTCACACCCTGTTTGGGTCATGCTTTTCGGCCCAAAAATATTACGTTTCTGGAGGTCTGGATAAGGGAAAGGGTCCCTATACAGGTACTTGATTGCTGATAAGGAGTAGGGGAGCATGGGACCGGGCCTAGGCTCGCGATGCTACCGGCTGTTTTGTTTTGTTTTGTTTTGCTGTACTCTGTATTGTACTGTACTGTACTGTTGTGTAACATGTTCTGGATGTTTTCTTAGAACTTGATACATGTTGCATCATTATCTACATAACATGTTCTGCAGTTTTTTATTTAAAATTGTGTATGTTTATTTGCTTCCGCTGTTGTTGTTGAATGTTTTTATTATTCTACTGTGCTACACTTTGACAAATGAGGGCATAGTTTCCCCACTATCAGACCTGGGCCCTCGCTGCTAGTCGGCAGCCTCTGACGTTTGGGGAAATGTGCCTGGGGTCACGTGGAGAACCGGGTTTGGGGCACCCGTTGAGTGGCACCCGGATCTAGGACGTTACATCTTGGGGTATGGGGGGGGGGGGGGTTGTCCGTGGGGGTGGGGGGTGTCCAGGAGGGTGGGAGGGCTATCCAGGGGGGTGGGGGGCTTTCCAGGAGGGTGTGTGTGTGTGGGGGGGTGTCCAGGGATGTGGGAAGGCTATTTAGTGGGGTGGGGGGTTTTCAGGGGTGTGGGAGTGCTGTCCAGGGGGTGGGGGAGGCCTGTCCAGTGGGGTGGGGGGGGGGGTGTCCAGGAGGGTGGGAGTGTTATCCAGGGGGTGCCCAGGTGTGTGTGCGTGTGTGTGTGTGTGTGTGGGGGGGGGGGGTTCCTAGTGGGATCAGGGGGCTTTCCAGGGGTGTGGGAGGGATATCCAGGGGGGGGGGGTGTGGGAGTGTCCAAGGTGTCCATGAGGGTGGGGGGGCAGTCGAGGGGGTGTCCATGGGGTGTGTGTGTGTGTGTGGGGGGGGGGGGGTTCTAGGGGTGTGGGAGGGCTGTCTAGGGGTGTGTGTGTGTGTGGGGGGGGTGTCTAGGGTGTCCATGGGGGTAGGTGGTGTTGAGGAGGGTGGGAGGGATTTCCAGTGGGGTGGGGGGGGGGGGGCTGTCTAGGAGGGTGGGGGGGGGGGTGTCCAGGGTTGTGGGCATGCTGTTTAGTGGGGTGGGGGATTTCTAGGGGTGTGGGAGGGCTGTCTAGGGGGTGGGGGAGGGCTGTTCAGTGGGGTGGGGGTTTCCCAGTGGGGTCAGGGTGTTTTCCAGGGGTGTGGGAGGGCTGTCTAGGGGGGTGGGGGTGGGGGGGGGGTTGTCTAGGGTGTCCATGAGGGTGGGGGGCAGTCCAGGGGGTGTCCAGGGTTGTGAAGGGGTTTCTATGGGTGTGGGATGTCTGTCTAGGGGTCTGGGGAGGGCTGTCCAGTGGGGTGGGGTGGGGGGGGGGTTGTCCAATGGGGTAGAGGGTGTCCAGGAGGGTGGGAGAGATGTCCAAGAGGGTGAGGGGGAGGGGGTGTTTAGGGTTGTGGGCATGCTATTTAGTGGGGTGGGGGGGTTTCCAGGGGTGTGGGAGGGATGTCCAGGGGGTGGGGGAGGGTTGTCCAGTGGGGTGTGGGGTGTCTAGGTGGGTGGGAGGGCTGTCCAGGGGTGTGGGGGGGGGGGGGGGGGGTCAGGGGGCTTTCTAGGGGTGTGGGAGGGCTATCCAGGGGGGTGGGGGGGGGGTGTCCAAGGTGTCCATGAGGGTGGGGGTAAGTCCACGGGGTGTCCAGGGGTGTGAAGTGGTTTCTAGGGGTGTGGGATGGTTGTCTAGGGGTCTGGGGAGGGTTGTCCAGTGGGGTGAGGGATTTCCAGGTGTGTGGGAGGGTTGTCCAGTGGGGTGGGGGTGGGGGTGTCCATGAGGGTGGGGGGTAGTCCAGGGGGTGTCCAGGGGTGTGTGTGTGTGGGGGGTGGGTTTCTAGGGGTGTGGGAGGGTAGTCCATGGGTGTGTGTGTGTGTGGTGGTGGGGGGGGGTGTCTAGGGTGTCCATGGGGGTGGGGGGTGTCCAGGAGGGTGGGAGGGCTGTCCGGGGGGGTGGGGGGCTGTCCAGGAGGGTGGGGGGAAGGGGTGTCCAGGGTTGTGAGAAGGCTGTTTAGTGGGGTAGGGGGGGGGGATTAAGGGTGTGGGAGGGCTGCCCAGGGGGTAGGGGAGGGCTGTCCAGTGGGGGGTTGGTTGGTCTGTTTTTGTTCTGTTTCAGGTATTCTTTTGGCTGGGAATAGTTGTGGGGGGTGTCCAGGGGTGTGGGGGGCTGTTTCGGAGGGTGGGGTAGGGGGAAGTCCATGGGTGTGTGGGGGTGTCCAGTGGGGTGGGGTGGGTGGGTGGGGGGGGGGGGTTTCATGTGTGTGTGTGTGGGGGGGGGGTTGTCCGATGGGTTGGTCTGTTTTTGTTCTATTTCAGGTATTCTTTTGGTCGGTAATAATTGTGGTTGAACAGTTTAATTAAAAAAATAAAATTTGGTTTTTACATTGGTTATTTTATAACCGACGTAAAAAATGCATCGAGATTGGTTTTAACGTCGGTTATTAGAAAACCGATGTAACATATGCATGGTAATGGTTTTTACATAAGTTATTTCATAACCAACTTAATAAATGGAAAGAAATAGTTTTTTACGTCGGTTATAAAATAACCGATGTAGTAGATATGTTCTCACGTTGTTTGTTATTTAATCGACGTGGAAAACCGCTTGGAAGACTGCATTATCACATCATTTATGAAAATAACCGACATGATAAATGCCTCAATGGCGTGATTTAGGATGTCAGTTATATAATAACCGACGTGGTAAAGTATATTCAACATCATTTTTTAAATAATTGATGTAATACAGCACGACTCCGAAGCGTTTTCCACGTTGCTTTTTGAGTAATTGACGTGAAAAATGATTTGGTTTTTTGTTTTTTACATCGGTTTTAAAATAACCGATGTAAAAAAAATATTTATAACATCTTCTATAATAACGTCAACCAAAAACCGACGTAAAAACTAAAAAATAACCATCGTAAAAAATGTTTTCTGCACTAGTGCCTCTATTAAATAATGCAATATCTGAGCTCTCCTTGATGTATCTTAGGATCTTCTTCCCTATGTTTCAATTCTCCCATCCTAGATTCACCATGTATCGACTAATTTCTCCCACTGCATGTGCAATATCTGGTCTAGTAAAAATCATCGTGAACATTAGGCACCCTAATGCATACGATGCTCGAGACATCTCCATCCTCTCTGCTTCACCATTGGGACTCATTATGGAGGATAAATTGAAATTAATAGGAAGTGGGGTAAATATTGTCTTACATTTTTGTATGATAAAGTGTTTCAAGACTTTTCACAAGTAATTCTTCTGCATTATCCAAATCTTCTCATTATTTATGTCTTGGTAAATTTTCATCTCAAGAATCTTGTTTGCTGCTCCCAAGTCCTTCATATCAAACTCCATAGCCAACTGTGTCTTCGTCTCCTGGATCTGATCATTATTGGGGTATGCAATTAACACGTCATCTACATACAACAGAAGAATGATGAAATCACCACCATTTGAACTCCTAAAATATCCACAAGAATCTGAATAAAGTCCATTATATTGTCACACTTCAGTTTTTATTTTCCTCTTTTATTTTGGTTTATCTTTGTGAATTTTGATTTTCTATTAGTTTTGGAGGTTTCAGATCAAAATTTTTAGTTTTGGGCTGTTTTCTTTATGTTGCATGGTTTATGTGTAGGGTTAAGGGGAAACCGTGCGACCTCTTGTGGCTGAGTCTCTTTTCAGTTCATTTTGAACTTTCATGATTTGATTTGCACGGGTGGTGTATGGTTAGAGTCAAATAGTGTGGCTCCCAGAAGTTACTGTGCGAGTCTTGGGGTGTCCCTCGATGAGGGTGCCTGAATTGAGCACGGTTGGTCTGAATTGTGTGAGAAGCATGCACTTGGTTTTGCAATTTTTGACAGAACCAAGTCATTTGGGTTCCCAAATCATGCGGCCAAACCATGTGGGTGCCCATTGTGTCCAAAAAGGGATGCATGATAGACGAACGATTTCCCAAATCGTGCGGTCAAACCGTGCGCAGTGCCCAGATTCTTTAAATGTGTGAATTTCCCTTTTTTCCCTCAGTTTTTAGCCCAAAAAATCCTCCTCCCCCTCTTTTGGCTCATTTGGACCTTGGGGATTGTTTCCCTCCGGAAATGGGGATGACCTCGTTGGTTTAAGGTTCAAACATTCCAATTGGTTTTTAATGGGTTTGTTCGTAGAACCGGAAACATCCAATGATTCTATATCCATTTGGACCTACTTTCCAAAGGTAGGTGCTCATTAGTTATGGACCGATGAGGCTTAAGAATTTGCATTGGTCGAGAGGATGGGAGGTCGGACTCATCACACCTTTTTGAGGGGAATTATTGTCTATTCTGGGACTCTCTTTATAGATTTAAGTTATGTTCGTGAATCCTTATTAAATTACCTAGTATGAAAATGATCTTTCCTTTAGATCTGACAATCAATGATTGATATGTAGGAGATTTAGAGAATATTTTATATGTATTATAGGTTCTTCATCGATAGAGAATCATCTATATTTGTTATAGATTCTTAGTAAATGGTATCCTTCAACACATTATATAGAAATCTCTTGGTCATTATGATAACCATACTAGTTTTAAAGCCACTCAGTGGGGTACTTGAAGTTTATTGTCATTCAGAAGGACATATATTATTTCAGAGTTGGGATCATACCCGTAGATGGGCTACCTACATATCCATGTTTAGATAAGGAATCATAACCCACGTAGTTCGAGTAAGGTAGTATGATGTTTATGCATGATTGATGTCTCAAAGAAAGATGTCATAATTACTTTTATGCTCTAAGCTCACATGAGTCATTATCAGTGTGAGAAACAAGAGGTATTGGTAAAACCAGATGATTGTTCCATGAAATATGCAATCATAAGAAATGATGTGGGGCTTATGTATGTATGAATTCCCAGATAGATGAAGATTAGGATTTAATTCAGGGAAGAAACTCAGGAATAAGGTCAATAAAGGTATATGTGCTTTATAAAGATTTGGATACTTAACTTAGGGCTTACTCCTGAGAAGGATGTCCAAATTAGAAAGGACTTATGATGGAGATTACTCCTAAGAAGGAAGCCCAAATCAAAAGTAAATTAAGACTAGTTAAGAGAAATTATGACTGGGGCTTATTCCTGAGAAGGAGACCTAGGTTAAGGGATTTCATAACTGGGGCTTATTCCTGAGAAGGAGGCCCAGGTTAAGGGAATTTGGAATTTGGGGCTTACTCCTAAGGAGGATGCCCATATTTGGGAACTTGGGGCTTACTCCTGAAGAGGAGGCCCAAAATTAAGGGAATTTGAAGACTGGGGCTTACTCCTAAAAAGGAGGCCCATGTTAGGGGACTTGGGGATTACTCCTGAGGAGGATGACCATATTTAAATATCTTGGATTGGGGTTTACTCCGGAAAAGGAGGCCCAGGTTAAAGATCCTCTCATCATTAAAGGATGAGGTTGAATGAATGAAATCTCTAACCTTAGTGACATAAATATATGTAAATCACTAGGTTTTGAGAGATGTTCCACATAATTCCTTTCAAATAAGGAATCCAACCAAGAAATCATGCCATAAATGGATTTGAAGAGGGTTCTGAAGGCTAAATCTTGAAGAGGAGAGGTGGATTTGAATAAAAGATGTGAATAGGCAGGAGGGGCACCCAAAAATAAGTAGGCGCGCAGGTCCTGCGTGGGCGCGCAGGTCCTACGTGGGCATGCATGTCCTAGTCGCGCAGGTATACCTGCACGACATATAGGTACCTGGGTGACGGTCAACCCATAGGGTAATACTTTGGTGAGGCTTGGCTCAAGCCCTTAGTATTATCTCTAGGTGCTTCCAAAAGATTGGCGCGCAGGTTTTGGTGAAGGGATAAGGCGACCACAGGTGTGTCCATTTCCCTTAAGGGTTAAACACTTAGGCACGTAGGTGTTGGTGAATTTAAACACTTAGGCCTTGTTTCCCTTATTTAGATCTTCCATTCTAGGTAAGAAATTATCTTATAAGTGTTCAAAAGACTTCCAGAAGAGACTAGAGCACTGGGAGCTTAAATATGGATTTTGGAATTTTTCTTTCTCGAAATGGGGGGCCCACAAGGGGTATTTATAGGCTACTGAAGACCCTAGGAAAAAATCAAATATGGCACGCAGGTCACCTGTGCACCCATATGTGGCGCGTAGGTACCCTGTGCGACCGTCTTGGAACCTGCGCGACCCATACTGAAGAAAATACTTGTTCATGCCTTTATCAATTTTTGATGTTTCTTCAAAGGATGAATCACTTTATGTTTAAGGTATTCCCTTTTTCAGTCATTTAGACTCTGTGATAGAAAGGAGCGTCAACAAAAGTCCCCCCTCAGAGTTGGATCCAGAGAAAAAAGAGGATTTGACTCTGAGGGAAAAAAAGAAATCAGGAGTCTTTATGGTTATTGGTAGTTTAAAGTCATGCATGTCAGACATAAAAAAGGCTAATGTTTAGGGTCAAAATAGCTTTGACCGAATTGGTTAAAATTTACTCAATTCCATGACAATTTATCTGAAAACATATAACCACACTCAAGTATGAGGGAAAAAATGTAAACTATGACTTAAGAAATTTTGAATCTGAGGAAAGATATGAAAAAGGACTAAAAGGAATTAGAATAATTATTTCCCAATAATGAAGTTAACACTATTTAACAAACCCGTTAGGGGGTTGAATTATGCAGGGCTGCTTAAGGGAATTGTCTACATAGTCAAATAGTAGCATCTTTTGGCTGACAGGTCCATTATGTAGACTACTTATGCAAGGCCGCCTAAGGGAACGTGATGCATAGTCAGGCAAAAGAACTCTTAGAAACTTACTTTTCTACTGCTAAAAAGCCAGTGGAAGTTTATGGAGATTCAAATTTTCCAAAGCATAGAGTTTTCTGTATGGAGAGAGGTACTTGAATATGGAAAATATATTTCCAAACAAGATTGTCTAAGAACTAGATGAATGTCACTCCTATAAAGGTCTGACCCAAACGTAGGGAAGGGAAATATAAACCATAGACTTGAATACATTCAGATCATGAAAAAGAGTATGGGACAAATATGTTAATGATGACTATTTTTTGTGGATCCCTACATTTTTTCGTTAAGAAAACTAAGGAAAAAAGAGGTTTTCTTCCCATGAATGAAGTTACCATTATTTAAAAAACCCATTAAGGGGTTGAATTATGTAGGGTCACCTAAGGGCATTGTCTGCATAGTCAAATAATAATATCTTTTGGCTGAAAAGTATGTTATGTAGACTGTTTATGCAAGGCCACCTAAGAGCACGTGCTGCATAGTCAGGAAAAAGAACTCTCAGAAATTGGACATTTTGTGACCAGAAGTCAAGAAAAGGGTTATGGAGATCTGGAAGTATTTAAGGTTAGGAGTATGACACATGAAAATGGGTATTGTCCAATGCATGAAAGAGATACATAGATCAATGCTAACCATAATCATGTTGTGACTGGGTCCTGAATTGAAATGTTGGACTTCACTACGTATCCCATAAGGATGGGAATCAATCCATACGTATTTCTTGAAATATAGTTTAAAGTCATGTGGGACGAAAGTATGGGAGATTTTAGTTTAGGGTCATAGAGCTCAGACCATAATAATGAATACATAGTGTGTGTTTTCACAGGGACTTTTTAGCTAGGGGAATGAAAGTGGAAATTGGGGTTAGGCCCAAAGACTTGGGGCTGGATTTGAGGGATGCTCGAATGTTCCTACATATACCATAAGGATGAGAATCAAACTGCACGTAGTTCTTGAAATACCCTTTGTACAGATTTGGTTCGTACAAGTGAAGGGTGAAAGGGGACTTTAGTGTAATGATGGTTTGACCCAAGATAAAAGGTTCGGGCATTTCCATGTATGCACATAGTCTTGGAATATAACATGATTAGAGATCAATGTAAATAATAATTTCCTCTCAGGTGAGGGTGTCAAAGAAAGTTGCAGTTTATTGTCGTACATGACAAAAGTGTTGTACAGTTTAACGTCATATAACAAGGAAAAAGGTGAACTAATGTAAAGATATTGATTCTAGGGGTGGCTTCACGAATCAACATCATATGAGATGGAGGTGAACCGATGTGAAGAGATTGGTTTTGGGCTTGAACCTCGGGAGGTTGCCTACGTACCCATCCTAGAAGGAAAGGATCAAAGTCCACGTAGTTTAATTAAAGGATGAATTGTCGATCAAGTTGTTTTTGAGGACAAAGACCTAAAAAAATGATGCTGGGACTTACACATGGTTAGTGGCCCAAATAGGGTGTTATGGTTGAAGTTTACTCTAAGCTCATGTGAGTCATACTCGGTGTGAGAAACAAGAAGTAGAAAAAACCTTAATGATGCACAGTTTAATGTCATGTAGGATGTATTAAGGGACTTTATTAAGTTTTACATCATGTAGGACAACATCATTTAGAACAAATATAGGGACATAGTTTAACGTTATGTTGGACATAAACACAGTTTTGCGTCATGTTGGACAATAAGGGTTTTATACAGTTTAGCGTCCTATAACTAAGATGATGGGGACAATACAGTTTAACGTCATATTGGACGAAAGGGGGACTATGCAGTTTAATGACATGCAGTAAGGAAAAAATAGGACACAGTTTAACGTCATGTTGGACATATTAGGGACTTTTTCACAGTTTAATGTCTTTTTGGATGTAAGGGACTTATGTATAGTTTAGCGTCATGTAGCTAGGACGTCACAGTTTAACGTCATGTTAGACGATGGTGCGAATAGTTTAAGGTCATATGCATAGACTGAGGATGGTGAAGTTTAACGTCTTACGAGACGTATTAGTATTTGTGTTACACAAAATAATTCTTTAGAAATCTAGCATTGGTTAGAGTCATGATGAGTTCTCCATCCATTGAGATTAAAGAATAAGATCCATTGAAGTATAACTTATGTATTGAATAAGGTCCTTCCAATTTTGGCTCAAGCTTGGGAAGAGGGATCCACTAAATGAATCATATTAACAGAACCAAAGATCAACTCTTCATTTGATGAGGACTCTGCCTGATTAGCCAGTTTAGGCTGTGCCGTTTGGTGGGGCGGTGCCCATTAATTCAAAGTAGATGGTATAAAATATCCAGAGTCAAAGAAAACTTGGGCTTTGAAATGATTTCATCTTCTTCTGATTGCTCCTCTTTCTTTGAATTATGCCGTTTCTTTGAGGATCCTCTAATGAAGAGGGTTTTACTGTGGCATTCATAGTAGAAGACACAATTGGTTTCTTCAATTGCGTTTGCAAAATGGCATGAGTTCGGTTGATCATTTTTCTGACCATCCAATCATCATATTTCTACGCATTTTTGTTTTTGACTTCCTGCCACTCACCTTATTCCTCTGGATTTGTAGCAGTAAAACATGCTACCTGAGCTGAAGAACCTTTCAATTTGACTTGTCCTGAGTCCACCATCTTTTGCAGGAGGTCTTTTAAGACAAAACACTCCTGAATGGGATGCCCGAACATCTGATGAAATGGGAAATAATTGGGACGGTCTTAATATCCTTCCTTATTTGGCCTTTTGGGCCTTGGCAATTTAACCAAATTATTTTCCAGAGCCGAAATGAAGTAACCAGGAACCTATTAATTTTAGAAAGATTAAACTTTACTTTTCAGATCCTCAAATTGTTTCCGTCTTTGATCTCTTTGATCATCTTGACGAAACGACCTCTGCTGTTGATGCTCAGGAGGTGGAGCCCTTCGGAAAGATGAAGGTTTTGAAGTAGATGCAGGTACAGGTGCTTGTTTAAGCGTAACTGTAGCAGTCTCTGCTCTACCCATTCTCCTTCCTGGAGCTGATGGAATTACATGAGTTTTATCCTTAGTCTTCGTAATAGAATATTCAATCTGTTGAGTGATTGAATTAAGGTCTCGAAACCCTCCTGTGTATTTCATAGGGATCAGCGGTGTGCACAACTCATCCCTCAAATTTGCCACACAGATTGGAAACAATTCTTCTTGAGGGAGTGCTAAGCTTAGGGAATATGTTAATCCCTTCCAGTGAGCAATGAAATCTGAAACCCTTTCATTCTCCCTTTTCTTACAGTTTTTAAGATAAAAAACCGCTGTCTTTGGAAACGTTGAGCTGAATTGAAGAAGGAATCTTTGACGAAGATCCTCCCATCTGGTAATTGACTGGGATTTCAAGCTTGTGTACCAGACAAAAGCAGACCCTTGTAATGATTGTACAAAACACCTGAGCTTAACTGCTTCTTGTTGCTGAGGGGTTCCCATAATGGGATCACAACAAGAAACAAAATGTGTTAAGTGTTGCTTTGGGTCTCCCGAACCATTAAAGATTGGGAATCTGGTACTTTCAAAATTTGATGGGGGAGGAATTGCACCAACCCATTCAGGGTAAGCTCTCTTTTCTGGTTTAATTTGAGCTCATTTTACCTCTATAGCTTCCAACCAATCTGTTAATGACTCAATAGTCGTTATTAAATTTTGAGAAACATCCGGTTGAGCTTGGACCTGAGTAGGTGCAATAACTGGAGCTTGGATAGGTGTGGTGGCTGGTACTGCAACTGATGGTAGCACTGCCGATTGTTGTTGCGCATGACCCATAGGATTAGACCTATGAGGGTGTACTGGTAGAGGAGGATATCCTTGATCCATCTCAATAACTGCAATAAATTACCTTGGCTGACTGAATCCAGCACACTTATGAGGAAGACTACCTTGAAGTAGTTCTGCATTCAACCTCCTTAATTCCTTCATTTCTTCCTCCTGTTGTGGAAACCTTTGCTCTAGTGAGAGAGATTGGCCTTCTCCAGAGGAAGGGTGGGACGTAACCTGATTCTTTCCTTTCCCATTATTGGACACCTTTCAGAGAGGGGGAAGTGGGTTACTTGAAGGATTACCTAGATTCTGGGCAAGCCTTTGATTTTGTGTACACACACCTTCTTCATTTGTGTCTGTGCGTACAACTTCTTGAGCAGGAACCTCTTCATATGATCCCTCTGAGTGAGCCTCATGTTCCAGAGTATCAGAAACAATGAAATTGATGACATTAATTGAATCATAACGCATTACATCCCTTCTATCAGAATTTCTGCGATATTGTCTTTTTCCATGTCCTTGATGAGACATTGCCTTTTGTTGATTTGATCCCTCAGGAACTTCTTGACGAACCATAATTTGGAGGGAATATCCTGATAATTCGGCTCTTCGTTCCTCTTGTGGCTTCTTCCCTAATCGAGAGAAGACTAACTTTCTCTGAGGGAGAGATTGAGGATTTGAAAAAGTCCCTAGTCTGGTGGACTGGGGCTATTCCTACCATTCCTAATCAACTCCTCAAATCCTATTTGTTGATTCCGAGGGTTGGACTAAAAGAGTCCCCAGTCTGGAAAGATGGGGTGGTTCTTGAGCTGCTACATCTGAGACCTTCTTAAAATCTCTCCTGATCTTCTGAACTTTAGTCCGGAAATTGGCTGGATGCATCAACCTACATCCACTCAAATCACCCAACTCAAAAGACCTTTGGATTATTTTTGACACTTCTGTCACTTGATGATGTGCACGCTCTAAACGGGAAGCCTACCCGATATTATCATTTTTCTGATGCAAGAGTAATTGGACAACTTGTTCTATGTATGCCTGATTTTGAGAAGAACTAATTGAGGCCTGTTCTTGAGCGAGCTTTTGATTACAAAAAAAGCCAATTGGCTGTGGCCGACCATGGGAAATAACATTACATAAGACCATTTTCAGCGAGATTTTTTGGCTGTAGAGTACAGTGAAATGTAGTGCTCTATGTACACCCCATACCCTGATACGAATACCAGATGGGGAATTGGAAATTAACTGGCGCAATCTTCTTAGTGCTCCAAGGCATGAATGCTGAAGGGCTCTCTGCTGCTTTTCAGCCTTCGGATATCGAGAAACTGAGAGAGATGCCAAGTCAATTTGGCGTTGTAACCCTTATATTATCTTGACATGATTTTCATATTCATCATAAGATAATATTTTCTTTTTCAACTGACAAAGAGTTTTCCATATGTTGAGACAAATATCACGAATTCCATATTCCATCAACATCTCTGGAATGTCATACTGAGAGTTAGCCAGAGGCCAAAACATGACTGTCACTTCACCTTTCGCTAGCTATTTTCTCATATTCAGTACTTCCTCTTTATCATTAAATGAAGATTCTTCTACCTGATTAGATCAGAGTTGGTGCTTCCTTGTTACTTCATCAGATTCAACAAGATTGGTAGAGAATTCACTGATCAAACTAGAAGATGAATGACCAAGGGGTGGTTCAGAGAATGACCTACACCCCAAGCTATCTTCTGATTGAGAAAGTATTTCACCTGCTAGCGGTAAAGCATCAGACATGAATGGATTCACATTTGCAAGTGCCTCAAGATAAGAGGGCTTTCTCATCACTACATTGTACATTGGAGCATTTTCTAGGAAATGTGAATTATTACTACAAATAGGACCTTCACAGCTAAATTCATCATAATGGGGAGGACCACCATGGTGGGTTACAACAAAAGATGAAACATTTTTCTCCTTGGTCTTCTGGCCACACAGAGGGTTCTTGTGACTTTCATCTGAAGATGAAACTTTGAGATTGACTGAATTTTCCTGAAGCAAGACTTCATGAGGAAGTGTCTAATGAAGACCTTTGGAATTAATGTTCCCACTATTGGGAACTGAGAGAGTAGAATCTTGATTTGCAACAGATAATTTTCTAAGTGCATCAAGAACTCTAGCATCGAGTAAGGCCTTATTACAAATTGGCTCTTGATTTCTTGATTGTGCTGGATGGTTCTTCTTCTTAGATGCCTTCCTACTCACTTTAGGAACCACTTGTTGACGAAAGTGGTCATTATGGGTAGGTGTATGTGCCTGCTTAGGATAAATGATCAGGTTAGGCTGATTATCTCCACTAAAATTAGGTGTATGTGACTGACTTGGTTGTCCGTATGACATGGGGGAGTGTACCCCACAACCATCTTGGACTGGAACAGAGGTGTGTGTCTGTTCCGGAGTGATATGTTGATGTGTCAGTCCATTGGTAGGGATAGATTTTAATTTCTTTCTCTGTGATGCTTCTGAAGCTATTATACTATTCTGGCAGGCATCCAGAATATGAGCAAGGATTTGCTTCTTCTCCTTCACCATTGTTAGAATATGTTTGGTGACTTCAGCGGCCTGAACGGGAATATACGTCCATTCCGTGCTTGGAGTAGGTGTGTGTTCCTTCTCCTGTCCTCCTTTTGCTACCAGTGAATTCTGACAGTACTCATGTGTGGGGGCAGAGAGTTGAGTCTGCTCCAAATTTTTCATCGGAGCTTTCCGACTGACTTCTCTGAGTGCTACCAAATGAGACTGTTGGCAGGATTGATTAACATTGACAGGTTTATGTACCTGCTGTGTATTCCTCATCAAGTATGGTTGACGATTCTCCTTCAATACTAGCAGACGAGACTACTGACAGAATTGTTGATTGTAAACAAGTGTATGTTCCTGCTTATTAGTTGTCACCATATTAAATTGGCGACCTTCTTTAGTTGTAGTTAGATGAGACTGCTGACTAGCTGATGAGTTATAAATAGGTGTATATTCCTGACTATAATACTCCACTGGAATTGCCTGGTGGGATTGGCGTGTTGCTGCCAGATGAGTCTGCTGGGCAGTAACATCAGGACGGACGGGTGTGTATGCCCGCTCGTTATTTGCCATCAAGTTGGTTTGATGGACTTCTCCAAAAATGGAAGAGATAAGAACCTTCTCACTGTTGACCAGTCGTCGCCTCTGGTGGTTCATCTTGCCTGCTCGGGTTCGAGGAACCTGAGCCGAATGCCTGGATATGACACCCTCATCATGTTGAGGGCACACTACCGCATGAGTCTGGCGATGATTATTGATGGGATCCCTCAGGAAGGACTCCTGTTTCCTTGAATTAAGGCCTTGAGTAACCTTCTCATTCACCTCCCCAGAATATGGGAGGGACTGGTGATTGCGTTCCGGGGATAACGACCCGAAACGGTTGGAAACTATGGTTGAAACCACCTGCTTCTTGATCGCTGGTCGTCGCTGTTCGGATAACCAGGGTGAATTATTGACTTGGAGGGCTTGTCGAGCGGCCTCCAGAGTCGGAATGGTACTATGTTGATGGTATTCCTTAACCAGTGTATTTGATACCCAGCGTTGAAGATGTTTAGTAGGTGATTTCGTCCTCAGAGTGAACGACGATCCAACAGGAGTAGCAGCAGAGGCATTCACAGCAGAGGTATTCACAGGTGTGAACTTTAGAGAAGCCATTACTATAATGCAGAAGATATTGAAAACGAGTGCCTGTTTGATATAACATACATAATCAAGATAAGTTCGGCCACTACATCTTTTGGATGAGCACATATGTTATTGATTTCTTTGTTGGCCCTCTCATTGAGTTTAAATAGGGTCCTAACAAATAAGTAAAACATCATTTTAACTTGGTTAAGGATTCACGTCGGGTTCACCATTTTTGTTTCCCTCTGGAAATGGGGATGACCTTGTTGGTTTAAGGTTCAAACATTCCAATCAGTTTCTAATGGGTTTGTTTGTAGAACAGGAAACATCCAATGATTCTATATCCATTTGGACCTACTTTCCAAAGGTAGGTGCTCATTAGTTATGGACCGATGAGGCTTAAGAATTTGCATTAGTCGAGAGTATGGGAGGTCGGACTCATCACACCTTTTTTAGGGTAATTATTGTCTACTCCGGGGCTCTCTTTATAGATTTAATTTATGTTCATGAATCCTTATTAAATTACCAAGTATGAAAATGAGATTTCCTTTAGATCTGACAATCAATGATTGATATGTAGGAGATTTAGAGAATCTTTTATATGTATTCGAGGTTCTTCATCGATAGAAAATAATCTATATTTTTTAGAGATTCTTAGTCAATGGTATCCTTCAACACATTATATAGAAATCTCTTGGTCATTATGATAACCATACTGGTTTTAAATCCAGTCAGTGGGGAACTTGAAGTTTATTGTCATTCAGAAGGACATAGATTAATTCAGAGTTGGGATCGTACCCGCAGATGGGCTACCTACGTATCCTTGTTTAGAGAAGGAATCAGAACCCACATAGTTCGAGTAAGGGAGTATGATGTTTATGCATGATTGATGGCTCAAAGAAAGATGTCATAATTACTTTTACACTCTAAGCTCACGTGAGTCATGCTACGTGTGAGAAATAAGAGGTATTGGTAAAACCAGACGATTGTGCCACGAAAGATGCAATCATAAGAAATGTTGTGGGGCTTATGTATGAATGACTTCCTAGATAGATGAATATTAGGATTTACTTTAGGGAAGAAACCCGGGAACAAGGTTCATAAAGGTATATGTGCTTTATGGATATTTGGATACTTAACTTAGGGCTTACTCCTGAGAAGGATGCCCAAATTAGAAGGGACTTATGATTGAGCTTACTCCTAAGAAGGAAGCCCAAATCAAAAGTAAATTAAGACTGATTAAGAGAAATTATGAATGGGGCTTATTCCTGAGAAGGAGGCCCAGGTTAAGGGATTTGAGAACTGGGGCTTATTTCTGAGAAGGAGGCCTAGGTTTAGGGAATTTGGAATTTGGGGCTTACTCCTAAGGAGGATTCACATATTTGGAAACTTGGGGCTTACTCCTGAAGAGGAGGCCCAAAATTAAGGGAATTTGAAGACTGGGGCTTACTCTTGAAAAGGAGGACCGGGTTAGGGGACTTGGGGCTTACTCCTGAGGAGGATGCCCATATTTAAATATCTTGGACTGGGGCTTACTACTTAAAAGGAGGACTAGGTTAAAGATCCTATCATCTTTAAAGTATGAGGTTGAATAAATGAAATCTCTAACCTTAGTGACATAAATATATGTAAATCACTAGGTTTTGAAAGATGTTCCACAGAATTCCTTTCAAATAAGGAATCCAACCAAGAAATCATGCCATAAATGGCTTTGAAGAGGGTTCTGAAGGCTAAATCTTGAAGAGGAGAGGTGGATTTGAATAAAAGAGGTGAATAGGCAGGAGAGGCACCCAAAAAGAAGTAGGCACGCAGGTCCTGCGTGGGCGCACAGGTCCTGCGTGGGCGCGCAGGTCCTGGTCACGTGGGTATACCTGCGCGACACATAGGTACCTACGCGACGGTCCACCCATAGGGTAATACTTGGGAGAGGCTTGGATCAAGCCCTTAGTATTATCTCTAGGGGCTTCCAAAAGATTGGTGTGCAGGTTCTGGTGAAGGGATAAGGCGGCGCACAGGTGTGTCCATTTCCCTTAAGGGTTAAACACCTAGGCGCGCAAGTGTTGGTGAATTTCAACACTTAGGCCCTGTTTCCCCTGTTTAAATCTTCCATTCTAGGTAAGAAATTACCTTAGAAGTGTTCGGAAGACTTCCAGAAGAGACTAAGGCGCCGGGAGGTTAAATTTGGCTTTTAGAATTTTTCGTCCTCAAAATGGGGGGCCCACAAGGGGTATTTATAGGCTGCTGAAGTCCCCGGGCGAAAATCAAATATGGCGCGTAGGTCACCTACGTGCCCATATGTGGCGCGCAGGTACTCTGTGTGACAATCTTGGAACCTGCGCGACCCATGCTGAAGCAAATCCTTGTTCATGCCTTAGTCAATTTTTGATGTTTCTTCAAAGGATGAATCAATTTATGTTTAAGGTATTCCCTTTTTCAGTCATTTAGACTCTGTGACGGAAAGGAGCATCAACAAGGAGATCCTCCCTTCTTCCCCAAGCCTCTTTCCTCCTTCAAGGGAGATTCCAAGTGGATTTATTCAATTTTGGGGTGTTTTTCAAGGTATTTCCTTCTCTTCCTCCATTGCCTTCTTCTTTATTTTTCTCTTGATTTCCTCTTTTCCCTTGGTTTTTTTGATCTAGGGTTTATATTTCCTTGGGTTTAAATTAAGGGTTTTTTCTTGTTAAGGTTCCTTGTGGGTGTTCTTGCTTCTTTGGACCTTCATGGAGGTGTTCTGACTTGCCGTTATCAAAGTGTTGTGAGTTTGAGATAGGTTTTCCTTTGCACCCGCCCTTTAATTTGAAGAAACATAGATTGATTTCCTTTTGCATCATGTTTTTGGACCAATTAGTGATATGAAAATTTTATAATGATTATTTTATATGAAATGTGGTGATTTTATCATTTTATTAGATTGTATGAAATTGTTTTACTAATCATTGCACTCCATATGGTTTCCAAAATGCCCATTTGACTTCTATAAGTGGTTTGAAGTTCCTAAAGTATTGTTTTGGCTTTGTAAATGTGTTTTGGTCTCTAAATGGTGATTCAAGTTTCTCAAATGGATTCCGGGGTTGGATTTATAAAATGGTATGTTTGATCCCTTTGGAAGTGGTTTGTCATTCAAAGGTTTCTTGATGCCTGGTTGGCACTTTGAAGTTAGTTTTCTCTTGAAAACTCTCATTGGGATGTATCCCTTACCGTGTTGGTTGCTAAAGGGAATGGAAGATCCTTGGTGTGAGGCTCCCTTCATGTGCAATTGGTTAAAAGGAAATGGAACTATTCCTTAGGGCGATTCAGGGGTAATGCTTGGTTGTGCGGTCCATGTGATGGCTTGTGATTATCATGTATATGTGGTTGGTTGTTTGGAATTGCCTGACTCATTGCCACTTAGATATGATATGAAAACCTAACATAGCTATCGGATTGTCTGAAAATGTTTCCTGAACTAGTTTATAATTACACTTTGGCTAGTTGATCTTAGTATGAACCTTGATCTGCTTTTAGATTATTCCCATTGGTTAGGCCAGGTAGGGTATGACTAAGCGTTCAGGCTGGGTGATGACATTGGGTGAGGCATGCCGATAGAATGAATCGGGTTATAGTATGTTCTAGATTATTTTCTGAACTCCTAGGTATTCTCATGTTCCCTGACACTTATTTATTTAGAACAAATAAATTTGATGCCTTGTTTGGTTTGGTTACTCAAGCATTCTATTTTTCCATTGTCCATGTGTGATTGTTTCTTCTATTTCTTTTACAATATTTTTTTCTTTTTAAATCAAAACACCATTCTTCTTACTCTCCTTTTCTTTATTTAAAATGCTAAAGCCTTCCTCTTTTGGAAAGAGAATTTTTAAAAATGAGAAGGTAAATAGACCATGATTTGTTTTTCTAAAATGAAATGTGTAAAAAACTATGTTGTATATATTGTATTTCAAACCTAAAATTGGTGAATATTTTTTTAAAGGAAATGTATTGAGAATAGATTATTTGGGTATGCCTTCTAAGTTTTAATACTCACACTCACACTTATACTTTATTCTTGTTTTTAGTCTTAGGTTTATGATTAGACACTAAATTAGGCTAATATTCATTGTTAATATATATAATATTCATGTTCTTTATTCTTCATAAACAACATTTTAGTGCATTTTACACTTTGAACATCATTTCACATTATGATTGTAATACCTTCTTAAAATGCACTATTATGTGGTATATTTTTGAACATCATTTAAAGTACCCAATGATTCATCTGATTATACATATTTTAATTTGATATTTTTGTAAATTTATCTACACTTCAATACGAACATTTTTGATTCAGGGATCAATGGAGAATTCATGGAAAAAGATGGGGATATTTTGTGATGAAAGGAAACAATTCTGGAAAAGTCATATTGGAAACCATACCACTGATGAGATTGTGGGGCCCAACATACAGACCCAATGAATCCCAAATTTAGTGTGATTCTAGAAGACATGTAGAGGAACAAATAACTCTGAAGTATCCAATGCTAATTCGGCCTCCATGGTGTCCATTTAGGCGGACCAAGTTAGAGATAAAATTCTGGTCCAGATTCCGCGGCTCAGAAAAACAGACCACTAATCTGATCATATATCCAAATATACAACTCCAAATGGGCCCAAATTTTATAGGAGGTTAGGAGACAGTTGATGATACATTGTATTATTCTATGTCCCACTCTGATTCGGCCATCTAGAAGGTCATCCAAGCACGTCTGTTCGGTGGAAGCAAGATGGATACCACCTCGGGTCAAGGGTGGAAAAGTCTCATCTCCCTTACTTTCCACCACCCTAGGCCTACCATAATCAAGTGGGATATTTTGTACTGTTGGAGGATCTACCCAAGGCTCCCAAAATTCCTATTTAAGGCAGTGGTGTTGAAGGATTTTTTAATATTTGGTGCTTTGTTCAATTGTAATGTTATGCTGCAATTTTGTTGTCTCAAATTTGTCTTTCACATGTAAGTTGTTGAATTCACTTTAGTTTCTTAATAAAAGTTCTTCTTATACTCTTATTATGTTGTTCTTCATATCAATTTGATATCGTTGGATCAAGGTGTGAATTTATTCACACCAAACCTTGTGAAATTATTCACACAACGGTGGAGTGATCATTTATTTTTGTTGTTTTCTTTACTTCTCCATTTCCTCCCTCATGAGTCTACTTTCCGCTTCCATTGAAACCATGGGATGAATGGAGGGCTAATCCACTTATGGTTTGATCCAAGGGAGTAGAAATGGGCTGGATTGGATGTTATTTATCACCCCATTAATGTATAATCACTTCTTTAATTTAGATTTTTATTTGATGATTTTTAAACTTCATTGTCCTTGTTGAATTTAAGGCCACACACTTCAAGTGATAATACGAACCTTTACCTTGAAGTGATCAAAACTTTGATCCTTAAAGTGTATAGGTGATTAGTATTAAAGGGTGTAGGCATAAAACCAGTAAGTGATGATGTTTTTTTATCTCCTTAAATGAACCCATCTCAAATATAAGAAATTGAAATCATTAAAAAGGAAATACGTCCAATCCACCCCGAGAGATAACCTAGGATCAACTCATTCTTTTAAATTGAATAAACTTAAGTCTCTTAGAGTTCCTTTAAACCCATATAAAATCAACCCAAGTTGTCCACTTCATAGCCAAAAACATTCCATAGAATGTACGTGTCTATAGGTTACTTCTTAGGTCTCTGAGGATTCGACAACCCAAGCTAAACTACAAGGACCATCTTACCTTCTTCTCTTGGGTAAATTTGAGCATGAATCAGTGTAAGTTCCAGATTGGTCTCGATCATCATGGGTGATGTTGGGTTTTGAGATCAGAAAGTGACCCACAGGTTCATGCTGAGATGTAGTGGTTGTCAGGTTGAGGGTAGACTCAGGTTGGTTTGTGACATATATTCAATGCTAATGATATATGAATCAAATATCTTATACCAATACCTTGATGCCTGCTTGAGACCGTATAAAAATTTGTTCTACCTACAAACCAATTTATCTTTGTCTTTTTCTGCAAAATCTTCTGGTTGGAGCATATAGATTTCTTTATCAAGATCACCATGGAGAAAAGTTGTCTTCACATTTAGTTTCCCTATATGAAAACTGCATGTAGCACACATTGCCAAAAATACCTGAATAGTCATCTTAGTGACATAATATAAGTGTCATACTGGTGCTCTTTTCTACTAATTTGACCATCATGGTTTATAATCAACCTGTACTTGGTCATCGTGCTCTGGTAATGCCTTAAAGGAAATTGGTTATTCCTTTGATTTTTACTCCACCTCAATTGTTGTTGTTTCTGTATTCTATTTATTCACATCTCAATAAATTGTCATTTTCACCTTTTATTCTGTAAAAAAGACATCTCTGTTGAGGATAAGTTTGTGAGCAGCGTGGTCCCACAAATGATACCCCTCACACCATCCGTGTATCCTAAGAAGATATATTTTTTGGATCTCGAATCCAACTTTGATATTTCCTGGTCATTAAATAGTGTATATAGAGGACTTCCAAAAGTATGTAACCGAGAATACTCAGTGAGTTTATCATTTCACATCTCCATCAGTCTCTTCAAATCAATCATCATTGAAGGAGATGAGTTGATCACAAAATGTGTGGTATTCACTGCTTTTTCCCAAAATGTTTGGGTAATTCCCGCAGTCTTTAAAATATCTCTTGTTCTATCCAATATGGTTTTGTTCATCCGCTCTGACACTCCATCTCATTTTTCCCAGGGATATACCTGGTTCTTTCCAAACTTCAGAATGGATCGACTCTAAGATCACTTTTCTTCTTACTGTTGATGTCCTAAACTTTAACCTGTGTTGCTTAAAACACAATGCTCACAAAATGGAATGGATACCTTTTCAAATCTAGAAAAATTCTGGTCATCAAGAATATTCAGGCCTCCTTCGGACATATGACCATGTGACACCCACCGTGTCACTATAGTGTTAATTAATTAAATTAATTTTATGGTTTTGTGAGTTCTTGAGAGTTTTTGGTGGAAATTTTAATTTTTTTAGGGTGTAGTAGTTGCGCACAGTTAGGAGTAATCATGCACTGACTGTGAAGAAGAACTTGGATCAAAAGCTCATATCGTCTGCTTTTCTCTCTATGAATTATAAGAGGAGAGAGAAACTCTCAACCATTGTGCAATGAATAGTTCTCCGCATGAGAGTCTCCTCCTTTTATAGCTCGGTTTTAAAATACTCGAAAATGGCTTCTCGACCCTGGATGTTTATTACCCACTAAATAAGCTATAAGCGACATCTTATGATTGCTTTACTAAGTTATAAATATCATTTATATTTTTATCGCTTATGGTATAATAAAATATATTACGTGTTAAAAGAGACCCATTAAAACAATTCGTCATTCCCGCAAATATTAAACAAACTTTGAATATTAAAATAATATTTATTCGTTAAATATTTTCCATGTATTTACTTTAATACTTTTAAATACATTTAGTAAATAAATTTAATACCAATTATTTTAAACTTGAATAATATGAATTTATTATTCTTTGGCGATCGTACATTTTCGGTCATCTCCCGGACCCTTTGGTGGGGCCCATCATGCCCTATACTCCTATTCATTAGAATAGGGTAAACTTTTGAATATGCTAAGTGTGTAACCCTCTAGGCTCTTATCTCGTTAGTAGTGAATACTATTCATAGACCAGGAGTGGAGTCTACCAACCCGTCAAGGCCCTTAAAGAGATAATTCATAGTTATAGAAACAACAACCTTTCCTACGAACATACGTCGTGTAATATAATCTCTTTATCTCACAATACCTCATAAAGTAAGATGCACATTTCGTGTCATAATCTTTTATTGATTTATTATTCATTGAACTTCCTAAATGGACTTACCTTCTTCTACCATGACCATAAATTTAGTGATGATACTACCATCATGATCAACTAGATTCGAGATCACTTTCTTTTGGAAGCGAAAAATTATATTTTGATTATTCAATCAATGTCATACCACCAATGATGCACCCAATGTAGGATACCCCTCTATGACAATAATGCCATATTTTTTTCCTTCCATTGAAGTACGCAATCAAATAGTATACATTGATAATAATCTCAGTTCAGGATACAATTACACATGTTCGTAGATAGGAACTACTAACGACACTTGAAACATGTGGTGTTCCTTTTATTGGGTTAGTCCCCATGATCTCATCTATTATATATTACCAAGTGCGAACTTCATGATAAGAAGTCTCAATGCTTATGGACCACCAACACCTGATAGGAAAACATTATCTATGTCCAGTCTGAATGATGTATCTAGACCATAAGACATTTGTTTAAGATTAATGTCACAGTATCTCAAAGTTGTTCTCATTATAGTATGAGAACTGTTTTAATCTTTTGATACGACAAATAATCCATGAACATTATCATGTAAATAGTGTATGCTGAAATATCAATGCTATTATGTTAAGTGTACATCATGCATAACATACTGTATACATGATATGATAATCGAAAATTACTATTCAAGCTGGGTCTAGAGAACCCACTATTACAACAGTCCTACAACCAACTTGCTAACTATCATTGTTAGCTCTCACGTGATAAGATCACGATTTTTCAGAGTTATGACTTTAGTTGTTGGGTCTGCCACGTCTCCACTATGTGGATACTCTGCTATTTGCATCTTCATATTCTTGAGTAAATCACCTCAAGATATGATATCTCCAAGTATATTCCTTTTTTCCATCATAAAAAACTTTACAACTTGGCTAGTACCAGTTGTAGGATTATCATAATCTATATTATGATAAAACTTTAGGTGTGATTCCAAGAATTGGGAAAAATCATTGCATATTATACACTGCTTCTTCAATTGCATCAGAAGCTAAAACACACTCAGTATTTATAGATATGACTACTATTGACTTGAATGTGTTTCTTTTGATTATTACCTTAGTCACACTACGATATTAGATCATATTGATCTAAAGGAAGACTAGTTTGTATCCCCTCAAAACCTGTGTCCCTTCCTCTCCAAGTACTAGATACATATCATTTATACTTCCTCAAGTACAATTGGATAGTTCTGACTGATTCCAATAGAGTTCTCTTAGATTATACAGATATTTTCCCACCATAAATTATATATTGACAATATCACTTCTTGTACATATCATGTCATATGTGATTGACCCATTATAGAAGCGTATGGAATTGAACTTATCACATTAATCTCCTCTCATGTTTCACACATGTATTCTTGGAGATATTTATGCCATGTGACATTGGTAACAATTATCTCTAGAACTATTCAAACTTGTATTTTATCAATACCTTGTTAGTATATGTATCATTGACTAGGTCTAAGAAACCGTTAGATCTACCTCTATAGACTCCGTTCCCTAGAACTTTGATTACTGATTTAAGTCAATCTCTGAAGAGTTACTTTCATTCTAACCTTAACTAATTGTAAAACCAATAGATATTTTCTATATGTTAATAAACCTATTTTTCTTGGAAAACTGTGGTGCTCTGATAAAACACTTGTAGACACATGAAAAAAATTCATTCCAAATGAATACTATATTATCTCGTTGCTTCAATCCAAAATTGGATTTCAGTAACTTTCACCCATTATTGGAATTCTATGGTGTTACCAACCCTTTATAGTGGTGTCCAAGATTAGTGGTCTTGACATCCAATACCTTATACAATGATCATATAAAGTATCTATGATCTCATGAAATAATTCAGATACCCTGGTACCCTAATACCCAAACCGACTTGGACATGGACCGAAGGGCGTTCCCGATCCCCACGGGTTGGCGACTAATACCTGACATCATACAAGATAAAATAGGGAACTAAATTTCCACAAAAATAGCAGAAGATAAAATATACAAGTCAGTATGCTCAACACTCCAAAGGGAAACAGTATCAAAAACTAAACATGATAAACAAAACCCAAAGAAGTATATGATTAAAGTACTCAACAGAAAGACAACATATCAAAGTAAACATCACTCCAATCCCAAAAAATCAATACCATCTACCTCCTCCAAGATGCACTTTATCTTTGATTGGACCTAGAAAAAGGAATCTACAAATGCACGAAGACAAAGGTATGAAGTGAGCTATAAATCCCAATAGGGTCTCACCAAGTGTTCCATAAAAAGGTGCCATAGTAATAAATCAAATCATGATATCAATTTAAATAAAATAGGGCATGAAATTATAAATCATTTGCACATTTAAAACAAAACATGATTCTTCTCAAAGGATGAAAAATATTTCAAACACGGCTTAAATAAACATATTATATAAAATAGTTTATATAAATCAATTATCATGAAGAAAATAGTTCTATAATCAATGAAATATATAATCAAAACAATCACAAATAGCACCATGGTCATTTTCCCTATGGTACGGTAGTTTCTAGTTATAGGATCCTCACACGTCTCATATCAGTGATCACAACAATATGTGTACACACATCCCTCAGGCTCAAGCTGAATATGACTCATAAACATTCCATCGGGGATAAGATTTGTCAAACTAGGTTTTTGTTAGAGTTATCATCATCAATAAATTTCTATAGAATTATCATCCTAGAATTTTTATCTCAAATAACCCACTAACTACCCAAAATCGCATGTGTTCAATCAATCAATCAATAATGGGAAAATCATCTCATTTCAAATCAATCATCATTTACAATATAATTGCCTAGTTTCTAGTTTCAATATGTTGAATCATTTTCAAAATCAAAACATGGGTTTTTTCATCATTTAATGCTTTTTCAATATAAAACCAATTATAGGTTTTCATCATTTCAATTTAATCCATTTTTTCTCAAAAAAATTCCCAAGTCAATTCCATCAATTCCAAAATATGCCCCAAATCCTAATTCTATTAGAATTGGGGATTTTCTCCAAAATCCATTCCATTTCAAATTCCAATTCCAAATAATATAAATTGGGGTTCTATAAATCAATTGAAAGAAATTTCAAAAAATCAATCAAATCAAGGTATCAATTATATGATCAATCACAATCAGAACCACCTACCTTTAATTAAAGGATCACAAATCAATAAACGACACCCGCAATGGGATTTTTCAATGAAGAACAAAAGTGTCTAAGATCTAGAAATCAAACCTTGAATCAATATTAAATTAAATGGAGTTTAGATCTATTAACAAAACAATTATTTGACACTTTCTAAGGAGGATAAACAGAGATATCGGAATAAGACACATAAGAGGAGATTCAATTCCCCAGAGGAGATCGAACAAGATACACCACGCTTCGATTCACCAAGAGAAGGGTTTGAAACCCTGGGGTATGTACAATGTTGAAATCAAAAGACTATAAATACTCCACCCAATGACTCTGAAATAGATTCAAATCTTTTTGGGAGAATCTATAACTTAGAATCTTGTGCTCAGAATACATGATAAACCTTTCTCTGAAAAGGTAGTGCCACCAATTCTTAAGTGCATGTGTCACGACTACGAGTTCAAGGTCATGAGTCGGATAATTCTTCTCATGTAACCTAAGCTACCGAGAGCCATAGGCTACCACATGATCACCTTTCATAAGAACACAACCCAAACCCAAGCCCGATGCATCACAAAAGACCACATAGCCCCGTCCGACCTTTGGAAGAGTCAACACCATCGCATAAGTTAAAATACATTTCAACTTAACGAAATAACACTAACATTTATCATCCCAAGAAAACTTCACCCCTTTTGAGTGAGATCGGTCATCAGAGAAGCCAACTTTGAGAAATCATTTACAAACCGACAATAATACCTTGTTAAACCCAAGAAGCTCAGAATCTTGAAAACATTATGTGGCTGATCCTATGTCTTAACAACTTTCACCTTCTTAGGATCAATTGTGATACCATGTTCTGATACCACATGTCCCAAGAACATCACTTCCCAAATTCAAAAATCACATTTTGATAGCTTGACATAAAGTTTACAATTTCTCCATAAATCCAGGACTGCTCTTAGATGACGCACGTGATCCTCCTTGGATCTAGAGTAAATCAAGATGTCATCTAAAAAGACCACCACAAACATATCAAGATACTCATGGAAGATCCTATTCATAAAATCCATAAAGATTGTATAAACATTGGTTAGACTAAATAGAATGAAAAGATACTCATAATGACCATACCTACTCCAGAAGGCGGTGTACTAAATGCCAGATTCTTTTATTCTCAAATGGTGATAACTAGATCAAAGATCAATCTTTAAGAACCACTTATCTCTTTTCAATTGTTTAAAACAAGACATATATCTTAGAAAACAAATACTTTTTCTTTACTGTAACTCAGTTGAGTTTTCGGAAATAAACACATAGGAAAAGTGTCCCATCATGTCTCTTAGAAAAGAGAATAGGTATCGCCCAAGGTGACACACTTGGGCGTATAAATACTTATCTTAAAGAGATCATCCAATCTAGTCTTCAACTCTTTAATCTCAAATGGTTCCATGCGATAAGAAGTAATAGACATTGGTTGAGTACCATACACTAAACCACTAAAAAAAACCCACCTCTCTTACAGGTGGAAAACTAGATAAATCAGAAGGAAACACATCGGGAAACTCGATGACAACTAGATATAAATCTTCACTCAAAGATTCCTTCTACATATCAAAAGATAAAACTGATATTACTTTTCCCAACTCTAGATGATAAGGTTCGGCTCTACTCGACCCTAGGTCCCATTCCACCTGAAAGATACGACACACCCCATCAGGTGCGATAAAAGAGACCCATCAAAGATAGTAGTCATTTCAGGACTTATTAGTAATGGGATAATCTATCCTAAGAATGAAATCAATAGATTTCATGTTGAGAACTAGAAAATCTCATGTAAGCTCGATATATGTTAAATAGAAGACACAAGTAGGACAACTAAGACCTTGCACTTTCTTCGTTCTGAGGGGTGTAGTAATATCCATCACATAAGAAAAAAGCTATGTAGGATGATTTAGTAGGTTCACAATACGAGTCGATATAAATGAATGAGCTGCATCAGTATTAAATAAAGAAGTCACTAAATATGAAGCTATAGTGATGGTATCCCTCACAGTCATTGGATCTGTATTAGCTTCCTTTGTAGACTCTTTCACTACGTAAAGAAGCTTCATTCCGGATGCCTATGGCTGAGCCCCTTTTTTTGTGAAGCATCTGATTGCACCACAGTACTTTTTGGTGATGATGATCCCCTACCACTTCATGGAGTAGAAAAGATATAATAGAACTTCTGTAAGTGACCTGAGCACCTGTAAGATGTACATATCTTGGGTGTCTTAGTTCAAACCCGTTTTGAATGACCAGAATTTCCACACTAGAAGCAAGTCAAATGGCCTCTACTAGACACTACATGAGGTCTAGAAGATCCCTACTATCGAGAACCCACACAAGGTTTATCATGCTTCCTCTTTCCCTTGAAGGAACTCACATAACTACCACTGGAAGAAAAAGGAACTCCCATTAACCCTTCCTTACCAGCCAAGTCAAGCTCAACCATCATCGCCCTATCCATCATGCCGACATAAAAAGCGATCTTCGGTAAGAAAAACTGAAAATGAATGTTGGGTTGAAGAACCATCTCAAACCTTTGAGTCTTCATCTGCTCATTCGAAACCATATCAAGTTCAAACTACAAAGCGGTTCGTATACTCCATCATGGTCCTGTCAGCCTGCTCGAGTTTGAAAAACTCCATAGCCTTATCCAGCACCATAAACCCTGGATAGAACTGATTAGTGAAAATAACTTTAAATTCCTTCTACTTTGAACCCTCATGCTTCTTCTACATCACCATCGAGTCCCACCATCTCATGCAAGGCCTTTCTAGCTTGAAGGTGGCACATTGCACCTTAATTGAATCAGACATTTTGAAGAAATAAAATATAAGCTCTATATTTCTCAATCAATCCTCAACCTCTTGATGATCATTAGAGCCCTAAAATGATAGTGGCTTCTAGAGAAGGTACTCCTGAGCACGATTATGAGATTCATCACTCTGAGGTTCCATAGTTGGAGCTTGAACGAGGATGGGTTCCAGTGCCTGTCCTAGACCTTGGAAAACTTACACAATAATCACAATAAGGTTCTGGTTCACGGGAGGATCCTCTTACTGTGGTTCACTAGAAGCTTCCTCCTGGGGCCTATTCACACGTTTTCTCGAAGGCACGATGCTACACAGCATTAGAAAACAACATTGAAGGCATTAGAAAATTATTCAGATCAACAAATCAAACAAGAGCAATGGGAAAATTAACCCTCTCAAATAAGATAACAAAATTTGGATTTCAATTTATCCAAATAAAAAGTAGGGAAAATAATAGAATTAGATCAAATTATTTCTCAAGACACCTTTCCCAAACTACCCATGGTGACTTGAGGCTCATTACGATGAGAGATGTTTAGACACTCACTTGTAACTACCTCATAAGTCCTGACAATATATCTCTAACTGCATGCTGACATCAAGAAAAGTTGCTTAGCCTTTAATACCTCTTGGTCACGAATTATCCTGGATACCTTGGTACCCTTATACCTGAGCCAACTCTAACATGGCTAGAAGGACATTCCCGATCCCCACAAGTTGGTGACTATCATTTGACATCATACAAAATAAACTAGGGAACAAATTTACCACAAAAACAACAGAAGATAAAAGATACAAGTTAGTATGCTCAACACTCTAAAGGGAAAAGTACCAAAAACCAAATAGGTAAAACAAAACCCAAAGAAGTACATCATCAAAGTACTCAGCAGAAATACAAAATCCTAATGGAAGCATTATTTAAATCCCAAAGGATCAATAACATCCACCTCATCCAAGAGACACTTTCCCTTTGCTTGGACATGCCAGAGGGAAATCTACAAACGCCCGAAGGAAAAAGTAGGGTACGAGATATAAAACCCAATAGGGTCTTACCAAGTGCTCCATAAAAAGATTTAACAATAATAAATAAAATCATTCTTTAAATTTAAATAAAATAAGGAATGAAATAATAAATCATTTGCATATTTAAAACAAAACATGCTTCTTCTCAAAGGATGAAAAACATTTCAAACATGACTTAAATATTTTTTTTTATATAAAACAGTTTATATAAATCAATTGGCATGAATAAAATAGTTCTATAATCAATGAAATATATAATCAAAATAATCACAACAAGAACTATGATAATCTTCCCCACGATACAATAATTTCTAGTTACATGATCCTCACATGTTTCATATCAGTGATCATGACAATATGTGTACACACATCCCTCAAGATCAGGTCGAATAGGACTCATCAACACCCCATCGAGGATAAGATCTACCGAAATAGGTTTTTGTTCGAGTTATCATCATTAATCCATTCCTAGAAAATTATCATTCTAGCATGTTTGTCCTAAATAACACACAAACTACCTAGAATTTCATGTTCTCAATTAATCAATCAACAATCGAAAAATCATCTCATTTCAAATTAATCACCATTTACAATAAAATTTCCCAATTTCCAATTTCAATATTCCAAATTAATTTCAAAACCAAAACATGGTGGTTTCACCATTTCATGTCTCTCAATATAAATCCAAACATAGGTTTTTATCATTTCAATTTAATCCATTTTTCTCAAAAATTATTCTCAAATAAATTCATCAATTCCATCAATTTCAAAATATGTCCTAAATCCCAATTCCATTGGAATTGGGGTTACCCCCCTAAAAATTCATGCCATTTCAAATTCCAATTCCAAATCATATAAAATTGGGTTTTCATAAATCAATTGAAATAAATTTTAAACAATCAAGCTAACCAGGGTATCAATTATATGAATAATCTCAAATGAAACCACCTACCTTTAATCAAAAGATCACAAATCAACAATCTACACTCGTAGAGGGATTTTCCAACAAAGAATAAAGGTGAAAAAGATCTAGAAATCAAACCTAGAATCAGGATTTAATTAAATAGAGTTTAGATCCATCAACAACATGACGATCTAACACTTTATAATTAAAGAAAGAGAAATCAAAAGAAGACACATGAGAGGAGATTCAGTTACCGAAGGAGATCAAACAAGATCCATCACTCTTTGATCCACCAAGAGAAGGGTTTGGAGGGTCCAGAATCACCCATAGAGAGCTTTCTTATCCAAGGAATCTGAGTTAGGTCAAATGGGGGTTGAGGAGGGGTTTAACCAGGGAGTTTGGGAATTAAAAAAAAACTGGAATAAAAAATCCCCGCATACACGGTTAAGATGGGCAGGGCCACACAGTTAGACAAATCGTGCGCCCTAACTACACAACCCTACATCGAGGTGCATAGTTTCTACTAGGTGGGTATATGGTTGTCAAATCGTGCACCAACCGTGAAAACCCCCACTATCCAGGGTTACACAGTTTGCACTGGGGTGACACACGGTTTGGGAAAACCGTGCACCAACTGTACACAACCTAAAGGTCCTCCAAAATTTTCCAATTTCTACCCAAAGTGGCCCTAAACAAGACCCAACTAAAAGGAGATCAAACTAGGGTCAAGGAGTACCTGGAAACAAGTAACAGGATGTTACATATAACAAGTATAAAATTATAATGGATTTAGGCACAATACTTGGTATAACCAATCGAGCCTTATTGGTACCACACTTGCACCACCCATGCATAATTTCTCTTGAATATTGCAGTAGTATCAAGATTTGAAACATTCAAAAACTAAGCACCTTTACTTTGATTCATGGAATCCATTTTTGAATTTCAATAAACTTATCAATCATAACTAACTTCCATATAGTGCTTGTAGGATTCATTATTCTTAATGAATGAAGCATCACCTGCTATGGTAAATGTAAAACAACCACTTTGGTTTTAACCTTCCTACGCAGTATGTGTCTTTGGAGCATTTCCTTTCCATAAAATCTTATGGAAGTTGGTCCTATGCCAACCAATTGTGAATCTTAGGTATTGACTAAATCCAAGTCAATCTTGCTCTCACTATCTCAAATAGATATGTGCACCCTTTTATATAAATATATTATATTACTTGACTATCAGTTTTTTATCTCAGGTTTCTAAATAGTATCCTTAGAAACCTTTTAGAACAATTAATTTAGATGCACATTATGTTTTTCTTGATGAAAGTTTGTTTATCCCTGACAAACACTATGCATATAAACACATGTTCTTATGAAATAATGAGTTTATATAATAATATAACTCATATGATATTCATTTGTCATTATAGTTTACATATGGTTAATGGATAATGTTATTTGTGAATCATGTCTTAAAAATAATGGAAGTTTCTACAAAGAAAATAAATCTTAACATTGATGCTCCGTATACTTAAATCATAACTCTAATGTGTATAAATAAATTTGAATTTAGTAATGACTCCATGCTGCATTTTAATGATCAATGTTTTCATGTACAAATCATCATCGATCCTCCTTACTAACATTATAACTTCAATGTGTATAAGGAAATGTGCATTTATGAATTACTCCATACCATATCTTAATGATCGATGAATGCTTGGTCAAGATATTCTTTGACACATTGACTTGAAACAACTCTTATCTTCTAACCATGCATATATAATACTTCACTTTTAAATTCCTTATAACTCTTAAAGGTGTCTCATGAATTTACCTCTAGCTTAACATTGGAATAGTTCACACTCTCTAGTTGAACAAATTTTGAATGTTTTGTGTCTTACCTTTATTTCTAATGGATTATTTGTACAAAACTAAATAAGTAAAGGTGTTAATAATATCTAAGGTCTTTAAATACAAAGTACATAAAACCATACTGGGTATATCCTTGAAAAATATTTAGTTTTTACTAGAAATATATTTATCTTGCCGCAACTGGGTGTAACGTATTATTAAATTTTATATTCATAAAGTATTGCCAATGATTCAAGCATTAATAAACTATTAGTTGAGTATTAGATACCATAAACAACATTAATTCCAAAATATAATAATATCTCCTTGTATCCAATGGATACATGGGATATATTTTTTGGTTATACTCAATAAAAGTTCTACTAGAATCATTAATCTTAGCAATTATAAGTAGTGTACTTCTCACCGTTGATTTAGGCATCACCCTTTCTCAACCATTTGGAGAATTCACCTTAATTATTGTAACATTTCTTTTCTTACTTGGTTACTATATTTAAATACACATATGTGATAGAAATATCATATTTAATACCCAAGAAGTATGACATTACATAAAATGATGAATATGTACTAAGTGGAAGCATCCACTTGATTCTACTTAAATATATTGCATTTTAATCTTCTATAGACTTATCTCATGACATGTGAAGAAAGTAACTCATGTATAATGATCAACCTACTTTACTTGAAGGATATTGTAAAGGTTCCTTTGGCACCACACTTTCCATTGGCCTTTTCGCTTTATCTTTCAACTTATTTACCATAATAACTAAAGATTAAACTTTATTTAAGTTCTATAAACTTGGAAAATCTTACCCAAAAGGTAATGAAGTGTTTTCTACATATTTTTTATTTTTTAATATTAAATGAAAATGGATTAAGTGGGTGATAAAGATATAAGAATGATATGTATTTAAGAATCATGTCTCTTCTTTCAATTAACATCTCATTTCATTTTCTCCTCGCAAACTTCTTGGAGATGAGACAACATGATATAACCATTCATGTCATCATGATGTATCCAAAAATCACTAGACATTGATGATAACATTATGATACAAACATAGAATGTGATATATGTGTGTCTCTTATAAGAATATTTCTTACCCCTGCTTCCTGAGATGGCTTAACAGGTAGTGGAGACTAACACTTATAGTTTCCATTCATTGTTGTACTTTGTGCAAGTTCCTATACTAATCTTGGAAACTTGAACTAGTGAGGATATGTTCTTTTTCCAATAATAGTCTCTATGTGTATGAGGTATTACTTTCCATTGTTCTAAAAAAAAGCTAGAAGATTAGTACTATTATCTTGATTACTAGATAGTTATTACCGATTAAATCATTAAATGTCTCCCACTATTTTATCGAACCATAGTATACCTAACTACTAGATTCAGAATAATTAGTCTCTAGAGTATTATAGTAGTAAGGATCCATGAAAACTCTCTTTATAGTCTAAGTTATGGATACACCACTACTTGTAAAGTTTCATGGCAGACGTTTGACTGGACAACCATATTAACTCGCGACTCCTTGAACTGTTGAGTGAAATCCTGACTTCTAGAAATCATAAAGTTTATTTAATCAATGATTTGTCTCTAAATATGTAACAAGATATCTATGACTACTTTTCTACTATCTTTAGTTAAGTCAACTCATCGCTTTCATAGTAACTTCTCAGTGGTAAGATATACCCTTAACTAGGGATGACGAGCACCCATATACCTAGTTTTATTCAAATTTTAATGACGAAAGATGTTATGAATTAATATGTATTTGAGAGTTTTTATTACTTCTTGAAGAATGAATTCATTTTCTATTAGATATATATGTATTATGCGATCTCACTCACAACTGAACAATGCTATAAATAGAAAAACATTCATCATGTCTTAATTAGTTTTAATGTATGAATTAATTATTATTATTTTATGCGATTGTACTCACTTACATACTCATAGAACAATAATAAACAATGAATAAATTAAATAAACAATGTGAATAATCTTGAATATTTGATATTGGTTGATCCATTTACACCCAATGAATCAATCGTGACCCTAGGGGTAAATACCCGAGTCATGTCTGACTCGTATCACAGCTCGCACCCCGGTCCAATGTATCACCATTTTGTTTGGAATACCACCTTGTCTCAGCATGGTATACATCTTGCAATGTCACCGTCATAATACATAAATACTCTCACGTAGGCGAGAGGGTATTGGGAATGCGTAATACACATGCAACATAGCTCCCATGGACATGCAGACCCTTATACATATAATGATGAATACAGATGATGAATAGATCATATTTTAATTAATTAATTAATTAATACATCCATTAATTTCATGTAATTTCAATTCTTAAATAAATAAATAAATTACCGACATACAATGGTTGGTTGATGCTCAAGATCAGTCGACACACAAATTAAATGAGAAATAAAAAATAAATTTTCAATAAATACATATTGAGGGAATTAAATGTATTAAAATAATTCTACCAATTTTAATTCAGGTAAAATATATTGGTCAATCCATTTTCTTTAAAAAATTAATTTTATTCCAAAAATTATTACTTAATTTTTGAAATATTTTAATTTTATTTTTTTTCTCAGCCCTCGTTCTCCCAGAAAACTCTTGAAAGGGTTATCAAGTCACATCTAGTCCTAAAATGGGTTGGGCAGGGCTTGACCACCTTGGTCAGGAGGCAGTCAGATGTGGCTGTTCGAGATCTTGTTGAGATCTGGCTACGCGAAAGAGGGGAGGCCAAACGATAATGAGGGTAGGGGAAACCATCTTTCAGGATGGCTAAAGTTCTTGTCACGTGGAAGGCCAACAACTACAGGGCAACGAGAGGCGATCCGAGTTTGGAGGCCTGACACGTTCCTATCATGGGGTGTGGAAAAAAAAATTATTTCCAAATTTAAAAATGCAGTAAATTTGTTAATCAAGTTTGTCTCCAGTGAGGAGTGCACAATAATCAAGATGTCACCTTTAAATTAGAGGGAAAAGTGGAGGTTTTTGAAATTGTTTGATTTAAAAAAAGATTGAAATTAAACAAAAGGTTGAAAAAAAATTGAAAAAGAAATTGATTTAAAATAGTGATATGAGAACGGTGATCAGGTCAGGGTCGGTTTTCCAAATGCAATGCTATCTTAATTCTAATTTATCCAATCCTCTTCTACTAAGAAAATTAAAGTGAGATTCCATGATCAATTACTCTCACTCCCTTGGTCAAATGGTTTTGGTGAGAGTAAACCTTATGAAGATATCAGGTCAATATACTCTCCTTCCTATGCATGAGAGATATGCATTGAATACCCTTAATTGACTTAGCCAATACCTGACTGGGTCTTGTTTATCCCAAACAAACAAGAATATCCACCACCCCTCCCACACATACCGACGATCGCTGAGTACTTCACTACTAAGCTCTGGTCCATATCGTATATAAACCAGAATCTAATGGAGGGAGATAAATGATTATTGACCAAAGCAATAGCAAAATATTCTAAAACCAAATACGACTGTACTTGATAATAAAAACCACTATTAGAAATTGAAACCAACTTTATAGAAGAGATACAAGATTTTATGACATTAAGTGCATGAAATCAATCATTAAAAAAGAGAAAACCTCCTCTTATCCAATCACTCAGAAGATTACCCCTCCATGTGAAGGGTATCTATGAAGAAGGGGGAATAATAAGACATTACAAAACTAATAATAAGAAAGGAGTGAAAAGGAAGAATATAAAATTTCCCCTCCAGAATCTTTTTTTCTAAAGTTTTCTCATGTTCTATCCACAATATGGTCTAAAATCACCAAAGTTTATTCTTAAAAGTTGTTTGAAATTGAGTTTTCTGTTGACCCTCAAAATTTCTATACATTTGGACACGTTTAGAAAACATTATTCCTGAATTACTCAAGCACACTTTTTCTAGCCGATGAGACCCTTCATCTTCCCCCACTTGGAGAATTAAATGAGTGCCTTAATGAGAGAAATTATCCATGTAATTTAATTTTAGAATTCAACTTAGAGTACTCTTTCCGATACAGCTGGAATGACCTCGTTTGGTGGTATCTAGTCTGAGATACACCTCATTTACTGAGGTGGGGTCCATTCTATTGGCCAATTTTTTTTCAACATGATTGATTTGTTTGGGCCTATTAAATTTAGAATGATCTTTGGGTATAGAAGAATAAGTTAAAACCTACAAAAAAATAAAGAATACAAAAAAATAATCACTCTAATTGGATCAAATTTTTAAAAGTTTTGCTTGAAATACCTAAGTGATTAAAAATGCTAAATTTTCAGAATTAAACATTTTTCACATTTTAGCCCAAAACTCACCAAAAATACTAAAATGATGCAAATCAGCTCTAATTGATTAATTGAAAGGGATTAAATCATTTAAAAACATATGAAAAATTATGAAACTATTAACTCTATTAGATCATGACACAGAGGTGGTTGAGGGTGCTGGAGGCTACTTGATGACTGGTTGGGAGGCTGAATGCCGATGAACCATTGGTGAGACTAATAATGGTGGTGGGGAAGGATGAAAAGTGAGGGCTCAGCACGGGTGCAATGTTGTGGGTGGGCAGCTAGAAATGATAGGGAGATGTTGGTTGTAAAGGACCCTTGCCCCCCGAGTGCCCGGAGCCGGTGGCCAAGAGACATGATGTACCATAATTATTACATTACATTCATTTACAAATATCACATCATGTACTATGCTACAGAGGATTGTGAGGTTCAGGTTCTGGGAAACTAGTTGCATTCTGAAACTTCATTGAAGTTATGACCGATACCTGGAAAATTTTCATTTAAAACGTAGGGTGATCATGCGAATGCCCAGTAAGGGGGTTTTAAAATAAAACTAAACAACTTTTAGAAACCTTATTTAAAAACATTTCATAAATAATCATTTTAAATAAAAGTTGAAACACACGTACACATCATAAGAGTACTCAAAGAAAAAATGCTATTGGAATTACAAGGATACATGATTAAAATATAGTCATGTTGAATAAAAGAAATCCTAAACATGTATGTCATGAGATTATGTATTCACCAATTAAATAGCTAAGAGTAATGATTAATCAGAGTTACGCATCAAATAATCACTTCAATTTCATACACTGAATACTAAATCATTGAATTCTAAACATATTTCATGCCATAAATATACAGGACATTCTGAAACATTTTATCAAGGCCTTCGCCAAGACGTCTAATGATTTAAGGCCTCGACCAAAAATCCATAATCTCTTTAACCAAATATTCTTCTAGTCGAATATTTTTTCTGGATAATTAAATTATATAGTCTTAATGAGGGAAGAGCATATGCCGGACTGTGTCAAGGCCTCGACCAAGATGTCTAATGACTAAGGCTCGACCAAAATCCATAACTCATAAATGGGAATGTCCTCGGTCAATTCTGCTTCTAGTTGTCTCATGAGACCTACCGATGCATCGAGGGGCTATAGCGGGCCCCACCCATCACATAATAAGTCCAATGCATTTCCTCATACCTCTAAATCAAAGTGCTCATCCCACTTTGATTTATTAAATTACATATCACATTTCAAACCAAGTGTACAAATAACTTGGTTACTTATTTCACCTTAAATTTTATTTAAGGTGTCCCACACCACTTTGAACAATTAGATCCATAAACTCAGAATAAGTTTAATATTACTATCATCTACTTTTTAAGCACATGTAGTGAGTCTGGAAAAGAACAAACGAATTGTGGGGTTAAGCATTAATTGGTACTTAAGCAAAGGGTACTTGTGATGACAAACATAAAAGGAGTACCAACTTGGTCACATAAAATGAAAAAGACTAGAATCATATTATTCGACAACATTCAGGATTAAATAAAAATATGAACTAAACAAAATAAAGAGGTAAACTTAACATTCATGTGGTGTGCTAAACTCACATCATCTCAAACATTACATGATAAAACTTGAAAGTATAAAACTCGGCCCTAAACATTATCACTTATATAGTATGCAAGGAGTAATTAGTAAAACGAATATGAATTCATGAGCTTCCAACATCTATAATCATGAACTGAGCATATTAAAAGTAATCAATTGGAAAACCATGATTAGGGTTTCATGTGGTGTAAAATATTCATTAAACAGGGCGTGCATAAAATTAGGGATTAGTCAAGCCAAAAACAAAACATTTGAATACCCATGTTTAATTCTTTCTTCGTAAACTATAGAAATTTAATAAATACATAAGAGGATCATGTTGGTATTCATACGCACCTACCCACGTAGCCGATTATACAAAGCAAGAATACACAATGTTCTTATTTAAGTTAATTTCACACTTGTAACTTTATCAAAAACATGGATTAAATAGTAGGGTACAAATATTGATTTGTTTCAAAAAAATAACATTTATATTATGTGTATACAAGCATACATGATTAGATATAAAACTTTCATACACAGGTGAATCCATACGGCTTGGTTATTCATTAACTTGAATCTCAAACTTAGAAATCTTTAACATGGGTATATGAAGGTTGTGCAAATCTGAGGATTGTGTACATTATTCTTATATATTTTCGTAAAAAAGTATATATATATAACCGATTATGTTTTTAATGCATAAAATAGATTTTAATGGGGTGTCCATGCTTAGGGTTGTTAATACATTATAACTCAAAACCATGCAACTTTTAAGGAATATAATCTCAAACCGTATGATGATGTTTACTAGTTTTACAAGTAAATTAAAATATATATATATATATATATCTGTTCAACTTAAAACCAAGCAAGATAAAGACTAAACCATTACCTTAACTTGTGGAGAAGGAGGAGGTGGAGAGGCTTGAAAGCTAGGAGGAGGAGTCGAGGTTCGCTGGAGACTTACAAAGAACCGAGAGGGTTCTCCGGATGCCTTGGGGTCATTTTTATAAACTATACCTACAATGGTTATTTAATGCAATAATGAAAGGGATCCGAGGCCAAATTTGATTATAAAAAGACTAGAGGGATAGGTCTCTATGGAAACTGCGAGATAGGAGGGTTTGGCGGATGAAAAAGTGAAGAAAAATAGTGAAAAACAGGGTGTATGGTTACTGTTTCTGGGCACACTTTGGGGAAGAAGACAAGCACCTCAAAAACAAGAGGGATTTCAATGGATAGGATTAAATTTGGATTAAAATCAAGGGCCAAGATGCATCCGCGGTTTATAAAAGGGGTGGACGACTTAGATTGATCCGAGGTGAGATCAGCGACTCACAATCATCGCGAAATTTTAAATACCTCGACGGACATGATTAGATCATGGGTTGATTGAACGGTCCACATAAACATGGTGATATTCTACAGTTGATAAGGGTCGACCTCAGGATCAAGATCAGCGGCCCATATCGTGCGCGATGCGATCCGAATGCCAGGATCTCATTTCACCCAAAAAATCACTTCCCACATCGAACAGGGGGCTGATTTTCGCCACCCTTATAAGCTTCAGCCTCCCGTAATTTTGAAAATAATACATCACACACACAGGAGGCCTTATACACGGGCCTCCCGCCTCCCCCGCAGGCCTCAGCCTACCCAAGAATACGTGGCCTTACGCCTGCGCTGCGCGCACACAAGCGCTCCTACGTGCTTCCATGCACACTGCGGCCTCACGCCCGCTCTGTGTACACACATGCGCTCCTCAAGAGTCCCTTGCCCGATCTCGGGCTGGCCCAGGCTTGGGCTGAGGGCCTGTCTTGGCCACCTTGAGTGAGCTGCCTCCCTTGCCCTGGACAATAAGGGCTGGCCCTAGCGGGACCAAATTTTATTTATAGAAACTAACCTAATAGAATGTAGTCTTAAGGGTAGTAATACTATATAGAAATTTTTCTTTTAAAACATGGATTTTTATTAAGCATTAGTAGGTAAATGTGCACACAAAATAGAATTTTGTTTTCTAGAAAACAATTGTGTATAAACATTAAACTTTTAACATGAGAATTATAAAATGAGATTTACTAACCTATATGATAACTCTTAGAAAACTTGGTCTCCATTAAAAACATAATTTGATTAGAATATATAAAACATAATTTGTAATACTGTTTAAGAAATGAAACTATTTACATTAAAAATGTAATATTTTCAAAACTATTTTCAAATTACTTATTATTTTTCTCAAAACTTAAATGCAACTCAAAGTATCATATAATAGTTGGGATTTTATCTTATAATTTTCAAATCATATCGCCAAGTCGTACTTAATTTTTCTTTAGTTAAAACATCATAAGACTAAAGACTATAATTATATCCATTGGGTTCCCAACGGTTACTCGAGGTAACGATCAGATTGGTGCCATGTAAAACTTTGTCTCAGGGAGTATTAAGATTAAGGTGATTGAAGAAGGAGAAGATGGTTCTTATCAGACCGTTGATGCTCAGCGTAGCCACAGTGGCTTTGGCTATTATCATGTTTATTATGGATGATGATAAAGACCCTTATTATCTTCTCGGGTTTCTTGTTGTTTTGGAAGGTCTCCCAGTGATCTTAATAGGGTTTTTAATAGGTATCTTTGGTTAGCTTAATTTCCCTTGTTAATCTCAATTTGTTGTAAACACTATGGTGTTCCTATTTGAATAAAACTGCTTGCATCCATTTCATGTGTTTTATTCCATTATATCGAGATCATATTATTACTTTTCTATAAGAGACAAGTTTTGGTTGGGTAACATAAAAATGTGAAAATCATAGTTATATGAAACACAAGTTTTTGGGGCATTACATTATTCCCCCTATAAAGAATTGTGCCCTCACAATTCTATTCATAATCTGGAAAAGAAATTTCTAGACGATTATCATCGCCAAAACGGGAGATTCGGCTCGGTTAACGGAATAACTAGGTTGGTATTGAGTTTCTCTGCTTCTCTGGCCCAGATACACCTCGAGCAGTACATTTTGAACTCTAGATCATGCATTCTATACTCAGTCTTCCACAAGGAGGCTTGAGTGGTACAAAGTTCGGAGATATACAAATGGAAATATTTCTGATGCCCCGCCGGACTACATATCTCTAGAGGTATTAGATTGGAATGATTCGGTTAAACAGACAGAGGTTTAGGATCTGAAACATAAAGGCTACTCTGAGGTTCCCATCTTGGGCAGCCACTAGGAAACATGCTCTATCAGAAAAATTCTATGTCAGCGTGAAACACTGAAAAAGGCACTCGAAGTATCTCCCTCTTTGCCTATAACAGGGGAGTTGGGTAATGGCGATGGAGTGGAAGACATGGTCATTCTCTTGATGGGAATGAAGGATCTTAGGGCTGTTAGACAATCCAAACATGCATTGACATGATCCTCACAAGTTGAGGAAAGAAGGATAGTCCATGGCACAAGTTCTGATTAAGATATCCTCCAATATCTCATTGGGTAGAGATGAGATATTTGTTTGTCTATCCAACTAAAAACATATTCGTGAGAATTCACTTTGAATGTTCATATATAGTAAAGAAATTAATGGAAAAGATAATATTTCAATAAAACAAGAGTTTATTACTAAACTTTAGTGTCTGGGTTCCCTTAATGACCCACTACACAAACTCCACATAGAGAAGCAAAACTCCTCATCTCCTCAAACCAAACACAGGCTGGACATTCAGGGTTAAACTCATGGGAACACCTGTGATGTCTCATTAGTGTAGCATGAGGGGTATGAAGTTGGGAGACGTCAAAATACACTTGTTTTCTACAAGACAGTTGAGTGGATTCATCTTCAAACATTCCAAAGTCCAAAAACTGGCCCCAGAAGCCGTAGTTCAAGATTTGACAAAGATAGGCCACTTGGAGGTCACCAGCAACAACAACTTCTTGAAAAGTGTCAAGGGCTATAAAGCCACAGTCCTCACCTGACGTGAACACTCAGAAAAGTTCCTCATGGTACCTTCTCCGATATACATAGGAGGGGAATTGGGTCATCATCATAAGAAGGTAATAAAATCCTAACCCCCGGTGTAGTTGAAGCACCTGAGGTGATTTTGACACATCATACAGGTGTTTTCACGTCATGCGGATATGAGCATATTTAAGAAAATTCTCTCGGCTAGCTAAAGACACAATGGTCTCTAGGGCCTCAGTGGGGAGTGATAATAGATTGGTAGGCACATTTTCATCTGCAATATGAAAGTTATAATAAAATCAATTAGTAAGGTTCAGTCATAGCTATATATTTTTTTATTACCTGGTTTTCCAGAATTGTTTGAACCTATCCTCCGATACCAACTGTAAGGACCCCTGACCCGAGTGCCCAGAGCTGGTGCCCATGAGACATGATGTACCATAATTATTACATTACATTCATTTACAAATATCACATCATGTCCCATGCTACAAAGGATCGTGAGGTTCATGTTCTGGGAAACCAGCTGCATTTTGAAACTTTATTGAAGTTATGACTGATACCTAATTTTTTTTCATTTAAAACGTAGGGTGAGCATGTTAATGCCCAGTAAGGGGGTTTTAAAATAAAAATAAATAACGTTTGGAAACCTTCTTTAAAATCGTTTCATAAATAATCATTTTAAATAAAAGATGAAACACACATACACATCATAATAGTGCTAAAAAACATGCTGTTGGAATTACATGGATACATGATTCAAATATAGACATGTTGAATAAAAGAAATCCTAAATATGTATGTCATGGGATTATGTATTCACCAATTAAACAGCTAAGAATAATGATTAATCAGAGTTGCACATTAAATAATCACTTCAATTTCATACACTGAATATTAAATCATTTAATTATAAACATATGTCATGCCATAAATATATAGGACATTCTGAAACATTGTATCAAGGCCTTGGAAAAGACGTCTAATGATTTAAGGCCTTGGCCGAAAATCCATAATCTATTTAACCAAATATTCTTCTAGACGAATATTTTTCAGGATAATTAAATTATATAGTTTTAATGAGGGAAGTACATATTCCGGACTATGTCAAGGCCTCAGCCAAGACGTCTAATGACTAAGGCCTCAGCCAAAATCCATAACTCATAAATGGGAAAGGCCTCGGCCAATTTCGCTTCTAGTTGTCTCATGAGACCTACCGATGCATCAAGGGGCTATAGTGGGCCCCACCCATCACATAATAAGTCCAATGCATTTCCTCATACCTCTAAATCAAAGTGCCCATCCCACTTTGATTTATTAAATTACATATCACATTTCAAACCAAGTTTACAAATAACTTGGTTACTTATTTAACCTTAAATTTTATTTAAGGTGTCCCACACCACTTTGAGCAATTAAATCCGTAAACTCAGAATAAGTTTAATATTACTATCATCCACTTTTTAAGCACATGTAGTGAGTATGGCACAAAACAAATGAATTGTGGGGTTAAGCCATTAATTGGTACTTAAGCTAAGGGTACTTGTGATAACAAACACAAAAGGAGTACCAAATTGGTCACATAAAATGACAAAGACTATAATCATATTATTCGACAACATTCATGATTAAATAAAAGTATGAACTTAACAAAATAAAGAGGTAAACTTAACATTCCATGTGGTGTGCTAAACTCACATCATCTCAAACATTACATGATAAAACTTGAAAGTATAAAACTCGACCTTAAACATTATCACTTAATATATTAAGTAAGGAGTAATTAGTAAAATGAATATGAAGTCACGAGATTCCAACATCTATACTCATGAAATCATCATATTAAAAGTAAGTAATTAGAAAACCATGATTAGGGTTTTATGTGGTGTAAAATATTCATTAAACGGGGCGTTCATAAAAGTAGGGATTAGTCAAGCCAAAAACAAAACATTTGAATAACCATGTTTAATTATTTCTTCATAAACTATATAAATTTAATAAATACATAAGAGGATCATGTTGGTATTCATACACACGTACCCACGTAGCCAATTATACAAATCAAGAACACACAATGTTCTTATTTAAGTTAATTTAACACTTGTAAATTTATCAAAAACATGGATTAAATTAGTAGGGTACAAATATTGATTTGTTTCAAAAAAACAGCATTTATATTATGTGTATACAAGTATACATGATTAGATATGAAACTTTTGTACACAAGTGAATCCACATGGCTTGGTTCTTCATTAACTTGACTCTCAAACTTAGAAATCTTTAACATGGGTATATGAAGGTTGTGAAAATCTGAGGATTGTGTACATTATTCTTATATATTTTCATAAACAAGTATACGTATATAACCGATTATGTTTTTAAGTCATACAATAGATTTTCATGGGGTGTCCATTCTTAGGGTTGTTAACACATTATAACTCAAAACACTGCAAATTTTAAGGAATATAATCTCAAATCGTATGATGATGTTTACTAGTTTTACAAGTAAATTCATATATATATATATATGTATATCTATTCAACTTAAAACCAATCAAGATAAAGACTAAACCCTTACCTTAACTTGCGGAGAAGGAGGAGGTGGAGACGCTGGAAAGCTAGGAGGAGGAGTCGAGGTCCGCTGGAGACTTACAAAGAACTGAGAGGGTTCTCCGAATGCCTTGGGGCTGTTTTTATAAACTATACCTATAATGGTTATTTAATGAAATAATGAAAGGTATTCAAGGCCAACTTGGATTATAAAAAGACTAGAGGGAGAGGTCTCTGTGGAAATCGTGAGAGAGGAGGGTTCGACGGCTGAAAAAGTGAAGGAAAACGGTGAAAAATAGGATGTATGGTTACTATTTCAGGGAATGTTGCGGGGAAGAATACAAAGCCTCAAAACCAAGAGGGATTTCGACGATGAGGATTAAATATGGCTTGTAATCAAGGGCCAAGATGCATCCGTGGTTTATAAAAGGGGTGGATGGATCAGATTGATCAGAGGTGAGATCAACGACTCATGACCATCGTGGCATTTTAAATACCTCGGACGAACATGATTAGATCGAGGGTTGATCGAAAGATCCACCTAAATGCGGTGATATTCTACGGTCGTTGAGGGTTGACCTCAGGGTCAAGATCAGTGGTCCAGATCGTGCGCGATGCGATCCGACGACCATGATCTCGTTTCGCCCGAAAAATCACTTCCCACATCGAAACATGGAGCATATTTTTTCCTCCCTTATAAGATTCGGCCTCCCTCAATGCTGGAAATAACACAACACACACACATGAGTCCTTATACACGGGCCTCCTCCTCCCCCGTAGGCCTCGACCTACCTAAGCATACGTGGCCTTGCACCCGCGCTGCACTTACACAAGCGCTCCTGTGTGCTTCCATGCACACCGCGGCCTCATGCCCACTCTGCGTACACACATGCGCTCCTCGAGAGACCTATGCCTGATCACAAGTTGGCCCTGGCTTGGGATGAGGGCCTAGCTTGGCCACCTTGAGTGAGCTACCTCCCTTGGCCCTGACCAATAAGGGCTGGCCCTAGCAGGCCCAAATTGTTTATAGAAACTAACCTAATAGCATGTAGTCTTAAGGGTAGTAATACTATATAGAAAATTTTCTTTTAAAACATGGATTTTTATTAAGCATTAGTAGGTAAATGTGCACACAAAATAGACTTTTGTTTTCTAGAAAACAATTGTGTATAAACATTAACTTTTAACATGAGAATTATAAATTGAGATTTACTAACCTATACGATAACTCTTAGAAAACTTGGTCTTCATAAAAAAACATAATTTGATTAGAAGATATAAAACATAATTTGTAATAATATTTAATAAATGAAACTCTTTACAATAAAAATGAAATATTTTCAAAACTGTTTTCGAATTACTTATTATTTTTCTCAAAACTTAAATGCTACTCAAAGTATCATACTGTGGTTGGGGTTTTATCTTATAATTTTCAAATCATATCATGAAGTCGTACTTAATTGTTCTTTAGTTAAAACATCATAATACTAATGACTATAATTATAGCCATTGGGTTCCCAACGGTTACTCGAGGTAACGGTCAGATTGGTTCCATATAAAACCTTGTCTCGGGGTGTCTTAAGATTAAGGTGATTGAGGAAGGAGAAGATGGTGCTTGTAATACCGTTGATGCTCAGCATATTCGCAGTGGATTTGGCTGTTATCATGTTTATTATGGCGGATGCTAAGGACCCTTATTATCTTCTCGGGTTTCTTGTTGTTTTGGGAGGTCTCCCTGTGATCTTAATAAGGTTTTTAATAGGTATATTTGGTTAGCTTAATTTCCGTTGTTAATCTCAATTTTTTGTAAACACTATGGTGTTACTATTTTAATAAAACTCCTTGGATCCATTTCATGTGTTTTATTCGATTGTATCAAGATCATATTATTAATTTTCCATAAGAGACAAGTTTTGGTCGGGTAACATAAAAAGGTGAAAATAATAATTATATGAAACACAAGTTTTTGGGGCGTTACATTGGTGGTGGAAAATGACTAGGGTTCATCAGGCGGCGTTACGACATGCGGTGGGTTAACAGGAAGGTAGGACTTTCCCTTTTTTAGTGGATTGAACCATGCATGAAGCCCTTTATTTTTTTTTAATTTAGTTGAAAAACCTTACCAACATCTTAACATTTTTTTATATTTATTTACCTTGAATGTAGAATAAAGCAGATGCTCCTTTCCCTCAAAATACATCTTTTTAATTTTGTTTCTAAATCCTATCCAATAATTTTTTTTTGTTTTTTGTAATTTCCACACAGATGTGGAATTTTGTGTTGGTTGAAAAACACTATTTTGGCCACCATCCCGTCATTGGAAGGTGGGTTTACTGGGATTGAATTCCACCAACACCTTCAGATGATAATTAACACACACACACATATATATATGTATGTTCTTTGATTAAACCCGCAAGAAACACTGATATCAATCTGATCTTAAATCTTCAGATGGTCACAACTTGGTCTTCTGGTGTTTGATTGAATCATCATTTATGGAAATGGGGCTGTTTAAATTCCCTCTACATGAATTTATTATAAACTTAATTTTTTTGCCTTAAAAGTTTACATGATCGTTCTAATAACAATTGAAGGTCCGGTGCGTGTAGCGAGAGAAAATGGGTTGAATAATTAAAAATTTTCATCGAAGATTGATGTAACTATGTCATCACTGACAAAATGAAGACTGATAAAATTGGAGAGGATCTCACATGAATAATTTTAATCACAAAAATAAAATCAAGGAATACCTCGTTTTATCTGAAGTCACATTCGTCAACCTTTTGTTGCTAACAAACATTGCTTGAAGGAACTAAATTTGGATCCCTCTAGATCATCCACGCATGCTTAAAATTATACAAGAGCATTGATCATCAAATTTCATATGCTAGCGTGGAGATCCGATGAATCCTTCGATGTCCCGATGATCACTACAGCGAAAAACCTTCGATCTATGAAGAAGAACTCGGATTAGAAGCTCATATCATTTGGTTCTCTCTCTAGGAAGCGGAAGAGGAGACATAGGCTCTCAAGAATCATTAATTTAATACTTTATTGCATGAGATCCCCCTTATCCTTTTACAGTGATGTTTTAAAATGCCAAAAAATGGATCCCCAACCCCTTGATATTTATTACCCACTAAATAAGCTTTAAACAACATCTTATAACTGTTTTAATGAATCATAAATATCATATATATATTTATCACTTATTTATAATATATTAAAATATCTTACATGATAAAATAAAGCCATAAATTGTCTCCTCATTCCCATAAATATTAAATGAATCTTGAATATTAAAATAATATTCATTCGTTAAATATTTTCCATGAATTTTAATTTAATACTTGTAATTAAATTGAATAAATAAATTCAATACCAATTATTCTAAACTAGAATAATATGAATTTATTTATTTCTTGGCAATCATATTTTCTAGAACATATCTCGAACCCCATGGTGGGGCCCACCATGTCATATATTCCCATTCATCAGAATAAAGATAAAGTGCGGATGTTTGTCATCTATCAATCACTCAATGGTTTGGTTCTCTATTATAATGTGTATAACGACACTTGGGTCAAATCATTGATGATAATACTATATTTTGGAATCAATTGTTTTTGTTTTGTCCTTGGGGGGGGGAGTCGTTTGCATTTTTTAGGTTAAATGATTGATTGATGAATTAAATTTAACAATTTAATAAAGATTGTGGTGAGTTCATTACTAGGAATGTAACCATATGATATCCTTATGCTTTCTGATATATTGCATTAAATTAATACCCACTTCACAATATTATTTTGATCAAAATTACCATGTATTGAGGCTTTAATACAAGCCTCGACTAGGGCAATGATCTCAATAAATTTTTATTTATGGAAGTTAATTTATGGTTCCAATAATCCATGGAATCCACATGTTAAACCAATCATGTTACGGAAAAATTCAGGAGCGATGAAGTGAAAAATAAATCACATAAGAGTAAAAGGGGAAAAAAATATAAGAATGAGAACACAAAAATTTGCATGGTTTAAGAGTAATACCTACATCCTTCAAGAGGCATAATTTCACTAGTACCGAGAGCACAATTTATAGGGAGTATCTCAGATTTCTCACACAGAAACCCTAGCCCAAAATGGGCTAAAAAAGGAGGAAGACGATTCACTATTCCACCAACATCATAGGAAGTCTGCATCGCTATAGTGAAAGGCGGCCACCCAAGTCAAAAGTTCTATAGTGGCCAACGAATGGAAGTCCATGGAGCTACAATACTATTGAATCCAAAGTCCGACCTGCTATAGTGCCCATGTCGATGTCGGTTGGTCATCTCTTCTATAGTGTCAGAGATGTTGCAATACCCCAATAAATTTAGATTGGGGGCCTTTAGCCCTCAGACCCCTAGAGCAGGGGCGGTTTGCTCCCTGTAATCCCCAACAAGCTCACTGCGGAGCTTGAACCACGAAAATTGCACCCTGGTGTATAGTACAATCCACGAGCATTCAACCCAGACATCATCCAAATTAGACAAGGCTACACCAAACCAACAAATCATGTCATTAATCTATAACATTTTAAGTTTTAATATACACAATGTTAACTTAAAGAATATTAAATGAGAAAAAGATCTCAATCACTTAAAATACTAAAATTATAACTCACCCCAATGGATGATTTACTCTGCCATTGAGATAGTTAGTATTATGGTTTATTATGTTTATGGTGATAAGTTAAAAATATAAGAAAAACAACTAGATAAAAAATGAGTTGTGTGCTGAACACACATACAAACAGTGAAGTGAGTTAAACACACACTTTGTATTGAATGAGAAAGTTGAAGAGGGAAGAGTTTTCATCTTAATTTAAATTTTATTAAGAACAAAAATAACAGACTAAAGAATTTTGATGATAATGAGATATGATAAAGATATTTTCATTAATATTTAAACAAAATTACAATGCAAACACTTACAAGATTATAAATGATATAAAAAGAACATGAAAACAAAGAGTGGAGGAAAGGTCTTGCAAGGGAAAAATTGATTTTGGAAGGTCCTTCTAGGCCTTTGGAAAGGCTTTGGTTGTGCCAATGTATCCTTCTAAGTGCTGAAGTTCCAACCCTTTACAATGAGAAGTGGGGAATGTATTTGTTGCCCAAGGTGGTGGACTATTTTCTTTCCAAAACTGCACTTCCAGTTGACTCAACCATTTGATCATTTATTCAGTTGAATCTCCAAAAATCTTCTTCTTACAAGTTTTAGATATGGATGTGGAAATTTCACACTCTAAATCTAGTAGACATTAGACTTTTGGAGCCAAATATATTATTATTTTAATAAACCATGTGCAGCTATCCAGTTTTATCCTAGATTTTTCCATGACATGAATGTGAATGGGTTTTACACCAGGAAGATTCCTTCAAATCAAAACCATTTATTCTTAAAATTTTTGTGCTTGGATATTGAATTTATACCCACTAAATTTCATCTTAATTGGGTGAGTGTATTGGGAGATAAATCAAGAATTGTGGGCTGTTTTCAAATCCTATACAGAATTATGGGATGGAATTTCATGCATAAATTGGGCCACTTATTGGTTGAGTTGGACCTTAAAATTTTTATTTGGAAATACTATAATATATTATGAAGTTTCATCAAATTCAAGGTGCTAAACTGAGCTCATAAATTAAATCATCATGACTGGTCTAGTTTTCTCCACAGATTCGGCAGGCCTTCTTGTCTAGTCCACATGACCCTTTTTATGGTTGAATTATCCAATGATCTAGTTGAATGATTTGTTGGAATTTAAATAAGTAACACTAAAAAACAATAATAACATCATTTGGATCAATATATTGAAAGATATGATGAAAATAATATGAATCTAGATTAATTTAAAAAATACTCATAAATTATATTTAATATTAAAACATGAGAATTTCACATCAATTATGCAATTTTCCTTGAAAACCAGAAAAGGGAGTTGATAAAAAATTATGAATAAATGAATAACATCAAATCCACCAAACTTAGTATTGTGCATGTCCTCATATACAACAAATAAAAAAACATAACAAAATCATTTTCACTCACCAACAAATATTAAAATCTTGATTTCACCAATTGGGGGAGGTGTAGACTAGTTTAATAATACATAAATAATTCAACACAAATTGTTACTATAAACATGTGTTAAAACATTTAATTTTTCATGTTCAAAATTTTAATTTGAAAATATGGGCACTCAAAACTCACTCCTTTTAAGATGATGTAAATTTATTTAAGTTCAATAATTAACTAACCAATAATGAAAATCATAAAGTTCGTAAGAGTTATTGGCTTCCATTCCCTATTATAAAGTGAACAAGAATCAAGATGTTTTTAGGGCGTTTTTAGTGGCTATGATATGGTAGGAATATAATGACCAAAAGAGAGAAAACGAGTGGGAAACACCAATATGGAAAAAACAATGCATAATTTATAAAATGAGACATGGAAGGAAATTGAAACACATACTTAAAAGGGTATGAATGTGTTAATAAAGACAAGAGAGGGAAAAATTTGAAGAGGATGAAAATAATGAATATGCACAAAACATAAAACTTATCTCAATGACTTAGGAAAACATGATGCAAGTTTTTTTTTTCAAAAGTTTCACTTGGAACAAATATAACACTCATTTATCAACCCTTGTTTGATATCCTCATAACACTAATTGTAATATTAATAACAAGATCAAAATTTGAGTAAAGGTTATTTTTGATCTATAAAATATAACCCACTTTCTTTCTTGTTTTTTTGTTTTCTTCTCTTATTTTTTTAATTTTTTTGAACATTTTCAATAAAATTTGTTTGAAATGAAAAATACATAAATATAAACCTAAACCCTATCGAATGAAAACCTCTACCCCAAAATTAAATGGATGATTACTCTCAATAATATTATGACACATCAAATATCAAGGAAAGTATGCAAAAAATGAAATCCATCCCCCACACTGAAATTTTAATAAACTATGTAATGAAAATCCATGTAGATGCTGGGTGGGATAAAGTTTTTGGCTTTTAATGAGGCTATAAAAAAGGGGTTTTCATAGGTTTGAAGGATATTTCAAATGAAGGATCAATTTAATGGTAACAAGAGACTATTTAGATATTTTTATTCTCATGTGGTTCATAAAATTATTTTATCATATTAATGCACACCAAAGTAGAAAACTCAGCTCGAAGGTCCACAAACCCAAAACTCACAATTGGGGTTGAAAAAAAAATAATAGAAAAATATGGTCATAGGTGTTCTTGGATTAAAACTTGACGTTGTTCATCATGGGTCATTGAAAAAAAATTTCCAATAAAAAATTGTTCATTCAAAACTTATTGGTCTTGACAAAAAAATGTTTACCCAAGTTTATGATGGAAATATAAGATGTTTGAGATGAAAACAAGTATTTTAACTCATGAAAAATGGTTGGAAAAAATTTCAAAATTTAATAGTGGGTAATTATTGTAACACTCCAATATTTTATGATATCTCTTTTTAAATTTAAACTCTTCAATAGCTTACGTTACACAGAACACCGAGCTTAAAAAGATAATTAAATATTATTATTTAATTGTGATAATTATCACATAGCCATTGGAATGGTGGGAATGAATGAGATTAACTAAATTATGAAAATATAGTTTAAAAATGTTTATAAAATTAATTCATTGGTTACCAATTAATTATAAATAAAAATGAAAACCAATTGAATAAAGGATGTGTTTTTATAAGAAACTATTTTTATGCCCAAAATTATATTTTATCTTAATAAATTGAAATAATCACCATTAATGAATTATATTTATGATATTTATATGTTATGTAATCAATAAAATGTTTTTAAATTCATCCAATAAGTTTTATAGTCTTAAGATAAGAATAAATCCAATTTTAAGTATAAAAAATTATAATTTTTCTAAAAGACAATTTTGTCGCCTTTTGATAGTGCACCTATTTTAAATATAAATTTTAAAAATTTTATAAGTTTTATTTTGAAAAATAAATTTCATTTTTTAAAGCGGAATATACAATTTTTTTAGGGTAAATTTTTTATTTTTTTAGAAAAATCTCATTTTTTATGAATAATGAAAAATATTGAATTTTAATTGAAAACTATTTCTTCGTCTAATTTATTTATATATTTAAATTATATTTTAATTTTTTTCAAGTATAATTAGTTCAATTATAAATTAATCAATCCAATTTATTTAATTTTAATCAATTTCAGATTGAAACTGGATATAAGAACATTTCAAACTTTTGAACTTTTCACTTTAAAAACCCATTTTTTATTATGTCTATGAGATTAATTTTAAATATAATTTTCAAATTATTTGAATTGAATTTGGTAAAATAGATTCTATATTTGAAATTATAAGGTCCAAATTAGGTTGTAAGTTAAATTTAATTTTTAGGTATAAAAAAGTTACTATGGTAAAAAAAATTATTTACCACAATATAGGTAAAATAGTGACAATAGTTAAAGTTAAAAGGTAAAAGTTTATCATATCTAAAAATTACAACATTTAATGTTTGTTTTTAGTATTTATAGACTCTAAATAGACTATATAATATTAATTAACAATCTAATTCATTGAAATTAATGTCAACTCAATGTGGTTGACTTTAAATTTAAAATAATCATTATTTTAATCACTTAAATTCACATCACCTCAAGTATAAATATCACCCCTCACCAACCCATTTCAACCCAAAAGCCTTGAAGATACTAAAATATCTACCAAAACCTCTCCTATTAACTCTCCCCACATCCAAGTGCTTTTGGTCTCACCAAAAGACCAAATCCATGGTCCTTAAGGGGTCCTCCAAGGAGGAGATATTCAAGAGGTAATTTTCTCAAAACATCTCTCTTAGTTTCTTTTCTGTTTCTAATTTCTCCTCATATATTTCATCTATAAAGGAATAATAATTCCATAATCATGTAAATACTTTAATTTTATGTTACTAATGGAATATATTATAACTATCCCTTTTATCACCTCATCTTATTCAAAGAAAAAATAACTATTGTCCAAGTTATACCGGTTAATCGCCTATGTGAATAATGTTTTTGTTATTTTTCCATTACCACCTTCATGAATCGTCAAAAAACTATTATTATGATTAAATCATATTATAATAAGTATATTATATCCTATTTTATGTTCTGTAACTAATATATACTCATAATAGTAAATAAAATGATATTAGTCCATGGTGTTTGGGAAAAGAATGCCAAAATAAACTAAACGTTTATCATTAACATTTTATCAAATGAATCATAATAATGTTAGAAAAAAAATGATATATGGTACCATTTATAATTTTGAAAGATCATTAATAACATTTCTTTCCATTTCATTCCATTTCTGGAGTTGTATTCCCATTTGAAAAGATAATTGATAATTATATACAAATGAACCAATAATGAAAACATGAAACAAATGCTCCTGAAACAATGAAAATAATGAAATATTATTAATGAATGTGTTGTGAGATGTTCTAAAAGTATCATATAAATATTATTAATGAATGTGTTGTAATATGTTCTAAAAGTACCATATAAGGTATTATAAATATGAAGATAGTTCTGAAATGATTCAATAACATTATTTAAATCATTATACAGGAGGTTAAAGAAATCTACACTAAAGGGAAGCATGAGGTAAGGATTTTATCATCTCACTTTTACTTCTATAAGATATATAACTTATTCAAAACTTATTTCTTGTGTGTGGTGTATTTATAATTCCCTTTGATATATCATATCATGAATCTCATCATATTCATGGTATTCAATGTTTTATTTGATAATTATTACTTTTATGGGGCATACGATTCGACTGATTACAAGTGGTAAGATATTTCTTAACTCAATTTTCATTCATTAGGTTAAACATATATTTCATTGATTATGATATGATAAGGTTATGTGTGAAGTTACTTTTGATTATCTCATGTTTTATTTCCATTTATTTTACATGGAATTAAAATGAATACACATAATCAATTCATTTTTAAGAGACTTTGTCTCGAACACCTTTTATTGAAGAATATTTTTATGTTATACACCCACCTTCTTTTATTAGGTGTATATAAATCCCTTTTGATATATCATATCATGAATCTCATTCCCTTAAAGGTATTCAAATGTTTCAAAGTGGTATGAGACACTTTGATTTATAAATCTCTTTTTAAATCTTTTATTCGATATATGAAGAATTATTTGAACTTGTAGTGATGAGTAAATATTGAAATTATATATCCCCTCGATGCATCTACAAGTCTCACAAGAAAAAACAATTGGCTAAATTAAATGGTTTTTGAACTGTAGATTAAAACGTCTTTATAGTAGTGGTTCATGCGCCAGATACATGATGTCTAATAATTAAGCATGTCCTTATTTTAGAATTCAGTTATTATTAGCTAGGATATTTTCACTATGAAAAAATCTATACATGCATTTCATTCTTAGTTTCTTGATTAAATTAAATGTTTTTTAGTTATTTAACTTGCCTATTGATTATACTCATTGATTCATTATTGCTTCTACTGTACTCACTACTACAAAAATGGTCTTTAACAGTGCTAGAATAGGTCTTTATCATCACTAAAAAAGCAGTAATAATTTAAGAACTATTAAAGGCCCGAAGTTTTTATAAGTTCTTAAAAAACGCTATTAAAGGCTTACTTTAACAGTGCTAAAAAAGCATTGATAAAAGGGGACTTTAACAACATTGATAAAGGCACCACTGATAAAGGGTATATAATTTTTTTCCACGCCCCACGCCCCACCACCCCTTCATCAGTGCTTCCCACCCCCACCCCTTTATCGGTGCTTTACCCTTTTCCCACCCTCACACGCGCACCCTACCTTTAGCGAGTTTTGAACCCTAGATCTCCAACATATACATCAAAGCCTTTTCCAGTCCACCTATACTGTTTTGTTTAACATTTTATGAAAAATCTATATATTTATATATATTTCATTACATTTTTTCCCACATACTTATATATATATATATTAATAAATTTATTTTACATGTAAATATGTTTTATTATTTATTTATAAAATTAAATTTTTATGTGTGGATATATAAAAATATGTATATATTGTTATATATTTGATTTTAAATAATAGTACATTGTAAAAATCGATAAAATTTCAAAGTATCAATAAAAATGTAATCCATAGGAATAAATTTAGTTCTCATTGAAAAAGGGAAAAAACCCCCTTAAATGAGGCTGAAAATCCATCAAATGTTAAAAAATCAGGGTACCCCAACTAAAAAAATCAGTTTTGGAGGCCTTTTGGACATTTTTTGGCCTCAAAAAACATGAAGAAGGGTTTACCCTAAGTCACTTGGGTGTAGATCTCATCACATGATTCAATTTGATATGTGGTAGAGCCCAAACGGAAACCGGATCAAAATTTATGGTCGTTTTAAGTTTGAGTTACGTTTTCAACTTATTTTAGATCTCTTTTTTTTTGATTTTTTTATCTTCAAATTGATATTAAATTACTATTACTCAGTAATAATAAGCAAATTATTAATAAAAAATATTTTTTAGTTATTTTTATAATTTATTTTTACTAAATATCTTATATATTTAGTATAAATTCCTATTTACGTTATCTAAAACATATTTAAAAAAATATATATTATATTTATATCAATATAAATATATTTATTTATTAATATATTATTTTTAATAAAATATGATTTTTTTGAAGTATACTTTTATCAGTGCTTTTTTTACAAGCACTGATAAAGGACCTCATTTATCAGTGCTTGTAAAAAAGAATTGATAAAGGCCCCCCTTTAACAACCCTTTTTTAGTGATGTTAAAGACTCCCTTTAACAACTCTAAAAAGTGCTATTAAAGACACCCTTTATTAACTCTTTTTTTAGCACTAACAAAGGAGGTCTTTAACAGTGTTTTTAGCTAGCACTGTTAAAACCCTAGCACTGGATAAACCTAGTTTTTTAGTAGTGTCTAAACCCTTATTGGACATTTGAGCTCACCAATTTCTTATATTTTATTTTCTCTAGGTTTTCAAGAAGTTTATTATGATTGATATGTAGGGTTACTCTAAGGGAAATAATGGCGTTCTCAAAGAAAATAATTTTTATATTTTATGTCTAAAATGTAATTCGAATTCCATGTATGTATCTAGTTTACCAAGACTACTAAACTATTCAGTCCTTTAGGATGTGATTTATTGTATCTTATGCTAATGTAAAATGGTAAGACACTAGCTTTGGGATAGTGGGGTTGAGGTTATTACAATTGGTATTAGATAAAGTTTAGAATAAACCTTGAGAACTAGATTTAGGAAAACATAGATTAGATAATATAACCCTATGTTTGACTTTGAGGATAAGTCTAAGTATATGATATCATACTAATGATTTGGTAATGTCAATTAATAACCTAGAGTAAACCTAAGGATTCATATATTGAGAAAATGTCATGATTTAGATATCCTATAAATGATTCTTCATCACTATATGATTTATCACTATGATTATTGTTTCTCACATTGTGATTTTGGTTTTAGTCAATGGATGGAACTAGAAGGAATTGAATTAATGATGAATATAATAGATAATATGTTGATAATATGAGAAGAAACACACCAGTGAATGTATTAGAAGAATAAGAAGATGTTTTGGGAGTGTAAAGAAGGATATAAATCAAGTAATTTTTGAGGAAGATTGGAAAGTTTGGAATAATGGTCTCCCTGAGGTATTACCGATGGTTGAATATTTTAATTATGTAAAATAAGGTCATTATACAAATAAATGTCCTAGGGGTAAAACTCATGAAGATAATTAGAAAGGTTATACATGTAATGGTTGTACTTCTAATGATGAAGAGAATACAAATGATATGAAGAAGGTATTAGGGAATAAGATGTTGAAGTGTAGTTAATGGTTTAATAATTAAGTATAATGATTAAAGTTCTTGGGTATTTGGATTCAATAATTATTTTTTCAATGATTCTCTGATTATAATAATCATGAGATATATGAGGAATATACTAAATTACATCTTTAAGGATTTGGAAGCATATGAGGAATAGTACCAGTGACCAAGATAAGTTATTATGTTTCAATTTTATCTTTTGGAAAACAGATGATTGAGGTAAGGATAACTATTTATATGGTCCTGATGTTGAGATAATGATGTTGGGATAAAGAGATGATTGATACGGATAAAGGAAATTGGATAGTATTGAATTCCTTGGAATTGATTATTGATTTTTGGTTTAATCTATCATCGATAGAGTTAACAACACTTTTGGATTTAAGGAATGTATCTAAGAATATATATTTTATTCAAGGAATAAGGAACTATGAATTTTTTAATAAAGTTTTATGGTAATTCAAGTTATTACCATGTTTTATGAGAATACATGACTAAGGCATTCACATGTTTGGTATGTAACGATTTAGAGATACTTTATTTTGTTTGAGAGATTAATGATAAGTTAATTTTGAAAGTTTAGGGATCTTATTTCAAAATTATTGAATCTTAAAACTTTTGGAAGGTTTATAAGGGTAAAAATTTATGAAATAGTTTAAGTTTAATTTTGGACGAGGTTTAAAGATTAACGTGTTTGTACATATTGGATAACTTGTGCCAATAATATTGGTTTTGGAAAATAGTTGAGATAGAAGAAACAAATTTTTTCTCTTTATGGATCTTACGATCCATAAAAAGTGAAATTTATTGCTTCATACATAAAAAAAATCATTTTTGGATATTTATTTCTTAGAGTAAGGGATAACATTACTATGGACTTTATCATTGATTTACCAAATATTCCTAGAAAGAATCATGCATTATGGGAATGTAAAATTAAATGTATGAGATAAAATTTTAGGTTAAAATGATTCTTTAATGATGAATATATTAAGATTTTTTTTTTAATTTTTTAAGGATTATATTAATATAGTTTTAGAAAAAGGAAAACCCACAGGTCAGACAACAACCTGTCGCATCCGTCAAGGCCACGAGACTTGAACCCACAACCGAAGAGCAATAAGGATGCATCACCTACCACTAGCCTATATAATGTCCCGATTAGTACAACATAGTTTTCTTTATTTAATAAGTATGTGAGATAAAGTATAAGTTCATTTTTTTAACCTAATATGATTAAGATAAATATAATATTTTGGAATTTTATTGAGGAATAAAAGTTGAAATGTTGTTTGGAGGAAAAGATGAGTTTTTTGGTGGAGTTTTCTAAAGGATGAAGCTCTACCTATCAAGTAAATACATTCCATTATGTTATTAATCTTAGAATTAAAAGGATTAATAAACTATAGGAAAATAATTTTAGAATAAAATTTTTATTCATTTAATTTTCTTACTGAGAAGTCAATTTCCTCTTTAACTAATCACGGATTTACGGTTTAGTGATGGTAGACTTTATGATGACCATGTTCTATATCAATCTCAATTAAAACTTGATATTTTTATTTCTCTTCCATGTCCTAGTTTTCAGTTCCCACTAATTTTATCCTATTCAAAAGCCTAATTTTTTGGCGACCTTCATATTTCCTTTTCCCTTTTATTAATGTTATTTTTTATTAACCCTATTTACAATGTTGGTTTCCCACAAAAGAATTTTCAAGTATCAACCTTTGATTTTTGAAGTGAAATTTCAAATTGTGAGTAAAATATTTATTGAAGGAGGGGAGAATGTAAAACCCTATGATTTTAAGGTATTTATCTTTTTAAATTTAAGCTCTTTGGTAGCTTATGTTACATAGAACACTGAACTTAAGAAAAATGATTAAATACTATTATTTAATTGTGATAGTTATCACCTAGTTGTTGGAATGGTGGGAATGAATGAGATTAACTAAATTATAAAATTATAGTTTACACATGTTTATAAAATGAATTAATTGGTTACCAATTCATTATAAATAAAAATGAAAACCAATTGAACATAAAGGATGTGTTTTTATAAAAAAACTTTTTTATGCCCATAGTGGTATTTTATCTTAATAAATTGAATTAATCACTATTAGTGAAAGATATTAATTAAATTTATGTGTTATATAATCAATAAAATATTTTTAAATTCATCCAATAAGTTTTATAGGGTTAAGATATAAATAAATCCAATTTTATGCATAAGAAGTTATATTTTTCAAAAAGGCAATTTGGTCTCCATTTGATGGTGCACCTAATATAAATCTAATTTTTTACTATTTTATAAATTTTATTTGAAAAAATAAAGTTTATATTTAAAATAGGAATATCAAAATTATCTTAGGACAAAATTTTGGTATTTTTCAGATAAGTTTATTTTTTTTGATGAATAGTGAAAAATATTGAATTTTAATTGAAAACCATTTTTTTGTCTAATTTATTTATATAGTTAAATTATATTTTAATTTTTAAAGTATAATTAGTTCAATTATACATTAATAAATTCAATTTAGTTAATTTTAATAAATTTCACTTTGAAATTGGATGTAAAAATATTTCCAACTTTTGAAATTTTCTCTTTTAAAACCCACTTTTTCATTGTGTCTACAGAATTAATTTTAAATCTAAATTTTAAAATTCTATAAATTTAATGTATTAAAATGGATTCCATATTTTGAATCAGAAGGTCCAAATTAGGTTATAAGGTCAATTTCATTTTTATGTATAAAAAAGTTACCGTGGTAAAAAAAATTATTTACCGCAGTATAGGTGAAATAGAGACAAGGGTTATAGTTAGAAGGTAAAAGATTAACATACCTAGAAATTACAACATTTAATGGTTGGTTGAGGTATTTTCCACCATAACTAGACTCTACAACATTAATTAATAATCCAATTCATTTAAATTAATGCCACCTCAATGTGGTTGGCTTTAAATATAAAATAATCCTTATTTTTATCACTTAAATCCACTCTCTTAAAGTATATATACCACCCCTAACCACCCCATTTCGACCCAAAAGACTTGAATCTACTAAAATATCTATCAAAACCTCTCCTCCTCACTCTCCCCATGTTCAAGTTCTACTGGTCTCACCAAAATATCAAATCCAAGGTCCTCAAGGGGTCCTCCAAGGATGAGATATTCAAGAGGTAATTTTATCAAAACACCTCTCTTATTTTCTTTTCTTCTTATACTTTCTTTTCATATCTTTCATCCATAAAGATATAATAATTCCATAATCATGTACATACTAGAATTTTATGTTACTACTGGAATATCTTATACCCGTCCCTTTTATTACCTCATCTTATTCAAATAAATGAAGCTACTATCCAAATTATTCCAGTTAATCCCCTCACTAAATAATGTTTTTGTTTGTTTTCCATTACCATTGTAATGTACCAAGTTTTTAGTTGGGTTGAAAACCACTCCCGATTTGAACTTTAAAATTAGTGAGTGTTACATTTTCTTTATCATTGATCATAATCAAATTCTGAGAGTTCTATCTTCTTTATATTGTGTTTTTACATGAGTTTCAAGATTTGGACGAAGCCTTAGGTGTTCAGAAGATGTTTTGAGAGCATAAGAGGCTAAATGGATTGTTTTGGAATAACAGGTTAGGGTGCATGGTTTAGGGTAAACCGTGCGGCCCCTTCCATGTAACTGTGCAACCCAGTTTTGAACTGCCGCACAGTTTTGGTAAATCGTGTGAGTAGGGTGCCCGACTGTGAGAGCTCATAAACAGAAGTTAAAGAGAGCTATCACATGGATAATTCCACTTGGGAAGTACCTCAACACTATAGTACACATGGTTACCACATTGTTTGAAAAACTGTGCGAGTAAACTGTGTGGCCCAATAAGTGTTGGAATTTATGTTTTCCCCTTAATTATTTATCCATGTTTTTTCTTTCTATCTCTCTTTCTTCTCCCTTGGCGCACACATAGCAGAGGGTTAACCCTATTCTCCTATCCTCCACCATATTTGATCCCTCTCATCCATCGGTGGTCCATTCTCAGATCTTTCGAGTGCGTTGGAGTCATGGTAGTAAGTCTAACCTCACACTTCCTACTCCTTCTCTTTGTTTTCACCTTATGAACCACTATTTTAATCTAATACAATTTTAGGGCATATGACAGAAACTCATATATATGACAATCAGTTTCAAATTGGATCTCGATATCGGATGATCCTACATCTATGAGTCCAAGGTAGGTGGTTCATATATCGATTTGTGTTTTTGTAGACATTTGGGTGGTGCGGCTTTTAACGTGCCTTTGGGAAATTGAACGAGACCCCCGTTGCTTGGTATTGGAATAATCGTATGACACATGAGATGCTGTTGGGAAAACCCTTACCTTTTTAACTCAAGTGAGTCCAAGTTAGAGGTCATTGATTCTTGGTAAAAATTGTCTAGGGGGTGTTTAATTAATTTAATTTGAATTTTTTAAATTGAATTGTTCTGGTTTTTCAAATTGAGGCATTAAATATCTCTATACTGAATTTTTATTGTTTATTTTGAAGATGGAATCTAATAATTTTAAGTTGAATTGTCTAGTTATATTTAAATTGAGATGTACAATTTAATTTAATTTAATTTAATTTAATTTAATTTAATTTTTTATTAAAGTGAATTGTTTATATATAATTTCTTATGACTACTACTTGGACCCAAGGGGTTGTGACGGGTGTAGCCCGGGTAATTGGGATAACATGACCATCAGGATTGAGGTGATGAGATCATATGGTTGGGATTGGTCCAGATTTTCTTGAGTGATTTTGACCATAGTATTGGGCATCATGAACATCATATTGAGGCGATGAGGCTGTCAGGTTGGGAATAACCCATGATATTGGGATGACATGACCATCAGAATTGAGCAACATGGTCGCAGGGGCATGAGGTGCTAATGTTGATGTGGATTAGGTTATTTTTTTTGGTGATTGATGCTCACCTGTGATGAAAAAAGTGCCTAATTTGAGTCCTATAGACACAGTTTGACTCCGTTTATGAGGCGGTTTTGACCACTCAGGTGGGTAGAGGCCCCTAGTAGTTGCGACTTAGGTGATTATGGTTTGGGGTGCTTAACGTAGAAAGTCACATGGAAGGTGAGAAACCTTCGGTTTATAGTGATTAGGATATTATTTTGGGGATGAGGCTCTCTGTGACTGAGGCATTAGGCCTGGAATTTGTTTGAGGACATATATCACTGTTCCTTCATACATCGGGATTCGAGCCGATGGGTGCTATTGAGCAGGGGTCCAAGGGTCCAAATACTATTGTTTGGTCACGCCTTTGGGATGTCGGTGATTCATTGAGACATGATGTGTCAGGAGGCACATGGTTCCATGATACATTGCTTGAGGTGAAATCTAATGGTTCACCTAAGATAAAGGACATTCATGGGTACCTTTAGCCATGGGCTAAGGACCATATTCTGTTTAGAGATTCTAGCACTGGCCAGGTGACAAATTCCTAGTGGATGTTGAGCACCAGAGAATTTTATTAATTTATTTAGTAGTGTTACAAGTGTTGTGTTGGGAATGATGGATTATTTATTTACTTTCCACCACTTCTGTTTATTTATTGCTTCTGCTATTTATCTGGTATTGACTGTGCTTCTGCTATTGGCGGGTCTGGTTTGAGTCTGCTGAGTCATTTATTTATTTCTCTACATGCTATATATTATTACTTAGATTAGTATATTATTATTACAAAAGGGTATATAATTTCCACTATATATGTTTACACTCTCACTGCTAGTCAGTAGCCTTTGGTTTTGGGGAGGTTCACCTAAGGCCAGTGGTAGCTAGCCCGATAACACTATTCGGGTGGTTAATCGGGTCGGGGTCGCTACAATCGCCTGCATGGATGGTCATAAATATATTATTTTGGTTAAATAATATTTTAATAAGTATATTATATCCTATTTCACGTTTTGAAACTAATATATACTCATAATAGTGAATAAAATGAAACTAGTTCATGGTGTTGGAAAAAAAGCGCCAAAATAAACGAAATGTTTATCATTAAAATTTTATCAAAAGAATCACCCTCATATTAGGAAAAAATGATATATGAGACCATTTATACTTTTATAATATCATTAATACCATATCATTCCACTTATGGAGTTGTATTCCTATTTAACAAGATATTCCATACTTATATACAAATGAACCGATAATGAAACCATGAAATGAACATACCCAAAACAATGAAAATAATGAAATATTATTAATGAATGTGTGTAATATGTTATAAAAGGATCATATAAGGTATTATAAATATTAATATAGTTCTATAATGATTCAATAACATTCTTTAAACCATTATACATAAGGTTAAATAATTTTACACTAAAGGTAAGCGTGAGGAAATGATTTTCTCATCTCACTTTTACTTCCATGAGATATATGACTTATTCACCACTTATTTATTGTTTGTGGTGTATGTATACTACCCTTTGATATATAATATCATGAATCTAATCATATTAATGGTATTAAATATTTCATTTCATAATTATTACTTTTATGGGGCATACGTTTCGACTGATTACAAGTGGTAAGAGATTTCTTAACTCAATTTTCATTCATTGGGTTAAAATTATATTTTATTGATCATGTAATGTTAAGGTTATGTGTGAAGTGACTTTTTGATTATATCATGTTTTATTTCCACTTGTTTTATGTAGATTTATAGTGAATACACATAATCGATTCATTTGTAAGGGACTTTGTCTCAAACTCCTTTCATTGAGATGTATTTTGATGTTATACACCCACCTTCTTTTATGAGGTTTATATACAAACCCTTTGATATATCATATCATGAATCTCATTTCTATTATTGTATTAAAATATTTAAAAGTGTTATGAGACACTTTAATTTATAAATCTCTTTTTAAATCATTTATTTGATATATGAAGAATACTTTGGACTTGTAGTGATGGGTGGGGATCGACATTATATAGTCCCTTGATGCATCGACTGGCCCCCTGAAATAGTATAGTTAGCAAAATTAAATGAGTTTTTACTTGTATATTAAAACATATTTATGGTAGTGATTCATTTTACAGTTACATGACATCCAATAATTAAGAATTCCCTTCTTTATTAATCCAGTTATTATTATCTAGGATATTTTCACTATGAAAAAATCTATGGATACATTTTATTCTCAGTTTCTTGATTAAATGACATATGTTTTCTATTATTTAACTTTTTATATTTATTATGCTCATCGATTCATTATTTATTCTTTTATACTTAATTCTTGTTGAGAATTTTATCCCACCCCTTTCTTATGTTTTATTTTCCCTAAGTTTCTAAGAAGTTTATTATGATTGATATGCATGGTTATGCTAATGAAAATAATGGTTTTCTTAAAGAAAATAATTTGTTGTATTTTATGTCTAAAATGTAATTTTAATTCCATGTATGTATCTAGTTTACCCAGACTACTAAAATACTCATTCCTTCTTGTATCTTATGCCAATGTAAAAAATTAAGGCATTGGCTCCAAGCTACTGGGGTCAGGGTCGTTATAATTATGACTCTTTGTTTTTCTATTTTTATAAAAAACACCCAAAATATAAATAGAAAAAAAAGAAATGTTGGATGAAGAAAGTGGTAAAAAATGAGAGATATAGTGAGAATGAATGATGAAGAAGAAGAAACAGAGGGAAAGAGAGAGATGAGAGAGAGAGGAGGAAGAGGAAGAGGGAGTTAAAGGGAAAGGGGTTCCCCCTAGTTTGAATTTGGTGGGTTTCCATCTTCATCTAATGGTGGGTCTACTCTAGCAGTTGGGGATCTAGTGGAAGTCAATGTGGTTCTAGGGGCGTGTTTCCTCTTATGGTGATGCTTTAACTGATGTCTACTAACTGTGAATGCCCTTTTGGAAGAGGGGTATTATAAGTTCACTACACCAAATGGGTAAACATTAGTAACAATAAAATAACCTTACCAATGAGAATTAATCTTTCATAGGTGAAGTCAAAATCAATAATTAAAGATCATTACCTTTTCAAATTCATGAAATACCTTTCACAGGATGTGTTTGTCATGGAGTGACTTAGCATTTTCTTTGTAGAGATTAAAATTATCATATGAATCAAGTCAAATCTCCTTCATTTCATTCAAATGGAATAATACATCTTCACCATATTTTTTACAATTAAAATTAAATGTTTTCACAGTCTAAAATGACTAATGTTGGATTTCAACCGATAAATGACATGATTTACCAAAAACTAGCCTAAAAGGAGACATCCCAATGAGTGTCTTATAAGAAGTCCAATAAGCCCAAAGTGCTTCAAAAAGTCTTTTAGATCAGTCTATTATTATGGGATTAACAATTTTATGAAGCACTCTTTTCACTTATCTATTATAAAGTCCTACTACTCCATTTTCTTGGGGTTAATATGCAGTTGATGTTTTATGAACGACCCCATTTTTTCTCAAAACTGACTTCATGGTTCTATTATAGAAACAAGTTCCTATGTCACTAACCAAGGGATGAAAATTTATAAATCAATAGAATATGTGAGTTTTAAAGAACTCAATAATAGTATATGCTTCATCCTTTTTTGTGGGCTTGTCCTCAAACCACCTAGAATCATAGTCGACCGCAACAAGAATGTAGGAGAATCCATTTGAAGGGGGAAGAGTCTCATGAAATTGATGCCCCAAGCATCAAATATCTCATAGATGATTAAGGTATTTTAGGGAATTTCATTTCTACTGGAAATTGTGACAAACTTTTGGAAAACAAGACAAGCTTGACAGAACTCATGTGAGTCCTTGAAGAGTGAAGTCTATAAGAATTCATAATCAATAACTTTTTGGGAGGTCCTTTGTGGTCCAAAGTGGCCACCTCTAGGCATTGAGTGGCATAATTCTAAGATGGATGAATATTTATCTTCATCAATAAAACTTCTAATCACCATGTTATCCCTCATTTTCCAAAGTTTATTATCTTCCCAAAAATATTATTTTGAATCACTTTTTAGCTTTATTTTTTTATTGATTTTTTAGGAAAAATACCAACAAAGAAGTAATTTACAATTAGGGAATGCCATTGTAACTTTCAAGTGAGAGACGAGAGGTGTTCAGTGGGAAATTCTGGATCAATGATTTCATAATGAGAGTAATTATAAATTCTACTCAGATGATCAACAACAAAGTTTTCTTTTTACAGGTCTATCTTTAATCTCAAGGTTAAACTCATAGAGCATGAAGATCCATATTATTAGTCTCGGTTTGAAATCAATTTTGTTATGTAATAACTTTAAATATGAACAGTCTATAAAGATGATGATTTTAGAACCTAAGAGATAGAGAAAAAATTTATCCAAGGAAAAAACCACAGTTAAAAGTTTCTTTTTAGTGATAGCGTAATGATATTGAGTTTTATCCAGTGTTTTTGAGTAATAATAGATGACGTGAGGAAATTTTTATGTTCTTTGACCAAGTACAACCTCAATGGACTTACCAGAAGCATCACACATCAATTTTAAGGGTAAGGACCAATCTGGGGGTTGGATTATTGGGATAGATATAAGATTATTTTGAGTTCAATGAAGTCTCTCTTGTAAGACTTACTAAAATGGAATGGAACATCATTATAGAGTAGACTAGTGAATGGGAGGGAAATCCTATTGAATTTCTGGATGAATTTCTGATAGAAACTAGGTTGACCAAAGGATAATTATATGTCTCAAACTGATGTGGGTTTAAGAAGTTATTGGATCAACTCTATCTTAACTTGATTGAATTGAATACCCTATTGAAAAATTATGTGTCCTAGAACATTTCAATTAGTAACCATGAAGTGACATTTCTCAAAATTCAACACAAGGTTACATTTGACACACTTTTGTAGAACTAGAGAGAGTGAATACAAATAGGATTAAATTGAATCACTATAAATGGTAATGTCATCCATGAAGACCTCCATGAAATGCTCAATAAATTCATAAAATATACTCATCATACACATCTAGAATGTTATAGAAGCATTGAAAAGGACAAAAATCATTCTCTTATATACATATGTGCTAAAGGGTCAAGTGAATGTAATCTTTTCTTGGTCCTGAGATGTGATTTGGATTTGGAAATAGTTGGAGTATCCATCAAGAAAGCAATAATGTGACTTTACAACTAATATTTATAGCATTTGATCAAGGAAAGGAAGTGGGTAGTGATTTTTAATGTTTCAAAATTCAATTTCTGAAAATTGATGCACACACGCCATTTGTTTTTAACTCTCATTAGAACCACTTATCCATATTCATTTGTGAAAATAGTTATCCCACCCTTCTTAGGCACCAATTGAATCAGACTAACCCATTCACTATTAGAAATTGGGTAGATAATACCATCTTGAAGAATCATGTTAATCTATTACTTAACTACCTCAAGTATGAGTGGATTGAGTCTTCTTTAAGGTTTTATGATTGGTTTGGATGATTCCTCTAAATGGATATGATGCATGAAAAGGGAAATGTTGATGCTTGGTATGTCATTTAGGGTCCAATCTAAGCCCTTTTTATTTTCCTCTAACACCTGGACGAGTTCATACTCCTCAGTTTTGGTAAGTGGAGTAGAGATATGACACAGAAGTGACAAACTTATGTTTAAAGGTCACTTATCACTTAGTAGTTCATCATAATGTGTTTCATGTATCACTACTGAGGAAGTACATACCAGACCCATCACATGTACTAAACTCAGAGGTGGTGTAACTTGAAGATGATCTCTCCTATAAGGAGCAGCCAGTAAAGATTCTGGATCAGAGAGATAAGGTTCTATGCAACAAGACAACCCATATTATCAAAGTGTTGTGGAGGAACCATACGTTTGAGGAAGCAACTTGGGAACCAGAAGAGGCAATGAAGGAGAATTACCCTCACCTGTTTGTGTAAAGTGAAATTTTGGGGGCGAAATTTCTTAAGGGGGTAAGAATGTAACGAACCAATTTTTTTTCAATGGAAATTAACTTCTTATATTTATGTCATAAAATAACATGAAAACACAACATACTGAACTACTAAGTGATAAGTGACCTTTAAACATAAGTTTATCACTTCTGTGTTTGGAATTTTGAAAATCTGACATACACGGTTGTGTTCAAGATGATTTTTGGAGTCCAATGAAACAAAAATAATTTTTAGTGAATAGTGACCTACCCTTATGAATAGTAACATACCCTTATGAATAGTAATATTACCCTTATTAATAGTAAATCATCCAACATAAGAGTAACATTACATATGTATAATTAAATAAAATTTAGACATCTTAGAAAGTGACAATTTTACCTTAGTAAACATTTTGGTATTTTGTAAGTCATAAATAATTAATTATAATTAATTAAATAATTTAAAAGAATATTTATTTACCTAAAATGTATTCATAAATTATTTAATCAATGTCTTATAGTTTTTAGATAATTTTATAAGACCCTACGTAATTTTTGAAAGCACTATAAAATCAGTTTTAATCTTAAAAACTGTTTTTTAAGTAAATTATGATTTTAATTAAATATTAAATTAATAATATTTAGAAAATTATTTTTGAAAAATGGAATTCATTTTTGGATTCTACATGTTGAAAAATAGTTGGGGTAAATTTTTGGGATTTTTCTGAGACTTGAATTTTTGATGAATAGTAGAATCTGATAATTTACAATAAATGCTAAATAATGGATTAATTGAGTGATCGATGATGATATGATGATGTAATACCACTTGTTTTGGGATCACATGATAAAATTACTATTCTTGGTCATTCAAGACTCACTATTCCTTGTCTTAGGGGAAATTAATAAACTAATGAATTTTATATTAAGGAAACCCCTCTCCCCTCCACTATAAAAGCCACCCTTCACACCCTCATTTCCTCACACCTCTCAAGCTCCAAGCCTTCTCTAAACTCTGCCCAAACACCGTCCCTATCCCCTCCCCCACTTCCAAGAGCTTCTGGTCTCATAAAAAGACCAAGCTTAGGCCCTTAAGGAGGATCTCAAGAGGAAGATTTAAGAGGTAATTTCTCTCCCTCTTCTCCTTTAATTTCCTTTCAAGTTCAAGTTCATTTTTTGATCTCTCCCCACCTATCTTCATCCAAATGGTATTTTAACTCCATTATTATAAATATAATGTAATTTTATGACTCTAATGGTATATTATATCATACAACCCCCTTTCCCTCTTCCTTTTATTTTATTAAAGAGAATGTTGTTCGTGAGGTGTTAATTTATCACCTTCAAAAATGACATGCTTTCTTCTTCCATTTCTACCTTCATATCTGGTCATGAAAACATTTTTATGGTTTAACCAGAATATGTTAAATTTATTATGTTCTATTTAAAGTTCTGGAAATAACCTATGGCCATATTACTAAGTGATAAGTTAAAACAAGTTTGTTGTGATCCAAAAACCGCCCAAATTGACCCAAATAACCATCATTTAATTCTTATCTAATGATTCATACACATGGATATAATATAATTGTTTATAAGATCCTTAAAACTCATGTGATATCATTAATGACATGTAATATCATTTTTTGATGTTTACTCATGTTCTACCCAAACTTCAATTTAAGAATACAAGTGAACCACCCAAGAAAAACCATAAAAATGATCATCCCCGAACAATGTTTTTAAACTCTATAAGTCATAAAAAGGAACATAATATGACATAATGAAACCATAATGAACCCTATTAATGTAAAAATGGTTCTTTATTTCTAATTAATTAATATAATGTCATTATATAGGACATTAAAGAGAAGGAAGCATTCAGGTACAAGGTAAGGGGAAATTCTCGAACCCAACTTTCATCCTTCGGGTTCTCCCTCTTTCACTCCATTTTTGATATGGTTACTCCTTAAAGATCATTTGTTAATAATTATATTATATTTTCTAGGATATAAATTTTTTCTACTAAAGTTTATGTCAATCAAAATGTTTTCCAAAAGAACTCTTCTTTTAAGAACTCACCTTTTAACTCTCATTCAAGGTTGATGGTTCTTATATCAAGTATGTTGTTCCCTCTTTTTTTGGGAACCCAAAGTTTATGAATGTGTTCTTATGAGATGAAAACCATTCATTTTCATGGGTTATTTATGTTAATTTATGTTATATGTTCATTGTTTCATGCATGATAAATGATAATGTTATGATGTGACGGGTGCACCTAGAATTATATAGCGCAATATGAATGTTTAAATGTGACGGGTGCACCCGGAATTATATAGTGCTCAAATGAATTGGTTAAAGTGATGAATCTCATGAGTAAATGTGAAATGATGTGTGAAAAATATTCTAGCTTGGTTTAAAAGTATTTGTGGTAGTTAACCACTAAGACATGATGTTTCATTTTTATGCATTGCCACATTTCAAGTCTTTTATTTATGCTCCTCTCATGTTCATGATCTTTTGCCTATGTTATGATTATTCTCACCCCATGATATATTGTTCTTATCTATCCTATTACTGGGCTTCTAGATCACCCCTTTTGATGTATATCCTAAGGTGGCTACATTTACTAAGGATAGGACAAGTTCCAATAAGAATCTAGAGAATAAGAAATTAAATAAATGTTTATGCTTGATGTTGTATTTGTTACATATGGTCCTAGTTTTCCCAAGACACTAAACATTTGGATCCTATATGTGTAATACTATTATGTAGTTTATCTTTAAAATGATGTAATAGTAATTTAATAAAATTTTGGGTTGTTATAGTTGGTATCAGAGGAAAGGTTTAGTTAATTTTGGAATTAGGATTAGTGAACCCTAGAGGAAACCTATAGCATGAGACTAAGTACAAATATGAACACAAGAATATTTACCTAGGGATACCATATGTTATGTTTTTGGTATAAATTTTTTAAATGAATAAGTTATTCATGACTTGTTTACTTATGTTTTGTTTTAACCTTTTCTATTTTAGGAAATGGTGGGAACCAGGAGAAATCAGGCCAACAACTCTTGCGAGGGCCAATGCAACGATTGCCCGAATGAAATCCCCAATGATTTGGGAGGTGGAGTTCAAAACTTCATGGCGATGCCTAAACAATTATATGAGGTTATGAATAATAACCATAATAATGGGGAATATCCTCCTTCACCAAAGAGGGAGAAACTGGATATCGAATGTTTTATGCAGTAATGACCACCGACGTTTTTTGGATATTCCGATCCACTAGTTGCGGAACAGTGGGTCAACTCCATGGAGAAGATATTTTCTGTGCTTCACTATTCTAAGACGGAGAAGGTGACTCTAGATATTTATCGTCTATATGGAGAAGCTGATCAATGGTGGGCTTTGATTAAGAAGACCAAACCAAGGGAGGAAATTGAATAGATGGAATGGGAAAACTTTAAGATAATGTTTCCTAATAAGTATTTCCCATGAACTCTTCGTACGAATATGGAGATAAAATTCATAGAGCTCAAGAAAAAAGAAGGAGAATCTGTTACAACCTATGAAGCGAATTTTACAAGGCTCTCAAGGTATGCTTCAGGTTTTTCTATCAACAATGATAGAAAAATTGATATATTCTTTAGTGGATTAAAACCACACCTTCGAAATGATCTTGCAATTCAAGACTTTGGGAGTTATGAAGATGTTGTTCGGTGTGATCTCAAAGTGGAGATGGAGTTTGGAGAATGGTCCCATAGATATGGTGATAAGAAAAGAAAGATGTAGTTTCAAGCTGGTTGATCTAATGACAAAGCTGGGAAGAAAAATCAACAACCCACATGCCAAAAATGTGGGAATTTGCATAATGGGAACTGCCTCAAAGGGACGGGGAAATGATTCAAGTGTGGGAAAGAAGGACACCATGCTCAAGAGTATCGAAAATACACGAAAAGGAAGGAGAATATAGCCGATGAAAAGAGAGAACCACTCATGGTTCAATGCTACAACTGTAAGGAGCTAGGGCACTATGAAAACCAGTTCACTAAACCTCGAGTTCTTGAGGGTAATCAATGTCAGCAACCACCAAAGCCAAAGAAACAAGGGAAGGCTTATTCCATCACTACTGTGGAGGTGTAGCATGATAATGAATTTGTATAAGGTACACTTCCTATTCAATCAAGAATGGAAAAAGTCTTATTTGTTTATGGTTCTACGCATTCCTTTATATCTTGAAAGTTTGCTAGAACTATAGAATTGAATCCCCGAATCCTTGAAGTAGAGATATCTCTAAAAACACCAAGTGGTGTAATCATTTCAACCCAAGTGTTTGACTCTTATCCTGTTGGCGTATGTGGGAAGATTCTTCCAGCAAATCTCATAATTCTTCCCTTTTTGGAATTCGACGCTATAATGGGAATGGACTGGCTCTCGTTATATAGAGGGCATATCAACTATCGGGAAAAGGAAATATCTTTTCATATTATGAACCATCCCATGCTCCTCTATAAATTCAAGGAAGATCATGAATCTCCTTTGAAAAATCATTCAATGGTGTGAGTATTGATTCCCTATGAAGAAGCATACCTCGCCCAAATGTTTGAGTCGAAGGAAAGTTCTAAACTTGAGGAAATGCCCATCGTGAGGGAATACGATGATTTATTTCATGAAGAGTTACCCAGAATTCCCCCGGATCGTGAGGTAGAGTTCTCAATTGAACTCATAACCAGAGCTACTCCTATCTCGAAGTTCCCCTATAGGATGGCTCCTATCGAACTGGAGGAGTTAAACAACTAGGTACAAGAGCATCTAGACAAAGGGTTCATACGCCCTAGTGTATTGCCTTGGGGTGTGCCAGTGCTCTTTGTGAAGAAGAAGGATGGAACAATGCGGCTCTGTATCGATTATCTGGAACTCAAAAAGATAACCATAAAGAACAATTATCCTTTCCCAAGGATTGATGACTTGTTCGACCAGTTAAGAGGAGCTCAATACTTCTCAAAGGTGGATCTTCGTTCTGGATATCATCAGGTAAAGGTGAAGAAGGAAGATATTCAGAAGACTTTCTTCTGAACAAGGTATGGGCACTGTGAGTTTTTGGTGATTCCCTTTGGACTTACTAATGCCCCTGTAATCTTCATGGATTTGATGAATAGAGTCTTTAGACATTACCTTGACAAATTTGTGGTTGTTTTTATTAATGATATTATCATCTACTCCAAGAGCAAGGAGGAACATGAAGAACATCTAAGACTTGTGTTGGCGACATTAAGAAAGGAGAAGTTGTACGCCAAGTTCAGCAAGTGTGACTTTTGGATGAATCAAGTCACGTTCTTGGTACATGTGATCACAAGTGAGGGAATTTCTTTGGATCCTTCAAAGACAAAGGCGATTGAGGAATGGCCCAGGCCCTCTAGTGTCATAGAAATCCATAGTTTTCTTGGATTAGTTGGGTACTACCGAAGTTTTGTGAGAAACTTATCATGATTGTCAAGCCCGCTAACTAAGTTAACAAGGAAAGGGGTAAAGTATACCTAGACGGAAGAATGTGAGGGAAGCTTCAAAGAGCTAAAGAGAAGGCTCAAAACTGCACCTGTACTCACACTACCGAAAAGTGGAGAAAGTTTTGTGATATAAAGTGATACTTCAAGGAAGTATTGGGTTGTGTACTCATGAAAAATGATAATGTGATAGCCTATGCCTCACGACAGTTGAAGATCCATGAACAGAACTAACCGACGCATGATCTAGAGCTGGCAGCTGTGATTTTTGCCTTGAAAATCTGGCAGCACTACCTTTATGGAGAGAAGTGTGACATATAAACCAACCAAAATATCCTAAAGTATATATTCACACAAAAGGAGATCAACATGTTTCAAAGGAGATGGTTAGAGCTAATCAAGGATTACGATTTCTCTATTCACTATCATCCTGGAAAGGCAAACAAGGTAGCTGATGCTCTAAGCAGAAAAGAACCTGCTACTCTATCCATATTGTGGATTGAGAAAGACCCTATCTTCTTGGATATGAAAAGAATGGATTTGGAAATCATAAGGGAAGGGGATACATCCTACCTTGCCCAAATGATAGTGCAACCATCCATCCAAGAGAAGATTAAGGAAGCACAAAGTGATGATGAGGAGATACAAAAGAGGGTGAATGCAGTAAAGGAAGGGAATCTGCAAGAGTTCCATATCGACGATAATGGTGTGATTCAGTTTGGAACGCAGATTTTTGTGCCTTCATCACCAGGGATAAAGAAGGAGATTTTAGATAATTCACATAGATCAACTTTCTCTATCCATTCTGGGAGTAGCAAGATGTACCGTGATCTCCGAGAACACTTCTGGTGGGATAACATGAAGAAGAAGATTGCAGAATATATATCAAGGTGCTTGGTATGTCAACAAGTTAAAGTTGAGCCAAAACAGTCCAAGGGTATGATGCAGCCATTGCCTATACCCATGTGTAAATGGGAAAACGTTACTATGGACTTTGTCATGGGTCTCCTGAAGATGTCAAAGGGAAATAATGCAATATGGGTTGTGGTTGACCGACTCACCAAGACTGCCTATTTTATCGCTATTATGGAAGATCTGTCACTTGATCAACTTGCAAAGATATATGTGAAGGAAGTGGTGATATTTCACGGTGTTCCACTATCAATTGTCTCTGACCATGATCCAAGGTTCACATCTAAGTTCTGGAGGAGCCTTCAACATGCTTTGAGTACTGAATTAAATTTCAGCACGACCTATCACCCCCAAAATGATGGCCAGTCTTAAAGGACTATTCATACGCTTGGAGATATACTAAGATCCTGCACTCTTGAATTCAAAGGTGATTGGGATCAGAATCTCCCATTGGTTGAGTTATCATACAACAATAGCTTCCACTCGAGTATTCAGATGGCTCTGTATGAAGCTCTTTATGGGAAGAGATGTAGAAATCCAACCTGTTGGGATGAAGTTGGAGAAAGAAAGCTACTTGGGCCCAATCTTGTTCAAGAAATGATAGAGAAGGTTCAAGTCATCCAGAAACACATCAAAGCTGCTCAAAGTTGGAAAACGAGCTATGGTGACAACCATTGAAGGGACTTGGAGTTCGACGTTGGAGATAAAGTCTTCCTTCGAATATCTCCATGGAAGAGAGTCATGCGATTCAGGAAGAAAGGGAAGCTAAGACCAAGGTATATTGGCCCCTTTGAGATCCTTGACCGCATAGGAGCTGTGGCCTATCGTCTTTAACTTCCATCATATATGGCTCAAGTTCATAATGTGTTTCATGTATCACTACTGAGGAAGTACATACCAGACCCATCACATGTACTAAACTCAGAGGTGGTGCAACTGGAAGATGATCTCTCCTATAAGGAGCAACCAATAAAGATTCTGGATCAGAGAGATAAGGTTCTATGCAACAAGACAACCCATCTTATCAAAGTTTTGTGGAGGAACCATATGTTTGAGGAAGCAACTTGGGAACCAAAAGAGGCAATGAAGGAGAATTACCCTCACCTGTTTGTGTAAAGTGAAATTTCGGGGGCGAAATTTCTTAAGGGGGTAAGAATGTAACGAACCAAATTTTTTTAAATGGAAATTACCTTCTTATATTTATGTCATAAAATATCATGAAAACACAACATAATGAACTACTAAGTGATAAGTGAACTTTAAACATAATTTTGTCACTTCTGTGTTTGGAATTTTGAAAATATGACATACACGGTTGTGTTCAAGATGATTTTTGGAGTCTAATGAAACAAAAATAATTTTTGGTGAATAGTGACCTACCCTTCTAAATAGTAACATAACTTTATGAATATTAATATGACCTTTATGAATATTAAATCATCCAACATAAGAGTAAAATTACCTATGAATAATTAAATAAAATTTAGACATCTTAGAAAGTGACAATTTGACCTTAGTAAACATTTTGGTATTTTGTAAGTCATAAATAATTAATTATAATTAATTAATTAATTTAAAAGAATATTTATTTCCCTAAAATTTATTCATAAATTATTTAATGAATTTCTTATAGTTTTTAGATAATTTTATAAGACCCTACGTAATTTTTGAAAGCACTATAAAATCAGTTTTAATCTTAAAAACTGTTTTTAAGTAAATTATGATTTTAATTAAATATTAAATTAATAATATTTAAAAAATTATTTTTGAAAAATGGACTTCATTTTTGGATTCTACACGTCGAAAAATGGTTGAGTTAAATTTTTGGGATTTTTCTGAGATACTTGAATTTTTTATGAATAGTAGAATTCGATAATTTACAACAAATGCTAAATGGATTAGTTGAGTGATTGATGATGCTCTACTGATGTAATCCTACTTGGTTCGGGATCACATGATAAAATTACTATTCTTGTTCATTCAAGACTCACTATTCCTTGTCTTAGGGGAAATTAATAAACTAATGAATTTTATATTAAGGAAACCCCTCTCCCTTCCACTATAAAAGCCACCCTTCACACCCTCATTTCCTCACACCTCTCAAGCTCCAATCCTTCTCTAAAATCTGCCCAAAAACCTTCCCTAGACCCTCCCACACGTCCAAGAGCTTCTGGTCTCATCAAAAGACCAATATTAGGCCCTTAAGGAGGATCTCGAGAGGAAGATTTAAGAGGTAATTTCTCTCCCCCTTCTCCTTTAATTTCCTTTCAAGTTCAAGTTCATTTTTTGATCTCTCCCCACCTATATTCATCCAAATGGTATTTTAACTCCCATATTATAAATATACTGTAATTTTATGATTCTAATGTGATATTATATCATCCAACCCCCTTTACCTCTTCCTTTTATTTTATTAAAGAGAACGTTGTTCGTGAGGTGTTAATTTATCACGTTCAAGAACGACATGCTTTCTTCTTCCATTTCTACCTTCAGATCTGTTAATGAAACCATTTTTATGGTTGAAACAGAATATTCTATTTGTATTATGTTCTATTTAAAGTTCTGGAAATAGCCTATGGCCATATTACTAAGTGATAAGTTAAAACAAGTTCGTTGTGATCCAAAAACCGCCCAAATTGACCCAAATAACCATCATTTAATTCTTATCTAATGATTCATCCACATGGATCTAATATAATTCATTATAAGATCATTAAAAATACTGTTATATCATTAATTACATGTAATATCATTTCTGTATGTTTACTCATGTTCTACCCAAACTTCAATTTAAGAATACAAGTTAACCACCCAAGAAAAACCATAAAAACGAACATCCCCGAACAATGTTTTTAAACTCTATAAGTCATCCAAAGAAACATAATATGACATAATGAAACCAGAATGAACCCTATTAATGTACACATGGTTATGGATTTATAATTAATTAATATAATGTCATTATACAGGACATTAAAGAGAAGGAATCATTTGGGTACATGGTAAGGGGAAATTCTCGAACCCAACTTTCATCCTTCGGGTTCTCACTCTTTCACTCCATTTTTGATATGGTTACTCCTTAAAGATAATTTGTTCATAATTATCTTACCTTTTCTGGGATATGCATGTTTTCTACTAAAGTTTATGTCAATCAAAATGTTTTCCAAAAGAACTCTTCTTTTAAGAACTCACCTTTTACCTCCCATTCAAGGTTGATGGTTCTTGTATAAAGTATGTTGTTCCCTCTTTCTTTTGGAAACCCAAAGTTTATGAATGTGTTCTTATTAGATGAAACCCATTCATTTTCATGGGTTATTTATGTTCATTTATGTTATATGTTCACTGTGTCATGCATGATAAATGATAATGTTATGATGTGACGGGTGTGCCCGGAATTATATAGCGCAATATGAATGTTTAAATGTGATGGGTGAACCCGGGATTATATAGCACTCCAATGAATTGGGTAAAGTGACAAATGTCATGAGTAAATGTGAAATTATGTGTGAACAAGATGCTATCTTGGTTCACAAGTATGTGTGGTATTTAACCACTAATACATGATGTTTCATTTTTATGCATTGCCACATTTCAAGTCTTTTATTTATGCTCCTCTCATGTTCATGATATTTTCACTATGTTATGGTTATGCTCACCCCATGATATATTGTTCTTATCTATCCTCTTACTGGGATTCTAGATCACCCCTTTTGATGTATATCCTCAGGTGGCTACATGTACTAAAGAGAGGAGAAGTGCCAATAAGAAGCTAGAGAAGAATAAATTAAATAAATGTTTATGATTGATGTTGTATTTGTTACATATGGTCCTAGTTTTTCCAAGACACTAATCCTTTGGATCCTCTATGTGTAATACTATTATGTTGTTTATCTTTGAAATGATGTAATAGTAATGTAAGAAAAGGTTGGGTCATTATAGATAGAACGGATGAATGAGGCAAGATCATCCACATCACTTTCCCATGGTTACTTAGAAGAAGTGGGATGTACCACATAGGGATTTCTTTGATTTTGATTTTTGGTAAATCAATTGTATTGGGTCAGGAATTGAGAAGCCTCATTAGGATAGTGAAAACCTTGAGGAGGATTTCTCCATTGATGTTGAGGAAAAAAATGATAAGGTTATTTGAACTTTCTCTCCCCTTGACCATATTGGAATGTATTTCTATTTTGATGGAGTTTTGGGGTATGAGAGATGATATTACCATACCTCAATCCTTGATGGTATTTTTAACTTGATTTATAGGTAGGAGAGAAGGGATCATAGTTGTATTAGTTGGGGTTTCTAACGAACTAACCTGGATGTTGAGGGTTGGTGTTCCTATGAGAAAATTCAACATTAAGATCCATTGGAATTGAAGAATATGATGGATAATCTTATAGTTGTGGATATGTGTCAGTTGGATGAGTTGGTGAGATACAGATTCCATAGTATTTGAAAGGCCTAGGGAACTAAGATTGTGGAGAAGATGATGCTGGGGCTTTGGCAGCCACAACAAGTTTTCACACAAGACCAATAAGCTTAATCATCAAATCATTCATCTTGTTTATCTCTATAGATTGATTCTCTTGGAATTGTTTGACTTGAGAATGTGCTTGAGTATGGAATTACTACATATTTTCAACCATGTTGCTAATGAGATTTTGTGTAGCTGCTGGAGTTTTTTCAACAAGAGAACCACCACTTGAAACATCAATGAGGGTTCTCTACATGGATAATAACCCCTCATAGAAGTATTGAATCAAGATTTTGTAAGGTATTTGGTGGTGTGAGAAAGTTTTCATAGGATTTTTGAACCTCTCATCATGGAGTAATTCATTGTAAAATTGATAGATACCAATAACTTCCTTTTAGATAAAAGTGGTTTGATAAGTGGGAAAAAATTTCACTAAATAGAGTCACTTAATGTATTTCCAACAATTTATGGATCTAGGAGGGAGTTAGTAGATTCATTAATTGGTGGAGTGGATAGGAAGAATGAAAATTTTCTAAGTTTTATTTGTTATTCAGAAACCCCTTGATTCTTTATATAAGATCACACCCCTTGGAAATATTTGTGATAAAGATGTGGATACTCACTGGCTATCCTATGAAAATGAGAGAAAATATGAATCAAACATGATTTGAGTTTGAAATCAGCCTCAATGTTTGGATATTGAATACCAAGGGGTTGGTAATTCATATCAGGGGTTGTGAGTTATTTAAGTGTTTATTCCCTAGTGTTGACCATATTTATATCAATTGGACGAGTAATGTTTTGATTATCCCGAATGTTCCTCAAAAGTCATCAAATAGTTAACTCGATTTCAGAGTCAAAAAAATCTGATAAATTATTTTGGAGGCTATGAGTCATTTAGAATTTTTTTGAAAGGATTAGGAATGAGGATTTTCCTTCATGTTCCATTTTTCATTTTTTTGTTTTAAAAAAAATAAAAAATGACCATATACATATTACAACATACCTAGAAACAATTCCATTTTAAGTGTGACCTATTTTGACCTATCTGCTGTTCAAAGTTTCGGTGCTTTGTTATAATGTGTATAGCAATACTCGAATCAAATTCTCAATGATGGTACTATATTTTGGAGTCAATTTATTTTGTTTTTTCATTTTGAAATGAGAGGGGGAATTTGTTTATAGAGTTTAGGTGAAATGATTAACTGATGAATTTAATTTAACAATTAGTAACAATTATAGTGATTTTACTATTAGGGATATAATCTTTTGATATTCCAGATCTTTTCGATATATTGCATTAAAGTAACACCCACTTCCCATGATGATTTTAATCGAAATTCCCAAATATTGCGACTTTAATACAAGCCTCAACTAGGGTACTGATCTTAATCAATACTTGTTTATTGAAGAGTAATTATGGTTCCAATAATCCATGGAATCCTTATGTTAAACCAATCATGTCATTAATCCATGACATTTTAGGTTTTAGCATACACAATGTTTACCTAAAAATTATTAAATGAGTAAAAGATATCAATCACTTTAAATCACCAAATTAAGACTCATCCCAATGGATGATTTACTCAGATATTGAGATGGTCAATAATCTAGTTAATTATGTTTATGGTGATAAGTTCAAAATAGAAGAAAAATAACGGGTCAAGAAATGCGTTGTGTGGAGAACACAAACACGAATGGTGAAGAGAGTAAAAAAAACTTTAGATTGAATGAGAAAGTGTAAGAGGAAAGGGTTTTTAACTTAATTTAAATTTTATTAAGAAAAATAATAATACAATAAATAATTTGGATGAGACTGAGAGATTATGAAAATATTTTCATTAATATTTAAAAAAAATTTTAATGTAAAGGATTACGATATTATAAATGAAAGAGAACAAAAAAGAACATGAAAATGAAGAGTAGAGGAATGGTATCTCAAGTGAAAAATTGAGTTTGGAAGGTCCTTTGTGGTCCAAAGTGGCCACCTCTAGGCATTGAGTGGCATAATTCCAAGATGGATGAATATTTATCTTCATCAATAAAACTTCTAATCACTATGTTATCCCTCATTTTCCAAAGTTTATTATCTTCCCAAAAATAGTATTTTGAATCAATTTTTAGATTTATTTTTTTGTTGATTTTTTAGGAAAAATACCAACAAAGAAGTAATTTACAATTAGGGAATGCCATTGTAACTTTGAAGTGAGAGACAAGAGGTGTTCAGTGGGAAATTACGGATCAATGATTTCATAATGAGAGTAATTATAAATTCTACTCAGATGATCAACCACAAAGTTTTCTTTTTCCAGGTCTATCTTTAATCTCAAGGTTAAACTCATAGAGCATGAAGATCCATATTATTAGTCTCGGTTTGAAATCAATTTTGTTATGTAAGAACTTTAAATATGAACAGTCTATAAAGATGATGATTTTAGAACCTAAGAGATAGAGACAAAATTTATCCAAGGAAAAAACCACAGTTAAAAGTTTCTTTTTAGTGATAGTGTAATGATATTGAGTTTTATCCAGTGTTTTTGAGTAATAATAGATGACATGAGGAAATTTTTATGTTCTTTGACCAAGTACAACCTCAATGGACTTACCAGAAGCATCACACATCAATTTTAAGGGTAAGGACCAATCTGGGGGGTTGGATTATTGGGATAGATATAAGATTATTTTGAGTTCAATGAAGGCTCTCTTGTAAGACTTATCAAAATGGAATGGAACATCATTATAGAGTAGACTAGTGAATGGGAGGGAAATCCTATTGAATTTCTGGATGAATTTCTGATAGAAACTGGGTTGACCAAAGGATAATTATATGTCTCAAACTGATGTGGGTTTAAGAAGTTATTGGATCAACTCTATCTTAACTTGATTGAATTGAATACCCTATTGAAAAATTATGTGTCCTAGAACATTTAAATTAGTAACCATGAAGTGACATTTCTCAAAATTCAACACAAGGTTACATTTGACACACTTTTGTAGAACTAGAGAGAGTGAATACAAATAGGATTCAATTGACTCACCATAAATGGTAATGTCATCCATGAAGACCTCCATGAAATGCTCAATAAATTCATAAAATATACTCATCATACACATCTAGAATGTTATATAAGCATTGAAAAAGACAAAAATCATTCTCCTATATACATATGTGCTAAAGGGTCAAGTGAATGTAATCTTTTCTTGGTCCTGAGATGTGATTTTGATTTGGAATTAGTTGGAGTATCCATCAAGAAAGCAATAATGTGACTTTACAACTAATATTTATAGAATTTGATCAAGGAAATTAAGTGGGTAGTGATTTTTAATGTTTCAAAATTCAATTTCTGAAAATTGATGCACACACGCCATTTGTTTTTAACTCTCATTAGAACCACTTATCCATATTCATTTGTGAAAATAGTTATCCCACCCTTCTTAGGCACCAATTGAATCAGACTAACCCATTCACTATTAGAAATTGGGTAGATAATACCATCTTGAAGAATCATGTTAATCTATTCCTTAACTACCTCAAGTATGAGTGGATTGAGTCTTCTTTGAGGTTTTCTGATTGTTTTGGATGATTCCTCTAAATGGATATGATGCATGAAAAGGGAAATGTTGATGCTTGGTATGTCATTTAGGGTCCAATCTAAGCCCTTTTTATTTTCCTCTAACACCTGGACAAGTTCATACTACTCAGTTTTGGTAAGTGGTGTAGAGATAATGACTGGGTAAGAGTGATCATGAAAAATGAATAAATATTTTAGGTGTGTAGGAAGAAGTTTCATATCAGTTTCATCATTCATTTGTGGGTGAGACAACTTTGTAATATAGGAAGGGCTTCTAGTTGGTTTTGATTCATTTTCTTCATTATTTTCCAAGGTGGAGCAGTATAGATCAAAGGTGAGATGATATTCTAAATAGTTTTCAAGATCCTTTAGATTTATGGAGTTTATAAATGAAATGTAAACATCAACTTCCCCATTTATGGATTGGTTAATCACAGTGAAAATTTCAAAAACTCCTCTCTCATTAAAACATAAACAACATGATGAAACATGGTTCAATTCACTCTCAGAAGTGTTCTTAGAAGCATGGATAGTTAGTGCAGAGTGATCCTTTGATGGGTATCACATGACTTGAAAAATATTGATCTTTACCAACTGGTCACAAAATTCCATGGATAATATGCCTGCATGGATATCAATTTTAGTTTTAGCATTCATGAGGAATAGTATTCCTAGGATCATAGGAGATCAATAAGAATACATCTCATCTTCTATGTTAAGGACATAGAAATCAGATGGGAAGATAAGATCATTGAACCGAACAAGGAAATATTTGATTATTCCCTTAGGAATGAAAGTGTTTTGATTAACTAACTGGATGACAACACTCATTGGGTGCAAGGGACCTAGGACAAGGTTGGATAAGATGGATTTGGGCATTACATTTATCAAGGTTTCTAGGTCTATGAGTTCATAATCAAAGTTGGAACTCCATATTTGGCATAAAACTATAAAGGTCCCTGGATATTTTAACTTAATGGGAATAAAATACTGAGTTGAAACATTTTCCATGGTCCTAATCTGTCTCTTACAGACACATAATTCCATAATAAAAATTGCATGCTTAAGGATTTTTTTGATGGCTTCCAAGAGGAGAGTGTTGAATTAAACACGTCTAAACATGTTGAGCATTTCAAAATTAGGTTAAAAGGGATTATTTGTATTATAGAAAGCTTGAGGAAAAATAATTGCGTTCCTTAGAGGGATGGAATGAGGAAAAAGAGTGTCTTTAAGTTCTTTTTATGAATTTTTATTTTTTTATTTTTCCATATCAACATTTAAATGGGATTTATAAGATATATCATGAGGAATATAAATTTTAATTCTAGGTAAAATTAAAATTTTACTTACATTTACCTAGGGTTTAGGAAATGATTGAGCTGGGAGTTGGGAAGAATTAGTTTTTTTTGCTGTTGAATGGACCTAACTTGTCCAATTTTATTATCAATGTTTTTTAGGATAGTGTAACGACCCAAAGTTTTTTCAATGTAAATTACCTTCTTATATTTATGTCATAAAATAACATTAAAACACAACATAATGAACTACTAAGTGATAAGTGACCTTTAAACGTAAGTTTGTCACTTCTGCATTTGGAATTTTGAAAATCTGACATACACGGTTGTGTTCAAGATGATTTTTGGAGTCCAATGAAACAAAAATAATTTTTGGTGAATAGTGACCTACCCTTATGAATAGTAACATACCCTTATGAATAGTAATATTACCCTTATGAATAGTAAATCATCCAACATAAGAGTAACATTACATATGAATAATTAAATAAAATTTAGACATCTTAGAAAGTGACAATTTTACCTTAGTAAACGTTTTGGTATTTTGTAAGTCATAAATAATTAATTATAATTAATTAAATAATTTAAAAGAATATTTATTTCCCTAAAAATTATTCATAAATTATTGAATCAATGTCTTATAGTTTTTAGATAATTTTATAAGACCCTACGTAATTTTTGAAAGCACAATAAAATCAGTTTTAATCTTAAAAACTGTTTTTAAAGTAAATTATGATTTTAATTAAATATTAAATTAATAATATTTAGAAAATTATTTTTGAAAAATGGAATTCATTTTTGGATTCTAAATGTTGAAAAATAGTTGGGGTAAATTTTTGGGATTTTTCTGAGATACTTGAATTTTTGATGAATAATAGAATCTGATAATTTACAATAAATGCTAAATAATGGATTAATTGAGTGATCGATGATGATATGATGATGTAATACCACTTGTTTTGGGATCACATGATAAAATTACTATTCTTGGTCATTCAAGACTCACTATTCCTTATCTTAGGGGAAATTAATAAACTAATGAATTTTATATTAAGGAAACCCCTCTCCCCTCCACTATAAAAGCCACCCTTCACACCCTCATTTCCTCACACCTCTCAAGCTCCAAGCCTTCTCTAAACACTGCCCAAAAACCTTCCCTATCCCCTCCCCCACTTCCAAGAGCTTCTGGTCTCATAAAAAGACCAAGATTAGGCCCTTAAGGAGGATCTCAAGAGGAAGATTTAAGAGGTAATTTCTCTCCCTCTTCTCCTTTAATTTCCTTTCAAGTTCAAGTTCATTTTTTGATCTCTCCCCACCTATCTTCATCCAAATGGTATTGTAACTCCATTATTATAAATATAATGTAATTTTATGACTCTAATGGGATATTATATCATCCAACCCCCTTTCCCTCTTCCTTTTATTTTATTAAAGAGAATGTTGTTCGTGAGGTGTTAATTTATCACCTTCAAAAATGACATGCTTTCTTCTTCCATTTCTACCTTCAGATCTGGTCATGAAACCATTTTTATGGTTTAACCAGAATATGTTATATGTATTATGTTCTATTTAAAGTTCTGGAAATAACCTATGGCCATATTACTAAGTGATAAGTTAAAAAAAGTTTGTTGTGATCCAAAAGCCGCCCAAATTGACCCAAATAACCATCATTTAATTCTTATCTAATGATTCATCCACATGGATATAATATAATTGATTATAAGATCAATAAAACTCCTGTGATATCATTAATGACATGTAATATCATTTTTGGATGTTTACTCATGTTCTACCCAAACTTCAATTTAAGAATACAAGTGAACCACCCAGGAAAAACCATAAAAACGATCATCCACGAACAATGTTTTTAAACTCTATAAGTCATAAAAAGGAACATAATATGACATAATGAAACCATAATGAACCCTATTAATGTAAAAATGGCTCTTTATTTCTGATTAATTAATATAATGTCATTATACATGACATTAAAGAGAAGGAAGCATTCGGGTACAAGGTAAGGGGAAATTCTCGAACCCAACTTTCATCCTTCGGGTTCTCCCTCTTTCACTCCATTTTTGATATGGTTACTCCTTAAAGATCATTTTTTCATAATTATATTATCTTTTATAGGATATAAATGTTTTCTACTAAAGTTTATGTCAATAAAAATGTTTTCCAAAAGAACTCTTCTTTTAAGAACTCACCTTTTAACTCTCATTCAAGGTTGATGGTTCTTGTATCAAGTATGTTGTTCCCTCTTTTTTTTGGGAACCCAAAGTTTATGAATGTGTTCTTATGAGATGAAAACCATTCATTTTCATGGGTTAGTTATGTTAATTTATGTGATATGTTCATTGTTGCATGCATGATAAATGATAATGTTATGATGTGATGGGTGCACCCAGAATTATATAGCGCAATATGAATGTTTAAATGTGACGGGTGAACCCGGAATTATATAGTGCTCAAATGAATTGGGTAAAGTAATGAATCTCATTATTAAATGTGAAATAATGTGTGAACAAGATTCTAGCTTGGTTCACAAGTATGTGTGGTAGTTAACCACTAAGACATGATGTTTCATTTTTATGTATTTCCACATTTCAAGTCTTTTATTTATGCTCCTCTCATGTTCATGATCATTTTCCTATGTTATGATTATGCTCACCCCATGGTATATTGTTCTTATCTATCCTATTACTGGGCTTCTAGATCACCCCTTTTGATGTATATCCTCAGGTGGCTACATTTACTAAGGAGAGGACAAGTGCCAATAAGAAGCTAGAGAATAAGAAATTAAATAAATGTTTATGCTTGATGGTGTATTTGTTACATATGGTCCTAGTTTTCCCAAGACACTAAACATTTGGATCCTATATGTGTAATACTATTATGTTGTTTATCTTTGAAATGATGTAATAGTAATTTAATAAAATTTTGGGTTGTTATAGTTGGTATCAGAGGCAAGGTTTAGTTAATTTTGGAATTTGGATTAGTGAACCCTAGAGGAAACCTATAGCATGAGACTAAGTACAAATATGCACACAAGAATATTTACCTAGGGATACCATATGTTATGTTTTTGGTATAAATTGTTTAAATGAATAAGTTATTCATGACTTGTTTACTTATGTTTTGTTTTAACCTTTTCTATTTTAGAAAATGGTGGGAACCAGGAGAAATCAGGCCAACAACTCATGCGAGGGCCAATGCAACAATTGCCCAAACGAAATCCCCAATGATTTGGGAGGTGGAGTTCAAAACTTCATGGAGATTATTACCCAATTATATGAGGTTATGAATAATAACCATAATAATGGGGAATATCCTCCTTCACCAAAGAGGGAGAAACTAAATATCGAATGTTTTATGTGGCAACGACCACCGACATTTTTTGGATCTTCCGATCCACTAGTTGTGGAACAGTGGGTCAACTCCATAGAGAAGATCTTTTCTGTGCTTCACTATTCTAAGACGGAGAAGGTGAATCTAGCTGTTTATCATCTATATGGAGAAGTTGATCAATGGTGGGATTTGATTAAGAACACCAAACCAAGGGAGGAAATTGAATAGATGGAATGGGAAAACTTTAAGATAATGTTTCTTAATAAGTATTTCCCATGAACTATTCACATGAAGATGGAGATAGAATTCATAGAGCTCAAGAAAAAAGAAGGAGAATTTGTTACAACCTATGAAGCTAATTTTACAAGGCTCGCAAGGTATGCTTCAGGTTTTTCTATCAATAATGATAGCAAAATTGATATATTCTTTGGTGGATTAAAACCACACCTTCGAAATGATCTTGTAATTCAAGACTTTGGGAGTTATAAAGATGTTGTTCGGTGTGCTCTCAAAGTGGAGATGGAGTTTGGAGAATGGTCCCATAGATATGGTGATAAGAAAAGAAAGATGTAGTTTCAAGATGGTTGATCTAATGACAAAGGTGGGAAGAAAAATCAATGACCCATATGCCAAAAATGTGGGAATTTTCATAATGGGAACTGCCTCAAAGGGACGGGGAAATGATTCAAGTTTGGGAAAGAAGGACACCATGCACAAGAGTATCGAAAATAAATGAAAAGGAAGGAGAATATAGCCGATGAAAGGAGAGAACCACTCATGGTTCAATGCTACAACTGTAAGGATCTAGGGCACTATGAAAACCAGTTCACTAAACCTCGAGTTCTTGAGGGTAATCAATGTCAGCAACCACCAAAGCCAAAGGAAAAAGGGAAGGCTTATTCCATCACTACTGTAGAGGTGTAGCATGATAATGAATTCGTATAAGGTACACTTCCTATTCACTCAAGAATGGAAAAAGTCTTATTTGATTATGGTTCTACGCATTCCTTTATATCTTTCAAGTTTGCTAGAACTATAGAATTGAATCCCCGGAACCTTGAAGTAGAGATATCTCTAAAAACACCAAGTGGTGCAATCATTTCAACCCAAGTGTTTGACTCTTCTCCTGTTGGCGTATGTGGGAAGATTCTTCCGGAAAATCTCGTAATACTTCCCTTTGTGGAATTCGATGCTATAATGGGAATGGACTGGCTATCGTTATATAGAGGGCATATCAACTATCAGGAAAAGGAAATATCTTTTCATATTCTGAACCATCCCATGCTCCTCTATAAATGAAAGGAAGATCATGAATCTCCTTTGAAAAATCATTCAATGGTGTGAGTGTTGATTCCCTATGAAGAAGCATACCTCTCCCAAATGGTTGAGTCGAAGGAAAGTTCCAAACTTGAGGAAATGCCCATGATGAGGGAATACGATGATGTATTTCACGAAGAGTTACCTGGAATTCCCCCGGATCATGAGGTAGAGTTCTCAATTGAACTCATACCCAGAGCTACTCCTATCTCGAAGTGCCCCTATAGGATGGCTCCTATCGAACTGGAGGAGTTAAACAAGTAGCTACAAGATCATCTAGACAAAGGGTTCATACGCCCTAGTGTATTGCCTTGGGGTGTGCTAGTGCTCTTTGTGAAGAAGAAGGATGAAAAAATGCAGCTCTGTATCGATTATCTAGAACTCAACAAGATCACCATAAAGAACAAGTATCCTCTCCCAAGGATTGATGACTTGTTCGACCAGTTAAGAGGAGCTCAATACTTCTCAAAGGTGGATCTTCGTTCTGGATATCATCAGGTAAAGGTGAAGAAGGAAGATATTCAGAAGACTTCCTTCTGAACAAGGTATGGGCACTGTGAGTTTTTGGTGATTCCCTTTGGACTTACTAATTCCCCTGTAATCTTCATGGATTTGATGAAGAGAGTCTTTAGACATTACCTTGACAAATTTGTGGTAGTTTTTATTAATGATATTCTCATCTACTCCAAGAGCAAGGAGGAACATGAAGAACATATAAGACTTGTGTTGGTGACATTAATAAAGGAGAATTTGTACGCCAAGTTCAGCAACTGTGACTTTTGGATGAATAAAGTCACGTTCTTGGGACATGTGATCATAAGTGAGGGAATTTCTTTGGATCCTTCAAAGACAAAGGTGATTGAGGAATGGCCCAGCCCCTCTAGTTTCATAGAAATCCATAGTTTTCTTGGATTAGATGGGTACTACCGATGTTTTGTGAGAAACTTATCATGATTGTCAATCCCACTAACTAAGTTAACAAGGAAAGGGGTAAAGTATACCTGGACGGAAGAATGTGAGGGAAGCTTCAAAGAGATAAAGAGAAGGCTGAAAACTGCACCTGTACTCACACTACCGAAAAGTGGAGAATGTTTTGTGATATACAGTGATACTTCAAAGAAAGGCTTGGGTTGTGTACTCATGAAAAATGATAATGTGATAGCCTATGCCTCACGATAGTTGAAGATCCATGAGCAGAACTAACCGACGCATGATCTAGAGCTGGCAGCCATGATTTTTGCCTTGAAAATCTGGAAGCACTACCTTTATGGAGAGAAGTGTGACATATAAACCAACCACAAGATCCTAAAGTATATATTCACACAAAAGGAGATAAACATGCGTTAAAGGAGATGGTTAGAGCTAATCAAGGATTAAGATTTCTCTGTTAATTATCATCCTGGAAAGGCGAACAAGGTAGCTGATGCTCTAAGCAGAAAAGAACCTGCTACTCTATCCATGTTGCGGACTGAGAAAGACCCTATCTTCTTGGATATGAAAAGAATGGATTTGGAAATCATAAGGGAAGGGGATACATCCTACCTTTCCCAAATGATTGCGCAACCATCCATCCAAGAGAAGATTAAGGAAGCACAAAGGGATGATGAGGAGATACAAAAGAGGGTGAATACAGTAAAGGAAGGGAAGCTGCAAGAGTTCCATATCGACGATGATGGTGTGATTCAGTTTGGAACGCGGCTTTGTGTGCCTTCATCACCCGGGATAAAGAAGGAGATTTTAGATAATGAACATAGCTCAACTTTCTCTATCCATTCTGGGAGTAGCAAGATGTACCGTGATCTCCGAGAACACTTCTGGTGGGATAACATGAAGAAGAAGATTGCAGAATATATATCAAGGTGCTTGGTATGTCAACAAGTTAAAGTTGAGCGACAAAAGTCCAAGGGCATGATGCAGCCATTTCCTATACCCATGTGGAAATGGGAAAACGTTACTATGGACTTTTTCATGGGTCTCCTGAAGATGTCAAAGGGAAATAATGCGATATGGGTTGTGGTTGACCGACTCACCAAGACTGCCCATTTTATCGCTATTATGGAAGATCTCTCGCTTGATCAACTTGCAATGATATATGTGAAGGAAGTGGTGATATTGAATGGTGTTCCACTATCAATTGTCTCTGACCATGATACAAGGTTCACATCTAAGTTCTGGAGGAGCCTTCAACATGCTTTGAGTACTGAATTAAATTTCAGCACGACCTATCACCCCCAAAATGATGGCCAGTCTTAAAGGACTATTCAGACGCTTGAAGATATACTAAGATCCTGCCCTCTTGAATTCAAAGGTGATTGAGATCAGAATCTCCCATTGGTTGAGTTATCATACAACAATATCTTCCACTCGAGTATTCAGATGGCTCTGTATGAAGCTCTTTATGGGAAGAGATGTATAAAGACAACCTGTTGGGATGCAGTCGGAGAAAGAAAGCTACTTGGGCCCAATCTTGTTCAAGAGATGATAGAGAAGGTTTAAGTCATCCAGAAACACATCAAAGCTGATCAAAGTTGAAAAAAGAGCTATGATGACAACCATTGAAGGGACTTGGAGTTCGACGTTGGAGATAAAGTCTTCCTTCGAATATCTCCATGGAAGAGAGTCATGCGATTCAGGAAGAAAGGGAAGCTAAGACCAAGGTATATTGGCCCCTTTGAGATCCTTGACCGCATAGGAGCTGTGGCCTATCGTCTTGAACTTCCATCATATATGGCTCAAGTTCATAATGTGTTTCATGTATCACTACTGAGGAAGTACATACCAGACCCATCACATGTAGTAAACTCAGAGGTGGTGCAACTGGAAGATGATCTCTCCTATAAGGAGCAGCCAGTAAAGATTCTAGATCAGAGAGATAGGGTTCTATGCAATAATCCAACCCATATTATCAAAGTTTTGTGGAGGAACCATACGTTTGAGGAAGAAACTTGGGAACCAGAAGGGGCAATGAAGGAGAATTACCCTCACCTGTTTGTGTAAAGTGAAATTTCAGGGGCGAAATTTCTTAAGGGGGTAAGAATGTAACGACCCAAATTTTTTTCAATGGAAATTGCCTTCTTATATTTATGTCATAAAATATCATGAAATCAAAACATAATGAACTACTAAGTGATAAGTTAACTTTAAACATAATTTTGTCACTTCTGTGTTTGGAATTTTGAAAATCTGACATACACGGTTGTGTTCAAGATGATTTTTGGAGTCTAATGAAACAAAAATAATTTTTGGTGAATAGTGACCTACCCTTCTGAATAGTAACATACATTTATGAATATTAATATGACCCTTATGAATATTAAATTATCCAACATAAGAGTAAAATTACCTATGAATAATTAAATAAAATTTAGACATCTTAGAAAGTGACAATTTGACCTTAGTAAACATTTTGGTATTTTGTAAGTCATAAATAAATAATTATAATTAATTAATTAATTTAAAAGAATATTTATTTCCCTAAAATTTATTCATAAATTATTTAGTGAATTTCTTATAGTTTTTAGATAATTTTATAAGACCCTACGTAATTTTTGAAAGCACTATAAAATCAGTTTTAATCTTAAAAACTGTTTTTAAGTAAATTATGATTTTAATTAAATATTAAATTAATAATATTTAAAAAATTATTTTTGAAAAATGGACTTCATTTTTAGATTCTACACGTCGAAAAATGGTTGAGTTAAATTTTTGGGATTTTTCTGAGATACTTGAATTTTTGATGAATAGTAGAATCCGATAATTTACAATAAATGCTAAATGGATTAATTGAGTGATTGATGATGCTCTACTGATGTAATCCCACTTGGTTCTGGATAACATGATAAAATTACTATTCTTGTTCATTCAAGACTCACTATTACTTTTCTTAGGGGAAATTAATAAACTAATGAATTTTATATTAAGGAAACCCCTCTCCCTTCCACTATAAAAGCCACCCTTCACACCCTCATTTCCTCACACCTCTCAAGCTCCAATACTTCTCCAAAATCTGCCCAAAAACCTTCCCTAGCCCATACCCCACGTAAAAGATCTTCTGGTCTCATCAAAAGACCAATCTTAGGCCCTTAAGGAGGATCTCTAGAGGAAGATTTAAGAGGTAATTTCTCTCCCTCTTCTCCTTTAATTTCCTTTCAAGTTCAAGTTCATTTTTTGATTTCTCCCCACCTATATTCATCCAAATGGTATTGTAACTCCAGTATTATACATATAATTTAATTTTATGATTCTAATGGGATATTATATCATCCAACCCCCTTTCCCTCTTCCTTTTATTTTATTAAAGAGAACGTTGTTCGTGAGGTGTTAATTTATTACGTTCAAGAACGACATGCTTTCTTCTTCCATTTCTACCTTCAGATCTGTTAATGAAACCATTTTTATGGTTGAAAAAGAATATGATATTTGTATTATGTTCTATTTAAAGTTTTGGAAATAACCTATGGCCATATTACTAAGTGATAAGTTAAAACAAGTTTGTTGTGATCCAAAAACCGCCCAAATTGACCCAAATAACCATCATTTAATTCTTATCTAATGATTCATCCACATGGATATAATATAATTAATTATAAGATCATTAAAACTCCTTTTATACAATTAATTACATTTAATATAATTTCTGTATGTTTACTCATGTTCTACCCAAACTTCAATTTAAGAATACAAGTTAACCACCCAAGAAAAACCATAAAAACGAACATCCCTGAACAATGTTTTTAAACTCTATAAGTCATATAAAGAAACATAATATGACATAATGAAACCAGAAGGAACCCTATTAATGTAAACATGGTTATGGATTTATAATTAATTAATATAATGTCATTATACAAGACATTAAAGAGAAGGAATCATTTGGGTACATGGTAAGGGGAAATTCTCGAACCCAACTTTCATCCTTCGGGTTCTCCCTCTTTCACTCCATTTTTGATATGGTTACTCCTTAAATATCATTTGTTCATAATTATATTACCTTTTCTGGGATATTCATGTTTTCTACTAAAGTTTATGTCAATCAAAATGTTTTCCAAAAGAACTCTTCTTTTAAGAACTCACCTTTACCTCCCATTCAAGGTTGATAGTTCTTGTATCAAGTATGTTGTTCCCTCTTTCTTTTGGAAACCCAAAGTTTATGAATGTGTTCTTATGAGATGAAACCCATTCATTTTCATGGGTTATTTATGTTCATTTATGTTATATGTTCATTGTGTCATGCATGATAAATGATAATGTTATGATGTGACGAGTGTGCCCAGAATTATATAGCGCAATATGAATGGTTAAATGTGATGGGTGCGCCCGGGATTATATAGCTCTCCAATGAATTGGGTAAAGTGACGAATCTCATGAGTAAATGTGAAATGATGTGTGAACAAGATGCTATCTTGGTTCACAAGTATGTGTGGTATTTAACCACTAATACATGATGTTTCATTTTTATGCATTGCCACATTTCAAGTCTTTTATTTATGCTCCTCTCATATTCATGATATTTTGTCTATGTTATGATTATGCTCACCCCATGATATATTGTTCTTATCTATCCTCTTACTGGGATTCTAGCTCACCCCTTTTGATGTGTGTCCTCAGGTGGCTACATGTACTAAGGAGAGGAAAAGTGCCAATAAGAAGCTAGAGTAGAATAAATTAAATAAATGTTTATACTTGATGTTGTATTTGTTACGTATGGTCCTAGTTTTCCCAAGAAACTAATCCTTTGGATCCTCTATGTGTAATACTATTATGTTGTTTATCTTTGAAATGATGTAATAGTAATGTAAGAAAAGTTTGGGTCATTATAGATAGAACGGATGAATGAGGCAAGATCCTCCACATCACTTTCCCATGGTTACTTAGAAGAAGTGGGATGTACCACATTGGGATTTCGTTTATTTTTGGTAAATCAATTGTATTGGGTCAGGAATTGAGAAGCCTCATTAGGATAGTGAAAACCTCGAGGAGTATTTCTCCATTGATGTTGAGGAAAAAAATGATAAGGTTATTGGAACTTTCTCTCCCCTTGACCATATTGGAATGTATTTCTATTTTGATGAAGTTTTGGGGTATGAGAGATGATATTACCATACCTCAATCCTTGATGGTATTTTTAACTTGATTTATAGGTAGGAGACAAGGGATCATAGTTGGATTAGTTGGGGTTTCTAACGAACTAACCTGGATGTTGAGGGTTGGTGTTCCTATGAGAAAATTCTACATTAAGATCCATTGGAATTGAAGAATATGATGGATAATCTTATAGTTGTGGATATGTGTCAGTTGGATGAGTTGGTGAGCTACAAATTCCATAGTATTTGAAAGGCCTTGGGAACTAAGATTGTGGAGAAGATGATGCTGGGGCTTTGGCAGACACAACTAGTTTTCACACAAGAACAATAAGCTTAATCATAAAATAATTCATCTTGTTTATCTCTATAGATTGATTCTCTTGGAATTGTTTGACTTGAGAATGTGCTTGAGTATGGAATTACTGCATATTTTCAACCATGTTGCTAATGAGATTTTGTGTAGCTGCTGGAGTTTTTTCAACAAGAGAACCACCACTTGCAACATCAATGAGGGTTCTCTACATGGCCAATAACCCCTCATAGAAGTATTTAATCAAGATTTTGTAAGGTATTTGGTGGTGTGAGAAAGTTTTCATAGGATTTTTGAACCCCTCATCATGGATTAATTCATTGTAAAATTGATAGATACCAATAACTTCCTTTTAGATAAAAGTGGTTTGAGAAGTGGGAAAAAATTTCACTAAACAGAGTCACTTAATGTATTTCCAACAATTTATGGATCTAGTAGGGAGTTAGTAGATTCATTAATTGGTGGAGTGGATAGGGAGAATGAAAATTTTCTAAGTTTTATTTGTTATTCAGAAAACCCTTGATTCTTTATAGAAGATCACACCCCTTGGAAATATTTGTGATAAAGATGTGGATACTCACTGGCTATCCTATGAAAATGAGACAAAAGATGAATCAAACATGATTTGAGTTTGAAATCAGCCTCAATGTTTGGATATTGAATACCAATGGGTTGGTAATTCATATCAGGGGTTGTGAGTTATTTAAGTGTTTATTCCCTAGTATTGACTATATTTATATCAATTGGACGAGTAATGTTTTGATTATCCCTAATGTTCCTCCAAAGTCATCAAATAGTTAACTCGATTTCAGAGTCAAAAAAATCTGATAAATTATTTTGGAGGCTATGGGTCATTTAGAATTTTTTTGAAAGGATTAGGAAGGAGGATTTTCCTTCATGTTCCATTTTTCATTTTTTTGTTTTAAAAAAAATAAAAAATGACCATATACATATTACAACATACCTAGAAACAATTCCATTTTAAGTGTGACCTATTTTGACCTATCGGCTGTTAGAAGTTTCGGTGCTTTGTTATAATGTGTATAGCAATACTCGAATCAAATTCTCAATGATGGTACTATATTTTGGAGTCAATTTATTTTGTTTTTTCATTTTTAAATGAGAGGGGGAATTTGTTTATAGAGTTTAGGTGAAATGATTAACTGATGAATTAAATTAACAATTAGTAATGATTATAGTGATTTTACTATTAGGGGTATAATCTTTTGATATTAGAGAGTTTTTTGATATATTGCATTAAAGTAACACCCACTTCCCATGAAAATTTTAATCGAAATTCCCAAATATTGCGACTTTAATACAAGCCTCAACTAGGGTACTGATATTAATAAATAATTGTTTGTTGAAGAGTAATTATGGTTCCAATAATCCATGGAATCCTTATGTTAAACCAATCATGTCATTAATCCATGACATTTTAAGTTTTAGCATACACAATGTTTACCTAAAAATTATTAAATGAGTAAAAGATATCAATCACTTTAAATCAACAAATTATGACTCATCCCAATGGACGATTTACTCAGACATTGAGATGGTCAATAATCTAGTTAATTATGTTTATGGTGATAAGTTCAAAATAGAAGAAAAATAACGGGTCAAGAAATGCGTTGTGTGGAGAACACAAACATGAATGGTGAAGAGAGTAAAAAAAACTTTAGATTGAATGAGAAAGTGTAAGAGGAAAGGGTTTTTAACTTAATTTAAATTTTATTAAGAAAAATAATAATACAATAAATAATTTGGATGAGACTGAGAGATTATGAAAATATTTTCATTAATATTTAAACAAAATTTTAATGTAAAGGATTATGATATTATAAATGAAAGCGAACAAAAAAGAACATGAAAATGAAGAGTAGAGGAATTGTATCTCAAGTGAAAAATTGAGTTTAGAAGGTCCTTCTTGGATTTTTTCAAGGATTTTATCATGCAAAATTATTCTCCTAAGTGATTAAGTGACAACCCCTTTCAAGGATAAGTGGGGAATATATTTATAGCCCAATTTAGTGGAGTGTTTTCCTTCCAAAACTTCCCTTCAAGTTGGATCGACCATTTGAACATTTAGACAACTAAATATCCAAAAAATATATTCTTAAAATTTATATATATAGATGTGGATAGTTAACCCTCCAAATTTAGTGTTCATTGTAGTTTTGGACTCGAAGATATGTTTTTTTACTAAACCATGTGTAGTTGTCTGATTTTATACCATATTTTTCCATGGAATGAATGTGAATGGGTTTTAGTCTAGGAAAATTCCTTCATTGAAAAACCATTTCTTCCACAAAACCGTGTTCCTAACTCTTTATCCAAAAAATAAATAAATTCAATTGGGTGGGTGGATTGGGAGAAAATTCAACAATTGTGGACTATTTTCAAGTCTCATACATAATTATGGGTTGGAATTTCATGCATAAATTGGGTCACTTATTGGTTGATTCAAAACTTAATTTTTTTATTCAATATTCTTTTGGATATCCTAGAATATATTATAGAGTTTAATTAAATTTGATATTCTGTATTGATCCTAAAAATTCAATCATCATGGACGATCCTATTTTCTCTATCAATTCAGTGAGCCTTCTTGTGCGGTCTATATAGACCTTTATATGGAAGAATTATCCAAAAATCTAGATGAATGATTTGATTTAATTTGAATTAGGAATGCATCAAAACAATAATCACATCATTTTTATAGTTATATTTAAATATATGATAAAAAAAGTAAATTGATATGAATCTAGATTAATTTAAACAAAGATTGAAAATTATATTCAATATTAAAACATGGTAATTTCACACAAATTATGCACTTTTCCTTTTAAATAAATAAATTGGGTAGATAAAAAATTATGAATAAATTAATAAAATCAAGATTAGAACATTGAATATGATAAGTGTGCAACCCTCTAGGCCCTTATCTCAAAAAAAAAACTATTTATAGACTAGAAGCAGAGTCTTGCAACCCATCAAGGCTCCTAAAGGGTTAATATATAGTAATAGAAATGAAAACCTTTTCTAAAAACACAAACCATGTAATATAATCTCTTTTACTTGATATCCCATAAATAAAGACACACAATTTGTGTCATCATCCTTTTTTTTCTTTATTATTTATTGACCTTCCTGGATGGACTTAACTTATTCTACCATGGCCATAGATTTAGTAAAGGTATAACCATCCTGATCAAATTTTCCTAAGATATCACTTCCTTTATAAAAATGAAAAATTCTAACTTTATTATTCAATCAATGTTATAAGGAAAATTATGCACCCAATGCAATCTACCTCGTTACAACATCAATGACATAGTTTTTTTCCTTTGAGAAAAGTGTGCGATGAAATAAGATACACTGATAATAATATCAGGTTAGGAGACCATTACAAGTGTTTTCAGATAGGAACTACCAATGACACCTGAAACATGTGGTGTTCCTATTAGTGAGTCAGTCTTTATGATCTCATATACTCAAGACCACATAGTGTGAATTTTATGAGAATAAGTGTTAATGCTTATGATCCCCCAACACTAGATAGTCATACATCATCTATGTCTAGTTATAATGATGTATCTTAACCATATGACATTTGTTTAAGATCAATGTCAAAATATCTCAAGGTTCTTATTATAGTATTGGAACTGCTATAACCTTTTGATATGACAAATAATATATATACATTATCATGTCAATAGTGGGTGAAAAAATATTAACATTATCATGGTAAGTGTGCATCATGAATAACATAATGTATACATGATATGGTAATTGAAATTATTGTTCAAGTTGGGACTAGATTACCTAGTATTACAATAAAAAACTGAGCATCATGCCTACTTCTAGAGACCACCCATCATTAGACTTTCCACCAGTTAAGGCATCACTAGTCTTCTTACATTTGACATCAAACTTCTGCCCTTCCTTTACTTGGTCCACAGGTGCAGAAGATAGGTTGATATGATGTAACATAATTTGGCTTTCCTCCTCATGAGATTCTAGATTAAAACTCTCCATCAAGATCACTAACTCTTGTTGGAAATCAAAGGTTGTATGATTATATTTATTGAAAATACATGTTGCAAGGAATTGGCATTGGATTCCATGCTTAATAAGGAAGCTATTAAAAAAGTGGAATGAATATTCAACCCAATATACTTTTGTATGAGAAGTTAATATCTTGAAGTTTAGAGAGATTTTGGAGAAATCTACCCCATGTGTAAGGTTGGGACCAACCCATTATAACGTTAGGACAAGCTAAAAAAGCTGTTCATAAGGTTGAGACAAGCTTAGTCTGAAACATGTAAGGTTGATATATTGTTGCTCATGAGGTTGGGATAAGTTTCATAAGATATATCCAGGATTTCATATGATAGAATGGATTTTCTTATGAGAGTGTGATTTCATATAAAATACATCATATTCAAGAGTGATATCATATGGAAGGGATATTAGATATCATATGAAAGGATGATCTACATAGGAGTCATCCCTGTTTGAAAATGAATCATCTAGAGATTTGGAAAAGGAAAGGTACCGTGTATAAATCATCTTCTAAACAGTTATAGATATGTGTATGAGTGACTGCCAAGTGTGTATGAGTCATTTGAGAAAAATGGAAATGTGTTGTCTCCATACGAGTCATTCTAGAAGGGATAAGAATCTATGTAGAAGTGATTAGGAGTTGTATACAAGTGATCATAAGTTGCATACGAGTGATTAGAATGTGCGTATGAGTTATCTCGACTATGTATGAGTCATTATGAATTTTCATATGAGTTATTACAGAGGTTCATATGAGTATTTATCTTTGTGTTCGAGTGTTTTTTGGTTGTGTATGTGTCACCTGGGACTTTGGATTTTTTGGAAATCAATAAAAAATATTTTTCAGGGATATCATTTTGAATTCAAAGGCAATAATAATTGTAATATTTTTGGAGGAATATTCCCTCAAATATAATGATGCATGTTTTTAACTTCAATGTGGAAAAATCATGAATCTTTGGTTTTAAATCCATGATTCTAGAAGAAGTTGAATGAGGAATTCTCAATTTTCCATGTTTAGATATATGGAAGAAATTTCAGGTTGAAATATTATTAAATAGGTTGGATCAAGATAAATTAATCCTTGAATGAGGAGAGAATCAAGCTATGATTTATGGGAGGTTCCAGCCATATTATTTTGATTATTTTGAGCTGGATCAAGGATGTTTTTATTGAACTATTTTTACCATGAACACAACATCATGGAGAGTGCTGGTGGAAACGTGAAGTGTTTTATAGTGACATGATGTGTGTATTTTAATACATAGTTTGGAAAAAGTTCATGAGAAGTTATTTTTTCATATTTAATAAAAATAAAAAGAAGTGAAAGGAATGAGGATTTCACATAAATCCAAAAAAGGTGATTATGGGAGATATGATGGAATTAAAAATATCTTCATATCTTTCACCGAGAAGAATAAAATAAACAAAATGGAGAAATTATAGATACATCCTATCCATAAAATACAAGGGACATTTCTCACATAAAACATAGATAGGAGAGTACATGTCACATTTGTAGAAGATAGAAAAACAAAAAAGATTTAATGACTATATCTACTTGAAGGGAATAAGGGAGTTGTTGTAGTGAAACAAAGTGAAGAAGAAGAAGAGGTCTGTTGATGTGAAATAAAATAGAGAAGAAAAATTGGATTACTTTATGAAAAAAAGGTTTTCTAGTCACTACACTGGAAGGAAGGAGTTCACTACCATTACTTGTAGTTAAATGAGTAGTGACAGGTTCATCCCTATGAGGTGTCATATTCATCCGATGATAAAGGAATATGTGTTGCAACTAGGGGTGTAATCGAGTCGAGTCAAGTCAAGTATATTAGTACTCAATCTTGAGCTCTGTACTTGAACTCAATGCTCAAGATCGACTCAGTTCTCGATCTATTATTGATTTCTTGGCTCAAGATTGAACTCGAGCTCAACCTGGGCTTGATCGATCACTTGATTAGGCCCGAATCAGTTCAATTAGGATAATTTTTTAGAATTTTAATTACAAAATATTTCTTGAATTTGATCTCAAATTTAATTTTTTACTTGATATCAAAAGCTCAAAATTGAAATTAAATACATGTATATTGAATAAAAATAATATATTAAAAAAATTTATGCTCAATTAGGATCATGAGATACTCAATTATATTGTTATAATACTTGAACTCAACTTGAGTTTGTACTCAAGTAGCCCATGATCAAGATTGACTAAAAAAACAAAGCCAAGTTCGAGTATTTGTCGAACCGATCCCGAGTAGCTCGTGACTACTCAAGATCATTTACAACCTTATTTATGACAATTAAGGAGTTTTTAGACTAATTATGAAGGAGAATCTCATGAATATATAAAAAATGCATCTATCTCAATTCGAGGATGCACTCAGTTGCATATATGTTGTTGATGGTGGACACACATACATGTCCTTAAATTGTGGAGTTATCTTCCCCAGAGTAGTGCACAAAGGAGGAGGAAGGGTATTGAACCTTGGGAGACATTGAGTAATCTCAAAACCTTATAAGGTAGTGAGATTTTGTGTGGAGTTCTCATGACTATATTGTATCCACTGAATTAGTGAACTAGTGGATTTTGGTACATCAATACATTGTTGATTTCATGCTCCTTGGAGTATCCTAGTACGAGTGAACCAAGTAAAAATACTCATATAACTTTCATATTTACTTTACTACTTTCACATATGAGAGTTCAATGAGGTTGAAGAGTAAAATTATAAAGGTATCAATAGAAAAAAATTCTTATCTAAGTGTGAAAAAGATTCAAAGAGAGAAATTAGTAAAAATGTATACAATAGTTTAAATCGGTTGAACCCTAATTCACCCCCATATCAGGGTTCCTTGGGGACCTAAAAACAACTATTGATCCTCTGATTCCTTCACTGCTTGATATTTTTGACTCAATAAATTCACTTCAACCTTACCCTTACTTGGTGTATCAGACTCAAAATCAAAAATCTAAAGGCACTCCACCCATATTCATCGCCTTAGATTCAAATCCCACTGAGAGAAGATGTACCTTATACTCTTATAATACAAATACACCATGAACCCATAACCAAACAAGAAATATATACAAATATTTAGGTAATGAACAACCACCATTGAATCCATATCGTGTGTGGTATAATTTTTCTCATGTGGTCGTAACTAAAGGCTTTTCTAAGAGTCTAATAGTGATTATTAGATAAAGCAGAAGTGATTAAAACCATTTTCTGAGGATCTCCATGCAATTTAATATGAAACTTCATAAAATACTAAAATGAATAAATACTATAAATATGACATTACTTACACTGAAGATCCACTACATCAATCTTGATCTCCTTCAGATGATTTTGAGAGATATCATAAAGTGGAAAACAAAAGCTTCCCACCTCCATAGTGTATCCACTGGTTGATATGAATCATCCAATGTTTGAATGATATTTACATTTTCTCCACTGTATGCTAGTACCTCTATATTAAAATAAGGAATATGAAAGAGAGCTATGAGTTCCTAAGAGTCACTGACTGAATATCCACACACCCACATGCCATCATATGCCAATAGTGTTTATATAAAACTTGAGGACACTCTTAGGTGGTATAAGCATTAACTCATGCATTTATAATGCATGATTTAAGGCCTAAGATATTTCATACATCATATGTGTGAATAAATTTTACTCCCATTCATTTCATCGTATGAAACATTTCTTTTAATGATAGCCTTAATGGAGAATGATTTGGGTGTCCAATACACAAATAACATGCCCAATGCATTTACATGAAATCCGACATACATGTTTCATATATATATATCTCACACACACACAAACACATATATATCTATTTATATATATCACACATATATAAATATTTATAGAAATTTCCCACCAATCTCCCACGTTCACTAAAGAATAAAAGACTTTGTGCCATTTTACCTTCTATTGTATTATATACAATAACTTATGAAATCCTATTCAACACTCTTTTTGATATATTTCATAACACTTTTGGAAAGCTATCATAAACTTTACCTTGTATCACATCATATGCAATACCTTGTGAACACCCATACATAACACTTTTGGATTAAATCTAAAACACTTTTAGCGTAGCTCTAGGATTCCAACTCAATCCTCATTCAATCAACCATAAAGTCTGAAATTATAAGATTTTATATCATTTAAAACAAATATGAATCTTTTGATCCACGTTTTTAAGAAAAGAGAGTCCTCTACCAAAGTGAAAATTCTACTCAGGCTATAAAGTGATCTGGTGTGATATCCATTGAACACATGTATCTCTACATATATATCCACAAGTCTGCATCATATGAAAACATTAATTCTCATATTTTACCTTTTTCCAAGACATTGAGTGAGCATGAGACACAGAGCATGTCAATATCATACAACCAACTCATCTGTTCTCAACTCTCTGAGTGTATACTGAATTGATCGATGAATACATCACACTTCATTCATCCTTCTAGATAAGAACATCACAATTTTCTTATCCAGATTTATATATATAATATTTAGGTGTGGTTTCAAAATCATAAAATATACTTTAATCAAGGGCCCATATGTCCCACTCATCATACAAGAGGAAAAATTACATCTTGGTTAAGATTCAACCGATGACATGATCAACAATATAACCAAACACCTCTGTATTAAATTATGAATATTCTCATGATAGGCATCTCACTAGCTTCAGGTAGTGAGGACTCAAATATGATACATATACCCCTATTATACCAAATAAATCTATATGACACTCTATGTGGTATACTTAGTAGGTCATCCAATGCACACAAAGAATCATATTATTTATTTTGTGCCTCATGAGGATATTATGTTTCTATATACAAGAATCATACTCATGCCAACCTTAAAATTTCTTCATAACCTATAATACTTTATGACGAACATCGTTTAGAGATAAACCCAAAGTCATACTTTGAGAGTTCAATTATCATTACACTTTATAGAATGTATATCTATATATACATTTATGTATCCAACATGAAGGAAAGATAAAATGGAGTTTTCCTTACATTTTAATATTCTTAAACTCTTTAGGAAGATTTAACAAAACCAACATAGGAATTGGTTGATCATATCATATATTATAAAATTATAGATCATCCTTATGCTTTCTATACTTTGTAGGTTTTGTTATCACATTACATCATATGTAATCCATGTCACATATATGCATGACTATATGATAAAACTCTACCACTAAACTCTTTAGTTAGAAACATCTATAAAGTAAGAAAGTTTGAATAACTGTGAGATTTAGGAATTATATTCCTAATTATTAAACTTATTAAACATATTAAAACTTCTTAACTTTGCAACATCAAATGTTACAGTGTAAACTTCTATTTTTTACTTATAATTCTTTCTAAGTTCATCATCATCATCCTTGAAACTATATACCATCAAAAGTTTCCTTAAAATAATGCGACTAATTGCATTATTTAATAGTAATACATCCTAACTATATTTTTATATTAAGTAAAATTCACCTTAAACTTAGATTGGTGTAATTATTTATTTGTTAAATTTAAACTTCTTTAAGCCTAAACATACTCTAACTAGACTCTTATCCATTATATTCTCTTCAGAATATATTTCTAAGACACACAAACCATTTTGTGTTAATAAATAACATTTTTTTAGTGGGTATATTAAAAAGATAAACTATATCATATATGATATTATATGTGTTTGGAACTTTTTTATTTAAAAATAATACTTTATTAAAATATTCATTTGGTATACCTTTCAAAAATGAAGTTTGAACTTTTTCCTACTAGTACTATATATACAATATTTTAAAACCAAGACATCATATTCATAGTTCATATATATTCCCAACACTTTGAGAATATCAGGTAAACATTATTTGAATTGAATAATATCATTGGAACATTTACATAGATGAAAATAAGATAAATTCCCTAACAAGAACAAGTCATTTTTAGTCCCCATTTAAAGTATGTTATTATATTGAAAAATTGATAACTATGTGTATAAAAAATATCTCATCTCATTTTATTAAAATATTTTTTACATGTTGTTCTCAAGTTCTAAATGAAATAAAATACACACATTTTGTTGAGTTTAACAAAGATTGAATTATTCAAGTTATCAATGAAGTAACTCCTTTGGTCCATTACTTTAAATAAACTTTCAAGCTCCAAACATCAATTCTTTTCACTTTCTGACATTCTGTTTATTTAAAAAACTTTGTAAAAAATATAGTTGATATCATATATCTATTGAAATAATAGAATTGATTTTTATAACCATTAAAGTTTTAAGAAAACCTTTATTCTCACTATGTCATTTATAATATTCAATCATATTGAATATCATTTGACGAAACCAATAATATTGTGTATATGAGACTAAAATCATCGATGTACCCAATCATATTGAGTACATGAGTGGAGACTAATATTACTTTGGTCATTTTTCATCTAATTTCTTTGAAATCTTAAGTGAATCATTCTATGCTTCAGAAGAATATAGATTAACCTGTTGAATTATTCCAACAGTTGGTTATTGGAGAAGGAAATGTTCTGACACATAGAATTTTCATTAAAAACATTTCTTAAATCACCAATTTGGCTTAAGAACTTTTCTTAAGTTACCAGTCTTAGGAGTATCTTAATTTAAGCTTCTTCTTTTAAGGATTGATCACAAAGTTTAACTTGATGTTGATGATGATATTTATTTACAACATAATCTTTTATCATATGAGTATTAGGTATTATTAACCATTTAATAAGGACTTTTAATTAATGTTCTCCCACTAAAATGTTGACCCCCTTTAAATGTCTATTATATCCATTAGTGGGTCAAAATCCATATTTCACTAACCTCTAGGTCTCTTTAGATTTTCCCCCATTTTTTAGATATTTAGATAGGGAATCATACCAATCACATCATATATGACTCTTTGATAGTTGATCAAACAACTCTTTATCCAATCCATCATATTGATAAACTCAACTCTATCCCTCTTTCAACCTAATTCTATTCGGGCCTCCCAACTTGTGTAACCCAAAGAAAACACCAAAAAAAGATAATAAGGGAAAATATAGAGGTACACAATATTAGCATGAACTACCCAATAGGAAAATCTATAGTCACTTATTATTTTATTTCCTTACAAAAGACAATCCAGGGGCACCCAACTTTAGCATGACCCACCAGATTGGATGATCATGGTCTTAATAAGTGCCTCTTTGGAAGGAATCTAACACTTAGTATTTGAATGGGATTTTAATATCATAATATTATCTCATGTTATTCCCTTTTGTGTATGAATTCTTATAGTAATTTTGTTTGGAATCCTATTACCTCCACCGAACTAATATGTTCAAACCATATTGTTGTGTAACTATTTAAACAACCCAAAAGTTTGTGTTACCCACAAAAAATTAGAAGTTAAGTATAGTCATACGTATCTGAATGTATCATATGCATAAGGTAAATGAACAATTCATGTAAAGGCATAGATTTATCCACATGAGTAAACTCATAGTGAAAGATAGCAAACCCCATTCACCATCCTAGACAAGGCATAAGCCTCCAGGTAGGTAGGTATTCTGACCCTAAGTCCCTTTACGTGGAGATACTTTACTCAAGGGAGAATACAATTTATCATAACTATAAAACCTAATATTCATACACTATATTCAAAAATTAAATTTAAGTTAATAAAATCAAGGTTAAGGTAGATGAAAAACTAAATTCATTATAAAGACATTCTTAGCATGTAATGCGAGGCTCTATCTAGGAGCAGTTTAACATTTTAAATTAAAACATGCATAAAATTCACATTTATTAAAAAATTTACTAAACCTGTCAATAATAACCTTAAATAAATGAACAATTAAAATATTTAAACATGAGATAAACATTTATAAATAATTCATAAATAAAAGCTAACTATAAACCCTTTTATAAATTTATCTTTAATATTATGAACATTCCATACTCATGAATATAAATAATTTATATTAATTATAATATAAACTCTTTAATATTTATCATTATATGACATTTAGAATTTAAATATATGATATTATATGAATTATAAACTATTTATAATCTAATTTATATTATGTAAACATTTTACATAATCTAAATATTATATACCTAGTCATTATTTAAACCTTGATCATATCAACCATAAAAACATTATTATGTGGTTTAAATAATATCCAAATAAGTCCCCCTTTTATATTGAAAAATTCAAAGTAATTAATTATAAACAATTCATAATTTAAATATAAACTTTTTATTTTATGGCCTTATTTTATAATTAATAACTGTTTATAAATTATTTCTTACGATTTCTAAATAAACACTTTTATTTCTTTTTCAAAAGAATTTACATATAATTTAAAAGGTATTTCAAATATTAACATTTAATATTTAGGAATAAAATGTTACAAAAACATTTAATTAATTATAAAAAATTTATAATAAATTAATTTATAAACATTTTTTAAATTGAAATATCCCAAAATACATTTTATAACATTTTATAAACATTTTTTAAACCATTAAAATCATTTAATAATTTAAAAATATTTTTAAAAATATTTTATGTTTACCCTTATGTAGAATCCCTATTCTATGTAATTTTAATATCCTTCTACTCTTACGTAGATGGTCTAGGTAAAGGTAAATAGGCTTGATCTTTATGCAGCATATACTGCATAAGAGAACAAAGCTCTTACCTTTACATGAACTCCTTTGTGTAAAGGTAAGATGTTTGTTACCTTTACATACCATTGTTTCACATATGGGTAAGCTCCGTTATACCCTTATATAACCCTTTATAACCCTACACTACCTTTAAGCATAAGGGAAATCCATATCATACCCTTATGCAACACCTTTACACAAACCAATTATGTAAGAGTTACATTCCAAACTACCTTTATGTAAAGCCTTCACGTAAAGGTAGGATTTAGGTTTCTAAGCTTGCATAAGGGTAAGATGAGGTGACCTTTTTGTAGACTAATCTATATAAGTGTAAGACAATATGACTCTTACAAAAACTACTCTATGTAAGGGTAAAATATTGGTTACCTTTAAGTATCCCAACTGCTATATTTTCCAGTTTCTTCATCATTTCATCACCATTTTCATAAATCTTAAGCATGAATTCCCTTTGATACCACTAAAGAGTTTTCGAAGAGTCTAAAAATAATTATCAGATGAAGCGGTAGTGATTAAAACCCTTGTATGAGGATCTTCATGAAATATAATATGAAGATATGTAAAATATAGAAATGAAGAAATACTGTAAATTTGGTTTACCTTATGCCGAAGATCCACTACATTAATCTTGATCCCCTTTAGATGAGTTTGAGAGAGATCATAAAGTGACAAAAAAAATCTTCCCACCACTGTATTATATCCATGGTCTGGTTTGAACCATCCAACATTTAGATGAGATTCACCTTTTCTCCATAGTATTCTTGTACCTCTATATGAAAATAAGGAAGTTGAAAGAGGGATTTAAGTTCCTAGGAGCCATTGGATGAATATTCACACACCCACTCACCATCATATGTTAGTAGAGTTTATATATAACTCAAATACATTCCTAGGTGGTGTAGGAATTAAATCATGAATTTATAATTCATGAGTTAATTCCTTGGCTATTTCATACATTATATACATGAATACATTTAACCCTCATTTTTTTCATCTTATGAAACATTTATTTTAATGATAACCTCAGTGGAGAATAACTCAGGTGTCCAACACACAAATAATGCACCAAATTCACACACACACACACATAAATCTTTAGGTCATATTCCCATCAATAACTGCCTCGATCCATTTATAACTACATTATCCCCTTTTATAAGCACACACTATTGTGGAAATGTTGGGAGTCACATGATAGAGGGTTGTAGATGAAGAAACTATGGAAATAAGAAGAAGAATAAGAAGATGATGAACTTGGGACACAACGATTTATGTGTCTTGGGAATAATAACCACATCCATGAAGAGGAAAAAATTAATTAGGATTTAGGAGTAAAAATACAGAGATAATATTAGAGTTTCACCACACAGAAAACCTAACCCAAAAAAATCTAATAAAGAAGACAATACGATGTTCCACCAACCGAAAAGTTAGTCCACTGTGCTATAATGAACGATGGATGAAAGTTTTCACTGCTATAGTGTTACAACAACCCAAGTCCCAAATTCTATAGTGGCCCTTGGAAAGAATTACATAGAGCTATAGTAGCATTGCCTCCAAAGTATGAGATGTTATAGTAGCCATGCCAAAGTCTACATTACTATAGTTCCCCTGTCGGTATCGGCTAGTCAGCTCTACCACAGGTAGTCAGAGTTGTTGCAGTTCCTCAAAATTTGGGTCAGGGACCTTCGGCCCCTGAAGCAGGGGCGTGTTACCCCTACAACCCCAATGAGATCACCATGAAGATTGAAATGTGAGAGTTTCATCCTGGTTCTTAGTATTGGTTGTAATAATTCTGCTCAACATCATCCAAATGGACTAGGCTACACCATTCCAACAATCTCCCACTTAGATCAAGATTCTCGAAAATGACCTAATTTTATGAAAATAACTTAAAAAACATACTTAATATAAGATCCTCATATTTTTCAATCATAATTGCATGATTTTCATTCACATATTCAATTTCAATCCAATAGTTCATTAAATACCAGCTATTTTTCCTTTGTGATCCCATAGTGTTCTCCCAAATTCTACCTCTCATCCTCCATTCATCACTGGAGAACAATAGAGACACAATAGTGCCTTAAATTCTATATTACAATTGGCTTTGTCAATATGTCTTCTAGATTGTTGGTTCTATGAATATTTTGCAGCATCAGTAACCCATCCTGTATAAAGCCTCTAATAAAATGATACTTCAACTGAATGTGCTTATTCTGGGCATGAAACATAGGATTATTTTCAATATGTATAGCACTTACTGTCATAGTGCAATACATTTTCCACTCATTTTCTACCCAAATCATCCAAGAATTTCTTTAGCCAAAGCATCTCCTTTCCAGTTTCTCTTATATAAATGTATTCTACCTCTGTGGTGGATAAGGGCACCATCTTCATAGTTGAGATATCCAACTCAATTAAGTTCCTACACATGTAAATACATAAACCATGGTACTCCTCTTATCATCGAAATCATCTCCAAGGTTTTCATCTAAACATCCCTACAAAGACTTTCCTTTAATAAAGCATTGAGATACCTCATTTATTCCTATTTTCTAAAAAATAGGGGAGATATTTGGCTCGATTCTTGGTTGTGAGGGGGGATGAGTGTGCTGCACAATTATTTTCATTAGGTTTACCATATTTATCTTTAATAGAAACTCCCAATAGTTCCCACATCCATAACTGAGTATGGAACTGCTTTCCAAAGATAGGTGGTCCTTTAGGGTTTCAAACCCAATTATGCTTAGGAACTCACATTGGTTTAGAGGATGAGAGGTTGATCTCATCACACCCTTTTGGGGGGAATTTTTTTCTACTCTGAGACTCTCTTGTACATTTAAGACATGTTTGTGAATATCTTCCCAATCCCAATACAGAATCAGCTACCTTAACAAAATGATCGCAGGTTAAATCATTTTATATGTAAATAGGAATATATTGTTGAGTCCTTCTATATGTATCTAAGGTTCTTCATTCGTTTCCCCTTAATGGGTAGCTGACTATATATTGGAACCATATAACAAGTTATTCTAGAATTTACTATCATTCAGGGAGGCGATTAATATTCCGAGGATGGGATTGAACCTTTATGAGGCATCCAACATATCCTTCTTATAGAAAGAATCAAAACCCACATAGTTCATTAAACCCACGTAGTTTAACATCACGAGGAAAGGACATATACAAGGGCACTTAGGCACTGGGTATTTGAGCTTGGGTCATAGGTAGGCATCCTACATATCCTGATTATAGAAGGGATTAGCGTCATCATAGTTTGATCATGCCCTTGAGACTTGACCCAAGGTGGACACCCTTATATGGGGGAAGTCATATCATGCCACTAATCAGGGCTTACACACACTAAGGTTTTCTTGGCAGGTGGAGATTCATGATGAGAATGATATGGACATTGAAAATCCCAAAGCCCACATGAGTTATACTCGGTGTGAGAAATAAGGGATAACATGTAATCAGTATCACTATATAAGGATGTGGGGATTATGTGCTAGGACAGTACTTTGGATGTTTAATATGGATCTCAGGTCTTGGGAATATGACCTACATATCCTAGTTATAATAGGAATCAAAGTTCTCATAGTTCAATTACCTCCTTAGTTCTCTTGTGGATGAGAAAGAATGATAAGCCCATGGGAAATATTGGGTCATGATGGTTGGAATGTTAGAGACATGGAGGGACTTACACCTAATTGGATGCCTATTTGAGATTGGGCATTAGGAATGCATCCTATATATACTAGTTATGATAAGAATTAGAGTTCTCATAGTTCAGTTGATCGTGGCTTACACAATGAGGTTTCCCTTATATATTCACTAGAAAAGGTTATCATGTCCCAAGACACTGCTCAACATGGTATGATTATCTCCCGGACATGTATGATTGTCTATCTGACATGTCTGAGGATGTATGGACATGTCTTGGTTGCTTACCAGACATTCCTAAAGATAACCTAATGATCTAGTTAATTCATGTGATGGAATTAGTATAACCTGAATGACATGTCGGGAGGGAATCACATGATCAAGGATGAAATGTCTGCAGGGTGTCACGTGACCTGAACAACTTTTCCAAAGGAAATCACATGATCTAATATGACATGTATGGAGGGTTCCACATGACCTAGATGACTTTTCTGGAGGATGTCACATGATCTAGACTGACATGTCTGGAGGGTGCCACATGATCCAGACTGACATGTCTAGAGGGTGCCACATGATCCATACTGACATGTTTGGAGGGTGCCACATGAATTGGGATACATTTTCCAAAGGGCATTGCATGATCCTGGTTAAAATGTCTTGGTGTCATCGTGGGACCTATATGAATTGTCCTCATGTCATCTAATAATTTGGATGACATGTTTGGAGGACATTGCAAGATTTGGATGTCAAGCCCAGAGGACTTTGCAAGACTTGGGTGGCATGACCATAGGGTGTCATTTTACTTTCTTAAGATGTCCAAGGGATGTCGCATGATTCAAATGGAATGTCAAGGGAGAAAATTGTGATCTGAGCAATGGGTCTTTATTCTATCACATGATCTGAGTTGGTCATGTGAAGTGCATGAGGATTAATGAATCCATATTCACATAAGTCTCCCATATTTTAGTCTTTATTGAAAATGTGCATCAGTTTTGTCTGGTATTAGATTAATTTAGGTTTTTTGTGACCCAATTGACATGCCGTAACTCCTTTTCATGATTCAATTACTATGCCATAAGTCCTTCGTGTGATCTCAAGTGATCACGCAAAGTGCCTATGCATGCGTCGTGATCCCTTAGGTTGTTCCCTAGATTTTACATGGCAGAAAACCTTCATGATCACATGATTGGACACTCTGATGAGTATGCTCCTGCGCTTCCATATGCGATTGATCATGGATGGATTTTTTTATGAGGGGGAGTGATTTATATGCATCCCCATCCTAGTTATATGCTGCCTTGTGTGACACGTATCTTGTAGATTTGGTATGGAGTTAGTGGAGGGTTTTTGTGTCAATTAATTCATGAGATCCTACTATAGGTCATCTAGGGGGTGTCACATGATTCTCAGTGAACATAATAATGTCTTGTCAACACCGTGTTTATTGGTCCTAGACCTATATAAGATATTTTTCCTAACCATGTGGACATTTCAAGGAGATTTTACAAGGTTAGGCCATTATATATAAGATTATTCACAATATTGGGATTCATGTGGAAAGGATTTTATGTGATTGAAGACAATTTGTTTGGAGTTATTCATGAGAATAGGTTTTCTTGTCGAGAGGGATTTTGCGAGATCATACTGGCATATTGAGGGGTCTCGCAAGATCATGTTGGCTTTCCAAGGGAGCCTTCAAGATATCTAGATGTCATTTCCAAGGGCCTTTGTGAGACCATAATAGCATGTTGATAGGGACTTGTGTGATCAATGGTAATAGATCGAGGCATATTAAATATTTCAAATGAAGTTCAGCATATCCTCACTGTGCAAGAAGCTTATGTATTTTCCACTTTTTTATTTACTTATTTATTTTACATGGGCAAGGTATCTTGTGTAACCATGCGAGTGTTGTTGAAGAAAATCAATATTCTTATATAAAATGTGTCACATAACCAATAACTGGTCTTGCGATGACGTGTGATCATATTCATGGAAAACCCTTCTATTTTTCTATAGAGTTTAAGGGAGAGCACATAATCAATTGGACATGTATGAAACCCTTCGCATGATGAGGGTGACATGTTAATAGGTTTCCACGCTATAAGGTGGAAATGTCTCCAGGTATCCAAAAAGTATTATGATCCAAATGATCATGTTTCAAGAATATAAATGACTGCATAAGGTCTCTATATTTTTAATATTTTAACTCTTTATTTTATAAGGGTTTTAGATGACTATTAGGTGCCTACTGGTCGACAAGTCGTGTGGTGTGAAGGAACTTTTCTGGTAGCCTTTGTATGATCAACTAGTGTCCTAGATGACTTCAAAAGAACAAGGAGTCTTGTCAAAGGGGATTTATGTGATCTCAAGTAGATCATGTGATGTGCATGACCTGACTACATGACCTTCTAAAGGTCATGAGATTGCATGTACTTTTAAAGTCTACACAATCCACGTGTTCTGACCTCCTTATCTTCCTTTTCTTTGTAGAGAAAATAATACCCATGCATTAGGTATTTCTTCCTTTATAGATTTTATGATGCTTATTTGGTGGGTGTTAACAAATTCTCCCCCTCAGGAATGATGTTCATGGGGACAAGAGCTCAGTTATGAGGAAAGTAAATGTCTTCCTGAGTCTTTGGGGTTATCACCAATCAGTGTCTTAGGTGATGTTTGGTCTCCTAAGTGACTATTGGTATTATATAGAGTGCCCTATAAATAGAGGGATAGAGGGGAGATCATTCACTAAATAATCCAACTATCCATAGATATTGTGATCAACCTTCATCATTTGATTCCTTCACAAGACCTTCCACAAAAACTAAATGTAAGACTCATTCGTAAGACTACTTTGCAAGAACCACTTCGAGAGATCTATTTGTGAAAAATTATTTTCCCTAGAACTTTTTTTGAATAAACCAAAAATATATATTCAGTAATTTCTTGAACCTTGTCCATATGTCTGTCTTCTAGGTTTTTCATGATTTTTTTGGCTTGATCGAATAATCACTTGACTATTATACAGTTCACATAACCATGTTAGAGTCATGTGATTGTGAGACTTATGAAGGGTCATGTGGTCACAAGATGTTCTATGGGTTATACAGTCCACGAGATCTCCATGTTGAAATAGAGGGTTCCCTATACCCAACTAAGCAGTGATTTTGATTACAATATCGTGTATATAGTTAGATATACATGATGGTTATTTACCATTATAGTGTAGATATTTATGCATATACTATTTAATGGTAATGTACATAGATTAATTGGTGTATCAAAAGGTTATAACTGATCCCAGAATATAATGAGAACCTTTAGATACTATGACAATAATCTTAAACAAAAATCCTATAGTCTAGATATATCTTACTAACTGGACATATTAGATGTATGACTATAAGGTGCTGGGGGATCATAATTATCGAGAATTATTTTCATGAAGTTCTCACTTGGTGATCTCTAGTAGCGAGATCATGAGGATAGACCCACCAATAGGAACAACACATGTTTTGGTGTCATTGGTTGTTCATATCTACGATCATGTGTAATGGTCTCCTGACTTGCGATCATTATCAATGTATGCCATTTGATTGTGTACTTTAATACAAGATGAAACCATGATATTGAAATCGTGGTGAGGTAGTTTTTGTTGGGTGCGTCATTGATGTCATGTCATTAGTTGAATGTTCAAGAAAGGATTTGTCACTTCCAGGTTAAGGAAGTTATATATCTCAGGCCATATTGATCAAGATAGTAGTACCTTCGTAAGACCATGGACATGACAGTCAAGGATAAATCCATAAAGTTAGATCAATAAATGATAAAGTAAGAAAAGGATGATGACACAAGTGTGCATCATGCTTTATGAGATATTTAAAATAAGGAGATTATATTACACAGTATGTGTTCGTAGGTTGGTAGTCACTATTGTGAAAATTATTATCTCTTTAGGGGCCATGATGGGTTTCAAGATTCCACTCTTTTTCTGTAAATAATATTCACTAATATTGAGATAAGGGCCTAGAGGGTCACACGCAATAGTGTATTCAAGAATCTTCCCTATTCAGTTGAATAGGAGTTTTGGACATGGTGGGACTCACCACTAGGGTTCAGGATTTTTCCAAGGAGATACGATCACTAATGCAATAAATAAATTCTTATTATTCAAGTTAAGAATAACGAGCATTGAATTTAGTTATTAAATGTATTTACAAATTTTAATTAAATACAGGAAAATATCATTTTAATGAATATTAAACTATTCAAGGTTCATTTAATATTTATGGTAAAGACAAGTCGAGTTAATGACTCATTTATTATCATGTAATATATTTAATATATTACAAGAAAGTGATAATAATATTTATGACTCAGTTTAGTATTCATAACATGTCATTTATAGCACGCTAAATATTTGGGGGTCGGAGAGGCAATACCAGATATTTTAATTACACACAATATATAGAAGAGGAGAGACTCCCAATAGTGACTATTTGTGGTATTTATATCTCCCATGATCTAGAGAGAGAATCTTTCGATCCATGATCTCAGATCAAGCTCACTCACAGGCATCAAAAGTAATGCGATGCGATAATCATCAATGTGTCGAAGGAATCATCGAAATTCTGCACCAGAACTAAAATTTTGTTGACCGATGCTCTCACAAAATTTTGAAGTGTATGTGGATGATCTATATGAATTCGGCTTCGGATTCTTCACGCAGTGATCGCCAATGACGAGAAGACGTCCTACATGGATTCAGATTTAAACCAAGTGTTTTTCAGTTTGGTTTTGTGCTTAAAATATCTTCACATGAGATCCTTGGATTAAATCGGGCAAAAAATCACCGATGTCAACAAGTTCATGTCAATCGTTGGTGAAAAATTTTAAAATCCCATTTTTTGGGGCTTCTACTGCATTCCAAGTTCCTTCAATTGGTATTAGAGAGACAAGTGAAAATTTTAATCCAAATAAAAATTAAATTTGCATGAAGTTTAAAATAGGGCTTCATAATGATCCCAACACCATAGACAGATCTTAAATCCGACATCAGATGACCAAGTTATGACCATTTGAAGTATTAATACAAATAGAAATTACAATTGGTGGGTATTAATTTTAATGGTATCAAATATATTTTAATACCCCAAAACCATCAGTGTTATCAGTTTTATGTGTTATCAACTATTTTGGCTGAATATTGGTGGCCGAAATAGTGTTTTATGATATTGGAGGTTTTATTACAAAAATATTAATTTTATTATTATTATAATAATATTATAAACATATTATTATTTTCCCTAATCCTAATATATAACTTTATAAAAATTTGAAAGGGGGATGGACTTGGGGGTATGGGTCACATGGTAGAATAAAAACAAAAAAAAATGTGGGGCTGCACTTTTTTTGTTTCATAGATAAAAAAATAGTTGGACTGGCTTATCAAACAAGCCAAATAAAAAAGAGAAAAAAAGTCATTTTTTGTGGGGCTGTGTAGCCCCCGCACTATCTCCTTGTCTAACTAACCCCACTAGAGGCCACTACTCCCTCCTGCATGATGTCTCCACCCACTTCAGCTGATGCCTCCCCAGCTGGTCGACTACGGTGCCTCACACCACCTCAAACTAGCACCCCGCCCCACCTCCGGCCAGTGGTTCACCACTCGTTCAGTCTTCCTCCGTTGTACCGCAATGGCTCCTCACCTCACCTGACAGAGGTCACTTCCCTAGGTCCCTGCCTCACCACTGCCCTGATTTGATGACAACACACCTATAACACCCCAAGGATTTATAAATTAATGCATGAAACATTGAGTCTCTACAAAACACCACTTTGTTATAACCTAGCTAGTAAACATAGTTTTACCACCTATGTGATTGGAATTTCTAAAAAATGATATACACAGTTGCGTTCAGTATGATATTTAGAGTCTTATAGAATCAACTTAGTTTATGATGAATACTAACATAACCTTATTAATAGTAACATACCCTTATGAATAGTAATGAATAGAAATGAATAGAAACTTTTCCAAAAAAATAGAAACTTTACCCATGAATGTATAAATACAATTTAGACATCTTATAAGTGAAAAAACAATCATAGTATAAGTATTGGTATCTTTGTATGTCATAAATATTTTAATTACAATTATATGATTAATTTAATAATTATGGAAATTTATTTTCATAAAATTTAATCATAAATTTTTATTTTATTGTCTTATGGTTATAAGAAAATTTTATGGGACCTTGATTAAATTTTCAAGGTGTTATAAAACGAGTTATAGTTTTAATGTTGTTTTTTTTCGAAAAAACTATGATTTTATTTAAAAATTATATTAAAAATATTTATAAAATTATTTTCAAAAAATGGAGTTCATTTTTTAAATCTACACATCGAAAAATGGTTAGAGTGAATTTTTGGGATTTTTCTGAAATACTTGATTTTTTGGTGAATAGTGAAATTTGATAATTTAAAAAATATGATAAATAAGTGAATTTATGCAAAATGATTGAGTCATGGATGATTTAAATGACCATTGGTTCAAAATCACATGCACTTATTTCTTTTTTTGGTCACAAGAATCAACACTATTGGTTTTCTTTGAAAAAATAATAAAATAATGATTAGAATAATGGGAAAACCCTCATCTCCTCCACTATAACCTCCTCACTCCCTCTTCTCTTCACTCCCCTAAATCCTTGTTCCTAGTTTAAATTATACTCAAATATCCTCCCAAACTCCTCCCATACATCCCTCCTCCCTTGGTCTCATAAAAAGACCAAAACCTCTCCCCTAAAGAGGCTCTTAAGGAAGATTACTTCAAGAGGTAAATTCCTCTTTTTATTTCTTTTATTTCAAGTTTCTTTATTTTTCTTTTTCTTTCCTCACATAATTTAATCATAATGTTTTGATGACTCTAGTAACTTACATGTACTGTAATGTTGTTATGATAAAGGAATAATTCACCATCATCTCTCCTTTCCCCTTCTTTTATACTAGAGATGAAAACACTATCTGAGATGTATTAATTTATCACATTCAAGGACAACGAGTTTTCAATTTCTACTACCGTCTTCAATTATGGTCATGAAACCATTTTTATGGTTTAAAAAAACTATAATATATGTATTATAACATATTTAAGGTTCTTTAATCCTTTTTTACACATGATATTAATTTATAAATCAAAATAATTTCGTTGTGATCAAGAGCCTCCAACTAACCCAAACAATTTTCATTAAAGTTTTATTTAACGATTAATCCTCACTCCCAATAACCAAATGAATTTTATGACCATGTAATATTTTTATTTTTCAATAATAACATACATATTCTTTTCTGGACAACCATTCTCATTATACATGTTTATCCGTACATGAATATAAGTAAACTGATCATTGAAACCAAGGAAGAAAACACTCACAAACAATGAAATTGAATATCTTTACCCATAAAAGTACATGAATTAACCTAATAAGGTTATAATAAATTAATTAAATTTATAGGAGGTTTTTGAATCATTAATTTATGAACCTAAATTTTATTATTCAGTTCATCAAGATCAAGTGAAGAACACCTTCAGACTTAAGGTAAGAGTTTTCCACCCGAACCTCCATTTTCATTCAGGTTACTTTTATTGTCTACTTGCATCAATTAAATTATTCTTAATTCATTTTTACTCCTAATAAATTCTGTTTTAATGTTCTACATATGTGTACCAACCATAATCCTACCATAATTTATGGAGCGTTATATTTTTTAAAAGTATCTTTCAAAAATCATTCCCGATAAACAAGTTCATTTCAAGGGAATTTCTCAAATTCCTTCCTATTTTCAAGGGAACTATATAATATGTTTTTAAAAACAATTTTTATTATAAAATCACAAATTTTATTATGAAAATACAATCCAAATTCACTTCTAGTTTTAAACAAATATTTTTTCAAAATAACTATTCTTTTCAAAGTAAAAGAGTATCTATCTCAAGAAGTACTCGATGATTTTACAAGAGTATCTTCATCTATTTAAAAAATCATGTTGATTCTTATTTATTATTGGGATTATTATTTTATGATATCATCTAACATATTTATTTTAATATTTTATTATTATTTTGACCGTGGATGTGCTATCTTAAAACCATTCACCAATTTACTCTGAATGGTTAGCGTTTATGCTTAATGTTCAGGGAAAGTTATTTAAATTTCATATATTAGTTTCAATATGAATTTAAATATTGTTTATGTTTATCCCCATTCATATGAGTAATTCATTGGACTTAGTAAGTTTCAGGTGGGGCCCGATATATCCCCTCGATGAATCAGTAGGTCTCATGAGACACACTAGGTCATGACACGATGCCTTGACAAAATGATTATTTATAGTCTTAGCATGAGGCCTTGACAGTATGGTTATAATGTCCCACATTATGCATTCCCTAATTATGAAAATAGTATTGATAGTTCATATGGTTATTAAACTATTATAATACCCATGATTATGTTTTTTTATGGAATTATTTATTCAGCTCTTATTCCCGCCATAATATGTTCAAGTTTATTTTTAAAGGCATGTGTTTTTTGTTATTCACCATGCCTAATTTTTATGTTTATGATATAATACACTATATTTATTAACCTTACTGAGCATTTGATCTCACCCCTTTATTATGCTTCATTTTCTAATAACATGAATAAGTTCGTTATGAGTGACCTACAAGGATAAACTTATAGTTGTGGATGTTCCCAATAAAACTTATATGTTGTATTTCATTTCATGTTTTAATGTTGAAATTATGTATGTATCTTGTTTCCAAATCTAGTAAACTACTAGGTCCTTCAGTATGCATGATGTTATTAATATTTTCACGACTTATTATATTCCCCCTTTACTGATTTTATATGAAATGTGCATAATTTGTGTGAAATATTAATGTTTTAATATTAAGTATAATTTTTGAGCATTTTTAGAAGTAGTCCAATTGAGCCAGTTTACTGTTTTAATAATAACTATCACTATACTGATCCAAATTATGTGTTTCTTGTTTTTTAGGATTCTCATTTCAATATAAAACATTTCATTAGAAGGTACCATGAGCCAAATCTGCCATTTGAAGGGTCATATGGTCCTCACAAACAAGACCAAAGAATCTGTGAACAAACTGGACCAGCCTTGAAGATTGATTTACTGGGCTCAATATAGAAATAAAAAAACAATAAATCTCCTCCATAATTTTGGGGACAGTACATGTCATCTTGGATAAAAATTTCAAGGCCCAAATATAAGTACAAGGGACCCAAATGAAGCTTTTAATTCCATCCCACCATTCTGGACGAGAAAAAAAATCAGTATAGTATTCATGCATATATCACGATGTAAGCATCAAATCGAGCTGATATTTTTCAGTGTGAAAGAGGAGATATAGGCGGACGACTTTTTTGAAGAACCCATTCGGATTTGAAGGCATCTTCATATTCAAAAACCCTTTCACATTCTGGACTTCAAAAAGACTGGATTGAAATGGATAGTTTTACTTTGTTTAATCAACCGACCATAACTTTTTATCCTTAAGTCAAAATGACTCCAAATTTTGAGAGTAGTCATCCAACTCTATTATATAAAACTTTTAAGAAGGATATTTCTCAAGATTCGGATTTCATGATGTCCATATCTGCAAGCCAAGTGGAGGGGTATTGCTGGAATGTAAAGAGTCCACTCCTTGGGCTATAAATACTCTCCCCTTCTCTCCTTGAGAGGGGTTGGAATTTTAGAAGAGAGGATAACATAATGTCATGACCAAAGCCCTGCCAAAGGCTTAGGATGACCTTCCATACTCAAGTTTTCACTTGAGAGACCTTTCCTCCACTCTTTGTTTTCACTTACTTTCATGTTCTTCGTTTTTGTAATTTTGTAAGTCCTTTCTTTTGTAATTCTATTTTAATGCCAGTTTCTTCTTCAATATCTCTTATTATCATCCACCTTCTGTAATTTAATATTTATGTTCTTAAAATATTTTAAATTCAGTTGAATCCCCTTCCCTTCTTTTTCTTCCTCATTCAATCGAAAATCTGTTTTTAATTTTCTTCATCATTTGTGTGTGTGTTCGGCGCACTACTCTTATCTTGTCCCTTTCTTTTTCCTCTCTTTATAATTCATCACCATAATCATTATAAACAGATTAGTAATCATTTTAATGTCTGGGTAAATCTTTAATTGGGGTGAGTTATAATTTAGGTATGTTAAGTGATTGAGAGCTTTTGCTCGACGAATGTTCTTTAAATTAATATTGTGTATGTTGAACTTTATATGTCATGGATTAATGACATGTTTTGTTTAGTATGTGGATTCCATGGATTATTGGAACCACAAATATACTACCATAAACAAGTAATGGTATTTATTAGAAACCTAAGTTAAGTTAAGGCTTGGATTAAATCTTAAACACTTAGGAATTCTAATTGATGTCAACTTGTGAAGTGGGTGTTAATTTAAATGCAATATAAAGCAAAGCTCAAGGATATCACAAGCTTAACTCCATAATAATGAACTCACCCCAATATTTATCAATTTTTTAAATCAATTATAGTCAATCAATCATTTAAATTAATCTCTTCAAACAAACCCCCCTAATCAAAATAAAATCAAGTAAAAACAAACGACTATTTCAAAGTATCATTGCCGAGGATTCGACCTGAGTGCTGCTATACACATTAGCAGAGCACCAGAACTTTGACCGGTCGATAGGCGACAATCGGCCGTGTGTTTAAAATGGAACCGTTGCTGGGGATGGTGCTTTAAGTAGTCATTATTTTCTGGTTATTTTCAAAAAAACAAAAAAAAAACAAAATTTTAAAAAAAATTGAAAAAAAAATCACAAAGAAAAACCCGTATTCTCATAAAAACCATAAACTGAAAAAAAAATACAAAGAAAAACCCATCTTCCTCTTTCTTCCAAAATATCTCTGAATTCCCCGTAGCCTTCCAAACAATCCCTCAGATTTGTTTGACCCTGAAATTGAGCGAACACTTCACCAACTTAGTAGGAACATAAGAGATAATAAAATAATTCAAGAAATAGTCCTTGTCCAACCAATTGAATTAGATATGGCCAATCCTAGGGAAAAAACACTTAAAGAACTCACTGCCCCTGCTATGAATTACCAACATCTTGGTATTCAATATCCAAATACAGAGTCTGTCTTTGAAATCAAATTGGGTTTGATTTATCTTCTCCCTCATTTCCACAGGCTAGCCGATGAGGATCCACATCTCCACCTTAAAGAGTTCCAAGTAGTGTGCTCTACCATGAAACCTCAAGGGGTTTCTTAAGAACAAATCAAACTCCAAGCATTCCCTTTTTCCCTAGCTGACACTGCTAATTAATGGCTCTACTACCTACCTCATGGTTTCATAACTACATGGAATGACATGAAGCGACTATTCTTAGAGAAATTCTTTCCTGCTTCTCGTACTGCTTCTATCCGAAAGGAAATAAGTGGTATTAGTCAGTTCCCAAGTGAATCACTCCATGAGTACTGGGAGAGGTTCAAAAATCTTGTGGAAACCTGCCCACATCATCAAATCCCTGACCAAATCTTGATCCAATACTTCTATGAGGGGTTATTGGCTATGGAGAGAACTCTCATTGATGCCGCAAGTAGTGGTGCTATGGTTGATAAAACTCCTACAGCTGCAAGAGATCTCATAAGTAACATGGATGCAAACACACAACAATTCCATACTCGAGCACATGCTCAAGTCAAATAAGCCCAATATAATCAATCAATTGAGCCGAACAAAATGACCGAGTGGATGAGTGAACTTATAGGTCTTGTGCGACAGCTAGATGTGGCTACCAAATCCCCAACCTCATCTTCTCCGCAATCAATGTTTCCTGGACCAATCAAAAACTGTGGAATCGCAACTCTCCTTCTCATCCAACTGACACTTTTCCACAACTTCAAGAGGATCAATCTGATTCATCTGGACCAATGGTTCTCAATGCAGCATATGCTCAGCGGAACACCAATCCTCAACTATCAGGTCAGTTTGTTAGAAACTTCAACCAACCTCACTCTGAGTCCTTCTCCTCTAACTTTAACCAAGGATTGAGGTATGGTAACCCCGCCTCTCATCCCCCTCAATTCCCTGCTCAAAACCCAAACCAATTCCAATATGGTCAAGGTGGTGGTAAATTCCATCAACCTTATACTTTTGTTCCTCAACCTCAAAGGAACAATCCTCCTCCTAGATTCCATTATCCTAGTGAGCCTTCCCAATTCCAAAACCAATACAATCGATTTCCCAAGAACCAAAATCAAGGAAATCCCAATCCGGGACAAGCCTCTTCTTCCAAGAAACCATGGGAATGTGCAGTGGAAGATCTTGCTACCTTCACCCGTTCTAGTCTCAAAAACATTGAAACTCAAATAGGTCAACTTGCATCCCACCTGAGCCAGCAACAACAATCAAATTATTCCCAACTCCCAGCTCAACCATTACCCAACCCCAAGGGTAATGTAAGTGCAATTGCATTTAGATCGGGAAAGCACATTGCTATGCATCAAGATAATTCCTCTATACCTCCTTTGAATGTTGACCTAGAAAATGAAAAGAAAAAGAAACTTGAAAAGGAACCTGAAACCATTCCCTCACCTACTTCAATTCCACTTAGGAACCCAATTCCTTTTCCTCAAGCCGTTTCTAAACCAAGGAAGTCCTTTGAACCTGATCCTGTAATTCTCAACATGTTTAGACGTGTTGAAGTCAACAATACCCTCTTAGATTCCGTAAAACAAATTCCTAAGTTTTCCAAGTTTCTTAAGGAATTGTGCACCCACAAGCGGCAACCTAGGACCTTTGAAAATGTTTCTACCCAGCATTCCATACCCATCAAGTGCAAAGATCCAGGTACCTTTACAGTCCCATGCCAAATTGGAAGTTCCAACTTTGATGATGCACTCATAGACCTAGGAGACTCAATTAATGTCATACAAAAATCCATATTCTCCAACCTTGGTCTAGGTCCCTTGCACCCAACGGGTGTTGTCATTCAGTTAGCCAATTGAAGCACAACCAGTCCTGAGGGAATAATTGAGGATGTCCTTGTCCGAGTCAATGATCTTATCTTCCCTGCTGATTTCTATGTCCTTGACATGGAAGGTGAGACAAACTATTATCGATCTCTCCTAATTCTTGGAAGACCATTCTTCATGACTGCGAGAACCAAGATTGATGTCCATTCTGGCATCTTATCTATGGAATTTGGTGACCAAATGGTCAAATTCAACATTTTCCAAGCCATGCGATACCCATCTGAGGACCACTCTGCATTCTCAATCCATTCTTCTAAGGAAACTTCTAAGAGTCAATTGAACCCCATTCCATCATGTTCATCCTGTTCTGATGATAAAGGATCTTGTGAAATCTACACCATGATTAACCAAGTCATAAATGGTGAAGTTGATGTGGAACTCTCATTCATAGACTCAATTAATCTAGAAGAACTTGAAAACTCTCTTGAATCCCACATCAACTCTGATATCTACTGCTCCACCTTGGACAGTATTAAGGAGAATGAATCTGAAGAAACTGAACCCCATTCATCCAATCCTGAGATGTCTACCCCAAAAATAAAAGATGAGACTAATCTGAAACCCCATCCTGCACACCTGAAATATGCATTCCTCTTCCATGATCACTCATATCCTGTCATTATCTCTACCACACTTACTGAAACTGAGGAGTACAAACTTGTTCAAGTATTAGAGGAAAACAAAAAGGCCTTAGGTTGGACCCTAGATGACATACCAGGAATCAACCCTACCCTTTTCATGCATCACATCCATCTTGAGGAGTCATCCAAACCAATTATACAACCACAAAGAAGACTCAATCCACTCATCCTTTAGGTAGTTATGGAAGAGATCACCAAGCTTCTTCAAGATGGTATTATCTACCCAATTTCTGATAGTGAATGGGTTAGTCCAATTCAAGTTGTACCTAAGAAGGGTGGGATAACTGTTGTCACAAATGAACATGGAGAGGTAGTCACAACTTGAGTGAAGAACAAATGGCGTGTGTGCATCGACTATAGGAAATTGAATGTTGAAACCTGAAAAGATCACTACCCTCTTCCATTCCTTGATCAAATGCTAGAAAGATTGGCTGGAAAGTCACACTATTGCTTTCTTGATGGATACACCAGCTATTTTCAAATCTCAATCTCACCTCAGGACCAAGAAAATACTACTTTCACATGCCCCTTTGGAACATATGCATATAGAATAATGCCTTTTGGACTTTGCAATGCTCCTGCAACATTCCAGAGGTGTATGATGAGTATCTTTTCAGAATTCATTAAACACAACATGGAAGTCTTCATGGATGAATTCACCATTTATGGTGAGTCATTTAAATCTTGTTTTCATTCACTCTCTCTAGTCCTTCAAAAGTGTTTCAAGTGTAACCTTGTGTTAAATTTTGAAAAATGTCACTTTATGGTTGCAAATGGGATTGTTCTAGGGAACATAGTTTCAAAAGATGGTATTGAAGTCGATCCTGCCAAAATTGAAGTAATCCAATCACTTCCTGAACTCAACTCTGTTCGAGACATCCGTTCATTTCTCGGTCATGCTGGTTTCTATCGGTGATTCATCCATAAATTTAGTAAAATTTCTCTCCCACTCACTAGTTTGCTCCAAAATGACGTCTCTTTCCATTTTGATGAGGTTTTCAAGAGATCCTTCATTGAACTCAAAACTGCTCTTACATCTGCCCCAATAATCCAACCCCCAGATTGGTCATTACCCTTTGAGTTGATGTGTGATGCTTCTGATAGAGCTGTTGGGGATGTTCTTGGTCAAAGAAGAGAAAGAATTCCTCATTTCATCTATTATGCCTCAAAAACATTGGATGAAACTCAATCTCACTACACTGTCACTAAAAAGGAACTTCTAGCAGTGGTTTTTTCCTTAGATAAATTTCGGTCCTATCTTTTAGGTGCCAAAATCATCATCTTCACAAAACATTCTGCTATAAAGTTCCTACTCATGAAAAGTGATTCCAAACCGAAGCTAATAAGATGGATCCTAATGCTCCAAGAATTTGACCTTGAAATAAAAGATAGACCAGGAAAAGAAAACCCTGTGGCTGATCACTTGAGTAGAATTTATAATTCTTCTCATTCAGAAATCATTGATCTTGAATTCCCCATTGAGAACCTTTCATCTCTCACTCCAAAGTTACCATGGTATGACCCAATTGTAAATTATTTGGTTTCTGGTGTTTTTCCTAAAAAGTTTTCAAAAGAACAAAAAATGAAGTTGAAAAGTGATTCAAAATACTATTTTTGGGAAGAAAACAAACTTTGGAAAACTGGGGCTGACATGTTAATTAGGAGATGTGTTGAAGAAAATGAACATTCTTCCATATTAGAATTCTGTCACTCACTTCCAGGAGGTGGTCACTTTGGACCACAAAGGACCTCCCGAAAGGTCCTAGACTCTAGATTCTTCTGGCCTTCACTCTTCAAGGACTCACATGAGTTCTGTCAATCATGTCCCACTTGCCAAAATTTTGGCACAATCTCTAAAAGAAATGAAATTCCCCAAAAGCCCTTAATCTTTTGTGAAATCTTTGATGTTTGGGGCATCGATTTCATGGGACCATTTCCCCCTTCCAATGGATTCCCATACATTCTTCTTGCAGTCAATTATGTTTCAAGGTGGGTCGAGGCCAAACCCACTAGAAAGGATGATTCACATACTGTTAGTGAGTTCCTAAAGACACACATCTTCCATAGATTTGGCACACCTCATTCCTTGATCAGTGACTTAGGAACCCATTTTTGTAATAGAACCATTGTAGCTCTTCTGAAAAAGAATGGAGTTGTACATAAAACTTCAACTACATATCACCCTCAAACAAATGGTATGGATGAACTCTCTAATAGAGAAGTGAAAAGGGTACTTGAGAGAATTGTTAATCCCACCAGAAAAGACTGTCCTGAGAGACTTGGTGAAGCCCTTTGGGCTTATCAAACTGCCTATAAAACACCCATTGGGATGTCTCCTTTTAGGCTAGTTTTTGGTAAAGTGTGTCACTTACCGGTTGAAATACAACATAAGTCTTTTTAGGCTGTGAAAACCTGTAATTTTGATTGTGAAAAATCTGGTGAAGAAAGATTGTTTCAATTGGCTGAACTGGAGGAGCTTCGGCTTGAATCCTATGAGAATTCCAATCTGTACAAAGAGAAGGCTAAGGTACTCCATGATAGACACATCCTGAGAAAGGTATTTCATGAAGGTGAAAAGGTAATGCTCTTCAATTCTCGATTCCAACTTCAACCAGGTAAGCTTAATTCTCATTTGGAAGGTCCTTTTGTTATTACTAACGTTTACCCATTTGGTGCAGTGCAAGTCCAACACCCCTCTTCCAAAAGGACAGTCACGGTTAATGGACATCAGTTAAAGCATCACCATGAGAGGATGCACAATCCTGGATCAACATCGACTTCCACTGGCTCCCCAACTTCTCTAGCCGACCTACCACTAGATGGAGAAGGCGAACCGCCAAATCCAAACTAGGGGGCTCCTCTTTCCCTTTAACTCTCTCTATCTCTTCCTCTCTCTACCTATTTCTTATTCTTCCTCTCTCTTTCATTTTTTTACCATTTTCTTTATCAAAACCTTTATTTTTCACTTTCTCTTTTTTGTGGGTGTATCTTTACAAAAATAAAAACCTAAAAAAAAAACCAAAAAAATAATCACTTAAAAAATACAAAAAAATTATAAGTCATGATTACACACCATTGAGTTTTGAAATTTTGTACAACCATTTTGGGGAGTTAACAGACATGTTTTCATCTCAAAAATTTTGTATTTTCATTATGACTTTGGATAAAGAATTTTGTGTCAAAATTAACAAATTTTGAATGCTCAATTTTTTATTTGGAAAATGCTTTTCCCAAACCGTGAGAACAAACAATTGCTTTCATGCCAAGGCCACCTATGACCATATTTTCAAAATGTGTGTTTTCACCCCCATTTGTGAGTCTTGAGTTTGTTGACCTTTGAGCTGAATTTCCTACCTTAGTGTGTATTAATATGATAGAGGCATTTTCTGAACCACATGAAAATCACAATAGCCAAATAGCCTCCCATTTCCCTTACATTAATCCTCCTTTTGAAAGCACCTTCGATCCTATGAAAACCTTTTCTTTGATAGCCACATTACAAGCCCAATACCTTATCCCACCCAATATCAACATGGATTTTCATTGCATAAGTTTTTGAAATTTAAGTGTGGGGGGGATGGATTTCATTTTTGGGTATCATTTCCTTACTTTCTGGTGTGTTATCATATGCTTGAGGGAAAGAATCCATTTTAGTGTGGGTGGGAGGTTGTCATTCAGTGGGATTTGGAAATTTATTGTACAAATGATATTGAAAAGTGTTCAAAAAAAAAATTCAAAAAAAAAATTCAAAATAAAAAAAAATCAAAAAAAGAAGAAAAAAATGGGTTGTGTCTTGGGTAGGTCAAAAGTCACTCTTTCTAAACCTTTGATATTGTTATAAATATTACAATTAGTGTCATGAGGAGTTCAAACATGGGTTGGGATATGAGTGTGAGATCTGTTTTAAGGTCAACTTTTGAAAAAACAAAGAAAAAAAAGGAAAAGAAAAAAAAGAACACTTGCATTATATTCTTATTGGGAGAAGTTTTTTGTTTTTTAAATATTCCATCTTCTAATTACCTACATATTTTCTTCCTCTATTGTGTCTTTTTTTACACAATCATTCCCTTGTAAATATGTGTTTTCATTTCCTTCCATGTTTCATTTCAAAAAAATGTGCATTGCTTTTTCTATGTTGGTATTTTAACCCTCTTCTTATCTCTCTTGGACATTATATTCCTACTGTCCCATAGCCACAAAAAAACCCCTTAAAAAGACCTCTTGATTATTGTTCACTTTGGATAGGGATTTGAAGATGAGATCTCTTTTCAAACTCTAATATTTTCACTTTTGGTTGGTGAAAGAGTGAACCTCCACAAATGAATTTTATCATCTTGAGAGGTGTGAGTTTTGGGTGTCCACATTTTCCATTTCTAAATTTAAGCATGAAAAAATGAATTAGTTTTGTAAAATTGTTTCTGTAACAACTTGTGGTGGAATTCAAAATGGATGAGTGAAATAGTCTAAACCTCCCTTGATTGGAGAAAACAAAATTTTAATATCTGTTGGTGAGTAAAAATGATTTTGTCATGTTTTTATATTTGTTGCACATGAGGACATGCACAAAACTAAGTGTGGGGGAGTTTATTTTATTAATATTTTCATGACTTATTATATTCACCCTTTACTTATTTTATATTAAATGTGCATAATTTGTGTGAAATATTAATGTTTTAATATTAAGTATAATTTTTGAGCATTTTTAGAAGTAGTCCAATTGAGTTAGTTTACTATTTTAATAATAACTTTCACTATAATTATCCAAATTGTGTGGTTTATGTTTTTTAGGATTCTACTTTCAATATAAAACATTTCATTAGAAGGTACCATGAGCCAATTCTGCCATTTGAAGGGTCATATGGTCCTCACAAACAAGACCAAAGAATCTGTGAACAAACTGGACCAGCCTTGAAGATTGATTTATGGGGCTCAATCTAGAAGTACAAAAACAATAACTCTACACCATAATTTGGGTGACAGTACATGTCATCTTGGATAAAAATTTCAAGGCCCAAATCTAAGTATAATGGGCCCAAATAAAGCTTTGAAGTCCAGCCCACCATTATGGCCGAGAAATAAAATCAGTATATTATTCATGACATATATAATGATGTAAGCATCAAATAGAGCTGATATTTTGCAGTGTGAACGAGGAGATATAGGTGGCCGACTTTGTTGAAGAACCCATTCGGATTTTAAGGCATATTCATATTCAAAACCCCTTTCACATTCTGGACTTCAAAAATACTGGATTGAAATGGACCATTTTACTTTGATTAATAAACCGGACATAACTTTTTATACTTAAGTCCAAATGACTCCAACTTTTGTGAGTAGTCGTCCAAATCTATTATATACAACTTTTGAGAAGGATATTTCTCAAGATTTTGCTGTCATGGTGTCTATATCTGCGATCCAAGTGGAGGGGTATTGCTGGAATGTAAACAGTCCACTCCTTGGGCTATAAATACTATCCCCGTCTCTCCTTGAGAGGGGTTGACATTTCAGAAGAGAGGATAACATATTGGCATGACCAAAGCCTTTACAAAGGCTTGGGAGGACCTTCCATACTCAAGTTTTCACTTGATAGACCTTTCCTCCTCTCTTTGTTTTCACTTACTTTCATGTTCTTCGTTTTTGTAATTTTGTAAGTCCTTTTGTAATTCTGTTTTAATGAAAGTTTCTTCTTCAATATCTCTTATTCTCATACACCTTCTGTAATTTAATATTTATGTTCTTAAAATAGTTTAAATTCAGTTGAATCCTCTTCCCTTCTTTTGCTTCCTCATTCAATCGAAAATCCGTTTTTAATTTTCTTCATCGTTTGTGTGTGTGTTCGGCGCACTACTCTTATCTTGTACCTTTATTTTTATTCTCTTTATAATTCATCACCATAATAATTATAACCAGATTAGTAATAATTTTAATTTCTGGGTAAATATTTAATTGGGGTGAGTTATAATTTAGGTATGTTAAGTGATTGAGAGCTTTTGCTCGACGAATATTCTTTAAATTAATATTGTGTATGTTGAACTTTATATGTCATGGATTAATGACATGTTTTGTTTAATATGAGGATTCCATTGATTATTGGAACCAAAAATACACTATCATAAATAAGTAACGGTAATGATTAGAAACCTAAGTTAAGTTAAGGCTTGGATTAAAGCTTAAACACTTAGGAATTCTAATCGATGTCAACTTGTGAAGTGGGTGTTAATTTAAATGCAATATAAAGCAAAGCTCAAGGATATCACACGCTTAACTCCCTAATAATGAAATCACCCCAATATTTATCAATTTTTTAAATCAATTATAGTTAATAAATCATTTCAATTAAGCTCCGCAAACAAACCCCCCTAATCAAAATACAATCAACTAAAAACAAACGACTATTTCAAAGTATCATCACCGAGGATTCGACCCGAGTGCTGCTATACACATTAGCAGAGCACCGGAACTTTGACCGGTCGATAAGCGACAATCGTCCATGAGTTTCAATGCATATTCCTTGTTTTTATTCCAATTTAATAAAATAAGGTACCCGTTCTGAGCAACTAGAGTCGGGACCTTACAGTTGGTATCAAAGAAATTTTACTAGAAAACTTAAAAACTAGATTAGGGAATAAAACCCTAAGATAGTATTTGAGGATAAAAATATAGTAAAATCATGGAATCTTGGTAAAGAATATGTTATATGGATCTTTATAGAAAATACATCCCTATCTGGACATACAAGTGGAAGTGGTTCTTGTATAGATGTACCTAGGAGTGAAAACCCCAACATTGAGTTTCAAGCTTGACCCAGGGTATCCTGGTACACAACAAAGGGTTTTACTACACACATGGTTTGAAACTCTCGAGGGATATGCTTAGGATAATTCACATTTTCTTTATAAGCCATTATGAAGGATTTAAATGTATTTTTTTTCTCAAAGAAACCATGTTTATGATTATGATATTAGCTATGTATAGAATTTACATTTTTGATAAGTATTTTTCTATATTGAGATTATACACTATGATTCATAACATAATCTAGTGTATGTCTTTATTTAGAAATGTTTCCTAGTGGAAGGAATGGAGATCACATGAATGCGTGTGTCCCATGTAGGGATTTCCCTTCAATGAAAGATAATGATGTTGGTTATGGTGTTGTGACTAGTGCTGAGAAACTTATAACTATACTGGGAAAGTTGAATCAGGTTATGAACAATAAACTTAACCATATAGAGCATCCAGATCCACAACGTGGAGGAACTATGTTAGACCACTTTATGCAACAACAATCTCCATCATTAAATGGGACAACAAACCCTTTTGTAGCTGAGAAGTGGATAAATTCCCTAGAGAAGATATTTCTTACTTTGGGATGTAACGAAAGAGAGAATATTTTCATGGAATTTTATCATCTATCAGGAGATGCAGATTAGTGGTGGTAATTAATCCAAAAAACAAAGGAGGAGGTATAAATAGAAGAGATAGAATGTAGGGATTTTAAGGAAATTTTCCTAGAAAAATATTTTCCCCGCGAATAATGAGCGGATATGGAAACACAATTCTTGAATCTGATGTAGAAGGAGGATGAAAATACTTCCAAGTATAAATCCAACTTTACAAGGATATAAAGTCATGCCACGAACTACATATGTAATCCAAGGAGCAATATTGATCGATTCTTTGATGGTTTAAAACCATTCCTCCAAAGGGAACTGGTCTCTTATAATTTCTCATCATATGAAGATATAGTCTCATGTGAAATCAATATAGAAAAGAAATTCTCTAAGTCATATGACTTCAAAGTAAATCAAGAGAATAAGAGGGCTACTGAAAACTCTGAAAAAGGAAATAAGGAAATGGGGAAGAAGGGAAGAATTGACCTTCCAACCTGTAGTAATTGTGGGAAGAAACACCTTGGCACATGCCTGAAGGGAATGAGAGTCTGTTACAAGTGTGGAGAAAAAGGGCACCAATCTCATGATTTCAAGGGGAAGAAAGAAACAACCAATGTCCAATGCTATAATTGTAAAGATATGGGACATTATTCACATGAATGTACTAAGAATAAAAAAACATTAACCATATAAGGCCAAGGGGGAAAGGCCAAGATTATGTGCTCACAATTTCTAATGTTGAAGTTCATAACAATGTGTTTCCAAGTGCTTTAATTATTTCCTCAAGCTTAGCCAATGATTTATTTGATTCTAGATCATCAAATTATTTTATATCTTCCCAATTTCCAAGTAAATTAGACATTTTTAATTTGATTTAATAAAGGAGTTGTCAGTCAAAACTTATAGGGGATGTATCATTGCAACAAAGATATGTCGACCAGTCCCCCTCATGACACATAAATATTCTTTTGTTTCTAACCTTATTATCATACCCATGATTGAATTTGATATAATCCTTGGTATGATTTAGATTTCACTTTATGATTCAAATATCTATTGTAAGAATAGGTAAGTTACGATTTTTGAGAACAATGTTGAATCCCTTATCTTTAGAGCAGAAACCTAGCCATCTGATTCTTATCTAGACCCACCCCCAGTAGCTCTACTGAATTAAATTATTGGGAAGGGAATGTAATAACTATGGGTGAGGAAAAGAATGTTCAAATATGGTACATATCAATTGTGTAGGAATATTTTGATGTATTTCTAATAATTTACCTGGACATCCTCCAGAGTGGGAAAATGAGTTTTCCATTGACTTAATTCTGGATTCGAGGCCCATATCAAAGACCCCTTATAGAATGGACACTATGGAATTAGTATAATTGAAGAAACAACTAGATGAATTGAGTGATAAAGGATTTATCCACCCTAGTGTTTCTCTATGGGGAGCCCCTATACTTTTCATTAATAAGAAAGATGGATCTATGAGGATGTGCATTGACTACAGGGATATTAATGATTTAAAAATAAAGAACAAGTATCCCCTACCTCGCATTTATGATTTATTTGATAAAATTCATGGAGCCCAATATTTTTAAAAGATTCACCTTCGATTTGGATATCATAAGTTGCTAGTAAGAAATGAATACATTCCAAAGACAACATTTTGAACCAGGTATAGGCATTACAAGTTTACAGTAATGCCTTTTGGACTGACTAATACACCCTCTATTTTCATGGATATAATGAATATTGATTTCAAGTAATATATTTATGACTTTGTAGTGGTATTTATTGATAATATCTTAGTATACTCTAAAATCTAAGAAGATCATGAAAATCACTTTTACACTATTCTGAAGATTTTTAGAAGAAATGAATTATATGAGAAGTTTAGCAAGTGTGAATTTTGGATTAAATCAGTTTCCTTTCTTGGAAACATTATCTCTAAGGATGGAATATCTATTGATCCTGCGAAGACAAAGGCTGTTCAAGAATTGTTTACTCTAATGAACATAACTGAGGTACGTAGTTTTATTGGTTTAACAGGTTATTATAGGAATTTCGTTCAGAACTTCACCCGTTTAGCCAACCCAACGACCAAACTTACACATAAAGAGGTTAAGATTATATGGAAAAAAGAATGTGAGGACTGTTTTGAATAATTGAAGAGTATATTAGTGAATGCTCTGATCCTAACTCTACCATCGGGGAATGATGGGTTTTTGATCTATAGTGATGCATCCAAGAAAGGACTTGGTTGTTTACTTATGCAGAATAATAGAGTTACTGACTATGCATCAAGGTAGTTAAAAATTCATGAACAAAAATATCTTACTCATGATTTTGAGTTAGCTGTTGTGATATTTTCTCTAAAAATATGGAGACAATATCTCTATGGTGAAATATGTGAGATACATAATGATCAAAAGATTTTTAAGTATATCTTATCACAGAAATAACTCAACATGAGGTAAATGTGATGGCTCTAACTACTCAAGGATTATGATTGTTCCATACACTACCACCCAAATAAGGAAAATAAGGTAGTTGATGCATTTATCATAAAATATCCAGGAGTTTTAAAAAAAATGTGGATTGAAAGGGATCCTATATTCATGGATCTAATAAGGATGGACATAGGAATTATCAAAGAAGGTGAAACATCAGTACTTTTTCAATTGGTTTCCCAACCATCTTTATTAGAAAGGATTAAAATCTCTTAGCCTGATGAAGAGAAACTTCTAAAGAAAATTAATACTATAAAAGATGGGAAGTTGGATGACTTCGTATATGAAGATGAAATTATTAAATTTGGGAAGAGGATATGTGTTAACTCTATACCTAAGCTGAAAAGGGAGTTATTGGATGATGCCCATAGCTTCAATTTCTCTATACACCCTGGTAGCACTAAAATGTATAGAGATTTGAAGGAATATTTCTAGTTGGACAACATGAAGTGGGAAATTACTAATTATGTATCGATATGTTTAGTATATCAATAAGTGAAGGCCGAATGACAACATCCTAGAGGAGTCATGTAACATCTACCTATTCCTATATGGAAATGGGATGGCATCACTATGGATTATTTCACTGAATTACCCAACACTCTAAGAATGAATGATGATATATGGGTAATTGTTGATCAACTTATGAAATCTGCACATTTCCTCACTATCCGGGAGGATTTTACACTAGAGATCCTATCACAACTCTATATCAATGAAGTTGTGAGACTTCATAGAGAACCTCTCTCAATTGTGTCTGATCATGATCCATGATTTACATCAAAATTTTGGAAAGGTCTTCAAAAATATCTGGATACTGAGCTTCGTTGGAGTACTACTCATCATCCTCAAACTGATGGGCAATCATAAAGGATGATCTAAACCTTAGAGGACATGTTGGGATCATGTTTACTTGAATTTCATGGTATGTGGGTTCAATATTCACTACCAAAAAACTAGGTTTTCACAACGCCCCCCTTTAACAGTGCTAAAAAAATAACTTATAAAGGGGGTTCTTTTATCAGCGCTAAAAGAAGCGCTGATAAAGGGCACTTTTAACAGTTCTAAAAAAAGCACTGTTAAAAGTGACCATTTATCAGCTCTTTTTTTAGCGATGATAAAGACACCCCATTTATCAGCGCTTTTTTAACACTATTAAAGGGGACCCCTTTATGAGTGTTTTTTTAGTAGCACTGATAAGGGGAGGGGGGGGGGGGGGGCTTTATCAGCACTTTTTCCTAGCACTGATGAAGTGTATATTTCAAAAAAAAATCATGAAAAATAATATATTGATATATAAGTATATTTATATTGATATAAATATAATATATATATTTTAAATATGTTTTAGATAAGTATAAATAGACTATTACATTTAATATATAAAAAAATTAGTGAAAATGGATTTAAAATATTTTAAAAAATATTATTAATTAATAATTTTCTAATTATCATTGACTAATAATCATTTAATAACAATTTGAAGACACAAAAAATCAAAAAAATAATAAAAGATCTAAAATAAGTTGAAAATGTAACTCAAACTTCAAACATCCACAACTTTTGATCCGGGTGTCCATTTGAGCTCTAAAACATATAAAATCGAATCCTACAACGAGATCTACATGCTAGTGACTTAAGGGAACTTTCTGTCATATTTTTCAAGGCCAAAAAAGGCCCAAAATGCCTTCAAATTTGAGTTTTAGTTGGGATACCCCGATTTTTTAACATTCGAATAGCTATAAATTTTGATCCAGATTTCAGATAGGCCTGCACCACATATCATATCAAATATTGTTTCATTTTCTTCAATTTGACTAGTTGTGGAGTTAAAATATACTTTTGGATTATAAGTTATGGTCATTTTAACATTCTATGGATTTTCAGATACACATATATTTGTATTTATTCGTAAATATATATGTGTGTGTGTCTCTATGTGTTTTGTATATATGTATGTATGTATGTATTTATTTATTTATAAACACACATAAAAAAACATATTTTAAAAATGTATTTAAAACTAATATTATAAATATATATTAATATAAAAATAAATATACGGATAAAAATTATAACTAAAAAAATATATATAAATAGATATAAATATATATTAATATATGAATAAATATATAAATATATATATATATATATATATTAATATATGAATAAATATATATGTTTTAATATAACTAAATATATTTATATTAATATGAATCTATATTAATATACGTATACATATAACTATATATATATATATAGATATATCATTAAATAGAGAAAAAAACTAAATGGATTAGTGGTAAAGGTGCAGGAACACAAGGGGGGAGGTCGTAGGTTTGAGTTCTGGTGGAATCAAGGGCGCTTGGACAAATGGGAGGGGGTTGCACGGGTAAGGGTAGTGTGTAGTGAGAGGGAGGGGGGCTCCACCTAGCGCTGATAAAGAGGGGGGGGGGGGGGGGGGTCAAGCGCTGTTAAAAGATCCCCCCAACATTACATATTCTTTTTATTTATTTTTTATTTTTTTTTAATTTTATTAGCGCTTAAAGAAAGCGCTGACAAAAAGAGGTCTTATATCAGCACTAAAAAAGCACTGATAAAGGACCTTTTTATGAGTGCTTTTTTTAGCACTGATAAAAGGGGCCTTTATCAGTGATTTTCTGAGCACCGATAAAAGGGACCCCCATTTATCTTCACCTCGATTGACAACACTTTTATAGTGCTATTAATGCCCTATTCTAGCACTGATAAAGGTCATATTTGCAGTAGTGATTTACCTTTAGTGGAGTTTTCCTACAATAATAGTTTCCATTCAAGCATTCAAAAGGAATCATATGAAGCATTGTACGGAAAGAGATTTCGTACACCAACTTGTTGGGATGAAGTTTGAGAAAGGAAGTTTGTGGGCCTAGAGCTTGTGGGGGAAACAATAGAAAAGGTAAAAGACTATTCAAGTCCATATCAAATAAGCTCAAAGTAGACAAAAAATATATGCTGATAATCAAAGGAAGGATTTAGAATTTCAAGTGGGAGATCATGTTTTCTTAAAAGTATCTCCGTGGAAGGGTGTTATAAGGTTTCTGAAGAAAGAGAAATTGATCCCTAGGTATATAGGCCCTTTTGAAATTCTAGAGATAATTGGAGTAGTTGCATATCGTTTGGCTATGCCACCTAGCCTATCTAAAGTAAAAAATGTGTTCCATGTCTCATTACTGAGAAAGTATATGCTATACACAACGCATGTCCTCACTTTTGAAGGTATAGAATTGGAACTCGACCTATCTTACTGTGAGGAGCCTATCCAGATTCTGGACACTAAAGAACAAGTGCTGAGGAATCGGATGACTCGACTAATAAAGATACTTTGGAAAAATCATAAAATTGAAGAGGCAACATGGGAGCATGAGGAGCTCATGATGAAGATTTACCCAAATATTTTTGTGAGGTAACATTCTGGTAATTTTGAGAATGAAATTTTTTTAAGGAGGGAAGAATGTAACACCCCAAGGATGTAACACCCCAAGCTTCCACGGTACAATTCTCTTTGCATAATGCAACAGCTTGCACTGTACACAACTTTGAGTTCCAGCACACCACGACCAATAAAACTAGCCGTTATGAATAGAAATACACACTTTTTAAAATTTTATAAATTTTAATTTTCAAAATGGACTTCATTTTTGGATTCAGAATATCAAAATTTTATTAGGGTCAACTTTTGGTATTTTTCTAAAAAGTTTCAATTTTTGATGAATAGTAAAAAGCACTACATTATTGTTTAAAACCGACTTTTTATTTAAATAGTTATTTATTTTATTTAAATTTATTTTAGGTCAAAATAGATACATAATACATATATAAGTTCAATTTAATTCATGGGAGTCATTTTATAATAAAATTAGATGTATAAAATTTTATTGAACATTTTAACGTCTTTTACCCACCTTCTAGGCACATTTTCAAATTTGCATAAAACGTAATTTTACTACTTCTGTGAATTAAATTTCAAAAATATGAGAGATATGGTTGAAATCAGTAAGTAAAATTTGGTTCAATAGGATGAAAATAATTTTTGGTGAATAGTAACTTTTGAATTTTATTTACCACGGTTAAAAGTAAATAGGGTAATTAAAGGAAAAAAATGATATTATAATTACCCTAAAACATGTTCTAATTATATTTTATAAGTGTATTTCGACCAAAATAAACCTTAGGAATAAAATATGATCCTTTTGATCCACTTGTATTAGATTAGGACATTTATTATTATTTTATTTAAAGAAGAGTTAAAAGTGTTAAATTCAAAGTTTAATAACTAAACCATTTTTAATATTAGGTTATATATAAGATAAATTCGACTATAAATATTAATTAGAAAGATAAAATAATTTCCTATATAATGGTATTTTATTTATAATTTTTGGACATTAAATAATTAAATTTATTTATGACACAATGATGATGTAGTAATTACCTTATTATTGAAAGATTAAAATAATTGATATTATAAATATTAATATAATTGTAAATTGAGACTTTTGATGTATTACAAGAATTTTATAGGTTAATATCACATGTTAGGGTTGATTAAATAATTTTTTTAAGTGATAAAGTTTTTACAACTTTCACAAAAAAAATACCAAATAGTGTCAAAATTGACATAAATGAGTTTTTAAAACAAATACTATATTATTAAATGATATAATATTCATAAAAATATAAGGTTCATCCAAAGGACTTATATAAGGTTATATATATCAATAAAGAACCACTTGGGGTTCTCTTGGCTTTTTATAGTAAGTTTATTAACCATTTATTATAATAATACAAGAATACATAGTAAAAGTTAAACTATTTAACTAAGTGTTAAATCTAAAAGATAAGGTTAATATGGTGACCTAAACCTGTCTAAAACCTATTGGTTGAGATGTTTTCGACCTATCCCTACCTTATCCTCAGAATAAATCTTCTTGTATCTATTATAAACCAAATATGATTGTATAATAAGATAATATTTCAAGCTTTTCCTAAAGTGACCCTCACCTCTCTTATAAAAGGGTACTTCCTCTTCTCTCAAAATCACACCTCCAAATCCATTTGGCTCGGCCAAACCATTCTCAAATATCCTCCAAACTACCCTCACTTCAATATATTGGCCTTAATTTGATCATAAATCCAACCTAAAGATCCATTTTGATCAAATCAAAAGGAAGCACCCGAAGAAGAGGTAATAATTCCATCACCTCTTTCAAAGTTCTTTTCTTCTTCCACTTCCTATTTCTTTGTTGTTTCCATACAAAAAATAATAAATCAAGTACCTTATACTCACTGTGATGTTATTATAAATATATTACAACCATATTAATTATTCTATCCATCATATTAATGACAAAGTCATTATACGTGCGTACGTACGACTTACCATCTCAACGTCATGGTGTAGTTTGTTATTAAACACTTCATTATTTTTATGGGTATAATAATGAGTATAATTGATATAGATAATAAATATAATATGTTAATTATTATTTATATATGATATACCATCCAATTTCATATGATTTCACCATCAATAGAATGATATTGTCGCTCGTGCATACGTACGGATTATCGTCTCCATGAACGCAATGAGATTCATTCCCCATCATAACCATTCAAGAATAAATTTCATTTTATGATTAAAAAATAATGTTTAAGAACTTAATATCTTTCTATATATGAATCAAATACATCATATCCATAACAAATATTACTTACATAACAAAACATATAATGGAAAACGAATCAGTTAACACCTGAAATAATGATACTACTAAAATATTATTAATAAAGAAATATTAGAATATCATATTTATGTATGTGGTTCTTGTATAATTTAATAAAAAATATTTAACTATTATAAAAGAGGTTAACATACCCTCAATCAAGGATAAGTACAAGGTAAGGGGTAATTCTACAATCTCTTCATTATCTGAGGTTGTTTATACGTGAGTATATACTGGGACCTCTTTATCATTCACATCTATGTTTCTTAAAAATGTATTTGAAAATATTTTTACTATTTCCTAGGTTATGGGTTTAAGTCATTTATACCCTTGTTTGAATTTTTATAATACCTTTATAAAGGAATCTTTTTCTCATTTTCCAAATAAGGTCCTTTATGACCTTTTCGACAATATTAAGGAAAGAATGTTTTTTTAACCTATACGGTGAGTGAGGCTATTTTCCACCATTATAACACCTTAAAATATTCCCTTAAAAAATTATAAGAATTAAAAATAAATGTTGTCTTTTATAATTATGTGACTTTTAAATGATTTCAAAATATAAAGAGATATTTCTCTCAAATAGTTTTGATTTCATCTTTGTAAACATCCTTTGATGGATTTTACACTTGTTTGAAGTTGATTTATTATGATACAATATTCCATATTGTATTGAAGGTTTTGTGATATGTTTGACTATGTATGTGTTATTTTTATACCATTCATGGTTTATGGTTAAAGTATTAACATTTCATATGCTAGTTTTAATATGAATGTTTATGTTAAGTTTCAACCTTTTCATATGAGGAATGCATTGGACTTAGTAAGTGACAGTTGGAGTCCTCTATTACTCCTCGATGCATCAGTAAGTCTCATGAGACAAACTAGTGTCTTGGTACAAGGCCTTAACAAAATTTTATTCGTAGTGTTGGCACGAGGCCTTGACTATGTGGTTATGATGTCCAACATTATGCATTCCATCATTATGAAATTAGCTATTGATATTACATGTGATTATTTGACTATTAGAATATCCATGTGAATAAATAAATGGAATTATTTGATTTATTTTTTCCATATTATACTGAAGGTTAATTTTAAAAGGAATGTTTTTTAGTCTTATACATTGCCTTCAATGTTTATGCTTATTTATGAAAGTTTCTGCTATATTTTTATCCTTACCGAGCATCTGAGCTCACCTATTTATTATGTTTTATTTTTCCCAGGATGCGAAGAATTATATTATGTTTGAACAGTAGGGATAGGCTATGGGATTTAAGTGTGTTCAAAGGGGACACAATGTAGTTTTTTTCCATTTCATAATGTAATGTAAAACTTATGTATGTATCTAGTACTTCCAAGGATACTAAAATAATCGGTATTTCAGAACATGATTCCTTATATCATGCCAATGTTATGAAATAATTCATCGAATCTGGGTAACTGGGGTTAGAGTGTTACAATTGGCAACAGAGGAAGTTTAGTACAAACCTTGGAAGCTAGATTTAGAAAAACTCTGATTATAGAACATTACCCTAAGATAGAATTTGAGGATTAGTATAGAATAACTTACTAGAATTTTGGTAATGTATATATTTTGTTTATTTTACAAGAAATAAATCCCCGTCTGGATACGAGTAGGTAGAGGCGGCTCTGGCATAGATGTACCTAGGATTAAAAACTCCTACAAGGAGTTTCGGGCTTGACCCAGGGTATCCTGGTACACGACAACGGGCCCTGATGCACTCTTGGTTACGAAACTTCTGGGGGATATGCTTAGGATAATTCACATTTTCTTTAAAACCATTATGAAGGATTTATGAGTAAATAATTCCTCAAAGAAAATATTTTTTTATGATTATATATTATATGCATAAACTATTCAATTTATGTTAGGTATTTTACTAGTTTGGACTTATGTATTATGATTCATAAACTAATCTAGTGTATGACATTGTTTAGAAATGGTGCCTAGTGAAAGGAATGAAAACCGTATCGATGAACGTAATCCATATAGGGATTTACCTTATACTCAAGATAATTATAGTGGAGCTGGTGATGTAACTGGTGCTGAACAACTTATAACCATACTGGGACAACTCACCCAGGTTATGAATAATAACCGTACCCATATGGAGAACCCTGATCCATAACATGGAGGACCAATGTTATATTGGTTCATGAGGTAATAAACACCAAAATTCAATGGGACTACAAATACATTTGTAGCTGAGCAATGGATAAGTTCCTTATAGAAAATATTTCATGCTTTGGGGATTAGTGAAAGGGAAAAAGTTGTCATGGTAGTTTATCACCTCACAGGAGATGTAGATCAATGATGGTTATTAATTAAAAACACAAAGGAGGATGAATAAGTATCAAATATGGAATAGAGGGATTTTAAAGAGATTTTCTTAGAAAAATACTTTCCTCGTGAACATCGAGTGGATATGGAAAGACAATTTTTTGAGTCTGAGACAAAATGAGGATGATATTGTTGCAAAGTATGAGGCTAACTTTACAAGGTTAGCAAGGCATGCTGCAGATTATATACGTAACCTAAGGAGTAAGATTGATCACTTATTTGATGGGTTAAAACCATTTATATGTTGAGCATTAGTCTCACAATCCTTCTCATCATACAAATATATTTTCGCATGTGCTATCAAGATAGAAAAGGAATTCTCTAAGTCTTATGAATTTAAAGCAAAGTAAGAGAAGAAGAGATCTGCTGAACACTCTAGAAATGGAAATAAGGGGAAGAAGGTAAGAGTTTAATTTATATCCTATAGTAAATTTGGGAAGAAACACCCCATTACTTGACTGAATAGAATGAGATTCTGTTACAAGTGTGGTGAAAAAGGCCAGCAAACTCGAGATTGCAAGTGAATGAAAGAGGCTGCCAATGTTGAATTCTACAATTGTAGAGAAATGGGGAATTATGAAAATTAATGTCCTAATAGCCAAGTAAACTTACCTAAGAAAAGTCCAAGGGAGAAAGGCCAAGCTTATGTGATCACTACTGCTGATTTTGAAGCTCCAAATGACGCGGTGGTAGGTAATTTAATGGTTTTCTCAAGTTTAGTCAATGATTCATTTGATTTTGAATCATAAAATTGTTTCATATCTTCCCGGTTTGCTAAGAAAAGTAGATATCTCCAATTTTATTTAACAAGGGAGTTTTTAGTAAAAAATTCTAAGGGAAGTATCATTGCAACAAAGTTTTGTGAATCAGTTCCCATTAGGGCATATAAACATGCTTTATCTGCTGATCTCATCTTCATACCTATGATAGAATTTGATATAATTCTCAGTATAGATTGGCTTTTGGACCATGATGTGAAAATTTATTGTAATAAGAAGGAGGTTACAATTTTTGATGATGATAAGGAATACCTTATCTTTAGATTAGAAATATCACCATTTGATTCTTATCTAGATCCACCCCTAGTAGCTCTACTGAATTCAATTATTAGGAAGGAATAGTGTGAAATAACTATGGGTGGGGAAAGGAATGTTCAAATAGAAGATATATCTATTGTGCAAGAATATGTTGATGTGTTTCCATAGTATTTACCTGGACATCCTCTATAATGAGAAATTGAGTTTTCCATTGATTTAATTCTTGGTTCAAGGCCCATATCGAAGACCCCTTATAGAATTTCCAATATGGAATTAGTGGAACTAAAGAAACAACTAGAGGAATTGATTAATAAATTATTTATTTACCCTAGTGTTTATCCATGGGGTGACCTTGTTCTTTTTGTTAAGAATAAAGATATACCTATGAGGTTGTGCATTGACTATAGGGAGATCAATGCTATAACAATAAATAATAAGTATCCCCTACTTCACATTGATGATTTATTTGATCAACTTCATGGAGCTCAATATTTTTCAAATATTAACCTTCAATATGGATATCATCAATTGAGTTTTAATAAGGAAGACATTCCAAAAATAGCATTTTGAACTAGGTATGTGCATTACAAGTTTACAGTAATGCCTTTTGGAATGACTAATGCACCCTCTATTTTCATGGATCTAATGAATAGAGTTTTCAAGGAATATCTTGATGACTTGTAGTGTTATTTATTGATGATATATTGGTATACTAAAAAATCTATGAAGATCATAAAAATCACTAGAACACTATTCTAAAGACTCTTAGAATAAATGAATTATATGAGAAGTTTAACAAGTGTGAATTCTGGCTTTAGGAGATTTCTTTTCTTGGATATATTGTCTCTAAGGATAGAATCTATATTGATCCTTCTAAGATAAGAGAAATACAAGAATGTCCTACACCAATGAGTATAACTAAGGTACGTAGTTTTATTGGTTTAGCAGATTATTATTGGCATTTCGTCCAAGATTTTTCCCGATTGGCTAACCCATTAACCAATCTCACAAGTAAAGGGGTTAAATTTGTTTAGAAAAAAGAGTGTGAAGAATACTTTGAAGAACTGAAGATAAGATTAGTCAATACTCATATCTTGACTCAACCATCAAGAAATGATGGGTTTGTTATTTATAATGATGCTTCAAATAAAGGACTTAGTTGTGTCCTTGTGCAGAATGATAGAGTTATTGACTATTCATCAAGACAACTAAAAATTCATGAACAAAACTATCCCACTCATGATCTTGAGTTAGAAGCTGTAATATTTACTTTGAAGATATGGAGACACTATCTCTATGGTGAAAAATGCAAGATATATACCTATCACAAGAGTTTAAAGTATATTTTCTCACAGAAAGAACTCAACATGAGGCAAAGGCGATGGCTTGAACTACTCAAGGATTACAATTCCACTATACACTACCACCTGGGGAAGGTAAATAAGGTGGCAGATGCTTTGAGTAAAAATGATCATGGAGTTATGAACAAGATGAGAGTCTAAAGGGATCCTATGTTCATGGATATAGTAAAGATAAATATGGGAATAATCATGGAAGGTGAAACATCAATACTTTTTCAAATGGTTTCCAAACCATCTTTACTATAAAGGATAAAAAGTTATCAGACTGATGATGAGGAGTTTTAAAAGAAAATTAAAGCTGTGAACGACGGGAGATTGACCGAATTCGTATATGAAGATGGGATTTTGAAATTTGTGAAGAGAATTTGTGTTCCAGACATACCTGATCTAAAAAGGGAATTTTTAGATGATTCTCATAGTTCCAATTTCTCTATACACCCTGGTAGCACTAAGATGTATAGATATTTGAAGGAACATTTTTGGTGGGAAAACATGAAGAGGTAGATTGATGATTATGTGTCAAGATGTATGGTTTGTCAAAAGGTTTAGGCTAGAAGACAACATCCTGGATGAATCATGAAACCTATTACCATACCTGAGTGGAAATGGGATGATATTCCAATGGACTTTGTAATGGGGAAACCAAAGACTCCTAGAAGGAATGATGCAATATGGGTCATTGTTGATTGTCTTACCAAGTTAGCACATTTTCTTGATATAAGAGAAGATTTACCACTTGAACATTTATCAAGAATATATATTAATGAATTTTTAAGACTTAATTGTGTACCCATATTGATTGTTTCTGATTGTGATCCCTATTTTACATCAAGATTCTGGAAAAGTCTTCATAAAGATCTAGATACTGAATTTGTTTGAGCACTTCCTACCACCCTCAAACCAACGGACAATCAAAATGGGATATTCAAACCTTAGAAGACATGTTGAGATCTTTCTCACTTGACTTTCAAGGTATGTGGGATCAGTATTTACCTCTGGTAGAATTTGTCTATAACAATAGCTTCCATTTAAGTATTCAGATGGCACCATATGAAGCATTATATGGAAAGAGATGTCGTACACCAACTTTTTGGGATGATGTTGGTGAAAGAAAACTCATAGGCCCAGAACTTATTGAGGAAATAATAGAAAAGGTGAATATTATCCAAACCCACATCAAAATAGCTCAAAGTAGGTAAAAAAGCTATGACGATAGCTAAAGTAAGCATTTGGAATTTCAAGTAGGAGATTATGTTTTCCTGAAGTTATCTCCATGGAAGGGTGTTGTATGATTCAGTAAGAAGGGTAAATTAAGTCCCAAGTACATCAAACCTTGAAAAATTCTATAATGAATTGGAGATGTAGCTAACCATTTGGAAATGACTCCAATTCTATCCAAAGTTCATGATGTGTTCCACGTATCACTGTTGAGAAAATACATGCCTGACCCAATGCATGTACTCAGCTATGAAGAAATATAACTGGAACTTGATCTGTCTTATTGTGAAGAGCCTGTCAAGATTCTTGATACTAGAGAATAAGTCCTGAGAAACCAAACGACTCGTTTGGTAAAAGTTCTATGGATAAACCATAAGATGGTAAAGGCAACGTGAGAACCTAAGGAACTTATGATGAAGTACCACTCAAATCTTTTTATGCAGTAGTATTCTATAAATTTTGAGGACAAAATTATTTGATTAAGGGAATAATGTAACACCCCAAGCTTCCATGGTACGTTTATCTCTGAATAATGCAATAGCTTGTGTTGTACGCAACTTCGAGTTCCAGCACACCACGAAAAATCAAACCAGCAATTATAAATAGTAATAATTTTTTTTTCAAATTTTATAAATTTTATTTTTCAAAACGGACTTCATTTTTGGATTAGGAGTATCAAAATTAGCTTATAGTGATTTTTTGGTATTTTTCTGAAAACTTTTAATTTTTGATGAATAGTGAAAAACACTGCATTATTGTTTAAAACCAATTTTTTATTTAAATAATTATTTATTTTATTTAAATTTATGTTAGTTTAAAATAGATACATAATACCTATATAAGTTCAATGTAATTCATTAGAGCCATTTTATAATAAAATTAGATGTATAAAATTTTATTGAACATTTTAACGTCTTTTACCCACCTTTTAGGCACATTTGCAAATTTGTATAAAACGTAATTTTACTACTTCTGTGAATTGAATTTCAAAAATCCTAGAGACACAATTGAAATCAGTAAGTAAAATGTGGTTCAATAGGATGAGAATAATTTTTGGTGAATAGTGACTTTTGAATTTTATTTACCACAGTTAAAAGTAAATAGAGTAATTAAAGGTAAAAATGATATTATAATTACCCTAACACATGTTATAATTATATTGGATAAGTGTATTTTAACAAAATCAACCTTAGGAATAAAATATGATCCTTTTGGTCCACTTGGATTAGATTAGGACATTTATTATTATTTTATTTAAAGAAGAGTTAAAAGTGTTAAATTTGAAGTTTAATAACTAAACCATTTTTAATACAGGGTTATACATAAGATAAATTTGACTATAAATATTCATTATAAATCTAAAAATATTTCCTATATAATGGTATTTTATTTATAATCTTTATACATTAAATAATTAAATTTATTTATGACACAATGATGATGCAGTAATTACCTTATTATTGAAAGATTAAAATAATATAAATATTAATATAATTGTAAATTGATACTTTTGATGTATTCCAAAAATTTTATAGTTTAATATGATATGTTAGGGTTGATTAAATAAATTTTTTTCGAAGTGATAAAGTTGTTATGACTTTCACAAAAACAAAATACCAAATACTGTCAAAATTGACATAAATGGGGTTTTAAAACAAATACTATATTATTAAATGATATAATATTCATAAAAAATATAAGGTTAGGCCAAAGTACTTTTATAAGGTTATATATATAAATAATTAACCACTTGGGGTTATCTTGGATTTTTATATTAAGTTTATTAACCATTTATTATAGTAATACAAGAATACATAGTAAAAGTTGAACTATTTAACTAAGTGTTAAATCTAAAAGATAAGGTTAATATGGTGACCTAAACCTGTATAAAACCTATTGATCGAGAGTTTTCCAACCTATCCCTACCTTTTCCTCAAAATAAATCCATTTGGATCCATTATAAACCAAATATGATTGTATAATAAAATAACATTTCAAGCTTTTTCTAAAGTGACCCTCACCTCTCTTATAAAAGGGAACTTCCCCTTCTCTCAAAATCACACCTCCAAATCCATTTGGCTCAGATAAAACCTGATAAAATATCCTCCCAACTACCTTCACTTAAACCTAGAGGCCTTACATTGATCATAATTCAAACTAAAGATCCCTTTTGATCAAATCAAAAGGAAGCACCCGAAGAAGAGGTAATAATTCCATCACCTCTTTCAAAGTTTTTTTCTTCTTCCACTTCCTCTTTATTTGTTGTTTCCATACCAGAATAATAACTCAAGTAACTTATAATTAATTTTATATTATTATAAATATGGTACAACCATATTCATTATTCCATCCATCCTATGAGTGACAAAGTCACCACACATGCATAGGTACGACTTACCGTCTCCACGTCATGGTGTATTTTGTTATTCAACACTTCATTATTTGTATGAGTATAATAATGAGTATAATTGATGTAAATAATAAATATAATATGTTAATGATTATATATATATTATATACCATCCAATTACATATTATTTCACCATCAATAGAATGATATTGTCACTCGTGCGTACGTACGGATTACCGTCTCCACAAACGCGATGAGATTCATTCTCCATCGTAACCATTCAAGAATAAATTTCATTTTATGATTAAAAAATAATGTTTAAGAACTTAATATAATTATTTATATGAATAAAATACATCCTATCCAAAACAAACACGACTTACATAACAAAACATATAAAGGAAAACGAATCAGTTAACACCCGAAACAATGATACTACTAAAATATTATTAAAAATATATATTAGAAGATCATATATGATATAATATTTATTTATGCGGTTATTTTATAATTTAATAACCATTATTTAACTATTATACATGAGGTTAACATACCCTCAATCAAGTAAAAGTACAATTTAAGGGTTAATTCTACAATCTCTTCATTATCCGAGGTTGTTTATACACGAGTATCTACTGGGACCTCTTTATCATCCACATTCATGTTTCTTAAAAATGAATTTTAAAACATTTTTTATATTTATTAGACTATGGGTTAAAGTAATTTATACCATTGTTTGAATTTTTATAAAATTTTTATAAATGAATTTTTCCGTTGTTTTTCAAACAAGGCCCTTTACGACCTTTTCGACAAAATTAAGGAAAGAATGTCTTTTTAACTTATACATCGAGTGCAGATATTTTCCACCGTTATAACACCTTCGAAGCATAACTTACAATATTATAATAATATTTTCAAAATAAATTTTTTCTTTTATAATTATGTGACTTTTAAATGATTTGAAAGTAGAAATATATATTTCTCTAAAATAGTTTTGATTTCATCTATGTCAACATCTTTTGATTGATTTTACACTTGTTTGAAGTTGAATTATTATGATACAATCTTTCATATTGTATTAAAGGTTTTGTGATATGTTTTACTGTGGATGTTTTATTTTTATACCATTCATGGTTTATGGTTAATGTATTAACATTTTGTATGGTAGTTTTAATACAAATGTTTATGTTAAGTTTCAACCTTTTCATATGAGGAATGAATTGGACTTAGTAAGTGACGAGTGGACCCTGATATAGATCCTCAATGAATCGGTAGGTCTCCTGAGAAAAAAATAGTTTCTTGGAACAAGGCCTTGACAAAATATAATTCGTAGTCTTGGCACGGGGCCTTGACTATGTGGTTATTATGTCCGACATTATGAATTCCATCATTATGAAATTAGATATTGATATTACATGTGATTATTCAACCAGTAGAATATCCATGTGAATATGTAAATAAAATTATTTGATTTATTTTTTCCATATTATGCTTAAGGTTATTTCTAAAAGTAATGTGTTTTATTCTTATACATTTCCTTCAATTTTTATGCTTATTTATGAAAGTTTCCGCTATATTGTTATCCTTACTGAGCATCTGAGCTCACCCCTTTCTTATGTTTTATTTTTCCCAGGATGTGAAGAAGTATATTATGTTTGACCTGCAGGGATAGGCTATGAGATTTGAGTGTTTTCAAAGAGGATACAATGTGGTTGTTTTTTTCCATTTCATAATGTATTGTAAAACTTATGTATGCATATAGTACTTCATAGGCTACTAAATTGATCAATATTTTGGGACATGATTCCTTGTATCATGCCAATGTTATGTAATAATGCATCGACTCTGGGTAACTGGGGTTGGGGAATTACAACGGATTTATAAATGAATGTATGAAACAACGAGTCTTTACAAAACACCACTTTATTATAACCTAGAATGTAAACATAGTTTTACCACCTCCGTGATTGGAATTTTGAAAAACTGACATATGTGGTTGCGTTCAGTATGATATTTATAGTCTGATAGAATCAACTTAATTTTTGATGAATAGTAACACACCCTTATGAATAGTAACATAACCTTATGAACAACAATGAACAGTAAATCATACAAAAAAATATACACTTCACCCATGAATGTATAAATACAATTTAGACATCTTATAAGTGAAAAAATGATCATACTATAAGTATTGGTATTTTTGTATGTCATAAATATTTTAATTACAATTTTTTGATTAATTTACAATTCAAAATTGAAATTTATTGTCATAAAATGTAATCATAAATTTTTATTTTATTGTCTTATGGTTATAAGAAAATTTTATGGGACCTTGATTAATTTTTCAAGGTGTTATAAAACAAGTTATTGTTTTAATGTTGTTTTTTCAAAAAAATTATGATTTTATTTAAAAATTGAATTAAAAATATTTAGAAAATTATTTTCCAAAAATAGAGTTCATTTTTTAATTCTACACATTGAAAAATGGTTAGGGTTAATTTTTTGTATTTTTATGAAATACTTGAATTTTTGGTGAATAGTGAAATTTGATAATTTACAAAATATGCTAAATTAGTGAATTTATGCATCATTATTGAGTCATGTCTGATGTAAATGACCATTGGTTTGAAATCACATGCACTTATTACTATTGTTTGTCACAAACACCCATACTATTGGTTGTCTTTGGAAAAATAATAAAATATTGATTAAAATAATGGGAAAACCCTCCTCTCCTCCACTATAAGAACCCCCTCTCACTCCCTATTCTATTCACTCCCCTAAACCCTTGTTCCTAGTCTAAATTTTTCTCAAGTATCCTACCAAATTCCTCCCCCACGTCCCTCAGCCCTTGGTCTTATAAAAATACCAAAACCTCTTCCCTAAAGAGGCTCTCAAGGAAGATTACTTCAAGAGGTAAATTCCTCTTTTTATTTCTTTTATTTCAAGTTCCTTTATTTTCTTTTTCTTTCCTCACCTCCTTTCATACAAATGTTTTGATGAATACAGTAAATTAAATGTACTGTAATTTTGTTATGATAAATTAAGAATTAACCATCATCTCTCCTTTCAACTTCTTTTATATTAGAGATGAAAAAACCATCTGAGAAGTGTTAATTTATCACATTCAAGGACGACAAGTTTTCAATTTATACTACCGTCTTTAATTCTGGTCATGAAACCATTTTGATGGTTTAAATAGATTATAATATATGTATTATAACATATTTAAGGTTTTTTAATCCTTTTTTACACATTATATTAATTTATCAATCAAAATAAGTTCGTTGTGATTAGGAACCACCAATTAAACCAAACAATTGTCATTAAAGTTTTATATAATGATTAACCTTAACTCCCAGTAAAAAAATGAATTTATGACCATTTAATATTATGGTTGTTCAATAATAACATACAAATTATATTCTATACAACCATTCTCATTCTACATGTTTATCCGTACATGAATATAAGTAAACTGATCATGGAAACCAAGGAAGAAAACACTCCCAAATAATGAAATTGAATCTCTTAACCCATCAAAAGGACATGAATGAACCTAATAAGGTTATAATAAATAAATTAAATTTATAAGAGGTTTTTTAATCATTAATTTATAAACCATAATTTGATTATTCAGGTCATTAAGATCATGTGAGGAACACCTTCAGACTTAAGGTAAGAGTTTTCCACCCGAACCTCCATTTTCATTCAGGTTACTTTTATTATCTACTTGGCTCAATTAAATTATTATTAATTCATTTTTACTCATAATAAATTCTGTTTTAATGTTATATATATGTTTACCAACCAAAATATTACCTTCATTTATGGGGAGTTATACATTTTAAAAGTATCTTTCAAAAATCATTCCCAATAAACAAGCTTGTTTCAAGGGAATTCTCAAATTATTTCCTATTTTCAAGGGAACTATATAATATATTTTTAGAAAACATTATCATTATAAAATCAATCATTTTATTATGAAAATAATATCTTACTTAACTTCTAGTTTTATACAAAGATATTTCCAAAAGAACTCTTTTCAAAGTAAAAGAGTATCTATCTCAAGAATTTCTCAATGATTTTATAAGAGTATCTTCATCTATTTCAACACTCTTGTTGATTACTATGTATTTTTAGGATTAATATTTTATGATATCATATAACATACTTATTTTAATGGTTTATTATTATTTTGACTATGGATGTGCTATCTTAAAACCCTTCACCAATTTACTTCGAATGGTTAGTGTTTATACTGAATGTTTGGGGAAAGTTATTTAGATTTCATATATTAGTTTAAATATGAATGTATGTGTTGTTTATGTTTATCCCCATTCATATGAGGAATAAATTGGACTTAGTATGTGTTGGTTGGGGCCCTCTATAGCCCCTCAATTCATCTGTAGGTCTCATGAGACAAACTAGGTCATGACATGAGGCCTTGACAAAATGGTTATTTATAGTCTTGGAACAAGAGCTTCATGGTATGGTTACGATGTCCCACATTATGAATTACCTCATTATGAAAGTATTATTGATAGTTCATATGGTTATTAGACTAGTATAATACCCATGATTATGTTTTATTATGGCATTATTTATTGAGCTCTTATTTCTGTCATAATATGTTCAAGTTTATTTTTAAAGTCATGTGTTTTTAGTTATTCACCATGCCTAATGATTATGTTTATGATATCATCTACTATATTTATTACCCTTAATAATCATTTGAGATCACCCCTTTCTTATGTTTCATTTTCTCAGGACATAAAGAAGTTTATTATGAGCGACCTGTATGGATGAACTTATATTTGTGAATGTTCCCAATAAAACTTATATTTTGTATTTAATTTAAAGTTGTAATATTGAACTTATGTATGTATCTTATTTAAAAATATACTAAACTACTCAGTCCTTCAGGATGCATATTCCTTGTTTATATGCCAATGTAATAAAATAAGGTACCAACTCCGAGTAACTGGGGTCGGGACCTTACAACACCCTTGTTCCAACATTCGGCCTTCCTCCTCTGGTGAGGTCCCTTATTCTGTGGCCCAACCTTCATCCACCAACGATGTCGCTACCTCGCTCCAACCGAGCACCACCCCATTGAGGGCCGACCCCTCTCCCTCTCGTGTGCATAGCAGTCTGTGCCCCTTGTTCTCCCACTCCCATCACCTTGCCACAAAATCTCACGATCCTCCTAGATCTGCTGGAGCTAGCACCTGAGACCTCTTTGTGAACTAGGTCACGACCACCCAGTGTACCAGGCGACTCCAACATTATATTTTTATTTCCTGAATGAGGTAACCCTCCTGAAAGTCCTATTGGACCTCAACTAACCCAAAATGAGATTGGGTAGGTCTGCCCATCCAGGAACGGGCATGGGTGGGCCTGCCCAGCCTAGAATGCCCCTACATAGGGTAGACATAGCCCGAAATGGGTATGCGCTGGTTCGGACCAACCCACACAGGCCCTACCCGTGGTTTTTGGGACCCATGCATTTTTAATTAGATCAAGAATTAATGAAATTAATAAATTTAATTTTAGTCATAAATTCAAATCAATTAAATATTAATTTTTGGTTACAAATATTATTGCAGCATAAAGTAATTTAATTTGGTGATTAATTAAATTAATTAATTTAATTTTTAGACTTTAAAATTAAATTAATTAATTGGGACCAAATGAAAAATATATTGGATTAAAATGAATTAAATTTTAATTCAATAAACAACTTCCTCAACAAACATTTAATGCAAGTTTAATTTTATTTCTGTATTTATTAAAATATGCGAATTAATACGTATTTGATTGGTCATGATCCATGGAATATCCAATGTATGTTTAGTGATTGTTTATTTATTTTATATAATTATTTGATTATTGCATAGTGTTGTAAACAAGTAGTTAAATAAAAGGTGATTTTCGTATTGTCTCAGTGTCATTATACGTACAAGGGGTTGCGTAACAACTCTTAAAGTAGTATTTTATACTCCAAGTCCCCCCTTCCTACATGAGAGTAATGTTGTATATTGACAAGATGACCATTTAAGCACTTCATACCAAGTTATGATGGCACACCAGATAAGAACTTGATGAATTTGGTGGGAAGACACTACCATTCAGGTTGCAAGCAACATGAATCAAGGTATTACCCCTAGGGTCTAGGTTGGTCCGTTATTCAATCAACATATCAACCATTAGAATCAGATCATGATCAGGTTGTCATTTTATTTTTTCATGGATAATTATTTTTTGTATGTTTAGTGAATGAAAGAACACATAGGATAATAATAAACAAGCATGCATAGATAGAACGAACATGTGATGTGATTGATTTTTCTATTTCATGTATGGTCAGTTGTGAGTGCGATCACACAGTACATTCTAAATAAAATAGAAAATTATTTCTTTCATCAAATTTAAAATAAAACTCTAAAAAAAATATTAAATCTAAACTTCCTTCTATCATTTGAATTTGGACAAAACTGGGTGTTTGGGGCATCGGTCATTCCATAGCTGAGGGAGCCTCTTACTACCAATAAGTTCTTATGAGAATGGTGGGTTGAATTAACTAAATTTGTAGTAATTATTATCCATATATAACTTGATATCATTTTAGAGGCAATAATTGAGTAAATAATTTAATGATTTTAGAATTTGGTACTTCACTCAACAGATCAAGGAACCACAAGTTAATGCAGTTGGCCAGCTAAAATCCTATCTTGAACCCTCAAGTAGTGGCACAACCATATCTTGTAAAATATGAGGGGGGAGGGGGGTTAAGGATCCTTTCCACTAGAATAATCAAGTGACATAGTATTCCAATTCTAGCACTAGGGGTACCTAGAACTCGATAAAATAATGGGACACATTTAATGATTTAATTAATTAATCAAAATTTCTAAATTGGTAATCGTGATAAAAATTACTTATCTATTGAAATTTATTTTTGTAGAAAAATGGAATGTTATACCACAAGTTTAAAAACTGAGATAAATAATAGAAAATGTAAATTTACTCACTGGAATGAGTATCCAAGAGTAGTACATGCGCTTGCACATAGTAATATGATATAGAAAACTCAAGGTTCCAGTATCCCCAACACCTATTATGTTACCTCAGGAAGCGAGGGTGAAATTGATTACAAGAGACTAATGGATAAAGAATATGATGGTTTTGTAATTATGATTTCATAAAAATCCGGTGTTGGTTGTGGTCTCTACATCAAGACATCGATAATATAACCTAAAGTATCATCTCCGAGTGGGTTTAAAGGAGAAAGAGAAGCAATGATATTTATATGTAACAATTACATTAGATCTGTGTAAATTGAAAGGAGGGTTATGATATTTCAATACATCCTATTCTAATATCATTTTCACCCCTTTACTCAAGTCTCATTTTAGGTTACAAAAAATAAACAGTATTGAGAAAATGCTTCATTACCTATTTAGGTAAGGATCGCCAAGTAAATAAGAATATCAAAGACAATTTTCATCTTTAATTATTATGGTGAATAAATTGAAAGACAAGGCGAAAAAGAAAAAGGCAAGTAATGCTAAGGGAACATTTGAATCATCCTTCAATAAATAGGTGTTAACAAGAGGTTATTTTTATTATATGTTATGAAATAAAACAATGGAAGTTTAAATGTAATTAATTGAATTACATAAGCAAGTTACCACTTCTTATTTAGGTATATTCATCACTGTAATGTTTCCATCTTACTTATTGGGTATTCAATAAAATATGATGATCACATATATGTATTGATATAAAGTAACTGAGTAAGTATAGAAATATTACTAGAAGTCAGGTGTATTCTCCAAGTGGCTGAGAAAGGGTGATACCTAGGCCAGTGGTGATAAGTACACGATTTCTTTGTTGCCAAGTGAAAGATTCACATAAAACTATTATTGAGTATGACTAGGAAATTAATCTCAAGTGTTCTTTTGGACATAAGGAGAAATTATTCTAGGTTCAAAAATGAATGTTATTTTTGGTATTTAATACTCAATCGATAGTTCAATGATACATGAATTATAGGTAATAACAGATGAATATAAAAAAAATGTAAGACCTATTCCCAGTCATGGAATGATAATTATTTTTCAAGTAAAACTAAAAGTTGACATCAATTTTATACCTAGTTTTCTATTTAGGCTCAGTAAATCTAAACAACATTGGTATTATTGATGTCTTTAGTTTAGACAAATAAACCTTTAGAAACAAAGGTATGTCACAAAGATTTCAAAATTAGTTCAGAAAGAGAGTGTGAAATATTCCAAGAATATGATAGAGGTATATATATACTTTATTAGATTCCTTTAAGTCATTAAGGTATGATAATGTGAAGTATGATGTATGAATGGTCAGAAGATATGATTTGCTTCAGATTGTCATGCCAAATAAAATCTTGACCAATAATTTATCTATAATGATAATGTAGTGTGGAGTAATTTCTAAACACACATTACCTTATCTGCATCACAAAAAAGATGTTATTGAGGAGAATAAATGATGAAGTATTACATATAAACATTGATAAAAAGATATAGCATGGATTAATTCCTAGACACACATTCTATACATAAAATTTATAATGTAAGTAGTATCAATGTTGCAACGTATAGAAACCTCTATTATATTTCATGACATGCTTTACAAATAATAGAGTTTTCCTATAATCATATGCCAACTTAAATGACAAATGGATATCAGTGAAATTATGATGAAAAATAAATTATGTCATAAGGACATGTGTTTGGATGCAAAGAGTTTTTTATGGTATAAAAAAACTTGCACAAACAAAAAGTGCATCTATTGTAGCCATCCTAACAATTTATTAAGATATTAAATAAATCCCTAAGATAGAAAAGCAGTAGTCAAGTGATATACTACATTTTTAAATAAGGGTTCACATATCTTTTGAGATAGTGGGAGAAAGATTGACTTGGATTTAGTTAATGTTTAAGATGCACAAGTAGTTGACCTAGGAACTAGTTCCACAAGTGCATGTGGAATAGAGTATGTCTAAGAGACACATACTGTGTAGGAAGGATAAAACCACGGTGATGGTTTTTGAATTCACCATGACCGATGATCTATTATTCAATGTGAATAATATTTCTTACAAGTAAGAAGTGTATGGTAATTAGATAAGATTTTCAAAACCAATTAAAATTAAATAATGGATTTCATGTATCACAATTCAAAGGGGATTATTATTTTGAATACTGTGGTGGGTATTCAAGTGATTTGATACATGGATTGTACAAGTGTAGTACCAATAAGGCTCGATTGATTTCACCAAGTCATTTTGCCTAAATCTGTTAGAATTTTAATCGGCATAGCTAATTTCTATGATCATAATATTAATCATTATATGTAATTAATACCAATCATGGAAGGTGTATGTACGATGCAACCAAAAAGGGATGGTCACTTCACAGAATGTTAATATAGGTTTCAAGTTAATGATATTCAGTTTTGGATTGAAGTAGGCAATGATATCCTAGAATATATATTTGTAATAAATGTTTTCTATGTGTCTACTCCAGGTTAGTAGGAGAGTCATTGTTTTCCAAGTAGGATATTTTTGGAAACATATGGAAAATAGATTGGTCTTTAAGTTAGTTAAGACTAGGATAAAATTTATTCTCCATTGATTGGCTTAAAGTAGCAACCTAAGTTCTAGGGAACATGATCTAATGAGGTAGATATAAGGGTTTCTTGGACCTAGTCAATTGTATATATAGTGACATGGTATTGAATAATACAATTTGGAATAATTCAAGAGATGAATTGTTTCCATTGTCACATGGAATTATCTTTCCAGGTTCACATTTCCGAGACATGGGAGGAAATAAACATGGTGATTTGGAATCTATATGCTTATACGATGGGTCTATCATATATGCCACAATGTTTAAAAAAACTAATATTACTAGGATATACTTTATAATAGTAAAATATCAGTTATACCAAGAAACACTATAAGTGAAGCAATCAGAACTATCTTGTTATACTTTGGAAAGTAAAAAAGACATGTACCTGGTAAGTGGACAAGTAAGGATACCAGTTTTTAGGGGACAAAAACTAGTATTCAATAGATCCATGTGATCTAATATAGTATTTAGGTTAAGGTGATGAGTGAGACAAGCTCATATGAACTAGTGGTAGCCATACTTACAAATAACGAGTACATTGCAGCTTCTAAGGCACCTAAGAAGTGAATAAATGCAACGCTTTGTTCCAATTCTTGGAATCAAACCCAGTATAAAAAGTATTATCATAATATAAATTATGATATTATTACTAGACAAGATTTCAAGTTTTGATAGTGGAAAAAAGGGATATGCTCGGGGATACAATCTCTTGAGAAGTTTTACTCAAGGAGATAAGGTCGCATATAGTAGAATTTCCACCTAGTGGAATCATGGAAGGCCTAGAAGCTAAGGCCATTAATCAGTAGAAACATGATATTCCTCATGTTAGTAGCTAACAAGTTTTATTAGCAAGTTACATCTAGTGCAAGTGAGAGTGTTGAAATAGTGGCTTCCCTAGACCCAACTATTCAGTGATTTTGATTACCATATCATGTATACAATTAGATATACATGATGGTTACCTACCATTATAGTGTAGATATTTATGAATCCACTATTTAATGGTAATTTACAAAGATTATTTGTTGTATTAGAAGGTTATAACAGATCCCATGCTATAATAAGAACCTTGAGATACCATGACATGAATCTTAAACAAAGGTCATATGGTCTTGATACATCTTACTAACTAGACATAATAGATGTATGACTATTAGGTGCTTGGGGATCATAAGCATTAAGGATTTTCTCATGAAGTTTTCACTTGGTGATATCTAGTAGTGAGACCATTAGGATAGATACGCTAATAGGAACGCCACATTTTTTGGTGTTATTGGTTGTTCCTATCTATGATCATGTGTAATGGTATCCTAGCATGAGATCATTATCAATGTATGACATTTGATTTCATAATTTGATGTAATATGAAAACCATGACATTGAAATCATGGTGAGGTAGTTTATGTTGGGTGCGTCATTGATGGAATGACATTGGTTGAATGGTCAAGAAAGGATTTGTCGCTTCCAGGTTAAGGAAGTTATATATCTCATGACATATTGACCAGGATGGTAGTACCTTCATAAGACCATAGACATGGAATTTGAGGGTAAATAAATCCATTTAGATCAACAAATGATAAAGAAAGAAAAGGACTATGACATGAGTGTTCATCCTGCTTTATGAGATATTTAAATATAAAGAGATTATATTACACAGTGCGTGTTTGTAGGTTGGTTTCCACTACTATGACAATCACTATCTCTTTAGGGGCCATGATGGGTTTCTAGATCACGCTCTTGGTCTATGTATAATATTCACTACTATTGAGATAATATCCTAGAGGGTTACACACAATAACATATTCAAGAATATACCATATTCAATTGAATAGAAGTTTTGGACATGGTGGGACCCACCACTGAGGTTCGGGATTTTTCCAAGAAGAAACGATCACCAATGAAATAAATAAATTCATATTATTCAAGTTAAGAATAATGGGTATTTAATTTATTTACAAGTTTTAAGTAAATACCTGAAAAAAATTATTTTAACGAATATTAAACTATTCAAGGTTCAGTTAAAATTTATGGGAATGATGATTCGAGTTAATGAACCATTTATTATCACATAATATATTTAATATATTACAATAAAATGATAATAATATTTATGACTTAGTTAAGTAGTCATAACATGTCATTTATAGTGCATTAAGTATTCGGGGGCCGGAGAGGCAATACTGGGTATTTTAATTACACACTATATATAGAAGATGAGAGCCTCCCACTAGTGAATATTCATAGGATTTATCTCTCCTATTCTCTCTCCATTATCAATATATAAAAGATCTGGATCTAGGATCTTGGATCAAGATCGCTCTTAGGCATCACAAGCAATGTGATGCAGTGATCGTCGATGCGTTGAAGGCATCATCGAAATTCTGTGATCGCACTCATATTTTGATGATTGGATCTCACATGGATTTTTTAAGTGCTTGTGGATTATCTAGAAAAATTTGGATTTGGATTATTCATGCAGTGATCAATAATTATGAGTAGATGTAGGGTGCGACTTCGTATCTAAACCAGGTATTTTTCAGTTTAGTTTTTATGTTTAAAATCTCTTCACATGAGATCCTCAAATTAAACTGGGAAATAATTCACTGACGTTGACAAGTTAATATCGATTTTCAGTGAAAAATTTTAAAATCCCATTTTTTGGGGCTTCCGATGCATGCCTGGTACCTTCACTCCATGGGTCATGCGGTTTGTGGGACCTGTATTAGGTCATGTGATCGCTAATCCCCTTATGGGTCATTCGATTCGTATGACACTATTGCGATCATGCATCTCATTTGATGAGATTTTTTTGTTTGTCAGGAATATTCCACTTAATTTTGTTTAGAAGACTTCCAGAACCCATACATCTTCCCACATGTATTCAAAGAAAGAGGCTATGTAGAGATGGCTCACCGAGATGCTATTATAGTAAGTGTGGATTCTACCTACTATCAAGTTGTTGAGTCATCACAGATAAGTCTGAAGAACCTTATGGAGGCGATCATTAGGGTATATACCCTTTCTAACCTCCTGCCACTCTATGGGTTCAGTATTACCAATGAAATTTTCATTCCGTCATCGAAATTATCTATCATACCTCTGCTTTGATTTTAAAAACCTATAATACCTTTTGGGTGAAAATCTCTTAGATAGGCAATTTCATTTCCAAGGGAGAATGCACAAATGGGCACATACTGATGTTTATGTCCAAAAACTTCAATGTGAACCATCGCGAACATGATTCAGATATATATATATATATACCATTCAATAATGAAGAAGTCCACCACCAGCTAGAGGTTTGGGTGGTTCTCCAACTAGGACTATTGATTTGGGGTTAGTTTTGGGATGGATTGGGGATGACCATTCTAGGTGAAATATATTTCTTCTGAGTTTTACATGGAGCTAAAGAAGATCAAGATGTATTAATCTAGATCTCATAAACTTTCTCCCACTACAATAAAGGCTTGATGTCAGACCTATTTAGTCACTGGAGTCCCTATACAAACACATTCCACCTTATGCATGGTAAGGTGGGTATTATCCTCTTGGATATTGAGTGGATATGCAGCTCACCTATATTGGTAGGGATGTATGATGAGTTCCCCCCCCCCACAATCCGCATGGTATAACGTAGCGAGGAATCCTCCTCTTTCCCAATAATTGATTAGGTTGGCCCAAAATGCCCTAAAAAAGGACCCACTTCCTGGGGCAGATGTCCCGCTCAATCAATGGGTGAAATAATTCATCAAGAAATACCATTATGATATGGAATCCAATAATATATAGGCCTATACTATGAAGGAATCTCTTAGTGTGGAGTGTTCTTATTAGACCACATTTGAAGAAGGTAATTTCATCAGCTGGGGGTGGGGGGTTAACTCTGATGATTTTTTGACCATTCATCTGGCTGGTTTCCTTACTATGTACCTGAGTGGGTACTTAATCCCAACGAAGGAAAAGGGAAGAGTTAGGGTATCCAATTTCTTGATGGTGACCTATATGGCGGTTGATAAACCCATGGGAATCATGAATTCTTGATGGGTTACTGAATTTATAAATTTATAACATGAATCAAATAAATCACTAAACTATAGAATAGTATAGGAATTTTAAGTCCGAGGTCAAACCCACAGAGATAGGGTTAGATAAAATATTAATAAAATAAAATAAATTTAAACTAATTTTTAATTTATAGAAATAAAATCTAAAATATAGAGAATCTAATTTAGTGAAGAAGTTGGTAAAAGAAAATATAAAATGGGTGTCGGGAAACAATGAATTCGGGTTCATGGGATGACAAGGTATAAAATAATCAATTAACAATTATGAAATCATTTTAATTGAGTCCTAGTGAGTCCAATGGTTATGATAAATTCTCTCTATCTAAAGCTCTCATTTTCTCATGATTAGTTAATTAAGATTGCATTGAATGGGTAACCCAAAAACTAATTTAAACTTAGGGTAGAGACAATCCTAATAGTCATAGAGGAAATCTAAACCCTAGATCACATATTAAAAAAATACCTTCAATCAACCTTGGCAATGGTCATGCTTAAATAAATAAAGGAATTAAACCTAATCCCTAACCCTAATCACAATGGTCATGCAAGAATAAATCAGGGAAATGATGGAATTGATGAAAAAATATGAAATCCCAATATTAATTGAAATCAAATATAAAATAACTCATTAATGTAATCCCTATTTCATCACACACACCGCAGAAAAAATAAATCTCCTGCTCATGCTGACCATGAGCAGGTGTAGAAAAAGAATTATGAAAAATCCTATAAAAAGTGGTGAAGTAGAGCTCCCCAGCAGGTGGGCGCATCTCTGCAGGCGTCCTTCGATGGTCCTCTATCTAGATCTCCCCTATATGGAGCAGACGAGGGTGTTATTTATAAGGGTTTTGGTCAAATCCCCGACTGCATAACAGATCTATCGAATCTCTATATATATTTTTTTTCAATTTCCTAAAACTGTCATGATAAGTAATGAATTTTCACGTCATGTAATCCATGTCAGCAATGAGTTTCTTGGACCTTTCCATCTTGAAATTTCATTAAGTGTAATTGATTACATGATGTGTAATGGATTTTTACAGTGTGTAACCTCTTTATGACTTGTCCTGAGTGTCTTCTTCTTTGGATGAAGTCACGACATGTAAATGAATTACATGACGTGTAATTTTCCTGATCTAGTTTTCCAACTTTTCTTCATCCTAAAAAATCTAGTTTCATGTTGATTCTCTTTGCTCCTGACATGAAGTATATTTTAGCTCAAAAAATATCCTATTTTTATTCCTTTTCCAAATATTCATTGTATCCTACCATAAATCATAAAACAAGTCAATCCATTCCAAAATTGGTAAGATTATTCAATTAAATACATAATTCAATTCCTTAAAATATGATAAAATGTATGCATGAAATACAGTTATCAAATACCCCCACACTTGAATTCATACTTGTCCTCAGGGATGTAATCTCAACATGTTACAAAGGAAGTTCACCATTACATGCTTCAAATTCAATTTCAATAAAAATAATTGATCAAATGGAAAATTAAATATTTGAGCATCAAAAGTAGAAAATTTTTCAATGCCACACTTTTCAAAGAAACAAGTCAATCAAGTATTTTACTTTTCTCCTTTTGAAATAGCCAATACTTTTCATTCATCCATTTTAATTTTTCAATTCATTATTAATATGCATACCACTTGTAATTTACCTCTCTTTTTAGGTCATCATCAGGGTAAAAATGTAAATATAATGATGAACATACCTCAAGAACATGTAACTTACCATAGGTTTTGGAAGACATCTAACATCTCCACCACGTAAAGATAGAGATCACGATTAATCATGAGGGATTATCCATTAAGGATAAAATTACTCTAAGGCTTTAGGGAAGGTGGGTAAATGATGTAAAATAAGGCTAAAAAAGGATGTTTTGACTCTGAATCAATTTGCATGATAATAAAAAACAACTTAATTAAAGTATCATACCCCCCCAAAAGCTCAAAACGGGCTCATGATACATGTAAGCACAATGATAGAATCAATCTCTCTTGATCTTTTTATTTTTCTTTTTTAAAAGATATTCTTGAGACAAATCTCACATACATCACCTAAAAACATATGATCATTAGATCATTGGTATAGAAAGTAGTTATTTTTTATCCTCCCAAATCATAAACTAATTTTTTTTTTCATTCTCATTTTTTTTATTTTTTTTTCAAATGTTTTTTAGAAACATAGGTGAATAATAAAATACAATGAAAGATTTCATGGAATCTCCCCATATCATAATAGAAAATCCCCAAACAAAATTTCCTCAATGAATTACATCCTGATACTCCCTATAATGTTCCTCCCCCACAATTATTCTTTTAAATATCATGAAATACATTTAGAATAATATAGGAATGAATAAAATAATATTGTAACATGGCTCATTTTCTAACAAGGTTGTTCATGGATTCTATAGGTTTAAAAAATATTAATGCAAGGTGGGTCTTAGGATAAGGGTTAAAATAATGATAATTCGTCAATCATTTTAAAAGTGACTCTATTCAGTCATAGATTCAATAATATGTAGAGAAAGTTATAGAAGAAAACATGCCTAGGTTTCTCAAGAAATATAAGAATGAAAGAATGAAAAATATTGGGTTAGTGTATGTCTTAGGAATGAGACAAATGGTTAGAAAAATTACTCATGAAAATTTATATGAATCATTTAATTGATTAATGAAAATATCATAAATTCAAAACATGGTAAAATCTAAAAAAAAAAATTCATTTACAATAATTAACATTCTCCTCTAAATCATGATTTGACAAATCCTAATCCACATACTTATCTCTAATAATTCTTTTCTCTAATTTTCTCATTAAAATGTATTAAAAAAGAAATTTAAATACATGGAATGGTAATTATCCTGGGCAGTTTCATGTATCCTAGTTCTATTTACTGAAGAATGAATCAAATGTGGGTATAAAATCTGCATTTAAATCTCTAAAATATTTTTAATGTGGGGAATATAGTTGAAAAATTCTGAACTGAAAGGATTACTCCCCTTTGAAATTTATTCTTCAAAGTCAATTGTGCAGGTACTTCCCACACCATATTCATGATGTGTAAATGATTACATGACATTTATTTTATCTTCACGATGTGAATGGTGTTCATGATGTAAAATGGTTCTGTAACATCTTATTCATTCTTCCTTATGCTATCTCCTGTGACCTCAATAGGCCTAAAAAAATATAAAAAAGTTAAAGTGAAAAACCTTACAATATTACAAAAATGATAAGGTAAATTGAAATTAAATATGAATATAAAATTAAATTCTAATAAATAAATAAATCTAAAATCATAGAGAGCAATAAAAACCGAGTTCCATCCTAGTAGTTGTTCTTTTTTAATGGTCATTTAGCATGACCATACCTGGGTTAACTGGATGGAGTGTGGTATAATGCTAACTATATCATGTTCACCCAATTTTGGCTTTGAAATCATCTTATCTCATCTTGAATTCTCCTCAATGTAAATGGTGTGGACCTCGGAGGTGGTGACCAAAGTCTAAAAAGCATGAGTATAACCAATAAAATTTTAGCATCAGTCCATACTTAGTAAAATTCTTCTTCCTTAACTACTGGCTATGTATGTTGATCTTTTTTTATGACCAATTTATTTTCCCATCCAGCTTCATAATTTCTTCTTTTGTTGCTTCTTGTTTTTGTTCCTCTGCACGGTCAACACAGGGTGCAGTGGGTTCTTCAACTTATTTTTATAGCGCAATTAAATTTTCTAAAAATTTTGTGTTAAATGTGAAAGCTGTCTATTCCTCCTCGCATTCTTCTTATTCTTACTTTTTCTATGTTCCATGTTTTGAGAGGAAGATTTTTAGCATCTCAGCAACCGAGGTTCCTCTTTCTTCAATTTCTTCTTCTTATTATTTATCTCACTATAATTTACTAAATTGTGCTTCATACCAATCAAGTTCTACAGCAAGGTCACCCTCTTCATCATCTTTAGAACTTGAAAAATAAAGGGCATCATGATTAGAATAGATATCAGCATTATAAGTGGTACTTACCTCTACTTAGTTGTTCACACTTTTTTAATTTTGACGCTCCTTGTAGAATTCTTGCTCCAGGCTATGGGGTGTAATGAAATCAATTCTTAGGTATAGTTTCAAGTACTCATAGGTTTAATTTTTCATCATTTTATCTTCATCAAGTAGCTATGCCATATCATCCAGCAGAAAGGGGAACATTTCCTTGGTAGTTATTTCATTTTTCATCCCTGCCATCACAACCAAAAATATATAGTGTGATAAAAAATCATAAAAATAATAATAATAATCCTATACTAAAATTATGAAATAGAAAATATGAGAAAAGATTTTTTCTAAATTATTCAACTAATAAATTCTCCACTCTAATCCTAGACAACAATGCCAAAAATTTGATATCCTCATGGGTGTCATTAATTCCCACTGGGGTTACCGAATTTATAAATTTATAAAAATAATGAAACAAAGAACTAAACTATAGGGTAGTATTGTAATTGTAAGTCCGAGTTCAAACCCATGGAGACAAGGTTGAAGAAAATATTAATAAAACAAAATAAACCTAAACTAATTTCAAATTTTCATAAATAAAATATAAACTATAGAGCATGTTATTTGGTGAAGAAGGTGGGAGAAGAAAATATAAAATGGGTGCTGGGAAGCAATGAATCCAAGTTCATGGGATGAAAAGGTATAAAATAATTAATTAAAAATTATGAAGCTATTAGAAATGGGTAGTAGAGAGTCCAATGGTCATGATAAATGCTCTCCATCAAAAGCTCTCCTTTTCTCATGATCAGTTACTTCATATTTCAATGAATGGGCAACCTGAAACCTAATTTAAACATAGGGTAGAGAAAAACCCAATGGTTATGGAGGGAATCTAAACCCTAGATCACATATTAAACAAACACATTCAATAAATCTAAAAAATGGTCATGCTCAAAGAATAAAAGGAATTAAACCGAATCCTTAACCCTGCTCACAATGGTTATGAAAGAAGAAATTAGGGAAATTATGGAATTGATGAGGAAATAAGAAATCCCAAAATTAATTGAAATAAAATATAAAATACCTCATAAATTCAATCCCCATTTCATTATTAATGAAACAACACGAATAAATCACCTGCTCATGCTAACCATGAGCGGGTGTAGAAAAAGAATGATAAAAAATCCTAAATAAAGTGGCAAATCAAAGCTCCACAGCAAGTGGGCGCATCTCCATAGGCATCTGTTGGTGGTCCTTCGTCCATATCTCCCCTCCAAGGCATGAATAAGAGTTTTATTTATAAGGGGTTTGGTGAAATCCCTGGCCGCATAGCAGATATCAAAAATCTATATTTTTTATGTTTCCTAAATCTTTCATGATGTGTAATGACTTTTCACATCATGTAATCCAAATCAACAATGGGTTTCTTAGGTATTTTCATCCCGAACTTTCACAATGTGTATTTGATTACATGGTGTGTAATATATTTTCAAAACTTGTAACCTCTTCATGACTTGTCCAGAGTGGATGCTTCTTCAGATGAAGTCATGATGTGTAAATGAATTATATGACATATAATCATCCTGCTCCAGTTTTCCAGCTCCGCTTTATCCTAAAAAATCTAATGCCATTCCACTTATATTCGCTCATAGTGTGAAGTTTCTTTTAGATCCAAAAATATCATATTTTCATTCCTTTTCCAAATATTCATTGCATCTTACCATAAATCATAAAATAAGTCAATATGTTCCAAAATTGGAAAGATTATTTAATTAAATACACAATTAAATACCTTAAAATACCATAAAATATATGCATGAAATACGATTATCAGTGGAAGGTCAGCATATCGGGTTAGCCATCCCCATGTTGGACAAACTTTATCACCTCTTATGACATATTTATTAGAGAAAATACCCACATGGAATATCTATCCCCTTTTAGGTGTTATGGGGTTGAATGGGGGCTCATCTAGGAGGTTATGAGTACCTAAGAATCCAAAACATCCCCAATATTAATTTTAAACCATTTTTTTAGTGCATTAGTGGGTTAATTTCTGTTACACCAAAGGATTGGGAAGTTGGATCCTTCATGAGCCATTATAACTACTTCTCTTTCAAACCCGATGAGCCAGTGCCCACTGGTAGTATGGTTTATAATGGAGGGTCCATCCTTGAGGCTCAGTCTTAAATGATGTCTATAACGAACCTCACTTGACAAAACATAAACATTAAATAACATTTATGGAATACTTAAACATTATACAAAGAGATGCCCAAAGACTGTAGTTGGTACAGTGCCTTTGGAAACATGGATACATAAAACTAGTACATATGTGAGTTAAAACATCTCCCACTAGGTTCTTCTTATCTAGAACCCTTCTTAGACATATAAAAAATAATTCATATCATCACAAACTGGGGATGGAAACATAAAAAGGGGTGATCTAAAATGCTCATTAAGGATAAAAAAGGGATACATGTAAGACTTAACATGTTCATAAGGGTATGAGAATGAATATAGAAGATCATACCTTTCATATCAAAGATCATATACATGAATCATGGAATAAATCTTGGCAGTTCATAAGACATGAATATAAAGGAAGTAAAAGACATAATCCAGGAGTAAGACATGTAATTTAGGAAACACATAAGCATATACTAATTTCTATAGTATCCAAGGCATCAATTCTAATACCATATTAGTAGACAAAGTCTTTTACTGAACCGAGTGAACCCCTATTCCAACCCTGTATTACTGAACTGAGTAAACCCTCTTTCCAACCCTGTATTATTGAAGCGAGTAAAACCTCATTCCATTTCTGTATTACTAAACTGAGTAAACCCTCATTCCATCCCTATCTATCTCATGTGATATAAATCTTTACCCAATGTATTGGAGGGAGATATAGGTCCCACCCATCACATAATTAAATCATACATACATGTGCCACAAGATCCTAAATAAAAATATCATAACCCATGAAATGAAATGGACATCATAAACATGTGAAAATATCATAACCTATGGAAATATATAGGTTTCATAATCATTTCATCATAAACATAACCCATGAAAAGAAGTGAAAAAACAAGGTTTTTTTAATACAATAGATTTTCCACCAAAGTGGGAGGTGGTCAGATTTTACTAAAAACATTATCTTAAGTACCAAAGAGTTAAAAAATGGTACTAAAATGAGTATACCTTGAATAAATAGAGGATAAGTAAACTCATGAATATTATTGAATTATGTATCATAATATTTCATCAAAGGAATAATAAACATAAACAATCTTAAAAAAAACGAGGGGATTATCTCAATAAACTCTTATAACTTGGTGACTTGGGATCATACTCTCCATGTAAGAAAAGGAAATTACATGAATCCTGAGATATCATGAAAATAATTATATTCATGATATAACTTTTAAAATTGAGGTATATACACCTTGAATAATATTTTAGGTGCATAACAAAATAGGAGTCTCAAAGTAGGCAAATTGAGACAAAATTGTTTTACCAATTTGGTAACTTTTGAAAGTTAAACACCATGAAATAAGGATCATAGAATGGATATGTTAATAGACATAAATTTAATTAAAATATAAATATAATACAATAATTGTTAGTACATACACCTCACAAAATTAAAGAGTAGCGAACATAGCTTGTATCTCACAGAAATTAATAGTGAAATGAAAATCCTCTTACCTTGTGTCTTGACTCTCTCTGTACTCGTAAAAAATTCATGTGTAATAAATATAATTTTATTATAAATATTTTAAATAATAATATCCTTATATATAATACTATATATGGTTTTATTATGACCTTATATTACCTTCTTGTTAATGATCCTATGTTAAGTTTTCACTTCAGGTAATATTTTCTTTGTTCTTTGCATGTGTCTTAATTTGTTATATCGTTGGTTCTTATAATTATATCATGATTCAAGAATTTATATCATGATATAAATATAATTTATATACATTATATGTATATTATAATAATTTATATCATAAATAATTATGAAATGGAATACACCGTTCATGGAGATGGTAAGCCGTACGTACGCATGAACGCTGTTTCCGTTTTTAATTATCTTATTGAAAGGACAAAAAAATATGACATATATATGAATATATATATATATATATATAATTATTAAATTATCAGGAATATATCATATATATCATATAATTTTATTAAACCCATCCATGATAAATTCCACGTGGTGCGTGAACAAATCACATCGCTTTGAGGGGGCGATAGTCCACACTTCCTGAAATGAGATTATTGTATTAACACCAAATAGAAGGTAAAACATGTGTGTTACAAAAGGAATACAGAATATTAAAGTCATAATAAATATAATATATTAAATATATAAGTATATTTTCCATCATAATGGCCACTATGATTAGTGGTAAAGGAGAAATGAACAATCATTGTTTCGTGATGTAGTAGTTCGCCATACACAGAAACAACACGTTCAACATCCATTAGATAGAGGTGTGTGTAATTGTAGGTCATAAAATTTTTATAACAGAATAATAGTATATGTAAGATAAATTTTTTCTTACACAATAAGGTAATAAAGAGAGTGGAGGGGTGGATAAGGAAAATAAAGGAAAGAAGCTTGAAAGAAAACGTTGCCTCTAAATCGGGTAACTCCTTTTGGTTCATGCCAAAATGTTTTCTTGAGAGACTTTATGACCAAAGGGATGATTTAAAGTTTAATGGAGGATTTTTGGGAGGCTACTTGGAAAGATTTTGGGATAACTTAATAGGTTTGAGAGGTGTGAGGAATGGGTAGAGATGGTGGACTTTTATAGGGAAAGAAAAGGACTCACATGGATTTTTAGAAACAAATTTGGTGTTCACATGTTATTACCTAAAAAAAGTCTTAAAAAACCAAAAAAATAAATAATGGAAGGTTTTTGGCCGATATATGGATAGAAAATGGGTGTTGGACAAGTTTATAGGTCATTTGGGCCCTTAATTTTAAGGTTTAGTCCCTAATTAAGCTTAATTTGGCCATTACTGTCGTGATTAATTTTAACCATTTTGATCAAAAATTAACATGGTATCATTAGAATCTAAATATTAGAATGAATACAATTGTTTATTTAATATTTTTTAAATTAACTTCATATAATCAGAAAAATTAAGTTTAGTGCTAATCCCACAGACGAGATGAAATAACGGGGTTTTATAGTAGGAAAAAGTTCAAACATTTGTTAAGATTTTATATCCAGTATCAAAGTGGAATTGGTTATAATGAATTTAATTGTATTATTATCTGTAATATATATAATTTTCCCTTAAAAAAATTTATGATATCATTTATCATTAATAATTAATTAGAAAAAAGGCAAATTTTTAACTAAAAAGCAGCATTTTCACTATTAATCAAAAAATGAAGTTTGTCAGAATAATCCCAAAAATTCACCCTAAGATAATTTCAAAATTTTAAATTCAAAAATGAAGTTTATTTTATCAAATTAATTTTCTAAATGTATCTAAAATTAATTTCATTATTAGAATCATTCCATTCAAGAAAACAATGTTTTTAAACATAAAAAGGGCTTTACCAAAAATATCATGTTTTATTTATATAAAACAATTATAAAAAATATTTAAAAAATATTTATTACTATTAATATTACTAAGTTTAATTGATAGGTTATAATTATCTTATTTAAATAATTAAAACAATAAAAATAGATGTTTCATAGAAACTCAATGTTGCATGTATCGTACGCCGATTCAGTGTTGCATGCATCGTACGCCAAGTCAGTGTTGCATGTAATGTACAACAAGTTGCTGTTGCATATTAAAATAATCTTTGAATTAGTAAATTTCAAGATATTAATGAAAATTTAATTATTTTTGAAAAAATAGCTCTATAAAAACCCGGGGGTGTTACAATGTCTCTTCGTGAGTGTGTCCTTTCTTCCCACATTGAAGGGAGTCTGTTATGTGAATGGTACACACCTTTCCAGTTTAGTCATCTAATATTGTGTGTTTATTCAAGATGTACTCCCCCAATTTATGTTCTATCTGAGAGTCATCCAATGGAGGCTCACCAGTTTTGGCCGATATTTACTAGTGAGGTGACTCAGGCCAATGTAGATCTCCCTCCCAGCGACACATAGACTGGGTTGTCCCGAAATTATGCTGAGATTTGGGTTCACTCGTATCCAAATGGAAAATTATCCACATTGGTATGTGAGGATACCCAATTTACACTTAATATTGTTACCAATATGAGTCCTGAAAAACAATTGGTTTTGAGAGGATCATCAACCCTAGAAGCACCTCATAACGAAGTGAGACATTTACCATTACTCTCATTGCTAGTAGAAGCATCAACTAGAATGAATGTAATGAGTGTGGTGATGGTGAGTGAAGTCAATCCAGTGTTATTATTTCCTATCTCATTTTAGTATTGGATGGTTTGTAGAACACTAAACTCATAGGCTAAGATGTGGGGAATATTACAGCAAACATAATTATCCTTAGAAGGGTCTTCACACATCATATATTCCCCAAGAATTAATTTCAAGGACCGAATTACAGAGGTTAAGAATTTCCTCTGAGACCTTGATGTAATATTGGAAAGCATCAAGGTTCAGTTTTTGTATTCCTCTCTAGTTCAATAAATGGTAGTCCAGGGCATGTTGGAGGTTTCCATGGATGAACTGTGCTATCATATTATTGAGGAAGTGGTAAGGCTAGTCTTGATTCTATGTTCAAAGAGACATGGTGTTTTTGAAACTGTATTGAAGTCCTTTATGTTTTTTGTAACATATAAAGAGGCTATCTAAGACCATATATTCCTTCAATATCATATATTATTCATGGGGTATGACTGTTGGAGCTGAGTTGAGTCATGATTGGAGGATCGATGATGAAGGATCCCTAGATCAATTGGATTTGATGAGGGAAATGATTATTGTTCCTAGAGAGACACCCTCAACATTAACAGCTTTTGTGGGGCCTTCCTTAATGCTCTCGGTTTTAGTACCATCTAGATATCCTTCCCTAGAGGGGAAAGGTAAAAGTAAGTTCTCCGAATTTACAAATCCATCTTCCCCAAAATGCTCAAGCAAGAATGGAATTTCACTCTTTCCTATTTTCAGACTATTCCAGTAACACATCCTCATTTTTCAAAAAATGGGTAGGCCCCTGCTGATCCCGCTTAGAGGAGAATGTATCTACCCCTAAGAATGCAGGTGAGAATTTAGCTTCTTTAGACGAACCTTCACTATCGGGATCAGCCTATCAAGTGGTATAGATGGATGATACACTAAACTGATTAGAATTTATTCCTACTGTAGATGTTCAAGAGGTTGTTCCATTTGATCCGATATAGGTGAAAATAATTTTCTAAGAGACTGATACTGGTAGCTATTATGCTACTGAGTTATCCTTGATCGAGGTCCATTTTGGAGAAATTGAATACCTCTTCATAAACTAGACACATTGTTCATTTTGTGTCATGTCACATAACATTTATTTTGTTCTTACAACCCTGAATGGTGGTGAGAAAATAACATCTTCAAAGAAATCACCAGCGGTGCCACTAAGTCACTCATTGCAAGAGGGTGTTTCCTCCGCACCATATTATGGGGTTGGGGAAACAGATGTTTCCAATGATGCAACCAAGATAGGTATGGCTCTGACATCAGGCATATATTACTGTTAAACTAGTTATATCATGTCATTTATCCTCTGATTGATAAACCCTTATGCTCTCTCCTATTGTAGTTACTTCTCCTTAGAGATAAAAGGTTCAAGTCCCTACTTCCTTGGGGATTCCTCCAACCGAGTGAACCAACATAGAGGATGGATCCATTCATACTTCATCAAATATTGTGAGCACTAATTCCTCACTTAGTGACTTAGTCCAAGAATATGATCCCATTATCATGATGGGCTTGGGTTAAGGTCAGGAGTTTGTGTCACTTTACCAGTTGATGCGGTAATAAGTATGGATGGAGATATGAAATTTAATTTCAAATACCCCTTTGTAAGGGATGAAGGACTAGCTAGGTCACCTTTGATTCATGTTTATTATCCTCAGTTATGAGGGTTTTGATTAAACCGCTCTTCATGCTCAGGTGAAGGAGGTGATCTCTTTGAGGTAGAAAAATAGGGCCCTTGAATTAAGGGTTGTAGAAGATAAGTCTTTCTCTTCAATAAAGAAAAGCTAGGATAATGCCTTAAATGAAGATTCTTGACATGCGGTGGAGGTGATAACTCACTAGAACATGGTAAGTGTAGGGAAGTTTGTAATTGACCGTCTCGATTTTGAAAGTAGTCGTCTTCATGAAGAGCTATCTCACTTTCATAATGAACATTAAATATTAGAGAATAATATACTAGAGAAAGAGGGGATCTTTAACATGGTGGAGAAGGATAGGCTTGTCACTGTTACCAGGGTAGAGGAGATGTAGTGGATTATGGAGGCAGAAACTAAATCTGCCGGTCAATTATGTTAATCCATTACCACCCTGGAGTAGAGGTTTGTAGAGCTCAAGGAATCCTCTGAGCGCATTCTATGGTAGAATTTTACTTCCACAACATTACCTTTGATCATGTATTCATTGGAGAGACTTTGATATGTGGAGATTTATCCTTCTTCATGCTATCAATGAAAAAATCTTCCAAAACATTGATGTCGTTTTACAGTTCTCTTTCATTCATGGTGTGCATGATATTTTATTGATCTGATGTTTCATGAATTTTCAATGATATCCATCATTTGTTTAATATCAAGTACTCCTGAATTCCTAGATTTTAATGTTAAACCATAATAGATTTTTCTTTAGTAATGATCATGAATTCCATCTAATATGAGATTCATCATTGATGTCTCTGCTCTACTTATCTTAAGATTACCTAATCCAAAAAGGATAATTTGGGGAAAATATGTGTGTCCTGGAGAGAGAATTCACCATATTTTCCTAAATTTGGTGAACTTAGTGAGCATGTCATGTTTTTTCTATTACCATATATTGGGTCCCACAAGATTTTTATCTCTTTCTTCATATCACCCTAATTTTTTTCCTAAGACTTATATAGGGGAAAAATTAGTGGGATTGGACTCGACTTTTTCCCAGATGACCATCTTATGTGTTTTTGGATAGATAGGTTTTGTGCCTTTTTTTTGATCTAGTAAACTAAATCATTGATGTGTAGTAGTTTAGAGACTTCTAGGTTAGACCTTATATTGATACTAGTTTAGGGTTTTTAGTTTGGACCATCTATCATTGGTAGTTTAGGGACTTTTAGCTCAGAACTTCTATTATTATAGTTAATGGTCTTTTAGCTTAGACTTTCTATTACTGTAGTTTCAAGGTATTTTAACTCAGACCTTCTATCATTGGTAATATACCATTTTGAAGTATCATTTTTCATGTAGTTTAATTTAATGCATAAAATATATCCATCAATAATTTTAATGTCATGTAATGAATATGTGGATATGTTGTTCAATTTAACGTCTTGTTTTTAGGACATCAAATACTGTGCAGTTTAAAGTCTTGCTGTTAGGAATTCAAATAATGTGAAATTTAAATTCTTTCTACCAAGACTTAATTGGTGCATATAGAATATGTGGAAAACATTCCAGGGTAGAACCAAAACACTTTGGGGTAATGAGTTCCACTGTGGTGTTGATAAGGATCACGAGGATTATATCTCCTTTACTATAAGGAGGAGATACCACTAGTTGGTAGGTCAAAGAACTTATGAATTAATAGTATAGTCAAACAGAGGTTTCCCCACTCTTTTCCAAGGGCCATGGAATATTTATGGGGGTAGAATTAGTTGAGGGTAAAATATTAGGAATGATAGGTCCACTTGGATAATTGGAATATGGATTGAGTAATTCATAACCCAAAAGTTTGAGTTGAGGAATATTGAATGGGAAGGACATGTCAGCGATGGCCCATAATACCCTAAGGTGTATGGTTCTACCATGGTGCTACCAAGGCTACCAAGGACCAGAGTTCCTTTCCTGAAATGATGGTATGCCTCTAGTTGGAAGTTCAAAGACTTTATGAATCAATAGCATGGTCAAATAGAGGTGTCCCCACTCTTTTTCGAGAGATGTGAAAGGTTTGAGAAGACTCAAACCTCCGGATGATGAAGTTGGGTATGGAGTGAGAGCTATGTAGGAAGGGTTCTGGAACCCAAGGGTAGTTTATATCTTTATGTAGAGGCTCGGGTCCTATGACATGTGGTTTCATGTCACGGGGTTTAGACCACCAAAAGTTTTGGGAATGGAGTGTCACATTAATTCCTTGAGAAATAGTATAAAACATAGTGACATAACATTGAGGATGTAAAATCCACTTGAATAGTTTGGTTATGAGGATTGTAAATCATGGTCCAAAGTGCTCGGGTCATGAGGATGGTATGGTACAATCGTGCTGGGAATGGATCAGAACAATCTAAGGTGTTGAGTTCTACCACAGTGATTTTAGGGCTCACAAGGATTGAAAATCCCTTTTTTTAAGGAATTAATGAATTTATTTGATGACCATAGGTGAATATATAAGATCTATAGTAAAAAACTAATAGTCAAACAAAGGGTCCCTTGAATATGGGTGTATTTTTCCAAGGTCCATGGAACCTTTGTAGCAATTCGAGGTGCTCAAATCATGAAATGTGATTTTTCAAAAATGTAATATTCAAGAAGGTTTCGATCACCCTAAAAGTTGTGTCCTCACCTAGTGAACAGGTTTTCATGGTGGGGAGATGCGAAAAACCATTACTCTAACTTTTTCCTAGACAAGGGGGTCCAGTGATCACAACTAGGCTTAACTAGGGCTGCAATGTAGGACCTATGAGATTTATACCTCATTTATTTATGCCCTAATTTTTTCATAAACTCTAGATATGAAGAGTTTAGTGATCAAAGACTCGACTCTTACTTAGACTCCCTATTATAGGTTTTCAACCTGAAAAGTTTTATGTATATTTTTCTAGCAGTTTAAGGTCTTACGATTTGGACCATAAAATGATAGAATTTAAGGATGTATATCTTTGACCAAAGTGTAGGTAGTTTATGTTCATGACGCACATAGACCTAATACAAGGGGAATGTTACCTACCTGAATGGCCCAAAGGCCTTATTTATTTATTTATTTATTTTTGTTAACCCCCTTTTTAAGGTCAGAAGTACTCCAACACCCTTCTGAACTGAAAATGAAAATGTTGTAAATCATGGAGCAAGGTTCTCAGGCCATGAGTAATGATATGGTACAATATTACCGGGGATAGGATAGAATAACCTAAAGCACTGAGTTATACCGCAGCGATTTTAGGATCACAAGGATAAGAAAGCCCTTCCTATAGGGCCAAGATGTCTCTAGTTGGTAGGTCTAAGCCCTTACACATTGATAACATGGTCAAAAAAAAATATATTCCTTTTTTGAGTTAAATGAAAGATTTTAGACAACCCGAGGTTCTCAAGATATGAAGTGTGATTTATGGGATGAGGGGATTAAAGGATGATAGATGCATCCCATACTTTGGTTGATCAGGGTTAGGCTCTTATGGTATTTTGATAAGGGGCGATGGTGGGTGATGGTATACACCTTTTAATATCATGTATTAGGGATTCATTTGTTTTCTAGTTTTAATTTCATGCAACCATGATGTTTTACTTATATTTTAACATCATGCAGTAATGTGGTTTTCCTTTTTTTGTAGTTTAACATCGTGTGGTAAGGAAATTTTCCTCTACCTATAGTTTAACGTCACGTTCTAAGGACGTTCGCTGCATAAGTCTATCCCATAAGTAGTTAGGGGTGCATGTTTATCATTTACATGTTGCGCATGAACCTAGGATTTGAGATATGGGTGTTTCTACATATCCTGTGATGTCAGAAATCAAGCCACACATAGTTTTTGTACCAAATTTCCCTATGCAGGTCTAACCCATACGCAGAGACAAACAGTTTTCTCATTGATTTCTATAGATGAACTCAGTATTGGAGATCCGAGCATCACTATGTATATTGTGATACATGAATTAAGCCACATGTATTTCTTGGAAAATCACATAGTTTAACTTTATTTGGTAAGGATCTAGGTTCCCCAATGTGAAAAGGGAATATTGCAACTGGACCTAAGACCTGGGATCTGGGTGTCACTATGTGTCATAAAATGATAGGAATCAAGCTAAATACAGTTTTCAAATGGGAAAATCTCTATGTAGGTTTGGCCCATACACAAATGGGTGAATTTATTTCGTTCATTATTATAGTTGGACCCAGGATTGGAGATATAGGTGTCAATACATACCCTATGATGATATAAATGAAGCCATATGTAGTTCTTGAACGGAAAATTCTATATATAGGTCTAACCCATACACAAAGGGGGGAATTTTTTCTGTTGATTATTGTAACTAGACCCAGGATTGGAGATCTGAGTGTCACTATGTATCTTATGATATAGTAATCAAGCATCATATAGTTATTAAGAAACCATGTAGTTTGAGGTAATATGGTAATGATGTAGGATCCCCAATGGGAAAAGGGAATATTGTGACTGGGCCTGATAATGTCAATCTAGGTATCAATATTTATTTTGTGATAGTAAGAATCAAGTCAGACATAGTTCTTCAATGAGAAACTCTATACGTAGGTCTAACCCGTATGTAGAGGAGGGGTATTATTCCCATTTATTGTTGTTACTAGACCTAATATTGGAGATAAAAGCATCACTACATATCATGTGATGATAGGAATCAATCCACATGTTGTTCTTGAATGGAGATGTGCTTGGAGACTAAAACCAATGATAATGGTCCTCTTGTATGAGGTCCACAATGACGCGTAGGTTTGTGTCATCAAAGAGACATCAATTGGGCAGTTTAATGTCACACGGTGAGGACTCATGGTGTTTCTTTTAGGGTATTTAATTTAGGACCATGCTAAACCTATCATAAACTAATATTCCTTGATCATTCAAGGAAACCCTAACCAAAATTCCTAATCTCATGTGAGCTATTCTCGAAGTTAAAAACAAGGAATGCCAAATGTTCCTCATGATTTGGAGGAAATTGGAGAAAAGATAAGTGAATTTTGTATCATGTGGTAGATGGGTTAAGATATAGGATCTAGGCATCCCCATGAATCTCATTGGAATTATAATCAAGACTATACATAGTTCTCGAAAACCCATGCAGTTTAATGTCATGTGGCAAGGACATCAACCGTGCAATTTAACATCATATGGTAAGGACGAAGGTGACTTGAAATGAAAGAAGAGGAATATTTCCACTAGTACCAATAATGGAGGTTTAGGAATCACTGCATATTTTGTTATGGAAAAAATCAAGCCACACATAGTTCTTGGAAATTGTGTTGTTTAGTGTCATACAATGAGGATATCAAATGTGTAGTTTAGCATCTTGCGGCAAGGATGTGGTTCAACCAACATGGAAGAAAAGTAAAATTGGGTATCCATGTAGTTTTATGCCATGCTGTAAGGATATATTCCATATAGTTTAATGTCTTGCAGTTAGGATGTGTTCTGTGTAGTTTAACATCATGAGGTTTGGAAAAATTTGTGTAGTTTAATGTCATGCATCCAAGATGTGGTCCGTATAGTTTAACAAAAAATGGTTAGGGCATTTTTTGTGAATTTTAACTTCATGAGGTTAGGAAAAAATTTGTGTAGTTTAAAATCATGCGACCGTAACATGGTTCGTATAGTTTAATGTCAAATGATCAAGATGTGGGCGAATTTGATGACGACTATGAAAAGTATTTCTTAAGAAACCTTGCATTGGTGGAGGTGTGATATGCTCCCCATACATTGTGGATAGTGAGTAAGATCTATTGCGATAGAACTTATGTACGATATAAGAACCTTACCATTTCGGTTCCAAAGTAGAAGTATTTTTTCCTGGTATCATTGGTGTTTTGAGATCCAATAAAAGTTATCCTTTAAGGAACGAATGAATGTGAACCATTTTATTAAATGCCAGTGCAATATAATTCTGATGGAATTCAAGGTTTTTAAATGTATGAAACATTTTCTTATCAATACACTCTAATTAATCCATTTTCTTTTGCGATTTATCATCATCTAATAGTTTTACCTAGATATCTATTCGAAGTGAGGGAAACTAGACTTCTATGGGTGACACTGCCTCGATTCCATACACTAATGAATATAGAGTTTCTTGTGTAGTAGTGCACATAGTGGTATAGTAGGCCTATAAAACATGGATGATATTTTCTGACAAGACATTTTTTTCTTATTCACCATCTTTTGGAGTATATTTGACAAAGTCTTATTCAATGCCTCTATCTATCCATTTGTTTCTCCATGATAGCGGGACGAGTGATTGGACTTTATGTTGTACTCCTGATACAATTTATTCAAATTTATAGAATAGAAGTTGGCGTATTTTTTCATCAATATCATGTGAGAGACTCTAATCCTGGTGATGTTATGGGAATTAAAAAAGTTGATGATATTATTTGTCCTAACTTCCTTGAGGGTTATTGCCTTATCCCACTTAGAAAAGAAGTCAATAGCATTAAGGATGTACTTAAATTACTTGGATGTAGCTGGGGGATATGGCCCCACAATATCCACCCCCTTACTAAAAATGTCCAGGAATATTTATATGGATGTGGTAATTCTAGGGGTTGATGGATGAAGTTTTAATGAGTCTAGAATGCATGAAATTTCTTGGTGAATTCCATGTAATTTTGTATCATGGTTTTCTAGTATTAACCCATACTCTTGATTTGATGGGAGATCATCATACCTGACTAATGAGAATCATAGGAGCCTGCATGTAATTCTTCTATGATGGGGGATCTCTCTTTTCATTATGCATCTGAGGAGGATTCCATCAAATCTTCTCTTGTAGAGGAATTTTAGCTCATTTGGACCACCCTATAGGTTAATGTTCACTTCTCAAAGTTGAGTTTGTTCCCTTCCAGCTCAGTCTGTCTGGAGAGTCCCATTTTGGAGATAATAAATTATGGTATCCATACATCTAGGGGTGGATATCAGTTCATCATGATCTGGGAAAATATTGTTCTGATTTATTTCTTCCATGTTGAAGATGATGATCAATGAGACCATTCTTCTTTGCGTGATGCAGAAGATCATTTCCTTTTGACCAGGCTCAGCCAATACTGTAGAATAATTAGCCAACATGTTGGAACAAGCATTATATGATTAGGGAACATGATGAAATGTGGTTTTAAAAGGTAACTCTTCCATTATTCCTATGAAATAGCTAGTGATAGGGGTCAATTCTTCCTTTTTAAGGACATATTCACCATTTCTATACTTTATCAGTAACTTAAACTCACTTTTGATGTTCAGGTAGGCTATTTGAAACTATAGGGATAATTCCAAGCCAGTGATTAGGGAGAAAGATTAGGGAGAATTGTTATTCACCTCATTATTCATACAACAGTCGGATAGTGAGAAATATTAGGGAGAATTGATTTGTCCAGAGAAACAAATAAAACATGTAAGCCAACCCGATTGTGTTTCTGGTTTTCTATTCATTTGTTAATAGAACTTTGGAATACACCATAAAAATATATCTCCCATGCCTAAGGAGTTTCATGGGCATATAAAACCTCCTCATCCATATGTTTAGTGTCAACTGGTGTACTTTCCAGAGTGTTATGCACTACAGGAAAATCAGTCAAGGCCTACCCTTTCACTAGATTCTATTACATGAATTGAATGTCATATGTTATATAATGATGACCCATCGAGTTAAATGCCTAGTCATATTGGTACGAACAAGGATGTACTTGATTAGATAAATAAGAGAGACTAGGTGTACTTATTGGTACTAAAAGTAATGCCTCATCTTTTTCACTGAAAAGATGAGTGAAATTCAGTTATTCTCAACATTAGAATATCAGGTCTCAACTCCTAGCATCATTTGGCTGTGGTAGTAGAAACTATTCTCATTCTCCTCAACATTTTTTTGTGCGAGGAGAATGAAAAGTGACTATTACATAGAGGCCACACATAAGATGAGGGGCTTTCCTTCCACCAGTGACATCAGGACTGGTGGTTGTAGATGGTACTGCTTGAGAATCTTAAAGGCTTCGTTGTAGTCCTAATCACATCAATTGTAGATTAACTTATTCATTATCTTGGTGAAGGGGAGATATTTTTTGGTCAGGTTGGCTATGAAACACCGAATGTTGGAAAGGTTCCCTTCAAGCCCCCATAGATCTTTGAGATTATACTGAGGTGACATCGCCAGGATTTCACTGGTCTTCTCTGGGTCGACATCAATTCCATGATATCATACCACAAAGTTAAGGATCTTCCATAATGTTACCTATAAAGAACATGTCAGTGAATTCATATTTATACTATGAAACCACAACTTGTCGAATACAGTCATGAAACCCTCCCCTCAAAGATACTGCAATGAGGGGAGAGAGATAATGACCCCTCAAGTCCCACCTCCAGTAGGCCCTAGGTTGAATTCTAGCTCCAAGGATGTAAAAATCTCACAAGATGGAAGGCATTACCCTTTATAAGAAAATAAGATCGGGAGATAGAATGAATCATCCACAACAACTCCAAGACATAATATAAAAGAGAAACCCAAACCATCCCACATGTATGTATAAAAAGAACTGATATAGATAAAAGTTTCCAAAGTAAACACCCAAAAGTAAAAATAAAGCAGCGACACAACAACTTTCAAGGATCCGATCTAGTAAGGTTCATCACAGTCCATGAGATCCTCTTGGAAAATTGAAAATAGTTTTATATACATAGGGTGAGCATACAAGTATACTCAGTAGAAAAACCAAAGTCTCTCATACACATGTGAAAGAATCATACTAATGAACCTGTGAGAAAACAATAGAACTAAACATAACCTAAATAGGAATACTAACCATACCAACCTTACCAAGACATGATCACCAAATAATGCACATCAAGTAATATAATATAAAGTAAATCACATCAATGATAGGGTACCCCACACCACTTTCCCATTGATTATCCACTCTCACACCCCAATGGAAAATGTTTTGGCACTCCCACCTCTTCTGAATATACCACATCACATCCACTCACACACATTTGGGCCACATACCACAACACATCACACCTGCAAACACCTGGGCCTCACAACAAATATTTTCCGCACACACTTGGGCCTCACAAAACATCCTTCCCACACACACCTAGGCCTTACAACACATCCTGACCGCACACACCCATGCCACACATCACATCATGTCTCATCACATATCATCCTAAAGACACTTGGTAAATCAAATAACAAATCATCCCAAAAAGACCTGGGACACCACATCACAACTCATGCCGAAGACACCTGGGACAACACATCACAACTTGCCCGAAGAAACTTGGGCCATCATTGGCTAGAAGAGGGAGCAGGGATGAGAAAGCGGCCAGCCATCTATCCTCCCACTGGGATGTTTGGAAAGACACCCCCACATGACTAGGCAGGTGTTCGTCACATAGTGATTAACGTGGGTGGGGTGAATATAGATATCAAAATGAAAATACAAGTATATATATAGTATCAAGAACTCAAGACCAACCTACAGGTCCTCAAACAAATAGCCAACTCACAACACTATCACTTTTGATGCCACTTATAAATGCATTTATCAGTATCTACAATAGTAATTTTAAAAGGTGAAGATCCCTAATAATCTAAAGCAACTTCACATTTACTCTACATTTAACACCCATTCATTTTATTATTTAGCATCGACCACATTTAACCACACAACCCATCATTTAATTTTAAATTAAAAAATTTCCACCCCATTTACCAAACCAACCCATGCCATTCCAAACATTATTGAACAATCATACATTCCATCACTACTTGGGTATATTGAAGAAATAAACCATATATCCCAAGAAACCTATCATCCCCAACAATATTATCTCACCGCCCCACAAGCATGACCAAATAACCACCACATCACCTCCCCAAAAGCATGGCCCACAAACCATCAACCCTACAAGCCCCAACCACACATCGTTGTCCCACATGAACGACCACACATATCAAAACACATCAAGATCATTTTTCAAATTTAAAAAGGGTCTTTTATCACATTCTACTTTATTTATTTTGGGTGTTATCACCCAAGTCAAATCTAGGGGAAACCATTTTTTTATCCAAATATAAGTAATTAACCAATTTCCATTTAGGGTGACATCACAATAATCAAAACCAAAGAATAAATCACAACACATATATCCAGCACAAACAAAGCCTCCAACGACCATAATTTTTAGTGAGGCATTAATCCCATACAATTCACAATATCATAATATAATATCAAAGCTGTAAAAGCATGCGAATCAAACCCCATTCACAAATTTTCATTTAAATTAGAGAATTATTTATCTTTTATTAATCTGGAACAACTATATTTCATAGATAAAAAAATGTAAACCCCACCTGCATGATACACAATAAAGAGAAATGAGGGAATCCCTACCTCAAATAATCTTTCCAACTTACTGTGTACTGTAGGGTGAAGAATAATTCCTATGAACCACAAATACACCACGAGAACCATAGATTAACCACAGATAAAAAATGGGAGCCCAAGGATCAATCCCCATTGAAGGAAATCTCCAAACACTGAAGGAGAAGGTCATCAGATTCTTATAACGGGAGGAGATCCATAACCGTAGGGTTTGAGAAATAACCAGAGTGACCGAAACATTTAAAACTATACAACATCATGGAATTACACAATATGCAATCCCCTTTCACATCATGTAATTATGAAATTCTAGGTTCTGCCAAAAAATGTGTCACATTTTTATTATTTAACCCCTAAAAACTACATGTCATGAACCGGACCTAGAAAAGTCTTGAAACCAACTTTCACATCATGTAATACACTTATACGAAATATATTTCATGTAGAAATTTTGATGAACCACCATATTCCATTGAATATTCCCAAAATCTCCCCAAACACCTCCAACACTCAAGACCAAAAAAGTAACAGACTAGGAGGGTATAAACCATTACATCATATACCTCTCAAAATATTCTCTCCCTCGAGAATCCAAAACCAAACCCAGAATAAAAAGCAGTCTGAATGACCACTATGTGAGATACCTTTCAAGGATCTCATCATAGATCAAATGCTACCACAATTGAAATACACTATACCAAATGACCACAAAAATACTGAACAACCTCATCACCATGAAACTGAAACTATAATTCATATCCTCTCATAAACCACACTTCCACACAACCAATTCACAACCAAAAAACCACATCATCTCGAATACATGAATCAAGTAATTCCATCCTCCATGTCAAAATACTATCTTATCTAGGCATCACTGAATTTACCGTATGGATTTAATCACATCATAGTTAATGTGTATCGATTAGGAATTGGGTAATCCCTTTTTCATATGTCAGGGATTTATCACACATCACACCACACACATCACAAACTAAGGAAAACAACTCATCTCATAAAATAAGGTTCAAACATCATGTCACAAAGAAAATTAGAGTAAAGAAAAACTCAAAAAAACTCTGGGTACTAGGCATGAATATAAGCCTTTCACTCCCAAGTACTCTCCTCTAGGCCACCAAGCCTCCAAAACACACGAACCAAATAAATAGTTTTTCCATGCAACACCTTCTCCTGAAAATTGAAAATCGCCACTAGACACTCCAAAAATGTCACGTCATCCTTGATATCCAACTCTCCCCAGTGAAAGACATGAGAGTTATCATGAAGATACAGATGAAGCTGAGAGACATAAAAGACATCATGGATCCTATCCAACTATGGTAGAAACATCAACCGGTATTCCCCTTCTCTAACTCACCCCAACACCTAAAAGGGACCAAAAAACCTAGGAGAAAGCTAACTCCCTCTGCCAAACCTCCACTGCCCATGTCGGGGGGAAACCTTCAAGAAAACATGGTACCCAACCTCAAACTCCTAGGGCCTCCTTCTATGATATACATAAGACTTATGTTGGTCCTATGCTACATTGATACTCTCATGAACAAAATGAACTTTTCTATAATTCTTTGCACCAAATCGGGACCAGGAACAACTGTCTCCCCAAACTCCTTCCATCACAACAGAGGATGATACAGTCTTTTATACAAAGCTTCAAATAGATTCATTACAATGGAAGAGTGATAGCTATTATTATAATAAAAACTCTACCAAGGGTAGGTGTTGTTCCCAAGACCCACCAAATTCCAAGAAACATGCCTGAAACATATCCTCCAACTTTTGGATAGTTCTTTACGTCTTCCCATCTGTATGTGGGTGGAAAGCAGTGCTGAGGCATAACCAAGTACCAAAACCATGCTTCAATCCCCTCCAAAATCATGAGGTAAACTGTACCTCCTGATATGATACAATGGATCTCAAAACTTCATGAAACTGCACCACCTTATCCATGTACCTCTTAGCTAATGCATCCACTATGACTAACTCCTTGATCACTAAGAAGTGAACTAATTTCTTGAACCGATCCATGACCACCATGATAGAATCACAACATCCCTAAGATCTAGGTATCCCTATGAATAAATTCATTGATATGTCATCCCATTTCCACTCAAGGACATCCAGGGGTTTCAAAAAACCACTAGGAACACAATTCTTTAACTTTACCTTCTGACAAAACCAAGAACCTTTCCACAAACTCCACCACTTCCCGCTTCATCCCAGGCCACCAAAACTAAACCCTCAAGCCACAATACATCTTAGAAATTACTCAGAGTACCACTAAGGGTGAGATATGAAACTCATGAAGAACTACCTTGTACATTTCTATTAGAAAAAACATCCTTCCATGAAATAATATCCGGTTCCGACCATCCCTTCGGAGCATCACCATGGCCAACACGATCACACATCACCTTTGCCTCTAAGTCCCCCCATTGAGAATCATCCACATGTTGCATTTAATAAGATTTCATCATCATCATCTAAAACAAACAAAATCTACTACCATCCACTCTTGCATCTTAGTGCAAGGCTTCCAACTCCTCCATTTCTCTCCAAGATTCCCCAAACTTTTGAACAATAACCTTCCACAACTTCCTGTTCAAAGAATCGACCAAAAAATTCCCCTTTAATGAGGTGTAGTAGACCTAAAAATCATAATCCTGAAGAAACTCTATCCACCTCCATTGTTTCAAGTTTAGATCATGCTGGGAAAAGATATACCTCAAGATCTTGTGATCTATAAAGACCACAAAGTGCTCCCCAATTAGGTAATGCCATAAAAATTTAGAATAAACACAAATTCCACTAGATATAGATCATTGGTGGAATAGTTAAGCTCATGAGGGAATAGCTTCCTAGACCCATAATATATCACTTCCATCTACTGTGTCAAGACAAACTATAATCCAAGACATGAAGCATTACAAAACAACTCAAACATCACCTCTTCCTTAGGTAACCAGAGCACTGGATCACTAAAAAACTTCTCCTTCTGGTAACCGAATACTACCTAGAAATAATTAATACACACAAAATCTTATCCCTTCCTAGTTAAAGATATCAATTGAGATTATAATTGAGATAAATAAGGTAAAAAACAATGATAATATCCCATAAGATCAAGGAAAATGTGAAACTTTGCCAAGTTTTTGGGTGATGCCTAAGAAACAACCACTTCAACCTTCAACGAGTCAATTTACATACCTTGTTGAGACACCATATTCCCAAGTAAATGGATCTATAGTTTTCAAAACTTATAGTTGGACAAATTTACATAAATCTGGCGGTGTCAAAGATCATAAAAGACAGCTCTAAGATTCTAAACATGATTCTCCTCTGACTTCGAGTAGATCAATATATCACTGATAAACACGATGAAGAACCAGTCTAGGAACTCACAGAATATAGAGTTCATAATACATTTGAACAAGGATGGCGTGTTTGTAACATTAAATGGCATGGCTACAAACTCGAAGTGCCCATACATATATCTGAAGGTAGTCTTCAGGATATCGCCCTCCTTCACCATCAACTTATGATATCCAGACCATAGATCGATCATAGAAAACCAACTTTCCCATCTTCGATGGTTGAAAAGATTTTCTATGCTTGGAAGAGGGTTACGGTTCTTGACTATCACCTGATTCAACCACTAATAGTCTATATACAATCTCAAACTACCATATGATTTCTTGGAGAACAACACTGGAGAACCCCATGATGACACACTAGGCTAGATAAAACCCTTTTCTATCAGATCATCTATCTAAATCCTTAAATCACAGAACTAAGAAGGTGGAATCCCATAAGGATACATCAAAATTAGAGAAGCACCGAGCTGCAAGTCTATCCCAAACTCAACATCACATCAAGGGGGTAGCATTACAACCTCCTCAGGAAAAACATATAGGAACTCCCCAATGACCCTGGGAACCTCTACCATATCATCATCCACTAATCACACCGAAAAAATCATCCAATAAGGAAATAAGGAGATCCAAATTCCAACTGACCACCTGACAACTCCACTCACTGAAGAAAAGAACACACTAACCATACACATCCGAAAACACGACTCTCCTCCAGAATCAGTCAATAAAAGAACCTATGGAATATAACAAGTCGATGCTGAGTATGACACTATATGAAAACATCTTTATCAAGAAAAGATCCCCATGAGACTGATGCAAACCCATCATCAGTATAAAACCCCGACACACATCAAACAAGCTGGTCTGGCCTCCTATTGGTGTAGTCAACACCAATGGTACAAGAAGGCTTTCTACATGTAGTTCTAGAGAATGGGCTAGAGTGGGTGAAACAAATAAGTGAAAATCTCCCGAATAAAACAAGGAACAAAAAAGAGTACTGAACAAAATTATCATACCTATGATGATATATCGCTCCTCTGGAACTACTACCTCCACTAAGTGCAATTGACCACACCCAAATCCTCTACCTATCTGCTGACGACTACCTCCAAGTCCATGCTCAGGTCATAGTACCTGAATATGAGGAACATCATAAGGTCAATCTCTACCTACTCCATCTCTCCTTCTAAAGAGAAAGAATCTCCTACCTCTTCACCACCTTCATGGTCAACAAATGGAACTCTGATCGAAATGTTTTCTAGAAATAGACCCACAAAATGCCTACCTCCTTCATCTCTCCTAGATAAATCACCCACCACTGACATGTAACTCCTAACATCTGAATAGCTTCCAAAGGGACCCAATACTCCGTCGAGTTCTAGATCAAACTGAAAGTGATCTCAAGCTTCTCCAGCCAGATCTCTATCTCTACATATGAAACACTACCCTCATACTTTCCCAAAGCCTTCCTCTAGAAAACATGCAACATCCTCTTCCACTGATCATCCTCCTAAACTGGATCAAACCTATGTCAATCAATCAGATCAGCCTACTAAAGCTCAGCTATGTGACCCACACACATATCAAAAAAATGATCCATAGCTGAAAGGAAATCAAAGAACTTCCTAATCCTAATAGTATGTATTTTCATTATGATATATTTTAATTAACATTAATCTATTTAATTTATTTTTTTACATTTTTACTTTCCCCAAACATCCCAATTCAATCAATCATGATGCATGTAGCTCTCCTAGGTCTCTACCTTATAAGTGGTGTATCCTCAATTGGCTATTAGATAAGCCCAGAGTCCATGAACTAGATCATGGTGCCCCTTAAAATCCTATGTCCTAGCTAGTATCCCTAGCCTATGTCATGTACCAAGGTCAAATAGAATGGTTTCCATACCAACCCATGAAAACCTCATAGTTCCTAACTCCAAACTTCATACTACCTTTAAACCATCCCTTTTATACCACTCTATCACACCCCTCCCTCCAAATATACCGTAATGAGGGGACAAAGATAATGAACCCTGAGTCTCACCTCAAGTAGGCCCTAGTTGGATACTAGCACCAAGGGTGTAAAAATCTCACAAGATGGGAGACATTACCCTTTATAAGAAAACAAGATAGAGATATAGAATGAATCATCCACAATAAATCCAATACATAATATAATAGAGAAACCCAAACCATCCCACATACATGTAGGAAAAGAACTCATACAGATAAAAGTATCCAAAGTAAATACCCAAAAGAAAATCCAAAGTAGTGACACAACAACTACCAAGTATCTGAGCTAGTAAGGCCCAACACAGTCAATGAAATCCTCCTAGAAACCTAAAAAAAGTTTTATATACATAGGGTGAGAATACAAGTATACTCAATAGGAAAACCAAAGTCTCTAATCCATATGTGAAGGAAGAACACTAATGTACCTATTAGAAAACAATAGAACCAAACAACAACTAAAAAAGAATACTAACCATCCCAAACTCACCATGACACGCTAACCAAATAAGCACATCAAGTAATATAATAAAAATTAAATCACATTGATGGTATGGTTCCCCACACCACTTTCCCACTGGTTATCCTCTCTCACACCCCAATAAAAAACGTCCTAACACTCCCAACTCTTCCAAATATACCACATCTCATCCCACATGCACAAACCTAGGCTATGTTCCACATCACATCCCACCTACACACACCTGGGCCCCACAACACATCCCTCCTGCACACACCTGGGCCTCACAACACATCTTTCCTGCACATACCTAATCCACATATCACATCACATCTCATCCTGAGGATACCGAGGAAATCACATCAAAACTCATACCGAAGAAACTTGGGACACCACATCACAACTCATCCTGAATACACCTGGGAAACCATGTCATAAATCACCTAAAGAAGTTTGGGCCATCATCACCTAGAAGAGGGAGGGGGGAAGATTGGGTGGACAACCATCCAGCCTCCTATTGGGATGTTGGGAAAGACACCCCTCACATGAATATGTGGGTGTTTAACCACGTTTTCATGACATTTCAAATTGATTATGTTTTTAAGATTGATTTATAGTCTAAGGAAGACCCTAGGTAATCTATCAAGGATAATTTATAGGTTTTGAGTATGTGTTTTAATAAAAATTACTAAAAATGGGGGTGATTTTGAAAACAATTTTAAGAAAATAACTTGATTTAAAGAGATTAATTGTGGATAGAAAAAGGTGTTGATTTAAGAATTATGAGAGAAAGGGGTCATTGTGATTTCACTACAAAAATTTCAAGTTCATTTTTATTAGATATACATTTAGGTTTGGAGTAATTCTTTGGTTGAAATTAATTCAAATCCCAATTAATTTCTAAGCCTTTATTTCATTTCTTGAAGAACCAAACCTTGACATAAAAATCGTACAGTCAAGGTCCAGAAATTATGCATGGAATAAGAGCTTCCAAATAATATTTGAATCTCAAGTAAGTGGGTAAGAAAAGGATTCTTGTGTTTTCTAATTAGAGAAACACAAGTCACACACTCAAAACCTCACACCTATTAGTTAGAAATTAAGAGCTAATCAATCACATGTATCAGAAAAAGTATTCAAATAAGAAATAATTTAAGATAAATGTAAAGAAATATTTTAACACAAAAATCACTACAAACAATTAGATAATATAGGTGTCGAAAATCCCTTGACATGTGTGTAGTTATCTCACAACGAATGCCCACCGTTTAGCTTGACATCGAGAGGAGAAGGAATCTCGGGTGGAACTCCTTCTTCATGATTTATCCCACTATGATGATAGGGGACTCCAAAAATTATTGGATGAAGAGGAGACTCATCTAGTAATCCAAAATGGCAGGTATTTTCCTCTTGTACGAACTTCCAAATGGGGTTCCCATGGTGCCTTTTTATAGCCAAAATGGGAAGTAGTTTTGGGCACCCAGATTTTGATAAACCACTTGGAGGATGGTTTTAGGCTACTAGATAGTCAAATATCCATTTTGAAAAAACTATGAAGTTGTATCCCAATTTATTGAATATAACCATTGGAATTTTAGAATCATTTGGACAATAACATCTTGAGATATGGACATATTATAGAACACCCCTTTTGACTTTGTGCATATTCGATGGCTTAGACAGATCAGTTCGTATGGCCCCCTTAAAAGACGAATCAGGATTGGGTTCCTTAAGATGAAATGTATCCTATTAAATTTTGGACCAGAAAACAAAATTTTATCCCCTTCGGATTCATGGTCTAGTAGAAGTGTTTGTATTAATCCACTGGTGTTCTTGGATCCTGTGTAGTTTGGCCCATTTTTATTGGACTTCATCACGGGTCCTCCAAATCACCTGCACCTTCAATGAAATTATCAAAACAAGTAACATTGACCTTTTTAACAGTGATAAAAAACAATTGAATCAAACATGAATTTAATTTTATTATTATATTTGGAATTTACAATACACATTATGTTTAATATAATAGTGGAAGGGTGAAAACGACATAGTGAATCGTGGTACGATCACACCCCCACACTTAAATATTTTCACTCATGGGAAAAGTCATATTTTAAAAAATTATGCATGTTGATATTTCAAACTTCATAAAGATTTAACATTCAATGAAAATTTAATTCCTAATAGAAATATGATCAATTCAAAAAAAAAACACACACACCAAGGAGTTATTTTCAATGATCATTGAAAAAGACGTCTCAAAAATTGTATCCAAATGAAATTCCAATAGATGAATGATACCAATAAAATAAAATAATTCAAAAGTTAATAATGTCACCAATTATCCATGTGTGTGTGTGACAAATATTTCATTCTATTATTTCCACTTTCTATTGAGTTAATATGAGTTATTATAATAATTTTCTACTTATAAGATCCTTTCCACCGAAATTTCCCCACATCCTTTGCAATAAAATTTCAAGAACCACTCACTTAAGAATTCCTAGAAGTCAAACCATAATCTCCTGACCTACATATCCCCATATGTTTCACATTTCATCACTCCCCTCATTTATTTTTTTTTCAAAAGTTTCACTTGGAACAGATCTCCCACTCTTCTCCCAACCCATGTTTGATCTCCTCACTACACTAATTGTAATAATTATAACAAGATCAAAGGTCAAGGAAGGGTGGTTTTTGACCTGACCAATATAAACCCCTTTTTTGAGGGAGTAAAATAGTTATATAACAGGTACACAAACAATGGTCAATATGGTACAGTAATGAAATAGATCGGATAAGGAACAATCATATGGAAAAAAGATTTTGGAAAGTAGAGAAAAATCAACCTAACTTATATTTACATTCCATTAAGTAAGAAATTTTCACACATCATGGTTGGGTGCAAAAACTTGTGGAGAGATTAAGTGAAACAATTTCCCCTTAAACTATTCACAAAAAGGGTACCATTATTCTCAAAGGTTTCAAAATGATAAAACCATTTATATCATCAAAAAAGAACTAAATTTCAAAATAAACTCACACCAAAGTATTGAATTCTTGCTGAAATGCACTTTTCATAATTTTTTTTGAATGCTAAAACAACATTAAATACAAACATTCCACATGAATTTTCAATAACTTCCATGATTAAACGGGCATCATTTTATATGATAAAGTGGGCATAAAAAATTAATATTCTACAAAAAAGGTGGTAGGGGGGAAGTAACAATACAATTTAGCAAGCTAAAAAGAGAAAAAGAAGAAAGATGATGAAAATTACTAACTAATACGTAAATATACCCATCCCCCACACCTAAAGTGTGTAGTGTCCTCACTGTAATAAAATAGAATGTGGGAAGGAAGGATAAAACTGGGTGATTTTAATTTATAGATTTATTATTGAACATGGAGTTCCTCCATCGGGGACTCTAGAATAGATTCATGGAAGTGCTTCAGCCGCTGCCCATTGATAGTGAAGGTTTTCTTGGTTTATTCATTTTGAACCTATAAAACACCAAATGGAGAGAAATTAGTAATAGTGTATGGTCCAATATAGTGGGAACAAAGCTTACCAAGATGAAATTTCATCCTTTTATTGTAAAATAGGACCTTTTGCCCAATTTAGAATTGACGATGAAGGATAATATGACCGTGGGAAGCCTTGGTTTGCTCCTTATAAATCCTAGAGTTTTCACATGCATCTCTTCTCATTTACCCTAACTCCAAAATCTACAACTTCCTTTGAGAAATCGCACGAAAAAAGATTATAATTGTATTGTTTAATGGCCTAGTAGGCCTGGTGCTCAATCTCAATAGGGAGGTGACAAATTTTTCCAAAAACAATCCTATAAGGTGACATTCCAGTGGGATTTTTAAAGGTAGTATGTTAAGACCATAATGAATCATTGATTCCAAGATTCCAATTTTTTTTGTTGGGTTATACTGTTTTATCATGAATTTGTTTTACCTCTCTATTTGACATCTTGGCTTGACCATCGGTCTATGGGTGATATGCAGTAGAAACACAATGACCAAACCCATACTGACACAAAAGTTATTGCATTTTTTGGTTGTAGAAACAAGAATATTGGACCCTAATGATGAACCTAGGTAATACAAACCTACAAAAGATATGTGTTATCAAAAATTCCACAACTATTTTGGAATCATCTGTCCTTGTGGATCATACTTCTACCCATTTTGACACATAATCGACTGCCAAAATAATGTACCAGTTTCCAGAGAAATTGGGAAATGGGACCATAAAGTTAATTCCCGAAGCATAAAAAATTCCATGAAAAAGCAATGGTTGTTGTGGAATTTCATTTCTTCTAGAGAAATTCCCAATTATTTTACAATGAGGACAAGATTTGAAAAAATCATGGACATCCCGAAAAAGTGTTGGCCAAAAGTGACCAGAATCAAGGACCTTGAGAGTAGTCCGTTGAGGACCAAAGTGCACCACACAAGCAAGAGTGTGGCAGAATCTAAGGACAGACTGTAAATTGCTATCCGGAACACAACACCTAAGGACCCGATCACTACATATACACCAGAGGTAGGGGTCATCCCAAATGTACCAACAAGGATCATGTTTTAGATAACTATATTGGTTTTTGTTGAAATCAGTAGGAATTCAAGATTCTACCAAATAATTTACAATTTAAGCATACCAAGGAATAACATCTTGTACTTGGTACAATTGCTCATCAGGAAACATATCATTTATAGGAATACAGGGGGATGAGTCAATGTAAGAGGATGGGGGAATCATACTGATGTGGTCTAACACCACATTCTATACTCCTTTTTTATCTCTAATTTCTAGATTGAATTCTTTAAGGAGGAGCATCCAGCGAATGAGATGTGGTTTGGATTCTGGTTTCTTAAGGAGATACCGAAGGGATGCATGGTCTAAGAAAACAATGACTTTGGACCCTAAAAGGAATGAACTGAATTTTTACAAGGAAAAAACAATGGAAATAAATTATTTTTTAGTTGTGGTGTAGTTTTCTTGGGCAGGGTCCAAAGTACGTGAGGCATAGGCAATGACATGTGGAGCTCGATCGACCCTTTGTGACAAGACTTCCCCAAATGCATAGTTAGAGGTATCCCACTTGAGCTCAAATGGTAAATCCCACTGAGGTGGTTGGATTACCAGGGGTGATGTGAGACTCTATTTTAACTTATTAAAAGCTTCCTCACATTCATTATAAAAAACAGATTCCTTTTTTTGGAGTAACTGGGAGAGGGGGAGTGCAATCTTACTAAAGTCACAAATGAAACAATGGTACAATCCATCATGACATAGGAATGATTGCACATATCATACATTTTTAGGGAATGTTAAGGAAGAAATGACATCCACTTTTGATTTATCTACTTGGATACCATCCCCATAAATGACATGTCCCAAAACTATACCTTGTTGCACCATGAAATGGAATTTATCATAATTTAATATGAGATTATTTTAAATACAATAACGTAGGATGGAACCAAGACTACTCAAACATTCATCAAAAGAGGATCCATAAATAGTGAAATCATTCATAAATACTTCCATGAAATTCTCCAGGTAATCCAAAAAAATACTAATCATGCATCACTGGAAAGTACTCAGAGGATTGAACAGACCAAATGGTATCCTCCTATATGAAAATGTGCCAAAGGTTCAAGTAAAGGTTGTCTTTTCCTGATCCTCAGGGAAATATGGATTTGAAAGTATCTAGAATACCCATAAAGAAAATAGTAATGGGACTTCCCTTCTAGCCTTTATGGAATTTGGTCAATAAATGGTAATGGGAAATGGTCCTTCCTAGTGTGTTGGTTTAGTCAGCGATAGTCTATGTAGACATGCCAACTATTCTGCACATGAGTTGGAACAAATTCATTATTTTCATTCTTGATTACTGTAAGTCCATTTTTTAGGAACTAATTGAATTGGACGGACTCATTAGCTTTCAAAGATGGGGTAAATGATTCCAGTAGCCAATAATTTTGTTACCTCCTTTTTCACAACTTCTAGGAGGTTTGGGTTTAGTAGACGTTGTGACTACCTCATTGGTTTAGCCTCATCATTTAATAAAATATAATGTTTAAAAATTGATGGGATAATACTAGGAATGTCAGCAAGTGCCCATCCCAAAGCTTGTCTATACTCCCTCAAAAGTTCAAGCAAACACAATTCATGCTCAGGAGGGAGTAAACTAGAAATAATGATAGGAAACTTGTTTACATTCTCAAGATATGAATACTTTAAATCTTGAGGTAGTTGTTTTAGTTACAATTTATGTGGATTTTGGATTGATGGGATTGTTTGGGAAATTAAGAGGTCACTGATCTCATCTAACTACTCAATGGTATCATCCTCAGATGAGGAATGAGATTTTACAAGCTTAGCAGTATCATCAATGGTCATTGGATCCTCAGTGTTCAAGAAATTATCAATTAATGAACATTCATGATACTTTTCTAGACCACTACAACAATCAATGTAAGATTCATTACAAAGAAATTCAATCAAGAATGAAAACTCATAAATGGGATCGAGGGAATGAAAAGAAGTATTTTCAAAGGAAGGGAGTACAACAATTGAATTAATAGAGAGAGAGAAATCTTCTTCTAAGGGATACTTCATGGAATCAAGGATATTGAAGTGGACAATTTCACCACCAAATTCCATAGATAATGTACCATTGTGGACATTAATTATGGTTTTGGTGGTTTTAAAGAAGGGTCTCCCCAATATAATTGGGGCATGTCCATTCATCCCATCATATTACATTTTAAGCACATAAAAATCAGCAGGAAAAATTAAATTTTTTACCCTCACAAGAACATCCTCTAACACACCAGAAGAGTGTGTTGTACTCCAGTTGGCTAGTTAAAAAACAATTTTAGTGGGCTTCAGCTCCATGACCTGAAATGTAGAGTAAATGGACTGAGGCATCACATTAATAGAAGCACCTAAATCAATCATTGCAATGGAAAATGAATACTCCCCTATGGTGCATGTAATCGAGAATGTACCAGGATCGTTGTACTTGGTGGGAAGTGATGGCTCTATCAATGCTGGTGCATTCCTTCCCAATCTCACCTTTTCATCTCCACGAAGTCTCCTTCATTGTGTACACATCTCCTTTAGAAACCTGGCATATTGTTGAATTTTCTTCACGCCATCAATCAAGGGGATATTTACCTTTACTTTTTTAAAAGTCTCCAAAATTTCCTTATCAAGATCAGTTTCCTTTTGTTTTCTAGGTTGGGTTGACCTTTAGGGAAATAGAAGAGGAATGGGTTGGCTAGGAGATTCATCAACATACACACTCTTTCCTTTGGAAGGGATTCTTTCAAGAAATGGTTTTTCAATATTTGGAACATTTTTAATGGTTGGGATGGAGGTTTCCTTAGGAGGGGATGACTCCAATAGAGGATTCATTTGACTTTATAGTTGTTTTACAAACCTAAGGGTGATGACACTAACATTTCCTTTATCTTGATGGTTGACTAATGGTTGAGATGGTAGTTTACACAAACCATGACTTTGAATTGCACCCACTGAGTTAACTAGTTAAACTAATTGGGTTTTTAGGTCTTGTATGGTTGGTTGAGTGGTTTGTTGGAATTGGATATTGTTTTTTCCATTTTTTTCATCTTTATATACTAGGCTTAGGTTTTTGAGGGGTTTGTTAGAAAATCCTTTGGAGTGGTTGAGGATTTCTGGGTGGTGGTGGTGGATGACTACTCTGACCCTGTTGGTTCCATTATTGTTGGGGTTGGTTTGAATACCCCCTTTCCTATAGGATTTGTTTTCTTTCCACCACCCAGGGTTGGATGGATAGTAAGTTTCTTGCCTAAAGGGTTGGTTATAGGGGCGTCCTGGAAAGATTGCCTCACAACTCTTAGAAGTTTCTCTCAATTGAGGACATTGGTCAGAGTAGTGGGTGTCAGAAGAATATATACCACAATGGATGATAGGAGGAGATAAGAATTTACCTTGGGAAATAGAAAGTTTCCGAATAAGGGTACTTACGTCTTCAAACTTCATGTCCACCTTTTTCTCAAATTCGGTAGATTGCACCTCATGGACACCTCAAATGGGTACACTAGACCGTGTACCAAATTTTTGAGTGTTCTATGACATGTTATCAATCAGTTTTCTTGCATAAATTGGGATTTTATACACTAGTGCACCACCTATAGCATCATCAATCATATTTCAATCAATAGAAATTAATCCTTCATAAAAATATTGAATTAAAAGTTGATCACTTATCTGGTGCTGTGAGAAACTGAAACATAACCTTTTAAATATTCATGTAATGTTTCTAATTGTGATTGTATTATACCACATATTTCTTTCCTTATAGTTATAGTTTGAGAGGCTGAGAAATATTTTCCAAGAAAAAGAAATTTCATGTCTGCCCAGCCTCTAATTGGTGAATTAACATAGTAAAGACAGTCTTTTGCAGTGTCTTCCAATGAAAATGGGAATGATCTGAACTTTACTTTTTCTTCATCCAAATTTGTGGATTTTAATATAGAACACACAATATGAAATTCTTTAAGATGTTTGTGTGGATATTCTTCATGAAGTCCATGAAATCATGGTAATAAATTAATTAAACCATATTTTAGTTCAAAGTTGGGTACCTCGCCTTGAATTTGAATATAGGTGGTCTGAATATCAACATCAGGTGAGGTTAGTTATTTTAATGTTCGGTTGTTTTTAGACATATTATGAAAGTTTATTTCAATTTTGATATTGGTTCCCTAAGAATAAGAGGAAGGATAAAGAAGAGTGTATATGTTTTGTGTGTCATCCTTTGAAGGGTTATCTTGTGTGTCACGGTGTCACTGATGTAGGATCCTCTTCGGTTTGGGTTATAAAGGTGGTAAGTCTCCCAGAGTTGAACACATCATGATAAAAACCTAATAAATAAATAAATCATAATACAAAAATATAGATATAGGTATAAGATAAAAAAAATAAATATTCACAAAATTTACAAAAAACTTATCAAAAACACTCACTAAAAACCAAAGCGCTCCCCGACAACAATGCCAAAATTTGACCACTTTGTCATGAAATGTAAAATTGATTATATTTTAAGGTTGATTTATAGTCTATATAAGACCCTAGGTTGTCTCCCAAGGAGAATTGATAGGTTTAGAGTATACATTTTTAATAAAAATTACTAAAAATGGGGGTGATTTTGAAAACAATTTTAAGAAAATAACTTGATTTAAAGAGATTAATAGTTGATAGATAAAGGTTCTGATTTAAGAATTATGAGAGAAAGGGGTAATTGTGATTTCACTACACACATTTCAAGTTAATTGTTCTTATATATTCATTTAGTTTTGGAGTAATTCTTTTTTTGAAATTAATTGGAATCTCGATTAATTCCTAAGACTTTATTTCATTGCTTGAAGAACCAAACCTTGACATAACAATCATATTGTCAAGGTACAAAACTTATGAATGGAATAAGAGCTTCCAAATCATATTTAAATATCAAGTATGTGGGTAATAAAACGATTCTTGTATTTTCCAATCGGAACAACACAAGTCACACACTCAGAACCTCACACCGATCGGTTATAAATTAAGAGAAAATCAATCACATGTATAAAAACAAGTATTCAAATAATAAATAATTTAAGATACATGGAATGAAATGTTTTAACACCCAAATCAATCCAAACCAGTAGCTAATACATGCGTCAGAAATCCCTTGACATGTGTGTAGTTCCCTCACAACGAACGCCCACCGTTTAACTTGACATCGGGAGGAGGAGGAAGCTCGAGTGGAAATCTTTCTTCATTATTGATTCCCCTCTGATGATAAGGGTCTACCAAAATTCTTGGATGAAGAGGAGACTCCTATAGTAATCAAAAATGGTAGAGCTTTTCCTCCTGTCCGAACTACCAAATGGGGTTCCCAAGGTACCTTTTTATAGCCAAAATGGGAAGTGGTTTTGGGAACTCAGATTTTGATAAACCACTTGGAGAATTGTTTTAGGCTACTAGACAGTCAAAAATCCATTTTTAAAAAACTATAAAGTTGTATCCCCATTTCCTTACTATCACCACCGAAATTTTGGAATCGTTTTGACAATCAAATCTCAAGATATGGACATATTATAGAATGTCACTTTTGACTTTGTTCATATTCAATGGATTGGACAGATTAGTTTGTATGGGTCCCTTAGAAGTCGAATCAGGATTGGGTTCCTTGAGATGAAATGTATCCTATTAAATCTTGGACTAGCCTAAAAAATTGTAGCACATTTGGATTCATGTTCAAGTATAAGTGGGCAGATTAATCCACTAGTGTGATTGGATCCTGTGAAATTTGGCCTATTTTTATTGGACTTCATCATGGGTCCTCCAAATCACCTCCACCTTCAATGAAATTATCAAAACAAGTAACATTGAACTTTTTAACAGTGATAAACACAAAATAATTGAATCAAACATGAAGTGAATTTTGTTATTATATTTGGAATTTACAATACAAATTCAGTTTAATACAATGGTTTAAGGGTGAAAATGACACGGTGAATCCTGGTACGATCAGTGTTTGACACATAGTGCTCAATGTGGGTGGGGTACGTATAGAAATAACAAGGAAAATACAAGTATATATTTAGTATAAAAAACTCAAGCGCAACCTATGGGTCCTCAAAAAAATAACCAACTCACAACATCATCACTTTCTCTGCCACCTCTAAATACATTTATTAGTATATATAATAGTCATTTCAGAATGTAAAGAGACTTGATAATCTTATGTAGCTTCAAATTTCCCCTATATTTAACACCCATTCATTTTATTATTTACAATTAACCACATTTGACCACACAACCCATCATTTAATTTTCCATTTAAAAATTTCCATCCCATTAACCAAACCAACCCATTCCATTCCAAACATTATTGAACAATCATTTTTTCCATCAATACTCAGGCATATAGTAGAAAGAAACCATATATCACAAGAAACTAGTCATCCCCAACAATCTTACCATGCCTCCTCATATGCATGACTGAACAAAAACCACCTCACCACCCCAAAATCCTAGCCCACAAACCATTATCCCACAATCCCCAACCACACATCACTATCCAACAAGCACAACCACACACATCACAACACATTAAGATCATTTTGTATATTTACAAAGGGGATATTATCACATTCCACTTTTTTTCTTTGGGGTGTTATCACACAAGTCAAAATCCTAGGGCATCTATTTTATAATACAAATATAAGTAATGAACCAATTTCTATTTAGGGTGAAATCACAACAATCACAACCAAAGTAAAAATCACAACACATATATCTAGCACAAACAAAGCCCCCAATGACCATAATTCTCAGCAGGGCATCAAGCCTGTGCAATTCACAATATCAAAAATGTAAAAGCTTTGGAATCAAACCCTATTCAACCATTTTCAATTCAATTAGCCAATTATTTATATTTAATTAATCCAATACAACCATATTCTGTAGATAAAAATGTAAACTCCTACCACATGATACACAATAAATTGAAATGATGGAATCCCTACCTCAAATAAGATTTCTAACTTGATGCACACCATAGGGAGAAGAAGAATACCCACAAACCACAACCACACCACAAGAACCATGGATCAACCATAGATCAAATATGGGAGCCCAAGGATAAATTCCCATCTAAGGAAATCTCCAAATTCTGAAGGATAAGGTTATTAAAAGTCTGGAATGATAGGAGAGCCACTACTGTAGGGTTTGAGAAATAACCCCAGTGAACGAAACCTATAAAACTGTATAGCATTATGGAATTACATGATGTGTAATCCCCTTTCACGTCCTGTAATACTGGGATTCTAGGTTCCTCCAAAAAACACATCAACTTTTTATTATTTAACCTCAAAAAACTATACATCATGAAACAAACCTTGAAAAGTTGCAAAAACAACTTTCACATATTATAATACACTTACACGATGTTTATTTCTTGCAGTAGTTCAGTTTCACCTCTAGGTCCCACCAAAAAATCCCAAAATCTCCTATGAACACCTCTAACACTCAAGACTAGAAAAGTAATAGATTGGGAGGGTACAAACTGTTACAAATACTTTCTAAATATTTTTTAAGTGATCGCATTTTTGTAGATATTTGACCACCATATCATTGACATAACATTCAACTATTTATCCCAAGAAGGGTTTAAATATATGATTCATGTCACATTGATAAGTGGAACCAAAATTATTTAATCCAAAGGGAATTACTAGTAGAAAAATGATTTTTACATCGTCAATTTGATTTCGGTTTCTTATAAACTAACATAAAAAATGTTTGCGGAGATTTTTTGGCATCGGTTTTTTAAAAAACTGATGCGAAAAACTAAGAATTTTTTTGGCATCAGTTTTTAAAAAAACCGACATGAAATACTAAAAGAATAACTTTTTTCATTGGTTTTTATGAAAACAAATGCCAAAAAATTTAAAAAAACTATAATGTTTTATAGAATTTCCTAATCTTCGATTTGACTGGTCATAGAGAAAAAACAGAGTTACAGATTAAGAGTTATGGATGTCGGAAGTTGATCTTCTCTAAGATAAGTCATAAAGAAGTATATGTTTCAAATGTCATAACTTTTAATCCATAACTCCGTTTTAGCTCCATGACTAGTAAAATTGAAGATTAAAGAATTATCTAAAGCATTTTAATCTGTTTTTTAATTTTTGGTATCAGTTTTCATAAAACCAAATGCCAAAATAATTTTGTTTTTGTTTTTGGCATTGGTTTAAAAAAAAATTGAAAAGTTTTTTCTTTTTAAAGTTTTATCGTTGGTTTATTAAAAACCGATGCCAAATATATATATATTTTTAATTTTTTGTGTCAGTTTTTTAAAAAACCGACATGAAAAGTATATATATATTTTTAACTTTTTAGTTTTAGTTTATTTAAAAACTGATGCAAAAAAGGATATCGATAAGCATTCTTGGCATCGGTTTTCTAAAAAACCAATGCCAGAAGACCAATGTGAATCCTCTTTTACGTTAGTTTCAAACAAAACCGAATCCAAATATTAACGTGAGATCAGATTTTAAATTTTTTTCACAATGCGCATTTAACTTTTTAAAATCCCACCTACATTTTCATACAACACAATTGAAAATATTTTCGTTTAATATATATATATATATATATATCCATTTTATCATTCGTTCATCATTTTCAACCTCTTTGATTCAATAAAGTTTTCAACGTGGATTCAATAATTAATTTGAACATGGTACCTATTCTATTCAATTATTTTATTTATTATTATTATCCTTCATTTCTAAACAACTCGATTAGATTTCTTATAATGATGATTAATTCTTATTTCTAAATATAATTGATATGATGATAAACAACATATCATTTCGATGGAAGATCCTAAAACAATTGAAATGTGTTTGAAGTATTATGTTTATTTTATTTTATTTGGTGTATATGATTTTAATTCATCTTTATCATGTTTTCATAGATACACGTTATATCAATTGAAACTTTGATAGGTTCAACTTACGATGGCCAAAAATTTTGATTCATAACTATGTTTTAGCTCCATGACCAATCAAATTGAAGATTAGTAAGTGATCTAAAACATAGAAGAAAAAAATTACTTTTTGGAGTCAATTTTTTTAAAATGATGCAAAAAATATATTTTTTCATTTATGGCATCATTTTTTTTTCAAGAACCGACGCTGAAACTAATTTTTTAACTTTTCAGCATCGGTTTTTAAGGAAATTGAAGATAAAAATGAAATGAATGAGTTTTTTGGCATCGGTTTTTTACAAAACTAATGCTAAAAAACAAATACAATTTTTTTGGTGTCAGTTTACAAAAAAATACATAAAAAGTCACATTTTTTATGTCAGCAACTTCAACATTGGTTAAAACCTGATGTCAAAAATAAAAAAAACCAACATTAAAGAAAATTTTTCTACTAGTGTGACCTGATGAAAAAAGATCCACTGGGGTTCCCTAAAGGTAGTGGATTCTTCGTCTTGAAGGGACATATTTTTCTGATTGTACCATGAGTAAACATACATAAAGGAAAGGGAATAGAAGCCAGTAGTTTCATTGATCAAGAGTTCTATGATCGAAAATGGGAATTCATCATTTGGGTAATATCGATTAAGGTCTCTAAAATCAAAGAGGACCCTAATCTATCCATTATTTTTATTGATAGGGATGATGTTGGCGATCCATCTTGGGTATTGAACTTCTCAGAAAAAAATATCTTTGATTAATTTGTCAACTTCTACCTCTACATTAATAGCACGAGAGGGGTGCATCCTCCTAGGTGATTGCTTGAAATCTCGATGGTCACCAGGTAAGCTGAGATAGTGTGTAGCCACTTCTGAGTTCATTCTGTGAATTTATATATAATTCTAAGAGAATATATATCGATGTTTATTTATAAATTCAATATAAATCTCTTGGTATTTGAGTGGAATGTAGAAACTAATCAGTGTAGGCTGTAGGTGTTCTTTTGTTCCTATAGTTACTTGCTTGATCTCATCAATGGTGTTGGAGAAACCTTCATCAAATGCAGGAGGGGAATTCCTGAGGTTATCTTATAGAAAAAAATATCTTTATTTCACATTAACTCATGATTTATTACATGATATTACACATAATACAACTCATAATATTGAGAAGTATAGTTTCTTTGGGAATTAGGTACAATAAATAACAACTTAAAATAGGGAAAACATCATCTTTATTGAAAACTTATTTAACATGATCATAATATTCCATTATACTTAACACTGCATGGGATAACCTGGGGACATACATAAGAAAAGGGTGATATATAAATCCCAGTAAAGGAATGAATATGGGGAAACATGAAGAATGTAATACATGTTAGACAATAGTCATATCAATGGGGCATAAAAGGACTGAGAATCATACACATGAACAATGAGACATTATATAGCATAATAATATAAAGGCAACATGGGAAATGTGGCAAAAACTTAAAACATTGAATCATAAACATAGGTTGAGGATAACTACCAAGACATCATAATGGAGAAAGTCCCATTATTGATTACTTTTACTCCCTAATCCCTTGAATGACGTCTCATGAGAGTAAAACATTACCCAATGCATTGAAGCACTACATAATTTTGGGTACACCAGTCACATTCATTTCATTCTCATGCTTAAGTGTGCCACATAGATCATACAACATGGAATCATTAATAATCATATTTTATTACACAATCAAAGAGTGTGGAATAAATACATGTAGGTTCCAAATCAAGAAATATAAGTGCATAAGGTGAACACCCTTGATAGTATGGGTATTCACTACACAATTGTTTTCATGGAAAATCACAGTGAAATGTCGGCAGTATAATGATGTTACTTAAGGATTCTTAAATGGGTAGATGAGAGAGAAAAGGGTATATCGTAATTTGGTTATAAAATGTAAAGTAATAGGGACATGGAAATACATATACAAACATTAGTAATTAAAAATAGGATGTGATTATAAAAGCTTTGAAAGAGCTTCTTGGGAGATTGGGAGAAACTTAGGTGGACTCTAGATAAGGTAGGGGAGAGTAATGTCATTTTAAAAGTATTTTGAGTGAATAAAAATGAGATATTTGGTGGGTTTATATAGGAAATGAGTGGGGAATTCATTATTATTTCTCAAAATTAGGTTCTGGACTCTATATAATAAAATAACCAAAACCACAAACCTTACCATGGTTTTACCCATGGTTTCTATCAAAGAGGATTTTTTTATGATTATTTTATAAGTCCAAGGGCCTAAATTATTAAAATATTACCTCGGTTATGTGAAATTGAGTCAAAATCTTAAAGAAATGATTTTAAAATATTAAAATATATTATAGGTTTTGGTGGATTTGTAAAGGCTTTATAAAATAAATAAAATAAAATTAATATTACACCATTTTAGAGGAAAATCATATATTTTATCATTTATTCCCATTATAGTATTTATTAATTCATTTTTGGGTTATTATGATGTCATAATACAGATCGCATATTTATACAATATTTAATTTTTACCTAAAAATTCAAAATGTCTCAAAAAATTATAAAAAATTCACCATTGGATAATTTTAATGTAATGATTCCGAAAATAATATTCATTTTATATAAATTATTCTCTAAATTTGTTAATTTTAACTTAAAAAAATAATCAACATGCATTGAGAAATGATGGGTTTTTTACGATAACAGTTTTTGAACCTGTATAAAAATTACATTTGACTTCATAAAAATTATACGAACATTTTTATTTAATAAAAATTATTTAATTACTAATATTTTATTAAAATATTATTTATTTTAAAAATCCATTAATTCATACAAATAAATTCCTTAATTTAATTTTAATATTACCCGAAAATATAATTTTTTTATTGTATAAAAATAAAAATAATCTATAAAATTAAAATATATTCATTATTATATAAAATATACATATTAATATTATTAGGTTCTTCATACATATATATTTAATACACCAGAAAATTCCGTAAGAATAAGTTGCGTGATTGTGAGACTTTTATGGGGTCGTTCTGCATACATGGTTTGGGCCATGATCCCGATGAGATTGAACTTCTCCCTTAAGTTTTAATTGTGCTAAATTTGTTGGATATTTTCTTGAGATTAATCAAGAGAAAATCCCAGTGATGTTATCTCCCTCAAAATATTCATTAAATGGTCTTCATAGGGTATGATCTTGCTGATTGAGGCCATCACTTCCTTTCTCCGTGTCAATTGGATTTTTTAAAACTGTATATTTATACTAATCATATGATCAATGTTCAACAACTATATTATCAATGGTTTTGAATCTTAATGGTATTTTAAAATGGATAGGATATAATGAAACCAATTAAGTTCATGTATTCTCTACAACTATAACACAAAATAAGATATTTAATTCAACTATAAAAGGAATTTTATTTATAATAGTTTGGGTCATTATAATCTTACCCCCTTCAAAAATTTTACCCTAGAAATTTTAATTTCACAAACTAAAACATACGAGGGTAATACTATTTTATCACCTCCTTAGGTTCCCACATCACTTCTTCAAACTTGTGGTTTCTCCACGATACTCTGATCATGTGTATTGTCTTATTTTGTAGAACTTTGTCTCTATGATCTAAGATCTTCACTGAATTCTCCTCGTATGAGAGATAATTATCCAATGGTACCAAATTTGGATTGATTACATGTGAGGGGTTTGGTATATACTTAATTAATAGGTATACATGGAATATATCATGAACTTTAGATAGGTTCAGTGGGATTTATAGTCGATAGGTCACCACTCTGATGCGATGAAAAATCTCAAAGGGGACGATGTATCTTGGACTAATCTTTCCCTTCTTCCCAAATATCATGACTTTATTACATGGATATATACCAAGGAATACCATGTATCCAACCTCAAACTCTAGTTATTGTCCATGATTGTCATTATAGCTATTTTGTTTACTCTAAGAATCCTTGATGTGCTACTGAATGGTCTTGAACTTTTCCACCATTTCATCGAATAGTTCAATAACTAGAAGTTTGTATTCCCCAAATTTATCCTAGAATGCATGTGTTCTTAACCTCTTCCCATAAAGTTATTCATAGGGATCTATTTGGATGCTTGAGTCTAAACTGTTATTTTATGAGGACTTGACCAGAGTAAGATGTTAGTCAAATCCTCCTTTGAAGTTAATTGAGAATGCTCTCAACATGTCCTTGAGTGTCTAGATAGTATACTCAGATTGGCCACCAGTTTGAGGGGGATAAGTTGTTCTGAAGTTCAAAACTATATTTATAGTGCGTTATAGACTCTTCCAAAACCTGGAGGTAAATCTTAGGTCTTGATTAGATACAATTGATAGTGGTGTTCCATGCAGCCTCACCACTTATCTAATGTATAACCTTTCAAGTTGATCGAGTGAGAATTCTTCTCAAATTTTAATGAGATGAGAATTATTTATAAGATGATCCACCACAACCCATATATAATTATTTCCTCTTAATTTCTTTATAATACTTCTGACAAAGTCTAAAATTATGTTTTCCCATTTCTATGTAGGTATGGGTAATTGTTTCATCATCCCCTTGGATCTTTGTCTTTCTACCTTCACTTGCTAACACATAAGACATCTTGATGTATAATCCATGATATCCTTCTTTATATTGTCCCAAAAATAGTTCTCTCATATATCTTGATACATCTTCATGCTTCCAGAATGTATATAAAAGGTTGATCTATGTGCATCATCAAACAACTCCTTTAATTCAAAATTTGATGGTACACATAATCGTGATCCAAATCACACAAAACCTTCTTTATTAAAATTGAACTCTAGGGATTTCCCTTTTATTATAGCTTCCAATTTCCTCTGAATTCCCACATCATCTCTTTAAGCATCATTCATATTTTCCGAAATATATGATTAAGAAATCATTTGTGAAAGTATTGATTATATTCATTCCTTTATGATTCCCATGTCCATCCTCTTTAAGTCTAAGAAGATTAGATCCTTCTCAATTCTCATAAATGATATAATTTTTGGATCATTTCTATTTAGTGTGCATGAAACTTTATTTTCATTCCTAGGATGGTAGTGGTTTGATCATTCATATAATTTGATCACATCTAACCATCTTCATTGGTTCATATTCATCTCTTTCTCTTGGAATATATACTTAAGGTTCTTATGATCCGTATATATTTCACACTTCTCCCAAATAGATAATTCCATTATATTTTTAATGAAAATATCACTACAATAAACTCTAGATAATTTTTTGGATAGTTCTATTTATGAACTTTCAATTTCCTTGAGGCATAAACTATCACTTTTTCATTCTGCATTAACACAAAACTCAATCCCTTTTTCAAAGCATCACTGAATACCATGAAAATTTATCCACTTGTGGGTAGTGTGAGTTCAGGTGTAGTGATAATCCTCTTTTAATACTCCTTGAATCTCACTTAAAATTCATTATTACAAGAAAACTCTACTCTCTTCCGAGTTATCTTGGTTAGAGGGTTTAACAACCACAAGAAATTTCTCAAAAATCAATGATAATACCTAGATAATATAAGGAAACTATGGTTATCTATCAAAGATATCAGGATAAACTATTCTTCAATTGATTTTTTCTTTGAAGGGTCTATATATATCCCATTTATTTTTATAGTATTCTCTAAGAATGATAATTTCTTTAACTAGAACTCATATATTTTGTACTTGGTATAATGCTTCTCCTTTGATAAGTTCTTTAACATAGTGCTTAAATACTCCTCATGCTCCTCCTTTATTTTGGAGTATATTAGAATTTCATCTATAAAGACTACCAAAAATTCATCGAGGTAATCTCTAAAGAATCTATTCATCAAGTCCATGAATATTTATGGAGCACTAGTGAGTTCAGATGACATCACTATGAACTCATAGTGCCCGTACTTTGTACAAAAAGAAGTCTTGGGGACATCCTCTTTATTTACCCCAACTTGGTAATACCCCAACTGAAGATCAACCTTGGAGAATTATCATGATCCATGTAGCTGATTGAATAATTTATCCATCCATGGTATAGGATAATTGTTCATTATCGTGATCTTTTTGAGTTCACGATAATCAATGAAAAGGCACATTGACCCATCATTATTATTAACGAAGAAGATTGCTTCAACCCATGGTGAAGCACTTGGATGTATGAAACATTTATCTAGATTATACTATAATTGTTTCTTCAGCTCCTCAAGTTCCACAAAATCCATTATATATGGAGTCTTGGATAATGATAACGCCCTAGGTATAAGATCTATTGAAAATTCAACCCCTCATCTAGTAGGAATACCAAAAAATACTTCAGGAAGCACTTCAATGTATTCCCTCACAATGAGAATGTATTAAAGGATGATCCTTTCCTTAGAATCAATCATTTGAGATAGATATGATTTATCATAGGGAAATAATATCCATCCTTGAGATATTAGTTCTAAATAAGATTCATCCACCTTCTTTTATTTGTACTAAATTGGAAGATGATTTGTGATATGGAGAGTGATTTCCTTCTTGTGACAATTGATGTTGAATCTATATAGGAAAAGAAAATCCATTCCTAGAATTGCATCAAATTCCACCAAAGAGAGTATAAAAAGGTTCAATGGGAAGTTCAACACACAAATTTTGATAGGGGAGGATTTGTATACTTGGGATTCAATAATTACTCCATTGATAATTTTCACCAACAACTCTACTTCCATGCTTTATGGTGGTGTTTGAATAGTTATACTAATTTTTTTTTGATATGAAGGAATAAATAGAACAAGAATAAAAAATTAAATTCACTATTCTTGAATGAATAACTAGTGCACCTATCTCCACTTCATTTTCGGGATCCACCCCAACAGTTGTATTAACATAAGATCACCCTTGCTGCCTTAGAGGTTTTTGGTTGTCTCCAAAAACCCTTGGCCTAGTGCATTGATTTACATAGTGTCTTGGTTCCTTGTATTTGAAACAATAAACAATGTGCTAAGGGTTAACTAGAGCATTCCTTTCCTACACCGCATAAGTGATATTCTCCTATTAGTAATCACTAGTGAGGTTTCCTTTACCTAAAACATTTACTCATTCACCTTAGGTAATTTCCGGGGTTCTTCTATCCAAAATTTTGTTAGGTGGGATGTTGAAATTTCTCAGAACTATTAGATTTATCTATCAAAACACCGGAATTAAAATCTACTGTCTGCTTATTATCCCCATGATACCCTTGATATTTTCTAATCTCTATTTCGAATTTGAGGGTACATTAGACAATTTCCTCATAGCGATCAAAGTCTCGGATCACCATGGATTTTAGTAGACTAGGTTTTAGCCCACCAAAGAAGCAGTCAACCTTGAATACGGGGGTAATGAAAAAGACAGAGGTGTATCATTCAAGTCTTTTGATGCTTTACTTGCACACCCTAATAGATTTGTCATATTTTTTACTGAGGGAAAGGAAATCCATTTCCATTTTAGTTCAGAGGTGTAAGGGAAATATTTATTGAAAATCATTTTCTATAATTACTTCCACCCCATTGCTTTGATCTCTTCCTTAAGATTCATATCCTTTATCAATGTACACTATTAATCATATTTTCCCTCTGTACTATCAACATCCATTATAACATTCACTTGCTCAAAACATTTAATGATAGAGAAGATATTCTCAATGGAGTTGATCTATTGTTCCATGATTAAGGGATTAGATGATCCCTTAAGAGTCGGAGGCCTTTGTCACATAAAGGTCTCAATTGTAGCTTGTTCTTTCTTAGAGGGACTTGGGATCTTCTCCTGATCTATATTTCTATTCATAACTTGAGTTGGCTGAGAGAGTATCATCACAAAGTTTGAGATCACCACTCCCATCAGGTTGGGCATCTCATTGGGAAAATAATCACATTAACCTTAGGATTAGTTGTTTACCTGATTCCTCATATTTTTGACCATTTGATAGAATAAAGGAAAAATTACGGATGAATATTTTTAAACTATCAAACACATAAAAAATAATCCAATTATATTAAAGGGATAATTTATAAATTACATGCATTTCCTTAACTTGTAAATTTCTAGGCTTCAATATATGTTATCCATGATATATTTCTTAACATAGAATTTTATAATATTTTTTTATACATAATAATGGTTCATAATGAGATTATGAATTTACCAAAGTATATCTCATGGGAGTGTCAAACCAGGTGTGCAATAAGGCCCATTTTTGTGCACTAGTTCTCGATTGAGTATAGATCAACACAGTGTTATTATGTTTTACCCATATGTACATATATAATAGATTCACATCCAATTTTAGTATCTAGACAAAGTTGTATTTTCTTTAAAAACTATCTAATCTATACTTTATAAAAATTTAGGGTTGTTTTCATATACTTAGTTTTATCCCTAAGGATTTCACTAGAGATTTCTAATCCTAATCCAAAAAATAACTAAACTTTTCCTTTGATACCGACTATGACAATCCGTCCCCTTTATTACACATTAATTCATGATTTATTACATAATATTATACATAATACAACCTAGAATATTGAAAAGTTTAGTGTCTTTGGGAATTAAGTACATTAAATAACAACTTAAAATAAGTATTACATCATCTTTATTGAAAAATTATTTAACATGATCATAATATTCCTTCATACTTAACATTTTATGGGATAACTTGGGGGACATACATAAGAAAGGGGTGAGCTATAAATACCTATAAGGGAATAAACATGAAATAACATGAAGAAAGTAATATATTTTAGATAATAGAAATATAAATGGGTAATAAAAGGAGTGATAATCATAAACATGAACAATGATGTGTGAAATAACATGATAACATAAAGGCAACATAGGAAATGTGAAACTACTTAAAAACTGCATCATAAACACAGGTCAAGGATACATTCAAATATATAATGATGGAAAAAGTCCCATGATGGATTAGGTTCACTCCCTAATACCATGCATGATTTCTCATGAGACTAATACATTAGCCAATGTGTTGGAGCACTATATAATTCTAGGTTCACTCGTCACATTAATTTCATTCCCATGATTAAGTGTTCCACATAGATCATACAACATGGATTCAGTGATCATTATATTTTATTACAAGATCAAAGAGTGTAGAATAAATACATGTAAGTTCCCAATAAATAAGTATAATTTCATAAAGTTTGACACCCTTTATATTAAATGAGTATGGGTATTCACTATATAATTGTTTGACATGGAAAATTACGGTGAAATTTCAGCAGCATAATGGTGTTACTTAAAGATTCATAAAATCGGTTAATGAGAGAGAAAGGGGTATAATCATTTGGAAATAAAATTAATAGTAATAGGGGAATGATAATACATATCCCAACATTATTAATTGGAAATAAAAGGCATAATATAATAAAGAAACTTGAATAAAAAGCAGAAGAAAAAGATCCCTTACCTTGAGAATGTGATTCAAGAAGCTTTAGAGGAGGTTATTGAGAGCTTGGGGGAACCTTGGGAGGACTATAGAGAGGGTATAGAAGAGTAAGGACATGATAAAAGAATTTATAGATAATATAAATAGGATCTTGAGTGGGTTTATATAGGAAATGAGTGGGAAATTCTTTATCTTTCCTCAAACATAGGTTTTGGACTCTATATAATTAAATAACCAAAAACAGAAAACTTCTCATGGTTTTCCCCCTAGTTTCTACCAAATAGGAGTGTGTTTCATTATTTTATAAGTCCAAGGACCGAAATTATTAAAATATCAACCCTGGTTACATGGAAGTGAGTCATACTCTTAAAGAAATGATTTTAAAACCTTAAAATATATTATAGGTTTTGGGAGATTCATAAAGGATTTATTAAATTAATCAAATAAACATAATATTACATTATTTTAAAGAGAAATAATATATTTGGTCATGGATAAAAATTATAGTATTTATTATATTATATTTGGGTCATTATGATATCATAATACACACTGTATATTTACACCACATTTAATTTTTACCCAAAACATCAACTGTCTCAGAAAATTATGAAAAATACACCATTAATAATTTTGACATTCTGATTCCAAAAATAATATTCATTTTATCTAAATAATTTTCTAAATATGTTAATTTTCACTTAAGAAAATAATTAACATTTAATGAGAAATGTTGGGTTTTTTGACAATAATAGTTTCGAACCCTTATAAAAATTACATTGGTATTCATAAAAATTATATAACCATTTTTATTTAATAAATATTATTTAATAATAATATTTTATTAAGATATTATTTATTTAAAAAATTCATTAATTCATGAAAATAAATTATTTAATTGAATTTGAATATTACCCGAAAATATAATTTTTTTTCAGTGTATAAAAATAAAAAACATTTATAAAATGAAAATGTATTCCTTATTCTATAAAATATACATATTCACATTATTAGGTTCTTGATACATATATGTTTAATATACAAGAAAACTCCCTAAGATTAAAGCATGCAATGGTGAGACTTTTATAGGGTGGTTCGACGTACATGGTTTGAGTCATGATCTTGATGAGCTTGAAATTCTCCCATAAATGGTTTTTCTTGTGCTTAATCTTTAAGATCTCATCTTAGGAATGATCAATGGAAAAGGCCGGTTATTCTATCTCCCTCATAAGCTCTGATAAATGAGCTTCATAGGGTATGATCCAACTGGTTGAAGACATAACTTTCTTTGTCTATGTTAATTGGATTTGTTAAAACCCTATATTTATACTAATCATATGATCACTGTTAAATAGATATATTATCAATGGTTATGATACCTAATGGTATTTTAAAACTCATAGGATATAATGAAACCAATGAATTTAATGTGTTCTCTATAACCATAACACAAAATAATACATTTAATTCAACCATATATGGAACTTTATTTATAATAGTTCTATCCATTACATATCCTTTACTTTGACCTCTGAGCCCATGGAGGAATTTTTAGATGAGTTTGGAAACTTGAGGGAATCTATGTCACTATTGAGATGACAGAGGCTATGGGATGATACATTTTCATCCCCTGCTATTAGATTAATTGAAGAGAGATTTTGGAGATGATTTTATTTCACACTATCGCTGGTAATATGAGTTTGGACATATGGGATTGAATATATTGCCTCAACTAGATTTATGGGTAGCACGTAATTACAGTTAAGAATACTCAAGGTATTTGAAAGGGCTGTCCCCAAGCCACTGGGGGCTAAAACCTGTATGTTTTCATTTACCATTGGTTGTTTTACTTCCCTTTTATAGAAACCTTTTTCAGTGTTAGTCGATTCACAAGTCTCAAAGGGGGAACTATCAACATTTAGTAAGCCAACCTTTCCATTATAGAGAATTTCAAACATTTATAGAATGTTAAAGGTACCACCACGTATCTATCCAAACAAGGCCTTATGATAAGAACATTGTAAGTGGTGTGTTACTAGATAATCATAAACCCAACATTAGATGTGAGATCCCCAAACCGATCTTTGAGATTGATCTTCTAGAGAGGTCTTTGCTCTCGCTTATCATACCCTTAAATGGTTATATTTGAGGGAGATAAATCCCCTTTTTTATATCCCAAATATCGGAGGGTATTAATTTGGATATGGTTGATCCCAGACCTATTTTCAATCAAATACCTTTATATTCCAACATTATTGAGTCTACATGAAACATATAGTGGTCTGATGTGTCCTTGGATGACCTCTTCTTGATCCTACTCTTTGAACAAGACGGGGACATGAAATTATGATGGCATAGACTCCACTCAATAAACCTTGGATGTAGAGACTTCTATCTTGAACTCATATGGTATATATAGGGCATCAATAAGTGTTTTCCTGAGTTATTTTGAAATATGGAGCACATCCATGATTTAGATCTTGGTTGGGACAATCATCAGCTATTTCAAAATGTCATACTTTTTTGCCAAAGGTTAGTGATTCCCAAGGTGGGGTTACTTCTTATTATGAAGTTATAGAGATAAGGAATTTGAGGTAGACAATCATATTTCTTGTGAAAAGGTCAAGGGAGAATATTTTTCCAGTGTCTCGATTGCACCTTCATTCCCCATTGTCTGGGCTGATTAGATAATTGGACCCCCGCAAGGTGGTAAGGTAATAAGATTTGGTGCGGATGACTACTTGAGGGTTTTGGGACACCTCCATGTATTTTTTGGGATTTATTGAGTTATTTCCCATGAGTATCAGCTAAAAATATTTTCCTTGTGGGGATTTGAATGAAATATTGTGTTTGACCATTCTCGTGCTGCCCATTGTATCCTTGGATTATGTGCCTCTGGCCTCCAGCTCCTCAGTTAGGCACAAGGAACTCATACTCAGAGTAATATCCACATCAGGGGAGGATTCTTCCAATTTTTTTGTGTTAAAATAACCAAATATGATCTATTCATCTTATTGGGGGTTTGTTTAGTGGGTTGGTTCCCATTATTTAGTTTTTGTAGGGATGGAATTTTCAAGAGTCAGAGCTTGCGTAAAATTTGAATACGACTCTTCCTCTTTCTGTATCTTCCTGTGTCTGATGGTCTCATCCACCTCCAGAAGTTATATTTTATGTCACCTCTTGGGGTGATGGAACCTCTGTGGGTTTACATAACTATTATCTCATAGTGGAATGAGCTCTATCAACTATCTTTCAAGTCATCTAGTTGTCAAAAGTTTTCCCATGCCTGGACAAAACTTTTTTCCAATCACATTCTTCTTTTTACCGAGCAACGATTATGCATGTCACCTATGTCGGGTTGTTATCCAATACCACTTATCCATAATTGACCATGCTTTGGAGGATGTATTTAAATATGAAGTAATCCTAGATGTTATGACCTAGACTTCTATGAAAATGTAAGTAGTTGGGATGAACAGTGAGGTTGACCACATTGTGTTTCCTTGGATGTGGTAGCTTGAGTAGGTTATTGTCCATGGATAAATGAAACTAATTGGGGACTTGTTCATTCATGAAGATGTATTATTTATTCATCAGTTCCTCAATTCTCGGGTGATATTTATCTCTCTTTGTTCCTAGATGAGGGTGATTTTGTTGGTACTGACACTTGATTGGAGGCAATGGGTGGTTCAGGACCTACCTGGGTGCTTGAATGGGTGTTGCTACCATCTTGAGGGTAACCATGGTAGTTTCTACCTTTTAAATCCTTTTCCCCCGTTCTGATGTCATGAGTCAAGACTTAGCATGAGTCCATTAAATGATTTCTTCAAAAAATTATTACGTTTATACAAACTCAAGGAGTCCTCCTAGATATTTCATTAGGATCATAGGTGTTTGTAGCTCATCCGGGAGGTTTTTAGTACATAGCTCCAACAATTTCTCCTGCAAGAGAGAGATGATGAGTGAATAGGTTAAACCTCTCCATCTGGCTATGAAGTTAGAAACCCTCTCATTTTTTCATTTATTACAATATGTCAGGTCCAAAATTATCATTTTTCTTAGCATTGAGATGAACTAGTAAAGGAATTGATGATTAAGGTCTTCCCATCCTTCAACTGATCCTACTAAATGACTGTTATACCAAACAAAGGATGGTCTTATCAGATTCTATACAAAACACCCCATCTTGGTTTCATCCTACTAATATTGAGGTCCCATCATTGGATCGTATCGATATATGAAGTGTGTGAGATACTATTCCAGGCCTCCCTTTCCATCAAAGGTAGAGAATATGGGATTTCAGAAATTGGGTGAGGAAACAAATTCATCCTCCCATTTAGGATATTAATTTTTCTTTGGTTTCATAGTAACATGTCACACTTCCATGGATTCCATTTGATTAGCCATAGACTTGATGGTGTTAATAAGTTATTATGGTACCACTGTCTGTGCCATCTCCCATCTACAAGAAGTGGGCTAGGTTTGATGAGGTGGCCCCATTTTCATTTCTTTATGATTCTCAATCTATGATATGACTTAATTATTTCCCTTGAGGGAGAGGTTACTGCTGCAATGGAGGGAAGTCATGATCATCTTAAACTTCCTCATTTGTGTAGATAATCTTCCAAGATCTAGAGTCAGACTGATGTTAAAATTCCACTATTTCTAGTGAATCAGATCTTTCCTGATGTATGGGATAAGGGATATTCAACACTTTTTGAAGACGATAACCATTTGGAATGTTACCCATGAGTAGCTCCTAGTTGTGTTTTCTATGAGTTTATATCTGATTCTCATATTGTAATAACTTCTCCTCCATGGAAGGAATTTTGGATCTTCTGGACGATGAGTGGGGTAGGAGCACTTCTTTCCCTCTATCCTTGGTAGTGTTCCACCGTAGAGGTGAAAACTCGATATTTAGAGGTGCTGAGTTTTGGATCATATTTTGGTTCTGGGTATAGAAATCATTAGTGGGTTTATTCATATAGTCATCTCATGGTATATTTTCCATATTTCATCACTCTGTATCTATGTCTTGATCGACATTATCTATTATGTTGACAGTGAAAACATTCACAAAGGTGTATCGGGAAATTATAGTTTTCCCATTACTTTTAAAACAACATGATGATTATTAAACACTTTCATTAGGTTCATTTATTAAACCCTTGTCAATATTAAACCATTTTTGGATTACAAACCCAATAGGGTTGGATTTCCTTCTCCATACATCCCTCCCATCTCGGCTTTTGAGTAGTGACCCTGAGGGAGTTTTCAATTGTGATTGCAGAATGGGCCCTAGATTACAGAGGTTCATCTTGAGATGGGAGGAATAGATGGGATGTCGATCATAAATGTTTACCTCCCAACCTGGTGATGATTGATTCCCACTATGGTGACGATGATGATGAAAATTCCTACATCCCTATGGGTTGGGGACTATCCAGGCCCACAATTGACATTTTTTGATCCTGCTATTGAGGATTCAATCATTCTAGTCAAGGATTTGATGATTCATAAGAATGATATTAAGATATGAATTCCCCCAATCCAAAGGGATGGGGTTGATCTGTAACCTTCATGGATTTCCACAGGACCCTCTTGGGGATGATGAACCTATTAATGATGATTGAGATAAAAATTCCCCAATCCTAGTGGGCTAGGTTTGAATTATAGATTCTATCGATATGTCTTGAATCCTCTCTGGGATTGGTGATCCAAGGGGTGGAGGTAGTGGTATATATTCCCCTAACCCAAGGGATAGGTTCTCTCCTAGACGGCTTCCATTATAGCTACTACTATGACCTATTTGATATGGTTTAGTTGTGATTGGGTATGATTTGGGTACAATGGTAGCCTATGATGAGAGTTAGTTTCTATGGGAAGTTTTTGGGTTGAATGAAACTTCGGATTTTGTGTCTGAAATGTGTTATAGTTGCTTTGAAGGGCCCATTTTATAATCCTATTGGTTGTCCTCTCATTCTATTCATGATTTCTTGGAATCGTTGAAATAGGGGAATTCAATTGTAGTGACTAATTGACTCACATGTTACTCAGTCCTCTGATTTCTCTAGAGGATATAATGTTATTGGATGCTTTATCTGGGGGATTCTTCTATTTTAGGGACACAGTGAAGTACCATTCTATATATTTCTTCTATCAACAGATACTTACATTTAATGATGCTATATAAATCATTTGGTGAAGATTTATCATGATACAAAGAAAAAAACTATGTAGGAATTTTTCACGTTCCTCTAACCTTGGGTTCTAGGCTACAGAAAATGTGCCCATATCCAGTTGACAATAGACACTACTGATCATCTGAAGGTGATAATCATATCCTATACAGGGAATATATCTAACCTTCAACCATTGATGAGTATCCCACATATATTTTCATAGATAAGGCATTCAATCTTTCTCAATCTTGTATAGGATCTCAAAGTCATAAGTAGAGAGGAAAAAAACATGGTGGGGAGGTTATTTTTGAATAACTCTTTATATTCCAATTTTATATTCCTCTTCATAAAATATGCATTCCTCTATCTGGTCAGACCAAAAAGGTTCTTATCAGGGTCACCTGCTGATCAGAGTGAAGTATTGTTGGAAGTTAGTAGGGAACTATATATGGTTGACCCTTATGTTTTGAGTACCTCTATATTCAAAGGTGTTTGAGTTTTGATCACCTATCTCTACTAAGGTGTTTAGGTAAGGGGAGGATTTCTTTATCCATTAGAGATATCACCATGGTGTGGTTGATCATGATGGATGTTAGGAGTAGAGTCCCTATGATCCATTTCTACTCTACCCCGAGGCAGAATATTGTGGAAATGATAACCTTCTACTTCAATTGAAGATTTTATAGACCCATGGGGTTTTGAGAATGTCTCTCAAACAACCTCAAAGACACTAACATTGAGCAGATTAGGAATATGAACCGCATTCTGTGTCATGGTCATAATATGACGACCTACCTTTTGGAATTGTATAGAGATATGAGATTATTTTATGATGAATGTTGGAATTTTTTGATAACCATATGGTGCTACAAGAGTATGATCCCACTACTGATAATCTTCTGGAATATGCTAACGAGATTTTGTATCATCGGTAGGAATATGATCATATTTGTGGGTGGTTGCTAGAATATTCCAGTCAACCCTAGATGGAGCAGGGATACAAACCCAATTCAAATATGAATTCCCCATCATAATATGATGACAGACCTCCGAAATGAGAGATGTCATATAAGCCTCCTCCTGTATAACCTCAAAGGGATGCTATTACATTCGTTCATTTAAAGAAGTAGGGATATGATCCTAGATTCCGTGATCCATCAGCATATGCCAAGTAGCTTCACTGATAAGAATATAAGCCTATCCCAAGGTGTGTACCACTATCACCAGGTGGGACTCAGTCATAATGGGGATATGATACAAATACTGAGCCTTTAGATTATGCCACTGATTTTTTTAATAGGAATATGAGCCTTTCCCGAGGCATGTGCCACTCTCAGTTGGTGAAACCGCATTAGAATCAGGACATGATATTGACCATGAGCCTTTGGGGTTTTCCACCAGTCTTTTTTTGACATGATCATGAGCCTGTCCCGAGGAATTTTCTACTCTCACTTGGAAAGCCCCAATCAAAATAGGGATATGATCCTGACCCTAATCCATTAAAGTATGTTTTTAGTCTTTTTATATAGGAATGTTCCCCTATCCCGAGGCATGCGATTCTCTCACTTGGTGATCCCCAGTTTGAATGAAAACATGATCCTAGTTCGGTGACTCATGATTTATTAGAATATGTCGGTAATCCTCCTAGATAGGAGAAAAAATGTGCAATTGATCCAGAGTAATCACTTGTTCTTACTGATCAGAGTGTTGTGCTGCCTAGACTATAGGGATAAAAATATGTGTTTATTCTTGTACCCATACTAGTGCAGAATACTCCGATGGAGTTCATCAGCTATTTCTAAGATGTAGTGACACTTTAGAAAAGTGTTCACATGAATGTAAGCTTGCACATTTTATGTCTCCACTATATACTAATAGATATCATCGATTGAAGCAGGGACATGATAACACTTTTTTCCTCCTTGTGCCATCAAAATATGCTGATGATATTCATGCATAGTGGAAAAGATATGACTCTCCCCATGCTTGCTATAAGAATATTCATGAAGTCTTATTTTGAGTGATAAGGGATATGAGCCTACTCACTGGATACTTCCAGAATATACTGGCAGGTTTCATCAGTAGAAGCAGGGATATGAGCCCAGTCCCAGTTATCTAGAATTTTCTACACTTTATGTGTAACATCCCAGGTAAATAAAGAATATGACATTTTCATATTTTTTAATATTTGGGAATAAAATATTAATATTACTTTAAAGGGAATGCGATTTTCAATGGCGTACCCAATACTCAACAATGAGTTTCTTTGAAATCTTACGTTGCACACTAATAATAAAATAATATTATTTTAAATGGTAGTTAACACCTATCCATTGTAATGGAAGGAATGAACAGAAATAACTACCAAATGATTATATATGCTTGTCAAATATTTTTTCATTTATCCAAATAAATGTTAGAGGCTTAAAATGCAAATGAATCCAATTTTAAGAATAAATATTCTAATATTCTTTAAAAGGTCGATTAACTGCATTTTGATGGCGAACCCTTTTTAAATATACTTTTTGTCACTTTTATATGTTATATTTGACAAAATAAAATCCTTATTTAGAATCGGGACATCAAAGTTTACTTTGTGTATTTTTTTGTTATTTTTCCGATAAAGATCATTTTTAGTGAAAATGTTGTATTTTAATTAAAAACCTCCTTTTAATCGAATTTATTTATATGGATAGATTATATTATAATTTGGTTTAAAGTGTAGTTAAAATATATTTTTACCATTTAATTCAATGGTGGTCATTGGAATTAATTTCACTTTGAAATTGGACTTAAACTAGTGTCAATCTTTTAATATATTTTGTTTCTTAAAAACACGCTATTTATTTTGACAACAGGAATTAACTATTAAATGAATTAATGAAACTTATATGATTTGAATTTTTTAAAATAGACATCATATTTGAATTTGGAATATCAAATATAGCTTAGGGTGAATTGTTGGTATTTTTCTGAAAAACTTCAATTTTTGATGAATAGTGAAACCACTAAGTGGTAGTTAAAAAAACTGATTTTTTTCGTTTAAATGAAACTTTACCACTTCTGTGAATTGAATTTCAAAAATCTGACATACATGGTTTTCATTAGGATGTAAAATGTGGTTCAATGGGATTAAAATATTTTTTTGGTGAATAGTAACTTTTAAGTTTTATTAATCGTGATTAAAGGTAATTAGTGTAATTTAAGTTAAATATAATGATATAATAATATGAAATTACCTTTACACTTGTCCTACACTTATTTTATAAGTCATGTCCGACCAAGACAATCCATGAGTCAACTTGGGGACCCCATGGAGCCACTTGGGTAAGAAAATGACATTAATAACTTTTTATTTAATGTAAAAATAAAAGTGTCACAAACATGTGTTGTTTTACTAAAACAATTTTTACATGGGGTTATACAAGTAATATTTTTGACTATAAATACTCATTAGAAATATAAAAATATTTCTTACATCATGATATTTATTTTATAATTTTTATACATTAAATAAATAAATTTATTTATGACACCATGATGATGTAGTGATTACCTCATTAATGAACGATTTAAATAAAATGAGAAGATAAGGTAAAATATAAAACTTAAACCTGTGAAAAACCTATTGGATGGGTGTATTTCGAACCCTTATCACCTTATCCTTGAAATAAATAATTGTGGGACCTTTAATATCATAAAATCAATTTATAATAATGTAACTTTTCAAGACTTTCCAAGAGTGCCCCTCCTCCCTCTTATAAAAGGACCCCACCTCCACCCCCTTACCCACACCTCTCAGGCCTTTGGCTCGACCAAAATCTACTCATTTTATCTCTCAACATACCTCTCTTCATCCTAGAAGCCTTACCTTAGGAAGAAATCTCTTCAAGAAACCCTTTTGGTTCCAACCAAAGGGAGTTACCCGATTTAAAGGTAATGTCCTCTCTTATGTTCTTTTGTTTTATTTTGCTTCTCCAACACCCTAAACTTTTTTTATTCCTTTATTTTGTAACAAAATCAGTATATTAAATATACTAGGATGTTTTTATAAAAAGTATTCTAGCTACACTTACACACACCTCCTTCTAATGTTTAAAGAACATACTGTTTCTATGGATGGTGAATTTTTGCCTCACGAAACGATGATTGTTCAATATTTCTTCTAACACATTTCATGGTGTCCATTAAGATGTCACTATATTTATATATGATATATAATATTTTTATGTTTTCCATATTATTCTGTATTTTTTATTTATGGCATACCTTTATGGTTTCCATTATGGGTAAACGCGATATCTTCATTTTAGGAAGTGCGGACTACCGCCCCCTCAAAGTGATTTGATTCGTTAATGCCATATGTGGGATGTATAAAGGATGGATTTAAAGATATTATATATTATATTATACTAGAATTATAATATACCTTTATATCAGTATGATTTCATTCCATTAAACACGAAATATAAATGAAAGTAGCGTTCATGCGTACGTACGACTTACCGTCTCTATGAACGGTGTATTTCATTTCTTACCTCTGAATGTTATGTAATATTATAAATGCAAGTATATAATGTATATATATGATATATATTATATCTACATCATGAATATAATTCTGGGTATAATGGATATTTTACCACATGAACAACTAGTAATTATAAGAAGTTTATTTTTGACTCAGGTACCAATGATCAAAAAAACGACCGTTATTAACTTAAATAATTACATAATGTTCATAACATGGTAATAAGTGATATAAAAGGAATAATGAACTTGAAAAAGGTTCTTAATCAAGTAGAAATTAACTCCAGTTTATTATTCAGGAATATAAAGAAACGAACAAGACAAGTCAGACTTGAGGTAAGGGATCTGACCTCTCTCTTTCTTTTCAAGTACTATCTTTTATGTCATTTATTTTATGCTCCGTGTTCTTATGTTGGAGGATGTTATTTTATATTCAACATACTGTAATTTTTATTTTCATATGATGAGATAACCCCTCTTACTTTCATTATATCATTTTAATAATTTTTAATTGGCGCCGTTAGGCTGCCAAATTTTTGTAAGGGATCCTACCTCTCTCTTTTTTTTAAGTACTCTCTTTTATGTCATTTCATTTAAGCTCAAATTTCTTATGTTTGGGGATGTTCTTTTATATTCATCATTCTTTAATTTTATGTTCATATTATGAGAGACCCTATTTGATCTTATAAATCCATTTTTGAAATTTGTAAGTGGCACCGTTAGGCTGCCGAGTTTTCGTAAGGGATTTTTCATCTCACTTTTATTCCTGTGAGATTTATGATACATTTTCCACCATTTCTTTTGAGTGGTGTATGTACTGCCCATTATTCTGATCTTTGTATAATATACTTTCTTTTATGAGTATTTACATCAATTTTTTATGGTCCTTCTTTCATGGGGTGTACGTTTTAAAAGTTACCCAAGTCGGTAAGGGAACCTTTCACCCTCCTATTTTTAAAAGACTTATTTTTGTTGTCTTTTAAATTACATCTTTATATGTTGGGATATGTTCTTATATATCCTTATTGCTCTAAATTTTATTTCCAAGTGATGAGATCCCCTTTATCTCTCTCATCAACTCTTTTTCTAAAATTTGATGTGACACTGTTAGGCTATCGAATTTTTGCAAGGGAACTTCTTAACCCAACTCCAATTCTTTGGGTTAAACCTCTACTTCTTGATTATGTCATGCAATGAATATGTGTGGATGAAATCTTATTGTTTTATGCTGATTATACACTTATATTTAGTGTATTTATATTTTTCACACATAATTATGTCATTTCTTTATCCTTTCTCTAATGGCATGATCCTTGATTGGGATTATGTCTCAATTTCTTCCCATTGAGACATTTTTTAATGATATGCACTTTTATTCTTTTATAAAGTGTATATACAACCCCTTTGAATTTCCATATCCATATTATGTCTATACTAAAGTTATTTAAATGTTTTGAAAATGGTCTACTTTCATGTGGCTTATAATTTAAATGGTTAAAATGGAAAATGACTCTTTTATTAAAACATTGTTTTAAATGGTTTTAAAGATTTATTATTTTAAACATTTATCATCCATGTCCATGTTTTAAAAATGGTTTTAAGGATTTATTTATATGGACATGAATGTTTTAAAACCCTTTCAAAAGTTTCGAAGTGGTATGGGACACTTTGATTGTAAAATCTATTTTAAATGTCTTATTTTAATATTTTCAAGGTATAAAGGGATATTTATCTCATAGAGTTTTAATGATTTTATTCGATGTTTTATTTATGATAATATCATGATGTGATCTCTTGTGATTGAAATGTGGAAATTTTATTTTTATTTTATGCATGTTTTAAGTGTTATGATTATGTTATGGTTCTTGGGAAATGTTTATGAAATCAGGTGGTTCTATGATAAACTAAGGGTGGGTGAGCCCGAGATAGCTCTCCAATGCATTTGGTAACACGAAGAAGTTAAACTCTAAGGTTTCTCTGAAGAGATTTAGGGAATATATTGTGATGGGTATTCCAAACATAACCATGAGGGTTACTCCCTATGTAAGAATGTTATGAATTCCTCAAGTTACCTTTATGTCTTATGATTTCTATGAGTTATTCATAAATATTATGATTTATGAGTAAAGTATGATTTCATTGATTCTTATTTATACATGGACTAATGTTTTCATTCCATATTTTTATATCCCTTACTGAGATTTTTATGCTCATACTAAGTTTTTGAAATGTTTTCCACAGGGCTTGAAGTGGAATACGGTCAAGGATAGGATCAAGGAAATTTCATGATGTCTAAAACATGGAACTAGACATGAGTCTTTTGTTCAAGAGATAATATTTTGTGAAAAAAATGGAAACTGATTAGATGTGTCTACTGTGTAATCTTTGAGATGTAATAGTTATGTCCTAATTCTCTAAAACTCTAAAGCTAAAAGGATCCTCAATGTGAATTATTCATTTAATTTATTACTATGTAATTTTTTTAAGGTCGGGTCCTTATAGTTGGTATCAGAGGTCGGTTTAGATAACTTTAGAGGTTTGGGTATTCTTTAAGCATAAGTGACATTACCATAATGGTTAGGATTTTAGAAAGAGTCATTGTTTTTGATTAATTGAATGAGTTTGTGATAAAATGAATAATTATATCATAGTATTATATGATGATTCTATTGATATACTCACACTGACCTTTTTGGTTTTAGTAAATGGTTGGATCTAGCTGGCACCAAAGTGACAGTGGATGTGAAGAAAACTGTGACGGTTTTCTAAAAGAACAACTGAATGATATGGGAGCTGCAATGAGAACTCTTATGGTTTTTCTCAACTAAATATCAGGAGTCATGATTAACCACTTGAACCTTGGTGAGTTCTATAATGCATCATGTACGAGATAAACAACTCGATGTGGAAGTTCAGGTAATAATTATAAAGGTAACCATTAGGGTTTATATGATCCTTACTTTTGAGGTAATTATGAGTTACTATATGTTATGATGGAAAATGAAAGGCATGAAATAAAATTGATGTTAAATTACGTTATGGTTATTTTTTATGATTTTATCTCTTTTTGTTCAATATTTTAAGAATTATATAGTTTTAGAAAAAGGACAACACTCAGACAGTGTGACAACCCGTCACATGGGACAAAGCTATGAGAATCGAACCCAAAACCAAAGTACGACTGGTATTTATCACCTACCACTGAACTACATGAAGTCCCTGGTTAGTATGACAAATTATTTTTAGTTAGACGATCTTATGAATCAGGAATAAGTTGATTTTGGGTTATTAATGCAGATTATTAGCCTATCATGGAGGATATGTGATTAGGTTAGTTACTTTTCAGTATGAGACTTTAAGAGTAACTGATGTTATTTGGGGATAAATGTTAAGATTTATCTTGGAAGACTATGTGATTAAATCCTTCGGAGATTTGGGTTTAATTCTTAGTTTGGACTACTTTGAATAATTTTATGGATATATGTTTATTGAATGGTCTTTGATAAACTTTGGGTTTTGTTGGACAAATTTTTGAGATTAAGATTAGTATTTCTTTTTATAAATGATTATCCTTTTTGGGTATTATCTGATCTTATACTAACAATTTTTTGTTTTGGTTAAGTTTTAAAGACATGGGAAATATATTGTTAATCTTTTATGGGTTAGGTGATTATCTAGAAGTTGATTATAGTGCTCTTAATGTGAACAAGTCATCCTAAATAATCGTCTTTTGGAGAAAAAATGAGTTTGTGTAAGAAATATAGTAAGAGATGAAAGTATACATGACAAGTAAGTATGTCTTATTGTGATTTAGTAAAGCTCATAAATAAATTCCTCAATAAAAAGTAACTTAAAACTAAAATGTTTTCTGTTAACTTTTCATAATGGGGAATCAAATATCGTTTAACCCATCATAAGTTTGTCATTTTCTTATGGTTAACTTTCTCCTAATCATGTTTTATATCACTCTACATCAGAACATGACCCTTTGTTTTCTCCTCCATATCCATTTTTTCATGGAATCCTAGTATTGGTTAACTTGTGTGACCTTTGTACTTCTCTTTCTTTATTTTAAAGTGATAGTTTTACTGACTCTTGTTCCGATGTGGGAATTTCAATGAAGTTTCCGAGCCCAATTTTAAAATTGCGAGGACGAAATTCTCAAAAGGGGGAAGGATGTAACATCCCAGGTAAATAAAGAATATGACATTTTAATATTTTTTAATATTTTCTAATAAAATATTAATATTACTTTAAAGGTATTTCTATGTTCAATGGTGTACCCAAAACGCAACAATGAGTTTCTTTGAAATCTTATGTTTCACAATAATAATATAATAATATCATTTTAAATGGTAGTTAACGCCTATCCATTGTAATGGAAGTAATGAAAAAAACTAACTACCAAATGATTATATATTCTTGTCAAATATTTTTTCATTTATCCAAATAAATGTTAGAGGCTTAAAATGCAAATGAATTCAATTTTAAGAATAAATATTCTAATATTATTTAAAAGGCCGATTAACTGCCTTTTAATGACAAACCCTTTTTAAATATACTTGTTGTAAATTTTATATGTTATATTTGACAAAATAAAATCCTTCTTTAGAATCTGGACATCAAAATTTACTTTGTGTAAATTTTTGTTATTTTTCCGATAAAGATCATTTTTAGTGAAAATGTTGTATTTTAATTCAAAACCTCCTTTTAATATAATTTATTTATATAGATAGATTATATTCTAATTGGGTTTAAAGTGTATTTAAAATATATTATTACCATTTAATCCAATGGTGGTAATTGGAATTAATTTCACTTTGAAATTGGACTTAAACTAGTGTCAATCTTTTGATATATTTTGTTTCATAAAAACACGATATTTGTTTTGACAACGGGAATTAATTATTAAATTAATTAATGCAACTTATATGATTTGAATTTTGTAAAATAGACATCATATTTGAATTTGGAATATCAAATATGGCTTAGGGTGATTTTTTGGTATTTTTCTGAAAAACTTCAATTTTTGATGAATAGTGAAACCACTAAGTAGTAGTTAAAAAAACCGATTTTCATTTAAATGAAACTTTAACACTTATATGAATTTAATTTTAGAAATATGACATACATGGTTGTCATTAGGATGTAAAACGTGGTTCAATGGGATTAAAATAATTTTTTTTGTGAATAGTAACTTTTAAGTTTTATTAATTGCGATTAAAGGTAATTAGTGTAATTTAAGGTAAATATAATGATATAATAATATGAAATTACCTTTAAAATTGTCCTAAAATTATTTTATAGGTCATGGTCGACCACAAAAATCCATGGGTCAACTTGGGGACCCCATGGAGCCACTTGGGTAAGAAAATGACGTTAATAACTTTTTATTTAAAGTAAAAATAAAAGTGTCACAAACATGTGTTGTTTTACTAAAACAATTTTTAAATGTGGTTATACAAGTCATATTTTTGACTATAAATATTAATTATAAATCTAAAAATATTTCCTACATCATGATATTTATTTTATAATTTTTAGAAATTAAATAAATAAATTTATTTATGACACCATGATGATGCAGTGATTACCTCATTAATGAACGATTTAAAAAAATGAGAAGATAAGGTAAAATCTAAAACTTACACTTATAAAAAACCTATTATATGGGTGTATTTCGAACCCTTATCACCTTATCCTAGAAATATATAATTTTGGGACCTTTAATATCCGAAAATCATTTTATAATAATGTAACTTCTCAAGACTTTCCAAGAGTGCCCCTCCTCCCTCTTATAAAAGGCCCCCACCTCCAACCCATTACCCACAACTCTAAAGACTTTTGGTTCGACCAAACTCTGCTCATTTTATCTCTAAACATACCTCTATTCATCCTAGATGCCTTACCTTAGGAAGAACGCTCTTGAAGAAACCCTTTTGGTTCAAACCAAAGGGAGTTACCCGATTTAAAGGTAATGTCCTCTCTTATGTTCTTTTGTTTTATTTTGCTTCTCCAACCACCTAAACTCTTTTTATTACTTTATTTTGTAACAACAACAGTATATTAAATATACTAGGATGTTGTTATGAAATGGATTCTAGATACACTTACACACACCTCCATCTAATGGTTAAAGAACATACTGTTTCTGTGGATGAAGAATTTCTGCCTCACGAAACGATGATTGTTCAATATTCTTCTAACACATTTCATGGTGGACATTAAGATGTCACTATATTTATATATGATATATAATATGTTTATGTTTTCCATATTCTTATTTATTTTTCGTTTATGTCATACCTTTATGGTTTCCATTATGGGTAAACGTGATATCTTCATTTTAGGAAGTGCGGACTACCGCCCCCTCAAAGTGATTTGATTCGTTAATGCCATATGTGGTATGTATAAAGGATGGATTTAAAGATATTATATATGATATTATACTGGAATTATAATATACCTTTATATCATTATGATTTCATTCCATTGAACATGAAATATAAATGAAAGTAGCGTTCATGCGTACGTACGACTTACCGTCTCCATGAACGGTGCATTTCATTTATTACCTCTGAATGTTATGTAATATTATAAATTCAAGTATATACTGGATATATATGATATATATGATATCTACATCATGAATATAATTCTGTATATAATGGATATTTTACCACATGAACAACTTGTAATTATAAGAAGTTTATTTTTGACTCAAGTACCAATGATCGACAAAACGACCGTTATTAACTTAAATAATTACATAATGTTCATAACATGGTAATAAGTGATATAAACAGAATAATGAACTTGAAAAAGGTTCTCAATCAAGTAGAAATTAACTCCAGTTAATTATTCAGGAATATAAAGAAATGAACAAGACAAGTCAGATTTGAGGTAAGGGATCTGACCTCTCTCTTTCTTTTCAAGTACTATCTTTTATGTCATTTATTTTATGCTCCATGTTATTATGTTGGAGGATGTTATTTTATATTCAACATACTTTAATTTTTATTTTCATTTGATGAGATACCCCCTCTTACTCTCATCAATTCATTTTAAGAATTTTTAAGTGGCGTCGTTAGGCTGCCGATTTTTTGTAAGGGATCCTACCTCTCTCTTTCTTTTTAAGTACTATCTTTTATGTCATTTATTTTAAGCCCATATTTCTTATGTTTGGGATGTTATTTTATATTCCTCATTCTGTACTTTTATGTTCATATTATGAGAGACCCTATTTGATCTCATAAATTCATTTTTGAAAGTTTTAAGTGGCGCCGTTAGGCTGCCGAGTTTTCATAAGGGTTTTTTCATCTCACTTTTATTCCTGTGAGATTTATGATACATTTTCCACCATTTCTTTTGAGTGGTGTATGTAATTCCCATTATTCTGCTTTTTGTGCAATATAATTTCTTTTATGAGTATTTACATCAATTTTTTATCGTCTTTCTTTCATGGGGTGTACGTTTTAAAAGTTACCCAAGTCGGTAAGGGAACCTTTCACCCTCCTATTTTTGAAAGACTTCTTTTTGTTGTCTTTTAAATTACATATTTATATGTTGGGATATGTTATTATATATCCTTATTTCTATAAATTTTATTTCCAAGTGATGAGATCCCCTTTATCTCTCTCATCAACTCTTTTTCTAAAATTTGATGTGACACTGTTAGGCTATCGAATTTTTGCAAGGGAACTTCTTAACCCAATTCCAATTCTTTGGGTTAAACCTATACTTCTTGATTATGTCATGCTATGAATATATGTGGATGACATCTGATTTTTTTACAATAAGTATCCACTTATATTTAGTGTATTTATATTTTTTACACATAATTATGTCATTTCTTTATCTTTGCTCTAATGGCATGATCCTTGATTGGGATTACATCTCAATTTCTTCTCATTGAGACATTTCTTAAGGATATGAACTTTTATTCTTTTATAAAGTGTATATACAGCCCCTTTGACTTTACATATCCATATTTTTTCTATACTGAAGTCATTTAAATGTTTTGAAAATGGTATACTTTCAAGTGGATTATAATTTAAATGGTGAAAATGGAAAATTACTCTTTTATTAAAATATTGTTTTAAATGGTTTTAAAGATTTATTCTTTTAAAAATTTATCATCCATGTACACATTTTAAAAATGACTTTAAAGATTTATTTATATAGACATGAATGTTTTAAAACCCTTTCAAAAGTTTCGAAGTGGTATGGGACACTTTGATTCTAAAATCTCTTTAAATGTATTCTTTTAATATTTTCAAGTTATAAAGGGATATTTCTCTCATAGAGTTTTAATGATTTTATTCGATGTTTTATTTATGATAATATCATGATGTGATCTCTTGTGATTGAAATGTGGATATTTTATGTTTCTTTTATGCATGCTTTAAGTGTTATGATTATGTTATGGTTCTTGGGAAATGTTTATGAAATCGGGTGGTTCCATGATAAACTAAGGGCGGGTGAGCCCGAGATATCTATCCAATGCATTGGGTAACGCGAAGGAGTTAAACACTAAGGTTTATCCAAAGAGATTTAGGGAATATACTGTGATGAGTATTCCAAACTTAACCATGAGGGTTACTCCCTATGTAATAATGTTATGAATGACTCAAGTTACCTTTATGTCTTATGATTTCTATGAGTTATTCATAAATCTTATGATTTAATGAGGTATGTTGAAGTGCTTATGTTTTATGAGTAAAGTATGATTTCATTGATTCTTATTTATACATGGACTAATGTTTTCATTCCGCATTTTTATATCCCTTACTGAGCTTTTTATGCTCATCCCAAGTTCTTGAAATTTTTTCCACAGGGCTTAAAGCAGAATACGGTCAAGGATGGGATCAAGGAAATTTCATGATGTCTAAAACATGGAACTAGACATGAATCTTTTGTTCAAGAGTTTATATTTTGTGAAAAGAATGGAAACTGAGTAGATGTGTCTACTGTGTAATCTTTGAGATGTAATAGTTATGTCCTAATTCTCTAAAACTCTAAACCTAAAAAGATCCTCAATGTGAATTATTCATTTAATTCATTATTATGCAATCTTTTAAGGCCGAGTCCTTATATTACGTGTCTTACCTGTTGCCTGTGCTTGGGTGTCAAAGGTGGAAGTGTGTTGGTTGGTATCCTCAATAGGTGACTAAATGATACCCATGGGATGGAGCTGTTGACATTGGTTAACAGGATCCCTCCTCGAATTCTCTTGAACCGAAAGGGATTCATATTTTACTCCTTAATCCAACTTCAACAGATATTGAAGGTAGTGACTCTTATGCTCCGAGGATAAGATTCTGAAGTGATTGGTGGTGGAAAATGAACTATTGGCTCTATATCAAATTTCTTTAGATAATGAGGACTCACCAGTTTTAGTGTTTGGAGACCCTCACAAGAAACCTTAATGTTCGGGATGATACCATGTTGACAATATTCTTAGACCATTGCATTTTCCACCTGATGCTGAAGGTTTTAGGTAGGTGAGGTCATTCTAAGTCTCGTGGGGGTTACACCCACAGTTGATTTTCTAAAAAGGCCATTAGATGAAGACATTATTTCATGTTAGGGTGTTATTTGTGAGAGAAATATCTATAGTTATGAAGAGAACAAGGAATAAGGTCATCAATGAGTCCACCATCATAAGCATGATATGTGCTCAATTAGATATGCATGGGTAACACAATTTTCCTTTCTTATTTCCAGTTTGACCATTCTACTCATGTGGACTTGTCGTAGTAAGGATGGACTTATTTCAAGAGAACCCGGACTATAAGGTATCATTCGATCATTTTCATCATTTGATATATTCATGCTAGTTTCACCATTTTTTTGTGTAAGATATGAAAAAAAATAACTTGATGTATAGTAAACCAATAATTTTTATATATGATAGATTCATGTAGGGTTCACCATCTTTGTTTCCTTACAAATCTGGAGTGATCTTTTACCCGATGATTGTTTGCGAGGGGGGTTGAATGTGCTACACAACATTTATTCCATGTTTACCATATTTTTATTTAATGGAAACTCCCAATGGTTCCCACATCCATAATTGAGTACAATCCTAATTTCCAAATATAGGTGGTCCATTGGGGTTTCCGACCCAACGACACTTAGGAACTCATATTGGTTGAGAGGATGGGTGGTTGGGCTCATCACACCCTTTTGTGGGGAATTATTTCCTACTATAGGACTCTCTTATAGATTTAAAATATATTAAAAAATATCTTTATAATTATGATAGAGAACAAGTTACCCTAACAAAATGATCTTAGGTTAAATCATTTTATATTTAAAGAGGAATATATTAGTGATTCAATATGTATGTATTCAAGGTTCTTCATTTGTTTCCTCTTAATGGGCAGTTTCCCATATATTGAAACCATATAACCTGGCATTCTAGAATTTACTATCATCCAGGGAGGTGATTAATATTCTTAGGATGGTATTGAACCTTTAGGAGGCATCCAACATATCCTGCTTATAGTAGGAATTAGGACCCACATAGTTCTTTAAAACCATGAATTTTAATTTCATGCAAAAAGGACATATATGAGGGAACTTAGGCACTAGGTATTTGAGCACGGACCTGGAGGAGGCATCCTATATATACTATTTGTAGTAGGAATCAAAGTCATCATAATTTGATTAGGCCCTTCGTACTTTCCCTTGGGTGGATTCCCTTGTATGGGGGAAGTTGTATCATGCTAATGATTGGGGCTTACACACAATGAGGTTTCCCTGGCTGGTGGAGATTCATCATTTGAATGATATGACCATTCCAAATTCCTAAGATTTCATGAGTCATAATCAATATGAGAAACAAGGGATAACAAGTAATCATTATCACTGCATACATATGTGGGGATTATGTGCTAAGAAAGTGCATTGGATGCTTAATATAGATATTGGGTGTTGGGAAGGTGTCCTACGTATCCTGGTTATAACAGGTATCAGAGTTCTCATAGTTCAATTGTCTCCTCATTCCACTGGTGGATGTGGAAGAATGATAAGCCCATGGGAAAAATTGGATCTTGATGGTTGAAATGTCAAATAAATGGGGGTAATTACACCTAAGTGTATGCCTATTTGATATTGGACCTTAGGAAAGTGTCCTACTGATCGCACCATGATTCATAGTTTTATTTCACCCTTAAACCACTGTATTAAATTGGGGTTTTTTGTAAATTATAATGATTATAATAAATTTCATTTCATGTTTGATTCATTAATTTAATTTTTATCACTTTTAAAAAGTAAAATTTCATTTTTTAGGTTTTCATTGTAGTTGGAGGTGATTTGGAGTCCCCAGGATGATGTTGAATAAAAATGGGACAAACAGTGTAACATTCCAAGCACCCCAGTAGATTCAAACAGAAACTAAAACTAATATGTGATTCCAATTGGGATGAAATTTTGTTTTCTGATCCAAAATTATATGGGCTACAACTCTTATAAATAAAAACAATCCCAATTCATCAATTAAGTTTCCTAATAAAATTGATCTATCCAACACACTGAATCTACATGAAGTCAAAACATCTATTGTGTATTTTATCCATATCTAGAGATGGAGTACTTGAAATGATTACAAGTATTGTTTGGAGATATTAAAGATATAGGGAAACAATTTTTTAGTTTTATCCATTGATATATAAGGCTTTCTACCCACTTAAAACCATGGTCTAAGTGGTTTCTCAAAATTTGGGTTCCCAAAACCACCATCCACTTTTCTTATAAAAGAGTACCTTGGAAACCCCATTTGTAAGTTCGAACCAGGAGAAAAGATATAAAATTTTAGATACCCAAAGGAGTCCTCTAGTCATCTAATAAATTATAGAGGCCCCTATCTTCATAGGGGGATCGTGGATGAAGGTGAAGTTCCACATATGCCTCCTCCTCCTCTCAATGGTGAGCTAAACATGTGACAATGATTTTGATAGAGCTACAGATACATGGGAGAGAGTTTTGGAACTTTTTCTTATATTAGTTTTGTGTAATTTGTGTGTTAAATATTTCAAATATTTTTTATCTTAACACCCCTCTTCTTTGAATGAATTGTTTTGGTATAACTAAGTGAAAAACTTTTTATTTAAACACTGATTGGGTTGCGATTTCATGTGGGAATATTGGGTTGTTCATATTGGAAAACACAAGAATCATCTTTCTCTTACACATACATAATATTTCAGTATGCTTTTGTAGACATTTTTCTATGCTTGATATCCAAACCATGAAAACATGATTTTTGTGTTAAGGGTTGGTTCTTTGTGCATGTCTTTAAGAGGAAATAGGGGAATCATGATCTTGATAACCCACAACCAAAGGATTCCATTAAAACATATTAAATTTTCAGAATAGTGAACTAAAAAAGATGTGTAGTGAACTTTAAATGACCTCCTTATCTCATAATTCTTAAAACAACACCTTTATTTATCAACTATTAAACCTTTTAATTAATCCATTTTATTTTTAAAACTATTTTCAAAACCACCCCTATCTTTTAGTAATATTTATAAAAAATACACACTTTAAACATCCAACTTCCTTGTTATATGAACAAGGGTTTTATCTATATTATAAATCAACCTTAAAAACTAATAAATTTTACAAGTCACAACAACACAGTCACCTACATATCCTGGTTATGGTAGGAATCATAGTTCTCATAGTTCAGTTGATCAGAGCTTAAACACTGAGGTTTCCTTTATATATTTATCAAACTAGGTTATCATGTACTAGGATTCCTATTCAATACAGCCTGATTATATGCCTGAAATGTCTGATTGTCATCCTAACATTTGTGAGGATGTATGGTCATGTCCTGATCGCTTATTAGACACGCCTGAAGACAATATCATGTTCCAGTTGATTTTTCTGAAGGATTTCACATAACCTGAATGAAATATATATAGGGAATCACATGGTCAAGGAGGACATGTCTGAAGGGTTTCTCATGACCTAATTACTTGTACAGAGGACGTCAAATGATCCAGGATGACATGTATTGAGGGTGCCACATGACCTTGCTGATTTTTTCGGAGGATGTCGCATGATCTGGGATGTAATTTCTAGAGGGTGTCACATGACCTGACTAACTTTTCTGAAGGACATCGCATGATCCCAACTGAAATGTCTTAGTGTCATCACGAGACCCAAATAACTTGTTTTGGTGTCACCTCATAACTTGGGTGACATTTCTAGAGGACATCGCACGATTTGGATGGAAAACCTAGTGGACTTTGTAAGACTTGGATGGCATTCCCAAAGAGTGTAATGTGACTTTCTCTACATGTCCAAGGGACTTTTCATGATCCAAATGACATGTCAAGGGATCTTCACATGATATGACCAATGTATTATAGTGTTTTTTCATGATATGAGTTAGTCAGGTGATGCACATGAGGATTAGTGAATCCATATTTGAAAAAGTATCCTTTATTTTAGTCTTTATACCAGCCTTTATTGTATATGTACTTCAATTTTGTCTAATGTTAGCTTATTTTAGGTTTCACGTGACCCAATCGACATGCATGGCCTCCTTATCATGATCCAACTGCTATGCTATAAGTCCTTTGTGTGATCTCAAGTAATCATGCAAGTTCCTATACATGCCTCGTGATCCCTTAGGGTGTTCCAAAGATTTTACCTAGTGGAAAACCTTTGTGATCACATGATTAGTCACTCTGAGAAGTCTTCTCTTGCACTCCCATTTGTGATCAATCATGGATTCCTTTTTTGTGATAAGAGAGATGTATTTATACGTCTCGCCACCTCGATTATACATTTCCTTACATAGCGAGTATCTCATATATTTGGGTTGGAGTCGTTTGAGGGTTTTGGTGTAACAAACTTCATGAGGTCATGCCATAAGTCATCTAGGGGGTGTCACATGATTCTAAGTGACCACAATAATATCTCATAAACACCCCATTTATTGGTCCTCAACCGATCAAAGGTATTTTTCCGAACCATGTGCACAAGTAAAGGATATTTTACAAGGTTAGTCTGACATATCTAAGAGTCTTCTCAAGATTAGGATGCTTGGGGAAAGGCTTTTGCATGATCCGAGACAACTTTTTTGGGGTTATTCATGAGACTAGAAATACTTATTAGGAGGGATCCTATGGGATCATGTTAACATATCGAGGGGTCTTGTGAGATCATACTAGCTTGTCAAGGGATCCTTCATGAGATCATGTCGTCATATCCAAAGGTCTTTATGAGACCATGTTGTCTTGTTGAGAGGGGGTCTCATGATCAATGGTGATCAACCAGGGAATATGACCTATTTCATGTGAAGGTCTGTGTATCCACACTCTGAAATAACCCTCCATATTTCCCCCTTTTTATTTATTTATTTATTTTACAAGTGTAGGAGATCTCATGAAACCATGTGAGTGTTTCCAAAGTTGATGAATCTCTTTGTCTATGATGTGTTTCATGACCAATAATTGGTCTTGTGATAGAGTACGAGCATTGTCATGGATAACCCTTCTAATTGTATATGGATTCTAATGGAGAGTGAATAATATTATGTACATGTCTGAATCCATTTACATGATGAGGATGAAATGTCAAAATGTTTTTGAGCTACAAGGTGGACATGTTTCAAGGGATCTGTGAGTTCTTGAGAATCGAATGATTACGTCGCAAGAAGATCAATGACCACATAATCTCTCCATCTTCTGTATATTTTTCTCCTTTATTTTATAAGGGTTTTGGATGATTGTGGGGAACCTATCAATTGACAAGTCATGTGGCACGGAGGAACTTGTCTGGAAGCCTCTGTATGATTAGAAAGTGTCCTAGATGCCTTCATAAGGATAAAGAGCCTTGTCAAAGGGGATCTACATGATCTCAAGTAGATCATGCATTGCGGATGACCTTATGAAGGTCATGTGATCACATGTCCATTTAAAGGTTACATGATCTGTGTGATTGGGCCTCCTTCTCTTCCTTTTATTTGTGGAGAAATTAATACTAATTATTTAGATATTTCTTCCCTTTTAGATTTTTTATTCTTATTTGGTGGAAATCAACAATTACCTTCAAATAACTCAGTATCCACCTCAGATCTTCCCAATGTTTCTTTCCAAGTTTTCCATGTAACTTCTCATAACTCCCACTACATGAGAAATGTCAGGTTAAGTACATATAACAACCCATATCTTTATTTCACACTTTAACATGATTTATTACATAAAATTTAACTTGATAAAACTATGAGGATCAATAGGTCTAGTGTATTAGGAAATTCAGGACATTACATGACAACTTAAGACATAAAAATACAACATCTTTATTGAAAACTTCCTTTATATGACCATGAAATTCCATCGTACTTAGCATTGCATGGGATAAAATGAGGACATACTTGTGAAAAGTGTCAGATATAAATCCTATCAAGGGAGTAAACAAGGAATAAAATGAATAATAAAATACATGTTAGTCATTAGTAATATAAATGGATAATAAGAGAAACATGAACATAATGGCATGATATATCATGATTATCATAACATGGAAATGTGACAACAACATTTAACATGATATTAGCACGATCCAAGGATCATTGCACATGTATTATGAGTAAACCCTCATTGAACTTGAATTAGTATGAGTAAACCCTCATTGAACATGAATTATCAGGATACTAATCTTTACCCAATGCATTGGAGTGCAATCTGGGCGCACCCTTCTTAATCATTTCATTTCATGCATAAGTGTGCCACATAGGTCATACAACATGAATTCATTAAAAATTATAATTTATTCCTTGAATAAGAGATGTGGAATACATAAATGTAAGTCTTAAATCAATATGTAAATTTGCATAAAGGGGAATACCCTTGATAGAAAAATGGGTATGGTATTTACTTACATGATGATTTTGGCATGGAAATTTTGGTGCAACTTCGGCAGTGTAACGACATCAAATATAAATCATAAAATGGGTTGATGAGAGAGAAATGTGTATCTCATCATTTGAACAGTAATGGTGTCATGGAACATAATATCCCAACATGTTTAATGTAATTTAGATGCATAATATAAAATAATGGTTTGAATATAAATGAGGAGAGAAAAACCCCTTACAAAATTTCAGCATGGTAAAAGGTGTACATGGGAGGTATTAATGAGAGATAAAGGGGTATCTAATCATTTAAGAATAAGGAGGATAGTATAAGTGAGGTGAGAAATAATACCCCAACATTTTTAATTTAAAATAAAAGGGTATAACAAAATAAATAAACTTGGACAAAAATGAGAAAGGAAGAAATCAATTACTTGGAAGTGTGATCCCAAAATCTTATAAGTGGATTGAGAGAGTATTATTGGGATCTTGGGGAACCATGGGAGAATTATAGAGAGAGTAGGGAAGGGTTTGGCCGATCTCAAAATGGTTTTAGTGAAGTGGAATGGATGATTGAGTGGGTTTATAAAGGAAATGAGAGGGAATTATTTATTATTTAGGTTTTGGACACTACACATTAAACTAATCAAAACCACAAACCATACCATGGTTTTTTCCCATGGTTTTTGACAAAGGGGATTGAAAAAAATTATTTTATAAGGCCAATGTCCGAACCTATTAAAATATTAGGCTTAATTATGTGGATGTGAGTCGCACTCTCAAAGAAATCATTTTAAAATGTTAAAATGTTTTATAAGTCTTGGAGGGTCCACTAAGGCATTTTAAAATAAATCAAAGAAATCAAAAATCACATTATTTTAAAGGTAAAACATACATTTTCTGAATATCCCTTTTATAGTATTTTATTACATCACTATTGGGTCATAATGATGTCATAAAACACATTATATATTTAAATGGTATTTAATTTTACCCAAAAATTTGACTATCTTAGAAAATTATGAAAAATTCACCATTAGATAATTTTTACACCATGAATCCAAAAAATATATTAATTTTATATAAATAATTTTCTAAATAGTTGATTTTTTATTTTCAAAATAAAAACTGACATTGATAAAAAATTAATGGGTTTTGACAAAAATAGTTTCAAAACCTTAATAAAAATTATAGTTGTATTCATAAAAATTATACGATCATTTAAATTTAATAAAAAGTAATTTAGTAATAATATTTTATTAAAATATTATTTAATTCTAAAATCCATTAATTCATCAAAAAATATTTCTTAATTGAATTTAAATATTAACTAAAAATACTATTTGTGATTTTAAAATCATTTATAAAGTAACAATAATAAAATGAATTTATATTCTTTATACAAAAATAAAGAACATAGTCATAGTTATAGGGTCTTATTACATAACCCCTTATAAAACCCGCGTAATACCTAATGGTAAGGTGCACGATGGGGATAAAATCTTCTGGCGGCTCAGATAACATCGCTCGAGTGGTAATCTCTATTAACTTCCACTTCTCCCATAGGCAATTATGTTCAAGATTAACATGTTGAAGCTCAGCTTGGGATTGGTCAAGAGCGAAGACCAATGACACCACCTACTTTATAAGCTCTGAAAAATGGGATTCGTATGGAGAAATTATAAGATATGAGGCCATCACTTCCTTTTTCTGAGTAAATTGGATTAGTTAAAGCCCTATATTTATACTAATAATTTGTTCACTGTTCAACAACTATATTAGCAATGATAATAATTCTTAATGGTATTTTAAAATCCAAAAACATCAAACTAAGGAAGTATATATGTTTTATATATCCATTTTACATAATAAGTCATTTAATTAGATCAATAGGACTTTTCATTAATAAAAGTTTGGGTTATTGCAATCTCCCCCCTTAAGAAATTTCACCATCAAAATTTTCTTTTCCCACACTAAAACAGATGCGGGTAACTCTTATTCATCACTTCATCTGATTCCCATGTTTCCTCTTAAAACTTGTGGTTTCACCATAACACTTTAACAAGGGGCATTGTCTTATTTCATTAAAAATTTTCCCTACGATCTATAATCTTCACCAGATTCTCTTCATAGGAGAGGTAATTCTACAATGGTACCAACTATGGATTGAGTACATGTGTTGGGTCAGGTATGTACTTCCTCAATAGTGATACATTAAATACATCATGTACTTAAGATAGGTTTTGTGGGAGTTCTAGTCAATATTCCCTTACTCCAATGCGATCAAGGATCTCAAAAGGGCCAATGTACCTTGGACTAAGATTTCCCTTGTTCCCAAATCTCATTAATCTCTTCCAAGGTGACATGAAGAGGAATACCCTGTCTCCAACTTCAAACTCTAGGTCTCATTAATGATTATCATCATAGCTCTTTTATCGACTCTAATTAGATTTAATTTGTTACCGAATTGTCTTAACATTCTCCACAATTTCCTCAATTATTTCTAGACGTAGGTATAAGGACCCAGCCTTAAACCTTACTTAATATTGAGTTATTACAAGATTACACATTGAAGATCTTTTCGGGTTTAGAGTTTTAGAGAATTAGATCATAAAACTTTCTTTACATTCCACATATAAACAAAGTTGTTACATAAAGATAGTATTCTTCTTTCCCATCAATGGAAACATATTTAAAATAAAACATGGATTCTTTCTTGACACTTCCTTGACACTATCATCATATCGTGTACCTTTCCTTTGACCTGTGAAAAACATTTCAAAAAACTTGGGATTAGCATAAAAAGATCAGTAAGGGATATAAAAATATGGAAAGGAAACATGGGTACATATATACATAAGAATGAAATCGTAATTTACCCATAAAACATAGGCACTTTAACATACCTCATCAAATCATGAATAAATCATAGAAATCATAAGACATAAAGGTAACTTGAGGCATTCATAACATTCTTACGTAGGGAGTAACCCTCTTGGTTACGTTTGGAATAACCATCACAGTATATTCCCTAAATCTCTTCGGAGAAACCTTAAAGTTTCACTCCTTCATGTTACCCAATGCATTGGAGAGCTATATCGGGCTCACCCGCCCTTAGTTTATCACAGAACCACCCGTCTTCATAATAATTCCCAAGAACCTCAACATAATCGTATCACATAAAACATGCATAAAGGAAACATAACATTTCTAACTTTCAATCACAAGATATCAATACAACACATTGATATAAAAACATTATGAAAACCATTTTCAATACCAAAATAAAAGAAAATTAAAACTTGGTATTTATTTTTCTTTTAAAAAAAGTATGGCTTATAGAGGAAGCCGAAACTCAAATAATGGTCACAGCGACCGAGAAGTCGTTGTCGCCGCATACGTACGACAAAAACATTCCTTTTTTTCATTTAGTAAATTCATCATATAAAGAAGATTCCTTTTGAATAAACTTAAAAGTCAAAGGGGTTTATACACCATATAAAGAAGGTTGTGTATAAAACAAAATATGCCTCAATGAAAGGAGATTGAGACGAAGTCCCATACCTCAGGTCCGACTTGACTCGATCGTTCTTTAATGTCCTGAATAATAAACTTGAGTTAATTTCGACTTGCTTAAGAACCTTTTTCAAGTTCATTATTCCTTTTATATCACTTATTTCCATGTCATGAACACTATGTAATTATTTAAGTTAATAACGGTCGTTTTAACGATCATTGGTACTTGAGCCAAAAATAAACCCTTTATAATTACAAGTTATTCATGTATCCATTATATCCATAATTATAATCATGATGTATATATCATATATATCCAGTATATACATCCATTTATAATATTAGATAATCATTTAGAGGTAAGAAATGAAATTCACCGTTCATGGAGACAGTAAGCCGTACGTATGCATGAACGCTACTTTCATTTCTATTTCGTATTTTATAGAATGGAATCATAATGATATAAAGATATATTATAATTCCAGTATAATATCATATATTATATCATAGTTCCATCCTTTATACATCCCACATATGGTATTTAACGAATCAAATCACTTTGAGGGGGCGGTAGTCCGCACTTCCTTAAATGAAGATATCACGTTTACCCAGAATGGAAACCATAAAGTTATGCCCAAAATGAAAAATAAAGAAGATTAAAGAAAACATAAACATATTATATATCATATATAAATATAGTGACATCTTAATGTCCACCTTTGATGGTGTTAAAATAATGTTGAACAATCATCGTTTCGGGAGGCATAAATTCACCATCCACAGAAACGGTATGTCCTTTAACCATTAGATGTAGGTGTGTGTAAGTGTAGCTAAAATCCTTCTTATAAAAACATCCTAGTATATTGAAGATACTGGAGTTGTTACAAAAGAAATGAATAAAAAGAGGTTAGGGGGTTGGAGAAGCAAAATAAAACAAAAGGACTCAAGTGAAGACATTACCTTAAGATTGGGTAACTCCCTTTGGTTTGAGCTCAAAGGCATCTTTGGGAAGACTTCTGCCCAAAGTGAGGCTTCAAGGAGTAATAGAGGTATGTGGAGAGACAAAATGGGAAGGGGTTGGCCGAGCCAAAGGCTTTGGGAGTGTGGGTAAGGAGGTAGAGGTGGGGGCCTTTTATAAGAGGAGAGGAGGGGCACTCTTGGAAAGTAAAGAAATGTTACTTTATTTGAAAATGATTTTCGGATTCAAAAGGTCCCACATTGATATAATTCGAGGGTAAGATGATAAGGGTTCTAAATCCACCCATCAAATAGGTTTTGGACATGTGTAGGTCATATATTTTACATTATCATTTCATTTTATTTAAATCCTTTATTAATGAGGTAGTCGCTGCATCATCATGATGTCATAAATAATTTAATTTATTTAAAGTCTAAAAATTTTGAAAAAAATACTATGATGTAGGAAATCATTTTAGATTTCCAATGAATATTTATAGTTTAAAATATAATCTATTTAGACAAAATTAAAAATGTTTTAATCAGGTGATACATTCTTGTTATATTTACTTTCTTTAAAAAAAAGGTAACAAGTCACTTTCCACAAAAGTGATTCCATGGGGTCCCCAAGTTTGGCAAAAGACATCCCATGGTCGGCCATTAGACAACCAGTAGAATTAGGACACATGTTGGTGCCATTTTTTTATTATTATGATATTATTTTGTTATCCTTAACTACCCGATTACTCATTAATCAAGATAATTAAAGATAATTACCGTCGTTACTATTCATAATGTCAAAAAACAAAAGAGTCTTGATTACATAATTTGGACCTTCTGATTCAAAATATTTAATCCATTTTACCAAATTACAAACATATAAATTTCAATAATTTATTTAAAAATAATTCCCGTTGTCAAAACAAATAGCGGGTTTTTTGAAACAATATCTATGAAACGTTTGGCATTAGTTTATGCCCAATTCCAAAGTGAAATTAATCCTAATGACCACAATTGGATTAAATGGTAAAAATAGATTCTAATTTAACTTTAAAACCAATTCAAAAGATAATCTAATCATATAAATAAATTAGATTAAAAAACAGTTTTGATGTAAAATGCAGTATTTTTTACTATTCATTAAAAAATGAACATTGTCAGAAAAATACCAAAAATTCACACAAAGTAAATTTTGATGTCCCAATCATAAATAATAAGTTTATTTTTACAAACATATCTTATAAAATTGTCAAAATATAGATTTAAAAATGGTTTTCCATCAAAAGGCAGTAAAACAATATTGTAAAAAATATTAGTGTATTCCATGCTTAAGATTGGATTTATTTTCATTTTAAGCCTCTAAAACACTATCTAATTCATTAATGGACATAGATAAAAATATCTATTATTCATTACTTACTTGGGATGTTACATCCTTCCCCCCTTTAGAAAATTGCGTCCCCGCAATTTATTTACTTATAGAATAAATGGGGGTACTTATCCCTCATCGCATTTTCAGATTCCCATGTTGCCTCTTCCATCATGTGGTTTTTCCAAAAAAACTTTACCTGATTAATCACCTTATTTCGTAACACTTGCTCCCTGTGGTCAATAATCTGGACCGGTTGTTCCTCATAAGATAGGTTCTCTTCCAGCTGAACTAACTCTGGACTCAAAACATGAGATGGATCTGGCATATACTTTCTCAACATCGAAACGTGAAAAACATTGTGTACCTGAGATAAACTCGGAGGTAAAGCCACCCGGTATGCAACTGATCCAACTCTCTCCAGAATTTCATATGGTCCAATGAACCTTGGACCCAGCTTTCCTTTCTTACCAAATCGCATCACACTTTTCCATGGTGAGACTTTGAGAAAAACATGATCACCTACCTCAAAAGTTAGATCCTTCCTCCTATTGTCTGCATAACTCTTCTGCCTACTCTGAGCTGTTCTCATGTGTTTCTGAATCTGCTGAACTTTTTCTGCCATCTCTTCTACCAATTCTGGTCCCATCAACTTCCTTTCACCCACTTCATCCCAGAAAGCTGGAGTTCGACACCGCTTCCCATATAACGCCTCAAATGGTGCCATCTGTATACTGGAATGAAAACTTTTATTATATGAAAATTCAACCAAAGAAAGATGTTGGTCCCAACTTCCCTGATAATCCATCAAACAAGCTCGTAGCATATCCTCCATGGTCTGAATTGTTCGTTCTGACTGCCCATCTGATTGAGGATGAAATGCTGTACTAAAATTTAATTCAGTACCCAACGACTTCTGAAGGCCTTTCCAAAAGTTAGAAGTGAACCTGGGATCATGATCAGATACAATGGAGAGGGGAACTCCATGTAACCTGACTATCTCTTTAAGATACAAACGGGAAAGTTGATCTAGGGAAAAAGTATCTCGTATAGCAAGGAAATGAGCAGATTTAGTCAAGCGATCAACAATAACCCAGATTGCATTATTACCTCGAGATGTCTTCAGTAATCCCACAAAAAAGTCCATGGATATATTCTCCCATTTCCACTCTGGCACTGGTAAAGGCTGAAGCATCCCTTTCGGTAACTGCCGCTCTACTTTAACCTATTGACATGTCAAACACTTCACAATAAAATCAGCAATATCTCTTTTCATTCCATCCCACCAGTAATACTCCTGCAGATCTCTGTACATCTTAGTACTGCCAGGATGAACTGAAAACAGAGAACTATGAGCTTCACATAACAACTCTCTCTTCAACTGTGAATCACAAGGCACACACAATCTCTTCCCAAATCTCAAAACGCAATCATTATCAATGTTGAATTCAGGAAACTTACCTTTCTGAACCAGCACTATCTTTTTCTGCAACTCACTATCTTGCTTCTGTGCTTGCTTGATTCTATCTGATAGAGATGATCTCACTGATACCTGAAAAAAAATAGAAGAAATTCCTGCACCAACAACTTCTATGACAAATTTCATCAAATCCTTAACCAAAGGATCACGTTCCAAACACAACATTTCTAATGAAGCATTAATTTTTCGACTTAAAGCATCAGCCACTTTATTTGCTTTTCCCGGATGGTAATGAATTGTACAATCATATTCCTTTATTAATTCCAGCCATCTCCTCTATCACATGTTTAACTCTTTTTGAGTGAATATATACTTTAAACTTTTTTGATCAGTATATATTTCACACTTTACTCCATAAAAATTATGCCTCCAAATTTTTAAAGCAAAAACAATAGCAGCTAATTCCAAATCATGTGTAGGGTAATTTACCTCATGAGTTTTCAACTTTCGTAAAGCATAAGCTATTACCTGATCATTCTGCATTAGGACGCAACCAAGTCCTTTCAATGAAGCATCACTGTATATAACAAACTCACCATTCCTGGAAGGTAGTGCCAAAACTGGAGCATTCACCAATCTTATTTTCAATTCCTGAAAACAATCATCACATTCTTGTGTCCAGATAAACTTAACACCCTTACGAGTTAGCTTAGTCATTGGACTATATAACCGTGAAAAATTTCTAACAAACCTTCGGTAATAGCCTTCCAAACCAAGGAAGCTACGAATCTCGGTTACATTTGTGGGTCTTGGCCAGTCTTCCACAACTTTTGTTTTTGCAGGATCAACAGTTATCCCATCTTTAGAAACAATGTGACCAAGGAAAGAAATTTGTTGCAACCAAAACTCACAGTTTCTGAATTTTCCATATAGCTTCTTTTCTTTTAAGGTTTGCAAGATAACCCTTAAATGTCTTTCATGCTCCTCTTTAATTTTAGAAAACACAAAAATATCATCAATGAAAGCCACCACAAACTTATCCAAGAACTCATGGAAAATTCTATTCATTAAGTCCATGAATATAGCAGGTGCATTGGTTAGCCCAAAAGGCATTACTAAAAATTCATAATGGCCATATCTTGTACGGAACGCGGTCTTCAGAACATCTGCTTCCATTACCTTCAACTGATGGTACCCCGATCTCAAGTCAATCTTTGAAAAATACTGAGCTCCCTGGAGCTGATCAAACAAATCATCGATATGAGGCAAAGGATATTTGTTCTTAACAGTGATGTTATTCAAGGCTCTATAATCAATGCAAAGTCTCATTGAACCAGCTTTCTTTTTAACAAATAAAATAGCAGCACCCCATGGTGATGTGCTAGGTCGAATGAAACCTTTCTCTAATAAATCATGCAATTGCTCCTTCAACTCTAAAAGTTCAATTTGAGCCATTCGATAAGGGGGTTTTGAAATTGGCTTTGCATCAGGAACTAAGTCAACAGTAAACTCAACTTCCCGATCTGGTATTATTCCAGGCAACTCATCAGCAAAAACATCAGGATACTCATTTACCACTGGCACATCATTAATCTGAATAGTTCCTTTATTTTCAACGATGTGTGCAAGGTAACATTCATTTCCATCTTTTACAAGTTTCTTGGCCTCTTGATAAGTTATCAATAGTAAGGGTTCATTCTTGTACACAAACAGAAAGTCTTTCTGAAAAGAAACTTCTTTAGCTCTACAGTCAATCTTAGCATGGTAAATAGAGAGCCAATACATACCCAGGATGACATCAAACTCTACTAGAGGTAGAACAATAAGGTTTGCAAGTAGGTTCTTTCCACAGATAAGGATAGGAAGATTCTTATAAATTATTTCTTCCTCAACATTTACCCTAGGTGTTTTTACCAAAAGTTCAGGAGTCATTTCTTGAGATAGTATTCCCATTTTACTAGAAAAGTTTTTAGAGATGAAAGAATGTGTAGACCCCGAATCAAACAACACACTGGCATAATCTGAAAAAACAAAAAAAGTACCTGATACAACTTCATTTGATGACCCGAAATCTGCTGAAGTAGTTTCAAAGGATTTCACCACCCCCTTCTGCTTGTAGTCTAACTGCTTCCCATCACTCAAGCTCTTTGTCGGACACTCGTTTGCATAGTGACCCATCTCATTGCACTTAAAACATTTCACTAACTGTAAATCAAATTTGGTCTTACCTTCACCTTGATGTTTTTCAGTGCAATCACGAGCCTTATGTCCCATATTACCACATCAGTAGCACTTTACAGAATTCAGAAGACATTCCCCAACATGCCTTTACCCACATTTATCACAAACTAGAAGCTTAGTTTTCTTACAATCAGACTTTTTTGAAGAATTCTTTCCTTTCTCCTGCCACCTCGGTCTCTTCTTCTGCTGGTTGTTATAGAACACTTGATCATCGGCGAACTCCATTTCCACCTTCTCAGCACATCAAAAAATATTTTCATAACTTTTAAACTCACGAGAAGCTAATGCCCTTTGATATTTTGGCTTTAATCCTGAGTAAAAATGATTGATTTTACTATCAAGGTCTCAGATAAAATTTGGAGCATACCTTTCCAATCGAGTGAACCTTTCTTCATAGGTAGCCACTAAGTCTTACTCTTGCCTCAATTCCAAGAATTTTTTTTCATCCTATGTCGAACAGCCTTAGGAAAATACTTTTCAAGAAACATACCTTTGAATTCATCCCAGTCGAGAGCATGAATCTCATCAGCGTCCCTGATATTTTTAACCATCGACCACCACTGATATGCTTCACCCTCCAAACGGTAAATAGAAAGACTAACCTTTTGATTGTCTGAACACCCCATGACATCGAAAATCTTCTCCAGTGCTTTAATCCACCATTCAGCTAGCATAGGGTCAGATGATCCTCTGAATGATGGGGGATGTTTCCTCATGAAATGTTCCACCACTGACATGTTCCTCTACGGTTGATCTGGCTGATCTCGTGTATGGATACCACCGCCATTTATCGCTTGAGTCAATTGCGCCATTACTACAACAAACTATTCAGTTCCAATTCCGACCATCTCAGGATGCTGATTCAGAAGGTTATTTCCTTCTGCATGCCTTCCTAGCACTTCTTCCCTGTTTCCTCTGCGGAAAACCATTCTGAACAAACATGTCTTAGATAAAGCAACATGGTAATCTTCAAATACTATATCACTTCAATTTGACCATAAAAAAATATTTTTGGATAATCATTTAATATAATTCTAACTCCTAAAGTTATCTAAATCGACCTCTGATACCAACTATAAGGCCCCATCCTTAAACCTTACTTAATCTTGAGTTATTTCAAGATTACACATTGAGGATCTTTTCGGGTTTTGATTTTTAGAGAATTAGATCATAAAACTTGCTTTACATTCCACATATAAACAAAGTGGTTACATAAAGATAGTATTCTTCTTTCCCATCAATGGAAACATATTTAAAATAAAACATGGATTCTTTCTTGACACTTCCTTGACACTATCATCATATCATGTACCTTTCCCTTGACCTGTGAAAAACATTTCAAAAAACTTGGGATGAGCATAAAAAGATCAGTAAGGGATATAAAAATATGGAAAGGAAACATGGGTACATTTATACATAAGAATGAAATCATACTTTACCCATAAAACATAGGAACTTTAACATAACTCATCAAATCATGAATAAATCATAGAAATCATAAGACATAAAGGTAACTTGTGGCATTCATAACATTCTTACATAGGGAGTAACCATCTTGGTTACTTTTGGAATACCCATCACAGTATATTCCCTAAATCCCTTCGAAGAAACCTTAACATTTCACTCCTTCACGTTACCCAATGAATTGGAGATCTATATCGGGCTCACCCGCCCTTAGTTTATCACGGAACCACCCGTCTTCATAATAATGCCCAAGAACCTCAACATAATCGTATCACATAAAACATGCATAAAGGAAACATAACATTTCCACCTTTAAATCACAAGATATCAATACAACACATTGATATAAAAACATTATGAAAACCATTTTCAATACCAAAAGAAAAGAAAAGTAAAACTTGGTATTTATTTTTCTTTAAAAAAAAGGTATGGCTTGTAGAGGAAGCCGAAACTCAAATAATGGTCACGGCGGCGGAGAAGTCGTTGTCGCTGCATACGTACGACAAAAACATTACCTTTTGTTGTTTAGTAAATGCTTCTTATAAAAAATATTCCTTTTGAATAAACTTAAAATTCAAAGGGGTTTATACACCATATAAAAGAAGGTTGTGTATAAAACAAAATATGCCTCAATGAAAGGAGATTGAGATGAAGTCCCATACCTCGGGTCCGACTTGACTCGATCGTTCTTTAATGTCCTGAATAGTAAACATGAGTTAATTTCTAATTGCTTAATAACATTTTTCAAGTTCATTATTCCTTTTATATCACTTATTTCCATGTCATGAACACTACGTAATTATTTTAGTTAATAACGGTCGTTTTAACGATCATTGGTACTTGAGTCAAAAATAAACCCTTTATAATTACAAGTTGTTCATGTATCCATTATATCCAGAATTATAATCATGATGTATATATCATATATATCCAGTATATACATGCATTTATAATATTACATAATCATTTAGAGGTAATAAATGAAATGCACCGTTCATGGAGACGGTAAGCCGTACGTACGCATGAACGCTACTTTCATTTCTATTTCATATTTTATAGAATGGAATCATAATGATATAAAGGTATATTATAATTCCAGTATAATATCATATATAATATCATAGTTCCATCCTTTATACGTCCCACATATGGTATTTAACGAATCAAATCACTTTGAGGGGGCAGTAGTCCGCACTTCCTTAAATGAAGATATCGCGTTTACCCATAATGGAAACCATAAAGTTATGCCCAAAATGAAAAATAAAGAAGCTTAAGGAAAACATAAACATATTATATATTATATATAAATATAGTGACATCTTAATGGCCACCTTTGAAGGTGTTAAAATAATGTTGAACAATCATCGTTTCGGGAGGCATAAATTCACCATCCACGGAAACAGTATGTCCTTTAACCATTAGATGTAGGTGTGTGTAAGTGTAACTAGAATCCTTATTATAAAAACATCCTAGTATATTGAAGATACTGGATTTGTTACAAAAGAAATGAATAAAAAGAGTTTAGGGGGTTGGAGAAGAAAAATAAAACAAAAGGACTCAAGTGAAGACATTACCTTAAAATCGGGTAACTCCCTTTCGTTTGAGCTCAAAGGCTTCATTTCGGAAGACTTCTGCCCAAAGTGAGGCTTCAAGGAGTAATAGAGAGATGTGTAGAGACAAAATGGGCAGGGGTTGGCCGAGCCAAAGGCTTTGGGAGTGTGGGTAAGGAGGTAGAGGTGGGGGCCTTTTATAAGAGGAGAGGAGGGGCACTCTTGGAAAGTAAAGAAATGTTACTTTATTTGAAAATGATTTTCAGATTAAAAAGCTCCCACATTGATATAATTCGAGGTTAAGGTGATAAGGGTTCGAAATGAACCCATCCAATAGGTTTTGGACATGTTTAGGTCATAGATTTTACATTATCATTTCATTTTATTTAAATCCTTTATTAATGAGGTAATCGCTGCATCATCATGATGTCATAAATAATTTAATTTATTTAAAGTCTAAAAATTATGAAAAAAATACTATGATATAGGAAATCTTTTTATATTTCCAATGAATATTTATATTCTAAAATATAATCTATGTAGAGAAAATTAATTTTTTTTTAATCAGGTGATACATTCTTGTTATATTTACTTTCTTTAAAAAAAATAAAAAGATAACAAGTCACTTTCCACAAAAGTGATTACATGGGGTCCCCAAGTTTGGCACAAGACATCCCATGGTCGGAAATGAGACAACCAGTAGAATTAGGACACATGTTTGTGTCATTTGTTTATTATTATGACATTATTTTATTATCCTTAACTACCTGATTGCTCCTTAATCAAGATAATTAAAGATAATTACCGTCGTTACTATTCATAATGTCCAAAAACAAAAGAGTCTTGATTAAATAATTTGGACCTTCTGATTCCAAATATGTAATCCATTTTAACAAATTCAAAACATAGAAATTGCAATAATTTATTTAAAAATAATTCCCGTTGTCAAAACAAATAGCAGGTTTTTTTGAAACAATATATATGAAAATTTTGGCATTAGTTTATGCACAATTCCAAAGTGAAATTAATAATAATGACCAAAATTGAATTAAATGGTAAAAATATATTCTAATTTAACTTTAAAACCTATTCAAAAGTTAATATAATCATATAAATAAATTAGATTAAAAAGAAGTTTTGATGTAAAATGCAGTATTTTTCACTATTCATTAAAAAAATGAACATTGTCAGAAAAATACCAAAAATTCACACAAAGTAAATTTTGATGTCCCAATCATAAAGAATAAGTTTATTTTGACAAACATAGCTTATAAAATTTTCAAAATATAGATTTAAAAATGGTTTACCATCGAAAGGTAGTAAAACAATCTTGTAAAAAATATTAGTGTATTCCATGCTTAAGATTGGATTTATTTTCATTTTAAGCCTCTAAAACACTATCTAATTCATTTATAGACATAGATAAAAATATATATTATTCATTACTTACGTGGGATGTTATATCCTTCCCCCCTTTAGAAAATTTTGTCCCCGCAATTTATTTACTTATCGAATAAATGGGGGTACTTATCCCTCATCGCATTTTCAGATTCCCATGTTGCCTCTTCCATCATGTGGTTTTTCCACAAAACCTTTACCTGATTAATCACCTTATTTCTTAACACTTGCTCCCTGTGGTCAAGAATCTGGACCGGTTGTTCCTCATAAGATAGGTTCTCTTCCAGCTGAACTATCTCTGGACTCAAAACATGATATGGATCTGGCATATACTTTCTCAACATCGAAACGTGAAAAACATTGTGTACCTGAGATAAACTCAGAGGTAAAGCCACCCGGTATGCAACTGATCCAACTCTGTCTAGAATTTCATATGTTCCAATGAACCTTGGACCTAGCTTTCCTTTCTTACCAAATCGCATCACACTTTTCCATGGTGAGACTTTGAGAAAAACATGATCACCTACCTCAAAAGTTAGATCCTTCCTCCTATTGTCTGCATAACTCTTCTGCCTACTCTGAGCTGTTCTCATGTGTTTCTGAATCATCTGAACTTTTTATGCCATCTCTTCTACCAATTCTGGTCCCATCAACTTCCTTTCACCCACTTCATCCCAGAAATCTCGAGTTCGACATTGCTTCCCATATAACGCCTCAAATGGTGCCATTTATATACTGGAATGAAAACTGTTATTATATGAAAATTCAACCAAAGAAATATGTTGATCCCAACTTCCCTGATAATCCATCGAACAAGCTCGTAGCATATCCTCCAAGGTCTGAATTGCTCGTTCTAACTTTCCATCTGATTGAGGATGAAATGCTGTACTAAAATTTAATTCAGTACCCAACGACTTCTGAAGGCCTTTCCAAAAGTTAGAAGTGAACCTGGGATCACGATCAGATACAATGGAGAAGGGAACTCCATGTAACCTTACTATCTCTTTAAGATACAAATGGGAAAGTTGATCTAGGGAAAAAGTATCTCGTATAGCAAGGAAATGAGAAGATTTAGTTAAGCGATCAAAAATAACCCAGATTGCATTATTACCTTGATATGTCCTCGGTAATCTCACAACAAAGTCCATGGATATATTCTCCCATTTCCACTCTGGCACTGGTAAAGGCTGAAGCATCCCTTTCAGTAACTGCCGCTCTGCTTTAACCTGTTGACATGTCAGACATTTCACATTAAAATCAGCAATATCCCTTTTCATTCCATCCCACCAGTAATACTACCGCAGATCTCTGTACATCTTAGTACTGCCAGGATGAACTGAAAACAGAGAACTATGAGCTTCACATAACAACTCTCTCTTCAACTGTGAATCACAAGGCACACACAATCTCTTCCCAAATCTCAAAACAAAATCATTATCAATGTTGAATTCAGGAAACTTACCTTTCTGAACCAGCTCTACCTTTTTCTGCAACTCACAGTCTTGCTTCTATGCTTGATTGATTCTATCTGATAGAGATTATCTCACTGTTACCTGAAACAAAACAGAAGAACTTCCTGCACCAACAAATTCTATGCCAAATTTCATTAAATCCTTAACCAAAGGATCACGTTCCAAATGCAACATTGCTAATGAAGCATTACTTTTTCGACTTAAAGCATCAACCACTTTATTTGCTTTTCCCGGATGGTAATGAATTGTACAATCATAATCCTTGATTAATTCCAGCCATCTCCTCTGTCTCATGTTTAAGTCCTTTTGAGTAAATATATACTTTAAACTTTTATGATCAGTATATATTTCACACTTTACTCCATACAAATGATGCCTCCAAATTTTTAAAGTGAAAACAATAACAACTAATTCCAAATCACGTGTAGGGTAATTTACCTCTTGAGTTTTCAACTGTCGTGAAGCATAAGAAATTACCTGATCATTCTGCATTAGGATGCAACCAAGTCCTTTCAAGGAAGCATCACTGTATATAACAAACTCACCATTCCTGGAAAGTAGTGCCAAAACTGGAGCATTCACCAATCTTCTTTTCAATTCCTGAAAACAATCATCACATTATTTTGTCCAGATAAACTTAACACCCTTCCGAGTTAGCTTAGTCATTGGACTATATAACCGTGAAAAATTTCTAACAAACCTTCGGTAATAGCCTTTCAAACCAAGGAAGATACGAATCTCAGTTACATTTTTGGGTCTTGGCCAGTCTTCCACAACTTTTGTTTTTGCAGGATCAACAGTTATCCCATATTTAGAAATAATGTGACCAAGGAATGAAATTTGTTGCAACCAAAACTCACACTTTCTGAATTTTCCATATAGTTTCTTTTCTTTTAAGGTTTGCAAGATTACCCTTAAATGTCTTTCATGCTCCTCTTTACTTTTAGAAAACACCAAAATATCATCAATGAAAACCACCAAAAACTTATCCAAGAACTCATGGAAAATTCTATTCATTAAGTCCATGAATACAGCAGGTGCATTGGTTAGTCCAAAAGGCATTACTACAAATTCATAATGGCCATATCTTGTACGGAACGCGGTCTTCGGAACATCTACTTCCTTTACCTTCAGCTGATGATACCCCGATCTCAAGTCAATCTTTGAAAAATACTGAGCTCCCTGGAGCTGATCAAACAAATCATCGATATGAGGCAAAGGATATTTGTTCTTAACCGTGATGTTATTCAAGGCTCTATAATCAATTCAAAGTCTCATTGAACCATCTTTCTTTTTAACAAATAAAACAAGAGCACCCCATGGTGATGTGCTAGGCTGAATGAAACCTTTCCTTAATAAATCTTGCAATTTCTTCTTAAACTCTAAAAGTTCAATTTGAGCCATTCGATAAGTGGGTTTTGAAATTGGCTTAGCATCAGGAACTAAGTCAACAGTAAACTCAACTTCCCGATCTGGTATTATTCAAGGAAACTCATCAGGAAAAACATCAGGATACTCATTTACCACTGGCACATCATTAATCTGAATAGTTTCTTTATTTTCAACGATGTGTGCAAGGTAACATTCATTTCCATATTTTACAAGTTTCTTGGCCTCTTGATAAGTTATCAACAGTAAGGGTTCATTCTTGTACACAAACGGAATGTCTTTCTGAAAAGAAACTTCTTTATCTCTACATTCAATCTTAGCATGGTAAATAGAGAGCCAATCAATACCCAGGATAACATCAAACTCTACTAGAGGTAGAACAATAAGGTTTGCAAGTAGGTTCTTTCCACAGATAAGGATAAGAAGATTCTTATAAATTCTTTTTGCCTCAACATTTCCCCCAGGTGTTTTTACAAAAAGTTCAGGAGTCATTTCTTGAGATGGTATTCCCATTTTACTAGAAACGTTTTCAGAGATGAAAGAATGTGTAGACCCCGAATCAAACAACACACTGACATAATCTGAAAAAACAAACAAAGTACTTGATACAACTTCATTTGATGGCCGGACATCTACTGAAGTAGTTGCGAAGGATTTCACCAACCCTTTCTGCTTGTAGTCTAACTGCTTCCCATCACTCAAGCTCATTGTCGGACACTCGTTTGCATAGTGACCCATCTCATTGCACTTAAAACATTTCACTAACTGTAAATCAAATTTGGTCTTACCTTCACCTTGATCTTTTTCAGTGCAATCACGAGCCTTATGTCTCATCTTACCACATCGGTAGCACTTTACAGAATTCAGAAGACATTCCCCAGCATGCCTTTTCCCACATTTATCACAAACTGGAAACTTAGTTTTCTTACCATCAGACTTTTTTGAAGAATTCTTCCCTTTCTCCTGCCACCTCGGTCTCTTCTTCTGCTGGTTGTTATAGAACACTTGATCATCGGAAAACTCCATTTCCACCTTCTCAGCACATCTAAAAAGATTTTCATAACTTTTAAACTCACAAGAAGCTAATGCCCTTCGATAGTTTGGCTTTAATCCTGAGTAAAAACGATTGATTTTACTATCAAGGTCTTAGATAAAATTTGGAGCATACCTTGCCAATCGAGTGAACCTTTCGTCATAGGTAGCCACTGAGTCTTCCTCTTGCCTCAATTCTAAGAATTTTTTTTCCATCCTAAGTCAAACAGCCTTAGGAAAACACTTTTCAAGAAACATACCTTTGAATTCATCCCAGTCGAGAGAATCAATCTCATCAGCATCCCTGATATTTTTAACCATCGACCACCACTGATATGCTTCACCCTCTAAACGGTAAATAACAAGACTAAAATTTTGATTGTCTGAACACCCCATGACATTGAAAATCTTCTCCAGTGCTTTAATCCACCCTTCATCTAGCACAGGGTCAGATGATCCTCTGAATGATGGGGGATGTTGCCTCATGAAATGTTCCACCACTGACATGTTCCTATGCGGTTGATCTGGATGATCTCGTGTATGGATACCACCACCATTTATCGCTTGATTCAACTGCGCCATTACTGCAACAAACTGTTCAGTTCCAATTCCGAACATCTCAGGATGCTGATTTGGAAGGTTATTTCCTTCTGCATGCCTTCCTAGCACTACTTCCCTGTTTCCTCTATGGAAAACCATTCTGAACAAACATGTCTTAGATGAAGCAACATGGTAATCTTCAAATACTATATCACTTCAATTTGACCATAAAAAAAATATTTTTGGATAATCATTTAATAGAATTTTAACTCCTAAAGTTATCTAAACCGACCTCTGATACCAACTATAAGGCCCCAGCCTTAAACCTTACTTAATCTTGAGTTATTACAAGATTACACATTAAGGATCTTTTCGGGTTTAGAGTTTTAGAGAATTAGATCATAAAACTTGCTTTACATTCCATATATAAACAAAGTGGTTACATAAAGATAGTACTCTTCTTTCCCATCAATGGAGACATATTTAAAATAAAACATGGATTCTTTATTGACACTTCCTTGACACTATCATCATATCATGTACCTTTCCCTTGACCTGTGAAAAACATTTCAAAAAACTTGGGATGAGCATAAAAAGCTCAGTAAGGGATATAAAAATATGGAAAGGAAACATGGGTACATATATACATAAGAATGAAATCATACTTTTCCCATAAAACATATGCACTTTAACATACCTCATCAAATCATGAATAAATCAAAGAAATCATAAGACATAAAGGTAACTTGTGGCATTCATAACATTCTTACGTAGGGAGTAACCCTCTTGGTTACGTTTGGAATACCCATCACAGTATATTCCCTAAATCTCTTCGAAGAAACCTTAACGTTTCACTCCTTCTCATTACCCAATGAATTCGAGAGCTATATCGGGCTCACCCGCCCCTAGTTTATCACGGAACCACCTGTCTTCATAATAATGCCCAAGAACCTCAACATAACTGTATCACATAAAACATGCATAAAGGAAACATAACATTTACACCTTTCAATCACAAGATATCAATACAAAACATTGATATAAAAACATTATGAAAACCATTTTCAATACCAAAATAAAAGGAAAGTAAAACTTGGTATTTATTTTTCTTTAAAAAAAAGGTATGGCTTGTAGAGGAAGCCGAAACTCAAATAATGGTCACGGCGACAGAGAGGTCGTTGTCGCCACATACGTACGACAAAAACATTCCCTTTTGTCATTTAGTAAATGATTCGTATAAAAAATATTCCTTTTTAATAAACGTAAAAGTCAAAGGGGTTTATACACCATATAAAAGAAGGTTGTGTATAAAACAAAATATGCCTCAATGAAAGGAGATTGAGATGAAGTCCCATACCTCGGGTCCGACTTGACTCGATCGTTCTTTAATGTCCTGAATAATAAACTTGAGTTAATTTCTAATTTCTTAAGAACATTTTTCAAGTTCATTATTCCTTTTATATTACTTATTTCCATGTCATGAACACTACGTAATTATTTAAGTTAATAACGGTCGTTTTAACGATCATTGGTACTTGAGTAAAAAATAAACCCTTTATAATTACAAGTTGTTCATGTATCCATTATATCCATAATTATAATCATGATGTATATATCATATATATCCAGAATATATATGCATTTATAATATTACATAACCATTTAGAGGTAAGAAATGAAATGCACCATTCATGGAGACGGTAAGCCGTACGTACGCATGAACGCTACTTTCATTTCTATTTCATATTTTATAGAATGGAATCATAATGATATAAAGGTATATTATAATTACAGTATAATATCATATATAATATCATAGTTCCATCCTCTATACGTCCCACATATGGTATTTAACGAATCAAATCACTTTGAGGGGGCAGTAGTCCGCACTTCCTTAAATGAAGATATCACGTTTACCTATAATGGAAACCATAAAGGTATGCCCAAAATGAAAAATACAGAAGCTTAAGGAAAACATAAACATATTATATATCATATATAAATATAGTGACATATTTATGGCCACCATTGAAGGTGTCAAATGAATGTTGAACAATCATCGTTTCGGGAGGCATAAATTCACCATCCACGGAAACAGTATGTCCTTTAACCATTAGATGTAGGTGTGTGTAAGTGTAGTACGAATCCTTCTTATAAAAACATCCTAGTATATTGACGATACTTTAGTTGTCACAAAATAAATGAATAAAAAGAGTTTAGGGGGTTGGATAAGCAAAATAAAACAAAAGGACTCAAGTGAAGACATTACCTTAAAATCGGGTAACTCCCTTTGGTTTGAGCTCAAAGGCTTCTTTGGGAAGACTTGTGCCCAAAGTGAGGCTTCAAGGAGTAATAGATGGATGTGTAGAGACAAAATGGGAAGGGTTTGGCCGAGCCAAAGGCTTTGGGAGTGTGGGTAAGGAGGTAGAGGTGGGGGCCTTTTATAAGAGGAGAGGAGGGGCACTCTTGGAAAGTAAAGAAATGTTACTTTATTTGAAAATGATTTTCGGATTCAAAAGGTCTCAAATTGATATAATTATAGGGTAAGGTGATAAGGGTTCGAAATCCACCCATCCAATAGGTTTTGGACATGTGTAGGTCATAAATTTTACATTATCATTTCATTTTATTTAAATCCTTTATTAATGAGGTAATCGCTGCATCATCATGATGTCATAAATAATTTAATTTATTTAAAGTCTAAAAATTATTAAAAAAATACTATGATGTAGAAAATCGTTTTAGATTTCCAATGAATATTTATAGTCTAAAATATCATCTATGTAGACAAAATTAAAAATGTTTTAATCAGGTGATACATTCTTGTTATATTTACTTTCTTTAAAAAAAAATAAAAAGATAACAAGTCACTTTCCACAAAAGTGATTCCATGGGGTCCCCAAGTTTGGCACAAGACATAACATTGTCGGACATGAGACAACCAGTAGAATTAAGACACATGTTGGTGTCATTTTTTTTATTATTATGATATTATTTTATTATCCTTAACTACCTGATTACTCATTAATCAAGATAATTAAAGATAATTACCGCCATTACTATTCATAATGTCCAAAAACGAAAGAGTCTTTATTACATAATTTGTACCTTCTGATTCCAAATAGGTAATCCATTTTACCAAATTCCAAACAAAGAAATTGAAATAATTGATTTAAAAATAATTCCCGCTGTCAAAACAAATAGCGGGTTTTTTTGAAACAATATCTATGAAAAGATTGGCATTAGTTTATGCCCAATTCCAAAGTGAAATTAATCCTAATGACCACCATTGGATTAAATGGTAAAAATTTATTCTAATTTAACTTTAAAACAAATTCAAAAGATAATATAATCATATAAATAAATTATATTAAAAAGCAGTTTTGATGTAAAATGCAGTATTTTTCACTATTCATTAAAAAATGAACATTGTCATAAAAATACCAAAAATTCACACAAAGTAAATTTTGATGTCCCAATAATAAATAATAAGTTTATTTTGACAAAAATATCTTATAAAATTGTCAAAATATAGATTTAAAAATGGTTTTCCATCAAAAGGCAGTAAAACAATCTTTTAAAAAATATTAGTGTATTCCATGCTTAAGATTGGATTTATTTTCATTTTAAGCCTCTAAAACACTATCTAATTCCTTAATAGACATAGATAAAAATATATATTATTCATTACTTACTTGGGATGTTACAGTAGGAGTTTTTTCTCCCCAACTTCATTCCAACATGTCCATGTTTTTAACTTCTTCCCATAAAGGGATTCATAAGGATCCATTTAGATGCTTGAGTGGAAACTGTTATTGTAAGAGAACTAAACTAGAGGAAGATGTTGATACCATCATCCTTTTATTTCCATTGAGCATGCTCTTAACATTTACTCAAGTGTATGGATAGTCCACTTAGATTGGACATTAGTTTGAGGATGATAATCCTTACTAAAGTTCATATCAGTATTAAAAGAAAGTTTGTCGTTCTCCCAGAACATAGAGGTGAATCTTGGATCTCAATAAGATACAATTGATAAAGGTACTCCATGTATCCTTACCACTTCTATGATGTATATCTCTTCTAGTTGATCTAATGAGAAATCCTACCAAATTGCAATGAATTGTGAAATATTTATAAGATGATCCAAAACAACCCAAAAATTATTGTTTACTTTGTATTTCTTTAGAAGACTAGTGACAAAGTCCATGGTGATGTTTTCCCATTTACATATTGGTATGGGTAATGGTTGAATCATCCCCTTAGAATTATTCCTCTCAGACTTCACTTGCTGACATACTAGGTACTTTTCGACATACTCAATGATATCTTTCTTCATGTTATCCCACCAATAATGATATCAGATATCTCGATACATCTTTGTGTTTCCTAGGTGAATGGAGAAATTTGAACTATGTGCATCATCCAAAAGTTCTTTCTTTAACTCTGGACTTGATGGAACACATATTCTTGACCCAAATCTCACAATTCTTTCTTCATTAACATTGAACTATGGGGATTTCCATTTTATTATAGTTTCAACTTTCTTCTGAATTCCCACATCATCCCTTTGAGCATCCTTTAACCTTTACAAAAGAGATAGTTGAACAATCATTTGTGAAAGGATTGATGATGTTCCCTTATTTATGATTTCCATGTCCATATTCATCAAATCTAAGAATATTGGATCCTTTTCAATTCTCATTAGTGATAGAATCGTTCGGTCCTTTCTACTTAGAGAATATGCCACCTTGTTCGCTTTCCCAGGGTGGTAATGGATTGTGCACTCATAGTGTTTGATTAGCTCTAACCATATTTTTTGGTACATGTTCAACTCTTTCTATGTGAATATAAACTTGAGGATTTTGTGATCCATATATATTTCACACCTCTCCCCAAAGAGGAAATGTCTCTAAATTTTCAAAGAAAATATTAATGCATAAAACTCTATATCATGTGTTGGATAGTTTTTCTCTTGAAATTTCAATTTCCTTGAAGCATAAGGAATTAATTTGTCATTTTTCATCAACAAACAACCTAAGACCTTCTTCAAATCATAAATAAATACCACAAAAGTTCTCCACTTGTGGGTAGTGCGATCACATGTGTAGTGATAAGCCTCCTTTTAAACTCATTGAAGCTATCTTCATATTCATCACTCCAAGAAAACATGACTCCCTTATGAGTTAACCTGGTAAGAGGGTTTGACAATCATGAGAAATTACTCACAAATCGTCGATAATATCCAGATAACCCCAGGAAGCTACGGATATCTGTCACCGATGTTGGCCTTAGCCATCCCTCAATTGCAGCTATCTTAGAGGGATCCATAGATATCCCATTGACTGTGATGATATTACCTAATAATGAGACCTCCTTCAACTAGAACTCACACTTTTGGTAATTTACATAGATATTCTCGTTTCAAAAGGTCTCTAGTATAGTGATTAGATGCTCCTCATGCTCCTCTTTGGTTTTGGAGTTTATTAGAATATCTTCTATAAATACTACCATAAATTTGTTGAGGTAATCTCAAAAAACTCTATTCATCAAGTCCACGAAGATTGATGAAGCATTAGGGAGTCTAAAATGCATTACTATGAATTCATAGTGCCCATATCTTGTACAAAAAGCAGTCTTGGGGATATCCTCCTTCTTCACCCTTACTTGGTAATATCCCAACTGTAAATCCACCTTGGAGAAGTATTGTGCCCCACGTAGATAATCAAACAAGTCATCAATTCGTGACAGAGGATACTTGTTCTTTATCGTGATTTTTTTGAGCTCACAATAATCAATGCAAAGGTGCATTGACCCATCCTTCTTCTTGATGAAGAAGAATAGTACACCCCAATGTGAAGCAATTGGGTGTTTAAACCATTTTTTTTAGATTCTCCTGTAGTTGTTTCTTTATATCCTCAAGCTCCACAAAAACCATTCTATATGGAGTCATGGATATTGGAAATTACCTAGGTATAAGATCAATCTAGAATTCAACATCTCTTCTAGGAGGAAGACTAGGCAATTCATCATGAAACACTTCAGCAAATTCCCTCGAAATAGGAATGTCTTCAAGGATGGTTTCTTACTCAATCATCTGAGCAAGATACACATGATCATAGGGTAGTAATATCCATGCTTGAGATGATGATGCTAAAGAAGATTCATCCTCCTCCTTGAACTTGTACAGAATCAGGGGTCGATTCTCCATATGGAGAGTGATTTACCTCTCACAGAAATTTATGTTGTCTCTATATAAATAAAGTTAATCAATTCCATGAATTGCATAAAATTCCACTAGAGAGAGTATGAAGAGTTGTTTTGAGAAGTTCAATCCAAAAATTATCATAGGGAAAGAGTTATATTCATGGGATGCAATGATTTCCCCATTTGCTATTCTCACCAACCTATTTACTTCCATGATTTGTGTTAGTGTTGGGATGGTTCAACTAAAATTTCAGGATATAAAAGAATTCTTAGAACTAGAATTAAAAAGTAAATTCTCTAGTCTTTAATGAATAACTAGCGTACCTATCACCACTTCATTGTCGGGGTTCGCTTCAGCGGTACTGATGGAAAAAGCTAACCCTTTCTGCCTTGGAGGTTGTTGGTTTCCTCCTAAAACCCTTGGATTAGGGAACTGTTTTGAAAATTACCCTAGTTATTTGATGTTTAAGAAATGAACAATGCATTGAGGGTCTAACAAAGAATTACTATACTCTTTCATAGTAGCAGGTTTTTCTTGCTGACAGTTAATGGCCAGGTTCCCTTCTCTTCCACACCTAAAGCATTTCCTCATCCCCTTCAAGAAATTTCCAGGGTGCTTTTTTCTGCACCTTTGGCAAGTGGGGTGCAGGATTTTCTTAGCACCATTGGATTTATTCATTGGACCACCGGAATTAAAGTACAATTTCCACTTCTTATCCCCATGATACCCCTGATATTTTCCAATCTCCATTTCGACTTTGAGGTCACATCAGACAATTTCCTCATTGGTATCGAAGTCACGAATTTCTAGGGATTTCTATTGGTTAGGTTTTATCCCACTAAATAAGCGGTCAACCTTGTATTTGGGGGTAATGATAAAGGCAAAAGAGTATCATGCAAGCCATGTGATGTTTTCCTCGTACACTCAGATGGATTCTTCTTTTTTTTTTGAGGTCAAGGAAGTTCCTTTCCATCTTAAGTCAGAGGGTGCGAGAAAAATATTTATCAAAAAACATTTTATGGAAATCATTACATTACAACACCTCAATATCTTCCTTGGGATTCATATTTTTTTATCAATGTCCACCATTGATCATCTTCACCCTCCATAAGACAAGAAACCAGAATAACCTTCTCTTGTTCAGAACATTGAATAATGGAGAAGATCTTTCCAATGTAGTTGATCAATTATTCGGCGATTGAGGGATCAGATGTTCTATTAAAAGTAGGAGTCCTTTGTCTCATGAAGCTCTCAATTGCGGATTGTGATTTATTTTTTTTGGGGGGGGGGGGGGTTGGAAGATCCTCTAGACCCATGTTTTTATTAAAAACTTGATTTAACTAAGGAAGTATCATGACAAATCTCACAATTCCTTCTCCCATCAGACTGGGCATCTCATTAGAATAGTCATCACATTGATCTTCGCATCAGTTGTTAGCTCGAGTCCTCATACTACCAGACTTTGGATGGAATAAAAGGAAAGTTAGGGGTAACACATAAAGGGTAACCCAAATAAAAAAAGGGATAACTTATAAATTATATTTATTTCCTTAACTTGTGAATTTATAGGCTTCAATCTATGTTATCCATGATCTACTTCTCAACATATATTCTTAGGGTCCTTTTTTATACCCTTAATAATGGATCATTATAAGATTATGAATTTACTAAAGAATATCCCCCTGTAGTATCATAACCAAGAGTGTAGCAAATCCCGTTTTCATTCACCAATTCTCATTCGAGTCTAGATCAAAGTGGTGTTTTCAGGTTTTACCCCTTGATACATTTGTTCTAGAGTCACCTCTACTTGTTAATATCCAGATAGGGATGTATTTTCTTGATAAACCAATTAATATATACTCACAAAAATTTAGGGGCTTTTTTATTATACTTAGTCTTATCCCTAAGGCTTTCAATAGGGTTTTCTAATCCTAATCCCAAAAATAACTAAACCTATCCTCTGATATCAACTATAACAACCCATCTCTTTATTACAAACTTTAACATGATTCATTACATAAAATTTCACTTAAGACAACTCTGAGGATCGAGAGGTATTGTGTATTTGGAAATTAGGTACATTACATGAAAACTTATGACATAAAAATACAACATCTTTATTGAAAACTTCCTTTCAAGGACCACAACATTCCCTTGTACTTAGCATTGCATGGGATAACTTGAGGACATACATGCGAAAAGGGTGAGCTATAAATCCTAGTAAGGGAGTAAATATGGAATAATATGAATAATATAATACATGTTAGGAATTAGGCATATAAATGGATCATAATTGAAACATGAACATAAAGACATGGTATAACAGGATTATCATAACATGGAAATGTGGAAACTAAATTTAACATGATATTAGCATGAACCAAGGATTATTGCACATGGGGCATTAGTAAAACCTCATTGAACTTGAATTAGAATGAGTAAAACCTCATTTAACATAAATTATCATGATTCAACACTCATTATACATGACATACCATGATACTATTCTTCACCCAATGCATTGGAGCACTCTCAGGGTTCACCCTTCTTAATCATTTCATTTCATGCATAATTGTGCCACATTGGTCATACAACATGGATTTATTAAACATAAAAATTTATTCCACAAATAAGATATGTGGAATAAATAAATTTAATTCCACAATAAACATGTAAATGTGCATAAAGGTGAATACCCTTGATAGTGAAATGGGCATGGTATTCACTTACACAGTGATTTTGGCATGGAAATTTTGGTGTAACTTCAGCAGCATAACAATGTCAAATAGAAATTGTAAAATGGGTTGATGAGAGATAACGGGGGTCTCTCATAATTTGGATAGTAATGGGGTCATGGAACATAATATCCCAACATGTGTAATGGAATTTAGCTTCATATTATAAATTAATTACTTTATTGTAAATGAGGAGAGAAAAATCCCTTAAGGGATTTCAGCATGGTAATGGTTGTACATGGGAGACATTAATGAGATAAAAAAAGGTCTATCATCATTAAAACATAAGGAGGAAAGTATATTGGAGGTTAAAAATCAAACCCCAACATTTTTAATTGAAAATAAAAGGGTATAAGAACATAAAGAAACTTGGACAAAAATAAGAAAGGTAGAAATCCCTTACTTGGAAGTGTGATTCCAAAGGCTTGGGAGAGGCTTGAGAGAGGATTATTGGGAGCTCGGGGTGCCTTGAGAGGATTATAGAGAGAGGAGGGAATGGTTTGGTTGAGATCCAAATGGTTTTAGTGAATAGTAATGGGATATTTAGTGGGTTTATATAGGCAAGGAGATGGAATTCTTTATTATTTAGGTTTTGGACACTACACATTAAACTAATCAAAAACAAAAACCATCCCATGATTTTTTCCTAGGGTTTTTTCCAAAGGGGAGTGGAAAAAATTATTTTATAATTCAAATGGCCAAACTTATTAAAATATTAGTCTTGCTTATGTGGAGGTGAGTCACCCTCTCAAGGAAATCATTTTAAAATGTTTAAATGTTTTATAAGTCTTGGAGGGTCCACTAAGGCATTGTAAAATTAATCAAACAAATACAAAATAATATTATTTTAAATTTAAAACATATATTGGCCGAATATCCTTTTTATAGTATTTTATTACATCACTATTGAGTCATTATGATGTCATAAAACACATTATATATTTAAAAGATATTTAATTTTTACCCAAAAATTTGAATATCTCAGAAAATTATGAAAAATTCACTGTTAGATAATTTTGATGCCCTGAATAAAAAAATAATATTAAATTTATCTAAATAATTTCATAAATATGTGAATTTTTACTTTTAAAATAAAAACCGACATTTATCGAAAATTCATTGGTTTTGACAAAAAATAGTTTTGAAACCTTAAAAAAATTACAGTTGTATTCATAAAAATTATATGATCATTTATATTTAATAAAAATTTTATTTAGTTATGATATTTTATTAAAATATTATTTAATTAAAAAATCCATTAATTCATCAATATATATTTCTTAATTGAATTTCAATATTAACTAAAAATACTATTTGTGCTTTAAAAATAATTTTCAAAGTAACAATAAAAAAATGAATGTATATTATTTATATAAAACTAAATAAAATAATAATAGTCCTAGGGTCTTGTTAAATAACCCCTTATAACACCCATATAATACCTAAGGGTAAGGTACACGATGGTGACATACTCTTACGACGGCTTGGATAACATCGCTTGAGTGGTAATCTCTATTAACTTCCACTTCTCTTGTAGGTGATTCCATTCAAACATAACATATTATCGACTTGGGATTGGTCAAGAGTGAATCCCAGTGATGTCACCTCCTTTTAGAGCTCCAAAAATGGGCTTCATATAGAGAAATTCTTCTGGATGAGGTCATCACTTCCTTTGTCTGAGTAAATTGGATTTGTTAAATCCCTATATTTATACTAATCATGTGGTCATTGTTCAATGACTATATTAGCAATGATAAAAATTATTAATGGTATTTTAAAATCCAAAAATTCAAAACCATGGAAGTGAATATGTTTTATATATCCATTTTATATAAAAAGACATTTAATTAGATCAAGGGGAATTTTCATTTATAAAAGTTGGTGTCATTGCAGTACAGACCATGACATACATTAGGCTTCCAACAGCTGATGTTTATAGAAGCTTTTTGATGTACTCAACCTCTTCTTCCATATTTTATGATTGATCCTTTGATAGTTTAAAATGGACTTCCAAGGGAACATATACAAGATTTTCTTCTAGAATATTGAATATTCTCATAACCTTCCCAATGTAGTCAGCCTATGATAACATCAAAGTTCTAACTTTATGGTCTCTCTTGATATTCATCCCCAAATTTTTTTTCACTTCCCCAAGATCTTTCATCTCAAATTACTCAACCACCTACCCTTTCAGCTCATGAATCCTTTGCATACTTTATCCTATAATGAGAATTTCATCTGCATATGGAAGCAGTATAATGTATTCATCACCAAAAGACTTGGTGTAGCAACATTAATCCATGTCACACTATTTTTATTCATTTTTTGTCATAAATGAATCAAATTTTTTATTCCACTACCTAGGTTTATACTTTAATCCATATAATCTTTTCTGGAGTTTTCACACCAATTATTCCTTTCCAGACTCAACATATCCCTATGGCTACATCATATATATTTCCTCCCCTGGATCTCCATGTAGGAAATCATTTTTGACATCAATAGGCATAATATGTAAGTCTTCTGATGCCACAATGCTGAGAACCACCTGGATGGTAATAAGTTTCACAACTGGTGAGAAAATTTTATCAAAATCTACTCCTCACTTCTATTGAAATCCTTTCACCACCAGACTTGCTTCGTACCTCCTCTTTCCACTATGTTCTTCCTTGAACTGGTATACCCACTTGTTTTACAATTCATTCTTTCCTTGTGCAAGAGGTGTCAACTCACAAGTGTTGTTATCATGCAATGAGGAAATATCCTCCTTCATAGTTGTATCCCACTTACTCGACTCCTTCAACTGCATTTCCTATTCAAAACATTCTGGTTACCCAATTTCAATTAATAAAAAATAATTTAAGGATGGGAAATACCCTTTTATAGGAATTATCACTCATGTAAATATCCTCAACCCCACTTGAGTAGTCGACTCCACTAGTTTCAGTGTCACATGATTAGGTATACCTTCAAGATCTACTTTATCACAGAAATCTAATTCTTTATTCCCATTATCAATTTATGGTTTATAAAGGTCTTTGTACATGACAACTTCATTAAATACCATGTTCTTGTTCATGATGATCATCTCAAAAGTAGTCACCAAACTCTTTAGCACCATAACCAATAAAGAAACATGGTTTGGACTTAGCATCAAGATTTTCCCTTACATTAGAATCAATATGTAAATATGAAAAACATCCAAACACTTATAAATGTTAGAGTCTTACCTTCTTTTCAGACCATATCTCCTCAGATAGACATTCTACCATTAGTATGGATGGACTCTTGTTGATGATATATGCTACCATGTTCACTGCATCATCCTAGAAGGTTTTAGGTAACCCTGATTTCAATACCATACTTCAGGTACATTCATTCAATGTCCCATTAATCCTCTCAGCCACACCATTTTGTTGTGGTATACCTGGAATAGTCTTCTCCCACAGAATTATATTATTTGAATAGAATTATCTAAACTCCTGACTACCATACTCTCCACTATTGTCAGACCTTGAACATTTTATCTTAGTTCCCGACTCATTATCCACCATGATCTTCCACTTCCGAAACACCTTAAACACATCAAATTTCATTTTTATAAAATTAAATCATACCTTCCCTATTGAGTCTTCAATAAATGTTACATAATATTGTGATATTCTAAGGGAATTTACTTGTGGAGGCCCCGAAACATCAATGCATACTGCATCTAGCTTCCCAATATTTGGTGTTCTACCTCATTTTTCAAAAGACACCTTCTTCTACTTTCTAGTAATAAAATATTTATATAGGATAATATCTACTAACTTCATCTCTGGTATAAATCCTTTTATTTCTATCAAATTAATCCCCTTCTCACTCACGTGTCCTAGCCTGTAGTGTCATAGTTCTGAATCTCCAATGACATTTATTAATGAAACCATGTTCATATAAGTTTCTTTCATGTTGTACAAGCTACCATTATTTGTTCCATGTGCTATGACCAAAGATCCTTTGGTGATAATCCATGTACCACTAGAAAATATGGTACTAAACTTGCATCATCAAGCTATCTAATAGAAATAGTATTTCTTCTTAAAAAAATGATATACCTTTTGTTTTCTTAAACCAGAAAACTCCCACTATTGGTCTTGACTCATGCATCACCCTTAACCATAATCTAAAATGGTTCATCATCAGCAATATTTAACTTAAAAAAATTTACAAAAACATAATTGTTTAGAAAACCCTTCTCTGATGTGGAATGAAAAATTCCCCTGAGTCTAAAATACAAGACTCCATAGGGCTATCCATGCTCAGCAGCAACACATAATCAATTCATTCAACCTTCATGTTTACTGCATTTGTTTCAAGTTCCTTCTATTTATCTCTGCACTCCTTTACATGTCATTTATTCTTGAAAATCTAGTAGGTAGGTCTTGAACCCTTTTCCTTATCTCAGTACTTTCCACTTGACTTTGATTATCCTATATGATTTTCTCACTATGAATATCTTCCTATTACTTCCAAGTCCAGATTGGGACCAAAGAATATGACTGATTCTCTTTTTCAAATTTACTTAATGAGAATCATGTCTCACAAATCCTTATGAACCGTATTTTTATTCCCCTAAGAACTACTCATTGTTGTTATAATTGCTTCCCAACTATCAGGTAATAAAGACAGAAAAACTAGTGCACATACCTCACCATCAAGCACAATCTCCACCAATGTCAACTAACTTATGACAGTTTTGAATTCATTGACATGATATAAAATAATCCTCCCTTAAAATATTTTCATATTTAATAATTGTCACATCAAGTACACTTTTTTTATGCTGAAGGATTCTCAAACATGTTTGTGAGATCTTTCACTAGTCCAATCATCTTCTTCTCCTATCTAATGTTGAATTCCACATTTTTTGGCCAACATAAGGTGAAAAAATCCCATAAATTATCGATCTAGTATCTCTAACTCCATATACTCTATATCTATTGGTTCTAGGCCAAGAAATGGTAAGTACATCTTTTTATGATAAAGATAATCATTGATATGCATCCTCAAGTAACTGAAGTTAGTTCCATTGAATTAATAGGTCTTTATCTTGCCTTATTACATATCCAATATTTAGCACAAGAATTCCAAACTCAACCTTTGATATCAGTTGTTATATAAACACCAAGAGTCACATGACATATGTTTTTAGATGAAGAAAAGAAGAAAATAAAATTACAAGAAGATGAAAATGAGACATAAAAATTTACATGGTTCAAGAAAAATCATTATTTAAATGGGGAAGAATAATTTCACTATGTTTTAGGATAAAAAATATAGATAGAATATCATAGTTTCACTATAAATAATCCCTAGATCAAAATGAGATAATAAAGAAGATGATACATTGTTCCTCTAACAACAAAGTAAGTATACTGTGCTATAATGAATGGTGGATGGAAGTCCACACTACTAAAAAATTATGGCCACACAAGTCCAAGATGCTATAGTGTCCAATGTAAAGAGTTCTATAGATCTATAGTACCATTTCCTCCAAATCTTGAGCTACTATAGTAACCATGCCAAAATACACACTACTACTGTGCCCTATCAGTGGTTGCTGGTCAGATCTGCTACCGGTGGTCAGAGTTTCATTAGTTTCACAAAATTTTGTTTGGGTACCTTTGGCTCTAAACCACCAAAGTAGCAGTGCATTTCCCCCATTATAAACCCCAACAATCTCATCATGTATCTCAAACTGCAAGAGTTACGGTCTGTGCACAATACGAGCCAAAAGAATGTATCCCAACATCATCCAAAAAAATCATACTTCACCAATCCAACACACACTCAATTTTGACCTTAGATGCATCAAAATTCATGGAAAATACTTCACTAGCCCGAACCACCTGTAAGGGAACCATTGGTCACTGATATGATGAATGAAGTTTAGGAGCCATCGGTAACTCATGCCCACCAAACTGGGACAACTTTGATGGAATGTGTCGAGTGGGAATCTATCATCGATTGTAATGAAGGATTCTCATACATGGGAATGTAGGTCATCAACACACATGTGGAGTATGACAGGTTGGTCGGGAGGCAGTTCCGGGCCAATCTCTCTGAGGAAAATTGTGACTGGGCCAATAAACAACTCGGAATTTTAGCCCATGGTTTTAAAGGGCATAAGATTACTGTGGAAGATCTCATTAAAACTTGGGAAAAGATGGTTTAAGACTATAAATACCTCCTCAATGATGATTGGGACAAGAAGGATGCTGGCCTCCAATGGAATCTACTCAGAGGTAAAGCTTCTAGAAGTCTTAAATTGCAATTCATCGATTCCGATATTTCTTTTCATGCTGATTGACTTTCTTCTGTGTATGGACTGTTTTATCACTTTTCCATAAAATTGTTTCCCTTAATAAAAAACATATATTTGGAGTAAAACTTCACACATATTAGAGTCAATATTTTTATCATAGATACTAACTTTAAAAAGTCTTGAATGAAGCTTCGATGGTATCCTTCTAACCTGAGGAAACTCCAAATCTCAAATAAAATTTTGAGGTGCTCATAATATATCATTTCCTTGACTTTCAATGGATCCCTAGAGACATCCTTCTCAAAAATCACATTCCCCAAGAACTTCACTTCATGTGTGACGTCCCTATTTTGGTTTACTCATAAGTAACCAAACCGTAGGGCCACATGGTCTCAAACATGCTAAGGGAAATAAATAATTTAACAATATATCCCAACTCTTTTAGGAAGTATGAGTACATTCTTGATCCAAAACTGAAATGCCAAGTCGTATCCCAAGACAAGTAACATCAATAGGAACCAGCCAAGTCTTATCCTGCCACCAAGAGATTTACTCGGGTACCATCGGTGACCCGAACAGGGTGGGAGTAAAACTAAGTAGGTTAATACCAATGGTTTTTAATGCATTTATAGTATGTGAGTATAAAAAATATAGTGTGAAGGATATATATATAAAGTATTAAATGTGGTGAAGTGGAATCAAGCACATGCCCATAGCTGGAACCCACCCAACACTACTTACTTTGGCCTAAATCGACTATCTCTTATAAGGTACCAGAGTGGTAATCATAGGACCTATGAAAATAATCCTAGATGTCCAAGAACAAGCAACAAAGGTGAATCCATGGAGTGGGTACTGGAATTCCCATAAAATGAAACCATGTGAATCCAAGGAAATCTCCAAGGCATTATATGTGTAAAATCAGTGAGACATCCAAAGGTGATCAAGCCATGATGCATAAATCTAGAGTAGAATATGGGGGATAAACCATCAACATTACACTTTCTAGGAGGCATCTAACTAAACTCGAGGACCAAGTCTTTGGTAATTTTGGGAATAGGCGTTATTGGGATCCAAGGAGGTAATCTGAGGAATTCGATGTCTGAGGACATAAATATGAATATGGGAACTCATCCCAAGAATTAAAATGTTCCATGGTTTTATATGAATCCAAGATACTAGGGTATGGACTTCATGAAAATAATACATTTACTTGATTTATACATCAGGTAAATGAAATTAGGTGGTAGATTAATTAAGCATAAATTTATATGGAAAGATAGTGAAAGAGGATCCAGATTAGTGGCAGTTGATGTCAGGGATAACTGAAAAGCACTTGTATTGTGAAGACTGAGTTAGTGTGGTAATTTTCTATTCAATTTATTTTGTTCCTAAATTGGTTGAGAATGTTAAATAGGTACATACATCTGATTCTGAATGTGTTGGTGTGAGGTCAAAAATAAATGGTGGAGAGACCATTGAGGGATGGGAGATGGATGGATGAGCAGTTTTGTGGTTTCAATATCATATTTTCATACTTATGTCTTTTAAAGAACAAATTCTTCATGATTAACCACCATTTGAGATGGGTATTTCATCCTGGAATAAATAATTTGTATAAGGTGATGAAAGCACAATTTTGGTGAGTTGAAATAAAAAAGAAAAGTGGCTGAGTTTGGTATGAGATGCATCATCTGTCATCAGGTTAATGCAGATAACCATCAGCCAATGGGTATGCTGTAATATTTACCAATTCTCATATGGAAATGGGAGAAGATAAATATGGATTTTGTAACAAGTCATCCAAGTAAGTTTTGGAAAAAAAATCCATATGGGTGATAGTGGATCATCTCATAAAGTCAGATCATTTCATCCCTAATCAGGAATCTTATATGGTGGAAGACATGTCAACAATATATATATATATGAGAAGTGTTAATAAGGAATGGGATACTAATTTCAATAGTATCAGACTGATATTTGAGGACCACATCTTGTTTTTGGAGTTCCTTACAAAAATCCATTGGGACTTAGTTGACTATTAGTATAAAATATCATCCTCAAAAAGATGGAAAATATGAAAGTTAAGGTACTGGGGCACATGGTAGAAGTTGATGGGCCAGGGATTTAAAAATTTTCATCATTGAAATAAAAAAACATTTCTTCTCCAGTGATATGATCCCTGGTATAGTCTTGAGGATCTCACGTGAATTAAACTGAGAATAAACATTACAACTGAATTTGTATCTCATTCAAATCGAAGCATGCTCATGAATCACTCATCTCTAGTGACTATTGTATTAATGAACTAAAGAATAATCCCTCTAGATTTCCCACAAATTATTCAAAAATAAATAGGATCATTGATCATTAAATTATATGTCCTAGCATAGTAATTCGATGATGACTTTAATGCCCTGATGATCACATCATATATGTTCCTTCAATTTAATGAGATGAGCTTGATCTGATCACTTGGATCGAGAGAATCTGTCCCTAGAAATAAGGATAGGATAGAGAGACTATGAATAACTCATAGTGAATATTCCTTGGGCGAGAGCCTCTCTCCATTTATATATAGTGGATTCTCAAATACACAGAAAGGGTTCCCTGATCCCCCATATATTTAACGTCCACTAAATCAATAATAAGTAAATAATTATGATGAACAAAACTGCAACATTAATATTATTTATAATTTATCAAATTCTTATAATATATATTAAATATATTACATGATAAAACTGATTCATTTAACTCGACTCATAATTCCCGCTAATATTAAATGAATATAGAATATTAAAATAATATCCATTAGTATAATATATTTCTTGTATTCACTAAATACCTCATAAATACTTTTAATAAATAAATTGAACCTAGTTATTCTTTATTTTAACAATAATTTATTTATTTATTTATCACGGATCGATAAAACTGGACAACTCTCAGACCCCATGTTGGGGTCCACCATATCCTATATACCTATTCACCTAAATATGGAAGATTCTTGAATATTTTATTGTGTGTGATCATCTAGGACCTTATCTTAACAATAGTTAATATTATTCATTGAATAATAATTTAGACTAGAAACCCATCAAGACCCCTAAATAGATAAGGAACACTCATAGCAATGAAAACAAACCTATGTACATGCAATGTGTAATATAAAATCTTTGTCTTTAGATATATCATAAAGAATCACACACACTTTTTTCATTGTCCTTTCTTGCTTTATTATTTGTTAATCTAACTAGAAGGATTTACCCTTGAATACCTTATCCAAGTACTTATGAAGGTACTACTATCTTGATCAACTAGGCACGAGATATATAACTTCCTCAACCCAAAAATGAAAAATTATATCTTGAACATTAAACCAATTTCATACCACCAATGATTCACCCAAAACAAGATACATCACCACAATTTAATTATCATGGTTTTCACCTTTAATCAAAGTACACAATCAAATGACACACATTGACAATGATCTCAAGTCTGGAGACTAATACACATGTACGTAGATAGGAACAACCAATGACACCCAAAACATGTGGTGTTACTATTGGTAGGTCTTTAATCTTGATCACACATATCAGAGATCACCAAGTGAGAACTTCATGAGAAGAAGTATCAATGCTTATGTGCCCTAACACATGATAGTTAGACATCAACTATGTCCAGTTCGTATGATGTTTCTAGACCATTCAAGATTTGTTTAATATTAATGTCACAGTATCTTGAGGTTATCCTTATATCCTGGGATCTACTATAACCTTTTGATGTGACAATTAGTCTATGGAAATTACCATTTAAATAGTGGGCACAGAAATGTATATGCTATAATCATAAGTGTACATCATGCATAACTCAATGTATACATGAAATTACAATAAAAAATATCAATAAGGTTGGGTTTAGGGAACCCTATTTCACAACACTCCCACATGAACTAGATAAAACTTGATAAATATTCTTATTATCTCTCACATTATTAATATCACTTTTCTTCTTAGTCATGGATTTAGTTTTTAGGTTTACCATGTCTCTGCTGCATGGATATTCTTCTATGTGTGACATCATTTCCTTGATTAAAAATTATCAAGAGATTTTATCCCCTAGTATATCCTTTTTCCACTTTTTATACTTATATTCTTGGATAACACCTATAAAGGATTATCATCATGATAAAACTTTACTTAATAGGTGTGATTCTAAGAACTAGAAAACATCGTTGTGTTTAATACACTACTTCTAGATTCCTCATAAGTTGAAACACACTCAGTATTTTTAGGTATGGATACCACTAGCTTTTATGAGATTATATTTCTCATTAACTTATCCTAAATGTGATATTATATCACATTAATATAAGGAAAACTAGTTTGTTTCCCCTCAATATGAGTATTCTTTTTCTCCACATACCATGTACATATCATTTTTTACTCTCTCTAGTACTATTGGATAGTTCTGAATGCTTCCCTTATAATGATCTTGGGTATTATTGATATTTTCCTACCATAAGGTTTATTTTGGCAATATCATTTCTTGTACTTATCAAGGAATATTTGATTGATCCATCACTGAAGTATTTGGAATTTAACTCACCACTTTAATCTCATCCTACGCCCATGCATGTATTCTTGGAGATATTTATGCCATGTGACATTGGTAACAATACTCTCTAAAATTGTTTCATATTTTATTTTTCAATACATTGTTAGTATATATACGATTGAATAGGTTTAAGAAACCATTAGATCTTCCTCAGTAGATCCTATTACCTATAACTTAGGTTTCTTATTTAAGTCAATATATGGAGTAATTTTTTTATTCTAGTCTTAACCAAATATAAAACCAATAATTTTGTTCTCTATATTACCAAACATATATCACTTGGAAAACAATGGAACTCCCACTAACCTCTGGTAGACACATGGAAGAGATTCATCCCAAATTAATATTCAATGATATTGTTTATTACTTTTATCATGACCTATATTTCAATAACTTTCACACCTTATTGGAATTCTATAGTTCCATTATCCCTTTCTAGTTGCATCATATAGATACCTTATATGATTGGTGGTCTTAAAATCCAATTCTCGATAATATGACCCTTGAAATTAGATATAAAAATAAAAATTCTAATGGATTTAGGCGTATCAACTTGGTATTACCAATATAAATGTTGTAATAGAGAGTGCACTAAACCCAACTTGAGAAGTAATTTTGATTACCATATCATGTATACAGTTATATTTACATGTTGTTTAATTACCATTACACAGTGGAATTTTCCACATCCACTATTTAATGGTAATGTACACATATTTATTATTGTATTAAAAGGTTATAATAGATCCTAGGATATAATGAGAACCTCAAGTTACTATGAAAATAATATTAAACAAAGGTCCTATGGTCTAGATACATCATACTAACCGGACATAGTAGATGTTTGACTATCAGGTGTTGGGGACTGATAAGAATTAAGAGTTCTTCTCATGAAGTTCTCACTTGGTGATCTCTAGCTGTGAGATCATGAGGACATACCCACTAATAGGAACACCACATGTTTCAGATGTCATTGGATGTTCCTATCTACAGACATGGGTATTGGTCTCTTGAATTGAGATCATTATTAATGTGTTCCATTTGATTGTGTACATTGATGAATGGAAAAAACCATGATAATGAAATCATGGTGAGGTATCTTGTGTTGGGTGCGTCATTGGTGGTATGACATTGGTTGAATGATCAAGAAAAGATTTGTATTTTCCAAGTTAAGGAAGTAATATATCTTAGACCTAGTTGATCAGGATGATAGTACCTTCATAAAACCACGTCCATGGAATTCGAGGGTAACTCCCTCCAGTTAGATAAATAAATAATAAAGCAAGAAAAGGATGATGACATAGGTGTGTGTCCTGCTTTATAAGATATTTAAAGGAAAACATATTATATTACATAGTATGTGTAAGTAGGTTGGTAATCATTACTATGAATATCCTCATCTATTTAGGTTCCATGATGGGTTTTTAGATCCCACTCTTGGTCTATTAATAGTATTCACTACTATTGAGGAAAGGGCCTAGAGGGTCACTCATAATAGCATATTCAAGAATCTTCCCTATTCTAGTGAATATAAGAGTTTTGGACATGGTGGTACCCACCAATGGGGTCTAAGTTTTGTCCGAGGATATGCGATCACCAAAGGAATAAATAAATTTATATTATTAGATTTAATAATAATTGGTATTGAATTGATTTTTAAATGTATTTATAAGTTTTAAAGTAAATACATGAAAATATTATTTAAATGAATATTAGTTTAAAATATTCAAGGTTCATTTAATATTTTTGGGAATGATGAGTCGAGTTAATGTCTTAGGTATTATCATGTAATATATTTATTATATTAAAAGAAACTAATAATAATATTTATGAATCAGTACCGTAGTCATAATATTTCATTAATAGTGTGTTAATTATTCCAGAGCTGAGAGGAAATTCTAGGTAAGTGTATTACACACTGTATATAGAGGAGGAGAGAAATTCACTACCTATATCTCTCTTTTTATCTCTCTCCCACATTCTAGAGAGAGAGGATTTGGATCCAAGAGTTTTGATTGAGATCTCTCCCATGAATCTCAAGCAAGGCAATGTAGTGATCATTAGAGCATCAAATGCGTCATCAGATCTTCACGCTAGCACCCAAAATTCAATGATCAGTGTTCCCACATTTTATTGAATTACATGTTTATGATCTAGAGTAATTTCGATTCGGATTATTTAAGCAATGACCACCAATGATGAGTAGAATTTGAGCACACATTCATATCTAACCAGGTATTTAAGGTTTTATTTTGATGCTTAAAATTCCTCAAATGATATCCTCGAATGGTAATTGGGAAACGTTTCACCAATGACGATGAGTTCATGTTGATCGTTAGTGGAAAAATTTTAAAGACCCTTTTTTGGGGCTTCTTCTACATGCCTGGTACCTTCATGAACCTCATTGGTACCATGCTTGTTGCACCCAAGTGTCTGCTCAGTTGAATACCCACTAAAATATTCAAAATAATGACCCCCCTATCCATTAATACATGGGATACAATATTGAATTTTAAATTGATCTTTCCAATTTTTGATAATTTTCATATACTTCTTACTTGTAGGAATTATTATTCTCAATTAATAATCTGTCACCAGTTGCAGTGAAAACAAAACCATCACCATAGTTTTATCCTTCCTATACAGTATGTGTATCTAGAACATTCCTCTTCCATGAGAACTTGTGGAACTAGTTCCTATTCCAAAAACTTGTGCATCTTTGGTATTGAATAAATCCAAGTAAATTTGGATCCCACTATCTAAAATAGATATGTACACACTTTTATAGAAATATAGTCTGTTACTTGGTTATTGCTTTTCTATTATAGATATTTCTTTAATATCCTATGAAACTAATAGGATAATTACTGTAGATACACTTTGTGTTTTAACTGATGAAGGTTTCTCTATATCCTAAGAAACTCATTGCATCTAAACACATGTTCTTATGATATAATGGATTTATATAGAAATATATAACTCATATGATATACTTCATTCATAATAGTTATCATATGGTTATGGGATAAGATCGTTATTTGTGATGCATCTCTCGAAACATATTGGAAGTTTCTATAATGATTATTTGTATAAAAATGATACTCTTTTTACTTACACCATGTCTATGATGTGGGTAATGAAATGTTCCTTTTGGAATTGATTCATTCTACATTTTATTGATCAATGTTAACATGTAAGACTCATCATGAATCCTCCTTATTAACATCATATCCCTGATATGGATAAGGTAATGTGTGTTTAGGAATTAATGCATGATACATTATATTGATTGATCAATGCTTATTCAAGATATACTTTGGAATATCGGGTTGAAGCAACTCATATATTCTAACCATTAATATGACACACTTCACTTCCAAGTTCCTTAAACACTTAAAAGAGTCTTTATAAAGTATATTTATTACTATATTACCCTTGGAATAGATCATGATCTCAAGATAAACTAATTCCAAAATATTTCTGGATTACCTTTATTTCTAAAAGTTTCTTTGTTCAAACTAAATAAGCATATATGTTAATAATACCAAAGTTTATTAGCTCCACTTAGTCTAAATACCATCCTGGGTATATCCTTGAAATCCACTTTTAGTTTTACTTGATAAATAATTATCTTTCCATAACTAGGTATATATGTCTTACATTTTATATTCATCATATATTTCCATGATTCATATATCACTGAACTATTGATTGAGTATGAAACATCATAAATATTATTCATTCATAAATCAGAATAATGTATCTTTGTATCTAAAGGATACATGAGATAAATTTTTAGTTATACTCAATAAATGTTCTACTTGAATCATATACTTGGAAAGTAGAAGTTGTGTTATTCTTTCTACCGATTTAGGAATCACCCTTTCTCAGCTACTTGGAGAATAAACCTTACTTCTTATAATGTTTTTATACTTGGTTAATTTATTTCAATACACATGTGTGATAAACATATTGTATTTAATACCCAAGAAGTATGTCAATTACAATAATTATAATTGTTGAATATATCTGAAGAAGAAGTAATCACTTACTTCTTTAATTCAGTTCATTGTAATTAAACTTTCATAGATTTATTTCATGATATGAAAAGAAAATAACCTCATGTTTTATACATATTTCTTTGAAGGATGTTTCGAAGGTGCCTTTTACATCACTCTTACCATTGGCCTTTTTCACATTGACTTTCAACTTGTTTTCCATAAGAACTAAATAGTAATCTTCTTTTTAAGTTCATATTGCTTGGTGAACCTTACCTAAAAGGTAATGAAGTATTTAATCCACACCATTAATTTTATAATCTTAAAAGAAAATAGAGTAATAGGATGAAAAAGATATAAGAATGTTATTTCTTGAAATATCATGGTTCACCTTTCATATTTACATGTAACCAGTGTAATACCATTCATTCTTATCTCACTTTACTTTCTCCTCACAAGATTATTAGAGATGAGACTGCATATGAAATCATCTATGTCTTGATGTTGTAACCACACCTAACATCAGACATTAATGATAAAATTACAACATAACCATCATGTGCGTCATACATGAGTCTCTTGTAATAATTTTTACACCCTCGCTTCATAAGGTGTATTAATAGGTATTAGGGACACTAAAATTTGGAATTTATGATATCTTAGTATTGTACACAAGTGCATGTGATACACTTGGAAATTCATGCTAGTTTTGTCATTTACTTTTTCCATGATTATTGCAGTTCATTTTTTTGTATTACTTTCCATTTTCAAAGAAAATAAAATGTATAAAATTGAACCTTTTATCCTGATTACCAATTTAGAAATTATTGATTAATTAATTAAATCATTAAATGTATCCCACTATTTTATAGAATTCTGGGAAAAATCTGTACTAGAATCATATATTCTATTTCTTGAGTATTCTAGAGGCAAGGATCCTTAAACTTCCACTTATAGTATAAATGAAATGGATACACTACTACTCAGAGAGTTCAAGGAAGGCATTTGATTGACCAACTGAATTAACTCGTGGCACCTTGATCTGTTGAGTGAATTCCCAGTTTCTAAAATCAAAAAATTTGATTTACTCAACATTTTCCTATGAAGTTGTAACAAAATAGCTATGACTACTACTTTTCAACTAAATTTCGTTAATTCAACCCATCATTCACATAAGACCCCCCAGTAGTATAAGGCACCCTCAACTATGGCTGACCAAGCACCTCGAACACCTAGTTGTGTTCAAATTCAAATGATGGAATATGTTTATGACTTAATGTTTCTTTGAGGGTTTTGTATATTTTTCTGAAAAAATATAATCCATTTTTATTAATCTTGTTTGTACTATGTTTTTGTTCTCACAAATGAACATTAATATAAAAACATCTATAAATTCTTTAGGAGTTTAATTGTTTATTATTTTATGTAGTTCTTGTTGTCATGAAAATGTATAAAATAATAAAAAAATTCATAAAGGAAATAAATACCTAATTGGTCTTGAGCATATAAAATTGGTTTATCCATTTAAACTCAACAAATCAACCATGACATAGGGGTATTGTACCTGATTCGTTTATTGACTCATGTTACAGCTCGTCCTCATCCAGTGTCCAATTTTCATCTAGATTTCACTTCAACTTGGCATTTTCTGCATCTTATACTATCCTCTTCATAGCAGGGTCCACGTTATACATCGTTTTCATCAAAATAAAAAAGTAATCACACTCAGGCAAGGGGAACTAGGAGGAAAATATACAAAAAATAAATTTGGATGTGAATACCTTAATACATATTGACTGAAAAAATATTGAGGCAGAAATATCTTAATTATTTACAACCATCACACACATTTATAAATAATTAAATTAAATAAACTTGTCATTCATAGGTCGGTCGATTACTCAGGACCAATCAACGGGTAAAATTAAAGCATAATAAAATTAAATTGCAATAAATTAAAGTACTCGGGAAATTTAAATAAATTAAATGAATTAAAAAAATTTAAATAATTTATTCAAATATTTTATTTTATTCAGTCCAAATATTAATTTAATTTTAATACAAAAAATAAATTAATAAATTAATTCAATTTAATATCTAAATTAAGATAATTTTATATTTGAGTATTAAAATATTATATTTAAACTAAAAAATAATATTTTAATTAATTTAATTTAATTATAAATTAAATTAATTGATTAAGTTAATTTTGGTTAACCTGGTCCTCGAAACCCCGCGTAGGCCTAACGCGGGTCACACCGTACCTATGAAAACCTATTTCAGTTAGTGAAAATCTCATGTAAAGTTATTCTAGACCAAGAAGGTCTGTTCAGACTCGTCCTGGATTGGGCTGACCCACCTTGAAGCTTTACGTGGTAGATTCGATCAGGAAAAACCTAAAGAGGTAGGGCAGGGGGTTACCTATCTATTGGGGTATTTTCATATAGGCTTGGAGCAGCTGATTTCATCTGACAGGGGTAGTGGGGTCTTACGATGTCGGTCAGCCTTGGTCTAGCACCATTGATGGAGACTATGGAAGATGGATTCTGGTGGGGGGACTTGGTTAAGTGCGACATTAGGGGATGATGAGTGATGCCCCGTGTGGTTTGGGTGAGCTCACCAGTGAAGGGAGGAGGTGGATCAACAGTCACTGCAAGCTCTGGTGGTTGCTCAATCCAGATCTAGTAGCACTCAAATAGGAGGATGAACCGTCGTATCTAGGCTAGAAGGCTTCTGAGTGGGCATTTTGGTGGCTTTCTAAGGCTGGTGGCATCGAGAAGCAAGTATTGAGGCGATTACAACTAGTTGATGGGTGGCTACAGAGGTTATGACTAGAGGGAGCTCACTGGATGAGGGATACTTGAATGGGGCAGCGTGCTTGATAAAGGAAGCAACACCAAGTGGGGTGGGGGTCTGACCGATGGTGAAGGAAGGAAAAGGTGGTGGGTGGTATGAGTGGGGTAAACTAACATAGAAAGAGGATGAGGTCCACCTGGTCTGGCTCTAGTGGAAGAAAGGGATAAGGGAGGGGTCGAGCTTCCGACAAAAGTTTAAAAATAATAATAATAATATTATTTTTCTTTTGCATTAGGATAGAACTTCCCACACCTAAAAATTTAAAAAATGTATTTTTTCCTTTTAAAATGGAAAGTTAATCAGTCCACAACACATATTCATTTTTGACTTTTTTTATTGATCAAAATTACACAAAAAGTGTGGAAAAATAGATCACCAACCAAATGTTTTTTGGTTACGAGATTCTTGCTAGATTCCGGTCTGGTCTTGACTGAAATTAAATGGATATCCTAAATTATATTTCCTGTGATTCATCACCATGTCATTTTGAAACAATAAATCATATAATTGTATTTATTCAATTTTAATACCCCAAAAATTTGACATTCCACCACTTTTGATTCGTAATTTTATTTCAAATGGGCATAACTTGGTTGTTAAAAATTGGATGACATGCGGTCAGAACCATTGTGACTAATTTCAAAGTCTCTACTTAAATATAACGAAATATAATTTTCTTGGTTAGAAAATTCACACTACCACTATGATTCCAATTGAAGGTAGTGAGGCATGCACAAAAAGTCGGTGCTCTAGGGATTTAAAACATTTCATCACTAGAATGACATAACTTATCATCTTTGGTGATCCAAGCCCTGATATGGTCTTGAGGATCTCATGTAAATTAAACTGAGCGCAAAAATTAAAACTAAGTGTTTAATTCATTCAAATTGAAGTGAGGTCATGCATCACTCATCACCAAAAAACTTTGCATGAATGATCAAAATTTTAATCACTCTAGATCATCCACACGTTCTTCATAAATCCACCAAAGAATTTATCGTTGAATTTCAGGTGTTAGCGTGGTGATCTAATGATTCCTTTGGCATCATGATTATCACAACATTGATGTTCCTTTTATGTAAGGATATGATATTGATCCTATCACTTGGATAGAGAAATTATCTTTTTGGAGAATGGGAGAGGAGAGAGAGGCTATGAATAAGTTGTAGTGAATAGTTGTTGTGTGAGAGCCTATCCCCTTCTATATATAGTGGATGATCAAATATCAAAAAAGAGTTCCCTGACCCCGTATATTTAACTTCCTATAAATAAGTAATAAATAAATAATTATGACGAACTAAACAGAGTTATAAATATTATTTATATTTTATTATATACATGTAATATATATTAAATATATCATGTGATAAAATTGATTCATTTAACTCAACTTGTAATTCCTTCTTATATTAAACATACCTAGAATATTAAAATAATATTCATTCATATAATATTTTTTCTGTATTCACTAAATACCTCATGAATAATTTAAATAAATAAATTTTACCCAACTATTCTTTATTTGAATAATAATTTATTTATTTATTTATCAGTGACCAATAAAATAGGACAACTCTCAGGCCCTATGGTGGGGCCCACCATGTCTGTATACCTATTTATGTAAATAGTGTATATTTTTGAATACACTATTGTTTGTGACCCTCTAGGACCTTATACTGATAGTTGTGAATAGTATTCATAGATCAAGAGTAGAGTATAACAACTCATCAAGGTCTCTAAAGAGATAAGGAATAGTTATAGCAATGAAAAACAACCTACAAACGTGCACTGTGTAATATAATCTCTTTGAATTTAGATATATCATAAAGTAATATGCACACTTGTGTCATCATACTTTCTTGATTTATTATTTGTTAATTAATTGGATGGATTTACCCTTGACTTCCTTTCCCAAATACTTATGATGGTACTACCATTTGATCAACCAGGCCTAAGATATATTACTTCCTCAACTTAAAAGTGATACATTCTATCTTGACCATTCTTCCAATGACAATAAACCAATGAGGCACCCAAAACAAGCTACATCACTATGACTTCAGTATCATCATTTTTATATTTCATTAAAGTATGTGATCAAATAGAACACATTTTTAATGATCTCAAATCAGGATATCAAAATACATGTCCATATATAGGAACAAGAAATGACACCCAAAACATGTGATGTTCCTATTGGAGAGTCTATCCTTATTATCTCACTTACTAGAGATCACCAAGTGTGAACTTCATGAGAATAAGTCTCAATGATTATGATCCTCCTGCACCTGATAGTCAAACATCAACTGTGACCAATTAGTATGATGTATCAAGACCATAGAAAAATTGTTTAAGATTAATTTCATCGCATCTCGAGGTTCTCATTATAGTTTGGGAATTTCTATAACCTATTGATATGAAAATTAATCTATGGAAATTACCATTTAAATAGTGGATGCTGAAATGTATACACTATGATGTTTAGTATACATCATGCATAACTCATTATACACATGGTATGATAATCAAAATTACTAATAAATTTTGTCTAGGGAACCCTCTTTTATCACATAAAGAATGATACAAATGTTAGAAGACATGTTAGGGCTTGTATAATGAATTTTAGTGGTTTTGGGGATGAGAAAATACCATTAGTGGAGTTATCCTATAACAAAATTTATCAAGTCTTGATACATATGGCTCTTTTTGAATAATTGTATGGGAATCCTTATCATTCTACACTTTGTTGGGAGGAAAAAGGTGAGAATTCACTAGTTATACCAAGTCTTGTGAAAGAGATAATAGAGAAGATTTAGTTGATCAAAAAGAGAATGAAAACAACTTAGATTTGTCAAAAATCATATGTGGATCATTTTCAAAAACCATTTTCATTCGAGGTGAGTGATCATGTGTTTTGGAGAATCTCTCCAAGGATTGGGCATCATCATTTTGGGAATCAGGGAAAGTTATCACCTCAATACACATGCCATTTAGAGATACTTGAATGGGTTTGTGAGGTGGAATATTAGTTTTATTTACCACATAAGTTCATTTCTATTCATAATGTGTTTTATGAATCTCAATTGAAGAATTATCAACCTGATCCTAACCATGTGAGCTGATGAGATCACATTGACCTAGAGCTAAATGCTACATTGTTTCATGTGTCGATAAAGATTTCAGATAGGCAAGAGAAAGTCCCAAATGGGAAAAGAATTGGTCTAGTGTGGGTTTTATGGTAGCATGTTAGGATTTAGGAAGAAATGTGGGAGCATGAAAAAGAAATGGTTGATCAATGACCCAAACTCTTTTAGGATTTTTTTTTCAAATTTCTAGGGATTGAAAGAGCAATGGTGGGGAGAATGTAGCACCCTCAATTTTAGGTAATTAACCATTTATATATGTATTTTATGTATATAAAGACTTTGGGTTAAGTTTATGGATGTTTGTAGGAGTTTTGAAATGTTTTTTTGGCTTTTATAGAGGTCTATAGTTTAAGAAAAATTAGAAGAAACCATGAAACACCTTCTAGGAAACTATGTAATTGAAACAATGGGCACTGGGTAGTCGCACGGTTTGACCAAACTGTACGACCACCTAGGATAAACTGTGTATTATTAGACAATTGGGTTCAGTAAGGTTAACACCCATTTTTTCAAATAGTGTGATCTAACCATGAGAGGGGTGTTCAGAGGGAGTGGTAACTGCATGATTTGTACATGATTTTCCTAACCGTGCACTATTAAATATTAGATCTGAATAATGTAGACCTCATTTTGTTTACACTATAAACCTCTAATTTTTTACTAATATAGTCATAAAATTAATTACACTCCTTCCAATGGCTTGAGAGAAATTTCCTTTTGAACTGAGAGTGATCCATATGTGAATCTAAGTGCACTTGAGGCTAGATTCCTTGGTAAGTTCCCGTTATTGGTTGTTTTACATAGTTTTCATATTCTTCCCTCTCTTGGATTCATGAATCTAATCCGTTGGGGATATATTCATGTTGTTCAATGAAAATCATGATGATATATTATTTTTTGATGATATGGAACAAGATATAATGACGTTTTTAAGAGTTTTAAGTTGGGTTTTTAGAGTTTTGTACCATTCTTTCGGTTTTCCAACATTTGAGAGGTAAGTGGCTTTACTCTAAACTCCTATTATTTAGAAATTTCAAGATTGGTTTCAAATTGATTGAATTACATGACATTTTTGTTAAATTGATGAGTAATTCTTGATGGAAAACTTCTTTACTGGTGGTTTTATGAAATTTTGAAAATTGGATGGTTTTGTGGAATGTGATTTTGGTTCTTGATTTTAAAATTATTGTTTGATTTTGATGCATGGAAAATGTTTTTAGGAATTTTTTTAATAAAATAATTTTTTTATTGAAATGTTTTGGCATAATTTATTTGGCATGGTTTTTGGAATACTTGGTTGGCATGTGTTCATGTGCATTTGGGACTGATAAGGGCATGAAGTTTCACTCATCAAAGTGGGATGGATTGGGGCATAAAGTTTCCCCCATCAGAATAGTTCACCAAGTGATGGTTTGGTGAAAGTATGACTCACCACTCATGAGTATAGGTAGGTATATGGTTATCATGAATGTGTGGATATGTGGAATTCAATGGGTAATGAAAAAATAGTATTTTAGAAATGGTTTTAAAGAATTGTTCGGTTGGTTTCCTAGGAACTAATTTGGTTTTGATATAAACAATTGAAAATTATTTTAAATTGTTTTATATAAACTATTTTATATAAATTTTCAAACTTGTCCTATCCTAGTGGCGTGAGTTGGGAATTCATTTTGAAATCCTACTGAGTTTTATACTCACCCCCTTCTTGGGAACTTTGGTGAATTTGTAGATGTAGTATATCAAGGAATGAGTAAAGGCAATGTATCCTAGTTATTTAGTGATTCATCTTGATACCTTGGGATATATTTTTTATTTGGAGTTTAGAGCATGTTGAGAGTTTCTAAGTTGATTAATATGGTGTCTCTGAGTTTTTTTGGTCTTGGTTTTCTCTTTTTCATCTGATATTATTGGATTTGTTATACATTGAGTTATATTTCATTGTAATCATGCATCATATAGTGGCTTGTTTGGTTATAATTATCTTGATTAGGTTATTTTATTTTCAAAAGGAAAATAATTTCCCAATTTTCATGAAGGTATTGGAATTTATTCCGAGTCATTGGTGTCTTGGGGATGTCATCTAAGGGTTAGTAGCACCCTCTACCTCTTCCCAAGCCAATGGGTGAGGGGAAGGATGCTACATAATCCATAACTAGTTTATTTACATTGATAAGTTTCACAGGGAATAAAGTTTCTTTTGTGCTGAATAGAGTTAAATTAAGGCAAAAAGCATCATGGATAAATTCCATTCATTTGAGTTAAAACACAATAATTCCATTATTCATTATGCATCTATTAGTTTCAAACATGGTATTCAAATCTAGAATCCAAATCTTACTCATGGAATTCCTCACTTAATCTGTTATATGTCATAATCTTATTTCACAATCTAAATTATTTAATTAAGGGTAACACATATCACCAAAAACATTACATAAATTCAACTACTTCAAAGAATATCAAATTATCAACATCCTTTTTTTAGTTTTAGCACTCAACAAGAGTTTTGAGAAGTAACTATTTTATTAACTAGATCTGATCACACCCTAGTACATAAGGGGAATAAGGTTACCGGTCCCATGTTCATGGTTAAATATCCCAAACAAATATTGATTTAAATATATAATATCAATCACCTTACAATAATATCTTATTTTTATGTTATTCTTGAATTAGATTCATCAAATTAAATTATGAATTTATTAACCTAAGTGAGTTCATTTAAGTAGTTACCTAGTATGTAGCGCTCTTAAAGTCGCTACCAATTTTATTATGAACTTATAAAATAAGGGCACATCATGGGAGAATCATTCAATAGGTCATTATTTTTTGTTAGATCTTACTTGGTCCATGGAATGAGTTGAATTAATTAATTAACCACACCTAGAAAGTAAATCATAGTGAAGGTCATTAAGATCCAAAATTATTTCTGGAATCAGGGTTAAGTTATAACTCTATCATTGACTATTCTTGGTCCATGGGAGATTCACTAAATTATAGGTGTGATTAGGGGGTTCCTAATTAACCTAAATAAGTGAGTTTAAGAAATATAAAATTAGAATTTAATTACAAGGTGAATTCCAGATGCCATCATGATTCACTACAAACTTATCTTATGAAATGACAACAATTTAAGGGAAATCACTTAGACAACCTACCTCATATACAAATCCTTTTCCATTTAACTCTATCTTGAAAACCCATTACATGAGCTTGTCTATGACTAATGACAAATTCACAAACCACACTTGGACTTATCTCACATCCAAGTAACCAAAATTAATTAATTACAATTAAATTATAATTAATTCACAACTTGAGACTAAGAAACCAAAACAAACCACTTAGGCATAAATGAAATAACACTCATTGGGTTCCCTTGATGCATTATAATCGAGTATAAAAACCTACTGAATGCTCATAATATTCTCCCGATACTACCTTGGGATAAATCCCTGAAACCAAAACTGAAATCATAAGTGAAAATATTTAAGTTACGCAAAAACTCTTTAAAAACTCACATGGTCTCATACATTCAACAAAACGACTAGCAATGGAATTCATACGTCATCTCGGGACACCCTCTTGATAAAAATAAAAGAATTTCCATCATCATAGGATGATTCCACCATTCTCTAGTGGAATCATCATCCAAAAATGTAATTAGGGAAACAATGAAATTAGGGGAAAATGGAGGGGGATAGAAACAAATTCACTGCCTTACCATTGGATTTTGATTGCATGTGACGATAGAAGAAACATATGAGAGATGAGGAAGATTCATGATATAAGTGAGGGGACAAAAGGTAGGAATGAGGAGGAGTTATTAGGTCAAGGTAGAGGATAAAATTCATTGGTCTGGTTTTAAATCTCATAAATGAAATGTGGTAAAATTTCACTTTTTAAGGGGTGCATAGTTTGGCAATGTGATTTTCCAGATCGTGTGAAAACCATGAATTTATAAATTCCCCAAGACCCCCAACTCACAAGGTTATACTCAATAGGTTTGAAAAAAATGTGCTAACCATGCAAAACAACTTTGAATTTTTTTGCAGACTTGTGCATGGTTAGAAGACTCTATTCACATGGTTCAACAAAATGTGCCACTTCCTTGACCACCCCATGTGGTTGGGGTTCATGGTTATCAGTAATCATGTGACCTATTATGCAAATCCCAAAAACTCAAAATATATTCCCAAGGATCTCAAAACTTATCCAGGTACCCAAGGTGCTTTTCAGGCCTCAATTCACATCCAAAACACCCCTTTAGATGTGTAGCTTTTATAATTTCATTCCAAACCCTAATTCAAAAACCGGCCCATTCACCAGTTTAAGAATTCAATTTTTTTTGAAAATTAAAACCCATCCATACACACATATATACATGGGGTTCTAAAAACTCCCCACCTTATAACAACTCATCCTCGAGCTCTCCCAATGGTCATCTAGAAAGATTCTTTGACCAAAATTGGTCATAATTTTTGTTCAAGGGTCATGTTCCAAAGCCAAAATTTTAATGTAATTCTAGAGTGGAACTTTAAATATCTAATTATTAAACCTTAAAACACAATAAACCACAAGAATTTATCACCAAAATTCCAATACAACGCTCACCCGAACCAATATACTCCAAGAGACTCAAGGAATTCTTATCTAGCTGCTCACCCATCTCATGGCACTTCCCACCATAAGACTAAGAAAAAAGAGGCCAGTTCTGTAACAACCAGAGATTTTATGAAAAATATTCTTTTAATTTCATTTATTTCTTGTGTTTTAAGCTACAACAATATTACCTTGCGCTATACGCAACACCGTATGAGCTTGCAGTATACAGAACACTATTCTTGGATCATGTTACACACAATTTTTATAGTAGTTATTCTACGAAAAATCGAGTGTATATATATATATATATTCAATGTATAAATTAAATATGGTTGGATTCTGTTATATGAAATAACGGAGGAGTCTTTCACAACACGCAACCCTTACTTGACTTGTATTACACGCAATCGCGACCTTCCTCGATAGCGTGTGTTGTACGCAATACCAGGTTTCACTAAACAACGATATATGGTTATAATATTATTATGAACTAGATGATATGAATAGTATCAACTAAATTTTTAATTTTATAACATTATTATTCATCTTACACATTTTCTAGAACATGGTATGAGAACAAAATCAATTTTTCGAGTAAAATAAGTATTTTTTAAAAAATGTAGTTTTTCCACCTTTTGATGGCGACCCACTTTAAATCTTGTTTTTGACATGTCTATAAGTTCAATTTGACAAAATAAAATTCTTCTTTGGAATCAGGATATAAAAATTTACTTTGGACAAATTTTTCATATTATTCTGATAACTTTCATCTTTTAATGAATAGTAAAAACACGCTATATTTTAATTAAAAACAACTTTTTTCATTGCAATAATTTATATGGTTAGATTATCTTTTTAATTGGGTTTAAAGTGTAATTAGAATATATTTTTACCATTTAATCCAATCGTGGTAATTGGAATTAATTTCACTTTGAAATTGGATATAAACAAGTATAATCTTTTGATAGTTATTATTTCTTAAAAAACACGCTATTTGTTTTGATAACAAGAATTAATTTTAAAACTAATTAATTCCACTTCTATGTTTTGAATTTGGAAAAATAGACATTGATTTTGAATTCGGAATATCTGTTAGGGCCAATAGGGGCCTATATACCCTGAGAGGGGGGGTGAATCAGGGTATGGATATTATTTTCAAAAGTTCTTCCTGCCCCACTGGATCTTGACCTCTTTGTTACAAGGGTCACTTTGTTTGCACTTGTGTGGTTACTATGACCACTTGTCTCCTTTAACTGATGATGATGCTTTGAATGCAATGTAGGAAAGTAAGCAGGCAGACACAGAGATTTTTACTTGGTTCACCGCTAAGGGCTACGTCCAAGGAGCATACGTCGACAAGTTGTCGGTTCGTACCAAATTCCACTAGACTTCACTAGTTGTGGATTACAATGTTCGGGCTAGATCACTTCTATGCCCAGGCTCACTGCCTATACAAGGTTTAGGGTCAGCTCACTGCTTTCCCAAGGGTCACTCCCTGTTTCTCTCTCTATGGCTCACTGCCGGTGGAGAGGATCACCTTCTTCCTCTTCCTAAGCTCACTGCTCCAGAAGGGATTAACTCACAGTTTATAGACTTGTAGGTCTCTTCATTTCCATTAAGGAATGCATATTTCTCTGTATTTAGATGCTCTGTTGAAGTTCAACTTTCACCCGTAGATGATTACCCCTTTGCCACTATCCACTGGGCAAACAACCTTTGGAAAGACCTTCGCAAATCACCCTACAATGCGAGGCTCCCAATTTCGTGAAGCTCAAACAAGCCTTCGCGAAGCTCCTGCCTTTTCGCGAAGCTCACTCGCGAAGCTCCTTTGCGAAGCACTCTCGCGATGCTCAAGCCGTCGCAAAGCAATGACCCTCGCTAAGCTATGTAAGCCAACGCGGAGCTCACATGTTTCGCAGAGCTACAATAGCCGCCGCGAAGCATCTCTTTCGCGAAGCACACTGGCTCCGCGAACCACCTTCGCAAATCGAGAGCAAAGTATTTTCTCTGAAAATTCTCTCTCTACTTCGCTTGAAGGGGTCGGCCTATATTTATAGGCGATTCCACCGACCCTCGTCCTTTCCGCGCGAAGTCAACGCCACGTCATCTCAAATCGCGAAGCTCCAAAGTTTCCGCCGGAATTCTGTCCAAATCGCGAAGCTCCACGGCAATCTTCCTTTCGCGGAGCTTGAAGTAGTCGCGATGAATCACCGTCAACTTACCTTCGTGGCTCGCGCCTTCTCCACAAAGCTCCCTCGCGAAGCCCAACATTCCTTTGTGCCTTCGCTGCGAAGCTCTCTCGCAAAGCCCTTCTTCGCCGTGATGCGCTTCAGCCTCTGCCGTTCGCGAAGCTTGACGTAATCGCGAAGCATCACCGCCTCCATTCTTCTGGTCTTCGCGATTTCAAAACCATGCTTCCTAGCTTCGCGAAATTCATGCCTTTTCCATATTAAATTATGATCTTCATGGAAATCCACTTTTCGCGATGCTCACCAAACTCCAAATTTTGGACCCCAAAAATTTGGCAAACACTGGGAAACGGCGCCACCTTGTACTGCTCTTTTGTACCGCCTCCAGATTTTCCATTCCTTTGTCATCGTTCTTTTTCAACATGGAATGTCAAAAACTTCTCGGGAACTCAGAAATTATCCATGGAAACCTGCTTTGTCAACAAACACAATCAACCCAAAAATACTGCAATGTTAGCTTGAGAGATTTTTCCCCAACAATCTCCCCCTTTGGGTTTGTTGACAACTCTTCACAACTCTGCTCAGAAAGATTTTCTGCACTTTGATACCTCACTGAGTCTTCTTCCAGCTGCTACCACCATTCGCGTCTTGCGATTATGATAGCACTCAAGGATTCACTTAACACGTACTCTAAGCCCACATGAGAAATGATCGACGTGAGAAACAAGAGTAGTATGAAAAGTTCATCAATGAATCACTTCATGTCAGACCCCAGTTGTCGATTCCACCCAGATACCAATTCTTAAAATAAAACCAGTTGTTGAACCACACTGATACCAATTGGTGAATTCTTAAGTTGATACCAATTGTTGATAGATGGACACCGTCTCACACCATTCCAACACCACTATTCTGCTTTTATCACGATCCTCAACTATCGTGATTTCTATGCTTTGATCAATCAATTCTAGCATCGTCAGATTTAAAACGCTCTCCCCCTTTCTCATTGCTCCCCCTTTCTGGCTGCTCCACCTGTCAGCTTCTCCCCGTATCAATTATGATTTATCAAATCTCCACAGGATTTCTCCCCCATTAACAAACACTTTTCTCCCCCTTTGTCAAGCACTTGTTAAGCACTTCCCTTTGTCAAGCACTTGTTAAGCACTTTTCTCCCCCTTTGTCAACGAACCCAAAGGTCACTCCTTTGTAGTCTGCAACATAGTAGAGAACTCAGATCAGCGCAGTAGGGAAAAACACATCATACCTCGGGGAGAGGGGGGACCCACATCCACACTATTTCAAGTGCGGGGAGTCGACTGAACTCCCAGAGCCAGTCGATGCCGCTTAAAAGCTTCCTTGGGTAAGGCCTTTGTCAGAATGTCTGCAACCTGTAGCTCTGTAGGCACGTACTCCAACTTCACGAGTCCCTACTCAACCTTATACTTGATAAAATGAAACTTAATCTCAATGTGCTTTGTCCTCGAGTGATGGACGGGATTTTTGCTGAGATTTATAGCACTTGAGTTGTCGCACTGGATTCCGATCGGAGACATCACTTCAACTCCCATATCATCAAGCTGCTGCTTCATCCACAATAACTGTGTGCATGCTTGAGTGGACTCAATATACTCAGCTCCTGCAGTGCTCAATGAAATGCAATATTGCTTCTTACTAAGCCAAGAAATACACAATCCACCATGATAAAAAGCACCACCTGACGTTGATTTCCTATCATCTGCTGAACCGGCCTAGTCTGCATCAGTATATCCCAATAACTCTGTCTAAGATTTTTCATTGTATGTTAGGCCGAATTCCACTGTGCCCTTGATATACCAAATTATTCTTTTCACTGCGAGCATGTGGCTCTCCTTGGGATTACTTTGATATCTCGCTGTTTGGCATTTGGTGCAAATGTCTCATCACCATCTGTTCCCTCTATCTAGGAGTCTCCTTTGCACATCAGTCATGCTTTGTTCCGAATCATCGTTCCATATTCTTTCATCTTGTCTAAATAGTCCCATTTTGTCAAGATGACGTTTTTATCATCTCGCCTCGAAACAATCTTCCAGGTCTGATTCTTCTCAATTCTGACCTATCTCTTCATTCATGGAATGTCCCAGTTTTCATCTTCAGCTGCATCAGCAAAGCATTTCGACTCAACCTATGATAGTAGTGATGGCTGCTGCAGTGATTTCATTCTTCTTGTCTGAACTGGAGCTTACTGATCACTGATGATATTCTTCCTGTCAATTTCAGCTTAATTATTTGTCTTTTGTGTAGATAAGGATTTTACTTCCTTGTACTCATCATCAGTATCTTCTTCTGAGTTACCCTCAACCACTTTTTCTCCCCCTGTGTTGCTTTCTTCCTCAACTCTTTCGCCATGAAATTGTTCACTGACTCATTTTTCAGTGGTTTCATTTCTTTCAGCTACTTTTCTGTATTTCATTGTTCAATGAAATTATTCCTTTCAACTTCTTCTCCCAGCTTCTTGGTATCCTGAAAACAGTCAGCTGATACCACAATGTTAGATCAAAATAAATAAGCATGAAATGCTTGATCACTGCTGCTTCTCCCATAGTATGTCTTCTCTCAATAGATAACACTTGAGCTGGGTCATCCAATTATTTCCTTGATGGATCTGGCATCTGATTTTGTTGTTGAATGCTCCCCCTATGTTATGCAACACTTCAAGTTGTTAGGCACAACTGTTTAGACCCATAACACGGCTTTTCCTCCTGCATCATTTGTTCTCATCTTCCACTCAAATTTAAGCCATTAACAAAATCTATAAGCCTACTGAGTTGAAACTCGGTGTAGGAAACAAGAGACAAAGTTAACAACACAATCACATTCTGTTGTGCTCTGTTTCTCCCTTTCTTCTTCAACTCTGGTACCTAATTTAAATCAATTGAAACTGTAGAGAATATCACATATCCACTTCGCATCCTTAGATGCCACTTCCCCTTGGATCGTATCTCCCTAGATCCTGAAACACATGAATCATCAGTTAATAGAATTTATATACATAGGGAGAGGGGGGTTATCCTTTTCTGGACTCCTCAAGATGAGGATTGTGGTTGATCCTGATGGGTCAACCCTTTGATTCTTTCTTGGAGAGAATCACACTCCTTTCTTGCTTCCTCCAACTGCCTAGACAACTTCAATTGTTCTGGCCATATGACTAGGCATTCATTGCCTACATTCTGAGCCTTTTTCTGATACGTAGATTTGGTAGGCTCAGCCTTTCTCACCGCTTGGGGTATAAGCCCACTGGTACACATTTCCTTCTTTGAGGTTCTACCAAAATTCCACTTTCCTTGATTATTTCTCTGAGTAGAAACCTCTCTATTTGGAATCTTCCATTTCTTCTTCTCCCATCTTAGGGGTCTTCCTCTTTCCTTCACTTCTCTCTGAGAAACACGACATGTGGATTTTTCGATGCATTCTTTGCTTATCTTCCTTTTATCAGATTTATGAGTCACCACCCTATTTTTCATTGGTGGTGGGTCCTCCATTGAACTTCCATTCTTCTTTATCACCGCTGGAGTATATCTCCCCTTAATCTTCCAGGTTTGCTCACATTCTCTCCTTAAGAGCTGTTGTGAGTATGACATAGGAGGTGACTGATACACCTTTAGTTCAGCTCCATGTGATTTCCCCGAGGCTCGAAGCCTATTCTTCTCCTTACCACTTTGTCTCCAAGTACAGGCTTCTTTCTTGTACACTTCCTGTGGTGGAGATCTCTTTTCTTGTTCCTTTCCCTTTCCTGCTTTCTTCTTACTGCAATGTCTCGCCATGTGCCCATAGTGAGAACATATAAAACATTTTCCCTCAAAGGCATACCTCATTTTATCATCTCTCTGCTGAGATGATGATGCACCTTCAGTTCTTCCTTTGATATTGTTCTCCTGAGCTTCCTGACACATGCTCATGGTGTTTCCCATTCTTCCGCAGTAATAGCATCTAATATATGCTTTCCTCTGAGAAGCTCTTCTTTCTAATTTCTCATGATGCTTCTTCATGTTCTCAAATTTATTAATGTTTCTATTTTCATAGCCTGAAATGTACTCCAGAGCCTCTGTACAGAAGCTTGATGTGTGACCATGAACTCCGCAGAAATAGCACATATCATCACTCCTTGAAACTATCCTCATAGGCCTATCTCCATCACCTACAGGATTTTTCTTACCTTTGGAATTTTTCACTGCATTTTTCTTATCATCCATAAAAGTGGGATTATCGTATCCAATTCCAGATTTTCCCAAAAAGGTTGACCTTTGGGAAGATACAGTCCTTTCATGCTTCTCCTCTGATGCAGCATATTTGGACTTCATTTTATCATCACCTGCCAAAGGATGATCAAATAATAAGTGCAGTGCATCCTTCAACTTGGGCTTATCTTTGGATTTATACTTCTCCATTTCCTTCTTGACTGATTGTAGCTCTTCTTCCAACTTTTGAATCTTCAAATCTCTTGATACAAGTTGAGCATCAAGTTCTTTTTTGAGATTCTTTCCACAACTCATCTCATCTTCCAGTTCATGCATCAACTTATTAACCACGACATTTTTCTATTTTACTTTCAATTTTTCTTGAGCAAGAGAATCGGAGCAACATGCATTATCTTGTTGTAGTCTTTGATTCTTCTGAACTAACTCAGACAGCTATGTAGCTATATCATCATTCTTGGCTTTCAGATTCCGAACTTCATCGGACTCTTGATTCTCTTCACAATTACCAGCCTTTTGTTTTCCTTTTCCTTTAGCCAGCTTCTGTAGTTCCTCACCTTGAGAATCATTCTTCTCTGTTAGGTCAGTGACTAAATCAATAAGCCTTTGATTCAATCCTCTTAGCTTTTTGACCTCAGTTTCCAGAGCATGGATCTGTATGCCTTTAGATTTAATTTCCTCAGTGGATTTGTGATCCAATTCTTTAGTCCCATGGAAAAATTCCACCTTTTTGTTCAGGACATCGATCTCTCTTTTCTGTTCTTCAACCTTTAGCTTATACTTACTAACGGATTCTGAGTTCTCTGATGTTGATAAATTAAGTTTCTCAATTTCTTCCATCAGCTCATATTTCTCTTCTTCCTGCTGCTGCATATAGAGTTTGGCATCGCGAACAATTTTGTTAGCTTTCTTGGTTTTGGCCCTCCAAACATCTAACTCTTCAAGAGCAGCCTCCAACTCAGCTCGCATATCAATTCTTCCTTCAATTTCTTCTTCTTCATCGTCAGTGGTTCCAACATCACTTGGAAAGTCAGGTTCTTCACTCATTCCATCAGCATCTTTGAATGAGTAAGTATTTTTTTTGTATGATTTATCCAAATCATTTTTCTGTTCACTGCATGATTCCTTCAGTAAGCTGTTTGATTCTCTTAGTTGAATCACACTTTTTCCAGAAACACTTCCACACTGAGGGATACCACCTAACTTCTGATTCTTCTTTGAAGATTTTCTTTTTCCCATGGTAGACCGAGATAAGCGAAAACAATATCTTCAACTACACAAAAAGACTACACCAAGTCGAAGAAAAAAAATCTGATAAAAGCAACCTTCCCTCTGATACCAATTGTTAGGGACAATAGGGTCCTATATACCCTGAGAGGGGGGGTGAATCAGGGTATGGATATTATTTTCAAAAGTTCTTCCTGCCCCACTGGATCTTGACCTCTTTGTTACAAGGGTCACTTTGTTTGCACTTGTGTGGTTACTATGACCACTTGTCTCCTTTACCTGATGATGATGCTTTGAATGCAATGTAGGAAAGTAAGCAGGCAGACACAGAGATTTTTACTTGGTTCACCGCTAAGGGCTACGTCCAAGGAGCATACGCTGACAAGTTATCGGTTCGTACCAAATTCCACTAGACTTCACTAGTTGTGGATTACAATGTTCGAGCTAGATCACTTCTATGCCCAGGCTCACTGCCTATACAAGGTTTAGGGTCAGCTCACTGCTTTCCCAAGGGTCACTCCCTGTTTCTCTCTCTATGGCTCACTGCCGGTGGAGAGGATCACCTTCTTCCTCTTCCTAAGCTCACTGCTCCTGAAGGGATTAACTCACAGTTTATAGACTTGTAGGTCTCTTCATTTCCATTAAGGAATGCATCTTTCTCTGTATGTAGATGCTCTGTTGAAGTTCAACTTTCACCCGTAGATGAATACCCCTTTGCCACTATCCACTGGGCAAACAACCTTTGGAAAGACCTTCGCAAAGCACCCTACAATGCGAGGCTCCCAATTTCGCGAAGCTCAAACAAGCCTTCGCGAAGCTCCTGCCTTTTCGCGAAGCTCACTCGCGAAGCTCCTTTGCGAAGCACTCTCGTGATGCTCAAGCCGTCGCAAAGCAACGACCCTCGCGAAGCTATGTAAGCCAACGCGGAGCTCGCAGGTTTCGCGGAGCTACAATAGCCTCCGCGAAGCACCTCTTTCACGAAGCACACTGGCTCCGCGAACCACCTTCGCAAATCGAGAGCAAAGTATTTTCTCTGAAAATTCTCTCTCTACTTCGCTTGAAGGGGTCGGCCTCTATTTATAGGCGATTCCACCGACCCTCGTCCTTTCCGCGCGAAGTCAACGCCACGTCATCTCAAATCGCGAAGCTCCAAAGTTTCTGCCGGAATTCTGTCCAAATCGCGAAGCTCCATGGCAATCTTCCTTTCGCGGAGCTTGACGTAGTCGCGATGAATCACCGTCAACTTACCTTCGCGGCTCGCGCCTTCGCTACAAAGCTCCCTCGCGAAGCCCAACATTCCTTCGCGCCTTCGCCGCGAAGCTCTCTCGCAAAGCCCTTCTTCGCCGCGATGCGCTTCAGCCTCTGCCGTTCGCGAAGCTTGACGTAATCGCGAAGCATCACCGCCTCCATTCTTTTGGTCTTCGCGATTTCAAAACCATGCTTCCTAGCTTCGCGAAATTCATGCCTTTGCCATATTAAATTATGCTCTTCATGGAAATCCACTTTTCGCGATGCTCACCAAACTCCAAATTTTGGACCCCAAAAATTTGGCAAACACTGGGAAACGGCGCCACCTTGTACTGCTCTTTTGTACCGCCTCCAGATTGTCCATTCCTTTGTCATCGTTCTTTGTCAACATGGAATGTCAAAAACTTCTCGGGAACTCAACAATTATCCATGAAAACCTGCTTTGTCAACAAACACAATCAACCCAAAAATACTGCAATGTTACCTTGAGGGATTTTCCCCAACAATATCAAATAATTCTTAGGCTGAATTTTTAGTATTTTTCTGAAAAACTACAATTTTTGATGAATAGTGAAACCACTTAGAGGTAGTTAAAAAAATGAATTTTTTTAATTTAAATTAAATTTTACCACTTCCGTGAATTGAATTTCAAAAATAAGAGAGACATGGTTAATATTAAGGACTAAATTGTTGTTCAATGAGATGAAAATAATTTTGGGTGACTAGGAACTTTTTACTTTTATTTACCACGGTTAAAAGTAAATAGGATAATTAATGGTAAAAATGATATTATTAATACCCTAACACATGTAATAATTCTATTGGATAAGTGTAATTCGACCAAAAACAACCTTAGGAATAAAATATGACCATTTAGGCCCACATGGATTATATTAGGACATTTAATATTAATTTATTTAAAGAAGGGTTAAAATAGTTAAAATCAATGTTTAATAAGTAAATCATTTTTAATATAGGGTTATACATAAGATAAATTCAACTATAAATATTCATTAGAAAGATAAAACGATTTCCTACATAATGGTATTTTGTTTATAATTTTTAGACATTAAATAATTTAATTTATTTATGACACAAATATGATGCAGTAATTATCATATTAATGAAATATTGACATAATTGATGTTATAAATACCCAAATAAATGTAATATGAGACTTTTTATGAATTACACTAATTTTCTAGGTTAATATGACATGTTATTATTGATTTAATTAACTTTTTTAGAACTAATAATTCTATTATGAGTTTCACAAAAATCAATTACCAAAAAGTGTCAAAATTGACATAAAATAGTTTTTAAAACAAATATTATATTATTAATTGTTATTTTATTCCTAAGAATCTAAGGTTCGGCAAAATGACTTAGATAAGGTTATATATATTAATAATAAACAACATGGGGTTCGTTTGGTTTGTTATAGTAAGTTTATTAACCTTATAGTGTAAGAAAACAAGAAGACAAGGTAAAAGTAAAATTATTTAACTTAAGGTAAAATCTAAATGATAAGGTTAAAATAGAAACCTAAACTTGTCTAAATTCTTTTTGATGAGAGGATTTCGACCCATTCCACACATTATCTTCTAAATAAATCAATTTGGAGCTATTAAAAACTGAATATGACTTTATAATAAAATAATATTTTTAGTTTTTTCAAAGGTGATCCTCTCCTCCCTTATAAAAGGGCACCTCCTCCCTCTCTTCCTCACACCACTTTGAGCCTTCAAGCTCAGACAACCCCTACCAAATTCTCTTCTCCACTTCCATAGAAACATCCTAGAGGTTCTGGTCTTCTTCAAAGACCAATTTTAGTGCCCCAAGAGGAGGTCTCAAAGAGGCGCTTCAAAGAAGAGGAGGTTCGGATCCATACGAAGCATATCAGACCTATGGTAAGGGATAACTTTTCCAATCTCGTTTTTATCCGAGATTGTTTTTTCATAAGTATTCACTGGGGTTATATTTATCATCCATGTTCCTATTTTCTAAAAATGGTTTCATATATGTTTAAAGTCCTTTTTACCCATTTTTGACTTTTACTATATGGTATGTAAGGAATCTTTGTTTTGTTTACATTACGAGGTACTTTTTTGACTTTTCTGGAAAAAGTACGAGAAGAATGTTTTTTAACTTATACGGCATGAAAGGATTTTTATGGTTTTATAAAGCCTTATTTTCATGATGCTTCCTCCAAAATATTTCATGCTATTTTCAACAAAATCCTTTTCATTTAAAATTGGATGACATTTTGTGAAAAGAAAATGATTTTGAAGAAGAAAGGATATTTTCCTCAAGAATTCATTTCAAGTGTTTTATCAAAACCATTTTTCAACTAAGATGACATTATTTCATATGTGTACGTTTGAAGTATAATGTCTCTATGATTTACATGGTTTAACTTTTCTTATTATGAAATGATATCAATTTATTTTATATAGATTATGTGATGATGGGATGATGTTTATGAAACCCATTTTATTCGCAGGGTTATTATGAATAATGTATATTTATTTTGTGGCACAAGTAATAATGATTTCATTATGATATGGGTGCGACCTATATCTCCCTCCAATTCATTGGGTAAAGATTTATATCTCATGAGAGAGACATGGCTGGAATGGTAAGTTAATCTGGTTCAGTGTTACAGGACTGAAACGAGGAGTGAACTCGATTCAGAAAGGGACTTTGTCCACTAAGAAGGTCTTGGCAGCAATGCCTTGGCAACTATGGAAATAATAACATGTGTCGAATGGTTTCCACAATTACATGTTTTATTCCCATTCTATTTTATCGTGATTGATGTTACTTTATGATAAATGCCTTATGTACTTCCAATATTTGTGTCTTTGTTCAAGGTTTTAATGTTTGGATTTAATGTTCAAGTTTTTTATTTCAAATGTTTATGGATTGTTTTATGTTCTCTATGCTTGCCCTTACTGAGCATTTGAGCTCAAACTTTTTATGTTTTATTTTCCCCAGGAAATAAAGAAAGGTTTTAGGTAAGGAAACAAAAAGGGGAAGATCGTTAATGGAGATGTTGAAGATCTTTCAACATGATTAAATGTTTATATTCCGAGTTTCCAAAGACACTAAACTATTACATTCCTTGTGTGTCTGTTTTTGTTATGTATTAAGTATTCCGCAAAAGTAATGTAATGTCCATGTACTTCAATCTTCGGGTCTCTACAGTTGGTATCAGAGGATAAGTTTAGTCAACCTTTGGAAACTAGGATGCAAAAACATTAATAAGATCCCTAGAGATATTTATAAGGTATGTCTAGGGATGTCCCTAAGGATAAGTATACGAATATGATATAGTCGTAGAACTACGGTAATGATCTGAGAATTTAACCTAAGATGTTAGATATTGAGGGTACTCCCCCTTTACTATGTTGTTTTCCCTAGCATGATTTTTGCCTCTGACACTATTCTTTTTGGGTTTTAGAAAATGGATGGAAACAAGATGATTCACGATAATGGTGGATATGATGGACAATGGAATGATATTCTTCATGAGAAACCAAATGAAATGGGATTTGGAAGTCCAAACATCATTATTATGCCGAATCATAAATCTCATAATATGATCAATAAACTCAAATTGGGTAAGTTTCCTGACTCAGCTAATAGGAGAAAGATGGAGTTTCATGATGATTATAGAGGAAATAAAGTTCAATTTCCCCTATGTAAATCATTTGGTAAGAGCCATCAAGGAGAATGTTTCAAAGGAACTGGAAGATGATTTGGGTGTGGAAAAGAAGGACACAAATCCAGTAAGTGAAAAGGAAAAGGTTCAGTTAACACCATGGATGCGGATAATGGTATTTCTACGACATCAACAATGGTTAAATGTTTTAAATGTGGAATGTACGGGCATTATGCAAACCAATGCCCTAAGGGAAAGTCTCATGAAGAGAATCAGTATGGTTGTATGGGTAGTATTTATGTTGATGATGATGAAGAGACTACAAATGATATGTGAGATGAAAGAATTGTTGAAGCTCGGTCAATGGTTTAATAAGGCGGTGGAATGATTAAATGTTTATCAAGTGTAATGTTGTTTAAATAATCTCATGGTACTATGGAATAAAGAGACATCTAAGGATTGTTACACTACTGTCTTTCCTTAAGTTTTGAAAGTGTATGATGAATGGTACCAGTAACCATGAAAGGTTATTCAGATATTTTTGTAAAGTAGATGATATGCGCATAATGAAGGGATAAGGAGAAAATTAAATGTTTGATAGTATTCATGAGCTCATGACTGATATAAGGAAATAGTTATATCATGGTTTGAGTACATAGAATTTTGGGGTTTTGGTATGTGGAAAGAGTTAACTTTTGACAGCAATCATGTTTTCACTACGATTCAATGAGTATTCATTTTTCAAGAGAATACATGATTAAGGCCTTAAAATGTTTGGAATGTGACCAACAAGTCATATCTTATGATATATGGGGATCAACGATGGTATTAACATGCTTGTTATATGAAATCTCTGGTAATCATTTTCACTATAATATGAGAGTGGACTACAGTATTATGGATAAGCCAAAAGATTGGAATGGATTATGTTAGACATAAGTTAGTATTGTTTAAGGATAGAAGTTTTTTCGATATTATTTATGGGATGTTATAGTAATGTAATTTTAAAAAAAGGACAACCTGTAGGATGGGAGACATACCATCGCGTCGGACAAGGCTGTGGGAATCAAACCCACAACCGAAGTGTGACTGGCCTTTATCGCCTACCAGTGGCCTACAGGTAGTCCCTATTTAGTAGAAACTAGTTTTATTATATTAAGCAGTATGATATATGAAGTATAAGTCCATTTTAGGAACCATATATGATTAATCTCACTATATATGGACTTATGTATTTTTGATAACTTTTATAACCTTTTGTTTGAGACAGATGGAATGACCCATCATTCTATCACATGATATGCTAACACTTCACGAATGACAAATTCAACTTCATTTATTTAAGAGATGAAGTGGAAATTGTCCAAAGAACGACCAACGGTGAGACTGTACCAAAATCATGAAAGTATTTCTTATAATTACAATTTCATCAACTTTAGGGAAATGATCTTGAAAACCAAAAATGTTGTCCTAGTGCCCTTTTATCCGATGAATCAGATGGTACCTTAGATCATAAAAAATCTGTGGCTTTGTGATTGATGGATTTTTCATAGCCGTGTTCTCTACCACTCTCCATCAGAACTTGATGGTTAGATTTTTCTTCCATATCCATATTTTCAACTATGTTCTCTTATATGGAAACCCAGTGATTAGTTTATTTGGGTAATCATTACATTTCATACTTTAGTTTTTAAAATTATGTTTTAGTATTCCTTTTTACGATGTGGGTTTCTATAAATAGTAAACGATTTATAACCCCGACGAATTTCGTGGGTGAAATTCATTTTAAGGGGGGTAGAATGTAACACCCCAAGATTTTATGAAAAATATTCTTTTAATTTCATTGATGTCTTGTGTTGTAAGCTACAACAAGATTACCTTGCGTTATACGCAACACCGTATGAGCTTACAGTATACACAACACTATTCTTGGATCATGTTACACACAATTTTGATAGTAGTTATTCTACGAAACATTAAGTGTATATATATATATATATTCAATGTATAAATGAAATATGGTTGGATTATGTTATTTGAAACAACGGAGGAGTCTTACACAACACGCAACCCTGACTTGGCTTGCATTACACGCAATCGCGACCTTCCTCGATAGCGTGTGTTGTACGCAATACCAGGTTTCACTAAACAACGATATATGGTAATAATATTATTATGAACTAGCCGTTATGAATAGTATCAACTACATTTTGAATTTTATAACATTATTATTCATCTTAAACATTTTCTAGAACATGGTATGAGAACAAAATCAATTTTTCGAGAAAAATAAGTATTTTTCAAAAAATGTAGTTTTGCCGCCTTTTGATGGCACACCCACTTTAAATCTTGTTTTTGACATGTATATAAGTTAAATTTGACAAAATAAAATTCTTATTTGGAATTAGGATATAAAAATTTACTTTGAAATTTTTTTCATATTATTCTGATAACTTTCATATTTTAATGAATTGTAAAAACAAGCTATATTTTAATTAAAAACAACTTTTTTCATCGCAATAATTTATATGGTTATATTATCTTTTTAATTGGGTTTAAAGTTTAATTAGAATATATTTTTACCATTTAATCCAATGTTGGTCATTGGAATTAATTTCACTTTGAAATTGGATATAAACAAGTAGCAATCTTTTGATAGTTATTGTTTCTTAAAAAGACGCTATTTGTTTTGATAACAGGAATTAATTTTAAAATTAATTAATTCCAATTATATGTTTTTAATTTCCAAAAATAGACATCGATTTTGAATTCGGAATATCAAATAATGCTTAGGCTGAATTTTTGGTATTTTTCTGAAAAACTGCAATTTTCGATGAATAGTGAAACCACTTAGTGGTAGTTAAAAAACTAATTTTTTTTAATTTAAATTAAATTTTACCACTTCCCTGAATTGAATTTCAAAAATCCGAGAGACACAATTAATATCAAGGACTAAAATTTGGTTCAATGGGAATAAAATAATTTTTGGTGAATAGTAACTTTTTACTTTTATTTACCACGGTTAAAAGTAAATAGGATAATTAAGGGTAAAAATGATATTATTATTACCCTAACACATGTCCTAATTCTATTGGATAAGTTTAATTCGACCAAAAACAACCTTAGGAATAAAATATGACCATTTAGGCCCCCTTGGATTAGATGAGGACATTTAATATTAATTTATTTAAATAAGGGTTAAAATAGTTAAAATCAATGTTTAATAAGTGAATTATTTTTAATATAGGGTTATACATAAGATAGATTCGACTATAAATATTCCTTAGAAAGATAAAATGATTTCCTACATAATGGTATTTTATTTTTAATTTTTAGACATTAAATAATTTAATTTATTTATGAAACAAAGATGATGCAGTAATTATCTTATTAATGAAATATTGACATAATTGATATTATAAATACCCAAATAAATGTAATTTGAGACTTTTTATGAATTACACTAATTTCCTAGGTTAATATGACATGTTAGTATTGATTTAATTAACTTTTTTCGAACTAATAATTTTGTTATGATTTTCAAAAAAATCAATTACCAAAAAGTGTCAAAATTGACATAAAATAGTTTTTAAAACAAATATTATATTATTAATTGTTATTTTATTCCTAAAAATCTAATGTTTGTCCAAATGACTTATATAAGGTTATATATATTAATAATAGACAACATGGGGTTCGTTTGGTTTGTTATAGTAAGTTTATTAACCTTATAGTGTAAGAAAACCAGAAGACACGGTAAAAGTAAAATTATTTAACTTAAGGTTAAATCTAAATGATAAGGTTAAAATAGAAATCTAAACTTGTCGAAATTCTATTTTATGAGAATATTTTGACCCATACCCATGTTATCTTATAAATAAATCAATTTGGAGCTATTAAAAACCAAATATGACTTTATAATAAAATAATATTTTTAGTTTTTCCAAAGGTGGCCCTCTCCTCCCTTATAAAAGGGCACCTCCTCCCTCTCTTCCTCACACCACTTTGAGCCTTCAATCTCTGACAACAACTGCCAAATTCTCTTCTCCACTTACATAGAAACATCCTAGAGGTTATGGTATTCTTCAAAGATCAATTTTAGTGCCCCAAGAGGAGGTCTCAAAGAGGCGCTTTAAAGAAGAGGAGGTTCAGATCCATACGAAGCATATCAGACCTAAGGTACGGGATAAATTTTCCAATCTAATTTTTATCTGAGATTGTTTATTCATAAGTATTCACTGGGGTTATATTTATCATCCATGTTCCTGTTTTCTAAAAATGGTTTCATATATTTTTAAATTCCTTTTTACCCATTTTGACTTTTACTACATGGTATGTAAGGAATCATTCTTTTGTTTACATTATGAGGTACTTTTTTGACTTTTCTGGAAAAAGTACGAGAAAAATGTTTTTTAACTTATACAGAATGAAAGGATTTTTATGGTTTTATAAAGCCTTATTTTCATGAAGCTTCCTCCAAAATATTTCATGACTATTTTCAACAAAATCCTTTTCTTTTAAAACTGGATGACATTTTGTGAAAAGAAAATGATTTTGAAGAAGAAAGGATATTTTCCTCAAGAATTAATTTCAAGTGTTTTATCAAAACCATTTTTCATATAAGATGACATTATTTCATATGTTTATGTTTGAAGTATAAAGTCTCTATGATTTACATTGTTTCACTTTTCTTATTATGAAATGATATCCATTTCTTTTATATGGATTATGTGATGATGGGATGATGTTTATGAAACCCATTTTATTCATGGGTTATTATGAATAATGTATGTTTATTTTGTGGCACAAGTAAGAATGATTTCATTATGATATGAGTGGGACCTATATCTACCTCCAATGCATTGGGTAAAGATTTATATCTCATGTGATAGACATGGCTAGAACGGTAAGTTAATCTGGTTCAGTGTTACAGGACTGAAACGAGGAGTGAACTCGATTCAGAAAGGGACTTTGTCCACTAAGAAGGTCTTGGTAGCAATGCCTTGGCTACTATGGAAATCATAACATATGCCGAATGGTTTCCACAATTACATGTTTTATTCCCATGCTATTTTATCGTGATTGATGTTCCTTTATGATAAATGCCTTACATACTTCCAAGATTTATGTCTTTGCTCAAGGTTTTAAGGTTTAGATTTCAGGTTGAAGTTTTTTTTGTTTCAAATGTTCATTGATTGTTTTATGTTCTCTATGTTTTCCCTTAGTGAGAATTTGAGCTCACCCTTTTTATGTTTTATTTTCCCCAGGAAATAAAGAAAGGTTTTTGGTAAGGAAACAAAAAGGGAAAGATCGTTAAGGGAGATGTTGAAGATCTTTCAACATGATTAGATGTTTATATTCCAAGTTTCCAAAGACACTAAACTATTACGGTCCCTGTGTGTCTGTTTTTGTTATGTATTAAGTATTTAGAAAAAGTAATGTAATGTCCATGTACGTGAAGTTTTGGGTCTCTACAGTTGTTATCAGAGGAAAGGTTTAGTCAACCTCTTGAAACTAGGATGCGAAAACATTAGTGAGATCCCTAGAGATATTTCTAAGGTATGTCTAGGGATGTCCATAAGGATAAGTATACATATAGGATATAGTCCTAGAACTATGGTAACAATCTTAGAATTTATCCTAAGATGTTAGATACTGAGGGTACTCCCCCTTTACTATGTTGTTTTCCCTAGCATGATTTTTGCCTCTCACACTATTCTTTTTGGGTTTTAGAAAATGGCTAGAAACAAGATGATTCACGATAATGGAGGATATGATGGACAATGGAATGATATTATTCATGAGCAACCAAATGTAATGGGATTTGGAAGTCCAAAAACCATTATTATGCCGAATCAGCAATCTCATAATATGATCAATAAACTCAAATTTGGTAAGTTTCCTGACTCAGCTAATAAGAGAAAGATAGAGTTTAATGATGATCATAGAGGAAAGAAAGTTATATTTCCCCTAAGTAAATCATGTGGTAAGAGGAATCAAGGAGAATGTTTCAAAGGAACTGGAAGATGCTTTGGGTGTGGAAAAGAAGGACTCAAAGCCAGTAAGTGCAAAGGAAAAGGTTCAGTTAACACAATGGATGAGAATAATGGTATTGATATGACATCAACAATGGTTAAATGTTTTAAATGTGGAATGTACGGGCATTATGCAAACCAATGCCCTAAGGGAAAGTCTCATGAAGAGAATCAGTATGGTCGTATGAGTAGTATTTATATTGATGATGATGAAGAGACTACAAATGATATGTGAGATGATAGAATTGTTGAAGCTCGGTCAATGGTTTAAGAAGGTGGTGGAATGATTACATGTTTATCAAGTGTAATGTTGTATAAGTAATCTCATGGTACTATAGAATAAAGAGACATCTAAGGATTGTTACACTGTTGTCTTTCCTTATGTTTTGAAAGTGTATGATGAATGGTACTAGTAACCATGAAAGGTTATTCATATTTTTTTGGAAAGTAGATGATATGCGCATAATTAAGGGATAAGGAGAAAATTAAATGTTTGATAGTATTCATGAGCTCAAGACTGATATAAGTAAATAGTTATATCATGGTTTGAGTATATAGAATTTTGGGGTTTTTGTATGTGGAAAGAATTAACTTTTGACAGCACTCATGTTTTCACTAAGATTCAATGGGTATTCATTTTTCAAGAGAATACATGATTAAGGCATTCAAATGTTTGGAATGTGACCAAGAAGACATATCTTATGATATATGGGGATCAACGATGGTATTAACATGCTTGTTATATGAAATATATGGTAATCATTTTCGCTATAATATGAGAGTGGACTGCAGTATTATGGATATGCCTAAAGATTGGAATGGATTATGTTGGACATAACTTAGTATTGTTTAAGGATAGAAGTTTTTTCGATATTATTGATGGGATGTTATAGTAATGTAGTTTTAGAAAAAGGACAACCTGCAGGATGGGCGACAGCCCATCGCATCGGACAAGGCTGTGGGAATCAAACCCACAATCGAAGTGTGGCTGGCCTTTATTGCCTACCACTAGCCTACAGGAAGTCCCTGCTTAGTAGAAACTAGTTTTATTATATTAATAAGTATGATATATGAAGTATAAGTCCATTTTAGGAACAATATATGATTAATCTCACTGTAGATGGACTTATGTATTTTTGATAACTTTTATAACCTTTTGTTTGAGATAGATGGAATGACCCATCATTCTATCACATGATCTGCTAACACTTCACGAATGACAAATTCAACTTCATTTATTTAAGGGATGAAGTGGAAATTTTCCAAAGAATGACCAATGGTGAGACTGTACCAAAATCATGAAATTATTTCTTCTAATTCCAATTTCATCAACTTTAGGGAAATGATCTTGAAAACCAAAAAAGTTTTCCTTGTTCCCTTATATCCGATGAATTAGATGGTACCTTAGATCATCACAAATCTATGGCATTGTGATTGTTGGCTCTTTCATAGCCATGTTCTCTACCACTCTCCAGCAGAACTTGATGGTTAGATTTTTCTTCCATATCCATATTTTCAACTATGTTCTCATATATGGAAACCCAATGATGAGTTTCTTTGGGTAATCATTACATTTAATACTTTAGTTTTTAAAATTATGTTTTAGTATTCCTTTTTACGATGTGGGTTTCTATAAATAGTAAACTATTTATAACCCCGATGAATTTCAAGGGAGAAATTCATTTTAAGGGGGGTAGAATGTAACACCCCGAGATTTTATGAAAAATATTCTTTTAATTTCATTAAGGTCTTGTGTTTTAAGCTACAACAAGATTACCTTGTGTTATACGCAACACCGTATGAGCTTGTAGTATACACAACACTATTCTTGGATCATGTTACACACAATTTTGATAGTAGTTATTCTATGAAACATTGAGTGTATATATATATATATTCAATGTATAAATGAAATATGGTTGGATTATGTTATACGAAACAACAGAGGAGTCTTGCACAACACGCAACCCTGACTTGGCTTGCATTACACACAATCGTGACCTTCCTCGATAGCGTGTGTTGTACACAATACCAGGTTTCACTAAACAACGATATATGGTTATAATATTATTATGAACTAGCCATTATGAATAGTATCAACTAAATTTTGAATTTTATAACATTATTATTCATCTTACACATTTTCTAGAAAATGGTATGAGAACAAAATCAATTTTTCGAGTAAAATAAGAATTTTATAAAAAATGCAGTTTTCCGCCTTTTGATGGAGCACCCACTTTAAATCTTGTTTTTGACATGTCTATAAGTTAAATTTGACAAAATAAAAGTCTTATTTGGAATCAGGATATAAAAATTTACTTTGGACAAATTTTTCATATTATTCTAATAACTTTCATATTTTAATGAATAGTAAAAACATGCTATATTTTAATTAGAAACAACTTTTTTCATCGCAATAATTTATATGGTTAGATTATATTTTTAATTGGGTTTAAAGTGTAATTATAATATATTTTTACCATTTAATATAATGTTGGTCATTGGAATTAATTTTACTTTGAAATTGGATATAAACAAGTATCAATCTTTTGATAGTTATTGTTTCTTAAAAAACATGCTATTTGTTTTGATAACAGGAATTAATTTTAAAATTAATTAATGCAACTTCAATGTTTTTAATTTGGAAAAATAGACATCAATTCTGAATTCAGAATATTAAATAATGCTTAGGCTGAATTTTTTGTATTTTTCGGAAAAACTACAATTTTCGATGAATAGTGAAACCACTTAGTGGTAGTTAAAAAACTGATTTTTTTTAATTTAAATTAAATTTTTCCACTTCCGCGAATTGAATTTCAAAAATCCGAGAGACACAGTTAATATCAAGGACTAAAATGTGGTTCAATGAGATGAAAATAATTTTTGGTGAATAGTAAATTTTTACTTTTATTTACCGCGGTTAAAAGTAAATAGTATAATTAAGGGTAAAAATGATATTATTATTACCCTAACACATGTCCTAATTCTATTGGATAAGTGGAATTCAACCAAAAACAACCTTAGTAATAAAATATGACCATTTATGCCCACTTGGATTAGATTAGGACATTTAATATTAATTTATTTAAATAAGGGTTAAAATAGTTAAAATCAAAGTTTAATAAGTAAATTATTTTTAATACAGGGTTATACATAAGATAAATTCGACTATAAATTTTCATTAGAAAGATAAAACGATTTAATACATAATGGTATTTTATTTATAATTTTCAGACATTAAATAAGTTAATTTATTTATGACACAATGATGATGCAATAATTATTTTATTAATGAAATATTGAAATAATTGATGTTATAAATACCCAAATAAATGTAATTTGAGACTTTTTATTAAGTACACTAATTTACAAGGTTAATATGACATGTTAGTATTGATTTAATTAACTTTGTTCGAACTAATAATTCTGTTATGATTTTCACAAAAATCAATTACCAAAAAGTATCAAAATTGACATAAAATAGTTTCTAAAACAAATATTATATTATTAATTGTTATTTTATTCCTAAAAATATAAGGTTCTGACCGATGAATTATATAAGGTTATATATATTAATAATAAACAACTTGAGGTCTGTTTGGTTTGTTATAGTAAGTTTATTAACCTAATAGTGTAAGAAAACAAGAAGACATGGTAAAAGAAAAATTATTTAACTTAAGGTTAAATCTAAATGATAAGGTTAAAATAGAAACCTAAACTTGTCTAAATCCTATTGGATGAGAGTATTTCGACCCATCCCCACATTTTCTTCGAAATAAATTAATTTGGAGCTATTAAAAACCGAATATGACTTTATAATAAAATAATATTTTTAGTTTTTCCAAAGGTTCCCATCTCCTCCCTTATAAAAGGGCACCTCCTCCCTCTCTTCCACACACCACTTTGAGCCTTCAAGATCGAACAACCCCTACCAAATTTTCTTCTCCACTTCCATAGAAACATCCTAGAGGTTTTGGTCTTCTTCAAATACCAATTTTAGTTCCCCAAGAGGAGGTCTCAAAGAGGCGCTTCAAAGAAGAGTAGGTTCAGATCCATACGAAGCATATCAGACCTAAGGTAAGGGATAACTTTTCCAATCTTGTTTTTATCTGAGATTGTTTATTCAAAAGTATTCACTGGGTTTATATTTATCATCCATGTTCCTGTTTTCTAAAAATCGTTTCATATATGTTTAAAGTACTTTTTACCCATTTTTGACTTTTACTACATGGTATGTAAGGAATCTTTATTTTGTTTACATTACGAGGTACTTTTTTGACTTTTCTGGCAAAAGTACGAGAAGAATGTTTTTTTAACTTATATGGCATGAAAGGATTTTTACGGTTTTATATAGCATTATTTTCATGAAGCTTCCTCCAAAGGATTTCATGACTATTTTCAAAAAAATCCATTTCTTTTAAAATTGGATGAAATTTTGTGAAAAGAAAATGATTTTGAAGAAGAAAGAATATTTTCCTCAAGAATTCATTTCAAGTGTTTTATCAAAAGAATTTTTCATCTAAGATGACATTATTTCATATGTTTATGTTTCAAGTATAATGTCTCTATTATTTACATGGTTTCACTCTTCTTATTATGAAATGATATCCATTTATTTTATATGGATTATGTGATGATGTGATGATGTTTATGAAACCCATTTTATTCATTGGGTTATTATGAATAATTTATGTTTATTTTGTGGCACAAGTAAGAATGATTTAATTATGAGATGGGTGGGACCTATATCTGCCTCCAATGCATTGGGTAAAGATTTATATCTCATGAGATAGACATGGCTGGAACGGTAAGTTAATTCGGTTCAGTGTTACAAGACTGAAACGAGGAGTGAACTCGATTCAGAAAGGGACTTTGTCCACTAAGATGGTCTTAGCAGCAATGCCTTGGCTACTATGGAAATCATAACATGTGCCAAATGGTTTCCACAATTACATGTTTTATTCCCATGCTATTTTATCGTGATTGATGTTCCTTTATGATAAATGACTTATGTACTTCCATGATTTATGTCTTTGATCAAGGTTTTAATGTATAGATTTCATGTTCAAGATTTTTCTTTCAAATTTTTATGGATTGTTTTATGTTCTCTATGTTTTCCCTTACTGAGCATTTGATCTCACCCTTTTTATGTTTTATTTTCCATAAGAAATAAAGAAAGGTTTTAGGTAAGTAAACAAAAAGGGGAAGATCGTTAAGGGAGATGTTGAAGATCTTTCAACATGATTAGATGTTTATATTCTAAGTTTCCAAAGACACTAAACTATTATGGTCCTTGTGTGTCTGTTTTTGTTATGTATTAAGTATTCCGCAAAATTAATGTAATTTCCATGTACGTCAAGCTTCAGGTCTCTACAAATTCTGAGCCATGATACTTATTCCATTAGAATTTATTGATAGAACAAAAAATCAACATTTGAATGATTCCCATAACTGTGGTTCCTAAACCACCATGCCCGAAATCTACAAATACACTGGTATCCCTTTCCATTCAAAAGTTCCAAAACAACTGGATGAACCTTCATCATAAAAAAAATGCTCCAATAAGATGGAATCATTCCTCAAAAATCCCTTAGTCGACACCCAAACCTTATTCATCATTCCAATGATGCAACATTTTGGGTTTTTGAACCACCACATTCAACTACTCACTTGAATTGAATTTGAACCTTGTCTGGATGGCCTTCCTCAGAAATGCTTGGATTCAACCACCAACAAACTGTTATCTTTCTTTATTATGATGTTGTAAACTCAAAGGGTATCCATTGAAAATCTGAACGCACCCGCCAAATTCTTCTCATAAATTTCAGTGACATTCCCCAATTAAAACTACAATTAAAAAAACCACTACCATGGTCTATCATTGAACTAACATGACACTGATACCATCTCTCTTGGGCCACCTTGAGCCACCCTGATCCTATAGATGATGACCATTTTAAACCCACAAACACATTTGAATTTGTACCACACATTCATTAATGAATCTATATTTATTCGGCTCCAACCATTTATCAAAATCTTAATGCCTCAACAATCATCCCATGACCACACTCACATGCACTTGATCTCCATCACATGAGGGTTGCATCCCAAGATCAACATCCCTCTCCCTACTATAGGAGCATCTATATTATCACATCACCGAACCATTTATAAACATAATTGGAAAAAGTGGCTGAGAATTCTCACTCTCAAGCATCTCTATTAAAGGAAACCATATTCTACTCACAGATCACAAAAATGTCACCAAGGCCTTCACTGAGAAACCCTAAAACCACAAGAGTTACACCTTGAAAAAGAATGATGGTGCATCCCACACCATCTAGCTCATCTATTTTCACTTCCCGAAGAACTGACCCAGATGAGTCTCACCCAAACCACATGTGTGTCACTTTTACTGAGCCATTCTTCCCCATCAGACACGTCAACCTCTAATTCTTTTGTTGAGGTTCCACCTGGATCGACCATGCCTTCACACTTTATCCTTCCATGTTCTCATTCCCACTTCTAGAACATCATGATTCTCACTTGATAGCCTTATTCACCAATCCCAAAAATAATCTTATTATACCAACATCAATTTTCATCCTATACACATGACTGATTACCTGTTAAGAATCATAGGTGTCCACTCACACACATCCCAATCATGATCCCAATGACACTATGTATCAATAACACGTGTTTTCCTCCCAAATTCCATTGAAACTCAAAGGTTGCATGATTATGTGTAACCTGATCATGAAAACTTGTCTCAATCCCCAAGAATCCTTGTTTCATCTGAACAAGGCCCATATGCCCAAGTCACTAACTATTGGCCATGCCTTCCCTATATTCCGATTTTACCAAGACTAGATCACCCTCAATGCCTCTTCAAAACCATACCATTTCTCTAAGACAAATCACTCACGTGGACACTAAAACCCTATTCATCATTCCATAATTTGAAAAACTCTCTTTTACACTCACAACGCATTCCTAAATGCACACTCTAGGATGAAAGGGATAGGCACCTTAACCAGTCCTACATGTGAAAACCACACATTCTTATGCATGAGACCTTATTTCTACACGCATCACATATAAAAAACATGTTTCCTCAATACCACCTCCACATAATGGATTTACAAATTTTTTATGATTCATAGGTCCCATGACACCACACATTCCTAGTATTCTCTAGCATACTCAAAACATCAAACTCAAATATCACGTTATTCCACATGGCCATTTATAACCTGACAGATAACTTCTTTAGATGTACAACACTAAAATTAAGTTCTAATGACTCATTAAATGGTCAAACATAACCTTGGAATGTCCGTCCCATTCAACCCAAGCATCCACAATCCTCATATCACTCACAAGACTCAACTTACCAGATGAACAACTACATACCTGGAGCATTGTTCCACACTTAAAGAGTTCTACTTAGGCCTAAATAACATATGAAAAAAAATTTACATGCTTAAATTCTCAACTCAAGAATCAATCTATGATTATTATCTTCAAAGAGGGTACTATATTCATCTAACACTAAACTTTTCATGAGGCATAAACTCTAAATATAGGGTCACACCTATAAGTTCACTAGGTTGTCTCGCCTAATTACTATGTACAACATATCAAAAGATTCCAACAGAGACCATGGTAAATTTTCTTGTTCCCATACAAGTCATCTCCCAAGGCAACTCTAAAACTACCCTCACAAAAGGGTATTTTATAACACTATTTTTATAATATGATACTTAAGTAGTTTCATCAATTTACAGTCATTATAATAATTAAGGATGGCCTTAAAGCCATAATTTCAAACAACTCTTATTACACAATCAAGTTAGTATTAAGCCAATTATTATTTCATCAATTACTTATTCGTTTTTCTAGAGCGACATCATTCTAGATGAAACATATCATGTAATTGGAATTATCAGATCCAAATAAGTAAAATTGCTCCAAGAATCTATATGGGGAAAACACCATTTAGATTGTTGTTGACACTTTAAAAATATGAATCCCTTTAATATATATCTATACCCCCAAGTGGTTGATTACTAAGGAAAGTAAAGATGTTTTTGACCTATAGGGGTCAAGTCATGCCAACCCAGGTTCATTTATATAGGTACCCATTCCCATTTTATGGAGGTAAAAACTCTATAAGTTTCAATAGGAATCCCATTTAAGTGTAACCAATTAATATTTAACTTATTAAAAAAAATTTAATCACAACCTTGAAGGGTTTATTATATAAACATATAATGATAAGGGAAACTTAAAAGGGAAAATAGATCATACAAGGATTTAGTTGTATGATTTACCATTCCCAATTTATAGAAAAAACAACATAAAGTTTCAATTGACACGCCATTTAACTAACACCCATCATTAATCACTTGGATTTATTTAAATAAAATCCAATTCCTTTAACATTTGAAGGAATCTCATAAAATTTAATCATTAACCTTTTCAAATTTAATCATCTATTTAATTAATTATATGATATTTTAATAGAATTCCACAATCAAGATATATGGGAAAACATTATCTAGGTTCATGCAGAAAATTTATTTAAACAACCATATACCATATCCATAAACAAAGAAAGAAATCACAAAAGCAAGGAATATAAGAAAACAATGAAATAATGCTAATGGAATATGAATTATATGTTCTTGAAATAATGCATGAACACACGCCCTCATGCCATACCAACCCATGAGTATAGATTCCATAAATATGTAACCCCGCAATCAAGTTCATTACTTGAAGTGAAATCAAATAAACAATAATAATGGAATTCAGGAATAACAAGTCTCGTCCCTAACAAAATTTTCTTTCTCTCATGTGTGTGTTGTTCATTCCAAGACATGAGTTATTTACCAAGTTATGACACATTCCTAGTCACATGAACACCATTTCAAATAGTAATATAAAAGGAAAAAAGAACCTTTGATTCCACTTTGTGACATACCTAACTCAGTTTACTCAAAAGTAACTGAACTGGAGGGACACATGGACTCAAGTGAAACTCCCCATAGGTAAGAGGTTATTTATTAATAGTGAGGGTCTAATGGTAATAAGGTGGATATAATATACCCTATGGATCATTAATAAATACATTGGAAAATAAATGAAGTAAAAAATAGGAAGATAATAATAAACTGACAACTTGAAAAGTGCCAATAAAAACCAACAATGCAAGAATGTATGTTTCTACATGTACAAGGTAGTTAATAAATACCACAAGTGATAAAAACACAATAGGGATAAGGGAAAATAAAAACTAAAAGATATCCTAAATGTTTTATGCAATATGATTACATGCTTAGTTTAGAGATCTCATGCCAAGTCCTCTCCCAAGTCAAATAACAGTAAGAGGCACTAGCCAAGTCTTATCCTTCAACCAGGAGATCTTCTCAAGCACCAAGTAGAAATACAAATAGGGTGTGAGTAAAACTAAACAATCCATCACAAATGATGTCTAATACATCTTTATTTCATGAGTATAAAACATATAGTGTGTAGGATATATATATATATATATATATATAAAGAAAGAAGTAAATGTGGTGAAGTGGTGTCAAGCATGTCCCACATATGGGATGCCCAGTTGACCCTACCTTCTTTGACCTAAATTGGTTATCTATGCACAAGGTACCCACGTGGTAATCATAGGACCCATGGAAATAAGCCCAAATGTCCAATAATAATTAAAAAGGTGAATTTACATAGCAGGTTTGGGCGGTCCCACATAATGAAACCATGAAAATACAAGGAAATATCTAAGTAATTCTATGTATAAAACTAGCGAGCCATCCCGATGTGGTAAAGACATGGTTTATAAATCTAGATTAGAATATGAGTTATGAACCCTTAACATTACAATTTCTATCAGAGCTCTAACCGAACCCGAGGTTCAAGTCCTTGGTAATTTTAGGAAGAAGATAGATTATGATCCAAGGAGGTAATCCAAGGTATTTTGTGTATGAGGAAATGAATACAAATCCAATAACTTAACCCATGAATTATAATGTTCTAGAGTTTCTAGGTGAACCCATGATGCCATGACATGGAATTTATGAAGATAATACATTGACCATATCCAAGGCAGGATTACCCCTGACATCTGCATCAATTAATCACATGAAATCCATTAGGTCCATTCTTAGCATCCAAATATAAAATTAAAGGATTACCCATAGAATTCCTCACTTTTAATCCATAACTGGTTCCATTAAATTAACAAGGTTCACAAAGCATAAAGTTACTTTGGAGGTGAAGAGAATTAAATTAAGAAAACATGTATCATGGATCAAGTCCATTCATTTGAGTTACACCATAAGACTTACATTTGTCATTATGCATCCATTGGGTTCAAGCATGGTATTAAAATCTATAATACAAGGCTTAAACATGACATTCCACACTTTTAATATATTATATTTCATAATCCCATTTCACAATTTAACTTATCTAACTAACAGTAACACATCTCACCAAAACCATTATGTTAATTTAATTACTTTAATACATCTCAAATAATCAAAATCCATTTGTTAATTTTAGTACTCAATAATAGATTTTAGAAGTTACCATTTTATTAACTAGAATTGGTTACACCCTAGCACCTAAGGGGAATATGTTTATCATGTCTATGTTATGGGTTAAATATCCCAATTTAAGGTAGGTTCAAATATAGAAGATCAAGTACCTTAAATTCGCCCCTTAATATCATATTATTCATGAATTACTTTAATAAAATTAAATTATTATTTTATTAACATAAGTGAGTTCATTTAAGTAGTCCCACATGTCTTATCCCTATTAGAGTCACTGCTGATTTTAGCAAGAACTTATAAAATAAGGGAACCTCATGGGAGACTCATTAAATAGGTCAAGAATATTACCTTAACCTCACAAGGTCCGTGGAATGAGTTTAATTAATTAATTAAATATACCTATAATGTAAATCATAGTTAATTCCATTAATATCCCAAATTATTTCTAGAATTAGGGTTAAACTATAACTCTCCCATTAACAGTTTCATTCCATGGGCAGTTCTTTAAAATATAGGTGTGATTATGGGGTTCTTAATTAACCTAAGGTTGTGAGTTAAGGAAATATAAAATTTGAGTTTAAATATAATGTAAATATAAAATTAAGGAACGGTGTGTTACTGATATGCATTATGAAATGATAATACTTTTAAAAGAAATCACTTATACCACCTACCACATATATGAAGAATTTTCCATTTAACTATTGCCTGAAAACCTATTGCTCAATATCTTACACGGCCAAAGAACAATGCCAAAAGAACCCTCATTATTATATTAAATACAAGAAACCAACATTAATTAATTATAATTTAATTAAAATTAATCAAAAACTTTTGACTAAAAAACCAAAACAAACCACTTAGGAATAAACTGCAAAACACTCACCGAGTGCCCTCGATGCACCAGAACCAAGTATAACAACCCACTAAAGGTCCATAACTTGCTCAAAACTCTACCCCAGTCCACCAGAACTATAAAAATCTAGGTAATTATAGAATAAATCACTTTCATGACTTTATTCATTATAAAAATATTAAGTAATTTTTAAATCAAATAGGAAATAGTTTTAATTAAACACTTTTATTATAAGATTTTATTTAAAATTTTAATTTATAAATTTTAGAATTTGAATTAGAAAAAATGAATATATTTTTTTAAAATTATCATATCAAAATTTACTTTGGGTGAAATTTTGGGATTTCTCAGAAAATATTATTTTTTAATGAATAGTGACATACCGATTTTTTGTAAAAAAAGTAATTTATTTTCAATAAATTATGTAATTTAAAAGTGCCATTATGTTTGGAATATGATTTCAAGTAATATAAGTAAGATTAAGTTTTATTTAATTCAATTAATTACTTTTTAATCAACTTTATATTGGGTTTTATTATAAGTTTGTTTTTTGGTTTAAAAACAAGATTTTTATGAAAACTGTTTTAAAGTGCATAATGTTTCCCCTTTTTTAATTAATTAAAAAAAATAATGAGTGATTATTTAAAGAAATTGTATATATTATATAAATAAATATTAATTTAAATTAATATTATTATTATTATTATTCACAAAGTTAATATAAAATCATATTTTGCTCAAAAAATACACATCTTGAATACCCTCTTTTTCATCACATCTGTGGGTGTTGTTTTAAATTAAAATTTTCCAATTATATAAATTGTATTTGGTAAAATGAATTTGATATTTTTAATAATAATAATTTATATTTTATAATAAGTTCAACTTAATTTTTCACCATAATTAATAGTGAAAATAATAAAAATTAACAGATGCGGTTAAAGTAAAAATGTGTTTATCAGGGGTTAAACTAAAGAATATAAGTGTTAAAATGTCCTATAAAATTATATAAAATATATTTTATAGCCATATTTTGACCTTATAATTACTAATACTTTATAATAATCCATTTGTTTACCCTTTTGGCATGTAAAAACCGTGGGTACACTTTTTTCTTTTCAAAAATTACAAGTGTGTCACTCACCTCACTTATAAAAAGTCACCCAATATCCTCTCTTATTGACACATTGAAACCATTTTTATTTATCCAAAACGTACCCAATTAAATTATAAAATTTTACCCCCTCATATTATAACTCTTTTTTTACTCATAATTACATTTAAGAATACTTTAGGTATAATCCTAAAGTGGTGGTCCAAGAAGAGGTCAAATTTCTAATTATGTGTTTTTGTTTTATTTCTTCTTCAACCTAATAAAAATATTATAAATTTATTATTATATAATAACACCATTATATAAAATATAATGAGATTTTTTTATTCTAATTTAATTATCTTTATCTATATCCTCTTCCCAAAATGGGAAACGATAACGTCACTCATGTGTATGGAAGACTACCGCCTCACAAACCGATGAGACATGTTTTCCATCAACACCTCTCATGGATTGGTATTATAATGGATATAAAGTATATATATATATATTATATTAATAACATTATTATACTTCTGGAGTCATTAGATCATATATACCTTTTTAATTTTTATTCTATGGGTGATACGATAATGTTGCTCATGTGTACAACAGACTACCTCCTCGCAAAGCGGTGTAATTCATTTTTTCACTAATGATTTACATGGAAGATAATAGGAATAAAGTTAATTAATATATGTTATATTTATGAAAAATTATGATATTATGGATATATTTTTACTGATTTGAAGATAATATATCATTTTATTTCTTACACTGAAAATTGATAACGTCATTCGTGGATGTGTGAATTATCGCCTCCACGAAGCGATGTGGTTCTTTTTTTCATCACTAAATAACATGGATCATATATATAAGTATATTTAAATAAATTATATGATATTTATGATATTATTATCATTTTATAAGGATAAAATAATGCATCCCTTTTTTCCATAAGGATCATTTAAAAATGGAAACATTACTCATGTGTATGTGTGACCCACTGTCTCCATGATCGTAATATATTTAATTTTCATAACAATATTTCATGATTGGTTTTAAAAAGTATAATTTATGTATAAATATTTTAATTATTTCATTATTATTATTTTTGAGATTATTAATATTTACCTCTTTGACCAATGGTCAACCCACTAAAGTCATTTTTGACACATATGCCAAATATAGTCAAAACATCAGATATAAAACTAATTGGTTAATTAATCACATATAAAATGGTAAGAAGTTAAATAAAATGAATAAAAAAATGAAAATTTTATTTATAAAGTAAATTATTAAAATAAATTTATTATTCATGAAGTTAAAGAACGTACAGACGATTCAGACTCGAGGAAAGAGTTTTCATCTCAAATTCTTTTATTGAGACATATTTTGATGTTATGAACCTATATTATTATATAAGGTGTATATATATCCCCTTTTAAATGTTATATAATTAATTTATCTATTATTAGGATATTTAATGTTTTTTAATGCTATTCTTTCATTGGGATTATGATTCAAGTGTTTCCCAAGTGATAAGGGACTTTTCTTTTAAAAAATATCCTTTTAAAGTTTTACTTCCAAATATTTCTCTTCCATGCACATGGTATTAAAATTATTTTATGAAAGTTTTTATATGGATATAAAATATTTATAAATTTAATTTTATGTATCATTTTAATTTATTTCAAAGTTCTTAAAAAAGAATATTTTTTTCATGTTTTATATGGAACATTTTGAGAAATGAAAAAATGAATGATTTATTGTATATAGTGACAATGACTTTAATATTTCATAACCACTATTTAATGTTTTTATTACTTTATAATATTTTATGTTTTTATCTAATAAAACCCTTACTTTTTTTGTATTTTGGTATTAAAAATGGTTTAAAAAATGGTATTTTGGTATTGAAAATTATTTTTAAAGGGAAAGGGAATTTTGATATCTGAAAGTGATTTTAATATGATTTTAAAAGAGTTTTTCAAATGTTTTATGAAGAAAAGTTTTGATATTAAAATGTTTTATTCATGATATGGCCATTAAACATTTTTTACTATGGGTGAACCTAGATAGAATCAGGTGAGACCATTATATCTTATATGATGGGTGTACCTAGATAGCATTATAATGCATTGGGTAATGATTATATTATATATAAAATTATATTGGAAGTTGATCATATGGTTATTCCAAATTGTAAGGGTTTTGTGAGTGTTTTTTGAGATTATGTCTCAAGGAACCAATATGAGTTTTCTATGTTTTATCATGAGTTTTCATGAAAATAATTTGTTTTCAAAAGGTTATATAAATTATCTTTTTAAAAGAATGATAGTTTCATTTTTGGGAAAAAGTTATGTTTTTAAGAAAATTTTTTTCATGGGTTTTCATGTTTTTCACTAGAATAATGAATTTCTTATTTTTATTTCCCTTACTAAATTTTTTGTACTCATATCAAATTTTTTAAAATGTTTTTCATAGGATTTAATGATGTGTAAGGGAATGGAAGAGTTCAAGTTTAAAGTCATGAATATTTTTCATGAAAAGCAGCCATGTTTTATTTTAAAATTTTTATATAGTGGGAAAAATGGATATTGATCGGAAGTGTCTACATTGTATTATGTAGTTTTGTTATGCATTAGTTATGACCTAATTATCTAAAAGTCTAAACTAAAAATATCATTAAATGTAAGTGAATGAATCCATAACTTTAAACTCAACATTATAAAATTTTGAAGACCAAATCTTTATAGGAACTAAAAACAAAAGAGACAATATTTAAATTAGGAAAAACCACTTTAAAAACTCACTTGAATTCATACCTAAAATTAAATGACTAGAAGTGACATTTATATATCATCTCGAGACACCATATCATTAAAAAACAAGGAAGTTTTACCATATCATTATGATTACACCATTATTTGAAAGAATCATAATCCAAAAATCTAATTAGTTAAACCAAAAAATTATGGGGAAACAGGGGCAGAAACACCATTGGATTTTGATCTCAAGTGATAGCAGATAGAACACACAAGTGATGGAGAAGAACCACCATATAAGACAAGAGATGAAGGGAGGTATGTGCGGGAGATGTTGGGTGGAGGGAGAGAAGAGAATTAGGGGATTTGTGTTAAAATATCTTAAGGTGAAAGTGGTAAAATTTTACATTTTAAGGGAAACACCGGTTAACTACACAGTTTTCTACACCATGATCCAATAATGCATTCCGCACTACCCTAGGACCCCACATCGTACGGTTAGGCACACAGTTTAGAAAATAGTTTGCCAACCATGAGAAATGTATCTGCAATTTTATGTAGACTTTTTCATGGTTAGTAGGCCCCCTTTACATGGTTTAAAAAACTATTCCCCTTCCTTAGACACCCTATATGGTTGGGGTTCATGGTTATCACTAACCATACACCAACTGTGCACCCTATGATAAAACTTCTTAAAACACCAAATCTATTTTTGAAGCCCCCAAGACTTATCCAGGCACTCGAGGCACCTCCTAACCCCAAATACACACCCAAACCCAACTATTTTATATTTGAAAACTTATATAATTCCATTACATACCTTTATTTAAAAACTTTCCATCCATCAGTTTGACAATTCAAACTTTTCTTGATAATTTAAACCTATCTGTACACACATACATACATAGGTTTTTCATATTTTACCCAAAACTAACATGTGGATAACTTCACGTACAAACTTTAATATCACAATACGTACAACATCATCTTCAAATTATCCTGATAATCCCCTTTATATCATCCCACCTTGAGTTCCTCTAAACTGTACCCTGAGACGGTGGGCTATAAGACCTCAAGAGCATGTCCTTGAATGCCAGAGGCTGCCAACAAATAGCGAGGGCCTTGGGTGTTATAATGGGGAAAATATTACCTCATATATCAGAGTATTCATAGTGGTAAATGATAGAAACAAGTTTAGGAAGAATATATAAAAAGAACCATAATTAAAATCATACAATAGAAGTAAATAACTAGTGGAATCCAAATAACAATAATAGATACAAATTTTGAGGATTGTATAAATTTTTTATAAAATGATGTGAGTATGGGGAGTTAGGGATACAATAATATAATGCATTTTGGAAAAAATAAACAAAAAAGAAGGAATTGATAATACAATCATCTCAAGAATATGCTCGATCTTCTACCTCATGCTCCATCCTATGATGTAAAACAATCAAGAATCAGATGTCTCATAATTCCATTTATCCATACCTACGATCATGAAATATTCTTGGGTGCCAAGGGTGGCCCAAGCATGGTGTGAGATACAATCTCAGTAGTCCAACACCCATGGTGTCTATGTTGATCCATTTTGTGCAATAAATAAATTGAAGTGTTCCATAAAAAATAAAAAAAGGAAAGTAGATAAATAAATAAGTAACCACTATAGAACGGGTTCTTAAGTGGACACCTAGACAATACCACCAGTTTTGACCTAATCTAGGTGTCTAAAACTAATTACCTATGCAAGTCATAATATGTACACAAGGTCCATTGTAAACCGAGCAACTAAAGAAAGCATACCCCCAAGCTTTTTCTTTATCTTGGGGTCACATTTTCATGTCATCAACAAACATGCTTCAATATGTATGAAAAACACATATAACACAAGAAATAAATCCATAAAATACATGGGTGGAGTCCCAAGCCTATCCAAGGTGGTCTAAACAAAATTCCAAGGGTCACTATAGGTGTCTCCGATAGAACCAATGCCACTAAATTCATCCCTGGTAACACATATGGGTGTTTTTTGTATCACTCATGGAATGGTGAACTCTGAGTCCTTACTAAGTATCTCACATATGGGACCAGGTATCACCCAGGGAATGGTGTATCCATATTTACCATGATTCTATCCTTAGTTTCTGCCCTAGGGAACCAGTGTCACTCATGAGTATAAGTTCAGCCACCTAGAGATCTCGTACCTATAAAGTCAAATCATTTCTCCCGATACATCAAGTAGATCCAACCAAGCATGATGAATCCATCCATGGAGTCCTAAAATTGGGATCAATGTTATCTCCAGGTCCTTAACAGGTGATCCATATCAGTAAAGGCACATCAAAAGGAAAGGCATATATATAAAGTCACATTATATCAATGAAACATCTCACTATCACATGATAACAAGCTTTCCCAAACATAACATTCAATTTAAGCAAAATAATAGTGGCATAATTAATAATAACTAGGATCTAAGTAGCATGCTCAAGGTGTAAATAACATGTCATGGAATATGTATAAATCATAGGTAAGAGGATACAAGTATTTACACAAGGTAATAATCCTAACCATGAAATAAGTCACAATACTGACATATAAATTTAAGCATAATAATTGGGGCTACCAAGCATGCATGTGTGGAAACAAGTATAATCATTGAAAAGAAATCATGTGACATTTAAGTATAAGCATAAATCACGAGTCTTTAAATATAAGGTTCAAGGAATGAAGCTCAATGTCCAATCTCATGGCCAACCATTTTTCTTAATTCAAATTTTAATTTAAGTCATTTAATCAAAATGCAACTCTCACATGGAAAATTAGACCATTAAAGGCATGGGAAATAAACCATTAATATGGGAACACACAAAGGGACAGATAACAACAAAGAGAACACCCTATGGATGGGTTTCTCCATATGTTAGCATCACAATGGACATGGAAAACCATTTTAATTAATTTATTAATAAATAACAAAGCATCATCGGAGGGTTCGGTGCATGGCATGATGGTGCATAATTTGAAATTAAATTAAATGATTATAAAATAACTAGACTACCTACCTTGATGTAGTAGTGCTCCACTCACCTATTATCGAGGATCAATTTGACCTAGAATGTAAGAAATCGAAGGAATGGTCAAATATAATGAAAATATGGAAACATATTTCAATCCAAAATAGCACAATGGATAGAGGAGGAGCCTTGAAATATATTAGAGGGGAATATGGATCTTACCAATATGGATTTAATGCTTCTAACCATGAGTGATTTGGACTTTGTTTGAAGGATAATGCTAAAACCCTATGAATACGGGAGAAGGAGCTCCATGCACCAAGGGGGGTGAGGAGGTTAACTTGAATGAATATGGGAGGAAATAAAAAGAGGTTTAAAACATTAAAGAGGGTTATTTTAGAAATTTTATCCAAAAAAACATTGTACATTGTTTGGCTGGATGGTTGTCCAAACTGTATGCCAACTGTGCACCTACTGCTACTTCAAAGGGGTAGACTGTAGGGTTAGACACACAGTTTGAATAGCCGTGAAAAAACTGTCTGAAACCTCTCTACTAAAAACCTGTAGGTGGTTGTACGGTTTTGTGCCCTAGGTTTCAAAATTGCAAACAAACCATACGACCTTTTTCACCCCACTTTCTGCAACTACACTGTTTAGGGAAACCATGTGGGATGGGCAACACAATTTCCTCTAACTGTGCAACCCAGTTTGCTTCTTCCAATTTTAGGGATTTGGGCTATTAATGAGACATAGATGCACTCAAGACATCCTTTAACCATTTAGTCACCATTATTAGGGCCTTTTAAAGAAATTTAAACCAAAAAAATTAATTATCTGTATCTTGTAAAAAGTCCGGCCACTACAACCTCCCCTCCTTAAGAAAACTCATCCTCAAGTTTACCTTCCAAGGGTGGTACGATTTCATTTGAAAAGAGTTCTAGATACATCACACATACATTAGTATCTAACTCCTAGGTCTCATCTAATACTCATCCATGATACCATAGCACCCGAACTAGAGGAACTGATCTAACTCAGAGAACCATTGTGCTATGATCGATGATACTTATCAGATGCTCCTCGAAGGACGCATCTACTTCCAAATTGATATCCTTGAGTTCAAACAAATGAGATCGGTTGGGATGATACTTTTTAAGCTAAGATACATGGATGATGTCCTGCATGACATAATACCACTGAGGTAACCACAACTTATAGGCTTCTGGACCATCCCTCTCCATTATCTTGAAAGTACAAATATATAAAGGTAATACTTGTCATATATCCTAATTCTCTTAAGACTCAACCTAGGTGATACATGTAGAAAGACTTGATGTCCCACCTCAAACTCTAGAGGTATACGATGATGATCTGTATAAGACTTCTGCCTAGACAGAGATGTAGCTATAAATTTCTAAATTATCTAGACTTTCTATGAAGTCTCCTGAATGAGATGAGGACCAAGTAGATATACCTCACCTACCTCAATCCAGTATAAAGGTGAATGAAACGGTCTACTATAGAGGGCCTCATATAGATCCCTTTTAATTTTTTCCTTAAATATGTTGTTATAAGAAAACTAAACCATAAGAATATGCTTTTCACACAAACCTCTAAAATCAACGACACATGTCCGTAACATATCTTCTAACACTCGTATGGTCTTCTCAGACCACCCATTAGTCTAAGGGTGATATACAATACTCACGAGCACCTATGAACCCAATGCCTTTTTCAACCCTTTCCAGAACTATGGTGTGAATTGGGCATCTCAATCTAAAATGATAGAATGGGTTACACCATGAAGTCACACTATCTCACAATTGTATATCCATCCTAACTCATAAATAGGGAAGGTATCCTAGAATATTAAGAAGTGTGTGACCTTGGTCATCCTGTCTATGATCACCAATATTGTATCGTTGCCTCGAGGAGATCTCGATAAGTATATCATGAAATCTATGGTGACATCATTCCATTTGCACTCAGGAATAGATATAGGTTTTTTGAAGTCCAATAGGTCATTGGTGCTCAACCTTGACCGACTGATAGATGGAGCACCGAGTAATGAAACCCATTATCTACCTCTACATACCTGGCTACTAGTACTGAAGATGTATATCTCTCTACATCTTGGTGAGACCAGGGTGAACTACCCATATAGAGGTATGTGATTCCCCCATCACCTCTTACCTTATATTTGAAGGCACCCATACACGACCACAGAAGAGAAAGGTCTCATCCCTATCAAAAACTCAAATAGGAGGTGGGTTCTCCCTCGTGGAACCATCCCTTAAAATGAGGCCATAAGAATCCAATAATTGCCTCTTATGGGCCAATACTAGAAGGGAGGATGTCACCACTAGAGATACTAAAAATGGATTCCTGTGTTGTTTCTAAACCTCCAAGTGCATCTCAAAAAATAGATTCATCAGCTTCGACTCACTGTTGGACTCCTTAACAACTTGTGTCTGAGTCTTCTAGATCAAGGAATCAACTACATAATTTTCATTTTTGGGTGTGTAATAAAGATCAAAGTTGAAGGACTATAGGTTTTCCACCCACCTGTGCTACCTCAGATTCAATTTTCACTTTGTGGAGAAGTATTTGAGACTTTTAGGATCTGTGTAGATGAAAAATATCTCTCCTAAAAGGTAGTTACAAAAATAGAATATAGAATGAACTAAAAATGCTATATCGTGGTCTTGAATTAGGTTATTACACTCATGTGGCCTCATTTGGTAAGACCCATATGCCATGACTTTATCACCCAACATCAGAACTTCACCAAGTCCGATTCCTAAAACATTATAATAGACTGTGTAAATCCTACCTAGATCTTGCATAATTAGGATTAACACTGAGGTTAGTATTCTATTTAGCTCTTAAAAATATATCTCACAAGATTCAAAACATATAAATTTCACACCCTTCATAGTCTAGGCCTTAAGAGGTGCTTCCAAGTAGAAAATTTCCTGAATGAATTTTCTATAATAGCCATCCATCCCTAAGAAGCTGCTTATGTAGAACACATTCTTAGACTACTCCCAGAAAACCACAACCCTCACATTTTCTAGGTCAACTGATATGCCTGACTCATATATGATATTACCTAAGAAGTTAACCTAACTCATCCAAAAGTGTAATTTATTTAGCTTCACATATAGATGGTTCCCTCTTAGTGTACTTAGCACGATATCAAGATGATTGAAATGGTCATTTCTAGTGATTGATCACACTAAAATATTGTCTATGAAGACTACCTCTAAGGAATCAATATACGGTTGGAAAACCCAATTCTTCAAATCCATGAAGACTACTGGCATGTTCATAAAAATTAATGACATAACCATATACTCATACAGTTCATACCTACTTTAGAATATTGTATATGGTATATTCTATGGCCTCAAATGAACCTGATGGTAACCAAACCTCAATTCGATATTGGAGAATATAATTGCTCCTTAGAGACAGTCGAAGAGGTCCTCTATATAAAATTGTGGATACCAAATATTTACTGTTGGTTGGTTCATTTGGCATTAATCCATGAAAAATTTGAGGCTACTATTTACCTTCTTGGAAAAAAGGATTGGTAAACCCCATGACGATGTGTAGGGTATAATAAAACCATTATCCTCAAGATATTAAAGCTACTTATTGAGTTCCTAGAGGTATGTAGGTGTCATCCTATATATAATAATGGACACAGGTGTTACACATGACACTAGATCTATGGTTAACTCAACAACTCTCTCAAGAGGTAAGCTGAAGAAATATTTAGGGAGGATATCCCAAAAATGATCTACAATAAGATGGAACTCCAATAACTAGATTCCCTAATCACTCATAAAGAGATTCTACAACAGAGATGTCACTCTTCCAAGCCTATTTTTCTTTGGTCAAGATCGATATGCCTAGATATCCCATTAAACCTTTTGGATATATGTATGGAACTTGGGTAATGTAAAACACACTTAGTGGTGATAATAATCTACTTGGGAATGTTAATGCATAAGAAAATCCCTACCAAGAATGACAACAAATCCAGTCATATAGAGAAAAAATAAACTCCATAAGAAATGACACTCACCTATTTTAAGGGAAACTCTGGGTATTGGAGTATTCCCTATGTTCTGACACCTAACAGTGTGTTAAGGGATATAACGCCACAAAAGTTCTCTATTGAAATACCATGGCTTCCCACAATCACAACAGATATTAAAGAGTTTGATGCACCTGTATCAAAAATAGAATAAAATAAAGTATAGGTCACTATAATATTAAATATAACCATAGATGGACCTATACTATAGTCCTTAGTTGTAAGATGTAATGCATAAATACAGCCTGAATTACAGCCCTGATATACTGCCTGACTAGCCTGAGAAGATCCACTCTGCTAACGCTAAAGCTTTGGGGCCTGACTACCTCATCCAAATCCACAACATTCTCAACCTAATCAGCTGGTAGAAGACCAAATACCAACCTAATATAGATTCATATATCTCATACCTAATAGAGTTGTCGATATGAATCCCCTCTTACTGGTCGCTGGTGGAATAGACTGACAAAAGCACTGAAGGTGACTCATTATACTGCTAGATCGATACTCAATTGGGTTTATCATTCACTGGGGATTCTTATGGAATGAACTACCACATTAGTGACACAATATGGAGTAAGTGTGTGTCACTTGGATTGAACCACCCCAATGTGCACCCTCTAAACAATACTTTCGACTACAAGAATAATTTTTTCCTTACCTAGGAACTGAGCCTCCCTAGATCACGTTGCTAGCTTCTCTGAGATTCCATTCTATAATTAGGGCATGGTTCACTATCTCTGAAATGGTACTCAAATAGAATATGTTCACCTGTGAGTGGAAAAAACCCAATCCCATCCTTAAAGTGCATTGTAGTCATAAAATCATCACCGATCAAAGATAGAGAAAAACACTAAATCTTGGCGAAGCAAGCATAATATTCTAGAACATTGATGGATCCTTGATGAAGATTCATGAACTCTTGGGCATGATCCACTCTTAGGTTCGATGAGAAGACATGATCATAGAAGGCCATCTAGAAGTCTTCCCAGACAGTACCTCGATGATGATCAGACTGAGATATGACGTCCCACCAACACTTGGAAGAGTCACATAATATGTAGGTAGAGATATTGAATCTCAACTCATGAGGCATATCAATATGATCAAATATATATACTATAGACTCTAATCATGATTCTATTGTATGAGGTCCACCATCCTCAAGAAGGTGGGATGATGCTGCTGCTAGAAGTTTCAAGTTAGATATGCCATAGTCGAGGCAGGCTAGGGAGAACCCTGAATAGACTGCATATACCACAAAGAACTATCATGAAACTGGGAATTGATTCCTAGTGGAATTTTACTAGGAGGTGCCTCAGGTGGCACTACAGGAGGTACCACGGGTGGCTGAGGTCCCACCACCACTAGAGTATGCTCATCACCACTCTCTTGGATTACAACATGGGGATGTCATAGTATAATAGCTCTACAATTATTAGTGTAATCCTCATATAAGATTTTAAAATATATAGGGAAAGTAGATATGATAATTAATAAAGAAGGGTAGGTACAAGGCCTCCCTGAAAAACAACAAAACTCATATCCTGCTCCTAGAACCAAGTCTAGGTGATGGGAAACACTTAAGGGTCACTAAAAATATGATAATCATATAATACTACTCCTTATTATGGTTGGGTCATAGTAAATGTTTCACATTATCATTTATGGTGGCCATTTCAATTTTAAAGTGATGTTCATTTCAATTCATTTTAATCATGCAATTTTCTTTAAAAGTTTGAATTAGGTGGATTTCTATTACAATTTATAAGGTCCCACACACCTTATAAATTTAAATTGGTCATCCAATTAATCCAAAAAATAACTTATTCCTACAATTTTAATTGGAACATTTCTATAAATCTAACAAATCAGGTAGTACAAGGCACAATAAGAAATTCACAACAATAAATCACATGAAAAACATGCAATGAACATTGAATATATATATGGAATGAAATAATTCATGAAATTTCAATCCTATTCCTCCTAGTATGGAACATGCTATGAAGTTCCCTCATTTCATCAGGATGTAATAGTAAAAGTCATTGTTTCAATAAAACCAATATGATAACACCAAAAAAGTGAATCACCCAATGATGAAGTCATATCAATTATAAAGGGAATAATTGATAACTATAATTTACCATCCCAAGTAATTTGGGTTTCCATTATACATGGGTTAGCTACATCCAAGAACAAGGAAAATTCAAAATTCCCTTAAATCCCAGTATACTATATAATACACAAATAGTAAGACAAAAGGTTAATAATGATATGATAACACTTTGTAGCATCTCTCCCTGAGTTACATTGAACTGTGCCTCGAGATGGTGGGTTACAAGACCTCAAGAACATCTCCCCAAGTGCCAGAGGCTGTCGACTAGCAATGAGAGCCTTGGGTGTAACCATAGGGATACGATTCCCTCATAGATCAGAGTATGTACATTGATAAATTATAGAAATAAGAGGAAGAATCATATATCAGAAAAAACATAACTCTAATGAAAACCATACAAGATAATTAAACAAATGGAAGAAGCTGAGTAACAATAATAGATAAAAATGACGATGATGCTGTGCCAAATGTTTATATAAAAATGTGAGTATAGGGAGATGGGGATACAAGCATATAATGTATGCTTGAAAAAATATAAAAAATGAAGAAAGATATAATATAATAATCTTGATCAAATTCTTGGTCTTCTTCCCCGTAATCCATCATAAGTTGTAAATCAATCAATCATTGAAAGTCACATGCTTCCCTTTATCCATACTTATGATCATTAAATATACTTGGGTGCCAAGGGAGGATCAAGCAAGGTGTGAGATAGAATCTCAGTAGGACATCACCCATGGTGTCTAGGATGATCTGTTTCATGCAATAAATAAACTACATAGTTCTATAATAAATAAATATAGGACAATAGATAAATAAAAAAGAAACCACTATAGTCTGGGTTCCTAAGTGGACACCCGACTGATACCAACTGCTTCTTACTAAGATTGATGTATGAAAATAAGTACATGTGTGAGTCATTATATGTATACAAGGGCCATTGTAAACCAAGAAACTAAAGAAGGCATACTCATAAGATTTTTCTTTGGCATGGGGTCTGTTTTTCATGTCATTATCAAACATGATCCAATATAAGTATGAACAATACATATAACACAAGAAATCAATCTTTCAAATCCATGGGTGGAGTCTCAATCCCATTTAAGGGGATCTAGAAAATATCAAGGGTCTCTATGGGTGTCTCTAATAAAACCAATTCCATTGATTCCACCTAAGGTAACCCATATAGTTGTTCCTTGTATCACTCATGACAGTGTGAAATATGATTCCTTACCAAGTATCTCACAAAGGGGACTCGATATCACCCGGGGTATGGAATAGCCATATTTCCCACAAGTCCTTCCTCAGTTTCTCCCCTAGGGAACTAGTGTCACTCACAAGTATAAGTAAAATCGCTCAGAGATCCCGTACCTAGAAAGCCAAAGCATCACTCTCAGGGCATTAAGTGGATCCAACTATGCATGGTGAATCCATCCATGATGTCCTTAAATTGGGACCCATGTTCTCTCCCAAACCTTAGTAGGTCATACATATTAATAAAGGCACATAAAAAGGAAAGAATATATATAAATTCATATTACATAAATGAAATATCTCAATATCACATGCTAAAAATATTTCCCAATCATAGCATTCAATTCAAGCCAAACAATTATGGCATAAGAAATATGCACAAGGATTTAAGTAGATTTCTCAAGGTATAAATCACATGGCATAAAATATGTATAAATCATAGGCTAGAGGATACATGTATTAACAGAAGGAAATAATACTAAAAATGAAATAATGTTCAAGAAATGCATATAAAATTAAGCATAATCAGTGGGGAAACCATGCATGCATGTGTGGAAAAAAGTATAATGAATGAGATATAATCATGTGATATTTAAAGTGAATAATCAAGCATCAGAATTTAAATATAATGTGTGAGGAATGAATCTCATGGTCCAATCTCATGGCCAACCATTTTTCTTAATTAAAATTATAATTTAAGGTATTTAATCAAGATGAAAATCTCACATGGAAAATTTAACAATTTAAGGCATGGTAAATTTTCCATTAAGGTGGGAACACCCAAAGGGGTGGCCAACAATAAGGAGAACACCCTATTGATGGGTTTCTCTAAATGGTAGGGTCACAACAGACATGGAAAACCATTTTAATTAATTTATAAAGAAGGAACAAAGCATCACCATAAGGGTCTGGCGCGTAGAACAATGATGTGTTATTTAAAAAGAAAAAAAACAAGTGGGGAAGACCTATAACACCTAAATATATGTAATAGAACTCATATTGTCCATTATTGAGGCTCAATTCAAACTAGAATAGAAGAAATGAAAGGGGTTTTCAATTTCCCTAAAAATAGGGAAACATTTATATCACCAAAATAGATCAATGGATGGAAAAAAATGGAATAGATTAGAGAGGAAGATGAAGCTTACAAAGATAGATCTTATACTTCTAACGATGAGTGATTTAGAATTCATTTGAGGGAGAAATGTTAAACCCCATGAATATGGGAGAAAGATATTCTCACACCAAGGGGGGAGGAGGGCCACTAGAATGAATAGGGGAGGAGAAAAAGGGGTTTAAAAGATTAAAGAGGTTTATTTAGAGATTTGACCCAAAAACACATTACGCATGGTCTGGCCACTTGGTTGGCTGATTCTCGCTCAAATTTACCCAAGAGAAGAAGGTAAGACGGTCCTTGTAGTTTAGCTTGGGTTGTCGAATCCCCAGAGACCCAAGAAGTAACCTATAGACACGTAAATTCTATGGACTGTTTTTGGATATGAAGTGGACAACTTGGGTTGATTTTAGATGGGTTTAAATTAACTCTAATAGACTTAAGTGAATTCAATTTAAAAGAATGAGTTGATCCTAGGTTATCGCTCGGGGTGGATTGGACATATTTCCTTTTTAATGATTTCAATTTCTTATATTTGAGATGGGTTCATTTAAGGAGATAAAACAACATCACCACTTACTGGTTTAATTCCTACACCCTTTAATACTAATCACCTATACACATGAAGGATCAAAGTTTTTATCACTTCAAGGTAAAGGTTTGTATTAGCACTTGAAGTGTGTGACCTTAAATTCAACAAGGATGATGGAGTTTAAAAATCAACAAATAAAAATATCAATTAAAGAAGTGATTATACATTAATGGGGTGATAAATAACACCCAATCCAGCCCCTTTCTACTCCCTTGGATCAACCCAAAAGTGGGTTATCCCTCCATTGATCCCATGGTTTCAATGGAAGCGGAAAGTAGACTCATTAGGGAGGAAATGGATAAGTAAAGAAAACAACAAAAATAAAATGATCACTCCACCATTGTGTGAATAATTTCACAAGGTTTGGTGTGAATAAATTCACACCTTGATCCAACGGTATCAAAGTGATAATAAGAACCACATAATAAGTGTAGAAGAAGAAATTTTATTAAGAAACTAATGTGAATTGAACAACTTACATGTGAAAGACAAATTTGAGACAACAAAATTACAGCATAACATTACAATTGAACAAAGCACAAAAGATTTAAAAACTCTTTCACCAACACTGCATTAAATAGGCATTTTGGAGCCCTTGGGTCGATCCTACAACAGTAAAAGTCATCCTACTTATGTATGGCCGGTCTAGGGTGGTGGAAGGTTTGTGGAAAGAAGACTTTCCACCCTTGACCCGAAAAAGGCATCCAACTTGTATCCACCAAACAAAGGCGCACAAAACACCTTATATATTACCGAATTTGGGTGGGACATAGGAGACTTAAATTACAATCCGGATGTCCCCTAACATTATTTAAAATATCAACCAAAAAGTAGTTATGGTTTTCGAGATATGGTTTAATTGGTGGGCTGTTTTTCTGGGCCGCAGATTCTGGCCCATAATTTTATCTCTAACTTGGGCCGCCTAAATGGACACTATGGAGGCCGAATTAACATTCGATCCTGAATAATGATTTGTTCCTATACATGTCTTATAGAATCCCACGGAATTTGGGATTAAGTGGGCCTATATGTTGGGCCCCACAGTCTCATCAGTGGGACAGTGTCCAATCTGACTTCTCCAGAATTGTTTCCTTTCATCATAAAATATCTCCATCTTCTTCCCTGAATTCTCCATTCATCCCTGAATAAAAAATGTTCATATTTAAGTGTAGATCAATTTAAAAAAATATCAAATTAAAATATGTAAAATTAGATTCCATAATATCATATGAATCATTGGGTACTTTAAATGATGTTAAAAAATGTACCACATAATAGTGCATTTTAAGAAGGTATTACAATCATAATGTGAAATGATGTTCTAAGTGTAAAATGAACTAAAATGGTGTTTATTAATAATAAATAACATGAAAATTATGTATATTAAAAATTAATATTAGCCTCATTTAGTGGCTAATCACACCCCCCAACTTGAGTTATGCTAGTCCCGAGCAAAATATATCTCAACAATATGAAATTCGAATTCCCTTTTCCAAAAACATTGTAATACACAATGATCACCAGAAACCCTTATACCAAAAAATCATGAAACCCATCAAAATATTTTAATACAAGATAGTTTAATAAGAAGATCCCAATCCAAAGCCCATTCCTTTGTTCAAATTCATTGCCATATTTCATCCAATATCAATTAAGTATGAGGATGTGTTGTGCATCACAATAGACATGGGGTTCGTCTTTATTCAAGGGGGAAATTACGGAAGCGCTAGGTGGAATCACATTTCAATATTAAGATGAGTATTAATTTTTTTTGTATTATATATATATATATATTGTTTTTTTTTCAATTTTACCATGGTAATTGAAATTGCACTCAAAAGAGTCAACCCGTGTAGCGAGACTTTGCCGATGAATCCCAGGCTCAAAGACCTTAGGGTACCAAGTGAATCCCACATACTCAGGCATCATCTCGAGTTAACTCAGTCAAAAAAAATTCAAATTACCAAAAATAGAGATAAAATTACTAACTCTGGGCTAGGCAACTACGGAGTCACGATCCCCAAGTGCCGAAAGCCACACATTAGGTCATTCCATTGCTCTACGTGCAAATTTATTATTATTTTTTTAATTTTTTTATTGACTACTCATATTAAAACTAAAATGATCACCAAACCTGTACTATTTATTTGGGGGACCCCAAGAACTCAAACTAATACCCCACTATCCAAAGGACGTGCATTGTGATTCTTTTTTTATTTGGATGAAAATATAAACAATGAAATATCACATTGGACAACCATACTTTCCAAAATCTATGCTCATGAAATTATACAAGGATTAAAATCAGAATCAGGGAATGATAAATTATTTGATATTCAGTTTCAAAGTGTGCAATGTTTATTACCATGTTCAAAGTTAAAGGATTTTTTCCTTCCATTTACATTTTTTTTCAAATCATTTTTTTTCAAAAGATTTTTTTTATTTCATCTCCCCCCAACTTAAAACAACACTGTCCCCAGTGTTTAAAGAAATGAAAATTTTGGATTAGAGGCAGATAATGGAAGTTCAAAAATGAAATTGAAAATGAGGATCATGGAATGAAGTCACCTGGTGGTTGAAGTTGAAATTCTTGCCGCTCCAAATTAGTCTTTTGATCTCCATGTCGCTTGCAGAGTTCCCTAGTAGAAAAAAGAAAAAAAAACAAAAAAAAAACAGTATATATATATATATATATATTTATTTATAAGTAAAATATAAGTATAAATATAATATAAAATAAACTGATGACACATTGTCTTCTTTTTAAATTTCTGGGTAAGGTATTACTCAAGGATCACACCACGTGACACGAATGAATATGGTGATCCCCTTTCGTACCCATCCATACTCATAATATAAGAACATGCCAAAAGTCTATTTTTTATTATTTTTATTTTTATTATTTTTATTTTTTTAAATATCAAAATGATTAATTAATCTTATTTGAAAATTAAATATGATTCAGAAAGATTAGAAACATGAAAACCACGGGTTGCCTCCCGTGCAACACTTTGTTTAACGTCATTAGCTCGAATTGAACCCCACGACATACCCAATACCAACTTTAAACATTTTAAGGACCACATGTTTCACCACTTATACTAGGTTGAGATTCATTCTATTTTTAGAATTTGTTTCATGCACTAACCTATGTTCCAAAATGAGTGGGTAAATCCAATGAATTTCTGAAATGGTGGATCTAGTTGCTTCTCTAGTCTTTCCTAAGACATCAACAATCATTACTACATTATTATTTTAAAGAGAAGAATTAATTCCACCATAAGGGTTATGGTTATACACTATGAATGGATACTTGAGTGAGGAAGGAAGAAAACTAATTTTGAGCTCGATTTGGATAGGAAATTCAGACATTGGTTGGAACTTTGAATCAAACTCAATTTCATTTTCAAAATTTCTCAATAGAATTGGTTCCTTTGAAAAAGAATATTCATCTACCAAATTGGACATATCAGTTTTAAGAATGGATTTGGACTCAATGTTTGTGATTTCTCTCAATGGTTCAATGGTTGGTGTTTTTGAAAATTCATCAATGGAGTTATACTTAGGAGACTCAATCCATGAAGTCAAATTCTCATCTTTTGAATCCAAAAATTCAATATCTTCCTGATTTAAAGACCCTTCAAAAATTTCTTGAGTCACTTACCCTACCCCAAATCCAAAGGTTAGTTCTTTAATAAATTCATGAGAGGTTTTTGGGAAACTAGAGACTTCACATAAGGTTATGGAAGGGACAGTTTGTGTAGGGATGGGTTCCTCACAAGTTTTAATACTTTGTAGTTATAACCTCATTGAAAAAACCTCAAAATTAATTATCTCCATTTTTTGACATATTTTTTAAAGTAAGGAATGTGGATTAGGATGGATAAGGGGTTGATCCAAATGGTCTATTCTAGGCGGATGATTAATTTGTTGGAATTTCACAGGAGGGTGTTCAAATTGGATTTGTGGGGATTGTAACTCATTATATGTTAGGATGTTTTGTGGATCATAGGAGTAAAAACATTGTGGTTCATTAGGTTTTTGATGATCCCACAAGTAGAAATTAGGATGGTCATTGTACATCACACATGGGGTTGGGTGATCAATGTAGGGATAGGTTTGCCATGTTTAGACTTGTTCAAAATTTAATTCCATAGGTGTGAGGGGGTGAGAACAAAGAAGAGGGATGAAAAAAGAATGATAATGTCTAAGATAACTTACTTAGGTCCCCAGAAACGGTGCCAAAATTTGATTCTTGCTCAAATTTACCCAAGAGAAGAAGGTAAGATGGTCCTTGTAGTTTAGCTTGGGTTGTCGAATCCTCAAAGACCTAAGAAATAACCTATAGACACGTACATTCTATGGACTGTTTTTGGATATGAAGTGGCCAACATGGGTTTATTTTAGATGGGTTTAAAGGAACTCTAAGAGACTTAAGTAAATTCAATTTAAAATAATGAGTTGATCCAAGGTTATCTCTCGTGGTGGATTGGATGTATTTCCTTTTTAATGATTTCAATTTCTTATATTTGAGATGGGTTTATTTAAGGAGATAAAACAATATCATCACTTACTAGTTTAATGCCTACACCATTTAATACTAATCACCTATACACTTTAAGTATCAAGGTTTTGAGCACTTCAAGGTAAAGGTTCGTATTAGCACTTGAAGTGTGTGACCTTAAATTCAACAAGGATGATGGAGTTTAAAAATCATCAAATAAAAATCTCAATTAAAGAAGTGATTATACATTAATGGTGTGATAAATAACATCCAATCCAACTCCTTGCTACTCCCTTGGATCAACCCATAAGTTTGTTATCCCTCCATTGATCCCATCGTTTCAATGGAAGCGGAAAGTATACTCATGACTGAGGAAATGGAGAAGTAAAGAAAAGAACAAAAATATAATGATCACTCCACCGTTGTGTGAATACTTTCACAAGGTTTGGTGTGAATAAATTTACACCTTGATACAACGGTATAAAAGTGATAATAAGAACAAAAGAATAAGATTATAATAATAACTTTTATTAAGAAATTAAAGTGAATTGAACAACTTACATGTGAAAGACAAATTTGAGATAACAAAATTGCAGCATAACATTACAATTGAACAAAGCACAAAATATTTAAAAACTCCTTCACCAAAACTGCCTTAAATAGGAATTTTGGAGCCCTTGGGTAGATCCTACAACAACACGAGTCATCCTAATTGAGTATGGTAGGTCTAGGGTGGTGGAAAATTTGTGGAAAGAAGACTTTCCACCCTTGACCCGAAAAGGAATCCAGCTTGCATCCACCAAACAGAGGCGCATGAAACACCATCTAGATTGCAGAATTTGGGTGGTACATAGAATACATAAATTACGATCCGGATGTACCATAATATCCTGTAAAATCTCAGCCCAAAAGGATTTATGGTTTGAGAGATATGTTTTAATTGGTGGGATGTTTTTCTGGGCCGCAGATTATGGCCCATAATTTTACCTCTAACGTGGGACGCCTAAATGGACACCATGGAGGCCGAATTAGCATTGGATCATACAGAGTGATTTGTGCCTATACATGGATTCTATCATCCCAAGAAATTGGGGATTAATTGGGCCTGTATGTTGGGCCCCACAGTCTCATCAGTGGGCTGGTGTCCAATCTGACTTCTTCAGAATTGTTTCCTTTCATCACAAAATATCTCCATCTTCTTCCATGAATTATCCATTGATCCCTGAATAAAACATGTTCATATTTAAGTGTAGATAAATTTAAAAAAATATAAAATTAAAATATGTATAATTAGATTGTTTAAAATCATATGAATCATTGGGTACTTTAAATGATGTTAAAAAATGTACCACATAATAGTGCATTTTAAGAAGGTATTACAATCACAATGTGAAATGATGTTCAAAGTGTAAAATCTACTAAAATGTTGTTTATTAATAATAAATAACATGAATATTATGTATATTAACAATGAATATTAGCCTCATTTAGTGGCTAATCACACCCCCAACTTGAGTTTTGCTAGTCCTGAGCAAAATATATCTCAACAATATGAAATTCGAATTCTCTTTTCCAAAAACATTTTAATACAAAATGATCACCAGAAACCCTTATACCAAACAATCATGAAACCCATAAAAATATTTTAATACAAGATAGTTTCATAAGAAGATCCCAATCCCAATCCCATTCTTTTGTTCAAATTCATTTCCATATTTCATCCAATATCAATTAAGTATGAGGATGTGTTGTGCTTCACAATAGACATGGGGGTTCATCTTTATTCAAAGGGGAAATTACGGAAGTGCCAGGTGGAATAAAATTTCAATATTAAGATGAGTATTCAATTTTTTTGTATTATATATATATATATATATTTTCAATTTTTCCATGGTAATTGAAATTGTACTCAAAAGAGTCAACCCCTGTTTGAGACTTTGCCGATGACTCTGAGGTTCAAAGACCTTTGGGCACCAAGTTAATCCCACATACTCAGGCATCATCTCAAGTTAACTCAGTTAAAAACAAATTAAAATTACCAAAAATAGAGATAAAATTACTAACTATGGGCCAGACAACTATGGAGTCACGATCCCCAAGTGCCGAAAGCCACACATTTGGTCATTTCATTTCTCTACTCACAAATTTATTATTATTATTTTTAATTTTTTTAATGAATACTCATATTAAAACTAAAATTATCACCAAACCTCTGATATTTATTTGGGGGACCCCATGAACTCAAACTAATAACCCACTATCCAAAGGACGTCCATTGTGATTCTTTTTTTATTTGGATGAAAATATAAACAATGAAATATCACATTGGACAGCCATAATTTCCAAAATCTATGCTCATGAAATTATACAAGGATTAAAATCAGAATCAGGGCATGATAAATTATTTGATATTCAGTTTGAAAGTGTGAATTATGTATTACAAGATTCAAAGTTAAAGGAATTTTTCCTTCCAATTACAATTTTTTTTCAAATCATTTTTTTCAAAAGCAATTTTTTTTTATTTCATCTCCCCCAAAACTTAAAACAACACTGTCCCCAGTGTTTTAAGAAATGAAAATTTAGGAGTAGAGGCAGATAATGGAAGTTCAAAAAGTAAATTTAAAATGAGGATCATGGAATGAAGTCACCTACTGGTTGAAGTTGAAATTCTTGCCGCTTCAAATTAGTCCATTGATCTCCATGTCGCTTGCAGAGTTCCCTAGTGGAAAAAGGAAAGCAAACGAACAAAACAAAACAGTATATATATATATATATATAAATATAATTAAAATATAAGTATATATATAAAATAAAATAAACTGATGTTACCTTTTCTTATTTTTAAATTTCTGGGTAATGTATTACTCAAGGATCACAACACGTGACACAGATGAATATGGTGCTCCCCTTTTGTACCCATCCATACTCATAATAGAAGAACAGGTCAAAAGTCTAATTTTTTATTATTATTATTTTATTTATTTTTAAATATCAAAATGATTAATTAATCTTATTTGAAAAATAAATATGATTCAGAAAGATTAGAAACATGAAAACCACAGGTTGTCTCCCGTGCAACGCTTTGTTTAACGTCATTAGCTCGACCTGAACCCCACGACTTACCCAATACCTACTTTCAAAATTTTAAGGACCACATGTTTCACCACTTCTACTAGGTTGATATTCATTCTTTTTTTAGAATTTTTTTCATGCACAAACCTATGTTCCAAAATGAGTGGGTAAATCCAATGAATTTCTGAAATGGTGGATCTAGTTGCTTCTCTAGTCTTTCCTAAGACATCAATGATAATTACTACATTATTAGTTTCAAGAGAAGAATTAATTCCATCATAAGGTTCATGGTTATACAATATGAATGGATACTTGAGCGAGGAAGGAAGAAAACTAATTTTCAGCTCGGTTTGGATAGGAAATTCAGACATCGGTTGGCACTTTGAATCAAACTCAATTTCATTTTCAAAATTTCTCAATATAATTGGTTCCATTGGAAAAGAATATTCATCCACCAAATTGGACATATCAGTTTTAGGAAAGGATTTGGACTCAATGTTTGTGATTTCTCTCAATGGTACAATGGTTGATGTTTTTGAAAATTCATCAATGGAGTTATACTTGGGAGACTCAATCCATGATGTCAAATTATCCTCTTTTGAATCCAAAAATTCAATTTCTTCCTGATTTAAAGACCCTTTAACAATTTATTGATTCACTTACCCTACCCCAAATCCAAAGGTTGGTTATTTAATAAATTCATGAGAGGTTTGTGGGAAACTAGACACTTCACATAAGGTTATGGAAGAGACAGTTTGTGTAGGGATGAGTTGCTCACAAGTTTTAATACTTTTTAGTTCTACCCTCATTGATGAAACCTCAAAATTCATTATCTCCATTTTTTGACACAGTTTTTCAAGTAATGAATGTGGATTAGGATGGATAAGGGGTTGATCCAAATGGTCTATTCCAGGCAGATAATTAAGTTGTTGGAATTGCACAGGAGGGTGTTCAAATTGGCTATATGGGGATTGTAACTCATTATATGTTGGAATGTTTTGTGGATCATATGATTAAAAACATTATGGTTCATTAGGTTGTTGATGATCCCACAAGTATAAATTAGGATGGTCATTTTACATCACACATGGGGTTGGGTGATCAAAGTAGGGATAGGTTTCCCAAGTTCGGACATTTTCAAAATTGAATTCCATAGGGGTGAGGGGGTGACAACAAAAAAGAGGGATGAAAAAAGAATGATAATGTCTAAGATAACTTACTTAGGTCCCCGGAAACAGCGCCAAAATTTGATTCTCGCTCAAATTTTCCCAAGAGAATAAGGTAAGACGGTCCTTGTAGTTTAGCTTGGGTTGTCGAATCCTTAGAGACCTAAGAAGTAACATATAGAAACATACATTCTATGGACTATTTCTGGCTATGAAGTGGCCAACTTAGATTGATTTCAGATGGGTTTAAAGGAACTATAAGATACTTAAGTGAATTCAATTTAAAATAATGAGTTGATCCTAGGTTATCGCTCGGAGTGGATTTGACGTATTTGCTTTTTAATGATTTCAATTTCTTATATTTGAGATGGGTTCATTTAAGGAGATAAAACAAAATCATCACTTACTGGTTTAATGCCTAAACCATTTAATACCAATCACCTATACACTTTAAGGATCAAAGTTTTGAGCACTCCAAGGTAAAGGTTCGTATTAGCACTTGAAGTGTGTGGCCTTAAATTCAACAAGGATGATGGAGTTTAAAAATCTTCAAATAAAAATCTCAATTAAAGAAGTGATTATACATTAATGGGGTGATAAATAACATCCAATCCAGCCCCTTTCTACTCCCTTGGATCAACCCATAAGTGGGTTATCCCTCCATTGATCCCATGGTTTCAATGGAAGCGGAAAGTAGACTCATGAGGGAGGAAATGGAGAAGTAAAGAAAACAACAAAAATAAAATGATCACTCCAACGTTGTGTGAATAATTTCACAATGTTTAGTGTGAATAAATTCACACCTTGATCCAATGGTATAAAAGTGATAATAAGAACAACAGAATAAGAGTAGAAGAAGAACTTTTATTAAGAAACTAAAGTGAATTGAACAACTTACATGTGAAAGAGAAATTTGAGACAACAAAATTGCAGCATAACATTACAATTGAACAAAGCACAAAAGATTTAAAAAATCCTCCACCAACACTGCCTTAAATAGGCATTTTGGAGCCCTTGTGTCGATCCCCCAACAGTACAAGTCAACCTACTTGAGTATGGTAGGTCTAGGGTGGTGGAAAGTTTGTGGAAAGAAGTCTTTCCACCCATGACCCGAAAAGGCATCCACCTTGCATCCACCAAAAAGAGGCGCATGAAACACCTTCTAGATGGCCACATTTGGGTGGGCCATATCAAACTTAAATTAAGATCCATATTCTCCCTAACAGCCTGTAAAATTGCAGCCCAAAAAGAGTTATGGTTTTCGAGATATGGTTTAATTGGTGGGATGTTTTGCTGGGCCGCAGATTCTGGACCAGAATATTATCTCTAACTTTGGCCGCCTAAATGGACTCCATGGAGGCCGAATTAGCATTTTATCCTAGAGAGTGATTTTTTCCTATATATGTTTTCTAGAATCCCATGAGATTTGGGATTAATTGGTCCTGTATGTTGGGCCGCATAGTCTCATTAGTGGGATGGTGTCTAATCTGACTTCTCCAGAATTGTTTCCTTTCATCACAAAATATCTCCATCTTCTTCCATGAATTATCCATTGATCCTTGAATAAAACATGTTCATATTTAAGTGTAGATCAATTTAAAAAAATATCAAATTAAAATATATATAATTAGATTCATTAAAATAATATGAATCATTGGGTACTTTAAATGATGTTAAAAAATGTACCACATAATAGTGCATTTTAAGAAGGTATTACAATCATAATGTGAAATGATGTTCAAAGTGTAAAATGAACTAAAATGGTGTTTATGAATTATAAATAATATGAATATTATGTATATTAACAATGAATTTTATACTCATTTAGTGGATAATCACACCCCCAACTTGAGTTTTTCTAGTCCCAAGCAAAATATATCACAACAATATGAAATTCAAATTCCCTTTTCCAAAAACATTTTAATACACAATGATCACCAGAAACCCTTATACCAAACCATCATGAAACCCATAAAAATATTTTAATACAAGATAGCTTCATAAGCAGATCTCAATCCCAAGCCCATTCCTTTTTTCAAATTCATTGCCATATTTTATCCAATACCAATTAATTATGAGGATGTGTTGTGCATCACAATAGACATGGGGGTTCATCTTTATTCAAGGGGGAAATTACGGAAGTGCTAGGTGGAATCAAATTTCAATATTAAGATGAGTATTCAATTTTTTTTGTATTATATATATATATATATATATTTGTTTTCTGTTTTTCAATTTTTCCACGGTAATTGAAATTGCACTCAAAAGAGTCAACCCCTGTAGAGAGACTTTAACGATGACTCCCCGGCTTAAAGACCTTAGGGTACCAAGTGAATCCCACATACTCAGGCATCATATTGAGTTAACTCAGTCAAAAACAAATTTAAATTACCAAAAATAGAGATAAAATTACTAACTATGGGCCAGAAAACTATGGAGTCACGATCCCCAAGTGCCGAAAGACACGCATTAGGTCATTTAATTGATCTACGCGCAAATTTATTATTATTATTTTTAGTTTTTTATTGAATAATCATATTAAAAGTAAAATGATCACCAAACCTATGCTATTTATTTGGGGGACCCCATGAACTCAAACTAATACCCCATTATCCAAAGGATGAGCATTGTGATTCTTTTTTTATTTGTATAAAAATATAAACAATGAAATATCACATTGGACATCCATACTTTCCAAAATCTATGCTCATGAAATTATAAAAGGATTAAAATCAAAATCAGGGCATGATAAATTATTTGATATTCAGTTTCAAAGTGTGTAATGTGTATTACCATGTTCAAAGTTAAAGAAATTTTCATTCCATTTACAATTTTTTTTTTCAAATCATTTTTTTTTCAAAAGATTTTTTTTTTATTTCATCGCCCCCAACTTAAAACAACACTGTCCCCAGTGTTTGAAGAAATGAAAATTTAGGAGTAGATGTAGATAATGGAAGTTCAAAAAAGAAATTGAAAATGAGGATCATGGAATGAAGTCACCTGGTGGTTGAAGTTTAAATTCTTACCGCTCAAAATTAGTCCTTTGATCTCCATGTCAGTTGCAGAGTTCCCTAGTGGAAAAAGGAAAAAAAACAAACAAAAAAAACAGTATATATATATATATATAAATAAAATATAATAATATATATAAAATAAAATAAAATGATGATACATTGTCTTCTTTTTAAATTTCTGTGTAAGGTATTACTCAAGGATCACACAACGTGACACAGATGAAAATGGCGCTCCCCTTTCGTACCCATCCATACTCATAATAGAAGAACATGTCAAAAGTCTATTTATTATTATTATTATTATTATTATTATTATTTTTAAATATCAAAATGATTAATTAATCTTATTTGAAAAATAAATATGATTCAGAAAGATTAGAAACATGAAAACCATGGGTTGCCTCCCGTGCATCACTTTGTTTAACGTCATTATCTCCACTTGAACCCCAAGACTTACCCAATACCAACTTTCAACATTTTAAGGACCACATGTTTCACCACTTCTACTAGGTTGAGATTCATTCTATTTTTATAATTTGTTTCATGCACAAACCTATGTTCCAAAATGACTGGGTAAATCCAATGAATTTCTGAAATGGTGGATCTAGTTGCTTCTATAGTCTTTCCTAAGACATCAATGATCATTACTACATTATTAGTTTCAAGAGAAAAATTAATTCCATCATAAGGGTCATGGTTATACACTATGAATGAATACTTGAGTGAGGAATGAAGAATAATAATTTTGAGCTCGGTTTAGATAGGAAATGTAGACATCGGTTGGCACTTTGAATCAAACTCAATTTCATTTTCAAATTTTTTCAATAGAATTGGTTCCTTTGGAAAAGAATATTCATCCACCAAATTGGACATATCAGTTTTAGTAATGGATTTGGACTCAATGTTTGTGATTTCTCTCAATGGTACAATGGTTGGTGTTTTTGAAAATTCATCAATGGAGTTATACTTAAGAGACTCAATCCATGATGTCAAATTCTCTTATTTTGAATCCAAAAATTCAATTTATTTCTGATTTAAATACCCTTCAACAATTTATTGATTCACTTCCCCTACCCCAAATCCAAAGGTTGGTTCTTTAATAAATTCATGAGAGGTTTGTGGGAAACTAGACACTTCACATAAGGTTATGGAAGGGATAGTTTGTGTAGGGGTGGGTTCCTCACAAGTTTTATTACATTGTAGTTCTAACCTCATTGATGAAACCTCAAAATTAATTATCTCCATTTGTTGACACAGTTTTTCAAGTAATGAATGTGGATTAGGATGGATAAGGGGTTGATCCAAATGGTCTATTCCAGGAGGATAATTAAGTTGTTGGAATTGCACAGGAGGGTGTTCAAATTGGCTTTATAGGGATTGTAACTCATTATATGTTGGAATGTTTTGTGGATCATAGGATTAAAAACATTGTGGTTCATTAGGTTGTTGATGATACCACAAGTATAAATTAGGATGGTCATTTTACAGCACACATGGGGTTGGGTGATCAAAGTAGGGATAGGTTTCCGATGTTCGGACTTTTTCAAAATTGAATTCCATAGGAGTGAGGGGGTGAGAACAAAGAAGAGGGATGAAAAAAAGAATGATAATGTCTAAGATAACTTACTTAGGTCCCCGGAAATAGCGCCAAAATTTGATTCTCGCTCAAATTTACCCAATAGAAGAAGGTAAGACGGTCCTTGTAGTTTAGCTTGGGTTGTCAAATCCTCAGATACCTAAGAAGTAACCTATAGAAACGTACATTCTATGGACTATTTTTGGCTATGAAGTGGAAAACATGGGTTGATTTTATATGGGTTTAAAGGAACTCTAATATACTTAATTGAATTCAAATTAAAAGAATGAGTTGATCCTAGGTTATCGCTCGGGGTGGATTGGACGTATTTGATTTTTAATGATTTCAATTTCTTATATTTGAGATGAGTTCATTTAAGGAGATAAAACAACATCATCACTTACTGATTTAATGCCTAAACCCTTTAATACTAATCACCTATACACTTTAAGGATCAAAATTTTGAGCACTCCAAGGTAAAGGTTCGTATTAGCACTTGAAGTGTGTGGCCTTAAATTCAACAAAGATGATGGAGTTTAAAAATCTTCAAATAAAAATCTCAATTAAAGAAGTGATTATACATTAATGGGGTGATAAATAACATCCAATCCAGCCCCTTGCTACTCCCCTGGATCAACCCATAAGTGGGTTATCCCTCCATTGATCCCATGGTTTCAATGGAAGCGGAAAGTAGACTCATGAGGGAGGAAATGGAGAAGTAAAGAAAACAACAAAAATAAAATGATCACTCCCACGTTGTGTGAATAATTTCACAAGGTTTAGTGTGAATAAATTCACACCTTGATCCAATGGTATAAAAGTGATAATAAGAACAATATAATAAGAGTAGAAGAAGAACTTTTATTATGAAACTGAAGTGAATTGAACAACTTACATGTGAAAGACAAATTTGAGACAACAAAATTGCAGCATAACATTACAATTGAACAAAGCACAAAAGATTTAAAAACTCCTTCACCAACACTGCCTTAAATAGGAATTTTGGAGCCCTTTGGTCGATCCTCCAATAGTACAAGTCATCCTACTTGAGTATGGTAGGTCTAGGGTGGTGGAACGTTTTTGGAAAGAAGACTTTCCACCCTTGACCCGAAAAGGCATCCACCTTGCATCCACAAAATAGAGGCACATGAAACACCTTCTAGATGGCCGTATTTGGGTGGCCATATCAGAATTAAATTAATATCCGGATTCCCCCTAACAGCTTGTAAAATCGCAGCCCCAAAAGAGTTATGGTTTTTGAGATATGGTTTAATTGGTGGGCTATTTTGCTGGGCCGCAGATTCTGGCCCAGAATTTTATCTCTAACTTGGGCCGCCTAAATGGACTCCATGGAGGCCGAATTAGCATTTGATTCTGACGAGTGATTTGTTCCTATGCATTTCTTCTAGCATCCCATGAGATTTGGGATTAATTGGGCCTGTATGTTGGGCCCCACAGTCTCATCAGTGGGATGGTGTCCAATCTGACATCTCCAGAATTGTTTCCTTTCATCACAAAATATCTCCATCTTCTTCCATGAATTATCCATTGATCCCTGGATAAAACATGTTCATATTTAAGTGTAGATCAATTTACAAAAATATAAAATTAAAATATGTATAATTAGATTCATTAAAATCATATGAATCATTGGGTACTTTAAATGATGTTAAAAAATGTACCACATAATAGTGCATTTTAAGAAGGTATTACAATCATAATGTGAAATGATGTTCCAAGTGTAAAATGAACAAAAATGGTGTTCATGAATAATAAATAGCATGAATATTATGTATATTAACAATGATTATTATACTCATTTAGTGGCTAATAACAACCCCAACTTGTGTTTTTCTAGTCCCGAGAAAAATATATCTCAACAATATAAAATTCGAATTCCCTTTTCCAAAAACATTTTAATAAACAATGATCACCAGAAACCCTTATACCAAACAATCATAAAACCCATAAAAATATTTTAATACAAGATAGTTTCATAAGCAGATCTCAATCCCAAGCCCATTCCTTTGTTCAAATTCATTTCCATATTTTATCCTATATCAATTAAGTATGAGGATGTGTTGTGCATCACAATATACATGGGGGTTCATCTTTATTCAAGTGGGAAATTACAAAAGTGCTAGGTGGAATCACATTTCAATGTTAAGATTAGTATTCAATTTTTTTTGTATTATATATATATATATATTTGTTTTTTGTTTTGCAATTTTTCCATGGTAATTGAAATTGCACTCAAAAGAGTCAACCCCTGTAGTGAGACTTTGCCGATAACTCCCAGGATCAAAGACCTTAGGGTACCATGTGAATCCCACATACTCGGGAATCATATCAAGTTAAATCTGTCAAAAACAAATTCAAATTACCAAAAATAGAGATAAAATTACTAACTCTGGGCCAGACAACTATGGAGTCACGATCCCCAAGTGACGAAAGACGCGCATTAGGTCATTTCATTACTCTACGTGCAAATTTATTATTATTATTTTTAATTTTTTTATTGAATAATCATATTAAAACTAAAATGATCACCAAACCTATGCTATTTATTTGAGGGACCCCATGAACTCAAACTAATACCCCCTATCCAAAGTAAGTGCATTGTGATTCTTTTTTATTTGGATAAAAATATAAACAATGAAATATCACATTGGACAGACATACTTTCCAAAATCTATGCTCATGAAATTATACAAGGATTAAAATCAGAATCAGGGCATGATAAATTATTTGATATTCAGTTTCAAAGTATGCAATGTGTATTACCATTTTCAAAGTTAAAGAAATTTTCCTTCCATTTACAATTTTTTTTTCAAATCATTTTTTTTCAAAAGAATTTTTTTTATTTCATCTCCCCCCATCTTAAAACAACACTGTCCCTAGTGTTTGAAGAAATGAAAATTTAGGAGTAGAGGCAGATAATGGAAGTTCAAAAAGGAAATTGAAAATGAGGATCATGGAATGAAGTAACCCGGTGGTTGAAGTTGAAATTATTAATGCTCCAAATTAGTCCTTTGATCTCCATGTCACTTGCAGAGTTCCCTAGTGGAAAATGGTAAAAAACAAACAAAAAAAACAGTATATATATATAAGTAAAATATAAGTATATATATAAAATAAAATAAACTGATGATATGTTGTCTTCGTTTTAAATTTCTTCCTAAGGTACTACTCAAGGATCACACCACCTGACACAGATGAATATGGTGCTCCCCTTTCGTACCCATCCATACTCATAATAGAAGAACATGTCAAAAGTCTATTTTTATTATTATTATTATTATTATTTTTTATTTTTTTAAATATAAAAATGATTAATTAATCTTATTTGAAAAATAAATATGATTCAGAAAGATTAGAAATAAGAAAACCATGGGTTGCCTCCCGTGCATCGCTTTGTTTAACATCATTAGCTCGACTTGAACCCCAAGACTTACCCAATACCAAATTTCAACATTTTACGGACCACATGTTTCACCACTTCTACTAGGTTGAGATTCTTTCTATTTTTAGAATTTGTTTCATGCACAAACCTATGTTCCAAAATGAGTGGGTAAATCCAATGAATTTCTTAAATGGTGGATCTAGTTGGTTCTCTAGTCTTTCCTAAGACATCAATGATCATTACTACATTATTAGTTTCAAGAGAAGAATTAATTTCATCATAAGAGTCATGGTTATACACTGTGAATGGATACTTGAGCGAGGAAGGAAGAATACTAATTTTGAGCTCGGTTTGGATAAGAAATTCAGACATCGGTTGGCACTTTAAATCAAACTCAATTTCATTTTCAAAATTTCTCAATAGAATTGGTTCCTTTGGAAAAGAATATTCATCCACCAAATTGGACATATCAGTTTTAGGAATGGATTTGGATTCAATGTTTGTGATTTCTCTCAATGGTACAATGGTTGGTGTTTTTGAAAATTCATCAATGGAGTTATACTTAGGAGAGTCAATCCATGATTTAAAATTATCCTCTTTTGAATCCAAAAATTCAATTTCTTCCTTATTTAAAGACCCTTCAACAATTTATTGATTCACTTTCCCTACCCCAAATCCAAAGGTTCTTTCTTTAATAAATTTATAAGAGGTTTGTGGGAAACTTGACACTTCACATAAGGTCATGGAAGGGACAGTTTGTGTAGGTATGGGTTCCTCACAAGTTTTAATACATTGTAGTTCTAATATCATTGATGAAACCTCAAAATTCATTATCTCCATTTGTTGAAACAGTTTTTCAAGTAATGAATGTGGATTAGGAGGATAAGGGGTTGATCCAAATGGTCTATTCCAGGCGGATAATTAAGTTGTTGGAATTGCACGGGAGGGTATTAAAATTGGATTTTTGGGGATTATAAAACATTATATATTAGAATGTTTTGTGTATTATAGGAGTAAATTTTTTTTGGTTCATTAGGTTGTTGATAATCCCACAAGTAGAAATTAGGATGGTCATTGTACATCACACATGGGGTTGGGTGATCAAAGTAGGGATATGTTTCCCATGTTTGGACTTGTTCAAAATTGAATTCCATAGGAGTGAGGGGGTGAGATCAAAGAAGAGGGATGAAAAAAAGAATGATAATGTCGAAGATAACTTACTTATTTCCCCGACAACAGCGCAAAAATTTGATTCTCACTCAAATTTACCTAAGAGTTGAAGGTAAGACGGTCATTGTAGTTTAGCTTGGGTTGTCGAAACCTCAGAGACCTAAGAAGTAACCTATAGACACGTACATTATATAGACTGTTTTTGGATATGAAGTGGAAAACTTGGGTTAATTTTATATGGGTTTAAAATAACTCTAAGATACTTAAGTGAATTCAATTTAAAATAATGAGTTGATCCTAGGTTATCGCTCGGGGTGGATTGGACGTATTTTCTTTTTAATGATTTCAATTTATTATATTTGAGATGGGTTCATTTAAGGAGATAAAAAAACATCATCACTTACTGGTTTAATACCTAAAACCTTTAATACTAATCACCTATACACTTGAAGGATCAACGTTTTGAGGAATTCAAGGTAAAGGTTTGTATTAACACTTGAAGTGTGTCACCTTAAATTCAACAAGGATGATGGAGTTTAAAAATCTTCAAATAAAAATCTCAATTAAAGAAGTGGTTATAAATTAATGGAGTGATAAATAACATCCCATAAAGTCTATTCCTACTTCCTTGGATCAACCCATAAGTGGGTTATCCCTCCATTGATCCCATGGTTTCAATGGAAGCGGAAAGTAGACTCATGAGTGAGGAAATGGAGAAGTAAAGAAAACAACAAAAATAAAATGATCACTCCACCGTTGTGTGAATAATTTCACAAGGTTTGGTGTGAATAAATTCACACATTGATCCAACGGTATCAAAGTGATAATAAGAAAAACAGAATAAGAGTATAAGAAGAACTTTTATTAAGAAACTAAAGTTAATTGAACAACTTACAAGTGAAAGACAAATTTGAGACAACAAAATTGCAGCATAACATTACAATTGAACAAAGCACAAAAGATTTAAAAACTCCTTCACCAAAACGGCCTTAAATAGGAATTCTGGAGCCCTTGGGTCGAGCCTCCAACAGTACAAGTCATCTTACTTGAGTATGGTAGGTATAGGGTGGTGGAAAGTTTATGGAAAGAAGACTTTCCACCCTTGAACCGAAAAGGCGTCCAGCTTGCATCCACCAAAGAGAGGCGCATGAAAAACCTTCTAGATGGACGAATTTGGGTGGGCCATAGAAGACATAAATTAATATATGGATGTCCCCTAACATCCTGTAAAATATAAGATCAAAACCAGTTATGGTTTTCGGAAAATGGTTTATTTGGTGGGATGTATTTATGGGCCACAGATTCCGGACCAGAATTTTATCTCTAACTTGGGCCGCCTAAATGGACACCATGGATGCCGAATTAGCATTGGATACTGAAGGGTTATTTGTTATTATACATTTCTTCTAGAATCCCACTAAATTTGGGATTAATAGGGACTGTATGTGGGGCCCCATAGTCTCATCAGTGGGATGGTGTCCAATCCGACTTCTCCAGAAATATTTCCTTTCATCATAAAATATCTCCATCTTCTTCCTTGAATTCTCCATTGATATCTGAATAAAACATGTTCATATTTAAGTTTATATCAACTTAAAAAAATATCAAATTAAAATATGTATAATTAGATTCCTTAAAATCATATGAATCATTGGGTACTTTAAATGATGTTAAAAAATGTACCACATAATAGTGCATTTTAAGAAGGTATTACAATCATAATGTGAAATGATGTTCAAAGTGTAAAATTCACTAAAATGGAATTTATGAATAATAAATAACATGTATATTATGTATATTAACAATGAATATTAGCCTCATTTAGTGGCTAATCACACCCCCAACTTGAGTTTTGCTAGTCCCGAGCAAAATATATCTCAACAATATGAAATTCGAATTCCCTTTTCCAAAAACATTTTAATACACAATGATCACCAGAAACCCTTATACCAAAAAATCATGAAACCAATCAAAATATTTTAATACAAGATATTTTCATAAGCATATCCCAATCCCAAGCCCATTCCTTTGTTCAAATTCATTTCCATATTTCATCCAATATCAATTAAGTATGAGGATGTGTTGTGCATCACAATAGACATGGGGGTTCATCTTTATTCAAGGGGAAAATTACAGAAGCGTTAGGTGGAATCACATTTCAATATTAAAATGAGTATTAATTTTTTTGTATTAAATATATATATTTTTTGTTTTTTTTGCAATTTTGCCATGGTAATTGAAATTGCACTCAAAATAGTCAACCCCTGTAGTGAGACTTTGCCGATGACTCCCATGCTCAAAGACCTTAGGGCACCAAGTGAATCCCACATACTAGGGCATCATCTCGAGTTAACTCAGTCAAAAAAAATTCAAATAACCAAAAATAGAGATACAATTACTAACTCTGTGCCAGATAACTATGGAGTCACGATCTCCAATTGCCGAAAGCCACGCATTAGGTCATTTCATTGCTCTACGCGCAAATTTATTATAATTTTTTTTAATTTTTTTTATTGAATACTCATATTAAAACTAAAATGATCACCAAACCTATGCTATTTATTTGGGGGACCCCATGAACTCAAACTAATACCCCACTATCCAAAGGACGTGCATTGTGATTCATTTTTTATTTGGATGAAAATATAAACAATGAAATATCACATTGGACAACCATACTTTCCAAAATCTATGCTCATGAAATTATACAAGGATTAAAATTAGAATAAAGGCATGATAAATTTTTTGATATTCAATTTCAAAGTGTAAAATGTGTATTACCATGTTCAAAGTTAAAGGAATTTCTCCTTCCATTAATTTTTTTTTTGAAATCATTTTTTTTCAAAAGCAATTTTTTTTATTTCATCTCCCCCCAACTGAAAACAACACTATCACCAGTGTTTGAAGAAATGAAAATTTAGGAGTAGAGGTAGATAATGGAAGTTCAAAAATGAAATTGAAAATGAGGATCATGGAATGAAGTCACCTGGTGGTTGAAGATGAAATTCTTGCCGCTCCAAATTAGTCCTTTGATCTCCATGTCACTTGCAGAGTTACCTAGTGGAAAAAGGAAAACAAACAAACAAAACAAAACAGTATATATATATATATAAGTAAAATATAAGTATATATATAAAATAAAATAAACGGGTGATACATTGTCTTCTTTTTAAATTTTTGTTTAAGGTATTACTCAAGGATCACACCACGTGACACAGATGAATATGGTGCTCCCCTTTCGTACCCATCCATACTCATAATAGAAGAACATGTCAAAAGTATATTTTTTATTATCATTATTTTTATTTTTATTATTTTTTTTCAATATCAAAATGGTTAATTAATCTTATTTGAAAAATAAATATGATTTAGAAAGATTATAAACATGAAAACCACGGTTTGCCTCCCGTGCATCGCTTTGTTTAACATCATTAGCTCGACTTGAACCCCACGACTTACCCAATACCAACTTTCAAAATTTTAAGGAGCACATGTTTCACCACTTCGACTAGGTTGAGATTCATTCTATTTTTAGAATTTTTTTTCATGCACAAACTTATGTTCCAAAATGAGTGGGTAAATCCAATGAATTTATGAAATGGTGGATCTAGTTGCTTCTCTAGTCTTTCCTAAGACATCAATGATCATTACTACATTATTAGTTTCAAGAGAAGAATTAATTCCATCATAAGGGTCATGTTTATACACTATTAATGGATACTTGAGCGAGGAAGGGAGAATACTAATTTTGAGCTCGGTTTGGATAGGAAATTTAGACATCGGTTGGCACTTTGAATCAACCTCAATTTCATTTTCAAAATTTCTCAATAGAATTGGATCCTTTGGAAAATAATATTCATCCACCAAATTGGAAATATAAGTTTTAGGAATGTATTTGGACTCAATGTTTGTGATTTATCTCAATGGTACAATGGTTGGTGTTTTTGAAAATTCATCAATGGAGTTATACTTAGGAGACTCAATCCATGATGTAAAATTCTCCTCTTTTGAATCCAAAAAATCAATTTCTTCCTGATTTAAAGACCCTTCAAAACTTTATTGATTCTCTTCCCCTACCCCAAATCCAAAGGTTGGTTCTTTAATAAATTCATGAGAGGTTTGTGGGAAACTAGACACTTCACATAAGGTTATAGAAGGGACAGTTTGTGTAGGGATGGGTTCCTCACAAGTTTAAATACTTTGTAGTTCTATCCTTATTGATGAAACCTAAAAATTAATTATATCCATTTGTTGACACATTTTTTCAAGTAATGAATGTGGATTAGGATGGATAAGGGGTTGATCCAAATGGTCTATTCCAGGCAGATAATTAAGTTGTTGGAATTGCATAGGAGGGTGTTCAAATTGGCTATGTAGGGATTGTAACTCATTATATGTTGGAATCTTTTGTGGATCATAGGAGAAATTTTTTTTTGGTTCATTAGGTTTCTGATGATCCCACAAGTGGAAATTTGGATGGCCATTGTACATCACACATGGGGTTGGGTGATCAAAGTAGGGATAGGTTTCCCACGTTTGGACTTGTTCAAAATTGAATTCCAAAGGCGTGAGGGGGTGAGAACAAAGAAGAGGGATGAAAAAAAGAATTATAATGTCTAAGATAACTTACTTAGGTCCCCGGAAACAGCACCAAAATTTGATTCTTGCTCAAATTTACCCAAGAGAAGAAGGTAAGACGGTCCTTGTAGTTTAGCTTGGGTTGTCGAATCCTTAGAGACCTAAGAAGTAACCTATAGACACGTACATTCTATGGAATGTTTTTGGCTATAAAGTTTCCAACTTGGGTTGATTTTATATGGGTTTAAATTAACTCTAAGAGTCTTAAGTGAATTCAATTTAAAATAATGAGTTGATCCTAGGTTATCGCTCGGGGTGGATTAGACGTATATTCTTTTTAATGATTTAAATTTCTTATATTTGAGATGGGTTCATTTAAGGAGATAAAACAACATCATCACTTACTGGTTTAATGCCTACTCCCTTTATTACTAATCACCTATACACTTGAAGGATCAATGTTTTGAGCACTTCAATGTAAAGGTTCGTATTAGCACTTGAAGTGTGTGACCTTAAATTCAAAAAGGATGATGGAGTTTAAAAATCTTCAAATAAAAATCTCAATTAAAGAAGTGATTATACATTAATAGGGTGATAAATAAATCCAATACAGCCTCTTTCTGATCCCTTGGATCAACCCATAAGTGGTTTATCCCTCCATTGATCCCATGGTTTCAATGGAAGCGGAAAGTAGACTCATTAGGGAGGAAATGGAGAAGTAAAGAAAACAACAAAAAAATGATCACTCCACCGTTGTGTAAATAATTTTACAATGTTTGGTGTGAATAAATTCACACCTTGATCCAACGGTATCAAATTGACAATAAGAACAACATAATAAGAGTAGAGGAAGAACTTTTATTAAGAAACTAAAGTGAATTGAATGACTTACATGTGAAAGAGAAATTTGAGACAACAAAATTGCAGCATAAAATTACAATTGAAAAAAGCACAAAAGATTTAAAAACTCTTTCACCAAAACTACCTTAAATAGGAATTTTGGATCCCTTGGGTAGATCCTCCGACAGTACATGTCATCCTACTTGAGTATGGTAGGTCTAGGGTGGTGGAAAGTTTGTGGAAAGAAGACTTTCCACTCTTAACCCGAAAAGGCATCCAACTTGCATCCACCAAACAAGGGTGCATGAAACACCTTCTAGTTGGAAGAATTTGGGTCGGCCATAGGAGAATTAAATTAATATCCGGACTTTCCCTAACAACCCGTAAAATCTCAGACCAAAAAGAGTTATGGTTTTCGAGATATGGTTTAATTGGTGGGATGTGTTTCTGGGCCGCAGATTCTGGCCCAGAATGTTATCTCTAACTTGAGCCTCCTAAATGGATACCATGGAGGCCGAATTATCATTGGATCCTGAAGTGTCATTTGTTCCTATCCATGACTTCTAGCATTCCTCGAATGTTGGGATTAATTGGGACATTATTTGGGGGCCCACAATCTCATTAGTGGGCTGGTGTCCAATCTGACTTCTCCAGAATTGTTTCCTTTCATCACAAAATATCTCCATCTTCTTCCATGAATTCTCCATTGATCCCTGAATAAAACATGTTCATATTTAAGTGTAGATCAATTTTAAAAAATATAAAATTAAAATATGTATAATTAGAATCCTTAAAATCATATTAATCATTGGGTACTTTAAATGATGTTAAAAAATGTACCACATAATAGTGCATTTTAAGAAGGTATTACAATCATAATGTGAAATGATGTTGAAAGTGTAAAATGCACTAAAATAGTGTTTATGAAGAATAAATAACATGAATATTATTTATATTAACAATGAATATTAGCCTCATTTATTGGATAATCACACCCCCAACTTGAGTTTTCCTAGTCCCGAGCAAAATATATCCCAACAATATGAAATTTGAATTCCCTTTTCCAAAAACATTTTAAAACACAATGATCACCAGAAACCCTTATACCAAAAAATCATGAAACCCATCAAAATATTTTAATACAAGATAGTTTCATAAGCAGATCCCAATCCCAAGCCCATTCCTTTGTTCAAATTCATTGGCATATTTCATCCAATATCAATTAAGTATGAGGATGTGTTGTGCATCACAATAGACATGGGGGTTCATCTTTATTCAAAGGGGAAATTACAGAAGCGTTAGGTGGAATCACATTTCAATATTAAGATGAGTATTCAATTTTTTTTGTATTATATATATATATATATATTGTTTTTTTTTCAATTTTTCCATGGTAATTGAAATTGCACTCAAAAGAGTCAACCCCTATAGCGAGACTTTGCCGATGACTCCCAGGCTCAAAGACCTTAGGGCACCAAGTGAATCCCACATTCTCGGGCATCATCTCAAGTTAACTCAGTCAAAAACCAATTCAAATTACCAAAAATAGAGATAAAATTACTAACTCTGGGCCAGAAAACTATGAGGTCACAATCCCCAAGTGCCGAAAGCCACACATTAGGTCATTTCATTGCTCTACGTGCAAATTTGTTTTTTTTTGATTTTTTTATTGAATACTCATATTAAAACTAAAATGATCACCAAACCTATTCTATTTATTTGGGGGACCCCATGAACTCAAACTAATTCCCCACTATCCAAAGGACGTGCATTGTGATTCTTTTTTTTGGATGAAAATATAAACAATGAAATATCACATTGGACAGCCATACATTCCAAAATATATTCTCATGAAATTATAAAAGGATTAAAATCAGAATCAGGGCATGATAAATTATTTGATATTCAGTTTCAAAGTGTGCAATGTGTATTACCATGTTCAAAGTTAAAGGAATTTTTCCTTCCATTTATAATTTTTTTTTCAAATTTTTTTTCAAAAGAAATTTGTTTTTATTTAATCTCCCCCAAACATAAAACAATACTGTCCCCAGTGTTTCAAGAAATGAAAATTTATTAGTAGAGGAAGATAATGGAAGTTCAAAAAGGATACTGAAAATGAGGATCATGTAATGAAGTCACCTGGTGGTTGAAGTTGAAATTCTGGCCGCTCCAAATTAGTCCTTTGTCTCCATGTCGCTGGCAAAGTTACCTAGTGGAAAAAGGAAAACAAACAAACAAAAAAAACATTATATATATATATATATATATATAAAATATAAGTATATATATAAAATAAAATGAACTGATGATACATTGTCTTCTTTTTAAATTTCTGGGTAAGGTATTACTCAAGTATCACACCACGTGACACAGATGAATATGGTGCTCCCCTTTCGTACCCATCCATACTCATAAAAGAAGAAAATGTCAAAAGTCCATTTATTATTATTATTATTATTATTATTATTTAAATATCAAAATTATTAATTAATCTTATTTGAAAAATAAATATGATTCAGAAAGATTAGAAACGTGAAAACCTCGGGTTGCCTCCCGTGAAGCGCTTTGTTTAACGTCATTAGATCGATTTGAAACCCATGACTTACCCAATACCAACTTTCAACATTTTAAGGACCACATGTGTCACTACTTCTACTAGGTTGAGATTCATTCTATTTTTAGAATTTGTTTCATGCACAAACCTATGTTCCAAAATGAGTGGGTAAATCCAACTAATTTCTGAAATGGTGGATCTAGTTGCTTCTCTAGTCTTTCCTAAGACATCAATGATCATTACTACATTATTAGTTTCAATAGAATAATTAATTCCATCATAGGGGTCATGGTTATACACTATGAATGGATATTTGAGCGAGGAAGGATGAATACTAATTTTGAGCTCGGTTTGGATAGAAAATTCAGACATCGGTTGGCACTTTGAATCAAACTCAATTTCATTTTCAAAATTTCTCAATAGAGTTGGTACCTTTGGAAAAGAATATTCATCCACCAAATTGGACATATCAGTTTTAGGAATGGATTTGGACTCAATGTTTGTGATTTATCTCAATGGTACAATGGTTGGTGTTTTTGAAAATTCATCAATAGAGTTATATTGAGGAGACTCAATCCATGATGTCAAATTCTCCTCTTTTGAATCCAAAAATTCAATTTCTTCCTGATTTAAAGACCCTTCAACAATTTATTGATTCACTTCCCCTACCCCAAATCCAAAGGTTGGTTCTTTAATAAATTCATGAGAGGTTTGTGGGAAACTAGACACTTCACATAAGGTTATGGAAGGGAAAATTTGTGTAGGGATGGGTTACTCACAAGTTTTAATAATTTGTAGTTCTAACCTAATTGATGAAACCTCAAAATTCATTATCTCCATTTTTTGACACAGTTTTTCAAGTAATGAATGTGGATTAGGATGGATAAGGGGTTGTCTAAATGGCTATTCCAGGCGGATAATTAAGTTGTTGGAATTGCACAAGAGGGTGTTCAAATTATCTTTTTAGGGATTATAACTCATTATATGTTGGAATGTTTTGTGGATTATAGGAGTAAAAACATTGTGGTTCATTAGGGTATTGATGATCCCACAAGTAGAAATTAGGTTGGTCATTGTACATCACACATGGGGTTGGGTGATCAAAGTAGGGATAGGTTTCCCATGTTTGGATTTGTTCACAATTGAATTCCATAGGAGTGAGGGTGTGAGAACAAAGAAGAGGGATGAAAAAAATAATTACAATGTCTAAGATAAATTACTTAGGTCTCTGAAAATGGTGCCAAAATTTGATTCTCACTCAAATATACCCAAGAGAACAAGGTAAGACGATCCTTGTAGTTTAGCTTGGGTTGTCGAATCCTCAGAGACCTAAGAAGTAACTTATAGACACGTACATTTTATGGACTGTTTTTTGGCTATGAAGTGGTCAACTTGGGTTGATTTTATATTGGTTTAAAGGAACACTAGGAGACTTATGTGATTTCAATTTAAAAGAATGAGTTGATCCTAGGTTATCGCTCGGGGTGGATTGGACGTATTTTATTTTTAATGATTTCAATTTCTTATATTTGAGATGGGTTCATTTAAGGAGATAAAACAACATCATCCCTTACTGGTTTAATGCCTACACCATTTAATACTAATCACTTATACACTTGAAGGATCAAAGTTTTGATCACTTCAAGGTAAAGGTTTGTATTAGCACTTGAAGTGTGTGGCCTTAAATTCAACAAGGATGATGGAGTTTAAAAATCTTCAAATAAAAATCTCAAATTAAGAAGTGATTATACATTAATGGGGTGATAAATAACATCCAATCCAGCCTATTTCTACTCCCTTGGATAAACCCATAAGTGGGTTATCCCTCCATTGATCCCATGGTTTCAATGGAAGCGGAAAGTAGACTCATGAGGAAGGAAATGGAGAAGTAAAGAAAAAACAAAAATAAAATGATCACTCCACCGTTGTGTGAAAAATTTCACATGGTTTGGTGTGAATAAATTCACACCTTGATCCAATGGTATCAAAGTGATAATAAGAACAATATAATAGGATTAGAAGAAGAACTTTTATTAAGAAACTAAAGTGAATTGAACAACTTACATGTGAAAGACAAATCTGAGACAACAAAATTGCAGCATAACATTACAATTGAACAAAGCACAAAAGATTAAAAAACTCCTTCACCAAAACTACCTTAAATAGGAATTTTGGAGCCCTTGGGTAGATCCTCCAACAGTACAAGTTATCCTACATGAGTATGGTAGGTCTATGGTGGTGGAAATTTTGTGGAAAGAAGACTTTCCACCCATGACCCGAAAAGGCATCCGGCTTGCATCCACCAAACAGAGGTGCATGAAACACCTTCTAGATGGAAGAATTGGGGTGGTCCATAGAAGGATTAAATTAATATCCTTATTCTCCCTAACATCTTGTAAAATATCAGACAAAAAAGAGTTATGGTTTTCGAGATATGGTTTAATTGGGCGGATGTGTTTCTTGGCCGCAGATTCGGGCCCAGAATTTTATCTCTAACTTGGGACGCCTAAATGGACACCATGGAGGCCGAATTAGAATTGGATACTGAAGGTTTATTTGTTCTTATACATTTATTCTATCATCCTAAGAATTATGGGATTAATTGGTACTGTATGTGGGGCACCACAGTCTCATCAGTGGGCCGGTGTCCAATCTGACTTCTCAAGAATTGTTTCCTTTCATCGCAAAATATCTCCATCTTCTTCCATGAATTTCTCCATTGATCCCTGAATAAAACATGTTCATATTTAAGTGTAGATCAATTTCAAAAAATATCAAATTAAAATATGTATAATTATATTCCTTAAAATCATATGAATCAATGGGTACTTTAAATGATGTTAAAAAATGTACCACATAATAGTGCATTTTAAGAAGGTATTACAATCATAATGTGAAATGATGTTCAAAGTGTAAAATGCACTAAAATAGTGTTTATGAATAATAAATAACACGAATATTATGTATATTAACAATGAATATTATCCTAATTTAGTGGCTAATCACACCCCCCAACTTGAGTTTTGATAGTCCCGAGCAAAATATATCTCAACAATATGAATTTCGAATTCCCTTTTCCAAAAACATTTTAATACACAATGATCATCAGAAACCCTTATACCAAAAAATCATGAAACCCATCAAAATATTTTAATACAGGATAGTTTCATAAGCAGATCCCAATCCCAATCCCATTCCTTTGTTCAAATTCATTGCCATATTTCATCCAATATCAATTAAGTATGAGGATGTGTTGTGCATCACAATAGACATGGGGGTTCATCTTTATTCAAGGGGGAAATTACGGAAGCGTTAGGTGGAATCACATTTCAATATTAAGATGAGTATTCAATTTTTTTTGTATTATATATATATATTTTTTGTTTTTTTGCAATTTTTCCATAGTAATTGAAATTGCACTCAAAAGAGTCAACCCCTATAGTGAGACTTTTCCGATGACTTCCAGGCTCAAAGACCTTAGGGAACCAAGTGAATCCCACATACTCGGGAATTATCTCGAGTTAACTCAGTCAAAAAAAATTCAAGTTACCAAAAATAGAGATAAAATTACTAACTCTAGGCCAGACAACTATGGAGTCACGATCCCCAAGTGCCGAAAGCCACACATTAGTTCATTTCATTTCTCTACGCGCAAATTTATTATTATTATTTTTAAAATTTTTTTATTGAATAATCATATTAAAACTAAAATGATCACCAAACCTATTCTATTTATTTGGGGGAACCCATGAACTCAAAATAATACCCCACTATCCAAAGGACGTGCATTGTGATTCTTTTTTTATTTGGATGAAAATATAAACAATAAAAAATCACATTAGACATCCATACTTTCCAAAATCTATGCTCATGAAATTATACAAGGATTAAAATCAGAATCAGGGCATGATAAATTATTTGATTTTCAGTTTCAAAGTGTGCAATGTGTAGTACCATGTTCAAAGTTAAAGGAAATTTTCCTTCCATTTACAATTTTTTTTTTCAAATCATTTTTTTTTCAAAAGAAATTTTTTTTATTTCATCTCCCCCCAACTTAAAACAACACTGTCCCCCAGTGTTTGAAGAAATGAAAATTTAGGAGTAGAGGAAGATAATGGATGTTCAAAAAGGAAATTGAAAATGAGGATCATGGAATGAAGTCACCTGGTGGTTAAAGTTGAAATTCTCGCCGCTCCAAATTAGTCCTTTGATCTCCATGTCGCATGTAGAGTTACCTAGTGGAAAAAGGAAAACAAAAAAAAAAACAAAACAAAGCAGTATATATATATATAAGTAAAATATAAGTATATATATAAAATAAAATAAACTGATGATACATTGTCTTCTTTTTAAATTTCTGGGTAAGGTATTACTCAAGGATCACACCACATGACACAGATGAATATGGTGCTCCCCTTTCGTAACCATCCATACTCATAATAGAAGAAAAGGTAAAAACTCTATTTTTTATTATCATTATTATTTTTTTATTTTTTTAAATATCAAAATGATTAATTAATCTTATTTGAAAAATAAATATGATTCAGAAAGATTAGAAACATGAAAACCACGGGTTGCCTCCCGTGCAGCGCTTTGTTTAACGTCATTATCTCGACTTGAACCCCACGACTTACCCAATACCAACTTTCAACATTTTAAGGAACACATGTTTCACCACTTCTACTAGGTTGAGATTCATTCAATTTTCAGAATTTGTTTCATGCACAAACCTATGTTCCAAAATGAGTGGGTAAATCCAATGAATTTCTGAAATGGTGGATCTAGTTGCTTCTCTAGTCTTTCCTAAGACATAAATGATCATTACTACATTATTAGTTTCAAGAGAAAAATTAATTCCATCATAAGGGTCATGGTTATACACTACGAATGGATACTTGAGAGAGGAAGGAGGAATACTAATTTTGAGCTTGGTTTGGATAGGAAATTCATACATCGGTTGGCACTTTGAATCAAAGTCAATTTCATTTTCAAAATTTCTCAATAGAATTGGTTACTTTGGAAAAGAATATTCATCCATCAAATTTGAAATATCAGTTTTAGGAATGGATTTGGACTCAATGTTTGTGATTTCTCTCAATGGTACAATGGTTGGTGTTTTTAAAAATTCATCAATGGAGTTATACTTAGGAGACTCAATCCATGATGTCAAATTATCTTCTTTTGAATCCAAAAATTCAATTTATTCCTGATTTAAAGACCCTTAAACAATTTATTGATTCACTTCCCCTACCCCAAATCCAAAGGTTGGTTCTTTAATAAATTCATGAGAGATTTTTGGGAAACTAGACACTTCACATAAGGTTATGGAAGGGGCAGTTTGTGTAGGGATGGGTTCCTCACAAGTTTTAATACTTTTTAGTTCTAACCTCATTGATGAAACCTCAAAATTCATTATCTCTATTTGTTGACACAGTTATTCAAGTAATGAATGTGGATTAGGATGGATAAGGGGTTTATCCAAATGGTCTATTCCAGGCAGATAATTAAGTTGTTGGAATTGCAAATGAGGGTGTTCAAATTGGCTTTGTGGGGATTTTAACTCATTATATGTTGGAATGTTTTGTGGATCATAGGAGTAAAAACATTGTGTTTCATTAGGTTGTTGATGATCCCACAAGTATAAATTAGGATAGTCATTGTACATCACACATGGGGTTGGGTGATCAAAGTAGGGATAGGTTTCCCATGTTTGGACTTGTTCAAAATTGAATTCCATAGGAGTAAGGGGGTGAGAACAAAGAAGAGGGATGAAAAAAGAATTATAATGACTAAGATAACTTACTTAAGTCCCCGGAAACAGCGCCAAAATTTGATTCTCGCTCAAATTTACCCAAGAGAAGAAGGTAAGACAGTCCTTGTAGTTTAGCTTGGGTTGTCGAATCCTCAGAGACCTAAGAAGTAACCTATAGACACATACATTCTATGGACTGTTTTTGGCTATTAAGTGGCCAAATTGGTTTGATTTTAGATGGGTTTAAAGGAACTCTAAGAGACTTAAGTGAATTCAATTTAAAAGAATGAGTTGATCCTAGGTTATCGCTCGGGGTAGATTGGACGTATTTCCTTTTTAATGATTTCAATTTCTTATATTTGAGATGGGTTCATTTAAGGAGATAAAGCAACATCATCACTTACTGGTTTAATTCCTAAACCCTTTAATACTAATCACCTATAAACTTGAAGGATCAAAGTTTTGAGCACTTCAAGGTAAAGGTTCATATTAGCACTTGAAGTGTGTGGCCTTAAATTCAACAAGGATGATGGAGTTTAAAAATCATCAAATAAAAATCTCAATTAAAGAAGTGATTATACATTAATGGGGTGATAAATAACATCCAATCCAGCCCTTTGATACTCCCTTGGATCAATCCATAAGTGGGTTAGCCCTCCATTGATCCCATGGTTTCAATGGAAGCGGAAAGTAGACTCATGAGGGAGGAAATGGAGAAGTAAAGAAAACAACAAAAATAAAATGATTACTCCACCGTTGTGTGAATAATATCAGAAGGTTTGGTGTGAATAAATTCACACCTTGATCCAACGGTATAAAAGTGATAATAAGAACAACAGAATAAGAGTATAAGAAGAAATTCTATTAAGAAACTAATGTGAATTGAACAACTTACATGTGAAAGACAAATTTGAGACAACAAAATTGCAGCATAACATTACAATTGAAAAAAGCACAAAATATTTAAAAACTCCTTCACCAACACTGCCTTAAATAGGCATTTTGAGCCCTTGGGTCGATACTCCAACAGTAAAAGTCATCCTACTTGATTATGTTAGGTCTAGGGTGGTGGAAAGTTTGTGGAAAGAAGACTTTCCACCCTTGACCCGAAAAGGCATCTAGCTTGCATCCACCAAACAGAGGCGCATGAAACACCTTCTAGATTGTAGAATTTGGGTGGGCCATAGAAGACTTAAATTAATATCCGGATGTCCCCTAATAGAATGTAAAATCTCAGCCGAAAAGGAGTTATGTTTTTAGAGATATGGTTTAATTGGTGGGATGTTGTTTTGGGCCACAGATTCTGGCCCATAATTTTATCTCTTACTTGGTCCGCCTAAATGGACACCATGGAGGCTGAATTGGCATTGGATCATGAAGAGTGATTTGTTACAATACATCTCTTATAGAATCACATGAATATGGGATTAATTGGGCCTGTATGTTGGGACCCACATTCTCATCAGTGGGATTGTGCCCAATTTGGCATCTCCAGAATGGTTTCCTTTCATCACAAAATATCTCCATCTTCTTCCATGAATTCTCCATTGATCACTGAATAAAACTTGTTCATATTTAAGTGTAGATAAATTTACAAAAATATTAAATTAAAATATTTATAATTATATTCCTTAAAATCATATGAATAATTGGGTACTTTAAATGATGTTCAAAAATGTACCACATAATAGTGCATTTTAAGAAAGTATTACAATCATAATGTGAAATGATGTTCAAAGTGTAAAATCCACTAAAATGGTGTCTATGAATAATAAATAACATGAATATTATGTATATTAACAATGAATATTAGCCTCTTTTATTGGCTAATCATTGGCCAAACTATGCCCCAACCGTGTGTCTACTGCTAGTTCAAAGGGGAAGACCCCAAGATTAGGCACATGCTTTGACTAAATATGTGAAAACATGTGAAACCACTCTACCCAAAACTCACAGGTCATCGTATGGCCATGCACCCTAGGTATCATGGTTTTAGACAAACTATGCGGCCCTCTGCACCCCACTGTCTACAACAAAATGATTTAGGGAAACCATGTGGGAGGGCTGCACAATTTCCTCTAACCATACGACCTAGTATTCTTTTTCCTATTTCAAGGATATGGACTTTAAATAAGCCCCAGATTAAACTGATACCTCCTTTAACCATTTAGACATCATTATCAGGACCTTTTGAAGTAATTTAAAATAAAAAAAATTAACGACCTGTACCTTGGAAAAAGTTGGGATGTTACACCCATCCAATCCATTTGAGACTTGGATGATGTTCGCAAACACCATAATAAATGATTCAAGTTATTTATAGAAAACATGGTTTATCAGGGATATAAAAACAATAGGAGAATCCATAACCCCAAATAAAATTACTAAGAACTCATAATATTTTTACCTATTCTTGAATGTTTTGTTCATTATGTTCACATCTTTCATCATTAATTGGTGATATGTTAATCATAAATCAATATTACAGAACCACTTATCCCCCTTTATCAGATCAAACATATCATTAGTGTAAGGTAGAGGACATTTATTTTTCACTGTCACCGAATTCAACTTACAATAGTCAATGTACAACTACAATCTACCATCAATCATTGTGAATAATAAAACTGACATTACCCAAGGTAAAAGGCTTAGTCAAATTAATCACTTCCCCTCCAAATCCTCCAACTGATTATTTATCTATTGTAACTCATTTTATTCCATGTGATATGAAGTAAAAAAAATTAGACTCATCCCAATCAATAAATTAATGGTGTAACTCCATGTCTCTCTCTAGTGGAATCCCAATGAAGCCTTTCAAAAACAAAACTAAGACATCCTTCACCATCACTGAAAACTAAAATGAATCCCTGGACTCCACCAATCAAAGAATTAACCTAGAAAGTTTACCTTTTAAATCGATAAGGCCTTTAATGCTTTGTACCTCCTCACTAGCACGAAAGTCATAATCCATTTGAAAAGTGTGATCACTCCTATCGGGTGAAGTAAATGAAATCTTTCACTCATAGTAGTTGATATAAACCTTGAACTTCACCATCCAATCCATCCTTGTTATAACATCAAATATATTCATCTCTTAAACGAGGAAGTCCCACAAGATCTCCAAATCACTGATCAAAATGGATAAGATGGAAAACTAAACCCCCATTTTACCTTTTCCTCAAGAGGTATCAAAATCTTCAAGGAATAATACACTAACTGAGAATAAAAATTCAGATGATGTATAAATCATTCAAATATTAATGAATGAGATGTATTTGTATCAAACATTATTGAGAATATAGTAGAAGCAATAAGCATTGTACTTATGACTATAAAAATCTATTTCTTAGACTCTTATATCACATTCTCTATTGCACACAACTGTCCTTGACCCTTCTATGTATAAACCTGATGAGGATTAATATATTTCCTTGATTGTAATTTATATTTATCCTAATTCCACTTCTCTACAGACATCCTAGATCCTATGTCTAGTTGGAACCTATAATGCTAGAATATCAGGAGAGAAAATTGTATAACTTCTTCAAATTCTCAAGATTCCCACACTGATGATGTGTCATAGGCTTGCTAGGATAGTCCCGTTTTATGTGTGTTGTGCTACAACATGGGAAACACCCAAGGTGCTGAATGAGATATGCCATAATTCCCATTTTCATATGATTCACTTTGGGTATTTGTTTTTACAACTGGTAGAAATAGCAAGAGTCTATTTTCACCATAACTTTCATATAATTCATGGTTTTATTGTGGCCTATATTGGTAGGATGTAAGGGATAGAAGGTTTCATGATATGTTTCTACTTTTAAGAAATTCTCATCCCCACAATGGAAATAATTAAAGGATCATTACAAAAAATTTAATATGTAGGAAGATTAATGAATAAGATACATTCATTGACCAAATTTATTAACTCATTTATGATAAAAAATGTTTTAATACTCAAAATGCTCGAGGATTATCCTTAGGGGAATTGTAAAAGTCCATTGACATGCGATTCATGGGTAGAGTTCCACTGCTTGGTTGAATGTCCCTTAAAACCTGAATCTCTCTTCTCTTACCTCACATATGCCCAAGGTACTAGCAAACTATAGAGGATGGAAGAATACCTCTCACAAGATAAGATATTTAGGAACAACTCGTGGATACCACCAGAGGTGGGAGGATTTTGTCTGTCACACTAGTGATCTTCATCAACCATATTGGATGAAGATAAAGACGCAATGGAGGGATATTTGGTGTAAGGTATGAGAAGATTTTTTGTGTTACTCATATTTAGTATTTCATACATGATTTTAATTTATCATAGAATAGAGATCTTTGGTATATAGTTTCTAAGTTTCTTTCATTTCCATGAATAAGGTTATTTTTCCCCCAATAAACCTTATAATGGTATCAGAATCCCCATTCATTTTTATTATTTGAAATCATGGTTTGAAAATAAAAAAGAAAAAAGAAATAGAGAATCATGTTTTAGGATCATAAGATCTTCTCAAATGACTATACTTACAAAAGGGTGGTGAACTGTAGTTTAAAAACATACTTTATGAAGTTTAAACTAGTTAACACACAAGACTCTTCAAGTATGGTTATCATAATTAGACTCAATCCAATTAACAAAGTCATAAAAACATAACAAATAATTAGTCTCATTATATTAGATTAAAAAAAAATCACTATGGATCCAATTTATATCAGATTGATTATTGTAATCATAATTAATATGATAAAACAAACAGAATAGAAATATGGATACGATGAATCACTTTCTATTAAATGTGAAGAAAAATATAAAATTTATAAAAATAATAATAAAATATAAAAAAATGTAAGAGTGAATTACAAGCTGTTAAAAAGATAAAACTAATTTAACCTTAAGAGTAAGGTATTCAATGAACCTGACTAAAGGTATCCACTATTTTATACTTACAGTAATGTCTATATTTCCTTACAAGTAAATCGCTCTATATGAAGATCAGAATGAATATTTCTTCTTATCCACAAAATCTCTCAAGATGATGATTTTATCTATCTTACTATCCTAAAAATACCTCAATTTGATGAATCAGATTCTCCATCTCCCTATCCCCAAAAGCCCATGATCATAGCAATGATCTGACGCAAGTTACAATTACAAAAGTTCTTAAGGAGACTACCTGGCAAGGTTTATTTAAAATGAAAAAACTCTAAATAATTACACTAACTAAGAATGATTAGTTCACACAAAGAAAAATTTGAGAGAGAAAGTAATCAACTAACTCCAAACTCTTCAAATATCCGGGTACTTATAGCTATCCTTCCAATGGTCATATTTCCAAGTTATTTGCAATGAATTAGGACAACTGGTTCTAGACAGCTCATAATAATCTGGTATAACTAAATGTTTAATTTCATATTGAATAACACCATTATAGTGTTTAATATTTTCCTTATATTAAAAACAAGACTTTTTATCCTGATTATAAACTTAGTAAGTCTGATGAAATTATATAAAAATGTCAATATGATAATACTTATGAGGATTTAGGGCAGGATAATTCACTAGAGAAAAGATAAATGGAATTGTAAGAATGCGAGGGTATGGAATTTCCATCAGTACCGGGCCTGTTCAGCTTTTCATAAGACAGCTAGCTGACTAGACTTGTGAAGGTGGAGTGCTGATATTATGAAATATACTGGGGAGGAGAAGTTCCAAGTTGTGTTGTCTCAGTGATTCCCTCTAAGACCTACGGGTCATGTAATTGTCTCTAAGCCTTCTGGCCTTGTAAGGGTCCCACCTCACCCCTTGAAAGGTGGATTATCCAAATAATAACAAATGAAGGACTTTGGGCCATTCCGACATATACTCATTATGATAATCGTAATGAAAAATTGTAAGTTTATATTTGTAATACTATATATTTTTTTCAAAGTATGGTAAAAATTAATGTTTTCTACAAAAAAATCTAAAACACTTAGGCTATAAGAATTCAGAAAACATATTTTTAAGAAATTATTTTTTATTTTCAAAACTAAATTAATTGAAAATTAATAAGAAAAAATTATGACTCAACCATATCCTATTTTTTGGAAATCCCAAACCAAAAATTTAAATGAAAAAATAACTTTGAAAAAATTACATCCCTTTTCTTTTAAGAACTTCATATTCAAATTTATTTATTAAAACTTAACTCTCCCAGAGTTTATAAATCTTATTAATGTGATTTTTAATATGATGGAGTATTAAAAAAAAATTATTCCTTTAATATAACTTCCACCCCTTAGGAATTATTTTCCCCCTAAAGATTATATTCTCCACCTTAATGAAATATATCCCCTTTCTGAAATAAACCCTCCTTTATATAACAAATATCTATTTGAAAATTACTTACCCTCTTTATAAAAACTTCTCCCCTTTTAAAAAATATCCCCCCCTTTTCTATTTTCAAAAAAGGGGGAAGGATACGAAGTTCCTAAAATGATAGAAAATTAACAAGAAAAAAAATATTTAACTACCAAATCAACAACAAAAAAAAATGAAAGAATATATATCCAATCCTAATTGGAAAATAATTCAAAAAAATTATATTTAGTTGAAAAGACAATTCATATATTATAAAAAATTAAAATGTTTTTAAAAAACAAATACAAAAAGCGTTTAAAAGAAAAATGTTCATTTTTTAATCATTAAGGTCTTCATAAAGGTCTTTATATTTTGAACTCCTTTTTGTCTTTCTCCTATTTATCAAAACACTCTTCCAAATTCATCAGCTTATTTAATTCCTCTAAAATCCCTTTTTTCGTTCCTCAATATGATGAAATCTTCTTCACAAGATCAGATTTAGGACATCTCTAGCTCCATGTCTTGGATATTATTTTTCAGAACATTAACTTCCTCAGATCTTACCTTGAAAGCATCTCTAAAAACTTCCAAAAACTTAACTCTTTTGGACACGCATGATGATAACTCATTGAAAGAGATTGATGACTCCAACAAATGCTTTATAACTTCATCAAATTGTTAATCATGAATTTTGGTATTAGAATAAACTTAAAGATAACACTTAACCATTTGATTGAATGAGTTTTTATGTGTCTGATAACATTATTGAAAATCTTTTAGTTCAGCTTCAATCTGAATCACCTTATCTGTTAGAACCTTTATCGATTCTGATTTTTGATTAATAATATCTTGTATCAGCTGACACCGAGATTCAATATTTGGAAAATATGGAATAGTTCCTTATAAACTTTTTAAAACATGACCAATATAATCAATTCCTTCTAGATCTATTGTTCCTACTGAATCCAACTGATATTGATGAACCTTAGGAGGTTTTATTCTTCTAGTTTAGAAATATACTTCCTTACCTTTCTTTTTATCTATCTTTGAAACAACTTTTTCAACATCTATAGAAAATTTCTTATCATTAGATAATCCCATAATTTCAAATTCTTCATCAGTCTTGGATTTATCATCAAACTTTTTTTGAATTATGATTTTATTTATCTTTATTTAATTATGACTTGGTTTTTTATTCTGACGAGGATTATTCCACTTCCAAACATCCATATTTATCATTGTTATCAGTTTTGGAGGTAAATTTTGATGAAGATGCTGATGAAGATTCAAATTAAGACTTATCAGATTGAGTTTCTTCCTTATCAACCTGTTTATTCTCTTCCTCCTCTTCATCTTCATTTACTTAAATTTCTTCTTCTGTCTCTTTATATTTATACTATTTTATTTATTCTCCTTCTATTTATTTTTCATTAAATTTTTCATCAACTTCCTTATCTATCTCTTCTTAAAGTTGTTTTTGAGTTGTGAGAGATCCTTTTCCTTTTGGTTCGAGTTCCGATTGGTTTTCAAGAACTATCAGGACTGATTCTCCTTCGACAACATTTCACTTTCCTTTGTTCATGACAAAAGTAATTTCATCTTGAGTAACTATGGTTTATTGAAAGACTAATCCTGCCTCCATATTGATTTGATCGGTGTAAGAAGTTGTTAGAGTAACCTTTTTAGATTCCCTTTATACTCCTTTCAAAATATTTTCGCATTACTGAGTTTCTTTTAAATTCTTCTTTTGTTTATTCTTCTTAGAATCATTTCCAAAAATTAAGTGTACTGAATTGTTGATGCCTTATCTTCAGTAGGGTCAATTCTGAACTTTGGATCCCCTAGATTCTTCTCAGCTTTATTTGTCATCATTTCATCGAAAACATCATCCGACATCTTCTTCTATTTATTTCTCTTCTCAAAAGTAGAAGTATATGCTTTTATTTTATTATTTTTATCAAATATTTATAACTTTATTGAGGGTTGTGCATTAGATATAGTGACATTAACTTCTTTATAAAAATTGTTTTCTTTAGCATCAAAGACCATCGACATTTTATTTATCTTATCATCACTAATAAAAAAAATATTTTCCCTCATTGGATACGAATTATTTTCTACCTTGAAGACTTTTATGCATTCAATAACCATTTTTAAAATCAAGGCCAAACACGTAATAATTATTAACTTTATTGATATGATTTTAATGTTGTCCATAGTGATAAATAAAAACATTAACATATCTATTTCCCTCATGTTTACAAGATAGTCCAATACAGACATATCAAATACCTTCATCATATATCTATCTTCTTTTCCCAGTATTAAAAATCCTTGCATCAATAGAGAAAAAACATGATTTTTTGGAGTGATATGGGATACTTTTTCAACCTTTTCATATTCGGAAAACAAATATTCCTCAGCTTCTCTCTTGTTAAACATACCAAGAGTATATAGAATCTTGTGGGGGGATAAATTCGCTTCTCCTTCATAATTTATTCCAATAAAATCCAAAAGTTTATTATAGAAAACTTATATCAATTTCTTTATATCAGGAAAGAAATTTTATCTTTACCATATTCTTTGGAAAACATAACAGATGCATATAATTAATGAAAAAAATCTAGATAATACAAATCGAAATCCTTATTATGTTTCTTAAAAAATATGGATTCCCAGCCTTTAAAAGAGATAATATTTTTCAACATTGAATCATACTTAACATAGATATATCTCTCAACTAACCTTTCTATAAAAATGAACCATTCTGAAAAATATTCTTTGGTCTCTATTATAATTGAAACTGAATCTAGAGATCAGACATAAACAAAATCTTTTGGACTGAGAAACATAATGTGTGTAGAAAGTGGGGGGTAAAAACCCTAATCAACTGATGTGGGATAGGAGGGGGACCCTCTATTATATAGGCACTAAGGGTGATGGTTCATCTGCCTTAAGATGATCAATAGTTGAGATGATAATAAAAACTGATTTTACGGTCGAGATTACTTCGAAAAAAATTTTAAAGAAAATTTTGAACTCTCAACTTTTTTTTAAATATTTATCAGATTGAGAATGAATCCAATTAGGAAAATTTATAAAATTAAAAATAATTTTTTTATAAAATCTAAAAGTATAACAAAAACAATTAAAGAACTAATGTAATCAAATAGTGTAAAAACTAAAAATAATAGAAGATTAACTTTAAGAGTAAAGAATTTCATCAGTAAAAATAACCCATTATTATTGGTTTTTTTAAACTAAAAACATTACGATAGTTTTGAAATTAAAAAATAAATTTTATAGTAATACATTAATTATAAAAACCTATTATGATAATTTTTGAATTCAAAAATTTTATTATAAAATTTTAGTTCGGAAAATTTTATAAATTTTTTTGAGTCTGGAGAACCTTTTCAAAATTATGACATTGAAATATTTATAATAATTATGATTATGAAAATCTTATTACGATAATAATTTAGGAAAACATTTTTCATAAAACTAAAAGATTTAAGAAAAACTAAAAGTTTTTTAAAAACATAAAACATATGCACCCACTATGAAAATGAGTAACTTAATGCAAGGAGATAGGTTAACAAGAAGTAGATATGAATAATCAATTTATGTTTATCATTCCTATCTTTTATTTGATATATTCATATCTATTGGAACTAAGAGCTTTTGTAAAAATGCCAGCAAGTTAATCTTGTATTCCAATGAATTGTAAAATTATATCTCCTTTAACTGTGTGATCCAAAAGGAAATGATGTCTTATATCTATGTGTTTTTAACATGAGTGATGTGAGGATTTTTTACATGATTAAATGTCATATGTATTATCAAAAAGTATTTTATTTTTAGTAAAAATCATGCCATAGTCAATGAGTGTGTGTTGCATCCACAACACTTGATCACAACAACTTCCAGCTTCCACATATTCGGCTTCAGCAGTGGAAATTTCTATTGGGTATTGTTTATTACATGACCATGAAAATAAATAATCTCTTAAGAAATGATAAGTTTATAATATACTTTTCCGATCCATTCAACAATCACCAAAGTCATCATACAAAAAAATTAGTTCGAAAACATTTCAAAATGAATAAAAAAGTTATAAACCCATAGTTTCTTGAAGATAATTAAAAATTAATTTTAAAACATTTAAATGGGATTACGTTGGATTTTCATGATATCGTGTACATAAGAATATGAAAAACATTAAATATGGATCACTAGAAGTTAAATAAAATAAATTTCCTATCACGTCTCTATTTTTTAATCAACTGGTTTCCAAGCTTTATTAAGATCTAAATTATTTTTGGTACCAATATGAGTAATTATACTTTTAGTATTTTTATATCCAAATTTATTAATAAATTATTTTATATACTTTTGTTGAGAAATAAAAATTCCTTATGGTTTTTTTGAAATTTGAAAACCAAGAAAATATATTTACTCGCCCATCACACTCATTTAAAACTCATATTTCATGTGATCTACAAAGGAATACGTTAGATATTATTGAGTTTATATGAATATAATGTCATCAACATAAATTTTAAAAATAATAATATTTTTATTAACTTGTTTTATAAAAGGTGTTGGATCCAACCCACCATTGAAAAATTTCTTTTTGTAAAAAATCCAGTTAATCTATCATACCAATCTCTAGGAGATATTTTAAGTCCATATTAAGCTTTATTAAGTTTATAAACATGTTATAGATAGTTTTTATTTTCAAAACCAAGATCTTATTTGACATAAAATTATTCTTGAACATATCCGTTAAGAAAATAAAAAATCACATCCCTTTGAAAAATATTGAAATTAAAGAATGCTGTAAAGGCTATAAGTATTCGAATAGATTCAAGTATTGAAACTGGTGCAATTGTTTCTTTATAATAAATTCCTTATTGTTGATTATAACCCTTAAGAAAATGTCTAGATTTATTTATAATAATTATCCCTTTATAATGACATTTATTTTTAAAAACCCATTTTACTCAAATTATAGAAGTTTCTGAAGGTCGCTAAACTATAGTTTAGAATTTGTTCCTTTCAAACTCATTAAGTTAATTTTTTATTTCCTTTATCCAATACCCATCACTGAAATCCTCATCAGGATTCTTAGGTTCAAATTGGGAAAATAAAGCTAGATGTTCAATTTCATTCCTTAAGGAACTTCTAGTCCTAACTGGTTAGTCTATATCACTAATGATACTTTCATTAGGATGATTCCTAATAAACAACTAACTTCTTGGGTTTTAAAAAGCTCGTTCTTCAAAATTTTTTAGAAAATATTCCAAAGGAATAAATTCAAAAACAATTTATTGAGTCATATCCTTATGATAAGAACTTTATAACAAATGTTGAAAATTAGTTTTATAAATATCATCTGAGGATGTTAGTTGGGGTTTTGTGAGAATAAAAGGATCTATTTCATCAAACTTAACCAGATATATGTCCTCAATAGTATAGTAATTTTTATTAAAAGATCTATAAGACTTGAAGTAATGAAATAACCTAAAAATATACCTTCCTTATATTTGGGTTCAAAATTATATAAATTATCTTTAGTATTCAGGATGAATAATTTTAAACCAAATACTTTAAAGTAAGAAACTTTTGGTTTTCTACTTTTCCACAACTCATAAAATTTTTTTCTTAAGAAAATGTCTAATTAAATCTCAATTTATAGTATATCATGCAGTTCTAACCACATAATCCCGAAAAATAGAAATTTTGTATTCACTCAACTTGGTTCTAGTTATTTCTTGAAGAATTTTTTTTTTCAACTACACCATTTTACTAAGGGGTTCTAGCTATTGAAAAGTTATGTTCAATTCCATTCTTTCTACAAAAAGTTTCAAAATCAGAATTTTAAAATTCTCATATATGATCACTATGAATAGTTATCAAGGGAATATTTTGCTCATTTTTAAATTTTGATACAAATTTTTTAAAATAAATAAAGTCATAAAATTTCATTGTGAGAAAATAAACTCATGTGTATCTAGTTTAATCATCAACTAAGACTTATACAATGTATTTTACACAAATACTTACAATTTTTATGAGACCAAATAATTCCATGTGCACTAACTTTAAATCATAAAAGGTTGATACTTCACTAATAGATTTTCAACTTGACTTATGCTTCTTACCGTATTGACAAGTATTATAGACTTTTGATTTATAAAACCTAAGTTCTGATATATCCTTAACAATTCATTTCTTTTTCAACATAGATAAGTTTATAAGATTACCGTTTCCTAACCTTGTATTCCATTACCATGATTGATCTTCCATTTAACTAAGGAATGGTAATTCTTGTATCTTATAGTCTTCTATGTTGTGTGTGTAGACATTCTCATGCCGATTGGGGGAAAGAATAAATTCATCCATGGAACTATGTACTAAACATTTAAAATTACTAAATATCATAAGGCAACATTCATCACATAATTGATTTTTTCTTATAATATTGCTCTTAAGACCTAAAACAAACAAAACATTTGAAATAATGAATTTTCCAAGAAAAAGAATTTTACATATTCCAATAATATCTCTATAAGCATGATCTTCAAAAGTTACTTTTCAACCATTTATTTTGATAATCTTCTTGAAGAAGTATTTGTTTCCAGTCTTATTTTTGTAATAACCAGTATCCATGTATCTTATGTTTTAATTGTTGGTACTACCTTTGTTTTACTTAAAAAAAATTAGTTTTTCAGAACCCAAACCTTCTTGGGTCCGATATTGTTAGAATTTCTTTTGGTAAACACATTTTTCTAACTTTGTTTTGGAAAAATGACACTTCCTTAGAAAAATAAGATTTATAAAATACTAGTGATTTTACTATATTCAAGGAACAATTTTTCTTCCCTTGCCCACTACTTTGGCACTCAGTGCAAAAAGGTGAACTTTTAGGAACAAAAAAACTATTACTAAAAACAGGATTTATACTAACAAAACCCATTCCATTACTTTTACCATGTGGTCTAATTTTTTTGTACGTTTTATCAATATTTTATTTACTAGTGGTAAATTTTGATAAATTTTTTCTCAAACTAGAAATTTTGAATTTTAGTTCTATAACTAAATTTTTATCCTCACTATTATTAGTCTTAGAAGTAATTTTTATTTCTAATTTTTTTTCTTTGAAAATACCTTTTCAAAATCTTTAGAAATTGTATCCTTTTAAAAATAGTTTCATAAAGATCTTTTGAAATATATGATATTTAATTAATCAAAACATTTATTCTTGAATCATCCTTTGAATGTTTTTCCTTAGCATTATCAAGTTTTTTTTTCAAATTTTACAATTTTCATTCTCAAGAAATTTTAAAAAATCTGAAACTTCAACATATGAAGGTGAAGAATTATCTTATGCTGAGGAAGATTCTCGATCAGAAGACTTATAATACTTATCATTAGGATACTTTTCACTTAAATACATGTTGGTATGGTTTTCATCTATTCATACCTTATCCATGAAACATTGATTAAATTTAGGTACATTAGTAAAAAGAATTATGATCCCCTATCTAGAAATTTCATTTTCTGAAGAACTTTCAGAAGAATCACCTCCACTCACACTTAATGTGTCAGTAGATTTTATAACTTTATTGTCTTTTTCTTTTTAATCATTTTTATCATTCCTTTTTGAATTATTTTATTTAATGTATTTCCTCTTCATATTTGGACAATATGGTCGGATGTGTCCATATTTCTTACATTCGTAGAAAGTGATTTCATATTTCTTATCACTTATATCTTTATGACCTTTTTTGTATCGATATTGAAAGAATTTATTTTTAATTATATTATTCATCCTACTATTCAAGTTCTCTAATTCATTTCCAGAATGTTTATAAGTACTAGAATCAGATTGAATAACTAATTTCTTCTTTCTCAAATAATTAACAAGTTTATCATCAGATTATACTTGAGATAGAAAGTTAGATGTTGTAGCAAAGGCAACACCCCCATTTTTCTTTTTTTCTTTTTCAGCATCTCTCTTGAATCTACCATGGTACTATATAAGGGTATCAATAATATCATCCAAGATAAGATTATTCTGTTATATCATGTCATCAACAAAGGTTCTTTTAGATTCCCACTCATTGGTTATGGTATCAACAATCTTTTCCACAAGGATATCATCATCAAGACCTTTCTCACCAATAGATTGTAAAATGTCATAATTTTCATGAACCTTTGATGCATCTTTGCAATAGATTATTCTAGTATGAAATAAAATTCTTGATAGTCTTATCAATGAATATCTCTTTTGGTCTCAATAACTTTATATGTACCAAAGTGTGTGATCTCAAACTTTTTTCATATGTTGTTGGTAGCTTCCAAAGAAGATATCTGACTGTCAATACTTCTTTTCATGGAACATAACAAATTATTCCTTACTACATAGCTTAACTAATACTCTTATTTTTCTTGATGTATAAAATAAGTTACTTCTTTATTAGGAATCTTATATTCTCTAGTAAGAATAAGAAAAATATCAACTCCCATGTTGATAACAAAAGTTTTCATCCTATCACTCCAATACTCATAATCAACACCATAAAAGATAGGGAGCCTCTTTAGATATATATTGTTACATAACTAATATTAAGACATTCCATCATTAAAACAATATAAATTATTTTTCTACAAATACACATTAGTGTAAAACAAAGTTTGTAAACAAAATTATATATCCAAACTTTAACTAATTTCAATAGTAAAGAAATAAAAAACTCATAATGTATTTGAGAAATAGAATCCTGATATGATACTAATTTTTAGGATCTTAATATTTTCTAAAATGACTATACTTACAAGAGGAGGTTTAATTTTAGTTTAAAAACTTAGTATAATAAGTTTAAACTAATTAAAATAGAAGCCGATTCAAGTAATCTTATTAGACATAGAATTAGTATAATTAGAAAAGTCGTAGAATCAAAACAAAAAATTAGTCTGATCATATCAGAGAAAAAATCATAATATATGGATCTAATTTATATCAGAGTGATTATCACAATCGGAATTGATATGATAAAACAAACATAATAGAAAGATGAATATGATGACTCACTTTCTATTAAATGTGTAGTAGAATATAAATCTTTTAAAAACAATTAATACATTATAGAATAAATGTAAGAATGAATTAATATCAATTTAAAAGATAAACCTCTTTTAACCTTAAGGGTAAGGTAGTCAATAACCCTGACTAAAGGTATCCACTATTTTATACTTATAGTAATGTTTGTCATTCCTTATAAGAAAATACCATGATATAAAGATCATAATGGATCTATCTTCCTATCCCTAGAATTACTTGATATGATGATCGACTCTATCTTACTATTCCTATAAGACCTCAATCTGATGGATCAGATTCTCCATATTTCTATCCCCAAAAGCCCTAGATCGTAACAATGATTAGACATGAGTTATAATTACAAAAGTTATTAATGAGACAACCTGAAAATGTTTCCTTAGAATGAAAAAAATATAAATAATTACACTGACTAAGACTGAGCGGTTCACACATAGAAATCTTCATGATCAAAAAGTAATCAACAAGATCCAAACTCTTAAAACGACTCGTTATTTATATGCATCCTTCCAATAGTTATATTTCTATAGTTTTTATGATGAATTTGGATAGGTTTCACTTGATAACTCATAACGATATGGATTAACTGAATTTATGATGTCATATTGAATAAAACCATTACAATGTTTATGATTTTCCTAACATTAGATAAACAAATCTTAGTATTCTGATTAGAAACATTGTCAGTCCGATAGACTTCCTTAACAATGTCAATATAATAATTCTTATGAGTGTTAGTTTGACGTTATCTGTACCAGTACTATTTCAATTATCATGTATTTGTCAGTATAAAAGACATGACTAAAGTTTAACTTATGTTCTGATAAAGGTGATTTTGATTAATTGGACACATACTCATTATGATAATCATAATAAATAATAGTAAGTTTATATTCATAATACTTTAGAACTATTTTCTAAGTATGGTAAAAAGCAATGTTTTCTAAAAAAACATTATAAAACACTTAGGGAATAAAAGTTAGTAAACATTTTTTTAAGAAAGTGTTTGTGACTTCCAAAACTAAAGTAATGGAAAATTAAGAAGTATAGATCTTGACTCAACACATGTTTCATTCATAAGAACGATTAATCTAGGTCATAACTATTCCATAAAGGGGTCTCTCGGGAGGAAAAACAACCACTAAGTTTGGACTATGACATGTATATAGTCATTTTAGACCATGAAGTTAAGTGTTAATGCATGTAAAATGAGTAGGTTAACTTCACCATGTCACGGAGGGAGTCATGGTCCATTGCAAATGATCGAGGTTTGTGTCATGGTGGATGAGTTACGGTTAGAGACTATATTGTTTTTTATAGAACTATGGGGATTTTCATACCACATGACCACAATGATCTACATGATGTAGCACAGGTCATTTTTTGTTTAAAAAAAAGAAAATTGATTTTTAAACTATTCTCAATTGTAAATAGAATTTATTTATTTATAAATTGTTTATAAATAATGATAAAGATTTTTTTGGGATATTTAATAATTCAAAAAAGTTTTTTGAATTATTAAATTAGTAAGGGTTTATAATTAATTAATAAATGTGTATGAAACAATTATTAATTAATATTCCTTAAATATTAAATATTAATATTTAAAATAACTTTTATAGAATTATATGGCCTACCTAGTGAATTATGAATAAAATTATATTTTATAAATTATGAGAGATAATTTATAAAATGTTTATAAATGGTAAAATAATCCATAATATAAAAGTTTTTATATATAAATAAATTATAAAATACCCATAATGATTAATTTAAAATGATCAAATTAAGGGCCCATATTTAGAATAATATTTAAAACTCCTAAAAATCATTTGACGATTGATTTGATTAAAGGTTTAAATAAATTATTAAATATGTGATATTTGGAGAATGTAACATATTTACATAAAAATATTATGAGTTATAATTTTTTTTATAATTCATAAATTATTATATATTTAAAATGAAGTGTCATATATTGCATAATGTGTAGAATTCGTATTATGATTTAAATGTAAAGAGTTTATTTTCATTATTATGGAAAGTATATAATGATTAAATATTATTTATAAAAAGTTTATAATTAGATTTTATTTATGAATAAACCATAAATGTTTATCTTATATTTAAATATTTAAATTTTTTATTTATTTAGATGTTTTTTCTCTGCTTTATTTATAGTTATAAATTATCTATATTATGAATATGTGTATACTTAAGTTCAAAAATATTAAACTGCTTCTTATAAAATTATTAAAACTTGAATTACATGGTAGGAGAATCAATATAAGATTTAATATTCATCTACCTTGACCTCTATTTTTTATTTTTGTTGGGAGCTTGGATTTAATCATTGGTCATGGTTTTAAATATTAGGATTTATAATTATTATAAATTTAATTCTCTATTGAATAAAGTCTCCTTGGGTAGAGGGACTTGGGGTTAGGCTACCCACTATCTTGAAGGCTTATTCCATGTTCTATAAATTTGAGGGGTTGTCTATATGTCACTATAGGCTTACTCATAAATATATTGTCAATCACATGTAATTTTGGGCATTAATGTAAATTTTTCATGTACCACATGCAAGTGATGTATTATGATATGTATGAATATGTATATATACTATATTTGGGTGAATAACAAAAACTAGTGTGTCATGTAAATATTTTAATATGAATATGGATTTTAAATATTGATTTTATGGAGGTAATAAGATTATAAAACTAAATTGTTAGAATCATGCATACACACGAGAATGAATATGAGACTAGATGGTGAGATTAAATCCCCTTGGATTACTAAGTGTTATATTCTTCCCAAAGACACATTTTTCAAGGCTTAGATCATCCAACTGGGTATTTTATTGAAATAGTGAGGTTCCCCTATATTATCTTGTGTAAGTAAATTAAGTAATGAGTGGCCCTGGATTATCCAATTTGGTAGTTTCACACCATAAAACATTTCCCCTAAATTGTATTGTGTTAACTTGTTTTTGATGTTTTCTTTGAGTTATAATTATATGAGAAACCCAAAGGGTTTAGATACTAGAGGAATAGATTTTAGCATTATCCATATAATGGATACAAATAAATAATTGTCCACTCAACTATCTAAGAATCACAATTGTTGTGATTGGCTTGAAAGCCTACCTAAATAACTAAAGTGATCAGTTTCAGACCATAGCAGGGTCATTGGTTAGTGGAATATATATCTTTAATAACTAAAAGGATATGATGTATGGGTTTATCATTTTTAGTGGGATAAATTTCATTAAAATCCCATGATGAATAGATATAAAACTTGATACTCATATGATAAAATATTCTTTTATATATAATATCATTATGACCATTAAAATTAACTTTGAAATCAATAATTGAAAATAAAAGTTTAATGTAAGAAACTATAATGATTGATAACTTAAGAAAAGTTATTAAATAATGAAAAATATCTTGTGTTAGAGTTATACCTTCCTTAGTAACCAGGTTTTGAAAATTTTCAACCAGTGAACCTAATGCATGTGTAAAAAATAAAATGATTCACTTAAGGTTTCAAAGGCATTAGATGTGAAATGACATAAGGAAATTTAGTCTCATATACTCAATATTATTTTCTATGTCAATGATATTAAACATTATTGAATATTATAATGATTTAGAGAGCCTAAATATTTCTTATAAATATTGTTCTCAATAAATAATTATTCCTTTTATCATCTATGGAAAGGCTTCAACGATGTGAATGAGTTCAAGTAATATTTACATTATTTTCTAAAAGTGTTGAGAATATATAAAGCTCGGATAAAATGTCTAGGTTATGGTGCTATGTAGATACTATAAATGGGTAAGATTTAAAACTGGAAGAAGAAAATTTAGTTGGAGAGTCCAAAAAAGTTTATTCAAATATCATATTAGGTCATCAAAACCTAATGCAGTTTTCAAGAAAGAGTAATGATTCTATATGATGGAATAATTTATGATACCTAGAAGAGTTTTTGACACTCCATGGAATTTCCATGTTAGGTATTAGTGTTATAGAAATTTATTCTTTATTTTTTAAAAGTATAAGATATTGAATGTATATTTTACAAGTGTTTTAAAAATAAAAGAGTTCAAAAACAAGGGTATAATTGATAGATCTATAATTTTTATTCAAGTGATAAAACAAATGGTTTCTACATCACAAATTTTGATGTAAAGGAATATATAAAGCTTAGATGGATCTTAAGAGGATGTGTATCTTTATCTCATTTCTCTTATATGATAAGAGGATTTATTCATTAACAAAGTGTTGTTATAAAATAAATGTGATAGTTAATTGAATACACATGGTTTCTAATTCATTGGACTTTATAACATATTTTTAAAAGAATATAAGGATAAAAATGTTTTATCCATGATGAAATTTTTATAAATTTTTTTTATTAAAATATGAGGGAAGTTGTTTCACCACCCATCGATAGATTATTTTAATAGTATTCTTTTCATAGAAAAACATTCCTAACACATATAATACTCAATATGATATGGATTCAATAATTTATTATTATATATATTTCTAATAAAAGAAAATAAGTGTTATTTACAACACAAATAAGTTTTTGTCTATTCATAACAAAGATATTATGATAAGAATATAATGTCTATGAATCTAATAAGAGTATGTTTGAACGTAGAGAATTTCAAGGATTAAAAAATAAAATATTGTGGTAATCTAAAGTTAAAGTGAGTTTTCACTTCATATCCTAAAAATTTTAGGATATATGATGGTAAAGATAAATGTAGTTGTTTTAATTTAGTTACCATCACTACCTACTAAAAGGATTATACTATCCTTATCTAGAAAGTGAATTTTACTTAATATCTTAAAATGGTTTAGCATATGTCATTAGAAGAAAAATGTGAATAGTTACATTTAGTTATCATATAAATGTAAATGTAACTTTATTATAAATAATTTTATGATGTGTTAGTGAATGGTAATGTATATAGTTACAATATTATTCAAGGGATTTTTTTGATGGAATAGGTTCTAAGGATGAAGATGATGAATTTAGAAAGATTTCTATGTAAACAATAGAAGTTGACATCGTAACATTTAATGTTGTGAAGTTAAGAAGATTGAATATGTTTAAATAGTTTAACATTAGGAATATTATTCATAAATCTCACCATTATTCAAAATATATTACTTCATATATTTTATTCACTAAAATAGTTTAGTGGGAGGGTTTTATCAGGAGGTTATATAGAGATGTGACAGATATTACATATAGATGTAATATGTTATCATAAACTCTAAAAATGAAATAAACACAAAAATAATTTATAATTTTATCATATATGATATGATAAATAGGATATTATGTATGATTTTTTATGTATTCTTAATTTTTTTTGAGAATATATAATGTTTCATATAAAAGTAAATCACTATTTTGTCATTATTTCACATTAACTGAAAAAATGTATATATGGCTATACATTCCATGAAGTGAAATTATGATTGACATCTCAAAGTATAACTTTGGGTTATCCCAAATAAATGTTCATCATGGAGTCTTATTAGTTTTGAAAAAATTTTAAGGTTATCATGAGTATGGTTCTTTTATTTTAAAACGTAATATGATCATGTGACACAAAAATGGGGTTTTTGTGTGTTGGATAACCCAAAATGTATACCACATTGAGTTTCATACACTATATATTTGGTATACTAGGGGTTAATTGATTATATTTGGGTCCCCATTCCTAAGGTAAGTGAGATAATTAGTATGATCACCTTCATATTTTGATAACTTTCTTACACAAGTCAAAAGAAACTTAGCTAATCATGGGGTGGTTGGGCATGTTGCTGATCTTGTCATCGGTTGGAGCTCAAAAAAGATGATATTTTTCCTCTCATATGATTAGTATGACATATGGTCCATTAATTTAGATAAACTAAGGAGTGTGTATCCACAATTATATAGTATATGTGATGTTATAATCTTCTTGAATGAGGGAAATGTGACGTGATCAACTATGAAGATGAATGACATTAAATGAATTCATTGACCAGGTTAGTTTATACATGGATAATTGAGAATTTATGAGTTTTTTTATATGAGACTAACATAATTTTTTCCCAATTTTCCTTCAATGTATTGTGTTGGTTGGAGTGGATACTCAAGAGGGGGTGAATTGAGTTATAATTTAAAAATTTCTGGAAAAAATATTTCATTTAAAATCCCCAAAATTAAATAACAAGATAAACTGTAGTGAATTTTTAATACAGTAAAGGACCAGATAGGTTTTCAAGAGATTGATTAGTTCTCAGTTAATATAATCTGAAGATTAATTAATTTTTGAAACTAACCTAATGATTTACAATAAATACAAACACTTGCTAGTTTAACTATCAGAGATACGTTTTTTGAGTCAATAAGGTTTTCCTTATAAATTTTCCATTCCTTCTTGTTTTGAAAATCAAAAAAACCATATATTTAAGAAAATATATATTCCACTTCTATAAGAATTTTACCCCTACCATATTTTCATCACTCATATCAATATTTTTCCTAAATATAAAAATTGTTTTCATACCTAAAACCTCGGAATCATATAATAATTATATATGAAGCATTATATTTTAAGATCCGAATTCTGGATACAAACTTTAATGATGTTCCATTCCAAATTCTAGATATGAACTCTAATGAAGGTCCATTCCAAATTCCGAGTACAAAATCTCAGATATGGTTCCACTCTGAATTCTGGATACGAACTCTCATAAAGTTCCACTCTGAATTCTAGATATGAACTCTCACAAAGTTCAACTCCGAATTATGGACACGAACTTCTACTAGTTCAACTCTGAACTTATATGAGTTCAACTCCGAAATTCTATGAGTTAGACTCTGAACTTCTATGAGTTCGACTACGAACATCTACTAGTTAGACTCTGAACTTTTACAAGTTCGACTCTGAACTCTATAAGTTCAGATTTCAAATTCTAGTGAAACCAGACTCCAAATTTCCTTAGAAATTCAGACTCCAGATTTCTATAGAATTCTGGTTCTGATTTCCTACAAAACAGAATCTGAATATCTCTTTATTATAGACTCTGAATTCCATTTTTTCTAGACTTCGAAATTTTATTTTCTTACATTCCGAACTTTAGTTTTGATTATGCTTACACTTGTTTCATTACAAAACGATTTCGTGATTTCAGTTATTGACTAACCGTTGGTTGAGTGACCTGTGTACATGTCCCTCCAAAATTTAAGGAGAAATATGACCGTTAGAGGAGGGAGCCGACCATTGGAGCTTCGCCTATAAATAGGAGCTCGTTTGAAAGTGTTCGAGACTTTTGGAATTTTGGTGATCAGAACATTCTAAAGTGATTTCTAGAGAGAGAGGCTCTTATCAACTCTCAAATATTCATGCAGAAAGTTTAAACAACTTGTTCAAACTTTTCCTTGTACAGACCTGCTTCGTGTGACTCTGATTGTTGTTGATTACAATCAAGGGCTTCCAGGGATAAGAAGACAGAGGTTCCAACACCTTTAAGTTGAATGCTTCCTTGCTGAGGAAGACAGAGGTGCCGACTACCAGATAGTTGAGGGATTGCGGGGATAGAAAGACATAATCCGATCTTTATATCGAGGGCTTACCCTGGTGTGGGTAAGATAGACTTTCTTGAAAGTATAAATCAAGGGACCTTTATCCAAGGTTGTCAGATACCCTTCTCTTTGGGTTAAAAGAGTTATTGTTTGTTACTTGTAGTTTTACTACTTGTTTTTCTGCTGCATTTTGTATTGCTAAGGAAAGTATAACTTTCTTATACTTCCTTACTTGTACTCTAATATAGTTAGATTCTATACGCTTTAAGGTAGAATCTTAATCTTTGTAACTTTTGTTAAGTTCCTTTTTTGGAATCACTATTCCAGAATCTAGCAAGTCTTTAGTACTCATAGTGGTCTTGTGAATTATCTTGTTTAACCTTGTTAAACATAATCATCCTAAAAATTTCCTAAAGGAATTTTTAAAAGGTACAATTCACCCCCCTCTTGTATCTGAGAATCTCATTCTTATTTCGACCCTACGTTTGGTATCACATAGTATATAATACTTAGAGTCATACCATCCTGACAACTTTAAAATAGATTTTTATTTAAAGTACTTAGCAACGGAATATTTAATATAGTTTAAAACAAAATAAATAAGCACAAAAATTTTGAAACAAGAGGTTCAATCTCAAGACGAGACTTAGTCCTCTAAAAAAAATTATATGAACTTGATCCACACCATGGATCTGGGTTAAACAATAGTTCAAAGACTATCCAGGTCCTATAAACTCTACCACAGTTCTTCGTGGGAAAACAAAAACAACAGCACACAGGCTGTCCAGGTCCTACTTGACCTCTACCACTATCCACAGTGGGATACAAGAGAGTTATAGAAGTTTTGTGTGAGGATTTAGAAATCCTCCATTTTATCATAGGAGTTAGCGTGTGTATGGAATATACAGAGTACAAACACTGCTAAAAAATAAGTAAAAGAATCACTGAGAGAGAGTAGATATGAGTTTAGAATGCTCTAGTGATTTCAAATGAAACCCTGGACTCCTTTTTATTAAACATAAATGCTTATAATTCCTTCTTTGGTTTTTGTCTTTAAAACATAGTGTCATTTTTGTTCCTTCACTTCCAGTGTAGATTCTCAGCTCGAGTCAGAGAGTGTTCTTTGTAACACTTGATCTTCTCCTTTGAAAACATCTTCTTGATGTGTATGAATGTTCTTTGAGTTCTTCTTGTGTTCTTCTTTTTTATTTTTACTTCAGATGTCACACACTTCCACGTGTATATTCTTCTATATTTTCTTCATTAGCTTGATCTTCCTTTTATACCTTGAGTTCCGGCAATGAGAATGATTACCTTTTTACAGGTACGAGGTATGGTTCCTGAAATGCCAACCACTATCATTAATTAATAACAGGTGCATTAAAAACATCAAATATGACTGTTAGTATAATTTAAATAAAGCATAAAAGTTCAAGAAACAGAATTCTTGTAACGGTCAACTTGTATCGATAGCTGTTTGTCTCTATAATGGTAGCTCCTTGTACTGGTCTCTTTATGTAGCAACAGGTCTCTGTGTAGCGGAGAACTCCTTGTACCGGTCGACTTGTTTGTTCTTGTACCGGTAGGTCCTTGTATCAGTAGACTTGAGTAGCGGTGACTTCCTTATACTGGTGGACTTCATAACTGTAGACTTATACATAACAGTAGACTTAATCTAACTATAACCTTTCAGTGTACCGGTAGACTTACATACCGGTATACTTAGACATACCAGTAGATTTGTTCTGTACCAGTGACTAAGTGGCTATTTATTCATTCTATTCAGAAAATGATTTATATTAGAATACAGTGAAGCATATACACATTTAATTAACCGAATGACTTAAATATATCACAAGAGATTTATCATTTGAACATATTTGAAAGTATTTATATTGTGAGGTTTAAAGTACATAAACATTAACTAAAAAAATCAATGTTTAAATAATAAACATCATTTGATATTATCAAAGCATATGGAAACATAATTGAGATTATCAAAATAGGTGAGGTTAACAATCTACCCCTTTTTGATAATTACAACTTATGATATCAGAATTCCAAATTATCAGTAATGTATCCGAGTAAAATACAATGGATTTTATTTCTTAGTGAGTAATGACATTTTCAAATGTGAGATTTTAAATGTATGAGAGGATAAATAGTATTAAATGCAATTGTATCAGAGGTAATAATAAAGAAAATGTACTTGAATTATAAAACAAATGTATCCGAGGCAATCAAATATATCAGAGATAAAATAAATTCAATGATTTTTCCTCCTTATTAAAGATATCACCACCTCTGTTAATTTCTATTTTCTCTCTGAGTCAAGTATATCTCCCCCTTTGTGATTAGAAAAAATAAGGGTGAAAATAATGTATCAGAGAAAATGTGGAACAGTAAAAATAGAATAAAGGAAGTATACAGAAAGAGTAAAACACATAGAAGCGATTCCAAAAAGTGATATATAGTAATGAATCAAGATTACTAGATACAAAACCAATACAAGAAATACATAAGATTCCTATCAAACACAGCTATACCCACTCAATCCACTTCTTGAATGTCCACATTGGATTTTCTTTTAGGATTGTAGGTTGACTTAGGCTCATAAGGGTGAGAAGAAGACTATGGAACTCCTATAAGGATTATAGGTGGAGCAACAATAGATACACTATCAGATCTATAAGGAATATATCTATGAGGAATCATAGGTGTTAAGATTATAATAGCTTGAGCTGGGGTCATTTGGAAGGCAGAAGCAGAAGCTGAAGATCAAGAAGCAGATGCAGGCAGAGCAGGAGGCTCTATTACAGGCTGAGCATCAACATGTAAGAAAGGCAACAAAAAATTCCGGAATTCCATGATAATTCCTCCTCTGCTCTCCACAGTAGACAAAAAAGACATCCTTATTTTATAAAAACTCATCCAAAGCTAGAGTCAGCTCCCTGAGCTTGCTTACTTGTTCTCTGATGTCTTGATTTAGAGGAGGTAATTTCAGATTTTCCAAAAGAAGTTTGAAATGGTTGGTTAACTGATGCTTGGTATATACTTTCTGAAAATAAGAATCAACATTATCCTTTACCTCTTTCTGAGAAGTAGAAGCCTCTCTCATTAAATTCTGAACAAATTTTCCTATATCCTTAGTGGTAGTCACCACTTGAGTTAGGGAAGATGAGTACACATATCCACTTGTTTATGCTGAACCAAGATCCTCTTTCATCAAAGCACAAATTTGATCCAACTCTACTGAAGGTCTGGAAGCTAGAGAACCAAGAGAAAAATCCACAGTTTCCTTGGAACTTTTAGTTATCCCACTAATAAGATTTTTCACAAGAGAGTCCTGGGTGCTGACATGCTATTCCCTGGAAGTCTTGAATCCCTTAAATACTGAAACCATCGAGCCAAATACACTCTTTACAAAGGCCAAGTCTTTGTCTGCCTGATATTTAGAGCTCATATAAGACTCTATAGATACAAATGACTTCTTTAGAGATTCAAAAACCTATTCCAAGCTTGAAATTTGATTTAGGCAGGTCTTGGTTTCATTCATCAACTCTTTTACAGGGGTGGACACAACACATCCAAGAGAGAGTTCAAAATAATTTTCCATTTTGCTCAGCTCTTCAATAAAATAGACCTTTAAGTCTACAATAGATGCATCCCAAGTCTCCTTTAACTCATCCCTCAATGATACAAGATCAACCTTAATAACCAGATTTTGAGGCACAACTGCAGGTTCTCTTTCAGATACAAGACTAAACACAGAGTCATTCATAATAGATTGAATGGATGATATCAACAAGGTTTACATTCTTCTTATCTCTTCCACAAAACAGATTTTTAGCTCAAAATTTATCTCCTCTAAGTCATATTTTCTCACAAGATCTTCAGGTGAGGTCTTAGAGAAGATATTATAATCGACATGAGGTCTGCTGACAGGTGTCTCATCCTCCGAGTTAGGGTAATCTAAGCCAAGCACTACAAATCCTGGGTCTTCTACCCAGTCCTCTATCCCATCAACTACTAAAACTGAACAAAGCCTGGAGGGATGCTCCCTCTCTACTCGAGATTCCTCCTCAATAGCATTATTTGGTTGGTCTTCCTCATTAGAATCATCAACAACCATATCTATCTCGCCAATAGTATGCTCAACAGGTTCAGGTATAGGATCAGCTTGTTCATCTAGATCAGCCTCTACAAGCATAATAGATAATCCAATATATGGACTCAAACTAAGAGTAGAGCTCTCATCTATGCTATCGGATACAGATCTTTCATCAACAGGCCTTTATTCCTCTTCAACATCATCCTCATCCAAAACATGTTCTCTTTCTGGGAAAAGTAGCTGGAGGATTATCTTTACTATAATAAATACTATGAGGTGTTGGGTTCGGAGGAAAATCAGGATCCCCTCCTTCTTCAACAGAGGTCTCATCTTCTTCAGAATCACTATAGGAAGGGATGACCTCATCAGTTCTTAGACCTGAATCCCTCTCATCCTTTGGCCTAGAAGGATGGTCCATAAGACTGTATTTGTTATATACCTTTCCTTCATCATTCACACACTTCTTCTTCCATGGATTCCAATTCACTTTCATAAACTTGCACACTATTCGAGTAATGCAAAAAACTATCCTTCACCACCATTGTCTCATCCTGAGACTCAACCACTTTCTTTTTCGTTATCATGAAAGATAGAAACTTTGCAAAAAAAAAAGCATTGGTCTTTGATTTTGGTCTGGTCATGTCCTCTATTTGAATCATCAATAGTCTGCATAGGTTGATCTTCACTCCATGCCTCAAAAGATACATCAGGTATATGTCTTTAAACTTTAGGGTGGAAAAATCCCCTCTCCTGGGATTAATCACATGTTGGATAAACTTGAACAAAAATCTGTTCTCATCTTCCATCTCTACTGCAATAACTTTCCTTGGAGTTCCATTTCCAACTAGCTCAAGTAGTGCAGCTTCATATCCAAAATAATCCATGGCTGCAAGAATAGACTTAGAAGAAAATACATACTCTCCTTCATGAGGTACTCCAAGGTTTTCATCCCATTAAATAGATGAATAATATATCACTTTACCATTCACAAACGAAATCATCCTATTCTCCTCTTCTGATATATCAAAACGAACATGCGCATAAAATTATTTCACCAAAATTGGGAAGTATGGTCCATTTTTATTTGAAAAACACTCGATCCAGCCCTGATCCTCCAAAATCTTCAAGATTAACGATTTTCTAGATTACAACCATTCAACACAGAGCTCTTTTTCAATCACTATATCCCTCTTGTCCAGATGCGAGTTCACAAGATCTATTCTTTCATTAATAGTGCCACTACCACTGGTTCTTGAATCTACTTTTTTCTGCTTAGAACTTGGCACATCTCCCTCACTGAGTGTCAGTCTTTTCATACGATCCATTTCCACAACCATAGACTTAGGGTTCACGAGAAGTTTGAAGGTTTGGGTTTTCAAGATGGTGAGAATCCGAACGGGTAGAGTTCATGGTGGATTTAATAAGATTTAGACTTGATTTTATATCATTTAGGAATAAAAAAAATAAAACACTAAAATGCTTCGACCCAAAAAAAATAAAACAATGAAATATGTTATACCGATGAGAATTTTAACGGTAAGGTATTCCTAACGGTGAGGTTGCCTAACGGTGAGGCTGTCTAACGGTGAGGTTTTCTAACGGTGAGGTATTCCTAATGGTGATGTTGTCTAGCGGTGAGGTATTCCTAATGGTGAGGTTGTCTAACAGTGAGGTATTCTTAACAGTGAGGTTGTCTAATGGTGAGGTATTTTTAATAGTGAGGTTGTCTAATGGTGAGGTATTCCTAACGGTGAGGTTGTCTAACAATGAGGTGTTCCTAACGGTGAGGTTGTCTAATGGTGAGGTATTACTAATGGTGAGGTTGTCTAACAGTGAGTTATTCCTACAGGTTTATCATTCCTAACTCCTGTCTAATGTAACTTAACATCTCTGAATTTAAAGACTTTGTGAAAATGTCAGCTAATTGATGTTTAGTACCTATAAATTCAAGAGTTATATCACCCTTTTGATAATGATCTCTTAGAAAATGGTTCCTAACATCAATTTGTTTAGTTCTAGAGTGATATACAAGGTTATTGGAGATTTTAATTGCACTAGTGTTATCACACTTTATTGAAACATGTTTAAAACCATATCCATAGTCCAACAAAGTGTGTTTCATCCACAAAATTTGGGCACAGAAACTACCAGAAGCTATATACTCTACTTTAGCAATATCCAATGCAAATGAATTCTGTTTCTTACTACACCAAGATACTAAGGATTTTCCCAATAAATGACATGTTCCATATGTGCTTTTTCTATCCAACTTACAACCAGCCAAATCAGCATCTGAATAACTTATTAAATCAAAATATTGTCTTTTTGGATAAAACAAACCTAAATTTGCAGTATGTTTAAGATATTTGAAAATGCTTTTAACAGCAAGAAAATGGGATTCTTTAGGATTATCTTGAAATCTTGCACACATACATACACTAAACATAATTTCTGGTCGACTAGTAGTAAGGTAAAGAAGACTCCCTATCATACCTCTGTAGTTGGTTTGATCCACTTCTTTTCTAGTTTCATCAGCATCCAACTTACAAATAGTACTCATAGGTGTATTACTTTACTTAATACTATCTAAACCAAAACGTTTTAAAAGATCTTTCATATACTTACTTTGATTTAAAATAATACCATCTTTATTTTGAAAAACTTGAAATCCAAGAAAATATTTGAGTTATCCCATTAAAATCATTTCAAATTCTCTTTGCATACTCTTTGAAAAATTAGTGCATAAAGAATTTTTATAAGATACAAAAATAATATCATTAACATAGATTTGTATTATTAAAACATATTTGGAAATTCTTTTAATAAAAATTGTTGGATCAGTAATCCCTTTAGAAAACCCTTTTGAATTAAGAAAATTACTAAGTCTATCATACTAATCTCGTGGAGATTGTTTTAAACCATATAAAGCTTTTGAAAGTTTAAAAACTCAATTTGGAAAATGAGGATTAGTAAATCCAGGTGTTTTTTCAACAAAAAAATCTTCAATTATAAAACCATCTTGAAAATCACTTTTAATATCCATTTAATATAACTTGAAATTCATATGAGCAGCATAGGCAAGCAAGATCCTAATAACTTCTAATCTAGCTACAGGTGCAAAGGTTTCCCCATAATCTATTCCTTCCTCTTGACTATACCCTTGTGAAACTAGCCTTTATTTGTTTCTAATGATATTTCCTGATTCATCAACTTTGTTTCTAAAAACCCTTTTAGTGCCTATGGTCAAAGTTTCCTTAGGTCTGTCAACTAATTACCATACTTTGTTTATTTCAAATTGATTTAATTCTTCTTGCACAGACATTACCCAAAATTCACCACTGAATGCATCATTGATATTTTTAGGTTCTAACTATGAAAGAAAGGCTTGATGTTCAACATGATTTCTTAGAGAAACTCTGTTCTGTGTCCCACTATCAATATTTCCAACAACATCATCTAAAGGATGATTCTTTAGAATCCTTGTTGATCTCATAAAGGTAGGACTAGAAATTTTAGGTTCTTCTCTATGTTTGGGTTCACCAGAAGTAGATTCTGGAATATGTCTAGAACTAGTTGTCTTTACAGCAGGTTCATTGATTTTATCATTAAGGTCCAGAATAGATAGATCTTCTTCAAGATTTTCAAGAGAAGACTTAGGTTCATGTGGATCAGTTTCATAAAATTTTATGTGAACAGATTCTTCCACACATTTTGTTCTTTTATTAAAGACACTATATGATTTACTAGTTATAGATTAACCTAGAAATATTCCCTCATCACTTTTAGAATAAAACTTGTCAAGATTATCCTTAGTATTGAGAATAAAGACTTTGCAACCAAAAACTCTGAAGTAACTAACTTTAGGTTTCCTTTTATTCCACAGTTCATAAGGGGTCATCTTGAGAACAGGTCTAATCAAGACTCTATTTATAATATAACAAGTTGTATTCACATCTTCAGCCCAAAAGTAAATAGGTAGGTCATATTCATTGATCATAGTTCTTGCAATTTTCTGAAGGGATCAATTCCTTCTTTCAAATACATCATTCTGTTGAGGTGTCCTAGGGGCAGAAAATTTGTGACTATAGCCATTGTGTGAGAAGTAAGATTCAAACTCATCATTTTCAAACTCACGACCGTGATCACTTATCAGGGTCTTAATCTTAAGTCCACTAAGGTTCTCTACAGACTTGGAGTATTTCATAAATTAAGAGTAGACTTCACTTGTTTTAGCTAGAAAATATACCCAAGTATATCTAGAAAAGTCATCTACAAGGATATAGACATAGTGCTTCCCATTTAAACAAGAAACTCCAGAAGATCCAAATAAATCCATGTGAACCAACTCGAGAGGTTAGGAAGTTAAAAATTATTTCTTTGATTTAAAAGAAAATTTATGTTGCCTTCCCTTTTGACAGGGATTACAAACTTTGTCAGTTGGGAATTCAAGTTTGGGTAGGTCTCTAACTAAGTTATTCCTAGTCAGTTTTCTAAGTGAATGAATTCTGCAATGGCCTAATCTTCTGTGCCACAACCAAGACTCTTTATGAAAAGAATTTAAGCATGTAATGTTTTATTTATCTAAAGGATTCAAATCAACTACATAAACATTTTCATTTCTCAAAGAAGAAAAAACTAAAAAAAATTGAACTAAAAACATTACAAGAATCATTTTCAATTTTAACATTGAAACCATCATCACAAAATTGAGAAATACTTAACAGGTTGTATTTTAATCCATCAAAAAGTAAAACATTAGAAATTTAAACTGAATCAGTGTTACCAATCTTGCCTAAGTCGATGATCTTTCCTTTTGAATTATCACCAAAGGTGACATGTACTCCATCAACCTTGATTAAAATATTGAAACATGAGTAATCTCTAGTCATATGCCTTGAACATCCACTATACAAGTACCATATCTTCTTATAGGAACTCTTTAAGAAAGTCTGCTACAAAACAATTTTTAACAGAAAATGATTTTGGTACCTAGATCTTCTTGGGTCCAAACAGGTTAGCAAACAAAACTTTTGGTACCTAGATTTGTCTAGTGGGTATCATACAATCAATAGATTCAAAATATTTTGAAAAATAAACTTTGTTTGATGTATAACTATGTGAATAACTAGTTGAAGCATATGAATTTCCAGAACTAGAACTTGCAACATTCTGTCCATATTTAGGAATAAATCTATTTTTAGTAATCTGTCTATGTCCATGCTGATTGCCTATTCCAGTGGTATATTTTGGTGCCACTTGTTTACCTAAAATTTGTGTAAGTGTATCTTTTCCATTTGTGAATTTCTATAATCCCTTCCTTAATTTCAATTAGACAATTTCAGTTTAGTATTTTCCTTAAGTAATTGAGTATTATTTTCCTTTTCGGTATCTAGTGCAGATTTAATAGAGCTGGTCAAAGCATGCTGTTTCTTCAAGGTCTTATACTTGTCCTTCAATTCATTACAGGTTTCTTCTAGCATATTACAATATTCAAATAATTCTTCACTTGACATATTTTCTGATTTAGAATCAGAATCTACTCCAAAATAATATGAATTTAAAGTAGGAGTATCCAATGTTACCTAAGATGTGTTTGTCATGAAACAAATATTAGATTTTTTTGATTTTTCATCCTTAGTAGAATCAGAATCACTTGAACTGTCTTCTGAAGCACTCCATGTTTCTTTCATAGCTTTCTTGTACTTATTTTCCTTGTAGTCATATTTATTCTTGAATTTTAACTTTGGATAATCTGATTTTATATGTACTTTCCTTTTTAATTCATAGCAGAAAATTTCATCACTCCTATCAGACTTTTTCCAATCCTTCTTCGAATGTCCTTTGTTGTCATATTTTCCTTTGCTGTTTGATTTTCTGAATAATTTCTTCTTCTTGTAGAATTTCTTGAATCTCCTGGCTATTTTAGACATCTATGCATCACTGTCAGATGCACTCTCATCATTGCATGAACTATCACTTTCACTTATAATTTTTCCTTTGTCCTTACTTTTTGAAGCATAAGTCTTGAAAGATATATATTTCTTTCTTGGTTAATCATCTTCTTCCTTATTTACTTTCATATCTTCTTCATACATCATTAGCTTACTAATTAGCTCTTTAACAGGCAGTGAACTTATATCACATGATTCTCTAATAGAAAATGATGTGCCTCTCCATCTGTCTGGCAGACATCTTAGTATCCTCATGATTTTCTCTTTTGCAGGAACAACTTTTCCAAGTGAGCTCATTGTATTTAAAATTTCGTTGAACCTGAGATACATGTCAGAAATAGGTTCATCAGGCTTCATTTTAAAATTATTATACTTAATTGTGTAGGTATTCAATCTCATTTCTTTATCATTGGTTGTTCCCTCATGGGAAATAGCCAAAGTATCCCAGATTTTATAAGCAGTTTTACAAGCAGATATTCGAGTAAATTATTCATCTACTAAAGCACAAAACAGGGCATTCATTGCTTTAAAATTATTATTGTAAGCTGTTTTAGTAGGTTCATCCCAACTAGTTCTTTCAGTTTCTGGAATCTTATAATGAGTTTCTATAGCAGTCCAGATATCAAATCCCATACTTTATAAATGAATTTTCATTTTTAGTTTCTATTGGGCATAATTAACACCATTAAAGAAAGGCGGCATGTTGGTAGAAGAACCTTCTAGTGTATTATCCATAATTAGATTTCAGAAAATAAATTTAAAGAGATAAAATTTAGAACTAACAGAAATTTAAGATCTTTAAGATACAACTAAAATCAAAGTTGAAAAACAGAGTATTTGGAAATCCTTTAAGAATAACATCCTCTGATACCAAATGTTGGTCGGAGTGGATACTTAAGAGGGGGGTGAATTGAGTTCCAATTTAAAAATTTCTATTAAAAATATTTCTATTAAAACCCTCCAAATTAAATAACAAGCTAAACTGTAGTGAATTTGTAATACAGTAAAGGGTCAGTTAGGTTCTCAAGAGATTGATTAGTTCTTAGTTAATTTAATCTGAAGATTAATTAACTTTTGAAACTAACCTAATACTTTATAATAAATATAAAAACTTTCTAGTTTATCTATCAGAGATACTTTAAAATAGATTTGTATTTAAAGTACTTAGCAGCAGAATATTCAATATAGTTTAAAACAAAATAGATAAGAACAACAGTTTTAAAACAAGAGGTTCAGTCTCAAGCCGAGACTTAGTCCTCTCAGACAATTTATATGAACTTGATCCACACCCTGGATCTGGGTTAAACAATAGTACAAAAACTATCTAGGTCCTATTACCTCTACCATAGTTCTTCGTGGGAAAACAGAAACAACATCACATAGGCTGTCCAGGTCCTATATGACCTCTACCACTATCCACAGCGGGATTCAAGAGAGTTATAGAAGTTTTGTGTGAGGATTTATAAATCCTCCAGTTTAGCACATGAGTTAGTGTGTGTATGGAATATACAAAGTACACACACTGCTCAAAATTAAGTAAAAGAATCAATGAGAGAGAGTAGATATGAGTTTAGAATGCTCTACTGATTTGAAGTGTAGCTTTGGACTCCTTTTGATTAAACAGAAATGCTTCTGAGTCCTTCTCTAGTTTTTGTCTTGAAAATAGAGTGTCATTTTTGTTCCTTCACTTCCAGTGTAGATGTTCAGCTTGAGTCAGAGAGTGTTCTTTGTAACACTTGAGATTCTTCTTTGAAAACTTATGCTTGATGTGTATGAATGTTCTTTGAGTTCTTATCATGTTCTTCTTTTTGATTTTCACTTTAGATGTCACACACTTGCATGTGTATATTCCTCTATCTTTTCTTCATTAGCTTGATCTTTCTTTTATACCTTGAGTTCTAGCAATTGGAATGATTACATTTTTACAGGTACGAGATACGGTTCTTGAAATGCCAACCACTATCATTAATTAATAGCAGGTGCATTAAAAACATCAAATACGACCGTTAGGATAATTTAAATAAACCATAAAAGTTCAATAAGTAGAATGCTTAAAACGGTTGACTTGTATCGGTAGCTATTTGTCTCTGTAATGGTAGCTCCTTGTACCAGTCGCTTTATGTAGCAGTAGGTCTCTGTGTAGCGGTGAACTCCTTGTACCGGTAGACTTGTTTATTATTTTACCGGTAGATCCTTGTATCGGTAGACTTGAGTAGCAGTGACTTCCTTATACCGGTGGACTTCATAATGGTAGACTTATACATACCAGTAGACTTACTCTAAGGGTAACCTTTCGGTGTACCGGTAGACTTACATACCGGTAGACTTATACATACCAGTAGCTTTTTTCTATACCATTGACTAAGTGACTGTTTATTCATTCTATTCACAGAATGAGTTAAGTTAGAATACAATGAATCATATAAACATTTAATTATCCGAATGACTTAAATATCTCACAAGATATTTATCATTTGGTCATATTTTAAAGTGTTTGTATTGTGAGGTTTAAATTACTTAAACATTAACTAAAATAAAGCAATGTTTAAATAATAAACATCATTTGGGATTATCAAAGCATATGGAATCATAATTGAGATTATCAAAATAGGTGAGGTCAACATATTAGAAAAAGGGAACATATGAAATTGCATGCTTGCATGTGATACAAACTGATGGGCATGGGTACAGAGATACATGTGTTTGATGATGATCAAGCTAGATCCCATTATAGATCTAGTGATTTATATTTTTTTTCAATTTTACAAAGTCCTATGGGGTTACACTTAGTGTTTTACTAAATATGGATCGAGTTTGACTTAGAGAGTTTCTTTAAATGGTGTTTTAGAGTTAGTTAAAAAGTGTTGTGTTTAAAAGTTAATCCAAAAGTGTTTTGGATGAGTATTAATAAGGTATTATATATAATGTGATACGAGGTGAAGTTAATGTAATTTCAAAGTTTTTTTGAAATATATTAAAAAGGAATATGGTTTCATAAGTTATTTTATATGATATAATATAAAGTGAAATGAAATAAACTCTATAAGGATTTAGGGTAAGCATAAGATTAAACAAGATATTACCTAAATACCATTTGTATATGATGAACTTTGGGAAGTCTTTTGGTGATTAAGGGAATTATAAAAGGCTATTTGAGCCTTATCCTGCAAATAATTCATGGGTCTATCAAATCCACTATTAGCTTGATATAAGGGCTAGTGATTCACATGAGATGCTGCTGTTTGTATCCAAAGACAATTCCCATGATGACTATCATTAAAGGAGTGTTACATGAGATGTAACCCATAGGGATGTTAATGTATATAATTCATGCATTGACTAAAGGTATTAACTCATTCATGATAACACGTTAGTTAATACTAAAAAGGCCTGGGGAGAGTCTTTGGGGCCCTATAAAAGGCTATTTTCATGCGATGCGTGGGTAGAGTTCCACAGTGGTTTAAAATCCATAAAAACCATAATATCTTCTCTTACCTAATTTACATCTATGGAACTAACATTATATAGTGTACAGAATGATCTATATCATATGATGAGATTAAATCAAAACTTGTGGATACATCTGTAGGTGGATGGATTTAATTTGACACTATAATGATCTTTATCAGCTACATTAAATGAAGATCAACACATATGAGAGGAAACTTCAGTGTAAGACACACAATGTTTTTCAGTGTTCATCATTTATAATATTTTATACACAATTCAATTTTTATTAGCATAAATATCTTGAGAATATAATTTATAAATATCTTTTTCTTCTATGAATAAGTGTTAGTAAACCCCTAAAAATCTTACCAGATCCTCATCCCCTAAAAATATCTTGAGATTATTGATTTCTTTTGACCATATACCTATTGAGAATCATCCCAATTTCTCTTTTACCTATAGAAAAATAATTTCTTCCCTTAGGATAGGAAATAAAATCATTTTCACTATCATGTCTCTCATATCAGACTCATCCATAACTGACTCATTTATCATCCTTACATAGGCAGGTAAACCAAGAATTTACACCCATGACCAATTCTCAGGTCAAAGAGTTATCTCAAGCCTACACACCTTGAGACAATTATTGCTAACTTTAATGAAAAATGAACCAACTCCATAAAGTTAGCCACATACTCTGGCACTATCATGTTCCCTAGATCTAGCTCCAAAAAATCTTAGGCTTACTTATCTCCAGGGTGTCTTGATAGAACTACTGACTGGACATCTTCTTAAATATAACCCATATAAAATCCTTATCCAGTTTCAACTCCATTGTAAAATAAAATGATTTTACTATATATTCTTCCTTTAAATAAATATTTTTTTGAATAACCTATTTCTCACGCAACACCAAACTAAAATTAATTTCGATGCATTTTATAAAGATAAAATTATAAAATGAAACCTCTGTAATATAATTATTGAATTAGTGGGTATAAATAGAAGTAATTTCATTATGAATTCTATGTTGAAATGAGAAGCAATGAGATAATGTAGTATAATTCTTCCTTATGAGGCTCATTTTTCTAAGATTGAAAATGAGATAAAATCACCAGGGTTTTCCCTAGACCAAGCTCAAGATAAAATTGAACAAGTATGACTTGATAAAAATTATATATAGGATAAGTTGAAGCTCATGGAAATCACTATGTGATCCAAGCTAGCTGAATCTCCACTCGAGACTACTACCACTTCTTATCTAAAACTTCGATCTTATACCTAGGTATTGTGGAGTTTTGTAAGTATAAGTTTGGATGATATAGACATGTAACAATTAAGGTAATAAATATTATATTTATTTCTACACATTAAGATATTTTTTAGAATAAATTTAGTGAAATTATGAGGGTTTTATTTAATAAAAATAAATTGTTAAAATTCATTTAATGCTTTGTAAATAAATAATTAAATTTGATTAAAATCGAAAAAGTTAAAAAAACCATATTTTTATATATTATCTTAATAAACTAAATTTATAACTTTTAAAAGATTAATAAAGTGTTTTGATGAAAAAAATAGATTGATTCTCATTTCCATTAGTGGTTTATATGAAATAATATTAAGAATACTTAATGTTTCTATAGTACACTTTTTTAAAAAAAGGGGTTTTTCTAGATAAATTATGTTTTGATTTTAAAGTTAAATTTCTAATATATTTAAAATTATTTTGATAAAATGGATTTTATTTTTATAATTATATTTTTAAAAAAATTTAGGGTGAAGTTTTGGTATTTTTCATAAATGATAAAATATGTAGGCGAACAATGAAATATTTTACAAGTAACGTAATTTTTAATAGTCTATATTAATGAATTTTTAGGTTTATAGAAATTATGTTGATATTTTATTGAATCATTTACTAATTAATTCTAAACCCCTTACCATTGAATCATAATATGAGTCACTATTGGAATATATATTGTTTTATTCAAATATTTTATTCTAAAACACTAATTTCCTCACCTTACAAATACAACCCGTCATCACCCCACTTCCCCTCACACTTAAGACTATTATTTAGACAAAAATATAATTAAATACCTCCATAACACTCCTATCCATGCCCGATAAGTCTCAACCACATAAAAATACCACCCTTTGAAAGAATAATCAAATTAGGAAGGGAGTCATCCCAATGAGTAAAATAAGAATTCTCAATCACCTCTTCATTTCTATTCCTTTAATTATTATTATTATACCTCAAAATATGTTTTATACCTCCTAATATAATGACATTAGTATTAGATATATACTAAAACAGTTTTTATGTTATTGAAATAACTATTATCTACCTTCCTCTAATTTATTCTAGAATCAAAACCTTTCCCATATTGTGATTGGTTCACCACCTCCATGGATGACACATTTAGTTTTTCATCACCACATTACATAGTAGATTATAAAAAATTATTTAATGAATAAATATGATATTAATATTTAAATAATATTTTTTTTGGTTTTGGAATGGTAATATTAATATTTAACTCATTATTAAAAATTCTCTTACCGGTTTCTTCTTTAAGAATTGAACCTAGAACTCCAATGGAATGAAACTAGAAATTTATAAATAATTTTGGTAATCCCATTACAATATTTTTAATATTATTTATATAATGAAATCGTGAATATTAAATGACAACTAAAATCATTATATCGAAATAAATGAGGAATTTTTGCAACTACTAACATCGATAATCAATATTAACTAAAATAATTAATAACTTATAATAATTGGATATAAAATATTAATTTAAATGGTAATAAATATGAAAAATAATATGTAATAAATATTTAATAAACTTAATTTTGTTATACATGAGGTTAGTGATGGTTTCAGGGTATCCAACAGAAGCCAGTGGGTTGGATAATTAAAATGTTTATCATAAGAATGATGAAAATTCATCATCTCTGATGATCTAAGCCCTAATAAGGTCAAGTGATCTCATATAGATAATCAAATAACATAATTAAAATAGAAATAATACCTCATTTGGATAAAAGTATTCTTCATATATTGTATGTATCTGATGACCATTTTTTGAAGGATCTATGGTTGAACCACTCTAGATCATCCACAAATTCTTCTAGAATTTATGTGTATATCTATCGTCTAATTCTGTGTGCTCGCGTGAAGCTCTGATGATTTATTAAACTTTGTGATCATCACCTCAACCATGTTCCTTCGATCTATGAAGGTTCTCTTAGATCGATCACTCTGATAGATCCTTTCTCTCTCTTGGATGTGGTAGGTGAGAGAAGCTCTCAATTTTAACTGATGAATAGTCTAACTGAAATGAACTCTAATCGACTTATATAGTGGATGTTGAAAATACCTGAATAGGTTTCCCTAGAACCATTATATTTAAATTCCACTAAATAAGAAACAAATAAATAGTTATGATGAACTAACTGTGTCATAAATACTATTTATATTTTACCTCATAATTTTAATTTATAATAATCATATTATGTGATAAACCTGATTCATTAACTCAGCTTGTAATTCCCACTAATATTAAAAGAACATTGAATATTAAAATAATATTCATTTGTATAATATTATTCCATGTATTCACTCAATACCTTGTGATTACTTTTAATAAATAAGTTCAACCCAATTATTCTATACTCGAATAACAATGAATATATTTATTTATCAATGATTGATAATGATTGGAAAAATCTTCGACCCAATAGTGGGTCCCACCATGTACTATACAACTATTCACCAGAATAAAGAAGAATATTCAATATGATAGTGTGTGTGACCCTCTAGACCCTTATCTTGATAAAAATGAATACTATTCAAAGACCAAGAGCAGATTCTAGTAACCCATCAAGTCCCCTAAAGGGATGAGAAATATTCATATCAATGAATGTCATCTTATGAATACACAATGATAATATTACCACTTAGTATCATGATATCTCATTAATAAGGGCACACACTTTTGTCATCATCCTTCCTTTATTTATTATTTTTTGATATTACTAGATAGACTTATGTTTTTCTACTATAGACACGGATTTGGTAGAGGTAATACCATCCTGATCAAGTAGGCCCATGATATCACTTACTCATCTTAGAAGTGATAAACTCTATCTTGATCATTCAAGATAAATATAGTGGGAAAAAAGTATACACTGTTCTGGTAAGATAAACACATGTATATATCAAACTATTTACAGGTAATGGAAATCAATGTACATACAGAAGTTGGGTATATGGTGCCCACTTTCAACAGTTAGTATGCATTCAACTAAACAATAATCTAAGGTAAGATTTATTTGTATCAATTTTAATTCCTTGATACATATTTCAAGATATGAAACTATTTTCTTTAAATGGTGTACCTACTACCCCATTGATCCATTTTTATTGTAAATACTTTCTAATTCATGTCTTTCAAAGCTCTTTTCATGATCTCTTTCCATGTATTGTTGATTCATATATTACCAATTTCAGTAAGGGTTTCTATCTCAATTTTCTTTCATTGAGGCATGTTTTCATATTATACACTTATTCTAATTTTACATGGTTAATTTAATAAAACATTTAATTATTTTACAATAAACCAATTTTAATCATGTGATTTACAAATCCATTTTATAATATCTCTTTAATGTTCTTTTAATTAATATGTTACCAAATATTAAAGGGTGTTAGAGACTCAATTTTCCTTTCTTTAGGTCACAAACTTTCTCCATTGGATATAAAATTCTATGCTTATTATATTATTACAATTTTTATTTCATAAGGTATCTTATATTTCTCTCTGATAAATTTACATTTTCATATTATAATATTCTACTTTGTTGGATTCATTCTTTATAAAAATATAACATTGTTAAGAAAAACATTCTTCCCTTCTAATAGCTTATTCTATTCCAATTCCATATCTTTCTGACAATAATTTTTTATTTTATTATTTTGAAACATAATTATGAATAACCTTCTATAATTTATATATACATACCTATCTTTTATTAAATAGAAAATTATCAACAATTTCTTTAGTGTCATTTTTCTTTAAAACCAATTAAATCTTAAAAAGGAATGTCCTTTCATGCCTATACTTTTCTATATTCCACTTAGAATTTATTTTTTTGAAGTTTAATTCTTTTAAAAATTTGTATTATTGGGAATTATCTTAAAAGTATGTCTTGAAAAGTCTTCCTTTTACATTAGAATTTTTTTAATGTGACTCAGAACTTTTCCTTTTATGATAAAGATAAAATTTATTTTTGAAAAATATTTTCATAAATTATCTTATATTTTACTCTCTATCTCCAAAATTTATATCACTCATGGAGTAAAGTTCATGATAAATCTCTACGTGATTTTGTTATGTACTTATTTGAGGAGATTGAATTTTGGTATTGAATGATATACTATTGATATAATTTTATGTGTTACCTATTGAAACCTATATTCTTTACATGGTTTTTTATTTATGATATAATGAATGATTTACTTCATGTGGCACACATATATCTGGAATGTTTTTATTTAATGGGTGGGGTGATGTATAACCCTCCTTTGAATTGTTAATGTTTTATTTCTCATGAGATAATAATGTTATGTGGGGGGTATTATTGTAGTTAACTATTCTCATAAATTTATGTGTAGATGTGATTATGGTTAGATATTTTCAAAACTTTATGTGTGTACATGATTACCGTTATCTATTCTCAAAAATTTATGTGCATACATGATTACAGTTAGCTTTGTTCAATAATTTATGCATGGACTTGATTGTGATTAATATTTATTCTCAAAATGTTTTGATTTCATATGTTACACCTATGAAATATTTTTATGTTATTCCATAATTATATATTATGTTTTCATGGTTATGATTATTTTCACATGATTCCAAAACATGGTAAATGTTCTATGATTCCATGACCGTCCTTCTATAATCCCATGGTCTTATTCCATGATATATGATGTTCTATCATTTCATATGATTATCTATTATTATTCCATGGACCTTTTAATCATATTTTATCCCATTTTTAATTTTTATCCCATGATTATAATCAAACCCATTATGATTACTTAATAAGTTTTCTCTTATTGAGAATTTTAGCTAACCCCTTAATTTATTTCCAATTTCCTCTGGAATTATATATAAGATTTTGTATAGAAATAAATATTATGGAGATAAGTTTTACGAGATATTGAAGCAATAATTTGGAATAATAAGTTTATGTATCTAGTCTCTATACTCACTAAACCTTTGGGTTTTGGGATTGTGAGATTACTTAGATGATGTAAAATTTAAATTATGAAAATGATAGTGGAAACCATAGGGATAAGGCTAAATATATAAAAATATCCTAAAATTTTGGTAATGTATATATTGTGTTGTTTCTTATTAGTGTAATCCCTTTTTGGATACAAAAATGTGTATGCATGTTCTAGATCAGATACACCTTGGGTTAATAACCTCGAAAAGGGTTTGTTGGGTATTAACTCGATCTTCACTCAGAACATAAAAAATTGGCCTAATTGTACACCTAGTTTGGCATTCTTGATGGATATTATTTGGTTGATTCACATGATCTTTATGAACCATAATGAAGTATTTTAATTAATTTTTATGATAGGGTTAGAGAAAAAATAGTAAATAGACCATGAATAACCCATATTAAAACCTAGAAATTCATAAGATATTGTATACATGCCATTTATGATCTATTCCTTCTTAGTTTATAGTTTTCCTTATTATATGCTTATTAAATTAAGTATTATCATCCTTAAATTTCTTTTATTTTATTATATGGGTTGAAATATAAGGAATCGAGGTAATAATGAATGTAATGGAAAATGAAATGATTATCAGAATGAGCTATTAAATGTGAAGTGATATGGAGTGAAAATTACTTAGCTATGCTTGCCAAACTATCTAATGAGATAAAAAATAATGAAAACTATATTGAGATCCTGAATGCACCAAGGAGAAAATTTTTATTGAGTATTTCATGTTACAATGTCCATACTTTATTAGTTGGTATTATTATCCACTAATTTATAAGAAATGGGTTAATTAGATAGAGTAGACATTTTTCATTCTTTATCAAACCGTGAGAAGGTTTTCTTAACTGTGTATCATTTAGAGGGTGAGGCTGACCAATGGTGAACCCTCATTAATAATATGACATAAATGAAAAATGTTTTTTCTATGGAATGATAAGAGTTCAATAAAATATTCTTCACTAAATATTTTCCCTAGAATTTTCACATGAAATTAGAGTAATAATTATTAGAGTTTAATCAAAGGTTGGATGAATCCATTGGAACTTATGAAGCTAACTTCATGAGACTCTCAAGGTACACCTTTGGTCTTATTACATACATTGAAAGAAATATTTATTGATCCTTTAGTGGACTAAAGCCAAGTATTTGAATGGTATTATTTATAAGAGACATCAATATATATTATTATTTTTTTTGTATTCACTTAAGGTTGAAAGTGATACTAAAGACACCCATAATTCCCATGTATTTGGAGACAAGTAAAGGAAAATTTATTTTCATAGAAACTCAAATGTTATATCACATGGATGGAAGAAAAATAAACCACATATATGATAACAATAGGGGAGGAAGCACCATGGAAATTGTTTGAAATGGATTGTAAAGTGATTTAAGTGTGTAAAGATTAACCATAAATATGATGATTACTGAAGGGGGGTGAGGATTCCATTCAAAAGAACTAAGAATAACATGGTACCAAACAATTAACCTCCTACAATTAAATGATTCAAATTCAGGGAGTTTAAGAATTATAAAAATCAATGTACCAATCTAAGTGTTCATGAGGAAAATAGGCATCATAAAACTCCTAGACCAAGTAAAAAAGAATACCCAATGAATTCACTACCACTGAAGTGGACCATGAAAATGAAGTGGTTAGAGGTACACTTATTATCCACTCTAGATACAAGAATGTATTATTTGATTTAGGTTCTCTTCATTATTTTATATCATGTAAGATTACTAATAATGTTGATTCACCACCTCAAACTATGGATATTGATTTAACGGTGAAAACACCTAGTAGTATTTTGATTGTATACAAGGTATAAAACTCTTATTTGATTGATATTTGTGGGAAGATACTTCTTGAGGATCTTGTTTATATTACCTTGGTTGATTTGGATGTGATTTTTGGAATGGATTGACTCTCTAAACATGTATCCTATATCAATTATCAGGATAATGATTTATCATTTCATATCCCAAAATCATCTTGTTATAAAATATAAATGCAATTATGATTATGAAATGCATTTAGAATAAGATTCTATAATATGGTTCTTGATACCCAATAGCAAGAGTCTCTTAGCTCAAATGGGTGGGAAGGAATTCAATATTGGAGACATGTCAATCATATGGGAGTATATTGATGTATTTTATAAATTAGGGCTTAGTCTTCCCAAAAAATGTAAGGATGAGTTTTCAATTGAACTCATGTCTGGTTCTTCATTAATATAAAAGAGTAATTATATAATAACCTCTATTTAATTTGAAGTATTAAAGAAGTAGATTTAAGAGAATACAGAAAAATGCTTTATATGACTAAGTGCTTTACCATGGGGTGCACTTATTCTATTTTTCAAGAAGAATAATGGGTCAGCACGTCTTTTCATTGAATATTGTGAACTTAAAAAAACATTATCAAGAACAAGTATCATTTACTTTCTATTGACGATAATTTTTTACAACTTATAGGGGATCAATACTTCTTGATAGTGGATATTTTATCTAGATACCATTTATTAAGAATAAAGAGAGAAAATATACCCAAGAAAACATTCCACACAAGATATGGACACTGTGAATTCATAGGGATGCCTTTCAGACATACAAATTCCCCTAAAATCTTCATGGATCTAATGAATAGCCGTTATATATTACCAAAAAAAAATTCATGATAGTCTTTATTAATGATACTCCCATACATTCCAATAGAAAATAGGAACATGAATAGTATTTTAAGAACATTCTAAAGATATTATGAAAGGATAAATCATATTACAAGTTCATCAAGTATGAATTTTGCCTATAAAAAGTATCACTCTTAGTTCACAATCACATCCAAGGTTATATCAAAGGATCCTTGAAAGGAAAATACAATTGAATAATGTCCCAAACCAACCACTATAGAAATGGTCTATAATTTTCTTGGGTTTTCTAGATACTATCAATGATTTGTGATAAATTTTCGATGATTTTCAAATATACAAAATATGTTAACAGATTAGAGAGTAAAATTTCTCTAGATATATGAATATAAATAAATATTCAAAGAGATTAAGAATAGGTTGATCCTTACCCTATATTAGATAAGGGTTTTTTCATATATAGGGATCCTTGAAAGAAGAGATTGAGATGTTTCTTTTTTTAAAATGGCAAGGTAATAGCTTATTCCTCCGATAAATTCTAGGTCTGTGAGGAAAATTACTCAAAGTATGATTTGGTTTTGACAATAATTATCTTTGCATTAAATATTTGGCGGCATTACCTATATGGTGAAAAGTGTGATATAAAAACTAATCAAAAGAGCTTAAAGTATATATTCATACTGAAAGAGTTGAACATGCACCAAAATAGTTGGTTAGATTTAATCAAATAATACGATTAATAAATAAATTACCATATGGGGATGGAAAAAATGTGGTGGATGCTCTAAGTAGAAAGGATCATGCTACCATATCTTTGATGAGGAATTAAAGGGACCCAATGTTATTGGATATTCAAATTATGGATATGGAAATCTCGAGGTAGGGAATGGAATCTAATATTTTCCAAATTATTTCCCAAATATCCATCTTTGTAAAGTTCAAATAGGCTTAAAAAGATAATATGGATACATAGGAAAAGGTGAATAGTATTCCAGAGTTAAAGTTTGATGATGGAAAAGTTATAAAATTTGGTAAATTAATATGTGTTTCTTCTAAGATAGAATTGAATAAGGATTTTCCAGATGATGCACAAAACTCATAATTCTTTATTCATCCTAGAAAAAAATATGTATAAATATATCAAGTAACACTTCTTTTGGGGTAACTAAAACATGTTATTTTAGAGTATTTATCTTAATTCTTAGTATTATAATAAGTTAAATAGGATTGATAAAATTATAAGCGAAAGATGAAAACATTTCTTATAACAGTATAAAAATGGGGGAACATAACCATGGATTTGTTCATTGGTTTTACTAATATTTATAGATCCTATAATGTCATCTGTGTAGAGTTGAATCGACTCATGAAGTCAATTCACTCCATTTATATTCGGGATTATTTTTCACTCAATCAACCTTCCAAGTTATACATAAAGGAAGTGGTAACGCTGCATGGAGTATCTGTTTCAATTTTAGTTGATTGTAATCCTTGGTTTTAACAAATAAATATAGGGGAGCCTTTAACAAGCCTTAGATAGAGAGATTAACTTTTACATGACTTGTTATCCTCAAATTGATGGTTAGTCTAAAAGAAACACTCTGAAATTGGAACATATGTTAAGATCCCATTTGAAGAATTTTAAAGGAAGTTGGGAGAAACATCTTCCTCTAGCTGAGTTCTCATATAATAACAATTTCCACTCTGGCATCCAAATTTCACCATATGAGGCTCTATATGGGAAGAGATAAAACACTTAGACATATTGGGATGGATTCAGAGAAAGAAAACTATTGGGACCAGATATTTTTCATGAAATGATAGAGAAAGTTCAAACTATTCAGTTATATATGAAAATAGTTCAATTCCAAAAAAGGGTCTATAATGATAATCATAAATGAAATCTAGAATTCAGAGTTGGTGACTTGTTATTTCTTTGAATATCTCTTTGGAAGAGGGTAATGAGGTTTGCGAATAAGGGAAAGTCAAGCCCTAAATACATCGATCCCTTTAATATTTTTCATCATATATAGGTTGTAGAGTATCACTTAGTACTTCCACCAAACCTCTCTCATGAACATGATATGTTTCATGTATTTATTTTGAGGAAGTATATATTAGATCTAAAATATCACGACCTAAATCTTTGGGCCTGATCCAAAATTCCATGTGACCTTATGCACGTCTTCCCATATGAAAGATACTTCTGAATAGCACTGAGGGTCTGAGACCATTAGTGGGAAGACTATATCCTCAATATCATGTCATAGGATCAATTATCAATAGTAAACAATATAATGAATAATATGAGTAAACATGTGGAGAATTAAAGATGACATACATGTGATGCGGATAAAGCATCTCCTTTAAGTGGAATGCATGTCCAAAAAAAATAAAGAAAATAAAGAAAATAAATAAATAGTGGATCTTCCAGAGTCTATCCCGGTCTACTACTAGCTCCATGCTCCTTTGCTCAACAATCCACCATAGGTCCCTTTCCCTTCACCATATCTCTCATGCGATCTACAAGTGCATCAAAATTCCCAAGTAGGGTGTGAGTACAAGAATCCGTAAGACACAACCAATGCGTTCTTAACCTGATGTTCTCAAGTATAATAGTGTATGCCATAAAAATAATTAATGCATAACAATAATAAACATACAATAAAAAACAGAGTAGTTATGTGCTAACTAATCCACCACAAACCCTCGGTCTTATATTCTTTGACTCTATGCTGAATGGATAATCAAGGTGTCCGAATAATCAAGGATTAGACATGAGGCTAATGAATCATGATACTTGGCATCATGTGATCATACAACTCAGCATCACTACTCAAGACGGTTATGTTCTTAGCATGCACTCTGGATCGAGAGCTAATCAGTATCCCTTAGTCATTGAGTAATATACTAAGGATTGAGAGCTAATCAGTATCCCTTAGTAACCAAGGAATATATTAGGGATATAGAGTTAATCAACATACCTTAGTCATTGAGTGCATCACATGACATACCTGAGGTATTTTTGTATCCCAACCCTATGCAAAGGTCTGTCATCATCATTATTTTAAGTCTTGATCACTCCACCTCTAAGGGATAACGTGCCATGATGGTCCACCTATCTTGGGTTCCAAGAACAATACCACAAAGAATATATACCATGGTAGAATATAGGATCAATCATAACATATCATCATAAGTGAAGTAGTACACACAATACATGTGATCAACATCAAACATGAATAACAATCTATAAAGTAATCATGGCATCAAGTGTAACATAAGGGTTCCAAGGCTACACACACACCTACATGTGATCATAATCTAGAATTGTCATAAAAATATATCTACACATAATTATATTAATTATAATCATGTGTAAAAAATCCCAAAAGGTAAGGAAATTTCCACCTCAAAAGTCATCAATATAAAAAAGGCAACGGTAAACCAGTTATGAACACATCTTCGCAGCCTTATTATCAAACTGTCAATGGTTGAGGTTCACCAAGGGTTCTTAAAACCAAAACCAACAATTTTATTTCAAAAAGAGATAAAATATCCCATGCAATGATACATTTTATCTCCTGAATAATTTCTAAATTATCGTTTTATAATTATATTTTTATAATTTCTCATAAATTATCTTTTTATAATCTCTCTTAAATTATCCTTTTTATAATTTCTCTTAAATTATCCTTTTATAATTTTCCTATTACAATTATCTTTTTATAATTTCTCATAAATTTCCCTTTCAAAATTATATTTTTATGATTTCTCTAAAATTATCCTTTTATAATTACATTTTACAATTTATTATAAATTTCCCTTTTATAATTATATTTTTTATAATTTCTATTAAATTATTCTTTTATAAATATTTTTTGATAATTACTCATAAATTATACCTTCATAATTATATTTTCATAATTTTTCTTAAATTATCCTTTTATAATTATCTTTTGATAAATTCTCATAAATTATCCTTTTATAATTATATCTTGTTTATTTCTCTTAAATTATACTTTTATAATTATCTTTTGATAATTTCTATTAAAATATCCATTTCTAATTATATTTTTATAATTTCTCTTGAATTTTCCTTTTATAATTATCTTTTGATGATTTCTCATAAATTATCCTTTTATAATTATATTTTGATAATTTATCATAAATTATTCTTTTATAATTATCTTTTGATAATTTCTGATAAATTATAATTTTATAATTATATTTTGATAATTTCTCATAAACTATCCATTTATAAATCCATGTGATTAACCTTTGATAATTTCTATTCTATAAATTATGTTTTGATAATCTATCAATTATTTTTTGATAAAATTGATAATTTTTCCACATGATAATTACCTCATAGTTATCATTTAAAAAATTAAATAATATTATCTTTGATAAAATTGTGAAATTATTCTTTGATAGTTTATTGTAATTATCGCTTAATAATTCTTCATTATTATCTTTCTATAATTCCTTGTAGTTATCTTTTAATAATTAAAATAATTCATCATTTGATAATTTTATTTAAAATTATCATTTGATATTCGAGTGTAATTATCATTTATAATTCGATAAAATTTTTATTTGATAATTAAAATAATTATCCTTTGATAAATTTTATAATATTATCCTTGATAATATTTTTTTAAATAATTTCCTTTGACAATTTGTCTTAAATTATACATTTAAAATGTGAAATATCGGATTAAAAATACCCTGCTACCATTAAAATAAAGGATGGGATTTAGGTTTTTCTTGTCAATACAAATCCAAAGACACTAATGAAATGTAATTTGGATCAATAACATATAATTTATCGAAGATATTTTTTGGGAAAATATAAATAAAAGAAAAAAAGAAAACTCACGTTTTGTTCTAGGCACACCACACATAGAATCACATGAGACTACCACCATCGATCAAAAGACCATAGGAGACTTGAATGGTAGTGAATAAGGGAGTTTGGGGACTACCCAGATGTAATGATATTGACTAATGGCGAAACCAAATCATTAGGCTATTCTAAAATCCCCAAAATCAAAGTATTTACAACCCTGAATTAAAACACCTATTTTAGTCACTATTTCACCTGAAAATTGACAATGAAGTTTTTAATTTCTCTTCATTAAGGCATTGAAATTGAAATATATCAAAACGATGTTGATTTGGTAGTTTTATAAATGAAATGGTGGGTTTTGGCATTTTGAATGTTGTAACTTTTTTAATTTTAAATTAATATCAATTTAGTTATTAAATTATTAAATAACTTAATTTAGCAAGCATAAAAAATAAACGCCATATGTGTATAAAAGTTATGCTCTTCCTAGGGAAAACCCCATGTTCCATACCTATGGGTGGTCTAATATTTCTCATTTGATGCACCATTTGGGTGATATTAATTATTTATTAGTTAAAAATCAAAATAAATATATAATTAAATATAAAATGGGGTTTTTTCACATGCGATGTTGTCAAACATCTGACACACATAAAAGTTATAACCCAAACAGAATAAAATACACATTCTAGACCTAATGGTGGTCTCATATTTCTCATATAACACTCCATTTTGGAGATATTAATTGTTTATTAATTAAAAATTGGAATAATTAATTAATTAATTATAAAATGGGGGTTTATCAAGTGTGATGTTTCAAAACACCTAACTCACACAAACATTATACCCTATCTAGGGTGAACCCCATGTTTCTGATCTAACAGTTGTATCATATTTATCATATGATGCACCATTTTAGAGATATTATATTATTTTCAAAAAAATAATATAATAAAAATATTAAATGACTTATGATCACGAGCGATCTGACCAAATTTCTGATGCTCACAAACGTTATACTCTACTTAGGGTAAAAACCATATCCTAGATCTAACAGTGGTTTCAGATTTCCCATAAGATAAACCGTTTGGGAGAAATTAAATTATTTTGGATAAATCATGCACACAAAATTTAATATATATAATATTTTTATTCCATCTAGGTCAAGACTCTACTGGCCTCGGAATCTCACACTTACTCAGTGCTTGACTCAAAAAATATTCGATATAATACTTAAAGTTGTTAAATGAGATTTTACCATTAAAAAAAATCTTTAAAACATTTATTAAATGATATTTATTGAAAAATTACATTTTCTCATGAAAACACTTATAAATTATCAACAAAAGGGTTTTTATTATCTCTAAAAAATTGGGATATTACAATTTTACCCTCTATCAACTTATTTTCCTCAAGAAGTATTTGTAGTTGTCTTTCTCGAAAAACTCAAACCACTAAGCATGATCATTATAGAAGTGTTCCCACGTTTCCTCCTAGATTCATCCATACTACCACTGAATTTGAACTAGTGGTTCCATCTTTCTTTGCAACACCTTCTCGCTTCGATCTATAATTCACACAGGATACTCCTCATAAGATCCATCATTATTTATCTCAATGTACTCATAATCAATATTATGCATAGGGTTGGTATGTACCTCTAATGTTTTGATACATGTAACACATCATGCATACCTTGATTTTGAGAAGGAAGGTATAGATGATGCACCACTGTCCCTATCTTTTCGGTGCTCTCAAAGGGTCTAAAAAAATGAAGTGCTAGTTTGTCATGCTTTTTTAGATGTCTGCTCCCCAAACCACGAGTCACTCACAATAAAACCCAATCACCCAGAGTGAACTCCAATGGGCTCCTGCTACAGTTGGAATAAGTTATTTTTATACTCTGGGTGGTGATCAACCTATTCACTACAAAATACACTATCTTAGAGGCCCCATTAACCAAACTGGGCCCACAAATGCTACCTCTCCTACCTCATACTAATAAGTGATGATCAAAATAGTCTCTTGTAAAGAGCCTCGTAAGGTGTTATGTAAATTGAAGTATGGTTACTGTTATTGAGAATGAACTCATTCAAGGCTAAGTGATCATTATATGCTCCATAAAAATCTTTTATGCAAGCTTGGAGTATATATTTCAAATTTTGTATAGTCCACTCAGACTGTCTATTAGTTTGAGGATAGTACATCATGCTCAATCTTAGTTGAGTCCCAAGGGATTCTATCAAGCCCTTCTGAAATCATGATGTAAAAAACTTCTCAACCTAGTACCTCTATCTCAAGTTTAGGTCCCCTTGAGTGAAGATATAGAAAAATATCTTGTGGTCTATTTAAAAAACAATTCTCTTAATAAAGAGATAGTATCATCGACACTTCAAAGTGGACCATGGATTCCAGATTCATTCCATGTGTAGGGTAGTTCCAATTATGGTATTATATCTGACAAGACCCATAGGAAAGTACCTACTCTCTTTGCATCATCACTACTCCAAATTTGATGCCTGATGCAACACAATACACTATATAACCAATCCCAATCTCAAGGAGTGTCAGTACTGGATCCTTTTTCAATCTTATCTTTCTCTTAAGGAAAACCTCATCATACTAGTATAACCATTAGAATTTAAATACCTTCTTTGTATTCACTATTATGGGTATTTATAATTAGAATAAGTAATAGATAAACTATCGATAATATCCTGATAAACCTAGAAAGCTCATAATCTCAAACATGTGGGGACATGTCTAGGATATGACTGCCTTAAAATTCTAAAGGGACATAGATATATCGATCTCAAACACCACATGTCCAAGGAACTTCACCTCTCAAATCAAAAAGTCACACTTTGACAAGTTGGTGTAATGTCGGTGTGCTCGAAGTATACTTAGGAATATATCTAGTTTCATATCATATTACTATGGTGTGGGTTATTAGATAATAATTTCATTAGATTAACATTGCGATGAATGAGTACAGGTGTGGATGGAAGGTCTTGTTCATAAGGTACTTGACAAATCCTTTCATCCATATCTGGTCTCATCATTAGGCCCCACACCACACCTTAATTGTTCATGTCATCGAGCTTACCCATGGAAGTCAAACACCTCTCCACTTTACAAACACATAGAAAGAATTGTCCCCTACCATCTGGGATTTTATTCTACATCCCTCATAACTCAAACTCATGACCTCTATCATAAGATTCCACTAAGAAGCATTACAAATAACATTGATCCATCACATGTACTAAACTCTAAAGTTATACAATTGGAGATTGATCTATCTTATGAGGACCAAATGGTGGAGATCTTGGATCGAAGAGATAAAGTGTTGCATAATAGGACCACTCATGTGGTAAAATATCTATAGAGAAGTCATAAGTATGAGGAAGCTACATGAGAACTTGAAGATGTGCAGAGATAAAATTAGCCCCACTTGTTTCCATCTGAGTAATAAAATTTCAAGGATGAAATTATTTCAAAGGGGTATAACGTAACATGCCATAATTTTACTAGGTAATTTCCCTTAAAATAAATATTTTTTTGAATCACTTATTTCACATGAAACACCAAACTAAAATGAACTGAGATAAATTTTGTTAAGATAAAATTATAAATTGTGTTTGATATAATATAGTCTTTGAATTAGTGATTATGAATACAATTAACCAAATTATGAAATATATTTAGAAAGGAGAATCAATTCTATAAATTTGTATAATTCTTCCCTATGAGTCTCATTTTTATGATATATTATATTCATTGAATTAGTGATTATATGCTTGTCTTTTTCGTTTAAAAAAAATAAAGTGTCTATATTTCACTACATACTTTTATCTATCTTTAGTATTATTTGAAAGTAGAAGATTTCTCCAAAAGGAGACATTGATAAATAATCAATGGAGATCATAATACCTCATTAAGAAATCTAGAATCATTAAATGATTTAGATTTATATTTAATTATACATAGAAAATTAGTTTAATAAATATATTTTATAATATAATACTTAATTTTAGATACAATCTCTTTAAGTTTTCCACATCATCATTCATGGTATCTTCAATACTTTGTAAGAATTATGGTTTGATTTCTTGATATATTTCATGGTCGATCACTGGAACTTATGGTCAATCATTTTTAATTATGATTAGTCAACTTATACTTAATGTTGATTCATTACTTTGAAAAATTATGACTACCGACCATGGATGCTTCATCTAGTCATGCAGTAGATTCTTTACTTCTTCAAAATCCCAAAATTCATATATTATAACTTCGTATAATGAAAGGTATATTGGAAATCAACACACAGTCAATCCATCACCTTGTGATATTTTTCAAAAAATGCACAGTTTCTTTCATATGGCTTTGTAATCACAATATTTCTCATGTGTTTCATACAACTTTCCTTTCATTCAATCCAATTTTCCTTGAGGTTGATTCACCAATTTTTAATAGCAAATTTAAAGTATCTTGAGATATATCTTTTGGTTTCCCATTTATATATCTTTTGTTTTCTTGATTCTAATTCCATATATCTGCCACGATCAATCTGGTGGTTGTGCAGTCAATGCATCTATTGTTTGACCGATCTAGTACATTGTTAACATTCCTCAAACTAAAATTCAATTCAATTATTGGTTAAGATTTATAGTTTTTTTAATAATTGGTAAAATTTCTATAATTTTATAGAAAAAGAATCATCTTACATAAAACACAAGATAGGTTAGAAACAACATAAACATGATTCTTAGTTTTTAATATAAATAATTTCTAGACTAAGCTAACATAGACAACATCTAAAAGATACCCCAAATAGGGGTCACCTAAAAACCTCAACCACTCTAAGGTCCTCAAGCTAAAAAACCTAAAATAGTTCATCAACCAAATTTAGGCACTTTCCACTATTCACCTGACATCATATCCATACGAAGCTACTAAAAATGGCACAAAAACCACCTAAACCAGTTCCAAGAGCTAAAAACCATTGAGGATTGAATGCGTAAGTTTTCTACATTAGAACACAAAACAAATCCATGTCTAGAGTGAGAAACTCCAATAAATTACTAACAAACAAGTGCTATAACTTTCACTACTCACTCACCCCAAAAGAGGGCTCCATAAATCAAGGGCTTCTCCAATTGCATGATCTCAATATAATTACTGTAACGATCCAAATCCAGATCCACTCAATTGGTTCCCCATACCTGGTTCACCACATTACCTTAAGCGCATTTCCCCAAACACCATAGGCTGCTGACTAGCAGTGAGGGCCTTGGTGAGTAATTGGGGAAACTATTCCCTCATTTTGTAAGGTATACAAAGAAAAGGAAATAACAGTCAATAACAGAAGCAGTAAACGACATACAATAACTGAAACTAAACAGCGAAAGCAATGTATAATATAATAATGATGAAAATGATGTAGTAGGTAAAAGTATCTAAGGAAAGAAGCAAACACAACATTGTGCTGAAATACAACTAAGAACAAAGTACTAAAAGTAAACAACAACTCCAATAGCATCGCAAGCCTAGGCTCAGTCCTATGCTCTCCAAATCCAAAAAATCAATCATGTACCTGAAGTAGAAGGGACACAATCCCTATCCACACCTGCAACCATATAACCAGTTTGGATGAAAAAGTAGGACCCAAATAGGGTGTGAGACTAATCCGAGTAGGCAATCACCACAAGATCTGTGCCCTACTGTCAGTGAGAAATTTGGAAAAAGTAAATGAAATAAATGCAGTAGAGAAATAGGAGTACACTAAATAAAAAATCCTAAAAATCTCCATTTACATTTATTTAGTAATTTAATTCAGTCATTTAATTATCACCCAATGAATCTAGAAACAACTATATATTCCCAAATAATAGCAAGTAACACAACAGGTATCTCAGCATACTACCTAAACTACACACAATAAAAAACACAAGCTTTCTCTTTGGCTTGGTGGAATCGTCAAAACCAACCAAAAAATAATCACACTGACTCTCTGGGTGGCTCATAATGGCAAACCCCTATAGTCAAGTAATCATACAAAGGCACAGACACTCAGGGAAGTACTCACCGTCAATTCCCTTGTGGTCTTGCAATGATAGGTATACTCTCTGAGGAAGCACTTATGTATAATTCCCCCTATAGTCTCGATACGTAACTAAGGAAACTCTGAGGAAGCACAAAGTCCAATTCCTATAGGTCCTGCGAACGATACTAATTTATAATAGAGTCTCTAGGGAAGTCCTTAATTTTCAATTCCCTCTTTAGTCTATCGCACCAGGTTCACACAGCCCTGAGCAGTCAAGTCGTGCGTAATCAACTATCAAAAAACCTAAGTAAGTTCAAAAAATACTTTTCTAAAAGCTACAATTCATCAAATTCATATAAACAATAGGAAATACATGCAATAAATTATCTCAAGGCATGCAATCAATGCAACAAGGTATGCCTCATAGGCAACCTAAGACAAAGGGCGATAAACTGCCAAAAAATTGAAACACCCATGGGGTGATCCTCAAACATGCTAAAAATAAATCATTAATCATCTAATAACCTCATGCATATAAGAAATCTAAGGCAGACAATAATACAGGTTCAAAACCCTAACCCGAGATACCGGAAACATGGGAATCCGACACTTTTTGCACAAAAACTCAAAGACATTCAATGTATGGAAACAAACCACCTACCTCGATCCTAGGAGATCGATATAATTGAGCCTCGGCCTGTGAATCATCATAGAACATATAAGATCTACAAAAACGTCTAAAACGTTCAACCTTAGATAACTCTCATAAGAGAAAGAATCTAGAAACATGGCCAAGGAAGAGCCAAGAACTCACCACTGTGATTCTATTGCAACTGATGGCGTTCGATTCGGATAACTGGTGACATATCAGCGACTCGGAGAAGATTCTGCCTCCTCAGACGCTCTGGACGTAATTAGGCGAAGAAGAAGACGGAAATAGGGATTAGACGCGACCCCGGTCCATTTAATTAAATAAAAAGGAAAGTACACGGTGTGTACTTCTTGAGTACACAATGTGTACTCGCCTTTTCTGTACACTGCATTAAGTGGCCTCCACATCACCCCTACACACCATGTGTGTGGCCCGGACACGGCCAGAACACGACCTCACGTGAGATCAAAGTACACGGCGTGTAATTATAATGTACACGACGTGTACTTAGAAAATTTTCAGATCTTCCTCTTTTTCTCAAAAATGACCAGAAAAGGAAAAACATGCTTGAAACAAAGATCCGGGTTCTTACAAACTTCCCCCATTAAATAAATTCATCCCTGAATTTCCCTAACAAGGTGGAGAAGAAGAAACCTCGAACCACTCTGGCCACTGTGATCACATATCAGCCTCCCTCTACCAAGTCTCATCCTGCACATGACCATGCTGCCATAGCACCCGTACCAGAGGAATAGATCGGCCACAAAGTACCTTTTCAATACGATCAACAATCCTGATAGGATGCTCCTTGAACGATGCATCCTGCTCCAGCTCAACCTCCTCGGGTTGAAAGACATGATATGGGTCTGAGAAATAATGTCGAAGCTGAGAAACATGGAAGACGTCGTGCATAGCCTAATACCTTTGTGGTAACTACAACTTATAAGAAACCAGCCCGACTCTCTCTAGAATCTCAAATGGCCCAACGTATCTCGGTTAAAGCTTACCCTACCTTCTGATCCTCTTGTGTCCCAATCTCGGGGTAACATGTAGGAAAACCTGATCTCCAACCTTGAACTCCAAAGGGCGTCTCCGCTGATCAGTATAAGATTTCTGTCAAGACTGTGTAGTAGCCATCCTTTTTCTGAATAAAATCCACCTATTCTGTGGTCTCCTGAACAAGACGAGGTCCCAATATAGCTGCCTTTCCTTCCTCCAACCAACACAAGGGTGATCGGCACGACCTACCATACAAAACCTCGTAAGGTTCCATCTGAATATTTGCTTGAAAAATATTATTGTAGGAAAACTCCACTAGAGGTATATGTTTCTACCAAGAACCTATAAAATCAAAGATGCATTCTTGTAGCATGTCCTCTAGCACATGTATCATGCACTCTGACTGACCATCTGTTTGAGGATGGTATGCTATACTCAGAAGTACCTGTGTACCCAAATCCCTCTGTAGCCCTTTCCAGAAATGCGACATAAAGTGAGCGTCCCTATCTAGAACGATAGTACTCGGAACCCCATGCAAGCGTACAATATCACAGATGTACAACCGTCCAAGCTCATCGACACCGAAGGTCTCCTTAATCAGCAAGAAGTGAGCAACCTTCGTGAGCCCGTCAATGAAAACCCATACCGCGTCATTCCCTTGAGGCGATCTCGGTAACCCTGTTACTAAGTCCATTGCGACATCATTCCACTCCAACTCGGGAATGGGTAGCTACTGTAAAAGCCCTGCTGGTCGTTGGTGCTCTGTCTTTACCTGCTGACAGGAGGAAAATATCATGACAAAACCAGCAACATCTCTCTTCATACCTGGCCACCAATACTAGCGGTGTAGATCATGATACATCTTGGTGATGCCTGGATGAACTTCCCAAACTGAGGAATGAAAGTCTCTCATCAGCTCCTCGTGTATATCTACTAGAACCCATAATCGTCCCTAGAAACGTAAAATCTCTTCCTCACCTATGGTCCATCTGGGAAGAGGGTCCCCTCCTAACACGCTTTCTCGTAGGACTAGGCCTTTGGAGTCTGATAGCTGCTTCATTCAAACTCAGTTAAGAAGGGTAGAGGTAACAGATACAGAAGAAAGAAAAGTCTGACCCTATCTGTCGTGCACCTCCAAAGGCATTTCAGAGAACAGATCCATAAGCTGCCACTCGTTGCTGGCCTCCTGAACTACTTGTATATGTGTCCTCCTACTCAGTGAGTCTGCCACAATGTTTCCTTTTCTAGGCATATAAGCAAGATCAAAATCGAAAGACTGTAGGTACTCAACCCACCTCCGCTGTCTCAGATTCAGGTCACACTGCATGAAGATATACTTGGGGATCTTGTGGTCAATATATACCACAAAATTCTCTCCCAAAAGATAATGTCTCCAACAACGCAAAGCATGAACAATTACAGCCAACTCCAGGTCATGTGTAGGATAGTTCCTATCATGTGGCCTAAAATGCCAAGATCTATATACAACAACACGATCCTCCTATATAAGCACTACTCCAAGCCCAATGCCAAATGCAGCATAGAAAACTGTATAACTCTTTCCCGGCTCCGGAAAAACTAGAATCGATGTTGAAGTCAATTTCCCCTTTAGCTCCTGAAAGGCTGAATCATAGGCTTCTGACCAAACATATTTCACACCATTCTTAGTCAAGCTCATCAGTGGCGCTTCTAAGCATGAGAAGTCCTATACAAACCGCATGTAGTAACCATCCAACATTAAGAAACTTCGTACCTCGAATACATTCTTCGGCTGCTCCCAAGTAACTACTGCTCTCACCTTCTTTGGGTCTACTGATACTCCTATATCTGAGATGAAACGACCCAGTAAGTGAATCTCATCCATCCAAAAGTGGCACTTTGAGATCTTAGCATATAATTGATGCTCCCTCAATGTACTCAAAATGATATCAAGATGGGTAGCATGGTCATGTTGAGTGTGAGAGTTCACCAAGATGTCATCCACAAAAACCACCACAAAAGAATCCAAGTAAGTATGGAAAACTCTGTTCATCAACGCCATTAAAAATACTGGCACATTCGTGAGACCGAACAACATAACCAAATACTCATACAGACCATACCTTCTTTAGAAGGTTGTAAGAGGTATATCAGATGGTCTGACACACAAATGATGATAGACGAATCTAAAGTCGTTTTTTGAGAACACTCTGGCTCCTCAAAGCTGATCAAAGAGATCATCTATCCGTGGCAATGGATATCGGTTCTTAACCATCAACTGGTTCAGCTTCTGATAATCCACAAAAAGCCTAAGGGTGTCATATTCCTTCTTCACAAACTGTACAGGCGAACCCCAAGGAGAATTACTGGATCAGATGAAACCCTTTTCCTACAACTCCTCCAACTGCTTCTTGAGCTCCTGCAACTCAGGTGTAGCCATCCTATATAGAGGAATAGACACCGGTGCCACTCCTGGAACAAGATCGATAGAAAATTATACCTCTCGCTCTAGAGGAAAACCTAAAAAGTCTTCTGGAAAGACATCTAGAAAGCGATTAACCACTGGAGGGAAATCTATCTGAGAAGTCCCATCGTCATCCAAATATAAGCTAGAAATCTGGGCCGTAACACTGCCCAACCCATGGTGCTCTGGTCCAGCTCTGATCGCCTGGAAATCCCATTCTCCCTTGTGAAGAAAAGATCCACCCTCTGGTTATGTAAAACTCACCCTACAATGATAGCAATCAACAAAGGCCTGGAAGGTAACTAACCAGTCCATCCCAAGAATGACATCATATCCTGTCATTTCAAAAACATAGAGACTCCATGAAAAACAACACCCACCAACCTCAAGGGGGAAGTCTAAGCACTACGCAAAATAATAGTTCTAATTCCCAATGGAGTGTCTAGCGTCATAATATCCTCAGAAGTATAAACAGTAAGTCTATGGATTTTCACAGTATGCACATAAATAAAGCTATGAGAGGCTTCTGTATCAAAAAGTTCAGAGGATAAAACCGAGGCTACTAAAATCGTACCTTAAACTGTGGAAGGTCCATGATCCTAATCCTGATAAATTTGCTCTATCACAAAAGTCTGGCATGCACCGCGGCCCTTTATAGCAGCCTGAGATCCCTGAGCTGACCCTCCTTGAGCCTGACCACTGCGTCCACGACCTTTACCCTATCCTGAAAGACTTAAAGAACTCCATCCCGCATTCTGTTGTGGAATTGGTAATCCTTCTCCTGTATGCGGAGTCAAAACTGATCCTCCTTCACTAGCCACTAGAAGAAGAAATTTGCAAAAACACTGCAGATGACCCATCTTCCCACATGATCGGTGCTCCACTGGGTCTCTCAGGCATTGAGGCTTCTTATTCCCATTTTTTCCACACTGATAGCACACCACTTGGTTTCCAGAAGGAAGATCTCGTCTACCAGAAGGAATGCCTCGCTTCCTCGAGTCACCTCATGTAGACTCTCGGTGGCGTTTCTTGCCGTCTACCTGAAAAGATTCAGCCCTGGAAGCTAAACTACCCTAGTACATAGCTCCAGACTCCCTTAGGTTTCTCTCCGTGATAAGCACCTGGTTGACTATCAGAGTAAAATAAGTCAACTGGAAGACGTTCACCTGCGATCTGATGTCCGGTCTGAGGCCTTCCTCAAACTTCCTCGCTAAAAACCGCTCGTCATTCCACAGAACATGAGTGAAACACCATAACTCTATGAACCGAGAGTAATAATCCATAACTATGAGAGTACAATACTATAGGTTCATGAACTCTCTGGCTCTATCATCCCTCAACATCGCCGGGTAGAAGTAGTCGTAAAACGTACGCTGGAACTCGTCCCAAGCAATAGCCTGTTGGCGCCCTTTCTGTGAAACCACATCCCACCATCTCTTGGCAGAATCTCACAACATATAATTCGTGAGCTTCACTCTCCTCTCCGGAGGAATCTCTAGGTGCTCGAAGATGGATATCATGGCTTCTATCCATGACTCAACAGACTGCAGACCTCCCTCCCCTGTGAACGTGGGAGGATTCTGCTGCTGAAAAACCCGCGTCAGCTCTGCCATAGACGGGGCAAGATGCTGATCTCCCTGGAAGTTTTGCATCAACCTCATGAAAACCTCTATGAACTGAGCATTGGAACCAGTGTCTGGAATCACTATAGGTGCCATGTCCGGAACGATAGGTGGAACTACGGGTAGTCCCTGGTATGCCGTATCAGGCGTGCGGTCACTGCCTGGTTCCTGATGTGCAACGGGAGGACGTCTTGGTACCATAGCTCTAAAAAGTCAAAAGCAAACCTTCTTTAATGATTGACATAGTTGTAACATAAGAGATTAAAATGGAATAGGAGGGAAAATCATTACAAAAAATTCTGAAAAAACATGACTACACTGCGTGTTAGTACCACTACACAACGTGTTTTCTGGAAATTTTACCCTGGGCGTGTACCTTGGACATACATGGCTGTGTAAACCACCCGGCTATATGACGTATTTTCAAACATCATGGCATGTACTAACCCTTTTTCTCCTTTCCCGATCACTCCTATACAGCTAGGATCATGGTCTTTCCCGGTAGGAAACTACACGGTGTGTTTGTCCACTACACAACATGTCCTTAAGATTTTTCCCCTTTCTGTGTCGTTGGTCACACGGACTGGTACACGGACCAGTACTACACGGAGTGTCAACATGGTACATGGTGTGTTTCATTGAAGCTTTACCCAACCCATGTATTCAGCTACACGATGTGGTCACACATCTCCCTTACACGACGTGTTCCAGACGGACACAACATGTACTTAAAGGAAACCCCTGGCCTGTGTTGTTCGTGACACGGCCGGATACCCAAGTCATACTACACGGTGTGTAAACTAGTACACAACATGTTCCTAAAAGAACATTCACAACCCCGTGTCCCTGTCCACACAGTCAGTGACACGACTAAAAACTACATGGCATGTATTCATGATGTACACTCCGTGGATTCGTGGTTTTTCTAGACAGTAACCTCAGAACTGCACCAGAGCCTAGATAACACAGAAAACAAGCGTTTAGGTGCGAAATTCTGATCCATGGGGCCCCATACTCCCCGCGAATCAAAGCTTGGCATCATAAAAATGCATATAACAAGTTAACAGTATAACAAACTCATGACCGAGAAAATTCTGATCCTTGAGGGCCCATAACACCTCTAAGACCAAAGTTTTTCATCCATGGTAAAGAAGCTCTAAAAAAATGATACCCTATCAGCATGGAAGGTATTATATCACAACAACTATCACAACATCATGCATAGTCTATCAAAAATTCTATCACAACAACATGAAAATCTAATGCAACCTATGTGGCATGGAAAAATGCATGACATGTGATTTTCTAACAAGTTCCAATATGATGCATGAGATGGCATACCCTCATCTCATCGGGTTGCAACAAAATAGAACCACAATCATATAAAAAGTAACAACACAAAACAAGTGCACCACCCAACGGTGAAATCAAGTAAACTGTAACATTTGCAAAACTCGAAAATTGCAACATTCGAGGTAATCTGGCTTTTTCTCTGTACACGGGTTCTAGAACTCTCGGGCACATCTATTTACCATTTAACTTTTCCGTCCTATCCCTGACTAATGTCACTAAATAGTAAGTCAATAGAAAAGTAAAGAACTCCTCTCATACCACTTTGTAACGACCCGAATCCGGAGCAACTAAACTGGTGCCCCGTACCCAGTTTTCCACATGACCTCAAGCGTGTTTCCCCAAACACTAGAGGTTGCCGACTAGTAGCGAGGGCCTTGGCGAGTCATTGGGGAAACTATACCCTCATTTGGTAAGGTATACAACGAAAAGGAAATAACAGTCAATAACGGAAGCAGTAAACATCATATAATAACTGAAACTAAACAACATAAGAAATGTATAATATAATAATGATGAAAATGATGTAGCGGGTACAAGTATATAAGGAAAGAAGCAAACACAACATCGTGCTGAAATACAACTGAGAACAAAGTACTGAAAGTAAACAGAAACTCCAGCAGCATTGCAAGCCTAGGCTTGGTCCTATGCTCTCCAGCTCCAACCAGCATTCATGTACCTGAAGTAGAAGGGCCAAAATCCCTATCCACACCTGAAACTATATAACCTGTTTGGGCTGAAAAGTAGGACCCAAATAGGGTGTGAGACTAATCCCAGTAGGAAATCACCACAGGAACTGTGCCCTACAATCACTGAGAAATTTGGAAAAAGTAAATGAAATAAATACAGTAGAGAAAGAGGAGTATACTAAGTAAAAAATCCTAAAAATATCCATTCATATTTATTTAGTAATTTAATTCAGTCATTTAATTATCACCCAAGGAATCTAGGAACAATTATATATTCCCAAAGCATAACAAGAAACACAACAGGTATCTCAGCAGACTACTTAAACTACATGCAGTACAAAACAAAAGCTTATTCTTTGGCTTGGTGGACTCGTCATAACCAACCAAACAATATTCACACCGACTCTATGGGTGGCTCATACTGGCATACCCCTATATTCAAGTAATAATACAAAGGCACAGAAACTCTGGGAAGCACTCACCGTCAATTCCCACGTGGTCTTGCAACGATAGGTATAGACTCTATAAGGAAGCACTTACGTCTAATTCCCCCCTATAGTCTCGATACGTAACTATGTACACTCTGAGTAATCACATAGTCCAATTCCTATAGGTCCTAAAAAGTATAATAATTTATAACAGACTCTCTAGGGAAGCCCTTAATCGTCAATTCCATCTTTAGTCCACTGAACCAGGTTCACACAGCCCTAAGCAGTCAAGTCGTGCGTAATCGACTGTCAGCAACCCTAAGTAAGTTCAAAAACTACTTGGATAAAAGATACATTGCATCAAAAGTATATAAACAGTAGGAAATACATGAAATCAATTATATCAAGGTAGGCAATCAATGCAACAAGGTATGCCTCACAGGAAACCTAATCCAAACGGCGGTAAACAACCAAAACAAGGGAAACACCCATGGGGTGATCCTCAAACATGCTAACAAGAAATCATTAATCATCTAATAACCTAAAGCATATAAGCAATCTATGGAAGACAAAAATACAAGTTCAAAACCCTAACCCAAGATACCCAATACATGGGAATCTGACACTTTTTGCACAAAAACTGAAAGACATTCAATATAGGGCAACAAACCACCTACCTCGATCCTAGGGGATCGATATACTTAAGCCCCAGCTTGTGAATCAGCCTAGAATGGAGAATATATGCAAAAACATCTAAAAATTTCAACCTTAGATAACTCTCACAAGAGAAATAATCAGGAAACGTGGATAAGGAAGAACCAAGAAATCACCGCTGTGATTCTATTGCAACCGACGACATTCGATTCGGATAACTGGTGACAGATCAGCGGCTCGGAGAAGATTCGACCTCCTTGAATGCTTTGGACATAATTAGGTGAAGAAGAAGATGGAAATAGGGATTAGATGTGACCCTGGTCCATTTAATGAAATTAAAAGAAAAGTACACAGCGTGTACTTCTTGAGTACACGACGTGTACTCACCTTTTCCGTACACCGCATTAAGCAGCCTCTACATCACCCCTACACACCGTGTGTGTGGCCCGGACATGGCCAGCACACGGCCTCACACCAGATCAAAGTACACAGCGTGTATTTAGAAAATTTTTAGATCTTCCTCTTTTCCTAAAAAACGACCTGAAAAGGAAAAACATACCTGAAACGAATATCCGGGTTCTTACAATTATGATGAATAAAAATTTTCATGAATGATTATATATGATTCACTAATACGCATTGATATGGAATAGTGAAACCTTCCAAATGATTCATAGAATGGTTGGTTCAAACCTATTCATGTTTCCTAAAACAAAATAACTGATCCCAATACATCAAGGGACAAAAACTAAAAAAAACATATCACTAAAGAGAAAAACATGCCAAAATCCCATTTTTTAAAAACAAACACATTCTGCAAGGAATAAAAACCCATTTTAAATAAAAACATGCAATTTTTGAAACACACCCCATTTTAAAATATTCCACTTTATTTATAAATCTCAACTCTTTACTAGGGAATTTCAAAACATTCCACCCAGCTTCGTAAACCGCTAACTTCTTTTAAAAACAAGATACCTGTTCGAGCTTCACAAAGTACTCCTTAATTTCAAAATTCCTACAAATAAATCAACTTTATATTTAAAAACAAATAAAAAAACTTCCATATTTTCATTTTAAAAATGGAAAATTTTGAAAACACACACCAAGAGGGAAAAAATCCTTTCCAAATAACCCATCAAACTTGTTATAAAACCAAAATACTTCATTAATTTCACTATAAAACCAAAAATTTTCAAAAAAAATATATTGAAAACAAAATTTGTTTTTAAAAAATCCCAAAGGATTCATTTCAAATAAAAAATCATTTTTCATAAAACTCCTCCTTTTTTCACACAATACTAGTTTTCTCAATACCACGTAAGTAATACACACTAAAAATTCAAACAAAATCCAACCCACATCATTATAATATCACCATATTCTCATATATTCATTCTTTATTATTGGGAATCACTCAAGTGTATTTTAAATACCAAATAAAAATGAGATGAAAAAACATACAAGAATTGACTGCCTGTTTTGATGGACCATGCACTAGTCGTGCAATATCCTATGAAATAGTTTCCAAATCATACACCCAATCTCTTCATGGTTTCCATGTCATGTGAGTTGACTATGTTCCACTTATTATTTTCTAATTATCATCCCCAAACCCAAAAAAATAAGACAAATTGAAAAAAATCCAATGAGGGTTAAAACATGATCATATCAACCAATAATATAATAAAGTAATCAAGACAGAAACCAAATATTGATTCCCACAACAACTCATGTGTAATCATGAAAGGTGATGATTGAACATCTAATCATGATAAACCTCTTGATTCCTAGTAAAAATCCTATTATACTTTATACCAGGCTTCCCAAATGACAAGAGGGAATTTCAAGAACCTTGGAACATTTTTATGAACCTAGGATATGATACCATTTTATAAAAAAACAACCCAAGATAACATAAAATCACTGTAACACCCTGAGATTTTGTGAAATATATATTTTTGAATTAATTTAATATTTTTTATATTTTACATTTCATGCAACACTGAATATATATATTTTTATATTAAATTAATAAATTTTTCTTGCGTTATATGAAACACCAAGTTAATCATTCACTATACGTAACATAAAGTTAGGCTTGCACTACATTCAACACTGAATTGTCTTGCATTACACACAACACTGAATTTCTATGAAACAAAATGTTCTTATTATAATTATTTAAATGGGGAAGTTATAAAACATCCACTAAAAATTGTAACATGAATAGTAATATCTAGTTTTTAAATTTTAATTATAGTGGTTTTATATAGATAAATTATATTGATAATAAGTCATACAATGTTTTTTTGTAAAGTCTTTATATGTTTGAAAATATTATTTTCTTAAAAGAACTTATTTTTATGACCTTATATAAACAATAATAAAATTAATTTTAGACTCTTTTAGAAATTAAATTTCATAAAATATACTTCATTTTGAATTCTTAATTAAAAAATTATCTTAGGGTGAATTATTGGGAATTTTTTGAGAAAATTCAATTTTTGTATGAATAGTAAAAAATACTGAATTTTAATTGAAAACTACTTTTTAAAATAATTTATTTATATAGTTAAATTATATTTTATGTTGGTTTTAATGTAATAATAGATCAATATTAAATATATTAATCCAATGTAGTTCATTTGAATAATTTTAATATTGAATTTAGATATAAAAGATTGATGAACTTTTGAACACTCTCACTTTAAAACCCCACTTTCTCGCCACGTCTACATGATTAGAATTAAACTTAATTTTGTCACTTAGGAGCATTTGCTTCCAAAAAATGGAGATACATGGTTTTATTATGTATAATAGTGATATTATAATAATATTAACATAATGTTTGAAAAAACTATTAATGAAAGTGATTAAAATTAATTACAGAAATTAAGGTAAAATTAAACTTAAGAAGGACCTAAAATTTAAAATTAAGGGCCAAAATGAGCTATAAACAAGTAAAAACCCCATTTTATGGACATATTTAGGTCTTTAGCCTTACATTATTGAGTTTGGTTTGTTTTTTATGAATGTTGTTAGGTAAAAATGTGAGCACACCAAACTTGTTTTCAAAATGCCAAGTGTGTCCCCTCCCTCCCTTATAAAAGGCCACCACCTCTACCACTTATTAACATCTGTCAAACCACTTAATTTTTTCTAATATTTTCCCAATTCACTTCCTAACATCCATACCTTCCTATTTTAATCCTCCCTTTAGGTATAAATCCAACTAAGGAACCCCTTTGGTGCAAACCAAAAAGAGTTACACAAAGAAGAGGTAACATCCTTCCTCAAGATCATTTCATTTATTTTATTTATCCACTACATATATTCTTCTTAATCCATTCAAACATAATATCCTCATTATCCTCAATATACATAGATGTTTTTATGATAAGGTTTCATCCTACACTTACACACACTTCCATCTAAGGGGTAACATACATTCTATTCTTATGTATGGTGACAAACTGCCACACGAATATGGTGTTATAGTAGATTTATAATAAAATCATGTTTATTATAGATGATGTTTTATCATGTACAGAAATAAATTTAATACTTTAGGTAAGTTAATTTTATCCCACTTTTTATTTTTGTGAGATACATTTATTATTGACCACCCATTTATTTTGTGTAGTGTGTATATTAAACATGGATTTATTCTTTGATTCATATCATTAAATTTATGGGTATTTATACATCTACTTTATGATATTTATTTCATGGGGTTTATATTACAAAAGTTACCAAATTGGTAAAGTAATTTTGTCTTAATTTTCCTTCTTTGAGACACATGCCATAATATGCACCTATATTTTTCTATGAGGTGTATATATTACCTTTGACATGTTATATAATAAACCTCCTTGTTTTAATTATATTTAAAGATTTATATAATTTTATTCATTCTACTTTATTAAGATTAAATGTTACCAATGTGGTAACTCTTTATAGCTACAATCTCATCATTATCGGGATTATTTATGATTATTTTTCCATTATTGAAATGTTATGATCCATCTCTCATGAATTCTCATGAATTTTATTATCTACTAAATAATCATGTTATATCCAATTAACGGTACCATTTTTCTACTCTTTGGTACTTAAGATAATTAATAAATATTTTTTATGAAAATATGATTTTTTTCTCCATTCGGTCAGAAATCTGTGTTATTTGAAAACCTTGTTTTCTAAAAATGTTTTCAAATTTTTTTAATACTATCCTATGATGTATGAAGGAAAATTTTAAACATGTAATACCCTTCCAAAAATGGTTTTAAAAAGAATCTTCTTATCATTTTCTAATTAAGGAAATTTTATAAACTTTTAATGTGTAAATGAAATGTTCGACATGTATGGACTTACCCATCGGGGTGAATTCCATTTCCTTGATGCTTCATTTGTAAGTTTACAATTTTATTTTTCTAAATAATTTCTTTTCCTAATATTTTGGAATTTTTTTTTATTTTAAAATGGTTTACAAAGAAAAAGGGTTTCAAAAAAATGTTTTATGTTTAAAAAGTGTTTTAAATGTTTCAGAGATTATTTTATAATTTTTATAGGAAAATTGATTTCAAAATGATTTCAAGCCTTATTTTTATGTTTTCAAAGTATTTTCAAAGAAAAAGGTATTCAAAAATGTTTTCAAGATTTCATTATGAGTGTTCAAGGTGTTTTTAAAGTATAATTCTTTTAAAATATTTTCAATATTCCTTTATAATTTTTAAAATCTACTTTGAAAGGAAAAGTTTTTTAAAATACTTTATGTTTTTTAAAACATTTTTTTAAGGTGGGAAAAATATTTTCCTAAAGAAATGTTTTAAAATAAATCATAAATATTTGTTTATAATAAAATTATTTTCAAAATGTTTTTATGAAAATGCTTTTCAAAGAAAGGCTATTTTCCTTAATAAATGTTTCGAGTGATCTTTCAAAATCTTTCTCCATCTAATATTTTATCCTTTTTATAGTTTAATATTTATTGGGGATATGATTCAAGAATACCATTCATATTATTTATTGAATGGTTTATGTTTTAATATCATGATTTTTATGACACTCGTTTCGGTCCCACTAGCTATATGCTTTTGAAACCTTATTTTTTCTTGGGTTATGCATTGATAAAATTATTATGAAACCTATCTCTTTTCTATAGGTTATGATGTAATGAAATGTTTATGATACCCATTTCATTTCATGAGTTATGATATTATGTTTTTGAAACCTATCTCTTTTTATGAGTCATGATATGATGAAAGCTTTATATCTTGTGGCACATGTATGTATGATTTTATTATGTGATAGGTGGGACCTACATCTCCCTCCAATGCATTGGTTAAATATTTATATCTCATCATATAATGATGGGAATCAAGTTAAAGAACTTGATCGACTATGTAAATATGGGGAAACCCGATGCCTTAAAAGGAAAGGACTATGACTGGGGATGACGGTGTGTCCCGCCCAGTAGGGGTAGTCACCATAAAGATGGAAGATGGAGAAACCTGATCCACTATGGGAAGATAGGGAAAGATGATCCACTATGGGAAGATGGGAAAACCTAATCCCTTACAAGTAAAGGACTGAAACTAGGGATAGTTTTGTGTCCCACCTAGTAGGTGTAGTCCCTATGAAGTTCCCTGATAATTTCTATCAATGTATATTGACTTATAGGGAATGATATTACATTTATATATATATTCCCTAATTCCTTGTCTTATTACTTTGTTATGCTTTCATGGATAATGATCTTGTTTCCCATATGATTCACGTATTATGAAATGATAAAATTTATGCCATGATTCATGTTTATGATATTTGATATACAAGGTACGATCTTTCACTGTTATAATCATTTTCTCATACCCTTATGCTCATTTTTACCCTTAATGAGAATCTGATCTCACCCTTTTTATTGTTTCCTTCCCCAAGTTATGCAGCTATATTTGATGTATGATATGTGTAATAAGGGTTTTATACTTATAGAACCTAGTATTATATAATCTATCTCACTCATGTATCATCATATACATTTCCATGTTTCTAAAGGCACTAAACTAATATGTTATTTGAGTGTCTGGTTTTGTAATGTTTTAAGTATTCTATAAAAATTATGTAATGCCTACTATGTTAAGGTTGGGTTGTTATAATAGATAACCTAATTGAATCTCCAAAAGTCCCAAAGGGCATTCTTAATCCCCATGGGCTGGTGACAAGAACCAAGGGTGTCAACATGCACTTGTGGGAATGATTTTACCCTCACATAAAAATATAAACAAGTAGTGGAATCTACTGATAATTTGGAATGACTTATCAAGATGTAAAATATCCATGCATATAAAACAAGTAATAACAAATAAATAAAATAACTAAATAGGGAATAATAAAATAAACATCCATCTAAAGTATACATCTAGCCCACCAAAAAAATATAGAGGGAAAATAGATACAACAGGTACAATATACAAAGTATACAAGCCTAAACTGGAAGATAAAATGCCCTAAAAGAAAGAAAAACCTCGATAAATCCAATAGGAACCCCCCATATCCCATGGTCACTCAATATATCCCAACTCATCAAAACATAGATCCAAATAATAAAATAAAAGTCAGGTACCTTAGAAAAAACAAAACAGTTACACACACAAAAACTGCTGTATATATAGGGTGTGATCTAAACATGCCTAGTAGGATTCCACCAAAGAGTATATATAGTTTCTATAATATTATAATCCAAAAATTATAGTTAGAACATAATTTATAAAATAGGTATTCTCAATATTAATCACACAAAAAACAAATATCATGATTTATCTCTTTCTTTATAAAACCATAAAAACCCTTTAAAAGACAAATGAGGATCATCTAGCCTAAACCATAGTTTTAAATCTAGATAATAAAAAAATGTTATCCATTAAAATGTCTTTCAAACCAAAAAATATTGAATTTTGAATCATAAATGAAACAATTAGTTCTTCCTCTTTTCCTAAAAACCTTTCTCAAATGCCTTTTTCAAAATAGACATCACTTTTTTTTAAAACATGTTTTCCAAACCATTTAAAGTAAATTGAAACTAAAAAAATACAAGGAATAAAAATGATATAAAATAAGTGATCAATCAGTAAAAATAAACAATTAAGAACTGATTCAAAGTTTCATGCAACAAAATCAAGCTAGGGGACACAAAAAAAGCATGTAATAAGATCCCCTAAATCATCATAAGAAGGGTATAACATCATGGTCAACTCACTAGGGTATAACATGAAAGATATTGGACCTGGTTCATTAGATCACTCTTTATAGGGACCCCTATAGGAAACCAAAACATCTATCTTAGTACCCATTTGGGTGACTAAGTATAAAATAAAAGCATAGGAGGTCATAACTTTCCAATAACACTAGAAAACCTATAAACACTAATCTAGCATATCACACACCCATGAATTATAGTTTTGAATTGAAGGACCCAATAATATCAATAAATAGAGGTGATAAAAAACAAAAACAAATCAAATAAATCAATAGTTAAAGCATAGTCCAAAAACCTCATCTCACCTCTAACAAACTCACACAAAACATCCCCTTTCGCATTGTAATATTCTCAATTTAAAATTATATTAAAACAATATTTTAGATTTAATTTATAATTATTTTTATGTGAAAATATATTTTTTAATAAATATTACCCTTAATGATGTTTTTTTAGAGTTATTTAATGGTAAAGTGGATTTCAAGCCTTTATGTAAGGGTTAGGTGGATTTTTAAGACTTGTGTAAGGGGAAGTGTGACTTGAATAAGGGTAGAGGACTATTTACATGCATTTCGTAAGGGTAAGTTTCTGATCCCATTACAATGTAAAGGTAAACCAAGCATTGTGTAAAGGTAGATAGAGCTGTGTAAGGGTCTTACTACCATCACATAAGGGTAATCCTGAGTTGCCTATACTAATGTAATGGTAACTCATATCTTACATTAGGGTGATGAATCATATAAGGGTGTTGTGTAAGGGTTAGTGAAGATATGTAAGGCTAACTGGAGCGATGCATAAGGGTAGAGATATTTTTATAAAGGCCAAGTAAGGGTACCTAGATCACTGCATATGGGTACTAGTAGCAATGCAAGTATAAAATATGTGCTATGTAAAGGTATACAGAGTTGTGTAAGGGTAACCTAGGGTTTTTGTAAGGGTTTCCTAGATTTTCCAAATCCCATATAAGGGTAACTTCCACTATGTAAGGTTAAATCCAAGTTACCCATACATAGTGCATACTCCATATGTAAGGGTAATGGTTTTTACTATGTTTTTTCATTATTTTCCTCTTATTTGACTTTTAAATGTGTCTTGATGATTTTAAATGCTAAAACTTATGCGATTTAATTATTTTGGATTTTTAAAGACTAAAATACCTTTTATAAAGGATTTTAAAATATCTAAATTCAAGATATTCTTAAATGAAAAATTAAATTGTCCAATTAATTAGGTGATTCCCCCAGTGATGTAAATGATAGCATGACATTGATACTATTAGAATAGCCAAACCCTTACGAACTTCATTTTTAGTTGACCTATTGAGTCTAATAAGCCTAACATATCCTTTATAAAAGATTTTTAAAGTCTTCTTCATGTGATTTGAGTTCTTTTTCCATTTTCCAGTCGTGGCTAAACCACTCTCTCCTATGTTCTTAAGAGCAATGTTCTTTAAGGAGAAAATTTCAGGTATACTTTTATGATCATTTTTAAATCTAGTTCTTTCCATGTTTTTGGAAATTGTGGATATGTAATTTTGAAGCATTAATAATACAGAAATTATCAAAGAATTATAATGAATTTATTATATTGAGTTTTCCAGGATTATTCTACATAAATAAATAATCATCATTTGTGATATTGGATTTCCATGTTTTTAAAAAAATGATAACGTTTTATTAAAATTATAACAACCAGGAATCATAGAAAATTATAATTATTATTATTCTTTTTTTCTCATATTTCTTTCAAGAAATGTTTTTATTATCACATGTGATGTTTTAATTTTTATCTATGAAATAATATGAAAATATCAAGTGGGATAATATGGATTTATCATAATTATTATGGATTATATATGAGATAGAATTTTGTTGAAACATGTAAAGTTATATTGATTTTGATAAGAAAATAAAAAAAATGGTTCTATGAATCCTTAATGAACCTTGATCTATGATGTGTTTACAACTATGATAATAAGGCCTTGGAGAAGGTGTTCTTATTTGTAGAGGTTTCCACTCAATCATTTGAACCAAATAGAGTAGATTATCCTTGATTCTGATGTCGATAAGATTGAGGTAGGTAGTTTCTCACCATTTTGGGGCTTATGTATACACTTGTTTTCTTCAGTACAATTCTCATGATTAGTATACCTTGATGATTGTTCTTGATTATGATTACATGTGTGTGTATCCCATGATACCTATTTATGATTCTTGATTACATGAGTGTTATTCTAGCTTGTTTGGACATGTTTAATGATAATCAGACGTATATGAATTTCTACTTTATTCTAATAATGATATTCTTAACTTGTATGATCTACCTTGTTATGTATGATGCCTTTCCTTTAGAGGTATTGTTCTTGGTGCTTGAGAAAAGTGGACCATGATGACATGACTGTCCCTTATAAAGGAAGTTCACATGATTTATGATAATGGAGATTATGGACCTGAGAAAAGGGTAGAGATACTATAATTCCATGGAATTTCATGTTGAGTATGGACATGATGTTGGGATTCCAAGTATTAGGTTACTCTATGTCCAGTGATTTTTGAGTAGCACTCAATGCCTAGTTATTTGTGAGAAACATTTCATACTTCAGAGATAATGATTTATATGTACACATGATGTCGTGATGATTCTTCTTGATAGATTTATTGTCCCATGTCTAGTTTTGGTTACTTTCGACATCTCCTCATTATCCTTCTATCATAGAGTTAAAACAAGTACACCGATGGGTCGAAGGTAGATTGGTTAGTGAAATACCACTCAGTATGAGATTTTTTGTTGTTATTCTTATTCAAACATTTATTATTATCATGAAATATACCTATTTTCATGTTCACATTTGTTGAGGATGCATTAGTGGTGTCATAATGGGTTTATTATTCACACCCTACACGGGCATGTCGATGCACATGTAGACTTCATGTTTAGGTATATGAGTAAGGAAAAGGGGCCCATGGTCAATGGATTAGAAGAAAATAAGGGATAAGATAGCATACTAGGATAGAATTTAGAGGACCCCGCTATCGTATTTACTTATCTATCCACTACTTCTATTATTCCGGATTGGATTTCCAATTCGGGTTCCCTTTATTTACTTATATGTCATGTATTCTATATTTCTATATTTTTCATGTTTCTCTTATTATTTATTATATTTTTTATTATTTATTATTCATCACGTGGCATTACACTGAGGGTATAATCTCCCCACTGAGGTTCTTAGACCCTTGATACTAGTCAGGAATCTCTTGCATAAAGGAAGGCGTACATAAGGTCATGTGGAAATCTGGTCCATAACCAATGGTTCAGTTTGGGGTGTTACAAAATGGTAAAAGAATAGTTGTCTTCATATTTACTTTTGACCCACATGGGACATGGTAGAAAGGAGATAACTATGTGAGAATTGGGTTGGGTAGTTTTCATGTTCCTAGCTATCACGTGCATAACAAGCCTCCGAGTTATTGTGGATGGAATTATTGTTTTTATTTATATGAGATTTTTGGTGCATTCATGTATCATGACTAGGAACATAGGTTCACATTCCATATATACCTATTATTTTGTTTCATAGTAGTTTTTAATTAAATTCCTTGAATTGTTCTATTTATTCGGGATAATTTCTCAATTGTGTGATATATCTATTTTACCTTGTTGTTATGACATATCGTTGATGACATAAATTAGTTGAACCTAAGAAAGATTTTATGAATATATATATATATATATAACTATGACTAATGTATAGGGATAAAACCTTGGTTAGTGATTAGTGGGTTATTCCTTAGGATATTGGTAGACTCCTAGGGAAGAATTTGTGAATCCTATAGAATAGTTAAGATCTATTTAGATTCTTAATATTCCTTCATGTTATATAATATTCCACCTCATAGTCTTTTGGTGGGACCCCCAGCAGAGAAGGGGGATGCTCTTGAGCACATTCCAGCACCTGCTCTAGTGGTATAGGAAATATTCCCACTATAGTGGAGAGTCCTTCCACCAAGTTACATGGTCAACTATTCTAGAGACTTATAAATTCAATGTCCTCCATCCCTTTAGGGAATTGGTGGACCATAGTATATCGATTACTCAATATATCTCATCAAGTGTATCTATTATCTCATCAATAATCTGGTAGAAAAGAAGGTAAATCTAAAAGAATTCATATCCTATGGACCAACCAATAATTTTTAGGGATTAATGGGAGATGATAGACGATGCAAGAGACTCACTTTGGAGGCCTTCAAGGACCTATCCTTTATATATTTATTTCCTAATATAAAAAATCTTGACCGAGCATAGGGATTCATGGAACAACAGTTGGGTTCCATGATAGGGCCTTCTTACTTCACTCACATTACTAAGCTCATTCACTTTGATCCTATTATAGTAAAAATGAAGCTCAAAAGGCCTAGAAGTTTGAGATCAGACATAATATTGAAATTAGATAGAAGGTTATTAAATTTTACCTATCATCACACAAAAAGGTTCTATAGAAGGCCTTGACCATCAAGAAGATATTGGTGGAGGGTTGAGCAGTTAGTATTCATCTACCCTTAAGTACTCATTTGGTTGGAACTCTTGCTATTCTAATGAGTACCTATTATGGTAATAAGAAGTGGGATACTATATATTCATATAAAATTATTAGTATGTAGATAAATTAGATTCTGGATTCTTTACCCCATTCTGAATGTGATCCAAAGTGCTTCAATTGTTGAATATTTGGGTACTAACATAAGGTCTGCAAGGTACCCTAGATCTATTGTTAATAATGTGAAAAAATAGGACATCTCTAGTAGTTTGGAACTAGATCATATAGGATGAGGTTTTATAGGGGTGTAAGATATACTAGATATTTTACCTAGATATCTGGTCAGGGTCCTCTATAGTAGACTTAGGAGATAACTTAGACTAGTCATACTTCCTAGGGACAGGGTCACATAGCTAGGGTAGTTCATATTTATATAGTAGATCATACTCTAGTAGATGGTTGTGAGGGAAAATATACTATTTAAGGTATGGTTTTGATCACTTCTACTTTATCTACTTCCTTTTTTGATACTAGTTCTTCTCATTACTTTATATATTCCCAAGTAGTTGTTGGACATGACCTATCAGTTAAGTTATCCTCTCAGTTACTTTCCCTTGAAACACTGTTGGGTGAAAAAGTAGAGTATATTCAGTTATTCACAAATTGTCCTATAATCATTGATGACTATAGGAATTTGTGGGACTTCATGATACTATAGATTATGAACTTCAATGTGATTCTTAGTATGGATTGGTTGACCATCTTCCAAGATCACATTGATTTCTATCAGGGATGAGTGACATTTACTTCATTGAAGGGGGATAGTTATATAATGACTTGATAATCGGAATTGGGTTCAGGTAGAGTTTATTATAAATTTATTAATATTGGGATAATTATATAATAAATGGTGGTCTTGGATATTTTGGAAAGATAAGTGGTGTCCCCCTCAAATTTTCCTCCAGATGCACATCTCTATCAGGACATATTTCTGAATGACTTCATGAGAATTCATTCTAATAGAGGTCTTAGATTTGATATAGATCCCATGTCAGGTGTGGAACCCATTTCAATAACCCCTCATCATATGGTGTCATCCAAGTTAAATGAGATCTAGGAGCAGCGTGAAAACTTGGAGTTAAAGGGATTTATTTAGATGAGTACTTCACCAACGGGGTGCACCTTTATTGTTCAACAAGAAGGTGGCTGATAGTATTCAATTATGCATTGAGTAATGAAGGTTAAAACTGGTTATAGTGAAGAATAGATAACCTTTTCCAAGTATTTATGACCATTTTGACCAATTATGGGGATTCTTATGGTTCTCCAAGATTGATCTTTGATCAAGATATCAACAGTTGTGAGTTAAAGAGGAGGAGGTTTTGATGATGATGTTTCAGAGGAGGTATGTGTTGTAAGAGCACTTAGTGATGTCATTTGGATTGAATAATATTCCAAAAAATGTTTATCTACCTCATTAACAAGATCATCCACCCATATCTAGACCCATTAATCCTATTTTTTGTTGATGAAATCCTTATCTAATCATCAACACTGGGGCAGTATGCTAGACATTTTGAGGTAGTACTGAGTACACTTCGAGCACATCAGCTTTATGACAAGTTGTCAAAGTACAAATTTTGGATTTAGGAGGTGAAATTATTAGGGAATTTGGTGTCTAGGATAGGTATAACCAGGTACATAAAGAAATTTTAGGTAGTTATTTCCTAGACATGTCCCTAGAACAAGTTTTAGATTATGAGATTTCTAGGATTATTAGGATATAACTGAAATTTTACCCAGGAATTATCTGAATTATACGAACCTTTGACTATTATGATGAGGAAGATAGTAAGACTCCATTGGTAGGTCTAGTGGTAAGTAGAATTTCTTGAGTTGAATATGTGGTTTAATACAACTCTAGTGATGATACTTCTAGAGATTAAGATTAAATATGCAGTACACTATGATGCATCAGTCACTGGTTTGGGAGTAATATTGATGCATAGAGATTATGTATTAGCTTATGGGTCATGAAAGATGAAAAATCATAATAATAACTACCCTAATCATATCCTAGATATGGAATCCATAGTTCACACTATGAAGTGTTGGTGATAACATCTCTTTGAAGAGAGTTTTATTGTCTACATTGACTACAAGAGCCTATGTTTCATCTTCACATAGAGGGACCTGAACTTGAGGAAATGGAACTGGGTAGAGTATCATCAAAAAAATTTACTTTGAGTTATATTATACAATATGGAAAGTTAACATCATTAAATAAGTTTTAGCTGTAATATGTAGGTTGAAAAAGAGATTTGTGAGCAGCCTTCAAAGGAGCAGTGATGCTTGATGGGTTTGTTGGCTAACTAGAGGACAAATGCTTCTGAGGATTAGGGATTGATGACTTGTGATCCCTTTAATTTCAAATCCTTTCTAGTATATTTGGTGAATGTTGGATTTTAAATTTACCTAGTGTGTGTTGTGATGTAGGAATATCTAGTAGTAGGTGGCTCGATACCCAGGTGGTCATTAGGAGATGATGATGTGATCCTTAGGCTTGGGATAATAGAAGTCCCTACTTTAATCATAGAGGAGATGATGAGGTATTTATATATCTCTATATAGTTGATACATATTGGTGAAAAAAATATGTACCACAACTTCATGTGATAGTTCTGGTGGCCAGGGATGAAGTGGGACATCACTAGGTTTGTTTCCCGATGCCTTGCCTTCCTGAGGTTAAAGGCCCAGCACCAACATGCTGGAGGTTTTCTATGGCCAATTACAGTTACCATGTGGAAGTGGGATGAATTCATGATGTAATTTTTGATGAGTTTACCTAAGACCCCGATAGTTTTTCACATTGTTTGGTTGATTGGAAATTGTCTGAAAAATTTTCTCCACTATTACTGATCCGAGAGAGTCACTTTAGTAAATGAGATGGGAAAGTTTTATGTTTGTGATACCATATTACTACATGGAGTTATCCCGATCATCATGTATGAAAAAGATTACAATTTCATGTCACTATTTTGGTAGGTCTTATATAAATACCTAGGGACTCAGATGATATTCATCACAATGTACCATCCTCAGAAAAATAGACAGTCCAAACAGATGATTCACATACTAGAGGATGTGATTTGATCTTTTGTTCTAGACTTCATTGGATTATGGGATGTGAACCTAGACTTGTTTATGTTTTCCTAAAATAATAGTTTATATGATTATATACATATGGAGGTTTTATAGGCTCTCTATGGATGGCCAAGTCGCTCATTTCAGTGTTAGCAAAAGGCAGGCGAGGAAGCAGTTGTTGGTCCTTGTTTGATGAAAGAGACATTGGAGAGGGTCCAGTTAATCAAGAAGAAATTGGTAACCACTCAGAGTAAGAATTTATCATATTTAGATCCGAGGAGACAACCCTTGGAGTTTTCTTTTGTTGATCGAGTTTTCTTGCGAGTGTCTCCTTAGTTGGGGAATCATCATTTACAGAAGCATGGGAAGCTGTCACCATGGTTTCTGTACCCATCATGATCATCAAACAATTTGGAATAGTAGTGTACTGTCTAAATCTACATCATGGTTACAGATACATTCCTGTTGTGTTCTAAATTTATTATACCTCTAGGTACATGCCTGATCTTGAACATGTAATTAACAATTAGGATGTCGATTTGGAGACCGACGTGTCATATGATGAGAATCTTGTGCATATTATAGATCGAAGTGAGAAGGTATTGTGGGGGAAGATGATGCCACTTTTCTAGATCCTATGGTGGCTTGGATGGATCCAGGAGAAGACATGGACACAAGGGGTTTGATGTTTGAGCTTAGTGGACTGAGTTGTTTGAGAAAGACCACAATAGATTCTTCTTAGGGATGATAAGTCATTAGAGGGGGGAATAGTAAGATTTTCAACTTTTAATTGAATTAAAACCCTAATTTTAATTTAATTTATACGTATTTTAAGTGAAAATAGTTTTTTAATAAATATTACCCCTAATTATGTTTTTTTCAGTGCTATGTAAGGGTAAATTGGGTTTCAAGCCTTTATGTAAGTGTAAGTTGGCTTTTAAGACTTATAAGGGTAAGTGGGACATTAAAGCCTCTATGCAAGGTAAGTGTGACTTGCATAATCATATATTTATATTTACATGTGTTGTGTAAGGGTATTCCATAGATACAAGTGCTATATAAAGGTAATACATGTACCGTGTATGGGTACACAAATCTATGTAAGGGTCTTCCCAACTTAGGGTAAGGGTAATCCCAAGTTAGCTCTGCTCATATAAGGGTATCTCACAACATGATTAAGGGTACCATCTAACATAAAGGTATTTAGTAAGGTTAATTTGAGTTGTATAAGGGTACTTGGATCATTGTGTAAGGATAGATCAATTTTTATAAAGGCTCTGTAAGTATACCTGGAGCACTGCGTACGAGTACCAACAGCTACGTAAGGGTAAAATCTATGTTGTGTAAGGGTTCCTAGAGTTGTGTGAGGGTATCCTAGGGTTTTTGTAAGGGTGCCTTGGATTTTCCAAAGCCTATGTAAGTGTGTCTTCCACCGTGTAATGGTAAATCCAATTTACCCTTATTCATAGCATACTCCATATGTAAGGGTAATGGTTTTTACCCATTTTTTTTATAATTTTCCTCTTCTTCAACCTGTAAATTAATTTTGATTATGTTAAATATATAAAATCATGGGATTCTGTTCTATTGAATTTAAAATATTGTAATCCCTTTTATAAAGGATTTTAAAACCACTTCATTCAATATCTTATTTAATGACAAATTAATTAGTGTATTTAATTTGGCAGTTCCTCCACCATTGTAAACCAGAACATGATATGGGTATTATTAAAATAACCAAACCCTTGAAGCCTTCATTTTTAGTTAAACTCTTGAGTCTATGTATCTCAAAATAACCTTTATATAAGATCCATAAAGCCTTTTTTCATGTGATTTGAGTTCTTCTACCATTTTTAGGTGTGGATAAACCTATATCCCATCTATTTTTGAGAGTAGTGTTCTTTAAGGAGAAAATTATAGGTATTATTTTATGTTTTTTTTAAATTTGGTTCTTCTTGAGTTTCTAGAAATTGTGTATAATGAATTCTTAAATAATAATAAAATAAAAATTATAAAATAATTATAAATAAATTATTATCTTTAGTTTTTTAAGAGTATTCTGTAGAGAGAAATAATCATCATATGTGACATTGGATTTCCATATTTTCTAGAAAACAATAATTTTTTATTGAAATTATAATAACTTAGAATCATATAATAGAATAATAAGATTCGTTATTTTTGTCTCAAGTTTTTCATAAGAGTGGGTTTTATTATCATATGTGAATTTAGGATTTTTCTCTAAGAAATAATCTAGAATTATCAAGTGGGATAATATGGATTTATCATAATTATTTTAGATTATCCATGAGAGAGAATGATACTATTGTATATAGAGTTCCATTTCTTTTGGGAATAAAATAATATTATTTTCTAGGAATCCCTATTGAATCTTTAATATTGACATGTAGAAAATTGTGATAATAAGGCCCTAGAAGAGGTGTTCTTGGTTGTAATGGTTTCAACTCTAGATTTTGAAACACATAGAGTGCTTTATCATTAATATTGAAATTGAAAACCCTAAATTATAAAGATCCTTTCCATTTTTGGTCTCTCTTATACTCTTGTTTTCCTTGTTATAGTTCTCATGATTAGTGTAACTTGATGAACGTGCTTTATTGTGATCACATGTGGGTGTGTGTGTGTAACCCATGATACATATTTATGATGCTTGATGCCATCAGTATTTTTGTAGCTTGTTTTTTTCTTGTTTTATGATTATCACATGTATATGTATTGTTACTTTATTCTTATGATGATATTATTTCTTTGTATGCTCTACGTTGTCATGTATGATACCTTTCCTTTGGAGGTATCACTCTTAGTTATCAAAATAGGTGGACCATCATTAAATGATTTTTTCTAATAAATAGATTTTACATGTTTGTTTAAAATGGAGATAATGGAGCTAAGCATAGGGTTGAGATACAATGATTCCATGGAACACCTTGTTGAGGATTCACTTAATGCCTAGATTCTATATACCAGGTTACCAAATTCCTATTGAAAAATTTGTAGCACTAGATTCCTATTAATTTTCATATATAATGTCATAATTGAGGGATATAGAGACACATATACACATGATTCCATGAGGCTGCTAAGCGATAGATTTACTATCCCATGGATAGTTTTGGTTACTTCTAAAATCTCCTCATTGTTCTTCTATCATAGAGTTATAGTAGTTATTCTCAAGAGTTTATGGCCTCTTGGTTAGCACATGACCACTAAGTATGAGATTGTGTGTTTTATGATTATTTAATTTTTTTTATTATCATGGAATACACAAATTTACATGTTAATATTTTTTAAGGATGCATTGGTGGTGTCCTACTGAGTTTATTATTCACACCCTTCATGGACATCTCGATGCACCTGAAGACTTCATGTTTAGGAATATGAGTAAGGGAAATAGTCCTGTGTATGATGGATGAGTAGAGGATTAGGGAGATGGTAACGAACTGGTATGGACTCCGAAATACCCTACTATCTTATTTACTAATTTACATACTGCTTCTATTACTATGGTTTTTCATTCCACTTTGAAATCCCCCTATTTACTTGTTTGACATGTATCCCATCTTTTGTATTTCAACATGTTACTCTAATTATTTATTATATTATTTATTATTTATTATTTTTCTTATGACATGATACTGAGGGTATATTCTCCCCAATCATGGACTTGTACCCTCACTGCTAGTTATTAGCCTCTTTCATATGAAGAGGCACACATAAGGCCATGTGGAACTTCTGTTTGGACCCAATGATTTGGGGTAGAGTGTTACATAGATCCATTCATAAGAATCAATAATAGATAACATAAACCCCTCCTCTATATACAAAATCCATGTCCAACATAGTTTAAAAAAGGGGATAAACAATGAGGGAAATCATGATTTTAAATCAACTGTTTTAACAAATATCCAAATGCGCCTTCGAAAACATATTTGGAATGTGAAGACACTTTTTACACATTTAAAACTATTCATGAAAACATTATTTAAAACCAGTTGGTTCCAAACATTGCTTTGAAATCACTCATTACCCTTTTAAATTGCTTCAAAACACTATAATATGAATAAGTCTTAAAGTCCTTAAATATGGGCCAACACACCCTCTTTTTATAAATCAAGTCATTTAAAAATAAGACCCAAAATTTAAAGTCAAACAGTTTCAAAAAACATATTTGAAACGTTCCAATTCTATTAGAAGTGCTACTTGGGAATTTCCACAAACACGTGGCATGTGAAAACTCCATTCCAAGTGTATAAATAATTTGAAAACTATTTGAAACCCATAATGAGTATAAAATATAAGAATAAATTGGAAATAAATTTTTTTAATACATTCAATAATCTCATGACATATTCTATAAAGTAATTACATAGAAACACCTACCTATATCTAAGAAGAAACCAATCACAATATGTTTACTTTGATAGATAACACCCAACCATGAAAGAAGAAACCCTCAAAAACCCATAATCATTCATAACCCTAAGATTAGAACTAACATGGACCCTAAAATTGTCCCACATAATTATTAGGGTTTATAGGGGAAAGAAAAAATGAGGGAAAACAATAGGGTATGGAGGGGAGGAAAATAAATAGGAAAAACATGCTGACAAACCAATTGGAATCAATAGAGAAGGAACAAAGAATCACGGTAGGAGGAAGATAAGAAGGGAAGAGCCCCAAGGTATCTCTCTAGGTTTGGGTGTGTTCTAGATAAGGGGGAAAGGGGGGAAGCCCATAAAATCTTGATGGGGGGAAATGGGAAATTGATAAAATTTTAACATGGGTAGACCAAAACCATGGCACAACCCCTACCAATATGGCTCAATTCCCTCCATTGGTTACCCACTACAACATAGCCTCCATGGATTATAGTAGAGTTCCTCTTTCTAAAATACCACGAAAACTCATCCCATGGTCTACGGTGTGTACCACCACAATTTACCAAAACTAGGGCCCCCTATGTAACAATGTTATTATGACATAGCCTCTACCTTCCATAGTGAAAGAAAACCCATCTGACCAAGACCTAGAGAATATCCCCCACCCTAATTTGTTTTTTAAGGCTCCCCAACCAAAGTTAGGGAAATCCCTCACTCAAAAATTCCAACCCTTTACACCGTAACCTCACCCCTACTGCATGGCCTCTCTCCCCAAAACCTATGCACACTCATGTACAACACCCACTATGGTGAAACCCATGCTATAAGGAACAACCATCACTCACCTGTGAGAATCCAAAAGTTAAATAATAGGGGTTGTGGCATGGCATCCATAGGTTATGCAGCAACTTACTGCTAACATAGCTTGTAGCTTCTAGAGCCTTCCTAGAACACCCTAAAAACATCAAGAACCCCCAGAAAAATTAAAATAACCCAAAATTGAATAAAATTAAATACAATATTATCATAGGGGTATAACATATATAATAATTTAATGAATTATAAAAAAGCTTATAATTCAATTTCTATTATTTAAGAATTTTACATAATCTAATATCACATAATTAATATTATTAAGACATTTGATCATATCAATTTATCAAAACAATTTTGATAAGGTTCAAATAATATCCAAATAAGGATCTTTTAAATTTAATATTTCAAATTAATAATTATGAAAATTTCATAATTTTCTAAGATAAAAACACTTAAAGTTATGTCTTATTTTGAAATTTATACACTTTACAAATTACCCCTTATGATTACTAAATAAACACTTTATTTTTAATCACAAGGAATGCCATATAATACCACGATTATATTTAATATTAACTCTTAATATTAGGTATAATTTATTAATATATGGTTTCAAAACATTCAATTAAATTTAAAAAAATATATGTAACTAATTTATAAAACCTTTTTAATTAATAAAGGCCTAAAATACCTTTAAATTTTAATTTATAAATAATTTCTTGATAGGAAAGAATACAGATTTTATTGTGTGAAACATAGTATCAAGATTAAAATTAAAGATACATTATAAATGTATCCCTAATATCTTTCTTAAGGATGCGTGGGTGACAACATATCCTCTAGACATTTTCATATACCAATGTATGATCCAGTATCAATCTTAACTATATGTTGGTAATGTATCCTCAATATCATATTTAAGAAAATGCTACTAACAAAATATCCTTAAGAAAATACTTAAGGATATGTTTCTACCAATATATCCTTATTCTTATTCTTAAGGATAATTTCTTCATTTTATAGAAACTCAGGTTGCAGCATAAGTTTGAAAAATACGTAATTTAAAATTTTTGGGTTAAGATTCATTTTAAAACCACTGAATCCATAAAACCCCTTGACCAAATTTCTTAAATGATTTTGTGTAATTAAATTTAAGAATGAAAAATAAAAATGGATGAAAGAATAAATAATACCATATTTTTTTAAAGTCACTATTTTGATTTGATCACAGTCGACAGGTTGTGGATCAAAGGCACCAAGCTAGGCATCCTCTAGATTTTCCTACATATAGGGCCTACTTTATTCTAAACTCCCACTCAACTGAATAGGTAGAAACAATGGATACACTTAGTATGTGACCATCTAGGTCCTTATCTTGATATCAGTGAGTCTAAATCACAAACCAAGAGAAGAGTTTAGTAACCCATCATAGCTCATAATGAGATAAATGATGTCATATCTATGATTACCTCTTATAAACATGCTCTGTGTAATATAATATCTTTATCTTGTAATATATTATAAAGAAATATGCACACTTGTGATATCATAATGTTTATTGCTTTATATAATTCATTAACTTACTGGACAAACATACCTTCTTTTACCATGACCATGGATCTAATGAAGACACTATCATCTCACTCAACCTAAGCCCATGAGATATCTTTTCCTCAACTTGGAAGATACAAATTCAATATTGATCATTAAACCAAGTTCATACAACCAATGATGCACCCAAAACAAGATACCTATCCATGAAATCAATGTAATGGTTTTTTCCTTGAATTAAAATACATAATCAAATGGTATACAATGATAATGATCTCAAGTATGGAGACCAATACCCATGTCCGTAGATAAAAACAACCAATGACTCCTAAAACATATGGTGTTATTATTGGCGGGACTATCCTCATAAACTCATCTACTCGATATCACCAAGTTTGAATTTTATGAGAATTTTTTTTAATGATTATGACCCCCTACACCTAATATTAAGACATCATCTGGGTTCTATAATGTATATAGACAATCAAACATATATTTAAGATTATTTTCATAGTATCTCAAGGTTCACATTATAGATGGAAACTACTATAACCTTATGATATGACACATAATCTAAGGAAATTACCATTTAAATAGTGGATGCATAAGTATCAACACTATTATGGTATGAATAAACACATCTATATAACAAAATGTATACATGTAATGGTAATCAAAGTATATAAAGGATTTGGGTCTAGGGAACCCACTCACAACACATTTTCACATATGAAATCATTAATATAAACACATGGGATGATCTGATACCACTTCTTGGATTCTATGAGATTATAAACACTTTATAAATCATGTGGAAGCAAACAAAATCCTACCCATGATCAACCATGTATATAAAAAAGAGACATATAAAAAACAAGGTATCAAGAACACTATAAATAGGTGTACCTAACATCATAACCTACATTACTTCATATAAATAAACTTAAAATGAATTTTATGATGATTACCAAAGTGGTATACAATATCCCCCCCTTAATAAGAATATCCATGGGCTGATTGGATCACACATCGTATGTGTGGGAATCTCTATTCTATATGATGTGCTAGAATATTATGATGAAAATAAGGTAGGATAAATTGATCATTAGGTTTAGAGATTTTCATCCTAAAATAAAGAATTTACCTGCATTTACATCACATGAAAATGGAATTATTGCAGCCTTAGTGATGGTCCATGGTGATGCACAAATTAACTCATGCGTTATAAAACATGAGTTAATTCATCGACCAGTTTAGCTATCACGTGCATGTATAAAAATCGTCTATTGTATTATATCTCTTGTAACACTTACATTGATGATAAACTATGTGCGTAATGTTTTAATGATAATTATTATTATTTTAATAATATTCCATGACAACGTACCATACATTGGATACAATGTATTCTCAAGAAATCTCTTAAGGATACATTGTTTGTAATGAATTATCCATATAATTCCTAAGAAAACATTCTATACATATCCTAAATAATGTATTCACCAAAGTATGTTATATAAAATATTGGGTTTAGTTAAAAATATTTTCAAAAAATTCCAATCATGATTCATGAACACACCACCCATCCCAGCCCATCGTGGTTTCATACATGTGTAGGGTAAAATAGACCAACATCTTATAAGGGATCCTTCTGATCACTTGTCCAACCTGAACTCCTTAGTAACTCAAGTATCACCATAAAGAGGTTATCTGTGAATTTTTATGGGTACCCTATGAGTTATTTCCACCCTACTCTCCATTCCCAGCACTTATTAAGATAAGAACCATTAAAATCATGCTTTGGTACCATTTTGTGATGACCTTGACCTAGGAGACCATATCCCAAGACTCGATCTGGGATTAAAAAAAGGTCTCAAGCATGTTCCTAAGTTTAAAAAATATTTAAATTAATGACTATAGATAAAAAAAATCATTAAGGAATTATTTTCCCTTGAAAATAACCAAAAAAATATATGATACAAACGCATGATTCCATTTAAAATCATAAACCAACTTTAACACACCATTTAAAGTAAAATGAAATAAATAATATAGTATAAAGTAAAGAAAAATAATATCATTAAAAGTAAAAAAAAAATTAGTAAATTTTACCCATTTATTGTGAATACTCAAACACCTCCTCCAACGTATGGTCAAACACCACCATTTCCACCACAAGCACTTCTCCTAATATCCATCACCTTGGAAAATTAGAGCCTTTACCTAACCTGCATTATGAAATAAAACATCTATACATAAAATATGATGTGAATATATGAGTTACCATGAATAACCAATAGGATTTACTCAAATCATTGTCATGCAATCCCATGAAGACTAATTCCCAAACATGTAACTGATGGCATGAAAAAATGTTATCACATATATTTTTTTTATCTCAAACAAGATACAACCAAAAACAGAAAAATAAATAATACAATATATTATTTCCCTAAAAAGGTAACCTTTCATAGATCTAACCCATTGTGTAGCCAATAATCAATCAATATAGTTAAAGGAGACATTAGTATTAAATAAGAACATGCCATAAATTCTTACCTATAATTATAACATACACCCACTATGGATCATCACCCACCTGAGTGTTTCTCAAATATTAGAGAATGATCATTTGTATCACACATGTGAATGAACTTCATATATTTATAAAATAACCAACCATAAAATATTTACTCGAAAATTCTTAGTCATTTTTCATAACCAACACATTAATTAACCAAACTAGTTTTAATTTCTGAATATATTTTATGTAAAATAGCTTGTTAAAATCCAAGTCTTAAATATAATCAATTTAAGTTGTATATATCCATTTTCAAAAAACACTATTAAAAAAAACCAAATCCCATGGTTTAATCCAAAACCTCAAACTCGAGGTTACATTGAAAATTCAATTTATCAATATTTTCCAAAACCCGGAAACCACTAATTTTATCAAATAAATTCCAAATAATTATTTGATAAAGCACACAACATTGAAAATAAATCCAAAGTACATCAATAATATAATAAGGAAACATAAACTCATATGGAATGAATAATATCCACCTATATTAAATGATGATCATATGGAAATCCCAAAATACTAGATCCAATATTCCCAACTACAATCCGATCTTATAAACCCTATAAATAAAAACATGAGATGATTATTCTTCCATTAATGATTCAAATCCATGGTATAATACACCATATCAGATCAAAATGGATATATATATCCAAGTATGAAGAAATAGAAAGGTTAAAATGTGGTAGATCAAATAACATGAAAGATAATTAGGATAAAACCTTGAATTTGACAATGATTAGATATATCCTTTAGATAAAAGAATAATTTTGTGATGAAAAATCTGAAATTTCATTCCTATGAAACCTTATAGATATATAAATATGAATTATGGTGTTTAATAGGGCTTACAGGTGGCTAATATTGTTTTTAATAGGATAATTGTGAGATAAGAACTTGACTTCATGTTAGGTTGCATGGTTGGATGAGACTGTGGTTCGATTGTATGGGTGCCTATGTCTATAAATCTAGTGCTTCACAATTTCCTTTCACTATCAACCAAGACCTTTCACCAACTATGAAATCATCAATACCTCCCTAGGTGACCTGTATGGTCATGTTTCATAGTTCTTGGGACCATTCACTTTTACTGCATAGGCCATAGTACCCATTTTCTAAAGAATAGAATGAATAAATGCACATTCATAAAAAAATGAATGCTAAATATTGAAGAAAATAATTTGAAACTAAAATTAAATTAAATTCCCATCATAACCAAATTTCATAAAAAAAATCTAAACACTATTTTAAAACCCAACTTAGAGGCCCACTTATTAAAACCAAATCACATAAACATCAAAGAATAAACAAAAATACTCAAGAACTATAAAACAATATCTAATTGATTAAATCCCACCCTTGTATTCAAATATAGACAATGTGCATTGGTTTTGGAACCAAAACACCCATCATGGGTGTAACACCCTGACCCCAGTTACCCAGAGTTGGTGCATTATTAAATAACATTGGCATGATCACAATAGATCATGTATCAAAATACCGATTAGTTTAGTAGCCTTGGAAACACTATATATATTCATAAAGTTTACATTACATCAATAAGTGAAAAAATACAAAAATATATTGTCTTCATATCCCCTCATACTAGCCCTATAGGTCATTCATAAAATATTTATTCACATCCTGGGAAAAATAAAACATAGAAAAAGGGGTGAGCTCAAATTCCCAGTAAGGATAACAATATAGAGGAAACTTTCATAAATAAGAATAAAAATTTAAGGCAATGTATAACTAAAACAAAAGCCTTTTAAACATGAACTTCAATATAGTATGGAAAAAATAAAATGAAATAATGCCATTTACTTAATCACATGGATATTCTACTAATAGAATAATCACATGCAATATCAATAACCCATTTAATAATGATGGAATGCATAATGCCAGACTATCATAACCACATAGCCAAGGCCTCATGCCAAGACTACAAATAAGATTTTGCCAAGGCCTTGTGCCAAGACACTAGTTTGTCTCATGAGACCTAATGATGCATCAATGAGCTATAGCAGGCTCCAACCGTCACATATTAAGTCCAATTCATTCCCATATGAAAAGGTTCAAACATAACATAAACATTCGTAATAAAACTAGCATACGAAATGTAAATACTTCATCCATAAACAAAAAATGGTATAAGAATAACACATCCATAGTCAAACACATCAGAAAAACTTCAATACAATATGGAAGTTTTGTATCATAATAAATCAACTTCAAATAAACTTAAAATCCATCAAAGGATGTTGACATAGATGAAATCAAAACTATTTGAGAGAAATATCTCTTTTTTTGAAATCATTTGAAAGTCACACATTTATTAAGGAAGTAATTTAAAAGAGATTTTTGGATCAAAGTGTCCCATACCACTTCGAAACTTTTGAAAATAAATATCATTTCAAAATAGTCATGTACATATAAATAAATTCTTAAAATCATTTTGAAAACATGGACATTAATTAAAAATATTTAGAAAGATAAATCTTTAAAAAATTTAAAATTCGGATTTTGATAAAGAGTAACTTTCATAAATTCTTAAAATATTTATTTTGAAATCATTTAAAAGTCACATAATTATAAAATAAAACATTTAATTTGAAAATATCCTTATAATCTTGTAATGGAAGCTTCAAAAATTTTATAACGGCGGAAAATAGCCGCACCCGCTGTATAAGTTAAAAAAAATATTCTTACCTTAATTCTGTCAAAAAGGTTAAAAAGGACCTTGTTTGGAAAACGACGGAAATATTCCTTTACAAAATTCTTATAAAAAGTCAAATAAGGGTATAAATTACTTTAACCCCTATTCTGTAAAATAGTATGAATGTTTTGAAATACACTTTCAAGAAACATGGATGTGGATGATAAAGAGGTCCTAGTAGATAATTACCTATAAACAACCTCGGATAATGAAGAGATTGTGAAATAACCCTTACCTTGTAATTTTCCTTGGTTGGGGGTAGGTTAACCTCCTGTATAATGGTGAAATAATTGTTATTAAATTATATAAGAATCATATACATTATTATGTTATCATATATGATCTTTTAACATTGCTTTGTTAATAATATCTTAGTATTATCATCGTTTCGGGTGTTAACTTACTCGTTTTCTTTTATATGTTTTGTTATGTAAGCCATGTTTTTCATGGATAGGTTGTATATTATTCAAATCCAGAATGATATCAAGTCTTCAAACATTATTTTTAAATCATCAAATGATAATTATAATTGAATGGATACGATGAAGAATGAATCTCATCGCGTTCGTGGAGACGGTAGTCCGTACGTACGCACGAGCGACAATATCATTCTTTTGATAATAAAATAATATTTAATTGGATGTTATATCTTATATAAAGAATCATTATCATGTTATATTTATTATTTACACGAATTACACATCATTATTATACCCATCCAAATAATAATATATTGAATAACAATTACACCACGACATGGAGACGGTAAGCCGTACGTACACACGTATGGTGACATGTCATTCAAAGGATGGATAGAATACTTAATATGGTTGTACCATATTTATAACAATATTACTGTATATAGGAGATACAATATTCATTATTTTATAATGATAATAACAAATAAAGAAGAAGTTGAAGAACAAATGAATTTGAAAAGGGGTGGTGAAAACATTACCTCTTCTTCGGGTTCTTCCTTTTGATTTGATCAAAAGGGCTATTTAGGTTGACTTTATGATCAAAATAAGGCCTCTAGGTTGTAGTGATAGAAGTTTAGATAGTATTTGGGCAGGGGTTGGCCGAACCAAAAGGCTTTGAAGGTGTGAATTAATGACAAGGGGGAGTGCCCTTTTATAATAGGGGTGAGAGGAACCTTTGGAAAAGCTAGAAATATTATTTTATAATAAATTCATATTCAGTTTCTAATGGCTCAAAAGTATGTTATTTAAAGGTTAAGGTGGGGATGGGTCGCAAACCACTCAAAAAATAGAATTTAGACAGGTTTGTGTCATTATATTAACCTTATCTTTAAGTATTAACTTTTAGTTAATTAGTTTCACTTTTACAATTTCTCTTTGTATTTTTATATTATATGGTTAATAAACATACTATATACATCCAAGAGACCACCAAGTGGTCCATTAATGATACAAATATAATTATATAAGTCTCTTGGCCGAACCATGGATTTTTTAGATGTTAATATCAATTAATAATATAATATTTTCTTTGAAAACTCTTTTTTGTCAATTTTGACACTTTTCGATAATTGATTTTTGTAAAAATCATAACAGAATTATTACTTAGAAAAAAGTTAATTAAATCAATACTAACATGTCATATTAACCTATAAAATTATTGGTATTTATAAAAAGTCTGAAATTACATTTATTTGGTTATTTATAATATCAATTATTCTAATTTTTTATTAATTAGGTAATTACTGCATCACCATTGTCTCATAAATAAATTAAATTATATAATGTCTAAAAATTATAAATAAAATTCCATTATGTAGGAAATATTTTTATATTTCTAATGAATATTTACAATCTAATTTATCTTATGTATAACCATATATTAAAAATGTTTTAGTAAATAATCTTTGATTTTAAATCTTTTAACTCTTCTCTGAATTAAATAATAATAAATGCCCTAATCTAATAAAAGTGGACCCAAATGATAATATTTTACTCCTAAGGTTGTTTTTGGTCGAGATACACTTTTCTAATAGAATTAAGACATGTATTAGGGTAATATTTATATCATTTTTAACCTTAATTACCCTATTCACTTTTAACCATGGTAAATAAAAGTAAAAAGTTACTATTCACCAAAAATTATTTTCATCTCATTGAACCACATTTTACCCCTTGATACTAACCGTGTCTCTCGGATTTTCGAAATTCCACTCACAGAAGCGGTAAAATTAAGTTTTATGAAAAATTCAATTTTTTAACTACCACTTAGTGGTTTTACTATTCATCAAAAAATGAACGTTTCCAGAAAAATACCAAAAATTAGGCCTAAGATATATTTGATATTATGAATTCAAAAATGATGTCTATTTTACCAAATTCAAAACATATGAGTTGCATTAATTAATTTAAAAATTAATTTCCCTCGTCAAAACAAATAGCGTGTTTTTAAGAGATAATAACTATCAAAAGATTGACACTTGTTTATGTCCGGTTTAATTGTGAAATTATGTACAATGACCAACATTATATTAAATGGTAAAAATATATTATAAATATACTCTAGAACAACTCAAATTCATAATTTATCAATATAAATTATTTCAATTGAAAAAGTTGTTTTTAATTAAAATTTAGTAATTTTCACTATTCATAAAAATATAAATGTTATCCGAAAAGTTCCAAAATTTCACCTTAGTTAAATTTGATATTCCGAATAAAAAAATGAATCCCATTTTGAGAGATAAAATTTATAAAATTTCAAAAAGTAGGTATTACTATTCATAATTTCTAGTTTGATTGGTTGTGGTGTGTGTTAGAACTCGAAGTTGCATACAACACACACTACTGTATTATTCAAAGGAAAGCATACCGTGGAAGTTTGATATGTTTCATTATAATTTTTTTTAATGTCCCAATTATAAAAAGTAAATTTATTTAGTCAAATTGAATATATAAAAGTTAAAAATATTGGATTTTAAAAGGGTTCACTACTAAAAGTTGATAAAAGTGCAATACTGAAAATGAATTTGTTCTTACATTATGCTTAAGAAACTCATAATATGGATTCTAAAATTATAAGGATTATATAAAGTTTAAAATTTAGTTAATACTATTCATAACCTCTTTTGAATGGATTGTTTGGTAAGTCATGGTGTGCTTGAACTCAGTGTTGCGTGTAGTGCAAGTTATTGAATTAATTTGCAGAAATAACACACTATGAAATCTTGGGGTGTTACATTCTCCCCACTTTCAATAAATTGCGTCCTTGAAATTTGAAATTTTTCTTCGAAAATAAAAGGTTGAATATTGAAAATATCTTTGTGGGAAAACCCACATCGGAAATTGGGTTAATAAAATTTAGTCTTAAGAGGAAAAGAGAAATGAAAGGGTCACCACCAAATTATGATATGTATTTGGAGAACATTGGTGGAAATTAGAGACATATAATTGGAGGAAAAACGTAAATATTTATAGGTAGTGATTGAGGTCATCAATCACAAACAAGTGTAAAATTGAGGGCCTTAAATTCATCAATCTATGATGATTTAAAATACCATCGGTTTAGAAAAACATATGGTATTCAGATAACACATTTTTTTTTGTTTTAAGATCCCTTCACTAAAGTATAAGCATTAATTTCTTCATTGAATAAGAGAAGAAGAAAAATATATACTTGAAAAGTAGAGTCTCATACTTTAACTAAGTTCTACCACAAACTCATCTTTCACTATAAAAGATAATAGAACTTAAAAATAATATTCTATTTATCCTATTCGTATAGGGTTAACAAAATTAATTTATAAATAATCTAGCAGAACCATTAAAAAAATACATTATTCAATCCAGGACATCATGTGGGTCAGTGGTAGGTGATACACCCTTGTCGCCCTTCGGTTGTGGGTTCAAGTCTCGCGGCCTTTCCAGACGTGGCGGGTTGCCACCCGACCTCCAGGTTGTCCTTTTTATGGCAATCCAAAATAATCTAAACTAGAACTATCCATAATACTTCAGTCCAAAATTTACAAGGAACGTAAACACAATGAAGATCCTTTTTTCCGCGTAATAACATGTGAACACCTTCATCATGTATTCTTTTAAAACACCGAAACATCCTGAATTACCATAAAACCTTATTGATTACATTCATGATACCTTATTCCTTAAGGAACAATAGATATACTCCTTCAATCCAAAGATGTTGTAAACCCCAACAATGATGGAATGTACAAATCATTAATCAGTTTCAAGGTAGTCAAGAATATCCAATATAATTTATCCAAATCAATCATGTATTATTCTAAAATCACTACCCCAGTATCAGAACCATATTATGGTTTATCATTCTCTCAACCATATATTTTCCAAAAATTTGACCTGCTATTGAGTCACTTTTCATTGTTCCACAAAATCTCAAGTCCTTAATGAAATAGCACTGCAATACAATCCTTATATACTCCATAATTATTATAACAAGTACATTGTTGATACAACACTCAAATGACATAATCAACATAATAAATATAATCATTCCTCTTCATCTGTGGTAGTATCATAACTTGATTATTATCCAATAGCATCATTTGCGGCATAGTTTAATGACTGGGACATAGGTTTGCGTAGTGTCCAAACTCCTTAAAAATGAAGCAATGTACATTTGAAACCATTTTCTTACCCTTGCAGTCACGTACTTTGTGCCCTTTTCCTCCACACTTATAACAAACTCCCATTCCTTTCAAGCAAGTTCCAGGGTGTTTCTTCCCACAGTTATCACATATGGGAAAATTATTCTTTTCCCTCTTCCCTTTATCCATCTTTCTCTCTTCCATCCTTTTCTTCTCATGCTTCCCTTCAAAGCCATAGGACTTAGTAAACTCTTTACTTGTCTTATCAACACATGATATTATTTCTTCATATGATGATAATACATGGGAGACTATTTCTCTTATAAATTATGGCTTAAGACCATGAAATATAAGATCCTTCTTTCTCTATGGATCATGTGTATTGCTGGAGTTCTCATTCCTTCTACTGGGCGCCATTTCTAAAAAATGTCATACACTAGATTAGTTTAGGAATAAGAATACCTAATCCCAAACTTTTAAAACACATAACATAAATTAAATAGTTTATGGATATAATCCATAATCATAAAAATGTCTCCTTTGAGGAAGTATATACTCATAAACCCTTCATAATGGTTTGTAAAGAAAATGAGAATTATCCTAAGCATATCCCCCGGGAGTGTCATAACCAAAAGTGCAGCAAGGCCCGTTGTCATGCACCAGTTCCCGTTCGAGTCTAGCTCAAAGCTGTGTTTTCAGGTTTTACCCCTAGGTACATCTATGCTAGAGCCGCCTCTACCTGCTCATATCCATATAGGGATGTATTTCTCGGAAAACTCACAAAATTTCTACAATACCAAAATTCTAGGATGTTCTTCTATACTAATCCTCAAAGTCCATCTTAGATCTATGTGCTCTAATCAGAGTTTATCTAAATCTAGCTTCCAAGGTTTGTACTAAACTTCCTCTGATACCAACTGTAATGCCCCGACCCTAGTTACCCAGGGTCGGTGCATTATTACATAACATTGGCATGATCACAAACGATCAAGTCTCGAAAGGCCGATTAGTTTAGTATCCTTGGAAACACTATATATATTCATAATGTTTACATTACAACAATAAGTGAAAAACTACAACAATATATTATCTTCATATCCCCTCATACTATCCCTTTAGTTCATTCATAAAATACTTCTTCAAATCCTGGGAAAAATAAAACATAGAAAAAGGGGTGAGCTCAAATGCCCCGTAAGGATAACAATATAGAAGAAACTTTCATAAATAAGAATAAACATTTAAGGCAATGTATAACTAAAAAAAATCTTTTTAAACTTTAACTTCAATATAGTATGGAAAAAATAAAATGAAATAATTCCATTTACTTATTCACATGGATATTCTACTAATCGAATAATCACATGCAATATCAATAACCCCTTTCATAATGATGGAATGCATAATGTCAGACTATCAGAACCACATTGCCAAGGCCTCGTGGCAAGACTACAAATAAGATTTTGACAAGGCCTTGTGCCAATACACTTGTTTGTCTCACGAGACCTACCGATGCATCGAGGAGCTATAGCGGGCTCCACCCGTCACATATTAAGTCCAATGCATTCCCATATGAAAAGGTTCAAACATAACATAAACATTCGTATTAAAACTAGCATACGAAATATAAATACATAATCCATAAACCACAAATGGTATACGAATAACACATCCACAATCAAACACATCACAAAAACTTAAAAACAATATGGAAGTTTTATACCATAATAAATAAACTTCAAATAAACTGAAAATCCATCAAAGGATGTTGACATAGATGAAATCAAAACTATTTGAGAGAAATATCTCTTTTTTTGAAATCATTTAAAAGTCACACATTTATTAAGGAAGTAATTTAAAAGAGATTTTTGGATCAAAGTGTCCCATACCACTTCAAAACTTTTGAAAAGAAATATAATTTCAAAACATTCATGTCCATATAAATAAATCCTTAAAATCATTTTGAAAAAATGGACATTAATTAAAAATATTTAGAAAGATAAATCTTTAAAACATTTAAAATTATGATTTAGATAAAGATCACCTTTCAGAAATTCTTAAAATATTAATTTTGAAATCATTTAAAAGTCACATAATTATAAAATAAAACATTTACTTTGAAAATATCCTTATAATCTTGTAAGGTAAGATTCTAAAATTTTATAATAGAAGAAAATAGCCGCACCCACCGTATAAGTTAAAAAATATATTCTTACCTTAATTCTGTCGAAAAGGTTAAAAAGGACCTTGTTTGGAAAATAACGGAAAGATTCCTTTATAAGATTCTTATAAAAATTCAAGCAAGGTTATTAATGAATTTAACCCCTATTATGTAAAATAGTAAGAATTATTTGAAATACACTTTCAAGAAACATGGATGTGGATGATAAAGAGGTCCCAGTAGATAATTACGTATAAACAACCTCGCATAATGAAGAGATTGTGAAATAACCCTTACCTTGTACTTTTCCTTGGTTGGGGGTAGGTTAACCTCCTGTATAATGGTGAAATAATTGTTATTAAATTATAAAATAATCATATACATTATTATGTTATCATATATGATCTTTTAACATTTCTTTGTTAATAATATCTTAGTATTATCGTCGTTTCGGGTGTTAACATACTCATTTTATTTTATATGTTTTGTTACGTAAGCCATGTTTTTCATGGATAGGTTGTATCTTATTCATATCCATAATGATATAAAGTCTTTAAAAATTGTTTTTAAATCATCAAATTATAATTATACTTGAATGGATACGATGGAGAATGAATCTCATCGCGTTCATGGAGACGGTAGTCCGTACATATGCACGAGCGACAATATCATTATTTTGATATTAAAATAATATTTAATTGGATGGTATATCTTATATAAATAATAATTATCATGTTATATTTATTATTAAATGAATTACACATCATTATTATACTCATCCAAATAATAATATTTTGAATAACAATTACACCACAACGTGGAGACGGTAAGTCGTACGTACGCATGTATGGTGACATGTCATTCAAAGGATGGATAGAATACTGAATATTGTTGTACCATATTTTTAATAATATTATGGTATATAAGAGATATTGGATTCATTATTTTATAATGATAATAACAAAGAAAGAAGAAGTTGAATAAGAAATGAATTTGAAAAAGGGTGGTGAAAACATTACCTCTTCTTCGGGTTCTTCCTTTTGATTTGATCAAAAGGGCTCCTTAGGTTGGCTTTCTGATCAAACTAAGGCCTATAGGTTGTATTTATGGAAGTTTAGAGAGTATTTGGGTAGGGTTTGGCCGATCCAAAAGGCTTTGATGGTGTGAATTAATGAGAACGGGGAGTGACCTTTTATAAGAGGGGTGAGGGGAACCTTTGGAAAAGCTAGAAATATTATTTTATAATAAATTCATATTCGGTTACTAATAGCTCCAAAGTGGATTATTTAAAGGTTAAGGTGTGGATGGGTCTAAAACCACTCAATCAATATAATTTAGACAGGTTTGGGTCATTATATTAACCTTATCTTTAAGTATTAACTCTTAGTTAATTAGTTTCACTTTTACAATGTCTCTTTGTATTTTTATATTATATGGTTAATAAACTTACTATATACATCAAATAGATCCCAAAGTGGTCCATTAATGATAAAAATATCATGATATAAGTCTCTTTACCAACCCTTATATTTTTAAGAATTTAATATCAATTAATAATATAATATTTGTTTTAAATACTTTTTTATGTCAATTTTGAAACTATTCAATAATTGATTTTTTTAAAATAATAACAGAATTATTACTTCGAAAAAAGTTAATTAAATCAATACTAACATGTCATATTAACCTAGAAAATTATTGGTATTTATAAAAATTCTCAAATTACATTTATTTGTGTATTTATAATATCAATTATTCTAATTTTTCATTAATTAGGTTATTACTGCATCACCATTGTGTCATAAATAAATTAAATTATGTAATGTCTAAAAATTATAAATAAAATATCATTATGTAGTAAATATCTTTATCTTTCTAATGAATACTTACAATAGAATTTATATTATGTATAACTCTATATTAAAAATGTTTTTGTAAATAAACTTTGATTTTAACTCTTTTAACTCTTCTTTGAATTAAATAATAATAAATGTCCTAATCTAATACAAGTGGACCTAAATGATAATATTTTACTCTTAAGGTTGTTTTTGGTCGAGATACACTTGTCCAATAGAATTAGGACATGTGTTAGGGTAATATTAATATCATTTTTACCCTTAATTACCCTATTCACTTTTAACCGTGGTAAATAAAAGTAAAAACCTACTATTCACCAAAAATTATTTTCATCTCATTGAACCACATTTTAATCCTTGATATTAACCGTGTCTCTCGTATTTTCTAAATTCCACTCACAGAAGAGCTAAAATTATGTTTTATGAAAAATTTAGTTTTTTAACTACCACTTAGTGGTTTTACTATTCATCAAAAATGAAAGTTTCCAGAAAATTACCAAAACATAGGCCTAAGCTATAATTGATATTATGAATTAAAAAATGATGTATATTTTACCAAATTCAAAACATATCAGTTGCATTAATTAATTTAAAAATTAATTCCCGCCGTCAAAACAAATATCGTGTTTTTAAGAGATAATAACTATTAAAAGATTGACACTTGTTTATGTCCGGTTTAATTGTATAATTATGTACAATGACCAACATTGTATTAAATGGTAAAAATAAATTCTAAATATACTTTAAAACCACTCAAATTCATAAGTTATCAATATAAATTATTTCGATTAAAAAAGTTGTTTTTAATTAAAATTTAGTAATTTTCAGTATTCATCAAAATATAAATGTTATCCGAAAAGTTCCAAAATTTCACCTTAGGATAAATTCGGTATTCCGAATACAAAAATGAAGTCCATTTTGAGAGATAAAATTTATAAAATTTCAACAAGTAGGTATTACTATTCATAACGGCTAGTTTGATTGGTTGTGGTGTGTGTTAGAACTCGAAGCTGCGTACAACACACACTACTGTATTATTCAAAGGAAAGCATATCGTGGAAGCTTAGGATGTTTCATTGTAAATTTTTATTGATGTCCCCATTCTACAAAGTAAATTTATTTAGTCAAATTGAATATATAAATGTTTAAAATATTGGATTTAAAAAGGGTTCACTACTAAAAGTTGGTAAAAGTGCAATACTGAAAATGAATTTGTTCTTACATTATGTCTAAGAAACTCATAACATGGATTCTAAATTTATAAGTATTATATAAAGTTTAAAATTTAGTTAATACTATTCATAACCTCTTTTGAACGACTTGTTTGGTAAGTCATGGTGTGCTTGAACTCGGTGTTGCGTGTAGTGCAAGTTATTGAATTATTTTTAAGAAATAACACACTATTAAATCTTTGGGTGTTACAATGGGTTAGAAAATATGTTTAAAGGGATAATTGGGAATTTAATAAAACACAAGGCATGTATGAACATTTAAAACTATATTTGAATCCTATGTAGAAAAGGGAAACCATTTCGATTTCCATGAAAACCAAAAAAACATTATTTTATTAAGGACTATTAAACATTATATTAAGGGTCATAAAACAATATAAATTCATATTAAAAATTCCGTGAAATCAAGGATATAAATGTAAAGAGTTGGGAATGATGAAAACCTACCTGAAACTAGGTGCAGATGAAGTGAATCCTTTAAATAGAAGAAGAAGAATAGGGTGCGAATAACCATCCACACACCATAATAACAAAATAAAAAATGATTTTATAAAAAACCCACACCTATTTTTTTCCATATAGATTCAAAGGAAAGGGAAGAAGGAATAATAAGAAGACTAAGAGAGTAAAATAATAAATGATCCTATAACGTTGAAAAAATCCCATTAGATTCAAAGAAGAAGTCTCAAATATCCATGGTTATGATAAGGATAGGTGCCTAGGGATTCCCTAGGATGGGTCACATGAGTGGGATAGGAGAGTGTCCAAATGGGTGTCTTAAACAGGGGAGGACAGTTAGGTAAAATCATATGTTTTAAAATCTATGTGAGGTGAATGGGTTGGCCACACAGTTTAACAACCTATGCACCCTTTACCAAACACACCTAGATAGATTCATGGTTTAGTGACACCATTTGGTAAATCATGTGCCAATCATGTAGAACTAATATGTAGCTAACTAACATAGGTCAACCCAAACTTTCAGTCGGTCCAACATTCCATAATTCCTGAAACACTTTCCTGATCAGTAGGGGCTGGCGACAAACACTAAGGAAAATAAACCTTTTTTGGAATGATTTGTCCCTTAATAAATATTGTCATGACCCATACATGAATTGGATGTCTAGTCCAACCCAATAATAAGGATCAATAGATATAGAATACAATATAGTAAACACAATAATGAATAATATATGATATCATAAACACCAATACATCAACATATATAACAATTCATATATAATACATACACTTGATATCCATAATCAAAAAATAAAAATTCATAATAGGGATCATGACCCAAGAGGAAAATATATTTAATCCCAAATAAAAAATATAAAAGATAGCCAATTATGAACTATGATCTATGATACCACATCTCCTCCAAAATAACCAATGTCAGATGATAGTAATCAAGAAGAGATGCTATATATCATGGTTCCCTTACCTTTTCCCATGTCCTGAAAAAAATGTATACGCCCAATGGCGCATGTAGGGTGTGAGGCCCAAATCCCAATAGGATAAAACTATAAAACTATATAAGTATTTTAACCCTGAAACCAATAAATCCAATTTGAAACTCATTTTCAAAACTATAATCACTTTTAAAACATGTTGACTTGAAAATATTTTCCCTTTTTAATCACCTTTGGTTATTCTAAAAACAATATATGTTTTAAAACATGAGTAAAAAAGGACCAAATAACAGGATAATACCACCAGACATAATCATTCTTAGTACACCCAAATAAGGAATAATAAAGGGTATAAACATAAGTATCATCATATAACCAAATAAGTGGTAATGGTAATAACACATGATATATCAATCAAACAAGGCACTACAAAATTCATGAAAGTATATGAATCAATCGAGAATAAGTAATATAAAAAATGGTCTCTAAACATATGGTTCTAGTGTGACGTAGACTAAAACATGGTATGCTAGTCATCTAAACACATTTAACAAGTTCTATGTTCACTCAGTTTTCCCGGAGCCTGAATTTCTAAGAGCTCACCCAATCCCTTGATCAACATTTTGGAAGCTCACTTGGTATTCCTCCCAAATGATCACTCAATACCTAGGTCTACATTTTGGAATATTGTTATGTTTTTCTATTAAAGGATCAATCGGTCCCTTGGAAGATAATTTAAAATCCCAACCACACAAGGCTCCCCATGTGCTAATCAATTCTATATGTATAGGCATCAACAAGTTCCAATCATAAAATCCTTTTCAAAACCAATTTAATAATCCAATATACCCATTTAAATTCAATAATTAATGTCATGAAATAACCCTTTTAAATCCCAATTAAATACCCATTTGATGTCATAAAACCTTTTTGAACCATTTTAACAAACACATAGAGTGCATCAAATCCAATCCCATAGTAAAACAACTTTAAAACATCATATTTCCAAAAAAAATCAATTTATAACATCAAAAATGGATAAAAAATCAATAAAAAATCATTTTAAATAAAATTTAATAAATAAAAACTGATGGATATAAGTAATAAATGGTTATCCATGGAAAAAAAATAATTAAATTAATTCCAAACTTGTCATCCTTTGCAACAACCACTAAATTCAAGGACATGTCCTCAAACACCTAAAACACAAATAAAAATACAAAATCCCTCATTAAAAACCCGATATAATTCCTTAGAACATTATAGAGTTTCTGAATTATATTAATATAGAGTAACAAGGAAGAATAAGGGTAGAGTAAGAAGAAATATTGAAGGAAAAAAGTTAACCTAAAGAAAAACCAACAAGAAATCTAGAGAAATCCACCATAAATTAGAGGGGTGAAGCTACAACACCAAAGGATAGGGATTCACATGTGTGGGATAATAAGTGAGGCCTATTGGAGTTAAATTGATTCAGGGTACTTTATTTATTTTTCAAAATTTTAATCACCTGGACAGCTCGCAAAGTTTGGCTGCACGGTTAGGCAAACCATGTCCCAACTGTACGAGTTCTACTATCTCCCAAAATCAAAGACACATGATTCCCACATAATTTTATAATACTTGAAAACCCATTCTTACATTGTGTAAAGGAAAAATATCCCCAAAATCATTTCCCTCACATGGTTTGCATCACAGTTAGACAAATCGCATTCCAACAGTGTGACTGGAATTGTTTTCCCCAGAAATAATATTTCTCACTTCCAACACATAGAAACTCCATGAGTGAATAAATAGAAAAATTAAAACAAAAATAAGTAATAATATTAACCCATTAGGTTTCACATTATTAGTCAATAATTGTAGGATTTTTTTCTAGTTAACCACAAGGTTCCTATTAACTATACGTTAGCCCTGCACCCTACTCTAAAACTACAAAAAAAATTAAAATTTCAATGAAATTCAACCTAAAACTCTTGTTAAAGTCTATAAATAGATAAATAAATAAATAACCAAGGAAAGTTGAGGTTGGGTAGTGGTTATTCTTCCGACTACAACACTTTCTTACCCCATAAAGTCATTGGGTGAGAGTATAACAAGATCAACTTGACTCTAAATAAAAAATGAAAGTTAAAAATTGTAACTATAAACAAACGCATCCTAATTGAGAAAAATATCTAAAAACATATAAATATAAAATTAAAAACTCATTATTAGAACCAAAACAATACCAATATAATCAAAACACATCCCCAAATCACCACATCCACAAATATCGACAAATCATGGATCACAAAATATAACTATAATGAAAACACAAGAGCTATGGGAAAAAATAAAGAGGGGATTCAATATCAGTACCTGATCTCTAAACCATAAGGATCCCACTATCATGGATGGTCAAAAGAACCAAATAATATTTCTAAGGAAAACACTAGAACCATAATAAAACTCTGAACCAAGTAATCCTAACTTAAACATTCAATCAAGGACACAATCATAATTTAATTGACCCAATAATTCAGGTCTCAAAATAATATCTATGTAATGATTATCCAAAATAAAAAATCACTGATTAAGGGAATAATAATGGAAAAGGAGTGAGGGAATATGAACACGTCAAACAATCTCCCTTAGACTACTACCCAACTCAATATACGACACTCCAAGGCATAATTTATAAAAAAATAAACTAACTTTGATCATAACACGACATCTAAATAAGAAAGAATATAAATTTGACTACCTAATACAGACATTCTAGATAATATAAAGGAGATACTCCCCTTAGGATAGAGATCCTTCACCTAGACTATAAGAAGCAGGGTCACCGCCCATCTTGGGTTTACCCCTAGAAATCAAAATCCCTCCCATGAACCCATAGATCAAATCCTTAAATGGGGATAGGTTAGATGAGACCACCCCTAAAATAAGGTCTGGATGAAGGCCTATTTTAAAATTCAAACATCCAATAAGACCTTAACCATTTAATCAATAAGAAATGATATACTAAATGAAATAAAAATATAAACTAAATAAAACCCTCAGGAAAAGTCCTCAGCCAAAAGGATCACTTTTCCCAAACCATAGAAGTCGAAAACTTAGAAATGTCCTAAAACATGGACTTCCTTTAACCCACCAGGAATTTTCATGGAGGAAAAGTAATTAATTAAGTAATATGGAATTCCATACAATAACATACTCAAAATTCAACTTCTTCCAAATAGAGTAAGCCATTGGTAAAAAGTAAAACTCAAAGAAACAAATCATATCCACCCTTTTAAGAATCTAAATACCTACAAAAATCAAAATATCATCTTAGAAATACTTCCAAAACCATAGAGTTTCCCCCAAAAACATTGTTTAAAATTCTTACATATAATAATAAAATAATTTATACATCCTACTAAATAAAATTAATTCCAAACCACTTTAAAATATTCTTTTTTAAACTAAAAATGTAAAGTTATATAATTTAAAATACACCTTTATTTCGCAAAACTAAAAAAATTGACTTTTTGAATTGAAAATCATATTGAAAATAGAAATTGAAAGAAATCCATACTTGTTTGAAAATAGAAATATTATATATTGAGAATGGCCTGTAACTTTCACAATACCATCGATGAAATAATTTTGAAAATAAAAATATAAAGTTCATTCAAATTTATCTCAGAATACTTCTTTATTAATTTCAAACTCCAACTAAGCTCACTTTTCATTTCATAAATAATTTATTAAAACCATTTAAAAATACAAAGCATATAACTAATTTCAGATTATTTTAGAAAAAATCCTTCATAACCTTTTAAAACATTCCCTTTTTTGGAAAATTGAATTTCCAATATAATTTTTTAATATAATTAAATAAAAAAACATTGAAATATAAAAGAACTCACCTTAATTCATCCCATGAAATAAGAAGTCATAACCAAAATAAACCCATAAGAAAAAGGGAAAAAATACAAGATTTAAGGAGGGGTTATTGGTCATGAATTGTTTAGTTACATGATTTGGCTGACTATGCAAGAATTTAACAAACACCACCAAAAAGAAAAAAACCCTTTTTCATGGGCCCTGTATGGTTTTCCAGGACATGCAGACTAATTATGTTCCTTGGTTCGTCCTCCCTCTTCACCCTCAAAATATTTAAAAAATTTATAAAAACCCACAGAACTGAAATACAATTGAAAATATCATTCATTCGAATAAAAATACATAAAAAATAAATAATAATATCAAAATTCAGGACTCACAACCCATCATCACATGGTAACTTGAGGCTCCGTGTGAGTAAGAGCCAACCAGACTCTTCCCACTCCCACTTCTTGAGTTTTGAAAGTCCTAACTCTAATATTCTATACTCACCAAAATAAAAAATGGTGTCTTAAGAACTTAGACCCCTTTAATAACCTGGTATCTAATACCATTTTTAAATTATCCAACCATGGGCCACCCCTGAACTGGGCACCTGATCTGACATGTGCCATACTTGAGGCACATTCAGGATCACCCTTGGATAACAACTAGTGAGAGGGAAAAAATTTAAGCATGTGGGAATATTTTCACTTAATAGATAAATATAATACATAATAGAAACTTACCAATAGTCTGGTATAACCCTTCCATAAGTCTGGCATCCAGGAACATCAAATAATCAATTCCAAAATAAAAAAAAAGGCACAAAAAAAAATTATCCAAATAATAGAGATAACATAAAATAGTAAAAATAAAATCCAAATAGTCTCAAAATATAATAAATTCATAAGGTAAAACACATAAATAATACCAAAAAAATAATAAAAAATAAATAGTGAACTGTCAACATTTAGGTGACCCATGGTCACCATCAACCCTGAACACTTAACCTATTCTAGAATCATATAATTGGAAAGAGTTCATTAAGTGGAACTCCTATAATACTTGATCAAAACATGATATTATTATTTATTCATGAACATAAAAACTCCTCATAAATTTCCTCCCTACACCCCATTCATTCTCTTTAAAAATAAAACCCCTTCATGATAGTTTGAAATAAATTCTAGGAAAATATTACCTTTTGTAATTTGATTAAAACAATTCACATGATTAAATTCCATATTTTTCTTTAAGAAATAAATAATGCTGATTTATTTAATAAAATCCCCCATTTAATAAAAATACTAAAATACCTTTAAAACCAAGCAATAAAAAAAGATACTTTTTAAAGAATATTTTCATTAATTTAATTTAAATATATTCCATAACTTTATTGTCAAACATTATTAAATTAGTAAACTAAATAAATTAAAGGAAATAAACAGTAATAAAAGATTAAAAAAATAAAAATAAAAACTAAATATAAAATATCTGCACTCACTAGATAAAATCAAAGATCACAAATTTAAACAATAGTAGTAGAAGAGGAAACGTAATCAATAAAAATAATACACATTGAAAAAAGAAGGAATGAAAATTAAAAAATGTCATGGGGACCTTGGAAACTAAAGGATAGTGTCACCTAACAATACTATATCACTAATTGGGGTTGTGCACTCAATTAGTGGGGTGGATCTAGAACTATGTCACTGGACAGTGGGGGTAAAACATATACTAGTTCAATAGCATAGTTAGTGGTAGGGGACATATTCCCATATATATTCTCCTACATAAGTTCCCAAGTCCCTATGGAAAATCAATTGGAGGTGAGAAAATATACCACAAAGTCAATAAAATTAAATTACAAAGTATATAAACACCTCATTCACCTCCCTTTTTAGAAATTCCATTCATAAATACCAACTAGGACTTATACCTCTTTTTTAAAGAATAAAATCATGAAATACAACTTCAAAAACCATTGCAAGTCAAATCTTGTAGACAATAATTTGAAACTAAATTAAATTCAATTTTGATCATAAACATGTTTTATAAAATAATATAACCTTATTTTAAAACCCAAGTTATAATTCCATTTATTAAGATCAAATCACCTAATCACACGAGTAGAAACAAAAATACTCAAGAACCATATAAAATTAATTAATTCAGTCCCACTATTTTTAACACATAAAATTTTCCTTGGTTTAGGATCAAAAAAACCCCTTATCGGATAGTAAATATATTTAAAAGTACAATCAGGCATTTAGTTAAACACATGGTGTGTATGGAAATTTAATACCATATTTGAACCTTAATTAAAAAGGAAAATTGTTTCACTTTTCATGAAAACCAAATAAATCACCTTCTTTTATTAATAAATACTAAATATATATTCCAAGGATCATAAAAATTTTAAACTCATGTTAAAAATCCCATGTAACCAATTTTAGAGATGTAAAGAGTTATTCACAGAGAAAACCTACTTCAAACTGGGGGGAAATGAAGTGAACCCTTTAAATATGGTAAGAAGAGGACCCAAAGAACCATTTGTAAAACATAATAAAAAAATCCAAATATATATTATAAAAACCATGAATATAGATTTCAATTAAATATATTATAATATAAGGTAAGAAGGAAGAAAAAGATTAAAAATACAGGAGATGAATAAATGAGCCTCTAACATTGAAGAGTCCCCTTCACTTTGAAGAAGGAGGCCCAAATATCCATGTAGGAGGATAGGATTATGAAAATAGGGATTCCCTTGTTAGAATACTATTTTTTCAAATATTTACCATGTAATGTATGTTTTATGATCTTAAATACCCTTTTTATGATACTAATAATTTTCTGTTAAGTTTGTTCATTAGTTTTTATCATTATCCAAATCAAATTGTTGTTAGTTTTGTAAATTATTGATGTTTTCTGAAAATTTTATATATATGGAAAATTGAATATGTGGGGAATTTAGGTACATGGATAAGTGGATATGTTTATCAATAATCCATGTAAATAAGCTACATGAAATAACTACATCTCCAAATCAGTTACGTCAACAAATCACCTACGTGAGTATTGAGCTAAATAGATCAAATGACTATGTAATTCGACTATGTGAATAAATTAGCTATGTGAGGAATGGATATGTGAATCAAGTTGGATATGTTAATTCAAATTAGTGGAATTCATTTATGTGGTGATCTGAATTCATCAACGTCATTCTACAACCTACTATTTATTATCATTTTCTAATTTTAGTGGAAATTAATACTATCATGAATGCATTAAATAATGGATTACCTATTTAGGAAAAAATTTATTATGAAAAAGTTGAAATTACCATGTAAATAAATTTTACAAGTATAATCAAATGTTAATAAATATTTCAAGGGTTTTTTTCAAGAAAAGAACATCTAAAAGTCACTTTAGAGACTAGATTTTATGAATCTAATTCTATGAGGTTAAAATAAGATTTCTTTCATACAGTAACATAGCGGTGAAGAATATAAATAGATAAATCATGTAAGAATATATTCAATCACTTTAACTCTCAACTCTCACTCTTTAATCTCTTTGTACGCTACTCTATTTTTATATAAAAATGAAGAAGAAGATTTGAATCTATAGTTGTACTATCAAGATCATATTTTTCTATGTTTTATAAGACTCTCCTTGAGATATTTTTAATTATTATAATATATCTTAGATATTTCTTCTCTTATATCAATTTTATCTTATAACTATGAACCTCATTTATAAACTCTATGTTTACTCTCCCATTATCTAGGACGGTTTCTAGTAAAATAACCTTGAATGATAGTGGTTATAAATCCCTGTTGGGTCCTAGTTAAAAGATCCTATTATTTTATAAAGTTTCAAATGATGGAAATCAGTCATTCATTCGCTGGGAAAATTATTGGTATTTCCTGGTAAAAGAAATGGTCTAGTGAATATCACTAAGCTCTTGGAATTGATCATTAGTGGAGTGTACTTGGGCATTTATATTCCCCGAACCACTATAAATTTAGGGTGTATGATTTGTTTTCATTTTTACTTTTATTTATTCTAATTTTATTTTTTAATAAAAGATGAAAAGTTATAATTCCTTTAATAGGGTGGTTTTCTAATCTATGAAAATTTCAATAACTCAATTAACCCTCTCTCGAGTCTTAGTGGTAGCAGTCTTTGTCTAATAATTGGTATTAGAGGTTGTGAATTTTGAGTTCTCAGTTACAAGAAGTTAAATTCTTAAGATCATCCTCAAAATGATTTTTGTTTTTTATAACAAAGAAGGTATGTATATGGTAAGATAACTCTACTTAAATGGTAAAAATTATAGTTTCTATAAGGAATGGATAATAATCTATTTGAAGAAAACTAGTTAAAAATTTATCTAAAAGTTGTGAAGCCTTTTGAAATTCCTATGAAAGAACTTGAAAATTGGGATACCGATACTAAAACTAGATGTGATCTAAAATCTAAAGCTATAAATGTTATAATATGTGGATGAGGTCTAGATGTTTTCAATAGAGCTTCACAGTGTACAATAGTACATTATATGTGGACAACCATATTAGTTTATATTGAAGGAACAAATAATTCACAAGCTATTAGATATAATACTTCTAATCTTATGTTTGATACTTTTTGAATGATGAAAGGATAGAGGATCACATAACTAGATGTAATAGCTAATAAAATTGTAAATATTTTTTTTTACTTTAGGAACACCCATTCCTAAAACAGATAAATCCTTGAAAATCTTTAGAAGTATAGCACCTAGATGGAGTGAATCCTAGATACCATTTGGAAATCTATAACTATCAAATATTTTAAAATAGAAGATCTTATTGGCACACTTATGATGCATGAGGCTGATATGGAATCTGATTTAGGTGATCATAATATTGTGAAAAATTAAAACACAGTATTAAAGGCTTCTACTTCTAAATATGACAAAAATAAAAAGTGTGTACAAATTTCTGAATCATCTGGAGAAGAAGACACCTCGAGAAATTCAGGATCAAATAATGAACTAGATCAGTTTTAAATAAAGTTTAAAATTTTCTATAACTAGAGAAGAGGTTTTTGAAAAGCCTTTAATGAGTATAAAGAGCATGAGGGAAAATATAAATAAGTTATATTTTATGAGAGTAAGAAGTTAAAAACTAACAAACCTGAATTCCCTCAATTATAATATATCAAGATATCTGAAAAGAAGTATTTCTAGAAAGTTGGATATAACAAGAAAGTCAATAAATTCATGAAACAAACATAGATTTCTTCTGAAGATACTAGTGATGATTCATATTCACATTTATCAGCTTATATTTCTTATTAAAATTCTAATATGTTCTTTATGACACTCATGATGTACATTCTAATTATTCTTATGAACATGAATCTGATTTAGAAAATGAAAATTTATCGTATGAATAATTAACTGAATGTTTTACCATTCTTGCAACAAAGTATAAAATTATAAAAAATAAAAACAAAACCCTCAATAATTATTAAAATTTGTTTTTAATGAAAAATAGGACTTGAATAAGAAAATTTTATATTTGAAAACAAAGCTGGAAATTAATGATGCATTTGTATTAAACATGGTAATAGTATTGAGTTCTTACAAAAACAAGTTAAATATTTTAAAGATAATGCATGTGTTTTTGAAAAAGGTGAGAACTATTTAAATAAAATCCTTGGACATAATAAAGTCAAGAAAAATAAATTTTGAATATAAAGAAAAGTTGAGAGACCAATGTTTAATAAAAATAATTTTATGCCTTATTTTATGAACAAAACCTCTCCAAAGATACTTATTTTCAATGTAGAGAATTAGGTAACCATGATAATAGTTTTATTTTAATAAATACTCAATTTTTTGTAGTTCAACATTCTTTTATTTCAAAAAGTTTTCAAAAATTTAGTTCTGGATTTTTTTCACAATACAAACATATTTGGTTTCCTAAATCATTAGTTGTTTACATTGCGGGACCCAAGAGAATATGGGTACAAAAACATTTTCTTTTTATATTTGTATTTTTTAGAGAAATTGTCCAAGAGAATCAATGATAAATGGTATATCATAAGTATATTATCAATAAATATGAGTGGATATTTCTTTTATTTCCACTCTTTATCAAAAATTGATTGAGGCTATGTCATAATTGGTTATAACGTGAAAAAAATATTGTCATAATTGGATCAGTTGGTAATCATAGCTCAGTCCTCATTAACAAAGTTCTTTATGAGGAAGGATTGAATCATAATATGAAAACTATTTCACAAAATTGTGAAGAAGGTTATTTTATATATTTTTTCTAAAAGTGCTTACTCTATTTTCAAATATAAGATTCTTAAGTTTAAGGTTCCTAGAACAGAGAAGGTATATACCTTATATCTCAATTCATTTTATATAAAAAAACTAAGCTATTTAAATTCTGAGTAAAATAAATCTTGAATTTGGAATAGAAAATTTGGACATTGTCATGTCCATTATTTTAGAAAATTCTCAAAAATAAATTTAGTTCTAGATTTACCTTAACTTAAATTGAACAAAAAAGAAACCATTTGATGCATGCCAAGTGGGTAAGAAACAAAAGTCATATTTTAAACCAATTAAAGTGATTTATAATTCTATAAAATAAGAAAGTATTCACATGGATTTGTTTGTGCCATCTAGAATGGAAATCATAAGAGTAAAATATTAGGCTTATGTGTTAGTTGATTAATTTTCTAGATTTACACGGGTTTTATTTTTGAGTGTTTACATTGATGTTTTTCCTATATTAATTATCTTTTTTAAATTGGTTCAAAAAGAGAAAGATTCCAAAACTACTTCTTTAAGAACTGACCATAAAAGAGAATTTGAAAAACCCAAGTCCAATTCCCATTATTCAAAACATGGTATCAGAAATAAATTTCCCCCATGAAACCTCAATAGAATAGAGTTTGTGAAAGGAGTAATAGGACCTTACACTAAATTTCTTGGAAAATGTTTTCTGAATATAACTTTCATACTCATTTTGGGATAAATTTGTAGATAAATAATTTTTTGTCATAAGAAGAGTCCTAATTAGGAATATTTTAAAGAAAACACCTTATGATCTATGGAATAATATAAATCCAAAATATTGAAGTTCCCAATCAGGATCTAAGTATCACTGAGAGGGGAAGGGGTGAATCAGTGATATCTTTTTCTTTTTATGTTTCCATATTTTTGATATAATCTTTTACTACAGTTAAAGAGTTTCTTCTTTGCTAAACACACACAATCATAGGAACACAAGATTTACAAGGTTCAATACTCAAAAAGAGTAGCTACATCCTTGGTATGGTACAGAAATATTCCAGTACAACACAATCCATTAGAAAACAATCCTTTGATGTGGAATACAATTTTTAGGTTATAACCTTACACTCATTTTGTACTTAGAAAACAATCTACAAGTGTGTGTGCACACTCTTCTCACAAATAGGAAATTATAGTATTTAAGTGCTTCATTACAATTGAATAGGTGTATTCTCTTAAGTACAAATCATCGCTTTCTTACCTAGAAGCTGATAAGAACTATCTTATGCACAACTGAATATGTGCAAACACGACAACTTTTTTACGCAGCCTTTAGGGTAACTTTCACACAATTCAAATGGATTGTGCCTAAAAATTCTCTTTTGGCATGGAAAACCTTTTTCACTTGACTTCCATTTTCATGCCAATTTCCACTTTTTCACGCAACTTCCCACATTTTCGCACAACTTTCCTCTTTTCTCACAAACATATTTCTTTTCACGCAACTCACTTCGTATATAATTGTATGTGATTCAGAGCTCGATATTTCTCTAAGTGTTGAGCCTTAACAAATGAGATGGGGTCACCTCATATTTATAGGCATTTTTGACCCTGCTTGAAAAACACTAATCCACGCGTAAAACCCTCTTCATGCATGTAGAAACTCTTTTACACAACATAATATTTTACACACTATCTTGAGTTTTTTACACGTTTTATGCCTTTACTATTTTTCTTTGTTATGATCTCAAAACACAACTTTCATGAAAAATTATGAACCACGTTCCATATTGTGCACAAAACCAATCTTTCACGCAACCTTATTTTTTGCTCACTTTGCCAAATTTTCCACACACTACATGCCTTTTCCATTTTTCGATGTTCTGAACTTGAGTCATGCCTTGTGTGAAAAATTCCAATCCATCTTCAAACTTGCGTGCAACCTCCATTTCCAAAAACACATTTCTCCATTTCCCATTTTTCAGGCCTAAAAACTTGGAAAACACTGGGAAACAACACCACCTTAAATTCTGTTTCGGCAAGAACACCAATTCTTCTTCATTATCATCTGGAATATTAAACAAACAACTATTTTCATCATGAACCATATCTATCATGATATATAGTATTTTATCAAACACCTTAAGCATCATCAAATATTTCATGGAATGTACTATAACTTCCCTGTTTTCCACCAGAATCTTTCCTTTCAATCGAAATTGTATATGAATGGAAGCACCTTTACTCCACCTTTACATTATAAGGATTGCATCATAAGATCTCCTAACTTATGATATTTGTGAAATTAAAATCAGAAAATCATCATCTAATTTTCATGTCCTTTACAAGGTGAATTGATTTTTCATCTTGGACAATAAATGACAACACTCTATAACAAAAAAATCTTATTACTTCATTCTCCATCCAACTTGGTCCCAAGAAATATAGATACATCCATGTATTTGGATAAAAAATTTACATTCTGAACACTATGGATAATCTTGGTAAATTTTTTCCAAAGGATGATGGAGTAATCTTACTTGGCTATTAAACTACTTTGAAGGCTCGTAGAGTTTTCAAAAAAGTTCAAATTCTATTGAAGAATAAACTCATGTGAAATTTTATGAAAGTGGTCCCTTTGATCAAAAAATGAAACAAGTTTACAAGCTAATAGATTCTTTTGAAAACATGATACCTGAACCTCTAGTTAATAATGAAAAGGATGATGTGTTGGAACTTGATTTTGGTGAACCAAATCCTAAAATAATGGATATTATTGAACCAAAAAATTTACTTCCTAGATAACCTATAACCCTTAAAAACCATCCCTTATAAAAAGATATAATAATCCTTGATGATGGTATTGGGACTAGAAAGAGTGCAAGAAATCTTGTATAATTTGTTCATTTTTATCTCAACTAGAACCTAATACTATAGAGGATTCCTTAGTTGATGAGAGATGGGTTTTAGAAATGTATGAATAATTAAACTAGTTCAATAGGAAAATGGTACAAATATTAGTTGATAGACACTATAAATATCATGATATAAAAACAATGGGATTTTAGGTATAAAAAAGATAATCATGGTGTGATTATTAGGAATAATTCAAGACCATTAGTGTAAGGACCTATCCTTAAACATTACATATTCTAGAGTTTTTGAACTAGAATTCACATTAAAGGATCATTAGGATTATATTTTTAGATAATTAGAAAAAACTCTTATAGATTAAAACCATACATTACAAGTGGACACTTATACACAATATCGTTTTTCCCATAAAATAATAAATCTTTAAAATAAAACATGTTTTATCTTTAGGAAAAATTTCACAATTTTCTACTTGATCTTATCCATGTCCATAGTCTTCCTTAAACCCTATGAAAGACATTTTAAAACATGATATGATCATAAATATATTACTAAGGGGTTTAAAATAAAGGAAACCATTAGTCCAGTGAAATACATGAAAACCCATTTAAGGTTATTTGATAAAATGAATCAAAATATTTTTACATGAAAAACAAACACATGTTTTTCCCAAATAAAGCCTTTAAACCCCTAGAAATAAGTTTAAAACTCCTTCGGGTGACTTATATCAACATTTACATAAAACCCTTTCAAAACACCTTCAATTAGAATAACCATATGGTCAAATTCCAATATTATTAATAACTAATAATTGGAGATCTATAATGGGGATAACCCTTCATATAAGCTATATCATGCTCACCCATGATCTATAATTGGGATCAACTCTTTTTATATGCTATATCAAGTTCATCCATTTCTTAGGAACTATAATCAGGATCATGATTTCTATAATCAATATCAGGCTCACTCGTGAGCTATAATGGGGCTCAACCCTTTGTATAAGCAATATTAGGCTTACCCATTTCTCATGAGATATAATGGAGATCAACCCTTCATATAAGATATATTCGGATCACCCACGATCTATAATTAGGCCCACCCCTTCATATAATCTGTATCAGGCTCACCCATTTCATATAATTCTCAATTACCATTTGATTAATAAATCACTTTCATCATAAATCCCTTTGAAAAACTCTTTTAATCCCATAAAAAAAATTCATATATAAATACCATTTTATTTAAAAAACGTTTTTAATTTCCAAAATAACCAAAAGATAAATAAGGATTTCCATTTAATAAAACATTTAAGTGTGTAAAGGAGGATAGAAATTAAATAATATTCACGATGGTAGAAAATTCATTGTCACCATGTATGTTAAGAATATAAAAAAAGGTCCGTATAAAAAACATAAAAATATTCCTTTTAAAACCTTTGAATTAAATTAAAAATATAAATAAAATTTAAATTATAATACTTTTATATAAAATAATATCAAGAATATGGGCATGGATGAAAAAAATTTAAATTAAATCTTTAAGCATTTAAAAAGATATTTTTAAATCAAAGAGTCGCATACCACTTTGAATTATTTGAATCATAAACCCTATAAAGGAATAAAATTTAACAAAACATTAAATAACGTGAGAATAAATAAATTCAAGATATGATATTTCAAAGGGGATGTATATACCCCTCAAAAAATAATGTGGATGTATAACATCAAAATATGCCTCAATTAAAGGAGATTAAGACGAAGTCAATTACCTCAAGTTTGAATTCCTTCAAACATGTTCAAACCTCCTCTATAATGCTTTAAATAATTTTATTTATTCATTACAGAATTGTATTATTATATTAAAATACCTCATGTGATGATTTTATAACATATTATGATCCATTCATTAATAATATTTCATTAGTTTAACGGTTTTGGGTGTGTTTGTTTCATCGTTTCATGATCGGTTCATTTGTCTTAATTATGGATGTTCTCATAAAATGAGATTCAAAATTAAGAATTGTAATGAAATAGTTTTAATGAACTTACAAAATTATTAATGATCCAATGTATCATTTTTATTTCTTTTATGAGGATGATTAATTTGATAAAATGTTAATGATAAATGTTTAGTTTATTTTGATGGGTTTTCCAATCACCATGAACTATTTTCATTATATTTAATATAATGAGTATATATTAGTTCTAGAACATTAAATAGTTTATAATATAACTTTTAAAAAACTTATTTAACCATAATTATACTTTTATGACCCTCCATGAAGGTGGTAATGGAAAACAAAAAATCATTATTCACAGAGATGGTTAACCGCCATAATTTGGACAACAGTTTCATTTCTTTGAATTAGTGGAGGTGATAAATGAAATAGATATGAGATATTCCATTATAAACATAAAAAAACATTATATACATGATTCTATAGTTATTATCCCTTGATAGATGAAGGATATTTGGAGAAATTATAAGAAGAAAACAAATTAAGAGATGTTCTTTGAGAAAATTACATCTTGAATATCAACTCCTTGAGGGACCCCTTGAAGACTTTGGATTTGGTCTTTTGGTGATACCAGAAGTAATTTTATGTTGGTATAGTGTGAAGTAGAGGTTTTCATATATATTTTATAATATTGAAGTCTTTTTAGGATAAATGGGGTAGTTATGGGTGGTATTTATACATTAGGAGGGGTGGTTTTAAGTGATTAGTTAATGATTATTTTATAATTGAATCCATCCAAATTGAGGTGGAATTAATTTTCATGAATTTTTATGATAATTAATGTTTTAAAGGGTTTTTTTATCAATAAATACCTCAACTACCCATTAAAATTTGTTGTTTTTTTTGGGAATTTAACATTTTCCTTTTAACTTTAACCTATTTCATTTTTTTACCTATACTACGGTAAATCTTTTTTTACCACAATAAATTTTTTATTAATAAAAATTAAAATTACCTTAAAAACTTATATGAAACTTATAATTCCTAATATTGAATTCATTTTACCAAAATTCAATTCAACTGATTTTCAAAATTATTTTTGAAAATTAATCCTACAGACACAATGAGAATGAATGTTTTAAAAAAGAAAATGTTCAAAAGTTTGAAATTTTTTTATATCTAATATAATTGTGAAATTTATTGAAATGAAAAAAATTGGATTTATTTTTGTTTAATTTAACTAATTATAATTTAATAATAATTTAAAATATAATTTAACTATATAAATAAATTAGATGAAAATGCAGTTTTCAATTAAAATTCAGTGTTTTCACCATTCATAAAAAAGTGAAACTTCTATGATAAATAAAAGAAATACACCATAAGTTAATTTTGATATTATTATTTTAGAAAACAAGTTTATTTATTCAAATAAAATTTATAAAAGAGTAAAATTGTAGTTTTAAAATAGGAGCGTTATTGAAAGGCGACAAAAATTGCATTTTAGAAAAATATTTATATTTTATACTTAAAATTGAATTTATTATTTTCTAAAGCATATAAAAGTTATTGGATTTATTTTAAAAAAATTAATTATATATATAACATATAATTTTAATTAATATTTTTCACTAATGGTTATTAATTTAATTTATTAAGAAAAAATGTCATTGTGGGAATAGAAATAGTTTTTTTCTAAAAACAAATCCTTTATATTCAATTGGTTTTTATTTTCATTTATAATTAATTGGAAACCAATTAATTCATTTGATAAAAATGTGTAAACTATATTTTCATAATTTAGTTAACATCATTCATTCTCATCATTCAAATGGCTAGGTGATAACTATCACATTTAAATAATAATATTCAATCATTTGTTTAAGCTCGATGTGGTGTATTTTATATGAAATTGAACAATGTTTTTTTTAAAATCTTAGGATATTACGTTCTTCCCCTTTAATAAATTTTGTCCTCACAATTTGAACTTATTGTTGGTCAGAGTAGATTACTCAAGATGGGGTGAATTGAATAACTATAAAAATTTCTCGTTAAAATTGGTTATTTGAAAATTTACCACAATTACAAATATAATCAAAGTCATTTTGAACTGAATTTATAAAAGTCCTGAATGTTCAATTAATTTCTCATAGGATTGATTAGTATTCAACTATACTAATCTAGATATTAATGTAACTTTTGAAACTAACCTACTGGATCAAAATAGTTACAAACACTTGCTAAAATAACTATCAAAGTAATATATAGTTTAATGAAATATAAAGTATAACAGATAAAAACTAAATTAAAAGAAACAACAGATAAAACAAGTGGTTCAATCTGAAGCTGAGACTTAATCCACTCCACTTGGTGATCACCTTACACAACGCAGTTTATATTAACAAACATGATCCAAACCCTAGATCGGGGTAAACAATAGTACACAGGACTGTCCAGGTCACACGACCACTTCCAATGTTCATTGTGGGTATAAAATACAAGGTCACACAAGGACCTCTTCCACACTTATCTGTGGGAGTAAACAGATGTAAGAAGACGTGAGAGGAAGGATATCTTGTATCCTTCAGTTTAATACAAGAGACAGTGTGTCATTTTAATAAAGACACACACACACCCTTCTCGAAAGATTAAAAGTAGTATACAACATAGAAAAAGTGATGATAAAGAGTTAGAAGTTCTATGAGAGTTATTATATGAAACTTTGGGATTTTAGGATGAAGCAGATGCAATTATCAAGTCTTCTTGTAAAAAACAGATTATCACAAGTCTGGTGCTCTGATTTCTAGTTCTAAGATATATCTTGTGTTCTTCTTAGAGTTGGTACTGTGAAAAAGATTTTGGCTCTGATCTAGGATAGTCCTATATTTAGGAATTGAGAGTGAGTGCTTCATTTTTTCTTCAGTTGTTTCTTATCACATGGATAAGTTCACTTCTCAAACGCTCTCTCTTCTACCCAATACTTTTTGTTCTAGTACCACTCTTTCCTTTTTGTTATGGAGTGCATATGTTGGAGCCGACATGATGCATTTATTCTGCACCCTGTACCTTGTACTGTCAGGTGACATGTCTTCAAAAAAAAAATTAATTATGTCAGTGCCTTTAAATGACTCAAATATGACAGTTATAAATTTAATTGAAAATAAAAAAAGAGATTAAATAATGGTGTCATAGTTTTTCTTGAAACAATATCACTTGAAAACAGTGTCACCCAAAAATTATGTCTTTTTATTTTCCATTGAGCGGTGAAACAGTCATGATGATACAGTTACATTGAGATCAGGAACCGGTATCACAGTTGCAGTGTTAGGATCATAGTGTCTGATTCATTGCCAAAAATTAAACGGTGTATAGGTCATAGTGTGTGGGTCATGGTGTTTGGGTCACAATGTCTAGGTCATGGTGTCTGGGTCACAGTGTCCGGGTCATGGTGTGTGGCCCTCTACCAGAAAACTAGAATCAGTGGCAGACTCACAGTTTCTCAGACTTGGCCAAATATATGTAAACAGTCTTAATCAGTAATATTCACAGAATGAATTCGACTTAATCATTAATAAAATAAAGAATTATAGAATAAAATTAAATTTAGTTTAAAATGATCAAACATGATTTATAGGAATTAGGATATTGTGAAAGTTTATTTAAATCATAGGGAAACCAACCATCTCTACACATTATTTGAGGTAGATTAACTCGATTTAACATGATTTGTGTTAATAGGATTTTTATTAACAAGATTTGTGATCATTGAAACATGATTAAAACATAATGAGTCCAACAATCTCTCCCATTTTGATGATGACAAATCATAGAGTGATATTTATGTTCTTAGTGTGATTTATCTCCCTTTTGGGATTATCAAAATGATTATAGGAAAAAGAAAATGAATGAATAAAAATAAGAGAATAGAGACTAATAGTGAACATTGCATGAGATGAAAATATATTTTCCAGTACAAGCAGTATGTATAAGTAAAAAAAATCCCTATCAAAATATAGTTTTTTACTTTTCTTCAACACTAGATGCCTTCTCTTTTCCCTAGGATGCAACATCATAAGGAACCACAGGAGCATAAGTAGAGGTTGGAGAAGGGATTCAGCCAACTTTCAGAGAAGGAATAGGTAGCCCTTCAAAAATATAAGGTGCCAGAGTGGGTTAGGTTGAAGAATGAGGAATGTTTTGGTCAAGGATAACATATCTTATCTAGCTCAGAGCCTGAGATAAAAACATTGAGGTAGAAGAAAAACTAGTGGATGAGTAAAGAGTTAAACCAGGCCACAAAGGTGCATCTGTAAGATCCATAATGGAAGTTCTTTGGGCATGAAGATAAGGCTTCAACAATTGAATGAAATTAGTAATGATCTCACCCCCATAGTACATTGCCTTCTTGAAATCATCTTTTTTCTCTATGAATTTGTCCAATAGAGGAGTGAAATATTTCATCTTTTGGACTTGAGTCTTGAAGGCTTGAGTGATACGAGTAATTTTCAAATTCTCTACAAGTTATTTAAAATGATTGGTCATATCTTGCATAGAGAAAATCCTATCAAAGTAGAAATACACTTTCTTAGTAATTTCTTCCTGATCATCATTGGTTATATATGAATTAATCCTCACTAAGTCAAGTACTCTATCACTATTATTGACAACCGTGTATAAACATTCTTTGTCAGAACCACGTAACACTGATTGAAGTTCCTCCTTAATAATATTTCTAAAAAGATCACTGTCAATGGGTGGAGATGATTGTACAGAGGCATTAGAGGCTGTAATAGATGAAGTGAGTGACTTGAGCTGATTTATATCTTTTTGTAGAAATCCATTGTACTCATCAGTTAGTTTTTTGAGACCAATAACAAGATCATGCATCTCATTGACTATATAGATGTTTCTATCAGTCACTTTGTCAAATATTTAAGTCAAGCTCATTTGAATCAGAGATGCAAATTTCTGTGGAATCTGATCACTAACATCCTCAAAAGGATGAGCAACAAAAGCTTGTCCTGATTACAACAATTTTTGCATATCTTCAACCATAACTTACAGATACTTCACCTCATCACACAATTTCTTGTTTTCAATTCTAACCTCTTGTATTTCATGAAGCATTTTTGGTTGAATTTTCCATATGATTTTCTATAACAGTAAGGAAACATATCTTTCACTAAGATTTTTCATAGGATAAGGCTATGTGTTCTATATATTTTCAACTCTAGCTAATAAAGTAACTCCAAAGGCTTTCAAATCATTTTGACTCATATAAGTAGAAGGTTATGGTGAAGGTTCGAGAATAGGACCTAAGAGAGGTTTGGGTTTCTTAGCAAAGATTACATCTGAAGAAGAAACTGGTTTCAATTGAAACATAGTAGAATGTTATATACCTTTAACTAAGGCCTCTTAGGAATTATCCACATTAAAGTAGCTCGGGAACTTCTACTAGGTATCCACAGTTCTTTGATCAATAAGATTAGGAGCTTCAACACTTTCTAGATTGGTGTTCTTCTCCCCCTCAACAGGTGCATCTTTCATAAGACTAAGAGATTCAGTTCCTTAATCTGTTTCTAAAATTTCATCTATTATAGTGTCACCCATTTCTTTTCTAGCCTATTGGAAGGATTGTTCCTTTATTTTCTCAGCATATATGATACTTTTAGGATTAGATTATTCCTCTAGATGTTCCTCAACAACATCCTCTTCCTCAATAATAAGTTCTTCTAAATCAGCACTTCTTTTAGTAATAGGTCTTTCCTTCTCACTTATATTTTGTAGAACAGATAAACCACTATCTTATTTATCCAAGACAGTTTCTTCCATAGTTTCAAACACTACCTCTTCTTCTTCTTCTTCATTAGGATAATAAAAAACTTCATCTGGTTCCAAAATGGGATCAGAAATTTTCTTAGGTCTTGAAGGTTGCTCAACCAGATTAAAATTTTCATATATCCTTTCATTATCCTCCATGCAGGACTTTTTCCAAAGATTCTAACTTATTTTCATCCTTTTGAATGTAACCTTTGAGATACAGATCTAATAGTATTTGATGACTATTTCATTTGGCCCAACCATTCTTTTAGCATATAGAATTGCAAAGATTAACCTAGAATAGAACAAAGAGGTATACTTTGAAGTTTGTCTTAATCAATTCACACATGTGATGTATAACATACTTACATAGATTAATCATGTATCCATTTTTCATAAGATTTATCAAGAATACATCTTAACACATTAGGGTAGAAACATCTCAATTACTTGGACTAATTAGATTCTAGATAAACTTAAAATGCACCATCATTTCACCATCCAACTCAGTAGTAATTTCTCTCCTTTTCTTCTTATTTCCAGTCAAACTTCTTAGGGATTCCTCTAAGACAAAAACATCACAAGGAGGAGGAGGACCTCTTTGGTATTTTTCAAAATTTACTTCATGAGGTATCCCTAGGAATAAATCCCATAACCTCAAGGAAAAATTATATCTTTGACCATTAAGCTAGATCCTTATGACAAAATCAACTTTAGTATTGAATGAAAACTAGAAATACTGATAAAACCGAGAAAAAAGTTTTGGATAAATCAGCCTTGTATCTTTTGTGAAACAGTTTAACCATCCCTTCTCGTCCAATATTTTAAAAAAAAGACTTGCTTGAAAAAAACCACTTAGGAAAGATTTACTTTTCTGGTACAACTACTCTCTCAAAAAGATTCAGGTTTAATGGTACTTTGGGTGCTACTTTCACTGCTATTTTCACTTTCTTCTAATATCTACACTTCTGAGGAGTTGATGAAGATGGGTGCTTCATTTTGGGAATTAAATGAGGGTTTGAGAGAGAGAGATGAAGGGTTGAAATAGGACTTACAATTTAAAATAGAGGGGTTTTATCTTTGAGATAAGAGAGATCGAGTGAATAAAAGAGTGAAAAATATTTGGTTTTTAATATTTTGGGATTTCAAGCGTCATAAATTAAAAATCGCAGGATAAATACAATAAAATAATAAATACAATGATATGGGTAATAAAATACAAATAAAATGAAAATGAGTCATTATGGTGTGACCATAACAGATTGTCATTGTGAGACCGAAATAGATTTTCAAAGGGCAATCTTTATACTGTGACTCCAAATGGTGCAACCATATCATTTGAGACAGTAGGTGAAAGACGGTAATCGAGAGACAATAACTGTGAGATCGTGAACATGAAACAATAACTTCAAGACAGTAAGCTAGAAAACTGTGAGATTGAGATAGTAATTATAATATAGTGACTTGTGAAATAGTAAATCATGAATCCGTAAATTGTGAAACAGTAAGATGTGAGACAATAAGTTTTGAAACAGTACACTTTCTACTTGAAATTTATCATTCCTAATTCATGTATGATGTAATATATCCTTTCATAATTTAATGGTTTAGGGAATATATCATCAAGCTAACATTCAGTTCAAATGAATTCCATGGTAATATCACCTTTTTGATAATGGTCTCTCAAAAAGTGATGTCTTACGTCAATATTTTTTGTCCTAGAGTGTGAAATAGGATTCATTGAAATTTTAATTGAACTTTTATTTTCACAATTTATAGGTACATGCCTAAATAGATATCCATTATCTAATAATGTGTGTTTCATCCAAAAAATTTTTGTATAATAACTATCAGCAACTATATATTCATCTTTGGTAGCAGATAATACAACAGAGTTTTGTTTCTTACTACACAATGATACTAGAGACCTACCTAAAATGTGACATGTTCCAGAGGTTATTTTTCTATCTAACTTACAACCACCAAAATCACCGTCAGAATAGCTAAATAACTCAAATTAATTTCCTCTAGAATATAATAGTCCTAGATTAAGTGTCTGTTTGAGGTATTTGAAAATACTTTTAATAGTATGTAAATGAGATTTTTTAGGATTTTCTTGAAAATGAGCACACATACATACACTGAACATAATATCAGTTTGGCTAGCAGTTAAGTAGAGTAATCTTCCAATCATTCCTCTATAAGTGGGTTGATCAATATATTTTCCACCTTCATCAAGATCTAACATACAATTAGTACTCATTGAAGTATCACTACTTTTAGTGCTATCCAAGCCAAAACATTTTAGAATATCTTTAGTGTATTTTATTTGATTTAAAATAATACCATCTTTATTTTGAAAGATTTTAAATCTAAGAAAGAATTTTATTTCACCCAATATACTCATATAAAATTCATTTTTAATCATTTTAGAAAACTCAATACATAAAGAAATTTTTGATGATCCAAATATAATATCATATACATATATTTTAACTAAAAAACATAATTGGAAATTCTATTTTTTAAAAAGATTAGGATTGGTTATACCTTTTATAAAACATTTGGAAGTAAGAAAAGTAATTAATCTATCATACCAAACTCTTGGATATTTCTTTAAACCATACAAAGCTTTTAATAATTTGAAAACATGATTTGGAGAGTGGGGATTTGTGAAACCAGGGGGTTGTTTAACAAAGACATCCCTATCTATATACCCATTTAGTAATGTACTCTTGACATCGATTTGATATAGTTTGAAATTCAGATGGGAAGCATAAGAAAGCAGGATTCTGATGGCTTAAAGTCTATCTATTGGTGAAAAGGTCTCATTGTATTCAATTCCTTCTTCATGAATATAGCCTTTTGAAACCAATCTAGCCTTGTTTTTAACTATGTTACCAGCTTCATATACCTTATTTATAAACACCCACTTAGTTCCTATGGTAAATATTTCTTTGGTTCTATCAACAAGTTTCCAAACATTGTTCCTTTAAAACTGATTAACTTATTCTTAAATATCCATTACCCAAAATTCATCATTGATAGCATCATTAATGTTTTTAGGTTCATGTTATGAAAATAAAGCTTGATGTTCAACCTAATTTCTAAGAGAATCTATAGTTTGTGTTCCTTTATATAAATCTCCTACAAAAGCATCTAAAGGATGGTTCTTAAGGGTTCTAACAGCTCTAGAAGAAGAGGGGTTAATGAATTCAGGTTCTTCAATAGGTTCAGGTTCATTATGAATTGAATCAAGATAAATTAAAAAATTGGAAGTTTTTACATATTCCTTTAAAGGATAGTTAGAGGATTTTTCATTCATGTCCTGATTTGACATATCATCCTCAAGATTCCCTAGAGAGGTCTTCAGCTCATGTGGATATGTCTCATCAAACTTAACATGGACAAATTATTCCACAAATTTAGTTCTTTTTTTAAACACTCTATAGGATTTTCTAGATATTGAGTATCCTAGAAAAATTCCTTCATCACTCTAGGATAAAAACTTGTCATGATTGTCCTTAGTATTAATAATATAGACTTTTCAACCAAAAACTTTTAAGTTGCTTACTTTGGGTTTTCTATTGTCCCATAACTCATATGGATTTATTTTAATAATAGGTCTTATCAATACCCTATTAATAATATATGATACTGTATTTATAGCTTCATCCCAAAAATAAATATGTAAGTCATATTCACTAAGCATGGTTCTAAAAATTTATTTCAAGGTCATATTTCTTCTTTATACACCCCCATTTTGTTGAGGGGTTATAGGGGCAGAGAAATTATGATTATAGACATTTTGTGAGAAAAAAGATTCAAAATATTTATTTTTTAACTCAGGGCCATGGTAACTTCTTAATGATTTAATTCTTAGTTAACTATGGTTTTCTACAGTTTTAGAATATTTGTATGTAATTTTTGAGGCCTACGGGAAATGAATTCCTCTAATGCCTATGAGTCATGTAATACTTATACCTATGGGCCATGTAAGGGTTCAACCTCACCCCTAGAAAGGTGGATTATCAAAATTCAATAAAAAATGAAGGCCTTCAGGCCATTAGAGGATAGAAGGATTAACTTTGGTGAGCCCAGAAGAAGGTCCAAGTATATCTAGAAAAGTCATCTATAAGAACATAAACATTGTACTTCCAATTTAAACTAGAAAATCTAGATGGTCCAAACAAATCCATGTGAACCAACTCAAGGGATTGAGAAGTTGAAACTTCTTTCTTTGGTTTGAAGGAAATTTTGTGTTGCATTCCCTTTTAACAAGGATTACACACTTTATCATTTGGAAACTCTTATTTTGGTAGATCTTTGACTAAAATATTTCTAGTCAGATTTCTAAGGGATTGAATGTTGCAGTTTCCTAGTCTTCTATTCCAAAGACAAGAATATTTGTGAAATACACTTTAACATTAATAATTTTGAGAAACTAAATAATCTAAGTTAACTGAATATAAATTTTAATTTCCTAAGGAAGAAAATACTAATTCATTTTTAGAATTAAAAACATTAAAAGCATTATTTTCTAATATAACATGAAATCCACCATCACATAGTTATGAAATAATAAAAATATTATATTTCATTCCAATAAAAAAAACTACTTTGGAAATTAAAATTGAGTTAGAGTTACTGATTTGGACAAGGCCATTGATTTTTTCTTTGGCATTGTCACCAAAGGTGACATGTCCACCATCAATTTCTGTTAGGTTCTAGAAACATGAATAGTATCATGTCATGTGTCTTGAATAACCACTTTCCAAGTACCATAAGATTTTACAGGATCTCTTCAAACAATTTTCCTACAAAATAGTCAAATAAAAACAGATTTTGGTACCCATATTTGTTTGTGTCCATTAATATTATTAACTAATGATTTAGGAACCCAAATCTACCTCATAGGTTTTCTATAAGAACTATGTGATGTATTTTAGAAATAAACATTATTTAGTCAAGAAAAACTCAAAACAGTAGAGAGTGTATCATAGTTTTAACTAGCAGAATGTTTTCCTAAACTAGGAGTAAAGCTATATGTTTTAGACATAGAAACAAAATTGGGTTTTCCAAAACTTCTTTTACCAGGTTGATATCCAATACTAGTAGTATATTTAGGGGCAATTTGTTTACATAGAATTTGTAGCAAGGTATCTTTACCTTTAGTAAACCTTTGAAGATCCTTTTTAATTTTCTCATTAGATAGCTTTAATTTTTTGTTTTCTTTGATTAATTGAACATTTTCTCTCTTTCTACGGCATGTTCAGATTTAACAGTTGAGGTAAGAGTATATTGTTTCTTTAAATACTTGAATTTATCTTTTAGTTAATTACATGTCGCTTAAAGAATATTGAAATACTCAAATATTTATATTTTCAGAATCACTTTCATCCCTAGAATAGTAGTAATTTTGTATAGGAGATTATAGGGTTACCTCAAATGTATTTTTCATGAATCACATATTAGATTTGTAATCATGTTCCTCATGTGAAGAATCTGAGTCACTTGAATTATCCTCAGAATCACTCCATGTTTCTTTCATTACCTTCTTATTCTTTCTATCTTTTTCCTCATTTTTCTTTTTATACTTGATCTTGGGATAATCATCCTTTACATGTCCCTTTCTCTTACATTCATAACATACTATCTCATTAGACTTGTCATTTATTTTCCAATCTTTCTTCCAGCTTACCTTTTGATTATATCTACATTTGAAGTTAGGATTTCCGAAAAATTTCTTCCTTTTGTAAAATTTCGTAAACCTTCTGGATAATTGAACCATCTCCACATCACTATTGGGTGATGATTTTTCACTATTGGAACTTTCTACAGAGACATGCAATTTATCCTTCTCTTTGTGTTTAGAGGTGGTGGTCTTGAATGCCACAGAATTTATTTTGGCTTCATCCGCTTCTTCCTTGTTGACTTTTAGCTCTTCTTAATACATCATTAGTTTCCCAATGAGTTTTTTGATATGTAATTTGCTGATGTCACATGATTCTCTAATAGAGACAGAGGTTCCTATCCATTTATCAGGAAGACATCTTAGAATCCTCACAATTTGTTCTTTGGCAGTGAATTCTCTTCGTAGAGAAATCATTGTGTTGAAAATTTTGTTGAACCAGAGATATATATTTGAAATAGATTCATTAGGCTTAATTTTAAAGTTATCATACTTAATAGTATAAGTATTAAGTCTCATTTCCTTCACGTTAGATGTTCCCTCATGAGAAACAGACAAGGTGTCACAAATCTCAAGGGCATATTTACAAGAAAAAATACAATTAAACTCTTCATCTCCTAGAGAATAGTATAAATCATTCATTGCTTTATAATTATTGGTATAGGAAGTCTTGGTAGGTTCATCCCAAGTGTTTCAAGAAGTTTCATGAATTGTATATTTACTTTTAATAGCAGTCCAGATTTCAAATCCTATGCTTTCTGGATGTATTTTCATTTTAAGATTCCACTGAGCATAGTTTGTTCCATTAAAGAATGGTGTTCTAATAGTAGAAGATCCTTTTAACGATTGTCCATAATATAAACTGTAAAATGATTTCAAAGAGATAAAAATTTGGAAATAACATAATTTTTAAGATCTTTGAAAGACAACTATAATCACAGTTGAAAAAGAATTGAAAAATATTTGAAAACTGAAAAAATTTATAAACTCCTTTTATACCAAATATTGGTCAGAGTAGATTACTCAAGAGGGGGGGTGAATTGAGTAACTATTAAAATTTATGTTCACAATTAGTTCTTTGAAAATTCCCCCCAATTACAAATATAATAAAATTCGGTTTGTAGTGAATTTATAAAATTCATGAATGTTCAATTAATTTGTCAAAATATTGGTTAGTTCTCAGCTATACTAATCTAGAGATTAATGTAACTTTTGAAACTAACCTACTGGTTAAAAATAGTTATAAACACTTTATAAACTAATTACCAAAGTAATATATATTTTTCTAAAATATAAATTATAATAGAGAAAAAAAATTAAAATACACAACATATAAAACAAGTGGTTTAGTATCAAGACGAGAATTCATCCACTCCACTTTGTGATCACCTGCCACCAAGCAGTGTATATTAACAAACATGATCCACACCCTGGATTGGGGTAAACAATAGTACATAGGACCTTCCAAGTCCCACGACCTCTTCCACTGTTCTTCATGGGTATTAACTACCGGGTCACACAAGGACCTCTTCCACACTTATTTTTGGGAGTAAACATATGTAAAAAGATGTGAGAGGAAGGATATATTGTATCCTTTAGTTTAATATAGGAAACAATGTGTGTTTTTAATATAGAAACACACACACTGTTAGAAATCTTAAAAGTAGTACACAATAGAGAGAAAGTGATGAGAAGGTTTAGAAGTGCTTTGAGTGTTATTCTATTCAACTTTGTGCTTCTAGGATGAAGAAGATGCAAGTATCAGGTCTTCTTGTGAAAAAAAGAGTATCGCAAGTCTGGTTCTCTGGTTTCCAGTTCAAAGATCTAGCTCATGTTCTTCTTAGAGTTGGTACTACGAAGATGATTTTGGCTCTGATATATGGTAGTCCAGTCTTTAGGAATCGAGAATGAGTGCTTTGTGTGTTCTTCAGTTGTTTCTTATTGCATGGATCAGTTTGCTTCTCAAACACTCACTCTTCTGCACATTAATTTCTATTCTAGGGACACACTTTCCTTTTTGTTAAGGATTCAATGTGTTGGAGACGATATGATATATGTATTCTGAACCTCGTACCTTGTACTGTTAGGTGACATGTCTACAAAGAAACATTAATTATGTTAGTGCCTTTAAATGACTCAAATATGACCATTAAAAATTACATTGTAAGTGACAAAACAAATTAAAGAACGATGTCACAATTTGTGTTAAAACAATATCACTTGAAAATGGTGTCACCAGGAAATGGTGTCTTCTTCTTTTCCTTTGAGCGGTGAGACAATCATGATGCTATAGTTGCATTGAGATCAGATTTTGGTAGCACAAATGCGGTGTTTGGATCACGTGGTCTAGTTCTTTTCTAAACTTTGAATGATGTCTGGGTCACTGTGTCTAGGTCACGGTGTCTGGGTCATAGTTTCTAGTCCTTTTCTAGAAAACCAGAACCGATAGCAGAGTCACAGTTTCTCAGACTCAGCAAAATATCTGTAAACAGTCTTAAGTAGTAATATTCATAGAATTAATTAGACTTTATTATTTATAGAATAAATCATTATAGAATAAAATTAAATGTAGTTTAAAATGATCAAAAATGATTTATAGGAATCGGGATATTGTGAAAGTTTATTTAAAGGATAGGGAAACCAACCATCTCTACACATGATTTGAGATAGATTAACCATGGTTAATAGGATTTGTGTTCATAAGAGTTGTGTTAATAGTATTTGTGTTAATAGGATTTGTGATCATTAAACATGATTAAAACATAAGGAGTCCAACACTTATGATAAAAAAACCCAGGGTTGAATTTTCGAAATTCATTTGTAGAAATCCCATATCAGAACATGGTTCAATAAGACTTCCATTTGAAAAGAGAGAGAAATGAAAGTATGAAAGTCACTTGAGATAACATATACTAGGGTACTATGTTGGAAAACATGGGCATGGAAGAGAGAACTGACTATTAATATATAATGGAGACTGATATAGAATATGTTCGTGAGAATTTTAACAACCAAAAAACTATAAATCTATGATGTGCTAAAAGACCATTGATTTCTCAGTATAAAAAGTCATTAGATAACATAATTGTTTCAAAATAATTTTCCTAAAATTGAGGAATTATTTTACTACCTAGACTAAGAACATAAGGAAACATATTTACTAGACAAGTATAATTTCAACTTTTAATCAATTTCCACCACAATATCACCTTTTATACAAATGATGAGTATTCATGATGAATTTTCATACATGAAGCATCAGAGTAAACTTCTTGGATAAAAAAATCCACAAAAGTATAACAATCAAATCCTCTTATCTTTATTAATTAACCAAAACCAAAAATTTTAGTAAGATATAATGAAATTATCCAAAAATAATAAACATTTATGTGACTAAACACTATTTTAATCTCCAAAATTCAATAGTAATACCTAAATTTAAACATATATCATTTAGAATTTAATTATCCTTAAAATTACTCATTATATACTAGAATAAAATTGAAACCTAAAAATTAGAAGGATTTGATCATATAGTCTTCCAAGATGTATTTAATATTTATAATGAAATAATATAAATCACTCTTAAAGTCTCATACCAAAATTAATGACACTATTAAAATTATCTCCAAGATACATTAATCATTTTCATAAATCACCCAAATCACCATAAATCCATAATAAAATGTTATATACCTCCGAAATAGAATTCTATAGTTTCATATAAGGTTCCCACAATACCATTTATCAACAAAACTGTTTCTGATTAAAAATAAATTACCAAATTGTTACAACCCATAATTACCTAAAAATAAGAGATCATAAAAGAAACCTACAGGATAATAATACATTTAAAGTTATATATTCTCTTGGGAATTGATCCATCCTTCAGTTACTACTGGGTCATATGATCCACTGAATGATAGGGGATGTTGCCTTATGAAATGCTCCACTATATACATGTTCCTTAATGGTACATCATGTTCCTATGTAGCATGGACATCACCACTATTTATAGCTTATGTCAACTAATCCATCACTACAACAAACTATTTGTTTCCAATTTAAACCATCTCAATATTCTAATTTGGAAGGATATTTTCCTCTCAATGCCTATCCACTACATATTCCTTGTTTCATCTGTTGAAAACCATTATGAAAAAACATACATTAGATGATGCAATAAGGTAATATTAAAATGATATATCATTTTAATTTAACCATAATGTAAAATCCCCTAGGGGAATGCTATTAACACTATCCTACCCTCTAAGGTTGTCTAAACCATCATCAGATACCTACTATAGGGACCCAATATTAAACATTGCACATTATAGTTTCTTTGAACTAGAATTAATATTTGAGGATCTTTTGTTTTAGAGTTTTTAGAGAATTATGAAAAACTCGTACAAAGTAAAACCATTCATTACAAGTGGAAACATGTACATGGTATCCATTTTTTCTATAAAATAATAAATATTTAAAATAAAATATGGTTTCTCTTTATGAAAAATATTCAAAATTTTATTCATTGATCTCATACGTTTCCTTACTCTTACTTAAACCTAGTGATTTTTTTAAAACAAGGAATGAGAAAAAAATCTCAATAATGGATTTAAAAGAAAGTAAACCATTAGTTCGGTTAAAAACATGAAAACCCATTTGAGGTTATTTGAGAAAATGAAAAAAAAAATTCACAAGAAAAAACACAGATATTTTTCTCAAAGAAATCTTTCAAAACTCATATAATGCAATTTAAAAATACTTTAGGTGACTTAGAGAATCATTTACAAAAACCCCCCCTTCAAAACCCTTTCAATAGGAATAACCATATTTTCAACATCAAATATTATTATTACTTAATACATTGAATATATATAATGGGATATAAATGGGGGATGAGCTTGTAAAGGGATTTTCACATTAGGTTTTCCTCTCGTAACAGAATTATTCATTGAGGTTTGAGGCAGTGCCTCCTTCCTCGTGCTCGGTGAGTTCGTGGTGGCAGATCTTCAGTTCTAGGGCATCGATGACTTCGTGGACTTGGCCTTCTTGGCCATGCTCACTGTTTTAGTCCCGTTCTTCTCCAAATCCTTCATTGCTAGACTGGGTTTCTCAAGGAGGCGCGATGCTAGTTGGTGACCAAGATCCAACTACAGTTCCTTGAGTCTTCCGCCGCATCTTGCGTGGGTGTGTTGGGTGGTTCATCGCTATCACTGCATGTGATTGGGATTATGGCGAGGGTATCTAGCTTGAAGTTGGTCTACATTCTAGCATCTGGTGATGATTTTCTATTTTAGGTTTTTGTAGTGATTCTTGGTTTGGAATGCAGCTATGTTCATGAGGTGGCATTGGTTTTGTATTATTGATTCATGATTTGGATGTGGTTTTGATGTTGGTTCTTTGGAAAATTGCATCACATATAGACTCTCAATGTTGATTTTGATTTAGTTAGGATTGTGGATTATTGATGTTGGGCATAGAATTTTTGTGCAAGGTTGAGTCTACATTTTCATGATTTCTATTGTTTGGTTGGCGTTTGGGTCTTGGTAGTCTTGGAGTGAACATGTGTTGGTGTTGCAGTGGTGATGTTTTGATGAAGTAGAAGGGTTTGATGGTTTTTTCTTCTAGTTTTTGATTTTGGATGGCTTCTTCCAGAACTTATACAAGGATTTTCTCTAGATGCGGATTATAGAAGGTGATTTTATCATGTATGACTATTAAGATTTTGAATGAGAGGGTACGGCTCAGCCATCGGTACCAGCCCTTTCATTTGGGCATGAGATAGCTAGCTGAATAATTATTCATTGGTGGATGTTTTCCATATTGATGATCATGAAAGGGAGGGGTAATTCCAAGTATCCTTGTTCTAGGATTTTACCTTTGTTTTGTGTTGATTTATCTATGTCCTTGAAGTCACATGAGTTTTCCCTCCCTTTTCATTAAAAGGGGGTTTATCCAAAAAATTAATAAAAATTTAGGCCTTCGGGCTATTCAGCTGGTCTATAATGGGGATCACCCTTTATATAAGTTATACCAGGCTCACCTGTGAGATATAATCTGGAATAAACCTTCGTATAATCTATATCAGGCTCACTAATTTCTCATGAGCTATAATAGGGTTCAAACACTCATATACTCTTTATCGGGCTCACTTGCAATCTATAATGGGGATCAACCCTTTGTATAAGCTATATAGGGTTCACCCATTTCTCATGAGTTATAATGGGGCTCAAGACTTATTATAAGCTATATCAGGCTCACCCATTAAGTATAATAGGGGAAAAAAATTGTTTAAGCTGTATCGAGCCCTCCTGTTTCATATATTTCTCAATTACCATTTCTTGAATAAAATACTTTTGTCATAAAACCCTTTGAAAAACTCTTTTAATCCCTAAAAAAAATTGTATAAAAATAAAAATTTCATTAAAAAACATTTTCAATTACAAAATACCCAAAAAATAAAAAAGTATTTTCATTTAATAAAACATTTAATATTGAAAAAGAAGCTATAAATTAAATAATAGACACCATGGAAGAAAATTTTTTGTAAGCGTGTAGGTTAAGAATATAACAAAATGTTCCATATAAAACACATAAAAACATTTATTTTGAAATCCTTTGAAAGAAATTCAAAATAGGCATAAAATTTCATTTATAATACTTTTATATAAAATAATATTAATAATATTGACATGGAGGAAATTATTTGAAATTAAATCTTTAAAAAATTAAAAATATATTTTTAAATCAAAGTATCCCATACCACTTTGAATTATTTGAATAATAAACCCTATGAAAGAATAACTTGTAACAAAACATTATATAACATGATACTAAATAAATTCATTATATGATATGTCAAAGGGTCTATATATACACCTTATAAAATAATGTGGGTGTATAATATAAAAATATGCCTCAATGAAAATATATTGAGATGAAGTCACTTTCCCCATGTTCTAATTCCTTCAAACATGTTCAATAATCTTGTATGATTGTTTAAAAAATGTTATTAACACATTCAATAACTATTTTCGCATTTCTAATACTATATGTGATAATTTTATAGCTTATTATGATCCATTCATTAATAATATTTCCTTATTTTCGTGGTTTCAGGTGCGTTTGTTTCATGGTTTCATGATCAGTTTATTTGTGTATAACTATGGATGTTCTTGTAAATTGGGGTTAAAAATACATAAGTGGAATGAAACAGTGTTAATGAACTTCCATAATTACGAATAGTCCCATATATCATTTTTATTTATTATATTAGGATGATTAATTTGATAAAACATTATTGATAAATGTTTAGTTTATTTTGGTATTTTCTCCGAGCACCATGAACTATTTTCATTCTATTTAATATTTAGAGTATATAATAGTTCCAGAACTTTAAATAGGTTATAATATACCTATTAAAATCTTATTTAACCATAATGGTACTTTTATGACCTTCCATTGAGGTAGTAATGGAAAAAAAACCATTATTCATGAAGGCAATTAACCACCATAATTTGGACAACAATTTCATTTCATTGAATAAGAGGAGATGATAAATGAAATGGATTTGAGATATTCCATTAGTAATATAAAAAACTAGTATATAAATTATTCTAGAGTTATCATGCCTTTATGTATGAAGGAGGTGTGTAGAAAGTATAAGAAGAAAACTAATCAAGAGTGGTTATTTGAGAAAATTAACACTTGAATATCACCTCCTTCAGGGACCCCTTGAAGACCTTGGATTTGGTATTTTGGTGATACTAGCATCAATTGGATGTTGGTATAGTGAGTAATAGATGTTTTTTAGAGTTTTTTCAAAGATTCAAGTATTTTTTGAAGAAATGGGGTGATGAGGGGTGGTAGTTATACTTGAGGATAGGTATTTTTAAAAAATTAAATAATGATTATTTTATAATTAAATCAAAACACATTGAGGTGGAATTAATTTAAATGAAATTTTCTCATATTTAATGTTTTAAAGGCTGGTTTGGGTTGAGAAATAAATTAACCACCCATTAAAATTTATAGTGTTTTTTGTATTTTATGCTGTTACATTTTTACTTTAACCTGTTTCATTTTTTAAAAAAAATCAAGCAACATGGATTAAAATATTGAAAAAAAGATTTACAAGAGTCTAAATGAAGGAAATTTACATTTATCCCTTTGGAGAATATCAATTATCTTGAAAGGGATACTAGAGTAGTGTACACACATGCTAATGAGAACTCCCTTGTTTTCAAGGTAGTCAGCAGGCTGATTCACTTCATGATAGATGTGTGTGAATATATTATTCAATGAGGCAAGTTATTTTAGGCATTTGTTACATTTGGTAGTGAGTTTCCATCCTAGATGTAGCTACCCCATTCTAACCGCATTGATAATTATCGTTGAGTCACTTTCAAACCACACATTGTTCCAATTTCTTCAGAATGCAATCTCAACCGCTTTGAATGAATCATGTCATTTCAACCTCAAGGGATGTGGTGGTACTACAGGGCCCATGAATACCTTCAATAAAATCTATGTCGTGGTCCCTAAAGATGATTCCATATCCTGTGGGTCCTGGATTACCCTGTGAAGAACCATCCATATTGCAATTGATCCATTCCTCAAATGGTGGAGTCTAGAAAACTTCAATGCTACCTCAGGGTAGAGGGTAGTTTCCTTGAATCTGAAACTTTAAAAGAACAACAAGATCCTGGACTAAGTTTTCAAAGTGATCATTATGTAGGGAGTTTGCTTGTTGCACTGCAAACATGGTCCCTGAGAGTGTGACATTGGTGTTGAAGGTATCCCCTTTGTGAATCCTTTTGTTCCGGCCTCTCCAGATAGAATAAAACACTTATACACAGGAAACCAGAAACAGAATGTGTACCTACAGAGAGAGGTGGAAACAAGTAAGACCAATATGAAACCCAATAATTCTATATTCTGCAAAGTATGCAACCCAAACTAGTCAAAAATCAAATTCCAGATAGCAATGGTTGTGTTTATGGATAAGAACAGATGATTAACATCATATCGATGTTGTTGGTACAAAGGACAACATGAATAGATGGAGATCCCCACTCACTGCTGGTTTCTGTCGACCGGTAGTTTGTTGAGAAAAATCCTCCATATCAAAGTGATGCGAGATGGAAGTAACAATTTTTTTATTACGAGCCTCAATCCCAGTACTGGTTCCTTGTATCAGGTGGTTATAGTATCTCTTGTATTCAAGAATCCCTTTCAGACTAGGATCCCATATGAGTATGTCTTCAATGTACAGAAAGTCATATTTGGAGACAATGAGTTTATTGTGAGGTGGAAACATTCCCCTTTGATCCGTTTGGTTTTTAATAGAGGATTCATAGTCAATATTCTGCTCAGTGTCATTAACACTATACATTAGGGGAGAACCAGTCCAATTGTGTGTCCAGAATTTTAGAGAGGAATTAGCACTCACTAACCAATGAGAGTGATTTCTAATATCTTGAAAGTCTTTCCTCAAACCAGGCCAGATAGAGGATTGAATATGAAGCATATTTCCTTTAACCAGTCTGCTAAGAATCTTAGCACAAAGAAAGTCCAAGGAGGGGGATTTATCATTGATGATTCTTCAGATGATGTGTGCCTACAAGGAGTAGTTAAAAGACTCAATGTTCTTGAGACCAACACCTCCCTTATTTTGGGGCATACAACATTTTTTTCATGGTCGTGTGATAAATTTCCTTTCTAGAATATTCCCACTCCATAAAAAATTTCTCATGAGGTAATTTATGGTTTTGATGTTGGAGGCAGGCCAGGAATAAACCATGAAAGAATAAACATGATTTGAGGTAACAACATGTTTAACAAGACACATACTTCCCACAATTAAAAGGTATTTTCCCTTCCAATAGGAAAGGGTACTTATAATTCGGTTCATAACCTCCAAAAAGTGAGAGGGGCGAGGCTTTCCGTGGAACATGGGAACACCAAGATAGTTGAAGGAGAAAGACCCTTCTTTAATTCCTAGATCACTTATCATTCTGGATTTCCTGTAGGGTGAGATGTTTTTAGAAAAAGATGAAGGAATTTCTCCAATTCACCTCCTATTTAGAGAATGTTTCATAATGAAGAAGGACCCTCTTTATGAATGACATGGTTTTTTTCCCCTTGTTAAAATATTATAATTTCATCCTCAAAGAGAAGGTGAAAAAGAGCTGTGATTCCCCAGGCTGCTTTGATTTTATTGATGTCACCTTTGCTGGCCATATGTAGTAGAATCATTCTCATGTAATCCTCAGCAATTACAAAGATAATAGATGAGAGAGGGTCTCCTTGTATCACACCTCTAGAGAATTTGAAGTAGCCTTCTGGGGAGCCATTTATAAGAATGGAAATCTGGGTAGAGCTGATAAGATCATTGACTCTTTGAATGAAGCTCATTTGAAATCCAAACTCATGAAGAATGCGTCCAATAAATCCCCAGTCAATAGATTCAAAGTCCTCCCAAATTTCAAGTTTAAGGGAAATATTCCCCCTCTTGTTGACTTCTGAAAGAGGTTCATGCATTCAGTGGCAGTTAACAGGCATTCTTGAATTTTTCTCCCTTTAACATAACCAAACTGATTACCTAAAATGATCTTTCCAGAAACATGAGAGAGACGATTATATAGGATTTTAGTGATGATCTTATAAATACTATTAACCAAATACACTATTCAGAACTACATAACATCACTAGAATTCTACACCTTAGGAATTAACGTAATGAACTGAGCATTAAAGATATGGGAGAGCGATCCATCTGTGAAAAAGTGTTTAACCAATCTGCATACATGAATATTAATGATATCCTAATAAAACTGGTAGAAGTGGTTTGTGAATCCATCTGGTTCGGGTGAGATGTCCTTTTTGAGACCAAAGACAACATCTTTTATTTCAAAATCAAGTGGAACTGAATTGAGCAGAATGTTATCAGCCTTGATTACAAGTTTGGGAATGATGCCTTCCATTATGTCCTCATTTTTCATTAGACCATTGAAGAGATTAACATAGTAAGATAAAATATGCTGTGAGAGGCATTGTCTATCATCCTTGATTTTGTCTCCATATTTTAAGAGAGATAAGGGAATATTAACCTTTTTTCCCTTTGAAGGTCATTAAAAAACTTGGTGTTTCTATCCCCATCAGTGAGCCACTTTACCTTGAATAGTTCCCTCTAAAAGATTTCCTTAATCTTGATAAGTTTTATTAAGTTAGAGCACATTTTGTCTTCTTGTGCAAGGTCCCCATTGAAGTCATATTTGATGGTGGACTCATGGATCTGATGAAGCGAGTTTTCAGCAGTGTCAATCTCCTAGTCAAGGAGACTAAATATGTGTTTTCTTTGCTATTTCATCCTGATTTTGAGGAGCTTGAGTTTCAAGATGCAGGCTAAAGGGTTTCTATTGTAATCCTAGACATACAATGTATCCTTGACAATTTGGGATCACTGTGGAAGGGCAGTCCAAGCATTATTAAACCGAAAGGGGAGAGGCAACTTATTTTCCTTAGTATTGAAATTAAGTAAAATTGGATGGTGGTCTGAGTTATGCCTTGCAAGGGTGACACAAGAAATAGATTTTCAACTATCAAGTAGAGAGTCATTCCCAAAGGCACGGTCAATCTGTCTTGCTCCTATGCTATTAATATTCCTCCTATACCAAGTGTATTTGGCACCCACCAGGTTAATCTCAAGGAGATTATACTCATCCACATAAGCTCTGAAATCACTCAAGGATAAGTTACTTGAACATTGTCCAGTTTTTTCATCCGCATAGAGAATGGAATTAAATCCCCCCATAAGAACCCATGGGTCAATGATTTAACTAGGTAGTTCCTTAATTTGCATCCATAGAGATCTTCTATCAATATAATTATTAAAGGCATAGACCATTGAGAAGTATGTAGACTGACCTGAAGTGAGGAACCTGCAGGTGATGATTTTCACATCCACTTGAACTAGAGTTGGATTGATAATACTATTATGAACAAGAACCCAAATTCTATAAATACTAGGGGAATTTTGAATAGAACAAAGCAGTACATAACCTCTTCCTTACAGGTGATATTTTTTTCTGATGCAGTTTGTTTTAGCCTCAGAAATTCTAATTGTGCCTGGCTTGTATTTCTCAGCTAGAAGCCAGAGGGAACTTACGGTGCCAGGGTTGGCAAGTCCCTGGTAGTTCCAAAAGAGGAGCTTCATGATGAGTTTCTCTTGGGGGAAATTACCCATTTTTCTTTTAGTTTAATCTCATTTTTCCTAGTAGATCTATTTGGGTCAGCTTTCTTAGAAGTACTAGGAGGCAATATTTTCTTTGGATCAGTCTCAAAACTATCTTGAAAGATCACCCCTTTCTTGAATTTGGCACGAACTTGTGAGGGGGTGACTACCAGATGTGAATTGGTGCTCCTCAATTGAGAGTCACTCACTTTCTGCATCAGTATAGGATCCTGACTCTGTATTCCCCCTTCAATGTTTTCTATTTTATAGGCATTTATCAGATGTGAGAATACAAGATCTAGTGTGAACACCTCAACTTGTGTACTAAGAACTAAAGTAAAGATTTCATCAGATAGTTCCCGATACACTCTCTCTTCATTTACACTGTCATTGCTTATGCCACCTATTTCATTTGTAAAGCATCATCAGCCATCCTATCAAGATAGTCTTGTGTCTCTTCTAGTCCCACTATGTCATCCCATTTTTTTTTCATGCCTGCTCCATTGCTTCCTTTCAACTCCTTCAAGAAGGGATTAATTTTCTTATTAATATATTATAGTGTGAATAGGTTATTTTTTTAGAGATGTTTTCCCATGAGGTGATGCTCAGGGTTGGCCTGACAATTCTATGAATAACTCTACAATTATCTATAACATGTCCGACCATTCTCCAATGCTCACAATATTTTGGAAGATTCTCAAATTTAAATCGTAACTCTATCAGGTGATCATGGAACTCCAGTGACACCCCCTATGGAGGTAATGTTTCCATATCAATTTCAATGAGAACTCTAGAATAAATCCCAAGATCTCTACTGATTGTGTGCTGATCAATTCTTAAATTAATTCTAATGCTAGATGCCAGACCATTTAAAATATTAGGATGCCAGTAAATCCATCGAATTCCATGAATTCTGGCCTAAAGTTGTGAAATAGAGTTCTTTTGAGTAAGTGGTTTGAATTTGGCATCCCACTCTGAGAGGTGGAATATACCTGGATTCAAATTAAAGGTTCTTAGCGGCCAAACCGCACTAAGATCCTCCTGACTTTTCAAGACAACATGTAAGTAACAACTTCTCCATTTCTTTGTTTTATTAATGTTATTTTTCAATTTTATTTTAATTATTTTAAGTCTTAATCAACCCAAAATTCCAAATTGGCTATGTATCCCTTTTGTAAAACAAGTCTGTGACCTAAAATTATTAATCGAGCCTCGACCCTTTTTACTTATTTCTTACATTACTTATCTCAGAAGTTAAACTATCACCCTTTGTTTCCTCTATTTCTCTTGATTACCTATCAACTTTATAGTGACCTTATATAACAAAAAATTATAATAATGGAGATTATGGAAGTTCTAGTTCTTACAAGAAATTTAAGTTGGGTAGTGCTCCACAAAAAGTAATTTCTTGAAAATTAGTGGATATGGGTTGGCTAAAGAGTACTAAAATGTTTTTTAAGAAACTATTTTCATTTCAATTATGGGAGTTTTTTTTATGAGAATAAGTCAAAATTTATTTTAGTGTGAGAATTTAAAGAGTTCATGAGGAATGCATAGAGTCGATTTGGTGAAGTAGAGGATGTGTTGTCATCGAAGGTCAATGGAAAATATGTGTTTGTTTCTTCAGTATAAATGGATGAAATATTTCATTATCCTCATGAGTGGGATTTTAGATTTAACCAAAATATAGTTGGTATAAGTGAAATGGGACCAACTAAAGTTTTCAAGTTCTTGTTCAGAACCTCTAATTTTGAGAAGAAATCTGTAAAGGACTTAGAAACTGAATGGAAAATTTTGTGCAAGTTCAATAAAAATGGGATTTCCCCAAGAACCAAAGAAATGGAGAAGTTGTTGTTTTAGGAAATGTATCTTTTATATGTCTTGATCAATAATATGATGTTTAATATTCCAAGGAATATGATGTGGTTTAAGCACCACTTCTATCAAGGGAAGGGAAAGATAAACTATTACCCTAATGAAAGGATCATATCCATGGTGTTAAATAAGAAATAGGTATATCTTAATGAGGGAGTGGATATGAAGTGGCATTAAAGTAATATCTTTTATTCAGTTCTCTTAGAGACTATTTCATAATACTAGGATGATACTTTAAATTCTTTAAGACCTGTTGGATTGGAAGGTGTTTCTCCGGGGGATCCATCCCAAATCTCACCACCGAAGGATGCATCACTAGTTTAGACAGTTCCTTATAGGAAGGTGAAGGAGATAGTAGATACTAGAGAAAATCATAAAGAGTTAGAAACCAATATTTTTCTAGAAGATCTAGTCTAGAATTGAGAATCAATATTTGTTTGAGTTATTGAATATATTCATCATGTTGGTCCAGATATTGAGATAGCTAGTGTAGATCATATAGAAAGGATAGTTGAAACTATTATTAGTGTTCAAATAGATAAATAAATATAGGAATACGATGTTGGGTACTATCTTTCTTATGATAAAGAAAGAGCTAAAGATGTCCTTATAGAGTCTTGTGATCATTCTCCATCGAAATTTACTTTTTTTTATTAAAAAACCATTTTTAAGAAAAAATTGGAAATTAGAGTTCACAAAAAGTTACCACTATGTGTTGAAAGAGCTCACAAACTGATTAAACACAATAATAATGCAACTCAAACCATCTATTCTATAAATATCCCTGTTCATCAAACTAACCGAGATACCTGGGTCTTATCTGATGAACTCTTCAAGATGGGAGATCATCCTTTCTATTGTCTGAATAAATTCCTCTGAGTTGATTTTAATCTGATTGAAGATGCATGCTAGAATTCTATCTTGATTATCTATCCAGAATTCTTTCTCCTTTGTAGCATCCACTTGAAACCTTCGTTCATAAATCATCTTGAGTTCCTCTTCTGAGACATTAGGTCGTATGTATTGCTCAAGCATATCTTCCTTGGAGTGTAGAATTAGTTGCAAGAACTCCCCATCTTTCCCTTCTCTATCTCTTTTGTATCTAGTTGCTCCTTCACTTTTTACCATCTATAGGACTAAGATTTCTTTGTTCCTTATTTTCTTATCCAATCGAGTTTCCATAGGTTTTGGAAAGTAAGAGTAATCCTTCTGTCCCTTCGCCTTTTTCCCCTAAACAACTATTCATTCCCCTGAGTCTCTAATGTTTTTCCCCTTCTTCCTGCGAGGGCTGTGAGGACCTTTCCCTTGGCATCGATCCATACTATCTGATGAAGTCAGTCTATAACTATCATCCCATGATTAGTCATCCTCCTCATTCAATGGAGGTTCTTGGTATTCTAATCCATCAAAGCGGTTATCGAGCTTTTTCTTCGAGTCAACTGTGAGGGGCCTCTACTTACTTTGAGAATTCCCTTTACCTACCATATTCTCCCAGCCGGTTATCTTCTCTCTAGACCCAGCCTTCAGATGGTCAAGGGTTTTTGGGTCTAATTCCCTTAATACATTCACATCATCAAACATCCTTTGACCATTGTGAAGTGTTGCAGCCAACAAGTAAGGCTTACCCTGCACCGATTCTGTTCCATTGAATTTCTCATACCCTCATCCCATATACTGCTGCTATTTATTATTGTCCTCCCATCCTCTATTTTGAGAGCCAACAAGACTATAGACCTCCCTCCCTACCAATCCCATGCCACTATCCTCAAAATTGGATGTAACTATTGGGTTCACCGAGGCCACTACTAAGGGGAAATCTTCTTGAACTCCACGGATGCCCAAGTCATGCCTCAACCGGGTGATGATTCCCTCAACCCATAGTACACCCTCCTCTGGCCTCACTTTCTTCCCATCCACTATGGAAATCAATGGATTTTACTACTATTGAGCTCCCCCAGTACCGGCCTTCGCTACTGGAGAATCATGGTACCTGACAAGATTCAGCTCCATTGGAACTTCCCCGTGTGAATCTTCTTGCATACCCAAGCCACTACTATCCCACAACTGGTGTTCAACCGCTGCATCCGCTTGCACTGTTGAAGGTTGGTCCGGATTCGCATGATGACACTCAAAGGTTAAATGGCTGAATTTGATGCATCCCAAGCAGAATGCAGGCTATGACTCAAACACCACTCTCTACTTCCATCTAAGCTCCACTCTGGCCGAAATCTATAGCCACTCTGAAGGCGACTTGGAGACGTCAACCTCAACACAAGCGCGAGGCAAAATAGGATGACAGATCACAGAAGTGTGATTATCAGAACATTGATATCTTCCAACCAAATTACCAATCATGAAAATAATTGAAGGATTCTGAAAGGGTAGGGGAAGGTTGGGAAAGCTTACCCACACTGCAGCCGAAGGTGGGTCACAGTTCATGTTGAAATCAAAAGACCATTGCACGAGGAAAAAAATGCATCCATTGAACACCCAAGGAGTTTTGGACTAGGTGACGTCCAAATCCTCCTCTGATGAGAAGAAAATAATCAGTTGGAGATGATCAAGAAGACCCACCACCTATTTGTTTTGGATTCCCCGTGCTTTAAAGAAAAATCGGTCAAAAGGGTCAACTGAAGGATGGCGACCCATGAAATGAGCGACCAACATTGATCTGTGAAGATCCGATGCTGCATTGAACTCCTATAAGAAAATCACAAGATGAGGATATCCTTAATGAAGGTCGGGGACCTTATAGAAAAGAGGGGTCAGTGGGAAAGGAGGAAGAAGATCTTGGTTGGTGAAGGGGGTGAAAGGATGAGCGGTCGAGGAAGAAAGGTGCACCCCCTCCCCTCGCTGAGGAGGAGGGGTCTAGAGTCAAAGGAATCTTCAGGATAGGGCATCGCCACTATTGAGGAAGGAAGACACTCTCAGCTCCCTAACCCTTGTGATCATTCTCTCACTCCAGCACCCATTCCATTACATCCTCATGTGCAAGAGGATACACCATCTATTGGAAAGAGATCAGAAATTTCGGATATATATATATTTACCTCAGCTATAATGAATGAATTTGATAATATCATAGAAGTTTATAATGACTTAATGAAGGAGATAATATCCTATAAGGATGATATCAAACAACTCAGGGAACATTCAGTTTCTAGAGATGATTTTGATAGGCTAGTTGGGATAATGGAAACCCAAACTGGCCTGATGAAAACTACAAACCCAGTACAATATTTTTAATCTAAAGTGAATGAAAAATATCTTGAATAGATTAAAGATCAAGTAGATGAACTGATAGGAATATTTAATAAAAAAATACAAGATAAATTATCTTTTTGTTATTATTGTATCTCAAACGGGAATGATTCAAAATCTCTCTATAGTTCAATATAATATTTACCTGGATGCATTTGATGAGATTCAAATATTTGAGCCTAAAATGACGAAGAGATTACACACTTTAATAAGTGTTGTTATAATCCAGTTTAAGTTTATCAAGTGGATTTATCCCTCTACCATAGCTATCTCAAAACCTTCAAGGGGGACAGAATTTAAAAACCAGTTTGAACAGATATTTTTTGAGTTGAATTTTGTGTCCCCTATGATCTAGTATATTAAGTGTGATATGTTCACATCTGATCTAATTAAATATTTCAAGATATATATTATGAATTATTTCCATGAAACAAGATAAGATGTTAGAAATCTTAGTGTTAAGACTGAAATTCCTTTGAATGACATGGTAGGATAACTTGGGGAATCAATTGGTGGAAAGATGAAAGATATTTTGGGAGTTTCTCAAGATGTGTAAGGTATTGTTTCAAGGTAATTTGGTCCAGTAACTAGAATTAATCAGTGTTTTATACATTTTATTGTCGATATTTATCTAGAAGTTAAATTCCTATACATATATTCTTTGAAAGTGGATTATAGTTCCTTAGAGTTTGATTGAACTCAATCTATTTCAGTTGTACCTACAGGAAGATGGATTTTTTTAAAAGCCTCTAAGGATTACCCCTTCAATGTAACTAGCTACCCCTGCTATACATATTCATACAGATTCTTATAGTAAATTAATTCCTCAATATTTTTTTGGTTTTATTAAATAATTAGCTCAATTTATAGTAGAATAACTAGCCAATGTGGAAAATGAACTAACATATATAGAAGGTATTCTGATTTAGTTTCAAGTCTCAGATGATAGCATTCAGAAAAGATTGTATACAGAAACTCCTACAACTACTTCTAGTTTGAAATTGGTTACCTTATTCAGTTTTTCTAGAAGTTTATCCTCTATTAAAATTGAATCCTTCCAAGGGATGATGAAAAATGTTCTTACAATAGTTTCCCAAATGCACCGATAGCCATCTATTATTATTCTATAATTCTTAAATTCATATATAATCAAGAGGATGGGCATGTGTGAACATTCTCTATTTTATCTCAAATGAAGAAGGACTCTTAAACCATATCCTCTAAATATAGTTTGAGGTACCAGTCAAAGAGTGGGTAATGGTTATGATCCAACTAAGATCTATAAAAAAGACAAATCCAAGGTTGATGCTACCCTTTCTATTGTACGATCTAGATAATAAGATTCACCTTAATAACCAACAAAGAAGTTAGGATTTTTCCCTACAAGTTCCTATGATTTCATTAATGATTCAAGAAATATTAAATGAGTTCTCTACATTCCTAATTAAAATCCAAAAGATAGATCTTTATTTGGCCCTATAAAGCATGCTATTATAAAGATTGGGAAATCAATGTTGCCTCCAGTGATGGAACCTCCTACTACCTCCCAAACCCCTCTTACTTTCAAGAATCCTCCACCCAAACCTCCTTCTATATTTGATCCTATCCATAAACTTGGGTCTTCTGACTAGTGTTTTTTATATTTAGTTTTGTGGTTATTGATTGGAAGTATTTTTGTAACAATATTGATTATTAAAAAAACCCTTCTTTGTTTATTTATTGTGTATTTCTTCGTGATTATTTTCATTTAATATTTTATTTATGTACTTTTTTACATTGAATATTCTATTTAATGAAATTTATAAAAATTTAATTCTTTCCATAATTTCACATTCAGTTTTAGTATTGAATCTCAACAATTTTTACATTCAAGTGTTACATTAATTGTGTTTTCCATCTTTATTCCTTTCCTTTTTAATTTCAAAAAATGAGTAGAAGTTTTCCTTATGGGGAGAAATTACCTTTTGGGTAGAAGTGTCTAATTAATGGGGAGAATAAAAGATAAAAAATATTTTAAAATGCACATAAATTTTAAATAACTTACTTAGATTTTTTATAAAATTCATTCAATTGTGTGTTTAATATTTTATAGGTTTTTTGATCATCATAATGGGGGTGATTGTTGGGCTAATAATGTTTTTCCTATGTATACCATGTATTTTATGTTTTGATGATCTAAAATACCCTTCATATTTTACTGATAATTATGGATTTTAAGTGTGTTTTTTATGTTTTATCATTATCTAAGTAATTATGCTATTAATTCTGTAAAATATGGAAGTTTTTTGAATTTTTACAAAGTAATGAAAATAAACTATTTTAGGAATTAGACTATGTTGAGAAATGGATACAACATGAAATAGACTGCATTGAAATCACCTATATTGATGAATTTTCTATGTGAGTATTAAACTAGAATGATCAAACAACAACATAATTCAAATACATGTATAAGTCATCTATGTAAAGAATGGATATATGGATCAATTTGGAAATGTGAATTTAAAAATAGTAGAATTTGGATATATCATTCTACAACCTACTCTTTATTAATGTTGGTGTACTTTTAGTAGAAATTAATGTTTTCATGCATTAATTAAATATTTGATTACCTATTTTTGGTAAAATTAATTATAAAAAGTTGAAAGTGCCCAGAAAAGAAAATAGTGCAAGGATAACAAAATGGTCAGTACTATTGATGAAGGTATTTTTGAATAAAATGGCTTCTGAAAGTCTTTTTTTTATGATAACATCATTCATCACATAATGTACGATTCTGAAAGTCATTTCAATGCTAGGATTTTATGGATCTAATTTTTTGAAATTAAAAGAAGAATTTTTTTAATTAATTAAAATGTTAGTGATGAAGGGAAATAGAGAACATATGCAAGAATAGAATTAAGAGCTTGCACTCTCAACTCTTAGTCTCAAAAATATTTGTATGCTGCTATGTTTTTATGAAAAAAAGGACGAATAAGATTTGAATCTACAGTTGCGCTATCAAGATCATATTTTTTTTGTGTTTTATATGACTCTAATCAAGATATTTTTCATTCTTATCATCTCTCTAAGATATTTCTTCTATTTTTAGTTATATCATACAAATCTAAGCCTTATTTATAAACTCTATGTTTATTCCCTGTTTCACTGTGAAGGTTCTTAGTAAAATTACCTTGAAGGATGGTGTTTGTAAAAACTTATTAGAGCCCAGCTGAAACCTCCTAGTATTTTACAATATAATAACCCACACTATTCATTCATAAATATCACACTTAAGATATAAATATTCATTACATAGCATAACGAACCATGCTAGAATCATTTAAGTCTAGTGAATTTTGAAACATGGAAACATAAAAATTGTTCTTAGCTGAACAAAATCATTTCCCACTAAGTTCTTATTAACTAGAACATTTATTAGAAATATCATACATAATATGTTTTTTTATTAGAAATGGAATGGAAACCAAAGAAATGGTGATCTTAAACTCTCAATATGGGTAAACAATGGTGATATCAACATAACATGAGCATAAGGGAATAATAACTTGAGAATAACATTTGAAAATCATACCCTGTATATCATAGATCATAAAATTAAGTCATGAAAAAAATATTGGACGCTAATAAGATATGAATCATAATGGAATCAAATAACATGATCCATAAGAGCATAAAACTAGAATAAGACATATATTTGTGGAATACACATAAGCATAGAAAATCTTATGTCAAGGATACCCACCAAGACATTCATAAAATTTTTGGATTAGGATAACCATCTATGTACCTTCTTTGGGCTCATGATGAACTCTCATGTAACCTATTTTGGGCTTGAGATAACCACTCATGTACCCTCTTTCAGGCTTGGGATAACCACTAATATACCCTATTTTGGGTTTGGAATAACCTCTTATAACCCTTTGAGCTCATAGAACATAAATAATTATCCAATGCATTTGAGGGAGATATAGATCTCACCCACCACATAATCAGTACATTTGTGAGACATAAGACCATAAAAATCTCATCATATCATATCCCATGAAAACGAAATAGGTTTCATAAACATTTTATCATAGTATAACCCATTGAAAAAAACTGGTTTCATAAAAATTTTTCATCATAATCATAAATCATACATAAAAATAATAAGGATGGTATCATTGGATAAAATCCCCATTAAATCTCAAGTAACATCAAATGATGTCATATTAGATAGAAAATGATTCTGAAAGATCATTTGGAACATTTATTCAGGAAAATAAACTGTCCACTTTGAAAACAAATATTTAAAATCTAAAAATTTTCGTAATATTAACGATAAAATTTATTTAAAAATAAATGTAACACCCCAATATTTTATATTATGTTATCTAATTAAATTAATTCAATAGTTTGCGATACACGTAACATCGAGTTCGAACGCACCACAACTTATCAAACTAGCCATTCAAAAAGTGGTTATGAATAGTATTAAATGAATTTTGAATCTTATATACTCTATATAATTTTGACATCCATATTATGTGTTTCTTAGACATAATATAATAACACATTCATTTTTCAGAAAAAATAAGTATTTTTTTAAAAATGCAATTTTACCACCTTTTAATGGAGAACACTTTTTAAAAACAATATTTGACACTTTTATATATTAAATTTAAAGAAATTAAATTCTTCTTTAGAATCAATACATAAAAATTTATTTTGGAAATTTTTTTGGTAGTTTTCTGATAACTTTCATATTTTGATGAATAGTGAAAAATACTATGTTTTAATTGAAAAAAACTTTTTAATCGAAATAATTTATAGTGTTAAATTATGAATTTGAATGTTTTTGAAGTATAATTAAATTATATTTTTATAATTTAATACAATTTAGATCATTATAAGTAATTTAAATTTTAAATTTGACATAAACTCATGTCAATCTTTTGGTAATTTTAATTTTTAAAAACCCGCCTTTTGGTTTTGACAATACAAATAATTTTAAATTAATAAATGAAATGTATATGTTTTGAATTTAGTAAAATATACTTTATTATTGAATTTGTAATATAAAAATTAGCTTGGGGTGAATTTTTGGTATTTTTCTGAAAACTTTCAATTTTTGATGAATAGTGAAAACACTGTGTTATTATTTTAAAAGTACTTTTTATTTAAATAATTATTTATTTTATTTAAATTTATTTTAAGTCAAAATAGATATATAATACCTATATAAGTTCAATGTAATTCATTAGATTCATTTTATAATAAAATTAGATAGATAAAATTTTATTGAACTGTTTAACCTATTTTACCCACCATCTAGAAGCCCGAATGGCCCGTAGGCCTTCTTTTTATTTTATTATAGATAATCCCCCTTTTAAGGGTTGAAGGGGAACCCATACATGACCCATAGGACCAAGGCACAAGGACCTAAATGGCCCGTAATACATGACCCGAAGCCCCAGAGGCATACCATGCCCAATACATGACCCGTAGGCCCAACCCACTAGAACTGCCCCTCCCTAGCTTATGTATCATTGATTGCCTTTAGCTCCCCACCTGCATTGCTGATCGGCTAGCATTGCCCCATACAAAGATGCATGGTGCCTGGTCCCGATGGCGGTTTCCATACCCTCTCATTCTTCCAATCCGGTTAGCTCTGCGTCTGGTGACTACTACTGGTGCTCTGATCCTCATCTGGGGCCTGCTCTGTGTAAACTGGGCTACTTCATGGTCTTCAATGTTTAAAGAAGAGAGAAAAGTGTTAAATTCAAAGTTTAATAACTAAACGATTTTTAATATAGGGTTATACATAAGATAAATTCAATTATAAATATTCATTAGAAAGCTAAACATATTTCCTACATCATGGAATTTTATTTATAATTTTTAAACATTAAATAATTTAATTTATTTAGGACACAATGATGATGCACTAAGTACCTTATTAATGAAAGAATCAAATAAATGGTATTATAAATATTAAAAAAAATATAATTTCAATGTTTTTATGACATATATGAATTTTATAGGTGAATATTACTTGTTAGGGTTGATTCAATGTATCTTTTTATATGTAATCAAGTTTATACGACTTTCACAAAAACCAAATACCAAATAATTTCAAAATTGACATAAATTAATTTTTAAAACAAATACTATATTATTGGTTGATATAATATTAAAAAAAATCTAATGTTCGGACAAAGAGATTAAATAATATTATATATTTCATTAATGAACCACTTGAGGTTCTCCTGGAAGTTTAGAGTAAGTTTTTTTAACCATATAGTGTAATAATACGATAAGACACAGTAAAAGTTAAAATATTTAATTAAGAGTTAAATCTAAAAAATAAGGTTAAAATGGTAACCTAATATTATCTAAAACCTATGGGTTGGGAGTATTTCGACCTATAACCACATTATCCTTAAAATAAATCATTTTTGAGCCATTATAAACTGAAAATGATTTTATTATAAAATAATCTTTCAAGCTTTTCCTAAAGTGACCCTCACCTCTATTATAAAAGGGTACTTCCACTTCTATTAATTTCACACCTCCAAAGCCATTTGGCTCGGACAAAACCTACCCAAATATCCTCCCAAATTTACTCCCTTCATCTTAGAGGCCTTCCTTTTGTCATAAATCTTACCTAAAGAGCCCTTTTGATCAAATCAAAAATAAAAACCCGAAGAAGAAGTAAATATTTCATCACCTCTTTCAAGTTCTTTACTTCTTACACTTCCAATTTCTTTGTTGTTTCCATTATAAAATAATAACTCCATTATATTATATATATTTTGATGTTATTATAAAAACGGTACAACCATATTAATTATTCTATCCATCATATGAATGAAAAATCCACCATACGTGCGTACATACAGATTACCGTCTCCATGTAGTGGTGTAGTTTGTTATTCAAACACTTCATTATTTGGAGGGGTATAATAATGAGTATAACTGATGTAAATAATAAATATAACATGTTAATGCTTCTTTATATATGATATATCATACAATTACATACTATTTCATCATCAATATAATGATATTGTCGCTCATGCGTATGTATGGATTACCGTCTCCACAACGCAATGAGATTCATTCCCACATTCACCATTCAACAATGATTATAAAAATATATATTATTAATAAGTATGTAATATATGACATAATAATGCTACTATAGATATATATACATGTATTTATGTATGCATTTATGTATGTATGTACTTAGATATATCTTATTCACTTACTTCTTTTCAATATGATATAAAAACGGAAACAATGATTATGTGTACTTACGGCCTACCGTCTCCATAAATGGTACCTTAAATTTCATATAGATATCTATTTTAAATATTTATATTCTAAATATATTTGATATATAAATTAATCTTTATATTCTAGAAGTATTTAAATCATGATCTAAATGATACGATCAAGAATAACAAGTTAAAACATGTACGATAAAGAAAGAGACTATAACCCAACGTGTTAATTTAACATGGAAATAATTATTAAATGGGTATTATAAAGTCATAAATGAATCATGTATGATATAATAAATTTGAATATGGTTCTAGTATAATTTAATAACATACTATGGTCATTATACAGGAGGTTAAACGTACCCTCGGCCAAAGGAAAGTGCAAGGTATGGGTTAATTTCACAATCTCTTTATTATCTGAGGTTGTTTTTACGTAAGTATATAATGGGACATATTTATTATCCATGTACATCTTTCATAAAATAGTTTTCAAAGAAATTATTTTTAAGGTACTTTTTACTAAAACATCATTTTAAATTTTTTAAAGATTTATTCTTCTAAACCATTCTCATTAATGTACATGTTTTCAAAATGATTTTAAGGATTTATTTATAGGGACATGAATGTTTTAAAATGTTAATTCATTTCAATAGTTTAAAAGTGGTATGGGACACTTTGATAGAAAACTATCTTTTAAATTACTCCCTTTATAAATTATGTGACTTTTAAATGATTTCATGAAAAAGGGATATTTCTCTCAAATAATTTTACTGGTCATTTTCAACTATGTCATCATCCTTTACAGGGTATTATTCTTGACCGAGGTTGATTTTTTATGATACAAATATTCCATATTTTATTGAATGTTTTGTGATATGTTTGACTGTGGATGTGTTATTTTTATACCATTCATGGTTTATGGATAAATTATTTACATTTCGTATGCTAGTTTTAATACGAATTCTTATGTTATGTTTAAACCTATTCATATGAGGAATTAATTGGACTTAGTATGTGATGGGTGGAGCCTGCTATATCTCCTTGATGCATCAGTAGGTCTCATGAGATAAGCTAGTGTCTTGGAACAAGGACTTGAAAAAATCTTATTTGTAGTCTTGGCACAAGGCCTTGACTATGTGGTTATGAAGTCTAGCATTTTGAATTCCATCATTATGAAATTGGCTATTGATATTACATGTGATTATTCAACTAGTATAATATCCATGTGAATAATTAAATGGAATTATTTGATTTATCTTTTCCATATTATTCAGAAGTTTATGTATATAAGGTTTTTTTAGTTTTATACATTGCCTTAAATGTTTATGCTTATTTTTGAAAGTTTCTGCTATATTATTATCCTTACTGAGAATCTGAGCTCACCCCTTTTTGTGTTTTATTATTCCTAGGTTGCGTAGAATTATATTATGACTGACCTGTAGGGATAATCTAAGGGATATTATTGTGTTAAATGGAGAAAAATGTTGTTGTTTTTTTCATTTTATAATGTAATGTAACGTTCATGTATGTAATCTATTTTCCAAGACTACTAAACCGATCAGTCCTTCAGGACTTGATTCCTTGTAATAATTGCAAAGTATTAAAATAATGTACCGACTCTGGGTAACAGGGGTCGGGGAATTAAAATAAACCTCCAAACTTGTAAAGTAATTTTTAAGTCATTGAGTGGTCATTATGGTAGAAAATACCATTCATGGTGTACATGTTAAAAATGATGACACCATTCAAATTTTTGATAAAAAGTAAAAAGTTCCTTGTTTAAAAAATGACAAGAAGATTCCTTTTAAAACATTTTATAAAAACTAAAAAATGGGTAAAAATTAATTTAAAAAATCACTGGATAATTTCATTCTTTAAAACATATTTGGAAGACATGTTAATTAAATAAAAAAATATTATAGACCAAAGAGTGAAATAAAGTCTATTTTTCCTAAAAAAAATTATTTTGGTCTATTGAATACTTAAAGGGTAGAAAATGAAATGGAAACATGTATCATATAGTAATAACCATAGGATAATAAAATTTTTAAGTTTATTGAATGATAGATTATAATATTTCATCATCAGAATCATAATCATAAACAATCTTGATAAACAACGAGACTGTAACATAAAACCTTTACCACTTGGTAATGTTTGAATCATATACCCCATGAAATAAACAACATTATATAGATATGTATATCATATAATATTCATTATAATAATCATAAAATATATTAATTGGATGTGTATATATGAAACAAAAGAAATAAGTGGTGAATATGGAAGTGTCCCACATAAATAAAAGGAAGATGAAAATCCCTTAACATATTAGAAGATTTATAATTGCAATAACCATTAAATAATAACATCAAATAAAAATTTAAATATCATAAAAATAAGTATATTTAAGATTTAACATGTCAAAGGGGAAGTATATACACTATATGAAAGAAATGAGTGGTGAATATGACATATGTCTCATAAAATAAAAGAGAGACTATAAATCCCTTACCAATTTGGAAACTTTTGAATCGTAAGACCCATTTAATAATAACATCAAATGAAACTTTAAATACCATGAAAATAAGAATATTCATGATATACCATGTAAAATGAGTAGTATATAAACTGCACAAAAGGAAAGAGTGGTGAATATAGCATATTTCTCCTAGAAATAAAATAGATACTAGAAATCCCTTACCACAAGTCTCAGCATTATTTATACATGTTCAAACCTCCTTGTATTTGAAAAACCTCCTTTGGATATCTAATTAAAGACCTGAAGGTTGGTATTTTTGGAAGACAAACCATTATAAAACATGGATAAGGATTTTGTGGAGATATCATGGTAGGAATTTATGGAAGCAAAAGGCTTTAAAAGTGTAAAAATGAGAGGATAGGGGGTTTTCTTTTATAAGTGGGGGAGATGACAAACTTGGAATTTTTGAAAAGAAAAATGTATACCAACGTTTTGAAAAAGAAACAATGATAAAAAATGCCTCATTATCAAATATTAAATGAGATAAGGATTAAATATGTCAATATAATAGGAATTGGAAATTATTAAGGTCATTTTCATTCTTATATTTTTAGATAACCCCCCCGATAAACCTGTTTTAACCTTAAATGCGGTAATTTTTTTTTATTATTTTTACTATTCATTATGAAAAAAAATTATGTTGAAATTATTATATAATATCAATTATTTTGAATCTAAATATGGAATCCATTTTTCCAAATTCAATTCACATAATATTTAGAATTTAATTTAAAATTAAACTCACAGAAGTGATAAAAAAAATGATTTTCCAAAGAAATTTTTTTCATAAGTATAAAAGGTTTTTATATAAAATATGAGCATAAAATTTATTAAATTGACATAAATTGGTTTAGTAAAAATATAATTAAACTAATTTATCTTTTAAAAACATTTTAAAACAAAATATAACTTATAAATTCTTTAAAATAATAGACGGTTTTCAATAAAAATATGTATTTTCACTATTCATCAAAAATTAATATTTTTAAAAAAATCTCAAAAATTTACATGAAGATAATATTGACAAGTAAATTTAAAAAATTAGGTTTATTTTTTAAAAAACATTTTATAAAAGTGAAAAATTTTAATTTTAATATTTTTTCACAAAATTAATGAAAATCATTTTTTAAGAAAAATTCATTTTCGAAGCATATAAAGAATTTACCAAAAAATATGTACTTATTTATAAATATATTTTACTTGTATAAAGTCTTCATATATAATTTTCAAAATGTGTTTATTCAAATTCATACCCGCAAATTTAACATATCAGTTACAATGGTCAAGTTTAAATATTAGTTAGTATATTATGGTTCATTAAAACATAGTGTTGCGTGTAATTCAATATATCAAAATAATTTAATTTTAAAAAATATATTTAATAAAATATTATGGTTTTACATAACAAGTGTTGAAAAATTTCCCTCAATCATGCATTCCCTAGGAAAAGGGCTGATGATCCCTATTAAAAGGACCGTTCTAATGAAAATCAGTAAACTCTTGGAGTTGAGCATTGGTGGATTGAACTAGAGAATTTATGTTGTCCAAACCACTATAAATCTCTAGTGTCTGGTTTATTTACTTTTTTGATTTTATTTCATCTACTTTCATATATTAATAATGTATTATAAGTAATTATTCCTTCAATAGGGTGGTTTTCTAAGACAATAAAATTTCAAGAACTATATTCACCCCCTCTTGAGTCATAGTGCAGCTAGGCTCTGACCAACATCCCTTGGCTGAGTCACGTGAGTGGGAGAGGATGGGTTCTAAATGGGTGTCTTAAATAGGGGAGGATAGTTAGGTAGAATCATAAATTTTAAAATTTTAGTGAGGTGGAAGCTTTGGCCGCACAATTTAATAAAATATTCACGAACCATGTGCCCTTCACTAAACTTACTTAGAGAGATGAATGGTTTGGATGCATAGTTTGGAAAGAAATGTGCCAACTATGAAGAACTAGTCTGTTAGTAATTGAATTATTTCATGTGGTTAGTTGTTAAAGTGTTCCAACCATGCTCCCTACATTGAAACTCCAAAAAAAATAATTTTTTAAAGAAATTCAACATAAAACTCTTGGAAAAGGCTACTGATCAATAAATAAATAAATAAAATGTAAATTTATGGTTAGGGTGTGACACATTGTGCACTATAATATAATTTTGTGAGAATTCCAAGTGATAATCCGCATATCCAACCTGATAAATAACCTTGGATGGACCCAAATACCCAGGAACCAACTTCTCATACTTGATAAGTCATCGGTGCCCCAACTATGAAGACACTTGAAAGAAGAATCAATACCAAACCAAAAACTCCAATGGTCATCACAAATTATTGGTATAATAAATTTGTTGATTCTTATCTACCATTAAATTCTTCCAGATTAGGTGAACCTGATCTATCATCTCTTTCACCAAACTATGATCCAAAAGTGATCTCTCTCCAAATTACTCTCAACAAAATGATGATTGGAATTATATTCCATAAAATGATTAAATCATATGAATAAAAATAAATGGATGATAGATATTTTTTTACAAAAACTCTACCAAAACCAATTGATATGATATATTCATCTTTAGCTGAGTTACCTAGAAATCCACCTGAGGGTGATATGACATATTCATCTTTATCTGAGTTTCCTTCTACAACCCTCTCCAAAACATTGAATGATATATGAAGGCGCTCCACGAATACTCTCTATATCATCTATATACATCTTACTCAATTTCTCAACTATAAATATTTCACATATAGATAAAAATTGGGCTGACTTTGTGAGTTGATCCACAATCATTCATATTGTATCATGCTTCTGTGGTGATTTTGGGGAAACCAATCAAGAAATACATCATGATATATTTCCAATTCCAAGAAATCACAGGAAAAGGATAAAAAACCATGCAAGTTATTAATGATCTACCTTAATCTATTAACATGTAAATGCTGAGAGAAAAAATTTGTTACATTATTCTTCATCCCAATCCACAAAAACTATATTTGATGTCACATAACATATTTTTCACTACATGATATATTTAGAGTTATAAAATTCACTCATAAAATCCTTCTTTAGACTCAAAATAACTAGAAATCTATCTCAAAAATTGAGCATCATGTCTACCACTAGCGGCCACCTTTCCTTTGCCTCCTATCATTTTTAGCATCACATTTCTTATTATATTTTTAATCAACCCTGTTTACTTCATTTACTTAGTTCAAAATAATATAATTGATGACGATCCAATGTAAATTCATGATTATTCCCTCCCATGAGATTATATATGTGAACTCACCATCAAGCCCATTAGCTACCATTACTCCTATGATTCATTCACTACATGAGTTTTCTGAATCAAGGAATATTTTGCAATATTACCCTTACTTGGTGTATATTATAACTCAAAATTATAATTCTAAAGATACTCCACCCATATCAAATGACATTGGTTCAAATCATGTTTTGATAAAATATACTATATACTCATTTGATTCAAATACATTATAATCCTGTCACCGAATAGGTATTGTCTCAAACTCTTCAGATCATGAAAACCCTCTACTAACTTCATATCATGCATGGGATAAAACTTCTCATGTGTTTATAATTGACTCGATTCATACACAACCACATTTTCCCTTTACATGATCTCACACCCTAGTTTGACCCCATATGCCTCATAATATATGGAGAATCCTTAACTATAATGAGGAAATATCAACACTGTTGTAGATGTCAACAGATTCTTTAACTCTTTTCATTACACAAAATTATTATTTTTTACTTTATTTTTTGATTTCATTTTTTGTGTTTTTCTATAACTTTTTAAAACATAATTTTATATTATACAATTATATTATTTTAGGGACTAAGAAAAAAATATGAAGCATTCATGCATTTACTCTCTCTCATTCATGATAAATTTTGGAAATTGACTTATCTGATGATTATTCACTAATGTTTATATGTGTTTTATTTCAAAGGAGGAGGCTACATATGATTTCATTTAATGAGGTTAAAATTATGTTAGGAGAATAATGTAATATGAATTTAGAACTCAAGACTATATCCCCTAACCAATATAGTCTTAGCTTGGTTCTTGAGATATCATTGGCATGCTAATGTAATGTCACAAGAGACCCTGTATTGTCATAAATATTGATGTATTTTTTCATAAAAAAAATGAAAATACATCAGGGAAAACATTTTCTCACATCATGTTCTAAAAAACATCATAATTTTAACATAATCTCATGATCATCATCCTAATACTATGTTCACTTTTCATGGGATGTTGTTAGGATCACATAGTGATGTTCCCAACACAAGGAGGGATGAATGTTGATATTTTCTTATATGACTTAAAACTTTATCCACTTTTCAAATCCTTACTTATTTAGTGAATAAATCTATAATTATTTATCTCCCTCTCCAGGTTAGCAAGAAATTACTTAAAGAGGGAAAGTAAAGAGGAAAGGAAACCAAGATTTGTTAATGAGGTATTCTTCTAAAGTGGATGACTATGTACTTGGTGATACATGGTAATTATATAATACAATAAACTCTGATTTATTATCTAAAAAATCCTGGGAAATGGCACAGACTTGGGCCCTTTATCTTGGCCCTGATTGGGTATAAATATAGAACCAACTTACTATTCTTTTAGTATAAGAGAATAAGCTTGCACCTCTTTGAAGTAAGATGACTGGTGTTGGATTGAGTCTCTACTAGGAAAACATATAATGGATCTTATTCCTCAATCATAGTAATTTAATATTATGCCTCAAACACCTTCAGTCATCTGTAGTATATGAAATTATAGGTTTGATTCCTCAAACAACTTTATTCATAATAAAATCTAATGAAGAAAAGTCTAGACTCTTACTTCATCATCATCATCATTATCTTATTCAATGCATAGGAATGATCTTTCTACACACAAAATTAGATCTCCCCACTTCTTCAATTCACAAGTGTGTAACAAATGTTTCATAATTTCCTTACTCATCCTTCCTTTAACATTAAAAATATGTATATAATGATTGAAACATTTATTTACAACCCCAACTTTTTAACATCTCTTCAAATATATCAACTACATTGTACAAATATTATTTCCATAATATTCACCATTTATATATCCATAAATCTAAACCTTAAACTATACTTTTAATTCACCTATATAATTATCTTTTAATCCCCTTAACTCATCTTGATGTCTTAAAATAATATTCCTGATATTTTGAATTCATATTTTCAACATGCTAATCCTCATTCTTCAATAAAACATTCACTTAAATAACAATCATTTAAGAATAGTACAACATAATCGGATATTGTTTCATCTCCTTCTAGGATTTTATCTCAATCATCTTCTAATTGATAATGACCACGATATAAAGTTCATATTTAGTATTACTTAGGATTAATTTTTCTTTATTATTATAATATTTCAAAAATTTGAAAAAAATTAGCTGCTTATGATGAGTTTTTGTAAGGATCATAAGATGGATTTTACAAACCTCTGGCTTATTAATATTAATGTGGCGTTAGATTCCAACATATGAACGCCGACTTGTTGAGTAAGACAACTTAATTGACATTATATTAATCATTATTCATAAGCTACTTTAGTGTGAACAATGTCTCACATTTCACAATCTCACATCAAAAATCAATTTAAGAGATAAATTCTTTATTATTCAGTAATTTATACTACCAAGAAATTTACTTACATGGTATCATCCCATGTCACAACCCTCAACCAATGTGTCACCCTGTATGGCGGATCTCTCTCTCCCTCCCTCCCTCTTATGATTCCCCATGTTTTTCATGCCTATGTCGACCCACACTGTAACTCTACCCCTAAAATTTCACCTTAAGATGGGGGTAAATGAACCGGAATTCTATCTCATAGTGGTAGAGCTAGGTCCTATGGATGGTCATAGGCTAGCGTATTTTTTCCTTATAAACAACTCATGTTCCCTTCAAAGGAGTAAATAATTCTACTTTATAAGAGTAAATTACATATTCTTATAAATACATACTTTTCTGATATGGTATGTATTACCCTTAAAAACTTACCACACTCAACATAAATTTTACTTTTCCATGTATCATATAATGAAATAATATTTATTAGATGCAATAAAAGATTTCCAAAAACTCATTGTGTATCTAGACACTTATCGTTCAATGAATTTTTGTAAAAACTATTTTAATTTTATGAAATCATATTTAGAAAAGTTTATGCTTTAACTCTAACTTCCAAAAACACAATACCAAATCTTTGATTTAAATTTATAATTTCTTATAATACATGAAATATAATAAATTGATAGATACTCAACCACTCCAAATCTTCAAACATATTTTCAATTGTGTGATGGGATCTTTGATAATCTAATGATAACACCTTAATTCATTCTATTTTCTAAATATATATTGATAGATACTTTTATATTTTTTTCTAAAACATATCCAAATATATTCATTCTATAAAAAACAATTTAAATTATCTATGTCATATGATCTCACACTTCCAATATTCAAGGTCGTTGTGCCCTCCGATCCACAAGTATGCTTTAATTTGATATTTATTTATATCTTGAGTGGTTCTAGAGTTTTTTCGGATTTAGGGGTTGAAAATTTAGATTTTTGTGAAAAACTGTCCAGACACATGTTTAGTACTAACCGTGAAGTAACCATGTTCTATGGAACTATGAGCTCTAGTGACATTTTGAATAGTTTGATCGTGGTTTGTTAAACTTTTTAAGTCACCAAAAAATCCATACGTATGTATATGATTTTTTCCCATGGGATGTCTCAGGACTTGAGAATGGTTTATCAAATAGTGAATCAAGTACCAAGAAACCATGAAAATTGGGTTTTCAAAGGACAAATGTCATCACATAGTTGGTTCATGGTTTCTTAAAATGCATAGCTTAAACATGAACCAAGATCCAAACCTTTTAAAATTAGAATTTACCATAATTACCTTGGTTTTTTTATGTATAATTATATCATGATATCTCATTATCCCAACCTAACCTCTCACCAATATGCTAGAGGGATATCTGGTTAGATATTTGGATATTTTACCTTCCTTATTGGTGGATCATTTCAAGGTATGTTCTATTTTTTATTTGACCACTTATCTTTTTTCTATATCATTACATGATTTATTTTCCTCTTGTTATGCAAGAACCCAATTATTCTATGATTTTTGAATTTATAGGGTTTTCTAGGGAATTAATGATATTGTTTTTTAGATCTATTATTATGAGCTCTTAATCTTCTCAGTTCTAATATACTTTATCAAAGGTGACTAGTTTTCCTCCCTTAATGAGGTGGGCGTCTCTATATAAAGGTTCTATATCATAAATTACATTATTTTCATAAAACTTCCTTCAGTTCAGTTTTTTAAATTGATTTATTTTATATAAAATATGGTATGTTTAATGAAATTTCATCTTAGATGGCATAAAAATGGGTTTTCCTTAAAAAAAGTTTTATGCACTTTATATGTTTTATGAAATGCCTCAAAGATGATTTTTACTCAAAAATTGATTTTCAAGCATGGAATAAATGACACTTTGTTTTGAATATTCATTATAAATTTGTGATCATTCTTTATTTAATTTTTTTGCAAAACATAACACATTGGCTATGACAACCCATATCTTTTATATACCTCATTACATTATTTATTACATAAATACGCACTTAATACATTCCCAAAAGACCAATAGGACCAGTGTCTTTGGAAATTATGTATATAGAAGAATAAATTAAAGTAGGTATATACCAAAATTATTAAAAACACTTTAACATGATCTTATAATTCCATTGCTCATCAAAAAATGTATAAGATAACTTGGGAACGTACATAAGAAAGGGATGAGTTATAATGCCCAATAAGGGAATAATCAAAAAATATCATGATAAAAGTAATATACGTGAGTCAATTCCAATATCAAGGTGATATTCCAAAATATGAACATTAAAGCATGACATAGGATTATAACATCAATGCAACATAGAAATGTGGAAACAATATAAAACATGACATCATAAATACATGTCAATGCTAACCACTGAGAAATCATAACATAGTGTGCTTAAGATAACCTATCATTCACCATACATAGTATCTCATGAGATAAAAACATAACTAAATTCATTATATAGAAATATAATTTCAGGACCACCTTCCACATTTACATCATGTACATGAATTTGTGTGCCACATAGATCATACTAAATAAGAATATATTTCATCACATTCAATCCCACGATTAAGGAGTGTGGATTTCATGTATAGAAGTCCCCAATAAATGAAGGATGGCTACATCTAGGGTAATACCCTTAAGTGAAAATGGGGATAGGTATTCACTATAAAAATTTTTGGCATGGAAAACATAAGATAATTTCAACGGCATAATGGGTGTATATAATGATTCATGGAAGGTTTTAATGAGAGTTAAAAGAGGATTATAATTAATTTGAAATTATAATAAAAATAAAAGTGGTGTGAAAAACATATTCCAACTTGAAAAATTTTAAATCAAAATTTATAATAAAAATAAAGTGCTTGAATAAATAAGAGGAGGATAAGATACCTTACATTGAGTGGGAACTACTATAAGCTTGGGAGGATATTTTTAAAACATGGGAACACCTTAATAGGGATTTAATGTGGGATAGATAGGGATATTAAATTCATTTGAAATGGGTTTTTAGTTAAGAGGAGTGGGAGGTTGGGTGGGTATTTTTAGAAAAATAGAGGGGAATTATTTATTAATTTCTAAACATGGGGTTTAGACTCTATAATAAAATAATTAAAACTACAAAACTTCCCAAGGTATTATTCTCATATTTTCTTCCAAATAGGATTTTTTTCAATATTTTATTAGGAAAATAACATAACTACTTAAATTAATACTATTGGTGATGTGGAAGTGAGACATGTTCATAAATAGTTGATTTTAAAAGCTAAAAATATAATATTGGTTTTTGATGATTCATTAAGGGTTTATAAAATTGTTCAAACATCAAAAAATCATTATTTTAAAGGATAAATCTATAATTTGGTCTTGGATTCCTTTTATATTATTTATTACATCACTTTTGAGATTTTATGATGACATAATACAAAATGTATATTTATACCATATTTATTTTTTACCCAAAAATTCGATTACCCTGGTAAATTATGAAAAATCACTATTTGATAATTTCAACATGATGATATCAAAAATGATATTTATTTTACCAGAATAATTTCCTAAATATGATAATTTTCACTTTAAAATAAAAACCCTTATTTAAAAAAAATACGAGTTTTTACTACACTAACAACATTATGAAACTTATAAAAATTACATTGGACTTAATTAAATTATAATATAATTAATATTTAAATGAATAATATTTAATAATAATATTTTAATAAAATAACATTTATTTCAAAATTTATTTCACTTTTCAAAGAGTGACTTAATTGAAACTATATACTTCTCAAAAATACAATTTTGATTTCTTTATATTAAAACCTAACTTTTATCAAACTTATTATTTAATTATTTATAAATTAATAATAAAAAGAGTTAAATATAGTCATTAATTTATTTAAAATAAAATAAATAAATTGATTCTACTAGGGCCTATATACATAACCCCATATTACACCATCGTACACGCTATTGGTGAGGTGTGAAATTGTGGTGTTTTCTTAGGGTGGTCTGATGAACATGGTTTGCATTTTGATCTTGATAAGCTTGAACATATCCTATAAATGGTTTCCCTCAAGATTTAGAAGTTGAATATCAGCTTGGTATTGGTCAAGTGAAAATCCCAGTGGTGACATCTCCCTTAGAAGCTCCGATAAATGGGTTTCACAGGGTAGGGTCCTACTAGTCGAGGCTATCACTTCTTTGGTCTATGTCAATTAAAGTTTATCATAACCCAGGATATAATAACATTAAAAATCATTTTAAAATGGATATATTATCAATATTTAATATGATTTATGAACTTTTAAAACTGGAAGGATATAAAAATCCAAAATAATTAATGTAGTGCATGTGTTTTTATGACTACATTTCTTAATAAGGAATTTATTCATTTTAATGGGTAATTTAATTTATAAATGGTTGGGTAATTACATTCTTCCCCCATTTTGAAAATTTACCCTTGAAATTTTATTTCATATAGTAAAACAGATGAGGGTTCTTTTGTTTCATCACCTCTTCCATCTCCCATGTTGACTCCTCAAACTTGTAGTTCTTCCAAAATACATTAACCAAGTGAGTTTTATTATTTTGTATAACTTTGTCTATGTGGTCTAATATTTCACCATCTCCTCCTTGTATGAAATATAATTCATCCAAGCTACCACCTAGGGATTCAATACATGGGAGGCTCTGGTATGTACCTTCTTAAGAGGGATACATGGAACACATCATGTATTTGAGATAGGTTAGGTGAGAGTTCTAGTTGATAAGACACATATATTATGTGATCAAGGATCTCAGAGGGGTTGATGTATCTAGGACTAAGATTTATATTCTTCCCAAAACTCATGATTTTTCCATTGAAATGTATGAAGGAACACCTTATCACCAACCTAAAACTCCAGGTCTCATCAATTATTGTATCCATAGATTTTCAAACAAATTTTCATGTATTTCATATAATTTTGAATATTTTAAACCTTATCTAACATCTATTATACAAGATCAGGTCTCATAATCTTCTGTTCTCTAACTTCATCCCAGCAGGTTGCAGCCCAACACCACTTCCTATACATTGCCTCATAAGGTGTCATTTGAATGTTAGAATTAAATTTTTTTATATGAGAACTACATTAGGGGAAGGTGTCGATCCCAAAATCCCTAGAAATCCATTAAACATGATATAAATATATCCTCTATAGTTTGAATGGTTATTTTAAACTTTTCATCCATATGAGGTTGATAAGAAGTAATAAACATTGATTTTATATTCAATTATTACTAAAGGCCTCTCCAGTACCTTGGGGTGAATATCATATCTCGATCAGATATAATGGAGAGTGGTTATCCATGCAGTTTTGACACTTCTCTTATGTATATCTTGGTGAGTTTCTAAATATATAAATATTCCTTGATAGAAATAAAATATTCTAACTTTGTATGGTGATTGATTACCACCAAAATGGTGTTCTTTCCTTTAGATTTCATGGATATTCCTGTGATGAAATCCATCTATATTGGTATGGGAAATGGTTTCATTATACCCTTATACTTATATCATTCATCCTTGAATTTTTATCATACCAGTCATTGAGATTCAAATTATGTATTCTCCCTGTTCATGTTATCCTAATAGAAGTATTTCTTCAAATATCTATACATTTTAGAGATTCTTGGATGAATAGAGAAGGATGAGTTATGTGAATCATCTAAAAGTTCCTCCTTTAACTCTGGATTTGATGGGATACATAGTCCAGTTCAACACCTTAAAACTCCATCATTAGAAAAGTTAAACTTTGGAATATTCGATACCTTTTTTAGCACCCCATATATTTTTGTACCTCCTTTACCCTCTCATAAATGGATGGTTAAGTAGTTATTTGAGTACGGTAGGATGAATTTTATTTCATTATTCCCGTGTCCATTATTTAAATTTCCAAGAATATTGGATCTCCCTCAATCCTCATCATGTATAGGGTTGTAGGATCCTTTCTACTTATAGAATCTGCCATTTTTTCACCTTCCCATAATGGTAATGGATTGAATAATTATAATCTTTTATCAAATCTAACAAACTTTTTCAGTTCATATTCAAATCGTAATTTGTAAAATCATACTTGAGGATTTTATGATCCATATATATGTCACTCTTCTCCTCATAGAGATAATTACACCAAATATTTTACATGAAGATCACTTCAAGCAGTTACAAATCATGGGTTGGGTAGTTTTTCTCATGAATATTTAATTAGATGGGAGCATAATCTATCACTTTATCATATTGTACGATTACACAACCCAATCCCTTATTGGATGCATCGATGTTGATCACAGATCTATCTGCACCAGTGTGTAATATAAGCATGGTTTTAGTGATTATCATCTTATTTAACTCTTTAAATATCTCCCCACATTCATCAATCCAAAAAACTTCACACCCTTCCGAGTTAGCTTGGTTATTGGGATGGACAATCTAGTGATGTTTCTCATAAATCGATGATAGTACCTAACTAATCCAAGGAAACTGTAAATCTCCATCATAGATATTGGTCTGGGATATCCTTTAATTGACTCTATTTTTCAAGGATCCAAGCATATCCATTTTATGGTTATAAAATGCCCCAATAATGTTACTTTCTCCATTAAAAACACACATTTACTATACATCACATATAACTTTTCCTTTCATAGGGTCTTCAGTACATAATTAAATTTCTTCACATATTCCTCGTTTTTTAGAGAATATTATAATGTAATCTATTAATACTACCATGAATTTTTCTTGATAATCATTAAAGACACTATTCATTAAGTCCATGAATATGGATGGAGTAATAGTGAGTCTAAATGGAATTACTATGAACTTTTTATGACCATACCTCATATGAAAAGTTTTCTTGGGTACATCCTCCTTCTTCACTGTTACTTGATAATATCCCAATCAAATATCTACATTAGATAAGTACTAGGATCCATGTAACAAGTCATCAATCCCTGGTAGGGGATAATTTTTTTTATGGTGATTTTATTAATATCATGATAATAAATTAAGAGGTGTATTGTGCCATCCTTCTTCATGATCAAAAGGACCGATGCACCCCATGGTGAAGCACTTGAGCATATAAACCCTTTATCCAAATTCTCATATAGTTTCTTCTGTAGTTATTTAAGTTTAGTAGTGGATATTATATATGGATCCTTAGATATTAGATAATATATGGGTATATGTTTTATTGAGAACTAAACCTCTAGGATAGGAGTAAGATTAAAAAATTATTTGGGAAACAAATCAATGTATTCCCTCAAAATGGGAATTTTATAATGGATGATCTTTTCCTTAATCTCAATCAATTATTCTAGATATTATTTATTATAAGGAAATAATAACCATGCTTGAGATGATGATTTCAAAGGATATTCATCCTACTTATTTCACTTTTATATAATTAGAGGGTGATTCATTATGTGGATGGTGATTTACTTCTCTCAAAAATTTATTTTGGATCTATATAAGGAAATCCAATCCATACCTATAATTACAACGAATTTAGCTAAAGTCAGTATCATAAGGTTCGTTGAGAAGTTCATCCCACAAATATGGATAGAGGAGATGTTATATACATTGGATAAAATAATTTTTCCATTTTCCATTTTCAAAGATAAAACCACTTTCATGTTTTGATGTGGTGTTTGAATAGTTATACTAAACTTTAATGATATTATTGATTTTGTAGAACCAAAATGAAATAGTACATTTTCTACCCTTGAATGAATTACTGGAATACCTATCACCACATCATTATCAGGATCCACCTTAAGAGTTATGATGGAATAAGTTCATCCTTTCTGTAGACGCCGGAAAAGTCCGTTGTTCCCAAACGAAGCTCCGGATGCGGAAAGAGAAGTGATATTTGGAGTCAGAGGCACGTTCCGGAGGGCCCGGAGGACTTGCGCGAAATTTCAGAGGCTCGCACGCAAAGTTGAGTCGCGGCACGCAATCCTCCCGGGATGCGCGCAATACGCTGGGCCGGCGCGCTATTTTGCGCGCCCGCGGCCTGCGCGGCGCCTTTGCGCCCTGGGTCCTGATTCCGCGCCCGCGAAGAGAATTGCGCGCCCTAGACCGGATTCCGCGCCCGGGGTTGCCTATAAATATAAGGCGACCCCCGACGTTTTGAAGGTTGCCGGAATCCGAAGCGTCTCTCGTTCGCGCAATCCAACCCCTTCCGCGCGCAATGCCGATCTTCAGGTAACCTCCTTTCTTTCGCGCAATAGAGCCTTGGGGTCCGCCTTCGCGCGCAATCCCCTTGGCTCATTTCCTTTGAATAAATTTCATCCCGAAGGCCTTTGCGCGCAAAAGAAGCCTCTTGCGCGCAATTGCCCCCCGGGTGCGCGCAATCCAGCCCGATTGCGCGCACCCCCCATTTTCAAAGTGGCCATTCGTTAGAGAATGAGCCGTTGCCCCCGCACGCTACCCGAAGCCCGGTGCGCGCAATCCCAATCATCCGCGCGCGAAGCGCTGGCCCAATTGCGCGCCAGCCCGCCATTTTGCGCGCCGACCCGCGGTTTTGCGCGCAAAGCTCCTCTTTTGCGCGCAATCCGCCAGGGTCGCCTCCCTTGACCCCCTGAGGGTACCCGCCTGCGTGGCGCCCGATGATCCTCATCCTGGGTGCCCGAACCGTGCGCTGTCTTCCCGTGCAGCCTTCCAGGCTCGTGCGAAGTGACACGGACCCATCAGTGGCAATCATTCGTCCAGCATGACGTTAAACTGCATATTCGTCCAGCATGACGTTAAACTGAATATTCGTCCAGCATGACGTTAAACTGCATATTCGTCCAGCATGACGTTAAACTGCATATTCGTCCTGCATGATGTTAAACTGCACAATGTCCAGCATGACGTTAAACTACATATATGTCCAGCATGACGTTAAACTGTGCATTCGTCCCGCATGACGTTAAACTGCCCATACGTCCAGCATGACGTTAAACTGCACATCCGTCCAAGCTGCACGACGCTAAACTGCCTAGCCCCCATCGTCCGCGCTGCAAGACGTTAAACTGCCAAGTGTTTCGTCCTCAATACACGACGTTAAACTGTGCTTCGTCCGGCAAGACGTTAAACCGTCCGCTTCGTCCTCAACACACGACGTTAAACTGTGCTTCGTCCGGCAAGACGTTAAACCGTCCGCTTCGTCCGATCCCGTGCTCTGCACGCAGGGTCTCCCCCGGTTTGGATGTGGCCCCCACCCGCTCGTCTCTGCAGGGATGTCGGGATTGTCCCGCTTTTGGGACGATTTAATGGGAGTGGCTTTTCCCTACGGGGGCAGGGTATTACAAACCCCTAGTTTCTCGTGGGAGGCTGCACATGTGTATCTCCATTGTGCCTCCCCACTGCCGAAGCCAGTAGAGGGTGTGACTGGGATCGAGGTGTCTTCTGCTTTCGGTCCATGTCCCTTCCAACTGAGTTTTGCCGCATCCGGGCTGCCTCAAGTGCGTAAGTCCTGACAGAATGAACTACGTGGACTTTGATCCCTGTCTTCTAAACAGGGTACGTAGGAAGCCTTCTTGAGGTCCAAGCCCGCCACCTGGTCGTCCCGGTCGTATTTACGTCGGTTCGTCCATCAGTGGACCCCTCCAGGGTTCACGCTTGCGTCGATTCACCTATGAATCCGCCCCTGTGGGAGACTGCCCGTGTGTATCTCCACGGTGCCTCCCCACAGCCCCCCTTTTCCATTTCTCCTTTTATCGTCCAGCATGACGTGAAACTGTGATCCACCCGGCCGTTCCATCCCCCTCTGTGTGAGGTGGTTCGGTTCAATCCTCCGCCCGGCGGCCTCGACCTCTTCGTGAGTCGGCTTGCCGACGTCCAGCATGACGTTAAACTGTATACCCGAACTACGTTGACTTTGATCCGTGCTAACGCGCGGTACGTAGGAAGCCCCTACGGGGTCCAAGCTCTTCACTCCATCATCCATCCTGATCCTTACCCGGGCCGCCACATCCCGGTGGGGTCATGCCACTTCACTCCACTCCACGTTACTTGGGAAGCCGCCCATGTGCTGGCCCCAGCGTCGGAGGTTCCCCGCAAGGGGTTCTGTCATCTGATCCACCTTTCGTGTTGATCGGTCTGATGCCGTCCCCGCTGGACGTTAAACTCGCGGCATACCCCGTGTTAAACATGGGAAGCTGAGGAAAACCTCAGGTGACACAGTTTCCCGCACCCAGTACGGGATGCCTCAGGCCATCATGCCTTCGAGAAGCCCTATTAGGGACGGAAGACAGACGTGCAGAGCCGCAGTGTTACGACACGCCCCCAGCACCCAGAGCCACCCGGCCTTCTCACCGCAGGTTGCTGCCCCGACCAGACTCCTTGGAGCGTCCGGGCGGAAGCAGCGTAATTAACCGGTGTCCATGAAGATATGGCGCCGGGAACGAGATTCACGAGCATGTCTTAAATCTATGAGGGAGACCCGGATTAGGCGACGAGTTCCGAGGAGACGTCCAAGGAAGGAGGAGCCGACATCCCATCATCCCGGTTTCGATCAAGGAGCAGACGCCCCTGAATAAGGGACGGATGCCGCCCGCCCTTGGAAAGCGGGACTGCGGGACCACAAGCCGCGCGCCCATCCCCTCGGGTTGACGGGTGCACGCGCGAACGCGTCCTGGCGAAACAGCGTAACCCGACGCACATCCGCACCGAAACAGAAAAATGGTGAACCCGACGTGAATCTCTTCTCCTCGATACGAAGACCGATGGCTTTCAGAGGTGTTGGAAGACCGGCATGTTGCCCGGCCAAGCATTCAGTCTTACCCGCCAGGGGCTGGGGAAGTGAAATCGGGCACTCCGTCTCGCAACGTCGAGGGCCTGGGTTCCCCCCACGGAAGGCGTAGTGGCGCTAATGGTTGGTTGTCGATTCCTTTTTCCTGTCAGTGTTAATGGGTTCTTCTCCCTGCTTTCAGAAATCAGGTCGCCCGATCCAGTGCCCGATCGCCACCCGCCCATTGGCGCAGGGATAGGGGAAACACCGACGCGGCTACTCCGCGCGGTCCTGCCCGTTCCACAGTCGTCCCAGCAGCCGCAATTGCGGGACGACCACGCCCTCTCTCCCCCTCGGAGGTCATCCAGAGAAGGGTGATCAACACCCTGGTGCGGAGATACGAGGAAGAGGGAGTCATCCCCACTAGGGAAATGGCTCGCCTAGACCTTGAGGAGGCTGCGCCTCGCCACCACCGCCGCCCCCGAGGGCCGCGCAGGGAGGCACCGCTGCCTACCTCAACGTCCAATCGCTTCGGGAGTTTATCCCCGGAGCGCTCTGACAGTTCCCTTCCCTATGCGGATGAGGTGGAAGATGCCCGGGATCACCCTATCCGGGATTCGCTCCAGGGATCTACGGTAAGGACTCCCGCCAGGCCACGGCGATACCGCCGCCAGGCCTCTCCAGTCGAAGAGCGGGCTCTCCACCTGCCCGCGCCGCTCATCCCGACTCGTCTGTCTCGACGCCAACGTCGGGCACGAGCGGAAGAGGATGCCCACCGTGGGGCTCTAGCAACAGCGGCCGCATTGGCCCAAGCCACTGCTGGCTCCAGTCGCCAGGCCTCTGCGCATCCTGAGCAGGGGAACTCCTATGCCCGACCTGGATCGAGGCCCCGACCGCCCCAAAGGCAGGTTGGGTCGACTCTCCCGGTTGCTGGCACTGGCAGTAGCCACCGCGGATCACCTCGCGGTAGCGCTATTCACCGGCAGGATCTACTCTGTGTGGCCGATCCAGGAGGCATGGGTCATCCCACCTTCCGATCCCGGCCCGGGGGCCTGCCCGGAATCATCTCTCCCCGCGTCCCCTTTGATATCTGTCCCGGTGCCCCTCGCACCTTGGTTCCCAGTCCTCTTGGCCCCAGCACCAGTGCGGCCGGAGGACGCCAGGACAGAGATCAGCCCTGCCCCGAAGAACCACCCAGGGGCAGGAAGGCAAGGCGTCGACGCCGAGGGAAGAATGTTACGGAATTCCGGACAGAGATCCGACCGGTTTGCTTCTCTGACTCAGAGGAGGAGTACGATTCGGCGACAGAGCCCCTTCCCCAATCCCGCCAGTCAAGGGCAGGGGTAGGAATGCGGCACGTCAGCCTCGTGCTCCCCGAGAGCGAGATCGATGTGATCCCCGCTTCTCTCCGAAGGTATATCCGGAGTAACGAGGGCCTGGTAGACCCCCAAGGATCAAGCTTGCAGTTGGTACCGGCCCCTCCGGAAGTGCCTTCCGTCTCGATCGGAGAAGCCGGAGACTTTTTCTGGGGACCGACGGTCGAACAACGATTTGGTGCGCCCTCGGCGAGCACCGATGCTACGGCAGGATGTTCGCTCGCCGGCCCGTCCTATCGTGATGTGGTAGCCAGGGCACTGCCACCCTCAGAGGGCGGCCCGGGATATGGAGGCCAATCGGCCTGCTCGCCGTATTCACCGCCGGCCAGCCCGTCAGCCCGGCGGCCCGCCTCGGCACCACTACCAGTTCCCCGTCCGTTCCCAGCCATTGAAGAGGACCAAGGAGATCTGGGTCCCGAGATTGAGTCGTGGAGCTTCTGGACCGTCCTTGCAGAGGGCCACTTCCCTGAGAAGTTTTGGCCAGTCGCAGTACCGGGCTTTGATGCACCCGAATCGCTCACCCCGGATGAGTTCGAATGCTTCCGCCAAACTCTCCGGGAGACTCGCTCCTGTCTTCGCCGCCTAAAAATGCCATACCCCGGGAGTCAATCGCACCTGGAGGATATTGGTGAGCAGTGCCGTCAAATTGACCTGGCCATGCTCCCCGCGGTTCGGCACCCCGGGTCATTTGAGCACCACGAGGCCCTCCAACAACGATGCGTTGAGTGTTTTCAAGTACTCCGCAAAGTTATCGAGGAAGCCACTCCCCACGTGTATATCCGTGGATGGGGGCAGTACGTTGCCCTACGCTTCAGTGTGATTCGCCGACAGCCCGATTCGCTGGGTGGCCCTGAGGGTATATCCCCAGGGACAGAAACAGTCAATATGGATGACCTGTCGGGAGAGGGGAACGACTTGGAACTTCTCGACGGGGGCTTCCCCCCCGAAGACAAGCCGTCGTCAGATCCATCGGTGAGAGTTACTCGTCATCAGAGGAACCTCCTGGGGCTCCCCGCACCCACTGAAGCACTGACGTTGAGCCAAAACGTCAGCAAAGGAAAAGAGCACAGCGAGGCTATAAGGCCCACCGACCCATCTGCCTCCATGCAGAGGGCAGAGGAGGATCCCGAGAAGGCTACGCTACGTCAGCAGCTCGCCGAACAGAAGAAGCTGGTTGACCAGCTCCTCGCCGAGCGCGCAGCAGAACGGCGGCCTGACTACGGTGATCCCAGGCCAGGACAGCAGGGACTAGAACAACCGCTCCTCGATGAGACTCTCCCGGGCAACCGTGATTACGCCGTGTTCGCCGACAGGAGAGAGGCCATTGCCTATGGCAAGAGGGCGCGGTATGTTTCGCCGCACCCTCCCGAGCGGCGTGACTACCTGAGAGATCCCGCTCGGATTCCTCCCGCTGCCCCAAGGGCCGCTCCGCCCGCCATCCCACGAGCTGCCGAGTTCGACGACCCGGTCGACGACCCGATTGAAGGGCCATGCAATGCGCTCGTGGTTAGAGATCCTTGCCAGGACTGGAACCCATGTCCGGACGATCCGATGGTGGCACTCATTGCCCGCTTGGAAGCCTTGGAGACTCAGCAGGTGGCGATCCCACCGGACGGCAAGCCCTACCCAGCATGGGTGGATGACATGCCGGCGCCTCCGGGATTCGGGAATCCCACTTTCGCCCCCTTCAACGGAACTGGAGATTCGCCACAGCATTTAGCCCACTTCAACTCGAGGTGCGGGCCTATGTTGGGGACTCCGGCGCAGCAGGAGGCCGCTAAGCTTCGCTGCTTTGTTCAGACACTGGAAGGGCCATCATTTGTCTGGTACAGCCAGCTCCCCGTCGGGTCGGTAACCAGCTGGGAGGACCTCCGTAGACAGTTCCTCTACCAGTTCAGTTCCACGACCCGGAAGACAAGTATCGCAGACCTCTTCAAGTGCAAGCAGAGGCCTGATGAGCGAGTCGCGGACTTCGTCGCCCGATGGAAGGGTCTCACGTATTCCCTTGACATGCCATTGACTCAGGAGCAGTTGCTGACAATGTGCGTCGGGAACGTCAAGACCGAGCTGGTCCCTTCCCTGATCACTCAGAATTACCCCGGAGGGTTCAGGGACTTCTCAGACAAAGCTCAACGTCTTGAGGAAGCCCTGCAACAGGCCAGCCAGGCACACCCGCTGCCTCCTATGATTCCTGCAAGGAGAGTCAGTAGGGCTGAGCCCGCTGCTGTTTCCCAGATAGAGGCCCCCAGGCCATTGGAGCTGCTGCCGGTGAGGCCAGCTCCACAGCCTCATAGGAATCCGCCTCCACGGGCTCAGTTCCCGGCCCAGCAGCGGTAGCCCCAGAACCGGCCGGCCCCTCCGCGTAATGTACTGCCACAACCCAGGCGAGATAATCAGGGTCCACCTCCTCGGCCGGCCCCTCCAGCCCCTCGTCAAGACCACGCTCCCAGGGGCCCGCGACACCTGACTTACTCATTTCATGAGGATCAGGTCCCCGGTTACTTCCGGAGCGCCCTGGAGCAGAGGATTGTGCGATTTCCTGAGTGTTGGAGGCCAGAGGAGGCACATCTTACGAATAACCCCCGCTACTGCCCCTACCATCGGGCCCTGGGGAACACCATCCAGCGGTTCTATGTGTTTAAGGATTGGCTCCAAGACCAGATTAACAACAATGTAATCAGGTTGGGCCCAGCTCCAGCACAAGTGGCGGGCGTGTTCGTGGGATCAGATGACGATAGTGGCAACGAGGACGAATGGCAGCTGGTCTCCGACCGCGGATCCCAGAAGTACAATAACTGGATGGCCCGCAAGACGACCATTCGCGCCCATGGAATCATCCGTGCGCGCTTGAATCAGTGTGAGCCCCCAGAACCTGCGGGTGTTGCTTCGGCATCGTCGTCCCAGCCTGCCTCTTCCAAGAGGAGCAAACGGCGGCAGCGCAAGAAGGAAGAGCGCGCCCCGCCAGTTCCGCCACTATCCCGCACTCTCGGCGATTTCATGCCCCCGGAGATGGGGGTCCCTCCTCGGATCCGCCCGGTGATGGATGATTCGTCCGAGGACGGTATTGGGTACGCTTCGGTTAATACCGTCGAGCTGGTAAATCCCTTTTCGGTTCCCGACGTTGAAGAACACCAGGTGGACCTCCCTAGTGTCCCCGGTCGTCGCTACCGTCGGAAGAACCGCAGCAACAGGAGTCGCCGGGGCACATCCGTTGGTACCTCCAGCCAGGCCGTGCACGCCACTGAGACTAGGCAGCAGGCTCAAAACCGAGCTCAGCTCGCGCAGCCCCCCCATCCGGGGATGACGGATTCGCCTCTGCCACTGTTTGTGGTGTGGGACCAGGCAGAACCGCCTCAGCCGCGTCGCGACCAGCTCCGCCCTGCCACGAGTCCATCCCGGCCTCCTGACTCCAGTACGGTGACCATTTCCTGGACTGCGACCAGTGAACAGCGAGATGCGCCAAGTACCAGTCTGCCGCCGATTCAACCGGCAAGGCCCGTCATGCCACCAACCGCAGAGCAACCTCCTGCAACCAGGGGCTCGCGCTTGGCCAAAAAGTATGATGTCCTGAAGCACTTGGCCGACATCCCAGCAAGGCTCTCCATCCTTGAGGCTCTGCGCATGTCATCTGAGATGCGCGAGGCACTTGCTGAAGCCCTGAAGAGCCCCCTCCAGTTTGAGACAGAGGTTGCGGCTGCAGAGGCCTTTCACGCCGAAACGATCGAGGACGCCGAATGTCAGGCAGTTATCTCGTTCTCTGGTAAGGATGAAGACCCTCCTATACAGGGACATATCCGTCCACTGTATGTCACTGGCCAGTTCAATGGCCTTGAAGTCCGGCGCTGTCTTGTCGACACGGGGTCCGGGATTAACCTGATTCCAACTCGGACGCTCCGGAGATTGGGGTTGTCTGAGGATGACTTGATTCCCTCCGACCTCAGGATCCAGGGGTACGACCGCACCGAGCAAACCCCGGTCGGCAAGATACGTTTGAAGACCCAGTTCGGTGACTTGGTTGCCAACACCGAATTCATGGTAGTCTCTCAGGACACTGCGTATAACGCATTGATGGGCAGGCCATGGCTTCACCTTCACGCGGCGGTTCCCTCGTCATACCACCAATGCCTCAAATACTCCCTTAATAGTCGAGTAGGCGTGCTTCAAGGAGATGCCTCTCCTTTTGCCTCATGTGAAGCCCGCTATCTGGACGCGGACTATTACAAGAGCAAGGATAAGCAGATCCTGGCAGGTGAGGTTGAGCCTGTCGCTGTTGCAAGCGATCCCTGGGCAAGTCTGGATGACGCTTACGTCCTCCCGATTCACCGGTTGGACGTCGCCATGGTCTTGACGGTCCGCGAGTCTCCTGATGAGATGGCCGCGACCGAACGCGCCAGCACCAGTGGCCCAGCAGGATCTGGTAGCCCCAATGCAGTTTCCAACGCAGTCTCTCCCGTGGACGATCCCTCCCCGAGCGGAGAGGATATGGAAGACGCACCCCCAGCCTTTGAGGAGGGCGTCCCCGCCACGGTCGATGAGTTAATACAGGTGAACCTTGGAACTGAGGCCGATCCAAGACCCACATTGGTTAGTGCCACCATGCCCTCTGAGGAGCGGCAGCAGTACGTGGACTTTCTCAGGTAGCACCGTGATGTGTTCGCTTGGGGCTATGACGAGATGCCGGGGCTAGATCCTCAGGTAGCCGTCCACCGCCTTGGTCTCCCGGCGAACCATCGCGGGTTCAAGCAGCCTCCCAGGAAGATGCACCCATCCCACGGTGCCATGGTTGAGGCCGAAGTTGAAAAGCTTATCAAAGCCAACTTCGTGAGGTAAGTTCAGTACCCCAAATGGCTGGCCAACATTGTGCCGGTCAGGAAGAAGAACGGGAAGATTAGAGTCTGCATCGACTTCCGCGATCTCAACCGCCACTGTCCGAAGGATGATTTTCCCCTTCCAGTGACAGAGCTGTTGATTGATGCCACGGCAGGGTTCCAAGCCCTCTCCTTCATGGATGGATACTCCGGATACAACCAAATTCGGATGGCCCCTGAAGATGAGGAGTTCACTGCCTACAGGGCCCCCCAAGGTACCTTTTGCTACCGGGTCATGCCCTTCGGCCTGAAGAATGCAGGTGACACCTATCAACGGGCGATGCACCGCATATTCAAGCCAATCCTCGGCACACTGGTGGAATGCTACGTCGACGACTTGGTTGTCAAATCGCGCCAGCGTCAGGACCATCTCAAAGATCTTGAGAAAGTGTTCAGCTTCCTCCGGTCTCGCTGCCTGAAGATGAACCCGCTGAAGTGTGCCTTTGGGGTCACCTCCGGAAAGTTCCTTGGATTTGTGGTAAGATACCGGGGTATTGAGATCGACCCAGAGAAAATCAGGGCGATTAGCCAGATGCCTCCCCCAGGTACCATCCGGGAACTGCAAGGGTTCCAAGGCCACTTAGCCTATATACGCCGATTCATCGCGAATCTGGCCAGAAAGTGTAAGCCCTTTTCTCGGCTCATGAAGAAAGGTGCCACCTATGTATGGGATAAAGAGTGTCAGACCGCTTTCGAGGAAATCAAGCAGTACCTGCTTCAACCTCCAGTCCTGATGCCGCCCGTATCCGGAAAGCCGCTGGTCCTTTATGTGACCGCCCTGGAACGGTCCCTGGGTGCCCTTCTCGCCCAGAAGAACAACGAGGGAACAGAGAATAGCCTCTATTACCTCAGTCGCATGCTCCTCGATGCGGAAGTTAGGTATTCCCCCATCGAGAAGAGCTGCCTGGCGCTCGTATTTTCCGTACAGAAATTACGACACTACTTGCAGCACCATGAGGTACAGTTGGTTTCTCGGGTAGACCCGTTGAAATATATCCTGAGCCGGCCTATGTTGACTGGCCGCCTAGCGCGGTGGGCTGTGATTCTACAGCAGTTCGACATCAGGTATGTGTCTCAGAAGGCCATCAAAGGGCAAGCATTGGCAGACTTTCTGGCAGCTCACCCGACCTCCGCGGATCAGCCGCTGGATCTAGGCTTTCCTGATGAGGCCATTCTCTCGGTTGATCGAGCCGATCCATGCTGGCAGATGCACTTTGACGGTGCATCCCGGAGCCCCACCGGTAGAAGACTCGATAATCCTAAGCTCAACAGAGTGGGCTTGGGCATCGTCTTCATTACCCCGGAGCGAGCCGTGCTGCCATACTCTTTCCTGTTGTCAGAGGGCTGTACCAACAATGAGGCGGAATACCATGCCCTCATCACCGGCCTCGAGTTGGCTCTCGAGATCGACGTGCCCCGTCTGTGCGTGAAAGGGGACTCCGAGATGGTCGTTAAGCAGATCAATGGCGACTACGTTGTCAGGAAGCCGGAACTTGTGCCATTATTGGAGTGCACCCTCCTTCTGATGGCCCGGTTCCCTTCTCGGCCGGAAATTGTCCATGTTCCCCGGTCGCAGAACGGTCGAGCAGATGCTTTGGCCAGCCTCGCTGTGTCACTTGCAGAGCCTGAACAGGACAACCTGATCGTCCGCGTGACGCGCCGCAGGCTCATCGCTCCCGTTATCCCGGAAGAAGATCGCGGCCCGTTGGTAAGTAACCTCACCACGGTTGCCCCTATGCCCGGAGCCCCGAGTACCCCAGATGTGACAGTCGGATCAGCCCCTGATTGGTGGACGCCTTTGGTTGAGTATCTCCAACATGGCATTCTTCCATCGGATCGGGCCGAGCGCGAGCGAGTTCGATGCCGCGCATCGCAGTTCGTCCTCCAGAGCAGTCCCGGCCTGGAGCAGATCCTCTACAAACGCGGATTTGATGGTGTTCTCCTCCGTTGCCTTCAGGGAGTTGAGATCCCACGAGTCATGCAAGAGGTTCATGCTGGTTCATGTGGCGCCCACCAGACTGGGCCGAAGCTGTCCCACCAGATTCGGAGGTTGGGATACTTCTGGCCCTCTATGATTCATGACTGCATCGAGTATGCCAGGAAGTGCCATGCGTGCCAGGTTCATGCGAACTTTGTGCATCGGCCGCCGGAGCCTCTCCATACCACAAGGTATTCCTGGCCCTTTGCAGTCTGGGGACTGGACATTGTGGGACCTTACCCGCCGGCGACAGCTCGCCAATGCCGATTCATTCTGACCGCCACGGACTTCTTCTCCAAATGGGCAGAAGCGATTCCGCTCAGAGAGGTCAAATCCTATTCGATCGCTGACTTCGTGACCTCCAACATCATCTATCGATTTGGAGTGCCTCACGCTATCCTCACGGATAACGGAACCAATTTCCGAGCAGCCGAGTTGAAGAAGTTGTACGCCAAGTATAACATTCGCTCGAACCATACATCTCGCTATCATGCGCAGGCGAATGGACAGATCGAGGCGTTCAACAAAACCCTCTCTAACATTCTGCAAAAGATGGTTGGTCAGAACAAGAAGAGTTGGCCGGACAAGCTCCCCAACGCCCTCTGGGCTTATCGGACGACGACTCACAATTCCACCCAGATGACCCCTTATTCCCTGGTGTATGGAGCTGAGGCCGTCCTGCCCATCGATATCCAGTTTCCGTCCTTGCGCACTGCGGTCTACGACCAGCAAGCGCCGGACAGAGTTGCTGAAGCCCGTCTAGTCGAGTTGGAAGCACTGGATGAGAATAGACTTCGCGCTTTGCACAACTTGGAGAGGCATCAAAGCAGAATGGCTCGAGCTTTCAATAAGAAGGTTCGCCTCCGCTCCTTCCTGCAGGGTGATCTAGTGCTAGCCCTAAGAGCGCCGATGATCCCCGGCAGGAAGCCGCCCAAGTTGGAGCCCAAGTGGGAGGGACCTTTTGTTGTCCACAAGGTCTATCCCAATGGCGCGTACTCCCTAGCGACTATGGATGGTGAGCGTGTCACTCCTCCCACCAACGCTAGGTTCCTCAAGCAGTACTTTGTCTGAGTGTGCCCACGTCCTGCACGACGTTAAACTGCATTCGTCCAGGCTACAAGACGTTAAACTGTTCAGCATTCGTCCGCGCTGCAAGACGTTAAACTGCCAAGTGCTTCGTCCTGCATGACGCTAAACTGCACTACGTCCGAGCTACAAGACGTTAAACTGTTCAGCATTCGTCCTGCATGACGTAAAACTGCCCCTCAAGAACTACGTGCGGCTTGATTCCCATCCTTATGGGATACGTAGGACCGCCTGAACATTCATGTTTCAGGCCCAGCCCCATCCTTCGGGAATTTCCATCCCATCCCGGGCCCTTGGTCCAGTTGCCTCTGGGTATGTGGCGTATCGCGTGCGCGGAGGATTATGTCCTCATTTACGTCGGTCTTCTCGCCACGCTGTACGCCCCCCACGTTTGGGGATGCCTTCTGCTCCCCCCTTCTTTTTCCCTCATCGTCCTGCATGACGTTAAACTGCCTCTCCAGAACTACGTGTGGCTTGATTCCCATCCTTATGGGATACGTAGGACCGCCTGGACATTCATGTTTCAGGCCCAGCCCCATTTCCCGGGAATCTCTATCCCGCGTTGGGCCTCTGGCCCCAGTTCCCCTCCTTTTTTGTGCGAGGCGTATCGCGTGAGCGGGGGATTATGTCCTCATTCACGTCGGTCTACTGGCCGCGCCGTACGCCTCCCCCGTGTGTGGGACTACCTCACACCCCTCATCATCCTGCATGACGTTAAACTGCCTCTCCAGAACTACGTATGGCTTGATTCCCATCCTTATGGGATACGTAGGACCGCCTGGACGCTGATGTTTCAGGTCCAGCCCCGTCTCCTGGTTGATCACGGGGATCTGCCCTCTTTTGGTTGCTCTCAGGGTGAGTCCTCCGACCCTTTCCGGAGATCTGTTAACATGTTTTGGGTACTTCGGTCTAGGACTCGTAGTGTCAGATTCAATCCCGACAAGTCCTGTGTTGCTTGTCAGGCCTCGCGCTTCCTCTTGGTCGAGCCTTCACTCAAAGGGATCCTCGTTGGCGGTTTGGGTACGATGCCTCAGTGCTCTCCTACCGCTCCGGGTCGATTTACCGGCGAGTCCTGGGCCGCAAATCGATATGAATCCTGCGATTGAGCGGTTGATGCTCGTTTGCTTGCCCCGTCTTAGGCTGACGCGATCGGATGTTGTGTTGCGAATATGGTCAGCAACGTCCTTGATCGCCATGTCGGCTCTTTCAGGCTCTGAACATTGGATTGCGCAGTCCTCATCACACTCCGCCTTTATGCGTTGTTGTGGAATCTCGACACTCTCTTCATACTGACCTCTAGTACACCACTACACGTTAGGCAGACCAACCAGGGTAATGATGTCGTTCGAGGCCCCCATGATCTGAGCACCAGGGATATATGCGGATATCCTCCCTAAGGGCCATGCGTAGCTGGACCCTCGTCCCCATAAGGAGGAGGGAGTCGCCCGAACAATCGCGTTCTGGGCCCAGTATATCTGGAGGCTAGCATCTCTGCCCCTCGGGTGATGGACATATGCAGACCCCTATCCCAAGACTCTTCTCCGGGAATCGTGCGTGACCGCAGGGCTGGGTATGTTCCCACCTCCGCCGTGTCCGCCGTACCGCAATAAGCGGATTCCTCCATGGTCCGAACCACACGACCTTAAACTGTGTTGTCTGGTCCTACCACACGACCGTAAACTGTGATCGTCTTGGCTGCCCGACGAGAAACGGCACTGCATCGTGATGTTCTCCTCGGGGGACACTCATGTTGGGCACTGGTTAATAACCACGCCATTCATCAATGCCTTCCATGGCTTGATTATTGTGGCGACGCCAGAGATTTCTCAATCACAGGCGTGTCGCCGCACAAAGAAAAACCATTCATCTTTAAGGACAAACAAGAAATATCAAATGCCGCTCCTTCTGTGTGCGAGGGTCAGACCCGCACTCTTCCCCGCGCTGGTGCCCGATTGTGTTGCGCCGCGCTTCAAGAACTACGTGCGGCTGGATTCCCATCCTTATGGGATACGTAGGAACGCCCAGATGTTTGAAACTTCGGGTCCAGCCCCCCACCTCTTAGAGATTCCCCCTTCTCTGGGGAATCCGCCGCCTTCAGGTCACCCTCAAGGCGTGTTCCCCGACCCCTTGCAGTGGTCCACCGGTGTCAAGAGTACTCTGGTTTATTGCCAGGAGGGTCAGGATCCGCTTGGTCAGGTTTCCTCCGCTTTTCAGGCTTCGTGCTCCCTTTCATTCGGACCCATCGTCTACGCCCTGGGTGGAGCCCTCGTGAACGGTTCGGACACAATGCCTCAGTGCTCTCCCACCGACTCGGGCCGGTACCCCCAATGGCCTCAGGCAGCAAATCGATATGAATCCTGCGATTGAGCGGTCGATGCTCGTTTGCTGCCTCATTCCACCAACGGTTAGTGCGATATTGATGCTGCTTTTCCGCCACGGTCGGCAGTACTCCCATATCGTTACGCCGGTGCCCCCAGTCCTTGAATGAATGGCCGCATGATTCACATTTTCCACCTCCCATTCCGGCCAGGCGAAACCTCGACACTCTTGACACTATCCCTCAGTGCATCTTCGCATATCCAGGGGATATGACCACGATGTGGCGTGCTTTGAGGTCCTTATGGTCCGAGCTCTAAGACCTTAAACTAAGATCTCTCCTTATGGTCCGAGCTCTAAGACCTTAAACTAAGATCTCTCCTTATGGTCCAAGCTCTAAGACCTTAAGCTAAGATCTAGCCCTTATGGTCCGAGCTCTAAGACCTTAAACTAAGATCTACCCCTATGGTCCGAGCTCTACGACCCTAAACTAAGATCTCCCCAAATGGGGTCCTACGTCCTGCATGACGCTAAACTGCACTCTCAGAACTACGTGTGGCTTGATCTCCAGCCTGATGGAGTACGTAGGAACGCCCGGGCATTCCGACTCGGGTCCAGCCTCAGGGATCGTTAAGTCCCGCCCCTCCTCGTCGCCGGCCGTCTGGCCTGACTTCGGGTAGAGTGGTGCAGTTGTGATATTCTCCCCGATTCAGCTCGGGATGCCCCATCGCAAGGATGGGAAGCGACGGTTTCCTCGTCAGAGAGGTGCTGTCTGAGAATTGAGGTGACTCACGGCCAGATTAGTGCATCCGCCTAATACGCTCTCCCCACGGTGGCGCAATTTTGAGAGCGTTGGATTCTGTCCGAACAAATCGTCACTTCGCCCCACGCTTCGCATGCCCTGTTGATCTGGATTTCCACCCTTGTGTCTGAAGGAACCCCAAAGCGGTATTCATGATGACATGTGGTCCGCCTCCTGCAATATGAATGATGGCCTTTTTCGGTCCGTCTATTGCAGTTGTTATGGTCGATCCACTGTCCGCCTACCGTCTTGGGCATTTCCTGGAAGGCCGACCATTGTGGATGTCTGGATTCGGGACGCGCGATTCACCCTTTCTCATTTCCCTATGTTCGGATAAAATCTCAACGCCCCTAGCATTGTCCCGCTCGTGTGTTGGAACAGGTTGGGGGGATGGTACATTGATTAGGTCTGAGGTCTCCTTTCCTAGGAATGACCTCCCTCTTTTCTCCAGAAATCCAGGCCCAATTATGGATGCCTGATGCTTGGTTAACACTCCCGCAAGACAACGAATTGTGGTTGAGCATGTTAAACCAAAAGATGCAGATAAATATATTGATTCATACAGATGGATCAATGTAGCGGAAGCAAATGTTTTGGGAATGGAAAAACAAATCCCTTAGGGATTAGCGTGCTGAATGAGTCTTTCTAATGCCGCTACCCTTTGGCTGGTGGCCTCCAGAGCTGCTTATCGCTCTCTGCGTGCCCTCTCTTCGTCGGCGGTCGCAGCGCGTAGTTCGTCAATTCTGGCATGTGCACGCTCCCGCTCGACCTGAATTGTGACCATCTGTTGGCCCGCCTCTGTCAGCTGTACCTGGGCGTCAACCAGCTGGGCTGCTAGTTGCTCCACAAGCTCGGTACACGTTGCGACGAAGGACTCCTTCTCTGCCGCCTGCCCTTCGAGGCGCCGGACTTCCTGCTCCGCCGCGAGGAGCGCCCGCGTGCTCTCCGACATGTCCCGACTTTGTGTGACGTCGGCACGCCGGCAGCTCTCGCGCATCTTTTCGGCCATGAAATCACGGACCGTTAGATGGAGGCGTTGAGCATCAGCTTCCCCGGCACACAGAAAGCGCAGCCAGGTTTGAAGTGATCCCATGCGCCCCAGCCACTCCGACGGGTCTCGCTTGAGGAAGCGCTGGATGCACTTCCACCCCCTACGGCGCGTTATCCGGATCTCCTCGACCGCCTCCGTGTCTGAGTCGTCCATCTCCTCGGGATCGGCAGGCCGGTAGGCAGGGAAGGCAGCCAGCATGTCTGCTATAGGGTCCACCCCTGGGAGGTCCTCACGAGGGATAGGTTCCCCAACATCCGGGCGACCTTCTTCTCTCTCCCCAGCGGCGCTGACACCCTCGTCAGCCCCCAACCTCTCTCCGATGGCAGCACCGTCGACGTCCGCAGCCCCTTGATCAGCAGTTGGTGGGGCCGGCTCGGTTTGGGAAGTCTGTTCCGGAGCAGGCGGCATGTCTGCCACCGGTCCACTCGTGGATGGCCCGGGTTCGGCAACCCGATGAGCCTCCAGTGTTGAGATCACTGCGCAGGTCATGCCATGGTTAGTCACGGATCGTCAACGGCAAGCACCAGCAGTAAAGTAGGGAGACTTACGGGAGTTCGGAGCGTCATCTTCCGCTATCCCGGTCGCCGCAGGAACAGTTGCAGCAGGGGACCCCTTAGCGCTTGTCAGTTCGATAATGGGTGCCTGGCCCCCGCCTTGTCCTGCTGGCGCCTCTCCTACTCCCGCTGAGGACGCCTGACCGACATCCGTGTGCTCCTGAGAAAGATGGAGAAATGGGTTAGAAGCTGCATAAGAGAGTGGATGAAGCAGATTGAGTAGGGATAGAAGCGGACCTCGAGGAGCTCAGTGACATCAACGTTGTCAGAGCCGGCCACCTCGCCGCTCTACCGTGGGCTCCCCTGATGGGATCTTCCCTCGGAGCCTTCATCCTCCCCCATTTCCTCCTCTTCTTCGGAGTCGCTGCTACTGTCATCTTCTTCCGGCGGCATCTGTTCCGGAGCGGGCTCGAGACCGAGCATCACCTTCACCAGAAGAGATGGCTCCGCGCGCTGACCACGTTGGCGCGCGTACTCGTCCATGGCCGTCAGATACGCATACTGCCGGTTGAAGTCCACTCTGTCGGCAATCTGGAGGCGCCCGACCTCTGGCAGATAGATTCCTTCTCTGAGTATCTTTCGCCAGATGGCGTCGGTCCCCAGTGACTGCCGCAGAGTCATCCAGGCCGACCACAGCGCCGGGAAGACCGCATCATGGGAAGGTTCGAGCAGACGTCTCACCTGCTTCCCGGGCCGCTCGTCGACCACCGCACGTGCCCCCTCTCTGGGCGCTGAGGTCGTGGCGGCAGCTCGCGATGTGCCCGCCGCCGAAGTCCCTGCCCGCGCCGGCTCCACTGTTTGGCACGCCTCCGTTCTCCCCCGTGTGGCGGCGCCTCGCCTCCTTCCTTGACGCCCGGTCTCCGCACGGGAAACCTCGAGCCGCCGAACTAGCTTCCGCAAAAGCCCCTCGGGGTACGCGATGGCCCAGTGTTCGGCGTACTCGGTTGCCAAGCCTGCGTCAACTCCGGCAGGAGGGAGAGTGATGACGTCGCCAGAGCCGAAAGCGGCAAACATCAGCCACATCTGGCGAAGGACGCCAGGGTTCGTCTCCTCCCGGGCAGCAGTGAATACCCTCTTCGGCATCCGTTGAAGGCACCCGAACTGCCTGGCGAACCGGGTCGGCACGTAAGGCTCGCAGATCACCTTCCCGTCGATCCGAGCCACGAGCACCCCGCCCCGCATGTTCAGGAAGTATTCATGCTGCTCCAGCGGACCCTGCCCATTGTCGATCATCTGGCCGACGGGAGTGGGGAACGGACTGAAGTTGAAGTTGGCATGATTTCCAATCCGGATCCGCATGCCCTCCTCACTTAGGGTCATCGGAGCGACCCCCGCGATGTTCAGCAGGGAGGGTCGCAGGCCGTTGCCCGGAGGAATGATGGCGTTCGGAAACGTGTACCCACCGAGGTGAGCAGCCACCCAGCCGTGGAAGAACTGAAAGGGCCCACAGATCCTTCGTGGCGACCCCCCTCGTGAGATGCGTCCCAGGATGGCATACAGCCTCGCCAACACTGGGACCCCCAGGTTGTATCTCTTGTTGGCGGCCATAGCGCCCGCCATCGCCAGTGTCGCCGGGCGAACGCCCATTCTCGCGTCCCGCACTGGCAGGAGCCACCCACTCAGAAAGGCGGCCAGGAACGCCGCGTACCGGACATTTGGGTCCCGGGCCTCGATGACGCGGTACCCCCATGAGCGGTAGTCGCCCGTCTCTAGGACCCGCCAGTACGACCCGTTCCGGCTCCTCTGAGCTGCGGTCGGGCACCGCTTCCCCCTACCTGGCATCTTGACCGCTGGGTCATGCTCCAAGAACTGGCCGAACCACTCCTTGTAGGCTATGTCCTTCTGGAAGTCCTTGATCCCAAGCCGCTGCGTAGCCAGGTCAAGGAGATGCCATGTCAGGATGGGAGTCCGTGACCTGTCTTCCCAGATGTTCTTCGGGGGCAGGAACTCATCGTATTGGTAGCCCTCCAGCGGGATACCTCCGATGCAGTGGATGTCCCAGAGACCGATGCCGACCTCCCCATGGTGAAGATGGAAGGTGTTGGTATCCGGAGACCATCGGGTGAACAGCTCCGGCCCGAGCTCGGACTGCTGGTAGAAGTGGAACTGCGACGTCCACACCGCCTCGAACAGGCCGATGTACTGCAGCTCCTCTGCGAAGTGATCGCAAGTGTGGCGTACCCAGAACGCCCAGGCCCACTCACTGGTGAAATTGCCCCCAGACCGCAAGTCCCAGTCCTTCAGCCAGCCCTTGGTGTCGTCAGTGACACTCTGGCGATATGTGCTCGAGTAGAGGGCTGGAGAATTCTCCGCAGTAGGCTCACCCCTGTCAATGGTCCGCATCCTCGGGTTCAGGACGTAGACATCCAAGTGCCTGGTTTCCCTGGGAGGATGCCCATTGTTGGTGATGTTATAGCGGTGAAGCTCGTCCTCCCGAGTCACCCAGGTCCGTGGCGCATCGACCTCGAACCCTGGCACCGGAACCTCATTGAGGATGCCGAAGTTCCAGAGCGGCAGGTTGTCCGACAGTGGATATGTCTTCTGGGCCGGCGTTAGTAAGTCGAACAAGGATTGATTGTTGGAAACAATCTCCTTGGCTCCGTAAACCTCCTCGTTCGTCGCCATCTCAGCCCTGTGAGTGGCGGCATCCCCCTCATTTCCTCTGTGCGCGGCCATCTCAGAAGTTTCGGGAGTCGTGCGGGTTAAGGGATGAAGCGTGCGGGATCGGACGAGGATGGTAGAGAAGTTTGAAGGGTGGCGCGCAATCCAAGTGGACGGCGCGCAATTGGGAAGAATGTCGCGCAAAGTTCCGGGTTTTCGCGCAAAGACATGCGAATTCCGGACGGTTTTGCGCGCCGATCGGGCGAATTTCGCGCCGGAAAAGGCAATTTCGCGCACGAGAGCGTTGGATCCTATCGCGCGGAAGGCCTGAGTACGGAACGCGGGACCCAGGGACCCTATTTATAGGCGAGGCCGGGGTCCGCGCTGCGCGGAAAGCGCTTTGCGCGACCGCAGCGGCGACTTTCGCGCCCGACGCCCCTTTTTGCGCGCCTAAGTCCCGCGCCGCCCAGGACTTCGGCATTCCGGCGTCTCCCTCGGAACCCGATCGTTGCAACCTCTCGCCGACCAGATTCCAAGGGGGGGCTTTTGTAGACACCGGAAAAGTCCGTTGTTCCCAAACGAAGCTCCGGATGCGGAAAGCGAAGTGATATTTGGAGTCAGAGGCACGTTCCGGAGGGCCCGGAGGACTTGCGCGAAATTTCAGAGGCTCGCGCGCAAAGTTGAATCGCGGCGCGCAATCCTCCCGGGATGCGCGCAATACGCTGGGCCAGCGCGCTATTTTGCGCGCCCGCGGCCTGCACGGCGCCTTTGCGCGCTGGGTCCTGATTCCGCGCCCGCGAAGCGAATTGCGCGCCCGAGACCGGATTCCGCGCCCGGGGTTGCCTATAAATATAAGGCGACCCCCGAAGTTTTGATGGTTGCCGGAATCCGAAGCGTCGCTCGTTCGCGCAATCCAACCCCTTCCGCGCGCAATGCCGATCTTCAGGTAACCTCCTTTCTTTCGCGCAATAGAGCCTTGGGGTCCGCCTTCGCGCGCAATCCCCTTGGCTCATTTCTTTTGAATAAATTTCAACCCGAAGGCCTTTGCGCGCAAAAGAAGCCTCTTGCGCGCAATTGCCCCCCGGGTGCGCGCAATCCAGCCCGATTGCGCGCACCCCCCATTTTCAAAGTGGCCATTCGTTAGAGAATGAGCCGTTGCCCCCGCGCGCTACCCGAAGCCCGGTGCGCGCAATCCCAATCATCCGCGCGCGAAGCGCTGGCCCAATTGCGCGCCAGCCCGCCATTTTGCGCGCCGACCCGCGGTTTTGCGCACAAAGCTCCTCTTTTGTGCGCAATCCGCCAGGGTCGCCTCCCTTGACCCCCTGAGGGTACCCGCCTGCGTGGCGCCTGATGATCCTCATCCTGGGTGCCCGAACCGTGCGCTGTCTTTCCGTGCAGCCTTACAGGCTCGTGCGAAGTGACACGGACCCATCGGCGGCAATCATTCGTCCAGCATGACGTTAAACTGCATATTCGTCCAGCATGACGTTATACTGCATATTCGTCCAGCATGACGTTAAACTGCATATTCGTCCAGCATGACGTTAAACTGCATATTCGTCCTGCATGACGTTAAACTGCACAATGTCCAGCATGACGTTAAACTGCATATATGTCCAGCATGACGTTAAACTGTGCATTCGTCCCGCATGACGTTAAACTGCCCATACGTCCAGCATGACGTTAAACTGCACATCCGTCCAAGCTGCACGACGCTAAACTGCCTAGCCCCCATCGTCCGCGCTTCAAGACGTTAAACTGCCAAGTGTTTCGTCCTCAATACACGACGTTAAACTGTGCTTCGTCCGGCAAGACGTTAAACCGTCCGCTTCGTCCTCAACACACGACGTTAAACTGTGCTTCGTCCGGCAAGACGTTAAACCGTCCGCTTCGTCCGATCCCGTGCTCTGCACGCAGGGTCTCCCCCGGTTTGGATGTGGCCCCCACCCACTCGTCTCTGCAGGGATGTCGGGATTGTCCCGCTTTTGGGACGATTTAATGGGAGTGGCTTTTCCCTACGGGGGCAGGGTATTACAAACCCCTAGTTTCTCGTGGGAGGCTGCACATGTGTATCTCCATTGCGCCTCCCCACTGCCGAAGCCAGTAGAGGGTGTGACTGGGATCGAGGTGTCTTCTGCTTTCGGTCCAAGTCCCTTCCAACTGAGTTTTGCCGCATCCGGGCTGCCTCAAGTGCGTAAGTCCTGACAGAATGAACTACGTGGACTTTGATCCCTGTCTTCTAAACAGGGTACGTAGAAAGCCTTCTTGAGGTCCAAGCCCGCCACCTGGTCGTCCCGGTCGTATTTACGTCGGTTCGTCCATCAGTGGACCCCTCCAGGGTTCACGCTTGCGTCGATTCACCTATGAATCTGCCCCTGTGGGAGACTGCCCGTGTGTATCTCCACGGTGCCTCCCCACAGCCCCCCTTTTCCATTTCTCCTTTTATCGTCCAGCATGACGTGAAACTGTGATCCACCCGGCCGTTCCATCCCCCTCTTTGCGAGGTGGTTCGGTTCAATCCTCCGCCCGGCGGCCTCGACCTCTTCGTGAGTCGGCTTGCCGACGTCCAGCATGACGTTAAACTGTATACCCGAACTACGTTGACTTTGATCCGTGCTAACGCGCGGTACGTAGGAAGCCCCTACGGGGTCCAAGCTCTTCACTCCATCATCCATCCTGATCCTTACCCGGGCCGCCACATCCCGGTGGGGTCATGCCACTTCAATCCACTCCACGTTACTTGGGAAGCCGCCCATGTGCTGGCCCCAGCGTCGGAGGTTCCCCGCAAGGGGTTCTGTCATCTGATCCACTTTTCGTGTTGATCGGTCCGATGCCGTCCCCGCTGGACGTTAAACTCGCGGCATACCCCGTGTTAAACATGGGAATCTGAGGAAAACCTCAGGTGACACAGTTCCCCGCACCCAGTACGGGATGCCTCAGGCCATCATGCCTTCGAGAAGCCCTATTAGGGACGGAAGACAGACGTGCAGAGCCGCAGTGTTACGACACGCCCCCAGCACCCAGAGCCACCCGGCCTTCTCACCGCAGGTTGCTGCCCCGACCAGACTCCTTGGAGCGTCCGGGCGGAAGCAGCGTAATTAACCGGTGTCCATGAAGATATGGCGCCGGGAACGAGATTCACGAGCATGTCTTAAATCTATGAGGGAGACCCGGATTAGGCGACGAGTTCCGAGGAGACGTCCAAGGAAGGAGGAGCCGACATCCCATCATCCCGGTTTCGATCAAGGAGCAGACGCCCCTGAATAAGGGATGGATGCCGCCCGCCCTTGGAAAGCGGGACTGCGGGACCACAAGCCGCGCGCCCATCCCCTCGGGTTGACGGGTGCACGCGCGAACGCGTCCTGGCGGAACAGCGTAACCCGACGCACATCCGCACCGAAACACTTTCTCTCTAGGACTTATAGTTCTTTATTGTTTATCATCTACAACACTTTTCTTAGTGCATTGACTCACATAGTTCCCAAATTCCTTGAAGTTGATGCATTGGATAGCAGGCTAAGGGATTACTAGTGCATTTATATCTTCCATCACATTGGTGGGTTTCTCTCATCATTATTTTTCAGCTAGGTGACCTTCTTTCCCACACATAAAGAATTTACTTGTCCCCTTTAGTCAATTTATAGGTTGAGTATGTTGGGTCGGAATAAACGGGGAATGATGGCAAAAGGGGGGGTGAATTGCCTTTTAAAAAATTGATTAACAAATAAAAAATCAAAGTAAAGATGCAGCGGAAATAAAGAGGCAAGACACACAAAATTGATAACGGAGTTCGGCCAAAACCCGGCCTACGTCTCCGCTCCCAACTCAACCGTTGAGAGATTCCTACCGCTTGCTTTTCAATGGTTTTAGCAAGAAACCCACTAGGCTTTGAGGTAGCACTAGGACCTATTACAGCTTGCTTTTTGTGGTTTAGCAAGAACCCACTTGCTTTCAATGGAATAGCAAGAACCCACTAGCCTTTTTAACGGGTGAAGGCTATCTCACCGGTGACACAAGCCTTTTAAAAGGAAAGGCTTGAAGAAACCTCTTCACACCTTAATGGTGGTGTGAGAACCCAAGAGAAAGAGGGGATGAGAAAAGTGGGAGTTTGTAGGCACAAACTCAATTTAAGCTCAAAAAGATAAAATAAGAAAAACCGTAATTGAGGAAGTCTTGGGCGCCTTTGATTGATTGGAGATGTTGAAGGCCGCTTCCAAGCTTCTTGGGTGGAGCTCCTTGGATGTGGAAGTTGTTGGAGCGCTTGAGGTTCCTTTGAAGGAAGTCGCCGGAGGTTGGCCAAATGATGAGATTTGTGTACGTTGGCTTCACAAGTGTTCCGGTAGGTGTCCGGGGCTTCCTTGGCCTTTATTTATAGGCATGGAACCCTTGGGGAGGCTTCGGAGCCGTTGGAGAGGCTAAAAGAGCCGTTGGGAGCCAAGTGGGCCAGCCTGGTCAAACTGCAACGGCTAGTTTGACTGGCTCCACCGGCTGGCCGGTGCAGGGCCACCGGTTGGCCGGTGTGTGCAAAAAGGCAGAGGGATTCTGTCCAGGGGCCACCGGCTGGCCGGTGCCAGAGCCACCGGCTGGCCGGTGCTGAGACAGTAGCTCAGACTGTTCTGGATGGGTGCCACCGGCTGGCTGGTGCTGAGGCCACCGGTTGGCCGGTGATATGGCAGTAGCTTCCCTTTGAGTGCAGGTGCCACCGGTTGGCCGCTGGTGTGCCACCGGTTGGCCGCTGGTGTGCCACCGGCTGGCCGGTGGTCTGGACAGAAGGATGCCTTCTGTCCAGGCTCCACCGGCTGGCCGGTGGTGAAGCCACCGGTTGGCCGGTGGACTGAAAATCAGTCCATTTGATGATTCTTTCTTGGGCCATTTTCTTGGCCACCTTGTGCCTATCAACACAAACACTTGAAAACAATGTTAGAAACATAAGAGGGTGATTGTGATCATGAAAATTAAACCTCGAGGGGTTTGAGAGGTACAACAATCTCCCCCTATTTTGATGATCACAATCACCGAAACAAACAATGTAAAAGACTTAAAATGAGAGGCATGCTTTAAAATATTTTTCCCCCAATCAATCAAGAATTTCTCCCCCTTTGTGATTATCAAAATAGAATGAGGCATAAAACTTGATTGAGGGAATACGATGAAAAACGAGATTTTAAATCAATTGAAAATGATACTAATTGTTGAAAATTTTGAAATGAAAAATTGAATTGAAAAATTTGAATAACAGTTTGAATTGAAAGTTTTGAATCAAAAACCAATTGAATTTTGAAATTTGAAACCAAATGAAATTTAAAGTTTGAATCAAAAATTTTGAGATTGAAAATTTGAAATGAGAATTTTGGATGAAAATTTTTAATTCACAAAAAGGCTTAAAAGAACCTAACTACCCCTAAATAAAGACAATAAATCACCGGGGGTAGGAAACAATCTTAGGCCCGGAGAGACTCGCCAAAAGGGATTTCTCAATCCATACTTGTCTCATGGCGGGTCTTCTCCTAAAAAATTCGTCCGAATAAAAAATGGATTTGGGTTGGCCGTACCGGGCATTTTTGCAATTACACTCATAAATGAGGTGCCTGGTTTTCTTACAATAATTGCAAAATTTAAAGCTAGAGCTCCCCCTTACAAAAACAGTGGGTGCATGGGAGGAGGAAGCTATATTGGAATATCCTAGCCCTTGGGTGGTTCTAGAAATTCGTTGGGAACCTAGGATATTGTTCAAATTTTGTTCCCCTTGAGTGAACTTAGCTAAGGTCTCCCTTAGGTCTTTGATGGTTGATTCCATGGAATCAACATTTGGGAAATTTTGGATTTTTAGGGAGAGTTCCTCCTTCTCTTTGAGAAGTTGGTCTTTTTCGGAGGAGAGTTTTTTGAAAGACTTTTTCAAAGCGACAAATTTTGAAGAGAGTTTATGAAAACCATTTTCAAGTTGATCTCTAGCGTGTGAGAGTTCTTCATAAGATAAATGATTCAATGAATTAGAAGAACTAGAGGAGGAAGAGGAGGAAGAGGAGGAAGATACCTCATGTTTTGCCATTAGGCATTTTTTACCTTGGTCGCTCGAGGAGAAGGAGGAGAATGAAGAGGTGGAGCTATCACTCCATGTTTCCTTTGAAGCCTTCTTCTTCTCCTTTTTCTTGGCCCTTTTCTTGTGAAGTGGGCAAGCGGGTACGGATTTTGCATCGGGTTCTTGCTTTTGAGCGGGTTCTATCTTTTGAGCGGATTCTTGCTTTGGAGCCTCGCTAGTACCTTCATAGGTTAGTTCTAAACATTTCCAAAGATCGTAAGAAGTAGTGCAAGAAGAAATGCAATTAAAAACATTACGGTCAAGACCACAATGAAGAGCGTTCATGGCTTTGCCATCAAGCTCAAAATTGGTAATGTCGGCGGCGGTCCATTTTGACTCATCGGGAGAGGAGAGGGAAAATCCTTGCATAACAATTTTAAAAATAGGATAACCAATACTTTTAAGAAATGTGGTCATGCGGGTTTTCCAAAAACAATAATCGGCTCCATCAAAGAATGGAGCACGATCCAAAGAATGTCATTCAAGAGTTTGAGAAGAAGAAGCGGTAGAAGCCATCAAAAAAAAATAGGATCTTTAATTTGAAACCGGTTAGGGAATTATTCAAAAACGTCCTCTGATACCAAATGTTGGGTCGGAATAAACGGAGAATGATGGCAAAAGGGGGGGTGAATTTCCTTTTAAAAAATTGATTAACAAATAAAAAATCAAAGTAAAGATGCAGCGGAAATAAAGAGGCAAGACACACAAAATTGATAACGGAGTTCGGCCAAAACCCGGCCTACGTCTCCGCTCCCAACTCAACCGTTGAGAGATTCCTACCGCTTGCTTTTCAATGGTTTTAGCAAGAAACCCACTAGGCTTTGAGGTAGCACTAGGACCTATTACAGCTTGCTTTTTGTGGTTTAGCAAGAACCCACTTGCTTTCAATGGAATATCAAGAACCCACTAGCCTTTTTAACGGGTGAAGGCTAGCTCACCGGTGACACAAGCCTTTTAAAAGGAAAGGCTTAAAGAAACCTCTTCACACCTTAATGGTGGTGTGAGAACCCAAGAGAAAGAGGGGATGAGAAAAGTGGGAGTTTGTAGGCACAAACTCAATTTAAGCTCAAAAAGATAAAACAAGAAAAACCGTAATTGAGGAAGTCTTGGGCGCCTTTGATTGATTGGAGATGTTGAAGGCCGCTTCCAAGCTTCTTGGGTGGAGCTCCTTGGATGTGGAAGTTGTTGGAGCGCTTGAGGTTCCTTTGAAGGAAGTCGCCGGAGGTTGGCCAAATGATGAGATTTGTGTACGTTGGCTTCACAAGTGTTCTGGTAGGTGTCCGGGGCTTCCTTGGCCTTTATTTATAGGCATGGAACCCTTGGGGAGGCTTCGGAGCCGTTGGAGAGGCTAAAAGAGCCGTTGGGATCCAAGTGGGCCAGCCTGGTCAAACTGCAACGGCTAGTTTGACTGGCTCCACCGGCTGGCCGGTGCAGGGCCACCGGTTGGCCGGTGTGTGCAAAAAGGCAGAGGGATTCTGTCCAGGGGCCACCGGCTGGCCGGTGCTGAGACAGTAGCTCAGACTGTTCTGGATGGGTGCCACCGGCTGGCCGGTGCTGAGGCCACCGGTTGGCCGGTGATATGGCAGTAGCTTCCCTTTGAGTGCAGGTGCCACCGGTTGGCCGCTGGTGTGCCACCGGCTGGCCGATGGTCTGGACAGAAGGATGCCTTCTGTCCAGGCTCCACCGGCTGGCCGGTGGTGAAGCCACCGGTTGGCCGGTGGACTGAAAATCAGTCCATTTGATGATTCTTTCTTGGGCCATTTTCTTGGCCACCTTGTGCCTATCAACACAAACACTTGAAAACAATGTTAGAAACATAAGAGGGTGATTGTGATCATGAAAATTAAACCTCGAGGGGTTTGAGAGGTACAACAGAGTATTCCCACACTTCTGAAAAGTGTGATGTTGGAAATTCTTTCCACCATGAGATTTCTCCATCACGCTGCCATAATTAAAATCTATTATCTGATTCCTATCTCTTGACCCATGAGACCAATGAGATTCACCAATTTCCATTTTGACTTTGAGGGGAAATCATAATATTTCTATATAATTGTCAAAATATCAAATCTCTAAGGTTATTCATAGGTTCTACTTTAGACCATTAAATAAGTATTCATCTTTAATTTCATGCTCAATGATAGAGACGAAGGTATATTGTGCATGTCTTATGAATTTATTATCATATACCATAATTGATTCATCATATTTTTCTTAAGGGAAAGGAAATTTGTATCCATTTAAAGATGGAAAGTGTAGGGAATATAATTATGAATAATTTTTTTATAATTATTTATTCTACATTGGTTTGATATCCTCCTCGAGCTTTGTATTTTTTATTAATGTAAATAATTAATAAGAATCTCCATCTATATGATAAACAACCAGCACAACCTTCTCTAACTCAGATCATTGAAGGATAGAGCGGATCATTTCAATAGAGTTCACCCATTGTTCCACAATTAAGGTATTGTATGATCCGTTGAAATTTAGAGGCTTGTTTCCCATAAAGCTCTCAATTAAAAATTTCCCTTTACTAAGGGGATGTCAGAATTATAACTGATTCATGTTTTTGTTCAAAAACTAAGTTAACTTGGAAATTATTATCATGAATTTCCTAAATCCTACTCCCATCAAGTTGGGAATCTCATTTGGGCAGTTATCACATTTCCCATCACAATGGTTTTTGACTTGGTTCCTCGTACTTCCAATAATTGACTAGAATAAAGAGAAAATTAGGGATGATAATTTTAAAACTATTAAACACATAAAAGGTAAACTATTAAAGGGATAACTCATAAATGAAAAAAATTACTTATCTTATGTATTTTAATGTTTCAATCTAAGTTATCCATTGTCTACTTCTCGTCATAAAATTTTATGGGTATTTTGGTTCCCATCATAACGGTTCATAAAAAAATTAGGCATTTACCTAATAATATCCATTGGGAGTGTCAAAATAGGTGTGAAAAAAGGCCCATTTTTCATGTACTAAGTTATTATTGAGATAATACTAAATGTGAACCTTTTGAGTATATTACCCTTAGGTATAACTCTGCCATAGCCACATCTACTTATAGTATCCAGTTAAGTATTTTTTGGCTTTTAAGCCACTTAATCTATACTTTACCAAAATATATGGATGTATTCTCATGTTTAGTATTATTTCTAAATCTTTCAATAGGGTTTAAGAATAATAATCCCCCAAAATAACTATAGTTTCCTCTGGTACTAACTATGAAAACACATATATTTAATATACCTTATTTTATGATTTATTACATAAATACGTGATTAATAAAATCATTGAAGATTGAGAGTTCTATTGTCTTTGGGAAATTGGGTACATATAAAAATAACCTAAAATAGGTATATAATGACATTAGTTAAAACTCATTAACATGTTCTTAAAATTCCATTGCTCTTTTAAAACAATACGGGGTAACCTGGGAGAGAACATAAGAAGGGGTGAGATATAAAGCCAAGTAGGGAATAATTAAATACAAATATGATGAAATTAATTAATGTGAGTAAATAGCCATATCAAGGTGAAATAATAGTGTTTAGAATCATAAAAATGAACAATAAAGCATGATATAATATGATAACATCAAGTCAACAAAGGAATGTGGAGACAACATAAAACATGTCATCATAAACATAAGTCACAAAAAACCACTGAGAATCATAACATAGTGTAGTTAGGATAACCTTCCATGCATTATACATGGTTTCGTATGAAATAAAAACATTACCCAATTCATTGGAGGGATATATAATTTCAGTCCCACTCATCACATTTATTCAATGTACATGTATTTTTGGTCCATATATATCATTCAACATAATATTGTCTTTAATCACATTTAATTAAATGATTAATGAGTATAAGTTATATAAATGGAATTACCCAATCAATTAAGGATCAACATATCTAGGTAAATATCCTTGAGTGAAAATGGGAATGAGTATTCACTATAAAAAATTTTGACAGGGAAAATCGTAGGATAATTTCGACAGCATAACAGATGTACATAAGGATTCATGGAAGGGTTTAATGAGAGTTAATGGAGGTATATAATTATTTATAAACAATAAGGATAATAAAAACAATGTGTAAAAACTTATTTCAATGTAAAAATTTTGAAATCAAAAGGCACAATAAAAATAAAGTTCTTTAACAAGAAGGATGAGGAGAGGACCCATTACCTTGATAGAGCACTTATAAAAGCTTGGAAGGATATTTTTAAGAGTTTGGTAACGCCTTGAGAGGTATTTAGAGAGGCATATGGAGAGTAAATTTATGATAAATGGTTCTTTAGTTAAGAATAATGTGGTTTTGGGTGGGTATTTATAGAAAAATAGAGGGGAATTATTTATTAATTTATAGACTTAGGTTTTGGACTCTATAATAAAATAATCAAAACTACAAACTTTACCATGTTTTTTCCAATGGTTTTTTACAAAGATGAGTTTTTTTCAATATTTTATTAGGATAATAACCCAACACCTTAAATCAATACCATTGGTGATGTAGAAGTGAGTCATGTATATAAAGAATTGATTTTAAAACCATAAAATATAATATATGTTTTGGAAGAATCATTAAGGGTTTATAAAATTAATCAAATAACATAAAAAATTATTCTAAATGAAACATATATATTTTTATATTTGTTCATTTTATATTTTTTATTACATCAATTTTGGGCTTTTATGATGTCATAATACATACTGTATATTTATACCGTATTTAATTTTTTCCAAAAAATTCAACTATCTCAAAAAAATTATAAAAAATTCACCAATGGATAATTTCAAAATGATAATTTTAGAATGGATATTTATTTAACCAAAATAATTTCCTAAATATGATAATTTTTACTTATAAATAAAAATCCTTATTTACTAGAGAAATCTATTTTTTTAATACTAACAACTTTATAACCCGTATAAAAATTACATTATAATTAATTAAATTATATTATAATTTATATTTAAATAAATGATATTTAATAACAATATTTTATTAAAATTAATATTATTTAAAAAAATATTGAATTTATCAAAAATAGTGTCTTAATTGAAACTATATACTTCCCAAAAATACAATTTTGATTTCATTATATCGAAATAAAATTTATATCAAACTCATTATTTAATAATTTTTAAAATAATAATAAAAGTTGTAGATGTAATCATTATTTTATTTAAAATAAAATATAAAAATTCATGTTTCTAGGGTCTAGATACTTAACCTCTTATCACACTTGTGTATGCCCTAAGGATAAGATATGTGATGGTGGTGCTTTCTTGGGTTGGTTCAGCGAACATGGTTTGGGTTATGATATCAATACGCTTGAAATTCTTCCATAAATGGTTTTTTAAGATTTAGTTGTTAAATATTTTCTTAGGATTGCTCAAGAGAAAATCCTAGTGATGTCACTTCCCTCAAAATCTCTGATAAATGGGATTAATAGGGTATGATTCTACAAATTGAGGCCATTGCTTCTTTCATCTTCATCAATTGGAATTTATCATAACAAATAATATACTAACCTTAAATGTCACTATACAATTTCTATATTATCAATGGTTAAGATATTTAATAGTCTTTTAAAACTGATATTCTATGATGGTTTAAAATAACCAAAGTATTTCATGTCTTTTTCTATAAATACATTAATTAATAAGAAATTTATTCATCTAAAAGGGTAATTTCATTTATAAATTTCTAGTTTGTTACATTGAGAACCTTTTGTGAATTAGTCTATGGACATACAAAAACCTTTGTCTTTGTGTAATCACAAGGGGTTATTCTTGTGATATCGATAGACTTTGAAAGGACTTGATATCTGTAGTATTCATGGTATTACAAGACTATTTCCCCTTCACATGTACTAGTATATATTCCTATATCCCATATCCCACTTGGGCTTGGTTTATTGACTTATGGTATTGTTTCATGTTTGGTTGCTCACATGTTATCTTTTGAGATACTGTTTCTTTGATTACTAACCTCTAATTATCACTCTGGTTTATATTCTTATTCATGTGGATTTTAATATGGAATGTTTTAAATAAAACCAAAGGATGATTTATGAAAAGTGTTTTCAAAGGATATTTATTTATAATCTTGTTTTATTTTAAATATATAACTAAAAGTTGAATGGTGATAAAGATTGTATAGATTTATGATGGTATCCAACTGGGTGTTTTCATCACATCCTGTATATGCTTTTTGGAATATGTATATTAGGTTTCTTAGGATATGAGTAAAGGTAAAGTTTTCATATAGCTTATTGGATTCTCTTAGACATTTTTTCCTTCTTAGTGAGATGGGTGGGTGGTGATGGTTGGTCACATGGAGAGATAGATTTGTTCTTATTTTATTGGGAGTTCAGGTTTATCCTTTTTGTATTATATTGAAATTTCTTATGGATGTGTACATTTATTCCTCGTTGTTCTCTACATATATATCTACTTTATATTACTCATGATACATGTTTTGGGTGAGATTAGTCTCCTCTTTATAGTGGGTCATCTTTGGTGATGTTTCATGCTGACATGGGTTAGTTCATTGAAAAATAGTATCAAAGTTAATACTCAGCTAGAACTTTGATAATACTTCCAGTGTTTGGTTTAAGGTTCGTGGTAGATAGGATTTAGGACCATTCGAATTTTGGTAGTGAGAGTGGAAGTGTGCATGATCAACTAACTTCTATGTTTAAATATGAGTTACCATGGGTGTTCATGGACTTTTATCAGGATTGATCTTAGTTTTTTGAGTTTATTTAAGTTAACATGATTTGTGGATTATTTAAATGAACCTATTCTCTTATAATGTTTTTTTACTTGGTTATTGAATCCATGTTTTTTTAAATTATTATTGTTTAAAGGATTTAGATTCTGGAAGTTCATATTTTGATTCAATGTTTTTCTCTTAAGATAACTAGATATTTTATTTTGAATTTATTAGAAAATTCCTCCTAGAATATCTCCTCTAAATCCTAGAGAGGAAGTTATGAGAAAATTTATACAGGAAAATCCTCCACTAGACCCTTTATTGGTGGGATCTATTTTTCACACTATTCCAGCTCTATGCCAGGAGGGTGTTGGAAACTAGGGATGACCGATGGATCATGTCTTAGAACTTACTTAGAAGAATTGGCCTATATTCTATGGTGAAAAGGGCCCCTATAAATGTAAAGAGTGAGTCAAATGGACTAATATGTTCATCCACTTCATGAATAATTTAGAAGACTCCAAGGTGGGTTTTTTCACTTATATGATCAATGGACTAGGAAGAAAATAGCGGGACTCCATCATGAAAGATAAGTTATATGAGGACCTTACCTAGAATTTTTCAAAAGGGTCTTCAACAAATAGTTCCATCTTTAAATATTTAGAGTGGAAAATACTTTGGAATTTCTGATCTTAGAGTAAAGAGTGTATTCGAATATGGAATATACCAATTGTTTTTTAGAGTTGATTCACTTATCAACAAAATTTGCTTCTAATAACTACATTAAATATTAGAGGTTTGAGATGGGTTTAAGGAATGATATTCAGTTGATGCTTATCCTCTTATTCCTAATGGACTTTTCTGAGGTGGTTGATAAAGTAGCTATGGTCGAGGAAGATATATATAAACAAGGTCTTAGGTGGAGATTTGGTTATAATGGGAGGTAGAAAAGGTGCATCATATAGCTAGAAAACTAAGTGTAAGGGTGCTCAATCTACATCCTAGCTAGTTTCTGGGGATTCTTCAAGATAAAATAATTTAGTTTTATATTAGTGTGGGAGGCCTAGTCATACTAAACCTAACTATATAGAATAACCGAGGAAATATCTTCATTGTGGATAATTTAGCCACCTTAATCATTTTTGTGGAATAATATCTCAAGGAAATAGATCTAGATCCACTCTTACCAAAGGCTCTTAGGTTTGTTTTGATTCCTCAAAGGGTGGTGGATCTCATTATCATTTCAAGGGGATGCTCACATAGTGAATAAATTCTAGGTATGATATGAGGTTTAATGTCTTTATGAAGCAGAGTATGTACCAAAGGAATCTAAGGTATGGATGGATACTATGAGAGGTTTTATCATCTTTAGTCTGATATTTTTTTATATAGGTGCATCTCATCATTTTATATTGAAAAATTTGATTAACATATTTGTCTTACTCTTATAGATTATTTAGTTAATGCCAAAAGTTTCTACTCCCTTGGGAAATAGGTTATAATAAGGTCTTAAGTGTCCCATGTGTTGGGTGATGATTACTGGCTTTAAAGTGGTGTGGGATTTCTTAGTTCTTAATCATTATATCTTAAAATTTATTTTTTTAATGGATTGGATGATCAATGATAAGGGCCATATTGAATATTATTTATGTTGAGTTTAGTTTATTTTTCCTGATGGAGTCTCTCATGTTTCGGGGTGAGTGATATCCTAGATTAAGGAAATTGGGGCATGTTGTTCCTTATATTGGAGTGATATCATTCTAGTTTTCAAATAAGTTTCTTAACTCTATTGAAAATAATTTGATCAATCCACTTCCTATAGCGGTGAGTGTGCACCCTGATGTCTTTCCTGATTATTTTCTTGGTTACCTCAATAGAGATAAGTCAAGTTCACTATTGAACTACTTCTTGGTATGATGACCATATCTATGCCAACTTATCTTATAACACCAGTTGAGTTAATGGATTTTAATGTTCAGATTGAGGATATTAAGTCCAAGGTATTTATTCATCCTATATTGTCACTATGGAATTCACCTATTCTCTTTGAAAAGAAGTAATATCGAAGCGTTTGACTTTTTTTTTGATTTCCAAAAGATTAATTAGGTGAATTCTGAGGAAAAAAACACTAGCCTAGGATTGATAATCTATTTGATCAAATAAAAGGGTCCATATGGTTTTCTAATATTGAATTCTGATCGGGGTACCATCAGTTAAGAGTTTGAGAAGATTATATACATAAGACAACATTTTAGAGCTTGTATGGGCATTTCAAGTTTATGGTTATTCTATTTAATCAAACTAATTCTCTCAAAATATTTATTTAACTGATGAACTTAATTTTTCATCTGTTATTGGACTCTTTTATTTTTGTTTTTTGGATGATATTTTTGTGTATTCTAAGTCAATGTAATATCATAGGTATCATTTAGATTTTACACTTATAATATTTAGAGAACATATTCTATATAGAAATATTTCTAAATGTGAATTTTAGATCTAATAAGTGATGTTTCTGGGCCATGTTATATCCAAGCGGGGAATCTCAATGGATCTTGAAACGATTTGAACAATTATTTTTTGGGATAAATCTAGAAATGTGTTTCAGATTTAGAGCTTCTTGGGCCTAACTGGTTATTAAAACTAGTTTTTTCCGGACTTCTCTAAGCCCGCATATCTAGTGATATAATTAAACTATAAGTGTGTTATGTTTGATTAGAAAGATCAATGATAGAAATATTTTGATGAACTAAATGTGTGGTTGACTTTGAATCTAGTTAGGATTCTATAAAAACTAGGTTTGGAGTACGATATTTTATGCCACACCTCGAGTATGAGATTTGGGTATGTCTTGATGTAGGGGAAACAAGTGGTGACCTATATCTCTAACCAATTATACCATCATGAGAAGAACTATCTTAACCATGAAATTGAGTTGGCAGTCATGATTCACTCTCTCAAAACATGGTGCCACTATCTATTTGGGGAGTGATTTATGGTATATTCAAATCATATGAGCCTGAAGTATATATTTTCTAAAATGTATCTACACTTGTGATAGTGATGTTGGTTTGAATATATTTAGGATTTTATTTTTTATATTTTTATACAGTGGTAAAAGGGAATGTGGTCATCAAAATGATGAGAAGGAAGTTACCAACTCATGCATTGAAGGAATTAGTAGATGAGTTATCTTTGATGAGTTAGTTTTCTGAGATGATATTAGGAGTGGAAGAGGCTGGTAAACAGATATTCTTAGCTTATATGAAGAATGACTCGTCATTTGATGATTGGATTTGGCTCTAACATGTAAAATACATTTATTTCCAATGTTCTAGTAAAATCTATGATGGTGGGGAGACCTCATGTATCTATTCTTATTCTCCCATTGGTGCTTTATGTTGTTGAGGTAGGTTTTTCATTTTAGTATTTTTTAGGAAAAAAATTTGATGGATTGTGAGGACCATAATGGTCATTACATACACCCTGGGACTATTAAGATGTATCATGATCTATGATGTTGGTATTAGTGGTTATGGATGAGGTGGTTGATCACAGATTTCATGTCACGATGCCTTACAAGCCATAAGAACAATTTGGAGAACCAGAGACCTAATGTTTTGTTGTGTTATTTACCAATTCATGTGTGAAAATGAGATAAGATATCCATGGATTTAATTTTATATTTACCATTAACTCATAGTGGGATAGATTCTAGTTGGGTGATCATTTATTGAATTACAAAACTAATTAATTTTTTCCTATTAAAGAGATGGTGAAGGTGGAATATATTGGGTTTCTGTATGTCTGGTAGATAGAGAATATTCATGAAGTTACCTAGGAGATTTCTTCTAATAGAGGACCTTAGTTTACATAATCATTTTGAAAGGGTTTGTAATAGGTGATGGGTACTCAATTGAATTTAATCATGACATACCACTCTCAAATGGATGAGAAGACTAAGTGAACCATTTAGATTCTAGATGATATTCCTTGGAAATGCATGCTTGATTTTGGTGGTTCATGGGAAAATAATATGTATTTGATAAAATTTTGTTATAAAATTGTAATTACGCTTCAATTAAAATGGCCCCATTCAAAGCACTGCATGGCCGACCATGTCGTCCTACTTTTTTTGGAAAGAGTTAAGAGAACATTCTTTTGTTGGACTAAATCTTGTTCAAGAGATGATAGAAAATATTTAGTTGATATGGAAGTGGTTGGAGACAACTCAAAGTCATTATAAATCCTATGTATACCATCATTTTCACCCACTAGAGTTTGAGTTTAGTGATCATGTATTTATCATAGTTTCACCTCACTTGGGACATTGTTAATTGGGTAAACATGGTATGTTGGCATTGAGATTTTTTGGAGTTTTTAGATCATTGAAAATTTTGGGAATGTGGATAATCATTTGGAATTTCAACTTTTCATATAATTTATTCATGAAATGTTTCATGTTTCTCAACTAAAGAGGTATAAACCATACCCTTTCCTTTTGAAAAATCGGGAAGATGTTGATCTTAATCCTGACACCTCTATGGTTGAGAAACTGGATCAGATAATGGATCATCAATATAAGGCAGTACATGAAAAAAAAAATTCTTTTGTTCATGTAATGTGGTATTATAGATGGAATTTCCATGATACATGGAAGTGGGAATCATTGATGAGGCAATAATAACCTTATCATTTTGTGGGTTTAGAATCTTGAGAAATTTTTAGGGGCAGAAATATTTTATATTGGGGAGAATTGTGTTTCCCCCCGGGTCATGTGTATGATTTAATATGATCTTGGTTTATCTCTTGCGAGATTTTATAGGTTTTTAGGTATCATGTTTTGAAAATATAGAGTTTTGGGGAAAATAGGCAAGACACATGGTTTAGGTGCATGGTTTTTACTAACCATGTGGTAACCATGTGATATGGAACTGTGAGACCCAGTGAAATTTTACATAGTTTGAGCATTGATTTTTCAAATCCTGTGAGTCTTCATAAAAACAATTTGGATATATGGGATTTGGTCTAGGGGCTATCACATAGCTTGAGAATAGATTTTCAAACCAAGAATATAGTCCCAAGAAACAGTGCAACTTGGTTTCTCAAAGGACAGTGACCACCCCATGGTTTCTGCATGGTTTCTTAAACTATATAACCTAACCATGGGAAAATATTGGAACCTCCTAAAATTAAAATTCACCCCAATTCTTTTATTATTTTTTTAGTCTAATCCTCTTCTAATACATCATTAGCCCAGCCTAACCTCTCCCAAATGATCTATAGGATTATCTCCTAATATCTTTGTTAGTGTTCACTTTATTATTGGTGGTTCTCTTAAAGGTAAGATTTGTTTTTAATTTGATCTCCTCTACTCTTTCTAGATATATATTTGATATATTTTACCCTTGTTCCAATAGAACCTAATTAGGCTTTGATTGCTAGATCTAGAAAGTTGAATGTAAAATTAATGAAATTTCTTATGGATCTAGGATTGTGTGGACCAAATATTCTTAATTCCAATATTCATTCTTGAAGGTGACTAGTTTTACTACTTTTGTGAGGTAGGTGTGTCTATATAAATATTTAATATCACAAATTAGTTGATTTTCTTGTAAATACTTTTGGTTTAGTCTATGAAATTAATTTATTTGATATTAAAGAAGATTTTTTACTTAGATTTCATCTTAGATGGCATAAAAGGGGTTTTATATGGGGTTTCCTTAAAAAAATTCTATGCACTTTATGTGTTAATTAAAATCCTTAAAAGATTATTTTTACATGAAAATGGATTTTCAAGCATGGAATTGATGATTCTTAACTTTGGAAATGATTTATAAAATTGTGAGCATAATTTATTTAAATGTTTTGGAAAACATAGTACATTGGGAACCTTGGGTGCATCTGGTTATGGACATATGAAAACTGTAGTTGGTGTGGAACCACCATGGGTTCTTCTTATGATATCAATAAACTATGAAAGGACTCAATATTGGTAGGATTCATGATATTATTGAATTATTCTTCCTTTTCATGTCTTGGTATGTATTCCCATAGGATAGGGCCCACTTTTTCTTAGTCTATAACACAATAGTAATTTTTAGTATTTGGTTTATCACATGTTATATTTTGAGATATGGTTGCTTTGAATACCACCCTCTATTTATAACTCTTTTTTATATTATTATTCTTGTGTATTTTAATGTGGAATGTTTTAAAGTAAACCAAAGGATAATTTATAAAACTTTTTTTGAAAGGAAACCAATTTAAAACTTATTTTGTTTTAAAGGAATAACTAATTTTTTCGTAATGATATAAATTGTATAAATTAATAGTGGTAGCCTACTATGAATTTTCCCCACATCTTATATATTCCTTTAGGAATATTCATATCATGTTTTATAGGACATGGGTAAAGATAAGATCATCATGTAGTTTGTTTTCTTCTCTTGGTTATTGTCTCATACTTAGAGAGGTGGGTTGGTTATAATGGTTGGTCATATAGAGACTTGTCTTTTTTCTTGTTTTGTTATGTTTTTAGGTTTAGAATTTTTATATTATACTTTAATGTCTCATGGATGTGTAGTTTTATTTGAAATTGTTCTCTATTTTTATCTCATTTTGGTAACTCATGAGACATGTTTTGGGTTTTTTTATCTCCTCCTTGTGGCAGGTCATCTTTGGTGATGTTTCATGTAGACCTAGTTTGGTTCGTTATAAAGGTGTATCTCCAATATATATACATTGTTCATATTTAAACATATATAGAAACCTAGACTTGGGAAATCCATGATTATTCTCAATATGCTTGTGAACATCAAACAAATTCTAAGCAATTCATCTTCTTCACATGTTGACATTATCCTAGATAGCTTCCGGTCCATTAACACTTATTAAAACTAAATAAAATACCTACACAAAATTCGTTCCATAATCTACCCTTTGTATTTTTTTCAATACCAACTATAGAATATGATATGTCAATATGTTATTCTATTTTTTTTTCTTTTTTCATTCATCAGTTTTCTTCTCTCCACTTTCTTATTGAATTCTTTCATTTTATTCTCCCCCCTTATTGAAAATTAAAGAAAAGTATATGAAAGAGGGTGATATCACTTTATTATTAAGAAATTTTTCATCAATCATCCCACTCTTTGTCTATGTGATCCAGACTTGGTATAGAAAACAAGGGGGTTTGATTTAGACAAAACATTTGTCTATTGATCAACATAAAATGATACCAACTCATAAAAATTAGAATATATCAATCAAGGGATGATTAGATATCCTTAGGATACAACTAAGTGATTATATTTGATTACTTTATCCTTGGAATTATAAACTTAGGTCTTACACTCATCTCAACACACAAGTTAAAAGTATTCAAAACACATATAGAAGGTTTTAGAAATTCTCCCTAAGATATGCTCCAACCTTCTTAATTTTCCTATCATCGATTAATTCAAATTCCCCCTCCTAATATCAAAATTTATTCTTATAAACCAAGGGTGATATATTTTACACACATACATTTTCAATGTCTATTTTTAAGTACTTTTTATAAATTTTAGGTTTTAATGGAAATTACAGTGTTCGAGAAGATTCTGAAGTCATTTATCTACTTATCTCCCATCAAAGTAGATAATTCATTAGTTTATTAATCAAGGTTAACCATTAAATCAGATGTTCTTTAGAATATAAATTTATAGTTTCAACCAAGATAGTGACTTTTATCAAATCTAGAATAGTTATCCCAACATAATTTTATTTATTAGGACTCCCCTTGAGGAAAAGCTTTACCTTCAATTACCTACAATAATAGCATATAAATACAACTCAAAAGATAAGGGAATAAGGTGGAACCTATTTTTTATTATTAGTGTGAGTAAAGAGGTTGAGAATTTATTTTCAAACAAGTAACCCTTTCTTTGGGAGCTCCAAGAATGTGAAGGCTCTTCATGATAGCTCTTTTGCATTCTAATATTGTGTTTTGAGTCTGCATGGAATACATTTTAATTTTAACATATTCTTATATGGGATTTCACTCTTGATGTCAACCGTCAATGACGATACATTTATGGACCTATGTTTAATTTTCTTAAGTATCTAAACTTGGGTTAGCTAGCATGGTCACACAACCGTCATAGTTGTGTTTAGCCTACTTTCATCTTCCATACAACACCCAAGAAGATCTATGGTTTTCATCCTTTGACAACCTCTCATGGAATTAATATTCTTCATCTTCATGTGAAATCTTCTATTTTCCTTTATAATTTTTATTATTTTATGCTTTATCTATTTGTTTTTATTTTTCCAATTGGCCAGGCCATATTATCATACATTATTTAGAAAATGACTCAACTTCCTTTGATTTTCCACAAGGATTATTTGGAATTACTTTCACCTAGTCTATCCTATTATTAATTTCTTGGACTACTCTTCTAATATTCTCATGAGTTATTACATTTATAAAAATAGTCATGTTTTTTATAAGTATCCATAATGTGTACTCTCCTTCCACAGAAGCAGTTTTCGATTATCTGATGAGGAATAATTATTCTTTATCTTCTTGGGTTTATTTTTTAAAAAAATACCATTGTATATTTCCCAATGATAACTTACTGGTATTCTTTTCTGAATTCTTGGTAATATCATCTTTAGAATCAATCTCTATCTTCTTTCCTAAGGATAACATATTACTTCTCTCCAACATTTTTGGTTTTCTCTCTTTAATACCATTTTTTATATTCTTAGTTATTTTGGACAATCATGCACCATTACCATGACCACATTGATTTCAATATTCATAGATATTTTTAATGATTTAGAATCTGTTTGAAGAAAATAAAAGTTTCTCATTATTCAGTGAACTCCTCAACTCCAATGGAGATATAGGTTAAATTGGTTCTAATGTCTCATGGTTAGGAAAACAATCAAGATCCACTTTCTCTTTGCAATATGATTCTTTGTTCCCATTTTCATCTTCAACAAAATGGTGATCCAGGTATGTGACACCTTCATTGAATACCACATTCTGATTCTTGATGACCATCTTATTGAGATCATCCCAAAGTTGGTAACCAAACTCCTCAGCACCATATCCAATAAAGAGAAATGTATTGGACTTAGCATCAAGCTTGTCTCTTGAGTTAGCATCAATATTTTAATAAGAAAAACTACTAAATAATCATAAATGTGTGAGTCTTACCTTCTTACTCGACCAAAGATACTTGGGTGGACATTCTCTTATTGGAACAGATGGACTTCTATTGATGAGATATGCTTCCATGTTCACTAAATCAGCCCAGAAGCTCTTGGGTAACCCCAAATGTAACCTCATTCTCTTTTCATGTTCATTCAGTGTCATATTCATCCTTTCAACTACACTATTCTGATGTGGTGTTCATGTGATAGTATTCTCCCACCGAATTCCCTTATTTTCACATAATTCCCTAAATTCATTACTTTCATATTCTCCACCATTGTTAGACCTCAAAAATTTCATATTTTCACTTAACTAATTTTCCACCATGACCTTTCACTTCTGAAACAACATAAACACATTAGATTTTCTTTTCAGAAAGTAAACTCATACCTTCCTTGTTGAGTCATCAGTAAATGTCACAAAATATTGTGACCTCCAAGGAAATGTACTAGTCCAGGCCCCCAAAAATTAGTGTTCAATAGGTCCATCTTCTTATCATTTGGGTTTCTACCTCATTTTTCAAATGATACCTTCTTCTAGTTTCCAAGGATTCAATCTTCACATAATCTAACTTCCACCGACTTCAGCTCTAAGTGTATCCTTTTTGTTTTCAGTTCCTTCATCCCCTTCTCACTCATGTGGCCTATAATATAGTTCCATAATTAAGAATACATAACAACAATTAATGATGATTCCATGTTCATGAATGTCTCTGTCATGTTGTACAGAGTACCATTTTTTTCTCCCCAAGCTATGAACATAGTTCCCTTGGTGATCTTCTAGAAACAACTAGTAAACATAGTACCTAAGCATGCATCATCAAGTTACCTAAAAAAAATGAGATTTATTATTAAACTAAATATATTCCTCAAGTTTTCTAGAACTAGAAAAATCCCATTATTGGTATTTATCTATTCATATACTTTCCCCACAATCTACAAGGGATCATCATTTGCAAGATGCACTTTGCAAAAATTTCTAGAAACAAAATTGTTCAAGAAACCCTTCCCTGATGTGGAATGGAAAGATTCCCATGATTATAAAATACAAGACTCCATAGGTCTATCAATGAACAACAACAACAAATCATTAGTTCCTTCATCCGCCGTGTTTGTTCCACTAGTTTTAGGTACCTTCAATTTATCTCTTCACTCTTTCTTGACATGTATTTTCTCCCCACATGTCCAGCAGGTAGGGCCAACCCCCTTTACCTTGTCTCGCCTTTTCCCTCTTAACTTTGATCACCCTCTACAATTGTCTCTCTATGTGTACCTTCCTCTTACTTCAACATTCAGATCATAACTAGAGAATCTTCTTGATTCTATTATTCGTGTATCCTCACTAAGGATCAGGTCTCATACATCTTTCAAAGACAACTTTGTATTCCCTGAAGAACTTATCTCTACTGTTATAGCTACTTCCCAACTGTCAAATAAAGAGGTAGTAAGACTAGTGAACATACATCATCACCAAGATCAATGTACACTAATGTTGGATGACTTATGATGGTGTTGAATTCATTTATGTGATCTACAACAATCCTCCCTTCAATCATTTTTAGGTTGAACAATCATTTCATCAAGTACAACTTGTTTCCCATAGAAGGATTCTCATACATATTCATGAGATATTTCATCAGATTAATCATCATATTCTACTCTTTGATGTTGAACATCATGTATTTTTCCAACATAAGATGAAAAAAACCCTGAACCTGCCAATCTAGGAGCTCCAACTCTGACTGCTTCATGTCCATTGGATTCAGACCTAGAAGGGGAAAGTGCATCTTTTTTTGATAAAGATAATCCTCGATCAGAATCTTCCAAAAACTAAAGTCGATTCCATCGAAACAATTGATCTTTACATTTCCTTCTTCCATATCCATAATTTGAGAATCCCAAACTCAACCTCAGATACTAGTTGTTGTGAAAAACATTGGGAGCAACAAAGTAGAAAAATAGATTACAAAACAGTAAAAGGAAAATAAATAGAACGAGAACACGAAGATTTATGTGGTTTGGGAATAATCCATACATCCATAGAGAGGTAGAAAAACTTCATTATGAAAATCCTGGAGCAAAATGTATAGCTGTTTATCAAAGTGTCTCACTAAGGAACCCTAGCCTGAAAATGGGCTACAAAAGGAAGAAGATAATCCACTATTCAACAAACCGCACAGGAAGTCTGCATCGCTACAATGAAAGGTGGCCACCCAAGTCAAAATTACTACATTGGATTCCAACTAGAAGTCTAAGGAGCTATAGTGAATGGAAACTGGAATTCTGTGTCATTACAGTTCCCTATCGGTGTTGGTCGGTCAGCTCTGATATAGTGGTCGCGCAGTATGGGCCTGAAGCATACGACCCAATGACATCCGATGAGGATCAGTCTACACCAATTCCAACAATAATTTCCACCATATAGAGTATAATATTCCACCTTAGAATTTTGTGTGGTATCAACTCTCTTATATGGTTTTTGTGGAGAATCAAATTGAATATTTTCCATATTCGTCGATCTTACTTCTAATTCAATACATTTCCAATTTTAGAAGTTTTTATCATCCTCCACTGATTTTATTTTTTCTTCACTCCCTCTTAATAATCTCAACTTATTTGTCATGATTTTTTTTCCTATTCATATAATGAAATATTAAGCTTCTTAATCTTATTGTATTTAATCCATAATTGGGCATCCTTAAAAATAATTACTTCTTTTAAGGCATATGTCTTTTCTTCAATCCCTTTCTTGTCTTATTCTCTCTAGTGAATTAGTGTGATCCATTAATTATAAAATATGAATAATCTTTATTCAATATACTAATTCATGGAATTTATGGTTCCTTCTTATTTAGAGAGATTTATACACATCAACACCATTTTTTCTAAAGCTTTCCCCAAATTTTATAAATCTTCCTCAACATGGGTGGCATTCTTCTTTATTCTTTTGAAAGTGATACAAATGAAAGTTATTAATTCTATTGGAAATTTTTGTATAAACTTTATCAAATAATCATAAGAATCATCTTATTCTTAATCACATGATTCTTAAAATATATTATTTTTACACTTTTTATTGGCTCATATATAGGGAGTCTTTGATACGATGTTTTTTTATCACATATTATTGTAGATATGGTGAACCACAGGGGGAAGAACTATTTTCTAGGTCCTTAGTAGTTTATTTTTTGACTAGATATTATTATTCCATTCCTAATTTGTATTCATTAGGATTTTTGAAGGCTTATAAATTTAACTCCAATCAAAAATTTCAAATTCAATGAAAATTGTAAATCCTACTCCAAAAGATTTACCAAAAGTAAGTTATTTTTAGGAGAGTAATAAAAATATGTACCAAATTACAGCTATGGAAAAATAAGAAGGATCAACCTATAAAAGTAGTTAAATATCATTAAAACTTCAGAAAAATTTTAAACCACTGATTAATAAATTCTATGTTAAATACTGTCAATTTTGAAAAAATAGGCATTTTGATGTGAACTAAATTTAAATATAGTTTATCTCATTTGTTAAAGACCCATCCTCCACACTTAAAAATCAAAATTATCACCAATGTTGAATCTCAATATTTGGGAACATTTAAAACACTTTAGTTCAAATGGATTATCAATTTAGTGGTTCAAAGAATGCTTCAAGGAGTATCAAAACTCAAAATAATGTTTCCCACAAACTCTAATACACCCAAGTATATTTTTAGAATGTACATGTTTTTTAATTGATAGAACATAATTACATTCAATTAATATTGTGTAAATTTTCATGTTTATCAGTGATTAAATCAATAAGAAACATTTTAAAATAAGTCATAGTTTTCCAAGGCAATCCAAGTAAATTTTCTAGTTACTAAGAAATGTTCCAATTCTAATCAAAATGATTTTCAATAAATTATAAGTAAGAAAGAATAACACACAACAATTAAAAATAGATTAAATAGTGCTTTGGTTATAAAGGTAAGAACCCCCCCCTCCACACACTTAATAATAAGAACATAGTAAATTTTAAACTAAGATTCACATAATCAATTAAAATTAAGTTTTTAGGGGAATGTGAAACAGTCTAAGACAACATATAATATTCAAAGATGAACGAGAGAATGAAAAAAGTGACTCCCTTGATAGTTGTTTCATTGATCTGAAAATGAATCATATAATTTATCATCCTTTAAAACATATACATATCCACTTCGTTTCTCCATTAACATGCATTTAAGATTAAAATAAATTAATATTAGAACCAATATCAAATAATCAAAAAGTTTATGCCAAGTAATTATAAGAGGGTGCACTGTCAAATTTATTTTTTTAAAATAAAGGGATTAACTAGAACATGGTGAGGGACTTTTATTTTGAATGAAAACTTTAAGAAAAAAAACTGAAAATCAATGGGTTACCACCCATGAATTTCTGAGTTTAGAGTCTTTAGAAAAACATTCCCCTAAAATATAACCATAATCATTCAGTGTTTAAGATATCTTAATGATTTTAACTTCCCTATTTTATAATTATATTTTATCATGTTCTATAAAGGCTTATAAAACAACAGGATCTAGAAATGTTTTTTTAATCCATCAAAATCACAAAACTAAGGATGTTTCTCACTGTTTATTTTATGCCCCGATTCAAAGAAATTAGACCAATAATTGAAGACAGAAACCTAGAAAATTCACCAAGTTGAACATAATTAAACTCAAAGTACTCTTTAAAACATGAGGTACCCAAGGACATAGAAATAGGTGCAAGAACTACTATGACCCACTCAAAATATTCATAAAATGAGCCTAAAATAGCTTATAAATTAGATAACATAGAAAACTCCCACTTAAATAGTTCAAACTCATCTCTTAGGAAATAGTTTTCATACTCAATACTTGACTCTAACGAATTAATTTTTTCACAAATAGTTTGATGATCATTACGCTCAAGATCAAACATAGTGGGTGAGAAACTTTAAAAAGAAAATACCTATGAATAATGGTAATTTTAGTGTTTTTTAAAAGGTTACAACCCAAAAAAATCCTTGGATTTAGGGAAGTTAGACACCTAACCACATAATAAAATATATCAAAATTAGGCTCACACAACTTAGAGTGAAATATTTGAAAGTATAAAACTATGTTTCATTCTTTGTAAGGGGTTTTATCAGATGTAGATGGCTATGATTGATGTCCAAAAGCTTGATTAATACTTATAGCAAAAAAACTTTGTTCCAGTTTTATCACTTCATGGTTATTAGTAATTATTTTTCTAATTATACTCTCATACTTACCTGGAATTTTAGTACAATATTTGGGGATATAAGGTCACTTGAAAAGCTGATCATTTTGTCTTGTTGGATACTTTTATAGTGATGTTCCTAATAAGGTATCTACTCTCTGTTCTAGAATCAAAGACCAAAGTGAGATTTAACACATTTGTAATGGTGGTACAACTAGATAATAGCAGACAGATCATTTAGGATGTCTTGGAGCTTTCTAAGTTGAATCGTCAACTGAGCCACATTTTCAAAGGATATGCTTCATCCATACTTGATTATATAAAGAAAAATCATGAAGTGTGTTCATACCTGATATCAGTTCAATAAGCTTTTAGGGATTCAAAGATAAAAGGTAAATTTATTCACAACAGATATGTGCCCTTTAGATTCATATGGTGATTCAAATGCGTTGAGAAGAAATGTATAGTTCCTCTAATAAGTGTGAAAATTGATATACATTTGATGATAGTTCTTCAGTTCTAAATAATACTGATAAGGGAGGATATGTGTATTCCAGTGAGTTTCCCTCTATCAGATGCTTTCATTGGGATCAAATCAGATAATGAGGATACACGGATCCATTCATATTCCAGAATGTAACTAAAATAATTTGTAACAGAATATGACGATGGATTAGTGATAAAGACCCCCATAGAGGTAGTTATACCACAAAAGAGACCCCTTCTGAGGAAGATTCCATTCTCAAAGATTCCATGAAATCAGATAAGGTGGTAAGAATCGATCACCTTCATCCAGTGAAGTGCCTTTATCCCTAGTTTCCCTGTCAGAATATCCATTTGAGATACTTGGAAATAGTGGGATCCTTGGAGAAGTATCCATTCTATGGAATAATACTGGGAGATCCGCCATGTTGAGGATAATGAATTTTTTGGATTTAGAAATGTAACTGATCTTGATCATATCTTCTTCTTAGAATATCCCAATGAAGCAGGTCTTTATCTTGAAGATATTTACAAATAAATTCACTCAACTAAGGGGAGGGTTTCTTCCTCATACCAAGTGATAGATATGTTGAGGTCAAGTTCTAAAGCATCTGACTCTAAAAAGGTGGTTTGAATGATTATATATTCTTAATTTATACCCTTCACCATTAGTGTGATCTGAATCTCTATCAAATTCTTACAAGAGGATAAATATGAATAAATGTTAATTCCTTCCCAATAATATGATGAAGGGAAACAAAAAATGGGGGTGATACCCCTAATGAGGGAAATGTGATGAAGGCTCCCCCAATACTGTAGAGAAAATGCAGGAGATGATGTATGATCCTTAAAGATCATTCCCACCTCCTCTATTTCTAGTTATTAAATTTATCTAATTTTATACATGGTAGGTTACATGAAGGATTCAAGAAATAAAGAGAATGATATGTCTCCATTCTGGGCGCCAAGTTAGTAATATAATTCCTCATCCATTTATTTGATCCTCCCAATGATTAATTATTGATGAGGTAACTTATGCAGAGGTTAGACTGATTATTTTGTATATGAGGGAAATCATTGTTCCAAGACATGAGACTATGAAACCTTTGGAAGGGGTGACCATAGTTCTTGGGAATTTAGGGCCAATAGAAGATTCATCTTCCATGAATATTATTCTTATAGAAATGATTTTTTGTAGGTTATGATGGATTAATCTCAGAAGTGGTTGTTCCCAACTTTGCTGACCATCACCCAATATGATCCTGTATTGGTGAGTGATACTTTGGGTACAATTAACGTAATTTGTCAAACCCTCAAGATCAAATGGAATCTGTACTTCCAGAGGGGGGTCCACATAAGTGTTGGAGGCTGGAGATGATGCAACATGAGTAGGATTGGCCTCTGACCCAAATCCCATATCCATTATTCCCTTTCATCAAGAAAGATAGACCATCTCATGGGAGCCGATGACCCAGTTGAATATTTGATCACTGATCTTGATGTATTTAATGAATATCTATAAAAATCCTTGTATCCCTTAAAGCATAATTTTTTTTATATCTTATTAAAATTCAATAACTTCTATTAAACTTCTCATGCATCTCTTGAAAATGGTAGGTATGATGTACCTGAATAAGGTATTCCTATAAAGCATATTTCTCCAGTAGAGGATGCAATTCCTTCAGAGATGGAGGAAGATGTAGCACCCTTGACAATGGTGGTTGATCCCCATTGATCAAAAAAATAATTAACCTAACTATATTTAACCATTGGGCCTTTTATTTAGAAATAATATGTTTCAACAGATGAGAGTATGTATTCACTTTTTTTAAATGTTTCTCCCTTCCATTTTCCCTTAACAAGATTTGGATGTTTATGATTCCTACACAAATTATATAAGTTCAAAAAGTGGTTCCCCCAAAATATAAATTGGGAGAGGATGGTGAGACATCGATGGGCATGGGAAATTTTAATTGACTGTTCCAATTTTTGAGTATGCCCCTGCTCTTATGATGGGATTTGAGCAATATCTTGAGGCACATAGTTCTTTCCATGTTACTTTTCATTTATTCTGGTGGTACATGTGGAGGATAGTCTCAGATGCCCCTTTGGAAAATGTGTAATCACAAATAAAAAAGTTATATAATATGTTCAGGAAAATTGTATATGATGAATTGTTTTTTACCAAACCATCCATTACTCTGTAAAGGAAATCATTCAATATTGAGAGCAAGGATGATGTTGCAAAAACTTATCATTAGGATATGATTTTCGGAACAATTTTCTAAAATTTAAGATTGTGATATCTCAGGAAGAGTATAATTATGCTAAGGAGGTGGATGAACATCTACTCCAAATTTATGAGGAATCCCTTTGGGTGGTTTATCCTGAATAGGATTTGGAAACATCCAATTAGGATTTGGTTGGGTGTAGCTTATTTTTTAAAGTAACCCACAATTAAATAAAGAATGTTATTGTTCTACAGTGAATAATATTTATCTTTATGAAGATATTGAATATATAAAAATATATTTTCTTTTACATGATGTTTATGAAGCCTAAAAATCAATCCATAGAATGAAAAATTACATTGATAGTATTTTTTAACTTTTCATTCATTATATAGAGAGACTATGTTCTATGAAGATTCATCTACTCTTTTCTGCAATGAATGAAAAAAAAATTTGTGCTTCTATTTATCAACCCTATTATTTATTCACCAACCTAACCAAAATTTTCTGATGACCTATGAAATATTTAATGATAGAAAACAAGATAACTTGAATTCATTTGGATAAAAAATGATATTAAGAACTTTAACTTGACTTTTTATGGGATCATATTAGGGACCCTATGAGTTATTTTGGGTATTTTATTTTATTTTTTCACCCTAAATTTTTTCTATGATTAATATAGGGGATAAGTAGTAGGAAAAGTCTATAAATATTTTGTGGATTTCCCTTTTTGGGTTTTCAACCTAAAAATTAATATGCTTATTTCATTAATAGTTTATGGTCAACTAATTTGAAAAGAAGGATTATGTGGTCTCAAGTTGTGTGATGAAAATCAAAAGATTTGAGAATGACATGTAAAATTCTTATCCTTAAGATGAGTATTGTTCATGGAGTTTTTACCTTGAGGATATAAAATCCCATTAAATTATTCGATTCTAGATTGTGTAAATCATATTATAAGGGGTTTGAGACAAGGATGATGAAATGGGAAAAGTACATGAAGAATGAATGCCATTCATATTGTGATAGTGGGTTCTGTTGTGATGTTTTCATGAAAAATAAAGGTTAAAGGTCCCTCCCCTTAGTAAAATATGCTTCTAGTTGATAGTCTAGTAAGAGGGTGTATATGGAAGGCCTTATGGGGGAATATATGCATAGTCAAACAAAAGTGTCCCTTGGAGTCTTTCATATCTGCTACCAAAATCTATGAAAGGTTATGAGGACTCAAACACTTAGGACATAAAGTTTTTTAAATAATAAGCGGTGCTCAAGAAGGGTTTGTATACCCTTAAAGCTATATCATAGTGTACTAAATACATCATCAAGGTAAAAAAATTAACAATTATTTCTCTAACTTTTTCTTAGATCATGAGATCCATCAATCAGAACCAAGATTTTTCTAAGGTCATATAGATAAACCTAAAAGCATTATGACCATTTCAATTCTCACTATAACTTTCCCCTAAGCCCTGAAGATGAGAGGTTTAGTGATTAGATTATTGAATTTTCCTCAGGTTGATTTTTTTTGGGTTTTTAGCTGAACAATTTTTATGTCTCTTTCACTTGTAGTTTAAGGTCATATGATTTTGACCTTCAAGGGATAGTGTTTATGGTGGTTCAAATTTAACCAAAATTCTCATAGTTTATGGTTATGAAAATTAGATCCTGCTGTGGGAGGAGTGAGAACTCACTGTCTGGATGAGAAGGGGGGGGGGTTCAAAAACTGAAGATACCTCAGTATTTTTAGGATAAGGGAAGATGATGATGATATAATCCATCAAATGATGGTATGGGATTGGAGATGATAAAATGGGATTGGTATATGAATGGAGACTGTAAGTCATATTGGGTTAATGGGTCTTACTATGATTTATCAAGGAAAATATAGGTTGGAGGTCCCTCAAATCAGGATGAGATTCTTATGGTTTATAGGTTGGTATGAGGGAACATATACAGGGTCATATGGTTATATATATGCATATTCAAACAAAATATTTCTTTGAGTAGGGAATATCTGTTAATGAAGGTCATGAAAGGTTATTAAAATTTGAGAAACTCAAAGAATATTCAAAATAGAGATGGTAAGAACATCTAGGACTCAATATTATCATATCAAGATTATCATCACCCTGATGGAAGGGGGGTAAATGAATTATGGTGTGTGGATGAGTCTAGAATATATGGTCTGAACATCGCTACATATCTGAAATCAATCAAGAATAAATCCACATGTAGTTCTTGGAGATATACCCCATATAGATAATTCTCATATGTAAAGAGCAAAATGAATTTTAAATTTAGGGGGATTTCAGTTTGTCTTAGGATAAGATATCCTGGATCCACTATGTATCCTATGATAATTGAAGTCAATCCATACATGGTTCATAGATATGGATACCCTAAAAGAATATAACTTGTACATAAGGGAAGGGGAATTTATACTATGAGAGATTGATTGATTATGTGCCTTCTACATGGACCGAGCTCTCATGAAGATGAGAATGATTGCATAGTGTGTATTTCACTATAAACAGTCTAAAGTAATGCAGGGTGGACTTACACTTCATGGTATATCATCATTTGGCTAGGATGTAACTATTTATTTATAGTGCACCTTACCTATTCTAACTAGAGTGATTCACCAGGACCTATAAGCTCACCCAGGAAACAAGATATGATTAGGAAATCATGCATGTTGGCTGAGAATGCATGGAAAGGGAGAAATGGAAATATAGGGGTCATTTTCACTATTTGGGATTATATTAGGTAGGTTCATTTGGATCTTAGTCCAAACTAAAAGGGTGTGGTATCATTAAATTTTTTTGATTGGGTCTAGGATAGGTGATCCGAAATGTCACTGTGTATCTTGTAATAAAAATAATCAATCCCTGTGTGGTTCTTAAAGATAAACCATTCATAGATCCAATATACATGTAGATAGAGGAAATTTTTAGTCATTAGCTGAGTGAGACATGACATTATAGTCAGCTAAGGATCCTCTTTATAGATTGAGCTCATATAAAAGGTAGGGTAATTCATATATTCTATTGTGGTATACTGATAGAACATTTATATCTTTCATATATTTATGCATAGGGGGATATTTCACATATCCTTACATATATATAGTTGTCAGGTAGGTAACGACTCCCACAATATGGCCCACTCTAAATAGATTAAGGTCTTTTTAGGATGTATTATATGTCATGAAGTTTATTATCATGTGAAAAGTAATATGACCATGTAGTCTAATATCATACAACTAGGACGATGACATTGTGTTTTTAGAGTCTTTATACCATGAATATAATGTTGTATAGCTTAGAGTCTTACTGCCTAGACTGTGACTTTGTGCAGTTTAGAATCTTTCCTTAAAGACTAAAATTGCATGATGCAGCATTAAAATTAATTTTTGAAGAACCTTGTGTTGGTGTTGGTATTTATGTACTCACCTACCATGGTAATCAAGGTATATTCCCATAGTTGGGTAAACCATATGCATGATATAAGGTCCTTCCCAATTTATATCTAATTTTAGAGGCTTCTTCCCTGGCATAATCATGGTTTTGAGTGATAACACGAGATGTACCTATGGTAATTAATGAAGGTAGAACTTCTTACTGAAGTATTTCACCACCGGATTTTAATAAATTTCTAGATTGTGCAGTGTATGTATCCTCTTCTCATCAATTCAATCAAATTCATCCAGCCTTATTTGGAACAACTCATCTTCATTCATCTGGTTTATATATGGAATTATGTAGCAAGGGTGCATGGTCCTCGATGGGAAAGAATATATTTTTCCTATATACAATAAAACATGGTATCACTTTCACAGCAGTGCAGGTTGTGGTGGGATATTCCCAAAAAGCATATATAATCTTTTCTAGCCACAATTTCTTAATCTTATCAAGCATCATCTAAATAATATTAGATAGAGTCTTGTTGAAGGATCTTATGTACCCATTTTTTATTACAATTTATTATGATGAATGGTTGTACTGGATGTTATATTGTTGTTATAAATCCTTCAAACTAGAAGAACATAAATTTGTGTCATTTTCTGTCAATATTTTGAAATGGATACCAAATATTGTAATAATATTTGACATTATAAAGCTAATGAAATTTTTTTCCTAACCACATTGAGGAGTATAACATCTTCCCATTTGGAGAAAAAGTATGTGTTTGTAAGTATGTATTTAAATTGTTAAGAATTATTTGGGGGATATGGCCCCATGACATCCATTATTCATGTGGAAAATGGACATGCAAATCTAGAAGTATGCGACAACTCCATGGGATGGTGGATAATGTTGGCATGCACCTAAAACACATGGTATTTTTTTGGCGAACTCAACACAATCGTGGAAAAAAATATCCAATCCTCCTAATTTGATGGGATAATTTGGTACTTGATTGATGAGATATTAATGTTCAACATGAACCTTTTTCATGATTGGAATGATCTTATCTCCTTCGATGCATGTAAGGATCACTCCATCAATGCCCCATTTGTAATGTAATTTCTATGTGTTTGTAATGGTGGTACAACTAGATAATAGAAGACGGATCATTTAGGATGTCTTAGAGCTTTCTAAGTTGTATCATCAACTAGGCCATATTTTCAAAGGATATTCTTCATCCATACTTGATGATATAATTTGAAATCATGAATTATGTTCATACTTGATATCTGTTTGAGAATATCTTAGGGATTCTAAGATAGAAGGGAAATTAATCCATAAGGGATATGTGCCTTTCAGATTCGAATGCTGATTCATATGCATTGAGAAGAAAGGTATGGTTCCTCCTATAAGTGTGAAAATTGATATACATTTGATGATAGTTCTTCAGTTCTAAATAATACTGATAAGGGAGGATATGGGTATTCTAGTGAGTTTCCCTCTATTGGATGCTGTCATTGGGATAAAATCAAATTATGTGGATACATGGATCCATTCATATTCTAGAATGTAACTAAAATAATTGGTAACATAATATGAGGATGGATTAGTGACAAGGACCTTAGTAGAGGTAGATATACCCCAAAATAGACCCCTTCTATAGAAGATTCCATTCTAAAAGATTCCATTTAATTAGATAAGGTGTTTAGACTTGATCACCTTCATCCAGTGAAGTGCATTTATCCCTTGTTTCCCTGTCAGAACAGACTTTTGAGATACTAGAAAATAGTGGGATTCTTGGAGGAGTATCCATTCTATAGAATAATTCTGAGAGATCCTCTATGTAGAGGATATTGACTATTTTGAATTTATAAATGTAACTGATATTGATCATATCTCCTTCTGAGAATATCCCAATGAAGCATGTCTTTATCATGAAGATATTTACAAATAAATTCACTCATATAAGGGGAGGTTTTATTCCTCAGAACACATGATAGATTTTTTTAGGTCGAGTTCGAAAGCAATTAACTCAAAGGAGGTGGATTGAATGAATATACATTCTTAATTTCTACCCATCACCATTAGTGTGATATGTATCTCTATCACATTCTTACAAGAGGATGAATATGAACAAATGTTAATTCCTTCCCAGTAATATTATGAAGGGGAATAAAAAGGGGAGGATACCCCTAATGAGGGAAATGTGATGAAGGGTCCCCCAACACTATAGAGAAAATGTGGGAGATGATGTATGTTCCTCAAAGATCATTACCACCTCCTCTATTACTAGTTGTTCAATTTATGGAATTGTCTACATGGGAGGCAACATAGTGGAGGCAAGAAATAAAGAGAATGATATATCTCTCTTTAGGGGAACCAAGTTAGTAATATACTTCCTCATCTATTTATTGGATCATCCTAATGATTTATTATTGATGAGGTAACTTATTCAGAGGTTGGACTGCGTATTATATATATGAGGGAAATCTTTGTTCCAAGACATGAGACTATGACACCTTGGGAAGGGGTGACCATAGTTCCTGGGAAGTTAGGGCCAATAGAACATTCATCTTCCATGAATATTCTTCTTCTAGAGAGGATTTATTTGTAGGTTATGATGGATGAATCTCATAATTGGTTGTTCCCAACTTTGCTGACCATCACCCAACATGATTTTGTATTAGCGAGTGATAATTTGGGTACTATTAAGGTAATTTTTCAAACCCTCAAGATCAAATAGAATCTGTACTTCCATAAGGGGGGTCCACATAAGTTTTGGAGGCTGGAGATGCCACAATAGAAGGAGCAGGATTGGCCTCTGACCCAAATTCCTTAGCCATTATTCCCTTTCGTCAAGGAAGATAGACCTTCTCATGGGAGCTGATGACCCAATTGAAAATTTTATCGTTGATCTTGATGTATTTAAAGCATCTCTATAAAAATCCTTGTATCCCTTGAAGCATAATTTATTTTATTTTTATATCTTGTGAAAATTCACTAACTCCTATTAAACTTCTCACGTGTCTCTTGACAATGGTAGGTATGATGTACCTAAATAAGGGATGCCTATCAAGACTATTTCTCCGGCAGAGGATGCAATTCCTTCAGTGATGGAGGAAGACGTAGCACCCTTGACAATAGTGTTTTATTCCCATGTATCAACAAAAGAATTAGCCTAACTAGATTTTACCATTGGGCCTTTGTTGAGGAATAATATGTTTCAGAAGATGAGAGTATGTATTCACTTTTTCAAATGCTTCTCCCTTTCATTTTACCTTAACAAGATTTGGATGTTTATGATGCCTACACAAATTCTATAAGTTCAAGAAGTGGTTCCCCCAAAATATGAATTGGGAGAGGATGGTGAGACACCGATGGGAATGGGTAAATTTTAATTGACTGTTCCAGTTTTTGAGTATGTCCCTGCTCTTGTGATGGGATTTGATCCATATCTTAACGCACATAGTTCTTTGCATGTTACTTTTCATTTCTTCGAGTGGTACATGTAGAGGATAGTCTCAGATGCCCATTTGGAAAAATTTTCATCACAAATAAACAAGTTATATAATATGTTCATGAAAATGGGATATGATGAATATTTTTACCACACCACCCATTACTCTGTAAAGGAAATCATTCAACGGTGAGAGCAAGAGAAGACATTGAAAAAACATCTCATCAGGGGGTGATTTTCAGAACAATTTTCTAAAATTTAATATTGTGATATCTAAGGAAGTGTCTAAATATGCTAAACAGGTGGATGAACATATGCTTCAAATTTATGAGAATCCCTTTGGGTGGTTTATATTGAATCGGATTTGGACACATCCAAAGAGAATTTGGTTGGGTGTGGTTGATTTTTTAAAGTAACCCATGCATAAAAAAAGAATATTACTGTTTCCACAATAAAGAATATTTATATTAATGAACATATTGAAGATATAAATATATATTTTCATTGAAATGATGTTGATGAAGCCTAAAAATCAATCCACAAAATGAAAACTTACATTGGTATTATTTTTTATCTTGTCATTCATTATATAGAGAGACTCTGTTCTATGAAGATTCATCTACTCTTTGCTGAAATGAATGAAAAAAATTGGGTGCTTCTATTTTTAGACCCTATGATTTATTCCCCAATCTAATCAAAATTTATTGATTACCTGTGAAATATTTAATGATAGAAATTGAGATAACCTGAATTCATTTGAATAAGAAATGAAAATAATAACTTTAACTCGACTTTTGATGGGGTTATATTAGGGACCCTATAAGTTCTTTTTTGTATTTTATTTTATTTTTTCACTCTATAATTTTCCTATGAATCATATAGGGGAGACCTAGTAGGAAAAGGCTCTAAATATTTCTTGGATTCCCCTTTTTGTGTTTTATCCTAAAAATTACTATGCTTATTTCATTAATAGTTTATGTTCATCTAATTTGGACCAAAGGATTATGTGGTCTCTAGTCATGTGATGAAAATCAAAAGGTTTGAGAATGAAATGCCAAATTCTTATCCTTAAGATGATTATTATTCATAGAGTTGTTACCTTGAGGATATAAAATCTCATTAAATTATTCTATTGTGGATTGTTTAAATCATATTCTAAGGGGTTTGAGACAAGGATGATGAAATGGGACAAGTATATGAAGAATGAATACCATTCATATTGTGATAGTGGGTTATGTTGTGATGTTTTCATGAAAAATAAAGGTTAAAGGTCCCTACCCTTATGAAAATATGCTTATGGTTGATAGTCCAGTAAGAGGGTGTATATGCAAGGCCATATGGGGGAATATATGCATAGTTAAACAAAATTTTCCCTTGGAGTATTTCATATCTTCCACCAAAAGTCGTGAAAGGTTATGAAGAATCAAAATCTTAGGACATGAAGTTTTTTACAGAATAAGGGGTGCTCAAGAAGGGTTTGTATACCCTTAAAGCTATATCACAGTGTACTAAACACGTCATCAATGTAAAAAAATTAACAATCATTGCTCTAACTTTTTCTTAGATCAGGGGACCCATCAATCAAAACCTAGATTTTTCTAAGGTCATATAAAGGAACCTATAAGCTTTGTGACCCTTTCAATTTTCACTCTAACTTTAGCCTAAGCCATGAAGATGAGAGGTTTACTGATAAGACTCTTGAATTTTTCCCAGGTTAACATTTTTTTTGGGTTTTCAGCCTAACAATTTTTGTGTCTCTTTCAATTGCAGTTTCAGGTCATTTGATTTAGACCCTCAAGGGATGGTGATTAAGGTGGCGAAAATTTAAAAAAAATTCTCTTAGTATATGGTTATGATAATTAGATCATGGTGTTGGAGGAGTGAGAACTCACTTGAGAAGGGGGATTCAAAAACTGAAGATACCTCAGTATTTTTAGGATAAGGGAAGATTATTGTGATATAATCCATCAAATAATGTTATGGAATTAGGGATGATGATATGGGATAGGTATATGAATGGGTACTGTAAGTCATATTGGGATAATAGGTCTTAGTATTATTTATCAAGGAAAACATAGTTTGGAGGTCCCTCAGCTCAGGATGAGATTCTTATGGTTTATATGATGGTATGATGGAACATATACAGGGTCATATGGGTATATATATGCATAGTTAAACAGAAAAAATTCTTTGAGTTGGAATATCTGTTAATGAATGTTTTGAAAGGTTATTAAAATTTGAGAAACTGAATGAATATTCAAAAGAGAGATGGTGAGAACATCTAGGATTCAATATTATCATATCAAGATTATCACCACCTTGATAGAAGGGGTGGAAATGAATTATGGTGTGTGGATGATTCTAGAATGTATGGTCCAAACATTACTACATATCTTAAATCAATCAAGAATAAAGAAACTTGTTGTTCTTGGAGATATAGACTATATAGATAGTGCTCATATGTAAAGAGGAAAATGCATTTTCAATTGAGGGGAATTTCAATTTGGCTTAGGATAAGTGATCATGGCGCCACTATGTATCCTATGATAATTGAAATAAATCCATACATGGTTCTTAGAGATGGATACCCTATAAGAATCCGACTCGTACATAAGGGAAGGGGGATTTATACTGTTAGAGATTGGTGGATTATGTGCCTTCAACATGGATCGAGCTCTGATGAAGCTGAGAATGTTTCCGGAGTGGATGTTCGACTATGAATAGTCTAAATTCATGCAAGGTGGACTTACACTTCATGGTTTATCATTATTTGGATAGTATGTAACTCCTTATTTATAGTAAAACTTACCTATGCTAACCAGAGTGATTCACCAGGACCTATAAGCTCACCTAGGAAATAAGAGAGGATTAGAAAATCATGCATGTTGGTGGAGAATGCATGGAAAAGATGAAATGGAAATATAGGGGTCATTTTCACTATTTGGGATTATATAAGGTAGGTTCATTTGGATCTTATTCGAAAATAAAAGGGTTTGGTATCAATAAAAACATGTGATTGGGTCTAGGATAGGTGATCCTAAATATCACTATGTATCTTGTGATAACAAGAATCAATCCCCATGTGGTTCTTAAAGATATCCCTACATATATCCAACATACATATAGGGAAAGGGAATTTTTAGTCATTGGATGAGTGAGACTTGACATTATAGTCAGTTAAGGATCCTCTTTATAGATTGAGATAATATAAAAGTGGGGGAAATTCTTATATTCTATTATGGTATGCAGATAGAACATTAAAATCTATCATAGATTTATGAATAGGGGATATTCCACATATCCTTACACGGATATAGCTCTCATGTAGGTAACAAATCCCATAGTATGGCCCACTCTAAATAGTTTAGGGTCTTTGTAGGATGTATTATATGTCATGAAGTTTATTATCATGTAAAAAGTAATATGACCATATAGTCTAATATCATACAACTAGGGAGATGAAATTGTGTAGTTCAGAGTCTTGATACCATGAATATAATGTTGTATAGATTAGAGTCTTACTCCCAGAACTATGACTTTGTGCAGTTTATAATCTTTCCTCAAGGTCTAAAATTGCATGATGCATCATTAAAATTAATTTTTGAAGAACATTTTGTTGGGGGTGGTTTTTATGTACTCACCTCCCACGATAATCAAGGTATAGGCCATTGATGGGGTAAACCATATGCATGATATAAGGTCCTTCTCATTTTATCTCCAATTTTAGAGGCTTCTTCCCAATTATAACCATGGTTTTGAGTAATAACACGAGCTCTACCTATAGTAATGAATGAAGGTAGAACTTCTTATTGAAGTATTTCACAACCTGATTCTAATAAATTTCTAGATTGTGTAGTGTATATATCCTCTTCTCATCAATTCATTCTAATTCATCCAGATTTCTTTAGAACTACTCATCTTCGGTCAATTGGTTTTATATAGAATTATGTAGCGAGGGTAGATATACCTTGATGGGAAAGACTATCTTTGTCCTGTATACAAGAAAATATGGGATCACTTTCACGGCAGTGCAGGTTGTGGTGGGATAGGCCCACATAACATATATAATCTTTTCTAGCCCCGATTTCTTAATTTTATCAACCATCATATAAATAATATTAGATAGAGTCTTTTTGAAGGATCTTATCTATCCTTTTTTTTACATTTTATTATGATTAATGGTTAGAATGGATGTTATATTGTTGATATAACCCCTTCAAATTAGAAGAACATAAATTGGTGTCATTTTATGTCAATATTTTTTGATGGAAACCAAATATTGTAATAATATTTGACTTTATGAAGCTAATGATATCCTTTTCCTAACCACCTTGAGGAGTATAACCTCTTCCCATTTGGAGAAAAAGTTGGTGTCTATAAGTATGTATTTAAATTGTTAAGCTTTATTTAGGGCTATGTCCCCATGAAATCCATTATTCATGTGGAAAATGGACATGGACATCTAGAAGTATGCAACAACTCCATGGGATGGTGGATAAAGTTGTCATGCACCTGAAACACATGGTATTTTATTGGTGAACTCAACACAATCTTGGACAGAAATATCCAAGACTCCTAATCTGATGGGATAATTGGGTTCTTGATTGATGGGAGATTAATGCTCCAACATAATCCTTTTTTTGTGATGGAAAGGATCTCCACTCGTTCGATGCATCTAAGGATCACTCCATCAAATCCCCATTTGTAAAGGAATTTCTATGCATTTGGGCTATCTCAGAGATGAAATTATCTACCCAAATTCATATATTTTCTTTCCTAGATTGATATAAGGGGAATTTCCTTTATGTTTGGTATTCCATATGGGGGATATCCATTCGATGGAAGAATCACTTAACAAGGATAACAGATCATCAGGCTCTAGAGTGGTTCTGATCCCACTGATTTTCCCCTTGTTATATCTAATGATTGGAGAGATAAACCTATGATATGAAATATAAATAACTATGTCTTCTTAGTTAGGATCTTCGAAGAATATAACATCACATGATAAGGAATCATCCCAATCATTTTTTGATCATGGTACATGGGTTAAGGTCTACTCCCAGGTAAACTATACAAAAAATTCAAAAACATGATTAAACATAGGGATCAACTCCTCCTTTTTAATAGAATTTTATCCCTTAACTTTATTGATCACCATCTCTAAATTTTATTTGATGTGGAAGCATACTATAGATAACTGAAGGGACAGTTCCAAGATGATGATAGGGGATTCATATTCAGTCTCATTATTAGTGTATCCTTTTAAAAGAAGAAAGGATTATAAAAGGACTTCCTTAGTTGGGGAGATAAACCTAAGACTCAAAACGACCCGATTATCTTTCAGGTCATCCTATATTTTTCTATTATGGCTCTGAGAATCCCCATAAAAGTTTATCTCCCAAATTTATAGGGGGTGCTGAGTGATAAATACTTCTTCATCAATAAGTTAAGTATCTATTATCATATCCTTAGGGAGTAGATTTTCTATGATAAAATATTCAAACTCTTGTCTCTTGACTTCTTTATGAGTTATTAATTATATATCAAATAAAAGTAGTATTGACACCCAATGAACTATTTATCCCATTAGCATTGGGTGACTAAAGATATATTTTAGTGGGTCAATGCAGGATACCTAGTGTACTTTATGGTGCTAAAAAATAGTGACTGATATTTTTCACTAAAAATATATACCCAATTCAATTCTTCTCAATGTTAGAATATTGGGTATTACAATTGATAATTTTTTTGGAAAGATAGTACATGATGTTTTCCTTTCCCATATCATTATTTTGGTAAATTATTATACCAAGAAAATTCTCCTGAGCTGACATGTGAAGGATAAGTGGTTTCCCTTCAACAGGAAACACCAGGACTGGTTGACACAAAAGGTACTACTTAATTTTTTCAAATTATTTTGGATACCCTTAATCCCAATTATAAGGTTTCCCTTTCTTCATCAGTCTTATGAAAGGAAAAAATTTTCCATCTAAATTGGAAATAAAGTGTTTGACATAGGTTAGATGTCTTCGTAACCACCTCAACTCTCTAAGGTTGTGGGGTGGGGGTATATTAATGATTGCCTCTATTTTCTCAAGATCAACCTTGATACCACTATTATGTACTTCGAAACAAAATAGTTTTAAGGATGTTATCCTAAAGGTTCATTTCAAGGGGTTTATTTCCAAATTGTGTTGAAACAACTTTTTGAACACTGTTTTAATATTATTGAGGTGACCAAAGCATTTGTGGGACTTGACCAATAGATCATTGATATAAAACTCCATAATATTTCCCAAAGGGACTTTAATATATGGTTCATGGAATGTTGATATATGGAAAAAATAATTTTCCAAACCTAATGGCAATAATAAATAGTAGTAAACCACTTGAGGAGTCCTAAAGGCAGTAGCCTCTTAATCTTCATAGCTCATCCATTTTTAATTATAACAAGAGTATGGAAGGTCCTAAAATCTAGTGGTCTCATCAATAAACTTTTGTGTGATTAGGGACGAAAAATCATCTTTGGGTAAATACTGAATAATGCCCAAAAATAAATGCAAACACGGATCTACCCATTCTTTTTCTTGATTGATACAATATTAGCCAGCCCTTTTGGGCAGTGGACTTCTCAGATGAAGTTAGTATTGATGAGATTACCAAATTCATCTTCTCACCTGATAGTTAGGGTTGGGTGAATTCTCCTTATCACTTTATTGTAATAACAATTGGGCATCTCGATATAATTCTTGGTTAATACATCTCGATGCTACTTCAGAAAGGAAATATATTCTTCCTTTTCATTGAAAGTCACGAGGGAACTAATCGAAGTAGGCCATGGGTCATAATCTATCTCATGTTTTACCTATTTAAGGGCAACTACCATGGTTGATAAACCTTCCTCAAATGTTGGCGGTGAATCATCAAGAAACTCCTCTTATTCTCCTTTCTCAACCATTGAGATAATGGATAAGGTGAAAATAGAGATATATTGGGGACATTATCATCACATGGGGGTGTAATACAACCTATAGAGATTCAATGCATGAAATAGGAGGAATTAATATTGGAATATATATTTCTTTTTGGGATATCATATATGGTAATCCAATGTTCTCTTGTGGATGGTTGGGAAGCATCTCTCTCAACAACCAAGATGAAATACATCATGAAAATCAAGGCACCTATACTTTGGCCATCTGGGGTTTTATTGGCTTGACATGTTTCTTGGATCATACTTAGTGCCTTAAGTTGGTTGATGGGAATCATGTAATCATATCCAATCATACTCCATGTATTGGTAGGAATGGCCTTCAATCCATTTTTGGTCATGAATTGGTCAACATACCCTATCTCTATATGCTTTCCTTCCCTTTTATAATAGGTTGCATCTATATACAATGCATCACATGTATCAAATGGGGATTCATCACTATATAATTTTCTGACCTATCCATTAATAGATTATTTCAAACACTAATGATATGATGATGGAACTATAGCATGTGTGTGAATCCATGGTATTCCAAAAAAAATACATTGAACATCATATCTTTACAGACGACAATGAATTCAGGCTTAGATAAATGATTTAAAAATTGGTCCCTCAGCTTTATCTTTCCAAGGGGATTTTATTCACTTTTATCATACCCATGAATGGTCATTTTGGAAAAGGATAAATACTTCTTTCTAAAACCCAAATGTTGAAGCATTCAGAGAAGAATAAGGTTAATTCCATAGCCATTATCAATAAGCGCTCAGTGAAAAATAATATCCTTAAGTTGGAAAGGTGGGTACAAGGGTATGATTTTCCCATATTTAGCATTCCCTCAATCATGTTCTATAAATTAGATGGTTATGTGACACTAAGATCAATCATTCTTTGTTCAGTATACCTTCACTATAGAAACTTTCGCTTTGAATTCTTGAGGATTAGAAAGGGCCTCAACCAATTCCCATTGAATATACATTGAGAGGTGAAGGGTATCCATAATTGAGATATTAGAGGGTGTTGTTGGAAAAAAAATATCATATTTTTGAGATAGTGGCCTTCATTTTTAGTAGGTACTTTGTCCTTAAGTTGTGGCCTATAAATTGATGCATGTTACACTAATGAATTCTAACCAACAATTGGATATGCCTCCATTGGTGGGATAGATCATGCCAACCCATCTAGATCTTGATAATAAAAATCAAATATAGGTAAATATACCCATAATTTTTCCAATATTGAAGGAAATTATTGATCTCTAGATGAATCATGAGTCGATTGATGTTTCTGTTGGGCCAATTTGAGCTCCTACCTACGAGTCTCAGTAGCAGATATCGCCTTTTTAGAAACTCTACTCATACAAAATGTTATTCTATGGTCTTTTCTCCCATATTTACATCAGCCTCTGTGGGTTCTTATCATTTAACCTTCTTTTGTATTATGTGAGAAAAATTGAGACTCATATTCATATTCAGTTTCAATATCATAAATAGGATCAGTGATATAAATGATGTTGACTGAAGGTACTACCATCCCGATCAACCAGGACCGAGATGTCACTTCCCTAACTTGGAAGCGATAAATTCTATCTTGATCAACCAATAAATGACATACCACCAATGAAACATCCAACAAAAAATTCCTTACCATGACTTCATTTTCATGATTTTCTCCATACATCAAAGTTCACGATCAAATGGCACACAATAATAATGATCTCATGTCAAGAGACCAATACACATGTTTGTAGATAGGATAATCAATGACACCTAGAACATGTGGTGTTCATATTAGTATGTCTATCCACATGATCTCAATAACTAAAGATCACTAATTGTGAACTTCATGATAAAAAGACTCAATGATTATTTGACCCTAGCACCTGATAGTCGCACATCATCTGTATCCTTTCACTATGATTTATTTAGACCATAGGACATTACTTTAATATTACTGTCATAGTATCTCTAGGTTATAATTATAGCCTAAGAATTTATATAACCCTTTAATATGACATGTAGTCTAAGGAAATTACCATAAATATAGTGGATGTAGAAGTATCAACACTATTATGGTAAGATAAACACATGTATATATCAAAATGTATACATGTAACAGAAATAAAATTACATCACAAGTTGGGTCTAGCTCACCCACTTTCAACACTCCCACTTTCACTAGATCCAAATGTTAACTAGTCTCAATATTCATGCTCTCACATGAGAAATATGATTCTATTGAGGTATGGTTATAGTTAGGGGGTCTATCAAGTTGTCCTTTGTGGCTACTATGCTAACTGTGAATTCACCTCTCTAAGTAAAATCCCTCAAGAGATGAAACTTTTGAAGTATATGCTTTGTCCTCTAGTGTGAATTGTGCTCCTTGGAAAGCACCACTGTTACAATATTATCATAATAATGTGGAACATGGTCTGCATTTTTAGGCCTGACACTGATGTCTGAGACAAAGCTTCATATCCATAACGCTTCCTTTGTTGCATCAGAAGCCTCTATATACTCAAATTTTTCTGTAGAATTGGAGACCAAAGTTTTCTTTGAGCTTCTCCATCTCACTGCACCACCATTCAGAAAAATGAAAAACCCAAACTATGATTTTAGATCAGCCTGATCTATCTGTAAATTAGTATCAGTGTATACTCTGACTACTAGTTCTTCATATACTTCATACACCATGAACATATCCTTTTTACACCACAAGTACTTAATGATTGTTTTAACAAATTCCCAATATAGCTATCCTGGATTAGTTTGATATCTACCCACCATACTTAATTAAAAGTAAACATAAAACCTAGTACATATCATGTCATACATGATATATCATATCATCGAGGCATAAGGTATTTTACTCATTCTTTCAATCTCCTCATGTGTTTTTGGACAAATATTCTTAGACAGATTGATACCATATGAAATTGTCAACAACCTAAAATTGGATTGTTCCATAATGAACCTTTTAAGTACCTTGTTAATATAAATACTTTGACTTTGTTCAAGCATCCTTTGATATCTATCATGATAGATCTTTATCCCTTAAATGTAGTCTTGCTTCGCCTAAGTCTTTCATAGAGTATCATTAATTTAATAACGTCTTAACTAACTGTAAGACTTTCACTTTGTTTCCCATAATTAATATGACATCAACATATAATACTAGGAAAATGATGGAATTATCATTAACCTTCTTATAGAAATAAATCTTTCTTTCTCTTATGACAAAACAAAATTATCTTATGGCCTTTTCAAAATGGACATCGCATGATCATGACTCCTACTTCAACCCATAAATGTATCACTACAGCATGCACACTTTATTAGAATTAATTAACCTAAAAAACCCTTTAGGTAGAGTCATGTAGAAATCTTTAACCAAATTCCCATTTCGAAAATAATTTTTGACATGTATTTTCTAAATATCATAATCATGGAATGTTGATATTACAATAGATATTTTGATGGATTTCAGCATTGCTAATGGTGAGAAGGTTTCATCATAGTATATACCTTAATATTGCCTAAAACCCTTCACTATGAGTCTTTCCTTATAGGTATTGATCTTACCATCCATGTACAACTTTTTTTATCAATTTCAATTTTTACCTAATGGGTTTTACATTAGTTGGAGTGCCTAGAAAAATCCAAACATGATTTTCGTACATGGAATCCATCCCATGATGAATTTGTTCTTTCCATTAAGAATCATCCTTGCTATATACAACTTTCTTGTAGGTTATCGGTTCATCATCCTGAAGGAGTAATGTTTCACCTGACTTGGTGATAATAAAACCATAATTCTATAGTTCTATAACTTTTAAAGTTGACTTATGCAGTTCTTATGTCACTCAAACTTCTTCATCTCTCGTTGTCTCTTATGGAGACTGTTCCCATACTAACTCTTGTGCACATAGAGCATTAAATTTATCAAATTCAATATTAATCCCACTATTTATAATGAAAAAATGCTCCCAACATAGAAATATGTCTTGTATTTCCATGATTACTTTTCTATCTAGAGGGTTATGTTGGTAATGTCCTTTGGTTTATTTAGGATAACCTATAAAGATGCACCTCATGCATCTAGATGCCAATTTTCCAAAAGGTGTATTCTTGAAAAAAACATTGCATCCCAATACACATATGTGTGAGAGATTGGGTTTATTTCCACACCATAAATCATATATAATCCCATCTATAGCTTTATTTGTCACTCAGTTAAGAGTATATATCGCTGTCTACAAGGAACATCCCCAAAAGGATAATGGAAGAGTTTCTTAACTCATCATTGATCTGAACATGTCTAGTAGGGTTTGAATCCCCCTTTCACTGATAGAATTCCACTATGATGTATTAGGAGGGGAAATTTATAATATTATCCCATGCTCCTTTCAGTGATCAATGAAATCTTGGTTAATATACTCTTCACCTCATTATGAGTAGAGTGCCTTAATATTCCTACCAAGCTACTTTTCTAATTCATGTTGGTATTCCTTAAATATTTAAAAGGAAACTAACTTATACCACATTAAGTATATAAAACCATACCTACTATAGTCATAGATAAAAGTAAATAATCTTGAAAACTCACCCCTTGACTATAAGAGAAATAGATCACATACATTATTATTAATTAATTCCAGTAATTCAGTGGATCTTGATCCCTACCCAATGAAGGGTGCTTTGGCCATTTTACCTTGTAAAAAGCATGAAATATAAGGTTTTTAACTCAACTAAGTCTAAATACCCAAATTTATTTAATTTCTATAATTTCTTATCATTTACATAACAAAAAATGAAGTTCCATAAGTAGGTGTTATATGATTCATGATCACTGGTATTGTCAATGATTTTCATTACCAAGTTTTCAAGTTCATGTATATACAACACATTATTAAGATGTTTCATACCAAATCACATGTTATCCTTAAAAAAGAGAAAAAATTATTTCCAAACTTGAAATAAAATATCATAGTGACAATACTTAACACTAAGATTATATTTCTAGTAACTGAAGGAACATAATAAAAATTACTTAATATAAGTACCAAACCACTTGGAAAGGTCAAATGATAATCTCCCACTATCAAGGCTACTATACTTGCACCATTTTCATTTCAAAGATCCACTTCTTTTTTTCAATATTCTTAAATCTACTTGGTTCTTGTATATGAATACAAATGTGTGAGCCCCATTCCATATTCAATATCCAATTTATAGATAATGATAGATTTTATTCAATGAAAAGAATACCTAAAGTAAAAGCATTACTTTTCTTCTTCTCAGCTCTGCAATTATTCTTCCAGTGGCCTTTCCTACCATATAGATAGAAAACATACTCCTACTCATTTTAATATCTAAAAATATAATTTTCGATAAACACCATATCGATTAATAAAAAAATTCAGATGGTTGTAACACAGCCATTTGAGATCATATCGATGTGCGATTGGATTCATTGGGACCGTTTTACAATACTCAAATTAAAATTTTAATGAAAATGATTTTCTTGGCACATAAAAACCATGTGATAACTATGATATCAATTGTTAGTAACGAGGCACACAGTGGAATCTAGTGGGCTAGGGATTTAAAAAATTTCAATCGCCGCAGTGATAAGACTTCATCATCTTTGGTGATCAGATCCTCATTACAGTATGAGGATCTCACGTGGTTTAATCAGAACATAGAAAATAAACGAACAAATAACTCATTCATTTTTGAAGTATTCATGTCTATTGCAAGTCTCTAGTGACATTTTCTTGAAGGATCTGACACCAAACTCATCTAGTTTATCCACACATGCTTCTTGAATCTGCATGTACACTATTTTTCATATTCCATATGTCAGCGCATAGATCCGATGATCTCTTCGATGTTGCAATGATCACCATGATGATCTGCCCTTTATCCACAAAGGTGATCTTAGATCATTCGCTCAGTTGAGTGATTCTCTCTCTAGGATTCGGGTGGAGAGAGAAGTTCTCAATTACAACTGAGTGAATAGTCACATGGAAAGATCTTCTCTCTGACTTATATAGTAGATGTCAAGATACCTAGTTAGGGTTCCCTGACCCCCATATATTTAATGTTCACTAAATAAGTAATAAATAAATAATTATGATGAACTAACTACAACATAAAAAATATTTTTATTTTATCACATACCTGTAATATATATTAAATATATTACATGATAAACTTGAGTCATTAATTCAAATTGTAATTCCCAGTAATATTGACAAACACGGAATATTAAAATAATATTCTTCCATATAATATTAATCATTTTATTTACTCAAACACTTCTAAATACTTTTAATAAATAAATTCAACCCAATTTTTCTTTACTTGAATAATAATTAATTTATACATTTATCAGTGATTGATAATTCTTGGAAAACAATCAGACCCCATGGTGAGGCCCACCATATCTTGTATTCATATTCACCTGAATACAGAAGATTCTCAAATGTGCTATTGTGTGTGAACCACTAGAACCTTATCTCAATAGCAGTGAATAGTATTCACAATAGAGTGGAGTCCATCAACCAATCAAGGCCCCTAAAGAGACAAGGAGTAGTATTATAAATGAAAAAAACATATGAATATGCACTGTGTACTATAATATCTTTATCATACAATATATTATAAAGTAGAACATACGCTTGTGTCATCATCCTTTATTGCTTTATTATTTATTGATTTAACTGGATGTATTTACCTTTGACTACCATGACCATGGATTTATGAAGTTACTATCATCTAGATAAAAATAACCTAGTATATCACTTCCTCAACTTAAAAGCATCAAATTTTATCTTGATCATTCAACCAATTTCATACCACCAATGACAAACCTAATACAAACTACCTCACCAAGATTTAATTATATAGGAAATTTCACTTTATTATTTTTTGATTTAACTAGATGGTTTTCAATTTTCATTAATGTACACAATCAAATGAAACACATTGATAATTATGTCAATTCAGGAGACCAATACACATGTCCATATATAAAAACAACCAATTACACCCAAAACACGTGGTGTTATTATTATTGAGTCTATCCTCGCGATCTCAAATACATGAGATCACCATGTGAAAACTTCATGAGAATAAGTCTCAATGATTGTGAGACCCCAACACCTAATAGTCTCACATCATTAGTGTCATTTCAGTATGATGTATCTGGACCATATGACATTACTTTAAGATTACTATCATTGTATCTCTAGGTTCTCATTATCACATGGGAACTACTATAACCCTTTGATACAACATGTAATCTTGGGATGTTACCATAAATACAGTGGACACAAAAGTATCAACACTATTCTGGTAAGATAAACACACATATATATATATATCAAACTATATACATGTAATGATAATCAAATTATATCACAAGTTAGGTCTAGATAACCCACTTTCAATAGTTTCACTACCTATCATCACAACACCATATTAGAATATACCATTTTAAATCATGTTTGATGTTAATGAGTTTTTTATTAGAGCAATTATTGGGTAGAGAAGAAAAAGGAATCAATATTTTATATACTATACAAGTAAGAATTTGAATGGAAAAATGCGCAATTATGTTATAACATAGAAATAGTTGCTGGCTGTTGTGTATGTTATAGTGAAATTCAGGTCATACCTCATTAGAAATAATAAAACTGTGTATATAGAAAATTCAACTTTGAAACATATATTATCAAGGAATGAAGTCAAGAAAATATTGATTATATGGGTGTTTCTTCTAAATTTTTTTTCTTTTTATATTAAAGATAAAAAGACAGTCTTGAATTAACTTTCTGATTACCTATATTGGTTATATTACCAAAAGGAAGATCCTACTCATCCTATCAAGGGTGTGTTTCAAGATGAATAATTGTTTTGTATCACAACTAAAGGTATTCCATATTATTCTGAGTTTTTTAATTAGATAGTTTCAGGGAACATTCTACAATTAATGACATGGAATGAGAGAAGGGGGATTGAGGAAAATGTAAAGCATAACCTATGGGATGAATTGTACTTAAACAAGAAAGGCACTGATTGGATTCTTAGAAGACGTATACTAAGAGAGGAGGTGACATCTATTCTCAGTTACTACCACACACTATCAAATAGAAATTATTAAATTCTAAATCTAGTTGCTAGGGTACTAGAAATTGGTTTCTACTTGACCATGCTTTATAAATATGCCATGAATTTTTTATATAATTTTTATAGTTGATAGGGGAGTGAAAAAGAGAAAATAAGGCAAGAAATGAAATAATAAAATATTCTAAAAGTTGAACTATTTTATGTTAATGGGATGTAATTCATGAGACCATTCCTAAAATCATAGGATAATGAGTATATATTCGTGGCAATTTATTATGTATCAAAATGGGTTGAAGTGGATACCCTTCTAAACAACATAGACTCATCTAAAGTGAAGTTTATTAAAAAAACATATATTTTGTTGATATGGAGTTTCTAAGGCCATCATTAGTGATAATGATGTGAAAATTTTAAATCAATAGTTTAGAGTATTTGTGGAGAAGTATGGATGAAAGAATAAAATTATAATAGTATATCTTTCACAAAAAAGTGAATAATCTAAAATAAAAAACCAGGATTTGAATGTAATTTTAGAGAAAAAAAATGAGTAGTTAAGGGAAATATTGGACTTTCAATCTGGATAATTATCCTTAGACATATATAACTTTAAATAAAATAACCATTGGTATGTATCCTTACAAACTATTTTTTAAATAAACATGACATCTTTTAGTGAAGATTGAATACATAGAATTATAGGTTATGAAGGTTTTCAATATTGATTGCATGAGTATTTCTGAGAAAGGGATGTTTGATCAGAATGAATTAGATGAAATAATAATGGAATCATATAAAAATTCTAAGAGTACAAAAGATAATCCCAAACTGCTTTATGAAAGGCCGATTCAAAAGAATAATTTAAGGAAGAATAAATATTTAATTTATTAAATTCAAGAATGAATCTATTTCTAGGGAATTATAAGTGGTGTATACCATTAAAGATGTTATAGGTAAATGAGAATGGATCTATAATTATTTTTGAAGATATTAGAGAGACATTGACTATGAATGACCAGAGATTGAATTTATTCTTTTAAGGGGAGAAGGTGCAGAAATCCCCCACGATGATGCTAGGAAATTATGAATCAAAAAAATCAAGTTGGTGACTATAAACCAAGCGCTCTTGGGAGGTTGTCCAAGATATTTAATTTTTTTCATTTATTTGATGTTGAATAAGAATCATTTCATCCACCATGTCTATCGATTACATTTTATAGGGTGGAAAGAATAATTCTAATTGGATATCAACATAAGAAAAACCCACCCACATTAAATTATAGGAAATTGGAAGGGGTTATTCTACTTACCTTTTCTTTAATTTTATCTCACTTTATACCATTTATTTTTTTCTCATATATATGCATAATGGGATTTGAGAAAAAATTACGTGTGGGGAGTGTGGTTTGTGTACTGTATAAATAGATACATGAATATGTTTTCCATTAGTTCTCTAAGAGATAGATCTATTATATAACATTGAGTCATTTTCCCGTGAATGTGGTTAGGAATGTTTTAAAGGAAAATCCAAGGTGGATCATAATTGACTTGTATATACTGTATGTTTGAACCAGAATTTGGGTGAGTTTTATTCTATGAGGAAATAACACCTTAGTGGTAAAATTTAAAATACAGTCATATAAATCCCTTTATTAGGAGTAAAATATGATTTTTGGATCTCACTTGAAGTATCTAAGATGAATATGCATAGGTTGTGGGTTTTTCTGAAAATAAAATCCATGAATAAGATTAAAATGGACTTTTGAGAGCCACTTTCCCTTATATTGCTTCCATGCCTTATTTATCATAAACAACCTCAAGGGATGCTTGCTCTAAGGGTTAGTGTAGTTTTGGATTAGTAATAATTAATCAATTAGTGAAAATTACATTTTGTTGATAAAAAATAAAAATTAACAGTGAGTGCTTAGTTTTCAAAAGAAAGGAATAGTGAGGGGAATGTTGAAGCCAAAAGAAAAAGTGGAAACTGACTTATAATATTTTTATTTTGGTTGTATTAGGGAATTTGGAAACCAAATAGTGGATAGGAAACATGAAGGATGGAGATATTTGAAGTTGTTTCATGTAAAAATCATTATTCAACTAAGTTATATTCATTTAACCTTCAATGACCAAGGAATAAGACTATGATGATTTGTGAGATTTGTGAAGCATGCTGAGAGAAATTACATGAGGACAATTAATTATTGAAGTGTGGGGGGAATTCATTCCACAAATTTTTCATTTATTTTACTTTGTTTATTAGTTTCATTTTTTGTTTTTTCTATAATTTTTACTTGTTTAAGGGTATGTTGTAGAATTCTATTAGTTTGAGGAACAATGGCAACAGATGATGTATTCTTTCATTGATTCTCACTCATTCAAGATAAATTTTGAAAAATTATTTATTTGGAGATTATTCACTAATGTTTGGATGTATTTTATTATAAAGGGGTAGGTTATGGTTGATTAAAAAATAGAACAAATGTTTTTTATATGATTTTATTGAAGGAGGTTAAGACTATATTAAGGTAAAAATTTAATATCCACTGGGAACTCAAGACTACATACCCTATGAACCATAATTTAATATTGGTTTCTAGGATGTCTTCATCATTATAGGGCCCACTCTCAATTAGCGAGCTGATTGAGGTTAAAAATTTCCGACATACTAGTTTTTTATTTGGGTGGAAGCCAAACCAGGAAGCACCTTAGAGAGTTGAAGGATCCAACATGGTGTACATAACTGACAATGATGGGGAATTTCACAAATGTAGATGGAGTTAGAGAGCCACACATGAACATTGATATTTTCCTTCTATAAAATTCAAATCTCATTTCCTATAATTGTAATTGTGTGATCCTATAACTTTTAATCCATAGATGAAATAAAGAATAACCCCCTTTCTCTTATTGATATCAGAAACCCTTATTGAACCATGTCAAATTCACATGTTCATCATTTTTCTCTTATGTATGTTCTTGTTTTGAGTCCTAGAACTTCCTCTTCCCCAAGAAAAAGGTATCAGAGCCACTGGGGTCAAAACCATGATGGTGTAGAAAGATTTTCTAGTTACAAAATAATCAAAGGTGGTTAGAATCAATTTTTTTAATCCAGGTTCATGAAGTTCTCATTGAGAATTTTCCAATGGTGAAAATAGAGTAAAAAGTGAAGATGAAACAATGTTTATAGAGGCGGTCAAAGTTTCACTCAACTATGTGATGATAAAGTACCCCTTACCAAAGAAGATGATATTATTCACACTATCAATGAAATTATGGTGGTTTTATAGTGAGCCACATCATTTCCTCCTCATCGATCAATATAATCCATTGAATCCATTTTGGAAATATATTTTCCAATTAGTGTCCGTTTTCAGTGATCCAAGAGTCATTTGCAGCTATTTCGACTATTCTAGACACATCCTTATGGTTATATTTTTAATATTATCACTATTTTAATAAAAAAATAAAGGTAACATGATGAAACTAATCACTTTTAATAATGCCAGCTGGAAAGAAATTAAGGGTATTTTGTATATTAAATATTTTTGGAAACCAATCATGGAGTCCACTAAGCCCATTATAGTGAAAGTGGATGGATATTCAACAAGTGATCAATCTTGTGAGAAGAAATCTACTAGTACCCCACTAGTTAATATGAAATGTTTCATGCTCAACAAGAAGTGTTCCACCCAAATCAGGTGATGGATCAACAAGAGTATCTTTTAGAATATTTCCAACGAACATGATGATTCTATTCTATAATTAAAATTATAAGAGGTGTATACAAAAAAAATGTACATAATAAAGAAAAAATAATACACTAACTTTTCAACTTGAAGTACAAGGACATGAAAAATTTATCCATGAACATGATTGAGTTCCAAGGTATCATTGATCCATTGAATTATATTAAAATGATGGATGATGATGAGTTTCATACATGGTTGATACGAGTTCTTTACCAAGACATGGGATACACTAGTTGTGTCAGTTAGCAATTCAAATCCAGATGGAAACCTTGCACATGGAAATAGTGAAAGATAGAATTTTGAATGAAGATTTTCCATAGAATGATGAGGGATATACACTTGAATTAGAGGATTTTGTCACTGAAATACAAGGTAAGAAAAAATTTAATAGGAGAAGTAGATGAAGATACCCTATGACCAAAGTCTACAAAGGAGGAATTGATCAAAATCTTGATTGAGATATTACGTGAAGATAAATCACTTGGGAAAGACTAGAAACATCATATCAGAGTGTTGAAAGATGAAGGTAGAGAAAAGGAATCAAGAATCTATAACCCAAAATAATGATTCTGCAGTAGTCTATGGAGAGATTTTTATTGTTCAAAAAGATAGTTAGCTTAATCTTGCATGCCAAGACTCAACTTGTGTGATTGATTTAGTCTCATTCAACCATGTCATCACTAGAAGATATTTCTTCCCATATTACACTTTAGGGAGTTTGGGACATGTTAAGATGTGAAAATACTGTTCATCCAAAATCTCTGGTATTGGTAATATTTTTCTGGAAATTAATATTGGTTGCAGTTTACCGTTGAAGGATGTAAGGCATGTTCATGATATTCACCTCAATTTGACATCCAATAGAATGATTAATGATGATGGATATGTATGTTCTGTCTGTGATGGGAAATGGAATATTACCATAGGTAACATGTTAATGTCTAATGGTATGAAAGACACTTCTCATTATCTCACATATGTTAGTCCATGTGGAGGAGAAGTCAATACAGCCAGAAAAATAGTTACTGAAGAATTTTGGAACAAGAATATTGGTAACATGAGTGAGAGAGGAATTAAAATTCAGTCTTTAAATAATCTCCTTCTATAAATAAAATTTAAAAATTTGAATACTTTTGTTGATTTCAACATGGGAAAACAAAATAGGGTATCATTTCATAGTTATTTACTATCCAGGAAAAAAAGTTTTAGATTTGATTCACATAGATGTCTGTATGATGAGAACCAAGTCGATGGGAGGTGTTATTTATTTCATTACCTCCATAGATGATCATTCTATAATATTATGAGCCTTTAATTTTAAAACTAAAGATCCAATGCAAAAGGTTTTCAAACAATTTAATTTGAAAGTGGAAAGTGTGTGTGAGTAGAAAATAGAGAAGAGTATCATGTTCCATTTGACAAGTATTATAGGAGTTTCAGAATCAGGATAAAATAATTAGTACAAAACATTACTCAATATAAAAGTGTTTCTAGGAGGACGAACGAAATAATTTATAAGAGAAACATATGTATGATCTCAAATACAAAAATTCCAATCACCTTTTGGGGGAGGAAATGAGTACCAAAGTTGACCTTATCTACCTTTCTACATCAGTTCCACTAAAATAGGATATTACAAAAACGTTTTGGAATGGTAAAAATATTTCATACAAACACTTGAGAGTATTTAGATATTATAAATTTATTCACATCCCGAAAGATGACTGGGAAAATTTGGATGGAAAAGGAAAGTAATGTATCTCTTTGGGATATACTCATAATGAGTTTGGATATCTACTTTGGGATTATGTATGTAAGATGAGTGCTAGAATTAGAGATGTGGTGTTTATTTAGGATGAAATGATTAGAGATTTTAAGAAGATAGAAAACACAAAGAAACCATAATATAATGAAATTCTAGTCAATCTGGAACCAGTCTCCCCACTATCAGTTCCGAAATAGATTCACCCAAAGGCATGATTGAGGAGATCCCCCAAAGAATGAACATGAAGTCATATATACTCCCCACATGAGTATGTGAATCTCACAGATGGGGGAGATCTAGATAGTAATGATGATGTGGTTGGGTGACAACAGAAGATGGAATGGAAAGGTCAATTTAAGAGGATATGATATCCTTTCACAAGAACTGCACATTGGATTTGGTAGAGTTACAACATAGAAATAATTCACTCAAGAACAAGTGGGTGTACAACATCGAAGGAGAAAATTTTAGCTCACAATCATGCAATAGATTTAGAATAGTTGTGAATGGAATCAATTAGAAAAAAGGTATTGACTTTAATGAAATTTTTTCTTTTGTGGTAAAAATTTCTTCTGTTAGATTTGTTCTTGGATTAGTCACTACAAAAAATGGGGGTTTCCCAGCTGTTTTTTTGGAATTTAGTGGTGGTTTAAAGCACCACTAAATGATGTACGACAGTTTCTAAAAGCACCACAAAATGGCATGCCATGAATCATTTTGCGGCACTTTTTGTGCGATGGTTTTTTATTTCATGGTGTTTCGTTTGGCGGCGTTTAAACAACCATTAAATATTTAGTGTTTTTTTTTGTTTTTTGTTTTTTATTTATGTAATTAATTAATTATTAATTAATAAATTATTTATATATTTATTTACATATTATATATTTATTATTTTACTTATTATTTATCCTACCATTCATGCATATTCTATGCATGTCATGCATAAATCGGGTAAATATATACACTGTGAGAGATCTGAACGTCATACCTATTGGATATACTACAGACTTTACCACTACAACAAATTCTCAATCTGGTGAGTAAACAGTATATAATAGACTTATTTATATACAAATAAAAAAATAACGATATTAAATAATATTAAATAATTAATATATAATAAAGAAGTAATAAATAAACAATAAATTAATAAATAATAGATAATAGATAAATAATAAAAAGATTATAAATAATCATTAAATAAATAATCAATACATAATCAATAAATAAAAAATAAAAAATTAATCAATAAATAATAATAATAATAAATAAATAATAATAATAAATAATAGAAAAATATAATAAATGACAGATGATAATAAATAATAAATAATAAATCATAAATAAAAATAAATAAATAACAAATAAATAATATATAATAATAAATAAATATTAAATGTATAATAAATAAATAATATGTAATAAATAAATAATAAATAATAAATAAATAATAAATAATAAATCAATATTAAATGAATAAAAAATAATAAGAAAATAATAAATATTAAATAAATAGTAAATAAACAAATAATTAATAAATAATAAAAATAAATAAATAATAAATAAATACTAAATGAATAATAAATAATATAAATGATAATAAATAAATAAATAAATAAAAATTAAAGAAAAATTAAATGAATAAAAAATAAATAAATAAAAAATAAAAAAATAAATATTAAATGAATAAAAAATAAAAAATAAATAAATAAAAAATAAAAAATAAAAAATAAAAAATAAATAATTAATAATAAATAATAAATAAATAATAAATATATATTATGTAAATCATAAATAAATAATAAATAAACAATAAATAAATAATAAATATCAAATAAATATTAAATAGTTATTTGATAATAAATTAATAATAAAAATAAATCAATAAATAATAAATAAATAATAAATAAATATCAAAATAATAAATAAAAAAAAAATAAAAAAAAAAAATAATAATTGAAAAAATAATACATAATAATTGAATAAATAATAAAATAATAAAATAATATATTAATATAAATATCCATAAACATATATAAATATAACAAAATTTACATAAATATATATAAACACCCATTTATGTTACATAAATATATATAAACACACTTAAATATATAATTTGATATTAATATAAATATATATATAAACACAAGTAAATATAAATATAAATATATATATATATATCTACGCATATATGATATAAAAATATATAAACATAAATATATATAAATAATTACAAATCTTTATAAATATACACGAATACTTACATATATATATATTTACATATATTAGAATATATATATGTATATATTTATTTATTTTTATTGACACACACATGTTTATATATAAACCTTACTCGTATAGGTATATATATACGAATTAAAGAATTTTTAAAATGTAAATAAAATCGATAATTATTCATTTTAAAAAAATGAATAAGAAATATTTATTTCCATATATTTTATATGTTTAAAAATATATTTCTATGTAAATATATATTTATACAAGTGATTTATTATAAGTAAATATAATAAAATATGAATATATTTAATTAAAAATAAAATTACATTGTGGAAAATGATAAAACATCAAAACCTGAATATCAATATTATGTAATCCCTAAAAATAAATCCAATCCCCATAAAAAAAGATAACAATACCCTCTTAAACGAGGGTGAAATTCCATCAAATGTTAAAAAATTTTGATACCCCAACTAAAAATTCAGTTTTGGAGGCCTTTATGACCTCTTTGACCTTGAAAAAATAGTGACCTTGGTTCCCCCAAGTCATCACGATGTAGAACTCATCACAAGTTTCGATTTGATATGTGGTATAGCTTAATCAGACACCCGGATAAAAAATTGCGGTGGTTTGAAGTTCAAGTTCGATTTAATAATTTTATTGAAAATATAACAAATTTTGTTCTTTTAATTATTACAAAATTTAAATATAATATCATTTTAGTTCATTTCATAATATTTGATTTGATTGATTATGGAGCTAAAACGGACCCCCCAAATAAACGTTATGGTCAATTGATGAAGAAGTCTGACATTCAACTTATCGATCATTCATTATAAGTTTCAAATTATTATTAAATAATAATTATAAATATGTGTTAATTAAAACATTATAATTAATTAAAATTTTAAATAATAAACTATATACAATAATAAATAATAAATTGTAAATCATAATAAATTTTTAAAATTTTTTCCTTTAATTTAGCAGTTATTTTTTAAAACCACCGCTATTTCCTGGATGTTTTCAAAAAATCCGCCATTAAATAAAAATTATTTTTTTAGAAAAAAATTAAAAAACATTTAGCGGCGGTTGTCAAAACTTTTGCTAAATTTTTTTTCAGGAAATGAATTAGTGGTTATTTTCAAAACCGTCATAAATAAACCACCACTAAATGCCTATTTTGGCATAGTGAGTGGCTAGTATAAACGTGTAGTTTCAAAAAATGGATGTAAAAACTAAATTCTTACATGGAGATCTTGAATAATAGATATACATGGAGCAGTCAAATGGATTTCAGGTGAGGTAAATTAAACCTATTATGAAAACATAGAAAAATTTTATATGGTTTAAAATTGGTACTAAGGAAATAGTAAAATAAATTCAACTCATTCATAGAGAAGATGGTGATTTCACTATCTTATTAATTTATATTGACTATATATTGATTATTGGTAGATATATCAAAAATATTGATAGGTTTAAGAAGGACTTGAACAATTATTTTAAAATGAAGGACTAAGGGGAAGCTACTCAAATTCTTAGTATGACCATTACCCATGATAGGAGGAATCAAAAGATTTGGCTATCTCAAGAAAGTTACATTGAGAAGGTTCTTGAAAATTTCAACATGAGAAGGGTGAAACCGGTTAGTACTCCACTTGAAAGTAACTTTAGGCTTATGAAAATTCAGAGTCATTTGACCGAGGGGGAGAAATTAGAGATGAAAAATTTCCTTATTAGTCTGTAGTTGGTAGTCTTATGTATGTTATAGTGTGCATCATACTAGAAATTTCTTATGTTTTTAGAATTATGAGAAGATTCTTATCATATAAAAGAAAGGACAATTGGATAGCTGTTAAATGGATATTGAGGTATCTCTGAGGTACGTCTAGAAATTATTTATGTTTTGGAAATGGTGAACCTATTTTGGATGGATACACATATTCTGATATGGATAGAGATGTAGACACAAGGAAATATATATATATGAATCTAATATCATTTGTAGGGGGAGAAGTCTCATGGAAATCATGAATTCAGAAGTGTATTGCCTTATCTACCATAGAAGCAATGTATATCGTGGTCACTAAAGGATGGAAGGAGATGTTGTGGTTGAAGATGTTTCTACAGGATCTTAGACAGAGTTTGGATAATTACATTCTTTATTATGATAGTCAGAGCATTATTCATCTCATCAAGAACTTAACATTTCAGTCAAGTTCTAAACATATAAACGTACGATATCACTGGATCTGTAATATGTTTGAATAAATGTTTTTGAAATTTAATAAAGTATACACCAATTATAATAGAGAAAACATGATGATGAATGTTCTACCCAAAGAGAAGTTGGAAGCCTAAAAGAGACTATAGGTTTAGCTTCTATCCCAAATTGGTTATGTGGGAAAAAATTATAGGGGAGCTCCTAATTATGGATTTAATTGAAGGGATAAATTATCGACATACTAGATTTTTCTTTGGGTAGAAACCATCCTAGGAGGAACCTAAGACCATTCAAGAAGCCAAGACGGTGAACATAACCAACTATGATGGGATATATCTCAAGAGTAGACGAATTTGGTGATCCAACCTTGAATACTGGTTTTTCCTTTTATAAAATTGAAGGCTCATGTCCTATAATAGTAATTCTGTAATCCTCTTATGTTTTATCTATAGGGGAAATAAATAATGACCCTACTTTCTCTCAAAGACAAAGGCAAACCTTTTTACACCACACTAAATCCATATTTTCTTCATTTTTATCTTCTATTTATTATTCTTTCACTACCTAAAACATCTTTTCCCTAATAATCATATTAACATAGTGTCACAGTAGGCCTTGTGTTGTCATCAATGAGAATGTAGTATCATAGAAAAAAACCTAAAAATACATCAGGGATAACATTGTTTCTCATAAAATCCTAATAATACACTATAACTTCAATATAATCTTGTGTTCATCAACTTAAGACTATGACTACTTTCCAATGGAAATTTATTTAACTTACGGGGATTACACTAGCCGCATCGTAATGTGGGGAAAACGCTTGGTAGTCTATAACTATCAATTTATTCTTGAAAAATCCAATACGGGATTCATTCAATCCCCAATGTACATGAGGAGCCAACACAAATTATTTACTCATAAAAATACAAAAATCATTATGACACCCTTTTCGGATGGAATTTAAAAAGTTAGAATAGTGAGGATTTGTTTTCAAACCAATATTTCATGCATCACATTCTAAGTCTACATACACACTAGCACAACCTATGTCACACCCCAAGTACGAATCTATTCTCCAATTTAATACCATGAAGAATTGTATGATTCATTACTATTCTATGTTAAGGGAATCCATATTGAGACTATATTTTTTATCCAACACCATATTAGGTGCCAATGTAGGATTCTTTGTTTTTAATGGAAACTCTCGGATCAATTTGAAAAAGTTCTATAGTTTAACCAATTTTATATTAGACGTGTTGAATAATTGTTCAAATTAACCCAAAACACTGAATATTGATATAAAATTATTGTTTTTATAATAAGGATGTGGAATCAAGCATTGGGAGCCATTAATTGATGGAAGCACCACATGGATCACATCCATCAATTTTAGGAACCAAATGAATCCATGTACAAAACTATACAACCAAATTGGGAAATGTATTAACAAGATGGATGGATGACACAAAATCAAAGAGAGAGTAGAATAAACCCATGCGAAAAATGGTAGTGGAGATTAACTGAAGGAATGAAAGTTTATTAACATGTGGATGGATTTGGTCACTGGAATTCCTATGTGGAGAGATCTTATAAAGTATGAAGAACTATAAGAAGAAGATCCCATACTAAGAGGAGAGGGATTCTCTCTTTAGTTTGGAGCTAAAGTTGAATGAATTTTCCATTGGAGGAAGCTACACCTAATGATCACTATTTGAGAAACATAATCTTACTCTATTAAATTTCATTAAAGTTTCACAAGAATGTGTGGATAGTTATATTGTGGCGTTCTGGTGAGGTGTGGTTATGGAATATTTCCAAAATATTGAATGTGCATGTTTCTTTTATATTATTCTCTTATTATTAATCCTTCAATTTTTTGATCACCTAGTGTATAAACATTATGGTATGCAAAAAATAGAAAGAGTGGAAGTACAACTAGTGTACTAGATTAGGGAATTAGTTTATTGAATTATGAGAGTATCCTAAGATGCTAAGGAACACACCAGTCACATACTTACAAAACTTAGTCCTATTAACATAGTTAGAACATGTAACCTTGTAGGGACCTATAATTATATTAAGGAGATAAATACTTTATTGATGGAGTGCTCATAGGATAGAGTGAGTGTTCTAGTAAGAACGGACAAATATAAGAAAAATAAAAATGAAACAATGAAACCAAACACAACACCCCCACTACTCCCTAATTGAAGCCTTCAAATTGATATTCATTACTCATATATCATCTCCTTCTCAACTTTATTTTTCATACTAATCTATTCCTATGTTACTTAGTTACATATTGAAAACTCAATAAGATAATTGATTCTTCCATCCTTATGAAGATGAATAGGGAAACTCATAGTTAATGTCGTTCACATCCCTGTGTACTTGCTGAGAGGCTATGAAGTCTCCACGAAACAGTTTTCAACCATGCACTCATTGAAATATCCTTGGAAAACTATGGTAAAATTAACCTATACCCAAAGTTTCAAACTATGGGAATAGTCCCTAAAACCATGGGTATATGATATACCCACAATTTTGAAAATTGTGCAGAGTTAAGGGATCGATATAACTTTGAGCTATACCAACGGTTTGAAAAATTCTATACCCATGGTTTTGAACTATGGGAATATGTGTACGTGATATTTTCCACCATGTCAACAACCATATACCCACGATTCTAAAACCTTGTCTATATGATTTTAAAATAATCTCCCACAAGATTCGAACCCTGGACCAGTTCTTTAGATACGTCATGCCTAACCACCACCGCAACTTCGATTTTGCATACATAAATATATATTACTTAAATATACTTATATAAACTGTGAGTATACAAGGAAAAATATGGGTATAGGATTTCCAACTAAAATTGTTCTTCTCCCATGGCAATTTGTTTTTTTCCCATGTTTACGCAGGAATGATATACCCACTATTCTTGAGAATCATGGTTGTAGTTTTTAAACCACACATGTACGCACAGTTTTGGAAAAAATGTGGGTATAGGATTGACCTATACCCATAGTGTTTTTGAGAATTGTGGGTATATGACTTAAACTGAACCATATACCCATGGTTTTTCAAAAACCATTTTTATATGTTGAAAATTTAATCCTATATCCCCCGTTTTGGTAAACAGTGGGTATAGATTCTAAAAAAATCCTTATACCCACATTTTTGGGAAAACTGTGGGTAAAGTGTCATTTTACAGTAATAGAACTTCTTATCATATTCTAACATCACACCTTTTTGAGTTAACACCATCATAAAAAATTTTACCTTCCAAAATTCCTTAAGGTAGCATCATCACTACCATGCCAACTCAAGGAAACTCAAAAAATTACATTCTTAGACCACTCCAAAGAAATCACCACCTCAAAATTTATCTAAATACACTATGTCACCTTTATTAGAAATCATGTTCCCCAAGAAAATCACTTCCTGCATCCAAAACTGACATTTAAATATATTCACATACATCATGTGCACTCATAGAATCTCCAACATAGTCTTAAAATGATCATGATGATCATCTTCCAATCAAGAATAAAATAGGATAAAATCTAAAAGCACCGTAATGAATGATTTAAGGTCTATATGGAAAGCATAGTTAATCAAGGATATAAAAATATCCAATTCTTTATTAACTCCAAAATAGATTACTAAGAACTCATAATTCTGATACCTACTCTTGAAAAATTTCTTCAAAATGTTCTCTTTCACCCTTAATTGATGACATCCTAATCGTAAATTTTTTTTGGGAACCACTTATCTCCCTTCAATTGATCAAAAAGATTTTCAATTCAAGGAAAATAGTATTAATTTTTCACCATCAATATATTCCACTTATAATATTTAATACAAAACTACAGGCTGCTGTGATCCTTATTAAAAAACATAACCCACATTTCCCATGAAAAATTCTTTTTCAAATAAATCCTTTTCCCTTTAAATACTATAATCGATTCTTCAACTTTCACTAATCAGTAGGTACCATGTAATATAAAAGCAGTGATATTAGTATCATACCTATCAATAAATCATTTAATCAAATCCACATCTATATTTTGTGGAATACTAGAAAAATATTTTACTAACACCACTAAGATATCCTTCACCAACACCGAAAACTAAAAAAACACCTAGACTGTTCCAATAAAAGAACCAACCTAATTATTTGACCTGTTTTATCCCCAATGTCTTTAAAGATAAATCATTCCCCACTAACTAAAATTTCACACTGCCCTTGAAAAGTGAGAACACCCCAATCAGGTGAAGTAAAGGAAACCTTATGATTATAGTAGCCGGTAGGCCTTAAAATTAACTATCCAATCTATCATGATTATGAAATCAAACATGTTTATCTCCAAAACCAGGAAGTAACATAATATATTTACATCACTAATCATAATGGGATTATATAGACACCTAAAGCACTATTATACCCTTTCCCTAAGAGGCATCTCAATCTTTAGTGGATACATTATTAACTCCACATGAAAATTTAGCTGATATGTTACTCGTGAAAACATGATTGAATTATATGAAACTATATCAAACATAGTGGATTATTTAGTGGAAATAATAAATATAGTACCTCTCACTATCACATGCCCTATATCATACTACACCGACACATTATCTATATCAAAGAGTTGTCCCTAACCCTTATAGGTCTGTCTCTAAGGAGTATTACTGCCAATCCAGTCATGAAATTAAATTATGATCTTATTTGGATTATTTATAGGAATACCTATTCTCTATGTCTAGTTGGAACCAAAAATAGTAGCACCTTGAGAGAGAAAATTGCATAACTTCTTCAGATGCCCAATCTTCCAAGACTAATGACATGTCTTCATCTTGTTATGATAGTGCCACTTCAGGTGTGTCATAATACCACAATATAGACACCGAATCTGCCTCTCCCATGAGAGGATCCCAATATCACTAATTTACACTAGTTTTCTACCCACTAAGAATAATCCTGATTCCTCTTCCACCCTCTAAAAAATTATTTTGTCCCTTAGTCTAGGGAATAAGTGCATTTTCACCATTTTCATCCATTATATTATTCTCATCCATAGACACCTTTTTAGAATTGATGTGTAGGTAGTAAAATCAAGAATAATTATCCTCGATTGAATCTTTGGATGAAAATTCATCTCAATCCTGTGTTCCTTGAGACTATCATTTGTGATCAACTATAGTGAAAAATCCACCAACACTACAATGAAAACCACATACTCTAACTTCATCATGTTCCCTTGTTCAAACTATGATAACTCTTGATAATTCCTCAACTTTAGTGTTTTTGTATATAAATACTACTTTATCATATTTATAAATCAAAACCATGTTTGATCCTTATACAACTTCACCTCCAAATCTATCTCTTTCAACTTTGAGTTTCTCCTTCAAGAATATAAGTAACAAAATCCACCTTCCATGTCTCATCAGTATGAATAAACTATAAGATTTAGTTGATCCTCTAAAACCAATCATCTACTTCTTATAATCCTCCATCATCTATAAAAACATAAGGATTTTTCTTTTAAAACATCAAAGTGTGACCTTATTCTTTAGTTCACTCCTAATACAACACCTTTATGAGCACTTGGATCGCTTGAACCAGTGTGTTCAAGAGTTTGGAAACTCTCTCCATATTCTTAGATCCTTCCTCTCTCAAATTATCACATACCACATTCCTAGTATCTTACTCATGAATAATATCTCTATGTGAATTAATAATTATAACATAAAAATCCAATAAAGAAAATCACATGAGGATCTACATAAAAATTTCCTTATCCAAAACCATAAAACTGAAAACATTGGTCTCAATTCTATGTCTAAGTGTCTTTATTCACTCTATAGTTATTCCTTTATAGTAAAATGTTACATAATCTCATATGAATAATTTTAAACAAATTATTTTATTTTAAAGTGAATTTTAGAAACTATTTATAAATAACATTTAAAACTACTTTTATGAATGGAATTTATTTTTTAAAATTTGATTCACATGTGTATCATCCCTACATAGGCCTATCATTATGAATGGACACACTATCCATCCCAATATTCTATAGTTGTAAAAACTTATAAGGAACAATAGACTAGATTCTTACAAGGGATCCTTCTAACCACTTATCTTACCCAAACTCCCTTATAACTCCAGTCTTGTAATAAATAGGTTAGTAATGCATTTTTATGGGAACCTTGTGAGTTTTGACCACTATAGTCTCAATTACTATCATTTACCAATACAAGACCCTTAAAACCGTGTTATGATACCATTTTTATGACCTTAACCTAAGAGATCATGTCTCGAGACCCGATGTGGGATTCTCTATAAGGCCCCAAGCATGCTGCTCGATCACATGAGGCTATCAACTAGTGTCAAGGGACAAACATAATGATTTTTGAAAAATTATTCATTTAAAATATCATAATAGTTTCATGATAAAAATGCATGATTACATTTAAAATATAAAACACACTTTAAAAACAATTTAAAGTAAACTGAAATCAATTAGAGTGTGACATAAAGAAAAAATATACGCATGTCCTGAAAAGTCACAAAAACATAATAGACGATTCTCATCTAATGTTAATGTTTCAAATCCTCTTCTAAAGTACAATTAATCATTTATAAATCTACCAAAAACACTTCTCCTTAAATCAATCACCTAGGAACATTAGATCCTTTCCCTTACCTACTTTACAACATAATACATACATACACACCCTATGATGTGTGGGTAAAGGTGAGTGTGAATACATGGCAGTATTTCTAAAAATCACTCTCATGAAATCCCATGTGACTAATTTCCAACCATGTAACTAATTCAATGAAAACATGTTATCAAATTTAAAACAAAAGAAGTCTTTATCAAAGAATATACAACCAAAATAAAAAAAATAAATCATTAAATCTATTATTTACCCACAATCTAACCCTTTATGGGTCCACTATAGTGTAAATCCAATAACCAACCAATATTTATAAGGGATATGTAAGAAATAAATAATCACATAACATAAATTCCTATATATTATCATATCACACACCCACTGTAGATCATCACCCACCCATGTGTTTTCCAAATATCATGGTTTTCCCCATTTGTATCCCAAATATGATGGAACTTCTCATATACCTCAACTAGCCACCCCTTCTGTCTGTATGTGAAACTTCATGATCATTTATCATTCCCAACACATTAATTGGAAAATTTTGTTTTACTTTCTGAAAAAAAATTTATGTAAACAACCCTTTAAAACCCAATTCATAAATCTAACCAATTTAATTTGTACCAAAAAATACATCTTCAAAAAACACCATTCCTAAATACCAAATCCCATGGTTTAATCCCAAACCCCAACTAAACGTGATTCCCAAAACCCAATTTACCCGTCATTTCTAAAACTAGGAAATTGCCATTTTATCAAATCAAATGTAAGAAATTATTTAATGAATTACACACATATAAAAATGACCTAAAATTATATCAATCACGCAATAAGGAATCATAATTCCATAATGAATGAATAATACCCTCCTACATTAGAAGGGGATCACACGATGATCCTAATATTATAAATCCAACATCAGTAGCTGCAATCTAATCCTCCAAAACCTAGAAATAAGAAAATTGGATTAAAATTCTTCTATTCATGATTAAAACCCATTATCCAAAACCCTATATCCAATAAAATGGGATAGATCTATCTTGGTAAAAAGAAATAGAAAGGGAGAAGGTCGATTATTAGGTTGTGTCTTCTACTTAAGTGGTGGTTTTAGGATGGATTTGTAAGAGTTTTAACATGTGCTGAATTGGTCTTCTTGAAAAAAGGGTACAATCATACCAGCATTAATTCACCAAAAAGATAGAAATAAGAGAGATCAAAAAAATATGTGAGATTATTAGGATCACACCTCATATCTGGTGTTGATATAATAAATCCTTGAGAGAAACAAATCTTTTAGTGACGAAAAAATCCTTAATTTTACTCCCAAGGAACCCTAGATCCATCCCAAGATGAATTAGGGTGTCTATGGGGATTACAAAGGCTAATTAATCTTTTAAAATTCAAATAGTGTGATACAAACATGACAATATGGTCAGGTTTCATGGTCGGTTGAGACCATGCACCAACAATGTGGAAACCTTTTCCTATAAACACAGTGATTTTTAGTTACCCTACACAATCACCTAGGACTTTGAATTAATTGTACATTCACCACTAATTACCTAGTTAGTTTGCATTCTCCCTGAGCATGTGCACCTCGACCATGTAGTTCTCACTTATCTTCTAAAAAATAAAAAACGAAGACAGAAACCACTAAAACTCAAAAGGGAACTGACCCATAAAACCTTGGAAATTACATAATTGAGGTGTTGGTTGGAGTTTTTTAACCATTGGATTGAATGTGTTAACTTCACACATACTTTTAAAACAGTTAACTACTCATATGAACACGGTTAATTCAAGTCAAGTGATAAATATTTATGTGGCTTGGATGTCTTGAATGAATGTGGTTCACACATCCCTCAACTCATTTCCATAATTAATTTTTGATATATCATATTTTTTTAATTTAATTAATTAAAAACCCCTAAATAGTATCAATATTTTCATCATTAGATAATATATATTATTTTCATTTCCTCAATTTCTTCTTTGGATAAAGGGATTTGACACTTTTTTAACTTCAAATGTTGTAGTACAAGAAGGATTATTGATTTTTAAATGACTATATATCATTGGAATCCCACCTGTATAAGAAATAAGATGAATATAATCATTCCATGTTTTCCTTCAATAGTTTAGATACTAATGAATAATACTAGAAGATCAATCATATACATGATTATAGATTTTTACCTAACTATGTAAATCCATAACTCAACTATGGAATTCATTTTATGGTATAATGAATTCAAAATGCAGTATAACACATGCACCAATAATGTCTAAACATCAATTCATTTATGTAAAATATGAATGGAAACCTTTAATTCACACTGATCCATGGTACTAGATTTCTAAAACTTATTAATTCCAACATTTAAAAAACTATTTAAGTTTAAAATTAGTTGAGAGTAGAGAACTTTGAAGTGAAATTTTTCTGAGACAAAATAATTAATTTGAGTAAATTAATCATTCCTGATTGGAAGTTAATTACTCAATGAGATCAAGAAATTAAATTGGAAAAATATTATTACTTTTTATTTTGGTGGAAAAGGAGAGAGGGAAAAGATATGGATAATATTAATGAATTAATTTAAATAGGGGAAATAAAATTTAAAAAACATGTATTTAATTTTATTTTGATGTTATTTTAATAATTTTAATAAAACTTGATGTGTTAATTTATGAAGTTATGGTTTTATGAAGGGGTAGAGGGGCTCTTTTCACCTTATCCACCATGTTTACCCCTTCCCTAATTCTTCATTTTCTCCCCTCTATAATCTAATTCATTATCCTTTTCCTTCTAAGCTTGTTCATATATCACTTATTTTATGGATTTCATTCAATATATTTAAATGGATAAGAGGTAAGGTCATTTATTATTTTATATTTGATCTAAAAACCATATATATAAATCTTGGTTTATTATGTGATGGTGAAAATTGAGGGTTTGAGTTAATTAGGAATTAAAATTAATTATGCATTGATTTCATAAGTTCAGTTGTAAAATGTTGTCTTGATGTTTTTATGTATACATTGATTCCATGATATTTTAATTAATCCATGTCATGTGTGAATTGAGGATTTTATATATGAGTTATTTGAATCCTTTAATAGGTTTTCTCAGTATGCTCTATTGCGTGATATGTTAGGTTTTTATTGACATGATCCTTATCTGTCAAGTATTTAAATATACTTCTTACATAATGAAGGATAATGGTGAGTTGGTAAGCTCATGGTTGGGATGAAAGTCCATCTTGTGAAAATAAAGGTTTTAAAGGAAAGAAATTAGGGAAAAGGTATTTTGTTATCTCTAGGGGCATGAGTTTAGTAAATACATATTACTTATATTATTTTTAAATGAAAAAATACAAAGAGACAATGATTATTTTTATTATCTCTAGGGATAAAGTTTTTCATAAGAGAATGTTATATTTGAATCGAGAGGCAATTTGTTTTTATGTCACTGATACTTAGTGATAGGTAACTAGAGGAATGATTTTGTATATAATAAAATCACCAGAGACTATAGGTATGTAAGAAGTAGAAGTCTAAAAGAAGTGAGTTGCTTGAGAGGACCCTTCCACTCACTCCCAATCTACAACTGAGTTCCCAAGTCTCACATCTAAATAAAATAATTCTTTCATGCCTGATCTCTCACCCCTACTTATACTTATAATGGATCCCCCTCCATGTGTTCCCATAATCTCCTAACAATATTATAACAATGTCCCACTCCCCAAAAATATCCTCCCCTATAAATACACACATACCCTTGGGTCCTATCACTACATGACCCCTACAAATAATACTGTCCTCATGACTGTATGGAGGAAACGTGTGATTATTGGTCTTGGACTGCTTCCTTATTCCCATTTTTCTTCCTTATCTTTGGTTCCATCATTATCTTCCCCAAAAATAATTACCCTCAACTTTGGATCTGCACATCGGTGCATAGATTTATATGGACCACCACATTAGAAACATATGCCATTTTTATGTCTATCCTACTATTCTTGAGTCATTATGTATAGAACACCATTCCCACTAGGGGTTTTCTAAATTATATCCTCCCATGGAATTATAGTCATATATGTGTCTCATTTTACTAGAGGAAAAGTGGTTTTGTTGTGTAGGTGTGTCCTTATATGGTCTAGTGGATGACAAGATTTGATTTCCCACACCTTGCTAACATTTTCTAAATCATTTCCATGGAATGGAATGCCTCTACATCCCATAATAGAAAAATAAAAATGGAGATCTAGTCACGTCTCTTATAGCTAGGTCTCTAGGTTGTGTATGCATACCCAGCTGTGAATATATTCTTACAAGTCATGTATGAAATACTCAACATATTGTGGATCAGGTTGATGTGGTAGTAGCGATGATAGATATTCAAATTATAAAATATTCTTCGAAATGAATCCCTTATGCTAGATAATTATGAGTTCTTTATATATATTTTTAATGGTAAAGTTGTTAAATCATTCCATTAGCTCTTTGAAATTTGACCACATTAAATTTGGCACACTTCGATAAGAACTATGAACCAGTGGATATCGATACCGCACATACTAACCTATGTTAGTTCCAATTTCACAACCTTAGTAGTCTAGTGAATAAAAAAGTACATTTATGTGTGTAAAATCTATCCTCATGGATCTGTACCATCCAAAACTATAAGCTCAATGTATCATGCCATTGGTAGTTGGTTAGTGATACCAGTTCGGTCACATGTTTTCCCAATTGTAGGCACCACTACAAATTCATTGATAGTGACCCCTCCTGAATGGGTGGCTGACTCCCTTATGTCAACTGTTAGACGTGTGTCATCCAACAGTGGTTTCTTCTCCACCCATAAAATAATATTTTCCATGGATTATTGGAGGTCTACTGAAATGACATGTCCTTAAAATCATTCATCATCGATGTTGGGACAATTACCTTTGATTTCAAATGGTTGAGTCATGGGTCTATTCCAACTTCAATACGTCCCATTCATTTCTTGATTCCTTTGAGTCGAGATTGGGGAATCATATCCATCATTATAGGGATTATTATTTTACATCGATGTAGAGATCTTAGGTATAAGTTGTCAATATGATCATAGTCTTATGAGAGGTGGTCGAGTGCCCAATATCTAAACATATCATAGTAGTGAACACAACATCTAAGATAATTCTCAATATTTTTTTCCTTCATCAAATAAAAAATAAGAAGAAGAATTAGTGTTTTGTGCCATAGAACTATGAAGGGAGAAGAACGGTAGGACAAAACTTTTAAGAAAGAGGTGGTAAAAAAGACTGGAAGGTCACCAATTTTTTGGATTGGAGATGGTGCTGTGTGATTCGTGCAAGCAAGAAATCACCCAATCATTTGTTCCTGAAGAAAATCATCATGCATGCCTCCTTCAGATAGGTGGTTAAGAAGAATAAAAATGTGTACCACCTCTAATGTGATGTTATCCAGGTACATGTCAAGCCAAATTCTAAGTAAATAGAGGACTGGTTTAGTATATAATTGAAGGATTTGGAATTACAAATATGAAAAAATAAGAACACTGAAAGAAGATATATTCACAGAAGTCCCCAAAAAACACTCACCAAAGCTGCAGTCGAGTAACCAAGCCTATGGACAAAAAAAATAATTCATTCTTTCCTACTCTCTCACCCTACTTCTAATTATAGCGGACCCCCTCCACGTGTTCCCATCGCCTCTTAATAATATTTTAATGATATTTTTAAATTATTCATTTTCCTCTAACAAAATCACACCCTCTAAACAGACACAAAACCCTATGTCCTATCACTGAGGAACATAGGTCTATCTTTTATCTTACATGCGATGACCTATGGGAGGGTGGTTACCACTAAGACAAGGTTTGCAAGATGTGTGTTCAGTTTCATTACATCTCAAAGCTAAGCTATTTTGGTCACACTGATGGTAATAGGTATCATAGCTCTATCTTATGTGGTCTCTGAAGCTGATTAGAAAGGAATTCATAGAATTATCTTCTAATTGGGGTTGGTGGGAAAAAGGGATTTGGTTACTTTATCTATATTAAGCATGTTATCTGCTTTATTGGGATAGAGATCCACAGAGCCTTCTTTTATCCTCAAGGTTTCAAATCAAATTTATTTTTTCAATATTTTATGATTGTTTGTGGATTATACCATGCCTGCAAAATTTAGTTATGGATTGAGAGGTATTTTTACCACTCTTATTATTATTATTTGATACATATTGAATATTATTTTTGTGTTCATTATTTTGTTCAATGTTGTTAAATCTTATTGTTGTTACAAATTTCATGGGATTTTTTTGGGTTTCATTGTATAGTATTCCAGTATATGAGGATATGCATGCACATTGATCATATAATTATGACTAGCTAGGGTCATGTAGTGATATCTAACTGGGTCCATTATACTCACACTCTATATGGGCACTTCACATGCACATAAAAATGTTACTTATTGATTTTTAGGTTTGGAAGAACTTTGGTTCGAAGAGTTTGGTTCAGAAAAAAGTCTTTGGGATAGTGGAAACCAATGGGTTAAGTTTGATTCATATACACCTTTTTATTTTGGTTTTACATATGGCTATCATGGGAGCTATTTTGATTTTATTTGACAATGTTGTTGGATGTGTTTCCACAACCACAAAATTGGGTTTTATTAGTGCTAAAAAAGACATTTATCAGTGCTAAGAAATCATTGATAATCGAGGTGCTATTAAAAGGGAGTCCTTTTTATCAATGATAAAAAAAGCACCGATAAAGGATCCTTTTATCAATGCTAAAAAAGTGATGGTAAAAGTCAAAAACAAATTATTATTATTTTTAAATCGGAGACCCCCTTTTAACAGCACTTTTCCCTTCCTTTAACAGCACTTGGAAGCCCTGCCCACTCTCCTACCATCCCCACTAACCCCCTTTAACAACACTAGGTGCACCCACCCACCCTTTAATAGTGATAACCCCCTACATCTACCCATGCACCCCTGTCTCTACTTAGATTCGAACTCGAGACCTCTCCCTTGTGTGCCTGCACCATTACCACTCGACCATCTTGTTTTTCTCTTCATTTAATAATATATATATATATAGTTATATTTATTCATATCTTAATATATATATATATATTTATTTATATATATTTATTTATATATACATTTATTTATATCTTTTTATTGGTATATTTATTCATATATTAATATATATTTCTAATATTAGTTTCAAATACATTTATAAAATATGTTTTTGTGTGTGTTTATATATATATATGCACATACATATATACAACATACATACACATGTATATATATTATATATATGTGTATCTGTAAGTATAATTATACATATTTATTTATATTTACATATATTATATATTTATATGTTAGAATATATAGATAATATATATCATTTTGTTAATAAAAACACACACTACTACACACACACACACACACATTATATAGGTATATAAATATTCATATATTTGTATCTTAAATTTAATGGATATTATAAGGCCTATATATTGAGAAATATAATTTTTATGTAAATATGTTTAATTATTTATTTATAAAATTAAATTTTTATGTGCGAAGATATAAAAAATATGCATATATTATTATATTTTTTATTATAAATAACATTACATTGTGAAAAGTGATAAAATTTCAAATCCATAATATCAATATAAAGGTAATCCCTAGGAATAAATTTAGACCCCATTGAAAAAGAGCAAAAATACCCCCTAAAGTGAGGCTAAAATACCATCGAATATTAAAATATTTGGGTATCCCGACTAAAAACTCAGTTTTAGAGGCCTTATGGACCTTTTTTGGCCTAAAAAAATGTAAAAAAGGTTTCATTTTTTCACAAATGCGTAGAGATCCTTGTAGGATTTTATTTGATATGTGGTAGAGCTAAAATGGACATCCGGATAAAAAATTATGTCCGTTTGATGTTTGAGTTATGTTTTCAACTTATTTTAGATATTTTATTAATTGTTTTTAATTTTTTTGTCATCAAATTGTTATTAAATGATTATTACTCGATGATAGTTAGAAAATTATTAATTAATAATATTTTTTAAAATATTTTATAAACCATTTTCACTAAATTTCTTATATATTAAGTGTAAATGTCTATTTATACTTATCTCAAACATATTTAAAAAATATATATTATATTTATTTAAATATAAATATATTTATATATTTATATAATAATTTTATTTTTTGAAATATACCCTTCATTAATGCTAGTAAAAAAGAAGACGATAAAGACCCCCCTTTATCTGCGTTTTTTAGCCCTCTTAAAGGGTGGCACGGTGAAAACCCATTTTTGTGGCAGTTTGTATCTATGTATTGTATTCCATGATGTTAATTTCATAGATAGGTTGGTGGGGTCTAACTACATTAAAAAAATGTTTCTTTTTAGGTAAATTTTGACCAGTTGTATAAAACAATGTAAAAAAAGTAATATAAATGAATGTATTTTTGTGATAATTGTTGTACTTAGATTGTTATTCAATGATATTTCCTTTTTTTATACTTAGTATGATGTAACTATGTGATAAATGATTCTATTATCTATAACTTTTTTACATGTTAGATATACATATATATATTGTTGAATGGTTGGCAGAATCCAAGGATTGAAGAAATAGTTAGTAAAAAGAAACTATCCCCCCATGGTTGTAATTAAACACTCAGTGTTAGTTGAAAATACATGATGATTTGGTATATTCACATGAGCCCTTTTGGGGTTCACCTTGGGATATTCGGGTTACTCCCTAGGAAAGTCATTATAAAATGGCTTTAGAGTGATTTTTAATAATAATTTAATTCAAGATAGGAGTGAAGATGGAATTTTAGGAACTCATAATGAAATATAGAAATATGAATGAATAATATAAATGTACAAAGACCACATTTACCATGGTGGTTTGATAAATATGTGATATTTCATGACTCAGGAGGGGTTACTCTTTATTTTTTTCCCAGATAGGTGTCTTGAACCATGGAGGTAAAAATGGTCTTTGTGTGTCATGAATCATGTAGTAATATGAAAGAGTTGTTTGATATACATGTGATTTATATTTTGATGGAATTATGATGATATTTTATTTTTAAATTCCTAGGATGGAATGTGATATTCTTTTGGTGCTATTGTTTTTTAGTACTGAGTTTTGTATGATGTTGTTTTGTGAAAGAAAGCATGAAATGATATGAATTGGTGGAAAATTATGTGAGTTAATATTGATTGATGTCGTTCCAAACCATATGTAAGTATCACGGGCATGATGGATTATGAGACCCTTATATTTGAAACATGATATGTTAGTAATGAATTGAGATTTCCATGAATTTAAATTTGATAAAAGCATTAATATGAGTGAAATTTTAAGTGAAATTGATTTGATATTATGGATTAAGTATGTTTAGGGTGTGTTTTATTTTAATTATTTAATTTTATTTGATTTTATAAGTAATTTTTTTAATTATTGAGTGGAAGATTCCATGATAGTGTTTTTAAAATACATGAGTGATTTTATATGGCTTGATTGGTTGTGTGTCTGATAAACGTTGAAGTGAATTTGTGAGTTTTTAAAATCAATTTCATTATTTAGTAAATAGAATTATAAATGCACTGATATTATTTGATTGTGGTACATTACATGTTGAGTAATTTTGTAAAATATATTGTTATATTGAATAATTTTAAAAAAATTTGACGTGAAATTGTGTGATGATTTTATTTATAGATGTATATTTATATAAGTGGGTATTCTATTGAGGTTATTAGATTTGGGGTAATAGATTTGGGTTTTAGAGTGAGTTCGATACAAAATAGTCTCCTAAGATAATTTTTTTCCTTGTATTATATTTGGGAATTTTTTGAAGAAGTTGGTCTATATGTGTGGTGAAAAGCATGGGTGTCCTAATAGGGATCAGGTGAAGAGGAGGCATAGACCGGTGAGGCCGAGTCGATGACTATTGATGGAGGCCGAGAAGGGGAGGTTCCAGTGTGGCTGGAGGAGGTTAAGGGTGGAATCGATTCATAGGTGTAGAATTCTAATAGGAAGAATCATCTTGAGGAAGAATAAAACCGTAAGGGGTGGAGAGCCAAGGAAGTTCATGCACCAAAAAAGGAAAAACAAATGAAAAAATTTATAATAAAAGTAAATTAAAAAATATTAACATTTAATAAATAAATAAAAATTTAGATGGATTGGGGAATAAGATAAATAATGAAAAGGGATCATAAATAAATAAATAAATAAATAAATAAATAATAATATTGTTCACAACTATATATAATCACTTTAACAACGCACAAATAGGCTTTTAAAAGCATTAAAAAGTGTCGTTAATCACAGCACCAATAAAGAGGGACCTTTATCCGGACTAAAAAAAGCACTGATAAAGAACCCCCTTATCATTACTTTTTTAACACTGATAAATTAAACCTTTATCAGAGAATTTTTTAGCACTAATAAAGGCCTAGATGGATACAATGTGCTATTAATATAACGACACACCCAACAAAAACCTATAATTTCAAATAATGCTATATACAACCTATAATTTCAATTTCTTCTATAGACATTTAATTGATATCATGAATAAAAAAATATCCACCCATGGTATATAAAAAACAATAATATTTACATTTAAAACAATGTTTTATATAATTATATTTTCAATTATCAAACAAAAATTTTAAAAACAGTAATATGTCATCTTTTAACATCCGTGATCCCCTCTCAAGAATGTCTGTTTAGGGTATCAGTTTCCGAACAAATCATCTCAAACCAAGAAAAAAATTCTACCTATATAAGAAAACAAATATTATCTTAGTAATAATATAAAGAAATAAATTAAATATTAATATGAAAGAATACAATAATAAAATGTTAATATTTAATAAATAATACACATATGAAGTTATACCAGTTACATCATGTGTCATATTGAGGTGGGGTTGATTCATGAAAATCACAAATGAGCGATGTATCTTTGTCTAAATATAAAAACAATCTGAATGTGTTTGATTGGTTTTGAGTATCTCACTTGTTCTTTTACTAAAATTATTTCCAAATTTAAATAATGACACATTTAGAGTTATACTAGTCACACCATGCATCGTATTGAGGTGCAGCTAATTCCTACATGTAAAAAATTACTGATGGATCTTTTTTCTAAAGTATTAAAACAATATGAATGCGTTTTCTTGGTTTTCAGGATGTCTATTGTGTTCTTTACTAAAATGTCATTTCAAACTGGAAAAACAAATTATGAGTCATACCAGTCACATCATGTGTCATTTTGATGTGAGACTGCTTCATACATGTTACAAATGGATTATGGATCATTTTCTAAATTTATCAAGACAATCAGGGAATGTTTTTTTTGGTTGTTAGTGAGTGAAATGTTTTGAACTAAAACTCCAATTTTAAACTGATAACGAACACTTTTAGTCATACCGGCCACACCATGCATCAGATTGTGGTGTGGTTGATTCCTAAACATAAAAAATGACTCATTGATCATTTTACTAAAGTATCAAAACAATCTACATGTTTTTTTCTCATTTTTAAATATGTCACTTGTTTCTTTAATTAAATTAATGTCAATTTTAAATAAAAAGACACAATTAGAGTCATATCGGTCACACCGCCCATCGTATTGAGGTGAAGTTGACTCCTACATGTCAAAAATGACTCACAGATCATTTTCCTAAAATATAAAAACAATATGAATGCATTTTCTTGGTTTTCAGAATGTTACTTGTTAGTTTTACTTAAATTAATGTCAATTTTAAATAAAAAGACACAATTTGAGTCATACTGGTGACACCATGCATCGTATTGAAGTGTGTTTGACTCTTACACGTCAAAAATGACTCTTGGATAACTTTCCTAAAATATCAAAACAATCCAAATTTGTTTGGTTAGTTTTCAGAATGTCACTTGTTGTCTTTACATAAAATATAGTAAATTTTAAATGAAAAGACACACTTGGAGTCATACCGGTAACATAGTGCGTCATATTGAGGTGAGGATGACTCTTTTATGTCAAAAATGACTTATATATTATTTTACTAAAGTATCAAATTAATCCAAATTCATTTTCTTTGTTTTCAGTATACTAGTTGCGGTTTTTACTAAAATGTCATTTCAAACTAGAAACATGCATAACGAGTTATACCGGTTGTAACGTGCGTCAGTTTTATGTAATACTAATTCATACACATAAGAAATACTTATGAATCACTATCATAAATTATCAAGACAATCAGATTGTGTTTTCTTGGTTTTCGGTGAGTGACACGTTTTGAACTAAAATGTCAATTTTAAACTAATAACAGACACATTTAGTCATACCGGTCACACCATGCATCAGATTGAGGTGGGGTCAATTACTACACATCAAAAAATGACTCTTAGATCATTATAATAATGCATGAAAACAATCTGAATGTGTTTTCTCATTTTTCACTATGTCACTTTTACCTTTTTCTTAAATAAATGTCAAATTTAAATAAAAAGACACACTTGGAATCATACCGGTCACATCAGGCATCATATAGAGGCGTTTTTACTCCTACATGTCACAAATGACTCATAGAAATTTTTTATAATATATAAAAACAATCTGAATGCATTTTCTCTATTTTCAATATGTCACTTGTTCCTTTTACTTAAATTAATATCAATTTTAAATAAAAATATACACTTAGAGTCATACCAATGAAACTGTGCATCATATTGAGGTTAATTTTAATCCTACATGTCAAAATTTACTAATGAATCATTTTTCTAAAATATCAAAACAATCTAAATGAGTTTTCTCGGTTTTCATTATGTCACTTGTTGTTTTTACTTAAATTAATGTAAATTTTAAATAAAAAGAGAGACTTTGAGTTATAGCAGTCGCATCATATTGAGGTGTGGATGATTTATACATGTCAAAAATACTCATAGATAATTTTACTTAAGTATCAAAACAATATGAATATGTTTTCTATATTTTTAGTATATATGTTGTGTTTTTTTCTAAAATGTCATTTTAAAATAGAAACACATATTATGAGTCATACCAGTCAAATCGTGAATCAATTTATTGTGATTCTGATTCATACACATAAAAAATGACTTATTAATAATTTTACTAAATTATAAAGACAACCAGAACACTTTTTTTTTTCAGTGAGTGACACGTTTTTAACTAAAATATCATTTTTAAACTGATAACAGATACTTTTAATCATACTGGTCACACTGTGCGTCAGTTTGAGGTGTGTTTGATTCATAAACATCAAAAATTAATCATGGATCATTTTATTAAAGTATAAAAAACAATACAAATTAATTTACTTGATATTTAGTATGTCACTGGTGTTTTTTTCTAAATTTAATGTCAATTTGATATAAAAATACACACTGAAAGTCATACTGACCACACCATGAATCAAATTGAGGTGAGGTTGATTCCTACACATAAAATAAGAATTATAGATCCTTTTCCTAAATTATCAAAAGAATATGAATAAAATTTCTCAATTTTCATTATGTCACTCATTCTTTTTACTAAAAGTACTTTCAATTCTAAACAAAAAGAGACACTTTGAGTGATATCGACTACTTGTTCTTTTTGCTCGGTTTTGAGTCGGTCAGTTTCTATGATACCAGTTATATTTTCATAGATATTTAATACATATATATCGTGTCTTATAATATTAACATTACTTACATAACATAATGATCTATTCTAGAATAGTTTAGGTCTTCTACTTTTGGAAACATAGAAACATAAAGAACTAGTTCATAAGAGTCTCTCATTAAGTTATTCTTTACTGAAAAATTTATTAGACATATCATTTATAAAACAATTATTAATAAACTAAGGATATGTAACATAATAAAGGGTGATAATATATGAACAATAAGTGTAAACAAGGGAGATATTAGTGATCATATAAGGGTAACATGATCTTAAAGATGTTAGAAGGTGATATTAACATTAGAAATTCATACCCTGCACACAATAGATCATAATAATGGGTCATGGATCAATTAATTGTAGTTCATAATACATAAATCTTAAAGAATCAAATAATATTATAAATTAAAAACATACACTTCGAGTCATACCGAGAACACTATGTATCAAATTGAGGTGTGACTTATTGAGTTGCGGCTGATTACTACACTGTTCAAGAAAATGGCCATGAAAGATATTTTGGGAATTCATAATTTTAATTAAACTATTTGAAAATTCCTTGGTAGATGAATCCTTATGATTGAACTCACATTTCATGCAACATGGGGTTTCCTCTTCCACTCGTAAGGAACATTTCTCTCTTTTTGACTTGTTCTAGATAGTTGAAAAGAAATTATGACATATCAAAAGATATGTAAAAAAACTAAATAAGTATTAGATAACAACGATAAATATATTTAATTAAAAATAATATATAAAATGATGACAAAATTAATTAATTAAATAAGTAGTAGGAATTCACCTTTATACATTCTTGACCCATTTATTTGTTGTCATTATGTGATTTGTAGCATGGAAGTCCTATCTCTCACGAGCATGAGAATATTTGAACAAACCACCCCAACTCGAAGAATGAAGCCCAAATACATAAGAAAACAATTATTATGTGAGTAATAGTTAAACTAAGTAAATTAAACATAAATTTGAAACAATCCACTACTTGTATAGAAGTCACATCTTCATGTTATTTGTGTACATTCTTCCATCAGGTATACTGCCCATTCATTTCTGAGAAAATCTATATCGTCTTGTGAATATGAGTCTTTTGAAGTATCATAATAGTACTGAAAAAATATAAATACACAAAGGATTAATAAAATATTTTAAATTAAATAGTCATTATCTTCAAAAGTACATCATCAGGGATGCTAGTTTGTTCATGGAATATGATCTCTCTCAAAAATTTACAAACACAATAACCACAATATTTTCCATTAGTTTGTTTCAAACACTATAAAAATATTTAGTAAAATAAGTAATTTGTTTTGATATGTTTTTTTACTATGAAATATTATTATATATACATTGATACTTGTCCTGTTTTAGAACTTTTATTGATCCTCATTCTTAGCCCCTGACCTCATTCTTTGTTTTTTCACGATATTGATGCACCACCCTATCATAAAAAAATCCCCATTAAAAGATAATATAAATTATATAACTTGATGTTTATTTCTAAAACATTGGATGTAGTTTATTAAAAATTGAAAAATGTCATAATGTGTGGATGGTTTTTTGGATATCTATACATTGAATCTAGGAAATAAATATTTGGAGTCTCCGAATTGACAGCTATGAGCATCCAATACTGCCTAAAAACACAAAAAGGAACAAGTAATAAAATAAATAAAAATATATTTTATATGATCAATTTGTATAGTTTTTCCCTATAATTATTGGTATTAAATGTAGTTTTTCATTCGAAAGTTTTCTTTCAAATGATTTTACTAGACCTTCCACTATCTCAACATTTTTTTGGTATCTATTTTTGGTTGTTCTATAGATGTGATGTGAGGACTAAGGAGTCCAAAAAAATTTCATGGGAAAATCCCTGCAATTGTTTTTGATATATATTTTTCAACAAATATGATATGTATTTTGTCATAATTAACATAGTATATATGATTTTGGAAAATAAAATAATGAAAATATACTTCATGTATTCATTTAAAACTGAGCTGCCCAAACAATCATAGTTGAGGATTTCACTTACATTCTCAATGCCAATGAAATCTTATGTCACGACCCATCCTAATAGGGTCTGTACAGTGACTCCCCAAGCCCACCTCTAATAGGCCAGGGGTGGGTGACTAGCACCGCGTAGGCATATCACTAACATGAGAGTCATTGCCTATGAACCTACCCCCCCACACATATCTCCAAGAAAAAAAATTCTAAAATGTAAAAACCACTATAGAATAAAATGAATGCATACTACTAATCCCAACCAATAGAGTGTGATAGGAAAGTAACATGCAGTAAATTATACTGGGCCAGAATATGAGACCACCAAAAGAAAGAGTCTACACACTACAAAGTACAAAATGTTAAAAAAATAGGTGCTGATACTAATGCTCAAAGCCGTAGGAACACCTTGGCTTGACAGAACTCATAAAGCTTTGTACGGTCTTGGACCACCTTGAACTCAGTCAAATGGTCGCTCATCTGCACATGGCACAACACGTGTGAGAAAATCCCGTACAGGGGTGAGTATTACAACACTCAGTAGGACACCCCGAAACCACAATCCAATACATAAATGAACATACAATCATATCTAGACAATATATGTCTAATATACATATAATAATAATATATTAGTCACAACTACCTTATACCATCACTAGGGATTCTTTCTAAATATTCCTTAAAGCACTCATCCAGGAGAACACACTCATAAGTATAATAGTACTAATGATGTCTTCTCAATAAGTAATATTCGTCAGGAATCTTCATGATAGAGATACAAAAATAGATCTGAAGAGAGAATACAATACATTCGTTCTGAGAGAACTCACTCCATGAGTGGGGGAGGTCACGATACACAGATGAGGATCACTTCTAGTGTAACAACCCAAGGTTTTCTATAAATAAATTGGAATTATTGAAATTTTTTTTAATTTATATATTTATAAGTATCCTTGAAACGTAATTTTACTTCTTCTATGTTTTGAATTTCAAAAAATGATCATCTACAATTGTGTTCAGTTTGTCATTTAGAGTCTATTGGAACCAACTTGTTTTTTGGTAAATAGTAACACAACCTTATGAATAGTAATATGACCCAAATGAATAGTATATTTTATTATTATTTTATTTTCTTAAGGATTAAATATAATGACATCTTGATTAATTTTTAAATGTGATATAAAAGCTGTTATAGTTTATAAATTATTAATTTTTGAATTAATTATAATTTTGTTAAAAAATTAAATAAAAAATATTTAGAAAATTATTTTAAAAAAATAAAGTTTATTTTTGAATTCTACACGTCGATAAATGGTTAAGGTGAATTTTGGGGATTTTTCTGAAACAGTTGATTTTCCAGTGAATAGTAAAAAAGACAGTTTTGAGTTTCGGTGTGTTAATGACAACGTTAATGATGTAATAAATATGGTCGACGTGTGTACAGTAAAATAAGTTATTAGGTGTCCCAAGTGGATTATTCCATGGGAAAATACCATGGTAAAGCTCATGGTTTTTCAAATACCACTAATGAGGTGTCCCTTAAAAATTATTAAAATAATCCCCCACTTTTGTTATAAATACCAACCCATTCCTTCATTAACATCATTAAAATTTCCTCATCAACAAAGCTATGGCCTCCTTACCTCCCTAGTAGACCTACCAATATTTACTAAAACCCCCAAGGTCCCAACCTTCATGTTCTAGGAGTTACTCTACATGCTAAGAAAATTCTCATTTTTTTTCTTTTTTCCTTTCAAGTTCTCTTTTATGTGGTATAACCTTCAAGTTTCCATACCATATTATTATTTCCTTCTTATTATTAATATATTATATATTATGATTCATTTCTGGATGGGTGACCCTTTTCCCCACTCATTTTAATATTTTTTAAAACCATGTTACATAGCTGTTAGGCTGCCGAATTTTTGTAAGGGATTTCCCAATCATTCTTTTATTTTGAGTTCCTTTATTTTCTTATTATTTCTTCATATATTCTTAACCAAGAGGCATGAAATCTCCAGAAATCATGTATATTCTGGATTTTCTCATGTTCATGGAAAATTCATCATCATTATTCTTCTCCTCTCCCACTTATTAAAGGAATAAAAAACATTGTCCGTGATGTGTCGAATTACCAACATCATGGACGATGTGATTTAAATTTCCATTAATTATTTTAAGTTGGGCCATGAAACTATTTATATGGTTGAACCGGTTTATAATATATGTATTATGTATCATCCATGGTTCTGGAATTCTTTTTCACTCTTTTTTGTAATTTATAACACAAAATAAGGTTTTTATTATCAAAGAACCACTAAATGATCTAAATGAACATCATTAATGTTTTAACTTATGAATCATCCTCATATAAAACATAAAAATGATAAATGATATAAATTATGGTACAGTAAATATTAAAATACCTTTCCATTCCAATTCTGGAGTTTCAACTCCAATCGACAAGAACATCCATCCTGAACCAATCATGGAAATCATGTAAGGAACTCGCCCAAAATAGTGAAAGGAACAAAATACTAAAAATTAAGAGGTGAAATGAGGTTATGAAATGATAATATAAGATTTTATAAACGTAAAAATGTTTCTATAAAATCATAATAACATGCTTTTAACCATTATACAAGAAGTTTAAACATGTTTTAAGTAAGACAAGCCTGAGGTAAGGGAATTCTTAACCCAATTTCCATCCTTTGGGTTAACCTTATTCTTCATTATTTATGTGGTATTTAAATTGTTTTTGTGATTAATTCTCATTATAATATGTTTAATTGTGTATATTTATAGAGTATATACATATTATATCCACTCTATTAAGTCTCACTTCAATTATATGATATATATAAGGGACTTTTCATTTAAATTCCTCTTTTAAAATTTTGTTTTCAAAATTCAAAAGAAATGTTTTTATGCTAATATTCATGTTATATGATTATTTTATGGATCTTGGGAATTGTTTATGATGAATTTTTGTTCCTATATTTCCCTCCAATGCATTGGTTATGAGTAAATTGGTGGTCGTCCGTATGGTGACTCCAAGTGTAACTGCGATGGTTACACAAATAGTAAGGTAGCCATAAGGGTTACAAATTATAATGTACCTAAGAGGGTTGTAAGATTATGTAAGTAATGCCCGAAGATACATTTATGGTTCTAATTATGTTCTTATGTATTGTGGAAATCTCACGTTTTACAAAGTAAGTATACATATACAGGTGATAAGTATGTCTTTTGAAAATGATTTCATATGTTACAAGTATTCATGGACTAATGTGGTCTTTCCTTATTTTTATATCCCTTATTGATTTTTTGTGCTCATCCCAAGTTTTAAATTATTTTCACAGGTTAATGGATGTGTAAGACAAATAAGGAAGCCATGTTAAATGTTTAAGGATTGTCAAGGAATCATATTTGGAGTTTTATTGTTTTAAATTTTGAAAAAATGGAAACTGTTTTTATGGTATCCACTCTGTAACAATGGGTAATGTTATGAATGTATTATGTCACAATTCTCTAAATCTCTAAACATGAAATGATCCTCAATTTAAAAGATGTGTTTTCTGGACTAAATTCAGGATTATGTATGTAATAAGGCCGAGTCCTTATAGCTAGGGCCATGGGGTGATACCACAAATCATCCAGATTCAAATGTTAAGTAGAGTATCGACGTCCAATAGGATTGGTCGCACCGATAAAAATACTCTAAATAGGGAAAAAGAATGGATAGTGGATCCTTCTCTAGGCCTCTTAAAGGGTATTCCAACAACTCTATCTAGAAATTCCTTCTCAAGGGATAACACTCCTGTTAATAGGAAATGATACCAACTAACCTTTAGGGGAATGAGCAAGGGAACTAAACCTAATAAAACTTTTCCAAGATATGGTGTACAAAGAGATCAAGCCATGTATAAAAGTGTACATAGTGTGTAGAAGGGTCACACATTGTATCCCTTGACCTCGGGTACTGCCCGTGTTCAATGACCCATGTCATCAGAACATGTCATGTAGAAGAGATATACATAGCATATAGAAAGGTTTACACGCCATGTCCTACTATACTGGGTTTGCTCTAGGTATGTTTTCCTATTTTCTAGTACACAGCTTCAACCTTTGTACGCATATCTATGTACCAGTACACATGGTAATCTGCATAACCGGTTCGTCCAAGCCGTGTGGTGTAGGCAAGCCATGTAATCCATCCCATATCCATGTATAATTTTGGATATACTCCAAGTCCTGAGGAAGTAACCAGACATCGTGTGACAGGTGTCACATATAGTGTGACTCTTCATTACTTCCCAAAACCCTACCCACCACTCAGGGGGGGGGGGCAAACACCTTGTATTACTGAATACACGTAGTGTTCATTGGGAAATTCCAAAAACCCTGGTTCGCACTCCGCCATCTCCTCCATTTACATGACCATCATTTTCAGCCATGACTATTCGGGAAACTCAAGATCTGTGGTCATATGGTCCCTCCATCATCGAATCTATATGATTTGAGCCTTGAATAAACTTGGAAAACAAGATCGTCCTTGAACTTCGTTTCTGATGAAGAATAAGAAATAGGCACACACCGTCATTCGATCCACTACCGCAACCATGTCGTACCTCCTTCGATTCGTACTGATGATTAATCTTCAATTTTGGATTGTTTCTCCATGAAACAAAGGCGCAACAATCATTTTTTCGTAAACCATGAAGAATGTGAAGAACGCGAAGAACACAGAGAACTCAAAGAACATAAAGAATGTGAGGAAATTTATGGGAGAAAAAGAACATGTATCAAACCAAGGAATGAAACATTTCCATTGTTCATTTCACCCTCAATCCATTTTGTAAGAATGATCAAGATAAAAAAAATAGTATAATAATCCCAAAATTCCCACAATCAAACCATCCCACATGAACGATAGAACCATGGGTCGAACTATTCATGGGTTGATTCATGTTCATCATTATTTCTAAGAACAAGTAAATATGGAATTGAAGAAACATGCCCTAACTCGGTGTTGGATCTCTCACTGAAGAGGTTTTATTGCCGCATCGTCACCGTTGGTGAGATTAGTTAAGAATGGAACCCGTCGATCCCTGATCTAAGATCCAACATCGTTTTCCATTGAGATAATTCTTTAGGTTCTCTCCAGAGCCTCTAAGAAGTTCCAGGGTTATGAGCCTAACCATGGATCCCTTATAGAAAGTATAATTAAAAGAAAAATCATTGGGTCGCTAAGAAACATTAAAATAAAATAAATTCTAATTTTTTTATGCTTTAAAATGTTCAAAAATAATCTTTTGTAGAAAACTCATGCTGGTTGGTGCTAAACTTTTCCTAAGGAAATGTTTCTATTCTGAACACAACGGTTCCCTCATATTTTTGATCGGAGAACCCATTTAAAAGTTATTCCACTCTTTTAGGAAAACTGCTCGCATGTGATATTTAATATATATAATATATTTAAAACATTTATCCCGCGCACACTGGGCCTCATAATTGCATACCGCATGACCACCTTGTCTAAAATTAATCCCATATAATATTTAAAAATAATACATGAAAAAATCTAGGACATTATATTATCACCACCTTGGGTCTTTACATCCCTGAAAATCTAAAAGAAAAGGCTTTAAAAAAATGTGGGTACTGTGCATGAATCTGAGCCTCCTGCACCCATTTCTCTCTTAGAGATTCTCATACTGCCACTGGATATGCATCAAGGAAATAACTCATCCATGAAGAATCCTTTAATGTCAATCCTTGATCTCCACTGAGTACTCAGTGAAGGTCTCTCCACCGTCAATATCCATATCACCCTAATCGATAACATCCGATGGGTTAGGCATGTACCATCTCAGATAGGACATGTAGAATATGTCATGTATTCAGTGCAACTGTAGGGGTATATCCAAGAAATATGCCACCTTTCCAAATCTATGTAGTTTCTGAAAAGGGCTGATAAACCTAAGAGATAACTTTCCACACCAGCCAAACCTCCATAATCCTCATCGAGGTGAAACTCGAATAAAGACATGATCTCCTTCCTTTATGTCCAACGGTCTCTACTATCTATCAGTATATGAATTCTTCCAGGTATGTGTAGTCTTCATACTCTCCTGGATGATCTACAGCTTCTCAATAGTAGCTCATACAAACTTTGGGCCGATGAGTGATGACTCTCATTGGTCCATCTAGTAGAGTGGTGACCTATAGGACCACCCGTAAAGATCCTCGAATCGTGCTATATCGATGGTGGAGTGACAACTATTTTTATACATGAACTCTACTAGATGTAGGTTATCCTCCCAACTATGGATGAAATACAACATGCAAGCCCACGACATGTTCTCCTGGAAATGAATGGTCTACTCCATCTGGCTGTCTTTTTGGGGATGAAATTTTGTGCTCTAGCATAACTGAGTCCCAAACATCTCCTAAAATCCCTTTTACAATCAGGATGTGAAATGAGCATCATGATCAGAAACTATCATCTATGAGACTCCATTGAGTTGAAATATCTTCCAAATGTAAAGGCATCCCAAGTCCTCTACTGAACTCTTCTCTCAGATAGCTAGGAAGAAGGCCGACTTGGTGAGTTGGTCAACGATCTCTCAGATGGAATCGTGTCCTCTGTACGTATGTGGTAAACCAATTACGAATCCATCGATATCCCATCCCACTTGAATTTTAGAACATCAAGGTATTGAGAAACAATTATTGGAACTTGGTGCTCAGCCTTCACCTGCTAGGACACAAGGCATTGAGAAACGAACTCATCCACTGTCTTATTTGTCCCTATCCACCAAAACTAGCATTGGAGTTACTGGTAAATCTTCACCACACCAGTTTATACCACCAAATGGGATGTATAAAACTCCATAAAAACCTCCTCCATTAATTCCAATGGTACTACTGTGCATCCATTGAAAAGAACGACAAGCTCCCCACCTTGTGAATATCCATCAAGCTCATGGCCTGTAGACATCTATGAATGTAGGATCTTGTAGTTAGTATCCCTAAGTTGAGCCTCACTAAATCATTTTAATAGTTGAGGGGTAAAAACCATCAACTGGAGGTAAGATTCTCCATCTCTGTCAAAAAAAGGACAACTTTAATGATTCCAACTACTCTAACACCTCATTCAGTAACTGAGAACTAGATCTCATACAGAGAGAATCTACCACTATGTTCCCGATGCCAAGATTATAGAAAATATCAAAGTCATAATGTTAGAGAAACTCTAGCCATCACCTCTATCTCAAGTTCAGATCCTTCTGAGAGAAGATATACTTGAGACTCTTGTGATCAGAGTAGATGATAAACCACTCACCCATCATGTAGTGTCACCACATCTTTAATGTGATGACTACCATTGAAACTCATGATCATGGGTCACATAGTTATAATCATGTGGTATCAACTAGAATGAACCACAATAAATCACCACTTTCCTATGCATTTAGACACAACCATGTCAATTCCCTAATGCATCACAAAATACAATTCACTCGACACCCTCCACTAGAAATCTCAAGATCATGGCACTTGTCAAAATTTTCCTCAACTACTGAAAAGACTGCTGGCACTTCTCCTTCCACATGAAAGGCTACCCTTTTGAGTCAAAGCAGTCATAGGTGATGATATCCTAGAGAAATTATGGATGAATCTATGGTAATATCCTTCCATCCCAAGGAATATTCATACCTCTATTATTCTCCTAGTTAGATCCCATACTAACACTGCATCAACCTTGGCTGGGTCTAATGCTACTCCATCCACTGCAATAAAATGTCCTATAAAGTGAAGCACCTGGATCCAGAATGTGTACTTTGAGAGAATCCCATAGAGATGGTGCTCTTGGAGTATGTCCAAAACCATATGTAGGTGTCTCACATTCTCCTCCTTAGACTTCGAGTACACAAGGATATCGTCGATGAAGACCACCATGAACTAGTCCAAGTAAGGCTGGAAGACCCTGTTCATGAGTCCCATAAACACTTCTAGGGAATTATTCATTCCAAATGGGATTGACCAAGTACTTATAATGATCGTAGATGCATATGAATGTCATATTCGGTATATCCACATCTCATAATCTCATTTGGTGATATCTTGATTGAAGGTCAACCTTTGAGAACCATCATGGTCCTCTCAACTGATCAAAGAGTTCATCAATCCTCGATACTGGATACTTATTCTTCAAATTCACCTAGTTCAAGTGCCTTTAATCCACACACAACCTCAAGATCTCATATTCCATCTTGGAAAACAAATATAGAGTTCCTAGTGTGAAACATTGGGCCTCACAAAGACCTTCCTCTACAAGTCCTCCAGCAGCACCCTTTGATCGCAAAACTCTGTGCGATCCATCCAATACTCTAGTGCTGATATCATTCCCATATCGGGGTGTAAATATATGTATAATTTGATCTCCCAATGGGGAGGTAACCCTTGAACATATTTTGGAAATGCATCCTCATACTCCACCACTACTGTTAGGAACTGAAAGATCATAACATCTACTACTTTGAGGGTAAGGCTAGCCAAATCACGAGTGATCAGATGAAACATCATGTGCATGAGCCCATCAAGTTCTGTATGGATTTCCCTTTCACCAACAATGGAAAACCTTGTCCCTTCACTGTGGAAACACTGCACCTTTTGCCTAAAATAGTCAAACTGTGCATGGACCAAAGATATCCAATCCATACTGAGAATGAAGTCACAAGGCCTCAACACTTCCACCAAGAGGTTCATAGAAAAACTCTCACCTCCATGGGCCAGATTACATTATTGGAACAAGTGTCTGATCATCGAGTCTTCTCCTATAGGTATCTCCATGTGTAAGGGTTTAGTCAACTGTTCTACCAGAATCTCAAGGTCTCATAAAAGGTAAGTGGAGAGAAAATAATGTATATAACCTGTGTCTATAAGTACAATAATTAAGGTATAAAATAAAAAGATCACACCTCAGATCATCCCTGGAGTCCCTGGGTCTTACGCCTCGACCACATGTATCTACCCCACCCCTATCCTCTAGCTCCCTGAGCCTGAAGAGGACCTCATGGGGGTGGTGGTGGTAGTATCTTAAAATTTATTCCTCCTCATATAGATCTCCCAGTTCCTCTTTCACGTCCTCTGTATGGAGGATCTTCCTATTCCACTGATTTCCTCTACCTTAGTGGTTTATCCATCATCCCCCTGTCATCGTATGTGTATAATCACCTCTCCATAGGCTTACTGGATCTATCCTAAGAGCCCTGAACCACATATTCCCTATATTGGTACCTCCTATAACATCTCCCACATTCATATCCCAATGTATGATGTCATCTCCCCACTTCTAAGGTCCCTACACCTGTCTTCCTACTGCTGACTATCATAGGATGTATCTGCTCAGCCAAGAAGCTCTGAACCACGAAAGCTTTCTCGAGCACTCCAGTATAAGTTTTAATGCATAGAGGTATAAAACTGGCTCAGATGTCCCTATGTAGACCTATGTCAAAGGTTCTACCTCGAAAGTACGGATCTATAACCATATCCATAGAGTATCTGGAGAGGTTGGTGGAACTCGATGAATAATCATCCATTGAAAAGCTACCTTTCTAGAGCTTAAAAATCTCATGTATATGAAATTATCTCAGCATTACTAGAGAGAAATAATCTCTAAAGAAACACTCAAACTTAGTCCATGAAAGAGTTACCTCATCGTGAGTCCGCTTGTTCAAACTACACCATCACCCTATCAAACCCTGAAGAATGCTCAGTGTCAGGATCACCATCTAGTCTGCTGGTGTCCTGACTAGATGGAAAAATCTAGTCATCGCCTCAATCCAGTCCTTAACCACTTAAGGGTCAGGATTGCCTTGGAACCTGAGAGGTATCTGTCTCTGAAACTCATGGAGCACACTCAGCCTACGCTCCTCATCTACTCGTACTATAGGTACCATGTTCTACTCCACTGGTGGTGGTATAGATGGTGCTCCACCTAGAGGTAACACTTGGGGAATCGGTCCCTGTATCGAAGCCTCATCACCCAAGGGGTCATCCTAAAGATCGATCTTCTAAATCCTAGCGGGTATGCATCTCAGAGACATTCTTTAAGAAAACAAGATATACCACAGTCAAAGAGTATATCTAGAGAGTTGACTCAAGAAGAAAATGGATACAATACTCATTCTTATACAATGAATGTTCCATTATTTTCCCTGCAACCAGTGTTCTCATGTACCGAGTTGAAAACAAGGTTATCAGAGTCTCGATGTATGGATACATCAGCTGCCTACACCGACACTAGATTCCCTAGCCTAAAATCCAAACTCGAAACACTTAACAATATTTCCCCAAACAATTCTCATAGAATATTAGTTCTAATATATAATCAACCACCTATAATATTACTCTATCATGACCCATCCTAGTGGGACCCATGCTGCGACTCCCCAAGCCCGCCTCCAATACACAAAGGGTTGGTGACTAGCACGGAGTAGGAATATCGCTAACATGGGATGCATTGCCTAAGTAACTTCACACACACACATATATCCAAGACACAAATTCTGAAATGTAAAAACCATCAAGGAAAAAAATTAATGCATACCACTAAACCCAACCAATAGAGTAAGACAGGTAAGTAATGTGTAGTAATGTAAATTGGGCTAGAATACAGGCCCACCAAAAGAAAGAGTATGCGAACTATAAAGTACAACTTGTAATCAAAATAGGTTCTAGGACTGCTGTTCAAACTCATAGGAACACCTCAGACTACCTGAACTTACAAAGCTCTATCCGGTCCTAGTTTTCCCTGGGCTTTATCAAATGATCACTCGCATTTACAAGACACGATGTGTGAGGGAAAATCCCATGTAAGGGTTATTATTACAACACTCAATTGGACACCCCAAAACCATAAATAAATAATAAAAGGAAGATACAATCAGCTCTAAAAATTATATGTCTACAACACATATAACATGAATATCCAGATATACTCAAAACTATAACTGCAGTCTAGAGGTAAGGCACAACTACCATATACCATCGCTAGGGATTCAGTTCGAAGATTCCACAAAGCACTCATTCAAGAGAACACACTCCTAAGTCTGATATAACTGATGACTCCCACTATAGATGTAATATTCATCGAGAACCACCATTAGAGAGATACAATAATAGATCTAAAGAGGGAATATGATACACTTGTTCTTGGAGAACATGTACCACGAGTGGGGGAGATCACAATACACAAATGAGGATCACTGTCAGGGCCATGGGGTGATACCACGACTCATCCGTATTCACCTTCTAAGTAGAGGATCAATGTCCGATATGATTGGTCATAACAATACCAATAATCTACATAGGGGACAAGAATGGATAGAGGATCCTACTCTGAGCCTCTTGGAGGGGATTCCAACTACTCTATCTAGATAGTCCTGCTAAAAAGATCAAACTCATATGAATAGGAAACTATACCAACTAACCTTCTAGGGAAAGAGAAAGGGAACCAATCCTAACTAAAATTGTCCAAGATATGGTGGAAAAGGTGATCAATACATGTAGAATAGAGTACAGAACATGTATAAGGGACACATTCTGTGTCCCTTGACCCTAGGTACTACCCGTGTTCAACGACCCTTGTCATAAGAAAATGTCGTGTAAAAGACATATACACAAAATGTAGAAAGGTTTAAACACAATTTCCTACTATCTGGGGTCCTCTCCATGTATTCTAGCCATGTTCCAGTACATGGTTTCAACCCATGTACCTCTTTATGTGTACCAGTACATGGGGTATTCTGTGTAACTGGTTCGGCCAAGCCTTGTGGCAGAGAACATACCATGTAGGCAAGCCATGTACTCCACCCCATGTATGTGTATCATCCATGATACACGCCAAGTCCCATGGAAGGACCCACATACTGTGTGGCAGGTTTCACATGCCGTGTGACTCTTCACTATTTCCCTAAACACTATCCATGACTCAGGGGGCCCACACACCATGTATTACTGAATATACACTATGTTCGTCAGGAAATTCAAGAAACCCTAGTTCATGCTCCGCCATCTCCTCCATTGCTCTGACCATCATTTCTATCCATGACTGGTTAGGAAACTCGAGATCCTGGGTCATTTGGTCCCTATATCACCGAATCGGTAAGATTTGAACCTTGAATCAACTAAAAAAAGATCATCATTGTTCTTCGTTTCCAGAGAAGAACAAGAAATCAACACCCACCATAATTTGATCCACTACCTCAACCATCGTCACACCTCCGTCGAGTCATACCGATGATGGATGTTTAATTTCATATCTTTGTGTCGCAAAAAGAAGGTGCAAAAATTGTTCGCTCGTAAAACACAAAGAACATGAAGAACATGAAGAAAGAGAAGAACACGAAGAACTTCAGGGGAGAAAAATCACATGGAACAACCTGAGGAACAAAGCTAGACCGTTTTCATTCCAACCTTGATCCATTTAGTAAGAATGATCAAGATTATATAATAGTATAATCATCCCAAATTACTTTAATCAAACCCTCCCATAAGAATGATCGAACCATGGGTCAACCTATTCATGGGTTGATTCGTGTTCATAATTAATTCTAATAATTGGTAAAGAAGGAATTGAAATGATATGCCCTACCTTGGGGTTGGATCTATCACTGAAGAGGTCTGATCACTACATCATCACCGTTGGTTATATTTGTTTAGAACAGTGCTCATCGATCCCCGATCCAAGATCCGTCATCGTTTTCTATCTATATAATTCATCAGGTTCTCTCCAAATCCTCTAAGAAGTTCCAGGGTTATTAGCCTAACCTTGCATCCTTGATAAAAAAATAATTAAAAGAAAAATCACTGCGCCACTACTAAACTTTCAAATAAAATAAATTCTTAATTCATTTTATCCTTTAAAATGTTGAAAATTTTACTTTCACAACCGACCCACGACGACCGATGTTAGGACTCTCCTAAGGCAAAGTTGTTGATATAAACACAACAGTGCCCTCATATTTTTTATCCAGGAACCCATTTATAATTTATTAGACATTTTTAGGAAAATTGATCATGTTCACTATTTAATATATTTAATATATTTCAAACATTTATCTTGGGCACACCAAGCCTCGGAATCACATGCCACATTAGCACCTGGTGTCGAATTAATTCTATATAATATTTAAAAATAATACATAGAAGAATTCGAGAAATTACATCTTGAACATTCTCTCCATACATATTTTCTTTATAATAAACTATGTGAATAATTACATATTTTAACTTTGTATCCACATGAACCTCCAATGATAGTAAGTGTGGATATAGAATTGGAAGGGTAATGGTACTTCCAGTAGATATTTTTGATCAGTCGGTTGATCCTTTAGATGGGTTTGAGAAGGTATTTAATTTCATCCCCTTCCCTTTATCTATTTGTAATAAAATTCATTGGTTGAGAAATTTCTTCATTAATTGTTACATTTTTAGCTTGAAAAATAAACTGTAAATGAATACCTCCTCATTGACATGTTTTTTTACAAGATGTAACGACTATGCAATGAATGTTCCAACAACTTTTTTGAATGTATGAATTTCATCCTTATCAATTGGAATAGGAATCTTAGCACTTGGCTTATGGGATATGCTAATCAAAACTCTCACATGACATGTTGGAAGTGGTCTACTATGCAGCATGTTATTTTGGATATTGAACACCACATCCCTCATCATAAGGCAATGGGTGGGTGTTGATAGATATAAATCACAATCATTAACACCCTGTAGAATATCAGTATAGGAAAGGTATTAGTGTCTTTATGATTCACATTTCATAGAAACATTTATTATATATTTTATTAACTCAACTAATATATCTCTTTTAGGGGAATGGATCGCCTCATAGAAGGTGGGGGTGGGGCGGGATATCCACACAGTGGTTGTTCTTGAGTTGTTTCTTCTCTTTTCTTCCCCCCATTAAAGTTTCCATCATCTCTCTCTACTATTGGAATTGTACTTCAAGGGTAGCTAGTCTTTCTCCCATCCATTTTATTTTTTCACTTTGATCCTCCAAATTTTTTTTCTCAAAATATGTTTGGGGTGTCACCCCAAAGCCCTCACCTTTGACATGGCCATACTGTTCTAGCCATTTCAAGGCCACCGATAGTATTTGTTCATCTAGTATAGGTGTTTCTGATTATTATGACTATGTTGGATAGAAAATATAAGAAAATAATTGATCATTACAAATTTTATTATGTAATACTTACACATGTTTCCCACACTTTTTTATGTTTTCATCTATTAGTATACCATATTTATTTACATGTACCTCATTCCATAACACATGGTGTGGGATGTAAGTGGATTGGGATTTGGTGTCATCAATCTACATATAAATATAGGAACATAATTATGGTGTTTTTTTTCATGTCACATAAAAGTATTAAGGTAGATTTAAAATATGTACCATTTTTTTAAGTAAAGCGTACCCCATCCTTGCTTTATGGTCGCGCTACGCTCGTTTTGGTACTTATTCCTTATTTCAAGCACTCTATTTCGGTTTCCTAAATAAAACATTTTCAATCAATGTGATGAATAAACGTATCATCAAACAATTTATTACTAGACAAAATATACCTGAAAAGGCACATCCACATGAAAACCATTAAATGCATCCTACACTTCTTGGGTTATCAGGTGTGAATAGATAAGTGGTGGGTGAATGTTTATTTTCCCTTTAGGATCTTTAAGATGAAGTCTAGTTAGAATTGTGAAAAAACTTACATGAATCCTTCTAAAAAGAATTAATATATATATTTTTTGGGATTTATCCACTATAAATGCACTCTATAATGGATGATGAAGAGTATGCTAATGTTTTATTATTTTATTTTTTAGAAACATAAATAAATGATATCATAATGTTACTATAATCTCTTCCCACATCGGTATCTTTAGCGTGGGACTGACATGGTGCCACAAATCTACATCAATAAGCACATGTTGCTGAGTGATGATTCCAATGTACCTACTAAACATGACCTTGTTGGGGTTAAAATTATGGCCCCAAGAATTTCATATGACCTCGTATTTGATGACTTTTATTTCCACCATAAATAATTTTGTTAACACCATCAAACTACGGTTCTCCTAGTTTTTCATTATCGTTGGGCCTTTATTGCATACCACTTCCTCAGATTCAATATCATCAATATTTTCCTCTGGAGGGGTAGCATCAAAATGTGAATATGGTCGTTGTACCTTTGCACTAGGAGTAGCAACAGGTTGAGAAACCTATTGTTCCTTAGTATTCGGAGCACCGACACATTCAGAAGGTTGTTGTTCCTCTACACTATGAGTAGCAATAGGTTGAGAGACCTATTGTACCTCGATATTGGTAGCACCAGCACGTGCAGAAGTTATTATATATATAAGTGGTTTAAAATTTAATTTAGATTACATAAATGAACTAGCAAATGGATAATAACACGAGGTAACATGATGCATATTACAAAAAAATATAACCTAATTATTGATCTATCTTTTTATTTTTTAATGTTTGAAGGTATTTTACCCCTCTATCAGATATTTGAATCTCTTCATTTTGGTCTCCCCTGAAATAAAAAACACTATATACATTGGGACTGCTGTGAAATGATTGTGATGTCCCAATGAAAGGGTCATCCTCAGGTGAATTTTCATCTGACCCTTTAGTGGTTTTGGTCGATAATAGAACAATTAACCACTTTCAGTTTGTGGTATCTAGAACATAAAATACTTGTACTACCTGTGGTTCTAATATAAAGGATTCTTTTTTGAAACCTTCCTGACTGAAATCAACTTTCACGATTTTCAATTCATCTATTTTAACAACACTCATATCTTCAACCCACTTGCATTGAAAAATCATCAATTGTAATGTTGTATAATCCAACTCTCATATTTTTTTGATGATTCCAAAGTATGAAATATTCACATAAATTGGATTTATAACCTTTTTACTGGAAACATACATCGTTTCAGCCATAATTTCAACTACACTATTTTTCATGGTACTATCTTCATCATGCTCATTTGTATAGAGTGTATAACCATTAATTACCTAACCATTGTAAGATAATACATACACACTTGTTCCTCTGGCTATCTATCGAATTCATTTTTGGAATAAAATCCATATTTTCATTTGACACCTTAAAAATATGGTCCTTAAACCATCCTATAAACTATTGATTATGTGTATTTGATATCCATCTTTCCACCCTTGATGGGTTCAAATGACAAAGAATTTATTTATGGGTTTCAACATATGGGGAAACCTCCAAAATTTTATACAAAATGTAAAGGTGGGCCTGCTCTCGATCTATAATATTGATTGTGACAACATATCTTCCATAAATTACATTACCCTTAAGCCACCCAGTGTGATGATATTTCGGTGGGCCAATTAATTCAACACTAAACAAGTATTCGGTATGGAATTCAATGGATTCCTCAAGAACATATCACTCTACAATACAACCCACTAGTCGAATTATATTTTTGACATACCCTTTCAAAATCATCATATATAGTTTAATGCGGTACATCCATATACAATGTACATGACCACATAATCAAATCTCTCTTACCAAGTAAATCATCAAATGAACTATCACATCAAAGAATATTGGGGGGATGAACATTTAAAATTCAAATAATATGGTGGAAAATTCTCTTTACATAGTCTATAATTTTGTAGGGTCTATATATTTGCTGCATATAACATTGAATAATAAATAAATCTTGGTTAATGTATGATGAAAATTCTTTGGTAAAATGAAACATAAATCTATATGCATTAGATCATGCATCAAAACACAGCAGTGACGTGATTTTAGACCCTTTAACATTAAATCGGTCATTGACACAATGTTCTTGATATTTGATGAATACCCCTATGGTACCTTTATGTCATTCAATAATTTGAAGTACTGATATCTCTCATGCCTGGAATGAGTATAAGTAGATAGAGGAAGAAAATTTTGTTTTTCACCCTTCACCAACACCAACTATTCTCATATTCCCTATCAACCATGTCCAACCAAACCTTAATTTCATCCTTTGTTTTTTTGGATGAATTTAGCAACATGATGATGAAACTATCACATACATTTTTTAAACATGAATAAAATAATGAAATTTCATGATGTACAGAAAATTCCAGTATGGTAATTAAAAAAATGATATCTTTTTCTAACCAGATTTTGTAAGGATTTTCGAAAATGGTTTACCAAAAGTAGTGTCCACATATTTTTCTTTATCAAATAGTTGATAACCCATTAGTTGATACAATATTGTATGTTCTTCTGAACTTCCCTCGAAGGATTTCATCCAAGATCGGTACTTTTTTAATTGGGGTATAAATCTATGATGTTCCTAAAAAATGGTTTTTGATGAATTCTTCAACCTAATTAACTATGCATCTTATTCTCAAATGGTACACCCTTGATTTTCATTAATGTTATATCCTGAAAAATTTCCAAAAGCAAGAAAGTAATTTATCATCCCATAAAACATGGATCTCAACATGGAATCTTCATTTTTTAAATCATCATACAACATAAAAAATAAATTCCACAATAATTTCAAATACTTGATCAATGGAGCCAAATAAACATCAATATCATTACCCAGTTGTTTTTTTCCTGATATAAACATAGATAACATGATGTATTTTTGTATCATGCATAAACACAACGGAAAGTTATAATTTACCAACATAACTATCCATGTACTATGAGTTCTTCTTTGAAAACCAAAAGAATTCACTCCATATGTAGATAACACAAGATGAAGGTTTCTCAGCTCGTTTATAAATTCATGATACTCATAATTAATTCTCTTCCACTGAGGAGAGTCTATTGGGTGATTTTGTTTCTTATCTTTAATTCTTGTATCTGCATGCCACATCAATTATCCAGTAGTCTCCTCACTTCCATATAGTCACCTAAACAATGGAATTATTGTAAAGTATGATACAACTTTTGTAAGACTATATTCATCTTTCTTATATCAAGAAAATGCAAAGTAGGAGAATTCTATAAGTGATTTTTTGTCCATGGGAAACTATATACAATCATTCAGGTAGGCATGTATTCCTTTAGAGATTATACCCATCAAGTGTAGAACTCATTTGGCATCGTATGTTCGGCTTATGAGCTCAGTATCTTCTGGGATCATGTCATTCCAGAGAGAAAGTAGTTCTATAAAACTGGTGTCACTCCATCCATTACCTTCTTTCAAATTATATAGCATCAGTATGACTTCAAATGCTATATATTTTCTGCAACCAACATACAATGACATCTTTTCAAAACTCTTTAATCTCTCAAAAAAATTTGGGCAATTGAAAACTTCACATTCAACTGTCCTTATCATTCCTCAATACGATATTCATCATCATTCACATCTATAATCACATCCTTGATATAGTCTTATTCATTTTCCAAACTTGTAATCATATGAGATGATCCATAAAACATAGTTATATCCCAACCACTAGCTACATTCTCTTTTCCCCATGTTTATTCCAACATTTATAACTTTGATCTATTCTGTGATAGATCAAGTGTTCTTCCAACTCATCAGGAATAATTTTTCGTAAATAAAAAAATCATAAACATGAACAAAGGATCTGAGAAAGTTCATATTCATGATCTTTTGAAAATTCGATGAACTCTTTCACTCCATCTTCATACTCTTTTGTCACATGATTGGAATCCATCCATTATTTATTCATATCCATTCCATTTGATTCACTAATATTAATATTTAACAAAATAAATACACAAAACATTGATATAAAAATTTACAAAGGCTAAAAAAGTTATATAACTTAACTATATTTCAATATTTATCCCCAATATCCACTTTCCAGAACCAAGGTCCTTTATTTTGGATCTTCTAGATAAATCAATCTCCATCTCTTCTAGCCTTTCCTTTATTGGTCCAACTAAGAGAAATTTATCCACATAAAGAAGTAAAATGACAAAACTCCCATCATAATATACCTTCATATAGTAGAAATTATTTATATTACACTGTATAAACATTAATTCTACCATGAATGAATTGAAATTATAGTTACACTATCTTGGTGCCTACTTAATCCCATAGAAACTCCATTTAAGACTTGAACCTAACCTTCTATTCCATTTAGCATGAAATATTCTAGTTGATTTATGTAGATATCTTTCTCTAATTCTATCTGATGAAATATAATCATAAAATCCATTTTTTTCTAGAAATAAAACTTCAATGTAAACCAAGCATAGAACCATATGATTTATTATATTCTTTATAGAAGGAGAGAAAATAAAAATAAAATATAATCCTTCTAATTTTGGAAATATGTTTACAATTAGAGACACCTTACACTATTTCCTATCATCCACTTTCTCCTTTATATGAGAAATCTAATTGTTCTATAGATCCCTCTTTCATGGTTCCAATTCTATTATATGAAATGTATCAAAATCCTAGATGGAATTAAATTATTCCTTCATTTTTTCTCAAACTATAATGAGTCCAATATTTGGCCTATGTTGAATCATAAAAAAATAGAAAACCCACCTAACATAACACACATTCCCCATTAGGGACCCTCTTATAGACTAAGAAAACCATACAACCAGGGGAAACTAGATAGTGTGTGAGCTAACTAGTGTAGTATATATCTGAACCTATTTATTAATTCATAGGGTTCCCATGAATCCAAACAAGTGGAAGTAAGAAACAAAAATCCAATGATCATCACATGAATAAATATAATATAAGTAGTAAATCACATGTCAACTATAACACCCTCTCAAGAAAGATACGATTTTCAATTCCATGAATAAGCATTAATAATTTCATATTAATAATTGCTCGCATCCCTCATAGGGAAAATACCTAAATAAACATATCAAACAAGGACCCCCATAATTTAAACCATGCAGATGATGTTGTATGCAATGTAGGTTTAGGAGTTCCAATGGGGTTAAACATTAATTCACCTTTTATAGGAGTGATGTCATAATGGATATCTTATTGGTTGGATAGAGTTAGTGAAATGACCTTTCCATGGTGTTATAATTAATCTCACATCTTCCCTATATAATGTATATTTTTCCTTATTATATAAAAATATAAACTTAAAAGATTATGGGAAAACAAAATTTTAGATATCCTTTAAGAAGTATTTATAAAATCACATTTAAAATACCATTAAAAAAACCAACCATTTACACAAATTCCTTTTTAAAATTAGACACCCTTTTTACAATAAACTAATAAATTCCAAGCACTCTTTCTCAAAACAACAATTCACTTTTTTAAGAATTCAAGGAAAATTCTTGAACCAATAGAATTAATCATTTAAAATGAGTGAAAACCCACTATATTTTATAAATTTTCATTTAAAAACTTAACACAACCCATGTTAAAATGAAACCAACATTAAATATGCTTTCAAAACATTCACGCACCTTTATGAAAGCCAATTGTGTGAGTTGAAAAACAATTGGCATGAAAACTAAGTCCATGTAAATTTTTTAAATAATTTTAAATTTATTTAAAAATAAAAAACGTTATGTTGAAAACATATAAATTTTTAAGAAACATTTCAAAAGACTTAAATCATTTTAAAAGAGTCACTTAGTAATTTTCACAAAGACATAAATCCTAATGGAGGAACTTTATAAAAGATAAATGAATTAAAAATAACCAACATTTTATAAATTATATAGATATAAAAGGTTTTCACTTGATCCAAAATATAAAGGTAAACCAAAAATAAATTTATTTTCAAGAGAGGAACATTATAGTAAATATCATAATATAACACAAAATGAATATTGTCTTTTTATGGCGTATGGTGACCTCTATATCCCATTATCATTATATCATTAACAAGAGACTATGGAACACCACTATAAAAGTGTGACCCTTTACTTTTACCTGTATGATAGATAACTAAGCCTGTATATAAACCAATGTGTATATTTATGGTGTGAGCAAAGAGACTAGTAGGATATCATCAATGATTTTTTACCATTCATTTTTAAGAAAAACCAAAAAAAATCAAGTTTTAGGGAAAATAATTTTTTTTTCATATATTAATATCAAATGACACATAAAACATGTAGAATTCCTATTAGTGGGTATTTAATTGGGACTATTCTTCTTAGAGATCACCAATTGTTAACTTCATTAGAAGATGTATCAAATTCAAATAAGACTCCATCACTTGATAGTCAACCATAATTTATGTTATGTAAGATAAATGTATCTACACTAAATGCTCTATTGATTTAAAAATATATTTACGGAATATATATATATTTTCATTATAGTGGGAAGCTATTATAACCTATTAATGTGAATTATATTTCAAGGAAATTAATAAATCAATGTTAAAAATAATAATAATCCCTACGTGATATAAATATATATACGTATTTTTTAAATTGAAAGTACAATATATAATAGTTCTATATTATCGGATATAATAATAATTATTCAAATATCTTTATTTAAGAATTTAAAATTAAAACATTTCATTAATTTTCAGGTCATGTAATTTTATGGGTCACTCTATGGATCAATACAATGTCTTCGACGATAAATAAATTATGAGAAAAATGTGTTTGTGGAGCATATGGAATGGAATGAAAAATTTAGGTTAGAAGAATGCTAAAAATGTTTAGCTGCATAAAAAACAAAATATTAAGGGATATCATGTTATTGATTTTTGTACCAGTTTATGGAGAATGTTACAACATCAAAGAAGATGAATGAAGATCCATTGATAGTCATAGAAACTCAAAAAATTAGGCTATTGGAATTCCATATGATGAAAATAGTTGTAGCGAATCTCAATATGCTAGTTCCTTTTCACAAGAGATTCAAATGTTAATTTTATAGGTTTATTCAGTATAGAAGGGGGGATGAGATTTTTCTAAAACCTCTACTTTTAAGAATTAAAATAATGTTATTGTAAAAAATATACAATATATATATGTTTTAAATGATTTGTATGATACAACTAGGGTTTTTGAATCAATGACACTCCATTTGAAGGTATTCACATGAATTTATTTCATATTAAAGGTAATGTAATAATGGTCCAAAACCAAGAGAAAATGTATCTATATATTAATAATTCATAATAATGTGGAAAAATGGTATACCCATATAACAGAAGCAGTAGGGTCTGACGACAGTGGAGTCAGGGTAGGCAGAGGTGGCAACAGAGTCCATAGAGGGGTTCGCAGTGGAGGTGGGGTTCGTGGTGGAGGTGGGTTCCTGGCGGACGAGGGTTCACAGCATAGGAGGGTTCATGGTGGAGGAGGGTTCACAGTAGAGGAGGGTTCATGGTGGAGGAGGGGTTCGCACTAGGAGGTGGGGTTCAGTGCGCAACTGAGGTGGGTTCACAGCAGATGAGGGTTCACGGCGGAGATGGGTTCATGATAGAGGAGGGGTTCATGATGGAGGGGGGGGGGGGAGATTCATGGCAGCAAAGGAGGGGTCAGTGGCAGAGAAGTGGTCAGTGATAGTAGAGGTGAGGTCGGGGTAGAGGAGGGGTCAGTGGCGCAGGGGTTGGATTCCGTGAGATCTTGAGGTGTGTGAAATAAGAATCCGACTGTTAGGGTTCATTTATAAAATCTGGTGAATCTTTTATCAGTGATAGTTAAAAATCACTGATAAAGGTTTTCTTTATAAGTGCTAAAATAGAAAACACTTATAAAACAAGCCTTTATCAACACTAATAAAGAGATAATGTTAATAATTTATTTATTTTAGTATATATATTTGTAAAATTATATTTATAATAAACATACATTTATATATTTATAATTATAATTATAAATAATGAAAAATTTATTTATATTTATAAAATTATAAAAGAGATATTAAACATGTGATTACTGATGAGATGAACCGCCAACTCACAAAAGATTTCACGGATGATGCGATCCTTCAGGCTCTCTAACAAATCCACTCCACAAAATCCCTCGGTCCTGATGGCTTCCATGTTCTCTTTTTTAAGCAATATTTATTTATATTTATAAAATTATAAAAGAGATATCAAACATGTGATTACAGACAAGATGAACCTCCAGCTCACAATAGATTTCACGGACGATGAGATCTTTTAGGCTCTCAAACAAATCCACTCCACAAAAGCCCCTGGTCCTGATGGATTCCATGCTCTCTTTTTTAAGAAATATTGGCACATTATCAGCCCTGACATATGCGTGCTACTGAAAGGAATTTGGGTTGGGGAAATCGACCTCTTATCAATTAATTAGACAATTCTTACCCACATACCAAAGATCAATAAACCCCCTGCGGCCTCAGACTTCGGGCCTATCAGTCTCTGTAATGTATCCTACAATATTTTCTCAAAGGTCCTGGTTAATTGTCTGCACATGTGGTTACCTGCTATTATCTCTGAAAATAAAAGTGATTTTATAGCAAAGAGCCTTATCATGGATAATTCCATCATGGCCCATGAAGTGTTTCATTCTATGAAAACACGATCCGTTGCAGAAAGAGGTATTATGGCCTGGAAACTGGATATGACTAAGGCCTATAATCGAGTGAAATGGCACTTTCTCTAGGACGTCACGACAAAAATGGGTTTCTCTACCAAGTGGAAAGATATGATCCTCAAATGTGTTTCATCCATCACTTTTCGAATTAACATTAATGGTGGACTCACCTAAGGCTTCTCACCTACCCGTGGCCTCCGCCAGGGAGATCCCCTTTCCCCATTTCTCTTCATCTTGGTGGATGACGTCTTCTCTAACCTCATTTCCTCGGCTGTTGTCACAAAAGGGATTCATGGGGAAATGGTTTGTCGGGCTAGCCCACCTGTCTCGCACCTCTTCTTCGCCAACAAATGCCTTCTCTTCTCCAGAGCTACTCATAATGAATGCCTAGCTATCTGCCTGGTGATTCGCCTTTATGAGAGGGAATCTGGACAAGCGATCAATCCATCCAAATCAGAAATCACTTTCAGTTCTGGAGTCCCACCAAACAAGAGATCAGATCTTTGTCTTACTATATGCATTCAAATTGTTGACAAACACAACAAATAACTTGGGATTCCCACCATTGTTGGTCGCTCACAAAATAAAATTTTCTCTTCTACGGTGGATAGAATAGAGAAAAAAATCCAAGGTTGGACTCCGAAAATAATCTCAAAAGTAGGTAAGGAAACACTCATCATATCCGCCCTGAAGTCCATCCCTAGCTTTATTATTTCCATGTTCAAGCTTCCAGGAACGCTTGTTGACCATATCCACTCCCGCATTTCTAACTTCTGGTGGGGTCATAATAATGGCCAGAAAAAATTCACTGGGTTGCTTGGAAGTCACTTTGCACCCTTAAAACAGGCGGCGGAAAGGGATTTTGAGACCTCCGACTCTTTAATGATTCCCTTTTGTCTAAACAAGACTGACGCCTCATGATTCATCCATCCTCTCTTTGTGTGCGGATTCTTCATGGAAAATACTTTCACCACTCGGATTTCCAGAAGTCCGCCCTTGGTCCCGGCCCCAGATTTCAATGTATAAGCCTTTGGGGATCACGAAATTTACTTCTTAAAGGGCTGGGCTGGAGGGTCAGAGATGGTACAAAAATTAATATTTGGACTGATCCTTGGCTGATTGATAAATATGGCTTGCAAGCTACCTCCCCCACCGTACTTGGCTATAATAATTCCACTGTTTGCTGCTTGTTCGACGATCATGGTTCTGGGTGGTGTATGAATAAAATCAACTCATGGTTCAATGAAAGGGAAAGAAGGATCATTCTTAGCATCCCCTATCTGAGGGAGACGAGGCCAGACTGCCCCTTCTGGAGTAATGATTTATCTGGATCTTATACAATGAATTCAGGATACAGGCTTGCTCTCAATACTCAAAGCGAGGAAAGGGGAGGGCTCTGGAAAACCATTTGGCATCTTAAGGTCCCCCTGAAAATCTGTTTTTTCTGGTGGTAGGTCTGCACAGGTATTCTTCCCACTATGGACTTCCTCTCCCTCCGACATGTCACGAATGACAAGAAATGTCCCATCTAATCAGGTGTTCTCAAATCTCCTCTGCATGCGATCACTCAGTGCCCGGGGGTGAAAGAGATCTAGACATTTTGGGGCTCTGATCTGGATCTTATGCTGGATACGACGCCGGACCTTCCGACACTACTGATGTTGTGGTCGTCTTCGTTCACTGCGGACAAAGTTGCTTCATTTTTCATTATGGCATGGATCATCTAGGTGTGACGCAATGACCTCATCTTTAATCACATTGCAAAGACCCCCAGGTTCTGGATTAAATGGGCCTCATCTTGGACTGAGTGGTGGATTTAGGACTCTAACCGTCATGGGATCTCTGGAACCCACACAGCTTATTCAAGATGGTACCCCAAGAAGGAATCCTCAAGATTAACGTTGACACATCTCTCTCCATGGATGGTTTTGTTGGAATTGGTCTTGTGGAACGGGATTTTCATGGTTAGATCACTGCTGCCAAACATGAATCTCACCACGCTCACTGGGAGCCCACTGTTGCTGAAGCCTTCGCTGTCCTCGTCGGGCTAAGGCTTGCAAAAGATTGAGGATGGAAAGCTATTCACATTGAATCTGATTGCCTCACCATCATCAACGCTATTGGGCTTAATGATGGCGACCTCCATTCTTTTGGCCCCATTATCAAGAACATCCAGTCTCTCAATCAATGCTTCGCAACCTGCTCCTTCTCCTTCATTAAAAGGGATGAAAATGATGGAACCCATTACCTGGCGTCTTTCAGCACGTCCGGCGTGAATCATCTCTCGCTTGACCACTTTTCTTCTTGGTTGCATGACTATGTAAATGTTGACCTTTGTGATTAATATATCATCTTCCTTTGTAAAAAAAAGATATATTAAATATATATATTAATAAAATTATAAATATAATAAATCTAATTGTTATAATTTTATAAATATTTAAATAAATAAATATTTATAGTTACATTTATAAATAAATAAATATTTTCATTTAAATAATTGAAAAATTATAAAAAATATATTTATTATATCTATAATCTTATAAATATATATAATTAATATATTTATTATATATATTTCTATGATTATAAATATAATAAGTATATTTCTTATAATTCGATAAATATTTATAAAATTATAAGAAATATACTTATTATATTTATAATCTTAGAAATATATATAATAAATATATTAATTATATATAATTATAATATTATAGATATAATAAATATATTTCTTATAAATTTAGAATTATTTAAAAGAATATATATAATTATTTATAATTATAATGGTAAAAAAATAAATATATATATATATTTAAATAATTTTAAATTATAACAAATATAATTATTATATTTATAATTATACAATTATTTAAATAAATAATTATAAAATTATAAGAAATATAATTATAACATTTATACTCTTAGAAATATAAATAATAAATATATTAATTATATATATTTATAATATTATAGATATAATAAATATATTTATTATACTTTTATAATTATTTAAATGAATATACATATTTATTTATAATTATAACTATATATATATATTTAAATAATTATAAAATTATAAAAAATATGTCTATTATATTTATAATTTTATTAATATATATAATTAATATAATTATTACAATTTTATAATTATTTAAATATAAATGTATTTATTTATAATTATAATTATATATACTTGTTTTTATTTATCAATATATATATATATATATTTATACATATATTTATTTAATTATATATAACATTATAAGAATAATAAATATATTTATTATAGATTTATAATTATTTAAATAAATAAATATTTTTTTATAAATATAACTATAAATAAATATATATTTATTCGTAATAAAAAAATAAAAAAATATATATATATCTATTTATAGTTATAGTTATATATATATATATATTTAAATAATTATAAAATTATAACATTATATTTTTAATTTTATAATTATATATTATTAATATATTTATTATAATTTTATAGTTATTAAATATATCTATATTTATTTAGAATTATAATTATAACTATTTTTATTTATTTATAAATATTTTTATATAAATATATTTCATTTATTTATTTATTATAAATTTATAATAATTAAAATATATCTATATTTATGTAGAATTATAATTATAACCATTTTTATTTTTTTATAAATATTTTTATATATTTATAAATATATTTATTTAATTATATATGTATTTATAACTTTTTAAGTATAATAAATATAATTATTATAATTTTACAATTATTTACATATATATATTTGTTTACATTTATAACTATAAATAAATATATTTATAAATATTCGTATATAATTATAATAAATTTATTTATTTTAATTTTATAATTATTTATATATATATAATTATAATTACAAATAAAAATAATTATAAATTTTTTATATGTAATTAAAATTTTATAATTATAAATATAGTAAATATATTTATTATTTAAATAAATTTATTATTATTTTACAAGTATTTTTGAGAACATAATAGATTCATGGGTATAACATGAATGAATCATATACCTAGTAAGTATTGATAATAAAAAATGGGTCATCACATATGGAAAACTTGAATAATAATAATGGTGTAATGTATAAATGAACATTCATGATGAATACATAACATATATGCATGTCAATTATACTCACACATCAATATATTTATTGACCAAATTCACTGGAAACATATATTTATTTATTTTTAATTATAATTATAAATATATATTTTAAAAGTATTTATATATAATTATAAATATAATAAATATAATAAATATATTTATTATTTAATGATTTTTTATAATATTATATTTATTTAAATATATATTTCATTAATTATAATCATAGAAACACATTTTTTAAAACATTATATATATATTTGAATTATTAAAAAATATATATTAATTATAAACATGTTTTTTATTTAATTTATAGAAATAAACATTATTTTTGAATATAAATATAATAATTTTATATAAATTAATTATATTTTTTTTATTAAAAGCTTTTATGAGTGCAAAAAAAGTGATGATAAAAGGTATACATTTGTCAACGCTTTTTACCATTGATAAATGGTATATTTGACAGTGCTTTTAGCTAGCACTGATAAAGGCCCACCTTTTATCAGCACTGATAAAAGCCAGTGCATCCCTTGCCCGAATCTTTGGTAGTGGTTGTTGTTCTTATTGTTACTGTTGTTGTTGTAGTTGTTGTTATAGTTGTTTTTTCTTTTTCTGGTTCTCTTCTTGTTTCTATTTCTATTGATGTTTTTAATGCTCGTGTAAGTGTTGGTGTTGGTGTTGGTGTTGGTTTTGGTGTTGGTATCCGAATTTGAGAAATGGATAGTTGAAATTGCTAATTTTTCAAATAGATCACAATGGTGATCATATTTGATTAATATCGTCTCTATTTTTCTATCTGAAATGGAGATGTGTTTTAGGCATTTAAAGATGTTGAGTGTTGGGAACAACAATGAATCAACCCAAAAAAATTCCAAGGGAACTACCTGAATCATTTCCATGAGTAAAACAAAGTAACACCCTTTGTGTGTCAATTTGGAACTCTGAATTTGATGATAATGCTAAATCATAATTTTGGATATATATGCATAGTGCATGATCTGATGATTATTTCAGTGACTATGATGTATGAGTAGTTTCCAATGGACTCAAAACATTGGAAATGACAATGAGGATTAATTGAGAACCATGTTTACGATGAAAAATTTATGTTTTGATGAGGTTTCCTAATTATGATATTATATTTCCTCTCATCCCCTTGTTATGAATAAAAATGTGTAAGATATGAAATATAACAATTAATGTGAAGCACATTCTATGGTTTAACATGTGGTGATGCTGAAATTATGAACAATAGGATGGTACGTGTAGATATGTCATTGATCAGGGGATGATCTTATGTGAATGAAATGACATTCTCTATAATCAAAAGCCCTTATCTTGATGATGGAGATGAGTATGATGATGAAAATGATGATTATTTGATGATGAAAATGATCTATTGATGAATACGATGTGACTTGAGGAGGATCATGATGAACAATGGGGTGATTATACTGAAAATGACATGGTTGATGGCATTTATTGTAATAATTGCACAGATGATTCGATAATGTGATTAATGGATTGGTTGGAAATATGTTAAACCCCCTTTATGGTATGTGGTGACTATATTTAACTATTCCTCTTGATAGATGTGCCTGAGATATGTGAGATATATTCAGTGTCTCAAAAGAGTTTTCCTAGTTGGTGGGTAGGGCGACTACTGTGAGTTCCTTTGACTCAATTTACATGAGGGTTGTCATGAAGGCACTATTGGTTGTTGGGGATGTGTATTAATTTACATGATGTGAGAGTACCACATGTGATATCGATGAGAGTTCCACCAAGGGTTTTCTCATACCACATGCATAATACTTCTTCTAGATTTGGCGATGTGGGAGTACAACACGTGATGTCGTGGGAGTACATTTGATGTGTGCCATTGATTATAAGGTTGGGTATGCGAGTAATTACATGTATTTATTTTTATTTCATGTGATATGAGTACTAATATCTTCACAACCACTACCCAAGATAAATTTTATCGAGTATAATCCAATACACATTGAGTGAGTGGAATCATATGAGATTCAAAAGGTAGATCTAATCCCCTTATTACATATTCTGTGGTGTGGGAGTATCATAGGAAGTGTCATGAAGTAGGAGTACCAGACATGATGAATTTATGTTGGAGTACCACATGTGATTCTAGTGGGAGTATTGTTGATTTATGTGATTTCTTTTCTTTATAATGCATCCATGTGATTAATTTAGTCATGGGGAGGCGGTCACAGGGTTAATGTCATTCGTGACATGTATCATTGGGACTATGTGAATGGGTTGGTGAGAGTGGTTTGTAAGGGACCTTATTATAATTATTTTTTTGTGAGTTTGGTTTCAACTTATATATTATTCCCGTGTTTCTAGAGATTCTCATTTTTGGTGATTCGATAATTGGTTAGATCATTTTATCATCTGTAGGGTTATATGTAGGTGTTTAGGATAACCTAAATGACCCTTTGGTTGAGATTGCAGTGCGATGTGGTCAAATGATGTCATATAATTTTTCACTTTTTCATTATTATGTGTGCATGATATTTCTTGAGTTATATAGTTGTTTTGGGGATAACCTACTAAGTATGTGGATATACTCTTATAGGGTTACTTCCATTGAACTAACTTTCTTTATTTACTTTCGATTACTGAATCACATGTATTCAGTTTGATATATGTCTGTTTGTCTGTGTGTGCACTTTTTATTATTATTTCATATTTTTTAATATTCTGTGTACCTTATGAAATAACGTCATTAAAATATTTTTTTTTCATCAAAAGGTTATAGTAATTCTTTCTATAATGAGAACCCGAGTATACTATGAGAACATTCTTAAAGACATGACCTATGGTCTCGATGTACCAATCATAAAAAATACACACAATTTGTGACTACCATGTGTTAGAAGACCATACTAATTGACACTTATTCTCATTTATTTCAAAATTGGTTTGTAATATCCATTTTTTTAAAATAAGACTATGTTAAATAGCACATAGAATACGTAACACCGAGTGTGAACAAACTGTGAAATATTATTTAAATGTGATCATTATAGCCTAGATGTTAAATTGGGGGGTAGAAATATGATTAAGTACTTTTGAAATATATATAAATGTTTTAATCAATATAATTATTGATTAATACTTATTAAATAAGCACTTAGTTTTTTAGTAAAGTCATTTTATTCTTCAAAAATACATTTTCTTCAAAAAATATTTTTATTGTTTATTATGAGAAAATATTATACTTCATTTTTGAAACATTTAGTAAATTTATTTGATAATATAAACTTCATTTTTTAAATCATAATATCAAAATTATCTTAATGTGCAATTTTGAGAATTTTTCGAAAAGATTGATTTTTAATGAATAGTGAAAACACTATTTTTTATTGAAAATTATATTTTCTTTTCGATTATTTACAAATTAAAAATTTATTTTGGATTAATTTTAGAATTTAATTAGTTAATTTTTATTTAAAATAATCTAGTTTTATTTTTTAAATTAACTCCATACTTTAATTTAGTATAAAAACATTTTATACTTAAAATATGCATTTTCTAAAAAACTGTTGTTCATCACATTTTTATAGTTTATTTTTAAATTAAATTATGCCACTTTGTGTTTTTAATTTTGAAAAATGTATTATATATTTGTAATCAATGGGTCAATTTTTTTTAAATATTTCACTCTTATATTTTCTCTATATAAATAGTAACTTTAGTAATTTTATTACCAAGATAAAGGGTAAATCAGGTAATTAAAGATAAAAAAAAATAATGACTAAAAAATGACCCTAACACTTACTTTAATTTTATTGGATGAGTATATCTCATACATAATCGTCCAAAAGTCGAATATATGGACTTTTTTCCATTTAAATGTGATTATAACTATTATAATAGTTTATGTAAAGAAAAGTAAAAAATGTCACACTCTAGTTTTTAATAACTATAATATTTTTAACATGGGGATAAACCAAGGATATGTTCAGTTAAAAATATTAATTTAAAATAAAGATAATATATATTAATCATGGTAATTTTTTTTAATTTTTAGTGAAGAAATAATTATCTTAAATGCTTATACAATAGCGACGTAATAATTATTTAATTAATAGAAAATAAAATAAATGATATTAAAAATATTAAAAGTAGTATAATTTGAAATAATTAATGGGAACCAAAAATTTTACTGATAAACATAAAATATTATATAGTTTTTATCCATTTTATTTTTATTCCTTTATTTTATTGATGTTAGTAAAGGAAAATTAAATGAATATTACTAAAACTGAAATTAATGATATTTAATAATAAATAAAAATTTATTAAATGATTCACAATTCATAAACATATTACATTCGACCCAATTAATTTGATATGTTTAATAAAATTTTTCATGATCCATTTATGGCTCCTTTTTTATTTTTACAAACATTATGAATCCATAAAGGGTAGAAAAATTTAATATTATAGAAATTATCAAAATAGGTAATGAAGGGTTAAAACAAAAATATTAGGGTAAAAGTGTGATCAAAACTTGTCCCAATTTTATTGGATGAGAGGATTTAGACACTTACTCATCATATATTACAAAAGAATCAATTTGGTTCTAGTTTAAATTGAATGTTAATTTATATTAATTTAATATTTTGTGAAATTCCAAGAGTGCCTCTCCACTCTCTTATAAAAGGGAATATTTTATTCTCTTTACTTTACACTAAAAAACAAATTTTTCTATCTGATATCTGCCCAAATACCTTAGTAACCTCACTCCCCAAATTATATAGGCATTAGTTTGAGTAGAATACCAATATTAGAGGTCTTAAGGTGTGAATCAAAGGAGATTTTCCAAAGAAGAGGTACAGTTTTTAGCCACATGTTTTTGTTTTATTTATTCTTAAACTTCCATCAAATCATCTTAAAATATGATAAAATAATATAAATATTATAATAAATTTTCCAAGATTTTATTATGTTAATTTAATAACATATATCTATCTCCTCTTCCATCAAATGATAAATGACGCCATCGTTTATGTGTACATCAGAATACCACCTCGTGAACCGATATAATTCATTTCCCATAACTATCTCTAATGGATGGTTATAATGATGTATTTAAGTTATATATATGAAATTAATGGAATATTTACCATTCTATAAATATAAAATTACATATATTTTATTACCTTTCCATACAACTGAAAATGATAACATCGTTCGTGCGTACATGTGGACTACCACCTCGACGAAATGTTCTGATTCAATTTTCACCACCACATCACATTGATGAAATAAATAAGTGTAATTTAAGGAATAATATGATATTTATGATATTATTATCATTATATAAATATAAAATTATACCTATCTTCTTTCCATAACGATCATTGAAAATAGAAATATTACTCATGCATACACACGACCTATCGTCTCCATGATTGTAACATAGTTCATTTTTTAGAACTATATTTCATGATTAGTTTTAAAAGTATAATTGATGTATAAAAATGATAATTATTTCCTTATTATTATTATTATATATATTATGGAATAATGTACACTTTGACCATATTCAACCTACCAAAGTCATTGTGGACTTATATATTGAATATCGTCAAAACAACCGAAATGAACTTAAATGATTAAGTAATTGAATATAAAAAGGTAAAATGTGATATAAAAGGAATAATAAACATAAAAATGATTATTAGGTAAGTAAATAATTAATATAAGTTTATTATTTAGGAATATACAAAATGTACATGACTATTTATATTCAAGGAAAAAGACTTTCTTTTAAAAAAATTTATTTAAATTTTCCCTTAAAACTCTCTTTTTCTTATATATTTATATTTTTAAAGTTATTTTATGGATGTTTAAATATTGGAATAAAAGGTTTATATGGGAAATTTTATATCTCTTTTACTTTATTTCAAAGTGTGTTCAAATGAATCCCTTTATGAAATGTTGTGACTTTCATCACAAAAAGACAAAAAGAATGTTCTATTTTAACATATATGGAAACAACGAATTTTTTTTGAAACCATAACAATTATTATATGTTATCATTTATTTATAATATTCCATAATTTCTTCAAAGAAAAAACCTAGTTCAATTTATTCTAGGAATTTTAGTTTTGAAAATTGGGTTTAAATAAAATAGATATATTAATATTCGAAAATGCTTTCTTATGGGTATAAATAATGTTTTTATGATGCAAGATTTTATGTTTTATGATCATGTTATAGTTTTTGTGAATTATTTATGATGACAGGTGGTTCCATTATAAACCAAGGATGAGTGGTTCTGTTATAATCTCAGGATGAGTGGTTCCATGATAAACGAAGCCTGGGTGTGCTCGTTATAACTTTATAATGCTATGGGTAAAGGGATAGAGTTGACGGATTCAGTTTCTCCTAATAGAATATGAGAATATATTGGTATGTTTATTCAAAATATGGTATAGATTTAATCGATTCAGTTACTCCTAAGTGATTATGAAAGTATACTCTGATGTTTATTCCAAGTATAACTATGATGGTTATTTTAAGTGTATTTGTGATGGTTACTCCAAGAATAATATTTATGGTTAGTCCATGGGTAACTAGGATGGTTACTCCACATTTAAGAGTAATATGAAAATGATGAATAAAGTGACCTACATGTTTTGCCTATTATTTCTATGGGTTTTTACATGAATATTATTATTTCCCAAGTTAAGATAATGATCTCATGTTTAAAATATATTATATTCTACTTTTTAAAGATGAAAATTATAAATTCATAAAAAATTATTATGAGTTTTTAATGATTACAACGAAACCATGTGAGTTTTATTTTTCCTTTAATATTTTTATAAAATTTTTTATGAAAAAATTTGGGTAGATAAGGTGAATTATTGGGTAAGTAAATTTATATTTTGAGATGAAAGTTTATTTTGAAAAGGAATATTTTTATAAGTACTCATGTATTAATTATTTATTTATTTTTTATGTCCCTTACTAAGATTTTTGAGATCATAAAACATTTTTAAAATATTTTTCCTAGTAATAGTTTGGTAAAGTATGAGGTCAGGATGGAAATTGTGAAGATGTGTCTTGAAAATAAAACATTTTTTTACGTTTTTATTGGGAGAAAAAAATGGATACAGAATAAAAGTGTACACTTTGTAATATATAGGTTTTTATGTAATATTTAAAACCTAAATCTATAAAACTCTAAACCTAAAATATATTTGGGAATTTAAGAAAGTGGAATTTAGTTTAGATTCACTATAATATATAATGGTTAATGTTGTGTCCTTACAGTTGGTATCAAAGTGGGGCTTGGATTTCTTTAGAGGTTTGGAAGTTATTTGGTTATAAGTGAAAATTACTCTATAACAACAATGGATAGTAGGTTAGGAAAATTATGGTTATTTTTTATAAATAGAAAAGAAAATAAGACACTATAGTTAAGGATATATTACAATTTATTATCTTTATAAAATAATTTATTATGATTTTATTGATATTCTCACACTAACCTTTTTGTTTTAGAAAATGGATGGATCTAATAAGAACTAAACTAACAATGTATGTTAAGGAAAATGTGATGGTTTTTTCAATGCAAAATTGAACAAAATGGGAGTTAAAGGTAAAAATGTTATGGTTATTCTTAACTATCTATCACAAGTAATGATTAACAATATGAACCTAGATGAGTTTTCCATCTCATCAAATAAGAGAGAATTGAAGATTCATGGAAGTTTAGGTGATAAAAATAATAAAGGTAAAAATATTCAATTACTTATGTTCCATGAATATGGGAAAAAGTGCCTAGGAAAATGTCTCAAAATAATAAAAAGTTGTTTTATATGTGGTAAATGATGGAACGAAGAAATAATATTCCAAGAACAAAGGAAGCGTTCAGTTAACACCATGAAGAGGAATAAATATATTTCCAAGGAATCTATTGAATGTTTAAAATATATGGAGTATGGGAATTTTAAAAATATATATCATATGGGGATGCTCAATAATGGTATTAATAAGACTATGAAAGTGAATATTTAGTAATTTCTAATGCTATTTTTATTGAAATTGAAGGAACTACTAATGGTATATGAATTGCATGGATTATATGATTTCTTATGTTTTGATATTGTTGAATATCAGGGAATGATTAAGGTTTTGTTTGTTGGAAGTATTAAGGAATAAGATGAAAAATCATGGTTAATAAATAATTTTGAGTGATTAAGGTTTTACAAATAGGGATTCAATAATTATGATGTTGTGGAATATCATATGTTGAAAGGATTACACACCCTTTTGAGGTTTTAATTGATAGGGGTACCATGGGAGAAATTTATTTATTTTTGGAAGATGTTTAATAAATATGTAACCCTTAATTTAAACATTTGAAAAAATTGTTTAAAGAATAATTCTATATCCATTTTTGTAGACATAAGTCGAAAGGTATTGTTAACCTTTACGGTTTATATGATATTTGGTGATTAAGGTTGTTTTTTAGGATGTTCATAATTATTTTGGAAATTTTATAAGAATTATATAAATATTTTATTAGAAAAAGGAAAAAACACAATCTAGGAGATTACTTTACACATTTTCCAAGACCGAGTGGTCTTGAACCCACAACCGTAGGGTGACAAGGGGGTAATGCCTATTATTAGGCTATGCGATGTCTTGGTTAGTATGACCTCATTTTTTACTTAAAAAGTTTGAAAAATAATGATTAAGTTTATTTTTGGAACATAATTTTTGTTGTAACCGTGGAATTGAATAATGATTTTTTGATTAAGTTATTTCAAAAGATCACTATAAATCTGGGGTACATTATGTGATATTATGGTATTTTATTTTAGGAGTAAATATTGAATTATCTTTTTAAGGTATATATATTGAATTATATATTGAATTATGAGTAGGTTTGAATATATGTTAGGAATATTTTGATGATATTTAAGGTTAGTTATTTATCAGATGATCTAGGATAATATTTGGTTCTTATTGTTTAGGCTTTAGTGATTAATGTTGTGTTTCTTCATATGAAGGTTTATTAATATTGGGAATTATTTTACCTTGTGCTAACCATTTTGGTTTTGGTTAATTTCAATATATAATAGTAATAAATTTTTATTATTTTTTTAATTATGTGATCTGTTAGAAGTTAATTTTACTTCTTTAGGCATGAAAAAATCATTTGTAATACTCATCATTCAGAGAAATAGATGAGATTCTGGTAGAAATTAATAAATGGGTGAAATTAAAATTTCCAAGTATATTTACTTATTATTTTAGTATAAATGAAAATGGAATTTATAAACTCTATGAAATGGATCTTGAAATAAAAATGTTTTCTATTCACATATCTTATTGAGAAATTATTGTTCTTTTAACCAATCACAAATTTACAGTTTTGTGATGATTAACTTTCTCATGACCATGTTCTCTATCACTAGATATCAGTCCTTGGGAATTATTTTTTTATTTTATATTTTTTTTTCACTACTAAATGATGTTTTCCAACATGGAAATATAGTTATGTGTTATTCCATATGACCTTGTGTGATTTCCTTTTCAATTCTTTCAATGTGGATGTTTTATTAACCCTTTGTTCGATGTGAGGTTCCGAAAAATGTATTTTGAAAATTAAAACCCATAATTACTGAGCCAAAGTTCAAATTGAGAGGATTAAATTTCTTAAAGGTAGTGATAATGTAATATCTAATTTTTAAAAAAATAATATTATGTTTCATTGCATACAAAATACGCCACACTAAGCATAAACGAACCATGAAATATTATTATTTAAATGTGACCATTATAACCTAGCCATTAAATTGGAGGGTATGAATAAGATTAAATACTTTTAAAATATATGTAAAGAATATAATAAATAAAAATGTACAAATTAATTCTTAAAAATTAAACAATCAAATTTTAGTAAAGTAATTTTCATCTTCAAAATAATTTTTATTGATTTTTTATGTGAAAATATTATACATAACTTTTTAAAAATTTAGAAAGTGTATTTGATAAAATTAAATTATTTTTTTAAATAATAATATCAAAATTAGTTTAAATTTAAATTTTTATTATTTATTTTTAAAAAAAATTATTTTTCAATGGATAGTGAAAAATACTAAATTTTATTGAAAATTGTATTTTCTTTTTTATTATTTACAAATTGAAATTGTATTTTGGATTAGTTTTAAAACTTAATTGGTTAATTTTTATTTAAATAATCCAATTATATTTTTAAATGAACTTTATACTTGAATTTAGTATAAAACATTTTATACTTAAAATAGGCATTTTTATGAAAAACCATTTTTCATCATGTTTGCAAGTTTAATATTAAATTAAATCCTATCAATTATATGTTTTAAAATTTGAAAAATAGACTCCATATTTGGATTCAGTGGGTCAAAATTTGGTAAATAGATCTTTTTTATTTTTTGTCAATATGAATAGTTATATTAGTAATTTTTATTACCATGATAAAGGGAGAATCAGATACTTAAAGTTAAAAATAAAATGTTGAGTACTAAAAAATGACCCTAACCATTGAATTAATTTTATTTAGTGAGTATATATCATAAAAAATTCTAACTGGTTGACTATTTTTTCATTTTGGATGTGATTATAACCTTTATAATATTTTATATAAAGAAAAGTAAAAAATATCACCCTCCTCTTTTTAACAACTACAATATTCCTAACATGGGGATAACCAGAGTATTTTTCAAGTTATAAATATTAATTTGAAAAGGAAATTATTTATATTCCACATGTAAATTTATTTCTAATTTTTATTGAAGAAATAATTACCTAAAATGCTTACACAGTGATGACCCAATAATTATTCAATTAATAGAAGAAGAATAAATGTTATTTAAAATATTTAAATTTGTATAATTTAAAATAATAAATGTGGCCCATTGATTTTATAGACAAAAATGACATATTATAGAGTTATGGGTGTATTTTATTTATAATTAATTTATTTTCATTATGTTAATAAATTCAAAGTAAAGGAATATTACGAAAATTGACATTAATGATATTTTATAATTAAAAATATTTATTTAAATGATTTAAAATTTATAAAAATATTAAATTCAGTAAAATTAATGGGGTATGGTTAATTTAATAAAATATTATCAATTTAAAGGTCATTTTTTATTTTATAGTAACATTATCAACCCTCAAAGGGTATAAAACATTAATATTATGATAATTGTCAAAAGGGTTAATGAAGGGTTAAAACAAAATAGTAAGTGTAAAAATGTGATCCAATCTTGTAAAAATTTTATTTTATGAGATTATTTAAACTGATACACAACTTATATTTTAAATATATTATCTTGGATCCATTAGTAAATAAATATAAATTTATATAAATTTAATATATTTTTTAAATTCCAAGAGTGCCCCCCTTTCTTATAAAAGGGAATCTCTTATTCTCTTTACTTCACACTTAAAAACCCATTTTGTTTGGAAAATATCTAATAAAATACATTAATAACAAACCTAAAGAAATTTTAATTTCTTTTATTTGAGAATTGTACCATTCATAGAGGTCTGAAGGTGTAAATCAAAGGATATTTTGCAAAGAAGAGGTATTGTTTTTAACCACATGTTTTTGTTTTATTTTTTCTTCCACTTCCTGAAAATATTATTCAACATTTATAAAATAATAAAAACAGTATCCTCCATATACTATGATGTTATCATGTTAATTTAATAACCTTTATTCATCTCTTCTTCCATCAATTGGGAAATGAAACCATCATTTGTGTGAATGGTGTATTACAACCTCACGAACTGATATAGTTCATTTTCCATTACTGAATTTCATGGATAGTTTTAATTTTGGATTTAATTTATATATATTATATTTATTAAATATTTTTCATTATTTAAATATAATATAACACATATTTTCTTAACTATTTATATACTTTAAAATGATAACATTGTTCATGCGTACTTGTGGACTTCCACCTCCATGAAGTGTTGTGATTCTTTTTTTGTCACCACATCACATGGATGATATATGTAAGTATAATTAATGAAATAATATGATATTTATGATATTATTTTCATTATTTATATATAAAATTATACTTACCTTCTTTCTATACTATTTTTTTAAAATGGAAATGTTACTCATGCGTGCATACGACCAACCCTCTCGATGGTTGTAACGTAATTTATTTTTCATAACTATATTTCATGATTTGTTTTAATAGTATAAATTATGTATAAAATGATAATTATTTTTATTATTTTACATATTATTTAATAATGATACTTTGACAATATTCACCCTACCCAAGTCATTTTGGACTTATGTACCGAATATCCTCAAAATGTCTTACATGAAATTAAATAATTTAGTAATTATATATAACATAGAAATAAGTGATATAAAAGGAATAATAAATTTTAAAGATTTTCTTAATCAATTATATAATTAATATCAGTTTATTATTCCATAAGTATAAAACATACGTGATGAGTCAAACTCAATGAAATGGGTTTTCTTTTAAAAATACTATTTTAATGTATCCATTAAAAATCATTTTTTATTACATATCCATATTTTTAAAGTTAGTTTATGGGTGTTTTTATATGGAAATAAAATATTTGTAAAGGAAATTTCATTTCACTTTTATCTTTATTTCATTGTTTTTCAAGAGGAACCCTTTTACAAAATGTTTTGACTTTATTTACAAAAAGAAAAAATGAATGTTCTAATTTAATGTCTATGATGACAAGGAATTTTCTCCCCAAAATAATAATTACATTATGTTTGGATTACATTATAATATTCCATGTTTTATTAGAATAGAAACCCTCTTTTAATTTATTCTAACAATTTTATTTTTGAAACATGGTTTTAAATAAAAGGGACATATCAATATCCAAAAATGAGTTCTTATGGGAACAAAGAATGTTTTTTTGATGAAAGATTTCATGTGTTATGATTATGTTATAGTTTTTGAGAATTTTTTATGATTATAGGTGGTTCCATTAAAAACCAAGGATGAGTGATTCCATTATTAATCGATGGGTGGTTCTGTGATAAACCAAGGGTGGGTGAGCCTATTATAACTCCCCAATGCATTGGGTAAAGGGATGGAGTTAACTGATTAAGTCTCTCCTATGAGTGTATGGGAATATACTATGATGTTTATTGGAAATATGGGGAATATTTAGTAGACTAGATTTCTCTTAATATATTATGGGAATATACTGAGATGGTTATTCAAAGTATAATCATGAAATTTATTTTCAGTGTAACTGTGATGGTTACTAAAAGTATAACCGCGATGGTTATTCCATTTTAAATCATGAGGGTTACTCCATATATAAGAGTGATATAAAAATTACACCCCAATTAACAAATTTTTTATCTTTGTTTTTATGGGAATCTTATCATTTATCATGGAAATATAATGATCTTATCTTTAAAGGGATGTATATTCTACCTTTTAAAGGTGAAAATTATAACTTTGTAAAAATTATATATTGAGTTATTCATGATTTTAAATAATCCTTATGAGTTTTATTTATTCATTTAATATTTATTATTAAATATTTTATAATTGATTTTGGAAAAAAATTTGAATTCTCTAGGTAATAAAATGTTTATTTTGATCCCAAAGTTTATTTTGAAAAAAGGATTTTTTTATAAGTATTCCTGGAATAATAATTTCTTTCTTTCTTTTTATATACATTATTGAGAATATTATTCTCATCCCACATTTTTAAAATGCTTTTCATAGGTTTATTAGGGACACAGATGATTTTAAGATGAAAAGTGTGAATATGTATTTGGAAAAGAAAACATGTTTCTTTTTATTAAAGTATTTTTGGTGGAAAAAATGGATTATGAATATAAGTTTCCACTTTGTAATATATGGGTTTGTAATGTAAGAGTTACGACCCAAATCTATAAAAATATAAACCTAAAATATATTTTGGAATGACAGAAAGTGAATTCTAGACTAAATTCACTAGAATATGTAATTTTTAAGTCTGGGTACTTACACAGTGATTTTGAGAAAGGGAGAACTTGATGACTGACCTGCTAGTAGGATTTCCACATACTACATGTTATTGAAAATTCTTATCAACAAGCATGTGTAATTATCCTTATAATTGGTATATTTATTAATGTATATAATTAATCACATACTTATATGCATTATGAAAACCTTGACATATTTTCTCTTGGGTAATTATCTTGCATTAGATGCATCATGAGTAGTATGAAATTAATTGAATGACGAAGAAATGATTTGTCACTTCTGGGTTATGGATGAATATATCTCTGGCCCTTTGATTAAGATTAATGTTTTTGACTTAAGTCCTTGGCGATGGAGATCACAAAAAAAAATTTCTTTGTAAATTTAGGCAAGATATATCAAACATTAAGACATGGTGATTGATGGGAAAATTCCTTAAATCCATGTATATATATATATACAATATATATAGTCCATTTAATATTACATGAAAATTATGATTTTCATGCACATAAGGGTATATAATTTTCTGAAATATGAGATTACATAAAAATGATAAATGTTATCATTTTATGTTTATCCTATATATTATATCATTCAATAAGTCATTACATAGGATATAATATCTAGAGGGGTTACATTCACATGGACAAGGGAATTAACTCATGCATTATAATACATAAGTTAATATAGAACCACTTAAGAGTGCCCTTGGGTTTTATATAAACCCTAAAGCTATATTCTGTCATGGGGCATGAATACTCATCCTATGAATCCTAGGAACCCAAATATCTCTTTCATCTTTCTTCTTTGTATATAGAGGTAGTACCATACTATAGAGAAAAGGTGAATCCCATCCGAAAATCAGATGACTCAGTTTAGCCCATGGATATACATTAGAGGTGGGATGTCAATTGGATACCACATAGTGATCTCTCTCAAACCCATGTGATGGAATTAGAAGTTGATGCAGTGTCTCCTATGAAGTATGGTACACATGTTTTACAGTATTCTTCATTTCCTTATTTAGTGTAGGGTTCATATTTCTTGCATGAACATCCTTAGATAAGGACTTTTAGTTACTTTTTATTGATATGATAATCATTATTAGAATATAACATAACCCTTCAGTTGTATCAAATAATTTATATGAAAAAATGTGTGGAAATGAATATGAAAACCAAAAAAGGAGCATCATTTTTCAGTTTTTCAAAAAATCTTGAAAAAACTATTTACCTTTACGTAAATGAGTTACTTAATTGTAACTGAGGCCTTACCCTTATGTAGTTGAGTTATGTAAGGTTATCAAGTATATTACCCATATGTGATTGGTCATATAGAGGTAATCAATGGCTTACTTTTATGTGAAGGGGTTCACATAAGGGTGAACACAGTTTTCCAAATACTGTGTAAAGGTAATTTTATAGCTTGCGTAAAGGTTATTGTGAGATACCTTTATATATAAAAGGATTTAATTGGTATACATAAGGTTTATACATGGATGTTTAAGGGCCATAGACTCATTACCCTTATTTATATTCTCATGTAATTGTATAGAGGGAGTTGCGTAAGGGTTCATCCATTTTACCTTTACGTAACATAAAGAAATTCCTTGATACCTTTACACAAAATGTTTATGTAAAGGTAACCATTTCTTCGCGTAAGGGTATCCTAAACATAAACTTTGTTCAATGAAAGAAATTTCGTGGATACCTTTACATAAAAGGTCTATGTAAAGGTATGGGATTTCATTACCTTTACAGAATGGTTCCAAAGGACTCAAGTAATGCAAAAAGTGCTTACCCTTACACATGTTATCCCTTATACATAAGGGTAAGTATGTATTTTGATAAAATTATTTTTAATATATAAAATGGTTAAAATCAATATAAAAGTTATTTTGGGAATATTTAATTTATAAGTAACTAATTAATTTTTTAACTAATTATAAATCGTTTATAGTTAATTAATTAAATGTTTATAAACTTTTTATTTTTCCCAAATATTAAAATATAATATCTGAAATACCTTTAAAAAAAACATATGGACATTATTATGATATAGAAAAAAATGTTTTTATTTATAAATTATAATAAATAATTTATAAAGGGTTATAAATTGTGAAATTCGGCTAAAATATAAAATATTAATATTTAAATTATGAATTGTTCATAATTAAATATTCTGAATTATTAAAAATAAAAAGGGGGAATTATTTGGTTATTATTTGAGCAACATAAAAAAGTGTTTTGTTGATTCATATGATCAGGGTTTAAATAATAATTAATTATATTATTTTTAGATTATGTAAAATGTTTACATAATAGAAATTGAATTTTAAATTGTTTATAATTCATATAATATAATATAATTAAATTAGAAATTCAATATAATGATAAATATGAAATATTTCATAGTGGAATGAGTATAAAATGTTTAATTTTCACAATTATGGAATGTCCATATTATAAATCTAAAATTATAAAATGTCTATAATTAGATTTTACTTCTGAATTGTTCATAACTGTTTATCTCATTTTTAGATATCTGAATTATTCATTTATAAATTTTTTATATGATGAATTGTGTATTTTTTAGTTTAAAATGTTAAAATTATTCTAGGATAGAGTCTTTAATTACATGCAAGGAATGTCTCTATAGTTAATTTAAATATTCATCTACCTTAACCTTGGTATAAAATTAAAGCTATGAGCTTGATTCAAGTTTATGGATATAGTTTGTGTATAATAGTTGTTAGAGTTATAATTAATTGAATTCTTTCTTGATTAAAGTATCCCTGGGTAGAGGGACTTGGGGTCGAACTACTGACCTACCTAAATGCTTATGCATTTTCTTGGTTTGTGAATGGGGTTGTCTATTTTTTATTTGGTCTTACTTATGTGGATAACTCTATGCCATTACATGAAGTGTTCATGAACCTTATTCATATAATGCATCTGGATATTTATGAATATGTTTGGCTTCTATTTTTTGTTAAGTAACACAAAATTTTGGATTGTGTAAACAGATACACATAAATATGGTTTGAACATATTGATTTGGTGGAGGGAATATGATTCCAAAATAAATTAATAGAAGCATGCATACATAAAAGGGATATAAATTGAGATAATATAGTGAGATATAATGTCACGAACTAACCCAACGGGGCCCACCTGGTTAGTGGTAAACTGATAATTACACCTCAAACCCACCTCAAATAGGCCATAGGCCGGTGACTAGCACCGAGTAGGCATATCACATACATGAGAGGCCTTAACTTAAAGTACTTATATACATGCACACATCCCCACACACCTGTATAATGCATAATGATTAACAAATAATACTGTAAATTCATTCATAACATCTATCCTATATTATATTATTACAAGAAGTACATCAAAAGTGAAAACGTCTAAATACAAGGCCACTAAAACTGAAAAAGAACCCAATCTACTATCAATTGACTAAGCTCCACCTACTCTTGGTCCACCTAGGAATCCAAAAAAAGTCTCATCATCCATATAATACATGAAATTAATGGGTAGAGACCTTGTAAGGGTAAGTATAGACATACCCATTAGGAGACTTAAAAATCACCAAACAAAAAACCATCACGGAGAATAGTTAGCTTATCACTATGACGTCATGTCAATTTCAATATGAGACAATAACCATAATTTCCAAAATAGTCTCAATGGTAGAAAATAAGTATAAAATTAAGGTCAAAACCTTACTTTCAGGCTACAATTATACTCATGTCTAAAAGGAAACATTGATCTGGGATAATTCACTCCACAAGTCTTGCTATAATTGATGACACTCATTAGAGTGGACATACTCATTGGGTCTTTCCATGAAGAAGAACAAAGAAAATTGAGAGGACTCATCCAAGATAATCACTTGATTAGAATAAATCACCATAAGACAAAATAGATCAATACATAGATAGGGGATCACACCTCGGTCCAATGAAGGACACCTAAACCTAACTAGAATAACCCTCTAGGAAAAAGATTAAAAATCCCAGTATACATGTCACTTGATTCCTAGACCCTATCTAGGGGGAAAGATGATGGGAGTGAGTATCTAAACAATGAGACTCACAAAGGTATTCCCACTCTACTCTTTTAAGGGGATCTTACATCCAATTATTAGGATAAGATACTTCACTAAACCCTCATAGAGGCAGAATAAGATAACTCGCATTGGAATAATAAAAGGAGGGAAAAAATCCACACCAATACGGTTCAAAGTTACACAAGAAAGATTACACTAGAGAAAATATGAAAAGAATAAGGGCTCTAATTTTCCCATAATGAAGTAAATGATGTGTCCCATGGGGAACATGACATCTCTCTGATTTTGAAACTTCCAATGTCTCTCCATCTCACATGACATGTCTTTCCCAAAATAAATGGTATATCCACTAGGGTACACAACAAGTTGAGGTCAGTTCTGCACTTGACATGTTTCATCTACTCAAATACATGTACTCTATATTATGCCTATATAAACTATCTATGCCTAAGCCCATGCCCATGCACTTTCCAAATTACATATGGTGTACTCTAAATCACCTGGTGTAAGGGGTTGTGATGGAACTCAAAATGTGTCGTCTTCTCGATCCTATGTACCTTCAAAAGTACATGGGATATTCCCACAATACATGAATTGTGGGGAAACAAAACCTCATGTATGTGTACTCATTTTATACGAGGTGCTAACTGACTAGGGGTCACATGACATGTGGAATAATCACACAACGTGTTATATTTTACTAAATGTGTAAAACCTAGCTTCCGCACATATGGGACTACACATTGTGTATGATGAACCATACATTAAATACATTGTTACTACTTCAGAATTGAAAATCATTTCATATTAGTCAAGGCTCATTTCCAAGACCATCATAGCGGGCAAAGTCCATTACTGAACTGTGTTCACTCCTCGTTCCAGTCCTGTATCACTGAACCAGATTAACTTTCCATTACAGCCATGTCTATCTCATGAGATATAAATCTTTACCCAATGAATTGGAGGGAGATATAGGTCCCAACCATCTCATAATGAAACCATTCTTATGTGTGCCAAAAAATCATAAATCATATCATAACCCATGTAATAAATATGGGATTCTTAAACATCATGCCATCATAACATAATCCATATAACATACAAGGACACAATAAAATTAATTCCATCATAAAATTATCAAATCAATGAGAAAATAGGGATTGTAACAGAACCCTATATTATCTTATATGGAAAATAATTTTGATAAAACACTTTCCATTCTTGAGAAAAATATCCTTTCTACTTCAAATTTTTTTTCCTTCTTAACATGTCATACAATTTTAAACTAAAAGAAGTTGATTAAAAATAAACTTGAAAACTTGTAAAATAAGATTCACGGAAATAATGTTCTATGAAATCATAAAAATCCATTCATTCCATATAAGTTAAAAAAACATTCCTCTTGTACTTTGGTCGGAAGAGTTAAAAAGTACCTCGTACTAAAAAAACAACAAAAGATTACTTTCATATCTTTTATTAAAAACACACAAATGGGAAAAATTTAATTTAAAAAATTGTAGGAGGATAGAAATAATATTACATATTGAGGAAACGTTGATGTGGATGACAAATACTACCCAGTAAATTCTGAAGTACAAACAGTCTCAGATAAAAATGAGATTGCAAGATTTTGCCTTACCTTAGGTCCGATATGCTTCGTACGTATCTGAACCTCCTGTATAATGATTTAAATAACGTCATTGACTTATTATATAATTATATGTATTATTATTATATCATATATGGTCATATTATTAACTTCTTATTTGTAATATTTCATTGCTACTTGTTATTCGGGTGTTCATTGCTTTATGTTCTTATGCATGTTTTGATGAATAAATTCTTATTCCTCTTTTTAGGTTATAGATACCTCATTTAAAGAATAGTATTAGTGTAATATATATCATATTTATTCATTAAATTCATTTATATAATCATTATTCAATAAAGATCATGTAGAACGAGTCGCATCACATCGTGGAGACGGTAAGCCGTACATGCGCATTAGCGATGATATCATTACCATGATCATAGAATTATATTGAAGTGTATGTATAATATTTCAGAATCAATATTACTTTACAATAATCATATATAGTTATTCATTACACCATTATACCCATCCAAGTAAGGTGGTGGTGGAAAACAGATTATAGCACGGTGTGGAGACGATATTCCGTACGTACGCACGCGCGGGGATTTCATTTTTCGTAGGATGGATAGACGGTGAAATAGGGTTGTTTCATATTTATAATAACATATCAGTATATTAGTGATACTGATGTTATTAATTTATGATGAAACAAATAATGAAGAAGAAGTTGAAGAAGAAAGAAACTTGAAATAATCGGTAGAAGAGAATACCTCTTATTCGACATGTCTCTTTGAAACCTCCTCTTAGGACACCAAAATTGGTCTTTGAAGAAGACCAGGACCTCTAGTATGTTTCTAGGGAAGTTTATAATGGAAGTGGTCAGGGTTTGGTTGAGCTTTAAGGCTCAAAATTGAGTGAGTAGGAGAGGGAGGAGGTTCCCTTTTATAAGGGAGGAGAGGGGCACCTTTGGAAACCTCAAAAATATTAATTTATAATAAATTAAAACCCCACTTAAAAACTTTCAAAATGACTCAAATCTGAAGCATAGATAAGATAGGGTTGTAATTGCATCAACCAATAAAATTTATACATGTAGGGAATTTATTTTAATCATTATCAACTTGATTTATCCATATTTAATCAATTTAATTTTGTTTGTGGTAGTAAGATTCTAAATTTTAAATTGTTATAAATAATTAATTATATATTGTGAATTGTCCATAATTTTATATATTATGACATTTTAGACCATATAAATTTTAATTTATAATTTTTAAATATTTTTTTTATTTTTAGACCATTCTATAATATGTTATTTTTATAAAATAATAATAGTGTCAATTTTGATACTATTCATTTATTTGAATTTAAATAAAATCTAAACAGAGGTTATATTCGAACCAAAATATTTAATATCTTCCTAATAAGTCATAGTAATCTAGAAAATACGTGGATCATATTAAATAGTTCATATAATACTTATTTTAAGGTTTTTAAAACCATTTATTTGATATTTCAATCAATAAAATGATTTCAACATCAGTATTGTGTCACCTTTAATGATAATTATTCAATCCCTAAAATTTTTAAATAAATTCACATGATGTTGATAATTTTATTATCTTTATGGAGACTAATCATGTTTAAGTTTCATGAATTTTATCACTAAATTAAAATTATTATACTTATAAGATTTAAGATAGTGACTTTTGTCACTTTCTATGGTTTTAATAACAATTAAATTATTTTATTGGTCAAAAGTCCATAAAATTAATTTATTCCGACCATTAGGTGATAAGGGTGGACTTTTAGTCATCTAATAGAAATTTGGAAGGTGTTAGGGTAATTTTATAATCTTATTTTTACCCTTAATTATTCGATTTACTTTTAACTACACCAAATAAAAATTACCGTAGTTACTATTCATAATATCCAAAAAAATAAAAGTAACCAATTAACATAATTTGGACCCACTGAATTCAAATATGGAATCCATTTTTCAAAATTAAAAACACAGAAGTTGCAGTAATTAATTTAAAATTAATCTTGTTGTTAAGAAAACGGGTTTTAAAAGTTAAAACATTGCTAAAGATTGAAATGTTTTAACCAATGAATTCAATGTAAAATTAATGGTAATGAAATAAATTATATTTGATGGTAAAAATATATTCTATTAATACTTTGAAACCATTCAACATTATAATTTAACCATATAAATTATTGCTATGAAAAAAGTTGTTTTTAATTAAAATATAGCGTGTTTTTACTATTCATTAAAATATGAAAGTTATCAGAATAATATGAAAAAAATATCCAAAGTAATTATTTATATCCAGATTCCAAAGAAGAATTTTATTTTTTCAAATTGAACTTATAAACCTATCAAAAACATGATTTAAAGTGGGTGCATCATCAAAAGGCGGTAGAACTGCATTTTTTGAAAAATACTTATTTTACCCGAAAAAATTATTTTGTTCACATACCTTGTTTTAGAAATTCTGTAAGATGAATAATAATGTTATAAAATTCAAAATGTAGTTAATACTATTCATAACGGCTAGTCTATAATAATATTATAACAATATATCGTTGTTTAGTCAAACCCGATATTGCGTACGCTTCTGAGGAAGGTCGCTATTGCATGTAACGCAAGACAAGATAGTGTTGTGTGTAGTGAAAGATTCCTTTGCGTATAACATAAGAAATTAAAAAAATATTTCTCATAAAATCTCTGGGTGTTACATTCTACCCCCTTAAAATGAATTTCACCCTCAAAATTCATCACTTTGTAACAAATAGATGAGGATAACTCTCCCTCATCATATCCTCAAGCTCCCATGTAGCTTCTTCTAATTGGTTGTTCCTCCGTAAAACTTTCACCAAGTGAGTGGGCCTGTTCGGTAGAACTTTTTCGCTAGGATCCAGAATCTCTATTTGCTGTTCTTCATAAGAAAGATATTGTTTCAGCATTACAACTTCTGAGCTTAGTACATGTGAAGGATCAGATATGTACTTTCTCAGGAGAGATACATGGAACACATCGTGAACTTGAGAGAGATTCGGTGGAAGCGCCAATCGGTAAGCTACCTTCCCAACACGATCTAGTATTTCAAAAGGACTAATATACCTAGGTCTCAGCTTTCCCTTCTTTCCAAGTTTCATTACTCTCTTCCAAGGAGATATTCGTAAGAACAATTTATCACCCACGTCAAACTCTAGGTATTTTCTTTGGTTATTGGCATAAATATTTTGTTGACTCTGAGATGCTCTTATGTGTTTTTGAATAGATAGGTCTTTTTCTAACAGCTCATCAACAATATCAGGTCCTAATAGCTTTCTTTCCTGAAATTCATCCCAGCAAGTTGGAGTTCGGTATTTCTTTCCATAGAGAGATTCATAAGGAGCCATCTGAATACTGGAGTGAAAGTATTTATTATAAGAAAATTCCTCCAAAGGTAGGTGTGGATCCCAACCACCTTTTAAACCCATAGAGCAAGCTCTCCAAATGTCTTCTAGATTTTGAATTATCCTCTCAGACTGACCGTATGTCTGAGGATGATAAGCAGTGCTGAAACTCAACTCTATATCTAGAGTATGCTGAAGACTTCGCCAAAACATTGAGGTAAACCTTGGATCCTGATCAGATATAATGGATAGTGGTACTCCATGAAATCTTACCACTTCCTTTACATATATCCTAGTAAGCTGATCGAGAGAGAAATCTTCTCTAATAGAAATGAAGTGTGTCGACTTCGTAAGATTATCAACTATGACCCAGATAGCATTATTGCCTTTGGATGTTTTAGGAAGTTCGGTGACAAAGTCTATATTGACGTTTTCCCATTTCCATTTGGGTATGGGTAATGTTTGTAACATCCCCTTAGACATCTCTATCTCAGCTTTAACTAGATGACAAACCAAGCATCGAGAGACATATTCAGAAACATCTCTTTTTATGCCATCCCACAAGATGTACTCTTTCAGGTCCCTATACATCTTTGTGCTTTCAGGATGAATAGAGAATGAAAGAACTATGGGCCTCATCCAGCAGCTCCTTCTTTAATACTGGGATGGGAGGAACACAAACCTGATTCCCGAACCTTGTTATTTCATCAAAATCAATGTGGAATTCAGGAACATTTCTCACTTTCTTTTGTAACTCTACATCTTCTTTTTGCACCTCTTTAATCTTCACATGCATAGATGGTTGAAAATTCATTTGAAAAAGATACAATTTTTTCCCTTCCATTATAATTCCGCGATCCATCCTTTGTAAATCCATTAATATTGGATCTTTTGAGATCCTCATCAGGGATATGCTAGCATGGTCTTGTCGACTTAATGCGTCTGCCACCTTGTTTGCTTTCCCAGGGTGGTAATGAATTGAGCAGTCGTAATCCGTAATTATCTCCAACCATCTTCTTTGGCACATATTCAGCTCCTTTTCTTTGAAAATATACTTTAAACTTTTACGATTAGTATAAATATCACACCTTTCACCATAAATATAATGCCTCGAAATCTTTAATGCAAAGATTACCACAGCTAACTCCAAATCCTGAGTTGGGTAATTTTGCGCAAGGATTTTCAACTGTCGTGAGATATAAGCTATCACCATATCATTTTTCATGAGAACACACCCCAATACCTTCTTGGATGAATCAATTTAGATCACTAACCTTTCTCCACCACAAGGTAGTGTGAGCACAGGTGCACTGGATAACCTTTTCAACTCCTTGAAATTCTCTTCACACTCCTCCGTCCACATGAACTTAACTCGTTTTTGAACCAACCAGGTGAGTGGATTAGGTAACCTTGAAAAATATTTCACAAAACGTCGATAATATGCAGCCAGACCAAGAAAACTTCGGATTTCATATACTATTGTTGGTCTCGACCATCTTTTGATAACTTTTATTTTTTCTGGATCCACAGATATCCCCTCTTTTGAGATTATGTGACCCAAAAATGAATCTTTTTGAAGCCAAAGTTCACACTAGGTAAATGTTTCATAAAGCTTCTCCTTTCTCAGGGTCTTCAATGTAATTATCAAGTGATCTTCATGTTCTTACTTTCTCTTTGAATTGACAAGAATATCGTCTATAAAGACTACCACAAACTGATCAAGATAGTCTCTAAAGATTCTTTTCATTAGATCCATGAAGATAGCAGGGGAATTAGTAATACCAAATGGAATCACTATAAATTCATAGGGTCCATATGTTGTACGGAAAACCATATTTGGTATATCCTCACATTGAACCTTAATTGACGATACCCTGAATGATGATCAATATTGGAAAAGTATTGAGCTCTGCGTAGTTGATCAAATAAGTCAGCAATCTGCGAGAGAGGATATTTGTTCTTGATAGTGATCTTATTAAGTTCTCGATAATCAATGGAGAGTATCATTGATCCATCTTTCTTCATAAAAAACAGAAAAGGTGCTACCCAAGGTGAAACACTAGGGTGTATGAATCCCTTATCAAGATTCTCTTGTAGTTGCTTCTTCAATTCCCGCAACTCAATTGGGGCCATTCTATAAGGTGTCTTTGAAATAGACATAGCACATGGTAAGAGTTCTGTTGAAAACTCAACTTCATGATTTGGTGGAAGACCTAGCAGTTACTCTGGAAAGGAATCATCAAACTATCGTACAATGGGCATATTCTTAATCGTGAGTTTCTCTCCTACCATTTGAGATAAATAACCTTCATTTATTGGAATCAAGACCCATAAGATGGAAGAAATTTCCACTGGAAGGTTATATTCATCCTTGTATCAATAGATGATAGCAGATTGATCGAGAATTTTAAATGTGATTTTCCTTGATTGGAAATTGATATGAGCTCCATATAAGGAAAGCCAATCCATGCCAAGAATCACATCAAATTCAGCTATAGGAAGGATCACAAGATTTGCAGGAAGCACTTTCCCACAAACATCAATCGGAGAAGAATAGTAAACATTTGATGCGACTGTTGTGCCATTAGGGGTTGTCACAGGTAACTCAATATCTAACTGCTGATGTAATATGGAGATACCCTTAGAAAATTCTTTAGAAATAAATGAGTAGGTGGATCCAGAATCAAATAAAACATTTTCTACTTTAGAGTGGATGGTATGTGTACCTTTCACCACTTTGTTATCATACTCCACATCACCGATAGAAATTTCATGTGACTTTCCTTTTTTTATGGACTTAAGAGTTTGTTGACATCGATCATTATCAACAACCCTTGGATTAGGGCATTGATTAGCATAATTCCCCATTTTCCTGCACTTGAAACATTGAAGTGTAGGTGGGGAATTCTGTTTATCCATTTCTTTGTTCGCATCATTAGACATCTTCTTCCCATTATTTCGACATTCAACTGCCCGATGACCTTCTTTTACACACTTAAAACATTTACTAGTCCCTTTAAGAAAATTCCCTTCGTGTTTCTTTCCACACTTGGAGCATAAGGGGAAACTCATCTTCTTTTCAGTGTGGTCTTTAGATTTTGCTTTGAATTCCATTTTCCTCTTCTTATCAAACCCATATGATTGATGGGTTACACCAATCTGCAACTCAACCTTGAGTGTACATAAAAAAAATTCCTCATAGCCATTGAAGTCCCTTATGGCTATTTCCCTTTGAAGACTTGGTTTTAAGCCACTAAAGAATCGATCGATTTTACTCTCAGGTTGGATAATAATTCTGGAAGCGTACCTTGAAAGTCTTGTAAAATTTGCTTTGTAGGTACCAACAGATTCATCATCCTTTTTCTTCAATTCAAGAAACCCTTTCTCCATCTTTGTTTGAATAATAGATTGAAGTACTTATTGAAAAATAAGTTCATGAACTCGTCCCATTCCATGGACTCAATTTCATCCATTTTCCTCGTATTATTAATAAGATTCCACCATTGATTAGCTTCACCTTCCTAACGATATAATACTAAGACGACTTTATCATGTGCAGAACATTGTAGAACTGAAAATATCTTTTCAGTGGTACTAATCCATTGTTCATCCACTAATGGATCAGAAGACCCCCTGAATGAGGGTGGACACTGCCTCATGAAGGATTCAACATAAAGTTTCTCCTTCCTTTGCTCGTTTGGAAGTCTATAATGATTCATATATTGAGAAAGATGTGTGATCATGGCTAAAAGATTTTACATTCTATCTCCCATAACATTTGGTTGCTCAGGGGGACAATCATTGCATTGCCCACCGCATTCAGCATTAACATGGTTCCTTCGGGTTCCAGCCATTGACTAAAACCAATAAGCATAGCGTGAGAAACACTAATCATAATAGGAAAACCACATAATCAAGAATAAAATTTTAAACTTAAGGTATTATCATAGGTTATTCATGACCATTTATAAAACACTAATATTGTGTTCTATTCGTAGACATATCCTTAGAGTTCTTACTAAGGCTTTCAGATCCGAGTTTCCAATGGTTGACTATACCATTCCTATGATACCAACTATAACAACCCATACTTTACATACATGGTTATTACTTCAGAATTGAAGCATACTTATTACAACATATAACTAAACCATGATAAGACTGTATAGGTATAATTTATTTAGAAATAGGGAAACATAAACAACTGTTTCAAAAACCTTCTACATTCTCTCTAGTTTATTTCATCATATCTTGATTCCCATTGGAATATCCTACTTAATACCCTTATTCCTGAATTAGTGAAAAGAAAACATACCAAAGGGTGAGTTCAAATGCCCAGTAAGTGTAATTAAATAAATATCAATCATATCATATTCAAAAGAACATATCATTTTGAAAATCTTAACCTGCAAAAAGAGATCATAACATAACATTGGATAAATCATAGTAGTGAAATGTAATCCCAATAATCATAACTTAAAACATGAAACTTTGTGAAATATACCCACAATCATATAAAATCATTTCATATTAGTTAAGGCTCATTTCCAAGACCATCATAGCGGGAAAAGTCCATTACTAAACCGAGTTCACTCCTCGTTCTAGTTCTGTATCACTGAACCAGATTAACTTGCTGTTCTAGCCATGTCTATCTCATGAGATATAAATCATTACCCAATGCATTGGAGGTAGATATAGGTCCCACCCATCTCATAATGAATCCATTCTTATGTGTGCCACAAAATATTAAATCATAGCATAACCCATGTAATAAAAATGTGATTCTTAAACATCATGCCATCATAACATAATCTATATAACATAAAAGGACATCATAAAATTAATTCCATCATAAAATAATCAAATCAATGTAAAAATAGGGATTGTAACATAACCCTATATTATCTTATATGGAAAATAATTTTGATAAAATATTTGAACTCCATTCTTGAGGAAAATATCCTTTATACTTCAAAAATATTTCTTCCTTCTTAACATGTCATAAAATTTTAAACTAAAATAAGTTGATTAAAAATAAACTTGAAAACTTGTAAAGGAAGCTTCATGGAAATAATGTTATATTAAATAATAAAAATCCATTCATTTTGTATAAGTTAAATAAACATTCTTTTCGTACTTTGGCCGGAAGAGTCAAAAAGTACCTCGTACTAAAAAAACGGCAAACGATTCCTTTCATATATATTACTAAAAACTCACAAATGGGTAAAATTAGATTTAAAAAACTGTAGGAGGATAGAAATAATATTACATATTGATGAAACATGGATTTTGATGATAAATATTCCACAATAAATTCTAAAGTATAAACAATCTCGGATAAAAATGAGATTGTGAGATTTTCCCTTACCTTAGGTCCGATATGCTTCGTACGTATCCGAACCTCCTGTATAATGATTTAAATAATGTCATTGAATTATTACAAAATCATATTAATTGTTATTATATCATATATGGTCATATTATTATCTTCTTATTAGTAATATTTCTTTGCTACTTGTTATTCGGGTGTTCATTCCTTTATGTTCTTATGCATGTTTTGTCGAAATATTCTAATTCCTTTTTTTAGGTTATAGATACCTCATTTCCAGAATGGTATTAGTGTAATATATATCATATTTATTCATTCAATTCATTTATATAATAATTATTCAATGAAGATCATGTAGAACGAGTCGCATCACATCGTGGAGACGGTAGGCCGTACGTACGCACGAGCGATGATATCGTTCCCATGATTGTGGAATTATATTGAAGTGTATGTATAATATTTCAGAATCAATATCAATTTAAAATAATAATACATAGTTATTCGTCACACCATTATACCCATCCAAGTAAGGTGGTGGTGGAAAATAGATTACACCACGGCGTGGAGACGATATTCCGTATGTACTCACGCGCGGTGATTTCATTTTCCGTAGGATAGATAGAAGGTGAAATAGGTTTGTTTCATATTTATAATAACATATAAGTATATTATTGATACTGATGTTATTAATTTGTTATGAAACAAACAATGAAGAAGAAGTTGAAGAAGAAAGAGACTTGAAAGAATCGGTAGAAGAGATTACCACTTCTTCGACACGCCTCTTTAAAACCACCTCTTAGTGAACTAAAATTGGTCTTTGAAGAAGACCAGAACCTCTAGTATATTTATATGGAAGTTTAGAAGGTATGTGGTCAGGGGGTGGCCGAGTTTTAAGGCTCAAAATTGTGTGAGGAGGAGAGGGAGGAGGTGCCCTTTTATAAAGGAGGAGAGGGGCACCTTTGGAAACCTCAAAAATATTAATATATAATAAATTTAAAGCCCACTTAAAAACTTATAAAATGACTCAAATATGAAACTTAGATTATATAGAGTTGAAATCTCATCAACCAATAAAATTTAGACATGTAGGGAATTTAGATTAATCATTATCAACTTGATTTATCCATATTTATTCTATTTAATTTTATTTATGGTAATAAAATTCGAAATTTAAAATTGTTATAAATAATTACTTATGTATTGTAAATTGTCAATAATTTTATAAATTATGATATTTTAGACCATATAAATTTCAATTTATAATTTTTAAATATTTTTGTGATTTTTAAACCATTTTATAATATGTTATTTTTATAAAATAACAATAGTGTCAATTTTTACTCTGTTCATTTATTTGAATTTAAATAAAATCTACCCAGAGGATATATTCGAAAACAAATATTTAATAGATTCCTAAAATGTCATAGTAATATATAAAACTCGTGGATAATATTAAATAGTTCATATAATATTTATTTTAATATTTTTAAAACCATTTATTTGTTATTTCAATCAATAAAATAATTTAAACACCACTATTGTGTCACCTTTAATGATAATTATTTAATCCCTAAAAATTCTAAATAAATTCACATGATATAGATAATTTTATTTTATTTCTGTATACTAATCATTTTCTATGTTTCATGAAGTTTATCACGAAATTAAAATTATTATACTTATAAGATTTAAGAGAAACACATGTTGTCACTTTATTTTCTTTTAATAACAATTAAATTATTTTATTGTTCAAAAGTCCATAAAATGAATTTATTCCAACCATTAGGTGATAAGGGTAGACTTTTATTCACTAAATAGAATTTTGGCAGGTGTTAGGGTAATTTTATAATCTTATTTTTACCCTTAATTACCTGATTTACTTTTAACTGCAGTAAATAAAAATTATCGTAGTTACAATTCATAATATCAAAAAAAAGTAACCTATTAACATAATTTGGACATAATTAATTAAAATATGGAATAAAATTTTCAAAATTCAAAACACAGAAGTTGCAGTAATTAATTTAAAATTAATCCTGTTGTTAAGAAAAAGTGTTTTAAAAGTTAAAACATTGGCAAAGATTGAAATGTTTTAACCTATGAATTCAAAGTAAAATTAATGGTAATGACATAAATTATATTAAATGGTAAAAATATATTCTATTTATACTTTAAAACCATTCAATAATATAATTTTGCCCTAAAAATTATTGCGATGAATTTTTTTTAAATTAAAATATTGCATGTTTTTACTATTTATTTAAATATGAAAGTTATCAGAATAACATGATAAATTTATCCAAAGTAATTTTTTACATCCTGATTCCAAAGTAGAATTTTATTTTTTCAAATTGAACTTATAAACCTATCAAAAACTAGATTTAAAGTGGGTGCACCATCAAAAGGCGGCATAACTTCATTTTTTGAAAAAAACTTATTTTACCCGAAAAATTTATTTTGTTCACATACCATGTTTCAGAAAATGTGTATGAAGTATAATAATGTTATAAAATTCAAAATGTAGTTAAAACTATTCATATTGTCTAGTCCATAATAATATTATAGAAATATATTGATGTTTAGTGAAACCCGGTATTGTGTACTCTATCGAGGAAGGCCACGATTGTGTGTAACACAAGCCAAGATAGTGTTGTGTGCAGTGAAAGATTTATTTTGTGTATAACATAAGAAATTAAAAAAAATATTACTCATAAAAGATCAGGGTGTTACATTCTACCCCCCTTAAAATGAATTTCTCCCTCGAAATTCGTCACATCATAACAAACAGATGATGACACCTCTCCCTCATCATATCCTCAAGCTCCCATGTAGCTTCTTATAATTGGTGGTTACCCCATAAAACTTTCACCAAGTGAGTGGTCTTGTTCAGTTGAAATTTTTCGCTATGATCCAGAATCTCTATCGGCTGTTCTTCATAAGAAATATCTTGCTCTAGCGGTACAACTTATGGGCTTAGTACATGTGAAGGATCAGGTATGTACTTTCTCAGGAGAGATACATGGAACACATCCTGAACTTGAGAGAGATTCAGTGGAAGTGCCAATCGGTAAGCTACCTTCCCAACACGATCCAATATTTCAAAAGGACCAATATACCTAGGGCTCAGCTTGACCTTCTTTCCAAATATCATTACTCTCTTCCAAGGAGAAATTCGTAAGAACACATTATCACCCACTTCAAACTATAGGTCTTTTCTTCAGTTATCGGCATAAATTTTTTGTCGACTCTGAGCTCCTCTTATGTGTTATTGAATAGATCAGACCTTTTCTTCCATCTCATCAACAAGATCAGGTCCTAATATCTTTCATTCTCCAACGTCATCCTAGCAAGTTGGAGTTCGACATTTCTTTCCATAGAGAGCTTCATAAGGAGCCTTCTGAATATTGGAGTGAAAGCTATTATTATAAGAAAATTCCACCAAAGTTAGGTGTTGATCCCAACCACCATTGAAATCCATAGAGAAAGTTCTCAACATGTCTTCTAGAGTTTGAATTTTCCTGTCAGACTAACCGTCTGTCTGAGGATGATAAGTAGTGCTGAAACTCAACTCTGTATCTAGAGTATGATGAGGACATCACCAAAACTTCGAGGTAGAACTCGGATCTCGATAAGATAAAATGGAAAGTGGTACTCCATGAAATATTACCACTTCATTTACATATATCCTGGCAAGCTGATCCCGAGAGAAATCTTCTCTAAGATAAATGAAGTGTGTTGACTTTGTAAGATGATCAACTATGACCCAGATAGCATTATTGCCTTTGGATGTTTTAGGAAGTCCGGTGACAAAGTCCATAGTGATGTTTTCCCATTTCCATTTGGGTATGGGTAATGGTTGTAACATCCCCTTAGACTTCTGTCTCTCAGCTTTAACTTGCCGACAAACCAAGCATCGAGAGACATATTTAGCAACATCTCTTTTCATGCCATCCCACCAGATGTACTATTTCTGGTCCCTATATTTCTTCATGCTTCCAGGATGAATAGAGAATGAAGAACTATGAGCCTCATCCAGCAGCTCCTTCTTTAATTCTGGGATGGGAGGAACACTAACCTGATTCCTAAACCTTATTATTTCATCACAATCAATGTGGAATTCCGGAACATTTCTCAATTTATTTTGTAACTCTACATCTTATTTTTGCGCCTCTTTAATCTTCACATGCATAGATGGTTGAACATTAATTTGAAAAAGATAAGATTTTTCCCCTTCGATTATAATTCGAAGATCCATCCTTTGTAAATCCATAAATATTAAATCTTTTTAGATCCTCATAATGGATAAGATAGCATGGTCTTATCGACTTAAAGCGTCTGTCACCTTGTTTGCCTTCCCAATGTGGTAATGAATTGAGCAGTCGTAATCCTTAATTAGAACCAACCATCTTATTTGGTGCATATTCAGCTCCTTTTCAGTGAAAATATACTTTAACCTTTTATGATCAGTATAAATATCACACCTTTCACCATAAAGATAATGCCTCCAAATCTTTAATGCAAAAATTACTGCAGCTAACTTCTAATCCAGAGTTGGGTAATTTTTCTCATGGATTTTCAACTATTGTGAGGCATAAGCTATCACCATATCATTTTTCATGAGAACACACCCAAATCACTTCTTGGATGCATCACTGTAGATCACCAACCTTTCTCCACTACAAGGCAGTGTGAGCACATGTGCACTGGATAACCTTCTTTTCAACTCCTTGAAATTCTCTTCACACTCCTCCGCCCACACGAACTTAACTCCTTTTCGAGTCAACCTGGTGAGTGGATTAGATAACATTGAACGATCTTTCACAAAACGTCGATAATATCAAGGAAGACCATGAAAAATTCAGATCTCAGTTACCGTTGTTGGTCTCGACCATCTTTCGATAACCTCTATTTTTGCTGGATCCATAGATATCCCCTCTTTTGAGATTATGTGACCCAAAAATGAAACTTTTTGAAGCCAAAATTCACACTTGGTAAAGTTTTAATAAAGAGTATACTTTCTCAGGTTCTTCAATATAATTCTCAAGTGATCTTCATGTTTTTCCTTTCTCTTTTAATAGACAAGAATATCATCTATAAAGACTACCACTAACTAATCAAGATAGTCTTTAATGACTCTATTCATTAGATCCATGATGATAGAAGGGGCATTTGTAAGACCAAATGGAATCACTATAAATTCATAGTTTCCATACCCTGTATGGAAAGACGTCTTTGGTATATACTACCTTTTGAACCTTAATTGATGATACCCAGAATGAAGACCAATCTTGGAAAAGTATTGAGCTCAGCGTATTTGACAAATAAGTCATCAATGCGCGGGAGAAAATATTTGTTATTGATAGTGATCTTGTTAAATTCTCGATAATCAATGAAGAGTCTCATTGATCCATCTTTCATCTTAACAAACAGAACAGGTGCTCCCCAAGGTGATGCACCAGGGCATATGAATCCCTTATCAAGATTCTCTTGGAGTTGCTTCTTCAATTCCTGCAACTCAATTGGGGCCATTCTATAAGGTTTCTTTGAAATAGGAATAGTACCTGGTATGAGTTCTATTGAAAACTCAACTTCACGATTTGGTGGAAGACCTAGCAATTCCTTTGGAAAGACATCATCAAACTCCCGTACAATGGGAATATTATTAATCATGAGTTTCTCTCCAGCCATATGTGATAAATAACCATCATTTTTTGGAATCAAGACCCATAATATGGAAGAAATTTCCACTGGAAGGTTATATTCATCCTTGCATCGATAGATGATAGTAGATTGATCGGTAATTTTAAATGTGATTTCCCTTCTTTGGAAATCGATATGAGATCCGTATAAAGAGAGCCAATACATTCCAAGAATCACATGAAATTCTACTATAGGAAGGATAAAAAGATTTGCAGGAAGCACTTTCCCACAATCTTCAATCGGAGAAGAATTGTAAACTTTTGATGCAACTATTGTGCCATTAGGGGTTGTCACAGCTAACTCAATATCTAACTACTGAGGTAATATGACGATACCCTTAGAAAATTCTTCAGAAAGAAAAAAGTGGGTGGATCCACAATCAAATAAAAAATTTGCTACTTTAGAGTGGATGGTAAGTGTACCTTTAACTACTTCGTTATCATACTCCACATTTCCGATAGAAATTGCATGTGAATTTCCATTTCCTATAGCCTTAAGTGTTTCTTGATGTCGATCATCATAAAAAACCCTTGGATTAGGGCATTGATTGACATAATGCCCCATTTTCTTGCACTTGAAACATTGAAGTTTAGGAGGTGCATTCTCTGTAACCCTTTATTTGTTCGCATCATTAGACATCTTCTTCCCATTATTTCGACATTCAACTGCCCGATGACCTTCTTTTCCAAACATAAAACATTTACTAGTCCCTTTAAGACAAGTCCCTTCATGTTTCGTTCCACACTTTGACCATAAGGGAAATCTCATCTTCTTTTCAGTGTGGTCTTTAGATTTTCCTTTGAATTCCATTTTCCTGTTCTTATCAAACCCATATGATTGATGGGTTACTCCAATATCTATCTCAACCTTGAGAGAACATCGAAAATTTTTATCATAGCCATTGATGTCCCTTATGGATAATTCCCTTTGAAGACTTGGTTTAAAGCCACTAAAGAATTGATCAGTTTTACTCTTTGGTTGGATAATAATTCCGGAAGCATACCATGAAAGTCTAGTAAAATTTGCTTCATAGGTACCAACAGATTCATAATCCTTTTTCTTCAGTTCAAGAAACTCATTCTCCATATTTGTTAAAAGAATACGAGGGAAGTACATACTGAAAAATAAAGAATATGAGGGAAGTACTTATTGAAAAATAAGTTCTTGAACTCGTCCCATTCCATGGACTCAATTTCATACCTTTTCCTCGTATTCTTAATAAGATTCCACCATTGATCAGCTTTATCTTCAAAACGATATACTGCTAAGAAGACTTTATCATGTTCAGAACATTATAGAACTGAAAATATCTTTTCAGTGGTACTGATCCATTGTTCAGCCACTAATGGATCAGAAGACCCACTGAATGAGGGTGGATTGTGCCTCATGAAGGATTCAATAGAATGTTTCTCCTTCCTTTGCTCGTTTTGAAGTCCAACATGATTCACAACATGAGAAAGTTGTGTGATCATGGCTATAATATTTTTCATTCCAGCTCCCATAACCTTTGGTTAATCAGGGGGACAATCATTTCATTGCCCGTCACATTCAGCATTAACACAGTTCTTTTGGGTTCCAGCCATTGACTAAAACCAATAAGCATAGTGTGAGAAACACTAACCATAATATGAAAACCACATAATTAAGAATAAAATTGTACACTTAAGGTCTTATCATAGGTTAGTCATGGCGATTTCTAAATCACGAATATTGTGTTCTATGCCTAGACATATCCTTAGAGTTCTTACTAAGGCTTTCACATCCTAGTTTCCAAAGGTTGACTATACCTTTCCTCTCATACCAACTATAATGACCAATACATTACATACATGGTTATTACTTCAGAATTGAATCATACTTATTACAACATATATCAAAACCATGATAGGACCGTATAGGTATAGTGTCTTTAGAAACTGGGAGACATAAACAACTGGTTCATAAATCATCTACACTGTCTACCATTTATTTCATCATATCTAGAGTCCCTTTGGCATATCCTACTTAATAACCTTATTCCTCACCTCGAGAAAATAAAACATACAAAAGGGTGAGATCAAATGCTCAGTAAGGGTAAAGAAAAGAAATATCAGTCATATCATATTCATAAGAACATAACATTTTGAAAATCATAACCTGCAAAAGAGATCATAATATCATAACATGGGATAAATCATAATAGTGAAATGTAATCCCAATAATCATAACATACAACATGAAACTTTGTGGAATACACACATAATCATAGAAAATCATTTCATATTAGTCAAGGCTCATTTCCAAGACCATCATAGCGGACAAAGTCCATTACTAAACCGAGTTCACTCCTCGTTCCAGTCCTGTATCACTGAACCAGATTAACATGACGTTCCAGCCATGTCCCTCTCATGAGATATAAATCTTTACCCAATTCATTGGATGGAGATATAGGTCCCACCCATCTCATAATGAAACCATTCTTATGTGTGCCACACAATCATAAATCATTGCATAACCCATGTAATAAAAATGGGATTCTTAAACATCATGCCATCATAACATAATCCATATAACATAAAAGGACATCATAAAATTAATTGCATCATAAAATAATCAAATTAATATTAAAATAGTGATATTAACAGAACCCCATATTATTGTAATGGAAAATAATTTTGTTAAAACACTTGAACTCCATTCCTGAGGAAAATATCCTTTCTACTTCAAAAAAATTTCATCCTTCTTAACATGTCATACAATTTTAAACTAAAAGATCTTGATTAATAATATACTCGAAAACTTGTAAAGGAAGTTTCATGGAAATAATGTTATATGAAATCATAAAAACCCATTCATTATGTATAAGAAAAAAACATTCTTCTCGTACTTTGCCAGAAGAGTCAAAAAGTACCTCATACTAAAAAACGACAAAAGATTCCTTTCATATCTTTTACTAAAAACTCACCAATGGGTAAAATTGGATTTAAAAAATTGTAGGAGGATAGAAATAATATTACATATTGAGGAAACATGGATGTGGATGATAAATATTCCCCAGTAAATTCAGAAGTATAAACAATCTTAGATAAAAATGAGATTGCAAGATTTTCCCTTACCTTAGGTCCGATATGCTTCGTACGTATCCAAACCTCTTGTATAATGATTTAAATAATGTCATTGACTTATTAAAAAATCATATTAATTTTTATTATATCATATATGGTCATATTATTATCTTCTTATTAGTAATATTTCATTGCTACTTGTTATTCGGGTGTTCATTGATTTATGTTCTTATGCATGTTTTGTGGAATAAATTATTATTCATCTTTTTAGGTTATAGATACCTCATTTACAGAATGGTATTAGTGTAATATATATCATAATTATTCATTAAATTAATTTATATAATCATTATTAAATGATGATCATGTAGAACGAGTCGTATCACATCGTGGAGACGGAAGGCCGTACGTACGCACGAGCGATGATATCGTTCCCATGATCATCGAATTATATTGAAGTGTATGTATACTATTTCAGAATAAATATATCTTACAATAATTATATATAGTTATTCTTTACACCATTATACCCATCCAAGTAAGCTGGTGGTGGAAAATATTTCACACCATGGCGTGGACACGGTATTCAGTACGTACACACGCGGGGTGATTTCATTTTCCGTAGGATGGATAGAAGGTGAAATATGGTTGTTTCATATTTATAATAACATATCAGTATATTAGTGATACTGATGTTATTAATTTATTATGAATCAAATAAATAAGAAGAAGTTGAAGAAGAAAGAAACTTGAAATAATCGATAGAAGAGATTACCTCTTTTTCGACATGCCTCTTTGAAACCTCCTCTTAGGGCACTAAAATTTGTCTTTGAAGAAGACCGGGACCTCTAGTATTTTTCTAGGGAAGTTGATAAGGGAAGTGGGAAGGGGTTGGCTGAGCTTTAAAGATCAATATCGTGTGAGGAGAGGGAGGAGGTGCCCTTTTATAAGGGAGGAGAGGGGCACCTTTGGAAACCTCAAAAATATTAATTTATAACAAATTCAAACCCCACATAAAAACATCCAAAATGACTCACATACGAAGATTAGATGATATAGGGTTGTAATATCATCATCCAATAAAATTTAGACATGTAGGGTATTTAGTTTAATCATTATCAACTTAATTTCTCCATATTTAATCTATTTAATTTTATTTGTGGTAATAAGATTTTAAATTTTAGATTGTTATAAATAATTACTTATGTATTGTGAATTGTCCATAATTTTATAAATTATGACATTTTAGACCATATAAATTTTAATTTATAATTTTTAAATATTTTTTGTGATATTTAAACCATTTTATAATATGTTATTTTTATAAAATAACAATAGTGTCAATTTTGACACTATTCATTTATTTGAATTTAAATAAAATTTACACAGAGGATATATTCAAACCAAAATATTTAATAGATTCATAACATGTAATAGTAATCTTGAAAATTCGTTGATCATATTAAATAGTTCATATAAAACTTATTTTAATATTTTTAAAACCATTTATTTGATATTTCAATCAATAAAATAATTTCAACATCACTATTGTGTCACCTTTAATGATAATTATTTAATCCATAAAAATTCTAAATAAATTCACATGATATAGATAATTTTATTATATTTCTGGATACTAATAATGTTCTAAGTTTCAGGAAGTCTATCACTAAATTAAAATTATTATACTTATAATATTTAAGAGAGTGACATGTTGTCACTTTCTTTGGTTTTAATAACAACTAAATTATTTTAATGGTCAAAAGTCTATAAAATGAATTCATTCCGACCCTTAGGTGATAAGGGACGGCCTTTAGTCATCCAACAGAATTTTAGCAGGTGTTAGTGTAATTTTATAATCTTATTTTTACCCTTAATTACCCGATTTACTTTTAACTACAGTAAATAAAAATTATCATTGTTACTATTCATAATATCAAAAAAAGTAACCTATTAACATAATCTGGACCCACTGAATTCGAATATGGAATCTATTTTACTAAATTCAAAACACAGAAGTTTCAGTAATTAATTTAAAATTAATCCCGTTGTTAAGAAAACGGGTTTTAAAAGTTAAAACATTGCCAAAGATTGAAATGTTTTAACCTATAAATTCAAAGTAAAATTAATGGTAATGACATACATTATATTAAATGGTAAAAATATATTCTATTTATTCATTAAAACCATTCAATATTATAATTTAACTATATAAATTACTGTGACGAAAAAAGTTGTTTTTAATTAAAATATTGCGTGTTTTTACTATTCATTAAAATATGAAAGTTATCAGAATAATATGAAAAATTTATCCAAAGTATTTTTTTATATGTTGATTCCAAAGAATAATTTTATTTTTCCAAATTGAAATTATAAACCTATCAAAAAATATATTTAAAGTGGGTGTGCCATCAAAAGGCGGCAGAACTGCATTTTTTGAAAAATACTTATTTTACCTAAATAATTATTTTGTTCACATACCATGTTCTATAAAATGTGTAAGATGAATAATAATGTTATACAATCTGGAATTTAGTTAATACTATTCATAAAAGCTAGTCTATAATAATATTATAACAATATATCATCGTTTAGTGAAACCCAGTATTGCGTACGCTATTGAAGAAGGTTTCAATTGCGTGTAACGCAAGCCAAGAAAGTGTTGTGTGAAGTGAATGATTCCTTAGAGTATACCATAAGAAATTAAAAAAAATATTTATCATAAAAGCTTAGGGTGTTACATTGTGTGTGTCCTTATAGAATAAATTTTGTGTGGTATTTAATTTCCCAAAATTTCCATTTATCCACATGGCTTCACCCATGCCTCTGCCGTTGCCTTTAATTTCATTAGGATTCATGTTGCAACACCTAGATATAGTTTGACCACCCACCATATCTGGATGAAAGTCATATTTTTACCATTCTTTAAAAACCATCATATTCACTATCCCAAATCTCCACATAGAATAAATCATGGGAAACCCAATTCTCACACTATTACTAGGTCTCTATCATCATCAGTGGTCTAATTTCGACCAACCAAAGCTCAAGAACACCTGTAATTTTTCTTTTAGAGTGATCCACTCAATCCGGCTCATTGATTCACCATTATGTGATCCATAATTAGATTCCCATGGTCACTACCACACCTCCATCATGTCTCAAAAACCCAAAAATGATCCTAGGACCATGATCCATTGTTTCAATGAAAAAACACACAATGATCGGTCCTCCCATGTATCATTGAACCATTGAAAAATGAAATACCAGTGATGCACATCAAGAATGGAGGTATAATGATATAAGACCCAAAGTGAGGATTGAATGAAGGATGTGTTCAACTAGCCATCATATTAAGAATCCAAATAATATTGGATTATAAATGTAGTAAGAATAAATGAGAAACAACTATCAAATTCTTAGATCTAGGAAGAGAAAGAAGACGTTGAAAAAACCAATAGAGATAGTCCAGTGAATTAATTTAGAAAGGATTAATTCACATTTGTAGAAATTCAAAAATTAGGATAAACCCAAAAAATCAATGTCCCACCTCATGTGTAGTTAATTATCCAATAAATTATATTTCTAAATCTTTGTTTTTTGTGAGATCCAATAGCTAAATCATTTATGGTTCTCATCTTTGTACCCAATCCTCAATCTAATGATCATCCAGCAATGCGCTCCCCACCCAAGCTCTACACCCGAGCTCTCCATCCTCTCATTACCGCAATAGTTATGATACTAACTTTAGGAAATTCTCCATAACAATGTTTAAATAAAGTAGTATTAGGTTTATGACATGTGATTAATAATTGAAAAGTATATAAATAAATAAATATATTAATCCACCCATGATCACTCTTAAAACAAAATACCAACAAACAGAAAAGTTACATCACTCCTAGGGTAAAACCCATATTCTAGATTTAATAGAGATATCATATTTTACATTCATAACTCTATTTGAGATTTATTTCATTATTTTAGAAAAACTACATGTGTGTGATATATTGTATATAATATTTTTAATATATCCACACAAAGGAACTCCATCCCCCTAAATTCTATACCAAATTTGTTTTCAACTCTAGAAAAATTTGTTAAAATATTCTAATATGTCAAAAAGAATCTTTAGAGTCGTTACAATCTCCAAAACTTCAAGTATTTTTATCCTGGAAAGATAAAACCTACTCAAATAGGATAGGATACCGAGCTTGCATTTGGATCTATCACACCCATGAGTTCCCTTAGAGGTTATCATGCAACCGATAAGTACGCGCCTAAGGATTTTCTTCCCAATGAATGGACTTCTTATATCAGTTCTCAAATGCCATAGCGATCCTAAAAAATTTAACTCCACCCTCAATGTCCATCTCACTCCGATCGAAATCTACAATGATTCATTCACATATCTCTTAAACTGTGAAACATGGAATATATCACACACCTTGTTTAATTGTGGTGGTGTGTCTAGAGGTATGCCAACTTTCTAAGCCTATAGAGTAACTGGAAACTAGGACTATGAACCTCAAATATGGTTTTCAAACTTGGAAAAACCGCTATAATCCTTGATCAGGTGAGATATCTTGGAGTATATGATATCCACATAAAACTCTCAAGGCCTATGTCGTCAGTCCACAATGGAATCCTAAAATCATTGGGAAGTCCTCATCCACCCCTGGATGAACTAAAAGTTTTTAAACCATCACTCTCACCAACTTTGGACCCATAAGTGTTGTCTCCCACTGGGTCTTACTAATATAGTGGTGACATGTAGATTCTCCCATACATGGATATAAATGGTTCAACATCGATGATAGATGATTCTCCCAGCTATGACCAAAATTAACATGAAAACCGAAATCATGTTCTCCAAAACATGAAATATTTTATTTATATGAACATCTGTCTAGAGTATAAAAACCATGCTCAATCGAAAATAACACCAAAAGGCCTCCCACAAACCTCTCTATAATTATAATATGATGTAAGGATCATGGTCTAAAATGATCATTGAGGAAACACTTTGAAGATGGATTACATCTTACATGCACATGCACCCTAAACTCTCCACTCAGATCCTTTCTTGAATGGTTTGGAAGTGGGATTACTTGGTGAGGCAATACATGATCACTCAGATAGTGTCGTGACCTCTTTCTAAAAATAAAAGATCCATAATTAAAACTACAAAGATATAATTTCATTTCCACTTTCAAATAGGAACCCCTAACTTCACCTATTTGTAGGGGAGTCATCAATTAATAAAATTAGAAATGTGTTACTACATCCTTGTTCACCCAACCTGATGCCAAAGGATCCTGATACATCCCCATATCTCTTAAATGTACTTCTAAGGAAAATAATAAAGCCCCCTTAGTACCTCCTCTCATAGCATGACTGATGTCATCATCCATCCTCAAAAGTGGATGCAATTCTTCCCAAATTTAGAAAATCCATTAGAAACATATTTGGTGGATTGGTCATGTAAGATATCACAATTGATATCCCCATGTTTTACCTCCCTGACATGATGATAAATCAAAGTGGCAACAACCATCAACTAGAAGTACACTACACTATCCTCATATCTAAGGGTCAACTAGAAAGAGGCCAACTGCTCTATTACCCAGCACTACAAAAAACTAAAAAACTTTCCATGAGTATATTCTACAATGAACATTCTCTTGGGTGTCTCCCAATCTTGAACTACCTCAACCTTTACTAGGAACACTGTCACTCCTATGTCTGAGAATACATATCCCAAGAAGTGGACATCCTAAATCTAGAACAAACACTTTATGAGATTACCATAAAGATAATACTATCATATCACATCCATAACTGTCCTTACATGTCTCATGTGCTCCACTTATAATGCCGAGTACACAAGGATTTCATCAATGAATACCACAATGAACCAAACAAATAAGGGTTGAAGGACCCAGTTCGTAAGTCTCACAAACACCACTGAAGCATTCAAAATCCCAAAAGGTATCACCATGAACTCATAGAAATCATAGTGGATTCAATAATCCACCCTCAATATAACCTCCTCTCACACCCGAAGATGATGATAACCCATACCAAGGTCAAACTCCATTTCTCCACTAACCACTAGTTGAAGAAATCATTGATTCTTAGGTTTTACCCCTTCTTGAAGTCTCCTGTTTAACATGAAATTAATCCACACCTAACCTCAAGCTCTCATCATCCATCATGGAGAACAAAAATAGGCTTAAAAATGGGAATAAAATACATCTAATAAATCCCCATTGTCTGTAGATTCTCCAATTAAACCTTCATCTATCATAGCTATGTGGGCTCATATGATATTCTAGAGTAGATATCAAGTCATCCCTAGGTGTCGGTCTATGAAAAAAAATCAAATATTCAATAGGAAGGTAAGGCTGGAAAATCCTCATGAAAGATGTCCTCATACTTCTCCAACACTATAAGAAACTTGAATCTCATATGTATACTATTACAAGGGTCGTACTAGCCAGCTGATAAGAAATCATTCATATCCTCCTACTCACAAGATCATCCTCCTTTACTTGGGATTACTTCTCACCAATGATGGAAAATTCTATCCCACTAACTCATATTCACCACAACCTTCACTAGAAATAATTATATAAGAGTGTATTGTAGACTATGATTTCATACTAAGGAAAACATCATAGGGTCTCGCTGTAACTATGGAAAGATTCCATGCAAGGGACTCCATCCTCTTAGAGTCAGGTCACACTATTAAAAGAAGTGTGTAATCACTAAAACTTACTAGGGACTCCAAACAAAAGGGTTCTGCAAATAGGAACCACTTGAATTGTTAGGCCTCAAATAAGGGATACGTTTTAGGAAATACTTATTCAAACAATATACAAAAATTTCATCTAGAGTAGAGAATACATATGTCTTAACTTGAACCACACTTAATGCCTTTGAGTCACAAGATCCTGCTTCCTAAAGCTATCCTTTCACTTAACTATATTTTCATCACAGCCATGGATCAATATAACACCTTAGCACATCTAAAAAAACATAAACATGAAATTCAATGGAAATTAAGTACAACAGTTTGACAATATTCACTTTGGGTGGTGATGAATCACCTGCTCAGTTTTATATAATGTCGTAATACTTTTTCTTGTTGGGGGAAGTGTCCCTCTTCCTGGAATTCTTAAATTCGTACAAAACATCCCCAATAAAAAGTTCTACCAATTCCCTACATCACCCTTGATAATTCATTCATCTAGGACCTCCATCAAGAGGGGTCCTAACTAATAGGTACACTCATACTACAAGATTGAGTGAGTCCTCTACCACTTGAGAATAGGACCTAGCTCACCAGAAAACATGGGTGATATCTATCTCCGAAACTCATGATGTGTACTCAAAATAGGTGAGTAATATAGTGGTACCATCAAAACCAAATGATTCAAAACATAACAATGAGCATCCACCTAAACCACTAGAGGAGGGTTATCATGCTACTCAACATGTGTAGACATAGCTTTTTATCCACCTAGAGGTACCACCTTCTGCACATGTCCATAAACTAAAGCCTCATTTCTGAATGGATCATAATCAAAATCATTTTATGGAATCCTCGACATATGTCTTCATGGATGCATCCACGGATATCCAAGACACACCATGGTCAAAAGATAATTTCTAGGGAACTGACTCAAGAAGGACTTGGAAACTACAACCCATTCCTATATAATGAATGTATCAATTTTTTCCTACAACTCATTCCTACATGTGTTGAGTCAACATAAATGTTATTAGGGACCTGATGAATGGATAAATTATTCACCGAACCATCACAGGGTTCCCTTGATTGTAATATAAACTCAAGACACTTTAATAATGTTTCCACAGTTCCCAAACTAAAACTCACAACCAAAATATCTCCAAAATCTAATCCTAATATGGCCTCTCTATGATATCACTCTCTCATGACTCTACCCACTATGGTACACCTGGTCAGTGATAAACCAATAATGACACCCCAATCCCACCTCTAATAGATTAGGGACTGGTGACTAGCATCGAGTAGGTATATAAAAAACATGGGAGGCCTTAACTTAAATTACATACACAAAAATACACATCTCCATACACAAGTATAATGAGGAAAGATAAAAAACTCATACTATAAATTCATTCATAACACATACGCCACATCAGTTTAAAAAAATTAGTACAAAAAAAAGATTAAAGGTCCAAATAAAAGCCCAATGAAACTAAAAAATAACCCAACTTACTGACAATATGGGTAGAAATACCCAAAAGAAACTCCTGGATTTATCCGAGGTCCATCTAGAAAGACTAAGCTCTACCTTCTCCCAGTCCACCTATGAATCCAATGAAAGGACATTAATCAACATAAGACACGAAATGTGTGAGAAAATACCATGCAAGGGTGAGTATAATCATACCTAGAAAGACACCCAAAAATCACCATACACAAAGCATCAAATAGATTAGTCATCTCATCGCCAAAAAGGAATGTCAATCAGAATATGATACAATAACCATAATATCCCAAATATTCTCAAAGGTAGAAACCATGTCTCAACGAAAGGTTACAATCATAATAACATCCTAGGATTATACTTTAGTCTCAAAGGAAACACTTGTCCGAGAGAAATGAATCTGCAAGTCTTTCCATCACTAGTAGAACTCATTCAAGAGGACATACTTGTTGGGTCTTTCCATAAAGAATCATCAAGGAAACTGAGAGGGGTCATGTAATATAGTCACTTGATCGATAAAACATACCTAAAGACAACATGTGTTGATACACAAATAGGGGGCCACACATAGGACCTATGGGGGACACCCAAACCTAATTGGAAGAACCCACATGGTAGGGATTGAATGACCTTGTATATAGGTCACGTGATTACTGAAACCAACATAGGGAACAAGATGATGAAAATGAATATATAAACCATGGGCCTCACGTATTTATTCTGTATCTAATCTAACAAGGTGGTATTACATCCAATTCATAGGATAAGATACTGCACTGAAACCTCATAGAGGTGGACTATGAAAACTCACTCTATTACAATAGAATGAGGGAACAAACCCACACCAATATAGTTCAAGGGAACATGCCCAAGCTCACATGAGATATGAATTAAGAAGAATAGGAGCTCTAATTTTACCTTGAATAAGTACACTGCATGTCCCATGGGGAAAATGGCATGTCTCTATGATCCTGACACCACCATGTCTCACTATCTCACATGACATGTATTTCTCATGATACATGGAGTGTCTACTAGGGTACATGAAATATAGAGATCAGGAAAACACTCACCATGTGTCATATTCTCCATGCTTTCTACTAGGGACCATTCTAATGTACTATGGCCATGACCGTGTACACTGTCTTTTCCCAGGACCATGCCCATGCTCTTTCTAAAGTACGCATGGTGTACTCTAAATCACATGGTGTGTAAGGGGCTTGGATACCACATAGAGTGTACCATATTATCAATCTCGTATACCTTTTTAAGTATACAAGGTGTGACTCACTATACATTGAGAGTGGTTCCACATGGTTTTATGGGAATTTACTCCATTTATACAGAGAGCTAACTAGATAGTGGTCACATGATGTGTGAAATAATCACATGATGTGTGACATTTAACTCAACATGTAAAAATTATCCATTGTATATAGGGGAAAACATAGCATGTGCCCCTCTAGACTACACAGAGTATGTACCTTTGGACTATAAGGTGAGAGGACCAGTTTGGGATATACCTAACACTGAGAGGGGGTGAATCAGTGCTGGGGACTTTTTAAACCAATTCCATGTTTTTATCCTAGTACCTATTGACTAGTTAGGATCCTGATTCTATTATCCACTTTTACCAATCACATGAAGTAATATAATGTAGTAAAAATATGCACATTATATTTTTACAGGGTTCACTACTCAATAAGAGAATCTATATCCTTTCCATGCATGGGAATGACAATTGCATGGATTCTCTACTATAATGTGATAACAGTTATAATGGATTGGCTAGGAATACAATAATCTAGATAGTGTGGATCCACACACATTGGATGGTGGAATGAGACAATCCTTTATAGTGTGAGTCCCTACACTTTGGAGGGGGAAGGGAAAAAAGCATCTTCCTAAACTGGTGATGAACTAGTTCAACATGCAGATTCCTTACTGGTTCTTTATACTGCTTGTGGAGATAATATTCTTCCTTCTTCAAAAGGTAGGTTCTGATCTTGATCTTATTTAGTGCTATTCACATGGTTACTTGCAAATCTGTAGGAAAGAAACTATCCTTTCTCATTCTCTCTTCTTCTTTAGTGCAAAACAAACTACAGTACTACTTCTTCTTTCTTCTAATTTAGTGAAACAACTGAATGCACTAGATCTTATTCTTCTTTATTCTTCTTTTAGTGAAATAATTTAATTCAATAAAACTTCATACTTTTCTTGGATAGAATCATAAAACACCTATGTGATTATTCAAACACTAAAGATCAGCTTACTTGGTATCATCTGAATCATACATCCCTGAATGATTGCCAACATATTTGGGAACACTCTTCCTTCTCCTCCTTCTTCTCTCCTATTATTCTTGGTGTAATTAATGTTTGTTCAACTGAATTGAACCCTTTTTATTTATGAATTCAAGAATTAATATAATCTTTTCTAATTATTATTTCTTCACAAGTGCACAGTCATATGGACCTTAAATAATACACAAGGGTGTATGCATGTATGCACCACCCTTTGGTCACAAACTACCTCTAGTCTCTTCTTCTCTTTCTCCTACTTACATTATAGTTGGTTTGAATATCTTTACATCATAAACATGAGTGAATTTGTTTCATGTGTGTTTTTATTCAAACCTTAATGGGTGTAAGCATGCACTACCCCTTCCCTCGTGCAGTCTCCTTCTTCTTCAAAGCCCCTGAAAGCAGTAGAGTATTTTTTATGAAAACAGGAGGATTTTTACCTTTGTGTAGGCTGTTGGATCACGATTATTCTTTGTACATGAGGATAATGACACTTACTCTTCACAATGTATAGTGAGAGTGAGGCTCAATCACTGGATCATGGTTTGATGGCCTTCATAAATCACAACGAGGGTTTGGGAAAACTGACCACGTATTGCGGAAACCAGTTTTTGCTAGGCACATAACATCTTCACAAATATATCTGAGAGTGGGTATATTTTTTCAAAGTATTGAGGGATATCCTCTTCAAAAATTCGTAATTTCCTTTGGGTCTCCTTTCCCCTTCATGTAGAATAGAGAACCAGGGAGTGATATTTTTTTGCATAGGTACTATAGCAGTACTGTAGTGGTACTGTAGCAGTGGAAGTACTGTAGATTGGCAGGGACTATAGTGGCAGCATGGCACTATAGTAGCGGCGGTACTGTGCGGTAATTTAGAAGCTAGGTTACTATTCAAAGAATGAAAATTGTCCCAAAATAATGGGCCTACGGGCTGTGTAATGGGCTACAAGACCACTGGGCCTTCGGGCTATGTAATGGGTCTCCCTCTACCCAGTTAAAAGAGGTCTTTGATTTTCTTTAATAATAAAATGAGGCTTCGACCCAAACCTTTAAAAAAAATATGTGAGGGTATCCCCGTTTCCATGTACAAATACCATGAGATATTCCCCTAAAATATCTTCTTCAAATATATGATATTCTCTCTTCGAATAACTGAGATATTTGGTTTTAATGATCTTCAAACCCACCTGATGATATACCGCATATCTAGGATGTTTCCATTTCAAATGAGCTATCTCTTGGTAAACATATCATATGAATGAATTAGAAATTAGATCCACGCTCAAATACACAAGGCCTTAGAAATTATATTTTCCTCATCCTTCTTTGGAATATCAGATGGACGTAGTGGTGACATTGACCCGCGGTGGGAGGAAGAAGACGACATGGCTACAAGAGCATCAGATGGCTCTAGTTCAAACATGCGGGGTGCGATATCAGATGAGCGGTAGTGATTGGATGATCATATTTCATGGATGATCAGATGGTCAAGTGAGATGTAGGATGCGATGGATGGTTGAGATTAGTTCCATCATTAAATACTTTCGTTCCCCATTGAATCCAACATGCGGCTGAGGCGTGGTATAAGTATCAAGTGACTCCACCTATAACCAAGATTAATCCCCCTCCCTACATGGTACCACCCCATACCATGTTCTATCTAGGTGTGCTCTATAGCCACCCATTGTGTGGTCTTTGGCCGAAATATGCATGGGCCTTTCCCCTTGTGGTCTTGCGGGCCTATACACGGCCCACCCATGCCACCTTCAGGGTTGGCTAAGGCTGGTTCCCCAATTGTGGTTGACCTTGAGTCCCACAGGTGTTACGGTCGAATTGGCCTAGTCTTTCTTGAAGGTTGGCTTTTTTTAAAGTGTAAGCCCTATAAAAAATACTTCTCAAGTATAAGATACATGGATACCTCCAATCACGAATCATGCATGGCCTCCTTTAGAACACCAATCCTCTTCTACAACGTTCTCCTCTTTTCTTCTTCTTCATTTTATTTTTTGAACATGAATCCCAAAGTACATCAATCATTCTTAAATGGAAGATACATCTATTTTTAAAACAATGTGTAACCTTTGATAAAAGTTCTTTGATCTTAGGATCAGTGCATAAATCGTCTGAATTATAACAACATAGAGAATTTCCCAAGAATGGTATCCAATTCTATGAATCAACAAAATTCTCCACACATCTTCACTTCACCCAATATCCAATCACTTTGGAGTTCCTTATTCATTTTGACCATTTTGTCCACTTTTTTCAACAAATACAACTTATACACAAAGCGGTACAAATAATCTCTCCATTTTTATTTTTTTGGAAATACTTAAAAGTTCTTTCCCAAATGAATGTGTCAAAATCAAAATGAAATTATTTTCTATACCCTTCATTTTTTTTCTCTCACTTTTGAACTTTCATTTCAATTTTATGCCCCTTTTTACAAATAAATAAGAAGGTTATAGGAAAAGGGTATCAATCCATACTTAATAAATTTTCCATCCATCATTTCACTCTAAGTCTAGTTGAGCAATTCTCAGTATAGAAAACAAGAATATTTTATTTAGACAACAAAGCTATCTATTACCCACTAATAATGATACCTCATGAGATGAGAACTCATATTCTTGTTTTCAAGGGTTTTTCACTTTCATTACAAGATAAGGATAAAATATGTGATATGAAATAATCAACCTTAAAATCTTGAACTCACTTCAAAAAATAGATCAAAATCATTAAAGGGAAAAATGTAGGATGAGAGATCTCAGGGCACTTCCATTCTTCTTATGTCACTAATTAATTCAGTTACTTGCCCTTTATAGAATGATATTTATTTTTAATAAATATGGATGATATATTAAGAAATAAAATACCTTTTAAAATGAAATTATAATCAAATAATCTTCATAGTAATTGAATTTGATACCGACTACAGTTGATACAAATTGAAATAATAACTCTGGAAATTTTTTCATTTGTCTGCAACTCAAGGGGATGAATTCTCATAATTGTTTCTTAGGTACCCTCCTAAGAAATTACTTCACCTTATATTACCTGTATTATCAGATCAAATACAATACACATAAATTTAGGGGAATAAGTTGGATCCTCCTTGCTTTATCAATGTGAACAACAAGGTTGAAATGATTTTCTCAACCAAGATGCTCCATTTTCTCCATGTTGCACACTTTCACATTTTATATTCAATTTCGATTATGGTTGTGTGGATCTTATTAGTGATTCAATTTATTTTTGTGTGATCCTTCTTTCATAAAGAGATTTCAAATCACTAGAATCTCCTGGTGCAACTTTAATCTTCCTATGAATTTTTTTGGGATGGAATAAATGTAATGCAATTTTTAACAGTGTGTATAGACTTGTTGTACCTCACACATGGAACTTCTTTATCTTCATGCGAAATATTTTTTTTCTTTTCTCACTAGCCTTAGCTTTTTCATTTTTCGTTTCCCTAATTTTTTCCAAATATTCTGGAAAAATAACCAATAGTCCATTATAATTTGATGCATCAAGATTGGATCTTATACATGGATTCTCTTGGGTGAAATCCTTCTTAAGAGTTATTTTGGATGCACCACCCTTAACCTTATGGGATTTAGAATCTACGGTCTTCCCACCTTACCTTCTGGGAATCTTCTTGAAATAATTTTTTACAACATTCTTCTGATTTCTTCCCAAGGATACTTCTTCTTTATTAGCCCGATTTTCTGAGTGTCTTTTCTTATCAGATTTGGATTCATAATGAGATGAACATGTACAAACCTTGTGACCACTCCAATTTTATACATCCCATAAGTTTTCTTTCATTCCAAATATATTTTTAGTGTACATATGATTCTGGATCTGGGGACATTGCTTCTTCTTTTCTGGATTTCTTCCCCTTTATATAAGATTTCTCTGTCCTTTTTCATTTAATGTATTGTACCAACAATCCAATGCACAATACCCAAATCTATTACAGCACAAATATTTACCAAAAAAACTTATCTTTTTGATATCTTCTGTATACAATTGCTGAGAATTATTCTTGATTTGTTGTGCTCTCTATGGGGAGTCATCGTCCAACTTCTTCTTCCTATCCACCCTAGCCATGGTGGTAGGCATCTCATCAAATTTACTCATCCATACTTTTTTAGATTTTTTCTTCCACCCAACACTATTTCTAGAAAAAAAAATTAGAAACATTAGTACAAGATGGTATGGGTGGCACCTTTTATTTCTTAGATTCTTGTGATATATCATTAAGTGAAGTCATGATCTTCTTATCAAATGTTTATGTTCATTCACCCTTAAAATCCTCTAATGAACATTGAATACTAGTAGAAACTATTTTATTATTCAAAGACTGTAGATCAGATTACTTAGCATCATCTGAATCAAACTGCCCTAAATGATTGTCAATAGTGTTGGTCACACTCTTCCTTCTCATTCTTCTTCTCTTCTCTTCTTCTTGATGTAATTAATGTTTGTTCAACTTAATTTCACCCTTTTTACGTATGCATACAGGAATGCATATACTCTTCTCTAATTATTACTTCTTTACAAGTGCACACACATACGACCATTAAATAATACACAGGGGTGTATGCATGTATCCACTGCCCTTTGGACACAAACTTCCTCAAGCCTCTTCTTCTCTTTCTCTTCATTTATTTTCACTTGGTTCGAGTGTGTTTACATCATACACATGAGTGCATGTGTTTTATGTGTGTTATTATTCAAAACTAAATAGGTGTAAGCATGCACTTCCCCTTCCCTCATGCAGTATCCTTCTTCTTAAAATCCCCTACAAACAGTATAGTATTTACTTGAAAATAGAAGGGTGATTACCTTTGTGAGGTCTGTGGGATCACAATTATTCTTCATACCTGAGAAACATGACCCTGCCTCTTCGCAAAGCACAGTTATAGTGAGACTCAATCAATAGATCATGATTTTATGTCCTTCCAAAAGAACAATGAGGGATTTGGAAACCGATTGTGTAATGTGGTAACCAGTACATTCTAAGCACAAAACTTCTTCACCAAGATGTTCAAGAGTGCGTGGAACTTGTTGTAACGTCCCGGACCCGGGTGCCACGCAACGGGTGGCCCGAACCCGGTTCGCCATGTGACCTCACACACATTTCCCCAAATGCCAGAGGCTGCCGACTAGCAGCGAGGGCCCAAGTCTGATAGTGGGGAAACTATGCCCTCATTTGTCAAAGTGAAGTGCAGGGGAATGGAAATAAAACATACAACAAAAAGCGGAAGCAGTAAACCATACACAACTGAAATAATCCACAACAGTGGATATAACCAACAATATATAAATAATGATTCTACATGTCTCAAGTTCTAAGAAAACAGCCAGAAAATGTAATACATCAATACAGTACAACCAAAGGTAGAGTAAAGAAATACAAATCAAAACAACAAGCAGCGGCATCGTGAGCCTAGGCTCGGTACCATGCCCTCCTACTCCTTAGAAACATTCAAGTAACTGTATAGGGACTCTTACCCCTATCCACACCTACAGAAACATAATCTGTTTGGGCCGAAAATCATGACCCAAACAGGGTGTGAAAAATATATCTCAGTAGGCACCCACCAAAGGCCCGTGCCCAACTACATGTAAGCATGAAACAACGATGTGCAATAGTAAAATGAAATAAAGTAATAAGTACCGAAAAGTAACTAACTTGACTAGTTATATTGCCATTTTAATATTCTTTTTAATCATTTAATTTAAGATACCCGCACAGTTAATATTCTAAGTAAAGATCCAAATGTCCACAGACACGTAAAATCCCACCCTCGGGTAAAGAGAAACAAACATAGGAATTTTCCCACAAGCACACGGATATTTCCTAAAGGCATTAATAGTGTCACCCATAGGCACCGAATCATCTTCCCACACGCATGGAAGAAGTTGCCCACAGGCTAGGTAATACAACACCCACAGGCTAATCACAACACTGCCCTCAGGCTAACAGGTAACCTGGCCATGCCCAACATGTAAAAATGAAGTAAACAAGCAATTAATCTCGAGGAAATTCTACAATTACTACTTCAAAGGCGTACCCTCAGGTATCCTGACCAAACGGATAAATAGTGGAACACACCCCCGGGGTGGTTCAAGATCCAAGCAACGATCCCAACCAGTATTTTAATAGCATAATTAAATACCTAATCAATTATAGGTGTTTAATATAGCAATGGCCTCATCCACACAACACCCCAACATGGGTTTGTGGCACCAATAACACAAAAAACACATGACAGTTGGAAAAACAAATACGTAGCCACCTAACATAAATGCCAAAAAACGTTATACCCAGACACCAACTCTAGAAATACCCAAGAAAGGCATAGATCTGACGAAGAACAAAACTCTCTTAACCTCAAATAACTCTTATTAGGAGAAGAATTGGTAAGAAGTAGCCAAGGAGATGGAAGCCCTTCCCCGTGTGGTTCCAACGAGATCGTCTGAGGGAGAAACCGATTCCAGACGAACACTCGACGGATATTCAAAGGATCAGTCATCCCTTCCGAGCTCCCTCTTCCGTTCTAAGCCTTCCCTGTGAACAGCGGAGGCTACTACCCGATTTAATCAAAAAAGCAAAGTACATGATGTGTACTTTCAAGTACACGACCTGTAATCCCTTCATTTAACAGTTCCTCTGGTGGCACCTCCATATTGTTCACCCGTGGACATGAGTACACGACATGTACTTCCAAGTACACGACGTGTACTGTCGCCCAGCTGGAGGCTACTCCACCACCTTAATGTTTTGGCCTGCCAATTGACTACACGGCGTGTAAGGGACCACTACGCGACGTGTAGTCAGTTCCTACACCCTTCATCTCCGACATGGCTACATGCCCTATGTACTCATCCCAACACGACCAAAAGTACACGGCGTGTTGAAAACATACACGGCGTGTAGTTCCAAAATTTATGATTTTCCCCATTTTCCATATTTTCTCAAAAACTCTTAAGGAAAAGAGAAAAGAAGAATCCCATACCTCAAAAATAAGAACCGGGTTCTTACAAACTTTCCCCCTTATAGAAATTCATCCCAGAATTTCCCTTCCATGTGTGGAAAAGATATAGCCATGAACAAATCTGGCCACTGAGCACGTACGTCGGCCTCCCACTCTTAGGTCTCATCTTGTACTCGGCCATGCTGCCATAGCACCCGTACGAGAGGAACTGACCGGCCCCGGAGAACCTTCGTGCTCCTATCAATGACACGGATCAGATGCTCCTCAATGGACGCATCTACCTCCATCTCAACCTCCTCGGGCTGAAAGATGTGAGATGGGTATGAATGATAGTTATGCAACTCAGATACGTAGAAGACATCGTGCATGGCTCAGTACCACTACAGTAACCGTAATCGATAAGCAACCAGCCCCACTCTCTCCAGAATCTCAAATGGACCCACATACCGCGGTGAAAGTTTACCCTATCTCCTGATCCACTTGTGTCCCAGCCATGGAAAAACACATAAAAAACCTGATCCCTGACCACGAACACCAAAGGTCATCTACGGCGATCAGCATAAGATTTCTGTTGAGACTGTGCGGTCACCATCCGCTTCTGAATCAACTGAACATGCTCAGATGTCTCCTGCATGAGCTGTGGCCCTAGTAAAGCTGCCTCACATGCCTCTAACCCACACAAGGGTGATCGTCATGGCCTACCATATAAAGCCTCATATGGTTCCATCTTAATAGTCTCATGGAAACTATTGTAATAGGCAAAATCGACTAAGGATATATGCTTCTCCCAAGAGCCCCCAAAGTCTAGGATGCATGAACACAACATGTCCTCTAACATATGCTCCAACTGGCCATCGGTCAGAGGGTGGTAAGCTGTGCTCAGAAGCACCTGTGTACCCAGTGCCTTATGAAAACTATACCAGAAACGAGACATAAAGTAGGAGTCCCTATCTGAAATGATAGAACGAGGGACCCCATAAAGACATACTATCTCTCAGATATAAAGCCTTCTGAGCTCGTCAACACTGAAGGTCTCCTTGATCGGCAAAATGTGAGCTACCTTCATGAGTCCGTCCATAACAACCCACATGACATCACTGCCAGGAGGTGACCTCGACAATCCAGTCACAAAATCCATCACGACATCATCCCACTTCCACTCTGGAATGGATAACTATTGTAGCAGCTTGGATGGTCTCTGATGCTCTGCCTTCACCTGTTGATAGGTGGAACACCTTGTAACAAAATCATCTATCTCTCTCTTCATTCCTGGCCACCATTACTGATGTCTCATGTCTTAGTACATCTTGGTAACCCCGGGATGAACTGCCCAAGCTAAAGCATGAAACTCTTGCATCAGCTCCTCGCATATATCCCCTGGAACCCATACTCGTCCATGGAAACACAACACCTCATAATCACCTATCATCCACTGAGGAGAAGGGTACCCACTTTCCACCGACTCCTATAAGAATAGGCCTTCTGAATCTGATAGTTGTCTCATCCTCACTCTATCCAGGAGGATAGAAGTCACAGCTAAAGATGAAAGATAAGTCTGCCCCTGACTGTCATTCACCTCCAGATGCATCTCAGAGAATAAAGCCATGAGATGCCACTCACCATTGGACACCTGCACTGCATGTATCTGAGTCTTCTTGCTCAGTGAATCACCTACTACATTACCCTAACCAGGTGTATAGGCAAGCTCAAAATAGAAGGACTATAGGTACTCAACCCACCTTCGCTATCTCAGATTTAGGTCACGCGGAGTAAAGACATACTTGAGGCTTTTGTGTTCAGTGAAAACCAAAAAACATTCTCCAAATAGATAATGTCTCCAACAGGGCAACTCATGCACAACTGCAGCCAACTCAAGATCATGCGTTAGGTAATTCCTCTCATGCGACCTCAACTGCCGAGACTCGTATGCAACAACCTGGTCGCCCTGCATCAACACTACCCCAAGCCCAATACCTGATGCATCATAGTAAACTATATAGCTCTTCCCCTGCTCTGGGAGTCTCAGGATCAGTGCCAATTTAAACCTTACCTTCTGGTCCTAAAAAGCGCTCTAGCAAGCTTCTGACCAGACGAACATCACACCCTTTTTAGTCAGACCTGTCAACGGTGCTACTAAGTGACATAAGTCTTGTATGAAGCGTCTGTAGTATCCAGCCATCCCCAAGAAACTTTGTATCTCAAAAACGTTATTAGGTTAATCCCAGGAAACTACTACTCTCACCTTCTTTGGGACTACTCCAACTCCTGCCTCCGAGATGATGTGACCCAGGAAGTGAATATGGTCCATCCAAAAGTGGCACTTTGAGAGCTTAGCATATAGTCGATGCTCTCTCAGTGTACTCAATAAGATCTCAAGGTGGGTGGCATGGTCGTGTCGAGTGTGAGAGTACACCAAGATGTCATCCAAGAATACTACCACAAAGGAATCAAGATATGGATGGAACACACGATTCATAAGAGCCATGAAAATTGCTGGTGCATTCGTGAGTCCGAACGGCATAACCAAGTAGTCGTACATACCATAATCTACTCTAAAAAGCCGTAATCAGTATATCTGACAGTCTCACGTGCAACTGATGATATCTGGATCTCAAGTCAATCTTCGGGAACATTCATGCTCCACGAAGCTGATAAAAAAGATCATCAATTCTTAGCAAAGGATATCGGTTCATAACCGTCAACTGGTCCAACTTTTGATAATCCATGCAAAGTCTGAGGGTACCGTCCGCCTTCTTCACAAAAGGACCGGTGAAACCCAAGGAGAAGTACTGGGTCGGATAAAACCCTTCACCTGTAACTCCTCTAACTGCCTATTGAGCTTCTACAACTCTGGTGTAGCCATCCTATAAGGAGGAATGGACACCAGTGCTTCTCCTAGCACAAGCTCGATAGAGAAATCCACCTCACGCTCTGGAGGTAGACCTAAAAAGTTGTCCGGGAAGACATCCATGAAATGATCAACAACTGGAGGGAAATCCATCTGGAAAGTCCCATGATCATCCAGATATAAACTCACAATCTGGGATATGACTCCACCTCGCCCACGATGCTCTAGTCCAGCTCGACTCGCATAAACATCCAATTCGCCCTTGTATAGAAACTCTCTGCCCTCTGATGACGTGAAACTCACCCTGCGACTATACTAGTATACAAAGGCTGGATAGGGAACCAACCAGTCTATCCTGAGAATGACATCATAATCTGTGATCTCTAAGAGATAGAGTTCCCAAAGAATGTGACACCCACCAACCTCTAGGGGGAACTCCTTGCACTGACGCACACCAGCCGTTCTAGTCCCCAACTGAGTGTCTAGCGTCATGAAATCAGAAGAATTAGAAACAAAAAGCCCAATGATCTCCACAACGAGCACAAATATAAAGATATTCGTAGCACCCATATCAAAAAGTACCAAAGATAAGACAGAAGCTACTAAAATAGTACCTCTGACTGTAGAAGGTCCGGGATCCTGCTCCTGCTGGGTCTGTTGCACTGCATATGCCTACCCAGTGCCACGACCCTGCAACACAGCATGACTACCCTAAGCCGTCCTGCCCTGCTGCCTCTGAGATCCTGGTTTCTGGCTTCCACATCCATGAACACCATCTCTGCATGTACGCCCTGACGTATTCCAGTTCCCGGACTGGTAAGAAGCCACTGGTCCTGCTCCCACATGTGAAGTCTGCACAGAACCCCTCTCACTAGCCACTAGTGGAAACACCCTACAAAAGCACTACAGATTACCCATCCTACCGCAAGCTCAGTACTCCACTGGGTCTCGTGGACACTGCGGTCTCTTGTGCCCCTCTCTGCCACACTGGTAGCACATAACCTGGCCACCTGATGCATTCTTCTAACTATTACTACTGCCATGAGAGAAGGCCATCTGTCTCTTCCTCTTACCGACAGAAATAGTACCAGTAACTGGTGCTGAACTACCCTGGCCCACACCACTAGATTCTCGAAGGTTCCTATCTGTGATCAGCGCCTGGTTCACAATAGCGTGCGTAGTAGGCAACCTGAAAACATTCACCAATGCTCGGATGTCATACCGAAGACCATCCTCAAAACGTCCTGCTCTCAAAGTCTCATCACCCACCAACATGGGTGAAAAGCACTGAAGCCCGGTAAAATGGGAAGAATAGTCCATCACTGACATAGCACCCTACTGCAGATTCATGGACTCTCGAGCTCTATCTGCTCTCAACGTCTCTGGGAAGAAGAAGTCATAGAAGACTACCTAGAAATCCTCCCACTCCATGTCTTTGTGATGCTCTGACTGGGTGGTAACATCCCACCACCTCTTGGTGGAATCACGCAATACGTATGTCGCGAGCTTGACCCTTCTCCCTGGACACGTCTCCAGATGTTCGAAAATAGTCTGCATCGATCCCAGCCAAGACTCCTCAGCCTGTGGTCTACCATCCCCTGAAAATGTAGGCAGATGCTGCTGCTAGAAGATACTTGTCAGCTCAGCCATCGATGTGGCAGCCTGCGGTGCTCCCTGAAAGGTCTGCATGAACCATATAAAGCCAGTATGGAACTGCGCCTCTGCGCCTCTGTCCGGTATAGCAGCTAGTGCCGCATCTGACTCTGCTGGAGGATCAACTGGTAGCCCATGGACCACCATCTCCGGAGTATAGTCGTCGTCGCTCACCTAGTGAAAAATGCGCCGTGGTCTAGGCGGCATGACACTAAAAGGTCAAAAACACGCCTTAGATTAAGATTTATCTATGTCTGAAAATGAAGGAACCACAAAGGGAACAATAGGGAGAAGGCATTTCAATCTTTGAAAAATAAGACTACACGACGTCTATACTGACTACATGGCGTGTACTTGACTTCCCTTCAACTTCCCGGGTCCATTGACATGGTTAAGCCACATGTCTCCCGTTGAATAAAACTACACGGCGTGTATATTATCTACATGACATGTATGGTGTTATTTTCCAACTGCCTGTGTCACTTATGACACGGCTGACTACTCGGCTTGATATTACACAGCGTGTTACACCCGCACACGGTGTGTCAACAACCCCGTTTATTAGTCACACGACTAACTCCACACGGTCTGTCCTCGAACAAAAATACACGGCATCTCCCACAGGTATACGACGTGTTCAAGGAGAGGTGACACTGAACCGTATTGTTAGTTACATGACCGAGTCCCCAGGTCACACTACACAGAGTGTTCATCATTGACACGACGTGTTCTGTACAGGAGTTCATCGACCCGTGTTGTTAGTCACACGGCTGGACTCTAGGTCAACACTACACGGCGTGTACAAAAGCTACACGGAGTGTTTTCTCCAAGATCTTCCCTTCCCCGTGTCGCTGCCAACACGGTTGGTGACACGGGCAGAGACTACACGCCGTGGACTCAGGGTATACGACGTGTACTCAAAAAGTTCATTTTTCTTCCCGAACAGAATGCCATAAACGGTGTGTTTGAAGTACTACACGACGTGTATACTGGGTTTTCGGACAGTATGCCTCAGAAACTTCTTCAGAACCCATAAAATACCAAAAACAACAGCTAAGTGTCAAATTCCGTCCCGTGAGGGACCATACTCTCCACAAATCAATGTTTGACATCTTATCTGTGTTATAACAAAAAATAAACAGTCAATGATCCACCAAATTCCGGTCAATGGGGGTCCATACTCCCCAAAAACCAAGGTTTGGCGTCCATTCTATAAACAGGAACACACAAAATACCCTATCACATAATAGGTATTTACCAAGCAGCTATCACAACAGTATGCTTTTCTAGAACAACAACTATCACAAAAACATGCAATTTCTAATGCACCTACATGGAATGGAACTATACATGACATGTGATTTCTAACATGTGCCTATATGATGCATGAGACGACATACCCACATCTCATCGGGTTGAAACTAAATAGAACCCATAGATAAACTATAACCATCACAATACAAGTGCGTCACCCAACGGTGAAATCAAATCAACTGTAAATTGAAAAATCAGTAAAATTGCAATATGAGGTAAATTGGATTTTCCCTGTACACGGGTTAGCTATGCCCGGGCACAACTTATGACCAACTACCCTTCGTCCTATCCCTGAATACGGCTCCAAATAGTAATTCAAAGAAAAGAACTCCTCTAATACCACTTTGTAACGTCCCAGACCCGGGTGCCACGCAACGAGTGACCCAAACCCGGTTCACCACGTAACCTCAAGCACATTTCCCCATACGCCAGAGGCTATGAACTAGCAGCGAGGGACCAGGTCTGATAGTGGGGAAACTATGACTTCATATGTCAAAGTATAGCACAACAGAATGGAAATAAAACATAAAACAAACAGCAGAAGTAGTAAACCATACACAACTGAAATAGTCCACAACAGTGGATATAACCAACATTATATAAATAATGATTCTACACATCTCAAGTTCTAAGAAAACATCTAGAACATGTTATACATCAATACAATACAACCAAAAGCAGAGTACAACAAAATAAAGAAAAATAGCTGGCAGCGACATCCCGAGCCTAGGCTCGGTCCCATGCCCTCCTACTCCTCAGAAATAGTCAAGTACCTATATAGGGACTCTTCCCCTATCCACACCTGTAAAAACGCAATCTGTTTGGGCCGAAAAGTGTGACCCAAACAGAGTGTGAGAAATATATCTTAGTAGGCACCCACCAAAGGCCCGTTCCCCCCTACATGTAAGCATGAAACAATGGAGTGAAATAGTATAATGCAATAAAGTAAGTAGTACTGAAAATTAACTAACTTAACCAGTTATGTTTCCAATTTAATATTCTTTTTAATCATTTCATTTAAGATACCACCACAGTGAATATTTTATGTAAACATTCAAATGTCCATAGACATGTAAAATCCCACCCTCGGGTAAAGAGAAACCAACACAAGAATTATCCCATAGGCACACGGATATTGCCTAGAGTCATAAATAGTGTCAACCATAGGCACATAATCATCTGCCCATAGGCATGAAAGAAGTTTCCCACAGGCTAGGTAGTACAACGCCCAGAGGATAATCACAACACTGCCCTCAGGCTAACCGGTAACCGGGCCATTCCCAACATGTAAAAATGCAGTAAACATGAAATTCCTCTCGAGGAAATTCTATAATTACTACTTAAAAGGCATACCCTCAGGTATCCTGTCCAAACGGCTAAACAATGGAACACACCCCCGGGGTGGTTTCAGATCCAAGAAAAGATCCCAACCAGCATTTTAATAACATAATTAAATACCTAATCAATTCTAGGTGTTTAATATAGCAACAACCTCAGCCACACGACAACCCAAGTTGGGTTTTTGGAACCAAAAACGTACTAACCACATGATAGTTGGAAAAACAAACACCTAGCCACCTACCTTAAACACCAAAGAACGTTATAACCGAACGCCGACTCCAGAAACACCCAAGAACAGCATAGATCTGATGAAGAAGAAAACTCGCTTAACCTCAAATAACTCCTATTAGGAGAAGAATTGGTAAGAAGCAACCAAGGAGATGGAAGCCCTTACCCGTGTGGTTCCAACGAGATCATCCGAGGAGGAAAACAATTCCAGACGAACACTCGTCGGATCTTCAAAGGTTCGGTCGTCCCTTCTGAGATCCCTCATCTTTTCTAAGCCTTCCCTGTGAACAGGGGAGGCTACTGCCCAATTTATGCAAAAGAAAAACAAAGTACATGTTGTGTACTTTCAAGTACATGACGCGTACTCCATTCATTTAACTGTTCCTCTGGAGACACCGCCATACTGTTCACCCGTTGACATGAGTACACGACATGTACTTTTATGTACACAGCGTGTACTGTCGCCCAGCTGGTGGCCGCTCCACCGCCTTACTATTTTGGCCTGCCGACTGACTACACGGTGTGTAAGGGACCACTACACGGCGTGTAGTTGGTTCCTACACCCTTCATCGTCGACATGGCTACACACTCTATGTACTCATCCCAACATGGAAAAAAGTACAAGGCATGTGGAAAAATTACACGGTGTGTAGTTCCAAAATTTAGTATTTTTCCCCATTTTCCATATTTTATCAAAAACTCTTAAGGAAAAGAGAAATGAAGAAGCCCGTACCTCAAAAATAAGAACTGGGTTCTTAAAATTGTCAAAGGATTTTAGGATCTCCAATTCTCAAATCCATAAAGGCCTGCAGGTCTCCTTGATCCTTCACAAAGAATAGAAAACCAGGGAGTTCTATGCTTTTGAACATGAGCACTCTAATACGTGGAGGGAAAAATATTCATCTCGGCTCGGGAGATCTCGTTTTATAGGTGAGGGTCTCTCCATTTTCTACGTTCAACTACGATGATAAATTCCCTTCAAATATCTTCTTCGAATAGTTGTGATTCCCTCGTTGAATAACAGATATATTTGGTTTTAATGATCTTAAAATCCATGTGAAGATATACCTTATATCTTGGATGTTTCATTTTTTAAACAAGAGATATCTTAGTAAATATATCATGTGCATGCATTAGAAATTAGATCCACACTCAAATATACATGGCCTCGATAATTCCATTTGCATCAGCCTTCTTTGAGATATCTGATGGATGCAGTGGATGCATCGAGAAGCAGCGGGAGGAAGAAGACGACATGACTACATGAGAATCAGCTGGCTCAAGTTCAAACATACGGGATGCGAGATCAGATGATTGGTGAATATTGGATGATCAGATGCCATAGATGATTGGACAATCGAGCGAGATGCGAGATGCAATGGATGGTTGAGATTAGTTCATTCATATATTTTTTTGTACCTCATCGAATCCAACATGCAGCTGAGGCACAATATAAGTATCAAGAAGCTTCATTTACAACCCAGATTACTCCCACTCCTTCCAAAGTACCTGTCACGACCAGTCCTCGGGGCCCATGTCGTGACTACCCCAAGCCTGCCTTCCATAGGCCAGGGACTGGGAACTAGCACTAAAGGCGTAAATCTTAATAAATGGGAATGCATTGCCATTATATAAGCAAATAAACACAATAGAGTATTCAAGATGTAGTAAACACTAAGTAAACTGAGTACAAAAGTAAATGCTGAAAAGTAAATGGGCCAGAATACAAACCCAACTAAAAGTACAGTACAACTGAAAAGAACGTACAATAGTTGTAAAGTAAATCATCAACCACCAAGTCATCCTCCGGCTATCCCACCTGAAGGGTGGGTACAGATGGTCTCCTCATCTCCTCGGGTCCGGCCGTCCGCTTCATGTACGTACCGCCCGATAGTTCACCTCTGGGTACCGTCTCACTCCAAAAGCCTCAACCACGATCAGCACTGTCCGTCGTATGCAACCAACACAACGTAGTGTAGGCATGGCCCGTGCATGGGTGAGTATACGATACTCAGTAAGGACCCCGAGACCCCCAAAGGTCTCCCAGAATCTACAAAGGATAGACCACAAAGGAAGGATACAAATACGAAGTATCAACCAACTCTACTTAGGTATATGCCCATACATATACCTAAGTCATAATTTCTAGATCGGCTCCAACTCACGAGCCCAAGTACAACCCAATCCACACAGGAAAACACAACCCAATCCACACAAGAAAGAAAGTCAATCATATCAATGATAATGATTGAAAGTCAAGACTCAACTCACACAAGTATAATACTCACGAATAGGGGTGGAGTTGATTATATGTAGTCTCTGAATCATCTCCTCTGCCGAACCCACGTAGGATCCATTTACAGAAGTCGTCGCTGCCGAACCCATGTAGGATCCAAGTAGAGTAACCATCACTGCCGAACCCACGTAGGATCCATGTACAGTCGTCATCACTGCCGAACCCACGGTGGATCCAAGTATAGTCTTCCTCACATCCAAACCCACGTAGGATCCAGTTACAGTCATCACCATCATCGCAGTCGCAACCAGCTCTAGGGTTCCCGCACACAGCACACTCGATTCCGGGAGGGTCCGCTCCTCGAGTCAATGATCGATACATCAACTATCATGAAGTCAAGAGTTGATGTATCCCGTAGTTCCATCCCATGACATAGGGGAAAACCAAGAAAAACGTGCCCAAGTCATGGAGAACAAGACAACCAAGCCATTTCCCTAAAAGTACACGATGTGTAGGTAAGAGATACACACTGTGTCATTAGACACCGGGTACTGCCCATGTGAAATGACCCATGTCGCAGGGCTGGTCATGTAGATAAGTAAGTACATGGTGTGTGTTATGGTTACACGCCATGTCCAAACCTCTAGGGTTGGTTCCATGTACGCTGGACATTCCTGGCCGTGTGATGGCGTACATGCTCGTGTATTCCACCCCATGTCTATGTATTCCCAGAATACACATCGAGTCATCACGAAGCCGCTTCTACCATGGTGAGGTAGTACATGTCGTTCACCTGGCCGTGTGGTTCTACGCGTGTCCATGTATCTTCCAGATTACACGCCGAGCCTCGTGAATCCTCTTCTGCATTTCTATGATGTGAATACACGTCGTGTTACTTGGTCATGTATTGTTGTCCGTGTCAGTGTATTTTCCCTAAATTCACGCCATTTCTATCGAAGCCTCCTTTGAAAAACAGTGTGGAGAGAACACGCCATGTGTATAGAGTCACATGCCATGTGTTACTTTTCTAACGTCCAAAATTGAAGCCATAGTATGCTTGTAATACACGGCATGTTCTCCTGGAGTACACGTCGTATATTCTGGAATTTTCCAGAAAATGATGCCTCTTGCCAGTATGCCTTCCAAGGTGTCCGTTGTTCATTCCGATGATCCGTTTTCTACGAAACTTCTGCTTCTAGGTCGCCCCAACACTCTAAGGCCGTTTACGATGTTTTAGGGCCTCCGATTGGCTCCAAAAACATTTCTTGATTCACTGCTCAAGAACGGCCGAAGAATTCCACAATTTCACAAGAACGACAGAGGAATCAGACTGTGTTAGTTTGGTCCGGTCCCTTCAGCATTAGTCTGATAACAAGTGGTATAAGAGGAACAAAAACATGGAAGGAATACCAATTATTACATAAACTAAAAACACCCCTACCTCTAATGAAGTTCACGGTTGTCAAGCGCCAAAGATGATGGCGCCATTTCCGTCGTCGTCGGTGTCTCCTCCCTTGTCGTGGAGGAAGAAGAGGATGGAGAAAACCAGAACCACCTATTTAACGTTCTTTGTTGTAGAATTGGCGTTCTTCATTGAAGAGTGATGTTCTTCGTGGAGGATGAAGTTCTTCAAATAAATAGGAAAGAGATCTCTTCCAAAGTCTTCACACAACAAGCCAACAAAATAAAATAAGGCCTCCCATTATTTTATTATATTTCCATGCATTTCAAAAACTGAAAATTAAAAAACAAATTCACATAATTAATTAAACATGAGTTGTCTAATTAACTAGGTGTTATGTTGGCAAGTTTAATGAGGGAGAGAGAGAGGAGTTACTCACATAAAGGGGGAAGTTAGGGAATGTGAAGGGTTGGGCTCATGTGGGCCCACATCACCTTTATCCTCTCATGGGTAGTTAGTATCTAGTAGATCCCACCCGAACTCCCACACCTAGTATCTAACCACATAGAAAAAGAAATAAAATTGTAATACAATTTTATTTTACTTTTTATTTAATCCACATTTTTTATCAACTCCTCCCGAGCAGCCGCATCTTCAGTAAAGGTCCTCTTATGAAATTATCGGCGATGCAGTTCTATCGGTGCCTTTGGATTTTAATTCCGAGCACCGGTTCAAGAGATAGAAAAACCCGCTCGTTCGTTCACTGAACGTAACCGAGCTAAACTTTGGAAATTGATTTCGGGCACACTGGGCCTTGGAATCAGGTGCCGTTAGAAACTGCGTACTCGTAAAATCCCAAAGAATTTAAGAAAAAAATTTCCTTGAAATTTACGGGTAATTACATTACTCCTACCTCAGAGATTTAAGTCCCTGTAAAGATACCTAAAAAACTAGGGAAACAAATGAGGGTACTGTGCACGCATCTAAGCCTCCCGCTCCCATGTGCTCTCCTGGAGTTTCCTGTGCTGCCACCTGATGCGCACTATAGGAATCGACCGTCCACATAGGACCCGCTTCTGTCGATCCTCGATCACCATCGGGACCTCCCCAAATGTCACCCTGTCATCGATTTCCATCTCCTGATGATCAATGATATGCGTCTAGTCGTGAACGTATCTCCTCAGCTGAGATACGTGGAAGACGTCGTGCACCCGGTGCAACTGAGGTGGAAGAACCAGGCGATAATCCACCTCGCCTATCCTACTGAGAACCTGGAATAGCCCAATGAAGCACGGAGATAACTTGCCACCCCGAACAAATCTCTGTAATCCACTTCGAGGTGAGACCCGTAAGAAAACGTGGTCACCATCCTTGAACTCTAGTGGTGTCCGCCTCCTGTCAGCATTGGAATTATGTCAGCTCTGAGTAGTCCTAATCCTCTCTTGGATGATTTGTACCTTCTCCGTCGTGGCCTGGACCATCTCTGGTCCTACAAGTGCTGACTCCCCAGTGTCTGTCCAGCACAGAGGTAATCTACAAGATCGGTCGTACAATTCCTCGTATGGTGCCATCCTGATGGTGGAGTGGTAGCTATTATTTTACACAAACTCCACCAAGAGTAGGTGATCCTCCTAGCTATGACCAATGTCAAGGACACATGGAAGGAGCATGTCCTCGAGAGTTTGAATGGTTCTCTCCATTTGGCCATCTTTCTGAGGGTGAAAGGCGGTGCTTAGGCGTAGTTGCGTCCCAAATTCCTCCTGCAACCCCTTCAAAAGACGAGAAGTAAAGTGAGAATTTCGATCGGAGACGATAGATTATGGAACACCATGAAACCATATGATCTCATAAACGTAGAGGCGTCCCAAGATCTCCATTGATCCATGTTCTCTGATGGATAAGAATTGGGCCGACTTGGTGAGTCGGTCGACAATCACCCAGATGGAGTCGTGTCCTCTGGATGTACGTGGAAGTCCCATCACAAAATCGATAGATATACCATCCCAGTTCCACTCTGGTACCTCTAAGGGTTGTACCAAGCCTGCTGGTACCTGGTGCTCCGCCTTCACCTGCTGGCAAGTGAGGCATCATGAAATGAACTCTACCACAACCTTCTTCATACCCGGCCACCAGTGCTGTCATCTGAGGTCCTGGTATAGCTTCGATACTCCAGGATGTACGGCTATAGGAGAAGTGTAAAACTCCCTGAGCACCTCCTCCCGTAATGCAGCTGGTAACATGGTACGTCCCCTGAAAAAGATGACATACTATCCTCCTATAGAACATCCATCTGGTGCATGCCCTATAGAAATCTGAGCACGTCACATATCACATTCAACATCCCCAAGTTGTGCCTCTCTGACCCGCTGAAGTAGTGGAGGAGTGACTATGAGTGACTGTAGATAAGATGCCTCATCTCTAACCACGAAGGATATCTGCAACGCAGCTAGCTAATTCGTCGCCTCTCCAAGTAGCTGAATGCCCAACCTCCTGCTGAGATAATCAACTACTACATTCTCCTTCCCAGGAGTATAGACTATCTCAATGTCATAGTCCTAGAGGAACTCGAGTCATCACCACTATCTCAGGTTCAGGTTCTTCAGTGAGAAGATGTACCTAAGGCTCTGGTGGTTAGAATAGACTGTAAAGCGCTTGCCCATCAGATAGTGCTGCCACATCTTCAAGGCGAAGACCACTGTTGCTAACTCCAGGTCATGGGTAGCGTAGTTCTGCTCATGCTACCTCAACTATCATGAACCATAAGCAATCACTGCCCGCTCCTACCTTAGGACACACCAGAGTCCAGTCCTTGATGCATTGCAGTTAACTACATACCCTACACCCTCCTCTAGTAACCTCAACATGGGTGCACTGGTCAATCTCTGTCTCAGCTCCTGGAAGCTCTGCTGGCATCTATCCGACCACATAAAGGGTTTCCCCTTATTCATCAAAGCTGAAAGTGATACTGAAACTGTAGAGAATTCTGGAACAAATCTCCGATAGTACCCAACCAGACTTAGAAAACCCCGCACTTCCATCACACTCCTGGGTGGATCCCAAGCTAGCACTGCCTTGATCTTCACAGGACCCACTGCAACTCCTGCCTCTAAGATGATGTGCCCCAAAAAGTGGACCTCTCGAATCCAGAACTGACACTTCGAGAGCTTACCATAAAGATGGTGCTCTCGGAGTGTATCCAGTAAAACCCCTCAAGTGGTAGGCGTGCTCCTCCTCAGTGGTCGAGTATATCAATATGTCGTCGATGAAGACTATGAAAAATCGATCGAGGTAAGGCTGGAAGATCTTGTTCATGAGACTCATGAACACTTATAGTGTGTTGGTTACACCAAAAGGCATAACCAAGAACTCATAATGGCCATACCGACACCTGAAGGCCATCTTCTGCACATCCTCGTCTAGAACTATGAGCTGATGATAACCTGAACTGAGGTCTATCTTCGAGAACCAGCATGCTCTCTTGAGCTGATCGAAGAGGTCGTCAATCCTCGGAAGTGGATACTTGTTCTTCACAGTCACCTGATTCAGGCGACGATAGTCGACATACAGTCGCAAGCTCCCATCCGCCTTCTTGGCGAACAAAATCGAGGAAGCCCAGGGTGAAACACTAGGTCGAATGAATCCCTTTCCCTACATGTCCTCCAGCTGTACCCGTAGCTCTCGAAGCTCAGAGAGAGCCATCCGATATACTGGAGTAGATATCGGGGCTGTCCCGGGGTACATGTCAATATAGAAGTATACCTCTCTATGAAGAGGTAGTCCTGGAACGTCGTCAGGAAAAACATCTGCATACTGATCCACCACAGCAGCAAAACTCGGACTCCGCACATCAACTTCTCCTAGGATGAGACTAGCCAACTGATGGGTGATTGGCTGACCTCTCCTCTTCGTAAGTCCATCCTGCGCTGCAAAGGCTCCCTTCTCGCTAGTGAAGGTGAACCTGCTCCCATCGGTGCAGACACACCTCACCTTGCGCCTAATATAGTCGATCTGAGCATGAACTGTAGATAACCAATCCATGCCCAAGATGACGTCATAAGGCCTCGACGCCACTACAAGAAGATCCCAGCCGAAGCTATCACCTCCTAGAGTAATCTCACACTGCCGGCACCAGTGCGTAATCATAGAGCCTGCTCCCAAAGGAGTCTCTAGCCATAAGGATCAAGCCAACGGCTCCGTCCGAATCTCTGAGCTCTGAATAAGGGCAGCGATAATGAAAAAATGACTTGCTATGGTTTCTATAAGAACTGCAACAATGGTGGAGTAGACAAAGATGGTACCTCGAATCATCTCAGGTGATCCATGGTCGTAGGTCTCCACTGCCTGAAGCTGAGCCTGCCTCTGCACGCCTGCTCCCTGTGGTCAGGGAGGACTTCCTGGTGCTGGTGGTAGAGCCCCAAAGCATCGTCCACCACCTGCTGCTCAACCAGTTCATCTACCTCGTCCGCCTACTCCCTGCAGACCTCCAAGGTCGAACCTATTCCTCTTCCTAGGTGTTCCCTCAACTGTCTGTTTCTCCTCTTCATGGCGGGTCAGGTAGTCACAGGCCATGTGGCCCTGCCCGTTGTATGCATAGCACTGTCTGCCTCTCATATGACTGGCTCTGCTGCGTGTGCCCCGCACCTCCGAACCAGTATCCTGAGGTTGTCCACCTGATGTTCTGGTCTTGTTAGACCTCTATGATGTCTGTCTACTGTCGGATGCAGAAGACTCCGCTACGTGCCACCCTACGGTAGGCCTCACTGCTGGTGAAGGCTCAACAAGAATGTTCTCCACAATAAGGGCTCGCTCCAGTACTCCTACCTGTGTTAGAATACTAAGGGAGATCATCAATGCCATGATCTCATGCCTCAGTCCCTACTCGAAGGTCCAGTCCTGGAATAATGGGTCATGTACCATGTCTGTGGAATAGTGCGAGAGATCAGTAAATCTCGCCGAGTACCGGGCTACTGTCATGATTCCCTACCGCAGCTGTAGTAACTCCTGGATGCGAACACATAGAGGGTGGCTGAAACAAACTACGAGCGGAAGAGCGTCTCGAAGTCCGACCAAAGTAGATAAGCCTTGTCATTCACCTAGAGTTTTAGGCTCCACCATTTACCTGCTGCTGCATGCAGGAGACTCACCGCAAGGATCACTATGAGGTCATCTGGTGTCCCTACTAATCTGAAGACTCAAACAATAGCCTCCAGCCAATCCTCGGCTGCCTGAGGGTCCGTCTCCCTGTGGAACCTGGGCGGTCTCTGACACTGAAACTTGTGTAGTGCACTCAGGTGACGTGCAATCTCAGCTGATGGGGCTGGTGGCATCAGTGGCTCGACGGGTAGAGGTACCGCCGGTGCCTCCGCGGTAATGGGGCCCTGCACCGAGGCCTCATCGCTTGGTGGGCTGCCATCTCGCACAAAGCTTGGAACACTAGCTGGATGTTGTCGTGGGGCCATCATGAAAAGAAATAGGTACGCCACGGTTAATACAGTATACCTGGTGAGCTGACACAAAGTATTCACAAAGAAAACTTTTGAAACACACATGAAATCAATGTTTTCGTGTACTGAGTCGGAAATCAGATGTTATGGACCTGGTGTATGGATACGTCAGCCGCCGCCCCAACCCTGGACTCCCTGGAATGATAACCACACTCAATACTCTAAACATTATTTCTTCACATAGAAGAAATTATCAAAGTCCTGAGTTCTTTTGTAGAACCAACTCCTTTGATACCAATTTGTCACGACCCGTCCTCAGGGCCTATGCCGTGACCACCCCAAGCCCGCTTTCCATAGGCCAGGGGCTGGAGACTAGCACGAAAGGCATAAATCCCAATAAATGGGAAGGCATCGCCTTTATATAAGTAAATAAACACAATAGAGTACAAAAGCTGTAGTAAACACTAAGTAAACTGAGTACAAAAGTAAATGCTGAAAAGTTAATGGGCTAGAATACAAACCCAACTAAAAGTACAGTAAAACTGAAAAGAAAGTACATCAGCAGTAAAGTAAATTAGCAACCACCGAGTCATTCTCCGACTATCCCACCTAAATGGTGGGTACAGATGGTCTCCTCAGCTCCTCGGGTCCGGCCTTCCGCTCAGTGTACGTCCAGCCCGATAGTCGACCTCTGGGTACCGTCCCGCTCCACAAGACACAACCACGATCAGTGCTGTCCATCATCTGCAACCAACACTACATAGTGCGATCATGGCTTGTGCAGGGGTGAGTATACGATACTCAGTAGGGACTTCGAGACCCCCGAAGGTCTCCAGAAATCGACAATGGATAAACCACAAAGGAAGGATACAAACACTAAGTGTCATACAACTCTACTTAGGTATATGCCCATACATATACCTAATACATCATTTCTAGAACGGCTCCAACTCACGGGCCCAAGTAAAACCCCGTCGACACATGAAATCACAACCCAATCCACATAGGAAATCAAGTCAATCATATTGATGATAATGATTGAATGTCAACACTCAGCTCACATAGGTATACTACTCACGAATTGGGGTGGAGATGATTAGATTTAGTCTCTGAATCATCTTCTCTGCCGAACCCATGTAGGATCTAGGTACAGAAGTCTTCGCTGCCAAACCCACATAGGATCCAAGTACAGTAACCATCGCTGCCGAACCCACATAGGATCCAAGTACAGCCATCATCACTGCCGAACCCATGGAGGATCCAAGTACAGTCGTCCTCACTACCGAAACCACGTTGGATCCAAGAACAGTCGTCATCGTCTTCGCAGTCGCAGCCAGCTCTAGGGTTCCCGCACATAGCATGCTCGATTTTGGGAGGGTCTGCTCCTCAATTCAAAGATCGATACATCAATTGTCACGAAGTCCAGAGTTGATGTATCCTGTAATTCCATTCCACAACATAGGGGAAAAACCAATCAAACCATGCCCAAGTCACGAAGAACAATACAACCAAGCCATTTCTCTATAAGTACACGGCGTGTAGGTAAGCGATACACTCCGTGTCATCAGACACTGGGTACTGCCCGTGTGAAACGACCCGTGTCGCAGGGCTGGTCATATAGATAAGTAAGTACACGACGCGTGGTATGGTTACACACCGTGACCAAACCTCTAGGGTCAGTTCCATGGGCGCTGGACATGCCTCGCCGTGTGATGGAGTACATGCCCGTGTATTCCACCTCATGTCCGTGTCTTCCCGGAATACACGCTGAGTCATCATGAATCCACTTCTTCCATGGTGAGGTAGTACACGTTGTGCCCCATGCCATGTGGTTCTTCCTGTGTTCGTGTATCTTCCTGATTACACACCGAGCCTCGTGAAGCCACTTCTTCCTTTCTATGATGTGAATACATGCCGTGTTACTTGGCTGTGTATTGCTGTTCGTGTCTGTGTATTTTCCCTGAATACAAACCATGTCCATCGAAGCCTCCTCTGACAAACAATGTGGAGAGTACATGCTGTGTGTATAGAGTCACACACCATGTGTTACTTTTCTAATGTCCGAAACAGAATCCATAGTACGCTTGTACTACACGGCGTGTACTCCTGGAGGACGCGCCGTGTATTCTGGAATTTTTCAGAAAACAACGCCTATGGCCAGTACACCTTCCAAGGTGTCCGTTCATCATTCCGATGATTCGTTTTCTACAAAACTTCCGCTTCTAGGTCTCCCCGATGCTCTGAGGCCATTTACGATGTTTTCGGGCCTCAGATTGGATTCGAAAACATTACTTTATTCACCACTCAAGAGCGGCTGGATAATTCCACAATTTCACAAGAACGACGGAGGAATCAGACTGTGTTAGTTTGGTCTGGTCCCTTCCGCACTAGTCCAATAACAAGTGGTTTAAGAGGAACAACAACATGGAAGGAAAAACAATCATTACATAAACCAAACACACCCCTACCTCGAAGGAAGTTCGCGGTTGTCAAGCGGCGCAGACGATGGCGCCGTTTCCGTCGTCGTCGGTGTCTCCTCCCTTGTCGCGGAGGAAGAAAAGGACCGAGAAAACCGAAACCACCGAGTCAACGTTCTTCATCGGAGAATTGGCGTTCTTCATTGAAGAGTGAGGTTCTTCGCGGAGGATGATGTTCTTCCAATAAAGAGGAAAGATCTCTCTTCCAAAGTCTTCACACAACAATCCAACAAAATAAAATAAGGCCTCCCCTTATTTTATTATTTTTCCATGCATTTCAAAAACTCAAAATTCAAAAATGAATTCAAATAATTAAATAATATTTAGTTGTCTAATTAATTGGGTGTTATGTTGGCATGTTTAATGAGGGAGAGAGAGAGTGGAGATACTCACATAAAGGTGGAAGTTAGGGAATCTGAAGGGTTGGGGTCGTGTGGGCCCCACCTCACCTTTATCCTCTCATGGGTAGTTTGTATCTAGTGGATCCCACCCCAACTCCCACACCTAGGATCTAACCGCTTAGAAAAAGAAATAAAATTGTAACACAATTTGATTTTACTTTTTATTTAATCCAAATTTTTTATCAACTCCTCCCGAGTAGATGAATCTTCGTTAAAGGTCCTCTTGAGCAATTACTGGCGGTTCGGTTCCATCGGTGCCCTCAGATTTCAATTCCGAGCAACGGTTCAAAAGATAGAAAAACCCGCTCATTCGTTCACTGAACGTACAAAAACTAAACTTTAGAAATTGATTTCGGGCACACCAGGCCTCGGAATCAGGTGCCGTTGGAAACTGCATACCCGTAAAATCCCAAAAAATTTAAGAAAAAATTTTCCTTGAAATTTACGGGTCTTTACAGTACCACCCCGTACTATGTTCAAGTTGGGCGCACCCGACACCCAGCCTCTGCGCAGGCTTCAGCACAACTATACAAAGGCCTTGAACCTTGTGCTCCTACCTGCCTATACACAGCCTGCCCATGCCACCTTAGGGATTTTCTATGGATGGTTCCCTCAGCATGGTTGACCTTGAGTCCCACATGTGATGGCATTTAATGGGCCTAGGATTTCTTGACTATTGGCCTATTTTTTTAAAGTGTAATCCCTATAAAAAATTCTTCTCAACTATAAGTTGCATGGCTACCTTCAATCAAGAATCATGTTTGTCTACCTTTAGAGCACCGAGACTCCTCTAAAAATTATTTATCTTTTAATATTCTTCATTGTATTTTTGGAACATGAATCCCAAATTAGTCCAATCATCATCTAATGGATGGTAGATCAATGTTGTAAACAATGTGTCAACTTTGACCCATGTTCTTTGAGCATATGATTAGTGCATCTATCATATGAATTATAACAACATGGATAATTTCCCAAGAATGGAATATAATTCTATGAATCAAAAAAAATCTCCACACATCTTCACTTCAACCAATCCCCAATCACATTGGAGTTTCATCTTCATTATGACCATTATTTACCACTGTTGTCAAAAATAAAACTTATACACAAACTAGTACCAACATAAGGCATGTAGTTTGGGAATTCACATGAATTCCAGTTCATCATGTAACTTTTTCATGCCTCTACCATTACCTTAAATTTATCTAATAATCACACCACAATTCCCGGATCTGGGTTGACTACCCCCCAGAGCTATCCAGATGTCATATTTCATCAATTATTCATCAGAAAAACCATAATATTCTCCATCCCAATGCACATCATAGGCCAACTCACTAGAATCATATAACACCCCATTATTTTTTTAGGAAATCCCTTTTTCATACTTTGTTTATCATTCTTATTGGAGTACATTTATGGTATTCTCAAGGATAGAGATCCTTTATTGGAGAGAATGACCAAAAATCCATGGAAGTATGCTTATTATAATTAATGGAGTCCATGTATAAATATTTTAATGGATTTGAGGAGTTATCCCTACGTTCAAAGAATGTCTCAATTGCTTTGGTGTTTTTTTACTGAGAACTAGAATATTTATTGTTTACAAGGAAATTATATTCCGTGTAAATGTATTAAATGCCATGTAATGTTCACTAGGAAGATGCCATGAATCTGGTTTAGGGGACAAAGTTTACACCACATCATAATATTGCTAAAATTATATTTTTTATAAAAATAATTATTTAATGTTTTTACCCTTATTTGAATACACGATGTGTAATGGGATTAAAACCCATGTAAATATTGAGAGATTTTGTTTTTAGGGCATAATATAAGTGATTTTCATTTCATTCAACCCTACATCCTTCCTCTCTTGATCTATTTTTCACCCTTCATGTTTTTTGAGATATTTTTTCCTTCTAGATCATTTTTTCAACAATCAATCATCAGGGTTATTTCAATGAACCACTATAGTTTCTTTTCGTGCCTTGTCTTTCAAAGGTCAATCTCCTAGTTTCCAATCACTATTATTGAAGGAAACTAGATTTATACTATTTTTAGGTAGGTGTTTCTATACAATGGGTTAATATAATTAATTTTATATTATTTTTGATAAATTACTTTGGGTTTTTCATTAAATTTAAGTGATTTTTGGTTTAAAGGGATTTCTTGGAAAGATAAAAATATTTTCAAGGGGTTTTCTTTAAAAAATATTTTTTTATTCCAAAATGGGCTTCTCAAAAACCTAAGTATTTATACTAAATTTGAAAATTGTTTTATAAATGGTGATCATGGTTTTAAAATTTATTCTGACAAGAATGACAGTTTGTGAAGCTTGGGTGCATCAGGAAATAGACATAGGCAACCATAGTGTGTGTGACACTACTAATGGTTGTTTTATTGATATTGATAGATTGTGGTAGGAATTTATATCATTTGGATCCAACATTTTTCCTAATTTAGAATTTTTTATTTATAGTATACATTGTCCTATTGGTTAGAGACCAACAGATAGAGTACATGTTAATTTATGGATTTTTATCACATGCTTGTTTTTATCTTGGATTGTTGATCATAGGTTTTTATATGTGGTTGTATGACATGACACCACATGATGGTATTTTATGGATAATGTTTTACTTTCTTACCTTACGTTGAATAGATATGATTTCATGTTTTATCACTTCAAATTTAATATTTTTAGGTTTGATAATATTAAAGGATTTTTTGAAGACCAAAGGAAAAAATATTTTTAAATGGATTTGGGATTTAAGAAAAGTATTTATAAAACTTTTTTTGTTTTAAAACCTATAACTATTACATTCTTGATATTAGACCTTGTATAGAATCTGTGGTGGTATCCTACTAGGATTTTTTCTCACACCCTACTTTTTCATTTGGGTGTTTTTTGATATTGAATTACAAGATTTAGGTAAAGGGTATGGTATGTTTGAGCATACTGGATTATCTTATTGTATCTACCTTTAGTTTAGATTGTCTTGGAGGTGACTATTGGTCACATGGATAATTCTTATTCTTACTTTATTAAAAATTTCTGGTTTATTTAGTTTATCTTTGATTGTATGGATCTGGTTGTATCCTTTTCTTCCACATAGTACTGTAGTTGTATGTCTTGTTTCATTATATTCAAGAATTGTTCTTTTTTCTTCATTCACCTGTCCATACTATGGTTAGACTAGGATTTTGGTTTGGTTAACCCAAGTTGGTTTATTTCAAACCAAATTTCCCAAACCATCATCATGGGTTTCTAGATTCCAACAACCCGAAGCTTTTGAACAACAATCATTGCACATTGGGAGAGATCCACTCAATTCAGCTCATAGATCCACCATTATCTAATCCATCATCATATTACCATGTTCATCACCAAGCCTCCATTTCATATCTAAATACCAAAACCATACCTATGATCACGATCCATTGTTCCAAAGAATTAATGAACAAAAATCGGTCCTCTTAGGTATTGTTGAAACATTAAACAACTAGAATACTGATGAAAAACATCAAGAACAATGGGAGAAAGGAACAAGACACAAAATGAGAATCGAACAAAGGTCGTGTTCATTTGGACATTGTCATCAAAATCCATATAATAATAGATTATCAAAGTAGTATGAATAAATGAGAAAAAAATATTAAATTCCTAGATCTAGGAAGAGAAAGTAGACATTTATAAATCCAAAGGAGATTGATTTGTGAATGAATTTGGAAAGGATTAATCTGTGTCTATTTTAATATATAAATAGGTATAAAACCCCAAAATCAAATGAACTAACTCGGGTTTTGATCGATTTATAATGAATAATGTTTCGGCATTATTGTTGTTGGAAAGAACCAAGATCTCCTTCATTGATGATGATCCTCATGGTACTCGATGCTCCACCATGTGATCATCCGCCAATGTTATCTCGACACAAGATCTACATACTCTCATCCCCTATAGGGTTATGCAGTTAAACCTAAGGAATTCACTATAACAAGGTTTATTTAGAGGTGTATTATGTTTAGTCCATGTAATAAATAATATATATATATATATATATTTATATTAATCCTCCCATGGTAACTCTTAAATAAAACAGCTGACACAAAAAAGGTTATGTTGGGCCTAGGGTAAAACTCATATTCTGAATTTAATGGTGGTTTTATATTTCCCATCTAAAACTCCATTCAAGGGTTATTCCATTATTTTATAAAAAATCTAAGCATGTGATATATTATATTTAATATTTTATATATCCACACTGAGGCTCTTCATCCATCATAATTACACATCGACTTCACTCCCAACTCCAAAAACATTCATTAAAATATTAAAAAGTGTCAAAAAAATCAAATTCATTTCATAAAATCCACATTAAATACTAATTGTCAGATTCCTTCCAAAATAAAAATTTTCAAGACCTTGATCATACAAATGGGCATTTTTTCCCAAGCCAGGTGCCCCTGGATTATATTGTGTTTGGAAAACAAGTAGTAGGTGACTCTTGTTTTCTTATTGGGTAGTTTCGTACCAAAGTTGGGTGCCCATGGATTGTCCTTGGTTTTCTTATTTTTGACCTTTTTTGGGTAACGCTTTGTTGGAAATCCTTAACGGCTAGGATACCATAGGAATTGAGTTGATTTTATCCATATGATGGATTGAAAATAAGGTTGTCTAATCAACTACCTAAGAATCATATATGATATGATAGGAATGTTTCCCTACATAATTAATTAAGAGATGCGATGAACACTAAAGTAGATTCATTTTTAGTGAAATGTGGATATTTTCCCACTAATGGATATGATGGATTTTAAAAAGGGATCATCATTTTAGTGGGATCACATTTGATAAAAGTAATTATTAAATGGTTAATAAGACCTGATACTCATTTGATGAAAGATTATATTGTAGATAATAACATCATCATAATCAAACGTTGAGATTAATCATTGAAAGGATAAGCTTAATATAGGCTACTACTAATAATGGTAACTTGTAAAAATTTACTTAGCAAGATAAATATTTTATATGTCAAAACATTTCCTCCCTGAGTAACGAAGTTTTTAAATAATTTAAAAAGAGAATCTTGACACTTATAATGAATATAAATATACACTTAGTATTTCAATGGATTTGGATGAAAAGATACTAAAGGAATATTATTCTACACTCATTTACATAATATTATTTGGTATGTTAATGACTTAAGGAATTTTAGTTTCATAAACGCAATATAATTGGGTATTCTAAATGATATTTAACATGATTAAATATGTTAATTACTCGATGATACTAAAGGTTTCATTAAAACTTTATTGAATTATAGAAATAAATTCTAGTATTTTGATAGATATATGATATAAACTTTATATTTTAAAAAGATTTTTAAATATACAAAAGGTTAGAAAAATAATTATAAAAATTGAATCTTGATGTTTTATTTTGAGTAATCGAGCAAAGGAGTTACTGCATTGATAACTTGGATTATCCATGATATACTTGAAGGATTTTGTGATACTCCATGGACTATTCATGTTAGGTATAGATGATATAGAAATTAATTATTTAAATTTGAATGGTATGTAATACCAAATTTATATTTTACAATGTTTTTGAAATATAAAGGAGTTCAAAAATAAAGGACGGACTGATCGAGCATTTATTTTATATTCACGAAATGAAGTAAATAGTAACTACATCAAGGATTTGAATGTAAAGGATTTTATCATGATCAAATGAATATAAGTAAAATATTTGTATCTTCATCTCATTTATCTTATATAATAAGTGAGTATTTTTTATAATGAATATTTCTAATAAATAAGAAAGAGACGATTAATTGTATACACAAGGTTCATGATTCATCAATTTATAAAACATGTTTTGAGAAGAATAGATGGATAATTTTTTTTATCTAGGATAAAATGTTTATCCAAGTATTTGTCAAAATATATGAGAATATTTTGCAACCACCCATTGGTGCCATATTTTTAATAAAGACTTGTTTTTTTAAAAAATGTTCATAACACATAGAATACCATACATAATATAAAAAAAATATTTTATTTGTTAAATGTTTATAATAAAAGAAAATAAATGTTATCTCTTAAAAAAAGGGTTTGTGGGTATTTTCAAGATATTATAAAGAGAATATAATTTCCAAGTGAATCGTGGGAGTATTTTTGGACTTAATAATTTCAAAGTTAATAAATAAATAATTACACCAATATACGTTTAAAGTGAATTCTAATTTGCATCCTAAGAGAGTTAGGATGTATGAGTAAAAAATAATGTAAGTAGTTACATTATTTAAAAGAATAATTTTAATAGAATTTCGTTCCAAGGATGATTATGATTCACTTATAAAGAGTTTTAAGTAGAAATCAGAAGTTGAAATCACAACATTTGATATGGTGAAGTCAAAAAGTTTTAATATGTTAAATAAGTTGAAAAGTTAGGAATATGATTCCAAAATAAAACCATTATTCAAACATTCTTACTTCATAAATTTTTATTACTAAATAGTTTAATAGGAGTATTTTATTATCTGGTCACATAGATATGTGACATGGATTAAATATTATGTAATGTGTTGATAAAACCCAAAAAAAATATATAAAACATACGACTAATATGGAATTTTATCGTATATGATATGATAAACTGGTGTTTATGTTGGTTTTGTTAAATTTTCATAAAATGTTTAAGAATATTTAAATGTATAATATAAAAGGAAACTACCATTTTATCATTTTTCATATTGGATACATTAATGTGTGTGTATATATATTTCATGAAGTGAAATGATAATTGACCTCTTAAAGCTCAACTTTGAGTTTATCAAAAACTGATGTTCATAAAGGAGTATTATAGGTTATAAAAAAATATTATGGTTAGAATGTGTATGATTATTTTATAGAGATAAAAATATTCTCTTGTGGTGAAAAAAAATAATATGATTCTTTGTGTGTGTTATATGACCTAAAAAGTATACCACGTGGAGTGTGTTATAGATATCTTTAGAATACAAGGGGTGCATGGATCAAATTTGATTCCATACTACCTGAGGTTAGTGAGATACCTAGCATGAGAACTTTCATACTTTGATACCCTACTTTTGAAAGTCTATATATTGAATTATATAATTTAGGGGGTGGTTATGTATGTTTTAGATCTTTTCATTAGTTGAAGGATAACCAAGATGAGAATATTCCTGTTGTATAATGGGAATGAAATCGGGGCCCTCAATTGAGATAGATTGTTAGAGTGTGAAAACACACCTAGATATTATATATCTATCCAAAAAAGGAATATGTGATGCACTTATACATAAGGATTAATTACTTGCGATGTATTCATTTATTAGACCATACTACACTCAAAGATGAAAGAACATATGAGTTGGTTATATGGGATTGAATTTATCCTTGTCCCATGGCCACTTTATGTTTTGGAAGAAGGGAAAAATATAAAAATGAATGTTTTTATATGATGTAGATATTTTTAAAGAGGTATAAAGATACATGTGTTTAATGAATATCATACCAAATCCATTTACAACTTGAGTTAAATTGAACCTTTTCCAAATGACGATCTTTTCTTATATATATGGTTCCAGAGATTTGTATTTGTTTTCAATGCTATAAATTAGCATAGGGTCACAATTTATGGTTGAATAAATAGGGATTGAGTTTGAATTATATATATTCTATAAAAGGATTTAAAGTTAATCCAAAAGTGTGCTGGATGGGTATTCACAAGGTACTACATATGATTTGATACAAAGTAAAGTTAATGATTACTTCCCAAAAGTGTTTTGGAAGATATCAAAAATAATGTTTTGGATATGGTTTCACAAGCTATTTAATATTATAAAATATCATTTCAAAAATAATAGAGTATTTAATTCTTTAGTTAAAGTGGTAGATTGATGAGAATATTACCTAAATCCTTATATATATATATATGATATATATATAGTAATTTCATGTTGAATGTAAATTATTATTTTCATGCACATAAGGGTATATTATTTTATGAAATATATGATATCATAAAAATGATAAGTATTTCCATTTTATGTTTCTACAATATATGCTATCATTCAATATGCTTTTATATAAGATAAAATGGCTGGAGGAGTTACATTCATATGGAAAAGGGAATTATTGAATTGTTTATTTTTTTGATAATTATAAAATTAAATAATGGTCATATTCAAACGATGCCTCTCTTCTTTATTATTTATGGGTCTTCATTTTTAGGATTATATTTATTTATACCCTTTCCTATTGTTCCACACTCTTGTATGTTATTATGATTGTAATAAGAGTGGTTACAATAAAGAGGCGATTCATATGGCATGTCAAGGAAGAGAAAATAATAGAAGATCATAAGATAATGTATGCTACTACAAATCAAGTCAAGATGGGATTTAAGAGTTACACCCCCTAGGGTTTAAGTTGGTTTATCATCTCTCGATAAACCAACCAATAATACAAAAAAAATTCACGATCCTTCTATACATTTATTTCTATATATGCATGGCTAATTTTATTTATGCAGACACATAGATTAGGGAATTTACAATAATGTTTAGATAAAAGTTATTTTAAAATTACGTTTTTTTATTGTTCATTATTAATTATTTATGTAATTATAACATAGAATAATTGACAAACATCTGCAAATAAAATAATATTTATTATTCCAATTATTAACTTCCTCAAAGATAGTATTAAGTCACTACATGTCTTCAATTATTTTATTTTGAAGTAAAACATATATTGAGATTCTTGATTGGTAAAAGTCAAGAATTTTTTCATTTAACAAAGAGTTATAATGATAGTGATGAGTTGACCTATCCAAATTGGTATTAATAGAAATGGCCAAATCTTATTTGGTTCAGTTTGGGGGCAAGTGTTGAGTAAATATAAATATAGTATTTAAAGATTGGGAATCAACTCAATAGATCAAGGAGGTGTGAGTTAATAAAATCGATAAGTGCAGTGCCTACCAAAATACCTTTCAGTAGTATTTAATCTCCAAGGCTTTCTCTATAAGAAAGGAAATGTAGATCCTTTTCCCATTAAATATCCAAGTGTCTTGACATGTAAAATCCAATATTGAGGGATATTGGGATTTGATAAAAATAGAAGGATACATAAATGATTAGAAAATTATAATGTATTTAAAATGGTAATCAAGATAAAGTAATAAAATACTATTTTATTTTATTATAGAAAATGGAATGTAACACCATAAATCCATTATCACCATTGTTAATTATATATAAATAAAATATCATCACCAATATAATTTTTTTGGGGTGGTACAAGTTCTTAAGAGAAGTATAATTACAAGAAAGAATGTTTTATGTGTTGGAGTCTCCTCTACCAAATGAGAAACCATTAGTGGCCATTAATGGTGAGAACTAAACCTACATGAAGAAAATGGATGATGAATATAATGTTTATCATATCATGTATTCATAAATGTCCATCTAGTTTCAATAACAGTACAAAGACATGGATGGATACACTATGTTGTTATATCTCTAAAAATACTTCAAGGTGAAATTAAGGAAAAATAGAAATGAGATTATTATTAGACTATTCATGTGTAAGTTGGAAGATAAAATTTATTATGAGACTCATGTACTAAATATAATTAGGTATATTTAATGATTAATATAGATAAAATTCAATATTGATAAGTATATATCAACACATATCATTCTTTTATCCCAACCAACCATTTTTTCTAGTTTTATCCATAAATATTAAATGAATAATATGTAGAAGATGATTTCATATATTTGGGCTATGATTTTCCAAGATTTTATGGAAATTAATAAAGTAACATCACTAGTTATTATAAAAACCATGAAATAAGGCAAGATGGAGTGGTTAATAGTAGAATCTAATCCAATAGTACCTATACAACTTCCTCTTAGGAAGATAAATATTAAGAGAGAGAAATCATAAGGTGGTTTTATACTTTTCAGGTGGTTGGAAATAATATTGGAAAAGGAATTACAATGAAGTAAATAATAAGAAAGGGTAAGATTCAAGTTCCAGTATATTCCTAAGTGTATCTTATTGTTTCAATATCTGGGTTCTTAGATATAATTTGCGTTTCATACACCTTTTGGAGTTGGTTCCCATAACCAACTACTTTGTAATGAATATTTCTTGTATATTCATAAATTTAAATATTAATAAATACCTTATCACATATTGATTGATTTTCTTCTTAAAATTAATATGACAACTTCCTAGGGTACTACTCTCTTAAAAAATGGCATAGAAGTTCCCTACTTTGATAATAATCTTGAGTTATTATTGCTAATATATCTTTAATATCACTTCTATGGCTAGGATGTTGAACTATGATAGGGAACATAGTTTTTCAAATGGTAGGTGTGAGTTCTCATAAGTGGATGAGGCTTCATCTCATGAACTTCACACATGATGGTCTCTAAGATGGGAGATTATGAGGATAAACGCACCAATAGGGATTCTGCATGTTTGAGTGTCGTCAAATATTCTTATCCATGAGCATGTGTAATGGCTCTTAGACTTAGGTTATTATAAATACTTATTGTGACTCAAATAATTTAATTTATTGAAAAAACCAGTGACTCTCTATATTTACGATAATAGAGTATATTGGGTGCGTGATGATTGGTATGTCATTAATAAATAAGTCGAGGAAGGATTTATCCATTCCATTTATGAAAGTTAAAATCTCATACATTTATTGCAATAACATCATAAAAATAAATTCCAAGGAAATAGTGATGTAAACATGTTAATTCTGTATGATCGATGAAATATATATCAAGCATTAAGTTTGATGACACAAGATTGAAAAGTTCTTGATGGGATATCATGATAAAGGGATTATATTACACAGTAAGGGTTCATATGTGGTTATTGTCATTATGACATACCTACTTCCTCTATGGGTTCCTTGACTCCTTTCTATATAGTAGTATTAGACATTAGGCTAGGTCACCTAATTCCATTGAGGAAGAATCCTTGAGGTTCATGCACAAAGTGTTTATGTTTATCTGAGTTAAATATTAATTATATTTAATCATTGGAATAAATATTATTCTTTATACCGAGAGTTAAAATTTATTCAAGATTTATTAAATGATTAGTCAATATTAAAGAAATATTTACTCACAAGGGATTTTCTTAATTATGAGAATATATAATATTTATTTATCTCTTATTATTCACACCATAATAAATAAATAAATATTTATTAAATTAATAATTAATTATGTTATGTGAATATTAATTTAATATTTATTCACCAGCCTATGAATAGAATATTTATATATTGAATGAATTAATAAATATTTAATAACAATAAATTTAATCATGTATTCGATAAATACTGAGGAGGAAAAGTAGACCAAGTCTTGGTCCAACAATAAATATTAATTCTCAAGACCATAAAAGAATATTTATCTTTTTTCCAGTTAGCACACTCCATGGAATAAAATAATGATATTATTATTTTACATGGAATGGGGTTCATTTTAGGTTTAATGTATTATTAATGGCCTTTGTGTAATTATTTAATATAAAACCCTAATTGTGGGTTTATAAATAAACAATTATGATACTTATGACTTGTTGGTCATTGTTCACAATATTCTCCTAATTAGATAACTACCTATCATTGAAGAATGACTCTATGGTTTTCTCTCAGACTAGAGATATACTCTCTTCCTCTATTTCTCTAAAGCTGGAGAGATCAAGTGAAAATTCTTCCAGGACAAAGGAATTTTGGTTGCGATCTAAGGAGAGATGCAAGATGAACAATGCCACCATGCTAGCACCCATATTACTATGAATGACATTCAAATATCGAAGGATCATGTGTGGATCACCACTAGAGGGATTCTAATTTGGATCCTCAACAATGTAATATAGAATAAAACTGAACAACCATTGTAGGATAAAGACTTACATCTAATAAAGAACTCAGGATTGAGGTATTTCTTATTCTTATAAAATTAATTAAAAATTTACATGAAAATGATTTTCTCTAGGTTCTATTATTTATTTTTCAATATTCATCAGAAAATATTTTTTTTGGTCGTGATATTTATGATTTATACATTGTGAATTATTCATTAAATATGAAAAAAACTAAGTTAGACACTGACCTAACAGATGCTTGCATTGGATTTGGATCCAACAAGAGGCATCAGAGTGGTCACATTCAAAATTAAAATTATTTATTTGTTTTTTGATCATTACATATTTAAAAGTTAAATTCAATTTTAAGTTTTATTCATTATTTATCCAACCATTGATATCTCTTCTTAATTATCTTCATTTCTCACTGATATAACCAATATCAGTTAATAATTAATGATGTTTGCATCTAAAGAACCCATTCATAGGTGCTAATAAATCTGGTCAGATAACATAGGGTTACAAGAAGTGTACTTCTTCTTTATACATTGTGTATCCTTATTCATTTCACAAGGACACCTAAGTGGACTCTGGTTCATCGTATAATGTGTACACATCATGTAGATTAAATTCACCATGTGTTGACTAACCAAGGTGGCACACAACTTTTCCAGAATACACATTGTGTAGATTGACTACATGTTGTGTAGTCTATATGTTTTCATGGATGAAAACACAGAGTCAAGTACATGTCATATAATTAATACACTATGTGTATTAAATACACAATATGTATAGGATGATAGTTATGCAACCTGAAGTACACATTGTTTATCATTAACACACGCTTTTTACCTCATAAATGTCCACCAGAAGTACACACAGAGTCCCTAGGTGTGTACAATATACATCTGGTAAAGAAAATTACATAGCATGTGGTTGACCTGTACATGCTCTATATTGTACCTGTTTATTTAGAAATATTAAATTTAATTTAAAACACCATAAACTTCATCATTATGTGTTCCATGTGTCATTACTTTGACTAGTACACACCATATTATATGTTTTATATGATATTAAATGCTTAATTAATTTCCACATAAAATATGAACTACCTACAATGTATAGTCAAAATATGTTGACTAATCCATGTCCATTTAAAACCATTACAAAATAAATTAGTTAACATATGTTCTGTGTGTCACTTAATCGACTCAAACATTCCATCTTATTGTAGAATGAATTTAAATGATTATTAGAAAGATGTTTTAAATTCATAGTCATTGCATGTGCATGGACGATCATGAACTTTTATAATACCTATATATGTGATGGTTTAATTTAATTTAATATTATTACATGGTTTTTAATTATTTATTATTAAATTAAATATAATGGTTTGAATGTCATCCCTAAATACTTTATTATGTAAGACCTTCATGTCCAATGTTGTTTTATGTTATTCCACTTAACCAATCATTTGGATCCTGTCACCTTGAAGTGAGTTATATAACATATGAAGTAAACGGAGTATCTAAAGGCACATTGAGTTGGTTTAAGATAGAACTGAGGTAGTGGCAGTTCAAAATATAACCAAGATGAAACTAACTTGGGAAATACGTAGGTGGATAGGTAGAATGTTGAAACTCATACCAAGACCAACACAAGGAGTTTTACAGTATGGTAATGGGTTTATATAGTATATTATAAATAAATCAACCATTACATAAAGCTAAAGACTATGTCATTTAATTATTTATTTTATTTTTCCCCTATAGATGATTTATTTTATAGATGAAAGGTCTCCATCACATAAATAAATAAACAAATATGAAAATGTAGAATTAAATTAAATGGATTGCACATAAATGTTTTATCGAAATATGATTAATACCTTAAGTAAAATTCATTTAATATTAACAAGACATGTAAAATATAAAATAATTAAATTTTTTCATAATAAATAAAATCCCTCAACTTAATATTAAGTCATACTAAGACTTTTATTATTTTATTTGGAATGAAACCATAGAGCTAAGTATCAAAAAATTCCCTTTTTGGGACACTTAATTTTATAATGGAGTTATTATAAATGTTTTGGGTTGATGTGATCATTTTACATCAATATAAGTATACCTTTCTATAATTGAGGTAACATAGAGGTAGGTGTTTAGTAAACCCGAGTTAGGGTTTTGGATTGGGGATTCCACTCAAGTGATCAAGGAGATGCAATTTGAAATTTATAAAAGACTTTCCATCCTAAATAGATTCATGTAATTGACCAATCCCTTTCTTGGGTTATGAGAATGGGTATATAGATCATTTCCACTAGAATTTCAATAAAACCAGACATTCTAAAACCAATTGCGAGGGTTGTTAGTGCTTGATAAAATAGTGGGAGACTTAATAAAATAAAAAAGTATTTTCCCAAACATAGTTGGTAACCAAGAAAAAAAATATTCCTTTTATTATTGCGTGAATAATAGTAAGAAAAAACATGAAAATAAAGAGATCATTCCTTAACTCAGGGTATATTTTTACATTTTTTTTTGATATTGTAAAATCATTTATCTGAGGAATTATAATCAGAAAATTTAAATTATGTATTAGAATCCCATTTTCATGTTGTACAACCATAGTAGGTGGGAAAAGGTGAAAATAATTCCTTCCAAAGATATGTATAAGATGTTTCATATGTCCATTTTATTATATTATCAACTATGTTTAGAGAGTTGATGATACAACACAAAGACATGGATGCTTACACAATAATATCATATCTTCTTTTTCATGAGAAAGAGAAGGAAATACTTGACATAAATAAAATTATCATTTCACTATATTAATTTATAATGAAATAATGGAATATAACTACTGATCATGGTTTCAAAATGTTTGGGTATATTGATCAATTAGTAAAATTAGGCCTCTAATTGGATAATAAATTATACATTAATCTTATTTTATTATCGTTACCAAAAAATTTATCTTTATTCATCCAAGACCAAATAAAGGAAATGGATTAGTCACTCATGAATCTTTTTTCAATAATTCATTTATTAGATAAGGATTGGTTGAAGCATGTTTCTCCACCACTTATGGTGAACAACTTGAAAAAAATTTTAAATATCCAATGTATAATATAAAGGAAAAATATCCTTTACAACATCCTTAAAAGATAAATTGATTTAGATGTAGAAGAATGAACATGAGGCTATTTACTTATTTTCTAGAAATAATGGACAGTGGAAAAGAAATTTTAATGAATTAAAGGAAAAAATAGATGCATTCACTTTAGGTATATTCATAAAGTTTACATTCACCACTTATGTATTAGAAATACAATATTCTTATAACATACATGTATTTAAATATAGTAAATGAGAAAGAATATAAAGGTTATAGAGTGAACTAAAAGAATTTGAGAAAAGGAGATTCTTATGTTAGCCAAGGGGATATCATTACTTATGATTTCCCAAATGGATTAATTCATGTTTTTAATGAGTTCCACAAAAAAAAATTATCTTAGTGTCCAAATAAACACAATAAGACATTATTTAAAATTTTGTAATAAATTTTGTTATTGTACTTCATACTATACTATTTGATAAAAAAATTCTTCAATCATAGATATCCATTGAAATGAATAATGATTATAAATATAAGGCTCATAAATATTTATTTCAAGATAATTCTTATTCAAAATATAAGTCAAATTATACCTATTATGATTTATAGACTCTTTGGAGATAAAAATCATAAGTATATGACACAATTATGATTTATACTAAGAAAACATTAGATAAAAAGGTATTCCATAATATTTCCAGAGTTATTAAAAATATGTATCATGAACTATTTCAAAGTTAAACTAAATATAACTGTATATACTCCATGATATTCCTATAGGAAATTTTTAAAAATATCATTAAGTTAAATTAAACATGTTGGTAAAGATAGATGAATATTTGAGTAATAATTTCAGAAAACATCTTATCCAAGTTATAATTGATCATACATATTGAGTAATGGTATTATTAAACTCACATTTCTTTATATACATAAATATCATGATGGTAGTAGAAGGAAGATCAATAATGAATCTATTATATATTGAAAATCTTCCATAAAATATTCCAAGAAATGGTTTATAAATAGCAGTGTAACAACTAACCATATGCCAACTATGTAGAGCCCCAACCCCAGTTTCCTAGAGTCGGTGCATTATTACATAACATTGGCATGATCACAAAAGATCAAGACTCGAAAGACCAATTAGTTTAGTAGCCTTGGAAACACTAGATACATTCATAAGTCTTACAAAACATCAAAAAGTAAAACAAAACTACAACAACATCTTGTCTTCATATCCGCTCCTACTATCCCTGCAGGTCATTCATAATATACTTCTTCACATCCTGGAAAAATTAAAACATTGGAAGGGGTGAACTCAGATGCTCAGTAAGGATAACAATATAGCAGAATCTTTTATAAATAAACATAAACATTTAAGGAAATGTATAACTATAACAAAAGCCTTTTAAACTTGAACTTCAGCATAATATGGAAAAAATAAAATGAAATAATTCCAATTACTTATTCACATGGATTTCTTACTAGTCGAATAATCACATGCAATATCAATAAACACTTTCATAATGATGGAATGCATAATGCCAGACTATCATAACCACGTAGGCAAGGCCTTGTGCCAAGACTACAAATAAGATTTTGTCAAGGGCTTGTGCCAAGACACTAGTTTGTCTCATGAGAACTATCGATGCATCGAGGAGATATATCAGGCCCCACTCATCACTTATTAAGTCCAATTCATTCCTCATATGAACAGGTTTAAACATATCATAAACCATAACATAATTGTATCACATAAAACATGCATAGGGGAAACATAACATTTCCACATTTCAATCAAAATTTATCAATAAAACACATTGATATAATAAAACCATTTTCAATACCAAAATAAAAGAAAAGTCATACTTTATTTTTCATTTAAAAAAAGTTATGGCTTGTAGAAGAAGCTGAAACTCAAATAATGGTCACGGCGATGGAGAAGTCGTTCTCGACGCATACGTACGACAAAAAAATATTCCCTTTTGTCATCTAGTAAAATTCTTCGTATAAAAAATATTATTTTTGAATAAATTTAAAAGTCAAATGGGTTTATACACCGTATAAATGAAAGTTGTGTATAAAATAAAATATGCCACAATGAAAGGAGATTGAGATTAGGTCCCTTACCACGTGTCCGACTTGACTCGATCGTTCTTTAATCTCCTAAATAATAATCTAGAGTTAATTTATAATTCTTAAGAACCTTTCTCAAGTTTATTATTCATTTTATATAACTTATTACCATGTTATGAACATTATTTAATTATTTAAGTTAATAATGGTCATTTTGTCGATCTTTGGTACTTGAGTAAAAAATAAACTTCTTAAAATTACAAGTTGTTCATGTGGTAAAATATCCATTATATCCAGAATTATATTCATGATGTAGATATCATATATATCATATATATCAAGTATATACATTCATTCATAATATTATGTAACATTTAGAGGTAAGAAATGAAATGCACCGTTCTTGGAGACGGTAATCTGTACGTATGCATGAACACTACTTTCATTTCTATTTCATATTTAATGTAATGAAATAATAATGATATAAAGGTGTATTATAATTCCAGTATAATATCTTATATAATATCATTTACTCCATTCTTTACATGTCCCACATATGGCATTAACAACTCAAATAACTTTGAGGGTGTAGTAGTCCGCACATCCTAAAATGAAATTATCGTGTTTACCCATAATGGAAATCATCAAGGTATTCCATAAATTAAAAATACAGAAGAATAAGGAAAACATAAACATAATATATATCATAAATAAATATATTTACATCTTAATGGCCACTAGGAGAGGTGTTAAAAGAATATTGAACAATCATCGTTTCATGAGGCAATAATTCACCACCCACAGAAACAGTATGTTCTTTAACTATTAGACGAAGGTGTGTGTAAGTGTAAATATAATACATCCCATAAAAACATACTAGAATATTGAAGATACTGGTATTGTTACAAAATAATGTAATAAAAAGAGTTTAAGGGGTTGGAGACGCAAAATAAAACAAAGAACATAAGAGAAGACATTAACTAAAAATCGGGTAACTCTTTTTGATTTGAGCCAAAGGCTTCCTTGGGAAGACTTATACCCAAAGTGAGGCTTGTAGGAGTAATAGAGGAAATTTTAGAGAGTATTTGGGCAGAGTATGGCCGATCCAAATGGATTTTATGGTGTGATTAAGGTGGTAGAGGTGGGGGCCTTTTATAAGAGGAGATGAGGGGCACTCTTGGAAAGTCATGAAATGTTACATTATTATATAATGAGTTTCAGATTTTAAAGGTCCCAAAATTTTATATTTCGAGGTTACGGTGATAAGGGTTTGAGATATACTCATACAATAGGTTTTTTATAAGTGTAAGTCTTTTATTTTACATTATCTTTTCATTTTATTTAAATCGTTAATTAATGAGGTAATCGCTGCATCATCATGGTGTCATAAAAAATTTAATTTATTTAATATCTAAAAATTATAAAAAAAATATCATGATGTAGGAAATATTTTTAGATTTCAAATGAATATTTATAGTCTAAATTTTACATTATATAACCCAATGTAATATTTGTTTTAGTAAAACAACACATGTTTGTGACAATTTTATTTTTACTTTAAATAAAATGTTATTAACATCATTTCCTTACCCAATTGGCTCCATGGGGTCCCCAAGTTGACCCATGGATTTTATTGGTCAGCCATGAATCATCAAATAAGGGTAGGAAAAGTGTCCAAATATTTTCGAATTTTTATAATATCATTTTTTCCCTTAAATTTTACTAATTACCTTTAATCGCGATTAATAAAACTTAAAAGTTACTATTCACCAAAAATTATTTCCATCTCATTGAACCAAATTTTGATTCCTAATGAAAACCATGTATGTTGGATTTTTTAAATTCAATACACAGAAGTTGTAATGTTTCATTTACACAAAAAATTAGTTTTTAAACTACCACTTAGTGGTTTCACTATTCATAAAAAATTGAAGTTTTTTAGAAAAATACCAAAAATTCTCCCTAAGATATAATTGATATTATGAATTAAAAAAGGATTTCAATTTTACAAAATTAAAAACATATAAGTTGCATTAATTAATTTTATAATTAATTCCTATTGTCAAAACAAATAGCGTATTTTTAAGAAACAATATCAATCAAAAGATTGATAATTGTTTATGTCCAATTTCAAAGTGAAATTAATTCTAATAACCACAATTAGATAAAATGGAAAAATTAGATTCTAATTATACTTTCAAACCACTCAATGGTATAATCTATCACTATTAATTAATTTTATTAAAAAAGTTGTTTTTAATTAAAATTTAGTAATTTTCAATATTCATCAAAATATAAAAGTTATCTGAAAAGTTCCAAAATTTGACCCTAGGCTAAATTTGATATTCCGAATCCAAAAATGAAGTCCATTTTTAAAGATAAAATTTATAAAATTTCAAAAATTAGGTATTACTATTCATAACGGTTAGTTTGATTGGTTGTGGTGTGTGTTAGAACTCGAAGTTGCGTACAACACCTGCTACTATGTTATTCAAAGAGAAGCATACTGTGGAAGCTTGTGGTGTTACATTCTCCCCTCCTTAAAATAATTTTTTCCTCAAAATTTCTTATAATATCACTGTATAAAAAGACTCGGGCGATTCTTCATCATAAGTTCCTCGGGTTCCCACGTTGCCTCCTCCATCTTATGGTTTCCCCATAGAACTTTTACCAGATGAGTTATCTGGTTTCTCAGCACTTGTTCTCTTGTATCAAGAATCCGGAAGGCCTCTTCGCAATAAGACAGATCGGGTTCTAGTTCTAATTCTTCTAAGGTGAGTACATGTGTTGGGTCATGCATGTATTTTCTCAACAGTGATACGTGGAACACATCATGAACTTTGGAGAGAATTGGCGGTATTTCCAAATGGTAAGCTACATCCCCAATTTGTTCTGGAATTTAAAAGGGTTTGATGTACCTAGGACTCAATTTAACCTTCTTACCAAAATGTATAACTCCCTTCCATGGAGATACCCTCAAGAAAACATGATCTCATACCTAAAATTCTGAATCCTTACTTCGGTTGTCAGCATAGCTCTTCTTCCTACTTTGAGCTTCTTTGATGTGGTTTTGGATTACCTTCACATTTTCCATCGTTTCCTCCACCAGTTCTGGGCCTACAAGTTTTCTTTCACCAAATTCATCCCAACAGGTTGGTGTGCGACATCTCTTTCTGTATAACGCTTCATATGGTGCCATCTGAATACTTGAATGAAAGCCATTGTTATAGGAAAATTCTACCAGAGGTAAATATTGATCCTACATACCTTGAAAGTCAAGTGAGCATGATCTCAAGATGTCTTCTAAGGTTTTAATAGTTAGTTCTGATTGTCCATCTGTTTGAGGGTGGTAAGCAGTGCTCAAACGAAGTTCAGTACCCAAGGCCTTCTGAAGACTTTTCCAGAATCTTGATGTAAAATAGGGATCACAATCCAAGACAATCAATAGGGGTACTCCATGAAGTCTCCAACTTCATTAATATATAGTCTTTATAGACGTTCAAGAGGTAGATCTTCTCTTATAGCCAGAAAATGTGATGAATTCGTGAGACGATCAACAATGACCCATATTGCGTCTTTCCTTCTAGGAGTCTTTGGTAGTCCCATGACAAAGTCCATCATAATATTATCCCATTTACACTCAGGTATGGGAATAGGTTGCAATACTCCACCAGGCAGTTGCCTTACAACTTTCACTTATTAACAAACCATAAATCTTGAAACAAAATCAGCAATCTCCCTCTTCATGTTGTCCCACCAAAAATGTCCCTTTAAATCTCTATACATTTTGGTGCTTCCATGGTGTATAGAGAAATTGGAACAATGAGAATCATAAAACAATTCCCTCTTTAAACCAACAATATCGGTAACACAAAGTCTCCTACAAAATTTCAAAATTCCATCTTCATAGGAAAATTCACTCAATCGCCCATCATTCACAGCTTTAATCATCTTTTTCAACTCTTCATCATCGACCTGAGAACACTTTATCCTTTCTAGTAAAGATGGTTTTTCATCAATTTGAAAAGGTTTTGATGTTTCACCCTCCATGGTGATTCCCATATCCATCTTTACTAGATCCATGAAAATAGGATCCCTTTCTACTCTCATCATGTTCAAAACTCCATGATCTTTTCTACTCAAAGCATATGCATCCTTATTTTCCTTCCCCGAGTGGTAGTGTATCATGCAATCATAATCCTTGAGTAGTTCAAGCCATCACCTTTTCCTCATGTTGAGTTATTTTTGTGAGAAAATATATTTCAAGCTCTCTTGATCGGTATATATCTCACATTTTTCATCATAGAGATAATGTCTCCTTATCCTCAAGGCAAATATTACAGCATCTAACAAGAGATCATGAGTTGGATAGTTCTTCTCATGTATTTTTAGCTGTCGTGATTCATAGGAAATAACCCTATCATTCTGCATAAGGACACAACCAAGTCCTTTCATTGATGCATCACTATAAATAATGAACCCATCATTTCCCGATGGTAGAATCAATATAGGATCATTGACTAATATTCTCAACAGTTCTTCAAAACACTCTTCACACTCTTTTGTCAAGACAAATTTAACCCCATTATGTGTGAGCTTCGTTAATGGGTTAGCCAACCAGGAAAACGTCTGGACAAAACGTCGATAATAACCTGCCAAACCAATAAAACTGCATACCTCAGTTATACTCATCGGTGCTGGCCATTCTTGGATTGCCTTGGTCTTAGAAGGATCAACAAAAATTCCATCATTAGAGACAATATGGCCAAGAAAAGGATTCTCCTAAATCCAGAATTCACACTTGATAAACTTCCCATATAATTCACGCCTTCAAAGAGTCTTCAAGATAATGCGCATGTGATTTTCATGATCTTCGTAGATTTTGGAGTATACCAAGATATCATCAATAAATACCACCAAAAATTCATCAAGATATTCCTTGAAAACTCTATTAATTAGATCCCTGAATATAGAGGGTGTATTAGTCAATCCAAAAGGCATTACTGTAAACTCATAATGCCCGTACCTTGTTTGAAATTCTGCCTTCGGAATGTCTTCCTTCTTCACACAAAACTGATGGTATCCAGATTGAAGTTCATTCTTTGAAAAGCATTGAGCGCTATGTAGTTGGTCAAATAAATCATCAATGCGAGGTAGGGGATACTTGTTCTTTATTTTTATTGCACTGATCTCCCTGTAGTCAACACACAACCTCATAGATCCATCTTTTTTCTTAACCAAAAGAACATGGGCTGCCCATGGAGAAACAATAGGGAAAAAAAATCCCTTATTACTCAATTCCTCTAGTTGTTTATTTAGTTCAACTAATTCCATGGTGGCCATTCTATAAGGGGTCTTCGATATATACCTTGATCCGGGAATTAAATCAATGGAAAACTCAACTTCTCGTTCTGGAGGAATTCCAGGTAAATCTTCCGAAAACACATCTACATATTCTTTCACAATATGTACATCCTCTATTTGAACATTACTTTCATTGACCTTAGTCATTTCATTCTCTTCCTCCCCAATAATTGAATTTAGTTGAGCTACTGGGGGTGGATCTAAATAAGAATTAGTTGGTGACGATTCTACTCAAAAGATAAGGTGTTTCTTATCATCATCATCAAAAATCGTAACCTCCTTCATCTTACAATAAATCTTCACATCATTGTCCAAAAGCCAATCCATACCAAGGATTATATCAAACTCAATCATAGGTATGAAAATGAGATCAGTAGATAAAGAACATTTATGTGCTCTAATGGGGACTGATTCACAAAAATTTGTTGCAATGATACTTCCCTTAGGAGTTTTGACTGACAATTCTCTTGTTTAATAAAATTTGAAATATCTAATTTTCTTAAAAAATGGGAAGATATGAAACAATGCAATGATCCAGAATCAAATAATGCATTTGATAAACTTGAGGACACCATTAAATTACCTGTCACCACGTCTTTCAGGGCTTCAAGCTCAGTAGTAGTGATATCATAATCTTGGCCTTGATCCCTTGGCCTCTTCTGAGGTAAGTTCCCCTGACTCTTAGGTTATTCATTTTCATAATGTCCCATATCTCTACAATTATAGCATTCCACATTGACATTAACTCTCTTTCCCTTGGAATCATGAGCTTGGTGGCCTTTTTCACTACACTTATAATAGACTCCCATTCCCTTCAAGCAAGTACCGGGGTGTTTCTTCCCACAATTACTATAGTAATGATATTAAAATTTTCCCTTCTTCCCCTTATTTCCATTTCTAGATTGATCAGAAGATCTCATCATCTCTTGCTTTGATTTAAAGTCATAAGACTTAGAGAATTCTTTTTCCGTCTTGATATCACAGGAGACAATATCTTCGTACGTCGAGAAGGATTGTGAGACTAATTATCGATGGAGAAATGGTTTTAACCCATCAAAGAAATGATCAGTATTACTTCTTGGGTTACATATATAATCTGCAGCATGCCTCGCCAACCTTGTAAAGTTATTCTCATACTTTGCGACATTCTCATCCTCCTTCTGCCTCAGACTCAGAAATTGCCTTTCCATATCTGCTCGATGGTCATGTGGAAAGTATTTTTCTAAAAAAAATTCCTTAATCTCCCTCCATTCCATACTTGATACTTCTTTATCTTCCTTTGTGTTTTGAATTAGCTACCACCATTGATCGGCATCTCCAGTGAGGTGGTAAACTGCCATGACAACCTTCTCCCTTTCGCTACTCCCCAAGGTGTGGAATATTTTCTCTAAGGAGTTTATCCATTGCTCAGCTACTAATGGATTTTTACCCCCCTTAAATGTTGGTGGTTTTTGCCTCATGAAGCGTTCTAACATTGATCCTCCACGTTGCGGATCAGGGTGATCGATACGTGTAAGGTTATTATTCATAACCTGAGTGATTCTTCCCAGTATGGTGATAAGTTGATCAGCACCAGTTGTATCACCATCTCCACTATAATTATCTTGAGTAGGAGGAAAATGCCTATATGGAGTGCGTCCATTGATACAGTTTCCATTCCTTCCACTAGGTGCCATTTCTAAACAATGGCATAAACTAGATTAATTTATGAATCAAAATACATAATTCCATACTTGTAAAACACATAACATAAATTGAATTATTTATGGATATAATCCATAATCATAAAAAATTTTTCTTTGAGGAAGTAAATACTCATAAACCCTTCATAATTGTTTGTAAAGAAAATGAGAATTATCCTAAGCATATCCCCCGGGAGTTTCGTAACCAAGAGTGCAGCAATGCCCGTTGTCATGCACCAGTTCCCGTTCGAGTCTAGCTCAAAGAGGTGTTTTCAGGTTTTACCCCTAGGTACATCTGTGCTAGAGCCGCCTCTACCTGCTCATATCCAAAAAGGGATGTATTACTCAAAAAACTCAAAAAATCTCGATAATACCAAAATTCTAGGAAGTTCTTCTATACTAATCATCAAAGTCTATCTTCGATCAATGTTCTCTAATCATAGTTTATCTAAATCTAGCTTCCACGGTTAGTACCAAATAGCCTCTGATACCAACTGTAATGCCCCGACCCCAGTTACCCAGAGTAGATGCATTATTATGTAACTTTGGCATGATCACAAAAGATCACGTCTCAAAAGACCGATTAGTTTAGTAGCCTTGGAAACACTAGATACATTCATAAGTCTTACATTACATCATAAAGTAAAACAAAACTAAAAAAACATATTGTCTTCATATCCCATCATACTATCCCTGAAGGTAATTCATAATATACTTCTTCACATCCTGGAAAAATTAAAACATTGTAAGGGGTGATCTCAGATGCTCAGTAAGGATAATAATATAGCGGATGCTTTCATAAATAAACATAAAAATTTAAGGCAATGTATAACTAAAACAAAAGCCTTTTAAACTTGAACTTCAACATAATATGGAAAAAATAAAATGAAATAATTCCATTTAATTATTCACATGGATATTCTACTAGTCGAATAATCACATGCAATATCAATAACCACTTTTATAATGATGGAAAGCATAATGCCAGACTATCATAACCACGTAGCCAAGGCCTCATACAAAGACTACAAATAATATTTTGTCAAGGCCTCGTTCCAAGACACTAGTTTGTCTAATGAGACCTACCGATGCATCGAGGAGCTATAGCAGGCTCCACCCGTCACTTATTAAGTCCAATTCATTCCTCTTATGAACAGGTTTAAACATATCATAAACCATAACATAATCATATCACATAAAACATGCATAAAGGAAACATAACATTTCCACATTTCAACCAGAAGATATCAATACAACACATTGATATAATAAAACAATTTTCAATACCAAAATAAATGTAAAGTAAAACTTTATTTTCTATTTAAAAAATGTTATGGCTTGTAGAGGAAGCCGAAACTCAAATAATGGTCACGGCGGTGGAGAAGTTGTTGTCACCGCATACATACGACAAAAAAACATTCCCTTTTGTCGTTTAGTAAAATGCTTCGTATAAAAAAGATTCCTTTTTAATAAATGTAAAAGTAAAATGGGTTTATACACCGTATAAAAGAAATTTGTGTATAAAACAAAATATGCCTCAATGAAAGGAGATTGAGACGAAGTCCCTTACCTCGTGTCCGACTTGACTCGATCGTTCTTTAATCTCCTGAATAATAAACTAGAGTAAAATTTTAATTTCTTAAGAACCTTTTTCAAGTTTATTATTCCTTTTATATCATTTATTACCATTTTATGACCATTATGTAATTATTTATGTTAATAACGGTCGTTTTGTCGATCTTTGGTACTTGAGTCAAAAATAAACTTATTATAATTATAAGTTGTTCATGTGGTAAAATATCCATTATATACAGATTTATATTCTTGATTTAGATATCATATATATCATATATATCTAGTATATACATTCATTCATAATATTACGTAACATTTAGAGGTAAGAAATGAAATGCACTGTTCACGGAGACGGTAAGCCGTACGTACGTATGAACGCTACTTTCATTTCTATTTAGTATTTAATGGAATAAAATCATAATGATATAAAGGTGTATTATAATTCCAGTATAATATCTTATATAATATCATTTAATCCATCCTTTACATGTCCTACATTTGGCATTAACGATTCAAATCACTTTGAGGGGGCGGTAGTCCGCACTTCCTAAAATAAAATTATCGCATTTACCCATAATGGAAATCATAAAGGTATGCCATAAATGAGAAATAAAGAAGCATAAAGAAAACATAAACATAATATATATCATAAATAAATATATTTACATCTTAATAGCCACCACGAGAGGTGTTAAAAGAAGATTAAACAATCATCATTTCATGAGACAGTAATTCGCCACCCATAGAAAAAATATGGTCTTTAACCATTAGAAGAAGGTGTGTGTAAGTGTAAATAAAATCCTTCTCATAAAAACATACTAGTATATTGATGATAATGATGTTTTTACAAAATAAATTAATAAAAAGAGTTTAATGGGTTGGAGAAGAAAAATAAAACAAAAGAACATAAGAGAAGACATTACCTAAAAATCGGAAAACTCTTTTTGATTTGATCCAATGGCTTCCTTGGGAAGACTTATACCTAAATTGAGGATTCTAGGAATAATATAGGGAATTGTAGAGAGTATTTTGGCAGTGTTTGGCCGAGCCAAATGGCATTGATGGTGTGAATAAGGTGGTAGAGGTGGGGGCCTTTTATAAGAGGAGAGGAGGGGCACTCTTGGAAAGTCATGAAATGTTACATTATTATATAATGATTTTCGGATTTTAAAGGTCCCACAATTATAAATTTCGAGGATAAGGTGATAAGGGTTCGATATCTACTCATGAAACAGGCTTTTGACAAGTGTAGGTCTTAGATTTTACATTATATTTTCATTTTATTTAAATTGTTAATTAATGAGGTAATCGATGCATCATCATGGTGTCATAAAAAATTTAATTTATTTAATGTTTAAAAATTTTAAAAAAAATATCATGATGTAGGAAATATTTTTAGCTTTCCAATGAATTTTTATAATCGAACAGTTACCTTATATAACCCCATTTAATATTTGTTTTAGTAAAACAACACATGTTTTTGACAATTTTATTTTTACTTCAAATAAAAAGTTATTAATGGTATTTCCTTACCCAAGTGGCTCCATGGGGTCCCCAAGTTGACCCATGGATTCTCTTGGTCGGCCATGAATCATCCAATAAGGGTAAGACAAGTGTCAAGATATTTTCATATTTTTATAATATCATTTTTACCTTAAATTTCACTAATTACCATTAATCGCAATTAAAAAAACCTAAAATTTACTATTCACCAAAAATTATTTTCATCTCATTGAACCAAATTTTTCTTCCTAATGAAAAAAATGTATGTCAGATTTTTGAAAATCAATACACAGAAGTTGTAATGTTTCATTTACACGAAAAATTAGTTTTTAAACTACCACTGAGTGGTTTCACTATTCATAAAAAATGACATTTTTCCGAAAAATACCAAAAATTCACCCTAAGCTATAATTGATATTCTGAATTAAAAAATGATTTCCATTTTACAAAATTTCAAACATATAAGTTTCATTAATTAATTTTATAATTAATTCCCATTGTCAAAACAAATAGCGTGTTTTTAAGAAACAATATCAATCAAAAGATTGACAAATGTTTATGTCCAATTTCAAAGTGAAATTAATTCTAATGACCACCATTGGATAAAATGGTAAAATTATATTCTAATTATACTTTAAAACCAATAAATGGTATAATTTATCACTATTAATTATTTTGATTAAAAAAGTTGTTTTTAATTAAAATTCTGTAATTTTCACTATTCATCAAAATATAAAAGTTATCTGAAATGTTCCAAAATTTCAACCTAGGCTAAATTCGATATTCCGAATCCAAAAATGAATTCCATTTTGAAAGGTAAAATTTATAAAATTTCACAAATTACGCATTACTATTCATAATGGCTAGTTTGATTGGTTGTGGTGTGTGTTAGAACTCGAAGTTGCGTATAACACACGCTACTATGTTATTCAAAGAGAAGCGTACCATGGAAGCTTGGGGTGTTAAAAACTATACTTTCTAATAGATATCCTATTAATTGTGATATGATAATAATATATTATGACACAACCACAAATGTTTATTGAAAACCGTGTATTAAAATTTAGATTTAGATAAGAAAGATCATCAAACTCTATGTGAATCTCAGTTAATAATCCTATATTCACAAAGGATATTAATGTCCAATGAAGACTGAATATGTTTCCATAATGGAAACCAATATATTTAAGGATAATAGTAGGGGTATTAACTTTAAGGGTTTAAGATATAGATGCACATGATTTGTCATAAGAATGTTGGACTCCATTGAGCATAATAAGAGGAGTAGTTACGGAGACACATACTGCATAGGAAGTTATAACCAAAGAGGTGGTTTTTGTTCACCATGGTGGGTGATACATATTTTATTCTTTCATAATAAATATTCCTACTAATGAGATATAAATGGAAACATGATATAGTTTAAAATTATAAATAAATGAAAGTAACGGACTCTATGTTTCAAGATTTGGGGACTCCATATTTTTAATTTATCTAAGACTTCGTACTAATAGTGAGTATTCAAGATAAATCAGACATTAATGATACACGACAGTGCTAATAAAAGCGTGATTGATTATTAAAAGGATTAGTCAGGAAAAAAACATACACACCAATCATTATGAATAAAATAATTTTGAATTCTACTTATCAAAGCCTAAATCTATTATCATCATATTGGGCTATTGATTTTCAAAGAAACCTAACTTGGAGGAAAATTTACATAATATGTCTAAATGATGTGACCAAAATGAGACCCTATGGTATATGTCAATAAGGTATAACAAAAAAGGGATGGTGACTTCAATAAATGCTAATAATATATATGGATTACATAAATTCATTTATGAATAAACCACTCATAGTGATTATATAATATTAATTTGAAAAAATAAGTGACATGTGTCTATAATAGGTTAGTGGGAGAGATATATGTTTTCAAGATAGATATATTGATAACATATATAAAGAAATGTAATGTATTACCTGTTTGTTAAGACTAAGGAATGAATTTTTCAAAGTAATAATTTAATTATAAACCATGTTATAGGGAATAAAATATTTATAAATTGATCCATGGGTCTCAAAAATCTAGTCATAGTATATATATTAATAAAGTATTAAGAAATAAAAGTTGAAAAAATTCAACATAGAATTGTTTTTGTCATATAATCCTTAAAGTAGAACATGCATGGGAATAAAAAGAGATTATTGAGATTAAAAGAATTTCACAAGCTTAAGTGCAAAGAATTTATCTCATAATCCATGATATATATAGACGTTTCATATTGGTTATTCATGATGCATAGTATGTGAATATCAAATAGATAAAACATAAATACATCAACCTGTAGCTAGAACTATCTAACAATACATGGAAAAGTAAAACTAGATTATTTCCTAGTGCTTGGATAAGTGGGAATACTTGTGATCAAGGGAGTTGAACACTTATCATCATTTAGTTTAATTTGATATAGTATCATATTAAGTCTAATGTAATATAAAAGACAAAATTATTACAACTAGTAGTTTCCATATCTACAATATACATGTATATTGTGGCTTAGGATGCAACTTAAGAAGTGGATTGGAAACACCTTGTACCATTTGATGTTATACCAAAATAAACAGTTTTATCCTTATTATGATAATATTAGATTATGGAATTCATAAAGATGTTAGTCTTCTAAAATAGGAACAAGAGGTGGATACTTGGTAATTTCACAACTTGAGATATTTTATTAATATAGTGAAGTTGGGGTAAGTATATTTTCTATACAAACATGTGTAATTATTAACCCTAGTCACAAAAACAAGGTAGGATTGTAGCTGTAATAATACTCAGTAGAAGCACATTTAACATGTGATAAATAACCAATCATTATTAGTTAGTTCTAGTGAAAGTTGTATTATGTTAAAGTTAGTTCCCTACTTTTGTGTTGGAATGGTGATGATGAAGACACATGGGGGGGGGGGGGTGAATTGTGGGTTTCAAATCTTTGACAGATTTAGAACACCTCTCTTGTTTTGGAGCGATCATTTCCTTTTTACATAAAGTCGAGTGAGAAGAAAAAAATAAATAAAGGAAATGAAAAAAACAATGTATAGTGGTTCAGGGAAAAAGATCCCTTACTCCACTCCCTAAACACTCAACTACATGAGCTTGGTTATTTTTATTTGTAATTTCTCTTATCTGAAGGCCTTTACAAAAAAGTGCAGATAGTTGAAACCTTACAAGGCTTTTACAAGGCCTTTTAGTTATTTTAATGGGAAAAAAATCAACATCTTAGTTTGAGAAGCTGTCACGCCAACATGAATTATTCCAAGCTTCCAATAATACAAATAAAATTTTTTAGATGAAGTTTGTTTTGAAACTGGTTTAGTTCACAGTTGTCGTAATAGCTGAAAGATGTAGATGACCTTCAATAATGTACAACAACAACAATATCAAAATGGTCTTAATTTTTTTTCAAGATTCTTATTCTTTAAAAAAAATAGATTAGATGATATAATTTAGTATTCCTTTTTATTTGAATTGTGATAGAATAAAAATGTAAAAAAATATTTCTTTATTCTTTAAAATGACGAGTAGTTGAATATTTGAAAACTTTATTTTCATCATATTTTTATGTCATCTCTCATCTTAATATATTTTATTTTCCTTACAATGATATATATATATGTATATATAGAATAAATATCTAGAAGTAATAGTATCAATCCACTTAGGTTGGATACTTAAAATTCTTCATAATTATCCCAATAATAGCATAGCACCATTGCCTCTTAATTCTTATAGAATAAATATATAGTAAAATTATTCCATATAATGTGAATAAATCTTATGATAAAAAATATAGAATAATAGAAGTGTAAAATGAATTAAAAATCCCATTTAAATCCATTCAAACCTCTTTAATGTTATTCAAAAGGGTTCCGGAAAACTAGTTGCATAGTCTTATTGTAAATTAAAATATTTGAATTTGAATAAACTTGTGTCCTCCAAATTTGTTGTACAAATGCCATTAGAATAAACTAGTCATTTTTTCCTAAATACTATACCAAAATATTTGGAATCTCTTAGACTATAATATTTTGGATTTATTATGATTTATACAGTTGATAAACCCCTAATATTCATATAGATAAAAATGCAGCAGATAGAAATACCAAGAAACATATAAAACAGAGTATCTTAAACTTATTTGGAAATATTTAGAATATTGGATATTATCATTTTCCTAATAATGGATAATAACATCATATCCTTATATTCACATTATAATCTTTCTTCAATGTTAAATAATACAGATAAATCACTTTCATGCTAATCATAATATTTTAGCACTTATCATCTTGAGTTTCCAGATATATTATTAAAGATGTATATGATGAATTAACATAAAGAGTACTATAGTAGTGTACAAGAAACACGATTATATTTTCCAGAATAAAGATTTATATATTTCAGCATACAACAAATCAAGTTCCTATGTATAGTAGCTGATGAATGTTACAACAATTTATAATAATTTATCATATATCTTTTTCTAGATTTGAGATACTTTTCATCTTATTCATACTTCAGTTCATGTAGTGAGAAAAAACGGTGTTCTTGAGAGGATGCATCATTATGAAGAAATATAAAACATACATGATGATATTGGATATTTCTTGCAGTAATATATAGTAGATTGAAATATCCATTTTTTCTTGGCATGAAAGACCACCATTTCATCATATAATCTGCTCCACATGAGATGAAGATGTCATCCACCATTTCTGGTTTGATCAAGAATTAAATTCTATATAAATTTCCTATAGAATAAAACATTATAGTATCAGAAAACTAGAGTACATTATAACTAGAATATATGGTTCACAAAAGTAGGGTTCACTGAATGTAGGGTTCATGAATGTAGGGTTCCTTACCAATGTAGTATAGGGTTCATTTCAAATGTATGATTCATGAACCATAATTTTATATAAAAATTAAGGTTGATAAAAAGTATATTCTGGTTCATTGAATCTTTACAGACCCAAACATGATTTACATAGGCATTACATTACTTTTTAGGAAAACTTAATATATAAAAAAAACAGACACCAAATGACCTTAATAGTTTAGTGTCTTTGGAAACTCGGAACATAATCTTATAATCGTGGTGAAAGATCTTCAACATCGACCATAAAGATCTTCCCCCTTTTTTTCTTACCTAAAACCTGTCTTTATATCCCGGGGAAAATAAAACATATAAAGGGTGAGCACAAATTCTCATTAAGGGTATGCATGGAGAAAATAAAACAGACCATATATATTTGAACTTCAAAACATGAACATAATGTTTTCACATCAAAATCTTGAGTTCTGAAATAAATCTTGGCAGTACATAAGACATAGGTCATAAAGGAACATTAATCATGATAAAATAGCATGGAAATAAAAAAATTTATTGTGGAAAACCATTAAGCACATGATATGATTTCCATAGTAGCCAAGACATTACTACCAAGACCATCTTAGTGGACAAAGTCCCTTTCTGAATCAAGGTCACTCCTCGTATTAGTCCTGTAACACTGAATAGGATTAACTTACCATTACAAACATGTCTATATCATGAGATATAAATCCTTACCCAATGCATTAGAGGGAGATATAGGTCCCACCCATCTCATGATGAAATCATTCTTATGTGTGCCACAACATAAACATAAATCATTCATCATAACCCAAAGAATAAAATGGGTTTCATAAACATCATCCCATCATAACATTATCCACATAAAACAAGTGGATATCATTTCAACATAAGAAAAGTGAAACCATGTAAATCATAGAGACATTATACTTGAAATAGACACATATGAAATAATTTCATCTTTGATGGAAAATGATTTTGATAAAACACTTGAAATGAATTCTTGAGGAAAATATCCTTTCTTCTTCAAAATCATTTCCTTTTCACAAAATTCCATGTAATTTTTAAAGAAAAGTATTTTGTTGAAAATATTCATGAAATATTGTAGAGTAAGCTTCATAATGTTAAGGTGTTATGAAACAATAAAAATCTGTTCATGTCGTATAAGTTAAAAAAAATTCTTCTCGTACTTTTGCCGGAAAAGTCAAAAAGTACCTCGTATGGTAAACAAAAGAAAGATTCCTGCCATACGACGTGGTAAAAGTAAAAAGGGTAAAAATGAATTTAAACATACATTGATGAAAAGTAAACATTTTATGAAAACATTTTGAGAACATATGGACATGGATAATAAACATAACCCCATTAAATACTTACGAATAAACAATCTCAGGTAAGAATGAGATTGTAATAATTATCCTTAACTTACATCCAATTTCCTCCGTATGTGTCCAAGACTCCTGTATAATGGGATTAAACGTATTATTAACTTGTAACAGAACCATAATAATATTTATGATATAATATATGATTCACTTACGACTTTATATTGTCCATTCATTTGTCAATTCCATGTTAAAGCAGCATTTTGGGTAAATTCGTTTCATTTATCGTCCGTGTTTTGACTTGTAATTATTAATATGACTACTTAGATCATGATTACATAATTCCAGAATATAAAAAATGATTTATATATAATATATATTCATAATATACATATATATAATAGATCGATAAATGGAAATAAATACATCGTTCATGGAGACGGAAGGCCGTACGTACGGATGAATGTTTTTTTTTGTTTCCTTATTGAATTGAATGGAATTAAGTACTTGACATACATATATATATATAAATAAATCCAGTATCATTATTATGTCATATATTTCATGATTACTTATTATATATACTTTATAATCATTCTTGAATTGTTAACATGGAAAATGAATCTCATTGTGTCGTGGAGATGGTAATCCGTACGTACACACGAGCGATGATATCGTTCCCATATTTATTGAATAGAATTGGAGTGAATAATATAATATCTTAGAATCATTATAATGTTATAATAATCATCTATAGTTATTATTTATACCATTATACCATCCAAGTAAGGTGGTGGTGGAAAAACTGATTACATCATGGCATGGAGACGGTATTCCGTACGTACGCACGTGAGGTGATTTTGTTTTCTATAGGTTCGATAGAAGGCGAAATAGGGTTGTTTCATATTTATAATAATATATCATTATGTAAGTAACACTTATGTTATTAATTTATTTTGAAACAACTAAAGAAGAGGATGTATAAGAAGAAAGAAACTTGAAAGAGTCGATATTGGAGATTACCTATTCCTCGACACATCTCCTTTAAACTTCTTCTTAGGGCACTAGAGTTGGTCTTTTGAGAAGACCAGATACTATATGATATAACTAGAGAGGTTTAGAAGAGTAATTGGTAGGGTTTGTCCGAGGTTCAATTCTTAAAAGGGTGTAAAGAGGAGAGGGAGGATGTGCCCTTTTATAAGGGAGGAGAGGGGCACCTTTGGAAAGTGTGAAAATATTATTTTATTATACAGTTATCTTCGGTTTCAAAAGGTCCCAAAATCATTAAAGATTAAGATAAGATGACTCATGGTCGAAATAAAATCATCCAATCATAATTGGACATGTTTTGGAAAATATTTTATTCATTATAATTTTATTTATTTAAATCATTTTTAATGAGGTAAATACTGCATCATTATTGTGTCATAAATAATTTAATTTATTTCATGTCAAAAAATTATTAAACAAATACCATCATGTAGGAAATATTTTTACCTTTACAATTAATATTTATAGTTGAAAATATAATTTATATAACCACTTATAAAAATTAATTACCAAAATATTTTTGTTAATGTCAATTTTGTCTTTACATTAAATTAATTAATCCAAATTGTCATTATCACTACCAAGTTGCTCAATGGGGTCCCAAAATCGACCCTAGTATTCCCATGGTCGGCCTCTACTCATCCAATAGTTTTATGAAAAGTGTTAATTTAATTTTGAATTATTATAATATTCTTTTAACCTTGAATTACCCTATTTACCTTTAACCTCAGTAAATAAAAGTCAAAAGTTACTATTCACCAAAAAATATTTTCATCTTATTGAACCAAAATTTACTTCTTGATAACAACCATGTATGTAATATTTTTGAAATTTAACTCACATAAGTGGTAAAATTTCATTTAAATGAAAGAGTTAGTTTTTAACTACCACTAAGTGGTTTCACTATTTATCAAAAATTGATGTTTTTCAGAAAAATACCAAAAATCAGCCTAATCTATATTTGATATTCCGAATTCAAAAATGATGTCTATTTTTCCAAATTCAAAACATATAAGTGGCATTAATTAATTTTAAAAGTAATTCCCGTTATGAAAACAAATAACGTGTTTTTAAGAAACAATAATTATCAAAAGGTCGACACTTGTTTATGTCTAATTTCAAATTGAAATTAATTCCAATGACCAACATTGGATTAAATGGTAAAAATATATTCTAATTACACTTTAAAACTAATTAAAAAGATAATCTAACCATATAAATTTTTGTGATGAAAAAAGTTGTTTTAATTAAAATATAGCGTATTTTTACTATTCATTAAAATATGCAAGCTATCAGAATAATATGAAAAATTTATCCAAAGTAAATTTTTATGTACTGATTCCAAATAAGAATTTTATTTTGTAAAATTGAACTTATAAACATGTCAAAAACTTGATTTAAAGTGGGTACGCAATCAAAAGGCGGAAAAACTGCATTTTTTGGAAAATACTTATTTTACCCAAAAAAAATATTTTGTTCTCATACCATGTTCTAGAAAATGTGTAAGATGAAGAATAATGTTATAAAATTAAAAATTTAGTTAATAATATTCATAACAGCTAGTCCATAATAATATTATAACAATATATCGTTGTTTAGTGAATCCCGGTATTGCGTACTACACACGCTACCGAGAAAGGTCGTGATTGCGTGTAATGCAGGCCAAGAATAGTGGTGTGTATACATCAAGCTAATACAGTTTTGTTTATAGTACAAGGTAATATTGTTGTAGCGTACAACACAAGACATAAAATAAATAATAATAATAATAATAATAAGAATTTTTCTCATAAAATCTCGGGGTGTTACATTCTACCCCCCTTAAAATGAATTTCACCCCCAAAATTCGTCGGGGCTATAAATGGTTTTCTACTTTAAAATTTATTTCATAGAAACCCAAATCGTAAAAAGGAATACTAAAACATAATTTTAAAATGTAAAGTACGAAACATAATGGTTACCCAAAGTAACTCATCACTGGGTTTCCACAAAGGAGAACATAGGAGAAAATATGGATATGGAAGAGAAACCTAACCATCAAATTCTGATGGATAGTGGTAGAGAACATGGATATTAAAAAGCCATTAATCACAAAGCCATAAATTTGTGATGATGTAAGGTACCATCTAATTCATCGGAAATAAGGACACTAGGACAACATTTTTTTGTTTTCAAGATCATTTCCCTAAAGATGAAGAATTGTTGAACTAAAAGAAATACTTACTTGATTTTGGTACAATCTTACTGTTGTTTGTGCCTTGAAAAATTTACACTTCATCGCTTAATTAAATGAAGTTGAATTTGTCTTCCGTGAAGTGTTAGCAGATCATGCGATAGAATTTTAGGTCATTCCATTTGTCTCAAACAAAAGGTTAAAAAAGTTATTAAGTATACATTAGTCCATATATAGTGAGATTAATCATATATAGAGCCTAAAATGGACATATACTTCATATATCATACAACATTATAAATTAAAACTAATTTATACTAACCAGGGACTTTCTGTAGGCCAGTGGTAGGCGATAAAGGCCTGTCGCACTTCGGTTGTGGGTTCGATTCCCACATCCTCGTCCAACGCGAAGGGTTGTCGCCAATTCTTCAGGTTTTCCCTTTTCTTAAACTACATTATTAAAACATTCTATCAATAATATCAAAATAATTTCTAGCCTTAAACAATTTTAACTTATGTTCAACATAATTCATTCCAATCTTTAGGCTTTTCAAAAATACTTCTTTCCAAACTCATAGTATAAAGGGAATGATTACTAAAAAGGTCATATAACAAGCATGTGGATACCATCATTTATCCCTCATATATCACAATATATATCTTGTTGATCGCATTCCAAATATGTGAATACATTAATCTTGTATTCTATTGAAAAATGAATATCCATTGACCCTTAGTGAAAACATGAATGATGTCAAAATTTAACACTTTCCACATACCAACATCCCAAAACTTCTATATACTCAAACCATGATATAACTTTGTGCTTATATCAGTTATGAGCTCATTTAATTTTTCTCTTTATCGCTTCATTATGCTCATATCATCTTATTTCCAAAAATATTTCAATCACTTTTCATGGTTATCGGTACCATATAATTATTGAAAACTAATACATAGATATTCCAAAATTCCACGATGCCATAAATGAGTTTCCATGATACTATTTTGAAATCCCATTACATAAACACTTAATCATTACACAACATCATTGTCATACTCAACATCACAAATAGTGATCGCATGTTACTTACCTTTATCCTTTGTCTTAAGAGGTTTCTCACATTGATCATCATTAACCCTTGGATTAGGGAATTGATTTGCATAATGCCCCACTTCCTTGTACTTGAAGCATTGAAGTGTTGGTGGTGCGTTCTCTGCAGTCTATTCTTTATTCACATCATTAGTAAACCTTTTTCCATTTCTTCGACACTCAGCTTCTATATGACCTTCTTTTCAACACTTAAAACATTTTCTAGTCCCTTTAAGACAATCTCCACCATGATTCTTTCCACACTTTGAGCATAATAAAACATTCATCTTCTTTTCACCATAATTCTGATATTTCTCCTTGAACTCCATCTTTTGTTTCTTGTCAAAACCATGAGATGGATATGTAAAACCAACTTCTATTTCTACCTTGATAGTGCAAAGCACAATTTATTCATAGCTACTGATGTCCCTTATAGCTAATGCCCTTTGAAGACTTGGTTTAAAACCACTGAAGAATCGATCAACTTTACATTCAGGTTGGATGATAAAGCCAGATGCACACCTTGCAAGACTTGTAAAATTTGCTTCGTATATACCAACAGATTCATCATCATTTTGATTAAGCTCAAGGAAATCCTTTTCCATCTTTAGTCAATGAATACGATGGAAATAATTATTGAAAAATAAGTTCTTGACCTCATCCCATTCTATGGATTCAATTTCATATTGGGGCCTCATATTCTTAATTAGAGTCCACCATTGATCTGCTTCTCCTTCTAAATGATAAATAGCTAGAATGAAATTTTCATGTTCTGAACAGAGAAGTATGTAAAATATCTTTTCAATGGTACTGATCCATTGTTCATTAACAAGTGGATCAGAAGACCCACTGAAAGAAGGTGGACGTTGCCTCATGAAGGACTCAATAGAATATTGTTCCCTTCTCAACTCATTTGGAAGTACAGAATGATTAATAGCTTGTGTATGTATAGAAATAAGATTTTTCACTCCATCTCCCATAACATTGGTTTGTTCAAGAGGCCAATCATTGCATTGTCCATTACATTGATCAACACGGTTCCTTCAGGTTCCATACATTGTCTAAAACCCAAAAAGAATAGTGTGAGAGGAAAAAATCATGCTAGGGAAAAACATAATAAAGAGGAAGTACCTTAAATATATAACATCTTTGGGTTAATTATAAGATTTGTACCATAATTTTAGGACTATAACCTATACTTATACGTAAACTTAGGGACATCCCTAGACATAACTTAGAAATATCTCTAGGGATCTCACTAAAGTTTTCGCATCCTAGTTTCCAAAGGTTAACTAAACCGTTCCTATGATACCAACTGTAGAGACCCAAACTTGACGTACATAGACATTACATTACTTTTTCGGAATACCGGATACATAAAAAAATAGACACCAAAGGACCGTAATAGTTTAGTGTCTTTGGAAACTCGGAACATAATCTTCTAATCGTGGTGAAAGATCTTTAACATCTCCCATAAAGATCTTCCCCTTTTGTTTTCTTACCTAAAACATTTCTTTATATCCTGGGGAAAATAAAACATATAAAGGGTGATCTAAAATTCTTAGTAAGGGTATGTATGGAGAAAATAAAACAAACCATATACATTTGAACTTCAAAACATGAACATAAAGTTTACACATCAAAATCTTGAGTTGTGAAATAAATCTTGGCAGTACGTAAGGCATAGGTCATAAATGAACATTAATTATGATAAAATAGCATGGGAATAAAAAATTTAATTGTGGAAAACCATTAAGCACATTATATGATTTCCATAGTAGCCAAGGCATTACTGCCAAGACTATCTTAGTGGACAAAGTCCCTTTATGAATCTAGTTCACTCCTCGTTTGAGTCCTGTAACACTAAACTTGATTAACTTACCATTCCAGCCTTGTCTATCTCATGAGATATAAATATTTACACAATGCATTGGAGGGAGATATAGGTCCCACCCATCTCATAATGAGATCATTTTAACGTGTTCCACAACATAAACACAAATCATTCATCATAACCCAAGGAATAAAATGGGTTTCATAAACATAATTCCATCATAACATAAGCCATATAAAAAAGTGGATATCATTTCAACATAAGAAAAGTGAAACCATGTAAATAATAGAGACATTATACTTGAAACATACACATTTTAAATAATTTCATCTTAGATGGAAAATGGTTTTGATAAAACACTTGAAATGAATTCTTGAGGAAAATATCCTTTCTTCTTCAAAATCATTTTCTTTTCACAAAATTCCTTACAATTTTTAATGAAACGGATTTTGTTGAAAATAGTCATGAAATCTTGTAGAGTAAGCTTCATGAAAATAAGGCATTATGAAACCATAAAAATCTGTTAATGTCCTACAAGTTAAAAAAACATTCTTCTCATACTTTTGCCGAAAAAGTCAAAAAGTACCTCGTATGGTAAACAAAAGAAAGATTCCTTCGATACGATGTGGTAAAAGAAGAAGGTGTAAAAATGAATTTAAACATACATGGAATAAAAGTAAACATTGTATGAAAACATTTTGAGAACATATGCACATGGATATAACCCTAGTAAATACTTAGGAAAAAACAATCTTGGATAAGAATGAGATTGGAATAATTATCCCTTACCTTACGTCCAATTTCTTCTGTATGTGTCTGAGACTCCTGTATAGTGGGTTTAAATTTATTATTCACTTGTAACAAAACCATAATAATATTTATGATATCATATATGATTCACTTACGACTTTATATTATCCGTTCATTTGTTAATTCCATGTTAAAGTAGCATTTTGGGTAAAATCGTTTAATTTATCGTTCATCTTTTGACTTGTAATTATTAATATGATTACATAGATCATGATTACTTAATTCCAGAATATAAAACATGATTTATATATAATATATATTCAGAATATACATATATATAATATATCAATAAATGGAAATAAATACACCATTCCTGGAGACGGTAGGCCGTACGTACGCATGAATGTTGTTTTTCGTTTCCTTATTGAATTAAATGGAATTAAGTAGATGAAATACATATATATACATAAATCCATTATAATTATTATGTCATATATTTCATGATTACTATTATATATACTTTATAATCATTCTTGAATTGTTAACATGGAAAATGAATCTCACAGCGTTGTGGAAACGGTAATCCGTACGTATGTACGAGCGATGATATCATTCCCATATTTATTGAATGGAATTAGAGTGGATTATATAGTATCTTAGAATAGTATGATGTTATAATAATCATATATAGTTATTATTTACACCATTATACCCATCCACGTATGGTGGTGGTGGAAAAACTGATTACACCACGGTGGGGAGACGGTATTCCGTACGTACGCACGCGCGGTGATTTATTTTTAGGTAGGATGGATAGACGGTGAAATAGGGTTGTTTAATATTTATAATAACATATCAGTATATAAGTAATAATGATGTTTTTACTTTATAATGAAACAACTAAATAAGATGAAGTAGAAGAAGAAGTAAACTTGAAAGAGTCGGTAGAAGAGATTACCTCTTCTCGATGCACCTCCTTTAAACATCTTCTTAGGGCACTAGAGTTGGTCTTTTGAGAATACCAGAATCTATATGATATAAATAGATAGGTTTAGAAGAGTAATTGGCATGGGTTGGCCGAGCCTCAAGGCTCAAAAGAGTGTAAAGAGGAGAGGGAGGAGGTTCCCTTTTATAATGGAGGAGAGGGGCACCTTTGGAAAGTGTAAAAATATTATTTTATTATAAACTTATCTTCTATTTCAAAAGGTCCCAAAATCATGAAAGATAAAGATAAGATGACTAATGTTAGAAATAAAATCATCCAATTACAATTGGACATGTTTTGGATAATATTTTATTCATTATAATCTTATTTATTTAAATCATTTTTAATGAGGTAAATACTGCATCATTATTGTGTCATAAATAATTTAATTTATTTGATGTCTAAAAATTATAAAAAAATTACCATCATGTATTAAATCTTTTTAGCTTTACAATGAATATTTATAGTCAAAAATATATTTTATATAACCCCTTATGAAAATTAATTACTAAAATATTTTTGTTAATGTCAATTTTATCTTTACATTAAATTAATTAATCCAAATTGTCATTATCACTACCAAGTGGCTTAAAGGGGTCCCAAAAATCGACCCAAGGATGCCCATGGTCGGCAAATACTAATCCAATAAGGTCAGGACAAGGGTTAATGTAATTTTGAATTATTATAGTATTCTTTTAACCTTGAATTACCCTATTTATCTTTAACCGCATTAAATAAAAGTGAAAAGTTACTATTCACCAAAAAATATTTTCATCTTATTGAACCAAATTTTACTTCTTGATAACAACCATGTATATCGATTTTTTGAAATTCAATTCACAGAAGTGGTAAAATTTCATTTAAATGAAAGAGATTTTTTTATCTACCACTAAGTGGTTTCACTATTCATCAAAAATTGACGTTTTTTAGAAAAATACCAAAAATTATTACTAAGATATATTTGATATTCCTAATTCAGAAACGATGTCTATTTTTCCAAAATCAAAACATATAAGTTAAATTAATTAATTTTAAAAGTAATTCCCGTTATCAAAACAAATAGCTTGTTTTTAAGAAACAATAACTATCCAAAGATCGACACTTGTTTATGTACAATTTCAATGTCAAATTAATTCCAATGACCAACATTTGATTAAATGGTAAAAATATATTCTAATTACACTTTAAATCTAATTAAAAAGATAATATAACCTTATAAATTATTGCGTTGAAAAAAGTGGGTTTTAATTAAAATATAGCGTGTTTTTACTATTCATTAAATTATGAAAGTTGTCAGAATAATAAGAAAAATTTATCCAAAGTAAATTTTTATATCCTGATTCCAAATAAGAATTTTACTTTGTCAAATTGAACTTATAAACATGTCAAAACCTAGATTTAAAGTTGGTGCGCCATCAAAAGGCGGCAAAACTGCATTTTTCGAAAAATACTTATTTTACCCAAAACAATTATTTTGTTCTCATACCATGTTCTAGAAAATGTGTAAGATGAATAATAATGTTATAAAATAAAAAATGTAGTTAATACTATTCATAACAGCTAGTCCATAGTAATATTATAACAATATATAATTGTTTAGTGAAACCCGATATTGCATACTACACACGCTATCGAGGAAGGTCTCAATTGCGTGTAATGGAAGCCAAGAATAGTGTTCTGTATACTTCAAGCTAATATAGTGTAGCGAATAGTACAAGCTAATCTTGGTGTATCGTACAACACAAGACATCAATAAATAATAATAATAATAATAATAATAATTTTTCTCATAAAATCTCGGGGTGTTACAGAATCTAATTTATGGTAGATGATCCATAATATTGTGTTAAAATTAGGGTTTTATTGTTCTTAATGTAGCGATGAAATAATCCTTTAGAAAACCAGACAACTTACATTTAGAGAGTTCAAAGATTTTTTTAGGACATTAACCTTAGATTCAGAATTCATCCTATAAGAATTATATTTATTAATTATTAATATATTAATAAAATATCAGGAATTGATTCAATCCGACTTCTGTAGCTCCAGATATATTTGAAAAACAGAAGTAATAACATTTTTTAAAAACAACAGTTCAGAAAAATCATCGCAGAACATTGAAAAATTTAATGACTATCCAAATAACCATTTTGGACTTCAATCTATACTTATGAAATAGAGATAAAATTATTTTATTTCCATCCTAATAGGTTTTGGGTGATTCCGATATATTTAGAACTTACAATAAATCAAATGAAGTATCTTTTCAAATCATTTCACTTTAGGGTTGTAAAACTAGTGTAGCGATTTCAATGATTTCATAGAGTACCAAAATTCCTACATAAGCTAATTAAGTTTATATAAATCCTTTATATATAAAATGATACAAGTATCACATGAATACATTATCTTTATCTTGATATATAATAAAAATTTATAGGTGAATTTACATTAAAAATTTCATTTTTCACTTGAACAGTGTAAAATTGCTTCTGTGAATTTTTGAACCATTTAAACAACTGTAGTACCGTGAGACACCCTTAGAGAGGAGGGGTGAATCAGGGTGTCAAATTTTTCTTTTAAAGTGATGGATCTTGTTCCCACATTGGTAGGAACTTGTTAAACCTGCATGATGGATATGATTAGCAATCAAACATTCACATGAAAAGAGACGACACAACACTTTTTTACTTGGTTCACCACTAAGGGAAACATACATAAAGAATACGCCGATAGTTTGTTGGTCATACCTAATTCCACTATTCTTCACAAGTTATGGATAAAAAAGGTTTAGGAACAGTCACTTTTTCCGAAGCTCACTACCTTTACAAATGTTCAGGGATAGCTCACTGCATCCCTCGGGTCACTCCAATTGACTCCCCCTGGCTCACCGCCTTAGGTGAAGTCCCACTCAGTTTATAGACATGAAGGTTTCTTCAACAGATAGGCATGGAAGCCTTTATCTCCTATTCATCATGATACATTGCATGTATCAAAGTCAAGAATTGATGCTCTTTTATATTTACTCTTCTACTTTAGTGCAATAATTGAATGCATTAAATCTCCATCTTCTCTTCCTTTAATTCCCAATACCAAAACCTAAGTGTATCGGTATACCTCCTTCTTTCTATACAGATCTATGTTTAGTTTTCACTAATTGTTCTTCTCTTCTTTTCAAAGTAGAATGAGGGTGTTAAACACAGTCGTGTGTGTGCGGTACTACTTCTCTTCGTAAAACCAAATGGTTCACTATACTTTATTCTTCGTGAAGCCACATTGAGAGTTCAAAGCACCTGTCAAAGGCCTGCGAGACCCTCATTTTTTTTCTCACCCATCTTGGTGTATTGTACGTAAAATTCAAACCTTTCATGTAAAAATACCTTTTGGCGCAAAAATTGTTTTTCATGCAACTCTGATTTTTCACACTAAAATTTTGTTTTTCGCACAACACTTTCATTTTCGTGCATCACTTCTTATTTTCGCGCACCACTCTATAGTTCATTTTTTGCATGTCAGATCATGGGATTTGTCTAATTGTCTAGACTCCCCAAATGAGAGGGGGTCACCTCCTATTTATAGGTGCTTTTAATCCCACACATAAAACCCCTTCCTACGTGAAAAACTGTATCTCAGTTCTTTTTATGATGCACACCTTCCTTTTATTCTCGTGCACCACCTGGATTTTTCGTGTACCTCATGACTTTTCCATTTTTCATTATTCCGAACATGAATCTTCCTTTACACATAAGACATCAAACCCACATTTTGTGCACAACCAACTTTTCGCGCACAAGTTTGATTTTCCACGCATATGGCGCAAACATCTCCGATTTTTCACACGCCTCTTTCCTTTTCCCATTTTCAGTATTTCTGATCCGAGACAATAATTTCATAAAAAACTCACCCATCTATTTCACACATAATATTTTTCCACACGCATTCCCATTTTTCCATGCACAGCTCTGGTTTTTCATGCACCTCTTTAATTTTACAATTATTGAAGTGCTGATCTTAAAACTCCAATTACACGCAAAATTCTAAACAAAATTCAATATTGCATGCAAAACCAATCTTCTATGTTGCCTCATTTTTCGCACACTTTTCCCAATTTTCCGCACACTCCCTGCCTTTTCCAAATTTGGATGTTCTGATCAGGAAACATGAATTGTGTGTAAAATCCCCCTTGAACTTATCACACAACTTTATCTATAAAAAACATGTGTATTTCATCTTCCAATTTTTAGGCCAAAAAATTTGGCAAACACTGGAGAACAACACCATCTTAAATATATGCTTCAGACATAAACTTTATGCTTATTTTATATGATTTGGATTCTTCAACAATGTTTCTTCTTTCATCACAAACTCCACTATTGTTATATATATCCATTGATAGATTTTCTTTAGTATCATCAGATTTTGATACAATGTGAAATGCATGACCATCTCAGAATTCCAAGCCCTTCCACACTCTCTTCTTCTTTAACCATCATTCTTTACTTCATGCAAATCATATGATTCTATTCTTCAAGTAGGCTCTTGCATGGTTCTCATGAAATCATGAAAAATTTAATGGTCTTCATCTAATCCCCATTCTTCTTCAATCATCCTCAGATGGATTATACCTCACCATTCTTCACTATTGTAAACAATGTGTTACATTTGATACAAGTTCATTGAATTTATGATTAGTACAAGAATCATCTGAATCTACATTCCACTATTCCATTAGAGTACTTCTTGATCTCTTTCATTTTTATCTTCATTGAAAACTATTGACAACAAATATAACCTTATACACAAAGTGGTCCCAATAACAACTGAATTTGCATTAAAAATCAAAATATGAAATGAAGACAATATTATTATCTTTTCAAATATATGTATATAATATTATGATCACTATTGATTTATATATAAAATAAATATATCAAAATACTAAATATGAAATAAAAAAAAATTATTAGAAATTAAAATTATTGATGGGTTGAAGTAATTATCTAAACTAAATAAAGATGAGAATGAAAAGGATCCAGCATCATTCTACCCCTTTTTCATAATTAAAAAACACTAAATCTTGACAATCTCTTTCTCCCAATTTATGTAAGGATCAAAAATTTGATTTATTGAGTATATTAAATAATACAACATATTCACCCCTTGTTAAAAAGAATGGGAATTCAAAATTTAAGTAGCAATATAATTTTTTATTTAAATTTGAAACAATTTTTTTATTCCCCCCCTTTTTAAATATAAAAAATACGAGTTAATGAGAATGACATGAAAAATATTTTCTGAACATATTCAGTAATATAAGATCCCCCTAAATTCATGATTCCTTTAAAAATATAGAAAAATATAATCAAGGATCCATGAAAACATATAAAGTACTATTTAATGAATAACAAAGTTTTGAAATGATTTTATTAAAAAATTTAATTTATGATATACAAATAAAAGATTTAAACACATAGTAAATATTTAAAATAACCCCCTTAATACATAACATAATTGTAAAATATATTCAAGGAATTAAATAAAATATTTTTTTTGGAATGAAATAATTTTCAATGAATAAAGGATTTAAAAATTATTTTTTTCACATTTTATAAATAACCAAAACATCATAATATAATAATTTACCACATACGATAATATTTTAATTTAGAAAATATAATTAATTTAAAGAGAATGACATTAAACACAAGATTACAAGAAAGATAACCATTTATAAAATATTAAGAGTACATTTTATGGTTGTTCATTAATAAAATAAATCTACGAATTAATTAATATGATAAAATAATATAGTATGAAAAATACTTAATAGTTTAATCCTAAGAATAATTAAATATAGAGGAATAAGAAGGCAAACCATTAAAAAAAGTTTCTCCCATATATACAATTATTAGTTCATTTAAATAAAATTTTAAAATGGAAAATAAAATACTTCATGGATTAACCATTACAACTCTAATGAAGTTTAAATTTAAAAAATATGAAAGGGAAATATAATAAATTTCCCTAATATTCAAGAATCCACTTAATGATGTAATAATGAAGTCCAGTGGTGCATTACTTCAAAATATTTAATTCAAGTGCCTTTTTCTACCCATACGCTTTCGGTCCCGGTAGTGTAACCAATTAAATACTTAGGTAACCAAGCTTGTTTATTTTGATAAGAAAATTTATAATTAAATATAGATAATGATTTTGAATAATAAACATGTTTAATGAAAAAAAATAAGGTTTTATAAAATAAAATTCATTAGAATAATGTCCATTAATACCATAACAAAAAATTTAGCATTGGACATGCTCTTTTTGTTCAAACCAGGAACAAAATAATTCTTCAATAATTTTTAATTTCCTCTATTACTGAAAATAACATTTTTTTTCTTTGTGAGTTTAGTTTTTACCAAGAATTTTATTTAAATAATTCACTTCCTTAATAAGTATATTATAATCCTTCATTAAATTATCAACTTCGTCCAACAATTCTTTAATTTAGTTTCATACAGATCAAAAGAAATTTTGGAATAATTTGATCACAAATATGTAATATATTTTTAAAAACATTCATTATCAGTTAAAATAGATTCATAATATTATCTAATATTTCTATGAACTTCCTTTAAGGATTTAAAATTTTTCTTGCTGCTCAAAAAAATATTTATCACGTTCTTTCTGAGAAAAATTTTCTGAATCGGAATTTTTAAAGTAAGATGATTGTACATAATCTGAATGAGCCATAATACATATATTTAAATTTTTATTTTCTTTCACAAATTCAATGTTTGTTGTAGATTCATTTCTTGAATCCAAATGACTATAATCATAATGTTTATCCATAAAAAATTTGAGTGAAACATTTTACTTTTTGATAGAGATATGATTATCAGTTTCCATTTGCATCTCATCTTCACACATCTCAATCAACTCCTTTAATAACTGATTTTCCCCTGAAATTGGAGTCCACAAGGAAGAAACATCATCCAAAACATTAATCAATTTATCAGTTCCTTCATAAGTAACTGTGGTTATATTCCCAGTATTATAGGAAATCGTACATTTAGAAACATTGTTAAATACATCTAGACCAAGTCTGTGCATGATAACGTTTATAGATCTTGAATTAACGTCATATTTAGTTTCCTTATCATCATCCCACGTTTTCGGTTCTCTAGGGATTTCATAAGGTTTGATAATATTCATATAAACATTGATACCAAGATTCTTCAAATAGATAGTCATGTGATCTTTTCATCATCCATAATTATCATCACTATAATATGGAGCACAAATCATTGAAAAACCATCTCTTAGATCAACCATTGAGATTTATTTTTATTCAAATCTTTAACATAGGCTTGTTAGAACAAGAAGAAATTTTCAATATTAAAAAAGAGTCAAACCTCTAATATTACTTAGTAGGTATTAGATAGAAGCAAAATTTTTAAAGGATTTCCAAAAATGAGATATATAGTTATAGAGAACATCCTCAGAAAATGATTATGGGTATCTAGTAGAAATATATTTTCAGAATGAGAAATATATTCAGTAGTGTCAAAACCTTGATACCACATGTTGTGTTAGAATGGATATGATGAAGACATGGGGGGTGAATTGTAGTTTTCAAAATTCTAACAGTTTTAGAACACCTCTCTGTTTTTATGGTGATCCTTTCCATTACACTTAATGTCATGTGAGTAAGGAAATAAATAAATGAAATGAACATAGTGATGTATTGTAGTATAGGGTATAACTATCCCTTATTACACTCCACCAATGCTCAACTCCATGATGTTGGAAATTTTTACTAGTATGTCGTCTTATTCATAGACCTCTAAACTTGAGTGGAGGTAGTTGAAACCATGTGAGGTTTCTACAAGTCCTACTGGTTCTTTTATAGGGAACCAAAAATACATAGCTCAGTCTGAGAAACTGAAACTCCACCACAACTAAGTTTGAGGAGCTAAAACTCCAAAGAAAATAGATAGGATAATGTTTGTTGTGAAATAGGTATAGGTTACAGTTGAAAAAACAACTGAAAATGTAGATGATCTTTAATAATGCACAATAGAAAAAATAATCTTTAATGCCACACATACATATTCTACTCTAAACAGTAGCAAATAGATTAGACAATGTTGTTTCATATTCTTTCTTCTTTACACTGTGAGAGAATAAGGAAGTATAAAGAATATTCCCCTCTTCCTTAAAATTATGAGCATGAGAATATTTCAACACTTTACTTTCATTAGAGTTTTCACGTATCTTCTCTTCTTTATATATTTTTTTTCCAAAGAGAGATATATATAGGGAATACATATCCATCTGTAACGTAATCATTCTTCTTCAATCATAAAGATAAAATCCTTCATAAATTTGACAAGAATAGTGTGTCCCCATTGCCTCTATATTTCAATAGAATAAATATTCAATAAAATCATTCAATATAAGTTGAATATATGTTCTAAAAAAATATACCTAATAATAGTAGTGTTGAGTGATTTAAAACTCTCATTTAAATCCATTAAATCCTATTTAATGTTAGTCATAATAGTTCCTAAAAACTAGCATCACAATCTGATTGAAAATTCAATTATCTGAGTTTGGATAACATTATATCATCTGACTTTTCTCTAAAAAGTATGTTAAAATAAACTATCCATAAATACTAGACCAAAATATTTGCAATCTCTTCGACTATAATCCTTTAGTTTTGTTAGAATTTATCTAGCTTATAAAACAATGATACTCATCTAGATAAAATTATAGTAGATAGAAATATCAAGAAACATATAAAATAGTGTATCATAACCTAAATTGTAAAAATTGAAAATATTGTCTATTTTCATATTTCTAAAAACAAATAATCTCATCTTCTTCCTATATCAATGTTGCATGATTTCTTCAAACTTATACAATACAGATACATCACATTCATGCTGATTTGAATATTGCAGCGCATACCGTATAGAGTTTCCAGTTATATTCCTAAAGATATAGATGATGTATTCGTGTGAAGTAGAATAAAATTGTGTACAACAAACATCGTTCTATTTTTTAGCATTGAGCTTTCTATATTTCATCACACAACAGATCAGGTTTCTATGTTTAGGAATTTATGAATCTTGCATCATTTCAGAATGATTTAGTATATATCATTTTCTAGATTTGAGATATTGTTCATCTTCTTCATGATTTAGTTCATGAAATGAAAAAATGGTGTTCTTGAGAGGATGCATCATTATTAACAACTGTACATCATACATGTCGATATTGGATGTTAGTTTCAGAAATATAAAGTAGATTCAAAGCACTATTTTTTCTTCACATAACAGATCACCATTTCGACATATAATCTTCTGCACATGGGATGGAGATGTCTTCCACCATTTAATATTTTTTCAAGATTGAAATAGTAGAAAAATATCCAGTAGACTAAAACATTATAGAATTAGTAAATTATGATATATCCTCCATAGAATGTAGGGTTCACTGAAAGTATTGTTCATTGCCAACGTAGAATAGGGTTAATTTCAAACATATGGTTCATGAACCATACTGTTGTATCAAAATTATGGTTGATTAAAAGTATATTATGGTTCATTGAATCCAAAATAGGGTAGATGAACAATAATTTAGTATTAAAAGTAGGGTTGTACTTTTCTAAATGTAGGGTTGAAAAAATCCTTTAAAAAACTAGACAACTTACATTTATAGAATTCAACGATTTTTTAGAGGCCTTTAACATCAGATTCATAATTCCTCCAAGAATATTTATATTTAATAATTATTAATATATTTATAATGGATCAAGAATACAATAAATCTTACTTATATACCTCCTAATATATTTAAAAAACAGAAGCGATAATAATATAAAAAAATGGTAGTTCTAAAAAATCATCACAGAACATCAAACAATTTAATGACCATCCGAATGACCTTTTTGGAATTCAATGTAAATATATGAAATCAATGTAAAATCAATGTATTTCAATTCCACTAGGTTTTGAATTATTTATATATATATTGATCGTTATGTAAATATAATATAGTTTCTTTTCAAATATGTTCACTATAGAGTTTTTAAACTGCTACAACAAATTCTGTGATTTTTTCATGTACCAAAACATCCTTTTTAGATTTCTATATAAACTAATGAAGAATGAATAAATACCTTATATATCAAATGGTATAAGGATAATGTGAATTATTTCAATTTATCTTGATATGTAATCAAAATTCATAGGTTAATTTAATCTGAAAATTGTATTGTCACTTGAATAGATTATAACTACTTCGGTAAAAATTTTCACCATCGAAACAACTAAATTGGCTTTAGATACAAACATATGGAATGGAGATAATATTTTTATATTTCCAACAGAAAAAATCCATAAAATTATGATCCTTATTTATTCATATATAAAATAAATAATATGAAATAATATATCTAAAACACTTAACAAATTTTTAAAAAACAAAGAATGACGGGTTAAAGTAATTATAAAAAATAAATCAAGATAATAATGACAAAGAGATAGTAGACACCTAGATACAACTAATTTTTACATAAGATGTCTTGTATATTCATGATTTCTAATATTAACAAATACCTTATCACATATTGTTTTTTCTTAGACCTAACGTTAATGTGATAATATCCTAGGGTATATATCGTATAAAAAAGGTTATAACAGTTCCCCACTCAAATGAGAATCTTGAGATGTTATGCTGAAATCTCTTAAATATTAGTCCTATAACCACGGGGATGAATTGTAAGATCCTAGATTTTTGATCCCCTTTATCTTTTTTCTTGGTGTAGATATTTTTCAATGTTATCATCTAATAAATATTGGTCATTACGCATAAAAATTTTAATAAATATTTAAAGTGGTTTTGTTAATGAAAATTTTAAAAATATATTATACATAAATTGAAGACCCTGCATATAGGTTTTTAGAAGATCTAAAAACTCTACATGTTAATAAAAATATTATTTCACACATCATGTCACATGTCATATATGCGTGTAAGTATATATATTTACATGAGTTATGTTGTTATTAAACATTACAAAAATTTTGTTTTGAAAGTGATATATTTTTGTGTGTGTGTCTGTGTATACATATGCATGTATTTATAAATATATATTACATTATTATATATATATATCATGATTCTATATATATTATATTTGTATATGTGTGTGAGAATACAAATATGTGAGAATATATATATATATATTATGTATATATATGTTGCATTGTTACATATGTGTGTGTGTGTATATATATATCATTGTGATATATATATATATATAATATTAGAGTGTGGTGTTATATATATATATATGGATATAAATATATATGTGTGTGTGAGTCATAGAGGGAAAAAGGAGAAGTAAAAATATGTAAATAAAGTGTAATTTGTGTGTATATATATAAAGTCATGTTATATATATTTGCGTGTGTGTGTGTGGTTCCAAAAAAAAAATATTGAAAGAATACAAAGTGTTGTGTATTTAAATGAGGTTGTAATGTAAAGATAATAGAAAATGTGAGATAAGGGAACAATTGTATATAGAAGATGTTTTGGAATTAAAAGGGAGGGTGGAATAGAAATTGATTGGATAAAGTTAAATTTAAATGTGATTTCAATTATTTAAATGGAAATTGAAGAGTGAAACCTTATATTAAAATATGAGTTATATTTATGGAATAAAAAGTGTACAATTTAATGAAATGTTGTGTTTTAGTTTTAAGAAAATTGTTTAGAGAATAAAAATTCAGGTAAATAAAATACCCAAAATTCCTCAACTTTTATATAACATATCTCCATTGATACTAATCACATTGGCATGTCATTAGTTTCATTAGATTTTTCTCAATGAGAATAAGGCAAGGACATATTTTATTTCTATATGAGTTTATGTTATTTTTACATATATAATTAAATCTTATTTTTTTAATGGTTAAAGACGAAGAATCAAATGATTATGGATTTTTATCAGGACTTGCAAACATTATTTCTCATTTTTGCTAGGTTTTCAAATCAAGGTAGGGGATATGATAATTCCACTTATTTTCATACTAATTAAGTGTGAACTTAGCATTTTTTAGCTTATTTATTAAAATGGATGCGATTAACCTTAATCAAATAATAATCTGTAAATAATCGCTTGATTAAATTTTGTGTGATAATATGTAAATTATAATGTTTTATGATGAAATAAATATTATAGAATATTGATAGCAGATTAATAATTATTATTAAAAAATATAATTTATTTTATGTAAAAATTATCCAAAATTATTTAGGTGATAAAAATTTATATTCCATGTTGTGAACAAATTATTCATTTGAAAAGATTTTTAGCATGTTTTGGAAACATTATTCTTTCTTTAAAATTATCAACACGTTTAGCAGATTTTTATTTAAATGATAGAATTGAATTATAAATAATAGTTCATTCCAATGATAACTAATGTTATCTTGAAATATGGAATTTTATTGTTTAAATGAATATTGGTGATAATAATTTCAACAATAAAGTTTAAAGTTCCAATTCATGATGTAGAAAATATTAAACGAACAATTTGTAAGATTATCTGAAAAAAGAGGAAATAAGTATTCTGTATGACGTATAATAATGACAATTATTTTGGAAAATTATCCTGGAGAGAGAGATGGATAATTGCATGAATTTTCTTAAATTATTATTGATAAAATAAAATTAAATAATGTTGCAATTTAAATATCGTAAATAATTAAATAACGTTGTAATGTAAATATCTTAAATAATATTTATGTTTATAATTTTTGATATTAAGTAATTGAAATTAATATTTTTTAATGCATGTTTCATTATGATTATTTTTTTATTAAGAATATTTTCTTTCATGCATAGAATTACTATCATTTCTTCAGGATGTTATTACATGTTATAATTTGATGAAATTATGAGAACCATATTTATTATTGCCTATGGAAATATTAATATTCATATTTGAATATTGTTGGATGTTTGATTGCTTATTTTTAAAATGTATATGTTTTATTGCCTTTGAGATTTACCAGATATCAGGTTATCTATATTTATGATTAAGTAAGCATGTTTTCTATGCTTAGTTTAGCATGTTTAATTTAATGAAAATTTTCAATGAATGCAAATCCGGTAATATTGGTTGGATAAGGAATGAAAGAGGCATGTTTAAATAATGATGATTTATATTGACAATATATTTGATAGAGCAGATTATGTCAGAATGAAAAAATAAATAAATAATATTCAACATTGGGAAATTTATATGGCTAGAGTTTCTCAGATTAATTGTTAAATTAATTGATTAATTAAATATATTCATGAAAATTGAATTATTACTTGAATCATAGATTTGGTGATGGGTGATCCTGATGTTGTTTGATAAAGCATGAATTAACTTATTTGTTTTGGACAAAATTTGCTTGAAATTATTCATGGAATAATAAATTTTATATGTAGTTATGCTCTATGGATTTATAGATTTTATCTGATTAAATGATAACTTTGTACTACTGAAAAAATGGATGGGAATGCCTAAGGATATGATGTGAACCTACAAAGGATAAGGATTGATGTGATATAAGTGGGGATGACTGAGGGTTTTATGGTGTCTTGGGGCACTTTTTATGATTATGGTGATATTGTAATGGGATGAAACATGTGTTATTACATGTAGTGATGTTAGGGATGGAATCAGGATTGAAGGAATGAGTTGAAGATGAGCATTCCCACTAATGTATTGAAAACTATATGATTTATTAATAATGAATCAGCTTATTGAATTTTCTGATGACATGATTTTATTTATATAATCAATTATCAACTATGACAATCAGTTTGATACTATGCATTATGATTTCACCATTTATATGGTATCTTGAGACGATTCCTAGAGTACACAGATGATTAAGATATGATAAATGAATAAATTAAAGAATGATGTGGTTCTTGATGCTTTCTTTGAAGATGTATGTGATGGACCGTGCCTTCAAATCCCATTAATTTTCTAATTTTTGGTGTTGGAGGTGTTTTAGAGGAGGATTGAAGAGGTTTTGGGAGTTTTTGATGGAGGTTCGGGTTGGAACATAGCAATTGTAGGAATTTCACATCATGTAATTTTTACAAAATATGAACTGATGGTTCATAGATTGTGTATTCAGATTTTTCACATATTTTATGTGGTTAAGGGGCATCATAGATTGTGTATTGTCAAGTTAGTGACACAATGATACACCTATCAATAGGTGAAGGATGAGCATCAATGACATAATAGTCTATTATAGATATTTATGATTCCAAAATGGAAGTGGGATGATGTTACTATAGAATTTGTAGTGGTTAGCTCGAGAATGCCTCATAAGAATGATGTAATTTGGGAGATTATGGATCAACTGAAAAAAGTAGTACATTTATTTTTAGTATGAGAGATGTTATCGGTGGATCAATTGGGAGAATTAAATGTTTAAGAGATATTATATTTACATGGGGTTCCACAAACTATATTTTTCGACCATGGATCACATTTTACCTCATGAATCTAGTAGGGCTTGCAGAAGGTTCTTGGTAAATAGGTTCTTTTGAGTATATATTTCCACCCACAAATAGATAGGAAATCAGAGCATACGATACATGTGCTAGAGGATGTGCTTAAGGTGTGTGTTCTTGAATTTGGCGGGTTTTGGGAAAAGAACCATGATTTATGGAGTTTTGATTGAACCATAAGAGGTAATTTATGGTTTTCCATGCAGATCACTTGTATACTGGATAGAGGAAGGTGAGTCAGAGTTGTTGGGACCAAGTCTCAGGCATGATACGTCAGAGTATGTTCAGTTGATTCTAAAGTGTATGGATATGGATCAGAGTAGATAGAGGTAGTATTTTAATAGATAATGATGACAACTAGCGTTTATAGAGAGTGATCATATATTTATTTGTATGTCACTTTGTATGGGAAAACACAAGATATAAAGATTAGTAAAGTTGGCACCGATTTTTGTTATACCATTTAAGGTTGTGGAGAGAATCAGGATGGTGGTATACTAATTGTCACTCCCATAGAGATACATTTCCTTTCATGACAATTTCCATGTTTCACAACTTTAGCGGCATCACCTTGACCATTATCTTGTGATCGATGTGGATGATATAGTGTTTGTTATTTATGTATCCTTTTAGGAGCATGTGATACATTTTTTGGATCATAGTGAAAATGTTTTTTAGGGGAAGACCGTGCCAATAGTTCATGTATTTTGGCAACATGGGTGTATACAGGAGAAAAATGGGGAGAGTGAAGCAGATATGCGAGCTCTATGGCCTAATATTTTTGACCCTAAATCTTAGAGATAATTAGGGGTACATATGGAGGACGAGATGTTATACGGAAGAGAGATTGTATGATTTTATACATTTATAGAGTGGTCTCAAGCTTGGTTTTTGGTATTTTTTTTCATTTTTTGATTATTTTTTTGGGTTTTATATTGGGAATTTTTGAGTAAAAATGTGATAAAATTGGAAGGAATAAGGGAACTGCATGGTTGGCACATTGTTTTCCCAACCCATGTGACCTAGCCTAGAAAACCACACAACCCCTCATAGAGAGGGATTGTAGAGTTGATTCACAGTTTGTCAAATCATGCACCTTCATATGAGTAACTGTACAGTTCCCTAGACGATGCATGCAATTTAGGCACATGATTTAGAAAAATGTGCACCCGTTTCCAGGAACCATGCGCGAGTTTTTTATTACCTAAAAAATTAGTTTTAAAATTCATAAACCCCCCAATTTTAACACCTAATCAACAACAACTTGGACCTATTCAAATTATCTCATTTTTTTGAGGCTAATAGATGAATTTATTGGGCTCTTGGCCTCCATTATTTAGGATTCAATGTCTGGATCGATCATCCACACCCTTCATGGTAAGATATCCTAATATCATGTGGTTTCCTTCATCTTTAATATCTCCCCTCCTCTATTAGAAGGAATTTATCCTCTATTTTATTGGATGTAGATATAGTTTTATAGGATCTAGATCTAGGATTGTTGGATCTATATCTATTTTTTTAGTATCTTGATTCCTTTTATTTTGGATCTAGGATTTGTATCAAGATCTCATTCTATATCATGATTAGTGTGAATTCGCTCAAATTGGGGATTTCTGTTGGTGAGCATCCATTACCAATTTGGAGGTAGTTGGTCTATTATTCAAATCCCAATGCCTTGATTTAAATTACTTATATGTAATTATAGTATTTCAATTGGATGATTAGAAATTGAGTTTCACAAATTGAATTAATTAATTTGAAAAATTAATTAGGTAAGGGATTGTGAAATTGGGGAAATTGAGATTGTTGAATTGTATTAATTAACTATTGAATTAATTAATGGTAATTGATGTGACTATGAAATTGATTAAATTATAATAATAAATTATTGAATTGATTAGGGGATATTGGGATTTCTGAATTAGATTAATTAATTTTCAAATTAATTAATCGATATTATTGTGATTATATAATTGATTTAATCGGATTAATTAATTTTTGAAATAACTAATGGAATGGAATTGGATTAATTAAGTTTTGAATTAATTAACAGAATTAATGTAATTAATTAATTTTTGTTTAAATTAATTGAATGGAATGCATGTATAATGGTTAAATTGGATTAATTAATTAGTGAATTAATTAATGGGTTGTTGTGGTACATTTGATTATTATGATACATGTGAAATTATGATATTTTGATATATGTGATAATTGTGTGTGGGAAATAGTTTGATACATCAAAATCCCATAGTAATATATATTGACATTCATGTGAGGGATATGGTAGGCTGCATCAAAAAACCCATAGTGATAAATATTGATAAATGAGGTGTGGAATGGGAATTGAGGATCCAGATACCCACAAGGTGTTAGACATGATGTTTTATGCCCATGACTTCGCATAGGGGTATGGTTCCAATTGGTTGTGACATCAATTGAGATGGTGAATGGTAATAATGACATTATGATATATATTACATCTTTTCGGGATAGTTCAAACTCCGACATGAGTCAAAGCATATATTGAGAGTTAGGGTGTCCCCGAGAACTTGAGAGTTACACGGTGGAATAAAGATTAATTGAATAAATGAAAACTATTTAATTTATTTATTATACATTATTCTTTATACAACTGCATATACTTTTATTGACTGAATATTGTTTTAAATGTTGTTTGTGGTGGCCTTATGAGTTGTAATCATACCCTACTTGGGCTACCTGGTCAGTACACAAATAGATTTCATGGTTGCATTAGAGGTTAAGGGAAAGAACCCTATGATAGATGGATGATTCGGGATAAAGCATGGAAAATGGATCTAGACATGGTTTGAGACCTGATTAGGTGTTTTCAGTGCGTTTATTTATTTTGGATATTGACACTTGACATGTACTTGGCATGTTATATTTACTATTTTGTTTTGGTATTGTATTTTTTGCTTTGGTCATAATGTGATATTGGTATCATTTTTGTTATGGTTATATTATTTTGTTAGTGTTTATTTATTTCCGTAATGGTATCACTTTGATAAATAGGTTATAGTCTTCCCATGACTGATATTAGATCCTCATTGCTAGTCAGTAGCCTCTGGTGTATGGAGAGGCATGCTTGAGGTCATGTAGAAGTCCAACTCAGGGCACCGATGTGTGGAACCTGGGTTTTGATGTTACACAAACTCCATCCTTTTTCATGCATCACCATAAAATTTATTTCTTCAATCTAATATGTAACAGACACCTTGTTATATAACCTTTGATCATTTATTAGTAGTTTTAGAATGCCAACCTCCATCAAAGACACCCCTTTGGTGTGCTATATCACTTTTACCATTTATAATTAGTTTTTTAAATGCCCCAAATTGCTTATAATCATTTGAATTATATACTGAATGGATTTTCCCCTATTGGTATACACATATTTTATGATAACACCTCTTGAGTGGAATGTTGAACATTTTAATAGGTTTCCATGTTTGGTAGCTTCTTAAAATTCTATTTTGGTGTAAATGATTTATGCTACTTATTTTGGATTCTTGGTTGTGCTATATTAATTGTTTGTTACACAATGTAATGTTTTGTAATAAAACTCATCATATTAGGTGCACTGTCTTCTAAACCAAAAAGTGGTGATTTGAGCTTTATAAATGCTTGGCTTATGGAACTGGTGTTTTCCCTATGCCTTTATGTTATTCCTAGATACGAGGCATGCTTAGTATATGGCCCCTTTTTATATTATTAGATTGAGTTTCCCCTATTTATAAATGTTCAAAGAATAATCACATTCTAAGCGGATTTTCGATCCTTGATTAAAATTTTTAAATACATGATAAATGAAATGACCTGTTTAAAATGAATGGTTAAAATTAAATGGAAATGAACTGGGTGTTGCGACAATGCCTCTGGATATATTTAAATAAGCACGGACCATGTTAATTATACTAAATGAAATGGATTTATTAATTGAACGACATGATTCATGATGGTTTTATTTTCTTGAATAAATTGAATGGTTTAATTTAAATGGATTTTAAAGGGTGTAAAGGTCACGCTGAACATTGCATGCTCTATTACATGCTTTATTTAATTGTGATGGCTTGTCTATATCAGGCTTATGGATCATCTTAAGAGCAAATTCCTTATTATTATTAATATTATGCCTTGATATAGGTTTTGGTATGATGGTAAGGGTTCTATTGAGAATGACAGTATCATGCTCCCTAACATCAGGTGTTGAGCATGATGTATCACACCATTAAAACTATTAATATAGTGGGATTGACACACCAGGTCCCTCGTTTTGATTGTTTACATGATGGAACACTCATAATCTCATGTGAAGATCATGATTTATCCCACTAATAATGAGATTCAGGGCTTATACCCTTGTGATTGAGCTTATAGGCTTGTTTAGATTGGTTATGGATGTTTGAGTTATTCCCTAGTCCAGCCAGAAACTAGTATTCTAGGTATATTTCCAACCACGTCAACACGTACTTGGTCCATATAGGTGGACACAATATATATAACTACACTAGACACACAGATACAGATATATATATTTATAATTACTATATATATAGTGAATTTTAAACACTCATTCTATCCATGAGCCAAAGCAAGTGGAGTCGGTAGGTTTCCTTTAGGAACATGAGAAGGGTAGTTTTTATAATTATACTTGTTTATTATTTATACACATTAACTACTTTAATTTATATTCATGGGCTAGGTTTATCTGTAGACATCTTTGGTGGTGGAATTCTAGGGTTTTATGTCACACCCTACTCTGGCTACCATTGCACTAGGGTACCCGAGAAAATATCATATTCACAGGACCATGGATTATTGCTTGCATTGTTATGCCAGTGCCTGTGAATTAAGAGTAAGGGATTGAGCTATATCTTAGGATGCTCATTCAATTAACCTTTATAATACACTATATCATGATTCATGTTTTATGTATACTAATTTAGTTATGTATCATCATCTAAACATGCATGAATTTTTATACACTGATATTGACCATTTATATTCAATTTATATCATTCTTCCTCTATTCTATAATTCATTTATAATTGTTTCTACTATTTTTTTCTTATTTATTATCAGATGTACCAGTATGCCACTCTTCATGAGGTTATATTACCCCAGCTTCCACCTATTTATACCCTCACTTATAGTTAGAATCATTTGGCATATGAGGAGGCGTGATTGAGCCCATGTGGCAACCAGTCTGGATACTTTCATCACAGTCAATTGGGTTGGGTTGTTACAAAGTTGTATCAAAGACTTTAATTTTTTTCTCTTGCTTACTATTTAGATACAATCGACATGATACTAGGAATATTTTAGTGCTTGGTAAATAGTAATGTTTAGGAGTGATCACCCCACCCACAGGGAAAATTAAAAGTGTCCAGGGATGGGAATTTTGTTTGTTTTGTTCATTATTTCAGTTGATTGTGATTTATCCTTGAGTGATTGGTGTATTTTTAGCTACTTATTATTTTATGAAATTTATGAAATTTTTAATATTTACTTTTTCCTTGGTTTGGTAAGGAAGTATCCTTTCATGCATCATTATAGGTACTTACATCTTCACATGCCATGTATATTCTATTCCATGTAGTTGCATTTATTGGATGCCTACTAATTGTGTTGTTATATACCATGTTAGGTATTTTAGTTATATTATTAGTTTTGTACTTGTTAAGGTATTTTTTTATTATGAAAATTTATATAACATGCTTGGGTAATTTTTTAGCATGTTAATATGTTACCATGATCATGTAATTATATTCCATGCTGCCTGGTTTTTTATCATGTCTTGCTTAAGTATCTTGATTATTTGTTTATTAGAATTTTTCTCTATGTTTAATTCTAGTGATAACATGGCTAGTTTTTATTTGGATAGATATAATTATTTTCGATTAAATGATATTTAGTCTTTAGTTTTATGGTGTATGGGTTTCTTATAATTGGGTAAATATAACCCGTGTACTCTAACTATCCTTGAGACTTCTATAGATCTATAGATTTTTGTTAAAATGTAAAAGTTTCAAAAGTTAAAATTTTAAAGTGAACTGGTCATGATTAATGGGAACCAAATTCCAAACTATTAAGTGTATAAGTGATTTATAGATTCGGAGAGGGAAAACCATATAATCGAACCATTATATATGACCATGATATGTTCCTCTAGATGAGTGGTCCTGTATCCATGACCCTTGTTATGGGCATAAGCATCAAGTATCACTCAGTTTCAGAAGGATAGACATGCCTTGGGAATATTCAGCCACTTAGCAGGTTGCGTGACCCTTTCTTCTCCCTCAGTGATGGATGAATGTTTATGTCATCATCAATGTTAGTGGTCATATTAAGCAATGTGACACTGGGTTAAATATATTTTATGGACCACCTGATACTTGGAAGCATAAGAAAAAACCTATGTATTATATCAAAGGTGTTCCATATTTCTTCTAAAAACTTGGGGCAGTGTTCATTAATATTCATATCACCCTTCAGGTTGCTAAATAATGTAATGAACTAGTGGAGTTCGGTGGAATCATTGAGCTTTGATTGGATGAGTACGTTATCGGGGCATAAATAGAGTAGAGTGACCTGGACGTTAAAGGAATCAATTTCATTCCAATTATTAGGATGTTGATCCAAGAGGATTGGGTGTTTTGACATGACATTCATGCTGGTTTTGGATTTCACATCAAATGCTATGACATACGTGAGAGTGACTCGGAGAAGTGTCATGCATGTGTTTAAGGTGAATCTGACCTAGTGCACTTATAATCGGCTAGTCTATCTCTCCTTTAAATGACTAGGAAAGTAACAACCCAAGGTTTTCTAAAAATAAATTCAAATTCTTAAAATTTTGTTAATGTAGATATTTATAAGTAGCCTTTAAATATGATTTTACTACTTCTATGTTTTGAATTTCGAGAAATGGTCATCTACAATCACATTTAGTATGTTATTTGGAGTTTATTGGAATCAACATTTTTTGGTGAATAGTAACATACCCTAATGATTGGTAATATGAATAGTAATATGACCCTAATTAATAGTAAATTTTATTATTATTTTATTTTCTTAAGGCTTTAAGATAATGACATCTTGATTAATTTTTAAATGTGATATAAAAGCAGTTATAGTTTCTAAATTATTACTTTTTGAATTAAGTATGATTTTATTTAAATATTAAATTAAGAATACATAGAAAAATATTTTCAAAAAATGGAGTTCATTTTTGAATTCTACATTTCAATAAATGTTTAGGGTGAATTTTTGTGATTTTTATGAACCAATTGATTTTTCGGTGAATAGTAAAAAAATACATTTTTGAGTTTCGATGTGTTAATGACATCATTAATTATGTAATAATGATGTAATAAATCTAATCAACTTGTGTACAGTAAAATAAGTTATGTGGTGTCCCAAGTGGCGTATACTATGGGCAAATACCATGGAAAATGTCATGGTTTTTCAAATACCACTAATGAGGTGTCCCTTGAAAATTATTAATATAATCCCTCACTTTTCTATAAATACCAACCCATTCCTTCATTAACTTCATTCCAAATTCATCATCTATGAAGATCTGAAATCCTTACCTCCCTATAATCCCTCCAAAGGTTTTTTCAAGCCCCCAAGGTCCCAACCTTCAATTTATAGGAGTTACTCTACAAGATAAGAAAATTCTCGATTTCTTTCTTTTTTCCATTCAAGTTCTATTTTATGTGGTATAACTTTAAAGTTTCCATACCATGTACTTATTTCATTATTACTATTGATCTATTCTATATTATGATTCATTTTTGTATGGGTTAACCTTGTCACCTCTCTTTTTAATATTTTCTAAAACCATGTTACATAGCAGTTAGGCTGCCGAATTTTTGTAAGGGATTTCTCAATTATTCTTTTATTTTGAGTTCCTTTCATTTATTTTTCTTTATTCATCTATTCTTACCCAAGAGACATTAAATCTCCCAAAATAATATATATTCTAGATTTTCTCATGTAAATTGAAAATTCATCATAATTATTCTTCTCCTCTCCCACTTATTAAATGAATAAAAAACATTTTCCGTGATGTGTTTAATTACCGACATCGTGGATGATGTGATTTCAATTTCCATTAATTATTTCAAGTATGATCATGAAACCATTTATATGGATGAACTAGGTTATAATATTTTTATTATGTCTCATCCATGGTTCTGGAATTCTTTTGTACTCATGGTTTTAATTTATAAGACAAAATAAGGTTGTTAGTATCAAAGAACAACTAAAATGATCTAAATGAAAATCATTAATGTTTTAACTTATGAATCATCCTCATATAAAAAATCAGAAATGATAAATGGTATAAATTATGCTAATGGGAATATTTAAATACCTTTCCATTTCAATTCTGGAGTTTTACTTCCAATCAACAAGAACATCCATCATGAACCAATCATGGAAATCATGTAAGGAACTCACCCAAAAAGTGTAAGGAACAAAATATTAACAATTAAGGGGTAAAATGAGGTCATGAAATGATCATATAAGATGTTATAAACATGAAATTGTTTCTTTAAAATACTAATAACACTCTTTTAACCATTATACAGGATTTTTAAAAAAGTTTGAAGTAAGACAAGTATGAGGTAAGGTAATTCTTAACCCGATTTCCATCCTTTGGGATAACCTTATTATTCATTATTTATATGGAATTAAAATTGTTTGTGTGATGAATTAGGATTATACAATGTTTAATTATTTATATTTAAAGATTATATACTTATTCTATCAACTCTATTAAGTCTCACTTCAATGATATGATATTTATAAGGGACTTTTCTATTAAAATCCTCTTTTAAAATTTTGTTTATCAAATTCAAAAGCAGTGTTTTTATGAGAATATTCATGTTGTATGATTATGTTCTATATATTGGGAATATTTTATTATGAATGGTGGGACCCATATTTCCTTCTAAATCATAAGGTATGTATAGGTTGGAGGTCGGCCGTATGGTTACTCCAAGTGTAACTGCGATGGTTACACAAATAGTATGGTAGCTGTGAGGGTTACAAATTATATGGTAGTTGAGAGGGTTACATGATTATGTATGTAATGACACAAGATACCTTTTTTGGTTCTACTTATGTTCTTATTTATTGTGGAAATCTCATGTTTCACAATATAAGTATATATATACAGGTGACAAGTATGTCTTTTGAAAATGATTTCATACGTTACAAGTATTCATGGACTAATGTGTTCTTTCCTTCTTTTTATATACCTTACTAAGTTTTTCTGCTCATCCCATGTTTTAAATGATTTTCACAGGTTAGTGGTTGTGTAATACAAAGAAGGAAGCCATGTTAAATGTTGAATAATTGTCAAGGAATCATGTTTTAAGTTTTAGTGTTTTAAATTTTGAAAAAAATGGAAACTATTTTTATGGTATCCACTCTATAAAAATGTTAATGTTATGAATGTTTTATGTCCCAATTCTCTAAACCTCTAAACTTTAAAAGATACTTAATGTAAAAGTAAGTGTTTTCAAGACTAAATTTAAGATTATGTATGTAATAAGGCTAGGTCCTTATAGTTGGTATCAGAGGATTTTTTTGATAACTTTAGGGGTTAGAATGATGTTAAAAGAATAAAATAAATGATTTTTACACTATCATTAATTCTAAATGATATAGCATTTAAAGATTAACATGATGATTTATTTAAAATATGTTTGTTCAGAATGGTTGTCCGGAGAAGGAACAGAGATGCTGAATAGGAGAGGCAACGATAGAATTATATCCTTCCGGATCTATAGTCTGGAATGGTAGGGATTGGAATCGAGTAGTTTTTGAAAGTAATGGCTCAAGTAATTCAAGAAATAAATGGTGGTGGAATCCATGAAAGAGAACAAATTTAGGTACCAAAACAGAACACGATAGTAGTGGAACATTTTATGAGACAACACCCTCCTTCTTTCAATGGATCTTCTGACCCAGTAGTAGTTAAAGGATGGATCAAAGCCCTTGAAAAGATATTCGAGGTTATGTGATGTTCAGACAATCAAAAGGTAAGTCTTTCCATTTATCATTTTGAAGGTGAAGCTAATCATTGGTGATCAATGGTAAGGAATATCATGGGTAGAGAGGATTTTTATGCCTTAGACTTGGATTAATTTAAAATTCTTTTCCTTGAAAAATATTTTCCTAAGGTGGTGCGACTTTGGTTGGAGAAGAAATTCCTTGAATTGAAGAAAAAAGAGGAGGATTCAATGGCTGTGTATGAAGAGAACTTCACCTGACTGGAAAGGTATGCTCCAAATCTTATACTGGATCTTGATTGAAAAATCAACCGCTTTTACTCAGGACTGAAGCCAAGTTATCGAATGGAGTTGTCCACCCGTGAATTCAAAAGTTATGAGAAACCTATCTGATATGCTGAGAGGTTAGAGATGGAGTTTGATGATGATCACATGCATTTTGGAAACAAGGAGAAGAATAGGTCCAAGTGGAAAGCGATGGCTAAGAATCAACAAATGAAATATGATGGTAAGAAAATCCAGTTTCTAGTTTGTGAAAAGTGTGGCAAGAAACACCCTGGGGAATGTCTTAGAAAAACTGTGAAGTGTTTTAAATGTGGTAAGTTTGGACATATTTCCTGGGATTGCAATGAAAATGATTCGAAGACTAATCATGATAAGAAAACTATAAAGTGTTTTAAATGTGGTGAGGTGGGTCATTATGAAAAGTCCTACCCAAAGAGAGATCTGATTGATGCAAAGAAGCCAGACTATAATAAAAAAGGCGTAGTGAGATCCTTTATGACTACATTAGCAGATGTCGGGCCATCCAATGAAGTTATATCAGGTACTTTGTTTTTACACTCAGATTTTGATAATGTTTTGTTTGATATGCAGTCTATACATTCCTTTATCTTTGAGAATGTTTCGGGTAAATTAGAAATATCACCTCAAAAAATGAGACCTAAACTTGTTGTTAAAATACCTGGGGAAATATTATAACAAAGAGTAATTATAAGAATCTTTTTATTGTGGTCTATGGAAATTCTTTACTTGCAAATCTTGCTGTTTTAGCCTTAGTTGAGTTTGATGTTATTCTGGGAATTTATTGGCTTTCTGTTTATCATACTAAGATTGACTGTAGAGCTAAAGAAGTTGTTTTTCAGAAAGAGTTTTAGTTTGTATACAAGAATGAACCCATACAATTGATAACATATATGGAAGCTGAGAAACTGTTGAATGGTGGAAATTAATGTTATCTTACTCGTATTGTTGAAAACAAGGGAACTATTCAGATTGATGATGTGCCTATGGTAAATGAATACCTTGATGTTTTTTCTGATGAGTTACCCAGTGTCATACCTAATAGGGAAGTTGAATTCACAATTGACTTAGTTACTAATGCTAATCCAATTTCAAAACCCCCATATCGTATGGCTCAAATAGAACTTCTTGAATTGAAAAACCAGTTGCATGATTTTCTTGATAAAGGCTTCATTTGTCCTAGCACTTCACCATGGGGAGTTCCTGTTTTGTTTGTTAAAAAGAAAGATGGTTCCACGAGACTTTGCATTGATTATAGATCTTTGAATAAAATCACTGTTAAAAACATGTATCTTTTTTTTCATATTGATGACTTGTTTGATCATCTTTAGGGATCTCAATACTTTTCTAAGATTGACATGAGATCCGGATACTATCAGCTGAAGGTGAAGAAGGGTGAAATCCAAAAAATAGCCTTTCATACTATATATGGTCATTATTAATTTGTTGTTATTCCCATTGGGTTAACTAATGCACTTATTTTAGTCATAAATATTATGAATATAGAATTTCATTATTTCTTGGATAAGTTTGGGGTGGTATTTGTTGATGACATTCTGGTATTTTCTATCAATAAAGGGGAGCATGAAAAACATCAAAGGGTTGTTTTACAAACCATAAATGAAAAGAAACTGTATGTCAAATTCATCAAGTGTGATTTTTGGTTGTAACAAATTTCATTTCATGGGAACATTATAAATAATGATGGAATAACATTTGATCCCTCAAAAACAATAGTTGTTGAGGAATGACCAAGACCCACAAATGTTACAGAGATTTATAGTTTTCTTGGATTAGCAGGTTATTACCGAAGTTTTGTTAAGAACTTTTCTTGGTTATCTAGACTGATAACTAAGTTAACACAGAAAGGGGTTAAATTTGTTTGGACAAAAGAATATGATTTTTTTTTCAGGAACTGAAGAATAGATTGGTAAATGCTCTAGTTTTGGCCTTGCCTTCTTGAAATAGTCATTTCATCATATAAAGTGATTCTTCTTTGAAGGGACATGGTTGTGTTTTGATGTAGAATGATTAGGTAATTTATTATGCTTCAAGAAAACTAAAACCTCATGAATTAATTTATCCCACACATGATTTGGAATTAGCAGTTTTGGTTTTTTCTTTGAAAACTTGGAGGCATCATTTATAAGGATCCAAATGTGAAATATATACTAACCATAAAAATTCTGAAGTATATATTCACTCAGAAGGAATTACACATGAGGTAGAGAAGATGGATTAAACGGATAAAGGATTATGATTGCCCAATCCATTACCATCCTGGAAAAGTAAACAAAGTGGCAGATGCCTTGAGTCGAAAACATCATGCATCATTAACCATGTTATGTTTGGAACATCATCCCTTGATTAACGATTTTATGAATTTTGGCTTAGAAGTTATTGGTGCAGGGAATACATCTGTTTTGTTTCAGGTTGTAGTGTAATCTTCATTGTTAGATAGAATTAAGAGAGAACAGAAGGAAGACCGTGAGTTATAGAAAAAGGTATAATTGGTTTAAATGGGTAAGCTTCCAGAATTTAACCTTGATAAAGTTTGTGTTTTTAGATTTGGAAAAAGGTTGTGTGTGCCCTGTGATTCATAGTTAAATAAATATTTGTTGTGTGAAGCTTATAGTTCTCCATTTTCGGTTCATCCTGGAAGTACTATGATGTATAAATACATTCGAGAGTGTTACTATAGTAATGGAATGAAAATGGATATTGCTAATTTTACCATGAAATGTTTGACATGTCAGCAGGTTAAAGTAGAGCGGTAGTTACCGAAGGGGATGCTTCAGCCTTTTCCAATTCCAGATTGTAAGTGGGAGAATGTATCCCTGGACTTTGTGGTGGGACTACATAATACATATTTAGGTAACAATGCAATCTTGGTTATTATGGATCAGTTGAAAAAATATTCACATTTTCTTTCTATTAGTGATACAATGTCTTTGGATCAACTTTCTCGATTTTACCTCAAGGAGATTGTTAGGTTACATGGAGTTCCTCTTTCTATTGTATTTGACTAGGATCCCAGGTTCACTTATAACTCTTAAAAGGGACTTCAGAAGTCATTGAGAACAGAGTTAAATTTTAGTAAAAATTTTCATCCTCAATCAGATGGGCGGTCATAATGAACGATTCAAACCGTGGAGGAAATGCTTCGAGCTTATTCAATGGACTACCATGGAAGTTTGGATCATCATCTTTCTTTAGTTGAGTTTTCTTATAATAACAGTTTCCATTCCAGTATACAGATGACACCTTTTGAGGCTTTGTACGGAAAGTGGTGTCAGACTCCAGCATTTTGGGATGAAGTCAGTAAAAGAAAGTTGATGTGACCCGAATTAGTAGAGGTAGTGGATGAGAAAGTGAAGATGATTCGGCAACACATGAGGACAGCTCAGAGAAGGCAGAAATGTTATTTAGATAACAGAAGGAAATACTTCTCTTTTGAGGGAGGGGACCATGTTTTACTTAAAATCTCTCCTTGGAAATGTGTGATGTGTTTTGGTAACAAAGGAAAGTTAAGTCCACGGTTCATCGGTCCTTTTGAAATCCTAGAGAAAGTTGAACCATTTTCATACTGAGTTTCTTTGCCTACGAGTTTGTCTCAGGTACACTATGTCTTTTATGTTTCGATGTTGAGGAAGTATGTACCAGATTCAACTCATGTTTTGAGCCCAAAAGTATTTCATCTAGAGGAGAACCTTTCATATAAAGAGAAACAAGTTCAAATTCTTGATCGAAGGGAACTAGTATTGCAGAATAAGGTAATCCACTAGGTAAATGTTTTGTGGAGAAACCATATTGTTGAATAAGTAACATGGGAGTCTGAAAATTCTATGAGAGAAAGGTACCCTCACTTGTTTAATAAGTAAATAAAATTGCGAGGATGCAATTTCCAAAAGGTCGGGATAATGTAACAACCCAAGGATTTCTAAAAATAAATTGAAATGATTAAAATTTTGTTTAATGTATATATTTATAAGTATCCATTAAATATAATTTTAATACATCTATGTTTTGAATTTTAAAAAATGGTCAACTATAATGATGTTCAGTATGTTATTTGGATCTATTGGAAACAACTTGTTTTTTGGTGAAGAATAACATACCCTTATTAGTAGTAATATGAATAGTAATACGACCTTAATGAATAGTAAATTTATTATTATTTTATTTTTCTTAAGGCTTATAGATAATGACATATTCATTAATTTTTAAATGTGATATAAAAGAAGTTATAGTTTTTAAATTATTAATTTTTGAATTAAGTATGAATTTATTTAAAAAAATAAATTAAAAATATTTAGAAAATTATTTTCAAAAAATGGTGTTAATTTTTAAATTATAAACGTCGATAAAAGGTTAGGGTGAATTTTAGGGATTTTTCTGAAACAATTGATTTTTCGATGAATAGAAAAAAAATACAGTTTTGAGTTTCGGTGTGTTAATGACATAATTAATGATGTAATAAATCTGGTCGAATTGTGTACGGTAAAATAAGTTATGAGGTGTCCCAAGTGGCTTATACCATGGAAAAATACCATTGGAATGCTCTTGGTTCTGCAAATACCTCTAATGAGGTGTCCCTTTGAAATTATTAAAATAATCCCTCACTTTTGCTATAAATACCAACGCATTCCTTCATTAACATCATTCCAAATTGTTCATACCTAAAGATATGCCCTCATTACCTTCTTAGTATCCCTCCCAAGGTATCCTCAAGACCCTAAGGTCCCAACCTTCACATTCTACGAGTTACACTACAACGTAATAAAATTCTAAATTTCTTTTTTTTCCATTCAAGTTCACTTTTATGTTGTATAACTTTCAAGTTTCCATAAAATGTTATTATTTCCTTCTTATTTTTTATCTATTATATATTATGATTCATTTATGGATGGGTGGACCTTTTTCCCTCTCATTTTAATATTTTCTAAACCCATGTTACATAGTTGTTAGGCTTCTGATTTTTTGTAAGGGATTTCTCAATTATTCTTTTATTTTGAGTTCCTTTCCTTTATTATTATTTCTTTATATATTCTTACCCAAGAGACCTGAAATCTCATGAAATCATGTATATTGTGTATGTTCTCAAGTTCATTGAAAACTCTTCATCATTATTTCTCTCCTCTCCCACTTATTCAAGGAATAAAAAACATTGTTCGTGATGTGTCAAATTACCGACAATGTGGACGATGTGATTTCAATTTCCATTAATTATTTCAAGTATGGTCATGAAACCATTTATATGGTTGAAACAGGTTATAATATATGTATTATTTCTTATCCATGGTTCTGTAATTCTTTTGTACTCATGGTTTTAATTTATAAGACAAAATAATGTTGTTATTATCAAAGAACCACTAAAATGATCTTAAACGAACATCATTAAGGTTTTAAATTATGAATCATCCTCATATAAAACATCAAAATGAAAAATGGTATAAATTATGTTACTTGTAATATGTAAATAACTTTCCATTCCAATTATGGAGTTTCACTTCTAATCGACAACAACATCCATCATGAACCAATCATGGAAATCCTTTAAGGAAGTCACCCAAAACAGTGCAAGGAAAAAAATAATAATAAGTAAGGGGTGAAATGAGGTTATGAAATAATCCTATAAGATGTTATAAACATGAAAATGTTTCTTTAAAATACCAATAACACTATTTTAACCATATACAGGAAGTCTAATCAAGTTAGAAGTAAGACAAGCCTGAGGTAAGGGAATCCTTAACCCGATTTCCATCTGTTGGGTTAACCTTATGATTCATTATTTATGCGGTATTTAAATTGTTTGTGTTATGAATTATGATTATAATATGTTTAATTATGTATATTTACATATTATATACATATTACATCCACTCTATTAAGTATCATTTCAATTATATGATATTTATAAGGGACTTTTCTTTTAACATCCTCTTTTAAAATTCTGTTTTTCAAAATTCAAAAGCAATGTTTATATGATAATATTCATATTGTATGATTTTGTTTTGGATCTTGATAATTGTTTATGATGAAGGGTGGGACCTATATTTCCCTCCAATGCATTAGGTATGTGTATGTTGGAGGTCAGCTGTGTGGTTACTCCTAGTGTAACTGCGATGGTTACACAAATAGTAAGGTAGCCTTGACGGTTACAAATTATAAGGTAGCTGAGAGGGTTACAAGATTATGTAAGTAATGCCCCAATATAGCTTTATGGTTCTACTTATATTCTTATATATTTTGGATATCTGATGTTTCACAAAGTAAGTATATATATATATATGTGATAAGTATGTCTTTTTAAAATGATTTCATACATTACAAGTATTCATGGACTAATGTGTTCTTTCCATCTTTTTATATCCCTTACTGAGTTTTTGTGATCATCCCACGTTTTAAATTATTTTCACAGGTTAATGGATGTGTAATAAAAATAATGAAGCCATGTTAAATGTTGAATAATTGTCAAGTAATCATGTTTTATGTTTTAATGTTTTAAATTTTGAAAAAAATGGAAACTGTTTTTATGGTATCCACTCTGTAACAATGTGTAATGTTATGAATGTATTATGTCCCAATTCTCTAAATCTATAAAATTGAAAAGATTATCAATTTAAAAAGAAGTATTTTCTTGACTAAATTCAAGATTATGTATGTAATAAGTCTGGGTCCTAATAAGGACACTCCTACGGTGAGGAGCATCGTTTAAATATATGTAATGTTTTTCCTTCCAAGTAGATGTAATACAGCCCAGAAACACCATTAGAAGGGGTAGATTTTTCATGAATTCCTATGAGGATTTTAAATTTTGTATCATGTTGGTTCTTGATTATAAACACGTTGTTGATATGGTTGACTGTGTGTGTGACCTTTGAAAACACTGTTGTTCATGGATGGACTTAGGTGGTAATGTTTACGCAATCAAGAGATTCCTCAGGTGGTTAAATATTTTGACCTGTTCATGGCGATGCATCAACAGGTGAAGTCATACTTCTTCTAAGAAGTCAACCAATAGTTCTTCAACTGTTATTATTTCAGGTGGTTGGGTATGGTTGTTTTGAAACCATATCGATCACTTTATCTTGGATGCGATGTAAGTGTCTCAAGTATTTTTTTTAACTCTTTTGTATCCCCTTTGTGTACTATTTATTATATATTAGCATGTCCCCTGTCTTGATGTCATCCTTTATGCAATAATAGATCATCGATTATACACCAAGATATTAGTTTTAATTTCAATTCTATTTCAGAAAACATGCCTTATCATAGTTTTACGCTGGATTAATGGGTTTTAGCAAGGCATGGTTTGTCCTATGTGATACTTGGGTTCCCGTGTATGTATGCCTTAGACAGACTCTTGGACACCATCCATTTTCCTCTGACATGGCCACCAGGAAGATGCCGCTCTAGGCTCAGTAAATAATCTGATGTGGATGTCTTGGACTTTTACTGAGACCTCACTTGTAAACAATTGAGTATAGATAACCATTGGTTAGTCCTTGGACTCCAGTTTAATAGATCTGAGGTTATCCTAGACTTTTTATCGGGCTCAGAGGAGATGTTAATGGGTGATGGTTCCAGTGGATTGGATATGGGTTAGCCATTTGTTCGTGATGAGGTATGGAAGATTAAATGTTCATGTGATGGTATTATTAGGGAACTCCACCGAAATTCATGTATGGGCTTCAGTGAACGTGCTCATGGTAAAAATGAGATTCCTTAGAAGAAGGTGTTGCAGTTCAGTCTATAACACACCAAATATCTAAGACGGCTGTTTTCGAGACAAGTAAGTTGAGTGGGTCAACATTTTACCTTTCTTGGTTAATTTATTGGATCGATGGGGAAATATTTTGAATCACATCACTAGGTTAAGGGGGGTGTGGTGAAAGGGTCGGTAGTGTCCTCTAGAAAATATTGTGTGACTAGTTTCGTTTAGGTCGATTGGGATTGAACGATTTCATTATGATGAGGTCCCTAATATGAATTTGGAAGTAATTGAGTTTTCCCAGTTGAGGAACTCAGTCATAGAGAATCATTATAATACTTAGGGGCGTGCTTTGTAGGAAATTATGATGGTGGAGGTACTGTGGATTGGAATTTGACCCTTTTTAACGTTAAAACCTATGGTGGGAGCAACATAAACTATATTTTTAAAGATAATATGATGTGACTATGTCTATATCTAAATGAGCTGAGGTAAGAACAATTTTTTTGTTTCAATCAGAAAACGATCATTGACTTGGGTTTTTATGGCTTATGTGTCATATTCATATGTAATTCTTGGAGTTGAGTTGGGCATTCAAGAAACGCAACATGATAGATTGAATGAAACATCATTAAAAAAGTAGGAAAACTGATGTTTTCATTGTTTCCCCAAGGCTTCTCAGGTATGAGAAATTATATGGTGGGAAGGATGTAATGACTTGTGTTTTGATATAATGTAGAATCCCAAGGGACTTAAAATTTTGGCGTTTAATGGATGGGATATTATTTGAACCAATATTTGGAATGTAATTTTGAGAGTTGGAGTTCTCTAATGTGTTTTTTAGACTTGGTTTAAGACCTAATGGGTTCCTTGGGTGTTCTGTTGAGTTTTGGGAGTGCCATACCCCAAGAGTTTATGTTTTTGGGGGACTGGTAAGAGCACATAGTTTGTCTGAAACCGTGCACCCCACCAGTGTATATCGTGCAGTAGCTACATGTGAACATATGTGATCTTTATAGGCTACGCATGGTTTCCCAAACTCTGCACCCATCATTCATGCTTAGTTTCACTTTTGAAGTGGGTTTTAACTTTTAATCATATAGTTGGTACATGCATTGATTAAATCGTGCGGGTCAACTGGTTGGGGATAGGGTTCCTAAGCAGGGGGAACACAGTGGGTGCACAGTTCTTCCAACCATGCAACCAAACTATACGTCCTAAGTTTGAAGGTGAAATAACTTTTTACCCTTAATGAACCTAATAAACCCCTTTAATTCATTCTTTATTCTCTTCCAGCTATGTGGGGATCTCCTCTTTGCACTGTGGGTCCTCTTCCTTCCTAACCAAGGGATCAGGATTTCTCCAACATCTAATGTTAGATTCAAGCTTTGTTGGTCACATTGGATTCACATAACTAAGATCTAGATTCCCCTTACTTCCTATCTAAATTTATCTTCTGATCTGTTGCACTATTTTTGTGTGATCTCATTCACCTTATTTTCAGGGTGGATCTACATTTCATTGATTTCTTCAAAATTGAACCAAATCAAGCCTCAACATTGGATGAGTGGAGCATCCTAAGCTTGAGGTAGGTGGTATATAGGTCTTTACCCAAGTTTAAACTAAATTATAAATTTATATATGTATAACATGATGAACTTTTCCATGAGTCATCATAAAATTTATTTCTTCAATCCAATTTTTCATACACACATTGTTATACACCCGTTGATCATTGTTTTGTAGTTTCAGAATACCAACCATGATTAGAGAAATCCCTTGAGTGTTCTGACCACATTGTCATGAAACATAAACTTAATTATGACTTAATTATTATTTTACAGTCTAGGGTTCACCTTAGGCTATCTTTCAAGGATCTTTGGTGGTTTACACTATGTATTTTTAATAAAAAGTACTAAAAGAGGGGGTGATTTTGAAAACATTTGTAAAAATAAAATGAATTAATTTAATGAGTTTAATAGTTCAAAAAAATTGAATTATGATAAATATATGATAACTATGTGATAATTTCTAAGTTACTAAACCACATCAAAAGTTCCTTGTTTTTAATTTATTATTTGGTTTTGGTGTAATCCTTTGGTTGAGGATTAACCAAGATCATGGGTACCTACAAGACTCTAAAACATTGTAAATAAGACTAAACTGTTACATAATAATTGTGTAGTAAATTTACTACCCATTAGAATGCTTTATGGTTTGTCAAGGAATAATTAAATCTTAATTATTTAGGAAATAAAATGATTCTTATGTTGTCCAATCGGAACAACACATGACGCACACATAAAATTACACACCGACCAGTTATGAAATAAAAAGTGTTTAAATTAAATGTATCAAAACAATTAAGATACATCAGAAATAACAATTAAAAACCACAATATTGAACAAATAAGTATATAATTATGTGTTGTAACTACCTCTTCAAGTATGTCTCTCCCTAACAACGATCCCCCACCATTTAGCCTGTCATTAATAGGAGGCAGAAGCTCAGGTGGATCTCTTTCTTCATAATTGACCGCCTATGAGGATAGGGGACTCCATGAAATCTAAGATGATGATATGAATTATATGTGACTCCAAAATAGCAGCACCTTTCCTCCTATTAGAACTTATAAATGGGGTGCCTAAGGTGCCAATTTATATGTAAAATGGAAGGTGGTTTTAGGAACCCATATTTCAATAAACCACATGGACCATAGTCTTGAGTGGATATATAGTCTTATCTCACTTTTAAAAAAATTAAAAAGTTATTTTACCATATATTAAATATATTCATAAAACATTTGTCACCATTTGGAAAACTACAGCCTAGGATATGGATGAAATATAGAACACAACTTTTGACTTTTCCCAGAATCGGTTCCCTGGAAAGAGTAGTTAGGTTGGGCCCATTAATGAAATAATATTTCTAGGTGTGTTCATAAGAGTTGTATATAACTAAAATTTGGATCACCTCAAAATATTTCAGCATAATTAGATTTACATATTAGTTTAAGTGTTCATTTGAGTCCACATGGGTTCTTGGGATCCTGAACAGTTTGGGCCGCTTTACTTGAACTTCATTTTGGATCATCCAAATCACCTCCACCTATAATGAAATCATAAAAACAAGTGAAATTACCCTTTTTAACCTTTATATACACAAAATAATTTAATAAATCATGAATATTAATTTTTTATAACAATTTTAATTTAAAACAAAAAAATTAGCTAAACATAGTGATATAAAGGTGAAATAAAATAGTGAAACATGGTGCGATCGCACCCCCACACCTAAACATTTTTTGTCCTTGCAAAATTCTTATTTATAAAAATAATGCATGTATATATTCCCAAATTCACTAATATTTGACAATGAATATTTAATTCTTGATATCAATGAGATTAATGTAAAAACCACACCAAGGAGTTATTCTTAGTGATCATTGAAAAAAGATGTCTCATAAATTGCATCAGAATGAAATTCAAGGAGATGAATGATATCAATTTGATAAAATAATTCAAAATTCCAAAATTTAACTAAACCTCCATGTGTGTGTTGTAAAACCATTTCCTGATATTCATTCCAATTTCTATCCAAAAAATATAGGTTATTTTAAATTTTTTCTTCTTAAATGATTTTGTGCACCGAACATGCCCAACACCCTTTGAAATTAAATCTCAAGACCCACTCACATAATAATTCATAGAATTAAAACCTTAATATCATAACCTAGATATCCCCATATGTTTTAGATTTCATTACTCCCTCATTTATTATTATTTATTTTCAAAAGACGAACTTAGAAAAAATCTCACACTCATTATAGAACCCTTATTTGATCTCCTCATGATACTAATTATAAAAGTTATAACAGGATCAGAGGTTGAGGAAGAGTTGTTTTTAACCATTTTAAGAATAAACACATATCTTTTTGTTATTTTTTGTTATTTTTTGTTATTTTTTTGGGTTAATTTTTTTGAGGGTGCAGAACTGTCGAATAACAGGTACACATGCTTAGGTCAATCCGATAAATTAATGAAAAAGATTGGATAACAAATGAACAAATGAAAAAAAATCCTTTTTTAATGATGAATAATATTAACCTAAATTATATTTACCTTCTATTGAGTAAGAAAAATTCACACTTCATGTTCAAATAAAAATATGTGTAGAGATTTTAAGTGACACAATTTTCCAATAAACTACCATCAGAAAGGGCACTATTCTTCTTAAAGGATTCAAAATGATATAACCATTTATATAATTGAAAAAAAACCAATTAACAATCAAAATTCACACATCAATGATAAATTCAGTCCAAAACACACATTCTATCTAAGAATTTTTTTGTTAAAAGAACATGAAATGGAGAAATTCCTCATTCATTTTAAAATATATCCATGATTAAGTGGGAATCAAAAATAAATATTACAACAGAAAAGTGAGGGGGAAAATGAGTGGGGGTGGGGTAGTAAAAATACTATTCTAAAAGAAAAAAAGAAAAAGAAAAAGAATAAAGGTGATGAAAATTCCTCACTAACCCAGGAATATACCCATCCCTACACAACTAGAGTATGAAGTGTCCTCACTATAATAAAAGAGAATATATGAAGGAAGGATAAAACCTAGTGGTTGTCATTGGTTGGATGCTTCTTGAACATGGTTTTCCTTCATCGAGGAATCTATAATGGCTTCGTGAAAGTGCTTCATCTACCACCCATTGATAGTGAAGGTTTGATTTATTACATAATTTTGGACTTGAACAACACTAAATGGATAAATATTAGTAACAATGAATGTGAAAAACCATCAGGAATGAATATTATCTATATGAAATTTTAGCCTTACATTAAAAAGGAGGCCCTTTTTCTCAATATGGAATTGAATATAAATGATGATATGGTCACGATCATCCTTGGTTCCTTCCTTATAGATCTAGGAGTTTTCATAAGTATATCTACGCATTTCCTCCATATCACGAATCTATAACTTCCTCTAAGAACCTAAAAATGGAAGATTAAAGTTGCATTATTTAATAGACTAGTAGGTCCAGTGCTTTATCTCATAGCGAGGTGTTATCTATTTCAAAAAACTATCCAATATAGTTACGTTCCAATGGGAGTTTTGAAGCAGTATGGTAATCCCATAATGAATAATCAATTATAAGACACCAGTATTTTCTATTTTCTATAACCGTTTATTCAATATTTTTTACCACTCTATTTGACACATCAACTTGACCATTGGTTTGTGGGTGATATACAGAATACACTCAATTCCCAACCCTATACCGATGTAAAATTGATTTCATTGTTCATCTACAGAAATGAGTACCATAGTCACTGATAATAATCCTAGTTAGTCCAAACCTATAAAAAAAATTCGGTTCTCAAACATTCCACAACTGTCTTAGAATCATCAATCCTTGTGGCTTGTTCCTCTACCCATTTTGACATGTAATCAACTTCTAGAAGAATGTACTTGTTTCCAAAGGAATTGGGGAATGACCCCATAAATTTAATGCCCCAAACCTAAAAATGTCTTGTAAGAGCATGGGTTTTTGTGAAATTTCATTTATTTTAGATAAATTTCCCATTATTTGATAGTGAGTAAAATATTTATAGAAAAAATGGGCATCCTGAAATAGTGTTGGCCAAAAGAGACCAAAATCAAGGACCTTGCAAGTAGTCTGTTGGGGACTAATGTGCCCCCCACAAGAAAGATAGTGGTATAACCTAAAGAAATATTGAAACTCTCTATTATGAACACAATTCCAGAGGACATGATCAGTACATGTGCACAAAAGGTAGGAGTTATCCCAAATTTACTAACAAGACTCATGTTTTAAACGATTAACTTGGTTTTTAGTGAAATCATAAAGAATGCATGATGCTACAAAGTAATTTTCAATTTCATCATACTAAGGAACAACATATTGCACATGGTAGCATTTCTCATCATGAAACATGCCATTTATGGGAATACATTGGGATGAGTCAATGTATGAGGATCGGAGAATCCTACTGATATGGTCAACCAAAAAATTTTGTGCTCCTTTTTTATCCATAATTTCTAGAATAAATTCATAAAGTAGGAGCATGCAATGAATGAGACATGGTTTGGATTCTAGTTTCTAAAGGAGACACTAGAGGGCTTCATGGTTTGAGAAAACAATTACTTTTGGTAGGGTCTAGTGTGCATGAGGCATAGGCTAGGACATGTGGAGATTTATGACCCCATTGAGATAATACTTCCCATCCACATTTTTAGAGGTGTCACACATGAGATCAAATGGTAAATCCCACCGAGGTGGTTGGATTACCGAGGGTGATATGAGACACTATTTCCATTTGTAAAAACCATCCTCCCATTATTTATTAAAAACACATTACTTATCATTTTGGTGTAAGTGGGAGAGGGGGAGTGGAATTTTACTAATGCCGAAAATGAAACAACAATAAAATTCAGCATGACCTAAGAAAGACTATACATCCTATTAAATTTTTAGGGAATGGTAGGGATGAAATGAAATCTTCTATTAATTTATCTTCTTTGATTCCATCGCTAGAAATGTTATGCCTAATTACTATACCTTATTCCACCAAGAAATGGAATTTCTCATAATTTAATACAAAATTATTTTTTATACATCAACGTAGGACATAACCAATACTACTCAAACATTCATAGAAAGAGGATCCATAAAATATGAAATCATCCACGAATACTTTCATTCAATACTCCAGGTAATCTGAATAAATTCTAAAAATGCATCACTATAAAGTACCCATAGAATTGCACAAACCAAATGGAATCCTCATATATGAAAATGTGCTAAAAGTGAATGTTAAGGTTGGTGTTTCCTAATCCTCAGGGGAAATATGGATATGAGAGTATCCAGAATAACCATAAAGGAAACAATAGTGGGACTTACCTACCAGCCTCTCATGCATCTTGTTAATGATTGTCATTGGGAAATGAACCTACCTAGTGGTTTGTCTTAGTTGGAAATAGTCTATAAAGACACACCAACTATTCTACACAAGGGTTGGAACCAATTAATTGTTTTCATTTTCTATTACTTATAGTCTAGTTTTATTTGGAACTACCTACATTGGACTAGCCTATTGTTTGTTAGAGATGTGGTAAATGATTCTAGCAGCCAATAACTTGGTTACCTCCTAAAAACCATATAGGAGGTTTGGGTCCAGTTAACATTGTTCCTTCCTTGCTGCTCTAGCCTCTTCATTTAATAGTATATGATTCATGTAGATTTATAGGAAAATACCAGGAATGTTAGAAAGTTTCCATACCAATGATTTTATACACTCCCTCAAAAGTTCAAGAAATCACAATTGATTATCTAGATGGAATGAAGTAGCAATAATGACAAGTAGTTTGTTTAAATTCTCAAGATATGAATATTTTGAGTTTTACAGTAGTGGTTTATGTCCTAATTCAGGGGGATTTTGGATTTATGGGAGTTAATGAGGAAGTGAGAGGTTAATTATCTCATCTAACTGATCAATGGTTACCTCTTTAGATTAGGAATGATCTTTTACCACCTTAGAAGTATCGTATATGGTTATGGGACCCTCATTTCTCAATAAATCATTAATTTAAAAACATATATGACATTTATATAGGCCGCTAAGACATTCAATGCATGATTAATATCCTTGAATTTGTATGAAGGATGAAAAAATAGAAAGGGGATCATGAGAATCAAAATATGTATTTAGGGGAAGTGAGTACATAAATAATATTATTTGAAAGGGATGAATGTTTTTTGAGGGGTTATTTATAGAATCAAGGATGTTGGAATGTAAAATGTCACCAAAAAAATCTATAGATAATTTACCATTATGGAAATTAATTATGGTTTGATAGTTTTCAATAATGGCTTCCACAATATAATTGGGGAATATCCATTCATCCTACCATATTCCATTTTAATCATTTAAAATTCAATAGGAAAAATAAAAATTTTCACCCTCACAAGAACATACACTAACATAGCAGTAGGGTGTGTTGTACTCTGATTTGTTAGATGGACAAAATGTTTAGTGGGATTTAGTTCCCTGACCTACATTAAAGAGAAAATGGATTGAGACATAAAAATTATGGAAGCACCCAAATGAATAATAACATTGGAAACAAAATACTCTCCTATGGTTGTTGAAATAAAGAATGTTCTAAGATCATTGTATTTTGTGGGATGTGATGGTTATAACAATGTTGAGACTTTCCTCCCCAAGATCACCTTTTCATCACCTCGATGTTTCCTTTGGTGTGTATACATCTCCTTGAGAAACATGGTGTATCATGGAATTTGCTTCACGACATCAATCAAGGGGATGTTAAACTTTAAAATTTTGAAAGTTTACAAGATTTATTTATCAAGTTAAATATATTTTTTTTTGGTTGGGTGAACCATTTATGAAATGGAATAGGAGTGTTTGGATTGGTTGTTAATCTAATGAAAAACTATTTCCTTTGGAAGGGATTCTCTCAGGATACAATTTTTTTACATTTGGACCATTCACAGTGGTTGGGATGGTTGGTTCTATAAGGACCCGACCTTAAAACATTTCATAATAATGAATTAAATGAATAATTCACATTGAGGATCTTTTCAGGTTTATAGTTTTAGAGAATTAGGACATAACTATTACATCTCAAAGATTACACAGTAGTCACATCTACTCAGTTTCCATTTTTTTCACAAAATATAAACTCTTGAACAAAAGAGTCATGTCTAGTTCCTTGTTTTAGACATCATGAAATTTCCTTGATCCCATCCTTGACCGTATTCCACTTTAAGACCCGTGGAAAATATTTCAAAAACATGGGATGATCATAAAAAGCTCAGTAAGGGATATAAAAATACGGAATGAAATCATTAGTCCATGTATAAATAAGAATCAATGAATTCGTACTTTACTCATAAAACATAATCACTTCAACATACCTCATGAAATCTTAAGATATATGAATAACTCAAAGAAATAATTAGACATAAAGGTAACTTGAGGCATTCATAACATTCTTACGTAGGGAGTAACCCTCATGGTTACGTTTGGAATACCCATCATAGTATATTCCCTAAATCTCTTCGGAGAAACCTTAGAATTTAACTCCTTCGCATTACCCAATGCATTGGAGAGATATCTCGGGCTCACCCGCCCTTAGTTTATCACAGAACCTCCCGATTTCATAAACATTTCCCAAGAACCATAACATAATCATAACACTTAAAACATGAATAAAAGAAGCATAAAATTTCCACATTTCAATCACATGAGATCACATAATCATATTATCATAAATAAAACATCGAATAAAATCATTAAAACTCTATGAGAGAAATATCCCTTTATTCCTTGAAAATATTAAAAGAAGACATTTAAAAGATATTTTAGAATCAAAGTGTCCCATACCACTTTGAAACATTTTAAAGGGTTTTAAAACATTCATGTCCATATAAATAAATCCTTAAAACCATTTTTAAAACATGGACATGGATGATAAATTTTTGAAAGAATATATCTTTAAAACCATTTAACAAATGTTTTAATAAACGAGTCCTTTTCCATTTTGACCATTTAAATTATAAGCCACATGAATGTAGACCATTTTCAAAACATTTAAATGACTTTAGTATAGAAATAATATGGATATGGAATGTCAAAGGCGCTGTATATACACTTTATAAAGGTATAAAAGTGCATATCATTAAGAACTGTCTCAATGAGAAGAAAATGAGATGTAATCCCAATCAAGGATCATGCCATTAGATAAAGGATAAAGAAATAAAAATAATTATGTGTGAAAAATATAAATACACTAAATATAAGTTGATACACAGTGTAAAACAATCAGATGTCATCCAAAAATATTTATATCATGACATAATCAAGAAGTCTAGTTTTAACCCAAATAATTGGAATTGGGTTAAGAAGTTCCCTTGCAAAAATTCAATAGCCTAACAACATCACATCAAATTTTAGAAAAAGAGTTGATGAGAGAGATAAAGGGGATATCATCACTTGGAAATAAAATTTACAGCAATAAGGATATATAAGAACATATCCCAACATAGAAATATGTAATTTAAAAGACAAAACAAAAATAAGTCTTTAATAAATAGGAGGGTGAAAGGTTCCCTTACCGACTTGGGTAAATTTCGAAACGTACACCCCATGAAAGAAGGACCATACAACATTGATGTAAATACTCATAAAAAAAATTATATTACACAAAGAGCATAATAATGGGCAGTACATACACCACTCAAAGTAAATGGTGGAAAATGTAGCATAAATCTCACGGGAATAAAAGTGAGATGAAAAATCCCTTACGAACACTCGGTAGCCTAACGGCGCCACTTATTACTTCCAAAAATGGATTTATGAGATCAAATAGGGTCTCTCATAATATGAACATAAAATTACAGAATGAGGAATATAAAAGAAGATCCCCGAAAATAATAAAGATGAGCTTAAAATGAATGACATAAAAGAGAGTACTTAAAAAGAAAGAGAGATGTAGGATCCCTTACAAAAATTCAGCAGCCTAATGGCGCCACTTAAAAATTCATAAAATTAATTGATGGGAGTAATAGGGGTTCTCTCATCATATGAAAATAAAAATTAAAATATGGTTAATATAAAAGAACATCCTTCAACATAAGAACATGGAGCATAAAAGAAATGACATAAAAGATAGTACTTGAAAAGAAAGAGAGAGGTTAGATCCCTTACCTCAAGTCTGACTTGTCTTATTCATTTCTTTATATTCCTGAATAATAAACTGGAGTTAATTTAAACTTGCTTAATAATCTTTTTGAAGTTCATTATTCTTTATATATCACTTATTACCATGTTATGAACATTAAGTAATTATTTAAGTTAATAACGGTCATTTTGTCGATCATTGGTACTTGAGTCAAAAATAAATTTCTTATAATTACAAGTTGTTCATGTGGTAAAATATCCATTATATCCAGAATTATATTCATGATTTAGATATCATATATATAATATATATCCAGTATATACTGGCATTTATAATATTATATAACATTCAGAGGTAAGAAATGAAATGCACCGTTCATGGAGACGGTATGCTGTACGTACGCATGAACGCTAATTTCATTTATATTTCATGTTTAATGGAATGAAAACATAATTATATAAAGGTATATTATAATTCCAGTATAATATCATTTATAATATCTTTAAATCCATCCTTTATACATCCCACATATGGCATTAATGAATCAAATCACTTTGAGGGGGCTATAGTCCGCAGTTCCTAAAATGAAGATATCGTGTTACCCATAATGGAAACCATAAAGGTATACCATAAATGAAAAATACATAAGAATATAGAAAAAATAAACATATTATATATCATATATAAATATAGTGACATCTTAATGGCCACTATGAAAGGTTTTAGAAGAATATTGAACAATCATCATTTCGTGAGGTAGAAATTCACCATCCACAGAAACAGTATGTTCTTTAACCATTAGACGGAGGTGTGTGTAAGTGTAGCTAGAATAATTTTCATAAAAATATCCTAGTATATTTAAGATGTTGGTGTTGTTACAGAGGTAAGGAATAAAAAGAGTTTAGGGGGTTCGAGAAGCAAAATAAAACAAATGAACATAAGAGAGGACATTAACTTTAAATCAGTTAACTCCCTTTGGTTTGAACCAAAAGGGTTATTTGAAGAGCTTTCTTCTTAAGGTAAGGATTCTAGGATGAAGAGAGTTATGTTGAGAGATAAAATGTACAGAGTTTGGTCGAGCCAAAGGCTTGAGAGGTGTGGGTAAGGGGGTGGAGGTGGGGGCCTTTTATAAGAGGGAGGAGGGGCACTCTTGGAATGTCTTGAAAAGATACAATATTACAAAATGATTTTCGGATATTAAAGGTCCCACAATTATATATTTCGAGGCTAAGGTGATAAGGGTTCAAAATCCACCCATCCAATAGGTTCTTGACAAGTGTATGTTTGATATGTTACCTTATCTTCTCATTTTATTTAAATCGTTCATTAATGAGGTAATCACTGGATCATCATGGTGTCATAAATAAATAAATTTATTTTATGTATAAAAAATATAAAATAAATACCATTATGTAGGAAATATGTTTACATTTATAATGAATATTTATAGTAAAAAATATGACTTGAATAACCCCATGTAAAAATTGTTTTAGTAAAACAATACATGTTTCTGACACTTTTATTTTTTACTTTAAATAAAAAGTTATTAATGTGATTTTCTTACCCAAGTGGCTCCATGGGGTCCCCAATTTTACCCATGGATTATCGTGTTTGTCCATGAATTATCCAATAAGTTTAGGACATGTGTAAGGGAATTTCATATTATTATATCATTATATTTACCTTAAATTACACTAATTACCTTTAATCGTGATTAATAAAACATAAAAGTTACTATTCACCAAAAACTATTTTAATCCCATTGAACCAAATTTTACATCATAATGAAAACCATGTATGTCAGATTTTTGAAACTCAATTCACAGAAGTGGTAAAGTTTCATTTAAACGAAAAATCAGTTTTTTAACTACCACTTAATGGTTTCACTATTCATGAAAAATTGAAGTTTTTCAGAAAAATACCAAAAATTCACCCTAAGATATATTTGATATTCCGAATTCAAAGAAGATGTATATTTTACAAAATTAAAATCATATAAGTTGCATTAGTTAATTTAATAATTAATTCCCGTTGTCAAAACAAATACCGTGTTTATAAGAAAGAAAATATATCAAAAGATTCACACTAGTTTACGTACAATTTCAAAGTGAAATTAATTACAATGACCACCATTAGATTAAATGGTAAAAATATATTTTAAAAACACATTAAAAACAATTAAAAATATAATCTATCCATATAAATAAATTATATTAAAAGGAGGTTTTGAATTAAAATACAACATTTTCACTAAAAATGATCTTTATCAGAAAAATAACAAAAATTTACAAAAAGTAAATTTTGATGTCCAGATTCTAAAGAAGGATTTTATTTTGTCAAATATAACATATCAAAGTGACAAAAAGTATATTTAAAAATGGTTCTCCATCAAAAGGCAGTTAATCGGCCTTTTAAAGAATATTAGAATATTTATACATAAAATTGGATTCATTTGCATTTTAAGCCTCTAAAATTTATTTGGATAAATGAAAAAATATTTTACAAGCATATATAATCATTTGGTAGTTAGTTATGTTCATTCCTTCCATTAAAATGGATAGGCGTTAACTACCATTTAAAATAATATTATTATATTATTAGTGTGCAACGTAAGATTTCAAAGAAACTCATTGTTGCGTATTGGGTACGCCATTGAACATAGCATTACCTTTAAAGTAATATTAATATTTTATTCCCAAATATTAAAAAATATGAAATTTCATATTCTTTATTTACCTGGGATGTTACATCCTTCCCCCCTTTTGGGAATTGCGTCCTCACAATTTTAAAATTAGGCTCGGAAACTTCAATTGAAAGTCCCACATCGGAATAAGACTCAGTAAAACTATCACTTTAAAATAAATAATGAGAAGTACAAAGGTCACCCGAGTTAACCCATACGAGGATTCCATGAAAACATGGATATAGAGGAGAAAACAAGATTAGGAGAAATTTAACCCCAAGAAAATCACGAACTTATAATGGGTTAAACGATATTTGATTCCTCAGTAGGAAAAGATAACAGACAACATTTTAGTTTTAAGATACATTTAATTGAGGAATTTATTTATGATTTTAAATAAATCACAAAGAAACGTACTTAATGTTCATGTATACTTTCATCTCTTACTAGATTTCTTACACAAATTCATTTTTTTCTCCAAATGACGATTATTTAGGATGACTTGTTCACAGTAAGAGAACTATAATCAACTTATATAGAATCACCTAAACCAAAAAAGACGAACTATATATTTCCCAAGTATTTAAACATAAACCAAAACAAAAAATTTTTAGTACAAGATTAGATAATACCCAAAAAGGATAATTATTTTTAAAAATAAATACTACTCTTAATCTCAAAAATTTGTCCAACAAAACCCAAAGTTCATCAAAGACCATTCAATAAACAGCTATCCATAAAATTCTTCATAGTAATCCAAACTAAGAATTAAACCCAAATCTCCAAAGGATTTAATCACATAGTCTTCCAAGATAAATCTTAACATTTATCTCCAAATAACATCAGTTACTCTTAATGTCTCATACTAAAATGTAACTAACCTAATCACATATCCTCTATGATAGGAAAATCATTTCCATAGATAACCTAAAAATCAACTTATTCTTGATTCATAAGAACAATTAACTAAAAATGATTTGTCATACTAACCAGAGACTTCACGTTGTCCAGTGGTAGGTAATAAATACCAGTCACACTTTGGTTGTGGGTTCGATTCCCATAGCTTTGACCGACACGACGGGCTGTCACACGGTCTACGTGTTGTCCTTTTTCCAAAACTATATAATTCCGAAAACATTTCCCAAAAAGAGATAAAATCATCAAAAAATAACCATAACATAATTTAACCTCAAGTTTATCTCATGCCTTTAATTTTCCATCATAACATATAGTAACGCATAATTACATCAAAAGTAAGGATCATATAAACCCTAATGGTTACCTTTATAATTATTACCTAAACTTCCACATCGAGTTTGTTATCTCATACATGATTCATTAGAGAACTCACCAAGGTTCAAGTGGTTAATCATGACTCTTGATATTTGGTTGGGAAAAACCACAAGAGTTCTCATTGCAGCTCCCATATCATTCAGTTGTTCTTTCAGAAAACCATCACAGTTTTCTTCACATCCACTGTCACATTGGTTCCTGCTAGATCCAACCCTTTACTAAAACCAAAAAGGTCAGTGTGATTATATCAATAGAATCATCATATAATACTATGATATAATTATTCATTTTATCATAAACTCAATCACTTAATCTGAAACTATGACTCTTTATGAAATCCTAACCATTATGGTAATGTCACTTATGCTTAAAGAATACCCTAACCTTAAAAGTTATCTAAACCGACCTCTGATACCAACTATAAGGACCCGACCTTAAAACATTACATAGTAATGAATTAAATGAATAATTCACATTGAGAATCCTTTAAGGTTTAGAGTATTAGAGAATTCGGACATAACTATTATGTCTCAAAGATTACATAGTAGATACATCTACTCAGTTTCCATTTTTTTCACAAAATATAAACTCTTGAACAAAAGAGTCATGTCTAGTTCCATGTTTTAGATCTCATGAAATTTCATTGATCCCATCCTTGACCGTATTCTACTTTGATCCATGTGTTAAACATTTCAAAAACATGGGATGAGCATAAAAAGCTCAGTAAGGGATATAAAAATACGGAATGAAAACATTAGTCCATGTATAAATAAGAATCAATGAAATCATACTTTACTCATAAAACATAATCACTTCAACATACCTCATGAAGTCATAAGATTTTTGAATAACTCATAAAAATCATAAGACATAAAGGTAACTTGAGGCATTCATAACATTCTTACTTATGGAGTAACCCTCATGGTTATGTTTGGAATACCCATCATAGTATATTCCCTAAATCTCTTTGGATAAACCGTAGAATTTAACTTCTTCACATTACCCAATGCATTGGAGAGCTATCTTGGGCTCACCCGCCCTTAGTTTATCACGAAACCACCCGATTTCATAAACATTTCCCACGAACCATAACATAATAATAACACTTAAAACATGCATAAAAGAGACATCAAATTTCCAAATTTCTATCACAATAGATCACATCATGATATTATCATAAATAAAACATCGAATAATATCATTAAAACTCTTTGAGAGAAATATCCCTTTATACCATGAAAATATTAAAAGAAGAAATTTAAAAGAGATTCCAGAATCAAAGTGCCCCATACCACATTGATACTTTTGAAAGGGTTTTAAAAAATTCATGTACATATAAAAAAAATCTTTAAAACCATTTTTAAAACATGGACATGGATAAAAAATGTTTCAAAGAATAAATCTTTAAAACCATTTAAACAATGTTTTAATAAAAGAGTCCCTTTCCATTTTGACCATTTAAATTATAAGCCACATGAAAGCAGACCATTTTCAAAACATTTAAATGACTTTAATATAGACATAGTATGGATATGGAATGTCAAAGGGGTTGTATATACATTTTATAAAAGAATAAAAGTTCATATCATTAAAAATGTCTCAGTGAGAATAAATTGAGATGTAATCCCAATCAAGTATCATGCCATTAGAGCAAGGATAAATAAATGACATAATTATGTGTGAAAATATAAATACACTAAATATATGTAGATAATCAGTGTAAAACAATCAGATGTCATAAACACATATTCATAGCATGACATAATCAAGAAGTATAGGATTAACCCAAAGAATTGGAATTGGGTTAACAAGTTCCCTTGCAAAAATTCGATAGCCTAACAGCGTCACATCAAATTTTAGAAAAAGAGTTGATGAGAGAGATAAAGTGGATCTCATCAATTGGAAATACAATTTACAGAAATAAGGATATATAATAACATATCCCAACATAGAAATATGTAATTTAAAAGACAAAACCAAAAGAAGACTTTTAAAAATAGGAGGGTGAAAGGTTCCCCTACCGACTTGGGTAACTTTCGAAACGTACACCCCATGAAAGAAGGACCATACATCATTGATGTAAATACTAATAAAAAAAGTATATTAAACAAATAGAAGAATAATGGACAGTACATACAACACTCAATGGAAATGGTGAAAAACGTAGCATAAATCTAACGGGAATGAAAGTGAGATGAAAAATCCCTTACAAAAACTCGGCAGCCTAACAGTGCCACATAAAACTTTCAAAAAAGGATTTATGAGATCCAAAAGGGTCTCTCATAATATGAACATAAAACTACAGAATGAGGAATATAAAAGAACATCCCCAAACATAAGAAAGATTAGCTTAAATGAAATGACATAAAAGTGAGTACTTAAAATGAAAGAGAGAGGTAGGATCCCTTACAAAAATTTGGCAGCCTAACAGAGCCACTTAAAAATTATTAAAATGAATTGATGATATAAAGAGGGAGTATCTCATCATATGAAAATAAAAATTACAGTATGGTGAATATAAAATAGCATCCTCTATCATAATAACATGGAGCATAAAATAAATGACATAAAATATAGTACTTGAAAAGAAAGAGAGAGGTCAGATCCCTTACCTCAAGTCTGACTTGTCTTGTTCATTTCATTATATTACTAAATAATAAACTGGAGTTAATTTCTACTTTCTTAATGACCTTTTTCATGTTCATTATTTCATTTATATCACTTATTACCATGTTATGAACATTATGTAATTATTTAAGTTAATAACGGTCCTTTTTCGATTATGGGTACTTTAGTCAAAAATGAACTTCTTATAATTACAAGTTGTTCATGTGGTAAAATATAAATTATATCCAGAATTATATTAATTATTTATATATCATATATATCATATATATCCAGCATATACTTGCATTTATAATATTAAATAACATTCATAGGTAAGAAATGAAATGCACCGTTCAAGGAGACGGTAAGCCGTACGTACGCATGAACACTACTTTCATTTATATTTCATGTTTAATGGAATGAAATCATAATTATATAAAGGTATATTATTATTCCATTATAATATAATATATAATATCTTTAAATACATCCTTTATACTTCCCACATATTTCATTAACGAATCAAATCACATTGAGGGGGCGGTAGACCGCATTTCCTAAAATGAAGATATCGTGTTTACCCATAATTAAAACCATAAAGGTATGCCATAAATGAAAAATACAGAAGTGTATGGAAAAAATAGACATAGTATATATCATATATAAATATAGTGACATTTTAATGGCCACCATAAAAGGTGTTAGAAGAATATTGAACAATCATCATTTCGTGAGGCAGAAATTCTCCATCCACAGAAACAGTAAGTTCTTTAACCATTAGACAGAGGTGCGTGTAAGTGTAGATCGAATACTTCTCATAAAAACATCCTAGTATATTTAATATACTGGTGTTGTTACAAAATAAAGTAATAAAAATATTTTAGGGGGTTGGAGAAGCAAAATAAAACATAAGAACATAAGAGAGGACATTACATTTAAATCGAGTAACTCCCTTTGGTTTGAAGAAAAATGGTTTCTTGAGGAGATTTATTCCTAAGGTATGGATTATAGGATGAAGAGAGGTATTTTGAGAGATAAAATGAGCATATTTTCGTCGAGCCAAAGGCTTGAGTGGTGTGGGTAAGGGGGTGGAGGTGGTGACCTTTTATAAGAGGGATGAGGGGCACTCTTGGAAAGTCTTGAAAAGTTACATTATTATAAAATGATTTTCGGATATTAAAGGTCCCACAATTATATATTTCAAGGATAAGGTGATAAGGGTTCTAAATCCACCCATCCAATAGGTTTTTGAAAAGTGTATGTTTTATATTTTATCTTATCATCTCATTTTATTTAAATCGTCCATTAATAAGGTAATCACTGCATCATCATGGTGTCATAAATAAATTTATTTATTTAATGTCTAAAAATTATAAAATGAATATAATGATGTAGGAAATCTCTTTATATTTCTAATTAATATTTATAGTCAAAAATATGACTTGAATAACACCATGTAAAATTTTTTTTCGTAAAACAATACATGTTTGTGACACGTTTATTTTTACTTTAAATAAAAAGTTATTAATGTCATTTTCATACCCAAGTGGCTCCATGGGGTCTCCAAGTTGACCCATGGATTGTCTTGGTCGTCCATGACTTATCCAATAAGTGTTGGACAAGTGTAAAGGTAATTTCATATTATTATATCATTATATTTACCTTAAATTACACTAATTACCTTTAATCGCGATTAATAAAACTTAAAAGTTACTATTCACCAAAAAGTTATTTATTCCCATTGAAACACATTTTAAAAATTAATGACAAACATGTTTGTCGGATTTTTGAAATTCAATTCACAGATGTGGTAAAGTTTCATTTAAACGAAAAATCAGTTTTCTTAACTACCACTTAGTGGTTTCACCATTCATAAAAAATTGAAGTTTTTTCAGAAAAATACCAAAAATTCACCCTAAGCTATATTTGATATTACTAATTCAATGATGATGTCTATTTTACAAAATTCAAATTATATAAGTTGCATTAATTAATTTAATAATTAATTCCCGTTGTAAAAACAAATAGTGTGTTTTTAAGAAACAAAATATATCAAAATATTGACACTAGTTTAAGTCCAATTTAAAAGTGAAATTAATTTCAATTACCACCATTGTATTAAATGGTAAAAATATATTTTAACTATACATTAAACCCAATTAAAAAGATAATCTATCCATATAAATAAATTAGATGAAAATGAGGGTTTGAATTAAAATACAACATTTTCACTAAAAATGATCTTTATCGGAAAAAGAACAGAAATTTACACAAAGTAAAATTTGATGTCCAGATTCTAAAAAAGGATTTTATTTTGCCAAATATAACATATAAAAGTGACAAAAAGTATATTTAAATAGGGTTCTCCATCAAAAGGCAGTTAATTGGGATTTTAATGAATATTAGAATATTTATTCTTAAAAGTGGATTCGTTTTCATTTTGAGACTCTAAAATTTATTTGGATAAATGAAAAAATATTTGATAAGAATATATAATAATTTGGTAGTTAGTTCTATTCATTCCTTCCATTACAATGGATAGGCATTAACTACCAATTAAAATAATATTATTATATTATTAGTGTGCAATGTAAGATTTTAAAGAAACTCATTGTTGCGTATTGGGTATGCCATTGAACATAGCATTCCATTCAAAGTAATATTAATATTTTATTCACAAATATTAAAAAATATGAAAATGTCATATTCTTTATTTACCTGGGATGTTACAGGTTCCCTAGTAGGGGATGAATCTAATAGAGAGGCAATTTTTATTTTTAGTTAAGTTCTACTCTTAAGGGTTGTGGAACTAAAATTTCTCTTATCCCTGGGATTTATTAGTGGATGAGAAGGTAGTTTACCTGACCCATGGAATAGGATTTCCCCCACTGAGTTGTCGAGTTAACCTAATTGGGGTTTTAGGACATCTATTGATTCTTTGGTGGTTTATAGAATTTGAGGTTATTTTAAGACATTTGTTTCTTCATGTCTTATTGGATAGTCTCAATTTTTAAAGGGGGTTATTGGAAAGAAATTTGTGGTGGTTGAGGATTTCCTGGTGGTGGTGGATTAATACTTTACCCAGGTTGCTTCCAAATTTTTTGAGGTTTGTTTGAATACCCCCTTACCCATAGGCTTGGTTTTTTTTCACCCAAGGGGACTTATAGGGGTTACCTAGAAATATTGCCTCCCAGTTCATGGATGTTTCTCTTTGTTGGGGAAATTGGTCAGAATAGCGAGTGTTAGAAGAATAGATACCATAATTGATTGGTGGAGCAGATCGGGATTTACCATGGTAAAGAGAATGTTTTTAGAGAATGTTACTTACTTATTCAAACTTCATGTCCACCTTTTTCTCGAATTCTATACTTTTCACCCCATGGACACCTTAAATCAGTACACTAAACCATCAACTAATTTTATGATTCTTTTAATCCATGTTCTAAATGAGGTTCCTTATAATGACATGGGTTTTATCAATTATAACACCACATGTAGTAGTATCAAATTTTTTTTGATCAATAGTAATTAAGCCTTCATAAAAATACTATATTAAAATTTGATCACTTATTTGGTGGTTTAGGAAACATGAAAAAATACTTTTAAATATTTCCCAATATTTATGAAATGTTTTAATTTGTGATTTTATTCTTCCACAAATATATTTTCTTATTGTTCTAGTTTGAGAGTATGAGAAATATTTTTCATGGAAAATACGTTTCATGTCCTCCCAACCTCTTATTGGGGAATAAACATAATAGAACCAATATTTTGCAGTGTCTTGTAATGAAGAAGGGAATCCCTTAATAATTATTTGTTCTTCATGCACATTTACATGTTTTAATTTCAAAAAAACTATATGAAATTATTTTAAGTGCTTATGTGGGTATTCTCCAGCAAGTCCATGGAATCTTGGTAATAAGTGAATTAGACCAAATTCTAGTTGAAAACTATGTGCTTCTCCTTGTACTTGAATCTATGTGGGATAGCTATATACATCAGGAGAGGTTATTTCTTCTAATGTATGACTATTTTTATTCATATTATGCACATTTATTTTAATTTTTATGTTAGTTTTAGATGAATAAGATGGATCAAGAAGTTTGTTGATGTTTTGTGTGTCCTCCTTTAATGGATACTTCGGTGTTTCTTTGTGTTGATGATGCAAGATCCTGTCTAGTTCGTGTTCAAAAGGAATTTTTTCCTCCAATGAATATCACATCATGAAAAATTCCTAGAATTGGAATATTTTATAAACCAACTTAGAAAAATTATGGAAGAAAATAAATGAAAAAATAATTACAAAATAAAAATGGTTTTTTATAAAAATGAAGACTAAAAACAAAATAGCTCCCTCAAAATAGTACCAAAATTTGACCATGTTTTCATGACATGTAAAATTGATTATGATTTGAAAATGATTTTATAGTCCAAATAAGAACCTAGGTTAACTCTAAAATATCATTAGCGGTTTATATTGTGTATTTTTAATTAAAAGGACTAAAATAGGGGTGGTTTTGAAAATAATTTTTTAAAATAAAATGTATTATTTTAAAGAGTCTAATAGTTGAAAAAATAGGATTTTAAAAATTATATTATAGGAATGAGATAATTACTAAGTTATTACACCACTTGAAAAGTTTATTGTTCTTAATTAATTATTTGGTTTTGGTGTAATCCTTTGGTTAAGTGTTAACCAAGATCTTAGGAAACCACAATCCAATAAGACGATGTAAATAGGACTAAATATTGACATAAAAATCATGTAGTCATGTTCCAAACCCATATAATTCTATAACGTTTGTCAAGGAACACTGAAATCTCAAATTTTTTGGAAGGAAGAGGATTATTATGGATTAAAATTAGAATAACACAAGCCACACACTAAAAATTACACACTGATTCGTTACAAAATAAAACTTGTTACAATTAAATATGTCAAAACATGTTAAGATAAATATAAAATAACAAATAAATATAAAAATATACACCAAAAAGTAGATAATTATGTTCCAAAACTCCATCTTCAAGTGTGTAGATCCCTCAAAATGATCACCCACCATTTAACACGTCATCTTGAGATGGTAGTAGCTCGGTTGGATATACTTCTTCATCCTTGACTCCCCATGAGGATGTGGTCCTCAAAAACCTATAATATTAATATAAGAAAACTATAGGACTAAAAAATAGTAACAATTTTCCTCCTGTTAAAACAAACAATTGGGGTGCCCAAGGTTCCAATTTATAGGCAAAGTGGTAGTTGGTTTTGGGCAACTAGATTTTTAGAAACCACTTGGCCCATGGACATGAGTTTCCAGATAGTATTATTTCACTTTGTGAAAACATTAAATGTTTTTTCCAAATATTGAATATCTCTATATAAAATTTTTCACCATTTGGAAAACAATATCCTGGGATATTGAAAAAACAAAAGACACAACTTTTGACTTTGGGAAAAATCACCTCCCTAGATAGAGAAGTTTGTTTGGGACCCTTAATGGATGAATTTGGTTTCATTGTGTTCATAAGGCCTGTAGAAAACTAAACTATGGATCATGTCAAAAAATTTAATCCCAATTGGATTCAAAAATTAGTTTAAGTGTGTGTTTTATTCCACATGGGTTCTTGGGCTCCTACGCAGTTTGGGCCGCTTTGTTTGAATTTCATTCTGGTTCGTCCAAATCACCTCCACCTGTAATGAAATGATCAAAATAAGTTAAATTAACCATTTTAATTGTGATATAATAAAATTATTAGAGTCAATCATGAAGTTATTTTTTTATAATAATTTTAATTTAGAATAAAAAACTAGTTGAACATAGTGATATAAAGGTGAAATATAATAGTGAAAAGTGGTGCGATCATGTGCTATCTTACATTTCCCCTTTATAATTAATTTTTTAAATTCCTAGAACATGTTCTAATAATTATAATTACATTTTGAGCAACACCAAAATATTCCACGGTATGTTTCCCTTTGAATAATGCAGTAGCTTTCATAATATGCAACTTCAAGATTCTAACACACCACAGCCAATCAAACTAGCCGTTATGAATAGTAATACCCACTTCTTGAAATTTTAAAAATTTTACCTTTCAAAATGTACTTAATTTTTGAATTTTAATATCATGATTATCTTAGGGTGAATTTTTGGTATTTTTCTGAAAACATTCAATTTTTGATGAATAGTGAAAAACACTGCGTTATTAGTTAAAACCAACTTTTTATTTAAATAATTATTTATTTTATTTAAAATTATTTTAGTTCAAAAAATATACATAATAACTATATAATTTAAATGTAGTTAATTGGATTCATTTTATAATAATTTGAGATATATAAAAATTTTATTGAACTTTTTAACGTCTTTTACCTACCTCCTAGGAGCATTTGCAAATTTGCATAAAACATAATTTTACCACTTATGTGAGTTTAATTTTAAAAATCCAAGAGTCATGATTGATATCAATAAGTAAAATGTGGTTCAATAAGTTGAAAATATTTTTGGTGAATAGTAACTGTTGCCCTTTATTTACCACAGTTAAAAGAAAATAGGGTAATTAAAGGTAAAAATGATATTAAAATTACCATAACACATGTAATAATTCAATTTCATAAGTTTAATTATACAAAAACATCCTTAGGAATAAAATATGACCCCCTTTGGTCCACTTGGATTAGATTAGGACATTTATTATTATTTCATTTAAAGAAGAGTTAAAAGAGTTAAATTCAATGTTTAATAAATAACCATTTTTAATATAGGGTTACAAATAATAAAAATTCAACTATAAATATTAATTAGAAATAAAAAAATATTTCCTACATAAAGGTATTTTATTTATAATTTTTAGACATTAAATACTTAAATTTATTTATGACACAATGATGATGTAGTAATTACCTTATTAATGAAAAATTAAGATAATTGATATTATAAATATACAAATAAATGTAATTTGAGACTTTTGATGAATTAAAATAATTCTATAGGTTAATATGACATGTTAGGGTTGATTAAATAATTTTTTTCGAATTAATAATGCTGTTATGATTTTTACAAAAACCAAATACTAAATAGTGTCAAAATTGACATAATTGTATTTTTAAAACAAATACTATATTAGTAATTTATTTAATATTCATAAAAATATAAGTTTCGTCCAAAGGGCTTAGATAAGGTTATATATATTAATAATTAACCACCTGGTTTTCTCATTGAATTTTATAGTAAGTCTATTAACCATATAATATAAAAATACAAAGAGACATGGTAAATGTCAAACTATTTAACTAAGAGTTAAATCTAAAAGATAAGGTTAATATAGTGACCTAAACCTGTCTAAAACATATTGGTTGAATTTTTTTAGACCCATAACCACCTTATCCTATAAATAAATCATTTTGGATCCATTAGAAACCTAAAATGTATTTATTATAAAATAATATTTCAATAATTTTTTAAAGTGACCCTCACCTCTCTTATAAAAGGGTAATTCCACTTATCTTAATTTCACACCTCCAGACCCATTTTTCTTAGCCAAAACATGCCCATATATTCTAAAAACATTCCTCTCTTCATCTTATATGCCTTACTTTTGTCCTAAAGCCATCCTAAGGAGTCCTTTTGATCAAATCAATGGGAATAACACGAAATAGAGGTAAATATTTCATCACCTCTTTAAAGTTCTTTTCTTCTTCCACTTCCTATTTCTTTGTTGTTTCCATTATAAAATAATAAATCCAGTATATTATATATAATGTGATTTTATCATAAATATGTTACAACCATATTCTTTATTCTATCCATCTTATAAATGACAATGTCACCATACATGCGTGCGTACGACTTACCGTCTCCACGCCATGGTGTAGTTTGTTATTCAAACACTTCATTATTTTCAATGTGTATAATAATGAATATAAATAATTTAAATAATAAATATAACATGTAAATGATTCTGTATATATGATATACCATCCAATTACATACGATTTCACCATTAATATAATGATATTGTTGCTTGTGCATACGTACGGATTACCGTCTCCACGAACGCGGTGAGATTCATTCTCCATTGTAATCATTCAATAATTATTTACATTTTATGATTAAAAATTATGTTTAATAACTTAATATAATTATTTATATTAATCAAATACATCCTATCCATAACAAACACAACTTATGTAACAAATCATATAAAGGAAGACGAATTAGTTAACACCCGAAATGATGATAATACTAAAATATTATTAACAAAGTAATATTATAAGATCATATATGATATCATATTTACATATATGGTTCTTGTATAATTTAAAAAAAATTATTTAACTATTATATAGGAGGTTAACTTACCCTCGACCAAGAAAAATTACAAGGTAAGGGTTCATTTCACCATCTCTTTATTATACAAGGTTGTTTTTACTTAAGTATCTACTGCGACCTATTTATCATTCACATCCGTATTTTCTTTAAAATCAAATTCAATTTTTTTAATATTTACTAAAATATGTGTTAATTTCATTTATACCCTTATTATACCATATATGTTTTGAATGGAATCTTTCAGTCATTTTCCAAACAAGGTACTTTATGACCTTTTCGACAAATTTAAGGTAAGAATGTCTTTTTTTAACTTATAAAGAGGGTGTGGATATTTTCCTCCATTATATAATCATAAAATCTTCCCATATAGGATAATAAGAATATTTTCAAAATAAATGTTTTCTTTTATAATTATATGACTTTTAAATGATTTAAAAATAGAAAGAGATTTTCTCCAAAAAAGTTTTGATTTCATCTATGTTAACATCATTTGATGGATTTAAAGATTGTTTGAAGTTGAACTATTTTGATACAAAACTTCCATATTATATTGAAGGTTATGTGATATGTTTTTCTATAGATGTTTTATTTTTACACCATTAATGGTTTATGGATAATGTATTGACATTTCGCATGCTAGATTTAATACGAATGTTTCTATTATGTTTAAACCTTTTCATATGAAGAATGAATTGGACTTAGTAAGTGACCAGTGGAGATCTCTATAGCACCTCTATGAATCGGTAGGTCTCAAGAGACAAACTAGTGTCTTGGAACAATGACTTGACAAAATCTTATTTGTAGTCTTGGCACAAGGCCTTGACAATGTGGTTATTAAGTCTGGCATTATGCATTCCATCATTATGAATATGGCTATTGATATTGGATGTGATTATTTAAATAGTAGAATATCCATGTGAATAAGTAAATGGAATTATTTGATTTTATCTTTTCCATATTATTATTAAGTTTAAGTTTAAAAGGCTTTTGTTTTAGTGTTATACATTGCCTTACATTTTTATGCTTATTTATGAAAGTTTCTGCTATATTGTTATCCTTAGTGAGCATCTGAGTTCACCCCTTCCTATGTTTTATTTTTCCCAGGATGCGAAGAATTATTTTATGATTGACCTGTAGGGACATGCTAAGGAAATAATTGTGTTCAAAAGGGGACAAAATGTTGTTTATATTTTTATTTCATGATGTAATGTAAATCTTATGAATGTATTTAGTACTTCTAAGGCTACTAAACTAATCGGTCTTTCGGGACATGATTCTTTGTATCATACCAATATTATGTAATAATGTACTGACTCTGGCTAATTGGGATTGGGGCATTATAATTCGTATCAGAGGAATTTTAGTACTAAGCTTGGAAAGTTGTTTTAGAAAAACTCTGATTAGGGAACATTACCATAATATAGACATTGAGGAGTAGTATAGAAGAACTTTCTAGAATTTTGGTATTGTAGGGATTTTGTGAGTTTTCCAAGAAATACATCTCAGTATGGATACGAGCAGGAAGAGGCACCTCTGGCATTGATGTACCTAGGGGTTAAACCTGAAAACACTGCTTTGAGCTAGACTCAAACATGAACTGGTGCACGACAACGGACCTTGCTGCACTCTTGGTTTCGACAGTCTCAGAGGATATGCTTAAGATAATTCTCATTTTCATTAAAAACCATTATGAAGGGTTTATGAGTATATACTTCCTCAAAGAAAATATTTTTAGGATTATGTATTATATCCATAAACTATTCTATTTAGGTTAAATGTTTTACAAGTTTGGAATTATGTATTGAAATTCATAAACTAATCTAGTGTATGCCATTGTTTAGAAATGGTTCCTAGTGGAAGGAATAAAAACCATATCAATGCATGTAATCCATGAATGGATTTCCCTCCTACTCAATATAACTATAGTGGAGTTGGTGATGTAATTGGTGTTGATAAGCTTATCACTATACTGGGACAACTCACCCAGGTTATGAATAATAACCTTACTCGTATGGAGAACCTTGATCCACAATGCAGAGGATCAATGTTTGACCGCTTCATGAGGCAACAACCACAAACATTAAATAAGAGTACAAATCCATTAGTAGCTGAGCAATGAATAAATTCCTTAGAGAAAATATTTTATGCTTTGGGGAGTCGTGAAAGGGAAAAAGTTGTAATGGTAGTTTATCGCCTCACAGGAGATGCAGATCAATGGTAGTCATTAATATAAAACATAAAGGAAGATGAATAAGTATCGAACATATAGTAGAGGGAGTTTAAAGAGATTTTCTTATAAAAATACTTTCCTCGTGACCATCGAGCGGATATAGAAAGACAATTTCCAGGTATGAGGAAAAAGGAGGATGAGAATATCGCAAAGTATGAGGCTAACTTTACAAGGTTAGAAAGGCATGCAACATATTATATACATAACCGAAGGAGTAAGATTCATCGATTCTTTGATGGGTTAAAACCATTTATCTAGAAAGCATTAGTCTCACAATCCTTCTTATCATACGAAGATATTGTCTCATGTCAATCATTATAGAAAAAAATTTCTACAAGTCTTACGAATTTAAAGCAAATCAAGAGAAGAATAGATCTGATGAACACATCGGAAATGAAAATAAGGGGAAGAAGGGAAAAGTTGAATATCCATCCAGTGGTAAATGTGGGAAGAAACACCCCGGTACTTGGACGAAGGGAATGAGATTCTATTACAAGTGTGGTGAAAACACAACCATGCACGTAATTACAAGGGTAAGAAAGGGGCTGTCAATGATGAATGCTACAATTTTATAGAAAAGGGGCATTATGAAAATGAATCTCCTAAGAGCCAATGGAACTTACCTTAGAAAAGGCCAAGGGAGAAAGGTCAATCTTATGCGATCCCTACTGCTGAGGTTGATGCTCTGAAAGATGTGGTGGTAGATAATTTAACAGTTTCCTCAAGTTTAGCCAATGCTTTATTTGATTATGGATCATCACATTATTTCATATCTTCTCAATTTGAAAATAAAATTAGATATTTTCAATTTGACTTAACAAGGGAGTTGTCAGTCAAAACACCTAAAGAAAGTATCATCGCAAAAAAGTTTTGTAAATCAGTTCCTATTAGGTTATATAAATGTTCTTTATCTTATTATCTCACTGTCATACCCATGATTGAATTTTATATAAACATCAGTATGGATTGGATTTAGGACCATAATGCAAAAATTTATTGTAAGAAGAAGGAGGTTACAATTTTCAATGATGACAAGGAGTACCTTATCTTTAGAGTAGAAACATCACCACTTGATTCTTATCTAGATCCACCCCTAGTAGCTCTATTAAATTAAATTATTGGGAGGAAGAAAATGAAATAACTATGGGTGAGGAAAATAATGTTCGAACAGAGGGCATACCTATTGTGCAAGAATATGTTGACGTGTTTCTAGAATATTTACATGGACATCCTCCGGAATGAGAAATTGAGTTTTCCATTGATTTAATTTCTGTTTCAAGGCCTATATCAAAGTCCCCTTATAGAATGGCCACTGTGGAATTAGTGGAACTAAATAAAAAACTAGAGGAATTGAGTAATAAATGATTTATTTTCCCTAGTTCATCTCCCTGGGGAGCCTCTATCCTTTTTTAAGAAGAAATATGGATCTATGAGGTTGTGCATTGACTACAGGGAGATAAATGCTATAAAAATTAAGAACAAGTATCCCCTACCTTGCATTGATGATTTATTCGACCAACATAATGGAGCTCAATATTATTCAAAGATTGACCTTCGATCTTGATATCATCAGTTGCGTGTGAAGAAGGAAGACATTCTGAAAACAACATTTCAAACCTGGTACGAGCATTACGAGTTTACATCAATGCCATTTGGATTGACTAATGTACCCTTTGTCTTCATGGATCTAATGAATAGAGTTTTCAAGGAATATCATGATGACTCTGTATTTGTATTTATTGATGATATTTTGGTATACTCAAAAATCTATTAAGATCATTAAAATCACTCGCGCATTATCCTAAGAACTATTAGAAGAAATGAATTATATGGGAAGTTTGGAAAGTGTGAATTATGGATTTAGGAGATTTCTTTTCTTGGATATATTGTATCTAAGGATGGAATCTCTATTGATCCTTCAAAGACTAAGGAAAATCATGAATGGCCAGCACCAACAAGTATAACTGAGGTACGCAGTTTTATTGGTTTAGAAGGTTATTATCTACCTTTCATCCAGAATTTTTCCCGGTTGGCTAACCCATTAACCAATCTCACAAGTAAAGGGGTTAAATTTTTTTGGAAAAAATAGTTTGAAAAATGTTTTGAATAACTGAAGATAAGATTAGTCAATGCTCTTATCTTAAATCTACCATTAGGGAACAATGGTTTTATTATTTATAGTGATGCTTCAAAGAAAGGAATTGGTTGTTTCCTTATGCAGAATGATTGAATTATTGCCTATGCATCACGACAACTAAAAATTCATGATCAAAACTATCATACTCATGATATTGATTTAGTAGCTATAATCATTGCCCTGAAAATATGGATAAACTGTCTCTATCATAAAAAATGAGATATTTATACTAATCAAAAGTGTTTGAAGTATATTTTCTCACAAAAATAACTCAACATGAGGCAAAGGCGACGGCTTGAACTACTCAAGGATTATGATTTCACTATACACTACCACTCAAGGAAGGAAAATAAGGTTGCAGATTCTTTGAGCAGAAAGGATAATATAGTTTTTAACAAGATGAGAGATGAAAGGGATCCTATTTTTCATGGATTTAGTAAATATGGATATGAGAATAACCATCGAAGGTGAAAAATCAATTCTTTTTCAAATGGTTTCCAAACCATATTTACTAGAAAGGATAAAGAGTTCTCAGACCGATGATAAAGAGTTTCAAAATAAATTAAAGCTGTGAATGATGGGAGATTGAGTGACTTCATATATGAAGATGGGATTTTGAAATTTAGGAAGAGACTTCGTGTTCCCAATATACCGGATCTAAAAAGGGAATTTTTGGAAGATTCTTATAGCTCAAATTTCTCTATATAAACTGGTAGCAGTAAGATGTATAGATATTTGAAAGAACATCTTTGGTGGGACTACATGAAATGGGATATTGCTGATTTTGTGTCAAGATGTATGGTTTGTCAACAAGTGAAAGCTGGAAGGCAGTAGCCTAGAAGAGTAATGCAACCTCTTCCCATACCTGTGTAAAAATGGGATAATATTATGATGGACTTTTTATTGGGGATACCTAAGAATCTTAGAAGGAATGATGATATATTGGTTTTTGTTGATCGTCTTACCAAGTCAGCACATTTTCATGATAAAAGATAAGATTTACCACTCGAATGTATGGAAAGACTATATATTAATGAATTTTTAAGACTTCATGGAGTACCCCTATTGGTTGTTTCTAATCGTGATCCCCGTTTTACATTAAGATTCTAAAAAAGTATTCAGAAAGCCCTGGATACTAAACTTTGTTTGAGCACTTCCCACCACCTTTATACCGATGGACAATCAGAACCAACTATTCAAACCTTATAATTCTTGTTGAGATCCCACTCACATGAATTTCAAGCTATGTGGGATCAATATTTACCTCTGGTATAATTTTCCTATAACAATAGCTTCCATTCAAGTATTCAGATGGCACCATATGAATAATTTTATAGAAAGAGATGTCGCACACCAACTTGTTAGGATGATGTTGGTGAAAGAAAACTCGTAGGCCCAGAACTTGTTGAGGAAATTATGGAAAATGTGAAGGTTATCCAAACCCACATCAAAGTATCTCAAAGTAGGTAGACGAGCTGTGCTGATAACCGAAGGAATGATTTGAAATTTTAGGTAGGAGATCATGTTTTCTTGAAGGTATCTCCATGGAAGGGAGTTATACGATTCGATAAGAAGTGTAAACTATGTCTGAGGTACATTAGACCTTTCAAAATTCTAGAATGAATTGGGGCTGTAGCTTACCATTTGACAGTGCCGCCAAGTCTCTCTAAAGTTCACGATGTATTCCATGTATCACTGTTGAGAAAATATATGCCTAACCCAACACATATACCCACCTATGAGAAAATTGAACTAGAACCTGATCTGTCTTATTGGGAAGAGCCTTTCAAAATTCATGATACCAGAGAACAAGTGCTGAGAAACTGGACGACTCATCTAGTGAACATTCTATGGAGAAACCATAAGATGGAAGAGGCAACATGGGTACCCAAGGAACTTATGATGAAGAACCAACTGAATCTTTTTATGTTATAATATTCTATATTTTTTGATGAAAAAATTATTTTAAGGAGGGGAGAATGTTAAACCCTAAGCTTCCACGATACGTTTCCCTTTGAATAATGCAATTGCTTGTATTGTACCCAACTTTGAGATTCTAACACACCTTAACCAATCAAACTAGCCGTTATGAATAGTAATACACACCTTTTGAAATTTTATAAATTTTATCTTTCAAAATGGACTTCATTTTTTAATTTAGGATATCAATATTTTCTTAGGGTGAATTTTTGGTATTTTTCAAAAAACGTTCAATTTTGGATGAATAGTGAAAAACACTACATTATTGGTTAAAACCAAATTCTTCTTTAAATAATTATTTATTTTATTTAAATTTATTTTTTGACAAAATAGAAACATAATACCTATATAATTTCAATGTAATTCATTTGGGTCATTTTATAAAAAGTTTAAATATATAAAATTTTTATTGAACTTTTTACTATCTTTTACCTACCACCTAGGAGCATTTTCAAATTTGCGTAAAACTTAATTTTGCCACTTTTTTGAGTTTAATTTCAAATATCCAAGAGTCACGGTTGATATAAATAAGTAAAATTTCATTCAATATAATGGAAATATTTTTTGGTGAATAATAACGTTTGACTTTCATTTACCACGTTTAAAAAAAATTGGGCAATTAAAGGTAAAAATGATATTATAATTACCCTAAAACATGTCCTAATTATATTGGATAAGTGTAATTCGACCAAAAACAACCTTTGGAATAAAATATGCTCCAGTTTGGTCCACTTGGATTAGATTAAGGCATTTATTATTATTTTCTCTAAAGAAGAGTTAAAAGAGTTAAATTCAACGTTTAATAACTATACCAGTTTTAATATAGGGTTACGCACAATATAAATTGGACTATAAATATTCATTAGAAAGATAAAAAAATTTCATACATAAATTTATTTTATTTATAATTTTTAGACATTAAATACTTTAATTTATATCTGACACAATGATGATGTAGTAATTACCTTATTAATGAAAATTAAAATAATTGATATTATAAATATCCAAATAAATGTAATTTGAGACTTTTGATAAATTAAACTATTTTTTTTGGATAATATGACATGTTAGGGATGATTATGTAATTTATTTCGAATTAATAATGCTTTTATGATTTTCAAAAAAAACAAATACTAAATAGTGTCAAAATTGACATAATTGAGTTTTTAAAACAAATACTATATTATTAATTGATATAATATTTCTATAAACATGAGGTTTGGAAAAAAGACTTAAATTAGGTTATATATATTAATAATTAATCACTTTTGGTTCTCTTGGAAGTTTATATTAAGTTTATTAACCATATAATATAAAAATACAAAGAGACATGGTAAATGTCAAACTATTTAACTAAGAGTTAAATCTAAACGTTAAGGTAAATATAGTGACCTAAACCTATCTAAAACATATTGGTTGAAGGGTTTTACACCCATCACCACATTATACTAGAAATAAATCATTTTGGATCCATTATAAACCAAAAAAAAGTTTATTATAAAATAATATTTCAAGATTTTCCGAAAGTGACCCTCACCTCTCTTATAAAAGAATTCTTCCCCTTCTCTTAATTTTACACCTAAAAAGCCATTTGGCTCGGCCAAACCCTGCCGAAATATCCTCCAAAATATACTCTATTAATTCTATAGGCCTTAATTTGGTCATAAATCAAACCTATGGATCCCTTTTGATCAAATCAACAGGAAGAACTTGAAGAAGAGGTACATATTTTATCACCTCTTTCAAGTTCTTTTCTTCTTCCACTTCCTCATTCATTGTTGTTTCAATTATAAAATAATTACTCCAGTATCATCTATATAATGTGATGTTATCATAAATATGTTACAAACGTATTCATTATTCTATCCATCCTATAAATGAAAAAGTCACCATAAGTGAGTACGTACGACTTACCGTCTCCACGGTGCAGAGTAGTTTGTTATTCAAACATTTAATTATTTTGGATGCGTATAATAGTGAATATAAATAATGTAAATAATAAATATAACATTTTAATGATTCTATATATATTATATACCTTCCAATTACATACAATTTCACCATAATTATAATGATATTGTCACGCGTGCTTACGTACAGATTACCATCTCCAAAAATGCAATGATATTCGTTCCCCATCGTAATCATTCGAGAATAATTTTCATTTTATGATTAAAAATAATGTTTAAGAACTTAATATTATTCTGGATATGAAAAAAATACATCCTATACATAAACAAATGGCTTACATAACATAACATATAAAGGAAAATGAATCAGTTAACACACAAAATGTAGATAATACTAAAATATTATTAACAAAGTAATATTAGAAGGTCATAAATGATATCATATTTAATTATATGGTTATTTTAAAATTTAATAAAAATTATTTAACTATTATACATGAGTTTAACGTACCCTCTACCAAGGAAAAGTACAAGGTAAGGGTTAATTTCACAATATCTTTATTATCCAAGGTTGTTTTTACGTATGTATCTAATGGGACCTCTTTATCATCCACATATGTGTTTTCTTAAAAATATAATTCAAAACATTTTTACTCTTTACTATACTATGGGTTAAAGTCATTTATACCCTTATTTGACCATATATGTTTTGAAAGGAATCTTTCCGTCATTTTCCAAACAAGGTACTTTATGACCTTTTCGACAAAATTAAGGTAAGAATGTCTTTTTTAACTTATACGGCGGGTGTGGCTATTTTCCACCATTATATCATCGTCAAAGATTCCCATAAAATCTCATAAAAATATTTTTAAAATAAATTCTTTCTTTTATAATTATATGACTTTTAAATGATTTCAAAATAAAAATAAATATTTATCTAAAAAAGTTTTGATGTCATCTATGTAAACATCCTTTGATAGATTTTAAGCTTGTTTGAAGTTGATTTATTATGATACAAAACATCCATATTGTATTGACGATTATGTAATATGTTTGACTGTGGATGTGTTATTTTTACACCATTCATGTTTTATGGATAAAGTATTGATATTTCTTATACTAGTTTTAATATGAATGTTTATATTATGTTTAATGATTTTTATATGAGGAATGCATTGGACTTAGTAAATGACAGGTGGAGCCCGATATATCTCCTAGATGCATCGGTAGGTCTCAAGAGACAAACTAGTTTCTTGTCCCAAGGCCTTGACAAAATCTAATTTTTAGTCTTGGCACAACTCCTTGACATTATGGTTATGATGCCTGGCTTTATGAATTCCATAATTGTGAAAGTGGCTATTGATATTTCATGTGATTATTCTACTAGTAGAATATCCATTTGAATAATAAATGTAATTATTTTATTTTATCATTTCCATATTATGCTTAATTTTACATTTAAAAGTATTTTGTTTTAATGATATACATTGCTTTAAATTATTATGCTTATTTATGAAAGTTTTTACTATATTGTTATCCTTACTAATCATCTGAGCTCACCCCTTTCTATGTTTTATTTTTACCAAGATGTGGAGAAGTATTTTAAGGTTGACCTACATGGATAGGCTAAGGATATTTGTGTGTTCAAAAGGGGAAAAAATGATTTTGATGTTTTTATATTGTGATGTAATGTAAAACTTATGAATGTATCTAGTACTTCTAAGGCTACTAAACTGATCGGTCTTTTGGGACATGATTCTTTGTATCACGCCAATGTTATGTAATAATGCACCGACTCTATGTAACTTGGGTTGGGGGTGTTACATTGTGAATAGATTTTAACCTATCAGTAAATTCCCATTTGGTGGCAGTACCTCTTGAGTGGCTTGTTGAACCTTGTAATAGTTTTTCCACGTTTGGTAGCTTCTTAAAATGCCCTTTTAAGATAAATGATTTATGCCTCTTATTTTTGATGTTTGGGTGTGATAAATGAAGTGTTGGTTAAACAATTTCATGATTTATAATAAAATCACATAGATGAGGTTTGTTTTCTTCTAAACTAAAACGTAATGATTTTAGATTTATAAATGCTTGGCTTATAGCATTAGTGTTTTTTCCCATGACTTTATGTTATACCTGGATATGGGGAATGATTAGTTCATGACCCCTTTTTATATTTTAGATTTATTTTCCCCTCCTTATAAATGTTCAAAGAACAACCACCATTTAAGTGGATTGGAAATCCTTGATTATAAGTTTTTAATCCATGATAAACGAAATGACTTGTTTAAACTAATTTTTTTAAATTAAATGGAATTGAACTTCATTATGGAACAACACATTTGGAAATATTTGAATATGAATGGATAATGTGAATTATACTAAATGAAATTCATTGATTAATTTAACAACATGATTCATGATGGTTTCCCATCCTTGAATGAATTGAACGGTTTAGTTGAAATGGATTATAAAGAGTGGAAAGGATACACCAATCATTGCATTCTCTATTACATTCTTGATTTAATTGTGATTCCATGTATATACAGGGATTATAGATTACCTTAAGAGTTAATTCCATATTATTATTAATATTACAATTTAATATATGTTGTGGTGTTATAGTAATGGTTCTATTGATCATGATTGTTTCATGCTCCCTTATATCGGGTGTTAAGCATGATGTCTCACACAACTGACCTAGTAGGATGGTGTGATTAACAGACTATATACCTTATTTCGAGTATTTATATGATGAAACACTCATCATATAGAGTGAAGAGCATGAATTCTCCCACTCATTATGAAATTCAGGTCATATACCCTTGTTCTTAAGATTATAGGCTCATTTAGACTTGTTATGGCTGTTTGAGTTACACCCTGGTCCATCCATCAACTAGTGTTCCATTTATATGACCACTAACATCCTCACATTGTTAGACAACATAGGTGGATGCAATATATATAATTATAATATATATATATATATATATATATATATATTATTACTATATATAGAGACTGACTAGACAATCATTCTACTTGTGAACCGAAGTAGTTAGAGCCACCAAGTGCCCTTTAAGAACCTGAGTAGGATGGTTGTTTTTTTATCGGTTTTTATTCTTTATACACATGCACTACATTATATACTTTGTATTGACAGACTGGGTTTATCTATATACACCATTGGTGGTGGACTACTGTGATTTTATACCACACTTTGCTTGAGATACCATTGCATTGGGTTTCCCAAGCAGATCTCATGTTCACATGACCTTGGATTATTACTTTTACTTCTATGCTAGTACTCGGAATTAGAAGCAAGGGACTAAGTTGGAGATTAGGATTATCATAGAGTTTGTCCGTGGGGATTTTATTTATTTCCATTATTCTTGTAATGCACTATATCATGATTCCTGATGTATGTATACTATTTTAGTTATGTATCATCCTTTGGACATGTATGAATTATTATACAACATTGTTTTCCATTTATATCTAGTTTATATTATTTTTCCACTCCTCCTTCTTTCATTAATTACTACTTATTATATTTTGTATTATTTATTATCTGATATAAAACTGTGTTACTCTTCATGAGGGTATAGTCACCCAACTATCACCTCCTTAGACCCTTACTATAAGTCTGATACCACTAACATACAACAAGGTGATGTTGAGGCCATTTGATGACCGGTCTAGCTACTGTCCCCATAGTTGATAAAGGTGGGATGTTGTAGTTATTTTGGGATGTGATATGGTGGTTGTTTTTCTGTGGATTTGGGGTGATGAGGTGGTTGTTTTTTGGCTGTGAATTTTGTGCAGCAAGGTGATGGTGTGATGGAGATGATGGGATACTTGTGATGTGTGGTTGCATTATGGTATATTCCTCGTTAGTGATTGAATAACTTGTTTAATAATGATTGTAATGGATGTGGTTTGTATTTATTAATGGGATGAAAATGGTTAATGAAAAAATAAATGATTAGTTTTGTGGTTAAATATGGTTGATGATTATTAATGAAACAAATGTTATAGATAATGTGTTTGGTTGGAAATTTGAAATGTGGATTGTAGGTTATTATGTGTTGTTTTACATTAAGAGGTGTAAACGAAAGTGGCGATGTTATGAGTTGGTTAGTGTTAGGATGTGAACCCATAGGTTGGGCTTATGTGTGGTGATATTTATATAGTTGAATATTCATTATGATTTCTATACACACCCCACCTGTGTCAAGAAATATGTGCTAAGACCCATAGATTCACACAGGGGGTGTTTTTTCTAGTATACCGGTGATTAGGATGAATGGTCGGCTACCCGATCATCCATGATCTCTCTTCTGGGTCAATAGATATGCATAGGATATGATGGAATGTTGTCTGTTAGTGAACTAAGTGATGGATGATGCGTTTTTAGATGAGATGTGATATGGCCATGTTGTATGGAAGTGACCTAGGTGTTTTCAGGAAAGATGTCAGATGCGTATGCAATGGGTCAGTGCTCCAGGATTTTTCGGGTGAGATGTGATAAGAACAAGTAGTGGGATAATGGACCTTATGTTCTCATGTGATATGTGACATTTTCTTGACGTGGGAAGGCTTATGGTGGGGGTCGTGCATGGTAGGAGTAGGGAACAAGGTTGATGTCATTGATGTTCACAATACCCTGAGACTCTGGTTATGGTTGAGATGTGATAAACCATGTGTTTTCAGAAGATTTGTGATTTGACCCTGTTGTGGGGCAGTGTCCTAAGTGTTTTCAAGAGTGATGTGATGTGGCTATGATATGGGGAAGTGGTATATGTTATCAGAAGATATGGGAAGTCCAAGATATATGACATTAGGGTGTGAGAGTGGAAAATTAGTGGGAAAACAATGCGGGGTTCCATTTATTGATATTATTATGATTATGTCACTATACTTAGATTGCATTACATGGTGACTCTGGACTGGTGCGGTTGGGATAGATAGTTAACATGCTTAGTTGTTATTGGTTCTTCTATTTTCCCATGGGTGTATTAGTATGATTCTTTCACATGTGCATGGGATATTTTTTTCCTATCGAGTATACTCGTATGATCACCCTACACATTTAAAAATATTTTTAGGTTTCTAGGTGGACTACGTGGACCATACTGGATATTTATATATTCGATATTTGGATAGTTATTGTGAGATTTTCTTTTGTGTATTTACATTGAATACTTTAATCTGCATCATTTTTATTTGTACATGCATGTGGGATGGTTTTGGTTTCTTTTTATATTATTTATTGGAGTTACTTTTGGATGATTCATCTTGTCTCACGATCTTATATTATTATTGATGGTGATATATCAAATTTCATGAGTTTTTATACCCTCAGTGCTTGTTTCCCACCTGAGGCCTACTAGAGGCATGACTCGATGGTCATTATCTCTATCCACTCATTGTGATATCATTGGTGGGAGGGGGTTATGATTTATTTGTATCAAAGGTTAATGGTTGAGAGATATGATGGAGTTTCGAGTTAGGAATATTGAGAATTACATGTGTTGGTACAAAAACTATGACATTTGACATTGGAATGTGACACAAGCCAGGGAGACCAACTAGGAAACACGATTTTAGGGGCCCCATGATTCATTGCATATACTTGGAGCTTATTGAATGACCAAGTAAGGTAGACCCATTTTTAGGGTAGAGACCTAGGAGAAGTACATAAATCATGATGGATCATGTTCCGATTCGATTTGGTTTGTTTTGCTATGGTTAAAATTAATAAAGTAAATTAAAATGAATCCAAATAAAATTCCACGTTACTGTGCTTACGAAATTCTTGTTTTCCTTTCAGCTATGTCTCTTGGATGTCATCTGGATATAGATTAGAATGTTGAGGTTCATCAGGATGATCTGGTTGACCATTGTAGGGTTGAAATAGCTGAGGATGATGATTCTTGGTAGAGGGAATTTTACGATTTTCAATAGTATGATTTGGGGAAGTATGATGTCAGTGATTAAGATGTGAAGATAGAGAGCTAGCTAAAGGTGTTTAAGATTATTTTTAGTTTGAACTAGACCTTGACATGATAATAGGTATCTTTGGATATCAGTCAGATGTTGGGAACTGCATGTTAGTGGTGGATGTTTTATCTATGATTGCGAAAAGATGAAAATGTTTCATTGGAAAAAAATAAGAATGAGTTTTAGGAAGAGTTCCTTTTATTGACCATGAAGGGAATGAAGAGGATGAATATTATTTCTCTTTAATAGGGGAGTATATCAGTGCAAAATTTGGGAATCGAGTTCATGTAACTTTTATTCATTTCCTAATAACTTTTTCTAGATGATGAGTCTCATGAGATATTTTTGGAGGAGGCAATCTTTCCATATATCTTATACATAGTTACTACTCTTACATTTCTAATCTATCTGGTGGATCAGAAGAAGGAAGAAGTGATCAGGTGGATGAAATCATGAAGAGTTTTATTACAAGAGGGAAACTGAAAGGGTTCCTAAAGGAGTAGAGTTGTTAGTGGGAAGTCTCTGGCACTATGACCTTTGAGGTTCTGACTTGTAGAGAGTGAACCTTAGCTGCTTCCTTTATTGGCATCTAGGGACATTGGATTCCATGATTTTACTAGATATATTAGGCTAGTGTGTTTTTTTGTGTGGGGTTCATGAACATCAACAAAAAAAGTTACTAAGGGTTATAGAACATCTGTTTAGTGAAGGTGGATATGTTTATCATCATATTTAGTAGTATTTTCAGTGTTACTATTTTAGCAGCATGATAATAGACTTATGATCTGCTGAGGGAAGATGGATTGGGTAGAGGCCAAACTCAGGATGCTCCTCATATACAAGGGACTATACCCAAGTGTAGTTGTGGAGGTGTTTATCATTAGAGAGGTAGAGGATATAAGAATGGTCAGTTGAAAATGGTGGAGGCAGCAGTTCTAGATAGACTAGAGATCATCATATGTATGATTAATTTTTTTAGTACCCTTGTTTGTGCATTGATTGATTTAGAATCTTTAGAAGCTTCACACTCTATTTCATACTCTCTAGTCTGTTCTATGAGACTATACATAGAGAGGATTTTCATTCCCCTAGTGTTGAAATTTCTATTCAGAGGCCATACCAGCTTGTCTCATGTGTGTTGGGGGTATAGAATGATGATGGGGCCACAATATTTATGTGGGTATATTTTCTTGATATAGATTCATCCATATGATTTCTCGAAGATATCGATTGGTTGTATTCCATACATGATGTTATTGACTACTTCTAGATGAGAGTAATGTTCTCAGATGTAGATGGATAGTGTGTAGTTTTCATTGGTGAACATGGTTTTCAGGTGGGAAGTCGATGTGTAGAGCCCCTTATTTCTTTTTTGGATTATTTTTAGTGGAATCAGTGGATACTTGGATAGTGGAGGTCCCCAAGGTTGGTGGGTAATTTATTAATGTTTTTCATTTAGGAAGTCATGATGCTAACACCTCTACATGATATTAAGATTGGGATAAACTTAAAGCCTAGTGATTCTCTGATTTTGATGTATCCTTATTAGGTGGAACCATCTAAGTTATGGGAGTTGAGGATTTAGATAGAAAATAAAATGTAGAAGGGTTTTATCTGACCTATTGTGTTGGCATGGAGTGCTCTAGTGTTGTTCTCCAAGAATGTATATGGTTGTATGAGGTTGTTTATAAAATAAAAAAGTTTGCTTCATGTAATGATCATGAATCATTAACAAATTCTGATGATAGATGACATTTTCAAATAGATAAGATGGTAAAGTATGTTTCTAAGATCGATTTGTGGTCTAAATATCACTAGGTGAGGGTGATGGAGGGAGATATCTTGAATATTTTCTTTAGATGTAGGTATGGTCACTTTGAGTTTTTATTCATGTTTCTCATTATTATGAATGCACCAACCATGTTCATGGGGCCTATGAACTCCATGTTATGTGAGTTCATGGGCCATTTACTCATGATATTCATCGAGGAAATATTGATATACTATAATTAAGGGAGGAGCATACTGATCATCTCAGAGCTATCTTGCAGGTTATTTGATTCCACCAGCTCTATGGAAAGTTTTCCAAATGTAAGTTTTTGATATGAAAGGTACATTATTATGGGAATGAGGTGTCTTAGTGGGGTGTTGCAGTAGAACTGTCAAAGGTCAAAGTGGTTTTTTATTGTTTAACACCCAAGAAAATGGCATAGGTTCTCAATTTTCATGACTTTACAAGATATTATTTAATGTTTTTTCCTGATTTATCTATATTTTTAACCCGATTATCAGCATTAACTAGAAGGAGCCAAGATTTTTTCTAGACTTATCAGTACTAAACAATATTCTGTTACTGGAAGGGGATATTGTTCTATTCTCTAGTTATTGAGTTTCTTGAGGAGGATGTGTTTTTAAGTTATTCTGTGACACTTATTGTCTATACTTGGGATACGTGTTGATATAGAAGAGGGAAGTGATCTATTATAGGTCAAGATAGTGGCATCCCCATGAGTGTAACTATGCCACCCATTCTCTAGAGCTAAAAGGGATTCTATTTTCATTAAAGTTATAGTGAAATTACATCATTAGGGAGTGATTTATGGTATTCATATATCACATGAGTTTGAGTTATATATTTTCTTAGTGAGATATCAATTTGAAATAAAGGAGGTGGATGGAGTTTCTTTAGAATTATGATTTTGAGATTTTCCACACATTAGGAAAAGGGAATGTTTTGGAAGATTCATTAACTAGTATATTGTGGAAGGATGTTGTTCATGAGTCCAAAGATATTTAGAAATAGATGGAGGAGTTGGCAGTCTTGGATTTTGATGGAAGGGTGGTTGATGGTAGAGTTTATTTATTTTAGATGATGGTGTAGTATTCTTTGATATAGTGGGTGGGTGATTCTCATTGGGGAGACATAGAGGGAGAGATGACACATGATTGTGTTGGACAAGGTGATGCTATAGAGGGATGGTCAGAGGATGGTCATAACTAGATGATGTTTCTGGAGACAATATTTATTTTGTTGGTGATGCACAATGGATTAATTTTTGTGTTTCATAACTCACCTTTGGCATTACACCCAAGAGTATCCTAGATTCACCATGGCATGAGGATGCAGTTTTGGTGGACTGAGATGAAACGACTAGTGATGTAGTTTGTGGCATGGTTTTTGGCTTACTGGAAGGTAAAGGTTGAGAGTCATGTCCATGGTGTTTGGTATCAACCTTAGGATGTTCTTTAGTGGAAATGGGATGACATATCAACGAATTTTATCATAGGGTTACCCCGATATCATGGAGGTTATGATGCTATTTGGGGGATCATGGATCAATTGATGAGATTAACCCACTTTTAGAGATCAAAAATTCTATCATAATGGAGACTTTGACTAAGAAAAATATGGATGATGTGGGGACGTTTTATGGAGTTCCATGGTCCATTATCTTTGTTCAGGATGCACATCGTACCTCATGTTTCTGGATGGGATTGCAACATGCTTTTTCCACCCAGTTATTCCTCAATACTACTTTCTACCCATAAATAGATGGTAAGAAGTAGAAGACCATCTGAATTATAGAGGATATGTTACATACATTCATCTTGGACTTTGGTGGGTCATAATCATGATTCTTACCTTTTTTGAGTTTTCGTACAACAAAAACTATCACTCATCCATTAGTATAGCCCTATTTGTGGCTTTATATGGGAGATTATTTCAGTCTTTGTTGTATTGGATGAAGTTTGAGTAGGTATTAGTTCTTGGTCCCAATGTGGTACATATGAAAATATACAAGGTTTAGCTTGTTTGTGAAAGGATAAAAATAGTACAGTGCAAGAATTAGTCTTATAAAAACCACAAGTGGAGGCCCTTAGAGTTGAGGTTGGGGACTATATGTTCTTGATGGTCTTCCATCGAAGTGGGTAGTAGAGGTTTAGCAGAGTGATTACTATTTTTCCCAAGTATGTTGGTCCCTTTGTGGTGTTAGGGGAGTTAGAGTGGTGGTGTATTGGTTGGTGTTTCCACCATGGTTGGATAAGATCCATGACATCTTTCATGTCAGTTAGCTTCGTTAGTATATTCATGACGACTCTCATATCTTTGACTGGAAAGAGTTGAATATTGAGGATGATGTGATATTCATGGAGTTGAAAGTGTAGATCCAGGATCATTAAGAGAAAGTGATGTGAGGATGAACCATACCCTTGGTTCATGTGTTGCGGAGGCATGGTGGCCAAGAAGAGAGTACTTGTGAGTGATAGATGTAGATTTCTACCCAGTTTTTGAAGTTTCTTTTAGTTTTTATTTTCTATTTCTTTCTTTCTATTGTGGTTTTTGGATCCGTCTATTTTATGAGATGATAAAATTTCCTTGGTTTGTGATGTATGATGTGTGATAATGTTCAGACATATGAAAAGGGGAGGACCTTATTCCTAATCAAGATGCACTATAATATGATGCAATTAAACATGTATGGGTGAGACAGTACCACCAATAGAAGATAATATCTTTACATGGAGGATGTGATTCCCTAATTCATATGTTTAATGTCATGTAGTTGGTTTGTTACAACTGTTGATGGTTTGGGATGTATGAAGGTTAGATGGTTGTGGTATATGTGTGGATGTATAGTTATGAGGATGTGAAAGATGTTTTGTGTCCATTTATTTTTTTTACGTTTGGATTCTGGTATTTTTTAGGTATGATGAGATCCTTGAGAGGTATCTCATGGGGTAGTTGTTTGGAAGTCTTTATTTTTGTAGGGGTGGTTTTGATTCTCATTGGAAATAATAATTTTAGAGGTATCTGATGTAACAGATCATGCCTTCCTGGCATGTTTTATTTCTAGTTCTGAGTGTTGAATGTGTTTTAGAGGAGGCTTGAGGAGGTTTTGAGAGTTTTCAGTTTAGTATGGGGATACAAAAGAGCTTTTGTGGGAAGTTCATGTTATGTAATGTTTACATAATGTGAGTTATTGGTTCAGATATTGTGTAGCTGGATAGTTCATGAATTGTACACAGATAAAGGGTATCCCATGAAACAAGTACACATCATGTTAGTGGAATTCATGATGTGTAATAAATAAAGTCCCATTTGATGCTTTTTTTTGGAAAAAAGCATGCATTTTGGTGGAACCCATGGATCACACCCCTTGTAAAGTTTACATGATGTAAAATTAGAAATATCAAGGATTTAATGTATTTTTCTCAGTTATTCTTTTCATTCAGCTATACCCTTTCCTCTTCTCTTGGTTATGATGAACCCTTAAAGTATTTGGGTGGAATTATAGCACTATTCTCCCTTAATTTATTCATTGAATCTGGGTGATGGTTGTTGAAAATTTGTGGTAATCCCTTATGTTATTCTTGATTTTTTATTTCATTATTCTATCAAGGATTCGATTTGGTGGTGTGGTTTTTGTTTTTTGTGTGATTTGGGCTTTTTTATGAACCTTGGGTATAATGTAGTTTAATCTGTGATTTTTTCATGTGTATTTGTAGTTTTTGGGTGATCATTCTTCACCCTATGTTTCCCAACAAGTTGGAAAATATTCTTCTTTGGTAGGTAATACCACATTTATCTTTATTTTGTATCATCCAGGATAGGCTTACACTTTTTTACCAGGGGAGCTAGTTTTTCTAGATTAATCAATTATAAATAATTGGATAATTCAAATTCAAGGGGTAAGGGAAATGATTCACATGATTTTACAACTTTGATATTATTATGATTTTATTGATTGTATAGGCCTAATTCCCCACTCAAAACCTGGTAGTTAGGGGCATTTGATTTCACTTTATTTTTATGTGGAAACCATGTTAAATGTTGTTGTGATATCACCCCAAAATGGAAATTGGATAACCACTTGTATATAGTTAAAAAATGGTTACCCCAATATATTTTCTTGTGTAAAAACAACCCTAAAATCAAGTGAAATTTGATAAAATCCATTTTGTTAAAATTTAAAAATGGTATTTGATGTGTTGTAATGTGTGGTTGTTCTTTGGGGTGGTGATGTGTGGTTGCGTTGCGATGTGGGGATAATGGGTGAAATATGGCCATGATTTCGGGGCAATGAGGTGGAAGTTGTTTGGTTGCGATTTTGGGGTAGTGAGGTGGTGGTTTTTTCACTAGGATTTTTGGGAAGTGAGGTGGTGGTTTTTTGGATATGCTTTTGGAGTAGTGAGGTTGTTTTTTTAGATGTGCTTTAGGGGTGGGGAGGTTGTTGTTGTTTTCATATGCTTTTAGGGTGGTGATTTTTGTTTGGACTTGATTTTAGGGAGGAAATATGGTGGTTTTTGGATGTTTTGTTGGGTGGTGAGGTCTTGGTTATTTGGACATGCTTTTGGGGAGGAGAGGTGATGATGTGATGAATATGATGAGCAACATGCAATGTGTGGTTGAATTTTGCTAGATTTCTGGGAAGTTATGGAATAACTTGTTTTATAAAAATTGAAATGGCTGGGGTTTGGTTGGGTTAATGGGATAGAAATGGTTAATGAAAAAATAAATGATGGATTGTGCAGTTAAATTTTATTGATTCTTTTTAATGAACCAAATGAGATGAATAATGGGTATGGTTGGAAACCTGAAATGGGGCTTGCAAATTGTTTTGTAGTGTTATGCATTTAGAGGTTTCAGTGAAGGTAGAGATGTTAGGAGTTGGTTAGTGTTTGGTTATGAACCCATAAGCTGTTCTTTTTTGTGTATATATGTATATAATTTTATATTTCTATATATATGTCACCTGCATCGAGCACTATGTTCCGACACCTGTATATTCACATGGAGGTGTTTTCCCAAAATCTCGGTGTTAAGGACAAATGTAAAGCGACCTGATATTCCCCGCTCTCTCTTCTAAGAGAATATATATGAACAAGATATGATGGAGGGAGTTCTATTAGTGAACTAGGCAATGGAATAGGTGTAACATCCCAACCCGAATACCACTGTCCGATGCCCTGAGCCAGTGGGTCACATGGCCTCAAGCGCATCTTCCCAAATTCCAGAGGTCAATGACTAGCAGCCAAATCCCAAGGTGTGTATTTGGGGAGACTATTACCTCACTTTAGAGTATAAAACAATGGAATACCATATCAGTCAAATAGTGGAAGCATTATTACAATGAATAAGAAGTAGGAATAGACAAAATGACTACAGGACCAGTAACCCGTTGTAGCGGAAGCATAGTAATAAATGAACATAAGATAAACATCAAAAGATATATATATATATATATAACACTATCTGAAGTAATATCATATTCTAGATGGTATGTCATTCCATGTTTCTACAAATAATCTGAAAAAGGTATACATGCATCCATACAATACAAGTATCAAAATACCAAAAAACCAAAAAGGCACTATCTTCGGATTTCCTCATGAGTCTCATCTTGGTCATGTGCTCCCCTTCTCCTAAGAATAACACAATTTAAGAATCATACAATGAGAACTTTCCTCAATCCCTATATGCATCCATATATTCTTTCTGGGTACCCAATGATTTCTCTAGACAAGGTGTGAGATAAAATTCCAGTATGCCACCACCAATGGTGTGTTTAACAATCAAAGTTGTGCAATACAAGTTATGCAATGTGCAAGTATCTGACATATATTCCATTAATGAAACAATTTCCCAAGGAATATGTAATACAAGTAAATTGAATCAGTCTAGCCAATAAGGATCCCTCTAAAACAAGGGTTAAGCTCCTAGAATGAGGCATATGTAAAGAAAATATAAATAAACACCATGAGTATCCATATACATCGTATCTCATATCATCCAAGGACATGCCGTATAACCAATATATTATTTCAACCATAGCCACACCTTATATCTTATATTTTATATCAACCATGGAAGAGACATAAAATATATACATAATTTCAACCATGAATGAGCCATATAATCAAAAGTGGAATACCCTATGGGGTCATATCCAAGGTATAGTGACACAATGAATCCTTATCGAGTCCCATGAGCATCTCGATGGAAACATGGTATGACTTGGACTGGGGTCAAACGATCATGTCAACAAACCATGTCCACTATGATCCCAAACAAGCTATATATAATGGGTATAAAGGAACAAGGCATCCCATAGAATTAATACCCAAGGAGAAATCTCATAAAGATGTCCACTACTACTATCATGAACCATGGTGTATCACACCATGGTGTCCAATGGAAAAATTAATCATTCAATTAAATTATCATTTCATATAAATCACAAAACATGAATTTTTATAACTCATATAACCATTTTATTTCAATCAATTAAAACTATTACATCATTTATCAGATGGAAAAGGAGTCAAACCATATCCTACACACTCAATTAAATTCATTTTAATTCAATTCAATTCATTTATAGTTGGGCCTCCTCTTACTAGGAAAGATCAAACACACACCCCATGGGTGGTATAACTATAGGAAAAGTTAAGGTAACACCCCATTGGTGGACTAGGTTGGAGAAACAACCATCAATAGTCATTAGGTACTAAATGGAATCCTTTACATGTTTTAATACATTCAATTGATTAATTTAATAAATTTAAGGGCTCTTCTAGAAATTCCTCCATGCAACACAATAGAAGCTAGATCTATAAAGAAACAAAATATAAGGGAAATGTATAGACCACCTACTGTAGGTCTGTAGTAGAGCACTCATCTAGTATCTGCTTCTAATTTGATCCAGATAAGAAAAAAAATAATGAAAAAAATGAATAACCAGAAAATAGGGCATATTATCTTTCACCTGAATAACCCATTTGATACAAAGTCAAATAAATAACTGCACAAGATGATCTATGAAATTATCAACATGAATCCAACAAGATGATAAGCACTTGAATTAAAGTTTAGATGGAGAATCAGGATCAAAATATATCCAAAGGACTTCAAAGGACTTCTCACACATGAGTTCTATCCATAGAAGGAGAAATGGAAAAGTGATTTAGGTTTAAATATATTTTATGGGAAAACTGGCCATTTTACCTCAAAATAATGAGTTTCCCTATTAGTGTGCATGGTTATCCTAACCATGATAAAATCAAGAAAAATCCTACTGTTAACAACTATATTTTTTTACATGATATTTCTCCTCCCTCCACATAGTTTACTCAAACCATGTGGATCATGGATCCCTCTGTCCTACCCCACATGGTTTCATCAAACTCTGCATCTTAGGCCTCATTATTTCTCCTAATTATAAGTCCATTCTATTTTTCTCCATGATTTGGGTTTTGGGATCTGAAAAATCCCCGAACTCCCCCAGTACCCCCATTATATCAAAGAGTATTCTAAATAGGCCAAAAAAAATCATTTAAACCAATAAACAAAAGATCCATAACTCATAGGAAAACCTAGGATCTTACAATCTTCCCCCTTAAAGAAATTTTCCCTAAATCTACCTCTCAAGGGCGGTCAAGAATATCCTGATAATAACTCTGGAAAATGGACATGTATGATTACCTCCCTCTCCAAAGTCTCATCTAATAAATGAATGTGTTATCATAACACTTATACTGGAGGAACTTACCAACCACGAAAAACCTTCATGCGCCCATCAATGATATAAGTAAGATTCTCCTCAAAGGGTCTACCTACCTACAACTCCACCTCATCTAGATGTAGAGTGTGAGACAGTTTTATGTGATAATTACACAGCTGATATACCGGGAAGACGTTGTGCATGGCCTGATACTGTTTAGGTAACTACAACCAAGAGGCTACCAACCTGAATCTCTCTACAATCTCAAACCACCTGAAATATCTGAGTGAAAGCTTAACATTTCCCCTAACCCATCTGTGTCCCAGTCTCAGTGAGATACAAAAAAGACCCATTCTTTAACCTTGACCTCTAGAGCCCATTGACGATGATCTACATAGGATTTCTATTAAGACTATGTAGTATCCATATGCTTCCTGATCAACTTTACTTGCTCAAAAGTCTCCTGTATGAGAAGCAGTCCCAGTAAACCTCCATCACCTACATCTAAATATCACAAGGGTGATCATCATGGTCTATAATATAAAAACACTTAATCTTCCATCTATATTTTCATATGATAGCTATTATTTTTAGGAGAACATAAGAAGGGGAATATTCCTCTACCGAGCCCCCTAAATCTAGGATGTATGCTCACATCATGTACTTAGGAACATGTATCATACACTCTGACTTTTCATCATTCTTAGGGTGGTATGATATGTTTAGAAGCAACTATGTTGCCAATAACCTCTATAAAATCCACCAAAACAAGACATAAACTTGATATTCCAATCTAAAATGATAGTATGAGGGACCCTATGAAGATGTACTATCTCACGAATATAAAACCTCCAAAGTTCATCTACACCGAAGGTCTCTCGAATCTATAGTAAATGATTAGAATTCATGATCCTATCCAAAAAAACCCAAACAAAATCACTACCTCGAGGAAACCATGGAAAACTGGTAATGAAATTAATCACAATATCATCCCACTTCCACTCAGAAATGGGAAACTATTGTAAAAGATTGAATAGTCCCTAATATTGTACCTTCACCTATTGATAGGTGGTACACCTTATAAAATATATTGCTAACTTGTGTTTCATACTTGGCCACCAGTACTAATGGCGTAAGTCAGGATACATCTTGGTGAGACTGAGGTGCACTGTCCAAACTGAGGCATGAAACACCTACATCATCTCCTCATGTATGTTTGTTGGAACCCAAAAATGACCATCGATACACATAATTTTATCCTCTCTTATAGTCCAACTAGGAGGTGGGTCCTCACCTGCCAAACTCTCCCATAGGATTAGGCCCTAAAAATATGATAGATGTCTCATACTCACTCTATCCAGTAGGGTATAGGTCATAACAAAGAATGAAATAAAAGTATACCTCTAACTATCCTTAACCTCCAAGTTAATCTTAGAGAATAAGTTCATAAGCCGCCACTTGCTACTGGCCTCCTGAAATTCTTTTTTTGAGTCCTCCTACTCAGTTCATCAGCCACCACATTGCCTTTCCCAGATTTATAGGAGAGATCAAAGTCAATATACTCTTGGTAATAAATCCACCTTCATGGCCTCATATTCATATTTTGCTGTGTAAAAACATACTTGAGAATTTTTTGGTCCGTGTACAACACAAAAATGCTCTCCTAGTAAATAGTGTACCCAAAAATGGAAAGCATGAACATCTATAGCTAAATCAAGATCTTGTGTCGAGTAATCCATCTGGTGTGGCGCCAACTGATGAGACTAATACTCCATGACTCTATCTCCCTGTATCCGAACCAGTCTTATCCTGATACCTGATGTATCACAATACATACTATAGCTTCTTTCCAACACTAGAAGAATCAGTATTGACTCTAAATTCATTCTCCCTTTAATCTATAAAACAGTTTTATCACTAGTATCTATCCATAAAAACATTACAACCTTCTTATTCAAACCCATTAAAGGTGATTCTAGGGATGAAAAGTTTTATATGAATCACATTTAATATTCTACTATCCCCAAGTAACTCCTTATTTCAAATATGTTCTTAGGTTGCTCCTAAGAAACTATAGATCTCACCTTATCTAGATCTATTGATACTCATGTTTTTGAGATAATATGATACAAGAAGTGAATATTATCCATCTATAAGTGGCACCTAGTGATATTGGCATATAATTAATTCTCTTCCAATGTAACCAAAATGATCTCAAGATGTTTTTAGTGGTTGTGTTTATTGTGAGAATACACTAAGATATCACTACTACAAATTGTGGAATTAACAGTGCTAGTCATATGTTTTCATCAGTTCTTCAAATGTGCCGATTTTGTGAGTGATGTTAGAAAGTGGGGCTTTTAACAACGCTAAATAAAGTTCTATTAAAGGCACCATTTATCAGAAATATTTTTATCACTATTGAAGGGTGACTTTAATAGTGGGTTTTTAGTTTTGTTAAAAGTTTCCATTAACAATTATTTTTATTATTTTTAAAGGTTGGAGTTTAACAAGACTAATAAAATCATTGTTAAAAATATGAAAAAAATATTTTTTTTCATGCACCCTTGACACACCCTTTTTCGTTTCTTTCAACTATTCCATCCCCTATCACGCACCATACCCCTTTTACTCAACACTAGACGGATAACATAAATATCTACGTATGCTTGGATTTTATCCCAAGAACTACCTTATGCGATTGAATGTTGTTTACCACTATTCCATGCATATATTTTTTTATATTTAATGACTTTTCTATTTATTTGTATATATGGTTAAATGTTTGATATATCTATATAAAATTATATGTATTTAAATATATTATATATTAATATTCATTTAAATATATTATAATATATATATATATATATACTTTTTTATTAATACAAACACATATGTATATATAATAATTATATCCATATATTATTACATTTTTATAAGGTAAATAAAAAGGAATGGTTTTTTACTTTAAGTAAAATGAATGGAAAATATATATTTTTTATATTTAAAAATACATTTTTATGTAAATATATTGATATATGTATTTTTATAGGTAATTGGTTTATTGTAAATAAATATATGTCTGGATATGAACAAGTGGATGTGGCTCTGGCACATATATATATCTTGGGGTAACACCCAAAAACACTGTATTGAGCTACACTCGACAGGTAACTAGTGAAAACCCATGGGCCTTGCTATACTCTTGTTTTGATACTCCCAAGGGATATATTTCGCTAATAACAATATTTTTATGAACCATTGTGAAGGATATGTAATAAATTTAATTATTGTTAAAGAATAATATATTTTATCATGATGTTTTAAGACATAAAATTCATTTATAATTATAGGATTCTTAAAAGAAATGCATTTCTCACAAAACAGGATACATGAGGAACCACATAAATGATGAGTGAAATTGATGATGCAGTAAATCCCCTCTAATGGAATCTAGAATGGTAAACCTCATGAGAATGATGAACCAACTATATCGAGTTATGAATAATAAATTGGATCAATTTGAGTAGCCAAATTCACCTATAAGGGAACAACTTACCATTGAGTCCCTCATGCATCAACATACACCTTATTTCAATGTATCTACCGACCCATTGATCACTAAACAATAGATAATCTATATAGAAAAGATCATTTCTCTACTCTATTTTTTAGAACAAGATAAATTTACCTTAGTAGTATAACAATTAGAAGGGGAAGATGACTAGTGGTGGAAACTGATTAAAAACATAAATCCAATAAGGGTGATTAATTCTATGGAGTTAGAACAGTTTAGGGAAATCTTTTTCAATAAATATCTCCCCTATTCGATGATAATAGAAATGGAGAAGGAATTACTATAACTAAAGTAGATTGAAAATGAATCGATGGGAATATATGAGATGAAGTTTACAAGACAATCTCATTACATTTGTAGCTTTGTTATGGATCCTAAGGGAAATGTTTATAGATTATTGAGTGGAATGAGACCCCATCTACAGAATAGTCTAGAAAACCATGCCTATGAAATCTATGAGGAGGTATTATGAAGTAATATGAATGTTGAGTTAGAGTTCAGATAAACTATGTGGTCACATATGTTGAATGAAAATAATAGAGTTATAGATCCTAACTTAGGGTGGAACTTTGATCATGGAAGAGAGGAATGAATGTAAAAATTCCCATGTGAAAAAAATTTGTGGAGAATAATTCAAGGAAATTATTTCTCAGAAGTATAAAATGATAAAAGTGTGGAAGGGATGACCCTATAGCTCTGAACTATCATGGGGAGGTGAAGCCTCAACATCTCAATGATAATGATAATGGTAAGATGGTGTAGGACTAGATTTCTGTTCAATTCTTCAAGTGTGGATATCTTGGGAACTTTTCTAATCACTATCCAAATCGGGAGATAATGGAGGGGAATTACAATCAACCTTATCATAGGCCAAGTGAGCAAGGTTGTGGTTTTTTTATCACCATAGCTAAACTAGAGGCTCCAAATGATCTGGTTTCAGGTAGTTTCGTTGTTCTCTCATAGTTAGAATGTAATTTGTTTTATTCTCATTCTATTAATTCCTTTATTTCCTCCAATTTTGAAATGAATATAGAATAAATCCCTATGTTGGAATAATTAGTGTTACCAGTCAAGAATATTGGAGGGATTATCCAAGCATATGCAGTGTATCGAAACTCTAGTATTGAATTTGGAGTGAATAATCTCATCGTAAATCTAGTAGTCATTCCCTTGGTGGAATTTGACACTATACTCGGGATAGTCTGGCTCCCAAAGTATAATTCTAAGATCAACTGCTAATGAAAAGAAATATTAGTAGTATTGAATGGAAAACCTACATTCATTTTCAAATGAGAGATATCCCGACCTGAGGTTTGTTTAAAAGAACCTCCTATATCCATCTTCATGGATATGTTCGGTGAAGAGGGAGAATGAAATGAATGTGTAATAATAGAAAATGCCCCCATCATTTAGGAATATATTGATATATTTCTTATGGAGTTACCTAGAACTCCCCCAAAAATAGAGGTAGAGTTATCCATTGAACTCATACCAAGATCCAAGATGATATCAATGACCCCATGTAGAATGGCCAATGTGGATCTAGAGGAGTTAAGGAGATAACTTTAAGATCTTTTGGATAAGGGATTTATCCTACCAAGTGTGTATCCATGGGGAGTACCTATTCTCTTTATGAATAATAAGTATGGATCAATGCAAACATGGATTTATTATAGAGAACTTTATGAGATCATAGTGAAGAATATTTACCCTCTCCCAATTATTGATGATTTATTTAACCATCTTTACGGGGCTCAATTGTTCTCGAATATATATATTCAATCTAGTTATCATCAATTTAGGTTTAAGAAATAAGATATTCCAAATAATTTATTCTAATCAATATATGGGCAATATGAGTTTGTTTTTTATATTCTTAGACTTGACTAATTCTCCAACTATATTCTTGTATTTATCAATAGAGTATTTAGGGACAACCATGAATTTTTTTTGGTAGTTCTTATTGATGATATTATGAAATATTTCAAAAGTTTTGAGGAGAATGAGGATCATTAAGAGTTATATTTAAAACTATGAGGAAGAATATTCTATTTTGAAAATTCATAAAATGTGATTTTTTACTACAAGTTACTTTCTTTGGGAATATTGTAACTAATAATGGAATCTTAGTTGACCCCTCCAAGACAAAGGTTATAGAAGAGTTGCCACAACCTATAACATTAACTGAGATTCATTGTTTCATTGAATTATTAAGATATTATAGGAGGGTTATGAGAAACATTTCATGACTTTATAATCCACTAACTAAGTTAACTAGAAAAGGGGATATGTACATCTTGGAAAAAGAGTGTGAATAATGTTCCAAGAACGAAAGAAGTTATTGGTTACCACACCCATGTTAATTCTACCCTGTACCAGAGAATGATTTTATATTTGTAGTGAGGCATCTCATAAAGGGATTGGCTATATAATTATGAAAAATGAAAAGGTGATTTCTTATGCATCTCTAAACTTAAAGCCTCATGAGAAGAATTATCCTACACATGACCTGGAGTTAGTTACCATTACTGTTTTCTCCAAAAATATAGAGGTAATATCTTTATAGGGAGAAATGTGATATATCCATAGACCACAAATATATGAAGTATATATTCACATAGAAGGAATTGAACATGAGAAAAAGGATATGGTTGGATCTTCTTAAGGAATATGACTATTTAATTCATTATCACCTTGTTAGACAAAAAAATATTCTAATGCGTTAAGTAGGAAAGACCCTCTTATGCTGGAAATGTTGTAGATTTAAGGAGATCCATTAATCAAGGATATAGTATGGTTAGACATGGGAATCATTAGGAAATGGACATCATAAATCCTCTCCCAAATGATTTCTCAACCATCATTACTAGATAAGATCAAGAAATCTCAAATAGAATATCCTTTGTTACAAAATAAGATAGAGGTTGTGAAGAATGGGAAGCTTTATGAGTTCAATATTAATCAACATGGTGTACAGAAATTTCATACAAGGATATATAATCCATCTATTTTGGAGTCAAAGAATTAATTTATGGATGAATATCATAGCTCTAAATTCTTTATACATCCTATAAGCACTAAAATGTAAAGGTCCCTTCATGATCATTATTGGTGGGATAGTATAAAAAGGGAGATTGCTGACTACACCATAAGTTTCTTGGTATGTTAGTAAGTGAAGGTGGAGTGAAAAATTTATAAATGGATATTGTAACAACTACCCATACTGACATGGAATTCATACAATATTACTCTATAATTTTACACTGGTCTCCGAAGAACATCCAATGGAAATAATAAAATACATGTTATAGTGGATAGACTCACCAAGACTACCATTTTTATCTCTTTTTTGGAAGATTAATATCTTGAACAAATTTACAAGATATATGTAAAGTAAGTGGTGTGGTTTTATGGGGAACCACTTCTATCATTTAGGATTATGATCCTATGTTATATTTAAAATTTGTAAAATATTCAATATGCTATGAATTCTGAATTGAATTTTAGTATGTTCTATCACTACCAAACTAATGTCCAATATGAAATGACTATTCAGACACTCGAGGTCATGCTAAGAACATGCTCAATATAATTTAAAGGTAGATTAAATTTACTCCTCACATTAGTTGGGTTCTCATACAAAAATAGCTTTCACTCGAGTATTCAAATGGATCCTTATGAAGCTTTATATGATAAGCGACGTGGAACTACTAATTTTTGGGGTGTAGTTGGTGAGAAAAAGCTTCATGGTCCCGATCTTGGGTTTTTATTTCTAATGGATGATTTTTGTTTCTTTTCGGTTGTTCGTTAATATTTTATGTGTTTGTTTGGTGGGATAATGCAATGAAATACCTAGTAATGTTCATAGTTTTAATGCGTTTGTTCGAGGCAGAGGACTCATCACTCTATGGAAGATTAACCTACCCAACTCTACCATGTCCTCGAGTCTTATCTCCCCTCACTAGGTCGGTCTAACATGGTGGTTTATCTAAGATTAAGAATGTGGTGTTAGGGTAGGCATCAGATTTCAATGAGGTTAGTTCCATATTTGGAGGTCTAATATATTGGCGGAGTGATGTTCTAAGGAAGACTTTCAGATTTTCGATGAATTTTTCTACTGGTTTTTGGTTTTCATTCATTTATGGTGGCTGTGAAGTGGCATAAATTTATTATCTAGTGGTTATTTTAGATTTTTTTGGTGTGATATTTGAAGGTTCTTCAGTGGAGAGGTTGGTTTCTATTAGGAAGATATCACCAGCAGCCTGGTGTGGCCAAGATGAACAGTTTGGATCAGGGTACATGATGCGAGGCAGCTCATCAACCAAGTTGTGGAATATTTCTTCTCTTTATCATTTGAAATTTGAAAATTGAATCTAGTACTTTGTTCTTACTCGGTGATGATGTGGATGTCATTGAAATTTGGGGTGGAAATGTGGGATATTTTGATGATCAGGATATAGCTTATACTTGCATCTACTTTCATGGTTTTAGTTTCAATTTTGCACCTATGTTAGGAATATTGTAGTGATGTATTTTGATTTTTGTACTTTCAGGAAATTTTTAAGGTGACCACTCATCCTAAAGTGGATTTTGAAAATATATAAAAAAGTATTTGGAGGTTGATCATTGTAAAAATTGACTGTTGATAACCACACCCTTTCTTAATCATTTTACCATTATAATTAGTGTATATAAGTATTAATAAATTTTTTTAATTAATATAGAAAGGAGAATAAATTGCCTCAACCAGTAGAGTCATGCCTCTTGAAGAACATTTTTTAAAACATGAGGGGGAGGTATCATCATTGGTTTTTTCACTTGACCAATCCCAAGCAGATCTACAACAAGTGAAACTTGAACGAAATCACCTATGAGATATGTTCAAGTTTGTGGAGATTACCACTCCATCGATGTTAGCTGACCCCTATATGAAACTACCTCAATCGCACACCTTAACAATAGGGTATATACGAGTGTAATAAAGGGTTAAATTTCTATTCTTTGGTTGCTTAAAATGTATTAAATTTTTATAAATAAATATTTTTCCATCAATTCAATTTTAATAATAGTTTTTATAAATAAAATACTTGTCTAATTTTGATGAATTTAAAAAATTGAATTTTCAAACATAAATTGTACTTTTTCAGAAAAGTTAGATATATATATATATATATATATATATATATATTATAATCGAATAATTTATTCTTGAAAATTTTTAATTTAATAAAATATTATGTTAAAAACACTCTTATTTAAATATAAATGATAAAATATTTTTTTTACGTCCAAGGAAAATCTCAAGTGTCAAAATTGTGGCTATGATTTACAACCCACTATTTTTATAATTATTAAGGATTTTTATATTTAAATGTCAGAATTATCATATTTAGAGAATTATTCTGATAAAATAAACATCATTTTTGAAATTAGTTTGTCAAAATTAGGAAAGGGTGAATTTATGATAATTTCGAAAAATAGTTTATTTTTCCATGAATAGTGAAAATACAATTTAGGGTGTTCAGTATATTTAATGACTTAATAATTATGTAATACTAATTTAATAATTAGTTAACCAAAATGTAGGACCTAAAATATTTTATTTTTTTAATATTATGTATTTTAATGGATTTTAATCGATTTTCAAACCTATAAATGACTTTTCAAAGCCTAAAAATGAAACTTTTATTTTAGAAACATTACCTTCTGACAAATTTAGTTTTCCCTAAAAAAAGAAGCAATATAAAATTATTCTCATTTATTTTGGGTTAAAATATCATAATATATCACCCAAATGTCCAAAACCATGGGAAAAATCCATTAGTAATCCAATTCTCTTGCTTTTTCCATAACCCGGATTTCCAAGGCCTATATTTGGAAATTATTAAAGAAATCCTCAACTTTTTCTATAAATACCCACCCATTTGTCCATTTTATTTTACTCCCAATATATCCTCTATTAAGTTTTGGTATTTTTTCCTCCAAGTTAGTCCCCCAAGGTGCCCTCAATCCCGGATGGTTTCATTCCTCAAGAATTAGGAGTAACTCTTCAAGGTAAGTGGATTATCTTTCTTTTATCTTAAATTCAAGAAACTTTTTCAATGTATTCTAAATGTTATGGTAAATATCTTTTATTACCATATTTTATCATAACCTTAATTAAAAATTATGTTTTATCAACAATAGACCCTTGTCCACTATCATTTTTCCCATTTATAAGACCATATTTTATACCCATCATGTTGCCGAATATACTCCTCAAGATTTCTCTCTCTACTTAAGAAATTATATTTTATTTTATTTTTTTGAATACCAAAACCTCTTCATTTTCCTAGGGTATTCAATTAGAAGTAAAAATTATATATTTTATTAAGGTATTAACAAACATACAGGAAATACTCATTCTCTTTTTGGGGTTAAAAATGACATAATGATTTTGCCTTTAAGCACTTTTCAAATGCCATGATTTTGATAAGAAACCCATTATATATTCTCCACGGGGTATTTATGGAATTTTTGATTATTATATATTTGGTTTAAGTTAATTAAAAAATATTTAGGGTTCACTCTAATAGCGCTTCAATTCATTGGGTAAATAATTTAATCTCCAGAGATGATATGTTTTACAATACCTTGGTAAATAACCTTAGTAAGTTTCATTTATGAAACCTTGGTGAAAAACCTTGGTCATATTATCATGCATGTATCATTTAAATTTTGTAGAAAAAAAATCCATGTTATGATTCATTTTCTTTCTTATTAGGATATTATTCATGTTCCCTTGCTTTTTCCATAATTATATTCCTCATGTTTTTATTGATATTCCTTATGATCACATGTAATCCTTTTCCCTTTCTTATTACCTTATTGGACCTCATGCTCACCCATTTCCTTTAATATATGAACCTAGGATCTGAGATGCAGTAAATTTACTTTTTATGAACCCATGAATAATCCATTCATGTGTATTAGAATAATGTATTAAGTTATCTCGTCTTCTGTACATAGTTTCTAAGAAACTAAACATTAAAAGATCCACTATTTGTACTATGTAATGCTTTTTTTAATAAAATGGAAGGATTACACAAATTGAAAGGTTTTAAATATTCTAACATTTATCTCTTATAAAACATAAAAATATAATTTTTTTGTGACAATTAAATAACTCTATTACTTTTTCTCTGAAGTATTTCTATTCCTAGAGTTTTCCTTTTATTACCTCATTCTATCATTTTAAAATAACTATTCAATTATGACTTAACAACTTAGATGAGTTTTATATCCTTTAATATGATTAGAATATCATCTATATAAAATGTAAGGTAAATTATGAAACTCTTAAAAACAATAAAATATATACATGAATTATATTTACTTCTGTTAAACTAATTTTCTTGCATGAATGTATCAAATTTTACAAAACACTATTGATAAAATTGTTTTAAAACATAAAAATACTTATTTAAAAAAAATACCTAATTGGGTTTGAATTCATTAATATAACTATTAGTCGGTTTCATGTATTTTTTATCATCAATTTCACAATGAAGAAAAGAAGTTTTCACATAAACCTACACAATTTGAAAGTCATGGTAAGAAGAAAAATAAAGCAGTAGTCATATACTTTAATGTTAAAAAACCATGGAATTTTTTTAGAATATCCAATTCCCTCTCATTAGAGGAATCCCTAGTAATCAAGTCTATAATTATAGTTAATCCATTTATCTCTACTTTTATCCTCTTTTCCTTTGAATATCTACATACAACCTATTATTTTGGAATTCATAGGATTATTTACAGCATACCAGGTGTCATTCTATTTAAGGTAATTCATTTCATCGTCCATGGAAATGATCCAATTCTTGGAATATTTGGAAATAATAACTTGATTATAGGTATAAGGATCCTAGAATTCATGATCCTTGGAAATATATAAAAAATGTGGTCTATTATATTGGATAAATGAAGGAGAAGTACTAATGACCCTCTTAGATTTGTCTCTTGTTAGCCAATACTCACTAGGAACATTATAAAGATCATTTTCTAACTCATTATCGGAGCTAGACTTAGGATCAGTTTCAGAGTGAGGTTTAGGTGGGGACGGATCAATAGTGTCCTTAAACTGGACTAGATTGATAATCCCAACACTATTTATTTGAGGTGTGAAATCATTATCATTAGTGAGAGAGTTAGTTTTAGTTGAAATAGATTCATGTAAAACAACATCTCGAGTAGTTATACATTTTTAATAATCAGGTTTATCAACCCACAACTCATACCCTTTTACCCCGTTGGTATAACCAATGAATTTTCATTATGAGATATCATGGTTCAGGTTTATCATTTTTAACACGGGAATAAGTTTTAAACCAAATAAATAATAAGAGACCATATGATGGGTATAGTTACACCATAACTTTTCAGGACTCTTAAAATGATTAGCAATTAAAGACATCTGTTAATAAGGTAGACTATAGTAGGAGAAACCAAACCCTAGAGATATTTGAGCAGTCTCAAACATGAAATCATGTTTTATAATCACTCATATATTCTGTGATTCATACACTCAAACGACCCATTTTATTAGGGAGTTTCCTTAATAGTCCAATGTTTATGTATACCCTCTGACTTGTAGAAATATATAATGTTAGATTATAAGTATTATAAACCTACCTGTTTGCATAAACATTATTGGTTTTCAATATATATTTTCTATAATGGATTTATTGTTTTTAAAGGTTTCAAAGGCATTAGATTTTTTATAAAAATAAAAATCCATACTTTTTAGAAAAAATGATCAATGGATTTCATGATATATGAGCCTCCACCATAAGAGGTGTTTCTATTAAGTCACTATAAGTCAAAGTGGATGTATTTTAAAGGCTGATTAGACTTAAAATAATACATATTAAAACTGAGACTTTAGTATTATCTAGAAAACAATATTCACAAAATAGAATATTGTTTACTGTGATATCATTCAACAACCCTGGTCTACTTGATTCCTGAAGTCCCTTAGAGCTTAAAAGCATCAACCTCTTATTCCAAAGAATAGTATTATCAGTATCAGTGACATAACTACTACCTAATTTGATACTGTGAGTTTTACTATCCCAAATATAGATCCCATTAAAAATATATCCTCTAATAACTATTCTGGAGCCTTTTTTGATCTTTATAAAAACTGATTTATTCTTAAAGAAAAATCCATTTTGGTCTAAAACACTTAAGGAGATTAAATTACTATGTAGTTTTAAGGCCCACATTGATGGTTCCGAATGTAAAAAAAGTGACTTTTGGGTGTAAATCCAATACAATTATTTTTAGATCTAATGGATCATTCATAAATTTTTTAATATGTAAATGTCATGAATAATGAAATATTCCATTGAATATTTTCAAAGAAATCACATAACCAGGAGATGAAAATTTTCACATTAAATTTATAACTAATTTAAATATATGAGAAGAAAGATTACCTTATCTTAAGATCATTCTATGATGATGATTTTTATTTTATAAATCATTATCTATATTATAATCATTTCATAGGGATTACCTAAGATAGATCCCCTCTAGAAGTTATCCATACATGTACCTTTGAACTTTTAAAAACATTGATGGATTGATGGGTGCTAGCATGGTGTATCATTCAACTTTCATTGTTCATCTTGATCACATCAAGTTCCTTCAAGCTTGAAGGAATCACTATTTTTATTCTTGTTCTTGAGAGGATGAGGGGAGGAATGTAGAGAGAAATACATTCTTCACCATGATTCTAAATTCTTTATTAACCATACCAAATAGATGAAACCATTTTTTAGAGAGTTAGGGATATGGTTAAAATATTATTTAAGTGTACAATGAACCTTAAATAATATAATAAGCCTTATTAGACCCCATTCCATGTAATAATATTAATAATAATATTTTATGGCATGTTATAACTTGTGAAATGATAAATATTATTTTATTATCTTACAAATTAATATTTATCACAAAAAAAATCTTGGTCCACTCTTCCTGAGCATTTATTGAATACAAAAATACATAATTAATTAAATATTTACTTAGAAAAAAATATTCTATTCCTAGTCTAGAGAATAAATATTTATTAAATATTCAAAAAATAAAATAAATATTCTATTCCCTATCTAGAGAATAAATATTTATTAAATATTTGAAATCAATAAAATCAAAAAAAATATTCCTCAATATTGAGAATAATATTTAATCTAATAATTAAATTCAAATAGATTTTAATGGTGATCAGTATAATTAGTTATTGTGTGATGGTATAGGATTCATTCTAATTGAAATTATCCAAGATTTCCAAACGTCCAAGATCAGTTTCTAGCAATAGGTCAAGGCACCCAAGATAAAGAAGATAGTATTACAAAATTGAAAACAAAATATTAACGCTTGCTATGTAATATAATCCCTTTGTGAGAATATATCATCAAGCATGTTGCACACATGTACTATTAATCTATGTGCTTGATATGTCTTTCTTCGACTATCTAAAATAAAATCATCATTACACCATGAACATGAAATTAATGCAATAATTTAATTTCAATAAAAGGGACGAGATGTGGAATTCCATAAACATGGAAGCGAAAAATAATTCTTCAACTTATTAATTAATAATACATCATTGATTACACATAGAACGTATCTAAATTCTCCATGTACTTTTCCATCATGGTTTATCATAAACATCAAAGCATGTGAGTCATGATATACATTAATAATAATCTAAATAGTATAAGGGTCATTAGACACACTTGTAGATAGGAATATACAACGAAACATAAACATGTGGAATTACTAGGGACATGAATATTCTCATAATCTCTCATCTTAGAAATTACCAAATGTGAACTTTATAAGAACAAGTCTCATATTCATATTAGTACTCACACTTAATAGTCAAAATTCTAGGTATCTCATCACAAAATGTTACCCAACTATTGAACTATATTTAACAATATCATCAATCCATCTCAAGGTTCTCATCATAGAAGAGAAGTTATTTTCACTAATTAATGTGATAGATACTCTTGGGAATTATTACATTAAATTCAGATTGATAAATAAACAATATATAAAAATATTTTTAATTAGTATTCGTTAATTTGATTATACATGTTATCCAAAGTAGAAAGAGTTTGTTCTAGAACACCAAATCCAACAAAATCCCACTTATACTAGATCCAAATGCCTCCAACTTTTAGTCTACTAGACCTCACATGATGATCATGTTTCTACTAAGTTATGGATTTAGTCATGGGGTTTACCATTTTTCCTTCCACAAAGACTCTTCTCACTGTTAATTTATCTATTTAAGAAAAAAACCTCAAGAGATGATAATTTTGAATTATTTTATTCATTCGTCGATGTGAAATTGGCTCATTTTCAAGATTCACCACTTCTGTATTATCACAATAATGTGAAAAAGGGTTATTTATTCTAGTCACCAATTCAAGATCTTGGATAAAGTTATCTATCCAAGATTATTCTTTAGATACCTAAAATTTTGTAATATACTCAGAATCTACTATAGAATATGGGAACATGTCTTTATTTGATCTCTTCCAGTACACAATGACTTTATTAAAAGTAAATATGTATCCTGAATATGGTTTTATATTTTCTTTATTTCTTTCAAAACTAGCATCTACATATCCTCTAATGAATATTACCTCATCTCCTCAGTAGAGTGGGAACATATCTTTAGTGCACCTCATATATTTAATGATTGTCATGACTACCATCGAACGGTGGTAACATGGGCCATCTTGATATTTTCCTATTATAATTAAGGCATAGGGAATAACTTTCCTTATACACAGCATAACATCCACGATTGACCCAATTTTCAATGAATATGTAATCCTTGTCATCCCTTGTATTTACTTGTGTGTTTGAGGGAACATTTTAATGGAATGTTGATTGTTATGTGACAATTAAAATAACCCCCTCTTGGTTTATTTCATACTGAATCTCTTAGATATCTTATCAATATAAGTACCCTGACTTAGTCCAAGAATCCTCTTAGATATATCCTAATGGATCTATATCCAATGAATATATACGCTTCTCCTAATCCCTTCATAGAGAATAACTTATTTATATAGTCTTTAAAATATTATAAGATGGGTATTTTGTTTCTAATAATTAGTATGTCATTAACATAATCTATTATGAAAATGAGTGCACTCCCACTAAATCATTTTAAGACATATGGATCACATTTTTTATTTATAAAACCAAAATTTTTATGGTTTTATAAAACCAAATGTTTCATGACATGGATGCTTTATTTAATACATAAATGGATCTTTGCAACTTTAATATCCTTTTAGAATCCTTTAGAGTCATAAACCCTTCAGGTTGTTTTATATAGATATCTTAATGAAGGTCCCTGTTAAGGAAATATATGTTTTCATCCATTTTACATACATCATAGTCATGGTAAGCTACTACAGAAAGTAGAATTCTAATGGATTTTAGCATATCCACTGGTGAAAGGGTTTTATTATTCTATGACATGAATAGGTATGAACCATTTGGAAACCAGTCAAGCCTTATAATTATTTATTTATCCTTCCATGTCCATTTTATTCTTGAACACCCATTTCCAATCAATGGGATTTACATCCATTGGAGTATCTACAAAAATATAGACATGGTTTTGGTATATGGATTCCATTTTAGAATTCATTTCTTCTTATAAAAGATCATTATTACAAAATAATAATGAGTCACCATCCTCAGTGACTAGAAAACCATATATTTCAAGTTCTCTAATTTTTTTTATACTCATAAATAGTACTTGTGTCTCTATAATATTCACTTCTACGAGGCTTTGTATAATATATTCTTATGTCAACTCCTATGGATCTTGATTCTATACTTCATCAAAGTCTATCTCTCTCTCCCTCTATATATTTTAGATATGTGATATCATTTAAGGAATGTTGGATTTCCATTAAACAAAATTTTTTTGTAGGATCATATAGATAATTACATTTAATTTCCTAAAGACACCCTATAATGAACACTTAGTGCCTCACGGTACAAGTTTATTTCCATAAATGGACTTAGAAAATGCTTCATAACCCTAAAATCATATATGAAATAAAATTGATTTATTTTCACACCAAATTTGATATAGAATACTAATTTTTTTTAGTTAGAACTCTGTTTAATATGTATCTTGTTTTTTTAATGTGTTTCCCTAAATGGATAATGGAATACTCGAATTGCCAATCATTGATATCACTATGTCTAACAACATGTAATTACTCCTTTCACTTACATTATTACACTGAGGATTATAAGGATTGATTTTGGATATAATCTCAAACCACTATAAATAATTAATTAAATCTTGATTAGGATATTCTCCACCATGTTCTGAGTGGAGTTTCTTAATCTCCATAGCAAACTAGTTCTCAAATTTATTCTTATATTACTTGAATAAATCAAAGGAATTTTACTTATACCTCATTATGTATAGATATCAACATCTACTTAAATCATCATTAAAAGTTATGAAGTCTTATTAATTACCCATTTCTCTAACTGGAAATGGTCTACACACATGAGTATTAATTAAATAAAGAAGTTCCTTGGCCCTTTATCCTTTTTCACTAAATGAAGATTTAGTCATTGTAACTTATAAACAATACTAGAATACACCAAGTGGTTTTAGTTCAAAAAATACAAATCTTGGTGTAATTTGGAGAACCAATTTTCATTTACATTACCTATCTAGTGATTCTATAGTTGGGTGTGGTGTGATTTATACGAACTATTTTCATTATAGACCTCCAATACTTAGTTCATGTAATTTAACATATAATGATATATACTTAAATGTATCTTACCACAAAAATGATATCTTTATAAAATAAGCAACATTTATTCCAAAATTTGAACATAATTCCATTTGTATCAAGTTTTGATATATAAATAATGTTTTTGATAACATTTGAAAAATACTACAAATCATTTAAAAATAATATCATTCTCATCAAGAATGTGAGGTTGTAGTCCCCTATTGCCACAATACCAAGTATTAATTTATTGGATGATCATAAGTTTAACTCACCCCAATAAATATTTTATAATCTAATTGGTTCTTATATTTTATACATATGTGAGAACCACATGTTGTATTTAATACCAAATTTTTTTCAACAGATAAATTACACATAATAACAAACACACCTGATACATCCCCTTGCTTATTTTATTGGGTATAGTTTTTCTTCTGGTGGAACTTATTTTCATATATGAAATAGAAAAAATAATGTTCCCTTGTATGTCCCTTGATCCTTTTCTTATTAGAAGGACATTGTGAAGAATCATAAGATTTAGAGATGTTTGAATTTCCTTTCTTAATATTCACTATAAGGATAAAAGGACTTACACACATTATCTACTTATCATTTTGGACAAGTAGTGAAATAAGAACTGGAAGATACCTTTATATGTTGTTCATATTATAATTGAAAATAAAATTTGTGAATCTACTGAGGAGTGATGAAATAATGAGATCGGTGCATAGTTCATCTTGTGGCTAAAACCCTTGAACCTCTAGGTGCTCAATGTATCTAATAAGTATGACAACGTAAATCCCAAATGGTGTAGCTCATCTATGTTTACATTGAAAGAGAACCTTTTATATATCAAACCATTCATATCAGGATCTCTTCTATTAATGAAAACAGAGATATTGGAGAATGCTATAAGAATCCATGTCATTATGTGACTTCATGAGTTCAGTTGACATGGATGAATGTGATAAACACTAAATATCGACCACATTACTAAGATGTTTATCATAAATAATTTTTTCCATCACTCACTTCCTTAGAAAGTGGGTAAGGAATTGTGGATTCTATCACATAATATTTCCATTCATGGTGAAACACTACCAACCGGATCTTAAACCATTCCTAGAAGTCACTGCCTGTAAGGAGATGATTTTTCTCCAAAATTGATCATAGCAATAATGTGGTTGAAAAAATTTCCATTATTAAACAATATTACAAGATAAAATTATTATTACTTATCTTGATTGAAAATTATTTGAGACATAATATTTTTTAATTTATTATGTATACCACTGTTTTATCAAGTTTGAATAACCATCACCATTAAACTCAGAATGTCTCATCAGTCATTATATTATAGTGGAAAGGATTTATATTTCCCTAATTTACAATATTTAATATGGTCATGAAGACCATAATAAGGTATTTAGGTAGGAAGTATTTCCAATTGAAAATTAAAATCCCCTTGAACCATTGAGTGGACTCATGAATCCAGAAATCCTAAATGGCATTTTCTCTAAACGTGCCTCCAATTTTGTTTTGAATTGAAAATGGACATTAAATTCATTACAATTTTGGTTAAATCACCCCATCATATTAGTTTAGACTCCTTGATAATTAAAATTTTCCTAGATTATGGCCTGAACTGACTCTTTAACTATGGATTCATCTTAATTTAGATGATGGAAGGCGTGATGAATTAATAATAAGTCGATGTATTTTAATTTATTATACATGAAATGTTTCTTTTTTTATCCATTACATGTCTTATAAATATTATGTGTATTTTACTTAAGTGATTAACCATGTTTTGATAAAAAATTTACACAAGAAATTTTTTTAAATTACTTTTTGCATATTAGTCCATTTATTTATGAGATCCTAATAATTCATTAATAAAACAATTCATGCATAAGACAAATATAGATAAATAAATGGCATGATCATGTTCTAATTTGGTGGTTTGTTTATTAATTGGATAATAAATCAACCAACTAACATAGGGGAAAACTCCTTAAGCCATTCTTGGCATGAGATTTAGCATTCCACCCATCCACCTGTGTATCACCCGAGTAGGTTACATCTCACTTCTTCCATGAAGCAGCACCATGCACCATGGGATACTCATTTTATTACATATGTTTATAACTCACATGCTGGTGAGATTAACAAAAGGATTAATTAAGGTTAATTACATAAAAAACCATGGACACACTGATCCTATAAAATAAAAGTAGGAGAGAAGACACACAATACATATTATTTAATTGAAAATTAAATAATTGTAACATCATTCAATAAAATAAAATAAAATAAAAAAACTCATATGTAGTTCTAGTAAAATATCCTGATTTTTATACATATTCAATGAATATGAAATGTTACATTGGACAATATTCACTTTAATTTGTTCATTATTATTAAGATAACTATTCTAGTATTAATTAATAAGTAAAATAAATATATAAATTAATTAATTAGTAAATAATTTCCATTTATCTTAATGACCATCAAAAGTCTCATAATGATACCCATCATAAATGAATTTAGGGAAAATAAATGACATGACAAATAAATACAGATAATTACAAAGAATTAATTAAGAATTTACTAATTTTTCAAAAATGTTATTACATAGTCAAAAAAATCTAGTCCTAATAGTGTAATTGGGATTTAATTTTTAAATTCATTATTTTAATGTAATTTATTTTTTTCTTTATCGGGAGACTACAGAGTGTGTAAAAATGAGCTACATTCAATGATCTTCATTTTCCATGTATCTAAGATAAATTCCTAGGGGCTCAGTGTGTATCTTAGTTGAATTACATATCATGTACTAATGATATACATGTCATTAGTTCCACTTTCTATGTGTTTATAAAACCCATTAATTGACTCAAAATGTTATTAAAATGCAGGTATTGTTGATTCACATGTTGTGTACACTACCTACATGCAATATGTTTTATTAATGCTCTATGCTATCATTCTTAAATAGAATAAATTATGTATTTGAACACATGAATAGAATGAATTTCACAGCTAAACCATGTCAACTACATAATATGTACAATACCTACACACCATGTAGTCCAACCAGTAGCGTGTTAGGTTGGCTCGATCAATATGGGATGTACAAAAAATGTACCACTTGTAATAACTGCTCGACACATCATGTATATCACGATTCATCTAGGTACATGATGTGTACTCTGGTTACACATTTTTTAACCCAATATACCCCCCAAAATATTTAGAACTGCCCAATAGCATATCTGATCATTCTTAATCTATTCTTAGTCCATAAGAAATCATGAATCTTGTATGAAGTATAAAAAAATATTGAAATCATGTTAAGTAAAATTCAGATTAAATAATTAATAATCTAGAAATTAAAACTAACCACAATTTCATATATATGATCAAAAATAAAATAAAAAATTATAAATTTAAACATAATATCTCTAATCCCACTTGATGGCTTCAAAATCTATGGAATCACCTTTTCGATATAGATCAATTAAATCTTTTTTCAGATTCCGTTCATCATTTGAAAATTGTGAAAAATTTAAACATCATGACTAATAAATTTCCTATATTGAATATTGAAAAATAAAGCTCAGAACCAAGTTACAGTCCTTTTAATGTAATGTTTATAATTAATTTAAATAGATCATAATAAATATCAAATCATATAAGGATATTTCTTTAATGAATATGTCTATAATCCAAAACCCTTTTCTGGATTACCATCATTTTGTAGGGAGGACCCAAGATAGAGCCCCTCTAGCAGTGATCCACATGTAAACCTTTTAAATCTAAACAACATCGATAGATTTTTAGGTGCTAGCATGGTGGATTGAGCATCTTTCATTTTTTCTTAATTGTATCATGTTCCTCCAGGCTTGAGGGAATCTCTCTTATTATTTTTTTTCTTAAGAGAATTAGTGGAGGAGGAATATGAAGTGAAATTCATTGGGAACAATTATTCTCAATTCTTAATTAATTCTACACAACAGACATAGAAATACATTTAAAGATCTAGGGTTAAGGTTAAAATATTATTTCATTTTAGAATAAACCATAAATAATATAAAAAACCTTATCAAACCTTGTGCCATATATTATTATTATTATTTTATATCAAGCTCTAACTCAGGTAATGATATATATTATTTTACCTACTTCAAATTTTATATCTATCAGTGGACACAATCTTGGTATTTTCTTCCTTGACATTTATCAAATACCTAACTAAATATTTAATTAAATAATTATTTATAAATAAATATTATATTCAAAGTATGGATAATAAATATTTATTAAATATTAAATAAATAAAATAAAAATTATATTTACAGCATGGTGAATAAATATTTATTAAAAATTTGTGATCAATAAAAACTGAAAAAAACTATTTCTTGATCTTTAGAATAATATTTATTTCAATAATTAAATTCAAATAGAATTTAATTTTTATAAAAAAACATAGTGTGTCACCCTCTAGGCTTCATCCACATTGACATTAGGTGGAATCATCTAAATTCCAAGATTAATTTCTAACAATTGGTCAAGGTAACCAAGAGAAAGTCATTAATGTCAAAATTTTGATAACCTCACATGAATTATTACTATGTAATATAATTATTCCATTACAAAATGTAATCAAGTTATTTTAACACATGTTTTATCAAACTATGTTCTCAATACATAATTATTTTACTGTCTGAAATAAACTTTTCGTTACACCATGGGCATGGAATTTAATGTGATGGTTCAATTTAGATCAAAGGGTTAAGATAAAAATATTGATAAAGATGGAAGGAATAAATCCTTCCCCAACTTATTAATTAATAACACATCACTCATGATGCACCCAAAATATGAAAATTCTCCATTAACTGAATCTTCTTAGTTTATGAAATACTTCAAAGTGCATGAGTCATAGCATGCATTAATAATAACCTCGAAACCTATGGACCATTACACTCTCTCACATATAGTGTTGTAGTTGGTGTTAAGAACCAAATATTTTTTACTTTTATTACATATAAATTTGATGAATTGAATATGAATAAAACATATTTTTACATATTGTTCATTGTTATGCCCGATATTGATGTGATAATGTCCTAGAGTATGTGTCACATTGATAAGGGATTAATAGTTCCCCACTATGATGAGAACCTTGAAATGCCATGATGATATTCTTAACCATAGTTTTATGATTGTATAACATTGTATGACGGGACACATAGTAAATTGATTTTTAAGTATGACTACTCGTAAGAAAATGATACTTCTTCTCATAAAGTTTTATCTTAGTAATACCCAAGATGAGAGATTATGAGAACATACCCAATAGTAGGAATTCCTCATGTTTTAGTGGCATCCGATATCCCTATAGTCGAGTGTGTGTAATGGTCCTTAGACATTAATATTATCATTGATGCTTATCATGAATCATGTACTTAGATTTACTAACCAAAACTGTGATACCATATGTTCATGGGAAGTAGGGTACATTGGGTGTGTCATAAATGAAACGTTGTTAAAGTATAAGTTGAAGGAGGATTTTTATCTTCCATATTTATGGAATTTGATATCTCAAACTATTGATTGGAATGGAACCGTCACATTAAATTCCATTTACATGGTGTAAGGATGTTTTTATTTTAGATTTTCAAAGAAATATGTATTAAGCATGCATGTTGATTAGATTGATGTGTAACTCGCTTGTCAAGATATTGAGACAACTAGATTATATTAAATTTCAGATGATCATTTTCCATTTTCAATGTTGTTATATTATGTAATTTCTTTTGGATATCTTGATCCATTACTAGATAGTAATCTTGGACTTTACGAAAGACCACAAAATGCCAATGGTAAAGAATCCTAGAGGATCACACACTAAGTGTTTCTGTTGATCTCAATTAAATTTTATTTGAATTTAGTTAATGGAATAAATATTAATCTGAAGACCAAAGACTATTTTCCCTCATTTTTATGGATCACATATATTAAATAAATGTTTACTCACCATACTAGAGATACAGAATTTATTTTATTTATTAAATATTTAATAAATATTATTTCTCTAGATTTTGATTAAAAAATTTTTATGAATAAAATTTTAATTAAATATTTATTTAGGTATTCAATATATGCGGAAAAATATGAGAAGGCATAGTTTTTTTCATTGATAAATATTAATTGGAAAGTATTAGGACCACTTTTGGGATGAAAACATAGAGGGAGGAGGGAGGGGAGTGAATCAGTGTTAGATGATTGTTATTCACTTTAATATTTTTATACCCCTTTTGTACCATTGTCACTTCTCCAGTGAACGATTCTTTTTTATTCTACACTTGTGGTTGGAAATCATGGACTTAAAATAATAAAGAACAAGGAACACTATGATTTGTTAATGAAGTTCACCTACAATTTGGATTAATATGTCCCTAGTGTAAAATTTTTATTATACCACTTTCACATAGATTCATTTTTATTATAAAAGAAATTTTGAGAAAGTGTATGACATTTTACTCATTTTCCTGGCACCAACCAGGTAAGATGAAGACATATTCCCTGAATCACAACATGAAGGATGTTTTACATCTCATTAAAAATGATCAACATTATAAGAAAACTCTTCTTCTCTGGACTCCAATGAGTATGATCAATATCCTCAAAAGGTAGTAATCAAAAGGGTTAAATCAAATATCTAAACTAGTGGGATATATTTGATTCAAAAATAAATGGGGTGACACAAATTGTGAAACAATATAGAGGGAAACCTAATTTTCTTATTCAATGACAAATATATCAAGATATTTCTAACTAATATTCTCAAGAATTCTTCTAGACGCAAATGATAAAAAACTAAACCAAGATTTTTCACTCACTTCTTCTTCTTGAGATCTTATGCATAAAATATGATATATTGAATTAATATGTCTGTTTCTCATTTCACCTTTTTGAAATCCTTTAATATGTCACATGTATGGAATCACAACCATATTTCATGAATATACAATGTATATAATTAATGGAATATCACAAACTACAATTTTTCTTGTTGGTACAACACTCAAAGGGATAAATTCTCAATGTCACCTCTTGTATGTGTGCACTGCTATTTAGTCATTCTTTTATTTTACAAGAACTTCTCATAAATAGTCTATTTTATGTGATCACACACTGTTTAGAATTAATATTATTATTCTTGATTTTACATTGTTCTAAACTAGTGTCCACATGTATATCCTTCTTCACGCAAGGTTATGTATGCATATCCTTCTTCTTTGTGTAAACCAAGCATAAACAAACTTCTCTAATTTATGAAAGAAAGAGATTATTCATATAATTTTGATATAATACTATCTGTAACAATGTAAATATACTTAGAAAATGTATTATTCTTCTTTTCATAACCATGGAGGTTCATAGAACCCATATTCTTCTTCATGTAAAAAACAATAGGTATATGGTTTTTTATGAAAGTTGTGATAGGAATCTCTTGTAAACGGTATATATGATCAAAAATCATCTTTTTTAAACAAAACATTTCATGGATTCAATTTTTCCAAGAATGAAAGTGAAATATCTCTAAAGAATAAAAAAAATCTCAACTTGTAGTGCTTTGGTATTTATAAAAGACTTTTAGCACCTTTGTCCATCCCAAAAATATGTCATTACCTATAATAGTGTTAATTTTTAGATGATTTATTATATTAAAAACTAAATCCTTAATGCTTTCAGATTTATGAATATTATATGGTAACATCCGTTTAATCATTTTTGAAGCTCCATTTTTCAAGCATTCACTTTCATGCATGATGCAGATTACATGAAAGAGTTCACATCATTTTTATCTCGAGGATGTATCCATGTTGGATTGGGTTTCTTTTGGTGGTTTTTATCTTGATTGAGGTTTTATTATATATGAAGAACATGTTCTAAAATAACTTTATTTCCTGAGGAGGATGAAAATTTCATAATGGATGGAGGGTTATGAGATTAGTGATTATTGAACATACATGTTATGGACATAACATTTTTAATTGGGTGAATATTATAGCACTTTTTATGTCCCAAATAAAACATTAGTTTGGTTGGCCACCATTTAATAAGTAAATTCATGTCATATTCTTCTCAAGATATAAACTAGGTTTCACACCTACGACAATACACACAATTTCCCACACCAGGACACACCACACATGAGGATTCCACCTTGGCACTATTAAGTTCTATGAACCCTTTTATCATCATGTTATCACATTTGGTCCTTTGGGAACTATGCATCCTCTCTATGCCACCTATGGATGGATGGGATGAACCTTGGGTCCCACATATGTTATTGTGGGGGCCTTTATTAGGATTTGGGATGAACAATTCTTTAATATACACCCATATATAATATTCTTCATGAAAAATATTAATTCAATCTATTTTATTTTCATGGCCTTGAAATTTATTTATGCAAATAAATATTTTCATGATCTTCCACAAATCATCAACATAAGTAATATTCGTTCAATTAATTTCATTTTGTATGATTCTTCCATCTTATCTTCATATAAATAATTATTTTCATGGTCACACACCTTCTTATATTATTGTAAAAAATGTGAAAATTAACACATTTTCTTGAATCAATGAATAGTAGTTCATTAATAATTTTACTTAAAATGTAATCCATGAAAAATATTATATGTCACCTTTTAACTCCACATGGATGGATCTCATTCTAACAAAATTTTTAGGATCTTCAGTAGACTAAAAAGTTATTTTTCTTCTCCAATACGTATTAAAATAAATTGATTCATCACTTAGAAATACATTGACAACAAATACCATAAAAATTCAAATTAGTATAATAAGTCTCCACTTATTTATTTATTTATCAATATCTATGTAGAAAATGGGATGAAAATATGTATATTGAATTTTTCTCTCCACATTTTTATTTTATTATATCTCCCTTATTGATAAAAAATTCATAGTAACCTTGAGAGGATGGTATTATTTCTTTCTTATGTAGTGTGCCATAAATTATTCCACTATAAGTATATGTGATCAATTCTCAATGTAGAAAACAAGAGGTTATAATTTAGAAATCAATGTTGTGAATTATCACATCAGAATATGATACCGAATGATATATCAAAACATGTGTATTTCCACAGAGATTGTTAAACTGTAAGTTCTCATCTATTTCCATGGGTGCATTAGGATTAAGTGGTGAGTTCTGGTAGCAGAACAAATACACATTATGGACCCAATTCACAACGTGAATTGTTTTGGCTAGACCCTGTGAATTTAGTTCTAAAATTGAATTAATTAAAAACATCTAAAATTTACACCCCATGTAACTTTTTTTTTCACCACATATCAACATGTCATGATATTGGTTTTTTCCATGTGTCAAAATGTCTTGAAAGAAGATTACAACCCCTATAACTATCTTTCACCATGTGTTGACATGTCATGAATATAAATTACACAATGTGTAATTTTTAGTTATTGTTTTTAAAGGGTTATGATGGGATTTCATTGGAAAAAATCATGAATTATGTCATGAACTTTACATGATGTGAAATGGGATTCACGTCATGTAATTTTGTTACAAATTTTATTAAAGTGATGACTCCAGTATTGGGTTAACCTCTGGACTCACCTCACCTCTGTTATAAAGCATATGCAGACCTATCTCTCAACATTAGAGCCTCCATGCACCTCCGCCTTGCACATGAACTCCTCTCCACACCTCTACCTTGGACTTAAGCTCCTTCACACACCACCATATTTGATCAAATACCCTTCATGTACCTCCTAGGAATATGTATTCTTCTCATTTAAATAAATCTTTCTCTTCAACTTCTCTTTAGAAATAAAAGAAATACATTTATCTACAACTATATCTATATAAATATTTATTGAATCTAGATTCTAGCTTATTGGATTTAGATCTAGATTTGTTGAATCTATATCTATGATTATTGGATATAGATCTAGATTTTTTGAATATATATATATCATTCTCATATTAAGATTTCTATTTAAGAGATTTTATTTCATTTAATTATGAATTTAGTTTTGAGATCTAGACAATGTCTTTCATTGTGTTCTCAGTTGGTCTGATTCAAATTGGGATTTTCTGTTGGTGATCATTCTTCGCCATCATTCTTGAGATAGGTGGTCTAAAATTAAAATCCAACAGTCATGATTTTTAATAACATATATGAAAGTATTAGAATTTATAGATTTTTTTAGCAATTGTATTTCCATATAGAATTAATTAATTTCATGAATTAACTAATTATGTAATTATGAAATTATATGATTTATGGATCGTTGAGCGATATAATTAATTGGAGTATTAATTATCATATTTTGGGATATTTGAATTTGATAATTAATTGTGGGAATGAATTATGGAGTAATTAAGACGAATGAACGTGATTAATTAATTATGGATTTAATTAATTCGAATGGTTGAGATTATGAAATTGTGATTTTGGATAATTAATTGCTTAATTAATTGTCCAAAATAAGAATTTCATAATCTCAACCATTCCCATTAATTAAGTACATAATTAATTAATCTGGTTCAATCATGTGAGATGGAGATTATTGAAATTGAATACTTAATTGGAGGGTTAATTATTGTTATATTGAAGTTGTTGAATGGGGATAATTAATTCTATAATTAATTTTTGAAGATTTTTATGATCATTAAATTGGTTATGATTGAACAGTTAATTAATGAATTAGTTGGGGATATTCAATTGTTTAAGATATGATAATTAATTGAGGAATTAATTGGGGATACTTGTTTGATTGAGTTGGAATAATTAACTGATGAAGTAATTATGATGAGTTTTCAGATTGTGGGTTTGAATTAATTATTTAAAAAGTTTAGATAATTAGATTTATGCGATTATTTAATTGCTAAATTAAATATATGAAATAATTATTTTCTGAATTAATAAATGGGTGTTATATGATTATTTAACTTTTTAACTAAATAAAGAGGTTAATTAATTAGAAATTTAATTAATGTAGATTGATGTGTTAAATAAATTGAACGAGCTAGATTAATTAATTGGTGAATTAATTAATGAGGATTGTTGTGATGGTGAAATTGAATGAGTTAGATTAATTAATTGGTGAATTAACTAATGAGGAGTTTTATTATGATGAAATGGAATGACTTGGATTAATTGCCTATGGAATTAATTAATATCGACTGTTTGGATATTGAACTGATATAATTTGATAATTAATTATTGAATTAATTATGGGGAAAAGAGATTTGCAATTTTCGATATTTAATTGTAAAATTATTTATGAGATATTGAGATTGTTGATTTGAATAATTAATTGTTGAATTAATTATAAGATATTGGGTTTGAGGTTATTAATTAATTAATTGATGAATTAATTAATGGGATTGGCATACATAATTAATTAGTGAATTAATTAAGGGGATTTATGTGATAAACTAATTTTTAATAAGTAATGAAATGGGATTGATTAGTTAAGTGTTGAATTGTCTAATAGAATTGAAGTTATTAATTAATTGTTGAATTAATTAATGCAGTTGATGTGATTATATAATGTTAAATTAACTAAGCAAATTGATGTGATTGATTAATTATTGAATTAATTAATGATGTTGAAATGATTAATTTATGTTATTGATATAATTAATTAATTATCGAATTAATTAATGTTATTGATGTGATTATTTAATTATTGAGTTAACAAATGAATGTGATTTGATTAGTTAATTATTGGGTTAAATAATGGAATTTACATGATTTATTAATTGTCAAATTAATTAATGATATTGATGTGATTAGTTAATTTTTGAATTAATTAATGAAATAATGTGATTATTCAATTGTTATATTTTGATAAATTAATTGTTAAATTAATTAATGTGGCATTGTGATGTGAAAAGTGAAATGTGGGTTAATTTTGATTAACCTTGATTGTTGTGAAGTATGTGAAGTATGTGATATATGTGATATATTGAGAATGATTGAGAAATGGGGTACTCGACATGACATTCTACAACCATGATATATACCTATGATTGAAAAATGGGGTGTGAGATAGGGTTTGATGCTCCAAATACTCATGGGGTGCTGAAAGGATTTTCTACACCCAACATGCATGAAAATATTATTGTATGGATGATGACTAAGGATCCAAAAACCAATGGTTTGTGAGACTAGGAATGATGCTCCAAATACTCACGAGGGTTCTAGACATAACATTATACACCCATTTATTTACATTGGAATATCGATGCAATTGGTTGTAAATGAACTTAATTAAATGGATAATTATATTTGATGTGATATAATGATTGTGAATTGAATATCAGAAATTGTTCAGACTCCAAAATGAGCCGAAGTAGGTATTAAGATAAGGGTGTCCATGGGAACCGAGGGGATTAAGAAGTTAAATAAATCATAATTGAATATATGTAAGCTATTTACTTTTTTACATGCATTTTATTCATTATACAAATACATACACTATTATTGACTAGATTTATTTTAGATGCCATTGATGGTTGATTACTGATTTGAACTCACATCATACGTGGGTCTCCAGATCAGTACCCGAATAGATTTCATGGTTGCAGGATAGGATAATGGAAAATTCCACTATGTTAGATGGATGAATTGTTGATGGAACATGGATGAGGGAACGAGATGTGGCTCAAGACCCACTTGGATGATTTTTTAGTGTCTATTTATTTTGGGTTCTTCATATTGACATGAAGCACATACTTAGCACGACATATCTACTTTTCAATTTCGATTCTGTATTTTTAGTTTTGGCCATCTTTTTATATTGGTACTATTTATGATTTTTTATGCTTCCGCATTCATTTATATAATTCCATGGGTGTATTAATATGATAAAAGTGGGTATAATCTTCCCTTGATCTATATTATACACTCGCTTCTAGTCAACAACCTATGGTGTATAGGGAGGCACGCTTGAGGCAAGTGGTAGTCCGTCTCGGGGAATCAGTGTGTGGCACCCAGGTTGGGATATTACAATGTGGTATTAGAGGCCAGAATTATTGTATTCATCTTTTTATTACTATTTGGGAAAGGAATAAAGGATACTAGGAAGATTATGGGCATAGTTATGAGCTCATGTATGTGAGTATATACCCCATGTATGGGGGAGAACCCAAGTAGCCTAGGTGGAATTATTGTTATTATTGTTTGCTATTAGAGTTGAATATTATTTCACCTTAGGTGACACACTTATTGTGTGATGTTATTATTTTTTATATTTTTTGTTTTATGACTCGTTCCCCTAAATGGAATGAGATTTGAGTCTATATGGATCAATATAGGCACTCATGGTTATTGTAAAAAGCATTATTTGAGGCATGTATGAGAAAACAGGCTATGGGTAAGTTGTTGAATTTGAAATATTTTTCCATGTTTTTGAAATTGAAATGCAAATGGTTCCTAACATGAAATTGGGAAAGATTCAATAATGACAAAAGATGTGAATAAATGGGTGTCTAAATGAGGAAAATGAATAATGAGATTGTGATTAAACTTGTTAACCAGGGCCTAGGTGTATGATGGTTAGAGGTAGTGACAATGCCTCAGTTATGACCATGTGGTGGGAAAAGGGGGAATGATTTATATGGTTTTGTGTAAATACCCCTTGTTAACTATGATAATGTTTTGAATTATGAATCCATTTTTTGTTTAATTTTCCCTTGATGAGTTTTGTTTGGGTTGTGGGAATTCCTTAGTTTGAGAACTCAGTTGTGGGTTGTGTAAAGGACTATCTTATTTTGGAACAGTGTGGTGAGATGTTGGGGGGAATGGAAGATTGAGAATTTTGATAAGTTAAGGTGTTTACATAGTGAGAGGGAAATTATGTAATGAATGATTGTTGGTGGTATTCATTTATGAATTCTATGGGTACTTTTAATTAGTGACGATCATGTCCCCTACCTTGAGATCATCCCGGGTATGATCATAAATATCTGGCTTTACTCCAAGAAATATAAATGTGTTTTTGTTAGATATGGGGACCATTGGAGGTTGTTCTTATAAAGAAATATATATTAGTATCTGAATGGTGTGAGGTATACCATTGATAGTTTATCGATGAAGTTCTTAGGATATACAAGAGGTTAAAGAATACTATGGACCATGGGTTATGGCTGTTGAGTTTTTTGAAAAAGTAGTGATAACAATGATCCTAAGGTGGGGAGAGAAATTTTAATAGTAGGTGTGCCATGAAAAACCTTTTTTTGAAGTGGTTCCATTAGAATGCCATTGAGGAACCTGTAAGGTTAATGTTTAAATCCCGTGGGGAAAGGTTGGGTGAGCCAAGGAGGTGGTTGATGTACGTACTTTCTAGGTTGTTTTTTTTATGGAAAGGCTAATTCCCAATGTTGGATGGTTTCTTATAGTTGTCTGGAATAGTATGTAGGGAAACACATTTGGTATGTTGTGGAAGTTGATTTTGAAAATGATTATTTCTTTGAGGAGAATCTAATACAAGTGTTGGGTTTCAGTTGTAAGGTTTTGTGGGGAAAATATAGTACCAAAAGTTTATATGTTGTGGAAAACATGGGCATGTATAGGAGGAATCTTGGGAGAGAGAAGGGGATATGCGAGCTTAGTGGCTCGATTTTTTGACTCAGAATTTTTGAGGTGCTTGGGATTATGACTTGAGGATGAGCTCTCATAATGTGGGAATATTGTAAGATCTCTTATTTTTCCATGGGTGCAATGTTATTAATTTTTCAGTTAGTGCTAAAGATAAAATACACGTTACAGACCCAATTAAAGATGTAAATTGTTTTGGGTAGAGCCTGTGAATTAAATTCTCATCTTGAATTAATTGAGAAATTAGAAACTTTACATCCCTTGAAACTAATTTTCACCACATTTCAAGATGTTATGAAAGTAGTTTTCATCATGTCTCAACTTGACATGAAAGAATATTACACCCCTTGTAACTGTCCTTCACCATGTGTTGACATGTCACGAAAGTAAATTACACATTATTTAATTTTTAATTACTATTTTTAAAGATTTTTTATGATATTTCATTGGAATAATTCTTTAAATAACTCCTGAATTTTAAATAAAGTGAAAAAGTAATTCATGTTGTGTAACTCCAACGCTCAGTTAATTAAAGTCATGACGCCAATATCGTGTGAACCTCCAAACTCACCTCTCTTTTGTTATAGAGCATATTTGGAACTCCATCTCCATTGAAGATCCTCTGTGCACCTCCTCCTTGGACAAAATATCCTCTGTGCACCTCCACCTTAGACCAAAGCTCTATAATACACCACTGTCTTCAATCGAATACCCTCCACACACCTCCCAAGTATGGGTATTCTTCTTGTTTAGATCTAGTTTTCTTTTCCTCTCCTCTTATCAGAAAAAAGAACAATGTTTATCTACTATTAGATCTAGATCTATAATTATTTAATCTATATCATGGCTTATTGGATCTAGATATAGATTTTTTGAATCCAGATCTGGGATTATTGGATATAGATCATGATTTGTTGAATCTAGATTTAGGATTGGTGGATTTAGATCTATATTGAAGAGATGTTGTTTCATTTAACTATGGATTTTGGTTATGGATCTCAACTGTAGCAACCCGAAAATTCATGAATAAAATTCCATTTCTTTTATTTAATTAAATGTCTTATGGATATAGAAAACACATGATTTTTTTATTTTATACAATTGGGTTTAAATATCCATTAACTATCATTAACATTGATAATATATCTTTTGAATAGTTATCAGATGACTAATATAAAATTAAGGTTTTTAAAAAGTCTCCTTTCGACATAAACAAAAGGGAGGATGGCCTCATATATTAGACTCGAGCCATATGAAGATCATTTTTCAGATCTTAGAAAAGAGGTAGCATCACTAGGATTCGCTCTTTACCAATCCCATGATGAGCTTCAACATGTTAAGATTAAACAGAATCACCTATGGGAGAAGTTGAAGTTAATAGAGATTACCAACTGAGCGATGTTATCTGAGCCACCCCAAGAGTCTGTCACCATCACACACCTTAACCTTAGGTCTTATGAGGGGGTTATAAGGGGTTATGTAACAATTAATTAGTTACTTTTTTTGTGTAATCCCTTTTATAAATAAAAGTCTTATTCCATCAATTCTTGTATGATAATATTTTTTCTTAAAAATACAATGAATAAGATAAATAGGGTTTTCAGGTAAAATGGTCCTTTTTAGAAATATATAAATTATTATATTAAAATGAAGTTTTATTAATTTTTTTATTATAATAGTGTTATAAATACACTCATTTTAGTCATAAGTAGTGATTATATTCCCTATTGTTTTTACTCAATAAATAATTTAATTATCAGTTTGATATGAATTATATTTTCATATTATAAAATTAAAATTGTATTTATAATTAAATAATTTATTTTTATGAATTAATTAATTTTCTTAAATAAGTAATATTTTAATAAAACATTTTTATTATATAATTTTTATTAAATTTAAATTATCATATAATTTTTATCAATTCAAATGTATTTTTATTAATGTTTAGAAATTGTTTTTGTCAAAACCCATCAATTTTAAATAAATAATGGTTTTTATTTTAAAAGTTGAAATTCACATATTTATGAAATTATTTAGATATAATGAATATTATTTTTGTTTTAAGGTTTTCGAAATTTTCTAACAGTGATTTTTTCAAAAAAAAATCAAACAGTCGAATTTTTGGTTAACATTTAAATAGTATTTAAAGATAAAATGTGTTTTATGATATCATAATGACACAATAGTGATGTAATAAAATAATATAGAAGGTATATTTAGTCAATGTATGTTTTAACTTTAAAATAATATGATTTTATGTTTGTTTGATTAATTTTATGATGCCTTAGTGGACCCTGTAAAACTTTTAAAATATTTTCACATTTTAAAATGATTTCATTGAGAGTGTGACTCACCTCAACATAAGTAATGTAAAGACCCGTATAATTCAAGGAAATTTTTTTCTTATTTTTCTTGGGAATTTTTCAGGAACGCAGTTTCTGACGGCACCTGATTCCGAGGATCGGTGTGCCCGAAATCATTTTCCAAAGTTTGGCTCGGGTACGTTCAGTGAACGAACGAGCGGGTTTTTCTAATTTTTGAACCGGTGCTCGGAATCGAATTCTGAGGGCACCGATGGAATCGCAACGCCGGTATTTTCTTAGAACCACCTTTTCCAGAGTTGTGTTTGCTCGAGTGTGGTTTTTAATTTTTGGGGTTAAGTTAAGAAATAAAATAAAGTGGTGCAACAACTTTATATTATTTCACTTAAATCCACTTAATCCAAGTTAAGAGGATAGGGTAGAACCCAAATTATCCTACCCACATGGTAGGATATTTGTGAGGTGCACCCCGCATGAGCCCCACCGTTTTTCCCTCCTAAGTAACGCACCCGCAAACCCCCTCTTTCATGAAAGTCAACCGTGCGTTTTTCTGGTTAAGAAACGCCCCATTTAATTGGGCAGTTAAGTCGTTACAATTAATTCATCGAATTAATTGTTCATTTCTTAACTTTGAATTTCAAATTTTTGGCATGGGAATAAAATAATACCAACACTAGGTTTGTTGAGGGGTTGCTTGTTGAGAGTATTTGGAGAAACTCTAAAGCTTGAAGATCTTCATCCTCCTTCGTTGAAGAACGCGAAGAATGCAAAGAACGCATCGTCGCCGACGAAGAACGCCAGCCTTCGAAGAAAGGCGACGAAGAACGCCGGACCCTTAGAGATTGACGACGCGACGCCGTGTACCACGACGCCGACAATCCACCTTCCGCGATGTTTCTTCCGCGATGTTCCTTCCCCGTGACAATCTTCGATCAACAACTGATTGAAGTAGGGGATGGCGGTTCTTTTAATTCCTTTGTGAATTATATCCTCAACATGGGTTTAATTGGTGCAATTAAATCTATGTGTTTTTTTAATCCGTGGAGTTTGATTAAGCGACGCCGTGTACCGCGACGACAGCGACGCCCCTTCCGCGACGCGACGATCCTATTCTTCCACGACGGTCAATTTCCCGACGAACTCATGTTCGATGACAACATTGAGGTAGGGGTTTGATTCATTTAAATATTTGTGATTTATACCCTCGGCGTATGATTAAATACTTGTTGGAAGACTTTTAAAACTGCTAACGCAGTGGGTGCTGACCAACGAACAAGTCCGAACCCACCGCCCTTTCGTTCTTGGTGTGCGGAACGATGGACAACGATGAAGCAGGCCGCACGGGCGATGTGAGGTCCTTGCAGTGAAGGACGGGCCCGGGGGGGGGGGGGGGCATTGGCGAAAAGCGCACGCAATTCCGACCACCGGAACTCATCCGGTGGTCCGCGGAGCAGCCCACCGGCGCGCCCTGCTGGCTAGGCGGTGGCGCCCAGCGCGCCACCGCTGCTGAAGCCGCGTGGGACCGGATGCGACGGGACGCGGCAGCCGGCCACGTCTGCTGACAAGGGCGGCCCCACGCGGGGCCACAGTCTCTCCACACGGGGGCAGCGCGCCCCCCTCTTCGCTCGGCCGTAACGGTCGGGCCGAACCGCTGGCCACCCGTCCTGCTCCAACCAGGTCGCGCCCAGCCAGGTCGGACCCGGACCTGGGTGGGGTCGACCCGGTTCGAGCCGACCCAGGGGGGGGGGGGGTGGGACCGGGTCGGTCCGGGGCCAGACCCCCCGTTTTCGGACCCCTTTTGGTCTTTTGCCCATATCTTGGGCTACGAACCTCCGATCGATGCAACATCAGCGGCGATGCGATCCTTAGATCGAGAAAATCGTTTCGATATATTACACTCAATGTTTCGGAGTACTTTGGGTTCATCCGGGTTGGTTCGTACACAAAACCAACCGGGCCCTCGGAGCGGAAACACTCATAACTTGAGCTCCGGACGTCCGATTGACGTACCGTCGACTTTTCTGGATTCCTCTTAGTGAGACAAATCTTTTGTCTTACTCCGCCCGAGGTTTGGATGCAGGTGGAGTACAGTCAGGTTGGTTTTGACTTAAAAACCAACCGGGCCCCGGGGACGAAAAAGCCAATAACTCTCAGACCGGGCGTCCGGTTGACGCGCTGTCTGTGACGTTGAGTTACTGTTGATGATACGGAACTTTTGGATACATCAACTCCGGACTATGTGTCAGTTGATGTATCAGCCCCTCATCTCATGGAGCAGACCCTCCCGAACGAGCTTGTTGTGTGCGGGAACCCTAGAGCTGGCTGCGTCCGCGACGACAATGAATACAGTACGGGAATCCGTTGTGGGTTCGGTAGTGACCACTACGGTACTTTTTGGGATACATCAACTCCGGACTACTTGTCAGTTGATGCATCGGCCTCTTGGCTCGTGGAGTGGACCCTCCCGGAACTAGTATGCTGTGTGCGGAAACCCTAGAGCCGGTTGGGACTTGATGACAGCTGATCGAACGACTCGGTGTGTTACAGATAGCCCAGTGGGAAGCGCTTAGTTATAGCAACAAACCCACGGCGGAGGAGTGCTTGGTTGTAGCGGCAGACCCGCGGTACTCAACAGAAGGAGTACCTCTGGAGGCTATAAGGGGGAGTGCTTGGTTGTAGCGGCAGACCCACGACGGAGGAGCGCTTGGTTGTAGCGGCAGACATACGACGGAGGTGCGCTTGGTTGTAGCAGCACGGGGGAGCGCTTGGTTGTAGGAGTAGACTCAAAGTAGAGGAGCACTTGATTGTAGCGGCAGACCCGTGGTACTCAACAAAAAGAGTACCTCTAGAGGCTATGAGGGGGAGCGCTTGGTTGTAGGGAAGACCCATGGTGGGAAGCACTTGGTTGTAGAAGCAGGCCCACAGTACTCGATAGGTGGAGTTCTACAACAGTCCAAGGTTAGAGGGAAGTGCTTGGTTGTAGCGGCTTACCGAATGTACTTGATGGAGAAGGAGTTTCTCAATTGCTATGGTTTCAACTTCATGATCAATCCTGTGTGGGTCATTGCCGGGGTTAGTACCTACTAATCCTTTGTGGGTCCAGCGGCTTAGATGAATCAGTGGCTACATCTGATCATCTCTATCGTCTTACGAAGTAGTATACCTGTGTGAGCTGAATTACGTTTTGCTTTCCTATGTGGATTGTGTTGTGCTATCCTGTGTGGATTTAAGTTTTGCTTTCCTGTGTGGACTGGGTTGTACATGGGCTCGGAGGTTGGAGCGAGCTGGAATTGATGAATTAGGTATATGTATGGGCATATACCTAAGCAGTGTCGGATGTTACTTTGTGATTGTATCTTTCCTTTGTGGTTTATCCTTTGTGGATTCTGGGGGACCTTTGGGGGTCTCGGGGTCTCTACTGAGTAGCTTATACTCACCCCTGCATGGGCTATGCCCGCACTATGTTGTGTTGGATGCAGACGATGGACAATTCTGATCATGGTTGAGGCTTGCGGAGCAGGACGGTACCTGGAGATGGACCACGGGGCGTGACATACTCGGAGCGGTTGGCTGGACCTGAGGAGCAGTGGAGGCTATCTGTACCCACCCTTCAGGTGGGACTTCCAGTGTACGGCTCGACGCTACGGCTCTAATTTTAGTTGTTGTTTTCCCTTTCCAGTTGTACTTTACTTTCAGTTTGGGTTTGTATTCTGGCTCACTTACTTTTCCGCACTTACAGTTGTACTTAGTTTTTACTTAGTGTTTACTTCTACTTCTTGCTTGCTCTGTGATTTTTGTTTACATTACAAAGGCAATGCCTTCCCTTTTTACCGGGATTTACTCCTTGGTGCTAGTCACCAGCCCCTGGCCTATAGAAGGCGGGCTTGGGGTAGTCATGGCACGGGCCCCGAGGACGGGTCGTGAAAAATTGGTATCAGAGGAGTTTGGTTCTACCGCAGAACTTTGGACTCTAATCTTTTTTCTATGTGAAGCAATAGTGTTAAGGATATTGGGTGTGGTTATCAGTCCATGGAGTCTAGTGTTGGTGTGGCAGCCGACGTATCCGTACACCAGGACCCTGACTTCTGATTCCCGACATAATAGACGAAAACATTGATTGCATGTGTGTTTCAAGTTTTCTTCGTGATTACTTTGTGTCAGCACACCAGGTATACTGTTTTGACCGTGGCACACCTATCTCTTTTTAGGATGGCCCCACGATGGCATCCAGCTGGGGTTCCGAGAGTTGTACGTGATGACAGCCTGCCGAGCGACGAGGCCTCGGTACAGGGCCCTTTGACAGCAGAGGCGCCGACGGTACCTCTACCCACCGAGCCACCGATGCTACCAGCCCCAGCCGCTGACGATGCACGTCGCCTTAGTGCACTGCACGATTTTGAGCGCCACCAACCGCCAAGGTCCCGTAGAGAGATGGTCCCCCAGGTATCCAAGGACTGGCGGAGGCAGTTGTATGGGTTTTCAGGTTAGTGAGGACTCTAATAGACCTCATGGTTATCCTCACAGCGAGCCTACTGCACATGGAAGGAGGCAGATGGTGGATCTTGATGCTCCAGGTGCACGATGAGTCATCTCTTCTCTGGACGGACCTTGAGAGCCTCTTCCACTCAGAATTCGTCCCAGCCACCCTCCATGCGGTGCGCATCTAGAAGCCTCTACAGCTGTGGCAGGGCAGCATGACAGTAGCCCAGTGCGTGGCGAGGTTTACCGATCTCTCACGCTATTCCAAGAACATGGTACGGGACCCATTTTTCAGGGCCCGAACCTTCGAGCAGGGGTTCAGGCGAGATATCATAGCTTCAGTTGTTTCTCACAGCATTCCGACACAGACAGGGGTGTTGGAGTGAGCCCTATTAGTGGAGAGTTTCCTTGCTGAGCAGTCTCTAGCCGTAGGACCCACCACTAGCCGGCATGTGGCAGAGTCTTCTGCAGCGGGCAGTAGACAGATGATGCAGGGGTCCAAGAGGACTAGACCTACAGGAGGTCGACCGCGTGACACATGATCATTTGTGCGAGGCACTCGGGGTGGACAATGACTTACCATAAGCGGACAATGTTACTCATGCGGCGGGGTTGGTCACATGGCTCGTGATTGTCCAACCCACCGTACGGATGACCAGCAGATGAACAAAGGACCTCCCAGGCAGTGGCAGAGGTTCGATCAAGGCGGACCGCATGGAGTAGGAGACCGTGGCAGGGGAGCTGGCCATGCAGCTAGAGGTGGATGCCGCTTCGAGGAGTTTCCACCACCACCACCAAGAGGTCCACCTCGACCACAAGGAGCTATTGGACATGGGAGAACTCAGCTTCAGGCAGCTGAGGCCTACGATCATGGAGCTCTGGGAGCAGATGGATAGGAGCGGGACTAGATCCAGACCTGGAGACATTTGTTTATGATGCTTCTAGCGTTGTTTATGTTTGTTTGTGGATTATTTGTGTCTTTGTACTTTGAGATGCAGTAATAAAAGACACCTTTATTTTGGTGTTTACCTTCATGTCCTCTCTTTATGTTGTTACTAAGAGGTTCCGGTATAAAAACCGTTGACTTGACCCTCACTTTGAGATACCTACTAGAGGAGACCCAGTGACCACACACTGATGCCGACGGTGTGACTCAACCCTTCGAGGTGAGAGTAATGGATAGATCTCTTGGTAGTAGCGTCGAGGCCTTACAGAGTCATCCTTGGTATGGGTTAGTATCATCCATGACGAGATTTACTGTATTAGGCGAAGAACGTGGTTCATACAGGGGATGATACCAGATTTCTCTTTTTGGAAAAGAAGAAATCTCAGCAGCTCTTGTAGGACCAGAAAGGTCCAAGTCATCCAAGAGCGGATGAGGACAGCTCAGAGTCAGCAAAAGTCTTGTGCTGACAGGAGGCGGAGACCACTAGAGTTCGAGGATGGCGACCACGTTTCCTTACAGGTCACACCTCGACGTGAGTTACAGGGATGTGGCCGAGGTGACAAGTTATCACTGAGGTTCAACAGACCTTTATAGGTCCTCGGCAGGGTAGGCGAGGTGGTTTACCGCTTGACCCACCCACCCTAGTTGCACCAGGTGCACGACGACTTCCATGTATCTCAACTGGGGAGATACTAGGACGACCCGATGCATTTCATTGACCATGGGGAGCTAGACATTGATGATGGAGAGACGTTTGCAGAGGTGCCGGTGGAGATCAAGGATCGATGGGAGAGGGTCCTACGTGGACAATCAGTCCCTCTAGTGCGCATCAGATGGCAGCACGAGAATCTCCAGGAGAGCACTTGGGAGCGGGAGTCACAAATGCATGCTCAGTAACCACTTTTTTTACCTAGTTTATGATGTATATTTATGGGGATACAAAGCCCTAAGGTGGGAGTGATGTAAAGACCCGTAAAATTCAATGATTTTTTTTTTCTTAATTTTCTTGGGAAATTTGCAAGAACGCAGTTTATGACAGCACCCGATTCCGAGGCCCGGTGTGCCCGGAATCATTTTTCGAAGTTTGGCTCGGGTACGTTCAGTGAACGAACGAGCAAGTTTTTCTAACTTTTGAACCAGTGCTCAGAATCGAATTCCGAGGGCACCGATGAAATTGCAGTGCCGGTATTTTCATAGAAACTCCTTTTCTAGTGTTTTATTTGTTCAGGTGTGGTTTTTAATTTTTGGGGTTATGTTAAGAAATAAAATAATGTGGTGCGACAACTTTATTTTATTTCACATAAATCCACTTAATCCATGTTAAGCGGATAGGGTGGAAACCAAAATATCCTACCCACTTGGTAGGATATTTGTGAGGTGGGGCCCGCACGAGCCCCACCGTTTCTTCCCTCCTATGTAACGCACCCGCAAACCCCCTCTTTAATGAAAGTCAACCGTGCATTTTTCTGGTTAAGAAATGCCCCATTTAATTGGGCAGTTAAGTCATTACAATTAATTCATCGAATTAATTGTTCGTTTCTTAACTTTAAATTTCAAATTGTTGGCATGGGAATAAAATAATACCAAAACTAGGTTTGTTGAGGGTTTTCTTGTTGAGAGGATTTGGAGAAACTCTAAAGCTTGAAGATCTTCATCCTGCTTCGTTGAAGAATGCAAAGAACGCGAAGAACCCATCTTCGCCGACGAAGAACGCTGGCCTTCGAAAAAAGGCGATGAAGAACGTCGGACCCTCGGAGATTGACGACGTGACGCCGTGTACCGCGACGCCGACGATCCTCCTTCCGCGACGTTTCTTCCGCGACATTTCTTCCCCGCAACAATCTTTGATCAACAACCGATTGAGGTAGGGGATTGCGGTTCTTTTAATTCCTTTGTGAATTATCTCCTCAACATGGGTTTAATTGGTGCAATTAAATATGTGTGTTTTTTTAATCCTCGGAGTTTGATTACGCGACATCATGTACCGCGACGACAGCGACGCCCCTTCCGCGACATGACGATCCTCTTCTTCCGCGACGGTCAATTCTGCGATGAACTCACGTTCGACGACAACATTGAGGTAGGGGTTTGATTCATTTATATATTTGTGATTTATACCTACGACGTATGATTTAATACGCATTAGAAGACTTTTAAAACCGCTAACGTGGTGTGTGCGGACCAACGAACAAGTCCGAACCCACCGCCCTTTCATTCTTGGAGTGCGGAACGATGGACGATGATGAAGCAGGCTGCACGTGCAATGTGAGGTCCTCGCAATAAAGGACGGGCCCTGGGAGGGCCATTAGAAAAGACGACATGCAATTCAAACCACCGGAACTCGTCCGGTGGTCCGTGGAGCAGCCCGCCGGCGCGCCTTGCCGGCACGGCGGTGCCGATGGCAGGGGCGGCGGCGCCCGGCGTACCGCTAGGAGGAGCCGCCGCGGCTGAAGCCGCGATGGCAGGGCGCGGCCCCATGACCGTGCGGGACCGGAGGTGATAGGACGCGGTAGCCGACCACATCCACTGACAAGGGCAGCCCCACGCGGGGCTGCGGTCTCTCCACGCGGGGGCAGCGCGCCCCCCGCTTCGCTCGGCCGTAACGGTCGAGCCGAACCGCTGGCCACCTGGCCAGCGCCAGCCGGGTCGCGCCCGGGCCGCGCCCAGCCGGGTCGGACCCGGACCCGGGTCTGGTCGATCCAGTTCGGGCCGACCCAAGGGGGGTTGGGCGGGGTCGGTCGGGGCCCAGACCCCCCATTTTCAGACCCCTTTCGGTCTTTTGCCCATATCGTGGGCTACGGACCTCCGATCGATGCACCGATAGCGGTGATGCGATTTTTCGATCGAGACGGTCGTTTTGATGTATTACACTTAAGGTTTCGAAGTACTTTTGGTTTGGCCGGGTTGGTTCGTACACGAAACCAACCCGGCCCTCGGAGCGGAAACGCTCATAACTTGAGCTCCAGACGTCCGATTGACGTACCGTCGACTTTGCTGGATTCCTCTTAGTGAGACGATTCTTTTGGCTTACTCCACCCGAGGTTTGGATGCATGTGGAGTACGGTCGGGTTGGTTTTGACTTAAAAACCAACCAGGTCCCGGGGACGAAAAAGCCAATAAATCTCAGGCCGGGCGTCCGATTGACGCGCCGTCTGTGACGTTGAGATCTTATTGAAGATATGGAACATTTGGATACATCAACTCCGGACTATGTGTCAGTTGATGTATCAGCTCCTCAGCTCGTGGAGCGGACCCTCCCGAATGAGCTTGCTGTGTGCGGGGACCCTAGAGCTGGCTGCGTCCGTGACGACAATGAAGACAGTACATGAATCCTCCGTGGGTTCGGTAGTGACCACTACTGTACTTTTTGGGATACATCAACTCCAGACTACTTGTCAGTTGATGCATCGACTTCTTGTCCCGTGGAGTGGACCCTCCCGGAATGAGCAGGGTGTGTGTGGAAACCCTAGAGACGGTAGAGACTTGACGACTGCTGATCGAATGACTCGGTGTGTTAAGGATAGCCCAGTGGGAAGTGCTTGGTTGTAGCAGTAGACCCACGGCAGAGGAGTGCTTGGTTGTAGCAGCAGACCTGCAGTACTCAATAGAAGGATTACCTCTGGAGGCTATGAGGGGGAGCGCTTGGTTGTAGCGGCAGACCCACTACGGAGGAGCGCTTGGTTGTAGAGGCAGGCCTACGATGGAGGAGTGCTTGGTTGTAGCAGCACGGGTGAGAGCTTGGTTGTAGAAGCAGACCCACGGTAGAGGAGCGCTTGGTTTTAGTGGCAGACCCATGGTACTCAACAGAAGGAGTACCTCTAGAGGCTATGAGGGGGAGCGCTTGGTTGTAGCGGCAGACCCATGGTGGGAAGCGCTTGGTTGTAGCAGTAGGCCCACAATACTCGATAGGTGGAGTACTACAACAGTCCACGGTTAAAGGGATGTTCTTGGTTGTAGCGGCTTACCCACTGTACTTGATGGGGAAAGAGTTTCCCAATGGCTATGGTTTCAACTTCATGATCGATCCTGTGTGGTTCATTGCGTGGTTTAGTACCTACCGATCCTTTGTGGGTCTGACGGCTTAGATGAATCAGTGGCTACATCTAATCATCTCAATCGTCTTACGAATTAGTATACTTGTGTAAGAGGAATTACATTTTGCATTCCTATGTGGATTGTGTTGTGCAATCCTATGTGGATTTACGTTTTTCTTTCCTGTGTGGACTGGGTTGTACTTGGGCTCGGAGGTTGGAGCGAGCTGGAATTGATGACTTTGGTATATGTATGGGCATATACCTAAGCAGTGTAGAATGTTACTTTGTGATTTTATCTATCCTTTGTGGTTTATCCTTTGTGGATTCTGGGAGACCTTCGGGGGTCCTGGGGTCCCTACTGAGTATCTTATACTCACCCTTGCACGGGCTATGCCCGCACTACGTTGTGTTGGTTGCAGACGACGGACAACGCTAATCATGGTTGAGGCTTGCGCAACAGGACGGTACCTGGTGGTGGACCACTGGGCGGGATCTACTCGGAGTGGTCGGCTAGACCCAAGGAGCAGTGGAGGCTATCTGTACCCACCCTTCATGTGGGACTTCCAGTGGACTGCTCGACGCTACAGATCTACTTTTAGTTGTTGTTTTCCCTTTCCATTTGTACTTTACTTTCAGTTTGGGTTTGTATTCTGGCCCACTTACTTTTCCGCACTTACCGTTGTACTTAGTTTTTTATTAGTGTATACTTCTATTACTTGCTTGCTCTGTGGTGTTTGTTTACTTTACAAAGGCAATGCCTTCCCTTTTTACTGGGATTTACGCCTTGGTGCTAGTCTCCAGCCCCTAGCCTATGGAAGGCGGGCTTGGGGTAGTCAAGGCATGGGCCCCGAGGACGGGTCGTGACAAGCAAGCCTAATATTTTAATAATTTCGGACATTGGCCTTATAAAATAATTCATTCCACTCTCATATGTAAAAAAACCTGGTCAAAAACCGTGGTATGGTTTATGGTTTTTAATATTTAATTATATAGTTTCCAAAAACTAAGTTTATGAAATATTAAAAATTCCATCCTCATTTCCTATATAATCCAATCCAATATCCCACTTCTCTACACTCAAAATACTTCGAGCACGTCCCTACTCTTACTTCTCCTCTCTATAATCCTCCCAAGTCACCTCAAGCTCTCAATAATCCCCTCCTCAAGCTCTTGAAGTCACACACTTAGGTAAGGGATCCTCACTTTCCACTCCTCCTTTCCAATTCAATCATCTTATTTAAATGTAGTTATTAAAATTTTGAATGGTTATAATGAAATTAATTTATAATAATTACATAACTGTCGATTTGATGTTATTTTATTGAGTTATTATTTATCCTTTGTCATTTTTACCCTTACCTAAGTCGTTACCATGCCAAATTATCGTAAGGGATTCCACTCTTCTCATTTCCTTTCAAGCTATCTTTTACATTATGCTACATAAGTTCCATATTTATATGTTGGGTTAGGATGTTACATGACCCCCATACTTTAAATTGGATGTATATAGGATTATATTTTACTTTTAATCTCATCAAGACCCCCTATGATCCATTATGCACACCTATTACTATGCCGAAATTCCGTAAGGGATCTTCCACCCACCTCTTTTAGCAGGCATTATTTTCATGCCATGTCTTTTAATTTCTTTTATTCCTATGTTGGTATATGTTAATAATTACCCTAATTAATTAAAATTTGATGTATAAATTATGATAGCCTCTTTCAATCTCATTTATTCCTCTTATGAACCCTTATGTGAACCCGTTACCATGCCAATTTCTCTTATGGTTTTCCTCCCTTTCTCAAATTTTTTCAATTTTTTTAAGTTGTTATACCATATATTTTAAATTAAAAATGTTGGGGTATGATTTATCACCTCACCCATACTTCCCTTCTTACGTTTGAATGATTATATACCACTTTATCACTCATTAATTCCTTTTGTGTACACCCGTTACTATGCCGAAATTATGTCAGGGATTTCTTTATTCTTATTTCCATTAAAGCATTTCTACTATATTAAGAATCTAAAGTACATTTCATATGTTGTGATATTAAGTTTCATTATACCCTTAAATTCTATTTTATGTATAAATGATGATATAACCCTTTCTCTCTCATCATCCAAACTTATGAATTTCCATATGAAGACGTTATGTTGCTGGAATTGCACCACATTTTTCCATGCAAAAATCATCGTGTAGTGAATACCATACCCATTTCTCTATCAAGACTTTTCAACTTTATTAACATATACATATTTAATGTTACTTACATGATTTTATTACACATTTCTTAGTTGTGTAATAACTTATGATGTTGAATGATTCCATGTTATATTATCCATGTGGCACACTTATACATAAAATGAAATGTTTATGAAGGGTGTGCCCTGATAGAGCTTCAATGCATTGGGTAATTTTTATTATAATGATACACGAAGTGTAATGAGGGTTTACTCATGCTAATTCATGTACAATTATAGTTTACTCATGATTATTAATGTGCAATGAGTGTTTACTATGCTAATTCATATGCAACGAGGGTTTACTCATGGGAATTCAAGTGCAATAAGGGCTTACTCATGCCAATACATGTGCAATGAGCCTTGGACCATGCTAATATCATATTGTATGTTGTTTCCAAATATCCATGTTATTAGAATCATGATATATCGTGCATTTTTTTTCATATTTCTCTTGTGCTCTATTGATATTCCTATTTCCTAACATGCTCTATATCTTTCCTATTATGCATTGTTTACTCCATTACTAGGATTTATAGCTCACCATTTTCTTATGTATTTCCTCAAGTTATCCCATTCAATGATAAGTACCAAGGAATATTTTGGTCATGTAAAATATGTTTTAAATAAAGATGCTATATTTTATGTCTTAATTTGTCACGTAGTGTTCCTAATTCCCCAAGACAGTAGTCCTCTCAATGCTCAGAGTTATGTCAAGTGAATGTTTATATAATAAAGAATTTTTAAATCTAAAATAAAGAGTAGAGTTGGTATAGTTGGTATCAGAGGGAGGTCTAGTTATTTTTGGGATTATGATTATAAAACCCTAATGAAAGCCTTAGAGATAAGACTAAGTATAAGAAAATCATCCTTAAATTTGGGTGAGCATAGAGTAAGTGATATATCAAAAAAATACATCCATGTCTTGATACGAACAAGTATAGGTGGATCTAGCACAAATATATCTAGGGTTAAACACCAAAAACACCACTTTTAGATAAACTTGAATGGGAACTAGATCACAACAATGAGACTTGTTTCACTTTTGGTTCGACACTCCTGCGGGATATGCTTTGGTAAATTCATTAGCTTAGTATGAACCATTATTAAGGGAATAAAAAATGCCCCTAAGAATATATGGTGAGAAGTAGATCTTGAATAACTGATATTGAAGACTATAAAATCATATTTTAAGGAAATAAATCTAATTTATACATTATCCATTTTTTATCTTTGGATTCCCCTTTTCTGTTACCCCTAACATTCATTTTATTCCATATAATGGCCATTAATAACATAACTTGGGCTAACAACTGATGAAAATACCAATGTAATGACTGCTCTAATGAGATGCCCAATTCGATGGGATCAGGAAGCATACACTTTGTCATGATACACTCTCAATTTACTCATGTTTTGAATATTAAAATGGGTCAAGAGGAACGTTCAACCCCGCCCCCCCTCGAATAAATAACAAGATGAAATGAAGAGAATCATGAGAAAAAGGCCTCTTAATTTTAATGGATCATCCAACCCCACAATCGCCAAACAATTGATCTACTCTATTGAGAAGATATTCTCCATAAATCAATGTTCAGAACAAGAAATGGTTCTTCTGGAAGCTTATCATATGAAGGGTGAAGTTGATTAATGGTTAATACTGATAAAAAATAAGAATCATGGGGAAGAGATCGAGGAATTGGAGTGGAAGGATTTCTAAAAAATGTTTTTTGATAAATATTTTCCATGTACTCTATGAATTAAGATGGAAAGGGACTTCCTTTACCTCACGAAAAAAGTCAAGGAATCCATCAGAGTGAAGGGAAAACATCACAAGGCTTGCATGATACACCTCCGGCTTTTTCATTACCCTTAAATGCAAGGTTGACTTCTCCTTTGGTGAGCTAAAACCTAGCCTACAGAAATCCCTAGCAATCCATGACTTTGATAGCTATTAGGGAATTTTACAATGTGACCTCAAAGTTGATATGGAGATCAGTGAATCTCAGGGGTATCATGGGGATAAGAAGTGGAAATTAGACTCTAATTCTGGAGGTCCGTTGGATGAATACAATGGTGCTATGAAATTATAACACCCCACTTTCCAAAGGTGTAGAAAGAAGCACCCCGAATATTTCCTAAATGGGAAAAGGAAATAATTTTGGTGTGGAAGAGAAGGGAACCTGACAATTAATTGCCGAAATGAAAAGTCCACTACTATGACAGAGGATAGGAATACTCCATTTGAACCTAAACGCATTGTTCATTGCTTGAACTGTAAAGAACCAGTGTAATTTTTAAACCAGTACCCTAAGCCATGTGTTTTTTGGAGGCAACCAAAAAACACTAAGGTATAAAGTTAATTCTTTTTTCATCACTACCATTGAATAAAATCTCGACAATGAAGTGGTGAAAAGTACACTAGTTATTCATTAAAGAATAACGTACGTACTTTTTGATTATAGTTCTACACATTCTTTTATATCCTCAATGTTTAGTAGAATAATCCCAACACCACTAAAAAACATGGAAGTAGAGATGTCAGTGAGAACAAAAAATGGAAAAATTATTGCATCCCATGAATATAACTCTTCCCATGTCACAATTTGTGGATTGAAATTACTAGAGAACCTCTTCATATTCTCTATAGTGAAATTTTATGCAATTAATGGCATGGATTGGGTTTCCCCATATAGAGCCAACATAAATTTCCATGAGAGGGAAATCAATCTCTATATTGTGAATGGACCCCCAATTATATACCAGTGAAAGGAGGAGGATGAATATTATTTAGAACTATCATCCCATGCATGGATATTACTACACTATGAGCATGCATATCTAGATCAGATTATTAATTCTAATGAAGGAATTATTCTTGAAGACATTCCTATTATGAGGGAATTTGCTGAAGTGTTTCCCAAGAATTTCCTAGTCTTCCTCCGGGAAGATATGTTGAATTATTGGTTGATCATATAACTAGGGTGGAGAAAATATCCAAGACACCATATATATTGGAAGTTGTGGAGCTTGGGGAGCTAAAGAAACAACTACAGAAGAATCTATATAAAGGGTTTACATGCCCAAGTGCTTCACCATGGGGTGTACCAGTCCTATTCGTCAAGAAGAAGGATAGATCAATGCTCATTTTCATTGATTATCATGAGATCAAAAAAATCACAATAAAGAACATGAATCCTCTTCCACGAAATGATGACTTGTTAGATCAGCTACGTGGAGCACAATACTTCTCCAAATTGGATCTGTAGTCAGGATATTACCAAGTAATGGTGAAGAAGGAGGATATCCCCAAGATTGATTTTTGAACAAGGTACATGCACTTTGAATTTATATTAATATCTTTCAGGCTCACTAATTTTCTATAAACCATCATGGACATGATAAATAGAGTCTTTAGAGATTACCTTGACAAATTTGTGACAATATTTATAGTAAATATTTTAGTATACTGCAAAACCATGGAGGAGAATTATGAGCATCTAATCATTGTATTAGAGACATTGAGAAAGGGGAATTTCTATGAAATGTACAACAAGTGTGAGTTATGGTTGAAGGAATTATCATTCTTGGGTCATATCATCCCATGAAATGGGATATCTATAGATCCCTCCCTGGAAAATGAAATTGAGGGATGGTCGAGGCCAACATCTGTGATGGATATCCATAGAATACTTGGGTTAGCTGGATATTATCACCAATTTTTGAGAAATTTATCATGATTTTCAAACCCTTTTACAATGATAACTCGAAATGGAGTCAATTTTTCATGGAGTGATGAATGTGAAGATAAATTCAAGGAGTTGAAAGCAAGTCTTATCACTGTGCCCGTGCTCACTCTACCCACAAGTGGAGAATTTTCTGTGGTATTCAGTGATGCTTTGTGGATGGTCATGGGCTATGTGTTGATGCAACATGACAAAGTCATTTCCTATGCTTCAAGGAAACTGCAAGTTCTTGAGAAGAACTGTCCAACACATGATCTGGTGTTAGCTGTAGTAATTTTCTCTCTGAAAATTTTGTGGTATTACCTATTTGGGGAGAAGTGTGAAATATATATGGATCAAAAAAGCCTCAAGTATCTATTCACATAGAAAGAGTGGAATATTACCCAACAAAGATAGTTAGAGCTGATAAAAGAATTTGACTTCTCAATCCATTACCACACCGGGAAATCAAACAAGGTGGAAGATGCTCTAAGTAGAAAGGATCTACAAATTATATCATTCATGAGAATTGAAAATGATAAAATATTCTTAGATTTGATGAATATGGACATGAGAATCATAAATTAGGGAAAATTATCAATCTTTTCAGAAATTATTTCTCAATTATCTTTTTTGGAAAGGTTAGAGGATGGTCAAAAGGATGATGTGGGAATTCAGTAGGAAGAGAAAACTATCAAAAAAGGGAAATCCTTGTAGTTCAATGTTAATGAAGAAGGAATTTTGAGATTTAGGAAAAAACTATGTGATCCATAAAATCATTAGTTAAAGAATGAAATTTTGAATGATGCACATAGTTTAAATTTCTCCATTCACCCAGGAAACACAAAGATGTATGAAGATATCCAATAGCATTATAGTTGGGATAACATGAAGAAGTGGATCGTTGATTATAAATCAAAGTGACTGTTATGTTAGAAAGTGAAGGTTGAGAGGTAGAAGTCCAAGGGGATGATGGAACCAATACCCATACCAATGTGGAAATGGGAGAATGTACCCATAGACATTGTTACTGGACAACCAAAGTCATCCAAAGGAAACTATTATATCTATGTTGTTGTGGATCATCTTACAAAGTCTTCACATTTGATTAGAATTGTAAAGGATTTATCATTGGAAAAATTAATAAAAATATACAAATGAGAATTGGTAAGGCTTCATGGAGTTCCACTATCGATTGTATATGATAAAGATCCAAGATTCACCTGTATGTTCTGGAAGAGTCTCTAACACACTCTAAAAACCGAGCTGAACTTAAGTAAAATATATCATTTTCAAACTGCTAGCCAATCTAAGTGGACTATCCAAAGACATGAGGACATGTTGGGGGCATTCTCAATGGATAGGAAATGGGGATGGGATCAACAACTTCCTTTTTTTTGAGTTCTTTTACAACAATAGTTCCGACTCAAGAATCCAAATTGATCCTTATGAATCCCTTTATGGGTAGAGCTGCGAAAAACTAGATTGTTGGGATGAAGTTGGGGAGAAAAACTCCTAGGTCATGAAATGGTCAAAGAAATGGTGGATAAGGTTAAGACCATCCTGCTGCACATTAAAGCTACTCAGAGTCGACGAAAGAGCTATGACGATAATCATTCACGAGGACTAGAGTTTGATGTTAGAGACATGGTATTCCTTCGTATATCACCGTAGAAGAGAGTGATGAGATTTGGGAACAATAGAAAGCTTAGTCTAAGGTACATCGACCCTTTTGAGATCCTTAATCACATTGGAGAAGTGGCATATCGACTAGCACTCCCACCGAACCTATCTCAAGTACATGATGTATTCAATGTATCACTCTTGAGGAAGTACATAGTTGACACATCGTATGTACCGAATCCATAGGTGGTACCATTGGATAATGAAATCTCCTACGAAGAGAAGATGGCGAAGATCATAGATCCTAGATAAAAAGTTCTACGAAGTAAGACAATTCCCCTCATCAAAGTGTTGTTGAGAAACCACAAGTTTGTAGAAGCAACATGAGAGCCAGAGGAAGTGATGAGGCATAGTTACCCACATCTATATTAGTGCGGGAAAAGGAAATTTTGAGGGTGAAATTTCTGATGGGGGAAGGTTTTAATGACACAAACATTCATGAATAAAATTCACTTTATATTATTTAATTAAATGTATTATGTATTTAGAAAAAGAATCCATTTTTTTATTTTATCCAATTGGGTTTAATTGACTATTATGTATCATTACTATTGATAATAAATCCATTGAAAAGTGATCACATGACTGATATAAAATTAAGGTTTTTTAAGAAGAATATTTTTAACATACAAAAAGGAGATGATGGCCTCATCCAGTAGAATTGAGCCGTATGAAGATCATTTATCAGAGTTCGGAAAGGAGATAGTATCATTGGGATTCACTCATGACCTTGACCAAGCCAAGCTTCAACATGTTTTGTTGAACAGAATTGCCTATTTGAGATGTGGAAGTTAATAGAGATTACCACCCAAAAGATGTTATCCGAGCCGCCTCAAGAGTCTATCACCATCGTACAACTTACCCTTTGGTCTTATGTGGGTGTTATAAGGGGTTTTATAACAAGAAATTTGTTACTTTTTTGTGTAATCCCTTTTATAAATAAAAGTCTTATTCCATCAATTCCTATATGAGATTAGTTTTTCTTTAAAATATAATGAATTAAATAAAATGTCTTTTGGAAAAAAATGGTACTTTTTAGAAATAATTAAATTATTATATTAAACTAGGGTTTTATTAATTTTATTATTATAATATATATATAGTAACTGTACTTTTAATTATAAGTTCTGATTATATTCCCTATTGTTTTTACTCTTTAAATGATTAAATATTCTGTTTGATAAGAATTATATTTTCATACGAGAAAACTGAAATTGGATTTTTAATTACAGAATTAATTTTGATGAATTAATGAATTCTTGGAATAAATTATATTTTAATAAAATATTATTATTATATAATTATTATTAAATATAAATGATCATAGAATTTTTTATAAAGTCAAATGTAAATTTTATCAAGGTTTAGAAACTATTTTGTCCAAACCTGTTAATTCTAAATAAATAATGGTAATTATTTTAAGAGTGAAAATTCACATATTTATAAAATTATTTAGATAAAATAAATATTATTTTTTGATTCAGAATGTTGAAATTATCTAGCGGTGAATTTTTCATAATTTTCTGGGACAACCGAATTTTTGGGTAAAAATTAAATACCGTTTAAATACATAATGTGTTTTATGACATCATAATTTCCCAATAGTGAAGTAATAAAATAATATAAAATCTATATTCAGACAATATATGTTTTACCTTTAAAATAATTTGATTTATTTTTGTTTGATTAATTTTATGATGCCTTAGTGGACCCTCCAAGACTTATAAAATATTTTATCATTTTAAAATGATTTCATTGAGAGTGTGGCTCACCTCCCCATAAGAAAGACCAATATTTTAATAAGTTCAACCATTGTTATTATAAAATAATATTTTCCACTCCCTTTTGGTAAAAACCATGGGAAGAAAACATGGTATGGTTTGTGGTTTTGAATATTTAATTACATATATTCCAAAACCTAAGTTTGTAAAATATTAAAAAAATCACCCCCTCATTTCCTATATAAAGCCAAACTAGCTCCAACTTATCTTCACTATAAATCCTTTGAGAAATTTCCTAATCTTACCTCCTCTCTATATTATCCTCCCAATGTGCCCCAATCTCTCATGAATCTCCTCCTCAAGCTCTTGCAGTCACACACTCATGTAAGGGATCCTCACTTTCCTCTCCTCCTTTCAAATTCAAGAATCTTATTTGAAAGTAGTTCTTGTAATTTTGAATGATTATAATGTTATTATTTTATAATAATTATATCAATGTCTATTTTATGTTATTTTAATGATTTATTGTTTATCCGCCCTCATTTTTTCATGTACCTAAGCCGTTACCAAGCCGAATTTTCATAAGGGATTTCACTCTTCTCATTTCCATTCAAGATACTCTTTTACATTATATTTCTTAAGTTCCATATTTATATATTGATTTATTATGTTAAATGACCCCCATAATATCTATTTTATTTATATATTATTATATCTTCTTTTTACTCTCATCAAACCCCCCTATATCCATTAATCACACCCATTACAATGCCAAAATTCCGTAAGGGATCTTCCAGCCTCCTATTTTTATCAAGCATTATTTTCATGTTGTGTCTTTTAATTCATTTTATTACTTTTTTTGGATATGTTAATAAATATAATACTTAATTCACATTTATAAAAAAAATTATTATAGACTATTTTACTCTCATTTATTCCTCTTATGAACCCTTATGTGTACTTGTTACCATACCGAATTTTCGTAAGGGTTTCCTTCTTTTCTCAAATTTGTCCGAGTTGTTTTATGTTGTTATACCCTTTTTGTTTCAATTAAAAATGTTAGGGTATGATTTATCACCACCCATCATTCCATCCTTAAGTTTTAATCATGAGATACTACTTTTTATTTCATTAATGTCTTCATTGTACACCTGTTACCATGCCGAAATTTCGCAAGGGATTTCTCTCTTCTTATTTCCATTCAAGTATTTATCCCATATTATACATCTAAATTACATTAAATATGTTGGGATATTATGTTATTTAATCACCTTACTATCTATTATATATATATATTATTAGATACCCCATTCTCTCTCATCAACCAGACTTATGAATTTCCATATGACGACGTTATGCTGCCAAAATTGCACTGCGTTTTTCCATGACAAAATCATCATGTAGTGAATACCATACCCCTTTCTCTATCAAGGGTATTTATCTTTATTCATATATAAATATTGAATAGTACTTATATGTATGTATTTGACATTTCTTTATCATGGAATAACTTATGATGTTGAATGATTCAATATTATAAGATCCATGTGGCACACTTATGCTTGAAAGGAAATGTTTATGAAGGGTGTGCCCTGATTGCGCTCTAAATTGGGTAATGTTTAGTATCATAATATTCCATTTGTGATAAAGGTTTACTCATGATAATTCATGTGAAATTAAGGTTTAATCATGCTAATTCATGTGCAATATGGTTTTTCTCCTGATAGTTCATGGGAAATGAGGGTTTACTTATGCTAATTCAAGTGAAATGAGGTTTTACTCATTCTAATCCATGTGTAATTTGCCTTGTCTTATGGTAATATAATTTTGTATGTTGTTTCCAGATTTCTATGTTATGATAATCATGCTATATCATGCCTTTATGATCATTCGTCTCTTGTGATACATTGATATTCCTGTTGCATAACAAGTATTATATTCTTCAGGTTATGCCTTGTTAACTCTCTTACCGGGCTTTATAGTTCACCATTTTCTTATGTATGTCCTCAATATATCCCATGAAATGCTATGTACGAAGGGATTTTGTGGTCATGAATGATATGTTTTCAATAATGGTGTTATATTTTATGTCTTATGTTTTCATTTAATGTTCATAATTTTTCAAGACAATAGACCTCTCGATCCTTAGAGTTGTATTAAGTGCTAGTTTATGTATTAAAGCATGTTTAAATGCGAAATTAAGAGGAAGGTTTTTATAGATACCGCATTCATCATTGTGTTCCCGATTTATCTTCTTCAAATTGGTATTTTCTATTGGCGAGCATTCTTCCTCACCATTCTTGAGGCAGGTGGTATAAATTTCAAATACCACAATTGTGTTTTTTAATTATGTATATTAAAGTTTTAGAATTTATAGGTATGTTTTTACATTGGATTTTCAAAAAAATTAATTAATTATGTAATAATAAAATTCTAAGATTTATGTATTGTTGAACGATATAATTAATTGGATGATTAATTATGATATTTTTGGATTTGGGAATTTGATAAATAATTTTGGGAATTAATGAAGGAGTTTTTGAGATTATTAAACCTGGTAAATTAATTATGGAATTAATTAATAGGAATGGTTGAGAATATGAAATTTTGATTTTGGATAATTAATTGTTGAATTAATTATGTAAAGATAGAGATTTTTTAAGACCTTGGGCCATAGGGAATAACCTATCCTTGGGTTGTTTTGATACTGGTTATCTGGTGTGTTTTTCTTGGTGCTATTTTGTAGCCACTTTATTCTTGGATGTGTTTTTCGGTAGAATGGAAGGTAATGTTGTGGGGGCACAAGCATAGATGGCTGCATGAGATGGGACCTCGAACAGGTGGGAGTGACAGTGTATTGGTGATCGACACAATTGGGAAATCACATTATTGGAAGGTATTTATTACCAAATGGATGACCAGAGTCCTTTTGGGTTTTAGCTGGTATTTTTGGATGACCTTTCTAGGGTAATATATTATTTCTGCATTTTCGGACTGTTTTACTTTGTTGTTGAGTTTTTTCTCCATTTTTCTTGTGGGAGGAATTGCCCTCCCACCTTGTGTTTGGCGGTGCCTGTTCCACATTTATGTTTTCATGGTTAGAGTGGTTACTTAAGAGGGAGGCGAATTGAGTTCCAATTAAAAATTTCCATTAAAGATTCCTATTAAAATCCCCCAATTAAAATAACAAGCTAATCTGTAGTGAATTTTTAATACAGTAAAGGTTCAGTTAGGTTCTCAAGATATTGATTATCTCTTAGTTAATTTAATCTAAACATTAGATTATCTTTTGAAACTAACCTACTGGTTTATAATAAATAAAAACAATTGATAGTTTAACTATCAGAGTTAGTTTTTAAAATAGATTTATATTTAAAGTACTTAGTAGCAGAATATTCTAAATTGTTTTAACTAAATTAAAAATGCACAGTAGATTTAAAGAAGAGGTTCAGTATCAACCTAAGAATTAGTCCTCTCAAACAGTTTTATATAAACTACGATCCACACTTTGGATCGGGGTTTTATGACATTACATAGACTGTCCATGTCACACTTGACCTCTACCATAGTTCTTCTTGGGAAAGATGAAAAACAACACACAGGCTGCCCAGGTCACACTTGTACTCTACCACTATCCACAGGGGGATACAAGTGAGTAAGGAATATTGAGTAAGGATTTATAAATCCTCTAGTTCAGCACAGAAGACAACGTGTGCTTAAAAATAAAACATACAGAGCACACACATTTCTCAAAATGTAATTAAATGAAACACAATAGATCTAAACAAGTATAAATGAGTTTAGAATCCTCTATGTGTTTTTAGTGAAGCTTTGGACTCCATGGATTTGAAACAGATGAAGCTTGAGTCCTTCTCTGGAAGTTATTTGAAAAACATAGTATCATTTTTGTTCTTTGACTTTTCGGTCCAGCTTGATCAGCTTGATTAGCTTGAGTGTAGGTGTAGTTGTTGAAGCTCTTCACTATTTGAATGTCTAGGTTCTACAGATTTAGCATGTCTTTTCTATGAATGTATCTCCTTGTTTATATCCAGAAACCTATTTTGTATGTGTGTTGAAAGACCTTTTTATCTATCTTTTTCAGTAGCTCGAGGTTCCCTTTTATATGTTCCTTAAGCTCTGACAATAGGAATTATTTTTATGAGGTACAATTTTTTGACATCCAACAAACATCATTAATTAATATAGGTTGCATTAAAAGCACAAAATATGACCGTTTCTAATAACTAAACAGAGATATAGTTTAGAGAAATAGTGACTGGTTTCCATCGGTATCTCTTTGTATCATTGAACTTGTAGTGGTGGACTTGTAACTGTAGATCTTTCATCGGTAGATGTTACACTATATAACAATAGTTTACTTGTATCGATAGTTGTTTATGTGGTGGTTTCTCCTTGTATCGGTGACTATAAGTAGCGGTGACTTCCTTTAACTGTAGATATTTTTAGCAGTAATCTTATGTACTAGTGACCCATACCAGTGAGCTTATAATGATAGACTTCATAATAGTAGTTGGTACTCTGTATTGGTCATCTTGTGCATACTGGTAGACTTACTCTATCGGTATCTTAGGTGCAACGGTAATTGTATGTATACCGGTGAACTTTCTGTATCAGTAGATCATCTGCATACCAGTGACCTTTTTGTATCAGTAGCTTTTAGAATCTTTATGCAATGTATCCACAGATTAAGTTAGGAAAAAACATTACAAATATTAACCAAATGTTCTTGAATGAAAGATATATCACTTGAACATATTTTATCAGTTTTTATATTTTGACATTAAGCACTGGAACAATAACTAAAGTAATGAAAAGTTGAATCAGTAAACATCATTTGGGATTATCAAAACAAAATTAATCATAATTGAGATTATCAAAATAGCTGAGTCCAATAATCTCCCCCTTTTTGACAATCACAAATTATGGTAGGTAATTCAAATGTATCTGACTAAAATACAATTGTTCTTATTTATGAGTGTGTTCCAACACAGGTAAAATAAGTTTCAGAGATAAATAGAAATTATCAATGGAAAACGTGTCAAATAAGATTGATAAAATATTAATAGCCATGTCTGGCATATGTCCCTCTTTTAACAAATAATCCTCCCCCTATATCATATTTCCCCCTTTATCATTTCTCCCCCTTTGGGATTAGCAAAAAGAAGAGAGGTATAAGATAAGGATGCAAGGAATGTATCATAGTACATAAAAGATGGGGAATCAGAGTTAAAAGATAAGAGATAAAGTTGTGTATCATAGGAAAATTAGACAATAAATGAAGTAAGCAGCAGAGGTAACACACTAAGACAAGGAGATTGCTAAAGAGGCATATATTAAGGAGTCAAGAGTATATAAGGATTACAAAAACTGTACAAAAGGTACAAATGATTGCTATCGAATTAATCTAGACCCACTCAATCCACTTCCTGAATGCCCACTTGGGATTTTCCATTGGGATCTGTGGTAGACATAGGCTGGGTAGATGCAGTTGAGGGCTTGGGAACTCTAAAAATGACCACTGGAGGTTGAGAAACTGAAACTCTTCTTGGACTATAGTGGGTACTCCTTGGAGTAATCATTGGTTTCAAGCTTCTAATATCTTGATCCAGGGTCATCTGACATGCAGAAGTAGGAGATCCAGATGCAGGTAAATCTAGAGGTATAATCACTAGCTGAGCATCAACATGCATGAAGGGAAGCAAGAGATTTCTGAAATCCCTGATATTCCCTCCTCCTCTCTCTATAGTTGGAATGAAGTCATCCTTGTTCTCCATGAATTTTCCCAAAGATGGAGTCATCTCCCTGAGCTTACACACTTGGTCTCTGAAAGCTTATTTCAGAGAAAGTAATTTGAAATTTTTTAATAAAATTTTGAAGTGATTGTTCAACTAATGATTAGTGTAAACCCTTTGGAAATAGTAATCCACATTTTCCTTTACTTCTTTATGAGAAGCAGTGGCCTCCCTCAAAAAATCCTGAATTTTTTTTCCTATATCCATATTTGTAGCCACCACTTGTGTCAAGGAAGCAGAGTCTACAGATCCACTGGTGGAAGACTGTCCAAGATATTCTCTCATCACAACTCTAATATGATCAATTTCTAAAGAAGGTATGGGATAACTCAGACGTGCAACAGTAAAAGCTACAATTTCCTTAAAAGATTTAGTCAGCCCACTAATGATATTTTTCATAACAAGGTCTTGGGTGCTGACATGCTATTTTAGGGAATTCTTAAATTGCTCAAAAACTGATATCATCTGGGAAACTACACTATTCACAAAAGTCAAGTCCTTGTCTGCATGAGATTTAGAACTCATATAAGACTCCATAGAGATAACTGATTTCTTTAGAGATTCAACATCCCCTTCCAAGCATTAAACATGACTATGGAAGGTCTTGACTTCATCCAAAAACCTAGATAAAGATCCATTCATAACAGATTGAATAGATGATATTAAAGAGGTTTCCATTCTTCTCACTTCTTCCACAAAACAGGTCTTGAGATCAGACCTCAACTGGTCTAGATCATATTTTCTTACTAAATCCTCTGGTAAAGACTCAAAAAGAATATCATAACTGACATATGGTCATCTGATGGGTATCTCATCTTCAGAATTAGGATAGTCCAACCTAAAAACTATAATACCCGGATCTTCTACCCAGTCTTCAATATCATGAGCTACTAAGACATTACCATCTTTGGTGGGATGCTCCCCATCAATTTGTGAATTCTACTGTACATGCACATCAATAGCAGCATCATCAGGAATGTCTTCCTCAAATGAATCATCCACAACCATCTCTATTTAAACAACAAGAGGCTCATCAGGGATAGGTGCATGTTCTGTCATCTCAACCAAACCAGCCTCTATAGGCATAACAAAACTCCCAATTACGGGACTCAAACTCAAGGAACATTTATCTAAGCTATCAGAATCAGATTCTCTTCGGGGTAAAGTAGATGGAGGACTAGTCTCTCCATAAGAAATACTCTGAGTTGCATGGCTAGGAGGCAGGTTAGGATCTCCACCTCCTTCCACCGAAGTCTCTTCATCCTCATCAACAACATCATCACCATAAGTAGGATCATCTTTATTTGGTCATAGTCCTAGATCCCTCTCATCCTTAGGCCTAGAAGGACGGTCCATAGGATTAAATTTATCATAAAATTTACCATAATCATTCATCCATTGTTTTTTCCAAGGGTTCCAGCATACTTTCATATGCTTGCAGATAGTCTTAGTAATGCATAAATTGACTTTTACAAAAACAATTTCGTCCCCAGATTCAGAAATACCTTTTACTTTTAACATAATGGAAATCAACTTAAAAAAGAACAATGTATTTGTATTTGATTTAGGTCTGGTCATATCCTTTATCTGAGTCATCCATAATCTGTATAGATTTATCTTCCCTCCATGACTAAATATGCACCTCAAATATATATCCTGAAGCGTTAGGGTTGCAAAATCTCCTCTCATCGGACTAATCACATGTTGAATGAACTTAAATAGAAATCTGTTTTCTCCTTCCATTTCAGTAGAAATCACTTTTCTAGGTGATCTATTCCTAGTTAACTCAATCAAATCATCCTCATAATCAAAATGGTCACTTGCTGAAGGTACTGATTTAGAAAAATATCCATACTAACCTTCGCGTGGAACTTTCAAGCAGTCAGCCCTTTAAACAGATGAAAATGATATCTCTTTATCATTCACCATAGAAATCATTCTGTTCTCATCCTCAGTCATTTCAAATCTAACAAACTCATAAAATTCCATAACCAGTTTTGAGTAATAAGGCCCATTGATGTTTGCAAAACAATCTATCCATCCCTTCTCTTCTAAAACCCTCAAAATCAGAGACTTTCGTGATGTCAACCACTCACCACACAACTCCTTCTCAATTATTATTTCCCTCTTCGATAAATGCGGATTATCAGACTTTCTATACTCTTCACTAGAACCAATACTACTTCCAGTGACTCCGGAACTGACTTTTTGTCGCTTCGCACTCGGCTCATTACCTTCATCAATTGTCGGTCACTTTACTCAGGCCATTTCCAATTCATGAATCATAGGGTTCGCAAGATTTCAGAGGCTTGGTTAGGTGAGGACATGGAAGGGTGGAGTATGTGGTGTATTTAATGTGACTTAGACACAACTTATATCATTTATGAATCGAAACGTAATAAAAAAAATATAAAAATAAAGTTTCTAATCTTAAAACACACTAGTTTGAAACAGTGCGATATATCGGTAACTATTCTACCGGTGAGGATTATAATGGTAAGGTTTCTATAACAGTGAGGTTTGTCTAACAGTGAGGTTTCTATAATGGTGAGGTTTTTCTAATGGTGAGGATTGTATAATGGTGAGGTTTGTCTAATGTTGAGGTTTGTATAACGGTGAGGGTTGTATAACGGTGAGGTTTTTATAATGGTGAGGTTTTTCTAACGGTGAGGTTTGTCTAACAGTTTGGTTTTACTAACGGTGGGGTTTTTCTAATGGTGAGGTTGATCATTCCTAATTCATGTCTAATGTAGCATAACCTCTTTGAACTTAAAGTCTTTATAAATATATCACCTATTTGATGTGCGGTGCCTATAAATTCAAGAGTTATAACACCCTTTTGATAGTGGTCTCTTAGAAAGTGGTGCCTTACATCAATGTGCTTAGTTCTAGAGTTAGATAGAAGGTTCGTAGATATATTGATTGCACTAGTGTTATCACAATTAATAGAAAAATATTAAAAATCATATCCATAGTCCAACAAAGTTTGTTTGATCCACATAATCTGTTCACATCAACTTCCAGAAGCTATATAGTCTGCTTCATCAGTAGACAATGCAACTGAATTCTTCTTCTTAATACTCCAATATACTAAGGATTTTTCCAATAAATGACATGTTATAGATGTGATTTTTCTATCTAACTTGTAACCAGCAATGTCAGCATCTGAATAACTTATTAAATCAATAGATTTCCCTTTTGGGTAAAATAAACCTAAATCAGTAGAATGTTTAAGATATTTGAAAATCCTTTTTACAGTAAGTAAGTGTGATTATTTTGGGTTATCTTGAAATTGTGCACACATACATACACTAAACATAATATTAGTTCGACTAGAAGTTAGGTAATGTAAGCTTCCAATCCTACCTCTGTAATTGGTTAGATCTACTGGTTTCCTAGATTTGTCAATATTCAACTTACAAGTGGCACTTATAGGTGTATCACTTCCCTTATAACTATCCAACCCCAAACGTTTTAATAAATACCTTGTGTATTTACTTTGATTTATAATAATACCATCCCTATTTTGAAAAATTTGAAATCCAATAAAATATTTTTGTTCTCCCATTAAGCTCATTTCAAATTCATTTTGCATAATCTTTGAAAAATCAGTACATAAGGAATTTTTAGAAGATCCAAAAATAATATCATCAACATATATTTGTACTATAAAAACACTTTTTGAAATCATTTTGATAAAAAGAGTGGGATCAACAATTCCTTTAGAAAAATCATTTGAAGTAAGAAAATTTGTAAGTCTATCATACCAAGCTCATGGAGATTGTTTTAAACCATATAAAGATTTAGAAAGTTTAAAAACATGATTTTGAAAATGGGGATTTGTAAATCCAGGTGGTTGTTCAAAAAAACATCTTCAATTTTAAAACCATTTAGAAAAGTTCTTTTAACATCCATTTTATATAATTTTCAATTAATATGAGATGTGTAAGAAAGAAAGATCCTAATGGATTCTAATCTAGCTATGGATGAAAAGGTTTCTTCATAGTCAATTCCTTCTTCTTGAGTGTAACCTTTTGCAATTAATCTAACTTTGTTTCTTATAATGTTTCCATATTCATCAAAATTATTTATAAACACCCATTTTGTGCCTATGGTCAATGTGTCCTTAGGTCATTATACTAATTTTTAGACATTGATTCTTTCAAATTGATTTATCTCGTCTTGCATATCCATTACCCAAAATTCATCATTGATATCATAATTGATATTTTTTGGTTCTGACAGTGAATTAAAGGCATGATGTTCAACCTAGTTTCTTAGAGAAGCTCTAGTTTGTGTCCCTCTATGAAGATTACCTACAAAAACATCTAAAAGTCAATTATTTAGAATCCTAGTTGATCTCGTAAAGGTAGGACTAGAAATATCAGGTTCTTCTATAGGTACGGGTTCACCAGTAGTAGGTTCTGGAATATTTCCAGAACTGTTTTTCTTTACAACATATTCACTAATTTTTTCATTAAGGTTCAGAATAGACAAATCATCCTCAAGATTTTCAAGAGAAATTTTAGGTTCATGTGGACTAGTTTCGTCAAATTTTATGTGAACAGATTATTCCCCACATTTGGTTCTTTTATTAAAAACTCTATAGGATTTTCTGGTAAAAGAATAACCAAAAAAAATTCATTCATCACTTTTAGATGAAAATATATCCAGATTATCTTTAGTATTCAGAATAAAAACGTTACACACAAAAACTTTAAAACAACTAACCTTAGGTGTTGTTTTATTCCATAATTCATAGGGGGTCTTCTTAAGTACTGGTCTAATTAAAACCCTATTTATAATTTAACAAGCTGTATTTATTGCTTCAGCCCAAAAATAAATAGGTAATTCATATTCATTAAGCATAGTTCATGCAATTTCCTAAAGAGTTCTATTTCTTCTTTCTACTACACCATTTTGTTGAGGTGTCCTAGGGGCAGAGAAGTTGTGATTGTAGCCATTGTGTGAGAAGTATGATTCAGATTCATGATTTTTAAACTCATGAACATGATCACTTCTCATGGTTTTAATCTTAAGTCCACTAAGGTTATCTACAGACTTGAAGTATTTAATAAAGTAAGAGCAAGATTCACTTTTGTGAGTTAGAAAATATACCCAAGTATATCAAGAAAAGTCACCTACAAGAACATAGACATAGTGCCTCCCATTAAACCTAGAAACTCTAGACGGTCCAAACAAATCCATATGAACCATCTCAAGAGGTTGAGAAGTTGAAACTTATTTCTTTGATTTAAAAGAAACTCTATGTTGCTTTCCCTTTTGACAGGGATTACAAACTTTGTAAGCTGGGAACTCAAGTTTAGGTAGGCCTCTAACTAATTTCTTCCTAGTAAGTTTTCTATGTGAATGTATATTGCAATGTCCTAATCTTCTATGCCAAATCCATGATTCTTTATGAAGGGCATTTAAACAGGTAATATTTTTCTTAGCTAAGGAATTCAAATCTACAACATAAATTTTTATTTCTTAAAACAGTAAATACCAAAGCATTTTTTAGATTCAAAAACATTACATGAGTCATTTTCAAACTAAACATTAAATAAATCATCACACAACTAAGAAATTCTTAACAGATTATACATTAGTCTGTTAACAAATAAAACTTTAGAAATTAAAATTGAATCAGTGTTACAAATCTGGCCTAAGCCAATGATCATTCCTTTTGAGTTATCCTTAAAGGTAACATATCCTCCATCAAATATGGCTAAGCTTTTAAAACATGAAAATTCTCCTGTCATGTGTCATGAACATCTGCTGTCTAAGTACCATGTCTCTCTATAAGATGTTTTTGAGGAGGTTTCCTAGAACACAATTTTAGATAGAAAATGATTTTGGTACCCATATTTTCTTGGGTCTATAGAGGTTAGAAAGAAGAACTTTTGGTACCCATATTTGTCGAATGGGTTTCATATAATCAATAGATTTAAAATATTTTTAAATATAATCGTTGTTTGATCCATAACAATGTAATAAGCTAGTTGAGACATAGGAATTTCCAAAACTAGAACTAGCATGATACTATCTAGATTTAGGAATAAATCTATTCTTTGTAATCTGTCTCTGTCCAAGCTGATAGCCTAAACCAGTAGTATACTTTGGTGCTACTTGTTTTCCTAGAATTTGGGTAAGAGTGTTATTTCCATTAGTAAATTTTTCTAAATATTTCATGAGTTTCTCTTTAGAAAATTTGAGTTTAGTATTTTGTTTGAGTAGTTGAGAATTCTTTTCCTTTTCTACTTCTAGTGCAGATTTTCCATTGATAATTAAAACATGCTGTTTCTTTAAGGCTTTATACTTGTATTTTATCTCATTGTAGGTATCCTCTATAATGTTATAGTATTCAAATAATTCTTCACTAGAAATGTTTTCAGAATCAGAATCAGAATCATCTCTAGAATAATAAGAGTGTCAAGAAGGAGTATCCAATGTTGCCTCAGATGTGTTTGTCATGAAACACATATTAGATTTTTGAGACTTTTCATCCTGATTGGAATCAAAATCACTTGAACTATCTTCTGAAGCACTCTAGTATTCTTTCATAGATTTCTTATATTTAATGTCCTTGTACTCATATTTCTTCTTGTACTTTAACTTTGGACAGTCAATTTTCACACGTCATTTCCTTTTGCATTCGTAGAAGACTATGTAATCACATTTATCAGTCCTTTTCCAATCATTCGTTTAATGATATTTATTGTCATACTTTCCCTTGTAATTGGATTTTCTAAAAAACTACTTTTTCCTATAAAATTTCTTAAATCATCTGGATATTTGATCTATTTCAGCATCACTTTTAGATGCACTCTCTTCAATACTTGAACTATCACGTGCAACTTGAATTTTCTCTTTGTCCTTAATTTTTGAAGAAAAAGTCTTGGAAGATACTGATTTATTTCTTGGTTCATCATCTTATTATTTGTTTTCCTTCAGCTATTTTTCATACATCATCAACATACCAATCAGCTCCTTGAAAGGTAGTGAACTTATGTCACACGATTCTCTTATTGAAACTGATGTGCCTCTCCATATTTCTGGAAGACATCTTAGTATCCTCATGATTTTCTCCTTTTCTGGAATAGCTTTTCCTAGTACACTCATTGTATTGACTATATCATTAAACCTGAGATACATATTAGAAATAGATTCATCAGATTTCATTTTGAAATTATCCTACTTAATAGTGTAGGTATTTAATGTCATTTCCTTAACATTAGTTTTTCCCTCATGGGAAATAACTAAGGTATCCCAAATTTCAAAAGTTGTTTTACAAGTAGATATCCTATTGAATTCTTCATCTCCTAAAGAGAAATATAAGGCATTCATATCTTTTCAATTTTTATTGTAAGTAGATTTAGTAGGATCATCTCAAGTAGTTCTAACAGTTTCTTGAATCTTATACTGAGTCTCTATAGCTGTCCAGATGTCAAATCCCATACTTTCTAAATGAATTTTCATTTTTATTTTCCATTGGGAATAATTAACACCATTAAATAAAGGTGTCCTTTTGGTAGCTGCACCTTTAATCTGTAATCCATTATAGCTAAGTTACATAAATATATTAAAAATTAGAATTTTCAAATATTTGGAGACCTTTAAGATACAACTAAAATCACAGTTAAAAATAGAGTGTTTTGAAAACTTTTGTCCAAACCTATGATACCAAATGTTGGTCAGAGTGGATACTCAAGAGGGGGGTGAGTTGAATTCCAATTAATTTTTTTTTAAATTTTTTTATTAAAATCCCCCAATTAAAATAACAAGCTAAACTGGAATGAATTTGTAACACAATAAAGGTTCAGTTAGGTTCTCGAGAGATTGATTAGTTCTCAGTTAATCTAATATGAAGATTAGATTAGCTTTTGAAACTAACCTATTAGTTTACAATAAATACAAACACTTTCTAGTTTAACTATCAGAGTTACTTTTAAAAATAGATTTATATTTAAAGTACTTAGCATCAGAATATTCAAAATAGTTTTAACAAAAATAAAAATGAACAGCAGATTTGAACAAGAGGTTCAATCTCAAGAAGAGACTTAGTCCTCTCAAACAATTTTATATAAACTATGATCCACACCCTGGATTAGGGTTTTACAATAGTGCACAGACAATCTAGGTCACACTTGACCTCAACCACAGTTTTTCGTGGGAAAGATGAACAACAACAAACAGGCTGTACAGGTCATACTTGACCTATACCACTATCCATAGTGAGATACAAGTGAGTAAGGAGGACTGAGTAAGGATTTAGAAATCCTACAGTTCAGCACAGGAGACAATGTGTGCTTAAAAACAAATAGCACACACACTGCTCAAAATGTAGATAAATGAAACACAATAGATCTAAACAACTATACAAGAGTTTAGAATGCTCTATGTGTTTTCAGTGAATCTTTGGGCTCCTTGGATTTGAAACATATAAATCTTGAGTCCTTCTCTGGAAGTTGTTTGAAAAAGAGAGTATTGTTTTTGTTCTTTTAAGTCCACGAGCAGCTTGATCAGCTTTATTGGCTTGAGTGTAGGTGTTTTCATTGAAGCTCTTCACTCTTTGAATGTTCAGGTTCTACAGATTCAACATGTGTTCTTCCTTCTTCTTCTATGAATTTATCGCCTCATGTATATCCGGAAACTTGTTTTGTATACGAGTTGAATGAAATTTCTCTCTATCTATTTTAGTAGCACGAGATTCCCTTTTATATGTTCCCCGAGCTCTGTAAATAGGAATTATTTGTACGAGGTACAGTTTCCTGACATCCAACAAACATCATTAATTAATATAGGTTGCATTAAAAGCACAAAATATGACCGTTTCTAATAACCAAATAGAGATATAGTTTAGGGAAATAGTGACTGGTTTCCATCAGTAGCTCTTTGTATCATTGAACTTGTAGCGGTGGATTTGTAACGGTAGATCTTGCATCAGTAGCTTTTACTCTCTATAATGGTAGTTTTCTTGTATCAGTAGATGTTTGTGTGGTGGTAGCTCCTTGTATCGGTGACTACAAGTAGTGGTGACATCCTTTAATGGTGGTTCTTTGTAGCAGTAGACTTATGTACCAGTGACCCATACTAGTGATCTTGTAATGATAGACCTCATAACAGTAGCTGTTACTCTGTATTGGTCAACTTGTGCATACCGGTAGACTTACTCTATCAATAGCTCTGGTGCAACGGTAACTGTCTGCATACCTATGACCTTTCTATATTGGTAGCTCATATGCATACCGGGGACCTTTTTGTATTGGTAGCTGTTAGAATATTTATGCAAACTATCCACAAATTATGTTAGGATAAAACATTACAAAGATTAACCAAATTTTCTTGAATGAAAGATATATCATTTCAACATATTTCATCAGTTTTTATATTTTGACATTAAGCACTAGAACATTAACTAAAGTAATAAAAATTGGAATCAATAAACATCAATTGGGATTATCAAAACATAATTAATCATAATTGAGATTATCGAAACAGGTGAGTCCAACATGTTTCTTTGTCCCTGATTTAATTTTCTTAGTTAAATTTTGGGACAAAGTATGCTCAGATCCCAAACATTCTTGGTAATTAGTGGTGTTGACATACTTAATTAATTGGAAATTAATTAAGGGGATTTATGTTATAAAATAATTGTTGAATTAGTAATGATAGTGGTTTAATTAGTTAAGTGTTGAATTGACTAATAGAATTGGAGTTATTAATTAATTTTTGAATTAATTGATATAATTTATTTTATTAGGTAATTCTCAAATTAACTAAGAAAATTTATGAAAATAATTAATTATTGAACTAATTAATGTTATTGATATGGTTAATTAATTTTCAAATTAATTAATGTTATTGATGTAATTAATTAATTTTTGAATTAATAAATATTATTGATGTGATTAGTTAATTTTTGAGTTAACTAATGAAAGTGATGTGATTAGTTAATTTTTAGATTAACTAATGGAATTGACATCATTAGTTAATTTTGGAATTAATTAATGTGATTTATGTGATTAGTTAATTGTTGAATTAATTAATGGAACAATTTGATAATGTAATTGTTATATTTTAATTAATCAATGTGACATTGTGATGGGAAATGTGATAAGGTGGTTTGTAGAGACCCGAAGATTGACATACATAGATATCACATTACTTTTTTGGAATACTTAGTACATAAAAAAAACACACACACAAGGACCGTAATAGTTTAGTGTCTTTGGAAACTTGGAACGTAATTTCTAATCATGGTGAAAGATCTTCAACATCTCCCATAAATATCTTCCCTTTTTTTCTTACCTAAAACCATTCTTTATATCCTGGGGAAAAGAAAACATAAAAGGGTGAGCTCAAATTCTCAGTAAGGGTAAACAAAAGAAATATCAATCACATCATATTCATAAGAACATATATTTTGGAAATCTTAACCTGCAAAAGAGATCATAATTTCATAACATGGGATAAATCATAGTAGTGAAATGTAATCCCAATAATCAAAACATAAAACATGAAACTTTGTGGCATACACACATAATCATAGAGAATCATTTCTTATTAGTCAAGACTCATTTCCAAGACTATCTTAGTGGACAAAGTCCCTTTCTGAACCGAGTTCACTCCTCGTTTCAGTCCTGTTTCACTGAACAGGTATAACCTGCCATTCCAGCCATGTCTATTTCATGAGATATAAAATCTTTACCCAATGCATTGGAGGGAGATATAGGTCCCACCAATCTCATAATGATACCATTCTTATGTGTGCCGCAAAATCATAAATCATACATCATTGCATAACCCATGTAATAAAAATGGAATTCTTAAAAACCATGACATCATAAAACAATTCATATAAGATAAAGGAATTAATAAAAATAATTCCATCACAACATAATCAAATCAATGTAATAATAGGGATAGAAACAGAACCGTTTACTATCTTAGATGGAAAATAATTTTGATAAAACACTTGAACTCCATTCTTGAGGAAAATATCCTTTCTACTTCAAAAACATTTTGCCTTTCTTAACATGTCATATAATTTTAAACTAAAAGAAGTTTATTAAAAATAAACATGAAACCTTGTAAAGTAATATTCTTGGAAATAATGTTTTAAAAATCCATTCATGCCGTATAAGTTAAAGAAAAACATTCTTCTCGCACTTTTGTCGGAAAAGTCAAAAAGTACCTCGTACGAAAAATGACAAAATATTCCTTTCATATCATTTACTAAAAACTCACTGAAGGGTAAAATAGGATTTAAAAAATTGTAGGTGGATGGAAATAATATTAAATATTTATGAAACATGGATTTGGATGATAAAATACACCCCAGTGAATACTAAAGTATAAACAATCTCAGATAAAAATGAGATTGTGATATTTCCCTTACCTTAGGTCCGATTTGTTTCGTAAGTGTCTAAACCTCCTGTATAATGATTTAAATAATGTCATTGACTTATTAAAGAATCATAATCATTGTTATTATATCATATATGGTTCACTTATGACTTTATATTACCCGTTCTTTTGTAAATTCCATGTTAAAGAGCGTTTTGGGTAAAATTGTTTCATTTGTCGTTCGTGTTTTGAGTTGTAATTATTAATATGATCACAGAGATCATGATTACTTAATTCCAAAATATAAAACATGATTTATATATAATATATATTCAGAATATACATATATATAATAAATCAGTAAATGGAAAGAAATACACCGTTCATGGAGACGGTAGGCCGTACATACGCATTAATGCTGTTTTTGTTTCCTTATTGAGTTGAATGGAATTAAGTAGATGACATACATATATATACACATAAATCCAGTATAATTATTATTTCATATATTTCATGATTACTTATTATATATACTTTATAATCATTCATGAATGGTTAACGTGGAGAATGAATCTCAACGTGTCGTGGAGACGGTAGTCTGTACGTACACACGAGCGATGATATCATTTCCATAATTATTGAATTGAATTGGAGTGGATGATACAATATATTAGAATCAGTATGATGTTATAATAACTACGTATATTTATTCTTTTCACCATTATACCCATCCATGTAAGCTGTTGGTGGAAAAACAGATTACACCACGGCGTGGAGACGGTATTCCGTACATACGCACGCGTGGTGATTTTGTTTTCTGTAGGATGGATAGAAGGTGAAATGGGGTTGTTTCATATTTATAATAGCAAATCAGTATATTATTGATAATTATTTTATTACTTTATAATGAAACAACTAAAGATGAAGATGTTGAAGTAGAAAGAAGCTTGAAAGAATCGGGAGAAGAAATTACCACTTCTTCGATACGCCTCTTTGAAACCTCCTCTTAGGGCACTAAGATTGGTCTTTAAAGTAGACCAGAACCTCTATTATGTTTCTAAGGATGTTGAAAAGATAATTTTTCAGAGTTTGGACGATCTTGAAGGCTCAAATTGGTGTGATGAGGATAGGGAGGAGGTGCCCTTTTATAAGGGAGGAGAGGGGCTCCTTTGGAAAAACTAAAACTATTATTTAATTATAAAGTCAAGTTCGGTTTTAAATGGCTCCAAATTTATTTATTTCGAAGCTAAGGTGGGGATGGGTCTAAAAATTCTCATAAAAGATAATTTAGACAAGTTTAGGGTCCTATTTTAACCTTATCATTTAGATTTAACATTAAGTTAAATAATTTTACTTTTACCGTGTCTTCTTGTGTTCTTACACTATAAGGTTAATAAACATACTATAACAAGCCAAACGAACCAAAAGTTGTTTAGTATTAATATATATAACCTTATCTAAGTCATTTGGACAAACCTTAGATTTTTAGGAATAAAATGACAATTAATAATATAATACTTGTTTTAAAAACTATTTTATGTTAATTTTGACACTATTTAGTAATTGATTTTTTTAAAATTATAACAGAATGATTAGTTAGAAAAAGGTTAATTAAATCAATACTAACATGTCATATTAACCTATAAAATTAGTTTAATTCATAAAAAGTCTCACATTACATTTATTTGGGTATTTATAACATCAATTCTGTCAATATTTCATTAATAAGATAATTACTGCATCATCGTTGTGTCATAAATAAATTAAATTATTTAATGTCTAAAAATTATAAATAAAATACCATTTTGTTGGAAATATTATTATCTTTCTAATTAATATTTATAGTTCAATTTATCTTATGTATAACCTTATATTAAAAATTATTTACTTATTAAACTTTGATTTTAACTATTTTAACACTTCTTTAAATAAATTAATAATAAATGTCCTAATCTAATCCATGTGGGCCTAAATGGTCATATTTTATTCCTAAGGTTTTTTTGGGTCGAATTAAACTTATCCAATAGAATTAGGACATGTGTTAGGGTAATAATAATATCATTTTTACCCTTAATTACCCTATTTACTTTTAACCCTGGTAAAAAAAGTAAAAAGTTACTATTCACCAAAAATTATTTTCATCTCATTGAACCACATTTTAGTCCTCGATATTCACCGTGTCTCTCGTACTTTCGAAATTATACTCCCAAAAGTGGTAAAATTATGTTTTATGAAAAATTCAGTTTTTAACTACCACTTAGTGGTTTCACTATTCATCAAAAAATGAAAGTTTCCAGAAAAATACAAACAATTAGGCCTATGCTATATTTGATATTATGAATTCAAAAATGATTTCTATTTTACCAAATTCAAAACATATCATTTAAATTAATTAATTTACAAACTAATTCCCGTCGTCAAAACAAATAGCGTGTTTTTAAGAGATAATAACAATCAAAAGATTGACACTTGTTTATGTCTGGTTTAAATGTGAAATTACATCCAATGACCAACATTGTATTAAATTGTAAAAATAAATTCTAAATATAATTTAAAACCACTCAAATTAATAATTTATCACTATTAATTATTTTGATTAAAAAAGTTGTTTTTAATTAAAATTTAGTAATTTTTACTATTCATCAGAATATGAAAGTTATCCGAAAAGTACCAAAATATCACCCTAAGATAATTTCGATATTCCGAATCCAAAAATGAAGTCCATTTTGAGAGGTAAAATTTCTAAAATTTTAAAAGGTGGTCATTACTATTCATAACGGCTAGTTTTAATAATATTCTAATAGCATATCGTTGTTTAGTGAAACTCGGTATTGCGTACTACACATGCTATCGAGGAAGGTCGCGATTGCGTGTAATGCATGGCAAGTCAATGATGTGTGTTGTGAAATCTCCTTTTGGTGTAGCGTACAGCACAAGACGTTAATGAAATTAAAAATAATATTTTTCATAAAATCTCGGGGTGTTACATTCTTCCCCCCTTAAAATGAATTTCGCCCTCGAAATTCGTCGGGGTTATAAATGGTTTACTACTCGATCGTTTCTTTAATAGAAACCCAAATCATAAAAAGGAATACCAAAACCAATCTTTAAAAACAAAAGTATAAAACTTAACGGTTACCCAAATAATCTAATCCCTGGGTTTCCACATAAGTGAAAATATGGATATGGAAGATAAATCTAACCATCATGTTCTGATGGAGAGTGGTAGAGAACATGGATATGGAAAATCCAGCAATTAAAAAGCCATAAATTTGTGACCATCTAAGGTACCATCTAATTCATCAGATATAAGAGCACTAGGACAACATTTTTGGTTTTCAAGATCATTTCCGTAAGTTGATGAAATTGGAATTAGAAGAAATACTTTTGTTATTTTGGTATAGTCTCACCGTTGGTCATTATTTGGAAAATTTACACTTCATCTCTTAAAGAAATCAAGTTGAATTTTTCATTCGTGATGTGTTAGCAGATCATGTGATAGAATGATGAGTCATTCCATCTGTCTCAAACAAACTGTTAGAAAAGTTATCAAAAAATACATAAGTCCATCTATGGGGAGATTAATCATATATAGTTCCTAAAATGGACTTATACTTCATATATCATACTGCTTAATATAATTAAACTAGTTTCTACTAAACAGGGACTTCCTGTAGGCCAGTGGTAGGCGATAAAGGCCAGTCGCACTTCGGTTGTGGGTTCGATTCCAACATCCTTGTCCGACGAGATGGGATGTCGCCCGTACTGCAGGTTGTCCTTTTTCTAAAACTACATTACTATAACATCCCATAAATAATATCGAAAAAAGTTCTATCATTAAACAATACTAACTTATGTCCAACATAATCCATTCCAATCTTCAGGCTTATCCATAATACTGCAGTCCACTCTCATAATATAGTGAAAACGACTACCAGAGATTTAATACCATCGGTGATCCCCATATATCATAAAATATATCTTTTTGGTCAAATTACAAATATGTGAATACCTCAATCATGTATTATCTTGAAGAATGAATATCCATTGAACCTTAGTGAAACATGAATGCAGTTAAAAGTTAACACTTTCCACATACCAAAATCCTCAAAATTCTACATCCTCAAACCATGATATCACTTAGTCCTTATATCAATCATGAGCTCATGAATACTATCAAACATATTAGATTCTCTTTATCCCTTCATTATGTGCATATCGTCTGCTTTCCAAAAATATTTCAATCACTTTTCATCGTTACTGATGCCATAAAATTATTGAAAACCACAATAGACCAAAACATAAATATTCCAATATTCCACGATACTATATACAACATTATTCTGGAATCCCATTACATAAACACTTAATCATTCCACCACATCGTTTTCATATTCAACATCTCCAATGGTGATCGCATGTGACTTCCCTTTGTCCTTTTCCTTAAGTGGTTTTCGATCATCACTAACCCTTGGATAAGGGAATTTATTAGCATAATGCCCCATTTCCTTGCACTTGAAGAATTGAAGTGTAGTAGGTTCATTCTGTGTATCCCTTCCTTTTTTTGCATCATTAGACATCTTCTTCCCATCATTGCGGCATTCAAATGCCCTATGACCTTCCTTTCCACATTTGAAACTTTTATTAGTCCCTTTAAGACATTCTCCACCATGCTTCTTTCCACATTTGAGCATAAGGAAACATTCATCTTCTTTTCACCATTATTATGAGATTTCTCCTTGAACTCCATCTTTTATTTCTTGTCAAAACTATGAGATGGATATGTAACACCAACTTCCATTTCTACCTTGATAGTACAACGCACAATTTCTTCATAGCTACTGTAGTCTCTTATAGCTAATGCCCTTCGAAGATTTGGTTTTAAGCCACTGAAGAATCGATCAACTTTACTTTCAGGTTGGATGATAAATCCAGATGCATACCTGGAAAGCCATGTAAAATTCGCTTCGTATTTACTAACAGATTCATCATCCTTTTTCTTTAGTTCAAGAAACTCCTTCTCCATCTTTGTTTGAAGAATACGAGGGAAGTACTTATTGAAAAATAAGTTCTTGAACTTATCCCATTCCATGGACTCAATTTCATCTCTTGGCCTTGTATTCTTGATAAGATTCCACCATTGATCAGCTTCACCTTCCAAACGATATACTGCTAAGATGATTTTATCATGTTTAGAACATTGAAGAACTGAAAATATATTTTCAGTAGTACTGATCCATTGTTCAGCAACAAGTGGATCAGAAGACCCACTGAAAGAAGGTGGACGTTGCCTCATGAAGGACTCAATAGAATATTGTTCCCTTCTCTGCTCATTTGGAAGTCTAGAATTATTCATAGCTTGTGTAAGTATATCAATAAGATTTTTCACTCCATCTCCCATAACATTGGTTTGTTCAGGAGGACAATCATTGCATTGTCCATTGCAGTGATCAACACGGTTCCTTCGGGTTCCAGCCATCGTTTAAAACCCAAAAAGAATAGTGTGAGAGGAAAAAATAATGCTAGGGAAAACAATATAATAAATGGGGAGTACGTTCAATATCTAACATCTTAGGTTAAATTCTATGAACGTTACCGTAGTTCTAGGACTATATCCTATACGTATACTTATCCTTAGGGACATCCCAAGACATACCTTAGAAATATCTCTAGGGATCTCACTAACGTTTTCGCATCCTAGTTTCCAAAGGTTGACTAAACCTTTCCTCTGATACCAACTGTAGAGACCTGAAGCTTGACGTACATAGATATCACATTACTTTTACAGAATACTTAGTACATAATAAACACACACAAAAGGACCGTAATAGTTTAGTGTCTTTGGAAACTTGGAACGTAATCTTCTAATCATGGTGAAAGATATTCAACATCTCCCATAAATATCTTACCTACTTTTCATACCTAAAACCTTTCTTTATATCCTGGGGAAAAGAAAACATAAAAGGGTGAGCTCAAATGCTCAGTAAGGGTAAACGAAATAAATATCAATCACATCATATTCATAAGAACATATCTTTTAGAAATCTTAACCTGCAAAAGAGATCATAATTTCATAACATGGGATAAATCATAGTAGTGAAATTTAATCCAAATAATCATAACTTAAAACATGAAACTTTGTGGAATACACACATAATCATAGAGAATCATTTCTTATTAGTCAAGACTCATTTCCAAGACTATCTTAGTGGACAAAGTCCCTTTCGGAACAGAGTTCACTCCTCGTTTCAGTCCTGTTTCACTGAACCGGTATAACCTACCGTTCCAGCCATGTCTATCTCATGAGATATAAAATCTTTACCAAATGCATTGGAGGGATTTATAGGTCCCACCCATCTCATAATGATACCATTCTTATGTGTGCCACAAAATCATAAATCAGACATCATTGAATAACCCATGTAATAAAAATTGAATTCATAAAGAACATGACATCATAAAAAAATTCATATAAGATAAAGGAATTAATAAAAATAATTCCATCACAACATAATCAAATCAATGTAATAATAGGGATATAAACAGAAACCTTTACTATCTTAGATGGAAAATAATTTTGATAAAACACTTGAACTCCATTCTTGAGGAAAATATCCTTTCTACTTCAAAAACATTTTTTCTTTCTTAACATCTCATACAATTTTAAACTAAAATAAGTTGATTAAAAATAAACATGAAAACTTGTAAATTAATCTTCTTGGAAATAATTTTTTAAAAATCCATTCATGCCGTATAAGTTAAAAAACATTCTTCTCGTACTTTTGTCGGAAAAGTAAAAAAGTACCTCGTACAAAAAATGACAAAAGATTCCTTTCATATCTTTTACTAAAAACTCACTGAAGGGTAAAATTGGATTTAAACAATTGTAGGTTGATGGAAATAATATTACATATTGAGGAAACATGGATGTGGATGATAAAATACACCCTAGTAAATACTAAAGTATAAACAATCTCAGATAAAAATGAGATTGTGATATTTCCCTTACCTTAGGTCTGATTTGCTTCGTAAGTGTCCGAAACTCCTATACAATGATTTAAATAATGTCATTGACTTATTACAGAATCATACACATTGTTATGATATCATATATGGTTCACTTATGACTTTATATTACCCGTTCTTTTGTAAATTCCATGTTAAAGAGCGTTTTGGGTAAAATTGTTTCATTTGTCGTCCGTGTTTTGACTTGTAATTATTAATATGATTACATAGATCATGATTACTTAATTACAGAATATAAAACATGATTTATATATATTATATATTCAGAATATACATATATATAATATATCAGTAAATGGAAAGAAATACACCATTCATGGAGACGGTAGGCCGTACGTACGCATGAACGCTGTTTTCGTTTCCTTATTGAGTTGAATGGAATTAAGTAGATGACATTTATATATATAAAAATAAATCCAGAATCATTATTATGTCATATATTTCATGATTACTTATTATATATACTTTGTAATCATTCATGAACGGTTAACATGGAGAATGAATCTCATCGCGTCGTGGAGACGATAGTCCGTACGTACGCACGAGCGATGATATCGTTTCCATAATTATTTAATTGAATTGGAGTGGATGATACAATATATTAGAATCATTATGATGTTATAATAACTATGTATAGTTATTATTTACACCATTATACCCATCCATGTAAGGTGTTGGTGGAAAAACAGATTACACCACGGCGTGGAGACGGTATTCCGTACGTACACACACGCGGTGATTTTGTTTTCCGTAGGATGGATAGAAGGTGAAATGGGGTTGTTTCATATTTATAATAACAAATAAGTATATTAGTGATAATAATTTTATTACTTTATAATGAAACAACTAAAGAAGAAGATGTTGAAGAAGAAAGAATCTTGAAAGAATCGGGAGAAGAAATTACCTCTTCTTCGCTACGCCTCTTTGAAACCTCCTCTTAGGGCACTAAGATTGGTCTTTAAAGTAGACCAGAACCTTTAGAATGTTTCTATGAATGTTGAGAAGATAATTTGGCAGGGGTTGTCCGATCTTGAAGACTCAAATTTGTGTGAGGAGGAGAGGGAGGAGGCTCCCTTTTATAAGGGAGGAGAGGGGCTCCTTTGGGAAAACTAAAAACATTATTTTTCTATAAAGTCAAGTTCGGTTTTAAATAGCTCCAAATTGATTTATTTATAATCTAAGGTGGGTATGGGTCTAAAGCCTCTTATCCAATTGAATTTAGACAAGTTTAGGTTCCTATTTTAACCTTATCATTTAGATTTAACATTAAGTTAAATAACTTTACTTTTACCGTGTCTTCTTGTGTTCTTACACTATAAGGTTAATAAACTTACTATAACAAGCCAAAAGAACACAAAGTTGTTTATTATTAATATATATAACCTTATCTAAGTCATTTGGCCGAACCTTCGATTTTTAGGAATAAAATAACAATTAATAATATAATATTTGTTTTAAAAAATATTTTATGTCAATTTTGACACTATTTAGTAATTGATTTTTTTTTAAAATTATAACAGAATGATTAGTTCGAAAAAAGGTTAATTAAATCAATACTAACATGTCATATTAACCTAGAAAATTAGTATAATTCATAAAAAGTCTCACATTACATTTATTTGGGTATTTATAACATCAATTATGTCAATATTTCATTAATAATATAATTACTACATCATCGTTGTGTCATAAAAAATTAAATTATATAATGTCTAAAAATAATAAATAAAATACCATTATGTTGGAAATATTTTTAGATTTCTAATGAATATTTATAGAATAATTTATCTTATGTATAACCTTATATTAAGAATTATTTACTTATTAAACTTTGATTTTAACTATTTTAACACTTCTTTAAATAAATTAATAATAAATGTCCTAATGTAATCCAAGTGGGCCTAAATGGTCATATATTATACCAAAGGTTGTTTTTGGTCGAATTAAACTTATCAAATAGAATTAGGACATGTGTTAGGGTAATAATAATATTATCATTTTTACCCTTAATTACCCTATTTACTTTTAACCGTGGTAAAAAAAGTAAAAAGTTACTATTTACCAAAAATTATTTTCCTCTCATTGAACCAAATTTTAGTCCTTGATATTAACCATGTCTCTCGGATTTTCGAAATTTTACTCACAGAAGCGGTAAAATTAATTTTTATGAAAAATTCAGTTTTTTAACTACCACTTAGTGGTTTCACTATTCATCAAAAAAAGAAAGTTTCCAGAAAAATACAAAAAATTAGGCCTAAGCTATATTTGATATTATGAATTCAAAAATGATGTTTATTTTACCAAATTTAAAACATATAAGTAACATTAATTAATTTAAAAATTAATTCTCGTCGTCAAAACAAATAGCGTGTTTTTAAGAGATAATAACTATCAAAAGATTGACACTTGTTTATGTCTGGTTTAAATGTGAAATTACATCCAATGACCAACATTGTATTAAAATGTAAAAATATATTCTAAATATACTTTAAAACCACTCAAATCAATAATTTATCACTATTAACTATTTTTATTAAAAAAGTGGCTTTTAATTAAAATTTAGTAATTTTCACTATTAATCAGAATATGAAAGTTATCCGAAAAGTACCAAAATATCACCCTAAGCTAATTTCGATATTCCGAATCCAAAAATGAAGCCCATTTTGAGAGATAAAATTTCTAAAATTTTAAAAGGTGGTTATTACTATTCATAACGGCTAGTTTTAATAATATTTTAATAGCATATCATTGTTTAGTGAAACTCGGTATTGCGTACTCCACACGCTATCGAGGAAGGTCGTGATTGCGTGTAATGCTAGTCAAGTCAATGATGCGTGTTGTGCAAGCTCCTTTTGGTGTAGCATACAACACAAGACATTAATGAAATTAAAAAGAATATTTTTCATAAAATCTCGGGGTGTTACATGGTTAGGGTTGAATAACCTTGATTGTTGTGAAATATGGGAAATTGTGATATATGTAATATATTGTGAATTAATGAGAAATGTGTTTCTAGAGATGATGTTCTACACCCATACTATATATTTATGGTTGATGAACATGGTGTGAGACTGGTACTGATGCTCCAAATACTCATGGCTTTCTATACATGGCGTTCCACACCTAGCATGCATGAAAATATTATTTTAGGGCACATGGACTAAGGCTCCAAATATCCATGGGGTGTGAGACAAGGTTTGATGCTCCAAATAATCATGAGGGTGCTAGACATGATGTTATACACCCATTTATTTACATTTTACTGTGAATCCAATTGGCTATATATGAATTGAATTACATGGATAATGAAATACGATGTGATATAATGATTTTAAATTGAATTTTATAATTGGTTCCGAATCCAAAATGATCTGAAGTAGGTATTGAGATAAGGGTGTCCATGAAAACCCTAGATATTATGTGGTTAAAGAAATGATAATTGAATAAATGTATTCTTTTTACTTTTTTACAAGTATTTTATCCTTTATACCACTACATACACTATTATTGACTATATGTTTTTTAGACACCATTGGTGGTGTCTTACTGAGTTGTACTCACACCCTACTCAGGATTCTTGATTGGTACCCAAATAGATTTCATGGTTATAGGATATGATAATTTAAAATTATCCTGTGTTAGATAAATGAATTAGGGATGGAACATGGATGTGGGAAAAAACACGGTACGAGAACTTCCTAGAGGAATTTTTAGTGTCTTTATTTATTTTTGGGTTTTGTATATTGACACTTGGAATGTACTTATCATGGCATATATACTTTTAAGTTTTGATTCTGTATTTCCAATTATTCTCATCTTGTGATATTGTTACTATTTTTGATTATATATTATTCATATTTTTTTATTTAATTCCAATGGTGTATTAATCTTCTAAAATACGATATTGTCTCCCTATGATCGATATTTGAACCTTGCTACTAGTTGGTAGCCTTTGGTATATGGGGAGGCACGCTTAAGGTCATGTGGTGGTCTAGCTCAGGGAACCAATGTGTGGTGCCCAATTCGGGATGTTAGATCAATTCCATTCAAGTTTATAGTAATTATTTGATACTAATTTATACTATATAAGTGGAAATTTTATTATACCACTGATTGAAAAAAAATTCATCAATAAAATTTCAACCTGAAAATTTTTGCACTCATCTTAACACATAAATTAAAACAATTCAACTATACTTGGAAGGTTATGACCTTGAATTCAGTACTGATACATATTCAAAAATATTTTCTTCATTTATTTTTTTAAATATGGATAATAGAGTGTGCCAACATACCCTATCACTGTGTTTTGAAACATGTACCTTCCAGATATAATATATTGGAATGAAGTATAATTCTTTGGAACTTCTTTGGATACACCCTTCAAGTGATGATATTTAGTTTCAATTCATCAAGATAGATATTGTCATTAGTTTTTATTCTAAATGAATATTATGTGAATACCAATTTTTTCAATCACATACATGATTATGAATTGAAATTTATTGACCAGATATGATAGTTTGATCATCTTCATCAAGATTGATCTCTCATATTTTGTAATAAATAATATTCAAGATTGTAGAAGTCATATTAAACAAGGATTGTTACATCCATAAATCTTGGAATGAATATTCCAGATTAAGTATATAGCAATATTACTTTTTAATTTAGTTCCCCCCTAAATTGAATAATTACCTTTAATTCCCTACAAGTATTAAACAAACACATAGTAGATGGGTGTATGGTTGATCCTCATTTATTCTTAGTGAGTCCAACAAGACTGAGAACTATTTCTCAAACATAAAACTCCTCTTTATCCTCTAGTTGAGGGTAAAATCTTCATTATAACATTTCAAGATTTAGTTGATGTTTTGGGAATCATGGACTCTCTACTTTCTTTATTAAAAAATTTGTGTGAAATTTTCATTTTCACACTGGAAATCTAGTAACATTCATCACCTTGTACTTTATAAATATTCTTTAGTGTCTCTTATTGAGTTTGATTTTTGAAAATATAAACTAAAACATTTGAATCCTTCTTTCACCTTCTACACATATCTTCTAAGATCCTTTAATTATCATATTTGGTAACATGTCATGAAATTCTTTTTGTTTATGTGTAATTTTCTACTTGATTTTAATATCCATATTTATCTTTTTTTTTCTCAAAACCATCTCCTCTATCATCCTATTTCTTATCTCCAAGTTTATTCAACCTAATAGTTTTGGTAAATTCCAGCATATAAGTATATTTTATTTCACTTACAAAATTCTAACCACTATTTTCAATAAAGACCTTGTTTAATTTTCCCTTCCACGTGTCAGATGAACAAAATTGTTTTCTCAAAGGATTAATTATCCATGGGGCTATAGGGTTGGACCAATAAATGATCTAAAACATTAAGAGAAAGGTTATTTTATCTAAAATCATTGTGAAAATTGATAAGAATATGGTATATGATAAAATGGAATGGGGATTAATTCTAAAGGTATTAAGTAAATGTGGATTTTTTTTGAATGGGACATTCATTTAATCTTCGGCTACTTCTCCTCACATTGGGTCATAGTTTCTCTCATGGATAAGATATTTGGTTTATTTAAATAACTTAGAGGAATCTTCTAAGGGGATATCCTATCTTTGAGCCTTTACATTCTTGCTCAAGATGTTCTTAGAAGGAACCTAAAAAGAAGAATCTCTAATGGCCCAGTTCACTCCTTTAGAGGGAGGTATGGGTTTTGTGGAATTTCTCATTTGTTTTTTGATGCTGAAATAATCTTTTTCATTAATGGAAGTAGTAATTTCATAAAAAATTTCATGTTTATTATTGACTATTAGAGTATAAAATGTGTAAAATGCATCAATAATCTCAAGATCAGCATTTAAGTCAATAGTATGTGCCTCAACAGATGTGCCCTTATATATTGAAGAGAGACCTATCATTTTTAGGAGTAAATTTCTTATTTACTATTTGGGAGCCCCATTGTCAAATGTAAGGGTCAATATTCATCCATTTGATGGTATTTTCAATAATATCAGTGGGAGAAATCTCATTATAAGAACTTAATTCTTTAATTTGGAGGTAGGAACAATTTCATTTACATTGTTCTCACACCCATTCCAATGCATGTCATATCAGCAAGTATGGTTCCCAAGATGGTCAATAGAAAAAAATATTATTCTCAAAAACATATCATGGGACTCTCAGGAAGATGGTTGGTACTATTAGTCTAGATATTTTATGCTTGAAAGATTGGTTGAAGAAGGGGGAATCCGTTTGATAGACATTGAGTTAAACATGTTATTCATCCATGCCAAAATTATTTAGGATGACATTGTGGGTCACTCGATCTAGTCCAAATACATATAACAAAAATATGGATGCTATCTATTCATATGGTATTGAAATATTTCAATCAATTATAGATCTAATCTATGGAATAGTCTCTAAAGGAACGTGCAACCTATCCTTGATACTTTTTAGTGGATCATTAGTAGGGGAGACATTATATTTTAATAGGAAAACTAGGTTATATATCCACTATTTTACCCAAGTTTTCCTATCCTAGAAATTAGTTTCATCCAAGAGATTAGTCGCACCTCTCTCATGGATGACATTATAAATGTTGATTAGAAAGTCATATATCACAAAAAATAATCTTGTTTATGAACCATATCCTTGTATTTTCACTCCTCCAATGGGAAACTTTAGGTGTTTGGATTTTCATAAAATCATTCAAGCACATCAGTGGGTTGATATTGTGGGTGCTAAACTCTGGTGAAAAGATATTACTTGTAAATTTGATTTCCATGTTTGGTCTATTTGGAATCATTCCATCACTAATAATATGTGTATCCATAGAATTGGAATCAATATAGCCTCCCAATGGGTGTATTGTGTCAACCCCAACAATGAATCTTCCCTTTATATATTTTTTGACAGTGACCCGACTCACTTCATTTGGGATCATGTTAGAGAGATCATTGGGATGGATATTGGGTGCATGTATCTGGATTTATTATTTCAGGATTGTTTTACTTCTCCTCCTAAATTAAGATCCAATGAATTGGGGATGCACATCATCCTAGATGTTTGATGCTACGTGATTTGGGAGACACAAAATGGTGTGTGCCACCAAGATCTAAAACTAAATTTCACTTATCTCCAATAAAAGGTCCTTCATCTCACTGATGGTCTAGAAATGTTTTTCAAGGAGGTTGTAAAACATTATTTCCCATTAATTTGTATACAACATAGTCTATGCTGGGTAGTGTGGAAAACGTAACTGAGATTTATGGAAGGGTCCGTTTATTAGGTTTAAATTAAATATGGATGGATCATGTATTAATGGAAGCATTCAAAAAGTTGGTTTAGTCTATCATCCACAAGTCTTAGTCATCTTGGTCTATTTGGATTTTTTCAGGGTTAATTCCATTCAAGGTGAAGGCATGTTCTTCATAATAGGCTTACTCTCTACTCCATTAACAACATCACCCTCTTGAGTATGTAATCAGACTATTCCATTGTGGTTAACACAATATAGGGGAATATTACCTATCACTGGAGCATTTTCAATGTTATCATAGCATATCAGTCAATACTTAGTTATATAATGGTGATCACTCACACCTATAGGGAAGGAAACATGGCTGAAGATATTCTAGCCTCCAAGGGAGACCCAATAGAGGGCCTTCAGGTTTTCTCTTCCCTAGGTTCTCTTCCTTTAGATGAATTTATATTATTTGAGGGTATTATCTTGTACTTCATTACTTTCATCCACCCTGACTTTTTTAACAATGTTCATATTATTTTTTTTCTTCAAATTTTTAGTCTTCATCCATGTTTCTTCGAATTTTCTTACTCTATGAAAATTAGCTATGAAAATTACTAGTATAACCATTATAATATGCTCAAAATTATTAGTATATATACATGGCTTATCAGGCATTCACTTAATTACTTTAGTCCATTTATTTTTTATTTATATTTTTTTTCCTCATTGTTTATTGAGCTTGCTTCCATTCATTATTATTTTCATGTTGTACTTGTAGTCGTCTATGGTGTGACCTCTTCTTCCAAAAAATATGTATCTTTTAATCTTTAGTGTAGTTACCTTTTTACCTTTTTGAGGTTTTATAAGGAATTATTCTTCTTTTATTTTTCACCGAAGGTAGACTTACCTATATTCTTTATAAACTTATTGGGAATATTCTTTGTAAATATTTTATCCCAATTCTTTCCAAAGTTAGGCACTTCTCCAATATTTATATTCTGTATTATTTTGGAATAATTTATTTTAGTGGAATGCTTGGGTGATTTATACATTCATACCCCTACACTATGATGACTAACATTTAAAATACCCTATAGGTTTTTCAAAATTTCAAATCTTTTTATAATAATAAGACTGCACCTTTTCTTCCATGAAATTTTATTTACCATTTCTTCCCCCATTGATTTTGGTATCCTTCTATTTTCAGATACTATAAAATTATACCAACAATCAAATTCATTATGCCTAAATCATTCACAACACCCATAATAGCCAACAAATCTTGACCTCTTATTTGAAATAACAATCTAGATAGTCTGGTATTGTTTCAATTTTTCTTCACCACATTTTTAAAATTTCATTCACTTTCATAAAAATTATGTATACACTTATATTACTTTACTAAAGATATACTGGTAATTACTTCATCACCTTTCTTTATCCACTTTTCAAAAAGTTTTGATTTTTGAACTTGTCATATTCATAGAGCTAAAATTAGCATAAAATTTATTATCAAATATGGATGATATATTTCTCTTAAATACTACTTGAGATCAAACATCGGATAACTTCAACCTATTATTTCCACAAGCTAGAGGTATCTTAGGATAAGAATTTATTTTAGATGTTTTTGTGATTTCAAATCTTGTTGTAATCAACCTTCATTAAACTTGTTTTGAAGTCTCAACATGAACATTTTAAATATTTCCTAGTTTGAATCCATGCTCATGAAATTTAATATTTAGGATGATTTTTTCATCCCCCACTAATTTCAATCTAGCTTCACATTCTTTCTTGATCTTTCCGACCTCATCATCATTTATTTTTTCCCCTAATTCAAGGTTTTAAGATCGTTGATATTTTTTTATTTTATTTGATGTTGAGCATTCATAACATCAATGATAGACTTTTTTTCTTCTATTGCATGGAACTTATTTTAATGACTCCAAATGGACATATATTACATAAGGATTTCTTCAAAACAATCCTTCCTAACCCTAGAACATGATTTAACAGGCTCTTGAACTTTAACACTCTTGGAACTAAATTGTTTATTGAGATCAACAGATGTCATCAACTTTTATGCCAATGAACTCTCTCTTTTCTTAGAATATTTTTCTAGATGGGTGATATTTTTCTGCTAGGTTTTCCTCTAAACTATATAATTGTCATTGTATTATGAAAGATGTTCACTACATATGTTTGGTTCTTTTATTTGAAATTTTTAAAAAATATTTGATATCTCTTCATCGACACCTAAGGTGGAACTGTTGTCCATTTTTTTAGAAGTATATTTAACTAATATATCTTCATGACCCATGAATGAATTGTATTTCTTAGTAATTATGCACTGGGTAACTGATTCATCATACTATTTTCTCAAGAGGAATGTCTTATTAATTTTCTCAATTATTTCATTCTAATATTATTTGAAGTCATAGATGAGATAGAATTATAATATTTGATAGTTTAAAATCATCCTTGTCTTCACCACATTCTAAATTTAGAAGATAATTCTAATCGTTAATGTGCTTCAAATTCGAGAATCCAATCAAAGGTGTGATTTTTCAATTTGATACTAATTTCAGATCCAATTTTTGGATGACCACACTGCTAGGGGATGAATTAGTATTGTATGAATGTTATTAAATTTAAAACTTTTACCCCTTTCTATACCACTTTTAGTTACTCAGTGAATGGTTCTCTTATATTCTTCACCTATGGTCAGAAATCTTGTACATAATATAATAAATCATAAGGGATATTAGTATTTTTAACAAGGTTCATCTCTAATGTGGATGACTAAATCCCCAGTGCATGGTTGTCATTATAACACTAACACACCAAATCCTTTTTATAATCAAAGAAAGAATGGGAAAGAGTGTGGACTTGTACTCTATTTATTGGTACTAACCAGGTACAATTCACGATTTTTATTTGAATTACAAGATGTAGGATATCATCCTTCCCCTTCTGAAATTATAAATAGTGTAGTACAAGTATTTTTCTCTATAATCCAATGAATATGATCAAATTTACTCAAAAATTATGTAATAAAAATCATTGGGTTGTCTACAATAATGAATTTTCTATCTTAGATTCATTAATAAATTAACTGATGAAAATTATGCAGAAATATATAAGGTTTACTATTCCTCTTTTCAATAATAATGATATCAAGATTTTGAAAATTGAAATTATCAAGAATTCTTCTTGACCCAAATCTTAAATAACGGAATATAGATTTTCCACTCACTTTTATTCTTGATATATTTAACACACAATATGATATATTGAATTACTCTGTTAGTTTCCCAATGTTTCATCATGAAATTATGTCATATGTGACATTCATGGAATCATAACCATGTCTCATGATTTTATAATGTACATAGTGTATAGAAAATATCAAATAAAATAATTTCTTTTTGGTACAACACTCAAAGATAAAAATTCTCAATGTATCCTTTTAAATGTGCGTAGTTCTATTTTATCGTGTTTGTCCATGTGAAACAGTTGACATAGATTTTATTTTATTTTATTTGATCATTAACAGTTTAACATTATTATTATTATTCTTATTTTCAGATTATTATAAAATATTGTGCAAACATATATCCTTATTCACATAAGTTTATGTATATGGATGCATCCTCTTCTTGAATACCAAGCATGAAACAGCTTATATACTTCATGAAAGTAATAATTGATTCATATAGATTTTATATAATACTATTTTTAATAGCTTAAATATATTGATAAAATGTTATCTTCTTCTTATTGTAACTATAGAGGTTCATGGAAATCCTATTCTTCTTCATGTACACAACAGTAGATATGTGATTCTTTCTTCATCCAATATGTACATGAAACCACTTCGTCACACTATAGATGAGTGAAAAACCTCTTCAAGAAACAACCACTTTCGTGGATGTTCTGTTTCCAAAAAGGAATGTCAGATCTCTCAAAATAATTAGTAGTATCTCTTGGATTGTGGTGCTTCAATATTTATAGAAGATTTTCACAGCCTCTTCCCATCTTAGAAATATTTTTTTCTCCAAAAATAGTGGAGAGTTATGGATGATTTAATATTACTAAAGATTTTGGTATATTAAAAACTTCCTACGGTTTCTATGATGCTGAGGTTTGTGGTGTATTAACTTTATTCTCTCTTCATGAGTTTGGACTCTCATTCATGAATGTATAAATGAAATTCCATACATTTTACTCCCAAATGATTTCATATGCATGAATATTATACTGTAACTTCTATATTATCTTGGTTGAAGCTCCATTTTTTAGTAGTCTCTTATATAAAAGATGTATATTTCATGAAACAATTTTCATCATTTTTATATCGAGAATGCATCCATGATGGCTTGTGTTTCTCATGGTGTTATGTAGCTTTATCATGTTCTAAATCAATCTGAAAAAATTTGATTATAAAATTTTGATATCCTAAGGGTGAATAATATGGTGTGAATTCTAGGGGTCATAAAATTAGTGATGATCAAACAGACATGTTATATACATAACATTTTTATGCAAGTGAATAGTAGTGTTCTTCAAGAGTCCTACATTAGAATTTAGTTCGGTTAGCCTCTTATTAATAAAATAATTCAGACCATATTCTTCTCAAGCCAATAGTGGGGTTCAATACCCACAACAATACACAAACTTTCCCACACCGGTCCATGCCACACCAGCATAGTTCAACCAAGAACTCTATGTGTACTATGCACCCTATAATCCTCGAGCTATATCATGTGGTTCCTATGGGCACTATGAATCTTATTTATGTTGTATATGGCTGGACAAGAAAAACCAATCCCATGTGGTTGTCCATTGGTTCCCAAATTTTTTTTTGAGGGGGCCCTTATTTAGTGGCGGTATAGATTTTTTTAATAAATACCAATATATAATAATCATCATGAAAAAATATTAATGTAGTATACTTTTTTGCATGGCCTTCAATGTTATTAATGAAAATAAATATTTGAATGATCTTCCCAGAAATCATCAACATATGTAATATTCATAAAATTAATTTGTTTTTAAATGATCTTTCTAGCTTATCTCCATGAAAAAACTATTTTAATGGTTTTCTACTTTTTTTATATTGTTGTAAACAATGTTTAAGTTAAAACATGTTATTGGATCAATGAAGACTTGTTCCTCAATCTTAGGACGTACAATATACTTAATCCAAAATATAATATGTCACCTTTAAGCTTTTCATAGATAGATCTCTTGTTCAACAACATTCCTGTGATCTCCAGTATAATTCCTTACTAATATTATTATACAATACATATTAACATTAATTAGTCCATCACGTAGAAACACATCAGTAAATAATACAAGGCAAATAAAAAGTAGGATCATTAGAAAGTTTGTTCAATAATATTATCATTATTCTAGTTAGTGTATTCCATAAAATTATAATAGTATTATTTTATATGGAATAGAGTAATATTAGGTTTATTATATTATATAAGGGATGTTGTGAAATTAAATAATATTTTAACATGATCCCAGACTCAATAAATAGATGTTTATTTCTATTTTTTAGGGTTAACCAATAATTGAGAATCATTACACACAACACACCTCTCTATTAAATTCATTATTCACTCATCCTCTCCAAAACAAGAGAATTCTTCAAAAAAAATTGATATTGATGTGATCAAGATGAAAAAATGAGGAGATAGATCCACCATGATAGCACTCAACATTTCATTAGTGATTATCATTGATCAAAGAAGCATGTGTGGATCACTTCTAAGGATATTCTACAGTTAGATCCTACCAATGAAATTCATGTAATCCAAAAATGGTTTTGTACGATCAAAAACTTCATCATAGAAAGATCCTAAAACCATGTATTATATCTTCAAATCTAATAGAAATTAAATAATAATTTAAAGTGTTATGATCCGATTTGGGTATTGGTCTTTTCCTATGTCAATATTCAATGGAAAAAATTCATTTTCGTGAAATTTATTTTTTGTACAATTGGTAAATGATCCATCGAAACGAAATAAATCTTTCTGTTTATTCACCCAGGAGGAGATCTAGTTATTCTTGGAACCTTCATATAGGAATATCTGATAAAAAACAACATGAGAAATTTATACTAGAGGATCTGATCTCATAATATATAACATTGGAAATTACCAAATGTGAACTTCATAAGAATAAGTTTCATATTCTTATGAGTAATTACACCTGATAGTCAACATTAAATGTCTCATATCATAGAATTTTATCCAATCTTAGAATTATATTTAAGAATATCAAGATGGAATTTCAAGGTTCTTATCATTGAAGGGAACATTTATGACTTTATCAATGTGATAGATACTCTAATTCATTATTACAAAAAATTTATATAGAATAATGAATGATATATAATAAAATGATTAACTAATATTAGCATCTTTGAATATACATGTAATTAAAAGTACAAAAATTTGGTTCTAAAACTCTGTCCCAATCATGTTAGGTCATAATGTCTATAATGAAGACACAAGAGGGGGTGAATTGTGTCCTTTTAAAATTTTCACAATTCTGTCACTTAACAGCAACAGTATATAGTGCTGGTGGCATTTCTATATGAGAGTATGTGTAGTGGAAAAATCGAAAATAGAGCATAGTAATTTATAGTGGTTCGAGGAAATAATATACACTAGTCCAATATAATAATCACCCTCTCTGTGGGCTTGGTGAATTTCACTAGTCAAGTCCTATTCTCATAAGTCCGATCCATAAATGAGTGCATAAAATTTTCACCTTTACAAACAAGGCTGAAAACAGAACCACATGGTTCTTTTATGAGGAATTAAAATATCCACAGCTTAGAACGGGAAGATGAAACTCCACCATGACTAAAACTGAGCAGTTGTTACTCAAAATATTTAATAATGATTTATTTGATAAAATAGTTTCAACTTCATAGTTGCAGCTACATGCAATTGACAGAAGATGGATCTTTGACTTTAGAAGAATAATAATATTTGAAATATTTTTGAAGAGATCCGAGTGCATAAAATATCTTGGATTTTAAGAACAACAAAAAATAGAGAATCTCACTTCTAGGATTGAACATATATATCTCCAAAATATAGTCCTCGTTTTCTTAGATTCTCGATTTCTATAGCACTGTAAATTAACTTGCACAAGAAAAATCGAAGAATAAAAATTATAAACATATATGTGAGAGAGAGATCCAAAACATCCAATATATATATATATATATATATGAAAATATATCATACAACAAGATTTAATATCTGTAAAATATGCATGATAAATTGAGAGAATTCAAATTAAAAAATACAGCTCAGAGTCGTCATAACTTTCCTTAATAATATGAGAGAAAGTCTTTGCTATAAATGGATCATTAAAACACTTGTAATAAGATAAAAATCAGTGGAAATTGAGCTTGAAATGGCCCTGATATTCTACAAATACTATTACAGAAAAATACAATAAAGTTGTAAATTCAAATCTTTGGTGATAAAAAGCCAAACTTAAGGTTCCTTCAAAAAATGACAATATACCAAATATAGGGTTCAACTACGTAGAGTAGGGTTAATGATCCATGCATTACTCATTATCAACATAAAATTCTATGTGTAAAATTGTTTATAAATATGTTCAATTTTCCCAAACATAAGGTCGACAACGTAAGGTATATTAAAATTGTAAGTTTGATGAACCATACATTTTCTTCTTAGATGTAAGCTTCCATACATACGTATGGTTCTTTAAATATACCTTTTCTATTTGACAAATGTAAGGTTCCATTAAAATGTAATGCTCCTTATACATACAGTTCTTTCAACATAAGGTTTATTAACAATACGTGTTGATCCCTTACTATAAGATTTAATACAAATATAGGGTATGTTCCTTATGTTACGTTCCTTAGTGTAGGAAAGGAACAGTGATTCCAAAAAATGACAAATTATGAACAGTGTTTCCAAAATACGCTTTAGAGCATTCCAAACACATTAACAAATATTTATCACAATTAAATAATTGAAAATTATTTCAAAATTAGAATTATAATTAATATAAACATCCTAAAATACACATACATTAAGCTCATTATTATAAAAAACTAGGGTATTTTATGAGCATCAAAATCAATAACATTTATATAGTATTATTGAGACAATACAAGCCCAAAAATCTCCCCCTTCTGGACGATCACAAAACCCATGAATTAAAACTGTAAATATAGTTACATAATTTTTAATTTTATAAACACAGAGTGAAATAAATTCAATTTGATAGAATTATTTTGATAAAAAGAAATGTTGTGTTTATATAAATTTCTCCCCAAATATTTCAAAATTTTAAATAAATGTTGTGTTTTTCCAAATTTCTCACCCTTTTTGTGAGATCAAAAAGAAAGTAATAAAATAGATTAAAACAAATTTAATGTAGGATATATTAGTAAGTGAATGTTATAATAAACTAAAATGGATAATGAATAATGGATGTTTGGCTATTAGACAAAAATATATAAAAATATAAAAATAATGTACAAAAAATAAATTGAGGAAAATATCATTAATTAGAATATGTATAAATACATTAAGGATTCAACTATGAAATAGAATAGTTACTGTCAGAATTAGTATAAAAGGTTGGATAGGGATTGGTTTCAGACAAGGTAAAAGAAAAAAGGTTAGGGATTTGCTAAGATGGAATTCTGAATGGATTAAAACATGTCCTTCAACCTAGTCATCTGAACCTATAACTTTTTCATAAGACTATCACCCAACTATATTATCAAAAGTATAGAATTAGGATAAACTTGAAAATCCTCCACAATATTGACTTTTAAAATGTCATTTAAACTTTCTTATTGCTTCATAAATTGTTCCAACATGTCTGTAAACTGATTCATCAGTAATATGATACTAGGTTATCCTTGAGTCAACTGATCAATAATAAATTTTTTATTATCCAACAAAACTGATAGAGGAGCACTATTTCATTGAAGGTCCTAATGATGAGCATTCATGTCTTCCAAATCATATGTAATGGCCTGAAATCATCTAATAAAATATGGACTGGTAGTAGGAGTAGAGGTAGATGTATAGGTCTGACAAACACTTCTCATGATTGATTCAAAGTAAACTACCATGTAACACTTCAAATATTCAAAATATGTTTCGTAAACAGCTTCAGATATGATTCTCCCAATCTCATTTAACATTTTCTCTCTTGAACGAATAAAAATACCTTATAGAAAAATTATTCTCATTATGTTCCTGAATATTTTTCTTTACAATTTCGTGATCCTACCACAGAGTGACATTCTCTTCCTTAGACTTGTTAAAACTAATCATGATTTATTCTAAAACATGATTGGACTATTCCATAATTTTATTCAAAACCAAATCTTGAACTTTAGTTTTTGATTTCTGTATAATTGTTTCTTCTTGAGTAGCTTCTTTCTGAATAGTTTCTTCTTGAATACTCACCTAATATTGAATATTTACTTTTACTTTATCACATATCTAAGGTAAAACAATAATATCACTATCTTAAGTATCCACAGGTATTTCTTCTTCAATAATTTTTTTATCTAAATGAATTGAGAAGGTTTCTTCTCTAGAATCAAACAATTTCTCTTCAACCCATTTAACATCTCTATTTCTTGGATTCATAACAATTCCTTCCTGACTTTGTTCTTCTTCAACATCCTCTACTTCAGTAATAAATCTAATCCGTCTCTTAGATGGTTGAGAAACTGCATCAGTTCGAGATTCTAAAACACCGTCTTTTCAAAGAGCTCCTTACTACCCCTGAGAAAAATCTCAGAAGCTTTTTTCTTCTTCAGAACCAACTGGTAAAATCTTTACTTTCACTATACTTCAGAAAAATCCTATTTCCATAGAGTTACAGCATTGAAAACATTTCTATGATGTCACTTCAGCCTCAAATATACAAATCGAATCATATTCTTCATGAGCATAATTGTAGAGATTATTTTTCCATATTGATTGAAAGTCATCCTTTCATCTGGTTAAAATTAGTAATGTAAATATTGAAACATATATCGCAAAAAATTAATTTTAATGTCACATAGAAATAAAAACATGATGCGCATATTAGGGTACAAAAGTTTATCCATCTCGACCATCATTGGCTCAATATCGGTATGAATGAATTTAACCAAGATTTTATGATATACCCTGAGATACTTAACAAATATTTTTTTAATGTGCATAAAGATAAAAATAAAAGACATAATTTCTTTGGAAGAATGATTCTTATCTCCAATCGATCAAAGATTGAAGTGAAAAACTCTTTTATGTGGGAACTCAACAATTTCAAAACATTATTTGGAAAAATAAAAAATCCTTATCTTCAATACTTGAAAAAATGATATCCTTAGAATCACCAAAAATTAACTGTATACTCTTATAAAAGTAGTTTAGATATACCTCGTAATGAAATTTTTAGTTGTTGTCATTGAATGAAGTCTCCAGCCCTTGAAATGCTAACCCCTATTTCAAGAGCAGATTCATCTGATATAACCAGTCAAAATCAACCACTTTTCCATGAAGTATTTTCTACATGTTATACACTGTTGCTTCAGATCTCTTGTTTTTTCTTTCTTTTACTCAGTTGGTTTTCATCATTTCAAAAAAAATCTAAAAGTTTCAGGTTTTTGACTTCTAGGGTTTGTAAGGAAAAACAACGGTTTTTGGTTAGATGAAACAGTTTTTGGTAAATGATGGGTACAATAAATGGAGGGTTTCTGACATGTAACACATGTCATCCTTTCCCATGTCATAGAGTAATTAAGATAGTTTTTTAATGATTATATAGTGTAAATAAATTTACGATTTAATAAAATAACTATGATATAGTAAGATAAAGGTTAGAAAGATAAATTATATTTATAATAATAAACATAAGATAAAATAATATAAAATAAAATAAAATGACATATTATAAGATTAAATAAACCTAGATTCCCCTTAATAAAATCAAAACTAAAATTGGGAAGTGGTTTAGTGAAAATATCAGTTAATTAATATTTAGTGTCAAAAAATTCTAAAGATATATCATTTTTAAGAAGACTATTTCATAGATAATGATGTCAAATATCAATATGCCGAGTTCTAGAATGAATTATTGGTTTTTTTGAAATATTTATAGAATTTTTATTATCACTTAATATATGCTTAATATTCAAATTATGTCCAAAGTCTATCAGTTTTTTTTTTCATCCACAACACTTGCGCACTAAAACTGCTTGCAGATACATATTCTGCTTTGGACGTTTATAAGGAAATTGTGTATTGCTTCTTACTCGACCAAGAAACTAATTATTTTCCTAAATAGTGTCAGGCCCCTAAGGTGATTTTTCAATCTAATATACAACCTCCAAAATCTACATTTGAATATGATATGAAATTAAAATCATATGTTTTTTTGATAAATAAGAGATTGATAAATTGTTCCTTTTAAATATTTAAAAATCATTTTGACAGAAATAAGAAGTGACTATTTAGGAATTGTTTGAAATATGGAACATAAACATACCAAAAACATAATGACAGGTCTGTTATTAGTAAGATATAATAAACTACTTGTTATACCTCTATACAACTTTTTGTCCACAAGTTTTCCAGCTTCATCAAAATTATATTTTATATTAGTACACATAGGAGTTGTATAAGTCTTGCGGTTTTCAAGAAAAAAAAATTCAAATAAATCAGTAATATATTTACATTGGTTTAATACATTTCCAAAATATTTTTGATAAATTTGACGTCATAAAATGATATTTAATTCTTCCATCATGTTCATCTCAAATTCTTTTTTAATGAGTTCTAAAAATTCATTATGATGTTTTTTATCTTTGATCCAAAAATAACATCATCAACATAGATTTGAACTAATAATAAATTAGAAAAAAAATGTTTTCTTAGAAAGGGTTTGATATACCAAACCAACAACAAATCTATTTTTTAATAGAAATTTACTTAATCATTCATACCATGCTTTGGGTGTTTTCTTAAGGCTATTGAGCACTTTAGTAAGTTTAAAAAAATGTGGTTTTTGAAAATTTTCAAAACCCAGGGGTTGTTCAACATTAAATTTTTACACTAAATAACAATTTGAAAAAATAAATTTGAAATCCATATGATATAATTTAAAATTAATATGAGATAAATAAGCTAAAATAATTCTAATAGATTCTAATACAACTATGGGGAAAATGTTTCCTCATAATCTATACCTTTTTCATTATTTTTTCCTTTAGCTAATAATCTAGCTTTATTTCGAGTTATTGTACCTTGATCATATAGTTTATTTCTAAAGACCCATTTTTTTACTATAATTGGATAATTTTATGGGGTTTTAACTAATTTCGAATCTTTATTTCTTTTAAACAATTTCAATTATTCTTGTATTTCTAACATCCAACTCTCATGTTCTAAGGTTTCTTAAAAATATTTATGTTCAAGTTGTGATAGAAAAGTAGATAATTCAACTTGGTTTGCTATATTTATTCTATTACTTATTCCTATATCTATGTATCCTATAACTATTTCTAAAGGATAATTCTTTAGGGTTCTAAACTATCTAGGAATAACATTTTTAAGTTCATTAGTATCATATTCATCAGAACTGGGATGAATTTTATTTTCAAAATCATTTTCAGGTTTCCAATTCTCATGTTGTTAGAAGATTCAACAGAATAACTAGTTTGATATTTCTCTTTATTAAAAAGGCTAGTTTCATCAAACTTCACTTGAAATGATTCTTCAATAATCCTTGAATTTTTATTAAATAATATTTAATCTATAAAAGTTGTAGAATATCCTAAGAATATCCACTCTTCATCTTTTGGATCAAATATACCCAGATTACCCTTGGTGTTCCGGATATACACCATGCATCAAAATACTTTAAAGTAATTTACCACAGGCTTTCATTTATTCCAAAGTTCATAAGGTGTATTTTTGATAATAGGCCAAATTAAAAATCTATTTATTATATAATAGGTCATGCTTAGAGCTTCTTCCCACAGATAGGTAGGAAGGCTATATTCATTTATCATATTCCTAGCTATTTATTGAATGGTGATGTATCCTCTGGAAAAAATTCCATTTTTTGTGGTGTTCTTGGTGTAGAGAATGTTTTTTTAATACCCATGTTTGAGAAAAAGGAATTGAATTCTTAATTTTCAAACTATCCACCATGATCATTTCTTAATGAAATTATTTTAAAACCTATTTCATTTAGAGAACTTTTGAAATAATTTTAAAAAATATCAAAAGCTTCATTTTTTAGTTTTAGAAAATATAACCAGGTAAATCTAGAATAATCATCATCTAAAACAAATAAATATAATTTTCCCGTAAAAATTTTAACTCTATATGGTCCAAACAGATCCATGTGGATAAGTTCTAGGGGGGTTTAATGTAGTAATTTTGTTAACATATTTGAAAGAAGATTTGTGTGGCTTGATAATCTGGCATGCATCACATAATCTGTCACTATCAAAATTGAGACAAGGGAAATATAAAACTAATTGTTTAAAAGATAATTTATGTAAAGCATAAATATTGAAATGAACATGAATTCTGTGCCAAATCCAAGATTTATGTTTCTTAGGAGTTAAACAAATCACTTTCTATTTATGCAGTGAATTTATTTCCAAGGTGTAGACATTATCTATTCTGAGTGCTCAAAATTTAAGCAAATGATCTTTAAATGCAGAGCATGAATTGTTAGAAAAATAAATATAGTATCCATCATCACAGAGTTGAGAGATACTTATCAGGTTATACTTCAATCCTTGTACATATAGTACTTTGTTGATTGAGACAGACTTTGGATCTCCAATTGTACCAAGTCCAATTATCTTACCTTTAGCATTGTCACCAAAGGTGACTTGACCACCATCAATCTGTGTTAATGTATTTATGTTTGATGGATTTCCACTCATGTGTCTAGAGTAGCCACTATCCATATACCATATAACTTTTCCTTTTCTGTGACCTGTTACCTACAAATACAATTTAATAAAAAATTTGGTTTAGTACCCATATCTTTTTGGGTCCAGTAGGGTTATCTAATAATGATTTAGGAATCCAAATCTTCATTATTTTTCCATGATTTATGTCATTTAATTCAGATAATTTTTTTTAATAATATCTCTTTAAACCCATTTATTTTAGTATTTCTAAAATAATTTTTTTGTTATATCTCCTTTTATTCAACAAAAATAACAAATAACAGATTTTGTATTAGGAAAAAAATATTTCTTATATAGTTTGGATTCTTTAAATTTACTACCTATAACAAATCTTTTCTTTTTAATAACATTATTACCAAGAATTTCATTCCGTATATTTTCACCTTTTGTAAAAACAAGAGAAACATGTTTGTAATTTTCTACTTCATCATGTAGCATTATAATATTAATTTCATGATTACTAAAGTTAGTGGTAGTTGAGTAATATTATTCTACTAAATCTTGACGTTGTTTAAGTAAATTATCCCTTTCTCCTAAACATTCATTTTGAAGATTCTTTAAATATTTATGTTTCTTTAATAGGGAGTCATATTTTTCTTATAGCGTAGTATAGTAGGCATCCATTTTATCATTTGAGTAATTAGAATAAAAATAAGATGAATAATAGGGTATTACCTTATCTTATGTATCCATAAATCACATATTAGCTATTAGATTCGATTTTTCATTCTCTGAATCAGAAATAGATGAGTTACTGGAGTATTTAGAAACACTCCAAGTAGCCTTCATTGCTCTTTTTCCTTTGCTTTCATGATCATCATTTTTCTGAAACTTCTTTTCTGTATTTCTCTATTGACTCTTTAATTTGGGAAAATCAGGTCTTTTATGACCAAACTTTTTTGCATCCATAGCATCTAACTTCCCTTGACTATTTATCAATCTTTTTGAAGGATTTTCTGTATCCTCTTTTCACTATAATAAACTTTCTATATTTTCTGACTAATTGAGCCAGGTAGATTTTTGAATAAGATGAGTCTGAAAATCTTTCTTCTCTAACTTCTTGTTTCATTTTTCTATTCTTCTTTTGAGATGTAACCTTTAAAGCAGTGTTATACTTTTTCACTAGGACATTGAGATCTTCAACTTCATATTTAATTTATGCTTCATACATCATTAGAGTTCAATAAATTCTCTCATTTCCACATTCTTGATAGGTGCTGATTAGAAAATTGCATCTAAAATTCCATTCCACTTATTAGGAAGTAAATTTAGTACATTCAATGCTTGATCAGCTTGTTTGATATGTTCACCTAAGGAAGTAATGGTGTTAATAATTTTTGTGATCCTTAAAATCATTTGAGTGATTCATTATCTATCAACCATTCTGAATGTGTAAAATTTCAATTTCATTGATTCGTACCTCATCTATCTTACATTGTACGTACCTTCATAATCAACTATAATTGTCTTACACATTTGATAACTATGGGTAATTGTGAGACATAATTGAATTAATCTGGTCCAAGACCATAGATGATAGTGTTCATAGCTTTAGAATTCATGTCATAATCATCTGTTATCACAACAGTCCATGCTTTGGGGTTTTTATGGATTTCGTAAGGAGTAAAAATATTTGAGTATAATTTAAATCCAAAAAATTTCAAATATATTATCATAAGAGATTTCAAAAATCCAAAGTTCTCACTATTAAAATATGGAAAACTGAACATTGACGTTACTTCTTTGAGATTATCCATTGATCATCATCTTAGTCTTTAACTCTGGTTTGTTAGAACCAAAGAAAATATGTAGAGCCCTTCCTCGGATAACAAATGTTAGGGTTGAAATTCTATAACGAAGACACAAGTGGGGGGTAAATTGTGTCCTTTTAAAATTTTCACAATTCTGTCACTTAACATCTACAGTAGATAGTGTTGATGGTGTTTCTGTATGAGAGTATGTGCAAGAGAAAAACAGAAAACAGAGAATAGAAATTTATAGTGGTTCGGGACATGAATATCCCCTAGTACACTCCACCAATCACACTTTATGTGGGCTTGGATAATTTCACTAGTCTGACCCTCTTCTCATAAGACTGATCCAAAACTGAGTGCAAGCATTTGTCACCCTATAAAGCAAGGCTAAAAATAGATCTTTATGTTTCTTTTACAGGGAACAGAAATATTCATAGCTAACCACGAGATGCTGGCGCTCCACCATGACTGAAAATGAGAAACCGATACTCAAAAGAATCAATAATGATTGATTTTATAAAATAGCTTAATCATCATAGTTGCAGCAGCATGAAATTGATAAAAGATGGATCTTTGAGTTCAGAAGAATAATAATAATTAAAATATGTCCGAATAGATACAGTTGGATAGTAGATCTATTATTTTAAAAACATCAACAAAAACAGAGCATCATACTTCCAAATGTGAACTTGTATATCTCCAAAATGTCGTGCTCATTTCTGAGATGCTCGATTATTGTACCATTGTAAATTAATTTTCACAAGAAAAATAAAAGAATAAAAAATATCAACACAGCTAAGAGAGAGAGATCCAAAACAAATGACGTAGAAAGATATATATATATATATATATAACGATATATCATACAATAATATTTTTGATCTGCAAAAGACACCTGATAAATTGAGAGAATTCAAATTGAAAAATATATGTTAGAGTCAGCTTAACTTTGTATAACAATAGAAGAGAAAATATCTGCTATAAACAACTCATTAAAACAATTATAATAAGATTTGAATCGGTTGAAATCATGTCTTAAATCCCCTTGATATTCTGTAAATACTATTACAGAAAATGTCGATATGGCCTTAAATTCAAATATTTGGTGATCAAATGTCAAATGTAAGGTTCCTTCATAGAACAAAAAAATACCAAACGTAGGGTTCAACTACGCAACCTTGGGTTAAAGATCAATACATTCATCTTTGTTAGCATAAAATTATGAGCATAACATTGATTATACATATATTCAATTTTCCAAAATGTAAGGTTGACAATATAAGGTCGATTACCAAAGTAAGGTTGATGAACCATATGCTTGCTTCTCAGACATAAGGTTTCATATATACATAAGGTTCTTTAACCATAATTTTTCTCTGTGAAAAACTTATGTTTCCATTCAAAGGTATTGTTATTTATCCATACATTTCTTTCTACATAAGGTCTATTAACAATAAGTGTTGATCATTTTCCATAAGATTTAATAAAAATGTTGGGTGTGTTCCTTTTGTTACATTCTTCCGCATCAAAATGAACAGTGATTCCAGAAAAGGGAAAACTATGAACAATGTTTCCAAGATACTCTTAAGAACAATTCAAACACTTTAAAAAATATTTCTCATGAATAATTACTTGAATATTATTCCAAAATAATAATTATAAATAATATAAACTTCCTGAAGTAGACTTAAAATAAGATCATTAGTAAAACCAACAAGGGTATTTTGTGAGAATCAAAATCAATAATATTTATAGAGTATTGTTTGGACAATACATGCCCAACACAACAAATATTACATCAAGAAAGGTGACAAAAAATGGTAATGAAGCACTGCTGAATCATAACCTCTACCATGGACACTATACATCCTATATTCTCTAAGAATAGTTTCTCTATCTAAAATCTCAGTTAAACCATGAAAGGAATATCTATAAGGAAACATATATAACAACAACTAGAGTGAAAAACTTCTTCATTTTAAAAGTCATGTGTAGACACATTAATCACCATAGCACTATCATAACTAGAATTGGAAAACAATTACTGATCGATATGTCTATTAGATTTTAGTTTTTGTTTTGTTTTTTGGTATTCTGTACTATATGTCCAATCATTCCTCAATTATAGCTGATACAATTCCTATAATTACATTTAGATCTACTAAATCTATGTTTATTATTGTTATTTCCATTAACATTTATATTATCTTTATTTTAATTTTTGTTTATAGATCCGCCATAATAATATACACTCTACCTCATTCTTAATCTTGGGTTTATTGTACAACTCCTACGAAAACAAAATTGACTTAACATATTCAAATGTTAAAGAGTCCAGAACATACGTCATGGTTTCAAATAAAGTATTGTATGAATTATTAATAGAAATAAGTTGTATTATATTTTATCTTCATCATCAAAAGAAAGAATAATATTTTCAAGATCAGGCATGATTTTTGTTAAATTCATCAAGATGGGTTTTGATTGATGTACTAGAATGCATCATAAAGGTAAAAATTGTATGAATTTTATAAAGGTGACCCACCAATAGAATATTCATGTACAAGTTTTCATGATTTAACCAAATTCCATTATAATAATACTCATAAGTGATATCCCTAATAAATTTATCACCTAGGGACAACAATAAGGAGATTTGAGCTTTTATTATAATATCTTCAGACATGTCTTCATTGGTAGTAGTTGTATGAACATCATCAAAACTGTTTTATAATGGGTTTCTTAGGGACATATATTACATCAATGAGCCCCTAATGAATGAGAAAGGATATCATCTTGATTTAAAATATATTATAGTCATGTTCATAAACAAATAACTATATTTCATACCTAATAGATGTTATTGATCATTCAAAGGCTCCAATACCAATTTTTTGAGGGATGTGTTGGAAGGTAAGTCCCAATGAATTTTTAAGGACAACTGAATATTAAAATAGATTCTACATGATATTCAAAATAGAAGAGGGAAATGTGATGAAAAGAACATGGTCATATTAAAGTCAAAAAATGAGGAAAATTGAGACGCGATGAAGACAAAAAAAAGATAAACAAATGTATGAAAATAAAATTGAACGTGGAAAATGAACACACTGAATTTCATGATTCATTCTAGTTTTGTTCCTATGTACCTGGATATAACACCACCGACTCAAGAGTTTTATTGATCTCATAAAACAAAAATGATACAAGAATAATCTAGGAAATGAATATAAAAAACATAAGCACTTTCAATACTAAGATCAACGCATAAATAATAAAGAGTTCTTACAGTGTTGGAAATATTACTATTGTTTGACTATCCTTCATAGTGTCTTCATATGAAAAAGAATAGATTTTTCAGGATATATAATTGCATAAGAACTTGATACATAACCTAGTTACTCTAATAATATTTGTGAATTGAGTTATAGTATTCTTCATGATTGAAATAAATTTTATCACGACTCCACCAGGAATAAAAAAATTAGTCAGGGAGAAGAAACACATTCTTCGTCCAGTTTTTCTCAAGGATTTTGCATAGAAATCACAAGGGTTTTGTAAAACTATGTGGCAGAAAAATCAAGAGAAAAATAGATGAATTTTCATAAAGGATGACCCTACAGGGATCATTAATTCCCATAATAGTCCCAAGTATGAAAAAAGAGAATCAATAACCCAAGAAAAGATAAACATCCACATGGATGGACATATGAAGTGCATTAGTGGGTGTAATCGATGGTTGAGATAAGCACCACACACAAGATGGATATCAAAGAGGTGAAAAGGTGAACACACCCACAAACCAAAATATAAAGGCCCAAATGTGAAGTTAAGCCGACCTAGAAAGAATCACATAATAAGGATCAAGACCAACATCAAATTTTAAGCCTAATATAAATTTCATAAGTTTGCATGTATGAGAAACACAAATGAAAAATTTAAAATTACATATTAAAAGATAGTTTTATATGTATATCAATAATCAAATATACCTTATCTTTAATATTTGGGTCAATGGTTTTTTTTACATTTTATTAATATTTCCTTTTATTATTATATTTCTTATCATAGTTAGGTTGAAGTCCTTATTTCAGTCAAGGAATTCCATACCTCAAACTTTAACAGTTAAACATTATCATACCTCTGTCCATTGCCCTTCATTCAACTAATTCTGGGGACCTCAACCTCACTCCACTAAGTGGATCCTTTATCAAACTCAAACCCAGTCTAAGCATCCATGATTCATTAATCAGCTTCATATCCCCATACACTATCAATGGAAAATTCACAAGGCAACCTTTCCATGACTTCAATCATCACATAGCTTCAATTGGTGTGCCTTATTTAGCGTTAGACTCAATTTATTGTACTAGAAGTGTCACACAATGGGTAATCATAGATCCATTATTCTTCATTTACCAAAAAAAACTCAATTGAGACATAACATAAAGAATATATCTTGCACATCAAGTTATCTTTTCAACCACAATTATCATCCAACTCACATTCAAAAGAAATTGATTTAGACATGAAAGGAAAATATAACATTGATCACAATATTTAATATATCTTGATATTAAACTTGAATCTTCTTCTTTGATAGAATCATCTTTAATGACTGATTTTGAGCTTCTCAAATAAATAGTTTTGAACCATTCTTGGTGTTTATAATTAACACTCAATCCATTATAGATACTCAATCAGATTTATTGATCCATAAAATTTGAAATAATTTCATCAAAACCAAATCATATTTTGGAATCTTAGCTATGAACCTTTGCAAATATAGTCAAGCCTCAAAATTTTTGTTTCTCAAATGAAATTGACTTATAAAACCCTAGCATCAATGGAAAAACACTATATCCCTAAATAATTTAGTCTAATTTCAAACATGTATTCTGAATTTGGTTGTATTCTTCTTCATTACGACATATATTGAACTCTTAGGGGCTATATTAATATTTTTACTAACATAGTTGAGGGATCATTGGGGGGGGGGGATGCCCCCTATCCACTAAGAAAGCCGTTTTTTTATTTTTTATCTTTTAGGACAATTGGTTGCATTCAGTCCCATTGGGGAGGGATGGAACACCATATATTCTTATTTTATTTGTAATAATTTTGATACAGGGAATCAACATGGATCCACATGATCTAAAAAAGTCAACATTATCATTCTAAAACTAGTTTTGGATCTCCAACATCATGCATGCCCACTATTTTAAGGGATGCAATAATAATGGGGGTGTGATAATAGAAGGGGAATAAAAGAAACATCAATAGGGGCCCTGAAACCAGATACCACACAAGTTGAAATTCCATTCAATGATAATTTATCTAATAAAAATAATCATACTCTTGCACCAAAATTTCCTTCTTCATCAATACATGTAATCTATCCACTCTTATTAATAAGAATTTAGATATAAGCCATCACCATGGATTCATAATCTACAAACTGAGCTCTCATTATCATTCTCAAACTATTTTGGGGTTTCCCACATCACACCTAAGCTACACCATTGCTCCAATACCACTAATTGGGGGATATTTCTTGCTATCCATGTCCTTTCAAGCCCAAAAAAAATAAGTCCTTATAGGGTTCCATCATAAGAAAAATTGTGATAGGAGAAGTATCCCTTCCATGCTTATATTTTAGCCATAAATTCTTTTGAAATCTGATGTGGGATTAGTTTTTCATCCATGGGTGGGGGTATGGGTGGGGGTGGCAGGTGGTGATGAAATAGTTCTAGGGGTAATGAAGATGATGGGAAATGAAGGGTGTGATGATTGGGGTGATGGTGATGTGGGGACGATGATGACGCAATAGGGCACATAGGTGGTGGTAGGGTGTGATTATAACAAGGCATAATAGTGGTGGCGGGTAATGATGTATGTAGGTAGAGCAGAGTGGGGAAGGGTGGTGGTTGCATCAATTTTAGTAATTAGAGGGGACATATTTGTCTGTCAACTAGAAAACCTTACACATCCCATTTACTCCTACAATCCAACCAATAAAATTCACATAGAAAACATTTCCAAAAATTCATTTAAAATTGAACTAATTCATCATGTTCTAGAAACTTATTTTAATTTCTGATTTTAATTTCTAAAACAAAACAAATTTCAGGCGTTTACATTATTATTAAATTATTTTAAAAAATTATTTCATAAAATTATTTATGAACTTCGATTTATTTTTTAATCTATAAACACATAATTACTTGTAAAAATTATATTTCAATTTATCATTAACATAAACTCCATGATGATGTTCCAGAATATTTTAAAATTAAGACACCAAAAAATTATCTATTTTAGAATTAAAAATAATGTGTTTGGTAAATTCTGAAATGAAAATAAAAAATCAAAAAGTTTAAATAAATATTCAAAAATTAACCATTAAATACTAATTTTTTATAATACTCAATAACTGGAAAGAAACAAATATGTGGAAAACATGATAAAATCATTTCACATCAAATTCCCCCATACTAATTCCTTTATTGTCCTAAAACAATATGTAGAAACCCCAAATCTAGTAACATAGAGTCGATTTCCACTTTATTTCATTGGTATAAGATATAAGGGATATTATATCAAAGGACCAATCAATTTAGTAGTGTTGAAGAATCTGATACATACATGATTTCTATATTACATTGTAAATCTAAAATACCTAGTATAAGAAACATTCTTTCATACCCGATATTATTAATAATATCCTTATTTATATATCACATAAATGAGAAAAGTAAAGGGTTATATCAAGTGCTTAGAAAATGTTATGTATAGTATAAGCAATCTTGTGTAATAATGAGTAATCAATATAATAATGTAAATAACTATATACTCATGTATTTAATAAATAACATGAGAAATAAATGCATCCATGGATAATATCAATGCATTAGTCTCATGGATAACAATAACAAAATTCTCACTGAAAGAAATTACTAATATTGGACATCATGATATAATACTTCATGATATATCTATTGTCAAATCTGTTTTCAAAGATATTCTAATCAATGGGTAGACATACAACAAAAACTCATTTAATAAGTTTGGACAACTGGTTTATCTCATGAGACCTGTTGATCCATCAAGTGACTATGTATAACTAGGAACTACACATTATTGCATGTCCAATGAATTAATCATATGTTGAATAATTAATTTATCTCACAAACGTATGCCTTGTCAAAAAATATAATTGTTGAGTAAATAATATAGAATATTAGGATTCCACCAGTTAATAGAATATCATTCATTATAAAACATTGTATATAGAAATGGTATATAGTTTAGAAAATAATAGTATCCATGATACAAAGAATATGGATATTTAAGAGAATTATAATGACCAATGAAAAATGATCACAAGAAAATTAATGCTTTAAGAGAATTTTGATGCCCAAAAAATTTATAAGAGATAAAATATGGCCATTAGTTTATTATAAATATAGGTTTTATAATAAAATCACTCCCTTTAGAGAGTAAAAGAAAATAGAAGTGTAAAATTAAAATAATATTTCATTAAATATTTTTCCTTTTAAAGAAATTTTAAACTTGTAGAATAATATAAAATTGCATAAAACATTTATGAGGTCTGGAAAATGTATTAACTCCGTATATGCTAAAAATCAATGCTTTTGACTTTTTGTAAAGAAATTAAAAAATTAAACATTGAAGAAAAATTAGAATTATTCCATTAAAACCATATAAAATTTCAAGGATAAATTAAAATTTACATAATAAATCATTTGAGTAAATAAAAATGAATTTTGTACAACAATTGTGAAAAATATAGACAATGAAGAAAAATATACCCAATCAAATAAAGAAAATAGATAATCTTTTATATAAAAAATTTCATGGCCTAGTTCATGTTTAAATTAGAGTAAAATTTGGAATAAAATTATGGAAACTCCTTAAATATAAACGTAATAATAAAATATATGGAGTTAATATAGGATATATTATAATATTCCTTTAATGAAAATAAATGCAATCCCAAAACTGATATTATAAAATAACTACTTACCTCTTTGGTAACATTTAAACTGAAACCCATTGAAATTTAAAAATTGAATTGAATCTTTAATTATCATGAATAAATAAATATTCATGTTAAATATATCAAATGGGAAATATATACACCACATAAATGTAAATAGGTGCATAATACTCTATATTTCTCAATGAAGTGAAAATTAAGATGAAATCGCTTAACTCAAGTTCAAATTGCCTCTAAAGTGATTTTATCCTCCTAGATAACAAATTTATATTTTTTATACATACATACAGGAACCATATACATATCTAAAATATATTATCCACTTATAACATCCAATCACCTATTTTTTTAAAATTTGTTATATAGTTTTGGGTGTTAACTGCCTTATTTTTCAGGTATGTTTTGATCTGTGGTTATAATACTTGTATCCTAATAATTATTATATAATATTAATAATGTTAATAATTATATAAATATAATATATATTCTTTATATATATATATATATTATTCATCAATAACAGGTAGATATGGAAAAATGAATTTCACAATTCAATGAGATGGGAGGCCATAAGCATGAAAGAACACTGTCTTCACTTTTCGATGGATGAAAAAAACATTAAAAAATAATTAAAATTAAAATATTATATATATATATATATATCGAATTTATTCATTAAATTAACCATTATTAACATCAATGTGAACTGAAAATGAAAAAACAGATCACATCGCTTTGTAGAGGTGGTAGTCCACACGTACGCACGAGCAACATTATCAATTTCCAATGGATTATAAATTTAGAAGGTAGATATGATAATATAATTAAATAATCATAATTATGTTGTAAATATCATATATATTCATTAGATTCATCATTATAACCATACAAGAAATTTTGTGATGAAAAATTAATTACAATGTTATGTGGAGATAGTAAGCCGTACATATGCATGGGCGATGTTTTCTATTTTCATTGATTTGAAAAGAGGTGTAAAACGGTTTTTCCATAATTATAAATAAACCCGTATATTTATGATTCTTGATTTATTATTTTATGAAGTGCACAATAGATTTAGAGTAATTAGAAGAATAAATAAACCTGAAATAATTGAAAAATATGACTACATATTATTTGGAATACTTCCTTTAGATACCTTATAAAGGCACCATATAATGATATTTTAATAATAAAAACACCTTTAATTCATGGATATAAATGTTTATAAAATAAATGGGTAGGTTTTTGTTGATCTAGGTTGGACCATGTGGTGTAAAGAAGAGAGGAATGAAGTGTCCTTTTATAAGTGAGGGGTGGGGTGCTTTTAGAAATTCATAAAATATTATAATATAATACATGCCAAACCAATGTAAAATGGTACCAAAATGACATTTATTCTAGTATAATGAGGACATGGTATTAATATAATCATAAAATAAAATTTATATAGGTTTATATATCATTTCAAACGTTATCATTTGAATTAACTCTTTGATTAAATAATTTTAACCTTTATTTTGGTAGATACTTTTTCATTAATAAAGGGTTATAATTTTACTTTTAACATTAAAATTACATCATAATTGAAAATAAAAAAAATTCAACCATATAGTATCCATATTTTCCCAGTTCAATATTTTTATTATTTTTAAATAATTTAATATGATATTATTTTCATAAAATACCATTAATGTCATTATTACACAATTCTTTTAACATTAATTTAACAACATCAAGACATATATTAAATTCAAATATAATCCACTAAAACATCAATAATATGTTATATTTATCTATAAAATTCATATAATACTACAATTCATCACTATTGTATTACATTTATTAATTATCAAATAATTTATTTTATTTTTCTATTACTTTAACAAATATTACTTCAATGTTGCATAATAATTTAAGGTAATTATACCCTTACTAAAAATTCAAAATAAATTACCATCATAAAAATAAAAAAATTATGTTCAAAATAAAATTTCAGACTCATTCATAACATATTATTATCCCTACATGGACATATAAAAGAGATTAAAAGTAAGGGGTGACATTTTAGAATTTTCCGTACTTAAAATAATATAAATTTCATTTTCATGGTCAAATGAATCAAAAATGCCATATATTCAAATTCGGGAAGGATGTGGTCAAATTTATCCCATAAAATGAAATAAAAGGATGTTTTTGGGTTCAATTTTAATGCCTTTTCAATTTTTTGTAACCCCAAATTACATGAATTACCCTTTAACAAGATGATAAATTTAACCATAGTTACTATTCATAATGCTTAAAAAAGGACCTATTTTACAAATTTGAACCTACTAGTTTCAAATTTGGAACCGATTTTAATAAATTTAATTCTTATAATTTGTAGAAATTAATTTAAAAATAAACCTAAATTTTTTGATGAAAAACTATTTTCCAAAAATTGCATTTTTAAGCCTAAAAATGGACTTATAAAAATCATGTAAAATGATGATTCTAATGACATTAATAAAATTATTATAAATAAAATTTATCTTATATCAATTTAAAACCAAATACAAAAATGGTACTTTTATATTACTTGATTAATGATGTACTCCTATCATGGGGCACCCAAAAAAATTATTTTTAATCCCGAATTAAATTCATTTTTAGTAGAAATTGAGTTTGTCTCGAGAGAGGACAGAACTATGGGTGTGTTTTAATTTTTTTGTGGGTTCAATTTAATATTGAATTTGATTAGTTTTAAAATAAATTTTAGTATAAGTGGTCTAACCTTGAATATCCCCTAACCAACCATGTTAAATAATTATTCAATTCTCCCTCTCATATTTTATCTCTTAATCGAATGAAATCTCACACGATTACTCTCCCATGTAATTTTTAGTTCAAATGTAGGGATGAAATAATCATTATAACCACCAATAATTCTTATCCCATTAATTATAAATATCTAATTACCCTTAAATCATCCCAGTTCTCATGATTTCAAGAAATGGAGAAGACATTAATGGCCTCTATGTATAATAAAATGAAAAATGAATGACTAATTCAAAATGAAGAAATAAGAAAGATAATATTTCTCATATATTTAAAATAAATCTAGAGATTAATAGAATATATTTAGTAGCTAAAATAGGGAAATCATTAATAGAGATGATAAGTAGAATCTCCTAAGTGCAGCCACCATGGGCTAAATGTCCCATCATGAGAGTTATTACAATGAAAAATAAAATAAAACGATGAAAAAAGTGATTCAAAAAATAATCATTGAGAGTGAGTGAGATCCATCCAGTAAGATAGTGTGATATTTAATGAAGAAGGCACGAGCCTCTGGAAACACTCCAAAATCCTCCACCTTATCTGTATGAGAATGTTTTCTAAATTTCAGCACTAAGAAATGAATTTTATTTAGCTAGATGATCGACACATGTCTAGAATCAATGAGCTTGATTATCTTAGAGTGCCTTTAAGAGTCTTACCCAAAACTATCATACTCCTCCCATTATCATGCTCTATAATTATTTTCAAAGATTTTATTCAACGCTTTGTAGCTTCAATAGAAGTCGAAAGCATCACGTGTGGAGTTGAACATGCTTTTCCTATAGACTTAAATTAGTCACCTAGGATTTAATAGACTTGGGAAATTGGTTGCAGGGATTTATCACTAATATTGGATCTAGACGTTGTTGGATATGACCACTTTCACCCATGATTATGTCATGTTTTATTTTTTCTATCTTTCAACATCGACAGTTTCTGTAGAAAAAATAATCAAATAACCAGCTAGTGAATTCGAACCATCATTTTTCAGTGGCATAGTAGTTTTTAGAAGGGTGGATTCTATATTGTTATTTATTAGTTCAGGATCAAAATTCACACTCAACATGCATCTATTTATTTAGTGGTGAGTTGATATTCTCAATCAGTATGCTCAGATGAATTCGATTGTATGGATTCCCAACATGAATGCCACACAATGTTCACCCAAAACAGATTCTAGTTATCTTTTCTTGGTGTATGCTCAGACTCTCCAATGGATAGGTGCATGACCTCGACAAAGACATATCTGGGATCTATATGTGACAATGTGTGTCGAAATAACTATGTGTCTTGATCCCATATGACATGGATGCAAGCTTATTTTTTCATTGTGATTCTCTGATGGTGTCAAGTGGTGATATCCTTTACTGCATTGTAGAATTAAAATTTTTTAGAGGTGGCACGAGAATCGAAATTTCAATTATGGAATACATGGTTGGATTTCATCTTTGGTCGGTTCATATCTTAGGTTTGATTAGTGTACATGCATGTTTTACAAACAGACCCATCAGGGCCCACCCGACCTATGATATGATGATCATGACAACCCCAAGAACTCCTCCAATACGCCATTGGTTGGATACCAATGTCGAGTTGGCATAACAAAAAATGGGAGGCATTATCCTATGTAACCTATACGAATGCACACATCTCCAAAAACCATATAATTCTGTAAGATAAATACAACTAATACCAATGAATTCATAAATATAAATCCCACAATCAGAGTATGTTAAATGTAATACAAAGAAAATGGGACAAATATAATCCAACCAAAATTGGAAATATGTCAATCCTGATTAGGAGGGGACTACTATCAAATGCGACACCGGCATAAACCTCAATTAGTCTATCCCAAACTATTCTATGCCTACTCCGGGTCCTTCAATGACTCTATAAAAAGCCTTTTCATCTACATAAGACAAAACATTTGTGAAAAAATCCCATTTAGGGGTGATTATAACAATACCTAGTAGGATACCACGAAATCACCAAACATAAAGCATCAAGATATTAGTCAGTTAATAACAAGGTATGCCAATTAGGATATGAGACATAATAATAAGAATAATAAAACAAAAATCTACACATGATATAATCCATGTCTAAAAGTGGTCTCAACTATACTTCCATACACATGACTCCACTACAGGCATCAAGGTTATTCTCATTTGAGAGAATACACTCCATGAGGATTGTTGTCACTAATGGTGATCACCCAATAGATCCTACTAATCAGGTCTTTCCATTGAACATATGCAATAGAACTCTGAATATCTCGACACCCAGATAGGGAATCAAACCCTAGATGATTATGGGATGCCAAGAACCCTACTAGAATATCTTACTAAGTAGGTGATCCTATATATAATGATACCGTGAACCCAATTAAAATAACCTTCTAGGTAGAGGATCGATGCCCTCTACATAGTGGTCAGGCTGATACCACAAACACTACCCTATTTGAATGAAGGAATGATAATTGATCACAACTCGAGTTATAAAAAGGGAAAACTTGATCTCTATCAAATACTCATATCATATATGGGATCAAAATACTATACTTCTGACATAATAGCAAAAAATACCCTCATTGAGACATACCCTAAAACTCACTTGACCAATACTGATCTACACTGAAATATTCTGATGGAAAACACCCAAGATCATACAAGAGACAAAATGAGAAGAACATGGTATCTAAACTACCCTTAAAAGAGTACACGGTGTGTCCCATAAAGGTACACATCGTGTCTAACTAATTTTGGAATTGACCGTGTCTCAAGTTCACATGACATGTCATTCTCTAAAATACAGGATGTGCCCCATAGGGGTACAAATTGTGTGCATACCTATCCAAAATACGGTGTTCTATTTTTTTTTACACATGTTTACTTTTATAAGTACATAGTATGCTCCCCACTATTCATGGATTTTGGGGTCACATGGTATCCTTCGAATGTATTCCCAATACATGTCAATCCATCCGCCAATGTTTACATGGAATGTGATTTAGAACACTTGGCATGTAACACCACCTAGATTCCTAGATGTTCACTCCCTACAAATGCTAAGCTATATGAATGAAGATCACATGGAGTGTGGTCCCACTAAATGGTGTGTGATATTTATCTCATATATATAAAACCTAGCCATTGCACAGAAGAGACTACATGATGTGTGTTCCTGAACTATCCATCATGTAGTCCATAATTTCTTAGATGCTCCAGAATGTTCATTTGTATTCCCCCCACAATACATTCACCACAAAATTTCCATTTGATCCACTATGAAGCTTGGTTATGATGTTTAGAGGCACTTCCTCCATCGGTGGTTGGAATCTAGCCTTCGATATTCATGTAACGCCTCTCTCATCTCACCAATATGTCGAGACGTCAAAACCCATGTCCTAGGACCTCTAAATCAAATCATGATCCACCGATGTCACAATACATCCCAAATAAATCATCAATATCAATCCCAAAACCCTGAAAATGATCCATTTTTTCAAATATTTATTACGGAATCGTCTATCGGGTATCTGTCTTACCATCGACTAATTGAATACTGATAATGATTGCACAAATAATTGGGAGAGAAATGGATAAAAACATGAGGAACAAACCTCAACCATTTTTTATTATGGAATAAATTTATTTTTTAGGAATTATGAACAATTGTAATTAATAAGTCAATATTAAATTCCTATTTCAATGAAGATAAACCCTTATATTTACAACACGATCGACCGATAAATCGAACTGTTAGAAGAATTGATTCATATTCATCATGGGATAAATAAGTGGGGATAAATCAACATAAAATAACATTCTATCCCAAGTTTGATTGAACTATTATGAATATATTTTTTTTTATCATCATTGGTGAGATCCACAAGCTCTGATTGGCTCACCGATTTCTAATCCTTGATTCGCTGTTGGTCGTTTTAGAATCCTCCAAGAACACTCCTCCACAGGGTACTCTCAATATCTAGGGCTATGAAGATAACCCTAAGGGTAAGAAATAATTGAGATTTTTATAATTAAGAGGCTATCTTGTTGCATGAAAATAATGAATATATTAATTAAAATAAGTTATTTTATTATTTATGCCAATGACTACACTTTAACGAAACACTGGTCGCCGAAAGTTTTTATATCATCCTCAGGTAAAACATGCATCATGGACTCAAAATTAGTATCATATTTACAATCCAAGTCCCCATTTTGGATTTATTATTTTTTAAAAAAACTACATGTTTGTGAAATAATATATTTAATATTTTTAAAATATAAATATTGGGGATCTATGGGCCTTGGAATTTCATTCCTTTCAGCACCTGTCTTCAAAAATATTCTTTTATATTTTCCAAAGTCTTAAAATTAATAAATTGGTACATCAAATTCTCCCCAACTTCAAGGATTTTCACCAGGAAATCTGAAAACCTACTCACAAGTGATGATACTGAGCTCTCAAATAGGCTTCCCACTCCCATGAACTCTCCTGAAGGTTCTCGGGCTGTCAAAAAACAAACACCCTAGGGAAACATTTCCCATGAAGGGTCTTCTTTAATTAATAGTAATAGAATATAGGGAGCCTCAATCTATTTTAAAAGGAAGCTTTATGCCCAATTCTAGCTTGTCCTAGTTGATATCGTGCAACAATTCACGATCATGCCTCCCCAGTTGTGACATGTGGAAAACACTAAGAACCCAATAAAACTATGGTCATATGTTTTATCATTATTCCACCTCACTAACCGGACATAGTAATTTGAAAATATACTATAAACCATGAAGATATCCTACCATACCAGCCAAATCCACACTATCCTTGATGAGGGTAGATCTATTAGAACACATAATCTCTATGTTAAACCCAAAGGTCATTTTCATCAGTCCATAAAGAACTCATAACATTACTAGGAAGTCTGCATACACCTCTAGATGAACTGTACCCATTTATAACCACCACTAGTTCCAAATCTTGGTCCGCAAGCATTTTCTTCCAATGGATTCAACTAGTATAATAGTGACATGTAGGGTCTCCCATATAAGACCTCAAATGGCGCTATAATGATATTTGATTCATAATTATTATTGTAGAAGTGGGTTCCCTAGAGCCAACTAAATAGTACTTTTCAATTACCATACCATGTATACATCGATTAATTAATGATGTATTCTTACCATTATAGTGATGATATTTCTACATCCACAATTAAAATGGTAATATCCATAGATTATTTTTCATATCAAAAGGTTGTAGTAGTTCCTAGGGTACAATGAGAACCTTTAAATACCATGACATTAATATTAATTTTATTTTTGGTCTAGATACATCATTACTACTAGAAACGAATGATTTTTGACTATCATGTAATGGGGGTTCATAATCATTGAGACTTAATTTCATGAAGTTCACACTTGGTGGTCATTAGTAGATGAGATCATGAGGAATGACCTTCTAATAGAAAAATCACATGTTTTGGGTGTCATTGGTCATTCTTATCTATGAACACATGTTATTGTCTCGAGACTTAATATTTTTATTTATTTTTATCAATTGATCATATAATTTAATTCATGAAAAAACCATGAAATTGAACTTGTGTAGAGGTAGATTGTGTCAGGTGAATCAATAATGGAATTAAATTGATTGTATAATAATGATATATTTTTTCACTTCCTATAGGAAGAGATATCTTGAGACCAATTGATCAGGATGGTAGTACCTTTACTAAATCCATGTCCATGGTAGTAGAAAGGTATGTATTTCTAGTAAGTTCAATGAATAATAAATCAAGAAAGGATGATGACATAATGTTTTCATCCTGCTTTTTGAGAATCACAAGACAAAGTGATTATATTAAACGATGTGTGTTCATAGGAAAGTTGTTGTTTCTATGTCTACAACTTAAAACCTTAGGGACCATGATGGGTTTCTAGATTCAACTGTTGGTCTATGAATAATATTTACTGCAATCTAGATAAGGTACTAGAGGGTTACACACAAAATCAAATTCAAAAGTCCACCATATTCTGATGAATTGGAGTTCAACACATTGTGGGCCCCACTGTTTGAGTCTGGTATTTTTCCGAGGATATTTGAATGCCGATGAATAAATAAATTAATATTATTTTTGTTTAGAATAATTAGTAATGGATTTATTTATTAAATGTATTTACAAGAATTAAGGTGAATACATGGAGAATATTATATGAATGAATATTAATTTAATATTCAAAGTTAATATAATATTTATTGGAATGATGAGTCATGTTAACTATATGATTTTATCATGTTATATATTTATTATATTACTAGAAAGTGATAAATATATAAATGATATTTATAACCCAGTCAGTCAGTATTAATATATCATATATTGTTTATTCAGTGAGTAATTAATATTCGGGGGATAAAGAGAGTATTCCAGGTAATTTCATAACTCAATATATATTGAAGGAGATCATCTCTAATATGATTACTATTCACTATGAGTTATTGAGAGCTTCTCTATACTCCATTTCCTTCTAGAATGATAATCACTTATTCCAAGTGATCAGATTGAGATCTCCCTCACACATCATAATACCATCAATGCGGTGATCGCATAGATGTCGAATGAATCATTAGATATCTATGGTAGCACCGATAATTTAATGATCAATACTCAAACAAATTTTTAACGAATGTGTTCATGATGTAGAGGAATTTAAATTTGGATTATTTGAGTAGTGATCACTGATGATGAAAATATTGATAACACCTGGCTTAATATAAAACCATGTATTTATGGTTTATTTTTTATTTAAAATTCACCAATCATGATCATTGGTCTTCACTGAGATAGTGTTTCACTAGTGATGTTATAGTTACATTGATCGATGTAGATAAATTTTAAATCACTGGCCCACCAGATTCTACTATGCACCTCAGTACCTTAAATTGGAATTAGAGGGACCCATGAAAATTTTACGCCAAGAAAAAAAATAAATTTTTACTTAAATGATGAAAATAGAATCATTCTGGTCACAATTCTTCATATGATTATTTAATCCCATATCATATGGCAATGTTATATCCATCAAAAGTTTTATACATATTGAAATAAAATTTTCATGTATAATTTTAAGAACATATAATTATATATATTTTATTTTTACCCAAAGTCAGCCATCATGGTGTTTTTTCATGTTTTATGACCAGAAGTTCATTCCATCAATTTATGAAAAAATCAATAATATTATATTATCTAAAACAACAATTTTATTAAAGGTGAATAGAAAAATATTTTTAGTAAGCATATTATTAGGATTTGAATAAAAAATTAATTATAATTGTACTTATCAAGGGAGTCAAAAATAATAATCAAAGAAACAAAAAAAGGTACACCTTACATAATTAGTTCAACAAAATAAAAAAGAAAAAATTATCAATACAATATATTTTATATGGTATAGAAACCATTCAATCACCCTCTACATGCGGGGCTCCAGCATGTTGTCCCTTGTCCCCTAATGGTGACACACCATGCCGTCACAACACCATGGTCCTTCCACTGGCCACGCTACCCCACCACCATAGTTTCATCCATCTCCTCCAATATTTCATGTGCATGACAACCCCATCCTGCCTCCTCCCCAGTCATGTTTTTTTCCATATATATCCCCTTAGGTGGCCATTATCTAAACCTTCCTTCATCGCAGTGTCTCATGCCATTGGGTGGCAGCGTACCTCATCCCACTGACCATTGTGCCCCTAATGAACTGTCCTAAACCCACCAATCCACTCCCAGCCAATGATTTCATCTGATCCCATAAGCTAAAACTACCATGGTATTACCAAATTGTCATTGCAATGAACACCTTCCATTGCGAAGCCCAGCCAATATCTCCAGTTATTGACTCCAGTACAATGCCACCACCACCTTCCATCACCCGATGTGTAATGCCTCGACCCTAGTTACCTATGTAAGTTCATTATAACATAATATTAGAATGATCACAAGGGATCATGTCCCAAAATACCAATCAGTTTACTATCCTTGGAAGTACTAGAGACAAACATAAGTTTTACATTACATCAAGAGATAAAGACAACAACAACATTTTGTCCCCTTTGAACACACTTATAACACATAGCCTACCCATATAGGTCAACCATAAAATACTTCATCACATACTAGGAAAAATAAAACATAGAATGGGGTGAGCACAGATGCTCAGTAAAGATAATAATATAGAGGAAAATTTCATAAATAAGTATAAAATTTTAAGGCAAGGTATAAGACTAAAACATTAGCCTTTTAAACATAAAATTAAGCTTAAAATGGAAAATATAAATCAAATAATGCCATTTTCTAATTCTCATGTATATTCTACAAGTCTAATAAGTGCATGAAATATCAATAACCTATTTCATAATGATGTAATGAATAATTCCAAACTTCATAACCACACAGTCAAGGCCTCATGCCAAGACTACAAATAAGATTTTTTCAAGGCCTTGTGTGAAGACACTAATTTTTCTAATTAGACCTACCGATGCATCAAGGAGTTATAACAGGATCCACCCGTCACTTAATAAGTCAAATTCTTTCCTAATATGAAAAGGTTGAAACATATCATAAATATCCGTATTAAAACTAGCATAAAAAATGAAAATAATTTAACCATAATCCATGAATGGTATAAAAATATCACATCCATAGTAATAAATATCACAAAATCTTAAATATAATATGGAAGATTTTATCATAATAAATCAACTTCAAACAAGTGTAAAATCCAATAAAGGATGTTGACATAGATGAAATTAAAGCTATTTGAGAGAAATATATCTTTCAATTTTGAAATCATTTAAAAGTATTTTAATTTAAAAAAAAAATTATTTTGGAAATAATCTAATAAGCTTGTAAGAAAAGATTTGAATTTGTTACAATGGTGGAAATTTGCTGCACCTGATGTATAATTTAAAAAAACATTCTTTCCTTAATTTTGTCGAAAAGGTCGTAAAAGAGCTTGTTTGGAAAACAAAGAAAATATTCCATTATAAACATCTCATAAATAGTCAAAAAAGGGTATAAATTACATTAACCCATAGAATAATAAATAGTAAAAATGTCTTGAAATACATCTTTAATAAACACGGATGTGGATGATAAAGAGGTCCCAGTAGATACTCATGTACAGACAACCTCAGATAATGAAGAGGTTGTATAATTAACCCTTACCTTGTAGTTTTCTTTGATTGAGGGTACGTTGAACTCCTCTATAATATATAAATAATTTTTATTAAATTATACAAGAACCACATACATAAATATGATATCATATATGATATTCTAATATTGATTTGTTAATAATATTTCAGTAGTATCATTTTTTTGGGTGTTAACTGATTCAGTTTACATTGTATCATTAGTTAAGAAAGGCATGTTTGTTATGGATAATATTTATCTTATTCATATCAATAATTATGTTAAGTTATTAAACATTATTTTTAATCATATAATAAAATTTATTCTTTAATGATCACGATGGGGAATGAATCTAATTGCGTTCGTGGAGACGGTAATCCGTACATACACACGAGCAAAAATATCATTATATTGATGGTGAAATCATATGTAATTGGATGGTATATCATATATAAAGAATAATTAACATGTTATATTTATTATTAACATAATTTATACTCATTATTATACCCATCCAAATAATGAGGGGTTTGAATAACAAACTACACCACGACGTGGAGACGGTAAGCCGTATGTACGCATGTATGGTTACTTGTCATTCATAGGATGTATAGAATAATGAATATGGTTGAACCATATTTATTATAACATCAATGTATTTATAAGGTAAATGAGTTATTATTTTGTCATGGAAACAACAAATAAAGAGGAAGTGGAAGAAGAAAATAACTTCGAAAGAGGTGGTGAAATTATTACCTCTTCTTCGGGTGTTTCCTTTTGAGTTAATCATAAGGTATCATTAGGATGGTTTTATGATCAATGTAAGTACTATAGGTAGAAGTTATTGTAGTTGGAATGATATTTGAGTTGGTTTTGGCTGATTCAAATGGATTTGGAGGTGTGATTTTGAGAGATGGAGAAGTACCCTTTTATAAGAGAGGTGAGGGTCACATTAGAAAAAGCTTGAAATATTATTTTATTATACAATCATATTGGGTTTATAATGTCTTACAAATTATGTATGTCATGGATATGGTGGGGGGGGGGGCTAAAATATTTCAACCAATAGGTTTTAGATGGGTTTAGGTCACCATATTATCATTATCTTTTAGATTTAACTCTTGGTAAAATAGTTTAACATTTACCATGTCTCCTTGTATATTTATATTATATGGTTAATAAACTAACTATAAAATTCCAAGAGAACCCCAAGTTGTTCATTAATGACATATATATTATTATATAAGTCCTTTTGATGAACCTTATACTTTTAGTACTATTATATCATTTAATAATATACTATTTGTTTTAAAAACTCATTTATGTCAATTTTGACAGTATTTAGTATTTGATTTTTGTTAAAGTCCTCACATCTTTATTACTTAGAAAAAATTTCATTTAATCAACACTAAAATGTCATATTAACCTATAAAATTATATAAATTCATAAAAAGTCTAAATTTACATTTATTTGGATATTTATAATATCAATTATTTTAATATTTCATTAATAAATAAATTACTACATCATCATTGTGTCATAAATAAATTGAATTATTTGATGTATAAAAATTATAAATAAAATAAAATTATTTACTAAATATTATTATATTTATAATGAATATTTATAGTCGAATTTATCATATGTGTAACCCTATATTAAATTTTTTTTAGTTATGAAAATTTGAATTTAACACTTTTAAGTCTTCTTTAAATAAAATAATAATAAATGTCCCAATCTAATCCAAGTGGACCCAAAGGATAATATTTTATTCCTAAGGTTGGTTTTGGTCTATATAAGCTTATCTAATAGAATTAGGACACGTTTTGGGGTAATTATAATAATATTTTTACCTTTAATTACCCAATGTAATTCTAACTATGGTAAATAAGTCAAAAGTTACTATTCAACAAAATTATTTTCATCTTATTGAACCACATTTTACTTACTGATATCAACCGTGTCTCTCATATTTTTTAAATTCAATTCACTAAAGGTGTAAATTTACGTTTAATGCAAATTTGTAAATGTGTCTAGAAGGCGGGTAAAAGACGGTAAAAAGTTCAATATGATTTTATATATCTAATATTATTATAAAACAACTAAAGTGAATTAAATTGATCATTTATAGGTATTATATGTCTATTTTTACCTAATATAAATTTAAATAAAATAACAACTTACTTAAACAAAAAATTTGGTTTTAACTAATAACGCATTATTTTTCACTATTCATCAAAAATTGAATGTTTTCAGAAAAATACCAAAAATTCACCCTAATCTAATTTTGATATTCCAAAGTGAAAAATGAATTCCATTTTGAAAAAAAAATTTATAAAATTTCCAAAATAGGGTATTACTATTCATAATGGTTAAATTGTTGGTCACACTATTTTAGAACTCGAAGTTTCATAAAACGCAATCTATTTTATTATTAAAAGAGAAGCATATTGTGGAATCTTGGGGTGTTACACAGTGTGGATGAGCTTCCTATTCACTCACATCACCAACGAGGGCCAAATTTAGGTCACCTACATGCATCAGCTGGCTCGAGATCCATAACCATATCCAGACCCTCACTAATAGCACCCCTCCCTCATTCATCCACTTATATGCTACCATCATCCTTTATAGAATCTGCACCAACCGGAAGACCAAATCTTGTAAGGTACCCCACACGACCCCCTATGGCCAGGAACCCTGCCTCCATACTGGACACCCTCACATGAACCCCTTCCCATGCGGCCAAACCGAGAATAGGCCCTAACGTGTTTTTCCTGACTCGTCCCATCCAATCTGAGCTCCGTGGGGCCTGGGAACATAAGTTATATATATATATATATAATAATATAAGTAAAATTTTGAAATTAATATAAAAAATTTAAAAAATAAATTATTTTATAAAAAGTATTTGAAAATAAGTAATATTTTTAAATATAATTAAACTAACCGATGAGACCAATCAATGTAAATTTTGAATTAAGAAAGGGTGAATTTTTAATTTAATAAAATCACCCTAAAATATAATTTATTGAATATTTAATTTTTTTAACATATTTGAGTTTAATAAGAGTGATTTTTTTAAAATACATGATTCTTATTTTTTAAAATTAATTAATGTATGTGAGTTTAATGTGTATCAATTGATATTTGACCATAGACCAAACAATGGATTACTGGAATTTATTTATTTAATTGTTAAAATGAATGTTTGTAATAATTATTTTAATAAACGAAAATATGTGTGTCATATTTGCATCATTATATGAATAAGGCCATGTGTGCTAAGATAAATTTTTTAATTTGTATTCCACATTCACAGGAACCCCTCACCTGCATATGAGTATTGTTGTATAATGATGAAGACGAGCTGTGACATACTTCACACTATGATTTAGCAAAGCACCAGATAGGTTATTGACACATTTGATTGGTTAGCGCCATAACCCAAGTCACAAGTGAAGGTACTCAAGGAATTATCTATAGGTTCTAGGTTGATCCATTTTAACTCAATGGATCAACCATTAGTATCATATCATGATCACATCATTTATTTTTATTTATTCATAGTTTATTATTTTTTGTATTTGTTTTTCTTACAAGTGATCACATGAAATAATAAAGAAGTATACACAGATAAAATGAACATGTGATGTGATGAATGATTTATATTTATTGCATGATAAGTTACGAGAAAGATCACATAGTACTTTCTTATGAGGTAGATGAAATATTACATTTCTTCATTTAATAATAAACCCCTCAATGGAATGTTAAGTTTCAGATGCCTTTTTTTAATTTGATCAAGATCGAGTGTACATGGTGCTCGATCAACCATAATTGAGGGTGCCTTCTACTACCATGGTTTTCTATTGAGAATTATAGGTTAACATAACAAAATATGGTAGAAAATAATTATCTAAATATATATTATTTCAACATTATAGGAAATAATTGACTAAATCATGTTTATGATTCATAATCTAGGACTTCACTCAAAAAATCAAGGTACCACAAGATAATGTGGAATTCGAGTTAAAAGCCTACCATAAACACTCTAATTAGTGGTGTCTCTATAGGTTATAAATTTTGAGGAGTGTTTTTTGGGATCCTTTCTAATAGAATAATCAAGTGTCAATGTATTCTAATAATATTATAGAGGGTTTCCAGAGTTCAATAAAATTGTGGGAGACACTTTATGATATAAATAATTGGTAATGTACAGTCGATAATCAAGATAAAAGTACAAATATGGTAGATTTTATTTTTTTATAAAATGGAAAGTAATAAGAAAAGTATACTATGATTATATTAGAAAAATTCAATTTCCTTATGGAATGAGTATCCAAGAGTAGTGCAGGTGAATTCACACAATACCATGATATTGGAAATTCATGGTGATGAAGTCCCTAATACCCGTTGAGTCGCCTCAGGAAGTGTGGGTGAGAAAAATGCTTACATGATACTCATGTATGACACATATGATGGTTATTTCATAATTCTATCATCAACATCCAATGTGAGTTATAGATACAACATTATGACATTGATGATTTGAAATATTATATCATCTTTGAGAAGCTTATGAGGATAATGTGAAGCGAGATGTGAATGGGTGATGATTACACTAGAGACATGTAATCATGAAATATTGATAATTATCTTTAAATATATCTCATATATATATATATATATTTTACTCATTTAATCTAGTTTCCTTTAATATTATAAAATTAAAATTAAAGATAAAAGGATTAATTTCATTTAAGGTAATGGGTTTCCAGGCAGATAAGACTGTAAGAAAGATTAATCTTTGATTCTTATAGTGAAAAATTTGATATTCAGGGAAAAAAGGCTGATGAAAAGTGTTACGCCAAAGGAACCTTGGAAAAATATTTTAAAATATAGAGGTAAGGAACAATGGTTTATTTTCTATGAATTTCCTGAAATAAAATATATGGAAGTTTTAATGCTATAAACGGAATTAAAGAAGAAAGTAATCTCTTCTTCGTCATGTATATTCATCAATTATTAATAACATTTCTGTTATACTTTTTTGGTATTAAATAAAATATTCCTATAATATATGTGTATTTAAATACAATATCCATGTATTTATAGAAACATTATAAGATGTAATATAAGTTCTCCAAACATATGAGAAATTGTGGTTCCTAAATTAGCTATGAGAAGTACATAACTTCAAATTTCCATGTTAATGATTCTTGGAGAACTTTTATCGAGTATTAACAAAAAAATTATATCATGTTTCCTTTATAAACAAGGAGAAATTATTCTATTTTTGGAATTAATGTTTTCTCTGTTTAATCCTCAACCAATTGTTCAAATATTTTTGAATAATTGGAAATACCTGAGGAATATAACATGTAATACTTTTATACCCAATTTTTGAAAGTTAATACTATTTCAAGAAAAACAAAGCAGTTGTTAATAATATACCAAGTATAGTTTTAGACTATTTTTAGTTAAATACCTTTGGAATTGTTGAGAAACTTATTTACTTAATTTTGGACAAATAAACTTTTATAAATAAAGGTAATCCATATAAATTTTATAATTAGTTCAACTAGAAATCATGAACTATTCCACAGGTAAGATAGTAGTTACTATACATCATAAGATTACTTTTTGTATTGTATAAGGAATATGAAAGTGAAGTATGATATATTCATAGTCAGAAGATATGATTTTCTCTAGTATGGTGTGTTAAAGAATATATTGACCAAGAATTCATTGATTAATATAATGTAGTGTGGAGTAATTACGAATTTCACATTACCTTTTACACATCAAAGCTATAATGTACATAAGGAGGATCAATGATGAGTCTTACATGAAAAAATTTATCAATAAAATATATCATGGATTAATTTTTAAACACACATTTCCTTATACACATTAGAAATATTATGTAATTAGAGGGAGAATCAATGTAGAGACTCATATGCATTGCCAAAACATTTATTATTCTCATGACAAGCTTCAAAAATAGAAGTATTATCCTATAAAAATATGCTATCTATAATTAAAAATGAATATCATATGACATATAGTATGATATAAATTCATTATGTCATTAAAAAATTCTGTTTTAATGAAATTTTTTTGTTAATAATGTTAACAAACATAAATCAAGGGAAACACAATGTGTATCTAAATTAGTCATCTTAATGTTTTCTATGGATATGATATAAATCCCTATTATATAAATGTTATAGTCATGTGATATTCTATATTTTTATAAAAGTTTTCACATATATATTAGAGTTAGTAAGAGAGATTTTGAATTGGGTTATGTTAATGTTGTAGATGCATAAGTAGTTGGAATTGGAACAAGATTCACAAGATATTCTAGAAGTGGAATGTTCTAAAGTCACATACTACATAAGAAGGACAAAACCATTTTCATGGATTTGTATTCACTTAGGTTAGTGATATATTATTCATTGATGATAATGAATCCTATAGGTAAGTAGTATACTATAATTAGATAAAATTGAAAAGATCAATTAAAATTCAACAGTGGATTCTGTTTATCAACCAACAAGGGTCTATTATTTTGAATACTGCAATAGGTATTCATGTGATATTGTACTCAGATAGTAGGGGTTTGGTACCAATAAGGCTCAGTTGGTTATATGATGTCCTTATGCAAACATTCATTCTAATTTTACTTGTAATTGATCTTTCTATGATTATTAAATTTGGAATTGGTTTTCATGATCAACATTCATGGAAGGGGTCTATATGACACAACTATAAATGGTTGGTGACACCATAGAATACCAATAATGGGTAAAAGTTACTGATATCCAGTTTCAGATTGATGTAATAAATAAGATCAAAGAATATTCATTAGGAATTAATTCTTTCCATGTGTCTAGATTATATTAGTGGACGATCTATTGGTTTTAAAGTACAATATGTTTGGTAATATATTGAAAATAAACACTAGTCTTATAGTTAGCTCAGACCAAAATGAATGAAATTCTCAAGAGTTTGACTAAAATTAGCAACTTGAGTTTTAGGTAACATGATCTATTGTAGTATATCTAATGGTTTCTTAGACCTATTCAATGGTAAATATATTGAAAAGGTATTGAATAATATAAATTTAAATAATTCTACTGCGAATTTTAATCAATGTCACATGGAAGAAATATCTTCAAGATGACATATACGGTACATGGGAGGAGATTAATGTTGTGATTTTAAGGTCATATTATTTTTTGATGGATTAATCATGTATGCTATGATATGTACAATAAATGATATTTCCAACGTAAACATTATGGTAGGAAAATATCAATTGTATCTAGGAAAATTATAAGGGAATAAGTTAGAATTATCAAACTGTACTTGAATTAGTACAATGGATATATACCTTGTATGAGGAGAGGAAGGGATACTAGTTATAAGGGGAACAAAATCGTCTTCATATATATAAATATAATCAAATATTTTAGTTAAGATATGGTAATGTGTAAGAGAATAATATACAAGATTTTGGTAGCCATACCTATAAATACCAATTATGTTTCTAATTATGATGAATATAAATAAGTAGTATATATTACACAATAATGTGTTATATTTCTTGGAATCACATTTTGTATTTATATAAATTTTATAATATAAATTATGATAATTATACTACCTGTATTATGAAATATTTCAATTTTAGATAGTGGAAAATATGATATCTACTCAGTTTTACATCTCTTGAGGATTTTTACTCTAGGAGGTGGAGTCTCAAATTGCCGAATTTCCACACAACAGAAATCCTAAATACCCAAAACTAGATCAATAACTCAGTAGGAACATGATCTTATCATATGAGAGAAAACAAGGATCATTATCAAGTAATCTATAGTGAAAGTGGGAGTGTTGTAAAAGTGGGTTTTCTAGACCCAAAAGAACAATAAATTTTGATTACCATATCATCTATAGAGTGAGAAATGCATGATGTAATCTTAATATTATAGTGTTGTTATTTCCACATACACTATTTAAATAGTAATTTGAAAATATTATTTGTCACATCAAAAGGTTGTAGTAGTTCCCATTATATAAATATAACCTTGATATACTATAAAATTAATCTTAAATAAATTCCTAATGGTCTAGATGCCTCATTCTAACTGGACACAAATGTTTTTTTGACTATAAGGTGCTAGGGGATCATAATAATTTAGACTGCTTCTCATGAAGTTCATACATCGTGATATTGGGTAGATGTGATGATGAGGACTGACCAACCAATAGTAAGACCACATGTTTTTCTTGTTATTGGTCAATCCAATATGCAAACATGTGTAATGGTCCCTAGACTTGAGATTACTATCGATGCATATCATTTGATCATGTAATCTGATGCAAGGAAAAATCTATGACATTGAAGTTCTGTTGATGAAGCTTGATTTGGGTGTGTCATTGTTGGTATGGAATTTATTGAATAATCAAGATATAATTTTCCACTTCTGATAGGAATAGATATCTTGGGCCCAGTTGATCAGGATGGTAGTACCTTTAGAAAAAACCATGACTATGGGGATAAGAACCTATTTATTCTTCAAGGTAAAAAATATTCTATTTGCTATTTTAATCCTTTATTTTTTCCTTATAAATGTTCTAAAACCCTTAGAGGGGAAATCAATAGTTTCTAGGTCTCTTTTAGATTTTGAATATCTGCATTTAGAGAAAATAGTATAGGAACATGATTAATACATTGTTAGCTCTAATAAAGTACCTCAAACTGTGAAGCCACATAAGGGTGGAACATAGTTTTTCAAAACCATAGAAGGGAGGTTTAGACTGTGTGGGGATACAGAAGAGGGTTCACACAAGCTCTGAATAATTTTTATAACCATGCAATACAGGCCATGCGATTTGTTCTCTCTAGATAGAGAGGTGCAAACAAGCTTTGCATGGATTTTTTAACGATGAACTAAAGGTCATGCGAGGTGTTCTCCGTGGATAGTGGGGGTTTATATGTGGTGTAAAACTATATGAATTTTAATTCTTGTTAAATTTTACTATTTTCCCCTTATATATTTTCTTTCCTCTGACCATCTCATTTCAAACAAGCCGTGCATACTTCTCCTTGAGAGCACTATGGGTTGCCTAAGCTAGGCTTTAGAATATCATATCTATGAAAACTCTGAATCAAGATCCATATATCATATTTTATAGCCACTGGTAATCTCCCTATTCATTAGTCTCCTTTATCCATTCTTATTTCTATTAATAGTATTATTTTGGTATGAGATTTTTTCTCCCAGGAAAATTAGTGTGACTTGGAACCCTCATAGAGGTAGGTCCGGTGTGGCCCAAAGGTTGATTGTGGGGGGTTCAACTCAAGTACAATCATTGACATTAGGATACCATTGTCTCCAATTAATGGAAACTCTCAATTGATCACCCATCCATAATCGGTTATAGAACTACATTCCAAAGGTAGGTGGTCACCTAGGTTTTCAGGTTCGATGGCCATTGCAGTCTCACATTGGTCAAGAGGATGAGAGGATAGACCCATTACACCCTTTTTGGGGGACTTATTTCCTACTCCCATACTCTATTATATATTTACTACATTTTCATAAATCTCTTCTTAATCCTGATACAAGACCGATTACCCTAACAAAATTATTATGGGTTAATTCTCTCATTGTGTAAAAGATGGGGGTCTCATCTGTGAATCCATATGTGTGTATCCTAGGATCTTCATCCATTTACCAACTAATTATGTGCTAAAACCATATAAGCAAGACATAAAAAATTTTATTCCACTTAGGGAGGCAATTAATATTCCGAGGAGGAGATTTATCCAACATGAGGAACCCTATGTATGCTTGTTATTATAGTAATTAATACCCACATAGTTTGTCAAACTTGTGAAATTTAACATCATAGAGAAAAGATATATACAAGTTTTTTGCGGAACTGTATATTCAAGATCGAATCCTAGGGGGGACATCCTACATATCCCTATTATAGATAGAATCATAGTTTTCATAGTTTATTTTGTTTCTTAGTCCCCTGACAGATGATACTGAATGATCAGTCAATGGGAATGATTGAGTCCTGATGGTTGAGGTTTTAGAGACATGAGAGGACTTACGTCAAAGTGGTTTTCTATTTGAGATCAATATTTAGAAAGGCATCATATGTATCTTGGTTTTTTTAAGAATTATAGTTCTTATAGATTATTCTCACCATTGGGACTATCCCCATAGAATATGTCCTCATATGGGAGAGGTTTATGTCATGCCACTTATTAGGGATTACATACTGGAATTCTACTCACTCATTTAAATCTGTATTTCAAATGATATGACTATTGAACATCTTTTAGTACATGTGATCTATGCTCTATATAGGAAATTATGGATAATAAGAAATCAATCTCACTGAATATGAATGTGGGACTTATGCACTTGAATAACACTTAAGATGTTCAATTTGGATCTTGGGATTTAGGGAGGCGTCATACATATTTTTTTATGGTATAAATAAGATTCATCCTAGTTCAATTAATTTCGTCGTCCGCTAATAGATGAGGTATATTGATCCACCCATGGAAATTATTAGGTCCTAGTGGTTGAAATTTCAACGACATGTCACGTCCCACATTGAGGTGGATGCCCATTGAGTTTAGGATTGGGCCATAGGAAGGCGTCCTATATAACCTATTAATGGAATGAATTAGAGACCCTATAGTTAAATTGATTGGGGTTTACACAATTAAAATTACTCTATATTGAGGCCTTATACACCAAGGATGGAGAACGTAATCAAATCATAGGATTCCATATCGATCGTTGTTTATACCCTGAGGAAGGACAAGGTTATATAGTCCTAGGATGCCCTGGTATTTGTAGAGGTTTATGGTGTATATGATTTTATTATTTTAACTCTATAATCCCACATAATCCATGATCATTTTGAGGAACATGGGATGAAAAATATTTAATGTCATTTCTTATGGATGTCGGGCTTATGAGAAGGGAATTACCATTGAAGATTAAAATGTATCTCGAACCTTGGGGGGGTGTCCCACATAGCTTGGATATAGAAGGAATTAGAGTTACAATAGTTACCATGGATAGGGATTACACAATGTTGTTGACCGTATAATTGGGACTTCTCATATCATTATTCTGATTGAGGCTTATACTCTATGGTTTCTCTTAAGTTTGGGTCTTACACACCGAGGATGGGTAAGGTAATTCAATCCATAGATTCCCTATTGATCAGAGATTACACACAATGGATGTACAAGATTATCAATTCATGGGATTACCTATTTATCAATGATTACACACCAAAGAAGGTCAAGGATATAAAATCACGAGATTTCCTATTGATAGGGGCTTATACACCAAGAAAAAACAATATTATCATGTTTGGGGATTCAATTCCTTACTTTTTGACTTTCCTGCCTGACATACACTGATTTTCTTCTTGTCATACCATGATTTTCTGATTGACATGTATCAGAGTGTCTAACTAAAATGTCTAAAGGTAAGAATATTATCTATTTTTCTTTTTTGTAGGTCTTCTCATAATCTGGATGACATGTATGAAGGTTGTCGCACGATCAAGGATGAATTTTCTAAATTATACTGAATAAACTGGATGAATTTTTCTGGTGTCATCAAAAGAGCTCTATAACACAAATGGAGGGTGTCACATGATTCAATGGGACATGTATCAGTGAGTGTCTCAATTCATGGATGAAATTTTTGAAGGGCATCATGAGATATGGCTGGCGTGCCCGAAGGGTGTCGCTAGAGCTATATGACATGCACATGTGGTACCACGAGATTTAAATGACATGAATTATTTCAGACATATGAGTTTAGAGACACATCTGAAAGACATAAGGATGCTTGAATGGAGAACCTATAGGGTTTAAAAATTCTTGGGAGGCATGCCTGAGGGGCTCCATGTGACATGGTTTGACATGTCCAAAGGACTTCATATGACCCAAAGAGCATACTAAAGGAACTTCGTGAGATTTAGACGATATGTCCTGGTGCTGTCGTGTGTCTTGGGTGGTTTATGATAAGTATATGAGTGTAAATGTATATTTTATTTTCTTATGTATCCCATATTTTGTCTTTATTCTAGCCTTTATATTAGAAATTCATTAGATTTTTTCAGTGTTATCTTATTTTATGTCTTGCATGATCTAGAATGTGTGCGGGATGTTCTTAACATGTTCTTACTAGGGTCCTTTATGTGATCTATGAGCGATCAAGTGAAGTGATTATATATGCTACATGGGTTTTTAGCCTTTTCAAAGATCTTACTTAATAGGAAGCTTTTAAAGTAATGAGATCCACCATTCCATGAAACTCGCTCTGGTGGATGGATGAATCTGGAGAGTCATCCTCGTAGTGGTAGTAGTCCTACCGATATACAACATAGTCGTAGTGGTGAATTTTTCATGTTAGAGTGGGGGATTTATAGGCATCACCATAGTAGTTGTTCACTACTTTTCACATTGCATATCGTGTGAGTTAAGATTGGAGTCAACAAAGGGCGTTGGCATCACACGTATTTGAGATCCTCTACTGTGGATCACTCCAGGATCTTCTACTGATTTTCAGCGACAACGAGTCCATCATGTCAAAAAATCATTTATTTTATAATTTCTAATTTATAGGGACTTTATGAGTCACGCCAGAATGATGAATGACTTATGTATTTTCATATTAGAATGCCCAAGTGAATTCACGAAATTAGGATGTAAATCTAAAGGCATTTGTGTGATATTCGGTGACTTGTCTGGTACTTTCTATGAGACAATGATTGATTGTAAGCGGTCCATTGTGAGATCAAGCTAGAATTCCAAGGAGTCTTGTGAGACTGTTTTGCAGATGTAATTAGCAAGTCAAAATGTTTTTATAACCGTGAGATACTACTGCTTCCACTAATTATTAATTCTTTTGTTTTTTACAAATATTTGGTAAGACCTTAATATTTTGTAAATTAATTTTTTGAATTAATTTATCATTTTGATATTTTTCATTTCATGGGACATTAGAAATTATTCTTTATAGTTATATATGTATATTAAAATAGTAAGTATAACATTCATTTCACATGAAACCAAATTAGCTTGTGCTATATACAATACTGACTTATCTTGTGCTACACGCAATACTGACTAGGCTTGTGCTACCCGCAACACTAACTTGGTGTACGTTACACGCAACATAGTTGTTTTCACGAAACATCATTTTATTGTTATAATTATTTAAATGAGATAATTATAAACTAGAAATTAAACTTTGTTATATGAATATTCATAAATAATTTTCAAATATTATTTATAATTATTTTATATAGATTAAACATATTGGTAATGAAATATATGATTTTTGGTAAAGTCGTTTTATATTTAAAAATAACATTTTCTCAAATAAACATATTTTAATAATATATTTAATTTTGGGCACATTTATGAATTAAATTTTATAAAATAAACATCATTTCTGGATTTATAAAGTCTAAATTAGCTTGAGGTGAACTCTTGAGATTTTTATGAGAAACCTCATCTTTTGATGAATAGTGAAAAATACTACTTTGTAGTTAAAAATATCTGTTTCTTTTAAATAATTATTAATGTTATATTTAAAATGAAATTTGTTTTATGGTCACATTTTATCAATTATACATATATTAATATAATTTATGTTTTTATAATCAATTCCTACTGGAAATTGAATATAAAAACTTAATAATCTTTTGAACTTATTTCAACTTTTAAAACACCTAATTTTGTCTCATCTGCTGGATTAGTATTAATCGTAATCTTTCCACTAATGTGAATTGCAATTCAAATAACTAAAATAAACCCCTATAATAATTATAATATTTAGATTCAAATAACATCAACTTAATGTTTTACCAAAATGATTATTAAAAGTGGTTAAAATTATTCACAATAGTTAAAGTCAAATTAATCTTAATTAGGGATTAAACTTTAATATTAGGGGCCCAAATGACCTGTATACATGTAAAAAACCAATTTTCAAGACATATTTCGGCCATAAAACTTCCATTATTGATTTATGTTGGTTTGTTATGACTTGTTTTAGGTAATAAATTTTTTACACCGAACTTGTTTTAAAAAATCCCAAGTGAGTCATTTTCCTTCCTTATAAAAGGTCACCACCTCTCCCACTTCAACCCACCTATGAAACCTATTAGGCTCAGAAGATATTTTTCAAACATACTTACCAACACCTATCCCTTACTCATAGAAGCCTTACCTTGGGTATAAGTAAATCTAAGAAATCATATTGGAACAAATCAAAAGGTGTTACCTGATTAAGAGGTAACATCTTATCTCAAGTCCATTATTCTATTTTCTTTCGCCACCCCTACTATTTATTTTTACATGATTTTATAAATACACCAGTATAATAAATATTATAGTATTTTTATATTATATGGTTTCAACCTACACTTACACACACCTCTATTTAATGGATAATGGACATACTATTTATGTGTAGGATGAGCTACCACTTCACTAAACGATGATTGTTCAATTTTACTTACCATCTCTCATGGTAGAAATTATAAAGGACACTCAGTTTATGTATGTTATATATTATATTTATTAATTATTTAATATTATATATTAATTTTTCAACACATATCTTTTTTTACTTTCAATTTGGTGTTAATACGATAATTTCGTTTGAGGAAGTGTGAACTACCGCCCCCTAAAGCGATATGATTCGTTCATACACTACATAGATTATATTAAGGATAGTTTTAGTGAATATAGATGAAATATATGATTTCATAAATCTACTATAATAATTATATATATATATACATATATATATATATATGTTTTTTACATTCTATCTTTTAACATGACAATTAAACCGAAATAGCGTTCTTGTATACATATGGCCTACCATCTACATGGTGTATTTCGTTTCATAATTATATATTCTATATATTATTATAATACACATATAATTTATATAAAATTTATTTATATCATGTTTTACATTTTTTAAATTATGATATAAATTATAAATACCAAAGATATAACAAATTAAGACAAATGCAAAGAATGAAGCGAATATTACCCAAAGGGAAACCTTAACTATTATTGTTAACAAGAGGGTAATATAAGGACATAATAAAACCACATATATAATAATATGGTTATTTAAAAGATTTATAATAATTTTATATTCATTTTAATGGTGGTTTTACTGAGTACAACATGATTTTAGACACAAGGTATGGGGATTTCATCTCACTTTTTATTTCCATGTGATACATGGTATTTTTGCCACTATTTCCTTTTCTGTGGCATGTGTAATAACCGTGATCATATTCTATGTGAATTATACTTAATGTTATGGGTATTCACATATATATTTTATGACATTTATTTTATCAAGTTTATGTTCCAAAAGTTTCCAAATCGGTGAATTTTTTTTGTCTCAATTTGCTTTCTCCGAGACTCATGTTTTGTTATGCAGCTAAAGTATCTTTCGAAGTGGATATACTTTAATTTTACATGTTATTTCATGAATTTACCTATTTTAAGAATAATTTAAGATTCATGTGAATTACTTTTCTTTCATGGAGATTATGATAAGAAGTTACCAAGTTATAATAGTTTATTGAGACAATCTCATCGCTTTCATTATTTTTTATGTTTTTTCTTCATTTAATGAAATATTATGACCAATATATCATGAATATTAATTATTTTTATTATAATCTGTTTATTAATGATTTATTAATATATTGGTACCATTTATTACACTCTTTGGTACATACAATATTTAACAAGGCGTTTTTAAGAAATCCCGACTTTACCCCCTCTTTGGTCAGTAATCTATATTCGTTCAAAACCATGTTTTCTAAAAAGGGTTTACAAGAATATTTCACCATTATAATTTAATTTTTAGAATAAATTTTTACACTTTTTTATTCTAACAATATATTCAAAGTAATATTTTTGTCACTTTCTGACCAAGGCATTTTTCTAACCGTTTTACCGTTTAAAAGGAATGTTCTTTTTACCTTGTAAAAAATATACGGATTCACCTTCCATCATTTCATTGTAGAATCCATTGAATTTAAAAAGGTTAATTTTTATGATTTTTTTAAAAGTTTCATTAATGGAAAATTGTTTTAAAATTGTTTTCAATACTTATTTATATGTTATCAAATTATTTTTTATCAATTGGGTTTCAAAACATTTTCAAGATCATTTCATATATTTTGAAGTAAAAATGTTTTCAAACCATTTTTAAGTTATCCTTATATGTTTTTAAAGTATTTTGAAATTCATGGTTTTCAAAAAAAATTTCAAGATCCTTTCAATTATTTTCAAGTAAAAAAGTATTCAAAACATTTTCAATATTTTATTATATGTTATCAATGTGTTCTGAAATAAAAATATTTTTAATATGTTTTTTAGATTATATTATATTTTTTCAAGGAAAAATGTTTTCAAAATGATTTCACATATTATATATATGTTTTAAAGGTAATTTTTTAGTACATTTAGTTTTAAATTGTTTTATGTATTAGAAACATTTTTTGATTGATAGCAATGTTATTTTTCCTAAGAAAAGTTTTTTAAAGATATATCAAAATTAGTTTCCATATAAGATGACATCAGTTGATGTTACTCATGACCTTGTAGGAAATAATATAATGGTTCCATTGATATCCTTTCTATGAATGGGTTACTATTAATGTAATTGTCTTTATGAAACCAGTTTCTCTTTCATGGGATATATGTTTATGAAATTGGTTTCTCTATCACTATAAAGACCCAACCCCAGTTTCTCGGAGCTAGAACATTAATTAATTACACTGGTAAGATTAAAAGGAAGTCAATTACTAAAGGAATGTATAGGTTAGTTATTTAGGAAAACCAAATAAATAAATAAGTTCAACAGTACAACTTGAAAGGAAAGACAATATAGAAACTCCTATGACAACATCCATAACTCCTAGGTTATTTCTACATGTCATTCATAATACACCTCTTCATGTCCTGGGAAAATGAAACATAAGAAAGGGGTCAGATCAAATTCTCAATAAGGTTAATAAATAAAATAGAATGTATCATAAACAGAAACATTAGGCACGGTGAATAACTAAAAACACATGCCTTTTAATATGTACATAGACAAATTATGACAGGAATAAGAGGTGAAAAAATAATTCAATAATAAATCATAATCATGGGTATTATAATAATAGAATAAACTCATGAACATTTCATTACTATTTTTTTAATGAGGGAATGCATATATTCAGACATCATAAACATATCTTCAAGGCCTCATGCCAAGACCATAAATAATCATTTTGTCAAGGTCGTGTTCCAAGACAATAGTTTGTCTCATGAGACCTACTGATGCACCAAGGGGGGTATATTGGGCACAAAAAATAACTTACTAAGTCCAATTAATTCATAATATGAATGTATATAAACATAAAAAATATATACATTCATATTGAAACTAACATATGAAATGTAAATATCTTTCCCCGAACATTAAACATAAACACTAACCATTTAGAGTAAATTGTTAAATGGTTTTTAGATAGAACATCCACATTAAAAATAATCATAAAAAATTTAACTAAATATGGTTGATTTTATCATAAAATAATAATCCCAAAAATACATAAGAATCCACAAGAGTGTCTAAATAGATGAAGATACTCTTATAAAAACATCGACTAATTCTTGAGAGAAATACTCTTTTACTTTTAAAAGAAATGTTATTTGGAAAAAATATTTTTATAACACTAGAAGTGAAGTAAGATAGTATATTCATAATAAAAATAGTTATTTTATGAAGGTAATAGTTTCTAAAATAGATTATATAGTGCCCTCGAAAACATTTGAGATTTTGATAAATTTTCTTTGAATCGAGCTTTCATTTCAAAATGAATTTTGGATGTTCCTTTTAAAATGTGTAACTTCCAATAAAATAAAGAAGGAATATGATTGGTAAACATATATATAACACTCAAAAATAATTTATGATGAGTAAATATTAATACATAATAATTTCATTGATGTAAGTAGGCAATAAAAGTAACCAAAATGAAAATGGAGGTTCAGGTGGAAAACCCTTACCTCAAGAGTGAAGGTGTACCTCACTTGACCTTAATGACCTGAATAATCAAATTCAGGATAATATATTATTGTGTCTATAACTTCATATACATTTAATTAATTTATCATAACCTTATAAGGTTCATTCATGGCCTTTATATGTGTTAAGAGATTCAATTTCATTGTTTGGGAGCATTTTCTTCCATTGTTTTCATGATTGGGTTACTTATATTCATGTATGGATAAACATTTAGAATGAGAGTGATTGTACATAATGGAATTTATATGTGATTAGTGAAAATACTTAAGATTACATAGTTATAAAATTCATTTGGTTATTTTTAGTGACAATGGATCATTATATTATACTTTAATGTTAATTGTTTGGGTTAATTGGCAGTTTTTTATCACAAAAAACTCATTTTTATTTATAAATTAATATAATGTCTAAAAAAGGATTCAAAAACCTTAAATAAGTTATAATATATTCATTATGGTATTTATAAACCATTAAAATGGTTTCATGACCATAGTTTAATATTGTAATAGAAATTCAAAACCTATCACCATTGAATGTGATAAATTAACACACCTCGGATGGTGTTTTCATTTCTAGCATAAAATTAGTGGAAAGGAGAGATGATGATGAATTTTTCCATTATCAAAACAAAATTCCATTCCATTTATGTTACTGGAGTTATCATAATATTTTTATGAAAGGAGATGGGGAACAAAAAAGAAAAGAAAGGAACTTGAAATAAAATAAATAAAAAGAGGAATTTACCTATTGAAGTAATCTTCCTTTAGAGTGTCTTAAGGGGAGATGTTTTGGTATTTTTATGAGAGAAAGGGATTTTGTAAGTTGGGAATATGATTGGGAGGATATTTAGGTAGAATTTATACAAATAAAAAGTCTTGAGATGAGTAAAGAAAAGAAGAGGTGATGAGATTATTTATAGTGGAGGAGAGGGGTGATTTTTTAATACCATATTCATTATTTAATTAGTTACCTCAAGACAACCAATAGTTTTGATTCATGTCACCCATAATAGTAATAAGTGCCTATGATTTTGAAATAGTTGTTATTACATTATCCATGATGCTAGTAATAGTGAATTTAACTGATAACATAATATACAGTAAATTACAGAATTTTACTAATCATCAAACATTTGAGTATTTCAGAAAAATATCAAACATTCACCCCAGCCATTTTTTGATGTACAGAATTAAAAAATGAAATCCATTTTTCAAAAATAATTATCTAAATATTATAAATTTAATTTTTAAATAAAATAATAAATTATTCGAAAAAATAACAATTTTAAAACTATAATTTGTTTTACATCACCTTGAGAAATTAATCAAGATCTTACTGTCCTATAATCATAAGACAATAAAATAATAATATGAGTTACTATTCATAAGGTTTATATTAATATTTATAAGGGTATGCTATTATTCACCAAAAAATTACATTTGTCTTATCAGACTCTGAACATATTACTGAATGCCATCGTGTATATCAGTTTTTCAAAATTCAAATAACAGAGGTGGAAAATTATGTTTCCCAGCTAGGTTATAAAAAATTGGTGTTTTGTGGAGACTCATTATTTCATGAATTCAATATTAAATTTATTTATAAATCCTTGGGGTGTTACATTCTACCCTCCTTATGAAAATTTTATTCCCAAAATTATCAGTTTGTCACCTCACAAAAAGATTTGGGTAGTTCTTCATCATAAGCGCCTCAGGCTCCCATGCCGCCTCTTTGATTTTATGATTTTTTTTTCAAAGTATCTTTATAGGTATAGTCATATGATTCTTCATCTCATATTATTTAGTGTATAGAATATGGTTATTCTTTTTAGAGTAAGATAAGTCAGGTTCCAACTCTATACCTTCAGAAGTGAGGACATGCATTGGGTATGGAAAATAATTTCTAAAAAATAAGGCAGGGAACAAATTGTGCAGCTTATAAAGGCTAAGAGGCATTGAAAACAATAATCCACAACTCCAATTCTCTCTATAATTTCAAAAGGACCTATGTACCTCGGTCTCAGTTTCTCTTTCTTCCCAAATCTTTAACACCCTTCTATGGACATACTTTTAAGAAAACATGATACCCCACTTGAAATTATAAATCTTTCATTAGATTACCAGCGTAACACTTTATTCTACTTTGAGTTTCTTTGATATGGGTTTGAATAGTATTTAAATTCATTGTTGTTTCCTACACATGCTCTGGAACCATATGTTTCCTTTCACCAATTTTATCCCAACATGTTGGTGTCAAACTTCTCTTTCAATACAATGCTTCATATGGTGCCATATGAATACTTTAATGGAAACTATTATTCTAGGTAAATTCTAAAAAATGGTAAATATTGATCCCACATACCTTGAAAATAACATGAGCATGATCTCAACATTTCTTCAAAATTTTGGACCGTCCTTTTTGATTTCTCATCAGTTTGAGGGTGATAAGCGGTACTCAATAAAATCTCAGTATCCAGGGCTTTCTAAAGACTTTTCTAGAATTTCGATGTAAATCATGGATCATGGTCAGAAAAAATTGAGATAGGTGCTCCGTAAAGTCTTACAACATCATTGATATAGAGTCATGCAAGGTGCCCCTGTGGAAAATCCACCCTTATAGTGAGGAAATATGCATATTTTATATGTTGATCAATAAATAACCATATTGCATCATTATTTCATGGTGTTTTGGGTAATCTATCGAAAAAATAAATAGTTATTTCATCCCATTTCTATGTATGAATATGTTGTTGTTGCATGAATCCTCTAGGATTTTGTCTTTCAGTCTTCACTGATTGATAGACTAAACATCTTGATACATAATCAACAATTTCCCACTTCATGTTGTCCCACCAGAAATATTCGTTCAAATATCAATACTTTTTAGTACCACCATATTATTGTATAGAATAATCTTAAATTTCCCACTTCATGTTATCCCACCAGAAATGTTATTTCAAATCTCTATACATTTTAGTACCACCATATTGTATACAGAAATTCATGCTATGGGATCATCAAATAATTCTGTTTTCAAATCAGGTATAGAGGGAACACACAACCACTTCCCAAATTTAAAGATTCCATATTCACATACAAAGTCAGACAACTTCCCATATTTCATGGAATTAATTTTATTTTAAAGGTTGTATCATCAGGTTGAGAGATTTTAATCCTTTCAAATAAATATGTTTGGGAAATGAATTGAAAAAGTAATGATGTTTCACCTTTTTGATAATTCCCATGTTTATACTTATTAGATCCATGAATATAGGATCCATTTCAGTCCTCATTTTGTTTAAAACACTATGATCGTTCCTGATCAATGTATCAGCTACTTTATTTTCCTTTCCTGGGTGGTAGTGTATGGAACAAGCATAATCTTTGAGTGGTTTGAGCCATCAACTTTTCCTCATGTTGAGTTCTTTCTGTGAGAAAATATACATTAAACTCTTGTGACCTATATATATCTCATTTCTTTCCCCATAGAGATGGTGTCTCCATATTTTTAGAGCAATGATCACAACAACGAACTCAAAATCATGAGTTTGATAGTTTTTTTCATGATTTTTTAAATCCCTTAATGCATAGGAAATAACTCTGTCATTCTGCATAAGGACACAACCAAGTACTTTTTTTGATTCATCACTATAGATCAAAATCCCATCATTCTTTAATGGTAGAGTCAGGAAAAAATAATTCCCTAATCTTCTATTCAATGCTTCAAAACATTCTACAAATTCTGTTTTCCATCTAAAATTAACCCCTTTATGTGTAAACATGGTCATTGGGTTGTAAAACTAGTAAAGTTCCAAACGAAACGTTGATAATAACTTGCTAACTAATAAAACTACACACCTATGTTATGTTTGTTGGAGTAGTCCATTATTGAATACCCTTTGTCTTCATAAGATCAACAAATATTACATCTTTAGAGATAATGTGTCCCAGAAAGGAAACTTATTGAAGCCAATATTCACACATTCTAACTACCAATATAATTCATTTCTTCTAAGAGTCTTTAGAATATTTCTTAAGTGATTCTCATGAAATTCATATATTTTTTATTATACCAAGATATCATCAACAAATACCATCCCAAATTCATCAAGATATTCATTGAAAATTCTATTCATTATATCCATGAAAACATATAGTGCATTAGTCATTGAAAATGGAATTACTATAAACTCATAATACCCATACCTGGTTCTAAATGCTATCTTTGCCATATCTTCTTTTCTCACTTGCAACTGATGATATCTAGATTGAAGGTAAATATTCATAAAATATTGGGATCCATGAAGTTGATCAAATTGATCATCAATATGAGGTAGGAGATACTTTTTATTTATTTTTATACCATTGATCTCCCTACAGTCAATGCACAACCTCATTGATCTATCTTTCTTCTTAATGAAAAGAACAGGGATACCCATGGAGAAACACTGCGGAGAATAAATCATTTATCATTCAATTACTCAATTGGTTTCTTCAGTTCTACTAATTCTATAGTTTCCATTGTACAAGGTGTCTTTGATATAGGTCTTGAACTATGAATTAAATCAATAGAGAATTCAACATTCTACTCTAGAAGATGTCTAGGTAAATCCTCTGGAAAACATCAACATATTCTTTCACAATAGGTTCATCCTCAATTTGAATATTTATTTACTTACCCATAACAATTACATTGTCATCCTCTCTAATAATTTAATTAAGTAGAGCTACTGGGGTGGATCCAGATTAGAGCCATATGAAGATGTTTCTACTCTAAAGATAATAGATTCTACATCATTCTCAAAAATCGTAACCTCATTTTTTTACAGTAGATTTTCACAACAAGATTTGAAATACAATCCATACCAAGGATTATATCAAATTCAATCATGGTTTTGATAATAAAATCAGTAGATAAAACACGTTTATATGCCATAATGTGGACTTACTGACACATATTTGTTGCAATGATACTTCCCTTAAGAGTTATGACTAACAACTCACTAATTAAATAAAATTGTAAATAACTAATTTTCTTGGAAATCTAGGAAGATATGAAAGAATAAGATGATCCAAAATCAAATAAATCATTGGATAATTTTGAGGAAACAATTAATGTACCTGCCACCACATCATTAGGGACTTCAATATCATTAGTTGTGATCACATAAGCTTGGACATTCTCCCTTGGCCTTTTTTGGGGAATGTTTCTTTGACACCTAGTAAAATCAATTTCATAATGTCCCCTCTCCATAAAATTTTATCATTGAACATTTGTATCTTATTTCATCCCCTTAAAATCCTAGTATAGGTGGCCTTTTTTTCCACACTTGTAACAAACACCCATACACTTCAGGTAGGTTCCAGGGTGTCTATTCCCATAATTAGCATAGGATGGAAGGTCAACTCTTCCCTTCATCCCCATTTCCTTACTTTCTTTTCTAGAATTTTTAGCATCCCTCTTCTTCTATTTCTTTTCCATAAAATCATAATACTTAGGGAATTACTTTTCCATCTTGATAGCACTTCAGGCTATATCTTCATATGATGAGAAACATTGGGATACTAGAGCCCTTTAGAGGAATGGTTTTAAACCATATAATAATTTATCATGTTTGATCCTTGGATTATGTATGTTGTGCGCGACATGTTTTTCTTACCCTGTGAAGTTAGATTCCTACATTGTAACATTCTCCTCCTATTTTTGTCTCAGATTTAGAATATTTCTTTCCATATATTCATTCTATTCTCGAGGGAAGTATTTTTCAAAGAATATTTCCTTAAAATCAATCCATTACCTTTCTTATAATTCCTACTCCTCCTTTGTGATTTAGATTAAATAAAACCACTGATCCGCATCTCCAGATAGTTGAAAAACTGTCATGAAAAACTTATCTCTTTCATTACATCCAAATGCAAGAAATATCTTTTATAATGAACTTATCCACTTCTCTACTATGAATGAGTTTTTATTCCCATTAAATGACGAATGCTGTGGTCACATAAAGCGGTTTAACATTTCTCCTTCACATTCTGGGTCTGGATCTTTCATATATGTAAGGTAATTGTTCATAACATGATTTAGTTTTCCCAGTATAGTTGTAAGTTGCTCATAACCATTCACGACACAAGAGAAAACATCATAATCTTTCATTGGAGGGAAATCCTTACATGGTATTTGCACATTCAAGAAGTTTCCATTCCTTCCACTAGGTACAATTTCTAAATAATGGAATACAATATATTAGGTTATGAATCATAATGTATAATATCAACATAGAAAAATACACAATATAAATTGAAATTCTTTACATAGCTTATCTCATAATAATAAACATGGTTTATTTCAGGAAAAATTTACATTTAAATCATTCATAATGGCTTGTAAAGAAAAATTGAATTATCCTAAGAATATATCCTAGGAGTGTCAAACTAGGTGAATAGTAAGGCATATTGTCTTGTACTAGGATACCTTAGGTGAAGCCCAAAAATCCTTGCCAGATTTATCACTCCTAGGTACATTTGTACCAGAACCACATCCATTTGTAGTATCCAGATAGGGATGTAGTTTCTAGAGATATCTACATAATATATTCCTTGCCAAAATTAGTGGATACTCTTGTATACTTATCCTTAAATACTATCTTAGAGTTTTTTTCCCTAATATATATGTTCTAAATCTAGTTTCGAAATTTTCTACTAAACTTCCTCTGATACAAACTGTATAGACCAAACTCCAGTTTCCTAGATATGGTGGCTTAATTTATTAAATTGGTATACTTACAATAAATTCGTATCCCTATGGAATGAATAGTTTAGTTGTTTTGTAAAACCAGATACATACATAAGTTCAAAATTACTCCTTTAATAGAAAAACAATTTACAAACTCCTTTGAAAACATCCATAACTCTTAGGTTATTATGGCATGTCATTAATAATATACCTCTTCATGTCTTGGGAAAATGAAACATAAGAATGAGGTGAGATAACATTCTCATTAATGGTAAGAAATACAGTGGAAGATATCATAAAAAAAAATATTAGGGATGTTGAATAACTAAAAACAAATTCTTTTAAAAATCAACTTGAACACATTATGGTAGGAATAGAAGATGAATAAAAAATTCCATAATAAAGAATAATCATGGGTATTATAATAGTCAAATAACCTCATGATCCATCAATTAATAGTTTCATAATGAGGGAATGCATAATTCAGGACATCATAAACCCACCGTCAAGGCCACGTGCCAAGACTATAAACAAACATTTTGTCAATGCCTTATTCCAAAACCATTGTTAATCTCATGAGACCTACCGATGCATCAAGGGGATATAGAAGGATCCACCCATCACTTAAAAATTCAAATTAATCCCTAATATGAACTAGGATAAACATAAACAACATATATATTCATATTGAAACTAACATATGAAATTTAAATAACTTTCCCCAAACATTAAGCATAAACACAAACCATTAAGAGTGAATTGGTGAATGGTTTTAAGATAGAACATCCAAAATAAAACTAACAATAAAAAATTAAATTAAATATCATATATAAAACTATTAAATATTAATCCAAATAATACATAAAAATAATCAAGAGTGTTTAAATAGATGAAGACACTCTTATAAAAACATCGAGTAATTCTTGAGATAAATAATCTTTTACTTTGAAAAGAAGTGTTCTTTTGGAAAAATATTTTTATAAAAAAATAAGTGAAGTAAGATAGTATTTTCATAATAAAATGAGTTATTTTAGAAAGATAATTTTTCCCAAAATAGATTACAGAGTTCCCTTAAAAATAGGTGAGAATTTGATAAATTACCTGGAATCGGGCTTGTATTCCAGAATGAATTTTGAAAGTTCATTTTAAAATGTGTAACTACCCATAAAATAAAGAAAAATTATGGTTGGTAAAAATATATAGGACACTAAAAAATAAATAATTAGGAGAAAATATTAAGAAATAATAATTTCATTTAGGTAAGTAGGAAATAAATGTAACACGGATGAAAATGGAGGTTCATGTGGAAAACCCTTACCTTAAGTCTGAAGGTGTTTCTATCTTGATCTTAATGATATGAATAATAAAATTTAGGTTCCTAAATTAATTATTCTAGAACTTCCTATAAATTTAATTGATTTAGTGTAAAATTCTTAGGTTCATTCATGGACTTTTGAGGGGTTAAGAAATTCAATTTCATTGTTTCGGATCATTTTCTTCCATTGTTTTCATGATTTTTTTACTTATATTCATGTATGGAAAAACATGTAGAATGAAAATGGTTGTACAGAATTGTAGTTATATGTTGTTATTGAACATCTAGATGATTAAATATTTATAAAATTCATTTGGTTATTTGGAGTGAATATGAATAAATATATTAAACATTAATGATAATTGTTTGGGTTAATTGTGGGTTTTTGATCACAACAAACTCATTTTGATTTATAAATTAATATCATATGTAAAAGAGGATTATAGAACCTTAAATAAGTTTAAATAAATATATTATGGTATATTTAGACTATCAATTTGTTTTCATGACCATAATTGAAGGTGGTAATAGAAATTGGAAACCTGTCATCGTTGAATGTGATAAAGTAAGACATCTCAGATGGTGTTTTCATTTCTAGCATAAAATAAGGGGAAAGGAGAGATTATAATGAATTATACCATTATCACAACAAAACAATAGTATATGAAAGGTACTGAAGTTATCATAACATTTGGATGAAATTAGTTGAAGAAATAAAACGAATAAAAAGGAACCTGAAATAAAAGAAATTAAAAGAAGAATTTACCTCTTGATGTAATATTCCTTGAGAGTATCTTAAAAGGGTTACATTTTGGTATTTTTATGAGACAAAGGGATACTATAAGTTGGGGAGGATCTTTGGAAGATATTTGGTTAGAATTTAGACAAGGAACAAGGCATGCGAGGAGTAAAGTGAAGAGGATGTGAGTGGGGGGGGGGGTTACAGAGGAGGAGAGGGGTGTTTTTTGAACATCTTATTCATTATTTCATTACTACCTAAATATATACAACAATGTTGATTCATGTGAACCATAATAGTAATAAGTGCATCTTATTTTTAACCAAGTGTTCTTACATCATCTATTATGCTAGGAATAGTGAATTTATCTAATGATGTATATATGTGGTAAACTACATCATTTTACTATTAATCATAAATTCAAGTATTTCATTAAAATTCCAAAAATTCACCTTAACCACTTTTCGATGTGTAGAATTAAAAAGCGAAATCCATTTTTGAAAATAATTTTCTAAATATTATTAATTTAATTTTTGCATAAAATCATAATTTATTCGAGAAATAACAATTTTAAAATATAATTCATTTTATATCACCTTGATAAATTAATCAAGATCTCGTTATCTTATAACCATAAGATAACAAAATAATATTATTATTGACTATTAATAAGGGTCATATTACCTTTCATAAGGGTATGTTACAATTCACCAAAAAAAATATGTTTGTATTATCAAACTCTAAATATCTTACTGAACGGAATTGTGTATGTCAGTTTTCAAAAATTTAAATCATAGAGGTGGAAAATTATGTTTACTGGATAGGTTACAAAAAAGTGGTATTTTATGAAGACTCAATGTTTCATGAATTCAATATTAAATTTATTTATAAATCATGGGGTGTTACATTCAAGGATTATGCTTTAGATGAAATAATTATGATACCTGTGTCTTTTCTTCAGGTTATGATATGATTACATGTTTATGATACCCATTTCCTTTCATTGGTTGTTATATGATTTTTTTTTATTTTGTGGAACATGTATGAATGTTTTCATTATGAGATGGGTATGAACTATAACACCCTCCAATAAATTTTGTAAAGATTTTTATATCATGAGATAGACTAATATTGTCATTGGAATGAACCTTGACTTCTATGATGGATATGGGAGTGAGCCATGACCACCATGATGATATGAGGAATGAACTCATCTTACTAAGATAGAAATTGGAGTGAACAATGACTAAAAATATTGTATGGGGAGTGAACTAATTCTACCAAGATGGTCTTGGAAGTGATTCCTTATCTACTATGGAAATCATACTATATGATTATGTGTCTTCCATAATTCAATGTTTTATTCCTATCTTATTCTTTCATGTCTTATGTTATTTATTTTCTAATGGTTCATCTCTTATAAACTTCCAAACCTTATTCCATGATTCATGTATATAATATTTGATATAGAGGGTATTATCTTCCATTTTAATGATCATGTTCTCATAGCCTTATTCTCATGATTATGTTTAAATATCTCTATCGTTTACCCTTACTAAGAATTTGAGCTAACCCCTTTTTTTGTTTCCTTACCTAGGTTAAAAAGAAAGGATTTAGGTATGAGTAATAAAGGTGGATATCTTTATGGGAGATGCTGAAGATCTTTCACGAGGATAAAATATTCTGTTTCCATGTTTCCAAAGAGACTAAACTATTATGGACCTCAGGCATGTATTATTTTAATGTAAGGAATATTAATCTAAAATGGTGTAATATCCAAGTATGTTAAGCCTAGGTCGCTATAGTAGGTAATAAAGGAAATGTTTAGTCAACCTTTAGAAACAAGTATGATGAAATTTTAGTGACATCCCTAGGTATATTTCTAAAGATATATTTAGGGATTTCTATAAGGATAAGTTCATGGATGAGTTAACATTTAGGAAAATGTACTGGAATTTTGGTAAAGGATAGAGTGTGTGGTTTTCTTAGAATACATCCCTATCTGGATACTAAAAGTGTATGTGGCTCAAGAATATATGTACCTAGGTGTAAAAAATATTACAAGATGTTAATGCCTAACATGGGGTATCTAGTGCAGGACAACAGGCCTTACTGCACACCTGGTTTGAAACTCCCGTGGGATATTCTTTTGGAATTCACAAACTCTTCACAAACCATCATAAAGGATTAAAATATAAGTTATATGTGAATAACCTAGGATAAAAATAGGGTTTTATATATTAAATAATGTGTCATTATTTATATATCCTATAAGTAATTATTTTCAGGGCTATGTGGTTTTATACTTTGATAAGTAATACTCACACTATGACTCTGGTTTTAGTCAATCACGATAATTAGAAGGAACTGGATTAATGTTGAATGTGATGGATTATTTTCTAATGATATGTTAAGTGGGATAATAACTGAATTGAAATATGTTTTGATCATGCCTAATTAGTTTACACAGAACATGATTAACAACATGCATCCTAACCACCTCTTGGACTCACCAAAGAAGAGAGAGAAGGATTTTACTGAGATTTCATGTAACATAGACCATAGAGGAAAGAATATTCAGTTTTTTTGAGTCAGTAATGTAGAAAGAATCACCAAAGTGAATGTCTTAGATAAACTAGAATATGTTTTGACAATAAAAAAGGACAGAAAGAAAGTGATTGTAGGAGAAAATTGAAGAGTTCAGTTAAAGAAATGGGTGAGATTTTTGGCCTCCCTAAGGAATAATCAAAGGTAACGTGATTTAAGTGTGTAATGAACTATATTTATGAAACTCAATGTCCCAAGAGGAAATATCCATAAGTGGATCAACAAGGTGGTATGAATAATGGTTAGAATATTGATGATTAAGAGACTATATATGAAATGTGAATGGAAAGAGGTATTGTTTAATAGGATGAGGTAGCCTTAATAATGGAATAAGAATGGAATGTGATAATAAATGTTTTAGACATTTTGATTCAATAAGTATGTTATACGTAAAGTGAAATATATATGGAATGTTTAGTTTATATTTTTCTCTATGGTTTTACAAGAACACGTGGAATTGTTCTGATGGACTGGAAAAGTGACATAATGGAACAGTTATGTCCCTCGAAAACACAAGATTAATGGAATTATAAACATTAAAATGTTCTTTATGTTATGAAAATGTTTTTTGTATAATGATATGTGGGATATGAATAAGTAATTTGGAAGGTACAAATTACCTTGGAACTAAATAAGGACTTGTTGAAAAGTAGTTTATGCTATCATGATTCAAGTTCAAAACATTATATATTTATGAAATATAACCAATAATCTATAGAATAAGTAATAAATCATTTTTTAGAGAATTATTTATGTTAATTAATCTTATTACCTTATTTCCAAATAATATAGGATGTGGGTATTGACATGTTTGGAATGTCACAACTAAGATCTACTTTTTGATATATAGGGATATCAATGTTAAGATGATTTCGTGACTCTCTTTCTAATGTTTTGGATTTTCATTGTTGATAAGGGTTATAAGGTTAAACATTCATGAAATGTTTATGTTAAACTTCATATGATGTATTTATCCACTTAGTTTGTATTGAAAATCATTGTTAAAAGGCTATCTAGTGATTGACCTTATTTCAAGGATGTCAATATTATTTATTTTGGAAATTATATTATTATGGTTTTTGAAAAGGACATCATGTATTTTAGGTGACAACCAATAAATTCTGACAAGGCCTTGGGTCTTGAACCCATGACTAAAGGAAAATAAGGGTTTCATTCCTACCAATAGCCAACATGATGTCCTAGTTAATTTAATTTTTTTTGATAAATACCTATTTATGATAAAATACTAGTCCAACTTTTATGTTTAGAGATTAATGTATTAAACATATTGTTTTTTAAGAATATTTATAGATAAATATTTATACTTTTAATTATTTTATGGGCCTTAAGATATATTGACAGATTATTTTAGCACTTCAGACATCAATGTCAATTTCTGGATGTAAATCACATGATATAATGGATGAATTTTAAATTGATAAAGGAATAACAAAGGAATTAATTTTTTTAAAGAAATATATCAAGTATGTATATTTACTTATATTCTTGGACAATAAAAGAATTACCCAACATTAGGATAATAATGAAAAGATATTGTGTAGTGTTAATACCTGAATTTTGTTGAACTAATGGCCTTTTAAATCATAACATATTTATAACTTTTTTGGCCCAAAAATTTTCATTTATCATTCAATTGTTTATGATTGATGACCTTAATAAATCCCTCTAAATATTTACACTTTTCCTCTATGTTCAATTTTCACTCCCAACCTATGTTATTATATGTGTAAACCCAATTATATGTTTCTTTAGGTACTGTTATGGTTCCAACTTTTCCTTTCAAGGGATGTTTGAGTATCCATTTTGACGATATGGGTTTATATGAATTAAACTTTCAAGTATTAATCCTTTGATAACCTAGAATAATTTTGAGGGTGAAATTCATTTTAAGGGGGGTGAAATTGAACTCCCTAAGATTTTGTGAATTTTTTTTGTTGAATTAATTAATATTTATTTATATTTTTCATTTCACGTGACATTGGAATTAGTTATATATATATATATATATTAAAATAGTAAGTCAAATATTTATTTCACAAGAAACAGACTTGGCTTGCGCTACACACAATACCAACTTGGATATCTCTACACGCAATACCTACTTGGCTTTTGTTACCTCTAACATTGACTTGGTGTACATTACACAAAACAAAGATGTTTCTACAAAACATCATCATATTGTAATAATTATTTAAATTATATAATTATAACCTATACATTAAAATTAGTTATATGAATAGTAATATCTAATTTGTAAATATTATTTTTAATTATTGTATATATATAAAACATATTGTTAATGAAAGATATGGTGTTTGATTAAGTATTTTTAAGTTAAAAAATATTCTTTTCTAGAATGAATTTATTTTAAAAAATAAATTTATTCTAGAAGATTTTAGAAATTTATAATGATAAAATAAACCTAATTTTTGAATTTATAATGTTCATATTAGCTAAGGGTGAATTTTTGGGATTTTTCTGAGAAACATTATTTTTTGATTAATAGTAAAGAAATAATACTTTTTAGTTAAAAAAGGTTTTTTTAATTTAAATAATAATTAATGATAAATTATGTTTTAATTTTTTTTAAGGTAATACTAGATCAATTATAAATCTATTAAAAAAATTTAGGTATTTAAAATCATGTTCACTTTGAAACTGAATATAAAAACTTAATAAACTTTTGAACTTCTTTTTACATTAAAAACCCTTAATTTTGTCTCGTCTATGGGATGAGAAATATTTTTTTTTGATTCAATGAATTTTATAAAAACTAACCTAAACCATTTTAATTAGTATAATATTTAGAGTCTCATAATATCAAATTATTTTTATACCAAAAATATTAGTAAAAGTGATTAAAATTAATCATAGTGATTAAGGTCAAATTAAGCTTAATTAGGGATTAAAACTTAATCTTAGGGGACCAAATGACCAATACACTTTTAAAAAACCAATGTTCTAGAAACTTTCACCCATAAAAAATAAAATTATTGATTTATTTTGGTATTTATGACTTTTTTTAGGTAATAACATATTTACGCTGAACTTATTTTAAAAACATCCAAGTGAGTCATTTCCCTTCCCTATAAAAGCCTCCACCTATACATCTTACTCACACCTATAAAACCAATTATTTTTGACCAATATCTAACCAATACACTTTCCAACATCCCTAAATTACTCTTATAAGCCTTCCATTGGGCAGAAGGAAATCCAAGGATTCGTTTTGGCACAAAACAAAAGGAGTTACACGATTATGTGGTAACTTCTTCTCTCAAGTCCTTTATTTTATTTTATTTTTCCACCCTACACTTTATTTTTCCATGTTCGTATAAAAAACCTGTATCATATATATACTAGTATCTTTATATGCTATGGTTTCATCCTAAACTTATGCACACCTACATTTAATGGATAACAGACATGCTATTAATGTGTACAATAAACTACCATCTCACTAATCAATGATTGTTCAATTTTACATATCGCCAATAATGGGGGAAATAATTATGGAAAATTTGCTTATATATAATTTATAATATATTTTTTATTTATTTAATATTATTTATTCATTTTACAACTTATATCTTTTTTACATTCCATTTGGTGCTTATATGACAATTTCGTTTGAGGAAGTGTGGACTACCTCCCCCACAAAGTGGTATGATTCGTTCATACAATAAATGGATTGTATTATGGATGGTTTTAGTGAATATATAATACATATATGATATAATAAATCTACAATAATAATTATTTATATATATATACATATATGTATTTTACTTTCATTCTTTCAATAGGCCAATTAAAAAGATATAGCATCCATGCATATGTAAAACCTACCACCTACATGAACAGTGTATTCTGTTTCATAATTATATATTCTATAGATTATTATAATAAAAATATAAATTATATAAATTATATTTATATCATGGTTTAAATTCTATAAATCCTGGTAAAATTATAAATACTAATGATATAACAAATTAAGACACATGCGAAGAATAAAGTGAATATTACCCAATGTGAAACCTTAACAAAAGATGGTTAACAAGAGGGTAATATAAGGTAATAATCAAACCATATATATAAGAATATGGTTATATAAAGGATTTATACTAAATTAATATTTATTATTTAAGTGTTTTGGATTTGTACGAAGAGAGTCAATACACAAGGTAAGGTAATTTCTTCTTTGTTTTTATTTTTGTGAGATACATGCTATGTTCACCACTTTTCCTTTTGTGTGTTGTATTAACTGACTTTGATCATATTCAAAGAATATTATACTTAAATTTAAATGTATTAACATGAAAAATTTATGATATTTATTTCATGGGGTTTAATTTTCCAAAGTTACCAAATCAGTGAAATAGTTTTGTCTCAATTTTCCTTCTTTGACACTCAGGTTTTGTTATACACCTAAATTTTATTTAGAGGTGTGTATAATTTCATTTTACATTTTATATAATGAATTTAATTATTTTAAGAATATTTATATTTCATTTAATTTAATTTTCTTTCATACATATTATGATAACTAGTTACCATGTTATAAGAGTTTATTGAGACAATCTCATCGCTTTCAAGATTGTTTTTGTTTATGCTTCCTTTGATGAAATATTATGATCTATATATCAAGAAAATTCTTGAATTTTCATATCCACTAGTTATTAATGACTTATTCATATAGTGGTACCATTTATTCCATTGTTTGTTATATAATATAGTAAATAATATGTTTTTTTAAGAAATCAAAATATTACCATATCTTCAGTCGGAAATCTATGATCCTTCAAAAACATAATTTCTAAAAATTATTTCTAGGAAAATTGCACCATTTTCAATTAATATATTGAATAAATTTTTACCCTTTTTTCCATTTACCAATATATTCAATGTAATATTATTTTCCCTTTCTGAACAAGGCATTTTTCAAACCATTTCACCAGGAAAAAGCATGTTATTTTTACCTTGTACAACATGTACAGAATTACCCACCGTCTTTTCATTAACGATTAATTTATATTTTTAAAAGGATAATTATTACGAAAATGTTTTTAAAATTTATTTTTAGGTAAAATTATTTTGAAAATGTTTCCAAGAATTATATATATATCATCAAATTATTTTCAAAGAAATGGTTTTTGACACATTTTCAAGATCATTTCATATGTTTTCAAGTAAAAAGGATTTCAAAAAAATATACATGTTTTTATTATATTTTTTCAAATTATATTAAAAGAAATGGTTTCCTAAAAAATTTCAAACTCTTTCGATATTTTCTCAAGTAAAAATTATTTAAAAACATTTTAAATATTTATTTATATGTTTTGAGAGTTTTTTAAAATAAAAATGTTTTTAAAATGGGTTGGATTTTATTTTATAAATTTTCAAGAAAAAATATTTTAAAAAATATTTAAAGTCTTATTTATATGTTTTGAAGGAATTTTTATGAAAATAAGTTTGAAATGGTTTTATGAATTAAAAAAAAATTTCAAGGAAGAAAGGATATTTTTATCAACAATCATTTTTGAAAGATATTTCAATGTTAATTTCAATTTAAGATGACATCGGTTGATGTTACTCATTCCCTTATACGAATGGGTTATTCCTAATTCCATGGTCCTTATAAAAACCTTATCTCTTTCATGGGATATTTTTTATGATTTTTTTCTCTTTAACAGGTTATGATTTTGATGAAATTATTATTAAACCTTTATCTTTTTCTATAGGGTATGATATGATTTCATGTTTATGATACCCATTTCATTTCATGGGTTATGATATGATTTTTTTTGATTTTTTTGGTAAATGAATGTTTTATTTCATTATGATATTGGTGATACCGATATCTCTCTCCATTACATTGGGTAAATATTTATATCTCATGAGATAGACTAAGATGGTCTTGGAAATGAGCCTTGACTACTAATAGGATATGTGAGTGAAATATGACTACCAAGATGGAATGAGGAGTGAACTCATGCTACCAATATATTCATGGGAATGAACCATGACTACCAAGATGGTATGGGGGAGTGATCCCATAATATAAATATTGTCTAGGAAGTGATTCCTTAGATACTATGGAAATAATATTGTATGCTTATATGTCTGCCAGAATTACATTTTTTATTTTTGTGTTATTATTTCATGGATTTTGTTATTTATTTCCTTATGATTTATTTCTTATTAACTTCCAAGACTTATTCCATGAATAATGTATCGGATCTCTGATATGAATGGTATGATCTTTTATTTTCATGATCATCTTCTCTTACCCTTATGCCCATCATTATGCTTACATATCTCCCTCATTTACCCTTACTAAGCATTTGAGTTTACCCATTTTTATGTTTCATTCCCCAGGTTGTGAATAATGGTTTTAGGGAGGATGTACTAATGTTGCAGATATTTTTGGGAGATGTTTAAGATCTTTCACCAGGATAAAAGATTTTGTTTCCATGTTTTCAAAGAAACTAAACTATTACGGTCCTCGAGCATGTATTATTTTAATGTACTAAATATTCATCTAAAATGGTGTCATATACATATATGTAAAGCCTGGGTCTCTATAGGTCAATATTTAAATGATATTTCTTTAGTAATACCAAAGAAAAATACTATACTTCTTGGTGATTCATCACATGAACAATAAATTTCCTTTGAAGATGCATGAGAGTTTCCAAAAAAAATCTATTCATTTGTCCTTAGGGAGAGAAAGGCGGAGTGTGAGGTTTCCTAGAAATACCCTAGGATTTTTTCATGATAAGGATGATGTACTAGAGTTCTCTCATGAGATGGGGAAGACATGTCATCATGGTCTCATGGTGTCCTACAGATCACCCTGGGCATGTTGCATGATGTTTATGACCGTGAGTGTCCCCTGAATCCTCCCGTTTTTCTTCCTTTTTTATTTTACAAAGGATTAGGATAATGAAGTGTTTTAATTAATTTTATTTAGGAAAACCATTCTCCCAATTAGTGATCCATTTTTTTAGTTTTATGACCTCATCATGCCTCTATCTTTTAGAAATTTCTTCAAATTTTCGAAGGATTTTTAGATGGGTTTCCAAGAACCTGTAGGTTGAAAATCCATGTGTCATCGGGGATCTTTTTTGGCTACCACCACATAACCACTGGTTGTCTAAGGTGGATTCAAGAGAGAATACAAGATTGTTTAATGGAATACATAGGATCATTCACATGCTATTCACTACACCTGGTTTCTTCACGTGACCTTATGATAGTCTCATGATCGCGTGTCTCTTAGAGGCTTAAGTGATCCACGAGTCTTGTACAAAATTTCCTTCCATCAAATTTTTTTGGAGAAAATAATTCCCATATTCATGTATTTCATCTTTTTGTTATTTTTTATATGTTCATTTGGCTGGCGTCAACAAATACCCTCCTCCAAAATGACATTTTCTAGGATAAGGGTTTATTTCTAAGGAACATAAATGCCCACCTAAGTCTTTGGTGTTGTCATGAAATAGTGTCTTGGGTGATGATTGGTCTACTGGGAAACAAATGGTATTCTGTGATATTCCCTATAAACAGGATGGGCAGAGAACTATTTATTTTACTAGATTTATATTTAACCATAGTGCTCTCATCTCACTTCCATTCCGTGACTTTGTCGCAAGATCCTTCCACTAAACCTAATTGTGAGACCCCACCTTAAGCTCTGCTTTCAAAAAGACTATTACTCGAGACTCCTTTTTCTCATATGCCCATTCGAACAAAATACTGACTTTATTTTGGTAACTATTTGAACATTGTCTATGATGATTATGATTGTATTGATGGTTTTGTGGGGTGTACTGACTCGAATATATGATCGATTGATTATCATGCAACTAATGTTACCATGTATAGGTAACATGATTGTGTGTCTCCAAGGGGTCATGTGATTTTCTGGATCCCTATGGGATTATGTGGCCCACAATAACTTCAAGTGATTCATGAATTCCTTATACAATTCACGAATCCTCTATCGGTTCTGGCGATGCACATGATTCTAATGGTTTATTATGTTATTTCATTGAAAAGATTTAATTTTTTTTGTATAACATATGAAAATTAATTCTATTCATATGGACTTTGGTTCCCTCTATGTTCCCTCAGATATTTCCAATAAAGGTTCTATGATTTCTAGAAATCACAATGTTGACCCCTGATATTGTGTGTATTCTGATAACAAGATTCTAAAGAGGTTCCTCTCATAAAAGATTCAGGATTATCCTTGTTCTTACAGACTTCCTCGATATGGGTTTGGGTTTCTGTACAATGTTTTCATCGATCCTTTAGATTTAAATCTTCCATATCACTATGTTTCATATTATTCTTAGTGAGTTCTATTAACTAGTGAAGCAAAATGGGCATTAGGCCTGCTGACTTTGTGGGTACAGGGCGGATGTGGGGCGGGATGATCCAAAATAATTTGATAGTTCAGAGCATGAGCCAATGTGGTTTGAGACCACACGAGTACCTGGAAAGGTGGGTTGAGCCTATGCGGGAGCGGGCATACCCATGGGGCCAATTTAAAAAAATATTTGTTACAATATATGATTCATTAGTATTCTAGTTTTTTAATAAAAAAAATTCTGATTAATCAATTAATTAAGATTTCTCACCGTAATTATCATACTAATTCACCATTCATTTACATGTGAATTGTAAGAAAGTTTATTTTTATTATTTTAATATGATATTATAATATTTATATTATAACTATTCACCATATTCACATGATGTGTCATCCCAAATCTCAAAAAGTAGAACTCCTCTCCCTTTAACATGATTTTATTCTAAAAAAGTTCTTATAATCATCATATTTTTTGGGTCCATTTAATTTTGTTATTACTTAATTTTGTTTTTTTATTATGAAAATAGGAAAGGACCTCATGGGAACCATAATTGACTACTTTGAAATTAATTGTTGTTTAGAATTTTGTTGTTCATTCTAGATGTTCGCATCACCACACATCCAACATTATCATTCGTCACATCTCTCTGATCTCTCACCTAATTTTCATATAAAGAATTTACCACCACATCATCAATGCCGCATGCCACAGTTAAACTATCTAAAAATGTTCCATCACATCACTTCAAAATCTAGGTATTATCAATCCATACATATCCAAATAACCATTATGAATGTAAAAAATACAATATTTAAATAATTATAAATATTATATATTTTTTAAACTATAGGAAACCCGCGGGAAACCCGTAGAATTATGCAGGGTGGGAGGGTTTTAATTTTTTTTCCCATTATATGCGGTCTTTTGTCGACAAACCTACATGGGATCAAACATGAATTGGCTTGGATCACCCCACCCTGACCTACTCATTTCACATTGCTACTATTTAAAATTGAATAGGAATGTCATATGGTCATAGTTTAACGCTGGGGTTTTTTTATATGTTGGAAAACTATCCCTTGGGTACAAGTGGCTATAATTTCACTCACTGGTATATTTCACAACCACTTTAGTATATTTTCATCCTCTTTTAAAAATTGTTGTAGAGGATGGAATGTGAAATGTTATCTCCTTCCTAGTGGTAATTTTTCTAAAGAATTGGCATTTCACTGGTGACAACACATTCCATTCGTCATATAGTAAAGTGGGAATCATCCTATTGGACATCTACCAACTGGGTGGGATTCCCCCTCTCAGAGATATGTATAATGTGTTCCTCCCTATTGAAGATGTTTGTGATGATCCCTTATATTCTATTTTTTTGAGAAAGAAAATTCTTACCAATGTGAAGGTTAAATTCAGTAAGGAGTTGACAACGCACTCACTGATTTATTTCATGGATTTGATTAGTCTTTTTCTTTGTTATAGCAGGGTGTCGACAACTACCATACACCCTCATCGGTGCCCTGCTCAGCAGGTCCAAAATAAGACTGGCTTGAACTGGGCCATCCTGGATGTTGGGGACTATACCCCATGGGGATAACGAGTGAACTCGATGATCTACCCAAACATTAGGTAGGTAGGTTTTAAGGATATTTTTTTAATTGATGGATTTTCCCCACAGGGGATTCATGTTTAGGGATCCATGTAAGAACATTGGTGATGGAGAAATGTCTTATGAAATGATAGAGCCTCAATTTGGAAGTGATGGTCCTTGAACTCCTTTATAAACTATTGGGACAAATTCAACAAGGAAAAACCCCTAACAGTGTCAGTGATCCTCTCTAGTTTTTATTTAATGGGAAAGGGGAGAATTTATATTGTTATGAATAATAAAATACCAATAGGATACTTGATTCATTATCCCATACCATACTGCTGAACATATTTGTGGTTGGAACCATGTTGCTATAACCTATGTAGGTTAAGGATGCACTGATCCAATATGATGGCTTTGATTTTACCACTCTTTGCATACTGGTTGGGACAATTATTGATAACAAAAGTGGTTCCCTTGATCAAAGGTCATATATGATCTCTCATTAGGATTAGGTTCTTGGAGATAGGATGGAAGATCCAATCATATGCAAGCCTTATACACCATATAGATTATCTTATTGATTTGGATGTATCCAAATGGTCTACCCTATTCCCAGGATCGATGTTTGAGGAAAAAACATCATGAGTTCATCTACTAGTTTTGGATGATGCTAGAACGTGAAGATACTAAGGATTAGATCATACTTGTGCCTCTAAATTCTCCTACCTTCTGTTCCTGTGATTATTCTTAGGATTTGGTAGAAGATTATCTTCATGGTGTGTTAACCTAGTAGTTCCATCATGTAGACATGCCTTTTCCCCCACCAACCCCTCTGTCAGTGGTGAAGATGTAACTAACTAAAGACCTAGGAAATATTTCAATGAAGAACCCTCTTTCTAGCGATGACTAACTTTATAGTGAGATAGAATCTAGTGAGGAAATTAGTCCTTTGGAACAATCTACAGATGATATGAATGTCGAGAGAAGAGAATATGAGGCTTATTATCCTACTTTTTTATTGTCTCAACTTGTTATTCCTCCTCCTTCCATACCTGTTTCATCAGTCATAGATGGTTATACACAATGTAGGCTGATATGGAAATAAAATCATTCTTTGATTAGTGACACTGATTTGGATGTATTTTGCAACCAAGGGGAACACCTTCCTCAATTATTTCATGATTTAGGGGTAGGTGAGTTTGATTGGAAACCACTATATGATAGGATGAATAATTTTTTTCTAAATCAGAAAAAGATATGGACTCTAATGAAAGGGATTTACATGACCTTGAAGATGAGGATCCTATTTCTAGATTGATGAAGGTGATGTCAGGGGAATTGTAGAAGGGTTGTCATTTGATATCCAAACTGCAAGATTAGATGGATTCATAGACAATGAAAATATGGAGGAATTAAGAAACCATAGTCTATATGAGGTCTAACATTTCAACATCATCATCCTCATTGGAAACTACTTATAAGAGAGATTAAGAGTTTACAACTTTTTCCAAGACTCTCTGTCATAGAGTAGAAGTTGAATAGGTAGGGTGAGAGGTACTCCGTCGTTCAATCAATGCTTCTCGTTAGAACCTCATCGACTTGTCTAGTTTAGTAGATTTAATCCTATAATAATTCAATGTACGCAGTTTTTGTTGAGATTCATGGAGAGACTTTGATATGTAGAGATTCCTCCTTCTTTTCACATTATCAATTAATGGACTTTCTTGGACCATCCATGTTGTTTACTAGTTTTTCTTCAATACATGATATACATGTCATTTTTCTAGTTCAATATTATATAAATTTCAAAATATACACATCCATTTCATAATATCAAGTATTTAAGAATGATTGGACTTGAATGTTGATATTATAACAGATTCTTCTTGAGAAATGATCATCAATTCCCTCCAACATGACATTATTCCTTGATAATCTATTCCAGTTATCTTGAGATAACTTTATTTGTAGAAGGATTGATAGTGAATGACAAATATGTCTTAGAAGGAGGGTTATCTTTCATTTTTTTGCAGCCGATAGGCTTGGAGAGCATATCTTGATTTCATCTGAGGCCATATTGTGGGACCTACCAGCTCTTGTTGACTAAAACTGATGTTGTGATGTATTTTAGGGTCTTTTAGATTGGACCATCCATTACTCTAGTTTAGGGTATTTAATTATGACCTTCTGTCACTTTAGTTTAGGGTATTTTAGCTTGGACCTTCTATCTCCTTAGTTTAGGGTTTTTTAGCTTGGGCCTTCTTTTGTTTTAGTTTAGGATATTTTAGCTCAAAACTTCTATTGCATTAGTTTAAGGTCATATTTCGTGGATCTTCAACTTATTTTGGTAAGGTTCTTTTATCTCAGAACTTCTATTTCTTTAGTTTAAGGTCTTTTATCTCAGACCTTCGATTGATTTATTTTAGGGCATTTTAGCTCAGACCAACTATAACTTTATTTTAAATTTCTTTATCTTAGGCCTCATATTTCTTCTGTTTAGGGACGTTTAGCTCAGACCTCCTATCAATTTAGTTTAGGTTATTTTATCTCAGACCTTTTATTTCATTAGTTGAGGGTACATTAGCTTAGACCTTATATTATAGTAGTTTAGGGTCTTTTATCTCAAATGTTCTATTAATGTAGTTTAAGGACATTTAGTTTTGACTTTCTATTGATTAAGTTTAGGGTATTTGAGATAGAAACTTCTATCACTTTAGTTTAGGGTATTTTAGCCCAGATTTTATATTACTTTAGCTTAGGGTCTTTTAGCTCAGAAATTCTATTGCTTTAGTTATGGTTTCATAGATCGGACCTGATCAATGGTTATGGAATATGGTGTAGATGTTCCAGTAATGAGCCAAAAAACATGAAGGTGATGGGTTATATTGGGGTGTTTCAAGGACTCGCAAGGATCAAAAAAACACCTTTTGTAGAGTGACACATTTGGTTGAAAACCATATTCCCATATACAGGAGCCATATGCATACAAGCATATTCATGAAAAGGGTCTATTGAAGCTGGGTATCAATTATAGGGGCCATGGATGATTTATAGAGGTAATATCAGATGAGGATGAAATACGATGGATGTTAAGTCTACCTATATATTTGGAACATGGATTATGAAATTCATAACCGAAAAGTTCATTTCAATTAATATAGGATGGGGAAGACATGTCGAGGATGACCTGAATCACTCTAAGTTGTTTGGTTCTTCCACAATGTTCCTTGGGATCATAAGGAATAAAGAACCTTTTTTCATGGACGGTAATCCTTTAGTTGGTTGTCAAGGACCTTATGAATTAGTAGCATAGTCAAGAAAAAGATGATCTCCACTCCTTTTTGAGGGCCATGAAAGATTTGTAAAGACTAAAATGTCTAGATTATTAGGCTGGGTATGTGAGGTTAGATATCCCAGAAGAACTCTAGTACCCTAGGGAAATTTTTATGTTACATTATAAAGCTCAAGACCTACACCCTTTAGTTGTTATTCATGAGGTGTGGGCCCTCAATGTATTGGGATTGGAGTGTCACATTCCTGAATATAGAAGGGGTACAAAATATAGTGATGTAGAATTGAGGATGTCAAATCCATTTGGATTGTTTGTTATAGGGCTTTTAATTCATGGTCCTGAGTGATTGATATAGGAGGATGATATGGGATAATCGTACAAAGAATGACCCAAAATGTATTGGGATTATAGGTTCTACCACAGTTATTTTAGGGCTCACAAGGATCAAAATTCCCTTTTTGCAAAGGTTCATATTTGGTTGATGACCATAGGCTCACAAAGGATCCATAGGCATACATGCATAGTCAAGAAAAGGTTCCTCGAATCCGTGTATCCTTTCCTTCGGCCTTGGAAGGTTTTGGTGATCTGAGACACTCAATTCATCATGTTTGACTTTTGTAATGTTTAATATCCAAGAAGGGTTTGAGAACCATAGAATTTGTGTCACCACATTGAAAACATATTTTGATAGTTAGGAGATGTGAGAAATCATTACTCCAACATTTTTTGAACTAGAGGGTCAAATGAAAATATCATAACTTTCACTAGGGCTATAAGGTAGATCCAATGAGATTTATTCCTTATTCATTTGTGCCTTAATTTTTTTTCTAAACTCTATAAATAAAGAGTTTAGTGAGTAAATACTTGAATTATTCTTAGACCACCCACTACAGGGTTTTCACCTGACATGTTTTGAGTTTCTATTACTATCTTTTTAAGACCCTATGATTTGGCACATTATAGGCTATAGTTTATGGTTGTATTTTTGTGACTAAAGTGCATTTAGTTTAAGGACATGTTGCATATAGACCAAATATGTAGGATGATAGTCAAGATCCCCAATAGAATACCTTGTGTGAAGAGTACCCAAATACCCTTCTGAGTGGGAAAATAAAATGTTCTAAATCATGGATATCAGTCCCTGAGTCATGAGTAATGATATAGGAAAATCTTATAGAGAGTATTTTAGATCATGCTAAAGTGTTGAGTTCCGCCACGATGATGTCAAGGCTCACAAGTATTGGAAATTCCGTTTTTGCCAAGTGATTTATTTTTTTTGATGACCATAGATTCATATAAAGGATCCATAAATATACATACATAGTCAAGAAAAGGGTCCTTGAAGCCTAGGATCCTTTGTAGGGGATTTGGAAGGCTATGTTGATATGAGGAACTCAAAAAATGGAGGTGGTTTAAAAATGGAGGTGGTTTATGGATTGATGTGATATTAAAATATAATTGAATCGCCTCGTATTCTAGATTTACAAGGTTAGGCTCATGTTGTCACTTGATAGGGGATGTAAAATTTATGATGGACTTCATAGTTTATCATGATATAGTGAAGATGATTTTTTTTACAGTTTAATGTATTGTAGTAAGTACATATGCCATGCAGTTTATCATCATGAAATATAGACAATATTGTTGTATAATTTTAATTTCATGTGACCAGGATGTTTTCCTTATAGTTTAACATCATGTTGTATGAACATGGGGACTAGCATAATTTTTTTTCATGATATAGTATGTACCCTGGCATGCCATGTGTAGATCTGGCATGTTTGTAGGAAAAAATATATTTTTTGAATGAGCTCATATGATGTTTGGGTGAATTTCATATTAGTTATTATGTCTAGACCTAATATTGGAGGTCTGTATGTCACTACATTTTCTATGATTATAGGAATAGAGCCACACATAGTTCTTGAATGGGAAACACTCTACAGGAAAAACTCATGTGTATACATGGGCATTGTTTCAATTAATTTTTATAGTTGGGCCTAGGATTGGGGATCTATATATCACTTTGTATCCTATGATGATAGGAATTAAGCCACACATAGTTATTGAGGAAGCATGAAATTTAATGTCATTTGACAAGGATGTTGTCTTCCAGAAAAGAGAAGAAAATTATGGTTGGACCTAAGGATGGAAATATGTGTTTCACTATGTATCCAAAGGAAATAGGAATCAATCCATAAGTAGTTCTTGAAATCCATTGTAGTTTAACATCATGCACTGAGGATGAAGATGATGTGTCATGGAAGAATGAAAATGACACAACTGAACCTAAGAGAGGAAGTCTAGGTGTCACTACAAAACTCATGAGAATGATAATCATTCACATGTAGTTCATGGAGAATGACCTTCCTACGCAAGTCTGGCCAATACTCATAGAAGGTTTGTTTTTATATTTATTGTGACTGGACCTAGGATTTAAGGGCTAAGCCTCACTATAAATCTTGTGATTTTTGGAATCAAGTCACACATAGTTCTTAAATGCAGGCATGGTAGATGACCAAAACTAGTAATGGTGGTCCTCTAAGGTGTGGTTGACAATAATGTATAATTTTATTTAAATAAATAGACAATAAACGTTCAGTTTAACATTATGTGGTGTGGACTCATGATATTCCTTTTAGGGTCTTGTATTCAGAACCATGAAAATATTATTGTTAGCTTTCATTCCTTGTTTTTGTGTTGAATCCCTTACTGAAGCTCTTAGTCACATGTGAGCTATGCGTGATGTGAGGAACAAGGAATGACAAGGGTTCCTCTCACTATGTAGAGGAAACTACAAATTCTATAGGGGTGTTTTGCATCATGTGCAAGATAGACCAAGATATTGGATTGAGGAATCCCTACGCATCTCATTGAAAATGTGAATCAATCTATACATAATTCTAGAAAACCCATACAGTTTAATATCATGAAGAAAAGAAATTGGCCAGGAAGTTTAATGTCTTTCAGTAATGACATGGATCACTCGACGTGAAGGAAAATAATGTTTGTTTCTTGGACCAAAACTAGAGGTTTTGGCATCACTACATATCCTCAAATGATAGGAATCAATCTATATGTAGTTCTTAGGGATACTTTTAGTTTAACTTCATGTAGTGAGTACTTTAGACATGTAGTTTAATGTCATGTGGTAAGGAAATGGGATAATGTACAGTTTAATGTCATTCTATTAGGACATGGGGGTCCTGTGTTGTTTACCGTTTTTCTTCTAGGACAATATTCGTAGATTTTATCATCATGTGTTCAACAAAATCTCTATATAGTTTTTCATCATGAAACCAGGATGATCTATTTACATTTTATTCTCATATAGTTAGGATGATATCCTTACAATTTATTATCATATGGTTAGGATGAGGGATACTGTGAATTTTAAAGTCTTACTATTAAGACCTGTGATAACAGGTAGTTTAAAGACTTACTGTTAGGGCTTGGTATATCGTTTAGTTTACTGTCATGTTATTAGGACTCTGGATACCGTGCAGTTCAATGTCTTACTATTAAGACATGAGATACCTCATAATTCAAAGTCTTTCTATTAGGACTTGGGATACTGTGCAGTTTAAAGAATTTCTATTAGGACATGGGATACCATGTAGTATAAAGTCTTTCTATTAGGACTTGAGATACTGTGCAATTTATATTCATGATATTAGTACTTGGTATACCTTACAATTAAAAGTATTTCTGTTAGGAGTTGGGATATCATATAGTTCAATGTATTTTTTTTAGGACTTTTATGCTTGATGACAACTATGAAAAGTATTTCCAGAGAAATATCGCATTGGTCAGAGGTGTGACATGCTCCCCATCCATGGTGGCTAGTGAGGGGGCTCCATTATGATGGAACTCATGTATAATAAAATTTCCTTCCCAGTTGGGTTATAGATTTGGAGGCCGCTTCCCTAGTATAATTAGGGCCCGAAGAGACAACACTAGTTCTCTATGGAGGAATGAATGGAGGTGAACCTTCTTATTAAAAGTTCATGCAATCGGATTCTGATGGTCATCTAGGTTGTGTAATGTGCACAACCTACTCTCATTGAGCCACTCCAATTCATCCAGCTGCTCTTTTAAATTCCCATCATCTGAGAGCTATCTATACATGGATATTCAGAGTGAAGGAATTTTGACCTCTATGGGTAGCACTACCTCGATCCCATTCTTCAATGAGTAAGGTGTCACATTTTGTAGAAATACGTGTGGTGTTATGGTAGGCCCATAAAGTATTAAGGATGTTGTCTAGCTGTGAATTTTTATCCTTATTCACCATATTCTATATTATATTTGATAGATTATTATTTAAGGCCTCTATCTATCCACTTTCCACAATATAATAGTTAAATGTGTGATGGGGATCAACATTGAACTCCTGGTATAGTTTCTTAAACTTTGCAGAATAGAAGTTGGTGCCATTATTCATCAGTATTGTGTGAGGGACACAAAAATTGATGATGATATGGGACCTTCTGAAGATGAAAATGTTCTTCATCCCAACTCCTTTGAGAGGTATTGCCTCATCCCATTTGGAGACGAAGTCGGTAGCAGTAAGGATGCACTTGAACTTCTTAATTGTGATAGAGGGATATAGACCCACGAAATATATTCCCCAAATGAAAAATATACATGAATATTTAGGTATATGTAGTAATATTATGTGTTGATGAATGATTTTCTCCTGGATCTAGCATGCATGAAATTTCCTGGTGTATTTTATGCAGTCCTATATCATGGTTTTCTAGTAATATCCCAACCAACTGATTTGGTGGGAGATCTTGGTCCCAAATTTATGGGTTCCATAGGAGCCTACATGTATATCCTCTATGATGGTGAAAATATACTCTTTTTCTATGAATCTGATAAGGATTCCATAAAATCTTCTCTTTTAGAGATATTTCTTCTCATTTGGACCATCTTACATGGTGAATTTATCTACTCATCAAATAATCAGTTCCCTTCAAGACTAGTTTATTGGGAGAGCTTATTTTTGGAGATAATCAATTATTGTCTCCAACCATCTATGGGTGATTGTCGGTTTATCATACTCTAGGGTGACGTTGAACTGATTTATTTGTTCCACATCACACATGATGATCGATGAGACCATTCTTTGATGTGTGATACAATATATTTCTTCATATTTATCAGGGCCAACTAGGATGGTAGTTTCATTAGCCAATGTGATAACACAAGCATTTTTTGATCAGGGAACATGATTCAACAAGGGATCAAAAGGGAAATATAACATTGTTCCTCTGGCCTAGCCAGTGAGAGGGGACAATTCTTCCTTTTTGATGGTATATTATTCATTGATATTATTGATCACTAGAAATTAACCCCCTCAGATATTCATGTAGGATATGCACATTTTTAGGGTTAATTCTAACCCTGTGAGGAGGGATTGGTATTTTGACTCATTTTTTGTAAAACCATCAAATAGTGAGACAATGTTCAAGAAAACTGCTTGGTCTGTAGAGTAAAAATAGAATCCTAGACCAAATCGATTTAGCCTTACGGTTTCAATACTTTTTCAAAAAGGAAATTTCTAGGCACCATAAAAATACATATCACATGTCTGGGGATTTTCATGGGCATATAATACATCCTCATCTAGAATATTAGTGTCCCCCAGTGTTTTTTTTGACGTAGTATGTGTTGTATGAAAATCAGATACGACATTCCTTTCAATGATTTTTCTGATACAAAATGGATGTCACATTACTGTAAAATGATTTCCCATCAGTCCAAGTGCCCAGTCAACATAGGGAATTTAAGGATATACTTGAGTCGGTCGAAATGAGAGACCAGATGGACTTCGTGGTGATTCAAGTAATGCATCATCTTTTTTACCATGAAGATGAGTTCAAGTCAGTTTTTCTTGACATTAGAGTATCTGGTCTCACTAGCTAGAATCATTCTATTGAGGTAGTAGAGACCATTCTCACACCCATGTCATTTTTAAGGAAGGAGTGTGCCTATTGAGCATTCAATAGAATCCACATAAAATTTGATTATCCTCCCTTCCGCTGGAGGCATCAGAACTGGTGGTTGCACTAAGTGCCACTTGAGACATTTGAAGTCTTCTTGTAAATAATCATCCTATTGATAGGTGATTCACTTCATCAATATCATAGTGAAGGAAAGATATTTTCTAGCCATGTTGACTATGAATCACTGAATTTAGGAGAGGTTCCCTTGGATCCCCCTCATTTCATTGAAATTTTTGAGGACTAGCATTGATAAAATAAAAGTAGTCTTCTCTGGGTTGAGCTCGGTGCTACCGTGGTGTACCAAAAATCTAATCACTTTCTTGATGTTATCCCCAAAGTGAACTTTATTTTATTTATCTTTAGACAATGCTATCACAGCTTTTTAAAGACTGTTGGAATATCCGTTAAGTGATCACATCACTATTACTATTTGAAAAATCGTTCATCAATATAAAATTCAGTTATCCATCACCTTAATGGCTTAAAAATTTGATTCATGGCATATAGGTATCTAGCTCTTACAATATTTAACACAAATGTTATGGCCTGATAGTTGATGATTCACTAAGGTGTTGTCAATGTAGTAGATTCCTAATCTTTAGGGGCCATCTTTATTTGATTGTACCATGAATACCCATCCATGAAAGAAAGGTCTCGGATCTAGCAGTTACATTAATCAAGAGTTCTATGATGGGAAATGGGAAATCATCCTTTGGTAAATACCTATTAGGGTCGTTGAAATCTTCCCATTTCTTTTCTTGATAGGGATTATGTTCTCATGAAATCTTGGGTATTTCACTGCTTTAAAAAAGTCGTACTTGATCAATTTGTCCACTTCTGACAATACATTAGTGTCTTGAGAGGGGTTCAACATCATAGATACCTGTTTTAAGCCACAATTCTCATCAAGTAGGACAATATGGTGCATATAAACATCTAGAATTACTATGATAATTTCTATATAGTTTCAAGAGAACGAATATCATTTTGTCTTAAGAAATGCGATGTACGTGTCTTTCTTTTCGAGGGGCATGCTGAAACTAATCAGAGTTGGCTACAAGTCTTCTTTTGTACCAAGATTTATCTATCTATGCTCATTGATGGTGGTAGAGACACTTTTCCTTAATATGGGAGGGGTGTTCTTGAGGTCATCCTCGTCTTATTCCACTTATGAGTCTCTAGAGGCACTTTCAGATAAAGCTGAAAATATAGGGGATTCTCTATCACTATCATGGTGAGGGAGGCTATGATAAGAGACATTATCATCCCCTACCATCTAATTCATTGTAGAGAGATACTAGAGGTGATTTTTTTACACTGTCACCGGGAACATGATGATCTTGGATCTATAGGACTAGGTCTATTACATCAACTAAATTTATGGGGAGTACAACGTCACTTTTAGGCATACTCCAGGGGTTATCAGGGGCTGTACCTAAGCCATTAAGAGCTAAAAAATATGCATCATCATCTATCATTAGTTATTTTCTCCATTTTTGTAGAATCTTTCTTTAACATGTGTATCTTATCATGTTTCAAAGGGTGTGCTATTTCTATGTAGTATGAAGACCTTTCCATAAATGGGTTTTTCATAAATTGATGGAATGCTGAGGGTACCTTCATCTGGATATGGAGCCAGGGCCTTCAGATATGGAAATTATATATCATCTCTTTCCAGAAAACAATATACTCAACTTCAGATGTGAGATCCCCAAACTAAGTCTTGATTTTGAACTTATAGATAGGTCTTTGATCCCACATATCATAACCTTGAATGGCCATCATTGTGGTAGAAAAATCCACATCTCTATATTCCAAAAATCATAGGGTTCAAATCTAGATGATATTGAACCCATAGCCATTTTCAAATAGATCCATTAAAATGTTGACATTTTCATGTGTGATTGAAACATATTGGGGCCTAATGTTCCCTTGAATGAACACTCTAGATCATGCTTTGTGAATGAGATGGAGACATTCCATTGTAATTATATGGCCTCCATTTAGTAGATTGTGGATAAAGAGACCTTTGTCTCAAATTACTAATGGATTTAGAGGGATTTAATTAGTGCCTCTCTAGGTTATTTTAAAATTTGTATCATGTCCAAGAATGGGAACTTGGATGGGAAAATTTTTAGATTCTTCAGAACGATGTAATTTTGTTCCAAAGGTTGGAACTTCCTGATATGGCGTTTCTTATGGACATGTGGATTAGTAACTAAGATATTTGGGGTTAATGGGTTGGGTTCTTGGGCAGAGGTCATGATAGCATCTACTTATAGCAATGTGGGATGTGCCGACCATCCATGTTGTCTGGGATGATTAGATAATTGTACCCAAGGTAGGTGGTCATGGAACATAATTGAGTGTGTATGACCATTGTAAGGTTCTGAGACACCTCAATGTATTTAATGGGCTTGCTAGAGTTTCTGCCCATGTTTCTTGTTGTATATATGTCCTCTGTGGGAACATGACCATAATATTGGGTATGAACATTCCCATGCTATCCCCTATATCCTCGTTTTCTACACATGAAGCCTCTAAATCCTCAGTTATATGCAGAAAATTCATATTATAAGGAAAATTCATCATCAGAGAAGGGTTTTTTCAAGTTTATCACATTGATAGAACCAAATATTCCCTCTTTGTCTGATGAGGATTCCATTTGGTGGGGTAGTACCCAAGATTCAGATGTTTCTGGGAAGATATCCACAAGAGTTAGAGATTACATTGGAGAAGATTATGTCTCTTTCTCTTCTATCTATTCCATCTTCTGGAGGTCACACCCACCATTGGAAATTTTATTTGATTTTACCCTTTTGGTGGTGGAGTTATTGTAGGTCTTAAAAAATGTGATATCAAGGTGACATGAGCTTGGTCTACTGTTTTACAAGTTATCCAGTTTTCAAACATCCATACACTCCTTGCCAAAAATTTCTACCAACTTTCATCTTCTTATGACTGGAAACAGTTATGCAGGCAACCAACTCTTAGGAGTAATATAAAACCACCTAACCAGAATAAAATATTTTATAAATGATGTCTTTGGAGATGATCCCATCCTATATATTATTACTCATACTTTTATGGAAAAGGCAGTAGTTGGGACCATTGGTGAGGTCGACCACATCGAGATTCCAGGGCTATGGTAGCCTAAGTATGTTATTATCCATTGATGTCGCAAAATAACATGGGACTTATTCATTTCGGAAGAAGTATTCTTTATTCATCCATTCCTAAAATCTTGGGAATCCATTATTTCTATGTGCTTCGGTATGAGGATTATTTTGTGGTGGTTTCTTCTTGAAAAAATTTATTAGGTAGTTTGGGACATGCCTTGGTGCTTGGATGGGATCCACTATTAGCTTGAGAGAGAAAAATAAAGATTCTACCTTGCCTAGAATTTTCCCCTGTACTGAGGGAATGATCCTGGCTTTGGACATGGATTTCTGAATTATGTCTTTGAGATGTTTTTTCCTTTCAACAAACTCAAGAAACCCACATTGATACTTTATTGGGATCAGAGGCATCAACATCCCATCTAAATTATTCTCAAAATAGATCTCCATCAATTTTTAATATAAGAGAGGTGTTATGAGTGAATACGTTAATTCCTTCCACCTAGCTATGAAGTCACACATCATATAATTTTCACATTTCATGCAGTATGTCAATTTAAAAATTGATGTTTCCTTGAGCATGGATATGAATTGGAAAAGTAAATGACAATAAAGGTTTTCCCATACTTTTAAGGATCTTGCTAAAAAAATGTGGCACCAAACAAAGGGTGGTCCTATCAGAGTTCCCAAAACACCTCATCTTTTTCACCTCCTGTTGATCTTGATGGCCCATCATTAGCTCACATCAGGATGTTAATTATGTGAGATTTTGTTTAGGATCACCCACACTATCAAAGGCAAAGAATGAAATATTGTTGAGATTGGGTGGTGGTAAAGTGTCATCCACCCGTACAGGATAGGGATTCCTTTCAGGCTGTATAGGTGTGTGTCTCCCTTCTAGGGATTGTATTTGAGTAGACAAGGACATGATGGCATTAAATAACTCCATGGTTACTAGTGTTTGAGCCACATCCCATCCACGTGGAGTAGTGTGTGATTGATGAGGTGGCCCCACTATTATCTCTAGCTGAATCTCTGTTCTTCTTATGATTGAATTACTTCTCCAGAAAGGGATAGACTATCTTGTAATTGAGGGAAGTCATGATAATTTTCAACATCCACATCTATGTAGACTATCTACCTAGATCTGTCGCCATTAGGATGCTCAAGATGCCACATTATTTTTGATGGATTAGTTCTTATGGGGGAGGGATATTTTCATTAGCCTAAATACGATACCCACTGGGGATATTTACACTATGTTTCTTCTTATTGAGTTTCCAGAGAGTTTGTATTTCACTCTTATATTGTGACAGTTGTTCCTCCATGGAAGGAACCTCAACTCTTTGGTGTGGTGATTGGGATGTTTCCACCCATTTCTATTTTCATTGGAAGTGTTTTCCATGGAGTTTGAAACTCATTATTCAGAGGTTCTTTATTTTGGAGATTTCTTGGGTTCTGGGTGCATGCAGCCTCTGTTGGGGCATCAAGATCACCCTCCTCTTGATGTATGTTTTCCAAGTTGTAGTCCTATATATTCATGACTTGGTCATCAATATCTTCCATGTTGATAATGATGAAATTCATAGAAGCTTATTGGACAATGGTTATTATTCCATTACTTTCAACAAAACATGAGGATTATACACTGCCATCATCAGGTTCATTATTCTTACACTTGGCAATATTGAGAAATTTTGGCTTGCAACCCCAACAGGGTCTGATCAACTTCTCTTCACACTCCACCCATTATGTACTATGAATAGTGACCTTGAGGGAGTCTCTGTTCATGGTTGATAAATGGAACTTCAATAAAATAAATTTTTCTTACTACAGGAGGAACATGTGGGATGTCGACTGTTGATCTTGTACTCCTGAACTAGAGAATATTGAGTCCCTTTATGGTGAAATAATGGTGAAAATGCCCCAATCTCTGTGGATTGGGTGTTATTCAGGGATGAAATTAGTATTGATTGGCCCTATTTTTTGAGGATCCAATGATTCCATCTAGGTATTTGGTGATTCCCAAGATAAAAATTGAGATATAAACTCCCATATCCCATTGGAATGGGGGTGATCTGGAATCACTATTAATTTCTTGAAAACACACTCAGGGAATGATGAATATGGATATAGTGACTGAGATATAAATTTCCCCATCCTAGTGGGTTTCATTTTATTTTCAACTACCAGGGATATGTTTTGAATCTTATAGGTAATTGAAGATCTAAGAGGTAGAGGGGTGGTAGAAATCCCCCCAATTCAGTGGGATGGTTCTCTCTTTGATGGATTCTATGACAACTGCTACTATAGACCATTTTATATAATGCAATTATTCTCACGTGGGAGCTGGGTGTGATGGAAGCCCATGATGAGAACCATTCTTTATGGGAAGTTGCATGGATGAACAAAAATTCAATATCTATGTCTAAAATGTATTCTCATTTCTTAAAGGGGGCCAATTCAAAGACTTTTTGGATATCATCTCCCTCTATTTGTGATGTCTTGGAGTTATTGAAGAAAGGGTATTCTGCTGTAGTGACCAACTAGCATGAGCATTACCTAATCCTCTAATTTTACCAGAGGCTATATCATTATAGGGTACTGAATCTATGGGGTTTTCTTTTTCTAGGGGTGTGTTAAAGTGTAACACTCTATAATATCCCCATCCCCGAATATAGATGCATGATATAGATATAGAGATCAACTGATTAATGTTCACAACGCAATGGTGGTAAGCGTGTTGCAATTTTTCATTGTAATTTTTCTGTTTTGGATCACTAGATATGAATATAGTAGTATGGTCTAGTAAGCAATAGAGTATCTTGATTGTATGAAGGTGATACTCGTATATGAGATAAGGGATATGCCGAGACTTTAGTCGATGATGAGTATTCCACATATTTTAGCATAAATAAGGCATGGAATACTTTTATGTCTTACTTGAGATCTCATAATGGGAAGTGGATAGGGGGAAAATCATGATGGGGAGGTTGTTTCCAGATAACTCTCTCCATATGTCATCATATGTTTCCCATTCATTAAGCTTACATGCTTCCATTCTGTCAAACCACAAAATTAGTTTTCAAGGGTTACTTGCTGACTAGAGTGTATTTCTACTGTAAGTTGATGGGTAACCTTGTGTAGTTGACCCCGATGTTTCAAGCACCTCTCTATATTAAGGTTTTGTAGTTTTGAACACCTCCTTATATATAGGTGTCTATTAAAGGAGAAGATTTCCTTTTTTGTGGCATATATCACCGTGAGGAGGCTGATCACATTGAATGTTAGAAGTAGAGTCGCAATGATTAATCTCCACACAACCATGAGGAGGAATATCATCATAATGATCATGTTATACTTCAGTTGAAGAGTTAAAGGGCCCTTGTGGTTTTAGAAATTTGTCCCAAAAAACCTAAAGGACTCTAGAATTGTGAAGATTTGGAATATGGGTCTCGATGGGGATCGTGGTTAGAATATACTAGCATTCCTTTTGAAATTGAACAGGGATATGGGAATAATATATGATGGTTTTTGGAACTTTATTATAACTATTAGGTGTTTTGGGAATATATACCCATAGATGAGAAGATCCTGGAACATTCTAATGAATAGTCTCATTATTGATAAGAATATGAGCTTGTCCTGAGGCATGTGGCATTCCTACCTGGTAAACCTCAGTCAGGAAGGGAACATGACCTTGATATTGAGACTTTGGGATATGATTCTATTATTTATTATCTGGGATATTATCCTCCCATGAGGCATGTTCCAGTATCAATTGGTGAGCCTAGGTTGGAATAGGAATATGATCCTAGTCAAAATATGAATTTCTCATTGGAATATGCTGACGAACCTTCAGAATGGGAGAGGGGATATGAGCCCCCTAATATATTTCCTCAGAATGATACTTGTGAAATAATTCATTAATTTAAGTTGGAATATGAACCTATATTCTGTGATCATCTATAATATGGAAGGAGGACTCATTGATAGGAATATGACCCTATACCAAGGCTAATTTCACTCCCACATAGTTATCCTTATCTAGAATTGGGATATATACCTGATCCTAGGACTTTGGAGTATGACGATAGACTTCTTCGATTAAAATATGATCTGGCCTCGAGGCGTGTTTCCCTATCACATGGTTTTTCCTAGACCAAATGGTGATATGATCCCAATCCAGGGCCATTGGAATATATCACTATACTTTTTTAACATGCATGTTCCACTATCTTGAGGCATGTGCCTCTCTAACATGGTGATCCCTGGTTAGAATGTGAGTATAATCCCAGTCCAATGCCTCATCCATTATCAAATTATATAGATAATCCTCCATGATGGGAGAAAGAATATGAGCTTCCTCTGAAGTAATAGTTGTTCGTAATAATCAACGTGTTGACCTATCTTGGTTGTTGGGATAGATTTATGCAACTTTCCTAGTATATAAACTAGTGTTGGAATGTGTCGGCAAAGTTCTTTAGCTGTTTATAATATCCAATGGGATTTTAACACAGTGTGTTCAAGGATATAAGCCTACACATTTTCTATATCCACAATACCCGAAAATCCAGGATCCGGTGTAAGCCAGTCCTGATAAAATTTAAAAAAGAAAGAGAGTGAAAAAGTCAAGCATACCGGGGAATATTACAAAAGAGAGTGTGCACCACCCCATACCTATCTGCCTCCACCAGTGGGGCGCAATATTCCGGGGTCATAAAAGACCACATCTCTCTTGCATCAGTGAGTGCCCGCTTTGCCAATGCATCGGCCACCTGATTCGCCTCTCGGTAGACATCTGAGACCTCCTCCTGCATCCGCGCGATATCATTAAGACAACTCACCCATTGTGGCGGTACACTCTGTATCCACTATATATTATCATATGTATTCGATTAAATTAGGGATAGACAAATACATCTGTCCTCCATATTCCACTGGAATATGATGATGGAATTCAATCACAAGGGTATATATATGTGCCTCTACCATTACTACTGTGGTAATATGAACAAAACCTTGTTCCAAGTGAGTAGGAAAATGATATTTCTCACTATTTACCACCAGAATATGCTGGCATACTTCCTCAGCAAGAATAGGGATATAATCCCAATCATGGATATCTGGTGCCTTCCTTGCCCGATGTGTCTTCCATACTTCCCTTGCATGGGAATTAGAGATGGAAATGTGCTGGGTGGTAATCAAACGAAGTGAGCGATGCGTACTAGTGGGATGATGGTGATGATGATGGTTGATAGGTTCCCTTGTCGATGACACCTGAATTAGAACAGATCTATATTTGAATCCCTAAAGGTGGAAGTTATCATTCTATAGGGATAATCTCCCGAAGCAGTTGGTTGTGGGGACAAGGGCCATGGGTTAGCTGTATATTTTATAGGGAGACTCATACTAACAAGTTTCCATACATTGGGACCTTCACAGGGGGTTTCCTGGGTCGGGATTAGACTACACTGGTGGTACTACTAGACCATTGTGTTCAACACTTATCATTGGAGTTTTTGACCAAGTGATAAAATCATGAATCCTATGATGGTTACATCCATAGGTGATTTAGCGTAGAAATTCTTGGATGAAGAATAAATTTTCATTGATCGAGATGTTACTGAAGAGAAGAGTATCTACAGTCATTCATACAACAAGGAAGAAGGACACATTTTAGTTTAATATCATGGGCATAATATTTTCAACAAGAAATGCATGGTTACCAAGATTTTACTTTTATCCCTGATCCATCCATTCTACTCACTTGGACTTGTCAATGCAGGGATCGAATTATCTCATGAGAACCCTAGTTATGGAGGATTAGCTATAAGATTAGTTTCAATCTTATCATCTTTGTTTGTATAGGGTATGAAAACTAAGTGGCCAAATGTATGATTAACAAATCATTCTATTTTTTTAGCGTTTCACACCAATGTTACTATTTTTTGGAGTATTGTATTCAAAAAATGGACCAACACATAATAACCTGATTATTTTATTATTAGAGATATTCACGTTGCCATAACCATTTTTATTTGGGTATAGTGTGTAAGACAATGGACTAAAAAATAATAACCCAATATTTTTTTATTATAGATATTCACATTGGGTTCACATCTTTTGTTTCACTAGGGGAATAGAGTTCAAACTGAAACCATCCTCAAGGTATGTCCGGTGTGGAAAAATGGTTGATTGTGGGGAGTTTACCTTGTGAACAATCATTAGCATCAGGTTACAATATTATATATTTAATATAAAATCCCTATGGTTCCCATATACATAAAAGGGAAAATACTAATTTCTAAAAGTAAGAGGTCACCTAGGTTTTTAGGCCCGACTACACTAGGGGATCGCATTGGTATATAGGATGGGAGGTCTGGGTCATCATACCCTTTTGGGGGAAATTTTTACCTACTTTGAGACTCTCTTATAGATTTAATATATGTTCATGAAAGTATTCCTGATCCTGATACAAGACCAGTTACCCTAACAAAATGACTGTGGGTTAAATCTCTATTTTTTTAGAAGATGGGGATCTCATAAGTGAATCCATATATGTTTATCTAAGGCTCTTTATCCATTTATCGTCTACTTAAGTGTCGAATATATATAACCATATGCTTCAAAAAATATCATCCACATAGAGAGGTGGTTAATATTACGAGGAGGGGATTGATCCATTATGAGGCATACTACATATTCAAATTATTAAAGGAATAAAAACCCATGTATTTCATTAAACCCATATATCTTAAAAGCATACGAAATGTAAATATATGAGTGCTATGGGGAACCAGATATTCAAGCACGAATCTCAGGGGGACTTCCTATATATCCCAATTATGGAGAGAATCAGAGTTGTCGTAGTTCATTTGGTTTCTCAATCCACTAACAGATGAGGTTAAATTATATATCCATGGGAATGATTGAGTCTTTATGGTTGAGGTGTTAGATTCATGGGAGGACTTATAATGAAGTGGGTTCCAATTTGAGCATGAGCCAAAGAAATGCGTCCTACGTAACCTGTGCTTCGTAGGAATCAAATTTCTCATAGTTCATTTGGACTATTGGGACTTGCCCCATTGTAGAATTTCTGATATGAGAGAGGTTTATATTATTCCACTTATTGGGGAATATATATTGGAATTTCCCTCATTCATGTAAATTTTTAACTTGAATGAAATTAATATTGAAAATCCAAAATCACACATGACCTAAGATTAGTGTGGGAAAAAAGGATAATATGTAATCAGCCTCACTGTATACGAATGCATGCCTTATCCCCAAGAATAACTCTCTGGATGTTCAATATGAAGATCAACCCTTAGGGAGGCGTCCTATATATCCTATTTATGAATGGAATCAGATTCATCATATTTCAGTTAACTTCTCAGTTCATTGATTGATGTGGTAGAATGATCATCCCAAGTGAATTATTGGGTCCCAATGGTTAAAATGTCAGAGATATGGTAGGGCCTATACTGAGGTGGGTTCCATTTTGAGTTTAGGATCTGGCCCTTGAAAGGCGTAATACATATTATGGTTTTGGAAGGAATCTGAGTCCTTTCATTTCAATCATCTAGGGATTATACACTAATGTTTCCCTTATATTCGGTGCTTACACACCGAAGATGGAAAAGGTCATCAAAGCCCAGGATTCCCTATTGATCAGGGCTTACACATTGATAATATATTAGGTTATAAAATCGTGGGATACCCTGGTATTTTTAGGGGTTTATGGTGTAGATGATATGATTATTAAAACTCCCTAAGCCCACATGAGCCATGCTCACTGTCAGAAATAAGGGATTAGAAATAATTAATGTCATTTCTTATGGATGTAGGACTTATGTGATGGGATCAACCTTGGATGATTAATATATAGCTAAAACCTCAGGAAGGATTCCTACATATCATGGTTATGGAAAGAATCAGGGTCACCATAATTCCCTTGATTGGGGCTTACACATTGACTTTTCCCTTATAACTATGACATATCAAATCATGCCTCTGATCAGGGCTTACACTTTGAGGTCTCCCATATGTTCAGAGATTACACAAAAAGGATGGGTAAGGTCATCCAATCCTAGGATTCCCTATTGATCAAGGCTTACACACTGAGGATGGAAAAGGTTATGAAGTATTGGGATGCCTTATTGATCAGTTCTTACACACTAAGGGAAAACAAGGTTTCATGTAATGGGATGCCCTTCCTTAAATGACCTGCTTTCCTTCCTGAGATACACTGATTGTCCACTCATCTTGCCTTGATTTCCTACTTGAAATATAGGATAGTTTCTTCCATACATGTTTAGAGATAATGGTTTTATCACGTTTAATTTTCTAAAGGACATCATAGAATCTGGGTGGCATGTCTAATGGTTGTCGCATGATTATGGATAACTTTTCTGAAGGTTGTCACATGACCCAATTGACTTTCCAAACCATCATCATAAGAGATGGATTCCACACATAGAGGGTGTCACGAGAGTCAATGTGACATGTCTCAAAGGGTGTCACATATCCTGGTTTAAATGTCTAGAGGGCATCAAGAGACCTGGTTGGCATTCTTGAAGGGTTTCATGAGATCCGATTGACATGCCCATGTGCTACAGTGAGACTTGTATGACATGAATTAGTGTTTCCATATGAGTCATGTGACACATCCTAAGGAAATATCAAGGATTTAAGGGATTTACATAGTGAGAAGTTATCATCATTGATCAATTCCAACCATATACTCTAAAGAATATTCAATTATTTCCATGAAAATATATAATTCAAGATTTTATGATTAGTATATATATCACACCTTTTACAATACAGATAATGCCTCTATGTTATTAATGAAAAAATTATGAATTCCAACACCAAATCACTAGTTGGGAAATTTTGTTCTTGATTTATTAATTATCAAGAAGAATATTCTATCACCATGACATTATACATCAATACACAACCAAGTCAATTATTTTATGTGTCACTATAGATCACAAAACCTTCTCCATTGTAGGGTAGTGTAATCACAGGTGCACTGACCAACATTCTCTTTAGTTATTTGAAATTATCTCCACATTTAATTTTAAATTATAAATTTTCCTCTTCTGAGTTAACTTGTTCATTAGATTAAAAATTTATGATAAATCTCTTATTAATCATGAAAAATATCTACCTAAATTAAGAAAACTATAGATCTCAGTTACTGTGGTTGTTATAGTCTATTTCTCAATAACTTAAATCTATTTTAGGATCCAATAATATACCATATCATGAGATTATATGACCCAAAAATGAAACATTCTATATCCAATATTAACACCTAGTAAATTTTTAATTGAAATTATCATTCCTTAGGGTTTTAAAAAAAATTATCAAATATTCTTCATAATCTTACTTTCACATTGAATATATAATAATATAATATATAATGACTACTAAAAATGATCAAGGTAATCCCTAAACGTAGTATTCATTAAATACTAGAATAAATAAGGAAAATTGGTATGTCCAAATGGAAATAATAAAAATTTATAATGACCAAACCTCATATGTATGGCTGTCATGGGTATATCCACATTCTTAACCCTTAGTTGAAGATATCCAAATAAAAGATTGATTTTTTAAAAATACTGAACTACTCATAATTTATTAAACATATTATTGATTTGTGGAAGTTAATAATTTTTATTAATAATGATTTTGTTGAGATCCAGATACTAAATGAAGAGATGCATTGAATCATCATTATTTTTATCAAAAATAATAGGTGAACCACATGGAGACACATTGTATGAATGAATCCCTTATCAATATTCTCATGGATTTTCTTATTCAATTCCTAAAATTCAATTTGGGTTATTATATACGGATTCATTGAAATATTTGTAGCACTAGGTTTTAATTCCTTTGAAAAGTCAACTTCATGTTTTAGGGGAAGACTAGGAATCCATTTTAGAAAGACATAAATAAAATCATGTTCAATAATCATTGCTTAAAAGTTGAGTTTCTTCCCAACCATATGAGATAAATATCCCACATGAATAGGTCGAAAATACTATATAATAGAGGCAATTTCCAATGGGATTTTTGGTTTATCTTCATACTAAAATACTATAATTTATTGATTAATTATATCAAATTCAAGTTCCCTTCCTTGAAAATTGATATGGGATCTTTAAAGATAGATCCAATCCATTCCCAAAATTATATCAAATTCAACTAGAGGAAGAATAACAATATTTTAAGGAATAACATTCCCATAAACATATATTAGAGAGAATATATATAATTGATATGTGATCATCCTACCATTTATAATTTTTACTTCCAACTTAACGTCTAATCATTAATGTGGTGAAATATTTCAATTAAAAAATTATTCTGATAAAAATGAGCGGGTAGAACAAAAAAATAAAAAATTTGGACTTATAGAGAGGATAATAAGTGTAACATTCAATACATAACTTGGAACGTTAACTTTTGATATCTTAATTACATATGTTGAGAATTCCCCTCTTGGGTATTTTAGTGGTATGTTCCCTTGATGATTGGGAAAATTGATTGAATAATTATCCATCTCTTTATATGTATATCGATGCATAGAAATTGGTTTTCCTATTCCTTATAGTTATTAGCCAGATGACCGTTATATCCATACTTGTAACAAATTCCCATGCCCCTAAGCATTTTCTAGGATGTTTCTTTCCACAATTTTTAGATGATGTAAATTGTATTATCCACTTATTATTCTTTGTTGTGTTTGTTTTTTCTTGGTGTTTATCCGAACTCTTCATCTCTTGATTTCCCTTGATGATATTTTATCTATAAATTATATATTATCATAATATCACTTGATACAATATCTTGATATGAAGAAAAAAATTTATTTAACCAACGCCCTTTGGAGACTAAGATTAAGCTTACTAATGAAATGGCCTATCTTTATTTTTGGATTACATATACAGTCTACAACTTGTTTAGATAATATTGTGAATTTAGACACATACTCTATCAGAAATTCTTCTTTCATTGGCTATAAATTGAGCGAATTACTCTCCATTTTTTATCACTATTCACGTGGAAAGTATTTATCAATGAATATCACATTAAAGGTTCTCCATTTAATGATTTATATTTATTCAACCTATTTAGAATTCTAGATTAATGATCACCATTTAATGGAATCTCCTCTCAAAAAATACACTATAAAAATAACCATTTCACATTCATTAAATCCCAAATCTAGGAATATATATTTTAAGAGACATAGTCCACTACTCAGTTACCAATAGATTACTAGTTGAAATAAAATATGAAGGCTTCTATCGCATGAAGTGATCTAATATAGATGAATGACAATGTAAAACAAAAAATTTCTCCATATGGGCATGGTTATTCGTCATAACCTGAGTTGGATACCCTAATATGTCCAAGATCTCCTCAGTTCCTACACCACCTTTACTGTATTTCTCCATTGGTCATTTCCTATATTATCAATGGGTGTTGATTCCCTTTCGTCCATTAGGTGCCATCACTAAATAATGGAACAAAAAGATATTGATCATAATCATAATGAATATTGATCCATAAAATAAAAATCTATATAATATATAAATTTATCAAATACTACAATTGTTCATCATAATTATTGTGTTATCTATGATTTAAAAATCTAGTTCCCATGGTTTCTACTAAACTTATCTCTAACACTAACTGTAGAAACCCCAACAATAGTAACCTAGAGTCTATGCCAACTTTATTAAATTGGAAGAAGATATAAGGGAGCTCATCCTGATGGACCGATCAGTTTGGTACTATTAAATAACCAGATACATAATTGACTCCCATATTACATTTTAAATATAAAGTACATAGTATAAGAAATATTACTCCATCCTTTATATTAGCTATAATATCCTTATTAATATTATAAGGAATGGAAAAAAATAAAGGGTAAGATTATATTATCATTAATGGTTTTATATAATTGAATGAATTAAGAATAAAGAAGTCATAATCAATAAGACAAGGTAAATAACTGAATACACATTAAATTTAATCAATAACCTGAGCATGAAATGCCACCATGGAAAATATAAATGTTATAATCTCATTGAGAATAATAAATGAATTCTAAATGAAGGAAATTTTTAATATTGGAAATCATAATTCCAAAAATCATGATATATTTAATATCACAGACTTATTTTAAATAAGTTTAATTTATGGGTAGGCATACACCAAAAAACCATTTAATAAGTTTGGATAACTATTTTTTCTCATGGGGACTATTGATGCATCAAGGGGATATCTATAATTGAGCCTCCCCAATTATTGTATGTCTAATGAATTCATCATATATTTAATCATAAATTTTATTCATAAAAAATATACCTTATCAAAAAATATCCATATTTAGTAAACAATAAGGAATATTTATATTTACCCATTCAATTGAATAATTTTCATAACAAAACACCATATATAGAAATGGTAAATTGTTTAGGAAATAATCATATCCTTGATACAAAGAATATAGATATTTAATAGAAATATAAAATCTAAATAATAATGATCACAAGAAGGTGAATGTTTCAAGAGAAAGTTAATGACCAAAAAGTTAATGAGAGATAATAGAAGACCATCAATTCATTATAAATACAGGTTTTTTAATAAAATCATGTCCCTTAGAGAATAAAATAAAATGTAAGGAAAAAAATTAAAATAAAATTTAATTAAATAGTTTTTTTATAAAACCATTTAAACCATATCGAATAATCTAAAATAGCATAAGATGATTATGATATTGGGAAAATTCATTAATGTGAAATATGTTAAAAACATTCATTTGAAATTTTCATAATGAAATTATAAAATGACCCTTTTGAAAAAAATTATAAGGATTAATTTAAGAAATTTTAAAAGTACATGGATAACATTAAATGTCATTAATAAATAATTTGAGTAAAAAAAGTACTTTTGTAAAATTATTTTGAAAAATATAGACGTGGAAGACAATTATACCCAATAAAATAGAGAAATTAGATCAAATTTTATTTAAAAAAAATTATTGGTTTGTTTAATTTATAAAAAGAGTTAAATTTGGAAGACTATTTAAGTTTCCAGATGATAAGAAAAAATATGGAGTTTATGAAGGATATATAATAATATTTCTTCATTGAGAAAAAAGATAATCCCAATAATGAGACTGTAAAATAATTACTTACCTCTTTCGAAACTCTTAAATTAAAACCCCTTGAGTGGTTTAAAATGAATTGAAACATTAATAATCATGAATAAGTATATATTCATGTTAAATATATGAATGGGGCACTATATACACCATATAAAAGTGAATAGGATCACAATACCAAATATGTCTCAATAGAGTGAAAATTGAGATGAAATCCCTCACCACAACTTCGTCTTGTCTTGAAAGTAATTTTAACCTCATATAAAAAAACTTATATTTATTAGAATTACATAAAATATCCAAATAAATATTTATAATAAATTATCCACTTTTAACATCTTATTAACCGTTTGTTAATAATATTTTATATTGTTTCGGGTGTTAAATGCTTCATTTTTCATGTAAATTTTGATTCAGCGGTTATGGTCACTATATATTGATCGTGGTTATATAATCTAATTTTTTTTATCATGATATAACTTTCTCATATATTCATTATATATATACACATTCATCTATAAATGTTAGTTATATAAAAATGAATTATATCATTCACTATTACGGTAGGTCGTATGTACGCATGAGTGCTATTTTAGCTTTAAAAAGAAAAGAATGAAAGAAAGGTAAATAATAGTTAACCTTTAAAATATAATTAAAATATAATATAAATAAAATATATTCATTAAATATATCTTTATTACCATCCATTTAAATATTAAATGAAGAACGTATCTCATCACTTCATGGAGGTGGCATTCCACTCGTACGCACAAGCAACATTATCATTTTACAAAATATTGGTAGGTAAGAAGGTAGTTATGATATTATAATTTTAGAAGAATAATTTTGTCATAATTATCATATATATTCATTTTTTTATCTTTATAAGGATCCAAATAAATTTGTGGTGAAAAACGAATCACACTGTTATGTGGAGACGATAATCTATACATACGTAAAAGTGATGTTTTTTACTTTCATTTGATGTACAAGTGATATAAAATGTTTTCCCATAATCATAATAACATATATGTATATTTATGATACATTAGTTATTTTTAGGTTGTTTATAATGAATTTTGAGGATGTATAAAATGAAATAAACCTGAAAGAGTCAGTAAAGATGATTGCCCCTTTTTTGGTAGAGTTTCTTTATATCCCTTCCCAAGGACCCTTTGAATGGTCTCCTAAGAAGGAAAAACATATAATAAGTGGATAGAGAATCTGATTTGGTAATTTGGTAGGGTTTTCAGCTAGTTTTTTAAATGTGGAGTAAAGAAGACAGGTAAGGGGTGTCCTTTTATATGTGAGGGGAGGGGTACTTTTTAGAAATTCATGAAATATTATAATATAATATGTGTCTAAATCATGTAAAATGGTTCCAAAATCACATGTATTTCAATATAAGAACCATATGGTATTAATATAATCATAAAGCCAAATTTATACATGTTTATATAATATTTTAAATATTATTAATGTATTAACCCCTTGGGGAACCAATTTTAACCTTAACCGTGGTAGGGACTTTTGCATTAATAAAGGGTTATAATGCTGATTATTGGGTGAAAATTGAGTCACAAATAGAAAACACATTAAATTCAGACAATATATTATCCAAATTATCATATTAAATGATTTTTATGATTTTTAAGGAATTTAATATTGTAATATTTTCATAAAATATCATTAATTTTTTCTGACACAATTAATTTAATTTGACATTAAAGACAATAGAAAAAAGATTAAATTTAAATACAATAATTTAAAATACAACTAATGTGTTATATTTGTCTATATAATTCATGTAAAAATAAAATTTATTGAAAATATATTACTTTTAATAATTTTAAAATTATTTATTTTACTTTTCTATATCTTGAACAAATATTGTACCGGTGTTGCGTAAGAATTTAAGGTAATGATATCATTAATAATATTTAAAAATAAATTTACATCATAAAAATGAATAAATTTTTTAAAATATAAACTTATTTTTTAATAACATATTCTTATCCATATGTGAATATATATATATATATAATAAATTAAAATATATAGAGAGATATTTTGGAATTTTCATTACTTAAAATAATATAATTATCATTACCATGGTAAAATGGAACCAACATGCCCTATATTATATTTTGCGATGGTTATGGTCAATTTAATCATATAAAATGAAATAATTTTTAATTTTGGGATGATTTTTAATGCTTCATCGAATTATTTTTAACTCTAAATTACCCAACTTACCTTTTACCCTGGTGATAAATTTTACCACAGTTGCTATTCATATTGCCTAAAAGTAAAAGGGACGTATTTAAAAAAATATAAACTATTGATTATAAATATGAAATAAATTTTTTCACATTCAATTACTATACTTTTTAGAAATAAATATAAAAATAAACTCACAAATGCGAGGAAAAAATATTTTCCAAAAAATTGTGTTTTAAGGCTAAAAATTAACTTATATCAAAAGCATGAAAATGATAATTATAATAAAATTAATAATATTATTGAAAATATAATTTATATTATACCACATTAAAAAAAAATAAAAAATATAACTATTCTTTTAATTTATTTATGTGAAGAAAATAAATGAATGTTTTACAAAAAATTAACATTTTCACTATTAACTGGAAAATAAATATTTTTTTAGAAAAATTCAAATAATTAAACCAAATATAATTTTGGAATGATTATTTAAAAAATGATATTATTATAACAAAATATCATTTCAATAGTTCTTCACAATTCATTTGAACTCGGTGTTGCGTGTAAAGCAAGATATCAGAAAAAAAAAATAGGTATATTTAAAGAGAAATATACCATAAAATCTTATGGTGTTACAAAATTATTGAAAAATACAACACATAATGAATAATAATATAACAATTATTATATAATAATTTATATAATTAATCAAATACTAAAAATTCATTTTCCATTGTGAAATAGATATTGATGTAAAAATATTATCAATACCCCAAAATAGATTTTTTTAATAAAAATCTAGTATATTGTTTAAAAATAGATTATAAAGTATATATTTTATAATTTACAATAAACCATAATCATTTAACATTGAAATATTTTTTCAAACATTCCCTTTTTATCCATGGATGATAAACACACAACACGATAATAAATCATAATTAATCAAATTAATAATTAATTAAATAACACCAAGAAATATTAATGGATGATTATATCCAAGAAATAAATAGTATCTCCACATATATAGGGAAAACCAATCCCTAAAATTGACATACTCATATATCTAAACCATGTATTATTAGTGCTTATTTTAGAGTTTTTAAATGTAGAGTTTAAATTTTATTCTAAACCATGAATACCAAATTAAACTAGAAATGTATAATATACTCTTAAATTTATATTAAGAATAAAATTTTAAGAAATAATTGAAAAGCTTCAATCAGATTAATTAAAAGGAGAATATTAATTATATAACCACTTTAATTCAACCAAAATCACCATCACTCTTGCTAAAAATTACCACTCCTTTTAGTAATAACAACATCACATAAAAACAAATATGATTTAAAAAATTTCAAGAAACATTAATGTGTATTTAAACTTTTTTTAGTTCAGAATGAATAGTGATCCTTACTCCATAGTTATTTTCCATTCATTCACCATTATTTATTCTATATTAAAATACTTGATAGACACTTAAATTAAAATATGATTTAAAAATTCATTAGTTAGATAAATTAATTAGGGTCACAAGAATGTTAAAAAAAATAAAATTTTCACCACATTTTAGCATTAAAATTCAAAAAACATTCAAAAATTTAGTAAAAATGACATATTCTACATTGAACACACATGAAATTATTTTAATACATAAAAAATATTCAATTATAAGTATAAAACATCATGTTTGTCAAAAATTCAGTATGTTAGCATATTCAAATTAGCACTAAAGTTAACTTTTTTAGCAACAAGCATGAGGAGAAAATAAGTTAAAAGTCCCACCTTACCCACAAACTTATATTAATAATATGTTAAAAAATTATACAATTATATGTAATAGGGTGGTTGAATACAAACTAGATGTTATATTATTTAAGTAGATAACTACTTCATGTATGTTTTAATACGGTGTAGTGTACTACTCCTATTATTTATTACCACCAAAAGAAATAAGAACAAAATTATTATAATAAAATTATACATATAAAAAATAATAGAAGATTTATTCAATAGGTGTATAACAAAATAAATTAATTCCAATATGTTTCATAATTTCTATCCATTTATTTCCCATATGGAAAAGGAAATAAAACATTATTTACAAAGACCATGATATAGAAAAAAACAAAAGTAAAAGAAATTCAGTCTTGTGATAAACAAACAAGGTGTGTTGTTTCTATATTTTCCATACCTTTAAAGATATATAAGATCAAAACCAATTTAATGGTAAATAGATTTTCTTCCATAATAACCACCTTGTACTCTGATTTCTATTACACTTCCTACACATTAGTTCCTAATCTCAGGTTAAACAAAGTCCATCTTGAGTTATTATTTGAAAATAAAAAAAACTAAATTCAACTTACTATTATTATTTATTTATAATGTTATGGTGTTGTTAGGGTAGGATCATCTTGGGATGGGCCTCAATGACAACTTCATATTAAAATTACTTTTCTAGATATATACTCTACACAATAAGATTTACTTTTTTCCACCTAAAAAACATATTATTTTTCCTCTTTCTCATCATTTTTTGATTGAATTTATCTATCTGTTTGATATTTAATATGTCCAAATAAATTATAATTTTTTCCAAAACAAGTTAATTTACTTCCTCTAACATCATCACCTCTTCCCTTGGGATTTCTACTTGTTTTTCATCCAAGATATTCCAAAAAACCACCCACGTTATCAAGATCTGTAAAAAAGGTAACAATTTTTAAAATTTGACATAAAAAACAATCAAACAAATTGGGTCAAAAAAATAAACAAACATCATGATTCAACTCAGGTTTTATGATTTCTACTCTTCTATAGTCCTTGGAAGGTTGTAGACAGTGGTAGACAATAGAAATTCCTCTATATTTTCTTCAAAAATTAAAGCCTTAATAATCATGAAAAATCCCAGAATACCCCTTCTCAGTGCTCGATATGACCTAAAATAAGGCCCAAAGGGTGTTCCTGATCTCCATAGGTTTATAACTAGTTACTAGGAATCATTATTACACCATGATAATAGTTTTTATCATGAAGTAAAACTTATAAAAAAGATCATCTCGAGAACATAGAATGACCAAGACATATCTAACAAATACATGCTTTTAGTAAGTTTTTAATTATATATAATATGATCTAATTATGACATTAAATAAATAAATGATTCTAAAAAAATGACATCAATTTTTTTTGAATAATACTATTTTAGAAACAAAATATATAAAATAACTTTATAGTTCAAAAAAGGAATAATAATTGGGATAGAATGGTAATGAGTCAAGATATATGAGATGAGTATATCAAAAAACCAAAAAATAGCCAATAACCTTCTCTATGTGGAACACCAGTCATATCCTTTCATGTCACATCCTATAAATCCTAGTCTAGGCTAACATTAGTAACCTTTACCTTTAAGTGGAGTATTGACATTGTATGTTCCAGTAAAAAAATTGGTCTATATACACCCATAGGGTGTTTTGTTTGTGAGCATAACTAGTCCAGTAAGATTTCAAAAATCAACCTATATAATACCTTTACAAAATAATCCATGTCATGAAAGTTTTGAAATTTGTAACACATTTAATCTCTATGGAAAAAATAAAAAATTTATCATTTTAAAATCCATCATGATTAAAAAAACACAATGAATTGAATTTTTAAGATAAAAAAATAATAATGAAGAATAGGTATCATGATGTAAACAATAACAAGGATGGATCAAGGGATCCCAGTTGGGGTACCTAAGGTATATTTATCAATATAAAATAATAGATTTAAGTTTCTAGGGGATCACCATTTCATCTCAGAAAACAATTTTGGGGGAGAAGCTTGTCCCACCCAGCTAGCAAAACAAGGGAGTGTTATATCCCCACGTATTGGTATCTAAGGGAGCACAATGTCCTGGTAATAACCATATTACTTCAAAACATCATCCCTCTAGGATACATCTAAAATCCCCTAGTACTCACCCATGATTTTTTTGAAATAAAATAGGTTACATTTTAATCAACCGATGTATATAAAAAACATAAATAATTATGTTTACAAATCAAGAAGTTTTTTGTAAACCATAATGATCTATTCCCATATACCCACGAAAACAATTCTATTTAAACCAGGAAAATATAGATCAAGAATATCATCCAACACATTATATTAATTAATTTAAACTAATATTTTGTTAAAGATTTAATCTTCATGATTTTATACATTTGAACTAAAAAAGTGATACAAGTGTATAATATCAAAAAAATATCATTATAACATAAAACTACTTAAAATACATTAAAAATGATCAATCAATAGAAGTTAAAAAATGTAAAATAGTTACCATAATTCCATTGATATTATTCTAGAATTAAATTTTTTAATCACACAAAATTTTTATTTTTTGGTAATTTATCACATTTTTTGGTTTTACGAATAATTTGAGCTTAATGGTGGAAATTGATTAATTTGGGATTTTTATGTATTTTAAATCAGTTTTATATTTAATCCCTAATTAATTTTACACTTATCAAAACTTATAAATTCCTTCTGTTAAGATTTAAAAAATTATTTTCCACATTTCATAATATAAATCAAAGAGATGAATCAATCAATTTGGTTCCCAAATAAAGCTCACAAGTGGGTCCTAAAAATTTATGCATAGTTTTGGAGAATTTTAGATGTAGGACCACATATCACACATTGAGGGTGAAATTGATATTAAATTTTTAATTGATATAGAATAAATGTTGAGGAACATTTTCATTAATCATTGATGTTCTTGATTCTTCATATTTAATTTTTATAATGTCTTGAGAAACTAGAGGCTAAGAATATGAAGTGTCTTCCGAAAAAAATTCTATAGTAATTTTTTGATAAAATTATTTATGCACATTAAAATGAGTTGAATTTTCTTAGTAAACATATGATAGGTAGAAGAAAAACATCAATGAATGAAAATTTATAGGATTAATCCACTAAATAGTCTAAATATATTCCATCTTATGAGGACAACTTTTGAAGAAAAAATTCTCTCACTGATTGCCTATAAATTCCTAATTCCACAACCTTGAAAGGAGTTAATATTTTTTTCATTATCTAAGTAGGGTTTTTCTACTACAATAGTATTATAAAATTTTAATATATATTATTCTTATTCTTATCTCCTAATTTCTATTTATCTTTTGTGTTGTTCCATCAAGACCATCTCAACTACAAGAAAATGGAGAACTAACCACGCTTCTTGTTTGAGGTAGGAAATAATTTATGTTTGAATTTTATATGATTCAACGTTTTTCCTTATTTTATTTTGTTAATGAATACATGGTTAAACTAATTTGGGTGATTATTTATCCACTTTTTACTATCATTCATTTTCTTACATTCTATTACGAAATATTTATTCCCTTTAATATTTAATTTAATCATACAGTGGAGTTTTGACTTAAGTATTGATGTGGAAGAGTATTATCCAACATGTAGAGTTCTTAGTGTGGGGTAATTACAATTCAAATTGGAGGGTGATGTGTGACATATATTGATCATTACATTGAATGGAATAATGATATTATTTCCATGCAATGATGATTTCATCATTGTGAACTCCCAAAAAATAACTTTTTTCTTATTTCATTCCTTTTTTACTAACTAAATACAGTGTACATATTTGTTTCTATATATTTATATATACATTAAATACATTCTATAAGCCCCCTCTTTATTAGTATATTTCAGTAGTATTTTTTTAATTTTTACATTCTGATAATAAAGAAATAGATTGTGTAAGTTTGATCTTTGTGGGATCCACCCTAGGATTTCTCTATGAAACATTCTCATGGAATAAGAAAATAATGAGTTAGAAATATAAATAAATCCCTACTATCAATCAATTATCAAAATCCACTTGAATATGGTAAAAATGGTTTTTTTCTACAAAATAGAAGGAGGATGAATCCCTTAATCAATATTGTGATCCCTAGAAATAGAAAACCCAAAATAAAACCAAATAAATGTATAACCATAGGCCGCCATAGATGTTGGGTGATAGGTAAGAGGGAGAAAATGGGTGTAGAAGTTGAATAAGGAGGATATGAGACACTTATTTGGATAGATCCTTCAATTTGTTTTTGATTTGAGGAAGAAGGGGGGTATGGATTCTAAAGGAGGTCGAGGAGGGGGAGTCTTGAAGGAGATTTTTAAAGAAAATGAGGATTTTAAGAGAAGCCTATGTATTTAATAAAATTTACAAAAAATAAAAAATAAAAAAATTTAATGGGTTGAACTATAATTTCCAAGCCTAAATCAAACTAAATAGTAACTTGACCAATCTATCACACAACCTTAGGTGTACCTCCCTGAATTATAGAGCCTTGGGACAGGTGGTCGAGTACTATAGATGTTCCTTAGGGAGGATATATCCCATGTATTATAGTGTTCCATAAAATAATAAATAAAATAACATCAACCATCATAAAAACAAAAACTAAAAGAACAGTTAATAAATATAAAGAAGACTGATAATAAATGGAATGCATTAAAGAACTGAACAGTCATGCCATGAATATTAAAAATGACTTCCCATTGGTCTGATCACATTTACTTGGTAAATATGAAAATAAAAAATAAAATTAGTGGTGATACTATAACTTTGAGTCATACCTCATCCAATTATTTATATACATATTTGAGATATCCGACTAGATTAATCCCAAGACTCATTCTAACCTCCTCCTATTACCAAGTGAGAGTCTACTTGGGTACCCAAGTGCCAGAGCCTCTTGAGTAGGATGTGAGTAAAAAAATAAGTAGGGAATCACCAAAATTCCCTATAAAATACCAACACGTTTTTGAAATGTGATTGTGAAATTTTTAGAATAAATAAATACATTGTAGAAAAATAAAAAAATAAAATAACCATCATCAATATTTAGGTCTGTGATCTTGATTGACCATACCTATATCAGCCAGTGTTGTGGTGTCCATGAGCATGTTGTGAGGACCATTGGAACCAATTACATATTGGATCCAAATCTATGGAATCACCCATCATATCCTCATGACTGCCAGGTCACATCCCATAGTTGTATAATAATCGATCTCCAAACCCATGAAAACTCCAACAATATTCGTCTCCAAATCCGGGGAATACCATTCATACCCTCACAACTATGGGGTGACATCCCATGAGGATAAAATATCAAATATCAAAATACTTGTAAACTATAGTAGTATTCAAATAAAATTTTTTATTATCCCATCTATTTCGTCATGAATCTAGGGTCCCATCCCATGATACGCAAACATCCAAGCTCCAAATCCATGGCATCTCCAACAATACTTAACTCTAAATCCATGGTTGTCCATCGGTATCCTCATGAATCTAGGGTCACATTCTGGGGTATTATATTTTTTTAACTCCAAATACATGGAATATCCAATCATACCCAACTCCAAATCCATGGTATCCCATCTGTATCCTCATGAATTTGGGGCCCCATCCCACGACAATCCACCAATCGAACTCTAAATCCATAGAAGCTCCAATATTACATTAATCCAAATTCATTGTATCCCATTCAAATATCATCATCCCCGAGGGAATATTCCAAGTAATATAATAATAAAAAAGATAGGTTTTTCCAAATTCCCAAACATGACATCCCTATCCATAACCCACTATACCCACTCCAGGTTGGTCTGTCATTGGGGTAACTACTATAGTCCCCTAGGTCAAAACATATAATTATTCACCCCTTAAGGGTCACCAATATCATATGATTCCTCTTAGTTTATAATCAATCTATTTAATGATGTCACACCCCCATGAAAAGATCATAGTCCTAGCTCAGTCTCATAAAAGTAATCGGAAAACCTCACAAATGTGAGTCTCAAGAGAGGTCTTAAGGTCGATATCTATGTATAAGGTCACTATAGGTCACCAGATCACCCAATAAATCCATAAAATCTAAGTTCCATCCACCTAGGATAGAACAAATTAGATGGTATGTGATCACTCATCCCTCACTTGTCTCAACAACCCAATAGATCAAAGGCACACAAGGATAATTCCAATATCCAACTGATGAAGGTCTTCGATGTCCACCTTCACCTAAATATTAGAGGAATCTCAAGACCCTATGAATAGGATAGCAAGTCATATTAGGTTTGGAATCACCTTCTATGAGGTCCAGAAGAATCCACATATCTTAAAGGTCCCACTTGGCCCTCTTGGTTTGGTCATCTCAAGTCACGACACTCCTCCCTCAAGAGGTGGTCATGAGAGTTTTACCAAGGTACACTAAGGATTTTCAGCCAGGAAAATCCCTTCAATTAATTAATAGTTATAAATTCTCAAGGGAAAATTCCCTAGACATCAATGGTCAAGGAATTAAGCCTATGCACCAGGACAATCATGTCCTAGGTTCTTTGGTCATCTCGTCTAAGGAATTCATCTAGTCCAACCATTTTAATTTAACCAAAACATTAAATTTAAATTAAATAGACCATTTAATCAAAAGATTTTATCCTAAAGTGTTGATCCCACACATTCATGCACATTATCAAAAGCATAAGGCCATATGGATAGTTCTAAGAGGGCCGACCTTTTTCCAAATTTTTCCAATTAATTCCATTGATTGATAACCTTATGTCAGGAGTCACCCAAGATGACCTTGGATAAATAGCCATCATAGGAACTATTGGGAACCTAATTAAAACCAAGGAATAATAGACAATTAATAATATCCAATTATAAGTAATCTCAACATTTATTATATAATGGAATTACTATTTAAATCTCACTAGGTCATTATGTCACACTAGAACCAAGTCCAACCAGCCATATGATGTTCACAAAATACCCTTATACCAATATAGGAACATGACCTAAGTTCCAAAACCATTTAAAAAATAAAATTAATTTAATTTTAAAAGAAACCTTAAATAAATCTGTGACTTAGTGGACTTTTTTTGAAATAATGAACTATAGTATGAGGAAATTGTCTTGATATTTTATCTATCTTGATTGCATGAAATCCCCATTAAAATGTGTGATTTCACCATCCAACATTGAAATCACCATATTATCCCTAAACCACAATTTGGTGAAATCACGCCGAATCAAAGGAAACTAAAATGGAAGAGGAGAGGATGATGAACTTACCCGCCGACACTATCAAATCACACCCAAAACTGCCCAAAACTGAAGAGAAAATTTGAAGGGTGATGTTTGGATAAATCCCTCCATGCACATATCATAATTCAAGGTGGAAGGGGCCTAACCTCCACTTTTAAAATTTAAAAACCATATAGGGAATGTATCATGGTGAGACCATATGGGCCACATAAGGTTTTTTCAGGCAGTAACCCCGAATCCCTTAATCAACCTTCATTCACATGTTTAATCCCCCCCCGACACATCCCATGAAACATATTCAAGTTATGAATTACCCATTCACACCATGAATGGACAAAAACTACATTTTTTAGAATACTAGTCCCTTGATCACTCCTCAGAAACTCACCTAAACCATTATGAAATTCTTAAAAACAAAATCAATGACCGATGAAACCTTTTTGTGATGTTAGAACACTCATGACCTCATTTTGATTCATGATTCTCAAAATGAGCCACCTAGTACATGAAAATAATTGAAATTCCCTCTGTATGTTTCCAATATTTAATGATAGAGGATTTTACAAACTCCCCTCCATAACACGACCATCCTAGAAAAGTACCTTCAACCATTAAATGAAAATGCTTGACCTAATCGGGTCACAAATCCATGCTCAGTTCACTATGATCTACTCTAAAATTCCAAATGAGCTCCCACTTCAAAACTCCATACATTAGGTGAATTATTTATCAATACCTAATCTATCACTAATATATATAATCAGAACCACTTGATGATTCACTATGGAACATACACATCCCAAGACACCACTATTTCACCAACTATATCATAATATATATTATTGGACTGCCCACTATAATCAATGACTTGTAATGTTGGATCTACATACATGATTCTCACCACTATCGAAATGACCAACTGCAACATGTACTCTAGTGGTCCAATAACCTGCTCAGTGTGGTTTCTATCTTTCCACAACATAGAATTCATAAAAAAACTTCCCAAATCTAGTACCACATCTCATATTTCATTCCATATCGAATCACATGAATTTCAACCACCCATACATATTTCCCGTATATACTAACGTTTCCTTGAAAGGTTATAGAAAAACATTAGTATAGTCCCACCATATCAAATGTGATGTACTTGAACTATGGTACAACTTCTCTATATTTTACAATCTCTTTCATTCCATCATACACCTTTTATATATTTCATTTAATGATTCACCCCCTTAGTCATGTGATGAAATGAGTTCACCCCCTAATCCATGTCATGAATTGTTGGTTCACCCACAGAACGATGTGGAATAAATGGTTCACTAGTTGAGCTGTTTCACAAGCTATATTTCACCTTACTAAACACTTTCAGACCATACCAAAACTATCCCTATCCCAAATCCAATGCATTGAATCATCCAAAACCTCAACCAAATATCACATCTTTTATTTACATTAGAATAATATTGAATTAGGTTTATATCTAAACAACATCCAAGAGACACCTCAACCATCCAAAAACTAGTCCTAATATAACCGTGACCCATATCATATCTGTTACCACACAAAATGATTGGATGTGACTGTCTTGTTGGAAACCTTAAGTTTTTTCCTATTCTTAATATCACTAGATTTTCATCCAAAGTTCACATAAAATATCTAATCATACAAAGTTCCACACCATAAAATGAAAAATAGTGGACTCCCCACCATATTGCTTCTATTAAAATCAATTATAAAGTGTATCTTAAAAAGTTCAACCACCATACAAACCTACTCCCCCTCCTAAGCCACACTCACCTCGTCATATTCCTAGGTTACTAAGGCTACATGAAACTCAAGAAAAACATACATTGGTCCGCAACCCACTCACAACAATCATTGATCCAAAACCCAGTAGTGTCACATGTAACTAGCATGAACAACCTCAATATCATTTAAACATAATGGGATTACACTCCCATTCCACCAAACCACATGAAAACATGCAATGTGAACCTCTCACTTGATTGACACCTAGATCTTAAAAACACGATAAATGTATTCTCCCTTGAAACCAATTAACACAACCTGAATCATTCTTATGAGAGTCACAAATCACTAATACCAAGGTGATCATTCTCCACAACACATCAATGTCGTCATACTAGGAGATCATTTTGAAATCAATTCTAAAATCTATAAATCTATTATATAAATGTTTTATAAGATGATTTATCAGTGGATGGTGTCATCCCAACATCAGTAGTGTCCATCTATGGACTGACCACATGTTCATTCACCATCCATTTTCATACTAAAACCCAAAAAATCTATCCATACTCCCACCATGATACTAAATTATATCAAAGTCTAACAAGGCCCGACACCTGAATGGTCCTGCCCTCATAACCAATCCCGACACCCGAAATCTCTAGGTGCATGACATTTTATATCACAAACACTCAAAGTGATGTTTATAAGAAATTCAAATTCATAACCATGTCCATAATGTATATGATAATACCAATCATGAATTGTTGCCAAACACAATAACCTACCTATGACTACCATCTTTGAAGAGTACATGAATTAGGTTAACCCCTTACTCAAGTTTTCCTCAATCAATAAAAGAAACTTCCCCTCTAAGGTCCATGTCATGTAAAATAGTCTCCAAGTCACCCAACTAGTTTAATAATTCGTCTCTCATAAAGATATAATGCTTACAAGACTTTATACATGCTCCCTTCTCACCCCATGACACAAACATTCCAAAAAAAACCTTTTATAGGGCCTCAACATATGGTAGTTATCACTTTCCATCTCACCACTCACAGGGGCACCAATTCACATGAGCATCCTCCCACATGAAATATCCCTTGTGAACTACAACTTGAGGATCAAATATTTACACAACCAATAACATCATCCAAGATGATCTGTATCAAGGGAAACACATCCATTGGCATAGTTAAGTAGAATTTCATTCCATGCAAGGTATGAAAACACCATAGAGGTTATTAGTGATATTATAAGAAACTAATACTAAACATTAAAACCAACAAGGACTTATAACTAATGAAAAATTTACCTATACCGACCAACTAAGGTCTGAACACCTCTTGTGCACATGGGGTCGAAACATCATCATCATCAATGAACATACCTCTATAGAGACATATAATCTACCGTAAAAAGGAAATTCATATATAGGTTGGCCTAACTGAGTAGAATTCCGCCAAATAATTATATGGGAAATCATTTTATGAGTATTTATTAACACTTTAAATATATAAACATTTGTTTTTTTGATAAAAATCACATTAGTATACCCCTAAATGACTTTTTAATCCTATGTTCCTATTATGATACATGAGATGCCTCATACCATAATAGTCCATGAACCAAAATCTATAATTTTCATTTTGAAACTAAGAAAAGTTATGAAAATCAAATAAATCAAAAATTATAAATTTAAAAAAATATGTGTATTTCACTAGGTGAAAATCAAAATAACCCTAATACTGCAATACGAGAATATCAATAACAAACTCACGGTAACCTATACTTCTAATAAAAAAGATGATTGTGATGCACCGATCTGAGTTTCATCACAAGATCTGACACATTTCTATTTGTATAATTTTTAAAATACAAAAACGCTAATAAAAAAATAAACTAGTGCTTTAATAACACTTTGTATTGTCCCGACCTAGCGCACTGTGAATAATATTCTTACTGGAAAACCACATGACATCAAGCACATCTCCCTAAATTCTAGTGGATATCGAATAGTAGTGGCGATATAAGAAGGTATTGAGGGGAGGCTATACCCTATGTATCTGAGTGAAAAAGAATATAAAATAACTAAACACTAACAATCAAAAAAACTAACCTAAATATAGAAGAAATAATTATAAGCAAGATTAACAATAAATGGATTGTAACAAAGGCCTAAATAGACTTTTCATATGTACAAAAACTGAATGGAATCTATAATGATCAAATATACCAAGAAAATTTGAAAATAAAAATATTTAATTACTATAACCCTGGGCCACACCTTGTCCCAATATACATATACCCATTAAGTCTATACTGCTTGACCAATCCCAAGCCTCAACTCAACCTTTCCTTAAACCAAGTGAGTGTCTTCTAAAGTACCAAAGTTCCTTGGCCGCCCAAGTAGGGTGTGTGTATAAAAACATATATGGAATAACCAACTTAGTCCATTAAATTAATAGAAATAATGTGATATGTTTATGTTGAATGATAAAAAATATTAAACACACTAGCAAAAAATAAAAAATTAAAATAACCATCATCGATCCTTAGGACCATGGACCCAATTGACCATACCTTATTAGGACAGTGTTGGGGTGTCTTAGAGAACATTACAATCATTATTCCAACAAGTTACATTCTGGAACCAAATCCATGGAATAATCCCCAACCATAGGTTCATAAGTATATGGTCCTATCCTTGGGTAGCCCAACATTAGAGCTCCAAATCCATATAATATCCACTAGTATCTAGATCCAAATCCCTCGTAGCCAATCATATCTGCATGACTCTGGAGTCCCATCCCACAATATTCTAACTTTAAAAACCCAAATATATGGTAGTACCAATAGAATCTAGATCCAAATATATGGAATCACATTTGTATCCTCATGGAACTGAGGTCCCATCCCATGACAGTCCAACATCAGATCTCTAAATCAATGATTGATCTAACTATACTCAAATCCAAATCCATGGAATCCCATCCATAGCCTCATGAATACCAGGTATCATCCCATGAAAATCCAAAAATTGAGTTCCAAATACATGGTTACTCTAATAGTACTCAACTCAAAATCCATGGAAGCCCCTCTAAACCCTCATGACCCCAAGTTTACATCCCCTATTCATGTAACATTTGAGCTCTAAATCCACAATATATCCAAAAGTACGTGAATCCAATTCTAAGGAATCCCATCCTTATCACATCCCACCTGAGTGAATATGATAATTTATATAATTATAAAATAAAATATAGTGTTGGAAGAATTCCAAATCATAACACTATTATCTATACCACACCATACCTGCTCAAGATCAACTAATCACCATGGAACCTACTACAGTACCCTTGGTAAAACAATACACATAGGAATGCCAAACGAGTCTTAAATACCATACTATTTATCTTGGGTCATAACCTATCTCTCAAAGCATGTCACTCCCACTTAACAAGGTCATATTCACAACTCAACCGTATAGGACTCATGAGAAAACCTCACAAGTATCAGCATTGAGAGAAGGATTATCTGCCATATCCATTTCTAGGGTCACTTCAGGATAGTCAGCTAACCGTAACAAGACAACTCATCCATGGTCTATCCACATAATACTTTCTAGGTCAGATGAGATAGGATTGATCATCCTATACTCATCTCGACAACCCAATAGCTCGAAGGCATGCAAGGGTCCTTCTAAGGTCCACCCAATCATGGTCCTGAATGTCCACCTTTTACTCTATCTTAGTGGAATATCAATACCATATTCATTGGATAAAATTTCATATTAGTTTCTAACTCACCAATAAAAAGGTCTATAAGTGACTATATATTATAAAGGTCACACATATCCCTCTTGGGCTACTTGTCTCTAGTTACAACACTCCTCCTTCATGAGGTAGTCATAAGATTTCCCGCCAGGGCCACTAATTCTTCTCAATCCCATTCAGTCCCCTCTGGGTTAGGAAATTCCAAATATATCAATATCAAAAGCCTTAACCATCAAAGGTTGAGGCATCATGATAGTTAAATTGGATCATCATGGCATATGCACTTTGGCCCACTTGTCTAAGGCATTCAACTTCTTCAACTATTTTAATTTAATTTAAACATTAAATTTAAATTAAATAAACCATTTAATAGAAAGGGAATTGATTGATGTTGTGACCCTACACAAAATATGCATATAATTGAAAGCATAAGGCTATAGGTATGGAACTAGAACCATATAGCTCTTTTGGAGATTTTTTAATTGAATCCTTTACTCAAAAACTATTTTCACGTCATTGTTGACGCTCCTTTCTGTCACAGAGTCTAATGACTAAAAAAGGGAAATACCATAGTCCAAAGTGATTCATCCTTTGAAGAAACATAAAAAATAAACAAAGGTAAGAACAATGATTCATTCCCACTTGGGTCGTGCAAGTTTCCTTACTGTCGCGCAAGTCCACTTTTGCGACGCCTAATGGTCGCGCAAGTGACTTGCGCGCCCTAAGAGATAACCGCTCGGGCTCTTCTCCAGCCTATAAATAGACCCTGTGGGCCCCCTATTTGAAATGAATTTTTTCCAGAATTCAGATTTAGAGCTCTGAACGCCCAAGTCTCTTATTCAGGTATTCAGAACACTTCTAATGTAATTCTTTACCTAGAATGGAAGGTCTAAACAACTGGAGTAAGGTCTAAGTGTTAGAATTAACTAAAACTTGCGCGCCTAAGGTGTTTTACCCTTAAGGGAAATGAACACACTTTAGCGCCACCCTACTTCCTCACCAATACTTGCGCACCTCTCTTCTGGAAGTACCTCAAGATAATTCTAAAGGCATTGGTCAAGGATCTCCCAGGTATTTCCATGCTGGTTTACAAACGCGCAAGTACCCATGTGTCGCGTAGGTATACCTGCGCGACCAGGACTTGCACGCCCATGCAGTACTTGCGCGCCTACCAGGACTTGCATGCCCCTGCCTTTTTGGGTGCCTTTCTTGCCCATTTAACCCCTCTGATTCTGTTCCACCTCTCCTATTCAAGATTCAGTCTTCAAGACATTCTTCAAAGCCATTTATGGCATGATTTATTGATTTGGATTCCTTATCTGAAAGGAACTCCGTGGAACATTTCTCAAAACCTAGTGATTTTCAAATTATTTTGTCACTAATGATTGAGATTTCATTCATTCGACCTCATCCTTTAAAGATGAGAGATCCCCTAACCTGGACCTCCTTTTTAGGAGTAATCCCCAGTCTCAAATCTGGGCCTCCTTTTCAGGAGTAAGCCACAGTCTCAAACCTGGGCCTCCTTTTCAGGAGTAAGCCCTAGTCTCAAACCTAGGCCTCCTTTTCAGGAGTAAGCCCCAATATCAAATCTGGGCCTCCTTTTCTGGAATAATCCACAGTAATAATTCTCACGACTAGGCATCCTCCTCAGGAATAAGTCCCATGTCCTCATTAACCTGTACCTCCTTTTCAGGAATATGCCGTAGTCTCAAATATGGGCATCCTCCTTATGAGTAAGCCCCAAGTCCTATTTAACCTGGGCGTCCTTTTCAGGAATAAGCCCCCGTCATAATTCTCATGTCCCTTAACCTGGGCCTCCTTTTCAGGAATAATCCCCAATCATAATTTACAAATATGGGCATCCTCCTCAGGAGTAATCCCCAATCATAATTTCCATTAATCTGGGCCTCCTTTTCAAGAATATGCCATAGTCCAGGTTCTCTTAATTGGGCCTCCTTCTCGAGTGGAAGCCCCAAGTCCTCCAATTTGGGCATCCTCCATAGGAGTAAGCCCTAACCATAATTCTCTTAAGCTAGGCATCCGCTTCAGGAGTAAGCCCCAAGTCCCTTAATTTTTCAAGTCCCTTAACCTGGGCCTCCTTCTCAGGAGTAAGCCCTAGTCTTAATTTCTCTTGACCAGTCATAATTACTTTTAATCTGGGTCTCCTTATTAGGAGTAAAACTCAAAAATAAGTCCCCTGCTAATTTGGGCCTCCTTTTCAGGAGTAAGACCCATGTTAGAGTATCCAAATCTCCATAAAGTACATATACCTTTATGGAACCTGTTCCTGGATTTCTTCCCTCAAGTAAATCCTAATCTTCATCAATTTGGGCAGTCATACATACATAATCCTCACAACATTTCCTCTGATTACATCTTTTATGGCACAATTGTCGAGTTTTACCAATACCTCCTGTTTCTCACACCGAGCATGACTCACATGAGCTTAGAGTGTAAAAGTAATTAAGAAATCTTTTTTTGAGCCATCAATCATAAACATCATATTCCCTTACTTGAACTACGTGGGTTCTGATTCCTTTTCCAAAATAAAGGATACGTAGGCTGCCCATCTATGAGTACGATCCCAACTTTGAAATAAATAATGTCCATCTGAATGACAATAAACTTCAAGTGCCCCACTAAGTGGCTTTAAAACCCGTATGGTCATCATAATGACCAAGAGTATTTTATGTATCAAAGGATACCATTGACTAAGAATATCTAACCAATATAGATGATTCTCTATTAATAGAGAACATCGAATATATATAAAAGAATCTCTAAATTTCCTACATATAAATCATTGATTGTTAGATCTAAAGGAACACTGATTTTATACTTGGTAATGTAATAAAGATTCATGGACATAACATAAATCTAAAAAGAGAGTCCTGGAGTAGCCAATAATTCCCCTAAAAAAGGTGTGATGAGTCCGACCTCCCATCCCCTCGACTAATGAAAATTCCTAAGCCTTATCAGTCTACAACTAATGAGCGCCTACCTTTGGAAAGTAGGTTCAAATGGATATGGAATCATTGGATGTTTCCGGTTCTATGAACAAAACCGTTAGAAACAGCTTGGAATGTTTGAACCTTAAATTGATGAGGTCATCCCCAATTCCAGAGGGAAACAAAAAATGGTGAACCCGGTGTGAATTCTTAACCAATTTAAAATGATGATTTGGTTATTTTTTAGGCCCCTATTTAAAACTCAATGAGAGGGACAACAAAAACAATCATTGACATATGTTCTCATCTAAAAGATGCAGTGGATGAATTTATCTTGATGATGTCTATTATATAAAATAGGAGCACTTTCCCAAGATTCATTACATTCTAAGAAATGGATGCTCTCAAGTTCACACCTGTGAATACCGCTGCGGCGAATGCCATTGCTGCTACTCTTGCTAGATCGTCATCCGCTCTGAGGATGACATCACCTACTCAGTGTCTTCAATGTTGGGTATCAAATGTTCTGGGTAAGGAGTACCATCAACACAGTACCATCCCAACTCTGGAGACTGCCCGACAAGCCCTCCAAGTGAACAACTCACACCGGTCGTCCGGACAACGATGGCCAGTGATCAAGAAGCAGGTGGTGATAATCACCATCTCCAACCGTTTCGGGTCATTATCCCCAGAACACAATCACCATTCGCTCTTTTATTTTGGGGAGGTGAATGAGTCGGTCCCTCAGGGTTTTAATTCAACCAGACAAGAGTTCTTCCCGAGGGCTCCCACCAACAATCGCCGCCAGACTCGTGCGGAAGTGTGCCCTCAACATGATGAGGGTACCGACTTCAGGCATTCGGCTCAGGTTCCTTGAACCCGAGCATGCAAGACGAATCCACAAAGGAAAAATATAGTTAACAGTTAACAGGTTCTCATCTCTGCCATCTCCGGAGAAGTCCACCAACCTAACTTGGTGGAAAGCAACGAGCAGGCACACACACCTGTCCGTTTTAATTATACTACCCAAAAGACTCGTCTGGCAGCATCACGCCAATCTCGCCAGGCAATTCTGGCAGAGTACTATAGGCAGGAACATACACTTGTTTATACATCACCAGCTAGTCAGCAGGCTCGTTTGACTACATATGATGGATCTCATCAACCACGTTCGGTGAAGTGCAATCAGCATGCACATACACCTGCTAGTATTGATCAAGCGTACCAACAGTCTCACTTGGTAGCATTCGGAGAAGTTAGTCGGAAAGCTCTGGCGACAAACAGGAGGCAGACTCAACTCTCTTCACATACACTTGAGTACTGCCTGGATTCACTGACAGGAAAAGGAGGACAGGAGTAGGCACATACACCTACTCCATGCACGGAATGGATGTATATCCCTGTTCCGGCAGCTGAAGTCACCAAGAATATTCTATCAATGGTGAAAGAGCAGAAGAAAATTCTTGCTCATATCCTGGATTCCTATCAGGATATTATAAAATCTCATCGGAATCTCATAGAAAGACACAAAAATATATCACTACCATTAATGTGATGCATCAACAGTTCATTCCAGAACAGACACACACATCTTTTCCAGTCCAAGAGGGTTGTGAGGCATACTCCCCCATATCATACGAACAACCAATTCAGGAACATACACCTGATTTGAGTGGATATTGTCAGCCTAACCTGGCCATCTCTCCTGATCAGGAACATACACCTGCTCAGATCCACCAATTTCATTAGCAAGTGGTTTCCAAGGTGATTAAGAAGGCGTCTAAGAAAAAGACCCACCCAACATAGTCAAGAGATCAATAGCCAGTCTGTAACAAGGCCTTGCTCGATGATAGAGTTCAGGAAGCCCTCAGATAGTTATCTGTTGGAATTCAATATTCTAATCCCTAATTTTCCAATAGTGGGAACATTAATTCCGAAGGTCTTCAATAGACACTTCCTCATGAAGGTCTGCTTCATGACAATTCGGTCGATCTCGAAGTTTCATCTTCATATGTGAGCCACATGAACCCTCTGTCTGGCCAAAAGAACAAGGAGAAATAGATCTCATCTTTCTCTGTAACACACCATGGTGGTCCTCCCCATGATGATGAATTTCGCTGCGAAAGTCCTCTCCACAGTAGTGATGCACATTGCACAGAAAATGCTCTAGTGGACAATGTAGTACCGAGAAAGTGCTCTTATCTTGAGGCACATGAAAATGCAAAACCAATCATGTATGATGCATTATCGCTAGTAGGTGAAATATTTTCTCAATCAGAAGATAGACGAGGGTGTAGGTCATTCTCCGGACCACCCCTAAGTCATGCATCTTCATGTTTGATCATTGATTTCCCTACCAATCCTGTTGAATCCAAAGAAGCAACAAGGAAGCACCAAATTTGGTCAAAATAGGTATACTAATTCTCATTGAATGATAAAGAGGAAATGTTGAACATGAGAAAACAATTGGAGAAAGGTGATGTGCCAGTCATGTTTTGGCCTCTTGCTAACTCTCAGTATGACATTCCAGAGCTGTTGAAGGAAGATGGAATTCATGATATTCGTCTCAACATATGGAAAACTATTTGTCAGTTGAAAAATAAAGTATTATCTTTTGATAAATATGTAAATCATGTTAAGATAATATAAGGGTTACAACGACAAATTGACTTGGAATCTCTATCAGTCTCTCGATATCTGAAGGCTGAAAAGCAGCAGAGATCCTATCAGCTTTCATGCCTTGGCACACTAAGAAGATTCTGCCAGTTAATTACCAATGCCCCATCTGGTATTCATGTCATAGTATGCGGTGTTTTTGGAGAAATGCATTTCACGGTGCTCTTCAGTAAGAAAAGACCACCGAAAATGGTCTCATGCAATGTTATTTCCCATGGCCGGCCATGGATACCAGGATTTGTTTGTAATCAAAAGATTTCCCAAGAACATGATTCAACTAGTTCCTCTGAAAATCAAGAATACAGATAACAAGTTATTGAATTACTCCTGCATCAAGAAAACAAGAATAATGAACAGGCCTCTCGTTTGGATCAATCACATCACCAAGTGACAGAAGTGTCAGAAATCATCCAATGGTCTTTTGAACTAGGTGATAAAAGTGGATGACGATTGATGCATCCAGCTAATTTCCAGACAAAGGTCCTCAAGATGAGGAGAGCTTTTAAGAAAGTCTCAGACATAGCATGTCAAGAGCCACCCTAGCTCGCCAGACTGGGGACTCTTTTAAACCAATCCTCAGAATCAACAAATAGGATTCGAGGAGTTGAGGAAAGACAGCAGGAACAACCCCAGTCCACCAGACTGGGGACTTTTTCAAATCATCAACCACCTCCTCAGATAAATTCGGTATTTTCTCGATTGGGGAAGAAGCCACAAGAGGAATGAAGAGCCAAGTTATCAGGAGATTCTCTCCAAATTACGGTTCGTCAAGATGTTCCTGAGGGATCAAATCAACAAAATTCAATGTCTCATCAAAGACATGGAAGGAGAAAATATCACAGAAATGCTGATAGAAGGGATGTGATGTGTTATGCATCAATCAATGTCATCAATGTCGTTGTTTCTAATCCACCAGATGAGGCTCAGTCAGAGGGATCAGATGAAGAGGTTCCTGTTTAGGAAGTTGTACGCACAGAAACAAATGAAGAAGGTGTGCGTACACGAAATCAAAGGTTTACCCAAAATCTGGGTGTTCCTTCAAATAACCCACGTCCCCCTCTCCGAAAGGGATCAAACAAGGTAAATGGGAAGAATCTGGTTACATATCCTCTCTCTATAGAGGGCCAATCGCTCTCACTAGAGGAAAGATTTGCATAACAGGAGGAATAAATGAAGCAATTGAGGAGGATGAACGCAGAACTACTTCCGGGTCGTCTTCCTCCTAAGCGTGTTGTAGTCAATCAGCCAAGGGATTTTGCTGCAGCTACTGAGATGAATCAAGAATATCCTCCTTTATCAGTACACCCTCACAGGTCTAATCCTACGGGTCAAGTGCAACAAAAATTGGTTTTGCTGCCATCAGTTGCAGTACTAGCTTCCATACCGGTCCAATCTCCAGTCAGTGCACCTGTTCAGATTCAAGCTCAACTGGATGTTTCTCAAAAGTTAATAACTACTATTGAGTCATTAATAGCTCGGTTGGAATCTATGGAAGGAAAGCGTGCACAGTTTCAACCAAAAAAAAAGATTACCCTGAATGGGTAGATTCAATCTCTCCCCCATCAAATTTTGAGAAGCTTGTATTCCCAATTTTCAATGGATCAGGCGATCCTGAACAACATTTGACGCATTACGTGTCTTGTTGCGATCCTATGATGGAAACTCCATAGCAGCAAGAAGTGGTGAAACTTAGATGCTTCATGCGAACCTTGCAAGGACCAGCTTTTGTCTAGTATAAAAGCTTGAAATCCCGGTCAATTACCGGATGGGAAGATCTCCTTCAATGATTTCTTCTTCAATTCAGCTCAACTTTTCCAAAGACAACAGCTTTTGATCTTACAAACTATAAGAAAAGGGAGAATGAAAAAGTCTATGATTTCATTGCTCGCTAGAAGGGGTTAACATATTTCCTGAGCTTAGCACTCCCTCAAAAGGAACTGTTGCCAATCTGTGTGGAAAATATGCATGACGAATTACGCACGCCGTTGATCCCTGTGAAATACAGAAGAGGGTTTCGAGACCTTACTTCAATCGCTCAACAAATTGAAGATTCTATTATACAGACTAAGGAAAAATCTCATGTAATTCCATCAGCTCCAGGAAGGAGAATGGGTAAAGCAGATACTGCTACAGTTATGCTTAAACAAGCACATTTACCTGCTTATACTTCAAACGCTTCATCTTCTTGAAGGGATCCACCTCTTGAGTGCCAAAAAAAAATGTCGTTTTGTCAAGATGGTCAAAGAGATCAAATACGAAAACAATTTGAGGATCTAAATAGAAAAACATACTCTTTCCGAAATGAAAAAGTTCCTGGTTACTTCATTTCAGCTCTAGAAAATAATTTGGTTCACTTGCAAAGGCCCAAAAGGCCAAACAAGGAAAGAGATGAAGACCGTCCCAATTATTTCCCATTTCATCAGATGCTGGGGCATCACATCCAGGAGTGTTTTGTCTTCAAAGACCTCCTGCAAAATATGGTCGACTCGGGACAAGTCAAACTGAAAGGCTCTTCAGCCTAGGTAGAATGTGTTACTGCTACAGATCTAGAGGAGGAAGGCGAGTGGCAAGAAGTCAAAATAAAAAATGCACAAAAATATGATGATTGGATGGTCAGAAAGACGATCAACCCAACTCATGCTATTTTGAAAACACAATTGAAGAAACCAATTGTACATTCTGCTATGAATGCCGTAGAAAAACCCTCTTCATCAGAGGGAAAATCCTTAATGAAACGGCATGATTCAAAGAAAGAAAAAGAATCAGAATAAGATGAGTACGTGTCAAACCCTAAGTTGTCTTTGACCTTGGCAGACTTCATGCCATCTACTTCAAATTAACGGGCACCGCCCCACCAAACGGCACAACCTAAATTGGCTAGTCAGGTAGAGTCTTCATCGGATGAAGAATTGATTTTCAGTTCTGTTAATATGATTCGATTAACAGATCCTTATGCCAGTTTGAATTTCGGTATAATGAGCATGAATTCCCTATATCAAATAGAGGAATCAGAGGAAGTTCCAGAGGCTCGGGATATAGGGGAAGACATGGATCTTCCAGAAGCCACTATTCCAATTCTACCCCTTCTAGAACTGTGTACGCAGCAGAAACTCGTGGCAGAGCCCTTCAGCGAGCTCAACAAGAACAAGAATGTTCTTCCACCAATAGCAAATTCAGTCCTCGAACAGTTATTCTGTAAGACCGGTTTAAGGTTCCATCTTCTTCCTCTCAGCAAGTAAATGGATCTAATTGGCCTAATCTTCCAAAACTAGGAATATTTCCAACTCCTATCCCAATACAAGATGCATCAAGTTCCAAAGCATCTGCTTCCAAGGAACCTGCTAAACCACATGTTCTTATTGGGAAACAGAGACCTCTGGATCAAAATTATGATGTATTGAAACACTTGGCCCAAGTACCATCCAATTTATCAATTTTTTATGCTTCAAATCTATCAAAAGATCTTCGGGAAGCACTAATCAATGCATTTTCAAATCCTCGGGAGTTTGAAACTGAAATTGTTGCAGCTAAAGTCTATCATATAGAGAATAATCCTGCAGAATGCCATGAAATAATATCTTTTACTGATGAAGATGAAGATGATGTTGTGCATGGGAATATTAGACTTTTGTACATATCTAGCAAGGTCAATGGAATAGACATCCGAAGAGCTTTCATTGACAATGGTTCAGGAGTAAACCTCATACCCATTCCTACACTTCGTCGATTGGGCCTCATGGAATCTGATTTATCCTCTTCTACCATGATGTTACAACGTTATGATAAAAATGAAGAAGAACCACTGGGCAATGTTACACTCAGAACTCAGTTTGGAGATCTTGTATCCAATTCTGATTTCATGGTTTATGATCAAGACTCAGCCTTCAACATCTTGCTTGGAATACCCTGGTTACATCATCATGTGGCTATCCCTTCATCATACCATCAATGTCTCAAATATTGTTTCGATGGTCATGTTGGGAAATTATATGGTGATAAGGACCCATTCAAGACATGTGAGTCTCAATACATTGAGGTGGAATTCTATCACATGAGGGAAAGGATAAATCCACAATAAAAGAGATTACCAAAGTTAATTCTCTATATGGTTTGGAAAAGATTCTAGTAAATCCATTTACACATGTGAGTACAGATTATGTGTTTCCTATCAGTCAAATTGACAAGATAGTCCCAAATCAAAATACTCTTATGGAAAGATCCATAATGTCAATTATGACAATCGATCCAGACAACATGGGAGAAATTGGTAACCCACCAAGCAGTGATGAAATCACAAATAGTGACGTCTTTATTTCATCTGCTGAAATCCAACAAGTCTATACTTCTCCAATTAGGCCAGAAGAAGTTATAGAAATGTCGGAGGTGAACAATGATGTCGATTTTCAATACATCATCTCCTCTTTATTACCCAAAGAAGACCCTTCATCATTAATCGGGTCAGAAATGGAAGCTTCTTCTTCAAGATGTGAAAATTTTGACATCTCTTCTGATCATGAAAATTCTGCTTTATCATCTACTATGAAAGTAGAAATGGAAGAAATACCACATGGAGAAGAAGAAGAGGAATATCTCAGAGATGCTTTTCCTGCATTTGAAGAGGGTATCTCTAGCACTATGGATGAACTCAGTGAAATAAATCTGGGTACAAAAGAAGATCCACGCCCCACTTTAATCAGTGCGTCCATGACTCTTGAAGTACAAGAGATGTATATTTCCTTTCTAAAGAGAAATATATCTATATTTTCTTGGAAGTATAAAAAAATTCCCGGGCTTGATCCTGCTGTTGCTACTCATCATTTGGGTTTACCAGAAGAACATCAAGGATTTAAGCAAGCCGCGAGAAGAACACACCCAACTTATGCATCCAAAATTGAAGATGAAGTGGATAATCTCATCAAAGATAAATTCATCAGGGAAGTTAAATATCCTAAATGGTTGGCTAATATTGTCCCATTTAAAAAGAATAGTGGAAAAATTAGAGTTTTCATTGATTTCAGAGATCTTAATCGGTATTGTCCCAATGATGATTTCCCAATTCCGATTACAAAAATTTTAATTAATGGAACAGCTAGCTATGAATCAATTTCCTTTATGGATGGATATTCCTGATATAATCAAATCCAAATGGCTCTGGATGATGAAGAATCCATAGCCTTCAGGGCCCCTCAGGGTGTGTTTTGCTACCGGGTAGTGCCCTTTGGCTTAAAAAATGCTGACGCAACATATCAGCATGCCATGCATCGTATCTTCAAACACATTTTAGGAAAGTTTGTTGAATTCTATGTGGATGATTTGGTGGTAATATCCAAACAACATTCTAATCACTTGGCTGATTTAGAAGTCATATTCTGCAAGCTTTGACAACATAATTTGAAGATGAATCCCTTAAAATGTGCTTTTAGGGTAAACTACAGAAAATTTCTCGTCTTTGTTGTATGCCATCATGGTATTGAAGTCGATCCTGGGAAGACCAAGTCAATCGTTGGAATGTCACCTCCTCAAAATTTGAAATAATTGAGAGGACTTCAAGGACACTTAGCCTATATTCGGTGTTTCATCTCCAATTTGGCAGGAAAAAGTTTACCCTCCCCCAAATTGATGAAGAAGGGAGTCACTTACCAGTGGACTGATGAATTTCAAGAAGCATTCGATATTCTCAAGAAATATCTCTTGAGTCCACTGGTACTCAAGACACATGTTGAAGGAAGACTACTTATCCTCTACGTGATAGCGCTAGAGCGATCATTGGGTGCCTTTCTTGCTCAGAAGAATGATGTTGGGAATGAAAACAGCCTCTACTACCTCAGTCGAACTATGCTTGAAGCAGAAACCCGGTATTCAAGTATTGAGAAGTGCTGCCTGGAATTAATCATTACTGTTCAGAAGTTGAGACACTACCTGCAACATCACGAGGTCCAATTGGTATGTCGCAATAACCCGCTCAAATTCATCCTTAGTCGTTCAAGGCTTACATGACGTCTGGAAGGGTGGGATGTTATTTTGCAGCAATTAAACATTCAATATGTGTCTCAAAAGGTGATAAAGCACCAAGCTCTAGCTGATTTCCTAGCTGAACACCCTTCAGTGGAAGACACATCTTCAGATATTGAACTCCCAGATGAGGAATTATTCTCTATTAAAGAAAGTCCTCAGGCATGGGAAATGTATTTTGATGGTGCTTCCAGAAGTCCAATAGGGAGGAAAATGGAAAATCCTAAATTCACCAAAGTTGTCTTAGGAATTGTGCTCATTTATCCAGAAAAGGTAGCGTTACCTAATTCCTTCTTATTGTGGGAAGGTGGTACCAATAATGAAACAGAATACCAAGCTCTCATCACAGGCTTGGAATTAGAGCTTCATGCACAAGTGATCACTTAAAGGTGAAAGGTGATTTAGACCTGGTAATCAAGAAAGTCAATGGGGATTATGCCATCAAAAAAGAAGAAATAATCCCTTTGTAATATTACGTTAGAGAGTTAATGGCCGAATTCTCTTCAGAACTGACATTTTCTTATGTCCCAAGATCAAAAAATGCTCAAGCTGATGTACTGGCTAATATAGCCACAACTCTAGCAGATCCAAATCGGGACGAGACAACCATCAGTATTACCCTCCTTCATGCAATTTCACCTTATGTTCAAATCAGAACAGAGGAAATTAATGTAATTATTCCCATTCTGGAACCGTATGGTCATACTACAGGATGGATGTCACCTATCATGGAATACCTTCAAAATGGAACACTTACACCAGATAGAGCTGAGAAAGAACAAATCCGGCGATGTGTGGTCAATTTTACTCTTTATGATAGCCTAGATCACTTAGAGAAAATTCTCTACAAACATGTTTTTGATGGAGTTCTGTTCATATTCATTGATGGGGAAGAGACAATGGCTATCATGAAAGAAGTGCATGTAGGAATCTGTGGTGCCCACCAGTCTGTACATAGACTATCTGATCAGATTCGAAGGCTTGGGTACTTTTGGCCTTCAATGATACAAGATTGTGTTGATTTCACAAAGAAGTGTCATTCATTCCAAGTACATGCCGACTTCATTCATCAACCTCTAGAGTTTATTCATGCAACTAAATACCAATGGACATTTTCCACATGGGGAATGAATGTGGTGGGACCTTACCTTTCACCTACGGCCAAGCAATTTAAGTGTATTCTTACTGCTATTGATTTCTTTTCCAAATGGGCAGAGGCAATACCCCTAAAAGAAGTCAGTTCTAAATGAATTTTTAGATTTATCAAGTCTAACATCATTACCAAATTTGGTGTCCCTCATACCATATTGGCGGACAATGGCACCAACTTCTGTTCACCCGAGGTGAAGAAGTTGTATTAAGAATACAACATCAAATCCAATCATTCATCTCGGTATCATGCAGTGGCCAATGGCTAGATAGAATCATTCAACAAGACTCTTTCCAATATACTGCAAAATATGGTGGATAAAGATAAGAATTCATGGCCTGATAAACTCTTTCATGCTTTATGGGCTTATCGGACTACCACCCGAACTGCAACGCGGTCACCTCCATATTCATTGGTATATGGAACAGAAGCAGTCTTGCCCATTGATGTTCAACTACCCTCACTCAGAGTAGCCATTTGTGATCAGTCATCTATAGATGAACAATATCAAAAGCGATTGAATGAATTGGAAGAGTTAGATGAGAAAATATTGTGCACATTGCACAACTTGGAAGTCTATTAGAATCAAATAGCACGAGCTATCAACAAAAAAGTTCATCATTGTTCATTCACTCAGGGAGAAATGGTATTAGTTCTCAGAACTCCAATGATACCAGGAATGAAACCTCCCAAGCATGAGCCAGGATGGGAAGGACCTTACTCAATACATAGGGTCTACTCCAATGGAGCTTATTCATTAATCAAGATGGATGGAGAACTCATCAATACTCCAACCAATGACAGATTTTTGAAGAAGTATTTTGTATAAACACAAAATGCATGACCATGGTCCGGTATGACCTTAAACTGCACCATGGTCGGGTATGACCTTAAACTGCACCATGGTCCGGTATAACCATAAACTGCACCATGGTCCGGTATGACCTTAAACTGCACCATGGTCCCGTATGACCATAAACTACACCATGGTCCGGTATGACCTTAAATTGCACCATTGTCCAGTATGAACTTAAACTGCACCATGGTCTAGTATGACATTAAACTGCACCATGGTCCGGTATGACCTTAAACTGCACCACAGTCCGGCATATGACCCTAAACTATTTTCAAGTCCCTTAAGTCCAACAAGACGTTAAACTACACCATCCAAAGTCTATACATATGACCTTAAACTGTGTGTATCCTTTCATCCCACATGACGTTAAATTGTGACGTCCTAACTACATGATGCTAAACTATATATATGTCTCCTATGTCCATCAAGATGTTAAATTTCATAACCAATGGTCCATGCATACGACCTTAAACTATTGGCACTTTTGTCCAACATGACGTTAAACTGTATCGTACCTTTTTCATCCAACATGACGTTAAACTGTGAAAAAGTCCCTAATACGTCCAACATGACGTTAAATGGTGTACTCTATTGTCCTTAATGCATGACATTAAATTGCACAATATTCTTTTTGTCCAACATGACATTAAACTGTGTTGTCCCCATCGTCCTAACTACATGACACTAAACTGTACAGAAATCCCTTTAATACATCCTACATGACATTAAACTGTACTTTGTCCCAGCTACATGACACAAAACTGTGCAACACTTATAGTCCTAACTGCAAGACTTTAAACTGCATAGTCCCTTTATATGTCCTACAGGACATTAAACTGTGCATCGTTAGAGTTGTTTCTACCTCTTGATTCTCACACCGAGAATGACTCAAGTGAGCTTCGATAAAACATCAACCATAACACTCTCTCCAGGATACAAACCACGTGTAAGTACCAATACCATAATTTTTTAGGTCGTTGTCCCTAAGAATAAATTGATCATTAATTCATTATTTAATTGAACTACGCGGACTTTGATCCTTGCCTTCTAGGCTGGGTACGTAGGCAACCTCCCAAGGTTCAAGACCAAAACCAATCTCTTCACATCGGTTCACCTCCATCTCATAGGATGTTGATTCTTCAAACTGCCTCTAGAATCATTATTTTTACATTGGTTCACTTTCATCCTTGCTATACGACGTTAAACTATACAACACTTTTGTCCAGTATGACAATAAACTAAAATATTTTTTGATACCCTCACTTGATAGAAAATCATTATTTACATTGATTTTCAATATTGTTTTATTCCAAAGACTACGTGCATACATGGTAATGCTCGAGCCTTTTATCTTGGGTTTAACCATCATTGCACTAAATTCTCTTTTCACCCTTCACATGTACAAACCAAATTTTACAAAGGGTATTTCTAGAACTATGTGTGCTTGATTACCATCCTTATGGGATATGTAGGAATGTTTGAGTGTCCCTCGAATCCAGACCCAAGTCTTTTGGCCCTAACCCCAAATTCCACATTCAGTCCCTTGACTGAAAAGTCCCCATGAAAACACACGCTGTGTATTTCTTATAATGGTCCAAGCTCTATGACCCTAAACTATGATCTCCAATCCTTTTGTCCCACACGACGTTAAACTGTAGTTCAAGAACTACGTATGACTTGATTCCCATCCTTATGGGATACATAATGAAGTCCAACATTTCCATTCAGGACCCAGTCCTAACATGATTATGGTTAGCATTGATCTGTGTATCTCTGCATACATTGGAAAATAACCATCTTTATGTGTCATAATCCTAACCTTAAATATTTTCGTATCTTCATAACCTTTTTCTTGACTTCTAGTCACGAAAATGTCAAACTTCTGAGAGTTCTTTTTCCTGACTATGGAGTATTTGTCCTTAGGTGGCCTTGCATAAACAGTCTCCATAACAGATTTGTCCGTCAAAAGATTCTATTATATGACTATGTAGCCAATGCCCTTAGGTGTCCCTACACAAATCAACCCCCTAACGGGTTTGTTGGATATTGGTAACTTCATTCTTGAGAAGAAAGCCTCTTTTGTCCTTGTTGGTCTTAAATGACAGTATGTAGGGATCCGAAAAAGTATCCATCCTTAACATATTTGTCCCTTATCCTTTTTCATGATCTGAAATTATTCAAGTCCATGATTTATATTCTCCTTCCCAACATTTGGGTCAGACCTTTGTAGGAGTGATATCTATCCAGTTATTATATAATCTTATTTGGAAATATCTTCTCCATATTCAAGTACCTATTTCCATACAGAAAACACTATACTTTGGAAAATTTTAATCTCCATAAACATTCACTGGCTTTTAGCACTAGGAATGTAAATTTCTGAGAGTTCTTATGCCTGACTATGCTGTATGTGCCCTTAGGTGGCCTTGCATAAGTAGTCTACATAACGGACCTGTCAGCCAAAGGAAGTTATTTATTTGACTATGTAGCCAATGCCCTTAGGTGGCCCTGCATAATTCGACCCCCTAATGGGTTTGTTAAATAATGGTAACTTCATTCTTGGGAACTGATTCTTCTAATGCCTTTTATCTATTTTTCATATCATTCCTCAGATTCAAATATTCTTAAGTCATAGTTTACATATTTTCCCTCATACTTGAGTATGGTAATATGTTTTCAGATGAATTTTCAAGGAATTGAGTAAATTTTTATTCATTCGTTGAAAAACTATTTCGACCTTAAACATTAACCTCTTTATGTTCGACATGCATGACTTTAAACTACCAGATTTCTTGTTTTTCTTTTTCACCTCAGAGTCAGATCCTCTTTTCTCTCCGGGTCCAACTCTGAGGGGGAACTTTTGTTGACGCTCCTTTCCTTCACAGAGTCTAACAACTGAAAATGGGAAAAACCATAGTCCAAAGTGATTCATCTTTTGAAGAAACATCAAAAATCGACAAAGGCATGAACAAGGATTCCTTCCCACTTGGGTCGCGCAAGTTTCCTTACTGTCACGCAAGTCCACTTGCACGATGCCTAATGGTCACGCAAGTAACTTGCACTCCCTAAGTGATTACCGCTCGAGCTCTTTTCCTGCCTATAAATAGACCTTATGGGCCCACCATTGGATGAATTTTTTTTCCAAAATTCAGTTTTAGAGCTTTGAACGCCCATGTATCTTCTTCAGGTCTTCCAAACACATTTAAGGTAATTCTTTACCTAGAATGGAAGGTCTAAATAAGAGGAGTAAGGTCTATGTGTTATAATTCACTGACACTTGTGTGCCTAATGTGTTTTACCCTTAAGGGAAATGAACATACTTGAGCGCTGCCCTACTTCCTCCCCAATACTTGCACGCCTCTCTTCTAGAAGTACCTCAAGATAATTCTAAAGGCATTGGTCAAGGATCGCCCAAGTATTACCATGCTAGTTTACAAACGCAGAAGTACCCATGTGTCACGCATGTATACCTGCGCGACCAGGACTTGCGCACCCACGCAGTACTTGCGCTCCTGTCAGGACCTGCATGCCCCTGCTTCTTTGGGTGCCTTTCTTTCCCATTTAACCCATCTTATTCCGTTCCACCTCTCCTATTCAAGATTCATTCTTCAAGACACTCTTCAAATCCATTTATGGCATGATTTCTTGATTTGGCTTCCTTATCTGAAAGGAACTCTGTGGAACAGTTATCAAAACCTAGTGATTTTCACATTCTTTTTTCAATAAATATTGATATTTCATTCATTCAACCTCATAATTTAAATGTGAGAGATCCCCTAACATGGGCCTCCTTTTCAGGAGTAGCCCCAGTCTCAAATATGGGCCTCCTTTTCCGGAGTAAGCCCCAGTCTCAAACCTGGGCCTCCTTTTCAGGAGTAAGCCCCAGTCTCAAACATGGGCCTCCTTTTTAGGGGTAAGCCCCATTCTCAAATCTGGGCCTCCTTTTTAGGAATAAGCCCTATTAATAATTCTCAAGACTGGTCATCCTCTTCAAGAATAAGTCCCACGTCCTCATTTACCTGGGCCTCCTTTTCAGGAATAATCCCCAGTCTCAAATATGGGCATCCTCCTTAGGAGTAAGCCCCAAGTCCTCTTTAAGCGGGGCCACCTTTTCAGGAATAATCCCCAGTCATAATTAACACGTCCCTTAACCTGGGCCTCCTTTTCAGGAATAAGCCCCAGTCATAATTTTCAAATATGGGTATCCTCCTCAAGAGTAATCCCCAATCATAATTGCCCTTAATCTGGGCCTCCTTTTTAGGAATAAGCCCCAATCCAAGTTCTCTTAATTGGACCTCCTTCTCAGAAGTAATCCCCAAGTCCTCTAATTTGGGAATCCTCCTCAGGAGTAAGCCCCAACCATAATTCTCTTAACCTGGGCATCCTCTTCAGAAGTAGGCCCCAAGTCCCTTAATTTTTCAAGTCCCTTAACCTGGGCCTCCTTCTTAGGAGTAAGCCCCAGTTTTAATTTCACTTGACCAGTCATAATTACTTTTGATTTGGGTCTCCTTCTCAGGTGTAAAACTCAATCATAAGTCCCCTCCTAATTTGGGCTCCTTTTCATGATTAAGTCCAAAGTTAGAGTATCCAAATCTCCATAAAGTACATATACCTTTATGGACCCTCTTCTTGGATTTCTTTCCTGAAGTAAATCCTAATATTCATCTATTTGGCCAGTCATACATACATAAGCCCCACATCATTTCTTAGGATTACATCTTTTATGGCACAATTGTCTAGTTTTACCAATACCTCTTTTTTCTCACACCGAGCATGACTCACATGAGCTTAGAGAGTAAAAGTAATTATGACATCTTTCTTTAAGCCATCAATCATAAGCATCATATTCCCTTACTTGAACTATGTGGGTTCTGATTATTTTTCCAAAATAAAGGATACGTAGGCAGCCCATTCGTGGGTATGAACCCAACTTTGAAATAATTCATGTCCTTCTGAGTGACAATAAGCTTCAAGTTCCCCACTGAGTGGCTTTAAAACCAGTATGGTCATCATAATGACCAAGAGACTTTTATGTATCAAAGGATACCATTGACTAAGAATATATAACAAATACAGATGATTCTTTATCAATGGAGAACCTCGAATACATATAAAATATTCTCTAAATTTCCTACATATCAATCATTGATTGTCAGATCTAAAGGAAAACTCATTTTATATGTGGTAATGTAATAAGGATTCACGAACATAACTTAAATCTTTAAAGAGAGTCCCAGAGTAGACAATAATTCCCCTCAAAAAGTTGTGATGAGTCCGACCTCCCATCCTCTACACCGATGCAAATTCCTAAACATTATCAGTCTACAACTAATGAGCACATACATTTGAAATTTAGGTTCAAATGGATATGGAATCATTGGATGTTTCCGGTTCTACAAACAAACCCGTTAGAAACTTCTTGGAATGTTTGATCCTTAAATCGATGAGATCATCCCCAATTCCAAAGGGAAACAGTCATCTCCCAAGATCACATTGTATCAAAGACCATCAACCATACTCCTAGGTACCTCCCTCACACTAAGGCATAGTATATAATTATCAATAAATAATTATAATTAATTATTCCATCTATTAAATAATTTAATAAACACTACAAACTAACCACATCATTGTGTCACACTGGAACTAAGTACAACCAACCATGGGGTGTCCAAAATAGACCCCCAATACTAATTCGGGACCAAACCCTATACACTAAATGAATTTCTACAATTAATTAAAATTAATTTAAATATAAACCATAAATAAAACTATGTAATGAAATCCCATTGATTAAATGACAATAGGTGTAAGGTTGATATCATCTTGGGATATCCCTTAATTATGATTCATGAAATTCTAATAAAAATGGTTTATTTCACCATCCTCCAGTGAAATAAATATTTTATCCCTAAACTAAAATTTGTATAAATCAAGGAAAACCATGGAAAGATAAAACAAAATATGGGGACATGAAGAAACTACCCAGCAAGACCATTTAATCACACTTATATCCATCCATAATGAAGGAAAATATAGGGAGGGGGGTTCTGGATAAATCCGTCCTCAAGCATCCCATTCCTCCGAAGTAGAAAAGGTGCTGAACGCCATTTCAAAAATATATTGGGAATGTGTCATAGTGTTCCCATAGGGATCACAACATAATTTTTCAAGAAGTAACCATAAATCTATAATAAAAACTCTTTTCTCAACTTGAATCCCCCTTGACAAACCCCATGAAATATATTCATGGTGTGAATGACCTATTTGAACCATAATTGGGAAACAACACACTTTTCAACATCCTGAGCCCCAAACACTCCTATGAAAATCACTAAAACCATTAGGACATACAATGAACCTTATATAACTTCTAATAACACTTTTTGGGGATGTTAAAACCCTAGTAAACTCATTCCAATTCCAGGTTACCAAAAACTACCAACCATATGGAAAAAGACAAATTCTCATAGGAATTTTCCATCTCATTACAACACAAGTCATTACACGTACAATCAATATTCATGTTTTGGATGGACCATGTGATAACAAAGTAGACTTCAAAACCTCCCATAGATACCCTTTATGATCATTGTATAGTCTCAAATACCATGTTTCGACCATGCAGACTCTACTATCACCATGTTCACACTGTGTATGGTAATTTCATGATCACCAAGACCATGTTATCTGATCATGGAGCCTATATATATTCTGTAAAATTTCAAAATTATACCATAAATCTAAAAATATAATCTAAAATAAATAAATACCAAAACCAATACATAAAATTTATGTCATATTGTTACTATTCTACCAATTATATTACTTTCTACCCAGAGAAAGTCACTATGAGGTTATTTAACATGAGAAGAGATGTGATTATTTCAACCACACATACAATTCCCACTCACAAGTTTTATTTGTGTTAATTTTTTTACTTCCATATTATCTAAACCAATGGAATTAACTTTCCTCACAACAAATTTTTAGAATCAATTATATTGATTGGTTGATCGACCGTAAATATGTTAGGTATTATTTTTAATTCCTTCTAGTTTAAAATTCAAGAGGGACATAGATGACAGTTCTAAAATTATGGTAAATGAAATAAATCATAGATTGAGGTAATATAAAGAGGTTATTAAAACTAATATTCTACCATCTTGATCCCCCTAAAAATTTTAAAATGTTCCTCATTCCAAATTACTAGATTCCCTTATCTCCCAAGATATTAATTAACCAAACAAGGTTAAACCTTAAAATGTACTTGGTCAGCCATTAATAATTTCAATGGTCATTGATGATGATAAAAAATATGACTTATGGATACTCTAATATTCCACTATGTTTCTTAAATAAGCCAAATATCTTATTTCATCTTTTAAATAGTATTCATTCCTACCAAGGATGTTTTATTAACCTTGGTCGAGTAGAGTAGAGTCTAAAATAGATGACCATACAATGATTTGAATGGTTCCATCCCAATAGACAATCAAGAGTTGTTATTTTATGAATGTTATATAAATGATATATGTTTATCTCATAAAACTCCAAATTCATATATGTAGGTATGATTCATTCCATCCAGAACATAGACCACCCACTTCATCATTCCTTCTTTTTGTGGATGGTATATTGTGTTAAAATTCACTTATGATCCCATGGAATCTTTAAGGACTTTCTAAAAATATCACATGAATCGAATATCTATATCATAAAAGATGGTAGAAGTAAACCCATACAGTTTCATAATTTTCTACACATATATCATTACCAATTCATTTATTTTTGATTTAAAAATTATCAAAATTAAATAGAAAACTTTTTTTTCAGTCGATCAAAGGATACCCGGGGAATTTTCTTCTCATGAGGGCTCATTGCTAATCCAATGACGAAATATATGGAAACCTCATCCCATTCCTAGGTGGGAACAAGTAAGGGATGAATTATACCTAGTGGTTTTTGTGTTTCACATTACTTATTAAATTTGTATCATTTGGACACATAATCTATGATAATCCTCCTTATTTAGAGACATAATTACCAATACATTAAATCATAATATATCATATTAGTTTCTGGAAGAGTTTCCCCCTGAGAATGGGGAACATCATAAATCATTGATTTATTTATAGAGAGAGGTACCATATATAATATCTTAAGAAATGATTCCCTTTGGAGATATAAACCAATTACTAGTGGTATCCTCATCATAATAATTCCCCATATGAACTAAAGTTATTCATCCATTGGGTTCTCCTAATGAATAAGATCAAGTATATATGGGGTTATCTGAATACTAGAAAAGAGAAGTACCTCCTTATATTCCTTCACCTCTAAGTGAATATCAATAAAGAGTCTCATTAGGATCCACTAATTTCATGATTCATTCAAGAATTTTGAGAAAATTCCCAACTAAGTATATATATGATAACATTCCCCTTTCCGACTATACAATCAATGAGGAAGTTAAATGATTGTTGGTTCTCCACTGAAAATTCTTCTAGATATTTTTATCCCATTGATAAAATAAAAAGATAAATCTCTTATGACCAGTGAACATTTTGAACTTCTCACCAAGGAGTCACCGTAACCAATACTTGAGAGCATAGATGACCAATACTAAATCAAGGTCATGGTTCAGTCAGTTATTCTCACATGAGAAAAGTTAATGAGTTCTATACACCACCATGTGATCAGAATGCATAATTACACACCCCAATCCCATACAGAAGGTATCACAGTATACCATATAACCTTTATCATATTTAAGAAATATCATCCTTGTTTAATTGAATGCAATGCCATCATTTTTCTTTTTGATATTTCTTTTTTTTAATTGTCTAAACCCATAGTGATTATTATTCTAGGGTGGTATAATCATTCTTATAGAAAAATACTCTATTTAGATAAGAGACTATGTTTTGATATATGTTTTAGTAATATACTCCTTTTCTCTTCCATACCATTACAATTTTTGAGATAGATGTGGTATGTGGTAAGGGATACTAATTAAAATTTAATGGCTTTAATACTGTCGGTTATTTTCTAAAAAAGTATATTATCGAATTTATGATTTAACTAGAGAATTAATTGATTTATTTTTATTATATACTTGATACGTGTTTTTTATTCTATATATTATAAGATTTACTTTATTTTTAAAAATTGATTTGGAAATATTATTTCCATAACAAGTCTCAAAAATATTTAATTTATTAAATATGTATTAGGAGAATGTATTTGAAGATTGTAATTACAATATATGATTGTTTCATTCCATAAAATATTTCCCACATGGTTTGAAAAATTAAATATGTCACATAGGACATTTTTAATGAGATTTGTTATCTAGGTTCAGTATCGATGTTGATTACACATTAATGTTTATTATTAAAAAAATTTAGCTTGTATAAAAGGGGGATATTCTGTTATAGATAATCTATGTAGGTTTTTTAGTTTTTTGTGGAAATGTTATATGATATGATATGGGATCATGATGCTCTAATTTATTATACCCTATTCCCCTTTCCAAAAGGGATATGATACAATATTTCACATACTAACTATAAAAATTTCCCATTCCTATGAAATTATTATTATATATTGAATAAAGTTATGAGGCTCTATATAGGATATGAAAGGATTCTAAGATATGATCATAGCATGTGTGCATTGGTTTAGACTTCTCTTATATAGTAAATTCTTTATGACTATTGATATTTATGTTTATTATTTATAACAAATCATGTTGATTATATTTTTTTCCTTGTTTCAAACATTTTATGTACATTTGATGTAATTGAATTTATGGAAAATAGATAGGGGTGTGGTGTTGAAAATTTACTGAGTATGTTTGAATCAGACACCTTACATATATTCTCTAAGGATGTTTTTAGATCCTTGTTTTGTTTAATCCAGGATTAGTCCATGCTCAAGAGCATGGAGGTTCATTTTACTTTGAATTTGTTATCGAGTAAGATCGATTTATATATTTGTATGGATAAATTTTAAAATGATTATATAGGTTATCCATGGCAATACTATATAGGATATACCAGGCCCAAAATCCATCTTTACACAATTTAGTGTTTGTAAACCACACATAAGTCATGTATTAGTTTAATGTATTTGAATGGGTATGATATATAGTTTTTTATAGTTTTTTTGACTTAGTTATATAAATATAAATTTTATATAAAGTTCCCAATATATAATGAAATCCTGGTATAATAGTTATTCATAGTTCATTTGTATTTTGGACTCATAGGATTTATTCTTTCATTTATCATATGTTCATTAATGTCTTGCAAGATTTTTAGTATGATCCATCATTGATTTTTAATTATTAATTTGGTAAAACATTATTATAAATTACTTTATTCTTCCGTAGATGTGTATTCCATCATCTAGTTATGGGGATGTGGGTCTAAGGTGTTTTAGAGTCTTGATTTGGGTATTCGGGTCATAGTTATTAAAAATAATTATTTCAACCCAATTAGAGCTATTAGATATGGGGTTCAAGATTTTTAAGAAGGAAAAATTGTTAGAACATAGTAAGTATCCCATAAAAATGAATCATTGGTATACATATTGTGGATTCCTAAATAATTATAGGTTTTATTGTTTTGATTTTAATTTTAGATTTTAGTTTCCTATATTCCTTGGAGTCTCATGAATCATAAATAGGAATCTATATGTATAAAAGTAACACAGAACATTTAATATTTTAAGTTTACTTATGTTTTTTAAAATGATTATTAAAACTAATAAGAAAGTTATGTTAATTGAAAAATTGATCATAAAAAAAGAAGTTTTTTAATAATTTTGGTAATGATATGATTATTGTAAACCTACCAATGATGCATTTAATTTTGTAATCATATTGATTATTATTTCTTATCAAATATTTATGTTATTCATAGAATGTTACTTTTGGATGATTTTAACATGTGATTTAGTGTTTCAATAATATGATAATTGGGATTAATGAGAGAGAGAGAGAGATTATGATGGTAGACAAAAAATTATTTACATTTAGTCTATATGTAGCTATGTTATTCAACTAATTCATGACCACGTTATTTTTTATTATTTATCATTTTCATATTAGAGAATTTTCTAGTACATAGATTTACATGATAAGAAATATGGAATATTTTAGTTCCATGGATTTTAAATACTTTAACTATTTAGAAAAAACTAAATAATTAACAATTATTTTCATATATAACAATTTAGGTGTTATTTAATTAAAAAAATCATATAAAAGGAAAGAATATGTGTGATTAATTAGTAGGTTTTTTTAAAATATTATGATTTTGTGATAAATTTTTTGATTTATTAAGGTGAAATTGATTTGAAATGTGTTGTACAAATGCATTACATTTAGAAAGATAAAATAAATATGTTTATCAAAGGTTCACTTTGGGGGACTTTAGGGAATTGTTTCAGAGGTTGGATTTCATAAATATTTAATGAAAAATATGTTTTAAGTGATCAAAGGAATTCTTAAAAAATAACTAATATAAAAAATTTGTGGAACTATTTTGAGAAGATACTGTATTATGGAACTTATCTGAAACTTATTTTTATTAATTAAAGTGGTGAAAACATTTTTAAAATGATATTTATTTAAATTATTTTAAATATGAATTGTTTATTAATGGTGTAAAATGAAATAGATTTGTTTATTAATTATAGTCTAAAAATATTATCACATTTTTTATTATACATCCACTCTTAAACATTAATTTATTAATGTGTGGGGATTTATTTTATTGGATGAATTTTTATAATTTTTTTTATAAGTGTACATCATATCCGTGTTAGAAAACTTTTGGCATGGTTGCTTTCACCAACATATTTGTAAATTGAAAATGTTATTTTGGTTTTTGTAGTAATACTAATGATTTTTTTAATTTTAATGTTAATTATTTTTCTTTCTCCTATAAAAATTATATTGATTATAAGAATATATATTCAGTTTCATTTAAATCATATATATAATTAACCTTCATATTCTCTATGTGTTCTCTTTTGATCCTTAAATTTTTTTTAAAACATATATTTGGATTTTTTTGGTTATGTAGATTCCTTACATTTCATTATAATGTTATATAGGTAGTTGGTTATGAAATTAAAAATGGGTTGTGAATCGTTACATTTTACTTATAAAAGTTTTTATAAAATTGTAATATTGGGAAATTAATAATTTTTTATTTTTAATAGTTTATTGTTATAAAGGTCATTTATGTTTCAAAGAAAAATAAGCGTGCTATAATTTGGGGTGGAGGTTATAAGGGTATTTTCATTGTAGTTTGTTTTATGAAATTAAGGGGAAGATTGTATATATTGGGTTGAAATATAGTCAATTTTATTTTATAGGAATGAATTTGAGGTATAAATTTATATAATTATATTTTAGACTATTATTTTTTACATGGGAAAGATTGTGTGTTTTCAAAAGGATGATATCTTAAAATTTCAATCTTTTATATACTTTACTTTATGTTTTACATTTAATTTATCTTTGGTTATTTTGAAAATTTCAAAATACACATTAATTGGGAAACTTTCAATTTATTTTTAAATAGATTTATGGTTCAAAAATAGTTTATATATATTTAAAATTTTAGTACATAATAGCTTAAAATCATTTTAAAAGATTATAAATATCTTGATATATTTATTCTTATTTAATAATCTTTTTAATTGGATTTTTAATCTAATTTTTACCAAGTAGAGTAATAATTTTAAGCATATGAATTGTTATATGTAATTATTTATTGAAAAAATAGATATATTTCATTCTTGACATTATTAAACATGTATGAAAATTATTTAGCTAGGGACTAAATAAATTTTATTCAAATATAATGTTATAGGTCATTATGGTTTTGTAAGGATTTATTTGACTATCATAAATTCAATGTTTTAGATAAATAAGTGAAATATAGGATATTAATTTTTTTTTTGATAAATTATAAATCAAGAATAAATTTATTATGACATGATTAGTTCAGTTAGAATATAAAAATATATATTATTTACTTGATTATGTAATTTCATAAAATAATAGGTTTTTCAATAATGTAATTTAACGAAATGTGAATTCTTAGAATTTGAAATAAATTGATCTAGAAACCGTTCATGTTAAATGGATTTTAAGTTATGATTTTATATTAAATTAAATAACCATAAGTATTTTATATATTATATTTTTAGATAAATTCTGAATAAAAATAGAAAATATTTATTTATATTTATAATCTTTACTAGTTAGTTATATTAGTTCGATTGATGAATTCTTTTTGGAATGTGTTTTATGTTTTGACCAAAAAATGATTTGTGTGAGTTTGATATATACGTGAGAATTTTATATCATTAATAATATGATTATTTTTGGTTTACTATAATGATCCAGGGTCCACATAAGATGACCCTAAAATTATATAATAAAAAGTAACAGTACAACGTTAATAATAACAAGGGGATTTACAAATATGGGACTGTACTAGTCCCCACATATCCTCATATAATGGTGGTAAATAGTAATCAAGTTCTCAAAATGACCACATGGTACTCATATCCACAATATCCATATTTGATAACACATCTACCACATGATTTACTTCCATATATACATGTGGAATATTCAAATTAGGATGCATAGAATTTCTAATACATGTTATCCAATGAGGTAGAATTCTCCACGGGACATCCCCTTTTCATTATTTTATTGTGTAATCTGTAGGTTGATAGTTTTATTTAATCTATAATGACTTATATTTGTGGTATACACCATGTTTAATAGCATAAATAATGGCCCAAATTTCAACATCATAAGAAATTCCCTTTCTAATAAACTGATAAAAGCATCCTTTAACAAAGCCATAATGTTTGTGGAATACACCTCCACATCTCTAAGAAATACACATTCCATATGTGGCTCCATCAACATTTTCCTTTATATATAGATAAATTAATGGAATACATCGAATAAATTTTAGGACCATAGGTTTCCGTAGCCACCCAAAGATACCAAACCCTCTAAGGGTTTTCAGATCCTTGAATCTATTATTTATGGTGCCTGATTATACAGTAGTTGTTTCATGTAGGTAAAGATGTATAAAATTAATACCTACTTGAAATGATGAAACCTAATTTTCAAATAAGAATTTGTTCGTTGTGGTTGATACTGAGTTGAAGAATGATGCATATGCATCCAGTAGAAGATTATAAATTTGATCACTTTTTACACACTTTATGATACAAACTAATAGATCCTCCAACTTCCCTCATGAATAAAGATCAATAGAGGACATGCTTATAACATATTTCTAGAGTTTATGTGAAAATGTGTAGTCAATGAATACGTTTTTTCTTAACTCCTTATCATTCAATCATATATGACATGCTGTAATAATTTACAACCCATCTTTTTTAGTTCGTAATTAGTGGGTGGTTATTTCATACATATCCTACAAATAAGTAATAATATTTAAGGTTGAACGATATATTCCTTGAATTGAATCATCCATGTTTGGGGTTTAATTAAACCATCACACTGCAATAGGTAGTACTCCATGGAATTAAAGTAACTATTCTCATTTGGTCTCTAGATCGAGATATCATCATCCATGAATGTATAGTTTTATATTTCTATACCATTTTGAGCGGTGTAAATACTATAAATATCATTAGTTTTAGACAATAGATCAACAAAATTCAAGCTATTCAAGTTAGAGGGCCCAATTGTGATGTTGATGGGACTTTCCAACCATGGAGTTTGCCAATAGTTTAGTTTAAACTCCCTACTGACCAGTCACTTTGAGTTTATCATTATATTACTGGATGTTTGCCTAATATATGAAGAAATATATTTAGTGAGGTAATATTAAAAACCATTTATAAAATTAATTTTAATCCTTCATGATAAAAAATCAATCAAATATCCATTAATAGGTGAAATCATCCATGGTAATTTGTTGATAAGACCATCATTGAATATCTTGAGATCGTTTATCCTAAGGCCCCCCATTTCAATGGGTTTGATGGAAATCTTCTAGGAAATAGATATTATCTTCCTTTCATGCAGTAAACCTGATAATAATAAATTCCTTATCATGCATTAAAGATCATGGAAAAACTTTTTGATAATTTGTTTTAACAATGTTTTTGTATTTATTGACAACTAACCATACTGTACAAGAATGTTTTATTATTCCAAATAATACCTTTTACATAATAATTCATTTTTATAAGAAATAATAATGTATCTAAATGTTTCTAAATCAAAACACAAAGTGAGAGAAAAGATTTATCTTTAATAATGTTTTTTTTAGACACTGGTTTCTGGACTCTGGCTATCAGACTAAGAAGCACTATACACAAAGGTGGTTAGAAAGATGAAGTTGTTGATAAGATGAATCATTGGACTTAGGTCCATCAGTATAAAGGTCAAGATCCATTAGAATTGATTTTTTTTAGAATTTTTCATGTTTTGAGTGAAGAAGTCATAATAATTCTGAATAGTTTTTGAAATATGATTATGAACTAAGAAGTTAGAATTTTTTTACATTTTCAAAAAATAAGTTATATAATGATTTTATTATCATAAATTCATCATAAATCATGAAACATAGTCATGATAAAATCTTTTGAGGAAATAGAGGAATCCTAATGATAGAATCCATTCTATAGATGAAGAAAAAGTTTGCATCAGATCCATAAGTACCAAACACAAAAATATTTATAAGTCTAAATAAGTTATGACTGATAGGGTTTGAAGGATATCCATGTTTTTAGTGGAGTTTCTGTAGAATAATTTCCATCATTATGGAAAAATCACCATAATTTTATTTCTATGAAAATGAGAAAATCCAACATAATGGGATTTCCATCATAATTGTAAAATTGATTATAATGGGGATTCCATCATATTGAAAATTCTATAATTTTGAGGCTTCCATCAGACTATCATTGATAATGAGATTCAGTTCATCTTAATGGGATAAGGAAAAGAAAGTTATATCCTACCGAGTAAATGAAGGTGAAGCTGAGGATGTTTCATCCTAATTAGTTGAGAAGGTTTGATCATACTGAAGAAAATAAATGAGGTTCAAGAGGGATAATTATAGTGTAGAAGATATGTGAAGAGTTCAAGTGGACAAAATTTATATTTATTTTAACATAAATCTCAAATTATTCTTGAGAAGGATTTAGGAAGTCAGTGTTGAAGTTTAAATGTGTGGGTTTTTAGAGTTTTGCAATTTGAGTAAATGGAGAATTTTTTTATGTTTTCCACCTTCTCCATTCTCGGTGGCCTATAAATAGTATCATAGTTTATTCTAATTTTGTAACTTTTTATGTAAGAAGAAAAGGTAAAGAACTGAATAATTTGAGGGAAATTTATTTTTAGACAAAGATCTCTTTCGAATATTGGACATCTATTGTTTTGTTTACTATACTGATAATCATCATAATGATAAGATCGTATTGATTCAATTAGACTTAGGAATATCAGACCAAGAGTTTTGAGAAGATTTTCAGAACTGTAGATTGATAAAGGGTAGATCATATCGACCTGATTGTATTAAGTCAATCGGTCTAGATTCATCCTCCTAAAGGCAATTGTATTCAGGGTCATTAGACCTATGATCTTTTGTAGGGAAAATTGAACAATGTATTTGTTATTATTTTTGGTTCAATTATTTTGTAATAAACTTCTTAAACTAATGGTAGTTTCTATAATATTTTATATTAGGAGATAAAAGGTGTCAAATATGTGTTGGTACAAGTTTTATTCAATTATTTAAAATAATGAATTTCCATATATCCACAAGAGTGGATATGGCATGGATGTAGGTTCTCACACTATGCCGATACCATGTAAATATTGTGCACTTTACTTTTATTCAAACTTTTTAATTCATGAGTATTTAGTACATTGTGATAAGGAAATTAATCTTAATATTTTTTTGGTGTTAAGTTAATAAAAATCATGAAACTCATAAAAATTGAACAACTAATTCAACCCCCCTTCTTTGTTGTTATTAAATATTTTTTTTAATTTCAATTAACATTATAAAAAAGGTTACCTTGTAGAATACTTATCATAAATAATATCAATTCTATCAATAATAGAGTAATTCCTACATTTGATTAGAAAAATATTATTTATGAAAAAATAAGTTGACACATTATCTCCTATCTCTTTGCCTGAAAGTTTTTAATGCCCCTACAATTGGTTTTCCACCTAGGAGGAAGGATTCCTAAATGAATATTGTTTATAAGAGAAATATCAAAGTCTATGTAAAATATAGAAATGATATCCTTATATAATTATCAAGAAATGTTTATAAGAAGGTTATGGGTCTAAAAAATTCAACGTGTATATGGGATAAGATGGAAAATTCTTTTGAAGGGAATAATAAAGAAAGGGAAGAAAAACTATAAATTTGGCATTGTAGGTTTGTAGAAATCAAAATGTGAGAAGAATAAACTATTGTTGAATACCTCACCATAATAAATTACGTTGTTTGCAACATCAAAGGATTTAGAGATATCATGTAATAATCTACAATTGTGAAGAAACTTATGTGAATCTTTCTTGAATGGTTTGATAATAAAATCTACTCTTTTGAAGATAAGTATACTCTTTCTATTAAAGACCTTCATAACATACATTTTTCTTATGCAATGATAAAATCTCCAATTTTCAAGATAAATATGAAATATGAAATGAATTTTTAATCAATGGGAATGATGAAAACCATTTATATTGAGTATAATGATCTTTGTGAGTCTAAATATAAGGATGATGATGAGTTGAATGATACTATTATGTCTATTATCTCTAAAATCCATCAAAAAGAAAGAGTAATGTAAATAGGTAAACTTCACCTCAAATGTTTTGAGTGTGGTAGAATCATACAATTTTCTATGATTTTTACCAACAAGAATGTTGGAGAATATTGAGATTATTCTGATAAAAAACATTGATGGAAAAAGTGGAACAACCATTTTAAAGAAGAAAATAATTCCAAAATATTTAAAAAGAAGATGTTTATAGGAGGTAAATGGAGTATTCTAAGTAAGAAAGATGAATCAGAATCAATATAAATAAATCCATTAAAGGATGAATGTTCAAAAAAATTCAGAATCTTCATTTAACAATTGGAGAAAACAAAATATTCCTCATGTAGTGAAGAAGGTGGTGAAGAATCATCTATAGAGTGTCAACTTAGAACAACATTTTTTTTATGTCTTGAAAAAATAAGACTCTTTAGAAATAAATAATAGTATTAATGAAATATTGTGGATAAGTTACAGAAGCAATAAATGATTTCATTAAATAGGATGAAAAATACATTCGGGAGATATTAATTTACAAATATATTACTTTTGAACAGGGAAAGTTTGTTGAATATCTCAGAAAGAAGCTAGAAGCCAAGAAGATGTTAATTTATTTTAATCAAAACTTATTGAGTCCAAATGTACAATGATAAAGATGAAGGAAAATTTTAAAAAAGCCTTGGAAGTAAAATTGAAGGCTTCTAAATTTGTTGAGAAAGATCGACTCAAGAATCAGTTGAAATCATCACCTAACAAAAATAATGATTCATATAATTTTACTAATATTTATGGTTCTAGAAAAAGTGTTGGGAAATTTTGGGTGGAGAAGGGATGTGATAAAAATATCACATCAACAAAATTTTAAAACTCACTCAGAAGGACAGATGGTCCATATCCTATATATGATAGAGTTGGAAGAAATTATCAACCTCAATAATGTTTCTGCAGAGAAATATCATTCTTCAGGAGAGAATTTATATTTAATGGCTATTTATGGTGTTATGGAATTTATGGGAATACATCTTATAATTTTTGGAATAAATTTTCACTTACCATAATATGTTTTAAATAAATGGAAGTTAATGGTGGATAAATTTTGAGTAACTTTCTTAACATATAAGAAGTTAGAAAAGAAAAGACTCATGATTCTAGAAAATTTCCACAAAAAAATATGAATGTCTAGAAAAAGTTTGTGTATTATGTGATGAGGCTAGTAATAATATGGAATGATATATGAAACTCATTCTAGAAAAAATCTCTTATGGTAGAAAAGAAAAGGAAGTTGGAAAAAACAAAATTGAGGAAAGAGCCTTTGTGGTTGAGACTGCTATGAAAACTAGTAAGAGGAAAAAACCATTGATACTTGATAGTGGTTTTTGTTCCCACATGATAATATGTTTTATGATCATGAAACATCTTGAGAATCATGATGGTGGTACTATTACCTTTGGAACGATAGTTCTTTAAAATTCAGGGGAATCAAAATGGTTGAGATTGAAGAAGAAAAGTTGAAATCCAAGGATGTTTTTTTTGTTGAAGGAATAAAACCTAACTTACATTGTCAAATTCATCTTTGTGATGATTGAAAAGAAGTAATATTAAAATAATATTATTGTTTTATCAAAAGTGTGAATGATGTAAAATTGATTATAAAAGAAGAAAGAACAAGTGGGAATCTTTTCTAAATAGGTGAATTTAATCACTCATGTTTTTAAGTGATGAAGATGAAAATGACGTACGACGTCGAAGACTTGGCCACATTGGGAAGAAAAATATGAACCAAATTTCTAAATTTGATGGTGTTAGAAACTTTTCAAAATTGAAAATAAGGTCATAATGTGATTTTATTACTTGCCATAAAGGATAGATGACTAATATATGTTATGAGAGCATTGAGATTCTGTCTACCAAACCTATTGAAATTATTTATTCCTATTTATGTGGGCCATTGAGAGAGAAATCCAAACAAGGAGATTTAAATTTTATCAATTTTATTAATGGTTTCACTTATATGAAAAATCACCTTGTTTCTGAAACAGAAGTTAGAGGCTATAGACATGTTCCTGTTTGTTTGAAAAGAAGTTGATAAATAAATGGGGTTTATATAAAAAAGTTGAGAATAAATAATTTTACCAAATTCAATAGATATTATTTTGAAACATATCTGAGAAATAAGGGAATAAAATATCATTATATTTCTCCCTATACTCCAAATCAAAATTGAGTGGAATATAGAATGAATAATATTTTGCTGTAAATGGGAAGAAGTATGTTAGAAGAATACATACTTTCAATGTTCTATTGGAAATAAGTTGTTAGTTCTTTTGTACATGATCAAAATAGATGTTTTTTGAGATAGTAATCCAACATTAATTCTTATTAATTGTGGTATAAAAAATCATCATTGAAGTACTTCAATGTTTTTTGAAGTCCATGTTTACTCAAAATAAAAAATTTTGATGTAGGAAAGTTTGATGATAAAGTTGAGGAAAGATTTTTTATGATTTATTCACCAAAAAGAATAAGTAAAAAATGCAGGATAGAACAATTAAAATGTTGATAAAACATATGGTTGGAAAGAAATTGAAAATAAAAATTCCTTAAAAAATGTGGTATTATATGCTTGAATGTTGTTTGAGAATGTTGAATTTTTCTGATGGAAAATTTGATAACAGCTTATATGTGAATGATGTTGAATGCAGAACTCTAATTGTAATTGTTATGTGGATAACATAATTTTTGGAGGAGGAAGAAAATGTTTGTAAAGAATTTTTTGAGTAAATGAAGAATAATTTGTAAAATCCAATATTTGGAGAATTACCTTTCCTCCATGGATTACAAGTTCATGAAAAAATAAAAGTACATTTTCTTATCTCAAGAAATGTATTCAAGAGAATTGTTAATGATTTTTTGGATAGAAGATTCCAATGAAGTTTCTACTCCAATATCTAAGAGAAACAATTTGTGTAAAGGTGAGTTTATAAAAATTGGGAATAAAAAATACTTTTAGAAGTTGATTGTATGTTTACTTTTCCATATACACTCAAGGCTTTATATTGTATATATTGTTACTTTTTTTTCTAGGTACCAAAGTAATATTAATGAATCACATATGCTGGAGAAAATATTATTTTGAGATATGTTAATGGAACAAATTCATAGGTGTTGTGATGCAAAATAAATTTATGAGTTGAAGTTTCATTGTTATACTGATGTCGATTGGGTTGGATATTATAACTATTGAAAATCAACCTAATGATAAAAAATTTTCTTCGGTGAATTTTGGGTGAGTTTTCATGGAAAAAATGATGTTCAAACACTTTAAGAATAAATAATTCTAATTATGTTTCAACTACTCAGAATGGTACACAAATTTTTGGAATGAAAGTTTATTTGGAAGACTTGAATGTGAAAGACAATAGAAGATAATTTGTGAAAATAAAGCATAATTGAACTTTCAACAAAACATGTCCTCATTACGGATCAAAATATACTGACATAATGTTTCTCTTTATAAAATATAATGTTTCCAATAGATATTTTTTTCTAGAATATATCTTAACGAAGTATAAATTTTTTATATACTAATAAATGAAATACCGAATGAAAGGTTTGTTGAGTTGCGATTAAAACTTCATGTTCAGCCTCCTCTCATGACATCATAAACCGCATATGGAATACCCCCATTGGGCATCGGATTATGTTGACAAAGGGGGAGAGAAAGTAATAACTTTATACTTTGTAATAATTTTTTACTTATATTTATTTAATGAACCTGATGCTTTGGTTATCATAAAATGGGAGTGAGAAAAATGAATGAGAGAGGAAAAGATAAATGTTATGGGGAGTTTATCTTAACATGGTTGAGAATTTTTCTTCTTACCAGGGGCTAAAATTCCTTCAAAAACATTAATTTATCCATTAGAGTTGTGTCATGACACTATTTTTAAGAAATGATATATTTTGATAAATTTTCAAAACCCTGAGTTGTTTATAAAAGATTATTCTGGAAAAACAAATTTGAGTTGGAAGAGCTGTTAAAAACGCTTGTGAACAAATCCAAAGGGGGATATTGAAGAAACCTTGTGGTAATTTGGTTTAATTTTTTTTTATTTTTCTATAACTAATATTTCAATATAAGAATGTTTTTTTTATTTATGATTAGAACTACTCCACCATAATGAGTTTTATAATAAAGCTAAATGTTGCTGAATCCAAACACAATGCGAAAGAAAAGTTTTATACATAAGATTTTTTTCTCATACATAGTTTTCCGGTATCAGGTTATTAAACCAAGAAGCTCCAGTCACATAGGTTGTCAAAAATATTAATTTGTTGACCATATACACAATTAGTCTCAAGTCTATTCATTATGATGTTCAAGATCCATCTAACAAGACATTTTTAATAAAGTCAGAAGTTGAATAGTGATGAAGTCAAAATTTTTCTAAAGTGTTTTTGAAATAGGATTATGAATTTAGGAGTTAAAAAGTTTTCATAATTTCTAACAACAAGCAAAATGATTCTTTGTTGTTCAGAAAGTTCTCATAAATCATGAAACATACTCATGATAAAATAGTTTGAAGGAATTTAAAAATTATAATGATAGAATCAGTTTCAAAGATAAAAAAAATTTCAATCAGATCCCAAAGTATTGAACATAGAAGTAGTTAGAAGTTTGAATGAGTTAAATACGATATGGTTTTAAGAATATCATAGTTTCTAGAGGAGTCAAAATTTAATAATTTCTATCATTATGCGATAATAATCATAACGGTATTTCCATTGTAATGGGAAAATCCATCATAATTAGATTTCCATAGTAATAGGAAAAACCATGATAATGGGAATTCCATCATAGTAAGAATTATATTATTATTAGAATTCGATAATAATGAATCTGATAAGGAAGTTCTGTTCATCGTAATGAGTTGGGAAAAATAATGGAATATGTTAATGAGTTGAGGAAGCTGAAGCTGAGGAAGTTTCATCATAATGAGTTGAGGAGGTTTCATTTCACTAAGGAAAATATATGATGTTTAAGAAGTATGATTATGAACAAGAAGATATTTGAAGAGTTGAAGTGGTCAAACTTGATATATAACATATTATAAATCTTGGATTATTCTTGAGATGGATTGATGAAGTCAAAGTTGAAGTTTAAAATTGATTGTTTTTTAGAGTTTTGAAATTTGAGTATGTAGGGAATGTTTTCATGTTTCTCGCCTTTCTGATTTTTGGTGGTCGATGAATATTTAATTAGTTCATTCACATTTTATAACTTTTTATGTAAGTGGAAAAGATTTATCTCTGAAGAATTCAAGTTAATGTTCCTTCCGAACATAGATCTCATTATAATACTGGACATTTATTATTTTTTCTACCAAATTGGGAAACATTGTATTGAATCAACCAGACCGAGGAAGACCAGAATGAGTATTTGAGTAGAATTTATTAAGTGAATATTGAGAAATGGTAGATCATATTGATTCAATCATGTTGATTAAATGAAAATGGGTTCATCAGACAGGTGGGAATCATATTTAGGGTCATTATACCCAATAAATTTTATTGAGAAAATTTAATAATGATTTTATTCTTTTGTTTTTGGATCAATGTTTTTGTAAGAAACATTGAAATGTGATGAGAGACAATTTAATCATTCCAATTGTGAGACAAAAGTTTTCTAATAGAAGTTGGCACAATTTTTATTCACTTCATTATAATAGTATACTTCAATAGAACCACATGAGTGGCTATGGAAAGGATATAGTTTCTCAAATTGATGTTGAACCTTATAAATATTGTGTTCATTAATTTCATTACAACTTTTTCATGCATGATTATTTACCAAAATATGATAAAAAATTAATATTAATAGGTATCAGGGATTAATTTTCTAAATATATTGAAACTCATAAAAAGTGAACAACTGATTCAACCACCCTTATCAGTTGTTATTCGATATTTTAGAACATCAGATCATTCAAAATGCTTCTGGGAAATCTATAGAATGATAATATATAGTGAAATTTGAATGTGATAACTGGGTTAATAATTTAGACCATGACATCTTGTCACATGACTATCCCCTTCCACCTATCAAGCTGATTAATGATTCAATGGAAAATTATTCCCTGATATTGGATTCAAACTATACCCCAAAACAATGGAAAACCAATGTATGTGAAAGTGAGGGAGTCCATCCCCACCCCAAGAGTTTTGTTAATTTGATTTTTCATGACAATGGAGTTTCCAATTCTAAAAATAATGAAGTACTTACTCTATATTATGGATTTCCAATCCACCAGCACATAATGAGAAAAAAAGGTTTTATTATAGAGATGATATTCATTGAGGTATTCCCAAAGAGAAGGATGTCACTGACATATACGAACTGAGATGGGATGATATTATCATTACCAGTTTTTATTTAATTGTATAGACCAATTCATGTGATTTAATTAATAAAACTAATCAAATAGTCTTCATCAATAGAAAAAAAGAGTCTCGAGAGGGGATCCCCTTGTCAGAAACCCATAGTGCACTAAAATTAGCCTATGGGGATCCATTTATAAGGATGGAAATCCTCGTAGAGATGAGGATGATAAATATAAATATGATAATGTCATTATAGAATCCATTCCTTATGAGGATAGCAATTAGAAATTTCTATTTTTTGGTTTCAAATGACTTATCAATGTCAAATTTAACTGTAATGCTCCATTTTCTCAATGGTCTTTCCATAAAGTTAACACTCTATGAAGTAGTTAAAATTAAATTTTGTATTCTTATAACATGTAAAAAACCAAACTATTTTGGGGTGACATGATCATTAATAATTCCAACCAGTCTGACCATCATGATCTTACTAATGACTTTAGGAATATTTTTTCCAAGCTAAACCACCATGAACTCTTTTATTTCGATTACATTCTCCTTCTGAAGTATCAGAGAAATAATGTTTGAATTAATAGCAAATGGAAAAGAGGATTGAGTAAAATATTATCATAAATTATTGGTTATATCATCCCTAAGGATATCCCAATAAAACATCAAGAACTTATTGGTAAAGTCATCCGCTCTTGAAGCACACTCCATGTTGAGGTGGAAAAAATATTCATTGATTTCATCATTAGAGGGGGCCACAATGAGGGATCAATTTTGATGATTCTAAACACATGGGAATATGTTTTCAACCATCATATGTGCACTTTACATCCCAATATTAGAGAACAATCCACTAAAATAAGTGAATAATGCATTTGATATTTCACCTTCAGAAGTATGCAGACACCCAACGATATTGATGGCTTGAATCCCTACCCTTGTTCTCTTTTACTTCTACAGACTATAAAAAACATTGAGCTCCAATCACCATCATTCATCCAAATAAAATATAAAAGATTTTTCCCTAGCCATTCATTGACATTTAAGAGGCCATTTGTCCTTGAAATATCTTGTATTTCTCCTCTAGAGAGGCTATTTTGATGTTGATTTCTGATTTTACCACCTACCATATGCTCATTTTCAATGTTCTTTTCAAGATCAAGGTTGGAAAATCATTTCCTACTCTAATATCTTAATAACTATTTAATTATCATCAATTTTTATCAAAGGAGTGTAGTGGACTATGAAGATGTTTTATCCCCCAAGCCTGCAAAATGATTTCCCTGCATACAGGGGTAACAATCCAAAAATTATTTAAATGAAATGGTAGGGGAAATAACCATACAATGAGAGTGGAGAAATGTACAATAATTTGATTATTTTCAAAGTGGTTTTTGGGTAGGGTGTGGCATGAGATTCCAATGTCAACACTCTCATCACCCATTTTGACAAAAAAATCTATCATGTTTACTCACATGTCTTTCATTTAGAGTATATCAGCTCCATGTGAATTTCACACCTTCAATTTGCACGTCAAGATGGTTACATTGATCAATATATAAGGAGAATTATAATGAGGGTTCTCTTCTGAAATGAATTTTAGTTTTTCCTTAGGATTTAGGATAATGTTGAAATCATCTAAAATCATCCATTTATGGATTATAGTTTCACATATTTCTTCAAACACATTCCAAATCTCCCTTTATTTGATATATGGTATTGAATCATTGAAAATAGTGACAGATATGCTACAACCCTGATTGTTGAGAGAAACATAGAAACATTGAGATTTTTCAATGCTTGTGGATATACAAATGTTGTCATGATTTAGGACCCAATGATGATCCATGTTTATGTTCACCATGTTTTGGTAAAAAAAAATATACCCAAGAGAGGCACATTTGAAAGCCCTCCATTTTTCAAACAGAATTTTAGTCTTTTAAATTATAATGAGAATCATTTTGTATTCCATGAAGTAGTTTCTAAGGGTATTTTTAATTTGGGGGTTCTATAACCCCTGACAATTCCAATATGGTAGCTTCATTGTAATAGGGTTTGGTTCCTTATTAGGGGAACTTCATCCTTTTCCCCATCTTTATTGGCCTTTTCTTTTTCACCTTACATTTTTCTTTCATACATGTGAAATAGTGTCCTTCATTTCTTTTTCAATTGTTTCAAACTATTCATTTGTTACAAAAATAATTTGACCATCCTTTTTACTGGGAGAGTTTTCAATCTATTTAGGGGGTTGTGGTGCCTCAATCTCATCAGACCAGAAAATACCATTCTTAGTTGTGAATTTTTTATATTATTTTAACTATACATATTCACAGTCAATAAGGGTTTTCCATTTAGAAGACATAACATAAGGTATTTACAAGAAAGGTTCATCCGACTCAGAGTTGATAGAAGTTATGTCCTCTATCCCATAATTATGGACATTCCTAGCTGACATGGGTGTGTTCAATGAGATACCTTCCTCATTCTTGATATAATTTACAAAAATTAAAACATTTTTACCATCACTCTTGACAATCCAAAATAGGGATGGAGTGATTAGTGAACTGTCATTCCCATATCCATCAGGTCCTTTTGTGAAAATAATAATTTATTAGACACTATTTCTGGAATCAATCACTATGACTCTATCAGTAGGATTTGTCCTTGGATTAGTTATGAGGGAATCATTTGGTTCCTCATGCGAGGATGTTCCCATTATCCCCTCTTCCACATGAGAATTTATAGAAAATATGATTCCCTCACTAGGGCCAGGGGAATCTTGAATTTTATACTCGTCGGTATGAGTCACCTACTCCAATAAAGCACATTCTAGAATGTTAGTTTGTTGCCATCCATTTTCCACTAGGGAAGCCTGAGATAGAGTTAGTTTATGCTCATCTAAATGTGTCTCTGGCTCCATCTGAGCATCCACTAATATATCATTTTATTAATTTCAATATTGACCACATGAATCATTTTCCAATGTGTAATCAACTTTCTCTGTCCCTTCCCTCTACTACACATTCATATAGGTTCCATGATTTTTAATTCTTTGTGTATTGCGGGAAATAATCTCTTATTTCCCTTCCTCCATTGATATGTGGAATCATCATGCCCTTTCACCTTGTAGAAACTACACACTTTATACTTATTAAATTCATCTAGAATATGACCCAATAAAATGAAACCTAGTTAGAATTTATTCCTCCTCTCATATTGGATCTGAAGTCTCATAATGTCACCTCTTGTTGTTAAGAGAACCTCCTCCACTAGAGTGGTGGCCACGTCAACTTGTACCAGGATTCTAACATAGCTTCTAAAATGTGGATTATCTATTTCGATGTCCATTTGAATGGGGTTCCCCAATGGAGAATCAAAATTCTATAATATCTTTATATGCATGTAGAGCTAGTTTAACCTTCATATGAAAATCCATTCCTATGTATGTGTTGTCTTGACATAATTGGGATCAAAATTCATATCCCATTTTAGTTTTCATGGGAATCAATGTTTCATGGAGAATGATCCCATGTCTATGCCCATATATTACATTAGTCATAACGGAATACCACATGATAGTATCCCATCCACATCACTATCATCATCCATTCATCAAATCCGAATAACTCTACAAATTTTCAGGTAAGATCATTAAACATAAAAAAAGTTCACCCTTTGAGATCATGACCTACATAATAACCAAGTACTGGAACATGTTCAAATTTTCCTTGATTGTTTCTTGGTTCGCTAAAACATGGGTGACTCTTCAATTCTTTATCAATCTTTTAGGGGTAGGTGTATCAAAATTAGAAAAATAAAGGACAGATGAAGCCTTCATCACTTATGTGATGTTATTCTTCAAACCGGTAACATTAGTGGGAGGATTCCTTTTTTTACATACGCCTTATTAATTTTAAGGGATAAATGATCATTATTCCCAAGGTGTTTGATCTGAATATTTTCTAGGACTTATCCATTTAGATTTTTAGTATAGATCATCTTATAACATATTCTTGAAATGCCGGATTTAGGGTTTTCTTCCTCATATCCTTGCACCTCTATATTATTCTATTAAATCCCTCTCTTATGAATTTCATTATTTGTGTTATAATTCCGGTAGAATGTTATAAGCTAATGATTTACCTGGAGAGTATTTATATTTTATAATATGGGGAAAATTTATGTTATCTAAGCTAGTTGTATTGAAATATATATTTAAACTCTATGATATGTTTTTACCTTTTTATTTTCCTAAAATTACAACATATAATATATAGACTAAATGAGTTATAATTACGTAAACAATATTTAAACATTGGTTAAAATTTGAATCAAGGGTGATGTAACAGTTGTGTTACATGATTGTAATGGTGTTATGAGGTCTAATATATCTATTTGTATCTATGCTTTCAAATTATATCTTTCTTTTGATGATTTTTTTTTGTGTTTAAAATGGTGGGTTTTTAATCCAATTTTTTTAGTAAAATAACTAATTTCACATCCATGTTTTTTATAATCAAAAAACATTTTATACTGAGTTTGATTTAACATGATTTTATTGATGTTTTCTATGTTCCTATAATAACTCCATATTGTCCATGGTTAGATCAACTAAAGTTGTATATCATTTTTGAAACATGTTAAGTGACACTAAAGACCATCAAGAATAAGATTTTGTACCTTAGTTTATTATTTTATTTTATCTCAATTATTGTTAATATTAATGTTGTATTTAGTTACACTTATGTCTATAAATTGGAATGAGGGCTTTGAGGATCGGATGATACAATGACATATGTTGTGATGACACATTTGATGAAATTTTATTTTGATTTATTCACTACCTGCATTTATTTTACATTTATAAACATGTACTTTTTTATTTTGTTTCATTTATAGATTCCTTTAAGATGATATGCAATATAAAAAGGTATAAATTTTATGTTGTAATCATTTATCTTTTGATCTTTGTGACTAATGGGATTTTGGGAATGGAATCTTCTATTTTTAATCATTTTCATCAATGAGGTTTTGATGATAGAAACCTACATGAATTTGGAATGTAAATTCAGATGAATCTTAGTGATATATCATATTGATGATGATCATTCTGTTTGGAGAGGAGACCAGAGATAAAGATTCATGCTTCAATCATTTTATTTAATAAGATATGGGTGCATATTTTGTAACTTCTAATGGGTCTAATTTTGGGGTTTCTATTTTTATGCTTGTATACCTTGGTTATAGTTACCAAATAATGTGCTACTTTTGGTTAAAATAGAAGAGTTTATTTTATAGGAATATTTTGGTAAACATATCCTTAATAAGTGGTTTTATTCTGTTATATGAAACTCCATGTTTTACTTTATTCACATTATGTATAATTTTCAATTGTATTAGGTCTTACCTTAGTTTTTTAACTTATGAGTGTTAATTTTTAAGACTAAATTTACTTTTAACTCTTTTTTTATTATAAAAAATCTATATAACTTAAATTTAGAGTGGAATAAAATTGTATGTTGGGTTTTCAACTTCAATTCACACTCCCTCTATATGATATCATACCTTTACCTATACTGGGAAATATTTTTAGGAAAATATAGTCTCTTTATTTTAGTTTGCCTCATTAATTTTATATTTTTTTATTTAAATTTTAGAGCATATATCATTTTCTTTTCACTAACCATGTTCTGTAGAAAAAGTTATCTTGTTTTTATATAATCAAAGTTATTCTAGTTGAAAGTTTGAAAAATAATAATCTAAACTGACCACCTATTTTTGACATAGCTGGTTATGTGTACTCGAATGATCACATGAAAACAAAATTTTGAAATACTAGAGTGGAGAATTTTCTCATGCTTACTTAGTATTACAATATTTATAATAATCTGGTACAAAAACTCATTAATGAAGAAAAAAAATAATTTCAACTTATTTTCTAAATGTGGAAGATATTTTTTTTCATGATTAAACAGAATATCTGTATTCCAGTTTCATCTCACATAATAGTATGTGAAAAATGTAAAACATAATAAGCTACACATTTCAAAACATCTAAATTATTATAAATTTGATGACCGGTGCTTCAAGAATATTATAAATCCTTCTATTTCTAACAAGGTTAAGTAGTTTCTCAAATACGACATATATTTATAATGTGTGTCAATAGATTTCAATATCTAAGTAAGAATGAATTATGATATGAAAATCTTACTGAAAATTCTATTGACATTCTACATAATGAATGAGAAAAAAAAAAGAAAAAAATTGAGGATATTATGAATTTTGAAATGATTAGTTTGGATAGAAATATTAGAACACTTATATGCTTTGAAAACTAACATAACAGAGATATGGAAAATGGAAAAAATAATAATAGAGATTGGTTTATTACATTTTTTATAATTTTAACTTCGAGGTATAATAATCATAAGATGAGTATATCTGATTAAAATTCTAAATGGAATTTTGATATTAGTTGTTCAGAACATATTGAGAGAGTGATATTTCTTAGGTTTCTAGGAATATGAATAGATTAATGTGAAATAATTAAATCATGATAGATAATTTGAAGGAAAATAAATAAAAGTATAATAAGAATGACTCTTAAAATCTTATATCTACAAATGTTAGAAATTGGGTCATATCAGACCTGGCTCCTGAAGTTGAAGAGAAATGATATATATTTTAGAAGACTAAAAATGTAAAAAAAAAATTATTAGTTTTATAAATAATACATGGAGTGAAAGTGAGGATCCAACTTTTGATAGTTCATTATATGATAATGATGACAGTCAAATGATAATTGGGTTCTTTGCTAAGGTACTTAGATAATATCTTTTTCTTAGTCCAAAAAATAAGGCTAAAGCTTTAACAAATTATTAAATTTATGCATATTTGGATGATAATGAGGATGATACTATTTCACATGAGGAAATGGATTTTTTTTATTTTAAATGTTGGATCCATAGCCTCATTTATTATTAAATAAAATCAAATAATTCTTTAACTGGGTAGAGGGAGACCCATTACATAGCCCGAAGGTCCAGTGGTTATTTATCCCCTTACATGGCCCATAGGCCCAATTTTTTGGCCCAAGGCCCATTCTGTGAATCATACTACTACTGTACCTACACTGCTACAGTACCACATCGTACACACAGCTGCTATATTACTCTGCCACCGTAACAGTAACCTGCCGCCACTACAGTGCCCGTCGTTGCTATAGTGTCGCCGCTGCTACAATATGCAACAGTACTGCTATAGTACCTGCGACCAATAGGTTTTGAACCACCATTTTTTATTTTGGATTAAGGGGTGCTTACCACTAATCCAAACCACAACTACCACTTGAGGAAATGGATAAATTAATAACTACTATAGAAAAAATAACATGTTAAAGAAAGTCTTTGATATAGCTAATGAAGATCTATTAAATGATGATAATTGTTTTTTTAAAGTTAATTCCATATTGACTGATAAATCAACATCTATTTCAACTAATAATTATGAAATTAATATGTGTATATGGAATTTTAGGGATATATATTAAAAATTCACTAAGAAGTGTTGAAAAAAAGAGGTTTTTGAAAAGAAAGTTGAATTTATTGAGTTAATGAAGGAAATCACAATATCAAATTCTAAAAATAAATATAAGGATATTTTTTATCAACTTCAGGTGATTTAAAAGAAGTTTTTAAGTTAAAATATAAATTTTAAACTTTTATGAAATCTCATGATAAATTTTTTTGGAAGGAATAAATTCAATAAAATTTATAAAATGGTGAAGTTGAATTTTTTTTGGATTGGGTGTCCAGACTATCAGATGATCACATTTTATGTCCAACAATTCTGTTTAAAATAGTGTACTATTCTGTTAAAAGATATTGAGAGGAAAACATTAGAAGATAAATGTTTAATAAATATAGGTAAATCCTTCAAAACTCACTAATCTTATATTTAAATGGTTCTTGCTGCTATTGATAACTAAAGTGATGGTAAAATGTGGTTTCTTATAGTTATATTTTCTAACATTTCCAAATCGAAGCATATATGGATTCAAAGAACTTAATTCATGAACAAATAAATAATCTTCATAAAGAGAGTTAAACTATAACATATAGTGCTTGGTGACTTTATTATATTAAACTTTTACTCTATAATATCATGTTTTTATATTTATATATTTTTTATAATTCATATATTTTTGTTATACATTTACTCCTTAAAAGGAGGGGGTGTTTCCCTAATTTTTTCATATGAAGTGTTTATATTTTAAAGAGTTTTTCATATAATATAGGAGATTTTTTTGATTTTTTTCTAGAATCATATTCAAAAGAATAAAATATACCATAGAATCTAAATATGACTTCGATGTGGTTTAATATATCTTATTCATATCATTTGTATTTTTAATTCTTGATAAACACATTTATTTGATGCTTAATTTTTATCTTTATTGGTTGGAAGTTAACCAAATATATTTTTTAGAAATTTTAAATTTATTATTTCTTAAGATATATGACATCATGAAATTTAGGGGAAAAAATTCAGACCATTAGATTGTATGAGATTAGTGATTACAAGGTGCACTTAAATAACGGGGAGTGGATCCCATTTTCACATTATAAGAATTTACTGTGAATACTTATCCCTCTTGAATAGTAATTTCTAGATTAGTATGCATGTATTTTCTTTAAATTATATGTGGTCTTTTAAAGATATTTCTATAAGTGAGATCATAATCAAGAGGTTTATTGATTATGATTGGTTTTCTATGTAGTGATATTTGATAAATAAAATCATTATGTTTCAGGATTAGGAATTAATGAATCTACTAGATAAGGAGTTTCAATTGTTTTATCCCTGAATCATCTTATAGTTTTATAGAATTTTACTTTTTTGAAGACACTGATGGTGTGAAAAAAATAAAGTTCACAATATTATAGATTGACTTGATAAAGTCACTGATATATTTTTCATAAGTGGTAGGGATACAGATATAAGGAGAATCATTATTTCTGTCACAAAAACATCAAAAATTCTTATGGATCTTTATTAGGTAGAAGGTTTTGTAATGGATTTTTCGAGTAAATGATATGGTGCATAAGATGAATCAAGTTTATCCAGATGTTTGAATCATTTTTAGTGGATCCAGGGTTTTCTTCTACCAAGGAAAGGATATAAAGACATTACTAATATTCATGATCTTTATATTCTTCATTTAATTATTATCATAATTACATTATGCTTTGAAAAAATCATATGGGACTAAATCAAAGTAGTTTGTACTAATATATTTAAACTGAAGACACTTCCAAACTCATGAATCTTGAATATGATGTAAATTAAATATTTAGAGAAGGATAGTGTTTAAGATTTAAGAACCCTAGAAAGGAAAAAATAAGCTAAGCTAAATAGCCAAACCATTCCATTGAGGAATATCATATGTGATCCAAAATAGAATATATTTGTTAAAAGAGATCTTAAAGATAAAATTTTGGAAGCTAATAAATATAATAAGAAGAAGATGAAGAATAAGAAGAATACCTTTGAGAATAAAAGTATGGAATATGAGAGTATTTCAATAAATAAATACCCATATATAAAAAATAGAATGGTTTTGAGACCATTGATGAAAAACCCAAAAGTAATAAGGGAAATATATTGATGATTAGAAAAGGAAGGATGATTTTGTTCATCAATTGTTATAATATAAAAAATACATTTTTTTCTCATGAATATAGAAGAAAAGGCTATGATAGGGGATTAGATTATTATATTAATATTTTTTAAAAATGAAAATTATTGTTCGAATGAGAAAATGTTTAAGGATATTATATCACTAGTTTCAATTAGAGAGTCTATATTAGAAGATTAGAAAACTCCATGTAAAAGATTAAGTGTGTCAAATGTTGACTCTTGGAAAGGGAAAGATAAAATAATTGAAGATGATGTTCAAAATTAATCATCTTCACTTTCACTACCTCTACCATTGTAAATACGTGAGAACATAGATGAATCTATAGAATATTTTTTATAAATACTATGAAAGGTCCTACACAACAAGACACATTTATCCCTATATCTTGTAAAATTTCAGCATCACCAAGTTCATATTAATTTGGCAGTTAGTAATATGAATCCCAAAATACTTTTTCCACTTTTTATGAATCTCATAATTAAAATAAATAATTGGTGGAATAATATTCTAGGCAGGATAATTAATCCGATCTACCAGAGTGTGAGAGAGTGAATATGATTAGAGACATGGGTCAAAATAAAATTAATATTGATGATGAAAAATAAATTTAATCAATTAAACCTATTTAAGTTTTGAATATTATTATTGAAGAGAACAATCATTAGAATGATCACCCAAAATATAGAAATGTTGAAGTTCAACAAAAAATCATGATAGTGAAATCAAGTTCAAGATCAGAAATGATTATGAATAAACTATTTGTTATGTGAGAAAAACAAATTATATTGACTTGTGTCATTTCAGTTATACATTAGATGAATTTAAGGATGATTTTATTGAAATAAAATCACATATTGGTTTAAGTATATTAGTTTTATAAGAAAATAATATACCCATGGGTGTAAATTAAGGATAACTATTTTAACATTAATGATGACTATGAGCAACACTTCATAAGATTAAGAGGATAGTGAATTATAAGAAGAATAATCAAATTCATTTCCAATATTTGTAAGATAAAAATTTTTCTTTGAGGAAGGTATTGGATGAGTTTAACATCCTTTATTTATTTCATGATTGGATGATAAATGAGAAAATTTTGATCATAGATGGGAAAAATAAAAAGGTTAAATAATAGCATAAATAATTTAATGAAGTTATGAAATATTTATAATAATATGAGAATAGGCTAAACAATCTTGAAAAATCCATTTCTAAATATCAAATTATATAATTATTTATAATTTATAAATGTTCTTTACTTTAAATTTTTTAGCTAGTTTATTTATATTATTGGTGGATTTTTTCTTTTCATAATGTATTATCTTAACACTCAATGTTGTCAAAATTTAATTTTATATATTTTCTCCATGGTTATTTTTTTATTGATTTGTGTTTGATAATATCCAAGGGTGAATAGAAATGATCTATTTTGTTTAAGGGATATTATCAGAAGTTAACAGAAGAGAAATATCTTCATTCAAGGTGGCTTGTGTATGTTTTTTTAAATTCACGAAGAGGGAGACCAACTATTGAGTGATGTTATAAGAAATTTCATTTTATATCTTCCTGAATTGAAATTTATCAAGATTATAGGATGTTATCTAAACGAGTTAATTTATTTTTAGAACTACCATCCTTTATGATTATTAATTTAATTTTTATGTTCTTTATTTTTCAATTTCTTTGGTTCTCTTTTGGAAAATCTAAATGGGGAAATTTTAAAAAACTGCATGTTTTCCTTTCATTATGAGGTAGTTTTTTTACACTATAGTGCTTATTAATATATTTTTTAAGGGGTTGGTTTTCACAGATGTAAAATTCAAGAGGAGTTTCACCAGAACATACAATGAGTATTTAATTTACATTTCAATCAAATATTTTTCTGAATGACTTGTGATTTTCAAAAGGGGGGATATTATTGATTCAAATGACTATATTCATATACATTAATTTTAAAATAATAGTAAATATTAGACATAGATTTCATTAAATTGATGTTTATTATGGATGTTTTTGTGTGTACAGATTATAACTTCCAATTGTTCATGTTCTGATTAAATGAAGTGGTGAATTATTTATGAAGAATATGAAAAAAAACTCAAGAACATCTAGATGAAGATAGTGCACCTTCCATTAATTTTTAACCATTCCCAAATCATATAGAAGTTACGTTTGGAGATAGTCACACCAACACTCATAAATTACGCTAAGGACTTCAAGGAATGGATGTTACAAAGACATATGATGTGATGGAACATTTTTTTAATTATTGCATTAAAATATACACCACCACTATGACTTTGATAGTTTTCGATTGGTAATATTTTTAATTGTGTTTCAAAATATGTTTTATTGTGGTCACCTATATTGTAAAATTGTTAGGTTTTTTTTTGTATTCATTCATCTTCCAATATTTGTTGTTGTTGATTTTTTAGGTATGGAATCTAAAGATTTTAATTATTTTTTTATTGATAAGGTTATGTAGATAAGAACATATTTACTTCCAAACTATTATGTTATGCCCTAAAATGTTACTATATAATGTTCACTTAAATAAAAATTACAACGATAGATTATTTCACACACAAAACTGACATAAAAATCCATGAAATATTATTTCAATATTATTAAGAATATTTAAGAACAATAAAACCTATAGTAAAAAGATATTCTAATCAATTAGAATGTATATGAAAATTCAGTAAGAACACTTAACATTTTAAAAGGGATTTTTCAATAATATATTTTTTTTTCTTTAAATATTTCATTTTTATTTAAAATAAAAAATATAATTTTTTTTATTTTTAATTTGAAAAATTATGTTAATATTATAATTCCGCATGTAAAAACAAGCTGATTGTTATTTTTGGATATTTTTTCTAAAATAATTGATTTTTATATGAATAGTTAAAAACAATAATTTTCTTAATATCATAACTTTTTGAAAATTTATATATATATATATATGTATTTATACAGTAAAATAATCATTTAAAATGTACTTTTTTTAATTTACAAAACTCATGTTTAACATTTTTGAAACTTAAGTAATATCTTACTCTAAAAATAATTTTTATTTACTTATATTAAAGAAAAGATTCATAACCCCTAAAAAAAATGTAACAAAATGGATTTCATATTTTATATGCACATATTCATATTATCTATGAATACTATGTTTAACATTAATGACCATGATAATGGTGAAATAGTTATTTTTTGAATTATTTTATTAATGCCGTTTAAATTTTATCACATAAATTATGTCAATAAATTTTATATAATGAATTTGATGTGATTTTTACACAAACATACAATGATAGTATCACATGTTTAAGTGGTAATTAATTTCATATAATATTAAAAACACTTAATCAGGAAAACATAATTTTTCTATAAAAACCATTTTTTATATATTAAAAGTTTTAATTTAAAATGTAATTTTATATTATTTATAATTCGAACTAGATTATATAGAATATAAATTTAGGTTTATAAAATAAAAATATTATAGGATGGTTTACCTTAAATTTTCTAATAAATTTTAAATTACTTGGGTAAAAATGAGTTTCCATGGTAAAAACCAAAATGGTAAAATATAAAAATATATTGATAAAAGAAATAACCTATTTATAAAATGTGTGGAAATTAGTGGTGGAGGATTTATTTAAATTATATCCCGAAAATTTTGTTTATTTCCCACTTTTGATCCATTGACCATTGAATACTGTTCTACAATTATTAAAATGTAATAGGTACTTCCAAAATGACCCCTATATTCAATTATGAAAATAGATCACTTCCACCACTTCATGGTGTACATATACATTTAAAATTCATTCTAAAACTATGAAAATTTCTTCTTCTTATAATCCTAAATCATTTTAATAAGGCTCTATTCTAAATTACATATCTTAAGGTCTCTAATTCCAAGGATATTTCCATGAGAAATATTATCTTCTCAATGTGAGTATTTCTTACACATTATCCTTTTTTTTCTTAATATTTCTCATCCAAATTTATTCTGGACACCATGATATAAATATAGATTTATTATTAATATACTATAATTTTTTTATATTAATTTATGAATTATTATTCAATCCATCAAATCCACTATGAGGAAAAAACAAGATTAATCTTGTATATGTACATACTACCACCAAGACAAAATGATATGGAATAATTTTCATCACCACCTATCATTGATGGTGAAAATAATGTATTTAATGAATTAATTTGTTAAATATTTCAAAATTATTATTATAAAATGATAGGTTATCATATAAATGCGTTTTTTAAAGAGTTATTATTAGAGTTATATTTTATTATACATAAGGTTATAACACATTTAAAGAAGTCGGAATACAAGGTAAGGGGTTATTTGTATCAAATTTAATTTTCTATTAAATATTTCATATCATGCACCATGATATCTTTGATAAAGTATTTTTACTACCTAATGGATATATTTTACCATATTCATTTCGTTTATGTTGTTTGATACTCCATAACATGCTCTATATTTAAGAGGATTTTAACTTAAAGTATACAAATGTTTTATGGATTATTTAACTCTATTATGAACTTAATGAGACATTTTTTATATTATATAGAATAATATATTTTAATGGTGTACTCACTACCCTAATTTACATTATGTATAATTAATATATTTCATTTCATGAAATTGTAATGTCTATTTCATGGTAACCCACTTATGTTCTTTTTATTCTTACATTAACTTTACTATATAGTTTCTTTTTTTTATTGTTTTATTTCACTTAGAAATGTTTCTTAATGTTAACTATGTTTTTATTTATTGTGTAATGACTTCTTAATGGATGTTTTATATCATGATTATTCACATATATGTTATATTCAATGTTTACCTTCATATTTCATCATTTATAGAGTTTTGAATCATGCACTATCAAATTTATAATTATTTTTTCCCAAAATTTATTTCTTTGAGACATGTTTTGGGTTATGAACATACCTTGTTTATATGATTTATATAGAAACTAATTGAAATACTATATATTTGTCATCCCTTTTTTCTTTGTACAGTTATTTTATTTCAAGTTATATCTTTCACATATTTTTAATCAACACAGACATCCTTGGACATTCTTTACTCTACACTTGGGATATGTGTTGTTTAACCATCTACCTTCTTTATATTGTTGGATAATGTCCATGATATCCCATTTTTCGACTAGGAAAGTAATGAAGTTCCATATGTATTTATCTCAATATGAATGTTTATTTATTCCTAAGGTATGTTGGTTATGAATTTTATTGAAATTTATATCATTCATATGGTTAATTCATTGGACTTAAAGAAGTGACATACTGATTGTTATTATATATCCCATTGATGTGTCGGCTGGTCTCATGAGATAAAAGGTTTGGGTATTTCATGTATTTCGACCTAATACAAGTGTGATTCCTTATTTGACACATTTATGTCAAGAATGATGTCATGATTGTGGCCTTTAGAGAAAGAATAATATTTTAGAAAGGGCCTAAATGGTAAAATATGTCTACCACTATGCATTCCATCTCTATGAATTTAGTTATTGTTACTGTTGATGCTCCTTTCTTCACAGAATCTAAAGATCGGAAAAGGGGAATATCTGAGCTCAAAGTGATTCAACCTTTGATGAAAATATCAAAATATCGACAAAGGCATGAACAAGGGATCAAAAGCACATGTGCCACGAAAGTTATATCACTGTCGCGCAAGTCCACTTGCACGATGCCCAGTGGTTGCGCATGTGACTTGCGTGACCTAAGTAATAACCACTCGGGGTCTTCTCCTACCTATAAATAGACCCTGTGGGCCCCCCAATCGAGGATGATTTTTTTTCTAGAAACTCATATTTGATCTCTCGGGGCCCTAGTCTCTTCTCAAAGATTTTGAAACACTTCTATGGTAATTTATTACCTAGAACGAAATATCTAAAGAGGGGGAAGAAGGACTATGTGTTGAAACTCATCAACACTTGCGCGCCTGAGTAGCTAGCCCTTAAGGGAAAAAGGCCACACATTCGCGTTGCCTTACTCCTTCAATAGAACTTGCGCACCCTTTTTTTGGAAGAACCTCAAAAGGATTCTAAAGGATTTAATCAAGATTCGCACAAGTATTACCCTACTGGTTAACCATCGCGCAAGTACACCATGTGTCGCGCATGCATACCTACGCGAGCAGTACTTGCGCGCCCACGCAGTACCTGCGTGCCTGCCAGGACATGTGAACCCCTGCTTTTTTGGGTGCCCTTCTTGCCTATTTTACCCCTCTTAAGCCATTCCACCTTTCCTATTCAAGATTCAGTCTTCAAGATACTCCTCAAAGCCAATTATGGCATGATTTCTTGATTTGACTTCCTTATCTGAAAGGAATTCTGTGGAATATCTCTCAAAGACCTAGTGATTTACACATCTTTATGTCACTAAAGATTGAGATTTCATTCATTCAACCTCATCCTTTAAGATGAGAGAATCTTTAACCTGGGTCTCCTTTTCAGGAATAATCCTCAGTCATAAGTCCTCTAATTTGTGCATCCTGTTTAGGAGTAAGCCCCAAGTCCCTTAATTTTTGGGCATCCTCTTTAGGGGTAAGCCCCAGATCCCTTAACCTAAGCCTCCTTTTCAGAAGTAATCCCCAGTCTCAAATATGGGCTTCCTCTTCAGGAATCAGCCCCAGTCCCCTAATCTGGGTATCCTCCTCAGGAGTAAGCCCCAAGCCTTAATTCCATTAACCCGGGACTCCTTTTTAGGAGTAAGCCCCACTCATAATCCTTTACCAGGGCCTCCTTTTCAGGAGTAAGCCCCAGTCTCAAATCTGGGCATCCTCCTTAGGAGTAATCCCCTGTCTTAATTTATCTGAACCAGTCCTAATTTACCTTTGATCTGGGATTCCTTTTCAGGAGTAAAACCCAATCATAAGTCTTCTCCTAATTTGGGCCTCCTTTTTAGGATCAAGCCCCAAGTTATAGTATTCAAAATCTCCATGATGCACAAATACCTTTATGGACCCTATTCCTGGATTTCTTCTTTAATGTAAATCCTAACTTTCATTTTATCTGGGAAGTCATACATATATAAGCCCCACATTATTTCTTATGATTGCATCTATCAGGGAACAATTGTCTAATTTTTACCAACACCTCTTTTTTCTCACACCGAGCATGACTCACGTGAGCTTAGAGTGTAAAAGTAATTGTGAAATCCTTATTTGAGCCATCAATCATAAACATCATACTCCCGTACTCAAACTACGTGGGTTCTGATTCCTTTTTCAAAACAAAGGATACGTTGGTATCCCGTCTACGGGTTCGATCCCAAATCTAAAATAATCCATGTCCTTCTGAATGACAATAAACTTCAAGTGCCCCACTGAGTGGTTTTAAAACCAGCATGGTCATCATAATGACCAAGAGACTTCTATATAAATGTGTCGAAGGGTACCATTGACCAATAATCTCTAATAAATACAGATGATTCTCTATCAATGAAAAACATTGAATACATACAAAAGATTCTCTAAATTTCCTACATATTTAATCATTGATTGTCAGATCTGAAGGAAATCTCATTTTATACGTGGTAATGTAATAAGGATTCATGATCATAACTTATATCTATAAAGAGAGTCTCGTAGTAGACAATAATTCCCCTAAACAATGTGTGATGAGTCCGACCTCCCATCCTCTTGACCAATGCAAATTCCTAAGCCTCATTAGTCCATAAACTAATGAGAACCTACCTTTGGAAAGTAGGTCCGAATGGATGTGGAATCATTGGATGTTTCCAGTTCTACGAACAAACCCGTTAGAAACCGATCGGAATGTCTGAACCTCCCATCAAGGCGGTCATCCCCAGATTCCGAGGGAAACAAAAATGGTGAACCCGACGTGAATCCTTAACTAAGTTAAAACAATGTTTTACCCATTTGTTAAGACCCTATTTAAAACTCAATGAGAGGGACAAAAAACAATCATTGACATATATGCTCATCCAAAAGATGTAGTGGATGAATTTATATTGATTATGTCCATTATATCAAAGAGGCACTCTTTTCCAAGATCTTATGCATTTCTAGAATGGCTGCTCTCATGTTCACACCTGTGAATATTGCTGCTGTAAAAGCCACTGCTGCTACTCCTGCTGGACCGTCGTTCGCTCTAAGGATGATATCACCTACTCAGTGTCTTCAACGCTGGGTATCCAACGCACTGGTTAAGAGGTGCCGTCAACACGGTACCATTCCAACTCTAGAGGCTGCCCGAAAATCCCTCTAAGTAAATAACTCACATCGGTCGTCCGGACAATGACGACCAATGATCAAGAAGCAGGCAACACTGACTACCGTCTCCAACCATTTCGGGTCGTTATCCCCAGAACACAATCACCATTTGCTCCCTTATTTTGGGGAGGTGAATGAGAAGGTCCCTCAGGACCTTAATTAAAATAGACAGGAGTCCTTCCTGAGGGCTCCCACCAATAATCTCCGCCAGACTCGTGTGGCAGTGCGCCCTCAACATGATGAGGGTACCGACTCCAGGTGTCCGGCTCAAGTTCCTCGAACCAGAGCAAGAAAGACGAACTACCAGAGGCAGAATCCGATCAACAGTGAGCAGGATCTCATCTCTGCCATCTCCAGAGAAGTCCATCAACCTAACAGGGTGTCAAGCAACGAGCAGGCACAAACACCTGCCCGTTTTAATTCCGCTGTCCAGCAGACTCGTCTGGCAGCATCACGACAATCTAGTCAGGCAATTCCAGCAGAGTACTATAGGCAGGAACATACACCTGTTTATACATCATCAGCAAGTCAGCAGGCTCGTCTGACTACATATGATGGACCTCCTCAACCACGTTTGGCAAAGTGCAATCAGCAATCACATACGCCTTCTAGTATTAATGAAGCCTACCAACAGTATTGCTTGGTAGAATTCGGAGAAGTTTTTCGGAAAGCCCCGACAACAAATAAGAGGCATACTCAACTCTCTGCCCCCACAGTTGAGTACTGTCAGGATTCATTGACAGGAAAAGGAGGACACGAGCAGGCACATACACCTGCTCCAACCCAGAATGGACGTATATTCCCGTTCCGGAAGCAGAAGTCACCAAGAATATTCTATCAATGGTGAAAGAGTAGAAGAAAATCCCTGCTCATATTCTGGATGCCTGCCAGGATATTATAAAAACTATAGCGACATCTTAGGGAAAGACACATAAATCTATCTCTACTAGTGGAGTGACACATCAAAAATTCACTCCGGAACAAACACACACATCTGTTCAAGTCCAAGAGGGTTGTGTGGAATACTCCCCCATATCGTACGGACAACCAAGTCAGGCACATACACCTTATTTGAGTAGAGATAGTCAGCCTAACCTGGCCATATTTCTTGATCAGGCATATACACCTGCTCAGAGCAACCACTTTTGTCAACAAGTGGTTTCCAAGGCGAGTAAGAAGGCGTCTAAGAAAAAGACCTGCCCAGCACATTCAGGAGATCAAGAGCCAATCTGTAACAAGGCCTTGCTCGATGTTGGAGTTCATGAATCCCTCAGACAATTATCTGCTGAAATTCAAGATTATACTCCCTCATTTCCAAATAGTGGGAACATTAATTCCGAAGGTCTTCAGCAGACACTTCCTCGTGAAGGCTTGCTTCATGACAATTTGGTCAATCTCAATGTTTCATCTTCAGATGAGAGACACAGGAACCCTCTGTGTGGTCAGAAGACCAAGGAGCAAGAGATCTCATCTTTTGCTATATCCCATTATGGTGGTCCTCCCCATGATGATGAATTTCGCTGCAAAATTCCTCTCCGCAGTAGTGATGCACATTGCCCGGAAAATGCTCCAGTGGACAATGTAGTGCCAAGAAAGCCCTCTTATGTTGAGGCACATGAAAATGCGAAACCATTCATTTCTGAAGCTTCACCACTAGCAGGGGAAATAATTTCTTAATCAGAAGATAGACCAGGGTGTAGGTCATTCTCCGAACCACCCCTAAGTCATGTATCTTCTAGTTTGATCAATGTTTTCTCTACTGATCCTGTTGAACCCAATGAAGTAATAAGGAAACACCAACTCTGGTCAAATAAAGTAGAAGAATCTTCATCAAATGATAAAGAGGAAATTCTGAACATGAGAAAATAACTGGAAAAAGGTGATGTTCTAGTCATGTTTTGGCCTTTAGCCGACTCTCAGTATAATATTCCAGAAATGGTGAAGGAAGATGAAATTCATGATATTCGTCTCAACATATGGAAAAATCTTTGTCAGTTGAAAAAGAAAGTATTATCTTATGATGAATATGAAAATAATATTAATATAATAGAAGGGTTACTGTAGAGACCCTAAGCTTGACTTACATGGACATTACATTTCTTTTGCGGAATACTTAGTACATTACAAAAACGCACACACAAGGATCGTAATAGTTTAGTGTCTTTGGAAACTCGGAACGTAATCTTCTAATCGTGGTGAAAGATCTTCATCTCCTATAAAGATCTTCCCCTTTTTTTTACCTAAAACCTTTCTTTATATCCTGGGGAAAAGAAAACATAAAAGGGTGAGCTCAAATGCTCAGTAAGGGTAAACAAAATAAATATCAATCACATCATATTCATAAGAACATAGCATTTTGGAAATCATAACCTGCAAAAGAGAGCATAATTTCATAATCATGGGATAAATCATGGCAGTGAAAAAGTAATCCCAATAATCATAACTTAAAACATGAAACTTTGTGGCATACACACATAATCATAGAGAATCATTTCTTGTTAGTCAAGACTCATTACCAAGACTATCTTAGTGGACAAAGTCCCTTTCTGAATCGAGTAACCCTCGTTTCAGTCCTGTTTCACTGAACCGATATAACCTACCGTTCCAGCCCTGTCTATCTCATGAGATATAAAATCTTTACCCAATGCATTGGAGGGAGATATAAGTCCCACCCATCTTATAATTAATCATTTCTTATGTGTGCCACAAAATCTTAAATCATACATCATTGCATAACCCATGTAATAAAAATAGGAATCTTAAACATCGTGACATCATAAGACAATTCATATAAAATAAGGGAATTCATAAAAATATTTCCATCACAACATAATCAAATCCATGTAATAATAGGGATAAAAACAGAACCCTTTTATTATCTTAGATGGAAAATAATTTTGATAAAATACTTGAACTCCATTCTTGAGGAAAATATCCTTTCTACTTCAAAAACATTTTTCCTTTCATAACATGTCATACAACTTTAAAATCAAAGAAGTTGATTAAAAATAAACTTGAAAACTTGTAAATGAAGCTTCTTGGAAATAATGTTTTAAAAATCCATTCATTCCATATAAGTTTAAAAAAACATTCTTCGTACTTTTGTCGGAAAAGTCAAAAAGTACCTCGTACGAAAAACATCAAAAGATTCCTTTCATTTCTTTTACTAAAAACTCACCGAAGGGTAAAAATGGATTTAAACAATTGTAGGTGGATGGAAATAATATTACATATTGATGAAACATGGATGTGGATGATAAAATACACCCCAGTAAATACTTATGAATAAACAATCTCGAATAAAAATGAGATTGTGATATTTCCCTTACCTTAGGTCCGATTTGCTTTGTACGTGTCCGAAGCTCCTGTATAATGATTTAAATAATTTCATTGACTTATTACAGAATCATATTCATTGTTATGATATCATATATGGTTCACTTATAACATTATATTACCCGTTCTTTTGTAAATTCCATGTTAAAGAAGCGTTTTGGGTAAAATCGTTTCATTTATCGTAGGTGTTTTGACTTGTTGTTCTTGACATCATTATTACTTATATCATGATTTACTTACTTCCAGAATATAAAATATGATTTATATATCATATATATTCATTATATATATATATATATAATAGATAGTTAAATAAAATGAAAAACATCGTTCATGGAGACGGTAGTCCGTACGTACGCATGAACGCTGTTTTCCTTTCCTTATTGTCTTGAAATGGAAGTAAGTAGATGAAATACATATATATATATATACATAAATCCAGTAGCTTTATAATGTCATATATTTCATTATTATTTCTTATATATACTTTATAATCATTCTTAAATGGTTAACATAGAGAATGAATCTCATCGCGTCGTGGAGACGGTAGTCCGTACGTACGCACTAGCGATGATATCATTTCCATAAATATTGAATTGAATTGGAGTGGATTATACAATATATCAGAATCAATATGATGTTGTAATAACTATGTATAGTTATTCTTTACACCATTATACACATCCATGAAAGGTGGTGGTGGAAAATAGATTACACCACGGCGTGGAGACGGTATTCCGTACGTACGCACGCGCGGTGATTTATTTTTCCGTAGGATGGATATATGGTGAAATAGGGTTGTTTCATACTTATAATAACATATCAGTATATTATTGATACTGATGTTATTACTTCATAATGAAACAACCTAAGAAGAAGAAGTGGAAGAAGAAATAAAGACGAAAGAATTGGTAACGGTAACTACCTCTTCTTTGAAGCGCCTTTTGGAGACCTCCTCTTAGGGAACTAAAATTGGTCTTTGAGGAAGACCAGAACCTCTAGGATGTTTCTAGGGAAGTGGAGAAGAGATTTTGGCAGGGGTTGGCCGAGCTTGAGTGCTCAAATTGGTGTGAGGAGGAGGGGGAGGAGGTGTCCTTTTATAAGGGAGGAGAGGGGCACCTTAGGAATACCTCAAAATATTATTTTATATTAATGTCAAAATCGGTTTATAATGGTTCCAAAGGGTCTTATTTCGAAGCTATAGTGGGTATGGGTCGAAATCATATCAACCAATAGGATTTAGACAAGTTTAGGGTATTATTTTAACCTTATCAATTAGATTTAACTCTAAGTTAAATAATTTAACTTTTACCGTGTCTTTTTGTTTTCTTTCACTATATGGTTAATACACTTACTATAACATGCCAAACGAACCCCAAATTGTTTATTATTAATATATATATCCTTATCTAAGTCATTTGGCCGAACCTTAGATTTTTAGGAATAAAATAACAATTAATAATATAATATTTGATTTAAAAACTATTTTGTGTCAATTTTGACACTATTTGATATATGATTTTTGTGAAAGTCATAACAGAATTATATGTTCAAACCAAGTTGATTAAATCAACACTAATATATCATAGTAACCTAGAAAATTAGTGTAATTCATAAAAAGTCTCAAATTACATTTATTTTGGTGTTTATAACATCAATTATGTCAATATTTCATAAATAAGATAATTACTGCATCATCATTGTGTCAAAAATAAATTAATTTATTTAAGGTTTAAAAATAAAATATCATTATGTAGGAAATCTTTTTAGCTTTCTAATGAATATTTACAATCGAATTTATCTTATTTATAACCCTATATTAAATATGTATTAGTAAATAAACTTTGATTTTAACTCTTTTAACTCTTCTTTGAATTAAATAATAATAAATGTCCTAATCTAATCCAAGTGGGCATAAATGATAATATTTTACACCTAAGGTTGTTTTTCGTCGAGATACACTTGTCCAATAGAATTAGGACATGTGTTAGGGTAATATTAATATCATTCTTACCCTTAATTACCTTATTTACTTTTAACCGTGGTAAATAAAAGTAAAAAGTTACTATTCACCAAAAATTATTTTCATCTCATTGAACCACATTTTACTTACTGACATCAACCGTGTCTCTCGGATTTTTGAAATTCCATTCACAGAAGCGGTAAAATTAAGTTTTATGAAAAATTCAGTTTTTAACCTACCACTTAGTAGTTTCACTATTCATCAAAAATTGATGTTTTTCAGAAAAATGTCAAAATTTCATCCTAAGCTATATTTCATATTCATAATTCAAAAATGAAGTCTATTTTACCAAATTCATAACATAGAAGTTTCATTAATTAATTTTATAATTAAATCCCTCTGTTAAAACAAATAGCGTGTTTTTAAGAAACAATATCTATCAAAAGATTGACACGTGTTTATGTCTGGTTTAAATGTGAAATTACATCCAATGACCAACATTGTATTAAATTGTAAAAATATATTCTAAATATACTTTAAAACCACTCAAATTAATAATTTATCACTATTAATTATTTTGATTAAAAAAGATGTTTTTAATTATAATTTAGTAATTTTCACTATTCATCAGAATATGAAAGTTATCCGAAAAGTACCAAAATTTCACCTTAGGCTGAATTTGATACTCCGAATCCAAAAATGAAGTCCATTTTGAGAGATAAATTTTCTAAAATTTAAAAAGTGGTTATTACAATTCATAACGACTAGTTTTAATAATATTTTAATAGCATATTGTTGTTTAGTGAAACTCGGTATTGCGTACTACACACGCTATCAAGGAAGGTTGTGATTGTGTGTAATGCATGGTAAGTCAAGGATGCGTGTTGTGCAAGCTCCTTTTGGTGTAGCGTACAGCACAAGACATTAATGAATTAAAGAATATTTTTCATAAAATCTCGGGCTGTTACATTCTACCCCCCTTAAAATGAATTTCGCCCTCGAAATTCGTCGGGGTTATAAATGGTTTACTATTCGAAAGTTTCTTTAATAGAAACCCACATCGTAAAAAAGAATACCAAAACTTGGCTTTAAAAACTAAAGTATGAAATGTAACGATTACCCAAATAAACTAATCACTGGGTTTCCACATAGGTGAAAATATGGATATGGAAGAGAAATCTAACCATCATGTTCTGATGGAGAGTGGTAGAGAACATGGCTATGGAAAATCCAGTGATCACAAATCCATAGATTTGTGATTATATAAGGTACCAACTGATTCATCAGGTATAAGATCACTAGGAAAACATTTTTGGTTTTCAAGATCATTTCCCTAAAGTTGAAGAATTTGAATTAGAATAAATACTTACTTTATTTTGGTACAATCTCACTGTTGTTCGTGCCTTGAACAATTTCCACTTCATCTCTTAAATAAATGAAGTTGAATTTCTTATTCGTGAAGTGTTAGCATATCATGTGATAGAATGACGGGTCATTCCATCTGTCTCAAACAAAAGGTTAGCAAAAATTATATACATAAGTCGATCTATAGCGATATTAATCATATATGGTTCCTAAAATGGACTTATACTTCATATATCATACTACTTAATATAATAAAACTAGTTTCTACTAAACAGGGACTTCCTGTAGGCCAGTGGTAGGAGATAAAGGCGAGTCGCACTTCGGTTGTGGGTTCGATTCCCACAGCCTTGTCCGACGCGATGGGCTGTCGCCCGTCCTGCAGGTTGTCCTTTTTATACTATAACATCCCATCAATAATATCAAAAAAAAACTTCTATCCTTAAACAATACTCACTTATGTCCAACATAATCCATTTCAATCTTTAGGCTTATCCATAATACTGCAGTCCACTCTCATAACATAGTGAAAACGATTACCAGAGATTTAATACCATCGTTGATCCCCATATATCATAAGATATGTTTTGTTGGTCACATTCCAAACATTCAAAGTCCTTAATCATGTATTCTCTTGAATACCTTAGTGAAAACATGAATGCAGTTTAAAGTTAACACTTTCCACATACCAAAATCCTCAAAATTCTATATACTCAAACCATGATATCACTTAGTCCTTATATCAATCATGAGCTCATGAATACTATCAAACATTTAATTTTCTCTTTATCCCTTCATTATGCGCATATCATCTACATTCCAAAAATATCTGAATAACCTTTCATGGATACTGGTAACATTAATCATACACTTTCAAAACACAAGGAAAGACAACAGTGTAACAATCCATAGATGTCTTTTTATTCCATAGTAGCATGAGATTACTTATACAAAATTACACATGATAAACATGTAATAATTCCACTACATTCATAAACCATTGACCGAGCTTCAAAAATTCTTTCATCTCACATATCATTTGTAGTCTCTTCATCATCATCCACATAAATACTACCCATATGACCATACTGATTCTCTTCATGAGTCTTTCCCTTAGGGCATTTGTTTTCATAATGCCCATACATTCCACATTTAAAATACTTAACCATTTTTGATGTCGTAGAAATACCATTATCCTCATCCATGGTGTTAACCGACCCTTTTCCTTTGCACTTACTTGCTTTGTGTCCTTCTTTTCCACACCCAAAGCATCTTCCAGTTCCTTTGAAACATTCTCCTTGATGCCTCTTCCCACATGATTTACATAGGGGAAATTGAACTTTCTTTCCTCTATGATCATCATGGAACTCCATCTTTCTCTTATTAGTCGAGTCAGGAAACTTACCAAATTTTACTTTATTGATCATATTATGAGATTGATGATTCGGCATAATAATGATTTTTGGACTTCCAAATCCCATTTCATTTGGTTGCTCATGAAGAATATCATTCCATTGTCCATCATATCCTCCATTATTGTGAATCACCTTGTTTCCAGCCATTTTCTATAACCCAAAAAGAATAGTGTGAGAGGAAAAAATCATGCTAGGGAAAACGACATTATAAAGGGGAAGTATCCTCAATATCTAACTTCTTAGGTTAAATTCTAAGATCATTACTGTAGTTATAGGGCTGCATCCTATACGTATACTTATCATTAGGGACATCCCTAAACATACCTTTGAAATATCTCTAGGGATCTCACTAACGTTCTCACATCCTAGTTTCCAAAGGTTGACTAAACCTTTCCTCTGATACCAACTGTAGAGACCCTAAGCTTGACTTACATGGACATTACATTTCTTTTGCGGAATACTTAGTACATTACAAAAACGCACACACAAGGATCGTAATAGTTTAGTGTATTAGGAAACTCGGAACGTAATCTTCTAATCGTGGTGAAAGATCTTCATCTCCTATAAAGATCTTCCCCTTTTTTTTACCTAAAACCTTTCTTTATATCCTGGGGAAAAGAAAACATAAAAGGGTGAGCTCAAATGCTCAGTAAGGGTAAACAAAATAAATATCAATCACATCATATTCATAAGAACATAGCATTTTGGAAATCATAACCTGCAAAAGAGAGCATAATTTCATAATCATGGGATAAATCATGGCAGTGAAAAAGTAATCCCAATAATCATAACTTAAAACATGAAACTTTGTGGCATACACACATAATCATAGAGAATCATTTCTTGTTAGTCAAGACTCATTGCCAAGACTATCTTAGTGGACAAAGTCCCTTTCTGAATCGAGTAACCCTCGTTTCAGTCCTGTTTCACTGAACCGGTATAACCTACCGTTCCAGCCCTGTCTATCTCATGAGATATAAAATCTTTACCCAATGCATTGGAGGGAGATATAGGTCCCACCCATCTTATAATTAATCCTTTCTTATGTGTGCCACAAAATCTTAAATCATACATCATTGCATAACCCATGTAATAAAAATAGGAATCTTAAACATCGTGACATCATAAGACAATTCATATAAAATAAGGGAATTCATAAAAATATTTCCATCACAACATAATCAAATCCATGTAATAATAGGGATAAAAACAGAACCCTTTTATTATCTTAGATGGAAAATAATTTTGATAAAATACTTGAACTCCATTCTTGAGGAAAATATCCTTTCTACTTCAAAAACATTTTTCCTTTCATAACATGTCATACAACTTTAAAATCAAAGAAGTTGATTAAAAATAAACTTGAAAACTTGTAAATGAAGCTTCTTGGAAATAATGTTTTAAAAATCCATTCATGCCGTATAAGTTTAAAAAAACATTCTTCGTACTTTTGTCGGAAAAGTCAAAAAGTACCTCGTACGAAAAACATCAAAAGATTCCTTTCATTTCTTTTACTAAAAACTCACCGAAGGGTAAAAATGGATTTAAACAATTGTAGGTGGATGGAAATAATATTACATATTGATGAAACATGGATGTGGATGATAAAATACACCCCAGTAAATACTTATGAATAAACAATCTCGAATAAAAATGAGATTGTGATATTTCCCTTACCTTAGGTCCGATTTGCTTTGTACGTGTCCGAAGCTCCTGTATAATGATTTAAATAATGTCATTGACTTATTACAGAATCATATTCATTGTTATGATATCATATATGGTTCACTTATAACATTATATTACCCGTTCTTTTGTAAATTCCATGTTAAAGAAGCGTTTTGGGTAAAATCGTTTCATTTATCGTAGGTGTTTTGACTTGTTGTTCTTGACATCATTATTACTTATATCATGATTTACTCACTTCCAGAATATAAAATATGATTTATATATCATATATATTCATTATATATATATATAATAGATAGATAAATAAAATGAAAAACATCGTTCATGGAGACGGTAGTCCGTACGTACGCATGAACGCTGTTTTCCTTTCCTTATTGTCTTGAAATGGAAGTAAGTAGATGAAATACATATATATATATATATATAAATCCAGTAGCTTTATAATGTCATATATTTCATTATTATTTCTTATATATACTTTATAATCATTCTTAAATGGTTAACATAGAGAATGAATCTCATCGCGTCGTGGAGACGGTAGTCCGTACGTACGCACTAGCGATGATATCATTTCCATAAATATTGAATTGAATTGGAGTGGATTATACAATATATCAGAATCAATATGATGTTGTAATAACTATGTATAGTTATTCTTTACACCATTATACACATCCATGAAAGGTGGTGGTGGAAAATAGATTACACCACGACGTGGAGACGGTATTCCGTACGTACGCACGCGCGGTGATTTATTTTTCCGTAGGATGGATATATGGTGAAATAGGGTTGTTTCATACTTATAATAACATATAAGTATATGATTTATACTGATGTTATTACTTCATAATGAAACAACCTAAGAAGAAGAAGTGGAAGAAGAAATAAAGACGAAAGAATTGGTAACGGTAACTACCTCTTCTTTGAAGCACCTTTTGGAGACCTCCACTTAGGGAACTAAAATTGGTCTTTGTGGAAGACCAGAACCTCTAGGATGTTTCTAGGGAAGTGGAGAAGAGATTTTGGCAGGGGTTGGCCGAGCTTGAGTGCTCAAATTGGTGTGAGGAGGAGGGGGAGGAGGTGTCCTTTTATAAGGGAGGAGAGGGGCACCTTAGGAATACCTCAAAATATTATTTTATATTAATGTCAAAATCGGTTTATAATGGTTCCAAAGGGTCTTATTTCGAATCTATAGTGGGTATGGGTCGAACTCATATCAACCAATAGGATTTAGACAAGTTTAGGGTATTATTTTAACCTTATCAATTAGATTTAACTCTAAGTTAAATAATTTAACTTTTACCGTGCCTTTTTGTTTTCTTTCACTATATGGTTAATACACTTACTATAACATGCCAAACGAACCCCAAATTGTTTATTATTAATATATATATCCTTATCTAAGTCATTTGGCCGAACCTTAGATTTTTAGGAATAAAATAACAATTAATAATATAATATTTGATTTAAAAACTATTTTGTGTCAATTTTGACACTATTTGATATATGATTTTTGTGAAAGTCATAACAGAATTATATGTTCAAACCAAGTTGATTAAATCAACACTAATATATCATAGTAACCTAGAAAATTAGTGTAATTCATAAAAAGTCTCAAATTACATTTATTTTGGTGTTTATAACATCAATTATGTCAATATTTCATAAATAAGATAATTACTGCATCATCATTGTGTCATAAATAAATTAATTTATTTAAGGTTTAAAAATAAAATATCATTATGTAGGAAATCTTTTTAGCTTTCTAATGAATATTTACAATCGAATTTATCTTATTTATAACCCTATATTAAATATGTATTAGTAAATAAACTTTGATTTTAACTCTTTTAACTCTTCTTTGAATTAAATAATAATAAATGTCCTAATCTAATCCAAGTGGGCCTAAATGATAATATTTTACACCTAAGGTTGTTTTTGGTCAAGATACACTTGTCCAATAGAATTAGGACATGTGTTAGGGTAATATTAATATCATTCTTACCCTTAATTACCTTATTTATTTTTAACCGTGGTAAATAAAAGTAAAAAGTTACTATTCACCAAAAATTATTTTCATCTCATTGAACCACATTTTACTTACTGACATCAACCGTGTCTCTCGGATTTTTGAAATTCCATTCACAGAAGCGGTAAAATTAAGTTTTATGAAAAATTCAGTTTTTAACCTACCACTTAGTAGTTTCACTATTCATCAAAAATTGATGTTTTTCAGAACAATGTCAAAATTTCATCCTAAGCTATATTTCATATTCATAATTCAAAAATGAAGTCTATTTTACCAAATTCATAACATAGAAGTTTCATTAATTAATTTTATAATTAAATCCCTCTGTTAAAACAAATAGCGTGTTTTTAAGAAACAATATCTATCAAAAGATTGACACGTGTTTATGTCTGGTTTAAATGTGAAATTACATCCAATGACCAACATTGTATTAAATTTTAAAAATATATTCTAACTATACTTTAAAACCACTCAAATTAATAATTTATCACTATTAATTATTTTGATTAAAAAAGTTGTTTTTAATTATAATTTAGTAATTTTCACTATTCATCAGAATATGAAAGTTATCCGAAAAGTACCAAAATTTCACCTTAGGCTGAATTTGATACTCCGAATCCAAAAATGAAGTCCATTTTGAGAGATAAATTTTCTAAAATTTAAAAAGTGGTTATTAAAATTCATAACGACTAGTTTTAATAATATTTTAATAGCATATTGTTGTTTAGTGAAACTCGGTATTGCGTACTACACACGCTATCAGGGAAGGTTGTGATTGCGTGTAATGCATGGTAAGTCAAGGATGCGTGTTGTGCAAGCTCCTTTTGGTGTAGCGTACAACACAAGACATTAATGAATTAAAGAATATTTTTCATAAAATCTCGGGCTGTTACAGTTACAACGTTATATTGATTTGGCATCTCTATCAGTCTCTCGATATCTGAAGGATGAAAAGCAGTAGATATCCCTTCAACGTTCATGCTTGGGCACATTAAGAAGATTGCATCAGTTAATTGCCAATGCCCCTTCTGGTATTCATGTTAGATGATGGGGTGTTCATGGAGAACTGCATTTCACGTTGCTCTCTAGTAAGCAAAGACCGCCGAAAATGGTCTTATGCAATGTTATTGCCCATGGCCGGCCACAGTCAATGGTCTTTGTTTGTAATCAAAATCTTTCCCAAGAACAAGCTTCAACTAGTTTCTCTCAAAATCAGGAATACAAAGAACAAGTTGTCTAATTACTCTTGCATCAAGTAAATGAGAATATTGAATAGGCCTCTCTTTTGGAGCAAGCACATCACCAAGGGACATGAGTGTCAAAAATCATCCATTGGTCTTTGGAACTAGGTGATAAAAGTGGATACAGGTTAATGCATCCAGCTAATTTCTGGACTATGGTTTGCAAGATCAGGAGGACATTCAAGAAAGTCACAGACATATCATGTCAAGAACCACCACAGCTCACCAGACTAGGGACTCTTTTAAACAAACCTTGGAATCAACAAAAAGGATTCAGGGAGTTGAGTGAGAACAGTAGGAACAGCCCCAGTCCACTGGATTGGGGACTTTTTCAAATCATCAATCCCCTCCTCAGAGAAACACGGTCTTTTCTTGATTGGGGAAGAAACCTCAAGAGGAACGAAGATCCAAATTATCAGGAGATTCCCTCCAAATTACGGTTCGTCGAGAAGTTCCTGAGGGATCGAATAAACAAAAGGCAATTTCTAATCAATGACATGTAAGAAGACAATATCATGTAAATGCTAATGGAAGGGATGCGATGAGTTATGCATCAATCAATGTCATCAATGATGTTGTTGCTGATCCACCAGATGAGGCTCACTCAAGGGACTCAGATGAAGATGTTACTGCTCAATAAGATGTACACACCGACACAAATGCAGAAGGTGTGCGTACACGAAGTCAAAGGATTACTAAAAAATAAGTAATCCTTCGAGTAACCCACTTCCCCATATTCAAAAAGGATCCAAAAAGGGAAGGGAAAGAACCAGGTTACATATCCTTCCTCTGGAGAAGGTCAATCGCTCTCACTAGATCAGAGGTTTTCACAACAGGGGGAAGAAATGAAGGAATAAAGAAGGTTGAATGCATAACTACTTCAGAGTAGTCTTCTTCTTAAGAATTCTGGACTTAGGCAGCCAAAGAAATTTGTTGCAGCTACTGATATGGATCAAGAATATCCTCCTCTATCAGTACACCCTCACAGGTCTAATCCTACGGGTCAAGTGCAACAACAGTTGGCAGTGCTACCATCAGTTGCAGCACCAATCGCCACATCTGTCCATGCTCCAGTCATTGCACCTACCCAAGTCCAAGTTCAACCGGATGTTTCTCAAAAGTTAATAACTACTATTGAGTCATTAACAGCACGGTTAGAAACTATGGAAGGGAAGCGTGTGCAAGTTCAACCAGAAAAGAATGTTTATCCTGAATGGGTAGATTCAATTTCTCCTCCATCCAGTTTTGGGAACCCTTTATTCCCTATTTTCAATGGATCAGGTGATCCTGAACAACATTTGATGCATTACGTGTCTTATCGCGATCCTATGATGGGAACTCCGGAGCAGCAAGAAGCAGTTAAACTCAGATGCGTCATGCGAACCTTGCAAGGACCAGCTTTTGTTTGGTATAAAAGCTTACAATCCCAGTCAATTACCGGATGGGAGGATCTTCACAAAAAATTCCTCGTTCAGTTCAGCTCAACTTTGCCAAAGACAACAGTTTTCGATCTTACAAACTGTAAGCAAAGGGAGAATGAAATGGTCTCTGATTTCATTGCTTGATGGAAGGGAATAACATATTCCTTGAGTATAACACTCCCTCAAGAAGAATTGTTGCCAATCTGTGTGGAAAATCTGAATGACGAATTACGCATGCTGTTAATCCCTGTGAAATACATAGGAGGTTTTTGAGACCTTACTTCAATCGCTCAGCAGATTGAAGATTCCCTTATATAGGCCAAGGCTAAATCTCATGTAGTTCCATCTGCTCCACGAAGGAGAATGGGTAAAGGAGAAACTGCTACAGTTATGCTTAAACAAGCACCTGTACCTATTTCTACCTCAAAATCTTCATCTTCTCAAAGGGATCCACCTTCTGAGCGCCAACAACAAAGGCCTTTTTTCCATACGATCAAAAAGATCAAAGACGAAAACAATTTGAGGATCTGAAGATAAAAACATACTCTTTCGGAAATGAACAAGTTCCTTGTTATTTCATTTCGGCTCTAGAAAACAATTTGGTTCAATTGCCAATTCCCAAGAGGCCAAACAAGAAATGAGATGAAGACCGTCCCAATTATTGCCCTTTTCATCAAATGTTGGGGAATCCCATCTAGGAGTGTTTTGTCTTCAAAGACCTCCTGAAAAATATGGTCGACTCGGGACAAGTCACATTGAAAGGCTCCTCAGCCCAGGTAGCATGTGTCACTGTTACAGTTCCAGAGGAGAAAGGTGAATGGAAAGAAGTCAAAAGCAAAAATGCACAGAATTATATTGATTGGATGGTCAGAAAGACAATCAATCGAATTCATGCTATTTTGCGAACACAAATATGGAAACCAATTGTGTCTTCTGCCATTAATGTTGCGGAAAAACCCTCTTCGTCAGAGGAAAAGTCCTCAAAGAAATGACATGATTCAAAGAAAGAAAAAGAATCAGAAGAAGATGAGTATGTGTCAAAGCCTAAGTTGTCTTTGACTTTGGTGGACTTCATGCCATCTACTTCAAAGCCACGAGCATCGCCCCACCAAACGGCACAACCTAAATAGGCTAATCAGGAAGAGTCTTCATCAGATGAAGAATTAATCTTTGGTTTTGTTAATATGATTAAACAAACAAATCCATATTCCAGTCTAATTTTCGATTTCAATGAGACTGAATTACCTGTATCAAATAGAGAAATCAGAGGAAGTTCCAGGGGAACAAGATACAGGGGAAGACGTGGATCTTTCAGAAGCCACTATTCCAATTTTACCCTGTCTAGAACTATGTACGCAGTAGAAACTCGTGGTAGAGCCCTTCAGCAAGATCAGTAAGAACAAGAAAGTTCTTCTACCAATAGAAAATTCAGTCTTGGAACAGTTATTTTGGAAGACCGGTTGAAGGTTCCATCTTCTTCCTCTCAGTAAGTAAACGGATCTAATCGCTCTAATCTTCCAAAACCAGGAATATTGCCAACTCCTATCCCAATACAAGATGCATCAACTTCCAAACCATCTGCTTCCAAGGTACCTGCTAAACCACATATTCCTATTGGGAAACGCAGACTTCTGGATCAAAAGTTTGATATATTGAAACACTTGGCCCAAGTACCAGCCAAGTTATAAATTCTAGATTCTCTTAATCTGTCAGAAGATCTTCAGGAAGCACTCATTGAAGCTTTGTCAATTCCTCAGGAGTTTGAAACTGAAATTGCTGCAGCTGAAGTCTATCACATAGAGAATAATCCTACATAATGCCATGCAATAATATCCATTAATGATGAAGATGAATATGATGTTGTGCATGGAAATATTAGACCATTGTACATGTCTGGCAATGTCAATGGCGTGGATGTTCAATGAGCTTTCATTGACAATGGTTCAGGTGTCAACCTCATGCTCATTCGTACACTTCGTCGATTGTGCCTTACGGAATCTGATTTATCTCGTTCCACCATGATGCTACAGGGATATGATAAAAATGAACAAGAACCACTGGGTGAAGTTACACTCAGAACTCAGTTTAGTGATCTTGTATCCAATTCAGATTTCATGGTTGTTGATCAAGACTCAGTCTTTAACATCTTGCTTGGAAGACCCTAGCTACATCAACATGAAACTATCCCTTCATCATACCATCAATGTCTCAAATATTGTTTCGATGGTCAATTTGGGACATTTTATGGTGATAAGGCCCCGTTCATGACATGTGAGTCTCAATACATTGAGGCAGAATTCTATCACAAGAAGCAAAGGGAGAAATCCATAACAAAGGAGATTACCGAAGTTAATGCTCCATATGGTTTGGAAAAAATTCTAGTAAATCCATTTACACATGTGAGTACAGATTATGTGTTTCCTATCAGTCAAATTGATATGATAGACCCAAATCAAAATACTCTTATTAAAGATCCATAATGTCAATTACGGAAATCGATCTAGACAACATGGGAGAAATTGGTAATCTACCATGCAGTGATGAAAGCACAAATGGTGACGTCTTCATTTCATCTGCTGAAATACAACAAGTCTATGCTTCGCCAATTAGGCCCAAAGAAGTTATAGAAACATCGGAGGTAAATAATGATGTCGATTTTCAATCCATCATCTCCTCTTTATTACCCAAAAAAGACCCTTCATCATCAATCGGGTCGGAAATGGAATCTTTTTCTTCAAAATATTCAAATTTTGACATATCTTCGGATCATGAGAATTCTAATTTATCATCTAATATGAAAGTTGAAACGGATGAAAAAACACATGATGAAGAAGAAGAGAAAGATTTCAGATATGCTCCTCCAACATTTGAAGTGGGTATCTCTACCACTGTGGACGAACTCGGAGAAATAAATCTGGGTACAAAAGAAGATCCATGCCCCACTTTAATCAGTGAGGCCCGGACTCTTGAAGAGAAAGAGATGTATATTTCTTTTCTAAAGAAAAATAGAGATATATTTTCTTGTAACTATACAGAAATGCCCAGGCTTGATCCTGATGTTGCTACTCATCATTTGGTTTTACCTGAAGAACATCGATGATTTAAGCAAGACGCGAGAAGAACACACCCAACTTATGCATCCAAAATTGATACTGAAGTGGATAAGCTTATCAAAGCTAACTTCGTCAGAGAAGTTCAATATCCCAAATGGTTGGCTAATATTGTCCCTGTAAAGGAAAATAATAGACAAATTAGAGTTTGCATCGATTTCAGAGATCTTAATCGGTATTGTCCTAAGGATGATTTCCCAGTTCCGATTACAGAACTTCTAATTGATGAAATAGCTGGATATGAAGCAATTTCCTTCATGGATGGATATTACGGATATAATCATATCCGAATGGCCCCAGAAGATGAGGAATCTACAGCCTTCAGAGCCCCTCAGGGTGTGTTTTTCTACCGGGTAATGCCCTTTGGCTTAAAGAATGCAGGTTCAACTTATCAGTGTGCCATGCATCGTATCTTCAATCCCTTCTTAGGGAAGTTTGTTGAATTCTATGTAGACGATTTGGTAGTTAAATCCAAAAAACGTTCTAATCACTTGGCTGATTTTGAAGTCATATTCTGCAAGCTTCAACAACATAATTTGAAGATGAACCCCTTAAAATGTGCTTTTGGGGTAACCTCAAGAAACTTTCTCGGCTTTGTTGTACGCCATCATGGTATTGAAGTCAATCCTGAGAAGACCAAGTTAGTCCTTGGAATGTCACCTCCTCAAAATTTGAAATAATTAAGAGGACTTCAAGGACACTTAGCCTATATTCGGCGTTTCATCGCCAATTTAGCAAGCAAAAGTTTACCCTTCACCAAATTGATGAAGAAGGGAGTCACTTACCAGTGGAATGAAGAATGTCAAGAAGCATTCGATATTCTAAAAAAATACCTCTGGAGTCCACCAGTACTCATGCCACCTGTTGAAGGAAGACCACTTATCCTCTATGTGACAGCTCTAGAGCAATCATTGGGTGCCTTTATTTCTCAAAAGAATGATGATGGGAATGAAAATAGTCTCTACTATCTCAGTAGAACCATGCTTGAAGCAAAAACCCGGTATTCAACTATTGAGAAGTGCTGACTAGCATTAATCATTGCAGTTCAGAAGATGAGACACTACATGCCACATCACGAGGTCTAATTGGTATCTCGCAATAACCGGCTCAAATTTATCCTATGTCATCCAATTCTTATAGGATGTCTGGCAAGGTGGGCAGTTATTTTACAGCAATTCGACATTCATTATGTGTCTCAAAAGGCGATAAAATGCCAAGCTCTGGCTGATTTCCTTGCTGAACACCCCTCAGTGGAAGACACATCTTCAGATATTGAACTCCCTGATGAGGAAGTCTTCTCTTTTCAAGAAAGTCCTCAGGCATGGGAAATGTATTTTGATGGTGCTTCCAGAAGTCCAACAGGGAGGAAGATGGAAAATCCTAAATTCAACAAACTTGGATTAGGAATTGTGCTCATTTCTCTAGGAAAGGCAATGTTACCTTATTCCTTTTTATTGTGGGAAGGTAGTACCAATAATGAAGCAGAATACCAATCTCTCATCGTAGGTTTGGAATTAGCACTTCAAGCCCAAGTGAATCACTTAAAGGTGAAAGGTGATTCAGACCTGGTAATCAAACAATTCAATGGGGATTATGCCATCAGAAAAGAAGAACTAATCCCTTTGTATGATTACGTTAGAGATTTAATGGCGGAATTCCCTTTGGAACCGACATTTTCTTTTGTCGCAAGATCACAAAATGCTCAAGCTGATGCATTGGCAAATATAGCCACATCTATGGAAGATCCAAATCGGGACGAGACAACCATCAGTATTTCCCACCGTCATGCAATTTCACCTTATGTTCGAATCAGAACGGAGGAAATTAATGAAATTTGTCCCATTCATGAACCGTGTGGTCATACTACAGGATGGATGTCACCTATCAGGAAATACCTTCCAAATGGAACACATCCACCTAAAAGAGATGAGAAAGAACAAATCTGGTGATGTGTGGTTAATTTTACTCTTTATGATAGCCCAGACCACTTAGAGAAAATTCTCTACAAACATGGTTTTGATAGAGCTCTCTTCAGATGCATTGATGGTGAAGAGACAATGGCTGTCATGAAAGAAGTGCATGTAGGAGTCTGTGGTGCCCACCAGTCTAGACATAGACTGTCTGATCAGATTCAAAGGCTTGGATACTTTTGGCCTTCAATGATATGAGATTGTGTTGATTTCACAAAGAAGTTTCATTCATGCCAAGTACATGCCAAATTCATTCATCAACCTCCAGAGTTGCTTCATACAGCTAAATACTCATTGCCATTTGCCACATGGGGAATGGATGTGGTGGGACCTTACCCTTCGACTACGGCCAAGCAGTTTATGTACATTCTTACTGCTACTGACTTCTTTTCAAAAAGGGAAGAGGCAATACCTCTCAAGGAAGTTAGTTCTAAATGTGTTGTTATTTTCATAAAGTCTAACATCATTACCAGATATGGTGTCCCTCATACCATATTGACGGACAATGGCACCAATTTCTGTTCATCCGAGGTGAAGAAGTTGTATCAAGAATACAACATCAAATCCAACCATTCATCTAAGTATCATGCAGCGGCCAACGGCCAGATAGAAGCCTTTAACAAGACTCTTTCAAATATAATGCAAAAGATGGTGGATAAAGATAAGAGGCCATATCCAGATAAACTCTTTCATGCTTTATGGGCTTATCGGACTACCACCCGCACTGCAACTCAGTCAACTCCATATTCATTGGTATATAGAATGGATGTCGTCTTGCCCATTGAAGTTCAACTACCCTCGCTCAGAGTTTCCATTTGTAATCAATCATCTACAGATGAACAATCTCAAAAGCGATTGAATGAATTGGAACGGTTAGATGAGAAAAGATTGTTCACTTTGCACCACTTGGAAGTCTATCAGAATAGAATAGCATGAGGTTTTAACAAAAAAGTTCATCTTCGTTCATTCACTCAGGGAGAATTGGTATTAGTTCTTAGAACTCCAATGATACCCTAAAAGAAACCTCCCAATCTTGATCCAAAATGGGAAGGACCTTATTCAATAAATAGGGTCTACTCCAATGGAGCTTATTCATTAATCTCAATGGATGGAGAACTCGTCACTACTCCAACCAATGCCAAATTTTTGAAAAAGTATTTTGTATAAACTGCAAAGTACTTTTTGTCGTCCTTGCTATATGATGTTAATCTAGACAGCAACGGTCCATACATATGACCTTAAATTATTTTTACTTTCTTCCCACACGACGTTAAATTTTGAAAAATCTCGTCCTTGCTATATGATGTTAAACTATACAGCAACGTTCCATACATATGACCTTAAACTATTTTTACTTTCATCCCACTTGACGTTAAACTGTGAAAAAGTTCTTCCTTGCTATATAACGTTAAACTATACAGTAACGGTCCATACATATGACCTTAAACTATTTTTACTTTCGTCCCACACGATGTTAAACTGTGAAAAAGTTCATCCTTGCTATATGACGTTAAACTATACAGCAACGGTCCATACATATGACCTTAAAATATTTTTACTTTCGTCCCACACGACGTTAAACTGTGAAAAAGTTTTTCCTTGCTATATGACGTTAAACTATACAGCAACGGTCCATACATATGACCTTAAACTATTTTTACTTTCATCCCACACGACGTTAAACTGTGAAAATGTTCGTCCTTGCTATACGACATTAAACTATACAGCAACAATCCATACATATGACCTTAAACAATTTTTACATTCATCCCACACGACGTTAAACTGTGAAAAAGTTCCCTAAATGGTCCAGTATGACCTTAAACTACAACTAGGTCCTGTAAGACCTTAAACTGCATCATTAACGGTCCATGCATATGACCCTAAACTATTTGCAAGTCCCTTACGTCCATCAAGACGTTAAACTGTGACGTCCTAACTACATGACGCTAAACTGTACAAAAGTCCCTTACGTCCGGAAAGATGTTAAACTAAATAATCATCGAAGGTCCTGTATGACCTTAAACTACACCCCCGTCCAGCATGACATTAAACTGCACCATACACGGTCCATGCATATGACCTTAAATTATTCGCACTTTAGTCCAACATGATGCTAAACTGTATCATCCATTTTTCGTCCAACATGACATTAAACTGTGAAAAAGTCCCTAATGCGTCCAACATGATGTTAAATGGTGTACTCTTTTTTCCTCCCTGCATGACATTAAACTACATAATCCCCCTTTTTTCCAACATGATGTTAATCTCTATTGTCCTCATCGTCCTAACTACATGACACTAAACTGTACAGAAAGTCCGTGATACGTCTTACATGACATTAAACTGTATTTTGTCCCTGCTACATGACACTAAACTGTGCATCACCAATAGTCCTAACTGCATGACTTTAAACTGCATAGTCCCTTTATATGTCCTACATGACATTAAACTATGCATCATTACGGTTGTTGTTAACTCTTGTTTCTCACACCGAGTATGACTCACGTGAGCTTAGAGCAAACCTCAACCATAACACTCTCTCTGGGCCGCTAACCATGTGTAAGTCCCAACATCATTTTTTAGGTCGTTGTCCCCAAGAACAACTTGATCATTAATTCATTATTTAATTGAACTACACGGACATTGATCCTTTCCATATAGGATGGGTATGTAGGCAACCTCCCAAGGTTCAAGCCCAAAACCAATCTCTTCACATTGGTTCATCTCCATCTCATATGATGTTGATTCATGAAACTGCCCCTAGAATCAATATCATTACATTGGTTCACTTTCTTCCTTATTATATGACGTTAAACTATAAAACACTTTTGTCCAGTATAACAATAAACTACAAATTTCATTGATACCCTCAACTGAGAGGGAACCATTATTTTCATTGATTTTCCAATCATGTTTCATTTCAAAGACTACGTGCATTCATGGCCATGCCCAAACCTTTTATCTTGGGTTAAACCATCATTGCACTAAAGTCCCCTTTCACCCTTCACATGTACGAACCAAATTTGTACAGAGGGTATTTCTAGAACTACGTGGGCTTGATTCCCATCCTTAAGGGATACGTAGGAACGTTCGAGTCTCCCTCGAATCCAGCCCCAAATCTTTGGTCCTAACCCCAAATTCCATTTTCAGTCCCTTGGCTGAAAAGTACCCATGAAAACACACACTGTGTATTTCTTACAGTGGTCCAAGCTCTATGACCCTAAACTAAGATATCTAATCCTTTTATCCCACACGACGTTAAACTGTAGTTTAAGAACTATGTATGGCTTGATTCTCATCCTTATGAGATACGTAGTGAAGTCCAACATATATATTCAGGACCCAGCCACAACATGATTATGGTTTGCATTGATCTATGTATCTCTGTATACATTGAACAATACCCATCTTTATGTGTCATAATCCTAACCATAAATATTTTTAGATCCTCATAACCCTTTTCATGACTTCTAGTCACAAAAATGTCAATCTTCTGAGAGTTATTTTGCCTGACTATGCATCATGTTCCCATAGGCAGCCTTGCCTAAACAGTCTACATAAAAGACTTGTTAGCCAAAAGATACTATTTTTTTACTATGCATCCAATTCCCTTAGGCGGCCCTACATAATTCAACCCCCTAACGGGTTTTTCGGATAGTGGTAACTTCATTCTTGGGAAAATTTCCTCTTTTTTCCTTATTTTTCTTAAACGACAGTATTTAGGGATCCACAAAAATAGCCATCCTTAACATATTTTTCCCATATCCTTTTTCATGATCTGAAAGTATTCAAGTCTATGGTTTATATTATCCTTCCCTACGTTTGGGTCAGACCTTCATAGGAGTGATATTCATCCAGTTCTTCGATAATATTGTTTGGAAATATCTTCTCCATATTCAAGTACCTCTTTCCATATAGAAAACTCTATACTTTGGAAGATTTGAATCTCCATAAACTTTCACTGGCTTTTAGCACTAGGAATGTAAATTTCTGAGAGTTCTTTTTCCTGACTATGCAGCACGTGCCCATAGGTGGCCTTCCATAAACAGTCTACATAACATACTTGTTAGCCAATAGATACTATTTTATTTAACTATGCAGCCAATGCCCTTAGGTGGCCCTACATAATTAAACTCCCTAACGGGTTTTTTAAATAATGGTAGCTTCATTCTTGGAAACTACTTCTTCTAATGTCTTTTAGCTCTTTTTCATATCATTCCTCAGATTCAAATATTCTTAAGTCATAGCTTACATATTTTCCCACACTTATACTTGAGTATGATACTATGTTTTCAGATGAATTGTCAAGGAATTGAGTCAATTCTAATACATTCGGTCAAATCTATTTCGACCTTAAACATTATCCTCTTTATGTCTGAAATGCATGACTTTAAACTGCCAATAACGACAAAGACCCCTGGTTTCTCTTTTTTTCCTCAGAGTCAAATCCTCTTTTCACTCCGGATCCAACTCTGAGGGGGGGCCTTTTGTTGACGCTCCTTTCGTCACAAAATCTAATGATCAAAAAGGGGAATATCTGAGCTCAAAGTGATTCAACCTTTGAATAAAATATCAAAAAATCGACAAAGGCATGAACAAGGGATCAAAAACACATGTTCCGTGCAAGTTATATCAATGTTCCGCAAGTCCACTTGCGCGACGCCTAGTGGTCACGCAAGTGACTTGTGTGGCCTATGTAATAACCGCCCGAGGTCTTCTCCGGCCTATAAATAGACCCTCTGGGCCCCCCATTCAAGGAGGACTTTTTTCAGAAACTCAGATTTGATCTCTCGGCGCCCTAGTCTCTTCTCAAAGCTTCCGAAACACTTATAAGGTAATTTATTATCTAGAACGGAAGATCTAAAGAGGGGGAGGAAGTCCTAAGTGTTGAAACTCATCAACACTTGCGCGCCTGAGTATCCAGCCTTTAAGGGAAAAAGGCCACACTTGTGCGCCACCTTACTCCTTCAATAGAACTTGCGTGCCCTTTTTTGGAATAACCTCAAGAGGATTCTAAAGGCTTTACTCAAGAGTCGCTCATGTATTACCCTACTGGTTAACCGTTGCGTAAGTACACCATGTGTCGCACTGGCATACCTGCGTGACCAGTACGTTCTCTTCCACGCAGTACCTGCGCGCCTGCCAGGACTTGCGTGCCCCTGCCTTTTTGGGTGCCCTTCTTGCCTATTTCACCCCTCTTAAGCCATTCCACCTTTCCTATTCAAGATTCAATCTTCAAGATAATATTCAAAGCCATTTATGGCATGATTTCTTGATTTTTCATCCTTATATGAAATGAATTCTGTGGAATATCTCTCAATGACCTAGTGATTTACACATATTTATGTCACTAAAGATTGAGATTTCATTCATTCAACCTCAACCTTTAAGATGAGAGAATCCTTAACCTGGTCTCCTTTTCAGGAATAATACATAGTCATATGCCCTCTAATTTGGGCATCCTATTTAGGAGTAATCCCCAAGTCCCTTAATTTTTGGTCGTCCTCTTTAGGAGTAAGCCCCAGATCCCTTAACCCGGGACTCCTTTTCAGGAGTAAGCCCCAGTCTCAAATATGGGCATCCTCTTCAAGAATCAGCCCCAGTCCCCTAATTTGGGCATCCTCCTCAGGAGTAAGCCCCAAACCTTAATTCCCCTAACCTGGGCCTCCTTTTCAGGAGTTAGCCCCAGTCATAATCCTTAACTTGGGCCTCCTTTTCAAGAGTAAGCCCTAGTATCAAATCTGGGAATCCTCCTTAGGAGAAAGCCCCGGTCTTAATTTCTCTTAACCAGTTCGAATTTACCTTTGATCTGGGATTCCTTTAAGGAGTAAAACCCAATAATAAGTCTTCTACTAATTTTGGCCTCCTTTTTAGGAGTAAGCCCCAAGTTAGAGTATTCAAAATAACCATGAAGCACATATACCTTTATGGACCCTGTTTCTGGATTACTTCCTTAAAGTAAATCCTAACCTTTATTTAATATGGGCAGTCATACATACATAAACCCCACATTATTTCTTATGATTGCATCTTTCATGGCACAATTGTCTAGTTTTTACCAATACCTCTTGTTTCTCACACTGAGCATGACTCACATGAGCTTAGAGTGTAAAAGTAATTTTGACATCCTTCTTTGAGCCATCAATCATAAACATCATACTCCCTTACTCGAACTACGTGGGTTCTGATTCCTTTTTCTTAACAAAGGATACATAGGTAGCTCGTCTATGGGTTCGATCCCAACTCTAAAATAATCCATGTCATTCTGAATGACAATAAACTTCAAGTGCCCCACTAAGTGGCTTTAAAACCAGCATGGTCATCATAATGACCAAGAAACTTCTATATAAATGTGTCGAAGGGTACAATTAACCAAGAATCTCTAATAAATATAGATGATTCTCTATCGATGATGAAACTCGAATACATACAAAAGATTCTCTAAATTTCCTACATATTTAATCATTGATTGTCAGATCTTAAGGAAATCTCATTTTATTCTTGGTAATGTAATAATAATTCACGAACATAACTTAAATCTATAAAGAGAGTCCCGGAGTAGACAATAATCCCCCTAAAAAAGATGTGATGAGTCTGACCTCCCATCCTATCAACCAATGAAAATTCCTAAGCCTCATCAGCCCATAAACTAATGAGTACCTGCCTTTGGAAAGTAGGTCCGAATGGATGTGGAATCACTGGATGTTTCCAGTTCTACGAAAAAACCCGTTAGAAACTGATCGAAATGTTTGAACCTCCCATCAAGCCGGTCATCCCTGGATTCCGAGGGAAATAGTTACCCTTGTGATTATTTATATTTTTATGTGTTGTGGGATTGTGGGGTTGTAAGGGTTTTGTGGTGATGATAAGTTCTTGAGGTAAAGTCCCTAGGATTGTATGTCTATTTTAATTTCATTCCTTATATTTTGTTTTTTATTGGTGGATGAAATCGACCTTATATAATTATTTATATTTTTATTTCATCTATAGATTAATTTCAAGATTTGTGTTCTGTTATATGGAATTATTTTACTCATATCCATTACTAATATAATATTCATTCAATGATAGCTTATGATATATGTTTTCCCTTACTGTGAATTTAATGTAACCGTTATTATGTTTCCATTAACCCAGGTTATTTAGAAACTTATTACACATTATATGTCTAGAATAAAATTGAATATGTAGATAATTATGGGGAGATATTTAAGACTTATTATGGATTAATTAGTTCCAAATATAGTGGTATTAATATTTATTGGATAATAAATACATGGTATTTGTTATTTAATTATTTTTCAAAATTCTATAATGATCTATAAGTAAAAAGATTTATATGAATTTCATCCATTATTATTTTTATTTCAAGTTGTAATTATATATATAAATATATATATATATATATATTGATTTGTTTAAGTCAATTATTTTAGTAAAAAATGATTTTAAAATTAATAAAAAGAAAAAATTATTCTTTTTTAGAACTAGATCCATATGTGTGGGTCTAGGGTTTCATTGTTGGTATTAGTGGAGGGTTTAGAAAACATTGTATATTAGGATGTTATTGGTTGAGGATGTAAATATCACCATGGAGTGATAAGTTTAGGTTTCTCATAATTTAAAAGGTATAGATATATTTTTATGCTATTTTACGTAGTAATGAATGTTTTAGGAATCAGTACAAGAGAACTGGAGTGAAACCCTAAGGATAGGCTTAAGGGACATGTCTAAGTATATGATAACATACTAATGTTTTTGTAAAGTAATGATTTGTTGGTTATCCTAGAAATTATATGCCTATATGGATAATAGAAAATGGATGTTTCTATGAAATATATATAACTAGGGGTAATCACCCAAAACAAGTTTTTTTGTGTATCAACTCAATGTTCACTTTGGTTTACAATGAGTGGGGATAATATTACATACATGAATAGGCACATTCGAGGGATATGATTTGGGTAATCACAATTACTAAAAAAGACATTATGAATTGTTTATTATATTAAGGATTCATGATAAGGAATATGGGATAACCCAACATAAACAAACCAAGATTAAACCGAGAGTCATATAGGTTAATATGAAAGGTAATGTAATAATTTCAATGAGTAATACATTTTTAGGTTGAATCTAACATGAATTTATATTAGAAAACTATATTTTGGTGTAAATTGTTTTCAGTCATGAATGAATCCTTTGGGTTTTAGAAATGGTTTAATCCCCTTGAAACCATGTTAATAATGGATTTCATGAAAAATACACATATTATTCCAATGAGAAGCCTAATTAGATTCCAAACCAATTAATAATAATTATAATTAAAAACAAGATATTTTTTTATTTTCAGATCACACTAATGAAGGCAAGTATGGAGTCTCATGGAAGTGTAGGTGATAATAATAGTGAAGTAAGAAGAATGAATTTAAATCATGTCAAAATTTTGGTAAGAACTAAAAAATTTTAATGTGTTAAAAGAACATTGAGATGTTTTATGTGTATAAAATTTGATAATAGATTAACTAATTACCAAGGGGAAGTGAAAATCTCAGTATATGTAGTGAAATGAAATATAGTTCATCCATATATAACACTAATATTTCAATGTCTTATATTTGTGGAAATTCGGAATTATGCAATTCAATTCCCAAATTCAAATTATAATAATAATGATATGAACCAATAAAATACAATAAAAGGTAAATCATGTGATACCAAAACAAGATAAGTGGGTTATAAAAATGATATAGAATGAGGAACACTAATCACCCTCTTAAAAACCATGAATGTTGTATTCATATCTTTTTCAACCCACTCTATTATACATAGAATGTTTAATAAAAGAATAAAATTTCCACCTTGATGACTAGATGTTGAATTATTAATAAAAAATCATAGTAGTTGGATTATTGTATCAAAAGTGTATAACTCTTTTCCAATATAATCTTATAGGATTTTTCTTCCTATAAAATCATATTATCCATGCTTTAGTAAAATTTGAAGATATATTAGGCATGGATTTGATCTCTTGACATAGAGGCTATGATAGTTTCCATGTTAGGAAAATCACATATGAAAATCAACACATGACCACCTCTTTGTACAAATATGACAATAGACTACCAATTGAAAATTACTTCCATTATATTGGGGTATTTAGCACAATTGATTAAATAAAAACTCAAAATTAGTTATATAACATGAGGGAAAAGATGAATTCACTATTCATACAAATGATATTTACGATAAATCCACATTAGAAGCTAAATCATGATTCATTTCTAACTTATAAACACCCTCAACTATTTTATTAGATAATAATGATAGAAATTTTGACGATACAAATTATTTAAAAGGGGAGAAATCACTGATCCAAGATTTTACTATATGATTTTATTTAAATAATGATTTTATTTATACATTATTTCAGGTGGATAACACAATTAAAATGAGAAATGAAATATTAGATGAATATTATTCATAAAATTTATTAATAGTAAAGCCAATAGTGAAAAGAATATTGTAATCAATTAGATATACATATGGAATTTGATAAATAACAGTTAAATTTTTATAAGGGATTTATTAAATAAAAGTAGTTTTTCTTTATATATTTTATTTTGAAACTAAATTTAAAATTTAAAATTTTGGTTTTGAATTTTTTTGAAAATAACATCATTTTTGAATTTCGAATTTCAAAACTAGCATTGGGTGTTTTTTTGAGAATTTACTAAAAGAATTCATTCTTATTTAATAGTAGAAAAATCCATTATTTCTAATAGAATCAATTTTGTGAATTAAAAAAGTTTGAAAACATTTTTTTATAAAAATAAATGTTTATAATGTAAAATAATCATTTAATTAAATGATATTTTGAATTTTAATAAAATAATGTTTATCATTTTAGAAATTAAATAATTATTTTACCCTAAAAACTATTTTTATTATCTTATTTTTTTGAAAATTATTTTTCAGCATATATAGAAATAAAATATGAAAAAACTATATTTAATATTTTAGATTTACATGTCCATATTATGTAATAATTTAAATTTTATTTTTAAAAATAAATATTATGTTACTAAGATCAAAGTTAATGTCCATGATAACGATGAAAGGGTTATTTTCATAGAATAATTTAATTAATGTTGTGTAATCATTATCAAATAAATTATATTGATCTATTTTATAAAATTAATTTTCTATTATTTTAAAACATATATAAGAATATATTATCACTCATTTAATTAGTAATTAATGTTATATAAGATTAAAAACACTGAATGGTGAATTATTTTATACAAAATAGATATTTATATATTTTATGTTCTAATTTAAAAGTTAATTTTCAATTATTTATAAATTTCAATAGATTATATTGTGTGAAGATTTATTTTTATAGAATTGTTAATTTTTATTAGGTTATGTTTTTAATAAAACATAAATTATATTGGTAAAAACTAATTACCAAGGTAAAAACCAAAATGATAATATGTAAAATTATAGTGGTACCAAACTAAGATAAAAATTAAAATAAGTGTGAAAATAAGTAGTAGAAGATTTATCAACCTTATATCACCATAAAATTCATTATTTCTCACTCTTTAGTCTTTTATGATTGAATTGTGACATACCATCATTGAAATGTAATGGTTACTTCCAAAATTACCCCTCTTCACTTATAAAAGGGGACCACATCCACCACTTCATGTCACTCATATCCCTTCAAATTTCATTATAAAATTATTTCATTTTATCATCCTATAATTCATTCTCAATATTATTAAGCTTTTGTCACAATTTTAAAGCTTAAGGGTTCCATTTCCTTAGAGATTTCCAAGAGAAATATTATCCTCTCAACATCAACATTTCTTACTCTTCAACCTTTTTTCTCAATATTTCTATTCCAAATTTATTATAGGAACTGTAATATAACGAAACCATTATTAATAATATGATAAAATTTTATCATATTAATGAATATATCATTATTAAATCCATTTTATCCCATAATAAAAAAACTTTCCATCATGTGTGTGTGAGGACTACCTCCTCTATGAAATGGTGTAATATTTTTCACCACCAAATTACATATATTGTGAAAAGGATGGATTTGATTAATTATTTTTTACCTTATATCAATATTCCACACCATTCATTGAGAAAAGGAAATGTTAACCGTGCGTACTTGCAAACCACAACTTCCACAAATGATAAATTTCATTTAACATCACCACCATACATGGATGGTTATAAGAATAAATTTTATGAAGTTAAATGATATTTAATAAATAATTAATCTTCTATAAATTTTATAGTGACATTGAATATAAAAATTTCCTTACTCGTAAATCATTATAACATACTCACGTTTGGTTCAGTTATACCGCCTAAGTGAGTGATGTTATAATGTGTATATTGTTAGAACTACAACCCTTCTATGATGGAAGTGGAGTACGGGTTTTTTGTTTTAAATACTCATTAGAATTTCAAGAAGTTTTCTAGTAAATTTATAATATAGTTTAAGTGGGAAACAATATTTATGGTGTTGTTGCTTCCCAGTGTTATCTAAAATATTGGGTCCAAACATTAGAATATAGAGAAAAGTGTTCTGGAAAGGGGTGTTGTGTTCATGATTGAAGGGTGTTAGAAACATTCATGAAAGGCATAATTTTGGATGAGGGAATCAAAATATTTAAAATCCATAAATTACATGCAAGACTTAAATGTGTGTGAAAGATGGGGTTGCACAGAAGAATATTACGCACCCAATGCAATGTCAAAAGAGGTTTTTTCGTGCTCAAGAAAAATCTTGCGTGCACTGAAAAAGATGCATCAGAAACTTTATTGTATGGTTAGTGAGACCTGTAAATAGTGGGATAAACCCATTTAAGTCTTATGAATTTTCCACATAAAATCTGGTTTCTCTACCGCATGAAAGCTTTGTGTGCGAATGAATTTCATAGAGTTAATGTTGCACACAAGGTGTTCATGTAGTCTGAAAAGATCAAGTGAAATCTTCAGTATAGTTTGGAAGAAGATAAGGGTTGCATGGAATGTTGTGGTTTCAAAAATGTCATCTTTTGTGACAAATTCTAAATCTTGCATGAAAGTTTAGGTATTGCATACAAGTGTAGTGATAAGCTTCTGACAGGATTTTGAATATCTGGTTTGTTTGATTAGAGCTTTCAAGTGCATCAATTCATGACATTGATTCAAGAAGTGTATTGTGCTGGAAAGAGACAAAGACTTCAATGAAAATATGTTGAAGATACCCTCAAGTCAATAAAAAGAGTGATACCTCTCCCAAGGTAGTGAGGAAGGCGGAGTCGACAAATATTTTCAGAGGGATGTAGTGGGATATCACTGAATTATTGTAAAGGAAGTGTTACTAGAACATAGTGACTATGTCTAAAATCTTGTACTCCCTAACTAGTGATTATTAGTGTATTTTGGTATGACTGACACACTAGCAGCGTATTCTCCTTGGATGTATCCCTTTGTGGTGAACTAAGTTAAAGTGTTGTGTGGTTTCTTCGCATGTGATTGTTTAATTGTTATCTATATCTTTCATACGGGTTTAACAAATTTCTACCAATGTGAAAACAAGATCTTTCACTTTAAAAGAAAACATTTGACACCCTGATTTACCCCTCCCCTTTCACGGCATCTTGTGGTTCTAAAAATGGTATCAAATGGTGGTTCGTTGTAATAGATCTTTCTGTTGCTATCATGGAGAATTAATCCCATGTGAGGGGATCCCCCTTCTTCAATGGAAGTAATTTTCATATTTGGATGAATTTAATGAGATATCATATAAGATCTCTTTGAATGGAAGTCCAATTTTCTACTGTTCAAGGAATAAAAGTTACTTATCCAACAAGGATGGCTATGACTGATACATATAAGAAAATTATAGATTCACCTGCTAAAGAGAAAAATGATCTCACCATAGCCATGTTTGATCAGATATATCTAAATGTGATGAGTTTCACCTCAGCAATGTTTATGTAGGATGAACATGAAAATATTTATTAAGGATATAGGAAAGTGAAGGAGGAGAAACTACATGTCCTACAAAGTGGATTGGATGATTTAAAGAAGCATCCTGATGAGAATGAATATTCCTTCTTCAATCAAATTACTGATGTGGTGGGAGAAATTCGAGGTCTAGGTGAAGAAAATAAAGACATTTACAATGTACATAAAATATTGAGAATACTTTAACCCCTTTAAAATGAAAATATGTCCACCCTTGAGGAAAGATAACATTCCAATCTTTCTATGGATGAACTGTTGCGTAGCTTGGTGGCATATGAAATGAGAGTCGAACTATAAGAAGCTATGACTTATGTGAGAAAGGAAATGACATTCAATTCTATAGAAAAATAGAAAATATCATGGGATAGTATGGGTGAAGATGACGAGGAAAAGAAAATTCTATCTCTCATTTCCAAGAATTTCATGAAGGGAAAAGGATAATTTAACGATTAGATACCTATATCTTTCTTTCATTGAGGAAACGTTGGGAACATTGCTTCTCAATGCTCAAGAAATATTGAATATGATGGGAGTTAAGAAAAAAATTGACACACCTCAAAAGAGGTTTTTCAAAAATGCAGAATTCAAATATGAAAGGAAAGTACAAATGAATAGTTTTATCTATGAAAAGGAAGATGATGATAATGAATTATATGATGAAGAAGAACCAAAATTTAAAACTGGAAATCATGCTTCCAAGATGCCTACCTTATAAAAGTTAGAAACATCAATAGATAAATCTAGAGATAACCTGTTGAAAACTAATGCTGATCCCAAGTTGAAACTTAATGATGGTTTTCGTAAGATTGAGTATAAGTGTAAGAGATGCAATAAGTGGAACGAAATGTTGGAAGAATTATAAGAATATGTTAATAAGATTAAAGATGAAATTGACTGACAAGAAAAAATAGTGAATGTACAATCATCAATCCTTGAAAGGACTGATGATGTAGTGGAACTAAATATTAGAATCAAAGAACAGGCAATGGTCATCATTCACCTTACCCCGAGACTGGAGGATAAGTCTAAAACTATAGAGGTAATAGAAGAATAAGTTCTTACTCTTAAGAGTATACTAAAAAGTGAATCAAATTTAAAATAATCAAATATCAAAAATAAAATTTGGTAGGTTTTTGGATGTTGAGATGCTGTAGAGAGAAAAAGTTTTTTCCTATAGAGTTGAAAAGATTTTAAGTGATCAACCGCCTACATGCATGGGAAAAAGTGGAATGAGTTGTGTTGTCGAAACATAAAATGATGAAAATAAAGTGAACCATAATAATGGTATGCTAAGAATCGATCATGCTGAGAAATCACCGGAAGTGCTAAAAAAGAGACCACTGAATCAACTTGAAAGAAAAACTGATGATTATCCTCGAGCATACAAAAATGACGTGCAGTCAAATTATTTTCCAATGGAAGAAGTCATAAGGATAAATAGAAATGAGAAGACATTTCTTCTCATTAAATGTCAGTTATGTGGATATCTAGGTCACACCATGTCATATTACAATGATTCAAGAAACGATATAAATGGGGAAGATCTAGGAGTTCAACGAAGGATAAAAATTTCATACCCTACATCATATAGAAGAAAAAGATTATGTGGATACTATATTCTTTGTTCTAACATTGAACATAAATCTAAACATTGTAGGTAGAATAATGGTAAGATATTTTCATAAAAAACTCACAAACAAGTGAATACTCTCCAACCAGATAGTGTTGCAATCTAAAATAGTTTTTCATCATTAGAATAAGAGTATGAATATGAATAGCCCATGTACATGGAAGATGGATTTGAAAGTCCATCAATGTCCTACACTCAATCTAATATCTCATGGAAAGAGAAGAGGAAAATTGAAAAATCCAATCTTGCAGAAGTAGCCCTCTATTGTACAAAGAAAAACAACAACAAGATTCTTGATAGAAGATGTTCATCCCACATGATGGGTAATTCGGACCTATTAAAGAATGTCAAGAAAAGGGTTTATGGAACAATAAGGTTCGATAATGATGGTGCATTGAAGATCAAAGGCAGTGGAAGTACTGAGCTTTCTAATGAAAAAATGATGAAAACTGATGTCCTTTGTGTGGACAGTTTACATCAAAATATCATGAGTTTGAGTCAACGTTGTGAATCAGGAATTATTGTAACATTCATTCAAAAGGGGTACACTAGAACCAAAAGAACATTTTATTATCGCATGAGAGGTTGTAGAAATGATGGAAATCTATATCAGGTTGATATTATAGAGAACAATTTCTATCTTACGGTTGAAGAAAAAAAGAACTTGTGGAACCATAGATTGGGGAATACCAATCAACAAGACATCATAAAGATATAAAAATTGAAGGTTCTCATTGATATCCCTAACCTAAATAATGAGAATGAGAAGACTTGGGATGCTTGCATTAAGGGAAAGCTGGTCTGCAATTCATATCGGCCAAAGAAGAAAAGGATATCAAATATTCTTTATCTCGTCCATACCGATGTGTGTGGCCCAATAAATGTGGCCTAAACTCATGGAGAAAGGTAATTCATCCATTTTCATAGATGATTATAGTAGAATGTAATGTTTGATAGTTATACATAGGAAACTGCATGTTCTTGATTTCATGAAAACTTATCCCTGAATTGTTGAAAATGACACTGGGTGGACAATTAATGTTCTCCAATATTATAATGGAGGGTAATACACATTATTGAGTTTGAGAATTACCTAGAGAAGCATGTAATACAACATGAGGTGGCAGTTGTGAGAACCTCAAAGAAGAATGGAGTTGTGTAGCGCAAGAGTCTCTAGGTTAACAATATGGAAAGAACAATGTTGATTGAGATCCATATCCCTCTTCATTATTGAAAAGAGTCTTTTCAAGCAGCGGTATATATCAAAAATCAAACAGGGCTCTATATGGGTGAAAAAAATACACTGGATGAGTTGTGGCATGGAAGTAATCCCTTTTTGAAGTATTTCAATGTTTTCAAAAGTAAATTATTTATTACATACAAAGAAGGATATCAAGGAATGCATGATGATGTGGTAAAAGAATTAATATTTCTTCGATACTCAATGAATTGAAAAGCCTACAAATGATTCAATAATAAACTTGAGTTTTTTTGGAATGCAATGATGTGAAGATCATTGAAGATAAAACCACAATCATGTTAAATATTTCTTATGATAACGTGATAGAAGACGAGGAAGAATGTGAACATTATACAAATCCAAATGATGATGTAGAGAAATGAGTGAAAATCATTCATAGGTCACAAAATGATAATAATTTAGAAGAAGAATCAGAAGAAGAAATGATGCCCAATAAATCCTCTTCTGAACCTCACAATAGAAAAAAAAGTGAGGAAATAGATCTATCCAATATCATTGGGGATATAAATTCACCAACCCAAACAAGTTGAATAAATAATAATGCACAATATACATTAATTATAGTTGTGGAACCATCATCATTTGAAGAATCTTTAAAGGATGAATCAAGGGTTAAAACCATGAATGAATAGTTAGATCAGATTGATAAGAACCAAATGTGGGACCTAGTTAAGAGACCCCAAGGTCACAATGTGATTGGAACAACGTGGATTTTCATGAAACAATTCAATGAGAATGGATGTTTTATTAGAAACAAGGATTGAATGATATGTGAAGTATATTCACAAATTGAAGGTGTTAATGTTGAGGAAGCATTATATCTAGTGGCAAGACTGGAGTCAGTCACGCTTTTTCTTGACACATAAATCCAAATAGGATATAAAGTATATCAAATGGATATCAAGACAACATTATTGAATGGTGTTCTCGATGAAAAAGTCTATATTGAACAACCAGTGGGGTTTTTTCTTGGTAATGATGAAACAAAGGTTTTGAATCTAAATAAGGCCCTCTATAGTTTAAATTTGAAATCGAGGGAGTGGTATTCCTCAATTTATTCTTATATCAATAAGCTGGAATTCCAAACAAGAGGATTAGATCACAACCTCATTTTGAATAATTGTCATCAATATCTATTCATGGTTCTAGTTTATGTGGATGATATTATCTTTGGTGGTAGAAGTCAAGGATCAGCTAAAGAATTTTTTAATCACATGAAGTCAGAGTTTGAAATGTCAATTATTGGTGAAATAACCTACTTATTAAGCCTGTAGGTGATTTTGAATAAGGTTTAAACTTTCACTTCACATGAAAATTATGCAAAAGAGATGCTGAAGAAATTTAATATGCAAGATTCCAAACCAATGGCAACTCTAATAGAGGTTGGAACAAAAATCAGAAAGCATGAGGATGGGATTTATATAGATCCCACAATTTATAGGAGAATCATAAGAAGATTATTGTACTTGATAGTGACACATCCATATATTGCCTTTTAAACATGTTTAACGGCCCTAATTCAATTTAATACAGAGGAAGAATATATGGAGGTAGTTAAATGAATCATGAGGTATAATAAATGTACTCAAAATTATGTCTTATTATTTGCTACAGAAAAAGATAATGAAATATCTACATTTTTGGATGCTAACTAGGCTAGATATGTGGTGGATAAAAAGTCCCAAGTGATTATTATTTATTGAAAATAAATCCATGGTATAGTTGAGCAAGAAAGAGGAAATTAGATCACATAGTGTTTCTAAAGTTGAATATATCTCTCCTACCAAGGCATGCACTCGGTTACATTGGATGAAGTAGAAACTGACTGACATATGTGATGATGCTAAACAACAAGTGTTTATTTACTATGATAAAAATAGATAAATTGATCTTATGAAGGATCCTATTCAGCATTCTCGTATGAAACATATTGAAATTAGATATCACTTCATAACGAAAGAAGCTGAACAAGGCCTGGTCATAATGGGACATGTGGGAACCAATGATCAAGTAGATGACTTTATGTCCAAGCCAGTGTTAGTGGATGTGTTTGAGAAACATTGATTGAACCTCAGTCTTCATCCACCTCCTAGTGTATGAGGAGGCTATGAATTTCCCCTATCCCCAATCATGTTAACTGTTTTTAATCTATTTATGGAATTGAAGCGGGTTTTGGGGGAGATACTATCTAGGGGGAGTACGTTTTGTGCTTTATAATGAACATATACTGGTATTTGGCATTAATTATAAAGGGGGAGAAGGAATATATTCCGTACATGTAATTCTTCTGTGACACGATGAGAATTCAGGATTGGGGAAAAACAATCCAGGGCATGTAATGCTTTTATGATAATGTAAGAGAATATCTTGGATATCATTATGAATTCCAAATCACGGGAACCCAATTCAAGCTTCAATATTATTTTATACACTGAGAATTGTTCATGTAGACTTATAGTGTTGGTTGAGTTGATTCTTATGTATCAGGTTTTGATAATGGATGATGCTCTATTGAATTTACCTAAAGATTTCCAACAAACACAAATGGGGAAATTCTTGGAACCACGACCCATTTATGCTGGAATTGGAGTATGGGCTGTGTTTGATGTCAATTCACATTTGATGTTTAGAAATTTTTCCCAAAAATGGATCCCAAATTTAAAGAATGAAATAATATTGAGGATGGTGTCGTATCCCAATGTTTTCCAAATTTTTGGGTCTAAACATTGGAATATGGAGGAAGGTGTTTTGGAAAAGAGAGTTGCACACTAGATTGAAGGGTGTTTAGATACTTGCGTACAAGTACTAATTTGGGATCAATGCATCAAAATATAACAAAGGAAAAATGTATGTGGAAGACATAAATGTGAATGAAAGATGAGGCTGCACGGAAGAATATTACATGCCCAATGTGATGTCAATAGGGGTTTTGTGAGATCAGAAAGAATTTTGGATGCACTGACAAAGACGCGTTGGTATCTTTCACATAGGGTCATAAAGGCCTATAAATATTGGGCTAACCCCATGGAAGACTTATTAATTCTGAGAAAAAACTCATGTTGCCCTTTCACACAAAATACTTGTCTGTGAAAGAATAACAGAGAGTTAATATAGCATGCAAGGAGTTTATTTATTCTGAAAAGACAAAGTTTTCTCTTCGGTGTAGTTGCACAAAAGATAAGGGCTGCACAGATAGTTGTGGTTGCAAGAAATTAATCTTGTGTGACAAATGAAAAATATTATGTAGATTTTCATGTATTCCATGAAAGTGTAGTGTTATGATTCTGACAGGATTTTCAATATCCGGTTTGTGTGATCAGTGATTTCAAGTGCACAAATTCAAGAATTCGATGCATGAAGTGCCTCTTCCTAGAAAGAGACAAAGGCTTTAATGAAAATATATTAAAGATACCCTCATTTCAATAAATTGAGTAATAACTCTCCTAAGGTATTGAGCAAGGGGGAGTCAATGAATGTGTTCTGAGGGACGGAGTGGGGTATCCAAAAAAATTTTAAAGGCAGTGTGCCTGGAATATTATGACAATGTCCGAAATCTTGTACACCACAACTTGTGATGATTAGTCGATTTTTTTATAGCCGAAACACTATTGGAATATGCTTCTTGGACGTAGTCCATTATAGTGAACTAAGTAAAAGTGTTTTGTGGTCTCTTCTCATGAGATTGTTTAATTTTTGTTCAGATGTATCATTCAGGTTTAACACATTCCTACCAACATGGGAACAAGATCAGTCACTTTGAAAGAAAAAATTTGACCCCCTGATTGACCCCTCCCCTCTCAGGGAAACCTGGGGATCTATAAGTGGTATCAGAGGGACGTTTATTGTGTTTGATATGTCGGTTTCCATCATGGATAATTAATCACTTGTTAGGGGTGTTCCCCTATTTGATGGATGCAATTTTCAGATTTTGAATACTAGAATCAGATCACATATAAGATCTATTAGAATGTAAGTACTCTTTTCTTCTCTGCAAGGAATAAAAGTTGCTGATCCAATAGGGCTAGCAATGATTGATACAAATTGGAAAATAATTCATTCAGATTCTATAGAGAAAAATTCTCTCACTGTGGCCCTGTCTGATCATATCTATCTATAGGTGAGGAGTTTCACCATAACAAAGTCTATGTGGGATAAAATATAAAATATTTTTAAAGGAGTTAGAAATGTAAAGGAGGGGAAACTATATGTTCTGCAAAATAGGTTTGATGATTTGAAGAGGCATCCGAATGAGAATGCAGATTCCTTCATCAATCGAATTACAGAAGTGGTAGGAGAAATTCAAGATTTGGGTAAAGAAATCAAATACATTGACATTTTATCAAAATTATTGAGAAGCCTTATACCCCTTTATAATAAAAAGGAGTTTACACTTGATGAAATAGATCATTGCAAACTTTCTTAGGCGATCGACTAAGTAACTTGATGGCATATAAAATGAGAGTAAAACCAGAAGATACTGGCACTCATGTGAGAAATGAAGTAGCATTCAAATCCATGGACACACTGAGAATATTAGGGTATATTAGTGGTGAATTCAATGCTTAAAATTAAATTTTATCTCTCATTTCCAAGATTTTCAAGAAAGGAAGATGGAAATTTAATGTTCAACTACCTCTAGCTTTCTGTTTTTTTGGATATGTTGGGAACATTTCCTCTCTATCCTCAATAAAAATTGAAGATGAAGAGAGTGAAACTGAAAACATCAAGACATCTCAGAAAAAAAATTCTAAAAGGGAGACTTCGAATCTAGAAATATAGTATAAAAGAAGAGGTTTGTCTATGAAAAGGAATAAGATGGTAATGAATTATGTGGTGAAGAATAACCAGAATTTAGAACTGGGAACCATGCCCCCATGATCTTAACCATAAAAAATTTAGAATAATCAATAGATAAAGCTAGATCTAACCAGTTGAAATCTAATACTGATCCCGTGTTGCGACATAATGATTCTTTTGGTAATCATGAGAATAAGTGTAGGAGATAGAATAAGTGGAAAGAAATGGTGGAAGAATCAACAGAATATATTAATCAGCTTAAATCTGAATTTGAATGACTATAAGAACTAGTGAAATTATAGTCATCAATCCTTGAAAAGGCTTATGATCTAGTGTAAATAATGATCATAATTGAAGAACAGGAAAAGGTCATCATTGAACATACCTCGAGATTGGGAGAGAAGTATAAAATTGTAGATAGACTAGAAGAATAAGTTTTTACTATTAGGAGTATACTCATATGTGAATCAAATTCAATAGAATCAAATAAAAACCAAAAAATTTTGTAGGTTCTTGGATGTTGAGCAGCTGGAGAGAGAAAAACATGGTTATGATGGATTTGAATAGATTTTCAGTGATCAAAGACCTGCATGTTTGGGAAAAAGTGGAATCAGTAGTGATGTCGAAACATCAAATGTTGCAAATAAAGTAAAAATGAATAAAGTCGTGCTGGAAGTTGATGATGATGATAAATCACCAGAAGTGATGAATAAAATACCCTTGAATCAACCAGAAAGAAAAAATGATGATTATCCTCGAACTTACAGAAATGACAGGAAGTCAAATTGTTTTCGTGAGGAAGAATTCATGATGAGAAATAGAAATGATAAGACATTTCCTCTATTGAAATGCCAGTTCTATTTATATCTGGGTCACACCATGTCATATTACAAAGAGTCAAGGAGAAATTTGAATGGGGAAGAACTAGGAGTTCAATGAAGGAGACCAAATTCATATCCTACATCTTACAAAAGAAATAGTTTTGGTCGATACTGTTTTTTTGTTCTATCTTTGGCAATAAATCTATACATTGTAGACAGAGGAATGATAAGATATTTTCATACAACACTGAAATACTAGTGAATACCAACCAACCAGACAATGTGGCTATCACAAATATGTTTTCATCTTTAGATGAAGAGTATGAATATGAATAACCAATATTCATGGAAGAGGGATTTGAAAGGCCTTCAGTGTCCTACACTCAATCTAATATCTCATTGAAATAAAAGATAAAAATTGAAAAATACAATCTTACAGTAGTATCTCTCAATGCTACATAGAATAACATCACCTGTATTCTTGATTGTGAATCTTCATCCCACATGACAGGGAAAGATGACCTATTAAATAATGTCATGAAAAAGGTCTATGGAATAGTGAGGTTTGATAATGATGGTTCATTGAAGATAAAAGGAAGGTGATGTACTAATATTCCTAATGGTATTTTGAAGAAAAACTAAGTCCTTTATTTGGATAGTTTGCATTACAATATCTTGAGTTAGAGTCAACTCTATGACTCAGGACTTGTAGTAATGTTCAATAAAAAGGGGTTCACTATAAAGGGAAGAACAATGAATTCTCTCATGAATGGTTGTAGAACTCATGGAAACCCATATTAGTTTGATAGTGTAGGTGAAAATTTTCATCTAATTATTGAAGAAGAAAAAATCTTTTGGAACTAGAGATTGGGTCACATCAATCAAGAAGTCAATGAAATATCAAAATTGAATATTTTCATGGATATCTCCAACCTGAAGCGTGAACGTGAAAAGCCATGTGATTCTTGCATTCAGGGGAAGCTGGTCTACAATTCATATCATCCAAAGAATAAAATGGAATCAAATCTTTTAGATCTCATCCAGACTAATGTGTGCGTCCTGATTAATGTTTCCGAAACACATGGAAAATGGTACTTCATCATCATTATATATGATTACAATAGAATGGAATGTGTGATAGTCTTACATAGGAAACAAAAAGTTCTCGATTTCATGAAAGCTTATCACCAAATTGACTAAAATGACACTGGGAGGACAATTAAAGATATCTTATCTGATAATGGATGGGAATACACATCCATTGAGTTTGAGAATTACCTAGAGAAGCATGGAATACAACATTAGGTGACGGATATGAGAAACCCACAGTAGAATAGAGTTTTAAAGTACAAGAATCACCATGTGAACTAAATTGATAGAACAATTCTGATTGAGATCCATATCCCTTGTCTTTATTGGAAATAGGATTTCCATATAGCATTATATATTGAAAATCGAACAGGGCTCTATATGGGTGAAACCAGGACACCTCATGAGTTGTGTCATGGAAGGAATACCTCCTTGAAGTATTTTCGTGTTTTTAAAATTAAATACTTTATCTAAAATAAAGATGGAAATTAAGGAAAGCATGGTGATATGGTATATGAAGGAATAATTATTGAATTATACATGAATATAAAACACTTAAAATACTTCAATAAGCAACTTGTAATAATTCTAGAATGAATTCATGTGAACATCATTGAAGTAAAAAAAATATGAGTTAAATAATTATTATTCTAATGTGATAGAAAATTATGAATAATGTGAACATGGTATATATCCAAATTTTGTTGTATAGGAAAGAGTAAAAAATATACAGAGGTCGCAAAATGATGAGGATTTAGAAGAAGAATCATGAGAAGAAACGATTCTTGAGGAATCCTCTTCTAAGACTCATAGGTGAAACAAAAGGGATGAAATAGGTCAATCTAATATCATGGGGGATAGAACTTCACCAACCCAAACAAGACGAATATAGTTTAATATAAAATGGGAATTCCATTCAGTTGTGTAACTATCTTCATTTAATGAATCTACAATGAATGAATCATGGGTTAAATCCATGAATAAAGAGTTTGATCAGATTGAAAAGAAAAAAACATGGTACCTAATTAAGAGACGCAAATATAGAAATGTGATTAGTAAAAAGTGGATTTTGAATATCAAATTTGATGAGCATAGAAGTGTTATTAGAAACAATGATTGACTAGTTTGTAAAAGATGTTCAAAAATTGAAGGTGTCGATTTTGAGGAAACATTTCCTCCAGTGGCTGGACTGGAGTCAATTAGGATTTTTCTTACCATGGAAATACAAAGAGGATATATAGTATATAAAATAGATGTCAAGACAAAATTAATGAATGGTGTTCTAGAAGAAGAATTCTACATTGAACAACCAATGGTATTTTTTCTTGGTAAAGATGAAACAAAGGTTTTCAATCTAAAGAAGGACCTCTATAGTATAAAAAAGGCACAGCTAACATGGTTTTCCTAACTGTATTCTTATCTCAAGAAGCTAGAATTCAAAATAGTAGGAGTAAATGACAATCTCTATGTGAAGAATTCTCAGAAACATTAGTTCATGGTGCTAATTTATCTGGATGATATAATCTTTGACAGTAATAGGAATGGATTAGTTGAAGAAGTTTCTAATGAAATGAAGTCAGATATTAGAAGAAGGATTCAAGGGATCACATGAAGTTTTTATGGTTGGAGTACTCTCATACATCTTAGGGCTACAAGGGATATATAAGATGGATTAAACTTTCGTTTCACGAGAAGATTATTCAAAAGATCTTTTGAAGAAATTTAATATAGAAGATTCCAAACCAACGGAGACTCTAATTTTGGTTGGAACAAAACTTGAAAAGCATGAGGATGTGATGCATGTGGATCCCACAATGTATAAGAGAATCATTGGAAGCTTATTATACATGATAGAAACCTATCCAAATATTTCCTTTTCGATAAGTTTAGTGGCCCACTTTCAAAGTAATCCGAAGGAAGAACATATTTCAGTAGTTAAATGACTCATGAGGTACATCATGCTACTCACAATTATGGACTATTCTTTGCTACAAAAATAGATAATGAATTATCTGCATTTTAAGATTATGATTGGTCTAGAGATGTGGCAGATAGAAATTCCACAAGTGGGGGAGATTTATTTATCAGGAATATATATATGGGATTGTTGAGCATGAAATAGGAAAGTAGATCACTTAATACTGCTGAAGCTGAATATATATCCGCTACCAAGGAGTGAAATTATTTACTTTAGATGAAGTAACAACTGATTGACATAGGTGATGAGGTGAAACAACCAATGGCGATTTACTATGATAATAAGAGCGCAATTGATCTTATGAATAATCTTGTTCATAATTCTCGTACAAAACATATTGAAGTTAGATAACAATTCATCAAGGAAAAATCTGAAAAAGACGTGATCAAAATGGAACATGTCGGAACCGGTGAGCAAGTGGCTGACATTATGACAAATCTGCTGTTAGTGGATGTGTTAGAGAAACATCGGTTGAATCTCAGTATTCATACACCTCCTAGTGCATAAGGAGGCTACGAATTTCTCCCGCTCCCCATTAATGTTAACTGATTTTAATATGTTTGTGGATGTGAGGAAACTTTATGGGGGAGATACTATCTAGGTGGTGTGTGTTTTTAGATTTATAATGAACAAATAATGGTTTTGGGTTTGTTTCCATAGGGAGAGAATGAAAAAATTCAGGACATCTAATGCTTTTGTGACATGATGAGAATTTTGTGTTTGGAGAAAACAATTCAGGGAATGTAATGATTTTGTGACATAGGAAGAGAATAGCTTGGACGTCTATAAGAATTCCAAAACATGGGAACCCAATTCATGTTACCCCTATAGTTTTCTACATCAAAAATTTCTCACATATACATAGAGTGTGGGTGGTGTTGATCCTTACGTATCAGGTTTTGATAGTGGCTGGTGCTCTATTGAATTTATCTTGAGATTGCCAACAAACCCATAGTCGAAGAATGTTGGAACCATGACCCTTCTATGCTGGAAGTGGAGTATGGGTTTTTTATTGTCAATCCTCATTGGTTGTTCGAGGTGTTTTCAAGGAAAGGGATCATATAGTTCATGTGGGAAACAATATTAAAGGTTGAACCGTTTCCCAGTGATTGCCAAATTTTTTGGTCCAAACATAAGAATATAGAGAAAAATGATTTGGAAAAGGGAGTTATGCACAAGATTGATGGGTGTTTAGAAAACTATGTGCAAGGCCTAATTTGGGATCAGTCCATCAAAATACAAAAAATCCAAAAAGATCTCACAAGACATAAATGTATGTGAAAGATGAGGTTGCATGAAAGAATCTTACGCGCCCAATGCGACGCCAAAAGGGGTTTTGCATGCTCAGAAAGAATATTGTGTGAACTGACAAAGATGCATCAGAAACTTGCATGCAAGGTAATAGAGGCCTATAAATAGTGGGCTACCCCCATGGAAGAATTAAGAATTTTTAAACAAAATTTTTTGTTCTCTGCCACACGAATTATTTTTGTACAAAGAATTGAAGAGAGTTAATATTGTGTGCAAGGTGTTCCTTTAGTCTAAAAATACCAAGTGATATCTTTGGTCTATTTTCATGAAAGATAAGGGTTTCTTAGAAAGTAGTAGTTCCATGAAAGTCATCTAGCTTGGAAAATTCCATATCTTGCAGGCCAGTTCAGCTATTGCGTGCATGTGTAGTGTTATGATTCAGACAAGCTTTTGAATATCTGGTTTGTGTGATCAGTGCTTTCAAGTTAATTAATTCAGGACTTCTATGGAATTAGTGTCTCGGGATGGAAAAAGAGAAAGACATAAATGAAATTTTGTTGAATATACCCTCAAGTCAATAAACTGAGTAAGACTTCTCCCAAGGTAGTGAGTAAGGGGGGAGTCGACAGATGCGTTTTGAGTAATGCAATGGACTATCCCTAAATTATTATAAAGGTAGTTTTCCTGGCATAGTGTGACAACATAAAAACTCTTTTACTACCCAACTAGTGAAGATTAGTGGCTTTTAGTATGACCGACACACTTTCGGTGTATTCTCCTTGGACGTAGACCTTTGGGGAGAACCAAGTAAAAGTGTAGTGTGGTTTATTCAATTGTGATTGATAAATTTTTGTTAATATCTATAATATAGGTTTAACACATTATATCCAATTTGGGAACTAGATCCATCACTTTCAAAGAAAAATTTGACACCCTATTTCACCCCACCCCTCTCAGGTCGTCCCTGGTTTCTACATATATCATGAATAATTAAAGAAATTTATATAATAGTAATATCTTATAATAATGAATGTATATAATATATTTTAATAATATTGGATGGTATTTAATAATATTTAATATATTACTAAAATATCACCTTTAGATCCTTAAACACATCGAAACTAGTTCTTCAGAATTTCCATTTTCAAAAAACATGACATTATCATTCACTAAATGAAAATGAGTTATAACAAATAAATAAAACTATATTATTTTAGTATGTTCAATAATATTATAATGATAAATATTATTTTAATTAAAAATAATGAAAAATTATATAAAAAACTAGTACAAAATAATAAATTAGTGTTTCTAGTGCCTAATGATGAAAATAAACCATAATCGACTAATATATCTATAATAAATGGTAATAGATAGAATGAATAAATAAAAAATTTAAATAAGGTTCTAGAATAAGGGACTAAGAATGTTAGGTTTATTATACAGTAGGTTAGAGCACGTTCAAGTAAAAAAAAGTATGGGGATCTTTATATCACATTTAAATTTTAGGAAATATTTCATATTATGAACCATGATATATTTGACATAGAATGATTACTAAAAAAATTTTGTTAAAAAATTATTATAATTTATGTGGTTTTCATAGCCACATCTTGTTCTATATTTAAATGGATTTATATTCAATGAATACAAATTTTTTAGGGTTATTTGTCCCTGTTTTTAATTTTACGATACATGTTAAAAATTATAGACTATCATTTATTTTTAAAGTTTATTCATTACCCTAATTACCATTATGTATAATGAATATATTTCATTTCATGATATTTTAATATCCATTTCATGGTATCCCTCTTATATTATTTTTATTATTATATTACCTTTTCCATAAGGGTTCTTTGTTTAAGTTTTTGTTTTCCTTCAGACAAGTTTCACAATTTGCACCATTTTTTCTTTTATGGTGTAATGAATATTTATTTGATTCATTATATCTTGAATAATTTTTATATTATTTATATTTAATGTTTCATTTCATGTTTCCAATTTTGTGGGGTTTTATTTAATATTTATAAAAGTATTAATGTGTTTATATCAGGATTTTATTCTTTAAGGAATGTTTTGAGTTATACACCTAACTTCTTTTAAATAGTGTATACACTGTCTATTTGACATATTATATCAAGACTACTTCTTTGTTTATTATATTGAGTTATTTATTATATGTTCACTCTTTTTAATGTGTATTTCATCTATGTTAACATACTTTGATAATACTTGTGTCACACTTGGGATATGTATTATTTAACCATACACCTTTCTATATATGAATTATGTTCATGTTATTCCATTTGTTAGCTAGTAAAGTATTTATGTTCCATTTTTTTATCTAAATATGGGGTTTTAATAATTACTAAGGAAATTTGATTATAAATTATATTTAAATTAATATATTTCATTTGGTGAATGCATTTGGATTAAAAAAAGTAACGAGTGGGGCCCCAGATTATATAACCACAAAATGCATCGATTGGTATTATGAAACAAATGGTTTGGATATCTAGTGTAGGCCTACCCAATACAAGAAATATGTATTGGTTGTGACCTTAGTGGAGATAATTATATCTTGTCTATGATATTGGTGTAAATAATAATGTATTGGATGAGGACATGCTAATAATATATTTCTAGAATTATACATTCATCACCGTGAATTCAGTTATTAGTATTCGCATGATCATTTATATTTTTTTTATAATTTTTGGATTTATTTCAATATCAATAGTTTAGTTATATGGAATTAGTTTCATCTTATTTATTTCTTCCATATTATTCATTACATGATAAATTATAATATACATTTTCCTTTACTAGGTGTTTGAGATCACATTTCTTATGATTCCACTTCCCCAGGTTATAAAGAAATGTATTGCACATGATATTTCTAAAAGAAAATGACATTTGTAGAGAATTATTGGGAGATCTTAAAGACTTATATTATCTTAAGTAGTTACTAATGAAGTGGGAAAATTTCCAATATATGAGAATGTCTTAAAAAATTTTAGTTAATGAGTTTTTTCTAATTTTCTAAATATCTATAGCTAAAATGATTTTTGGGAATATAGTGACTCATTATTTGGATTTGAAATTGTAATTTTATATTTACTGATTTATTTTAGTGAATTAGTTTTGTAAAAAATACTTTATAAATTAATACATGTAAAAATTTATGTTGTTTTATTAGAACTAGATCCACGAGCACATGCATGGGTGTCACATGTTATGTTCAATGAAGCTCAATGATAGTGCTTGTTAATGTCCATCATTATAATTAAAGAGGATATCAAGTATAGATATTTCTTTTGTATATGTTTTGTTGAAGAAGTTCTAGTTATGTATGTTGTACCTTCTGATGGTTCTAGTTGAACATGTTCTTGGTTGGAGCTTATATTCCTTGGTTCCTATTTGCAAACCTCCTCCTACATTGTGATGAAAGAAATGAATTTCGTTTATTGTAATTGTTTGGTAGATATATCCATAAAACGAGTGGCCACATTGTTATTTTAAACTCATTGTTTTCATTCAGTTTTATTATAATTTTTTTTACAATTTTATTTGTTTGATTAGTTTATAAAATTTTGTGAGTATATAGTTTTAAATTATTTACTTTGTAACTCAATTATTTTAGATATTAAAATTTCTATGTAGCTTGTTTTTTGTGTGGGATGAAAATTAAATGTTGGTTTTCCAAATAAATTCACCCCACCCCACTTGATGCTACCATAAGTTTAACTATATAGGAAAATACACCTCTCCGCCCATTATCCTCTCTTATAAATGATAGGTCCAAACATGTTCTACTAATTAAAGAAGTCTCTAATGGGATGGAGTTTTCCTTTATCTTTGTTTGAATATTAATTATTAGTAATTTTCATATCAAATATCAAGAGTTACTTCTTGAGTACAACAGAGGATAGTTTATAATGATACTCACCTACCAAATCCTTATTTTCACTAAATATATTTTTCATTATCCATTAAAATTGTTTGATAATGAGTTTTTGTAATTAGGGGGTAAATAAAGGAAATGATTAGTAATAAATGTGGGTGTTGGTGTAGTTGGATGGAAGGGTTCCCATTGTAATAATATCGGGTTATCGATGGTGTCTTTGTGGACATGTTGTGTTGCATTGTATCCATTTATTACCAATTATAATTTTACTAATTAATAGATATAAAGAGGAGTATTTATTTAATTAAGGGAAGTTTTTCAATTTTATACTAAAATATTATCCCCTTTTAAGTAGCCCTTAGGGGTTTCCCAATTATTTGTACTACGTGGATACCACTTCAATATCTATTTCTATTCCACACCCTTATTAATATAAACCTTTATAAAATAATGTATATGTTCAATTTATTGTCATGTTGGAGCTTAATTTTGGAAAATATAAGTAACGTTTTTCCTATAGTTTATCTATTTTTTTTGTAGTCGGTTGAATCCTTTAATTAATTTTCCTAGATCATGTAAATTTATTTAACTCTTTTGATATGCATCTCTCAAGTTCTTTCAATGGATAATCCATGTCCACTATAAGGTAAAACTAATATTTTTCTTTCTAAAATTTATTTTATAATGTTGGAGGTGACAAAATCCCAGAAATAATCACTCAGTGTTATTCTAAGCTTACTTATTGTATCATCCTATCTTCATTTGGACTAGGTACTAATTTATAACATAGTTTTTGGTAGTTTTACCCTCTATTATACCATATATTTATAGTGATTGGGATGAAAATAATAATATGGTATTTATTGAGAATTAATGGGTTTAAATAAAAAAGTCTTTTTATAATATAATTCTTTACGATATAATTTTATCTGATTAATGAATCCATTTTTTTCATGGTCTTGTCTTCATTTCTTTTTATACCATACATTATACATAGCTATACATAATATATATGTTTATCATATTATATGACATGTATGTTTTTTAATTTCTTATTTTTTGACATTTTATCCATATTATTCCCCAGTAATAGTTAACTTAATTAATAAGTCGTGAAAGTATATATTTAAATATCATTTTTACTAGATATATTTATTATAATACATATTAATTTTACATGGGGATAAGTATATTAAATATATCCTACATGTATTTTTTAATGAATTTTCTTATTTGAATTTTGGAATTATGCTGATTAAACATTCATATTTATCACGGTTTATTGTCAAGCATGTAGAAAAATGTGATATTGATGTTATAATTTGTTTGTGTAAGTTTTCTTGTTTTAATGGACTAGTTGTTAATGATTGTATGGGCTCGTGGTGCATAGAATTACTATATCCATTCCCTTTCCTAATTGGATTGGTACAAAGACCACTGTAACTAATTATAACATTTTCCCTTTCCTTTGTAATTTTTATAACACCTATAATCTATTTCTCTAGATTTATATGTGACATAGACTAGTTGTTCATCATAGAGACACCAAATTATTTATGAGATATTCCCAAACTAGGTATACATAGGTTTAAACTCTTAATTAATAGGAAACTCTTTATGACAGTTGATCTACAAGTTTAACATTTATAAAAAAGAATATTGATTGTATTGTTTTCATTAATTCCTTGTATTACTACTCCATGCAAATTAATTCATGTGAAATAGGTCAGGGTAGGTTAGTGAGAACCTATAAAGTATTTCATACTCACACAGTAAACATGTCAACCTAGAATGCATAGATATTTTTTTTTGTGATATTAAGAATGATATGGAATTGAAGAAAATTTGTTCATAGTAATTTTATTTTAGATTCATGTTAGATCCTTTTAAAACTTTTGATGGTACAATCCAAGGTAGGATGACATAGGTGATCCTTTGACATTTCTATTTGATATCTCACTCCTGAGATACATCTTTATACACTTTAGTATTAGTTATATCCTTGTTATTATTGAATATATACATTATGTTTTATTGTGTATGATAAATGGTTTTTGTCTTCATATTGGGAATATATTGTATTGATATGTGTGACGAACCACATTGTGACATGTTATAAATATTAGGGGAATTTTGAATTCTCATTCCCATAAGTGCTTAGGATAAAATAATAATTTCTATTATAAGATGATATTGGATAATATTTTTGACCACTCCATTGGTCCAATAATAGGGATTTTACCCTAGAACAATATTTTTATGGAAACCTAATCTTTTGGAATTTTCGTGAAATATATAATTTTTAATTTATTAAATCTTAATTTTTTCATGATTTTCCATTCAATTGTAACTTTTAAACTAAAAAGAGGATTGAAATTTCTGATCTATCATTGATTCTAAAATAATAGGGGGTTACCCATGTGAGACATAACCTAGCATCAAGCATTATACTAGGCCCATACCACTTTTTATTTTCCTTTTTCGCAATTTTATTTTTCCTTTTATATTTCCTCTATATTACCTTGAATTTATGCATATGAAACCATGGGGTTTCTTTTTTTAGATATAATTAGAGATTGGGAGGGGGATAATAGAGGGATAATGAAGGAGGATGTGTTATTCAAGTCTCGATCAGAGTTAGATCGAGGACCGACTGATGTTTGGTGTGGTTCAGAGATCAAAGATTTCGTGTTTTTTCATAGAGGTAGTAATATTTTATGTTTTATGCTGAAAATACCAATAGTTTTAAAAAACTAATCTTTAAATACTTTTATGGGTTGGTGGGGACCCATAGTGGGTCGATCAATGGATTTTTTGGGGAAATCAAGCATTTTGGGTTATTTCATAGGCTTCACATTTAAGGAATCTTGTTTTTATGATGTATTGTTTGGAAAACACACACCATGGGTTCTTACAGATTGAGAAATATGGGTTTTTGGGAACTTCACACTATAAACTGGGGGAAAAACTATAAGGCCCCAGCCTTAAACCTTACTTAATCTTGAGTTATTACAAGATTACACATTGATGATCTTTTCGGGTTTAGAGTTTTAGAGAATTAGATCATAAAACTTTCATTACATTCCACATATAAGCAAATGGTTATATAAAGATAGTATTCTTCTTTCCCATCAATGGAAACATATTTAAAATAAAACATGGATTATTTCTTGACACTTCCTTGACACTATCATCATATAATGTAACTTTCCCTTGACCTGTGAAAAACATTTCAAAAAACATGGGATGAGCATAAAAAGCTCAGTAAGGGATATAAAAAAATGGAAAGGAAACATGGGTACATATATACATGAGAATGAAATCTACATTACCCATAAAAAATAAGCACTTTAATATACATCATCAAATCATGAATAAATCATCGAAATCATAAGACATAAAGGTAACTTGAGGCATTCATAACATTCTTAAATAGGGAGTAACCCTCTTAGTTACGTTTGGAATACCAATCACAGTATATTCCTAAATCTCTTCGGAGAAACCTTAACGTTTCACTCCTTCACGTTACCCAATGCATTGGAGAGCTATATCGGGCTCACCCGCCCTTAGTTTATCACAGAACCACCCGTCTTCATAATAATGCCCAAGAACCTCAACATAATCGTATCACATAAAACATGCATAAAGGAAACATAACATTTCCACCTTTCAATCAGAAGATATCAATACAACACATTGATATAACAAAATTATGAAAACCATTTTCAATACCAAAATAAAAGAAAAGTAAAACATGTTATTTATTTTTCTTTTTAAAAAAAAGTTATGGCTTGTAGAGGAAGCCGAAGCTCAAATAATGGTCATGGCGGCGGAGAAGTCGTTGTCGCTGCATACGTACGACAAAAAAAACATTCCCTTTTGTCTTTTATTAAACACTTATCATAAAAAATATTCCCTTTTAATAAATGTAAAATTCAAAGGGGTTTATACACCGTATAAAAGAAGGTTGTGTATAAAACAAAATATGCCTCAATGAAAGGAGATTGAGACGAAGTCCTATACCTTGGGTCCGACTTGACTCGATCGTTTTTTAATGTCCTAAATAATAAACTTGAGTTAATTTATACTTGCTTAAGAACATTTTTAAAGTTCATTATTCCTTTTATATCACTTATTACCATGTCATGAACACTATGTAATTCTTTAAGTTAATAACGGTCGTTTTAACGATCATTGGTACCTGAGTCAAAAATAGACCCATTATAATTACAAGTTGTTCATGTATCCATTATATCCAGAATGGTATTCATGATTTAGATATCATAGATATCATATATTTCCAGTACATGCAAGCATTTATAATATTATATAACATTTAGAGGTAAGAAATGAAATGCACCGTTCATGGAGACGGTAAGCCGTACGTACGCATGAACACTTCTTTCATTTCTATTTCGTATTTTATAGAATGGAATAGTAATGATATAAAGGTATATAATAATTCTAGTATAATATCATATATAATATCATAACTCCATCCTTTATACGTCCCACATATGGTATTTAACGAATCAAATCACTTTGAGGGGGTGGTAGTCCGCACTTCCTTAAATGAAGATATCGCGTTTACCCATAATGGAAACCATAAAGGTATGCCCAAAATGAAAAATACAGAAGCTTAAGGAAAACATAAACATATTATATATCACATATAAATATAGTGACATCTCAATGTCCACCTTCGAAGGTGTTAAGAGAATGTTGAACAATTATCGTTTCGGGAGGCATAAATTCACCATCCACCGAAACAGTATGTTCTTTAACCATTATATGTAGGTGTGTGTAAGTGTAGATCTAATACTTATTATAAAAACATCCTAGTATATTGAAGATACTTGATTTGTTACAAAAGAAATTAAAAAAAAGAGTTTAGGGGGTTGGAGATGCAAAATAAAACAAAAAGGACTCAAGTGAAGACATTAACTTAAAATCGGTTACCTCCCTTTGATTTGAGCTCAAAGGCTTCCTTGGGAAGACTTATTCCCAAAGTAAGGCTTCAAGGAGTAATAGAGGGATGTGGAGAGACAAAATGGGCAGGGGTTGGCCAAGCCAAAGGATTTGGGAGTGTGGGTAAGGAGGTAGAGGTGGGGGCCTTTTATAAGAGGAGAGGAGGGGAACTCTTGGAAAGTAAGAAAATGTTACATTATTTTAGAATGAATTTCGGATATTAATGGTCCCACATAGATTTTTTTCGAGGATAAGGTGATAAGTGTTCGAAATATACTCATCCAATAGGGTTTGGACATGTTTAGGTCTTAGATTTTACATTATCTTTCCATTTTATTTAAATCCTTTATTAATGAGGTAATCGCTGCATCATCATGATGTCATAAATAATTTAATAAATGTAATGTCTAAAAATTATAAAGAAAAATATCATGATGTTGGAAATATTTTTATCTTTATAATGAATATTTATAGTCCAAAATATAATTTATGTGGACAAAATTAAAAATATTTTACTTAGGTGATACAATCTTTGTCACATTTAACATTCTTTAAAAATAAAAAGATAAAAAGTCACTTTCTCACAAAAGTGATTACATGGGGCCCCCAAGTTTGGCACAAGGCATCCCATGGTCGGCCATGAGACAAAAATTAGCCTTAGGACACATGTTGTGGTCTTTTTGTATTATTATGATATAATTTTATTATCTTTAACTACCTGATTACTCATTAATCAAGATAATTAAAGATAATTACCATCATTACTATTCATAATGTCCAAAAATAAAAGAGTCTTAATTACATAATTTGGACCTTCTGATTCCAAATATGTAATCTGTTTTACCAAATTCCAAACACATAAATTGAAATAATTTATTTAAAAATAATTCTCGTTGTCAAAACAAATAGCAGGTTTTTTTGAAACAATATCTATGAAAAGTTTGGCATTTGTTTATGACCAATTCTAAAGTGAAATTAACCCTAATTACCACCATTGGATTAAATGGAAACAATATATTCAGATTACACTTTAATACTACTTAAAAGGATAATCTAACCATATAATTAAATTAAATGAAAAAGTAGTTTTGATGTAAAATGCAGTATTTTTCACTATTCATTAAAAAATGAACATTGTCAGAAAAATACCAAAAATTTATCCAATGTAAATTTCAATCTCCCAATCATAATGAATATGTTTATTTTGAAAAATATATATTACAAAATTGTCAAAATTTTGATTTAAAAAGGGCTTGCCATCAAAAGGTAGTAAAATAATCTTTTTAAGAATATTAGTGTATTCCATGCATAAGATTGTATTTATTATCATTTTAAGCCTCTAAAACACTATCTTAATCATTAATAGACATAGACAAAAATATATATTATTCATTACTTACTTGAGATGTTACATCCTTCCCCCCTTTAGAAAATTGTGTTCACGCAATTTATTTACTTATCGAATAAATGGGGGTACTTATCCCTCATTGCATTTTCAGATTCCCATGTTGCCTCTTCCATCATGTGGTTTTTCCAAAAAACCTTTACCTGATTAACCACCTTATTTCATAGCACTTTCTCCCTGTGGTCAAGAATCTGGACCGGTTGTTCCTCAAAAGATAGGTTCTCTTCCAGCTGAACTACCTCTGGACTCAAAACATGAGATGGATCTGGCATATAATTTCTCAGCATTGAAACATGAAAAACATTGTGTACCTGAGATAAACTCGGAGGTAAAGCCACCCGGTATGCAACTGATCCAACTCTCTCTAGAATTTCATATGGTCTAATGAACCTTTGACTCAGCTTTCCTTTATTACCAAATCGCATCACACTTTTCCATGGTGAGACTTTGAGAAAATCATGATCACCTACCTCAAAAGTTATATCCTTCCTCCTGTTGTCTGCATAACTCTTCTGCCTACTCTGAGCTGTTCTCATGTGTTTCTGAATCAGGTGAACTTTTTCTGCCCTCTCTTCTACCAATTCTGGTCCCACAACATCCTTTCACCCACTTCATCCCAGAAAGCTAGAGTTCGACACCGCTTCCCATATAACGCCTCAAATGGTGCCATCTGTATACTGGAATGAAAACTGTTATTATATGAAAATTCAACCAAAGAAAGATGTTGGTCCCAACTTCCTTGATAATCCATCAAACAAGCTCGTAGCATATCCTCCAAGGTCTGAATTGTTCGTTCTGACTGCCCATCTGATTGAGGATGAAATGTTGTACTAAAATTTAATTCAGTACCCAACGACCTCTAAAGGCATTTCCAAAAGTTAGAAGTGAACCTGGGATCACGATCATATACAATGGAGAGGGTAACTCAATGTAACCTGACTATCTCTTTAAGATACAAACGGGAAATTTGATCTAGGGAAAAAGTATCTCGTATAGCAAGGAAATGAGCAGATTTAGTCAAGCGATCAACAATAACACATATTGCATTATTACCTCGATATGTCTTCGGTAATCACACAACAAAGTCCATGGATATATTCTCCCATTTCCACTCTGGCACTGGTAAAGGCTGAAGCATCCCTTTCGGTAACTTCTGCTCTGCTTTAACCTGTTGACATGTCAAACACTTCATAGTAAAATCAGAAATATCTCTTTTCATTCCATCCCACCAGTAATACTCCCGCAGATCTCTGTACATCTTAGTACTGCCAGGATGAACTGAAAACGGATAACTATGAGCTTCACATAACAACTCTCTCTCTTCAACTATGAATCACAAGGCACACACAATCTCTTCTAAAATCTCAAAACGCAATCATTAACAATGTCGAATTCCGACTACTTACCTTTCTGGACCAGCTCTACCTTTTTCTGCAACTCACTGTACTGCTTCTGTGCTTGATTGATTTTATCTGATAGAGATGATCTCACTGATACCTGAACCAAGATAGAAGAACTTCCTACACCAACAACTTCTATTCCAAATTTCATCAAATCCTTAACCAAAGGATCACTTTCCAAACACAACATTGCTAATGAAGCATTACTTTTTCGACTCAAAGCACCGACCACTTTATTTTCTTTTCCCGGATGGTAATGAATTGTATAATCATAATCCTTGATTAATTTCAGCCATCTCCTCTGTCTCATTTTTAACTCTTTCTGAGTGAATATATACTTTAAAATTTTGTGATCAGTATATATTTCACACTTTACTCCATAGAAATGATGCCTCCAAATTTTTAAAGCAAAAACAACAGCAACTAATTCCAAATCATGTGTAGGGTAATTTACCTCATGAGTTTTCAACTACCGTGAAGCATAAGCAATTACCTGATCATTATTCATTAGGACGCAACCATGTCCTTTCAATGAAGCATCACTGTTGATAACAAACTCACCATTCCTGGAAGGTAGTTCCAAAATTGGAGCATTCACCAATCTTCTATTCAACTCCTAAAAACAATCATCACATTCTTTTGTCCAGATAAACTTAACACCCTTTCGAGTTAGCTTAGTCATTGGAATAGATAACCGTGAAAAATTTCTAACAAATCTTCGGTAATAGCCTTCCAAACCAAGGAAGCTACAAATCTAATTTAGATTTGTGGGTCTTGTCCAGTCTTCTACAACTTTTGTTTTTGTAGGATCAACAGTTGTCCCATCTTTAGAAACAATGTGACCAAGGAACGAAATTTGTTTCAACCAAAACTCACACTTGCTGAATTTTCCATACAATTTCTTTTATTTTAAGGTTTGCAAGATAACCCTTAAATATCTTTCATGCTCCTCTTTACTTTTAGAAAAAACCAAAATATCATCAATAAAAACAACCAACATTTTTCACCTGAGTCAACTGAGCCATCACTGCAACAAACTGTTTAGTTCTGATTTTGACCATCTTAGGATACTAAATCGAAAGGTTATTTCCCTCCATATGCCTTCCCATGATAAGTTGTCATGTTTTCTCTATGAAAAACCATTCTTAAAAAACATGTCTTAGATGAAGAAACATGGTAATATTTAAATTCTATATCATTTCAATTTGACCGTTAAAAAAAATATTTTTGGATAATAATTTAATAGAACTCTAACTCCTAAAGTTATCTAAACCGACCTCTGATACCAACTATAAGGCCCCAGACTTAAACCTTACTTAATCCTGAGCTATTACAAGATTAAACATTGATGATCTTTTCGGGTTTAGAGTTTTAGAGAATTAGATCATAAAACTTGCATTACATTCCACATATAAACAAAGTGGCTACATAAAGATAGTATTCTTATTTCCCATCAATGTAAACATATTTAAAATAAAACATTGATTCTTTCATGACACTTACCTAACACTATCATCATATCATATACCTTTACCTTGACGTGTGAAAAACATTTCAAAAAACATGGGATGAGCATAAAAAGCTAAGTAAGGGATATAAAAATATGGAAAGGAAACATGGGTACATATATACATGAGAATGAAATCATACTTTACCCATAAAACATAATCACTTTAACATACCTCATCAAAACATGAATAAATCAATGAAATCATAAGACATAAAGGTAACTTGAGGCATTCATAACATTCTTATGTAGGGAGTAACCCTCTTGGTTACGTTTGGAATACCAATCACAGTATATTTCCTAAATCTCTTCAGAGAAACCTTAACGTTTCACTCCTTCACGTTACCCAATGCATTGGAGAGATATATCGGTCTCACCCGCACTTAGTTTATCACGGAACCACCTGTCTTCATAATAATTCCCAAGAACCAAAACATAATCGTATCACATAAAACATGCATAAAGGAAACATAACATTTCCACCTTTCAATCACAAGATATCAATACAACACATTGATATAAAAACATTATGAAAACCATTTTCAGTACCAAAATAAATGAAAAGTAAAACATTGTATTTTTTTAAAGGTATTGGTTGTAGAGGAAGCCGAAAATCAAATAATGGTCACGGCAGTGGAGAAGTCGTTGTCGCTGCATACGTACAACAAAAAAAACATTCCCTTTTGTCGTTTAGTAAACTCTTCTTATAAAAACTATTCCCTTTGAATAAATGTAAAAGTCAAAGGGGTTTATACACTGTATAAAAGAAGGTTGTGTATAAAACAAAATATGCCTCAATGAAAGGAGATTGAGACGAAGTCCCATAACTCGGGTCTGACTTGACTCGATCGTTCTTTAATGTCATGAATAATAAAAATGAGTTAATTTTTACTTGCTTAAGAACCTTTTTCAAGTTCATTATTCCTTTTATATCACTTATTACCATTTCATTAACACTATGTAATTATTTAAGTTAATAACGGTCGTTTTAACGATCATTGGTACTTGAGTCAAAAATAAACCCTTTATAATTAGAAGTTGTTCATGTATCCATTATATCCAGAATCGTATTCATGATTTAGATATCATAGATATCATATATATCCAGTACATGCATGCATTTATAATATTATATAACATTTAGAGGTAAGAAATGAAATGCACCGTTCATGGATACGGTAAGTCGTACATACGCATGAACGCTACTTTCATTTCTATTTCGTATTTTATAGAATGGAATCGTAATGATATAAAGGTATATTATCATTCCAGTATAATATCATATATAATATCATAACTCCATCCTTTATACATCCCACATATGGTATTTAACGAATCAAATCACTTTGAGGGGCTGGTAGTCCACACTTCCTTAAATGAAGATATCGCATTTTCCCATAATGGAAACCATAAAGGTATTCCCAAAATTAAAAATAAATAATCATAAGGAAAAAATAAACATATTATATATCATATATAAATATAGTGACATCTCAATGGACACCTTTGATGGTGTTAAAAGAATGTTGAACAATAATCATTTCGGGAGGCATAAATTCGCCATCCACGGAAACAGTATGTTCTTTAACCATTAGATGTTGGTGTGTGTAAGTGTAGCTCAAATACTTCTTATAAAAATATACTAGTATATTTAAGATACTGGAGTTGTTACAAAATAAATGAATAAAAATATTTTAGGGGGTTGGAGAAGCAAAATAAAACAAAAAGGACTCAAGTGAAGACATTACCTTAAAATCGGGTAACTCCATTTGGATTGAGCTCAAAGGATTAATTGGGAAAACTTCTGCCCAAAGTGAGGCTTCAAGGAGTAAGAGAGGGATTTGGAGAGACAAAATGGGCAGGGTTTGGCCGAGCCAAAGGCTTTTGGAGTGTGGGTAAGGAGGTAGAGGTGGGGGCGTTTTATAAGAGGAGAGGAGGGGCACTCTTGGAAAGTAAGGAAATGTTACATTATTTTAGAATGAATTTCGGATATTAATGGTCCCACATTGATTTTTTTAGAGGATAAGGTGATAAGGGTTCGAAATCCACTCATCCAATAGGTTTTGTACATGTCTAGGTCTTATATTTTACATTATCTTTCCATTTTATTTAAATCATTTATTAATGAGGTAATCGCTGCATCATCATAATGTCATAAATAATTTAACAAATTTAATATCTAAAAATTATAAACAAAATATCATGTTTTAGTAAATCTTTTTAGCTTTTATTGAATATTTATAGTCCAAAAGATCATTTATTTAGACAAAATTAAAAATACTTTACTTAGTTGATATATTCTTTGTCACATTTAGCATTTTTTTTAAAAATAAAAAGATAAAAAGTCACTTTCTCACAAAAGTGATTTCATGGGGCCCCCAAGTTTGGCACAAGGCATCCCATGGTCAGACATGAGACAACCCGCAGCCTTATGACACATGTTGTGGTCTTTTTGTATTATTATGATATCATTTTGTTATCTGTAACTACCTGATTACTCATTAATCAAGATAATTAAAGATAATTTCCATCGTTACTATTCATAATGTCCAAAAATAAAAGAGTATTAATTACATAATTTAGACCTTATTATTACAAATATGTAATCCATTTTACCAAATTAAAAACACATAAATTTCAATAATTTATTTAAAAAACATATCACGTTGTCAAAACAAATAGTGGGTTTTTTTGAAACAATATCTATGAAAAGTTTGGCATTAGTTTATGACCAATTCCAATGTGAAATTAATCCTAATGACCAACATTGGATTAAATGGAAAGAATATATTCATATTACACTTTAATACTACCTAAAAGGATAATCTAACCATATAAATAAATTAAATTAAAAAGTAGTTTGATGTAAAATGCAGTATTTTTCACTATTCATTAAAAAATGAACATTGTCAGAAAAATACCAAAAATTTATCCAATGTAAATTTCAATATCCCAATCATAATGAATATGTTTATTTTGACAAATATAGATTATAAAATTGTAAAAAGTTTGATTTAAAAGGGATTTTCCATCAAAAGCCAGTAAAGCAATCTTTTAAGAATATTAGTGTATTTCATGCATAAGATTGTATTTATTTTCATTTTAAGCCTCTAAAACACTATCTTAATCATTAATAGATATAGATAAAAATATCTATTATTTATTAATTACTTGGGATGTTACACACATTGTGTAGTGGGCTTCTGGGGTGTGGTGGGATACTCGGCCAGACACCCCATGCGAGGTTACATGGTTTAGATGGGTACACAACCAATACCAATGTGGGGGTGTATGTCATGTCAGCATACATGCCTAGGTTAGGTGCATGGAAAGATACATGGTTGGGTACCCATGTGGGGTTACAATCCATGTAGTTGGGTGTGTTACACACAGAGTGGGGATGATGTACATGGGAAGGTACACACTATGTAAAGGGTCCACAAACCACATACATTAGGAAAGTATATAAGGAGTATCATGAGGGACAATGGTAGGGAGGAATTCTAGAGGTACACACCATGAACCAAGAGTTCACATTTCTTACTTTCGCTAACCTTATAGTTTGTTATAATTTGAATTGTGGGTATTATATTCTAAGTGATTTTATATGTTAATCATAGTGGTGTAATCCTTTTAGTATTTAGAGGTTGTCTGTATGGTGTTTTGTATAGGGTTAATGTTTAAAGGAGGATTTATTTTAGGTTGAGATACATAATCCTCTTAGGGTTTGGGGTATGATCTGTAAGGATCGGGTGAGGGTTAAAATTTCATTAGTTGGTCTGGATTTTGGATAGTGACCAATGTTATTTGAGTTTCTTTTAGATGAATCCCAAAAGTGTGATCAAGTAGAATATCATATGAGATTTTTCCTTGTCCCTGTATTTTAGGAATGATAACTTGAGGTTAGAGTTGTTGATGTTTAGCACCTAGGTTTTATGACAAGAGTTATTGGATCCATGGGTATTGGTAGACTCCTTCGGTCAATGGTTATAGATGGGTATCATCATGCTGTTGAGATGAGTTTGAGCGACTCTTGAGGAAGTCCTAGTGGTATGGTTACTAATAGAGTTATCAGTAGTTTCTATTGTCAGTTGTTGAGGATGTATGAGTGGCATAATTTTCATTTTATTCCCTTCTTGGTGACCTGGTATCCATGAATGGGTAGTTTTCCTAGATGTATGGATGAGTTTTTTGTTGTGTAGGCTATTCCCCGCAGTTTTTTTGTGCTAAGGATCTTTGGTAGAGGATTTCCTACAATTTGGTGGACATGAGTATCATTTTTAATTCTCCCATTTGAAGTATTGTTTCTTGGATTCACCCCTTAGATTTTGTTATTGATCAAGTATTAGTTAGAGGCCACTGAGGGCCATTGGGGATGTTCTAGAACTAGGCATGTCCTTTTATTTTGGATTAGCTAGAGGATCACCTCGTAGGGTGTCCTACTCTTACTACAGCCTTTGGACCAGTTGAGGTTATTTTTATGGGCATGGACTGGAAGATTATTTTTCTGTAGGGTAGTCCTATGGTTGATGTCACTTTGTGTTGTGGCCCCATGGTTCATAAGAGACTTTTGTTTTTTTGTCCCAAAGTGGGTCGTGAATAGCTCGTGGTGGCTATTTTTTTAGATTTTGAGATCCATGGTGCTATGTTAGGTACCAATATTAATTGTCCATGCATGGATCAAAGATTACAACTAATATTTTTGGATGTTGGTTCCAAGTTTGGATCTTCCTAGGTTCAGTTGGCCTTTGGTCATGACATTTGAGACGTAATTTTATCAAGGATGTGGTTTGAGTTGGAGACCCTAGGGATATTTTGGTTCGGGAGTTGGTCCTAAGTTTTGATTTGTTTCTCTCTTCATTTGGATGGCTGTAGTTAGATTGTATTAGGGAGATAATGAATGATTTGTTTGAGGGCGCTACACCTAGATCGAGGATTCTCACTAGATAGGTTTAGTTTTATTTTGTGTGGATTTTGTTGCGCTCCAAACCTTTTGTATAGAGCCCAGACGAAAGATCATCTATTGGGTCCATGTGGATGGACCCCATAGGGTGGGGTAACTATCATGTCCATTTTGTGGTGCCTTAGTTGTGTTGAAATACTTTTGGGACCTTATAGATATATAAAATATGGATGGGATGTTCTGTCACCATTTCTCATCATTCTACTAGAGTCCTAGTGCCTGATAGATTCTCTTTGTCATGTGGACGCCTATAGTTATTCCCTTGGGTCTGTCATTTATGCATATAATGATTAGAATTTATATATATCCAATATATATCTGGATGATTCACCGAATTTTTGTGGCTAAGTGAACTTCATGTCATTATCATCTAGTGTGGGCTAGAGTGTCGGTAGATTTACTACATGTTTCTGGGTTGAACCCATTGGTTGGTAGAATTGTATTTTTTTTGTTTTCATCCTTTTTAAATAGTTTTTTCTTTTATTCATGTTAAGGTTAGTTTTAGTCTAGGTTGGGAATATAAATTGTGTATTAACTTGTTATGAAAATAGATTATAGGTCCACCATTGGGGGTGGATTACTGATATTATTTTCACACCCACTATACATGAACCATAGTGTTCATGAAGACCTGATGTATAAATTCAGGTTAAAGAATAGATTACGTGATGGATGGGGTCGAGGAACATTTTTTTCTGATAGAGCTGAGTCACTTAGGTAGAGTCTCATGATCAGGTTGGTGTAGCATGATCATCATGGAGACATGGTATGTGTCTCAGATCAGTGTTGGTAGTGGAGCCCATTGTATTTTATTTTTAGAAGTTTATTTTATATTTTTGGGTGGCCTATGGGTGTTCAGATGTTGTATATTTTTCATTCATTGATATTTTATATGAATGTATCTTTCATTTAATTAATTATATCATTATTTTTTTGCAGTTTAACTATTTTGTGTACTTTTATGTGTGGCCTTGTGTATGAGTTTTGGTTATTTCCACTATTCTTTTATTATAACTAGAGAGTATAGTCTCCACACATCCTTTTTTAGACTATCCCTAATTATCGATAGGATGTGGTGTATGAGGAGGCATTCTTGATGCCTTCTAGTTGGCTGGACTGACTAGAGTGCTAGTTTAACCTAGGATGGTTCATTATAAAATAGAATCAGAAGAGGTTTTTGGTTTTATGATTTGGGTAGTTGGTATATAGGTGGTCTAGGAATGTGTTGTAATTCATTATAGATATAAAATCGTTGTGTTATAAACAAAATTACTGATAGGATATCCTAGTTACTAGGGTATGGTATTACTGTTCTTGGATTCTAGTTTTAGGTTTGTGTGATTCCACCAAGAATGATGCACTTGAATTTGTGTATTTATAGTTTATTATGTTTTTTTGGACCTTGCCCTATGGGAAAATGCCAATTTTTTCATAATTATAGGCATGTGGGATTTGTATTATATCTACCTATATATGGTCTTTTATAATTTTCTTCTGATGAAAATTCATGTGGATCATGTGGGGAGAGGTTTTCCCATGGTGGTGATATAGTCCCTTCGATGAGGGGTGACTTAAAAATTGAGTGGATCAAAATTGGTCTTGGAGTGACTAGTTGGTGGCTCTATGTGGTCAAGGATTCCTAAGAGATCATTGTGTAACACCCCAAGATTTCATAGTGTGTTATTTCTTCAAAATAATTCAATAACTTGCACTACACGCAACACTGAGTTCAATTGCACCATGACTTACCAAAAAAAGCCATTAAAAGAGGTCATGAATAGTATTAACTAAATTTTAAACTTTATATAATCCTTATAATTTTAGAATCCATATTATGAGTTTCTTAGTCATAATGCAAGAACAGATTCATTTTCAGTATTGCACTTTTATCAACTTTTGATAGTGAAACCTTTTTAAATACAATACTTTAAACTTTTTGACTAAATGGAGACATCAAAAAATTTAAAATGAAACATCCCAAGCTTCCACGGTACGCTTTCCTTTGAATAAAACAGTAGCGTGTGTTGTACGCAACCTCGAGTTCTAACACACCGTAACCAATCAAACTAGCTGTTATGAATAGTAATACCTACTTTTTGAAGTTATATATATTTTATATTTTAAAATGGACTTCATTTTTGGATTCGGAATATCAAATTTAGCCTAAGGTGAAATTTTGGTACTTTTCGGATAACTTTCATATTTTGATGAATAGTGAAAATTACTAAATTTTAATTAAAAACAACTTTTTTAATCAAAATAAATAATAGTGATAAATTATGAATTTGAGTGGTTTTAAAGTATATTTATAATATATTTTTACTATTTAATATAATGTTGGTCATTGGACATAATTTTAAAATTAAACCGAACATAAACAAGTGTCAGTCTTTTGATAGTTATTATCTCTTAAAAACACGCTTTTTGTTTTGACAGCGGGAATTAATTTTAAATTAATTTCTGCCACTTCTGTGTTTTGAATTTAGGAAAATGGATTCCATATTCGGAATCAGGATGTTCAAATTGTGTAAATAGGTAACTTTTATTTTTAGACATTTTGAATAATTACTGCGGAAAATATTTTATTTACCATGGTTAAGGGTAAATCCGGTAAATAAGGGTTAAAAAATAAAATTATAATAATACTAAATTACCCTAAAACGTGTCTTAACCCTATTGGTTGATACATGGTCGACCATGGGAATCTTTGTGTCAATTTTGGGACCCCATGGATCCACTTGTAAGTGATAATGACACTTTATTTTAATTAAGTCAAAATGAATACAAAAATGACACAAGCATATATCTTTTAGCAAAACAATTGTTACATAGGGTTATATAAGTTGGATTTTAGATTATAAATATTAATTAGAAATATAAAACTATTTCCTACATAATGATAGTTTATTTATAATTTTTAGACATTAAATAATTTATTTTATTTATGACACAATGATGATGCAGTAATTACTATAATAGTGAAAAATTAAAATAATTGATATTATAAATACCCAAAAATATATAATATGAAACTTTTAATGAATTAAAATAATTTTCTAGGATAATATGATATATTAGGATTGATTTAATGGACTTTGTTCGAAGTAATCAGTCTGTTATGAGTTTCACAAAAATCATCTATTGAATAGTGTCAAAATTGACATAAAAGAGTTCTTAAAACAAATATTATATTATTAATTGATATTAAATTCATAAAAATCTAAGGTTCGGCCAAGAGACTTATATTATGATAGGTTAATCATTAATGGACCACTTGGGGGTCGCTTGGATGTATATAGTAAGTTTATTAACCATATTATATAAAAATACAAAGAGACATTGTAAAAGTGAAACTAATTAACTTAGAGTTAATACTTAAAGATAAGGTTAATATAAGTACCCAAACCTGTCTAAATTCTATTTGTTGAGTGGTTTTAGACCTATCCCCACCTTAAACTTTGAATAATCTACTTTGGAGCCTTTAGAAACCGAATATGAATTTATTATAAATTAATATTTCTAACTTTTCCAAAGGTTCCCCTCACCCCTCTTATAAAAGGGCACTCCTCCTTCTCATTTCTTCACACCTTCAAAGCCTTTAGGCTCGGCCAAAATCTGCCCAAATACTATCCCAACATCCCTCACTACAACCTAGAGGCCTTAGTTTGATCATAAACCCAACCTAAGGAGCCCTTTTGATCAAATCAAAAAGAAAGAACCCGAAGAAGAGGTAATGATTTCACCACCCTTCTCCAAGTTCATTTCTTCTTCCACTTTTTCTTCATTTGTTCTTACCATTCTAAAATAATAACTCCAGTATCTCACATATACTGTGATGTTATTATAAATATGGTACAATCATATTCAGTATTCTATCCACCCTTTGAATAACATGTCACCATACGTGCGTACGTACGGCTTACCGTCTCCACGTCGTGGTGTAATTGTTATTCAATATAATATTATTTGGATGGGTATAATAATGATGTGTAACTCACGTAAATAATAAATATAACATGTTAATGATTCTGTATATATGATATACCATCCATTTATATATTATTTTAATATCAAAAGAATGATATTGTCGCTCGTGCGTACGTACAGACTACCGTCTCCACGAACGCGATGAGATTCATTCTCCATCATATCCATTCAAGTATAATTATCATTTAATGATTTAAAAATGATGTTTAGGGACTCGATATCATTCTGGATATGAATAAGATACAACAAACATGACTTATGTAACAAAACATATAAAAGAAAATGAGTAAGTTAACACACGAAACGACGATAATACTAAGATATTATTAATAAAGCAATGTTAAAAGATCATATATGATATCATATTAATGTATATGATTTTTGTATAATTTAATAACAATTATTTCACCATTATACAGGATATTAACCTACCCCAACAAAGGAAAAGTACAAGGTAAGTGTTATTTCACAATCTCTTCATTATCCGAGGTTGTTTATACGTAATAATCTACTGGGATATGTTTATCATCCACATCCATTTTTCTTAAAAATGTATTTCAAAACATTTTTACTATTTACAAGAATATGGGTTAAAGTCATTTATACCCTTGTTTGACTTTTTATAAGAGGTTTATAAAGGAATCTTTCCGTCGTTTTCAAAACAAGGTCCTTTTTAACCTTTTCGACAAAATTAAGGTAAGAATGTTTTTTTTAACTTATACGGCGGGTGCGGTTATTTTCCGCCGTTATAAAATACTCAAAGCTTTCCTTACAAGCTTATAAGAATATTTTCAAGAAAATGTTTTATTTTATATGGCTCTTAAATGATTTCAAAAATAGAAAGAGATATTTCTCTAAAAAGTGTTTTGATTTCATCTATGTCAACATCCTTTGATGGATTTTACGCTTATTTGAAGTTGATTTATTATGATACAAAACTTCTATATTGTATTGTAGGTTTTGTGATATTTTTGACTGTGGATGTGCTATTTTTATACCGTTCATAGTTTATGGTGAAATTATTGACATTTCGTATGCTAGTTTTAATACGAATGTTTATGTTATGTTTAAACCTTTTCATATGGGAATGCATTGGACTTAATATGTGACGGGTGGAGCCCGCTATAGCTCCTCGATGCATCGGTAGGTCTCATGAGACAAACTAGTGTCTTGGTACAAGGCCTTGACAAAATATTATTTGTAGTCTTGGCACGAGGCCTTGGCTATGTGGTTATGATTGTCTGGCATTATGCATTCCAACATTATGAAAGTGGTTATTGATTTTTGCATGTGATTATTCGATTAGTAGAATATCCATGTGAATAAGTAAATGGAATTATTTCATTTTATTTATGCCATACCATGTTGAAAGTTCATGTTTAAAAGGCTTATGTTTTAGTTATACATTGCCTTAAATATTTATTCTTATTTGTGAAATTTTCCGCTATATTGTTATCCTTACTGGGCATTTGAGCTCACCCCTTTTCTATGTTTTATTTTCCCAGGATGTGAAGAAGTAAGTTATGAATGACATGCAGGGATAGTATGTGGGGATATGAGTGTGAAATATGAAGACCATGTTGTTGTAGTAGTTGTTTTTACTCTGAAATGTAATGTAAATCTTTATGAATATATCTAGTGTTTCCAAGGCTACTAAACCAATCGATCTTTCGAGTTTTGATCTTTTTTGTGATCATGCCAATGTTATTTAAGTAATGCACCGACTCTGGGTAACTGGGGTCGGGGCGTTACAGTTGGTATCAGAGGAGGTTTAGTACAAACCTTGGAAGCTAGATTTAGATAAACTCTGATTAGAGCACGTAGACCTAAGATTAACTTTGAGGATTAGTATAGAAGAACTTCCTAGAATTTTGGTATTGTAGAGATTTTGTGAGTTTTCCGAGCAATACATCCCTGTCTGGATACGAGCAGGTAGAGGCGGCTCTGGCACAGATGTACCTAGGGGTAAAACCCGAAAACACCGCTTTGAGCTAGACTCGAACGGGAACTGGTGCACGACAACGGGCCTTGCTGCACTCTTGGTTACGACACTCCCGGGGGATATGCTTAGGATAACTCTCATTTTCTTTACAAATCATTTTGAAGGGATTATGAGTATATACTTCCTCAAAGAAAACATTCTTATGATTATGGATTATATCCATAAATAGTTCAATTTATGTTAAGTGTTTTATAAGTATGGGATTATGTATTTTGATTCATAAACTGATATAGTTTATGCCATTGTTTAGAAATGGCGCCCAGTAGAAGGAATGAGAACTCCAGAAATACACATGATTCAAAGAGAAGGAAGGATCATATCTTTCATGGTCTTAATCTATAATTTATAAGAGAAATAGTCTCCCATGTATTATCATCATATGAAGAAATAATATCATGTGTTGATAAGATATGTAAAGAGTTTACTGAGTCCTATGGCTTTGAAGGGAAGCAAGAGAAGAAAAGGATGGAAGAGAGAAAGATGGATAAAGGGAAGAGGGAAAAGGAGAATTTTCCCATATGTGGTAACTGTGGAAAGAAACACCCTGGAACTTGCCTAAAAGAAATGGGAGTTTGTTATAAGTGTGGAGGAAAAGGGCACAAAGTATGTGACTGCAAGGGTAAGATAATGGTTTTAAATGTACAATGCTTCATTTGCAAGGAGTTTGGACACTACGCGAACCTATGTCCCAGTCATCAGACTATGCCGCAAATGATGTTATTGGATAATAATCAAGTTATGATACTACCACAGATGAAGAGGAATGATTAGAGTTCTTATGTTGATTATGTCAATTGAGTGTTGTATCAACAATGTACTTGTTACAACAATCATGGAGTATATAAGGATTGTACTGCAGTACTATTTCATTAAGGACTTGAGATGGTGTGGAACAAAGAAAAGTGACTCAGTAGCAGGTTAAATGTTTGGAAAATATATGGTTGAGAGAAAGATAAACCATAATATGGTTCAGATACCGAGGTGGTGATTTTAGAATAATACATGATTGATTTGGATAAATTATATTGGATATTATTGACTACCTTGAAGCTGATTAATGATTTGTATATTCCATCATTGTTGGGGTTTAAAACATTTTTGGATTAATGAAGTATATCCAGCATTCTATATGGAATAAGGGAGCATGAATGTAATCAATAAGGAATATGGTAATACATGATGAAGGTATTCATATTCTATTACGGGGTAAAAAGGATCTATATTATGTTTACCTTCCTTATAAATGTTGGACTGTGAGTTTAGACAGAAGTATTTTGGATAGTTATAGTTTGGATTATTTTGGATTGCCATAAAAGAACAACCCGGAGGTCGGGCGGCAATCCGTCGCGTCCGGCAAGGCTGCGAGACTTGAACCCGCAACCGAAGGGAGACAAGGGTGTATCACCTACCACTGTCCCACGAGATTTCCTGAATTAAATAATGTAGTTTTTTTAAAAGATCTGGTAGATGAATTATAAATTCATTTATTTTGGAACCCTGTACGAATAGTATAAATAGAAAAAAAAAATTACGTTCTAGAGTGAAAGATGAGTTTGTGGTAGAAATTTATTAATGGGTAAAACTCTAATTATAATGTAAGTATATCTCCTTATGATCTTAGCCAATCTCATGAATAAATTCCTCAATATTAAGAAAAGCAACTTAGAAAAAAAATATTGTCCTAGATGGTACCTTAAATCATCACTAATTTATGGCTTTGGGATTGTTGGCTTTTTCATAGCCATGTTCTCTACCAATCTCCATTAGATAATTGATGGTTAGATTTCTCTTCCATATCCATATTTTTCTACATGGAACCCTAGTATGTGTTATTTTCGGTAATCTTCATACTTTCCGCTCTTTATTTTAAATAGAGGCCTCATTAATTCATTTTTCGATGTGGGATTTCAACTAAGATATTTTGAAACGTCAAAAATGTGTTATCCTAATACCCTATGTTTTGTTGAACCGATGGTATCATCATAGATTGATGAATTTAAGGACCTCAATTATACACTTGTTTGTGATTGATGACCTCAATCACTACCTATAAATATTTACGTTTTTCCTCCGATTATATGTCTCTAATTTCCACCAATGTTCTCCTAATCGAGATCATAATTTGGTGGTGACCCTTTGATTTCTCTTTTCCTCATATTAAGACTAAATTTTAGTAACCCAATTTCCGATGTGGGTTTTCCCACAAATATATTTTCTACTTTCAACCTTTTATTTTTGAAGAACAATTTCAAATTGCGAGGACGCAATTTATTGAAGGAGGGGAGAATGTAACACCCCAAGATTTCATAGTGTGTTATTTCTTCAAAATAATTCAATAACTTGCACTACACGCAACACTGAGTTCAATTGCACCATGAATTACCAAAAAAAGCCATTAAAAGAGGTCATGAATAGTATTAACTAAATTTTAAACTTTATATAATCCTTATAATTTTAGAATCCATATTATGAGTTTCTTAGTCATAATGCAAGAACAGATTCATTTTCAGTATTGCACTTTTATCAACTTTTGATAGTGAAACCTTTTTAAATACAATATTTTAAACTTTTTGACTAAATGGAGACATCAAAAAATTTAAAATGAAACATCCCAAGCTTCCACGGTACGCTTTCCTTTGAATAAAACAGTAGCGTGTGTTGTACGCAACTTCGAGTTCTAACACACCGTAACCAATCAAACTAGCTGTTATGAATAGTAATACCTACTTTTTGAAGTTATATATATTTTATATTTTAAAATGGACTTCATTTTTGGATTCGGAATATCATATTTAGCCTAAGGTGAAATTTTGGTACTTTTCGGATAACTTTCATATTTTGATGAATAGTGAAAATTACTAAATTTTAATTAAAAAAAACTTTTTTAATCAAAATAATTAATAGTGATAAATTATGAATTTGAGTGGTTTTAAAGTATATTTAGAATATATTTTTACTATTTAATATAATGTTGGTCATTGGACATAATTTTACAATTAAACCGAACATAAACAAGTGTCAATCTTTTGATAGTTATTATCTCTTAAAAACACGCTTTTTGTTTTGACAGCGGGAATTAATTTTAAATTAATTTCTGCCACTTCTGTGTTTTGAATTTAGGAAAATGGATTCCATATTTTGAATCAGGATGTTCAAATTGTGTAAATAGGTAACTTTTATTTTTAGACATTTTGAATAATTACTGCGGTAAATATTTTATTTACCATGGTTAAGGGTAAATCCGGTAAATAAGGGTTAAAAAATAATATTATAATAATACTAAATTACCCTAAAACGTGTCTTAACCCTATTGGTTGATACATGGTCGACCATGGGCATCTTTGTGTCAATTTTGGGTCCCCATGGATCCACTTGTAAGTGATAATGACACTTTATTTTAATTAAGTCAAAATGAATACAAAAATGACACAAGCATATATCTTTTAGCAAAAGAATTGTTACATAGGGTTATATAAGTTGGATTTTAGATTATAATTATTCATTAGAAAGATAAAACGATTTCCTACATAATGATATTTTATTTATAATTTTTAGACATTAAATAATTTATTTTATTTATGACACAATGATGATGCAGTAATTACTATAATAGTGAAAAATTAAAATAATTGATATTATAAATACCCAAAAAAAATATAATATGAAACTTTTAATGAATTACACTAATTTTCTAGGATAATATGATATATTAGGATTGATTTAATGGACTTTTTGCGAAGTAATCAATCTGTTATGAGTTTCACAAAAATCAACTATTGAATAGTGTCAAAATTGACATAAAAGAGTTCTTAAAACAAATATTATATTATTAATTGATATTAAATTACTAAAAATCTAAGGTTCGGCCAAGAGACTTATATTATGATAGGTGAATCATTAATGGACCACTTGGGGGTCTCTTGGATGTATATAGTATGTTTATTAACCATATTATATAAAAATACAAAGAGACATTGTAAAAGTGAAACAAATTAACTTAGAGTTAATACTTAAAGATAAGGTTAATATAAGTACCCAAACCTGTCTAAATTCTATTGGTTGAGTGGTTTTAGACCTATCCCCACCTTAACCTTTGAATAATCTACTTTGGAGCCTTTAGAAACCGAATATGAATTTATTATAAATTAATATTTCTAACTTTTCCAAAGGTTCCCCTCACCCCTCTTATAAAAGGGAACTCCTCCTTCTCATTTCTTCACACCATCAAAGCCTTTAGGATCGGCCAAAATCTGCCCAAATACTATCCCAACATCCCTCACTACAACCTAGAGGCCTTAGTTTGATCATAAAGCCAACCTAAGGAGCCCTTTTGATCAAATCAAAAAGAAAGAACCCGAAGAAGAGGTAATGATTTCACCACCCTTCTCCAAGTTCATTTCTTCTTCCACTTTTTCTTCCTTTGTTCTTACCATTCTAAAATAATAACTCCAGTATATCACATATACTGTGATGTTATTATAAATATGGTACAATCATATTCAGTATTCTATCCACCCTTTGAATAACATGTCACCATACGTGCGTACGTACGGCTTACCGTCTCCACGTCGTGGTGTAATTGTTATTCAATATAATATTATTTGGATGGGTATAATAATGATGTGTAACTCATGTAAATAATAAATATAACATGTTAATGATTCTGTATATATGATATACCATCCATTTATATATTATTTTAATATCAAAAGAATGATATTGTCGCTCGTGCGTACGTACAGACTACCGTCTCCACGAACGCGATGAGATTCATTCTCCATCGTATCCATTCAAGTATAATTATCATTTAATGATTTAAAAATGATGTTTAAGGACTTGATATCATTCTGGATATGAATAAGATACAACAAACATGACTTATGTAACAAAACATATAAAAGAAAATGAGTAAGTTAACACACGAAACGACGATAATACTAAGATATTAGTAATAAAGCAATGTTAAAAGATCATATATGATATCATATTAATGTATATGATTTTTTTATAATTTAATAACAATTATTTCACCATTATACAGGAGGTTAACCTACCCAAACAAAGGAAAAGTACAAGGTAAGTGTTATTTCACAATCTCTTCATTATCTGAGGTTGTTTATACGTAATAATCTACTGGGATATCTTTATCATCCACATCCATGTTTCTTAAAAATGTATTTCAAAACATTTTTACTATTTACAAGAATATGGGTTAAAGTCATTTATACCCTTGTTTGACTTTTTATAAGAGGTTTATAAAGGAATCTTTCCGTCGTTTTCAAAACAAGGTCCTTTTTAACCTTTTCGACAAAATTAAGGTAAGAATGTTTTTTTAACTTATACGGCGGGTGCGGTTATTTTCCGCCGTTATAAAATACTCAAAGCTTTCCTTACAAGCTTATAAGAATATTTTCATGAAAATGTTTTATTTTATATGGCTCTTAAATGATTTCAAAAATAGAAAGAGATATTTCTCTAAAAAGTGTTTTGATTTCATCTATGTCAACATCCTTTGATGGATTTTACGCTTATTTGAAGTTGATTTATTATGATACAAAACTTCTATATTGTATTGAAGGTTTTGTGATATGTTTGACTGTGGATGTGCTATTTTTATACCGTTCATAGTTTATGGTGAAATTATTGACATTTCGTATGCTAGTTTTAATACGAATGTTTATGTTATGTTTAAACCTTTTCATATGGGAATGCATTGGACTTAATATGTGACGGGTGGAGCCCGCTATAGCTCCTCGATGCATCGGTAGGTCTCATGAGACAAACTAGTGTCTTGGCACAAGGCCTTGACAAAATATTATTTGTAGTCTTGGCACGAGGCCTTGGCTATGTGGTTATGATAGTCTGGCATTATGCATTCCAACATTATGAAAGTGGTTATTGATTTTTGCATGTGATTATTCGATTAGTAGAATATCCATGTGAATAAGTAAATGGCATTATTTCATTTTATTTATGCCATACCATGTTGAATGTTCATGTTTAAAAGGCTTATGTTTTAGTTATACATTGCCTTAAATATTTATTCTTATTTGTGAAAGTTTCCGCTATATTGTTATCCTTACTGGGCATTTTAGCTCACCCCTTTTCTATGTTTTATTTTCCCAGGATGTGAAGAAGTAAGTTATGAATGACATGCAGGGATAGTATGTGGGGATATGAGTGTGAAATATGAAGACCATGTTGTTGTAGTAGTTGTTTTTACTCTGAAATGTAATGTAAAACTTTATGAATATATCTAGTGTTTCCAAGGCTACTAAACCAATCGATCTTTCGAGTTTTGATCTTTCTTGTGATCATGCCAATGTTATGTAAGTAATGCACCGACTCTGGGTAACTGGGGTCGGGGCGTTACAATTGGGTTAGTCTCAAGTTTGGTTCCTCGAAGGTTCAAGGATCATGTTCCTTGGGAGGGAACTGTTCTTTCGATGTGTTATCTTCTTGATCATGCGACGGGGTCTCTGTGCTTACTATCATCGATGACATGGGTGGGTGTGGTTGTTTTTCCTTGGTGGTGATGTTGAGCAATTATATCACTAGGATTTGTTTTTGAATGAGGATTCCAGATGATTAAAAATTGGATTGGAGGGAGTTCTCCATATCTCGTTGTGGGTTTGAGAGGGTTGGTTTAGTTGGACCCCTACCCTTGATCATTTTTTGGTTGTACCATAGGCACCACAATATATCTGAGGTCAGATTCTTATTATTTTGGATTGATGCCCATATGAAGGGTGGTCATGTGGTTGATCATGGCATAAATGATATGACTCGATATTGAAGGGGAGTACTAAAAGAACTCCATTTTTATAGAAATGTCTTACATTAGGATATTGGTCAGTGGATTTAGGTGTGTTATCTTAGTTTTATTGGAACATAGCACACATGAGCATGATCCCTATTGCATATTTAAATCAGAGGAAGTGAAGGCTTATAGTTTTGATCACACCATAGGATCTTGGAGGTCATTAGGCTTATTTTAAGTTGTTTCATGAGCATGGTGGTTGAAAGTATTCATGCTGGTGATTAGGTGTGAACGATTCTGACATGTATATCCATTAGATTCAATGATGGATGAAGAATACTCTGGATGGTGTTTCATATTAAAGAGTGGCGACGATAAGGATACTATTATGGTGGGGAGGATTGAATTTATCTTTGTTGAACATCTTTCATGTTGGTAGTGTGTTTAGTATGTTTTAGGTATAATCATTGGAGAATACATATTGTGTCATTTTTATTATGTTTGGGCGAGAGCATGGATTTTGACCAATGAGGATTCTTAGGGGTGAGAAATGTTGATGGTGGGGAGTTTGTGATGACCCACATCATCACAAGTTGTGAAAATAGGGGAAATTTGAATTTTCGTTCTAAGAAGTGTTTAAGGTTAAAATGGTAATATATCAGTTAATATGATATTGGATAGTTTTTTTGACCACTATGTTAGTCTTGAAATAGTTTGTTCACCATAGAACATTATTTTGGTGGAAATTCTATCTGTTTAAATTTTCCCCAAATATTTAATAGTTATTTAATTAAATATTTATTTATTGGCACATTTTTACATCTTCATATAATTTTAATTGACTATTAGATTGAGATTCAATCCCTTTTGTTGAGTTCTGAATGGGGGGGTTCTTAGGCAAGGCATAACCTTCTGTTGGGAACTAGGGCGGGGATCATACCCATTTTCATTTTCATTGTTTTCTTACTTTTTTTATTGTTTTCTTTATTAATTCATCTCTTTTACCTTTAATTCATGCTTATCCTCCTATGGTCTTCCACTTTGTCAATTCTATGTTGAGAGAGGGAGAGGGAGAGGAGGTGGGAAGGAACGTAAGAGGTGCCAGCTGGGAGCTCGTCTGAAAGTAAATCAAGGATCGACAGGTTTGTGGTTCGATTTTGGGATTGAATATTTAGCGGTTTCTACCCAAAGGTAGTTCCAATTTAATTTTCAATAAAAAATCTCCATAGTTTCATTTTTTTTAGTTTTAATTCCTTTTATGGGTTATTGGGAACCCCTAGTGGTTCGATCTGTGGCTTTTGAGTGGAAATCAGTCATTTTGGGCAATTTTGATGGCTAATCATTCTAGGATTCCTATGTAGACAATGTATTTTTGAGAGAACACATGTTTTTTATTCTTCAAATTTTGGTAATATGAGTTTTTGGGAACTGTACACTGTGTACCAGGTTTATATGTCATGTGGCGAACTTCTGGGTGTAGTAGTGTACCCGACCAAACTCACCATGCAAGGTTACTTTGTCACGTAGGGTAGATGGAAAATGCCCTTGTAAGGTCGATGTCATGTAGGAATACATTCTCAAGGGGGTAAATGGCTAGGTATATGGGTGGGTAACCATTTTGGGGTTTCTTCAGGTATGTGATGTACACTCCAGGTACTCGGGCGTGTTACACATCATGTAGCAGGGAGGACAATTGTGGGTACACATCATGTAACCAAAGTGCACACTGTATACATTCCCTTCCTCGGACCATTTTCCTATTTTCACCCTATTTTCGTAATTGGATTTATGAGTATTTTATTCAAAATTATTTTCCATGCATATCATGGTGGGGGAATCATTTTTTGAATTTAGAGGCCATCTAGATGGTCTTTTAGAAGGAGACAATGCTTGTAGGATGATTTCTTTGATGTTTGGTTCCAGAATCATCTTGGGGTATGGGTTTTGAGATGTGAATCCCATGAGGGGGTTCTGATATTTTTAGTTGGCCTGGATTATGGAATCCCACAAGTGTTTTCAAGGTTATTTCTAACATATCTAAAAAGATAGGATCAAGTAGTATATATGAGGAGATCATGGTTTTTCCCTGGGTTTTTGGGACCAATATCTTGAGGTTATACCTCTTGAGGTTTAGATATTGGGTTTGGGGACCAGATCTATTTGAACCATTGGGATGGGTTGCTGAATATAGATTTTGGTTACTTCTTGGTTCTATTGTACTACTAGGATTAGTTTGAGGGAATCTTAAGGGTTCCCTAGTTGGATGGTTACTTATCGAGTGATCAGTAGTTTCTTTAGTCAGATGTTGAGGATTCCCATGTGGCATTAAACTCTTTAGATAACATTGTAGTTAAGTTTTTAATCACTGATTAGTATTTTTCTTGGAATGATGGATGAGGTTTTTCATACAATAGATCTTCCACAAGGTTTCCTTATGCTAAGGATCCCTGGTGAGGGTTTCCCTATTTTATGGGGCTATGAAGACCATTTTGAATTCCACTTTTTGCGGGACTGTACTTTTAGATTCCCCCTTAGGGTGAATTTTTGATCGAGGATCATTAGGAAAATATTGAGGTCCATTTGTGATGATTTAGAACTGGGTGTGTCCTAAGATATGTGATGAGATAGATGAATGCATCATAGGGTATCCTACTCTTGCAATTAGATTTTAACCCTTTGATATTTTTCATATGGGACTGCCCCAAGAACTTGTGGATAGAAGCAGAGTCTAGTGGTGGGAGTTACATTATATTGTGGCCTCAGGGACCAAGGGAGCCCCAAGTTTGGATTGACCTTGAGATGGGTCATGGTGAACCTGTGGTGGCTATTTTTATTAGATGCTGAGATCATGTGCGTTGAGAGAGACCTGAGGATTTCTTGGATGAGGGTGGATTGACACTAGTAGTTCTTTTATTTAGATTTTAGTTTTGACGATGGATCAACCCACTTTTGGTTTTACTTTTTCCATAATGTTTGAGGAAACGCTTTCTCAAGATAGTGGTTTAACGAAGATACCTTTATGATATTTTGGATCGGGCATTATCCCCGAGTTTTGATATAGTTATCTCCTCCATTCGGTGGTTATGGTTAGATGTGATTATGGAGCTAATGGATGATCAAGATGAGGTAACTAACCCTATATTGAGGGATATCCCTAGCTAGAGGTTTTTTTTATTTCTCATGGATGTTGTTTCCCTATCGACGTTGTGTATATAACACTTATGGCAATTCATTTTTTAGGTCCATGTGGATGGATCCCATAGGGAGGTTTATTTTTCATGTCCATGTGGTAGAGCCCGATTCATTCTACGGGACTTCCAAGACATTACATACCTTTGGAGAGTGGCGGGGAGGCTTTGTCACAATTTATGATCATTACATGAGAGTCAAAATTCTATATATATGTGCATTTTTGTGTGTATTCTAATGGTTATGATTTGGTGTACAACATTCATTCTTATTACATTTAGAGATTTTGGATATTTTAGGTAGATCAGAAGGATTCTCTGGTATCTTGTGTGGATGGGTGAGCCATTTTTATATTCCTCTTATATGGGCTAGAGTGGATGTAGATTTACCACGAGTTTTATGTTATAACCCACTGGTTGGCCTCTTTCTTGTGTGTGTTTCCCCCCTTTTAGGAAGTAATTTATTTTATTCTAGCTATTGTTAGTTTTTAGTTGTGTTGGGTATATCACATACACATACACTTGTTATGAAAAAAAATTATTGTTTCACCATCAGGGGTGTCCTACTTGGTCATATCTCTCATTCCTTGTCTGTGCACCTCAGTTTGTATGTGGACCTAATTATTACTTTCGGATTGGTGAAAAGGTTTCCAGATGGATGGGGCTGAGACCCAATGATGCTTGATCAAGTGGATCCACTGAAATGGAGTCTTATGATTGTGTTGGTGAATCTTGGGCATCATGGTGACCAGGTATGTGGTTATTCATGATATTGGCATTGGGACCCGTTGTATTTTATGTTCATAATTTTATTTTGTATATGTGGTCAGCCATGTGGGAGACCGACAATTATTTGTTTTTCATGGTTTGAGAGTCTGTATGACTGTATGTTTTATTTAATTTATTATCATTTATTTTTCAGTTTATTTATTATTCATACTATGATGTGTGGCCAAATGTTTCAGTTTTAGTTATTTTCACTGCTATTTCACTCTAACCAGTGGGTATGGTCTTCTTATAACATCTATTAAACCCTCTCTACTTTTCTTAGGCCTATAGAATATAAGGAGAGCTTCTTGAGGCCTTATAGTGAGCCAGATTGGGTGATGTGCCTAATTGACCTGTGATATTTTGTTATAATATACTCACTAAATATAATTATGTACATGTATAACATGAATTCACATTATATATGTACCCTTGAAAAAAATTTATTTATTTCATTTATTCTTTAACTACAAAGGTCATTCTAGATGTTTGGAATAAACCATCAATGATCTAGATATTTTTATAACGGGAAAACAATTTATGAAATTATATAATTTTCCCTTTGATGTGTATTCCATAATATGGCTAATGGGAGGAGCCCATGTAGTGTTGTGGGAATATAATTTAGGTACTTCTCAAGTATATAATACATGGTATTTACAACTACCGTAAAAATAAATTTCTATTTACAACTTTTTGTGCAATAGAACTATTATGTGACTCATTACTTTTCTATATTTTCTCTTTCAAATTAAAACCTCACCATTTCCAAGCATTAAAAAGGGAAACCCCACTTTTCATTATAATCTACCATTATATAATGATCTTAGGTAATAATGAAAAATTAATTTTGATTCCAAACCATGAAATTTAATCAATGATATGATTTCCATATGGAAACATCAAGAATGATCTCATGTGATCATGGATTACCATTTTATCATGACACACATGTCATTATTATTAAACTAATCATCTTCGTATCCATCTATAAGTCATGTTGTGTTAAATAACCACTATAATTTCATATATAGATAAATAATTCATTTTATAAAGTTTACATACTATCGTAGTTTTATTTTTTTCAATGTCAATACTTCATCAAACTCGTCTTCAAAACATCAAATTTGTCTAAGACCACCATAAAAAATTCTCAAAGATTTTAATCAATGCATTTTACCATTTTTTCCATTATTTGAGTTCATAAAAATTAAATATATTAAGTATCCATGTATTTAAGTGTAACTAATTATTATCTAAAAAAATTCTTCTTCATTCACATTTTCTCCCATCAAACATGATTAGACATAATCTTTACCAAATATTGTTCATGAATCATTGGACATCGCAAGTAATATCATATAACATTATCGATTATAAAAATAATATATCTAAGGTAATTCCACAAATTACTAAAATATATATAAAAACATTCTCATCACGAAATTAGGGATTAAACATGAGGACAAACTAACCTTCTCTTTATTTCTTGAAAACATTATTTCACTCCCTAAACAATTAAAAGTAAATCCCATTTTATGTTATATTTTCTATTAACTAGATTAAATTGAATTTTTTTCTCAAATATTGTTTTAAAATAATTTATAATTAATAATCATGGTTTCCATTAATTTCCCAATATATATGAATCTCATCTATCAAGACTACCATAAACATTTGATGGTAATATTTATAGAATTTGTTCTTCAAAACCCATTAAAATTTTTTATTTTTATCTCCAATGGGGATTACAAAAATCTCATATAGACCATACCTTACTTATAAAGAATTATTATGTATATATTCCTTCTATAGATTTCTCTAATGATATACAAATTTAAGATAAATTTTATTAAAATAATTATCACAATGAATATAATCTTATAAATCCTCACTTATTAGTAAATGATATTTGTAATTATTTTTTATGTTATAGAAATGTTTATAATTACTATATAAAGTAATTTTAGCATCCCTATTATTTAAAAATAGTATAGTAAAACCTGGAGTTTATATACTACGATGAATTAACTCCTAGTCAAAAAGATCTTAATGTTATTTCTTTAGCTTCATTGACTATGTTTTGGGCAAACTTGACTCCAACAAACCTGATCTAGTGGTTAATTTATTATATTATCATAAAATACAAGAGATTAAATCATATAAGATCCCATTGTTTATAAGTATTGAGTGACTAGATACATACATGATTCTCAAATTACTTTTTAAAACATGAAATAAAATAGAAATTTCAGTGAAAATTTTTTTATTTATTTTATAATATCCTTGTAATAATTAAAAGTCATTTTTGGGAAACCTATGGATAAGAAAAAAAACTAAAAGGGTGGGACCAGATGCTTAGTAAGGGAAAGTGTATATTGCAATATGTCAGAGAATAATGAAGTCATGAATTATATGGTAGAGCTAAATAACAGTATAATGTTTTATATAACTAATATAATAAAATAAGAATATATTCATGGATAAAATAACAATATGAACAATATTGTTAATAGAAATAACTGGTTTTATGGTTATACAATGCATAATTCCAGAAACCATAATAATACCACGAAGGCTTGGGCCATAAAAACATAGATAAATAAGTAACCAATGATCCAAATACCCAATCTTGTTTGTCTCATATGACCTACCAATGCATTGTGAGGCTTTCAAATATCTAGCACCACCCATTACTTACTATGTCCAATGTATTCACTATATAAAATAATTGAATAAAAAATAAATATATAATCAACATTACATAGTAATCAATAAAAATCTATATTGAAATACATGTATATAGGATGACAATACTTTCCCTAGTCAAAAATATGGACAACATTGTCCTAATTCATCTAGAGTATTAAGGTGAATTGTATTATTAATGCATAAACTATGTGGGAAATAATCAATTTTCATGAAAACTTACATAAAACATCATCATCAAAATCCATCCCAAGAATGAATTTTGATGGTATCAGAAGAATGTATCTAAAGTGTATAATAAATAATGTCAAATATTGTTAAGAATATGAAAATCAACTTTTAATATTATCTAAAAAACCCCTTCATAGAAAATAATAATTATAATTTTTTATAGATTTTCTTCAAATATTTTTAAAAATTGTTATCATTAAAATTATATACATTGACCTTGATATTTTTTTTAAAACAACCCTTTAATCCCAAATAGGATTCCTATATTTGTTTTATAAAATAAAGATATTTCTTATAAAATTTCGTTGAGAAGACCTATAAACATGGAAGAATTATTTCTTAAAATAATAAGCCCCTAAAATCCATTTTAAAATAAATAATTATTTTTAAAATAAAATTTTCAATTTTGAAGAATATAACAATATTTTATTTTTTGTTTAAAATATTTAATATTTAAAATCATTTGGAATAAAATATTAAAACATGGTAAGGAAGCTATGTAAATATTGATGTTCCTAATGGAAAAAGATGGTTTTCACATGAAAAACATTAAAAGGGACACTTTTTTTCAAATGATACAAGTGGAAAATGTAAAAAAAACTATTCTAAAACTATTGAAAAAAACTAAAATAGTATAAAACATCCTTAATCAATAACTAATGTATGGATAAGGACATCAATTAAATAAATGGGGACATTAATGATATAGATTCATGACCGTAAAGAAGAAGTGGGGTGGTTTCACATACAAGTGTCACAATGAATAAATTATTTACTAAGGGAAATGAAAATGAGATAGAGTATATACAGAATCAGTAATAAAAATAAAATAATATAAAGATTGGTGTCTTATATATAAGGTTAAACAAAATTTCCCCTTATATAGAATCATTTATATCAATCTCGATTTGAAAAAACAATTCGAAAGAAACTCTAATGGATTAATAAAAAATTGAATCGAAATACCTTAAACATGAACTTAAAATGGATTTTTAATTATATTAAATTTTATTAAAATATGATAAAAATACTCAAAAAGAAATATATGAACTACAAAATGTAAAACAAGTGGTGGATATAGCATAAGTCCCAAAAAACAAAAATTGAGATGGGAAATCACTTATGAATTTAAAAACAGATGAATAGAAATAATCCTAAGGATTCAGGACAATAATTTTAAATCCCATTAAATAATAATATATAACTATAATATAATTCAATGGGTTAGTAGGCACACCTTATAAAATAAAAATATATGCTTAACGTGAAAACAAGGCTCAATGAATGATAATTGAGACGGAAGCCCTTAACTTAATTCTTAGCATCCATGAAAATGATTTAACCACATATTTAATAAAAATAGCCACATTAACCACTAATTTAGTTACAATATTCATATCTAAAGCCCTGCTAGTTATTTTTTTGTAAACATTTATTATACATTCATTAGTTAGTTATCTGTTCTTTTTATTATTAGATGTTGTAATTCCAATTGTTTCACACATATTCCGTAATAAAGATTGCACAAATAATAGTTTTTAATAATTTAATCATTATCATATAATTAATGTTACTAGAAAATATTTTTATAATTATTTATATATTTCTAATTTCATCCCATGAATGTTTTATTTATGATTGGGGAAGATGGAATCGTTGATGAGGTTGTTTCGATAATTTGAAACAGGAAAATATGATATAGAAATAAAATGTACAATATTTATATAATACTTCTATAACCTTATTAATGTTATAGTTCTAATTTTTTTATTATGTACATTATTATAATCATAAAAGAATTTTGATTATAAAGAAGAAAATATATAGCTATGTGGAGGTGGAAGTTCGCACACACACATAGACAACATATTCGTTTTCCATGGAATGAGAGGAAGATAGGAAATAATTAAATTTTTTAGAATCATAATAGTGTTATAAATACCATATTAGTTCATTAAATAACCTTTTTTGAAAAATTGGTGTAAATTAGTAATGGAAAATGTGATAGGATGCCTCATGGATGTCGTAGTCCATAGGAACAACATTTTTATTAATTCTAAGGGAAAAGAGTAAAGGTGGATAATGTTTATTACATAAAAAAATATGAATATAAATAATACTAATTTCATCATTTTATGACATTTAAGATATTTTTAGGAGAAATATTAATATGGAAAAACATTAGAGAGTGATTAGTACTTACGTTGAGAATTATAAATTTTTCTCGATGTCCTTCATGGAAATGGAGGACATAATAAAATTAATGGGGAAAAAGTATTATGGTATTTGAATAAGATTTTAGAAGAAGTAAAATTTTTAGGTATTCAGTTGGAAGTAAAATTGTTAGTGTGGTTTTAATAAAGTTGTGGAATACCCCTTTTATAACTGGAGGAAATGAAGGTTTTGTAAATATGAACTTTTAATATATAATGAACACATGTTTAAAATGTAAATTGGATTCAAAAGTGTACAATAATTGAGATAAAATATGGTTTTTACATCCAAAAATCAACCAATCATTGGGATACATGTTTTACCATGTTTTTATCATGTTTTTATCTCTTTTAACTTCAGTTAATTTTTTACCTTATTTTAACTTTTTTTTGGATAACTACATTTTTAACATTGTTATATATTTCTTTGGAATGGAAAAGAAAATATCGTTATTACATAATTATGAAAATTATGATTTAAAATATGGAAGAAATTTTATCTAATAATATTTTTAAGGGTGAGAAAAGTTATTTTTAATATTAGCACACATTTCATGTAAAAATAAATTTTGAGAAAAAGTGTATTTCTAAGCACAAAAAATATGTTATGCATGAAATTATCAATAATGTTTATTTAAATGAAAAAATATTATTTATTATTAACAAAATAGTAGATATTTGGATTTAAAATCAATCCAATAGTGAATTACACCTTTTTTTATTCTAAGCTAAAAGAAACTCGCTAAATGCAGTTTTTATTAAAATAAATATTATTTATGTTTAAAAATAATCAACATGGGATTTATAAATTCAATAATAAAGTGTCTCAAGATAAAATGATATGAATAATAAAATAATATCTGTATTTATATAATAAATCTCGCAAACATTCACACAACGAAAAAACCTAATGACTGAGTGCCTTAGAGACTAGCTACATTGACATCTTATTTTACAACACATAGAAAATTTATTCGAAATCACATGCCTCTGGACCCTGTTATAGAAATAACATATAATATAATCATACTAATAACCTAGGAAATATAATTATAATAATTGGGTGAGTTTAGATACTCAATAAGGGAAAATATATCATAATATGTCTGAACATAAACATGAATGAGAATATGAGGAAGACATAAATATCATAATAAAGGATTGAAATACCTTATATGATAATCATAAATCATGTTATATAAATATAAGATCATAAAAATTTATCATTAATGAAGAATAAAAGATATGAAAATGATTAAAATACATACCATTAATTATATATCATGTGATATTGACATAAAAGTCAATAAACATTAAAAATAAAAATTAATCACGAAAACACATCAAGGAGACGTCCTATAAAAGGAAAGAAAATGAGGTGATGTTTATTGAGATTAATTAGCCATAAAATTATGAATTCATTTACCTAAAAACACATTATTTTACATGTGAATTTGATGATATGATATCTAAAAAATTTTAGAAAAAATACAACAGCTATGACATGTAATATGATGTTTTTATATATGATTTATATTATTGATGATTCATTATTTTAATTTCATAAAGAATTTAATATAATTTCATTGTCTTTTCTTTGTAGTGTTAAAATGGATTACATAAATGAGACAAATACTTTCATAATGAATAGTGAAAAAATGCACACAGTTATTAAAAATAAAAAATATTTTTATGCTCTTAAACTAAAAAGGCTAATTGTGAACACTATATCAAGTATTGAAGTTCAAAATGAAGGGAAAAGTTATGTGATTTTTTCATTACCTAATGTGACAGTGTTATTAATAAGATATTCATTTTTCCTCAAATTCCAAATGAAAAATCTTAAGTTTCAATGAAATATACTGACCTGGGTATGATACAAAGACTATATATGAGATAAATGAAAAGTATATATGAATTTTTATACAGATTTCATTATACACATATAATTTTAATATAAACACATATGGTAATAAATAATGGGAAAAATCACAAAATTATGGAATTATTCATTAGGTTATCATGGTTCCAGAATGATGTAAAAAATAATTGAAAGTTCTCATGGACACTCAAAAATACCATGGGATACATATTCTCTTATAAAGATTATTGTGAGACCATATCCCTCTAAAATTAATGAAAGAATTACAACATTTATAGAATAAAAATTAAAGAGGGTGTGTGTGGACCAGTCCAACCATTATGTGGTCGATTTAATTATTTAATGATATTAATCGATGCATCTAGTATATGGTCAAATGTGTGTTTTCTATCAACTTGAAATGTAGTAGTTTCAAAATTTATTTGTCAACTAATAAAATTTAGAGCACAATTCCATAACTATGTCACAAAATATTAATACTATTATAAATTTGGACTCTAAAGTTTTCACTTGATGTGGTATGAAAATGGGCATTACCATGGAGCATCCAGTTACCCATGTTCATAAAAAAATAGTTTAGAAGAATCATTGATAAAACACATCCAACATACTACTAGACCATTATTAATGAAGAAACATTTATCTATATCTATATGGGGTCATGAAATATTTCATTCCTATACATTAATTCATATTAGTCCCAGTGAATATCAGAAGAACTCTCCACTCCAATTGGAATATGTCCAAGAGCCTCACATCTCCGACTTAATAATTTTTAGTTATTCAGTATATACACCAATTATTACCCCTCAACATACAAAAATGGGACCTCAAATGATGTTAGTAAGATATATATATAAGTATATATATATATATGATATTAATCCCCATCTATCAACATATATTTGGAATAACATTATTTTGATATATTTACAACATGTTTGTTTGATTTTCACTACAAAGAAGAAGTATTCCCTGCATTATTGGGATAAAACAAATAATTGGAAGATATTTTCTAGAATGTGAAAACATTATATTTTTTCCATCTTCCCACCCAACTGTGTGAGATGAAAGTGGAAAATATTATAAATTTTAACGAACAAGAAAATCGGTTTCCTAATTCATTTACTAATATAAAGAATGTGACTAAATCACACAAACCAGTTATAAATTCACTAACAAGAAATGATTTTTTAAAGACATAATTGTATAATAATGTTACAAAAATATCAAAAACATGCATAATGAATTTAAGAAGATCAATTAACATTATAGATTGAAATCCTTGAAAAATAAAAGGAATGAGTATAATTGAAAATACTTTTATGAAGGCATTTGTTCCAAAAGAAACATGTAATTTAAGTGTTCCTAAAGATTCATGTGATGAGAATCATAAATAGAATTCATAAAATAAATAAAACCACGAAGGTTTTGAAAAAAATGAAATTTATTATATTTATTATAATACATATGATATATAGAATCAAAGTAAAGTGGATAATATTGATGAACTATTTTCATATTCTATGGCACATGATATAGAAAATTAATATCCTGAAGCAAGGTGTGTTATGGAATGTGAAAAATGACATGATGGGAATAAATGGAAAGGCACAATTCAAGTTGAATTACATTTAGTTAATACACAAATGACCATTAGATATTTCATGCTCATACTAGAATCTATAAAGCTTGTTTGATATAAATGCTGTTTTATGCATAAATATAATAAGAAAAATTATATTCTAAGACACCAACATCATCTTGTCACATAAGTTTTTTCTTTGAGACCTGAAATTGATAATGAGGATAAATATTCTCCTACAATGTATTCTATTTCTTTTTTATATCTATTAACCTTATAGTATCTAAAAAGAATAATATGTAGCTTTGGGATGTTGTTATAACTTATTTATATGGGTCACCTGATAATAGTATATATATGAGAATCCATGAAGGATTGAAATCACCCGAAGCATTGAAATCAAAACCGAAAGACCTATATTTAATTAAATTGTAGAAATATTTGTATAGATTAAAACAATTTTCACATATGGGGTATAATCATTTGATCAAAAAAAATATATAAAGGGTATGTAAATGAACTTATTGCCCATCCATTTTTATTGTGAAAACAACATCTAGATATGAAATCAATGTTGTCTATGATGATTATTTAAATATAATTGGAACACTATAAAAGATTAAGTTATGAGAAATATAAATAATGAATTTTAAATGAAATATCTTTATCCGATTAAAAATTAATCATATGTTATGTGGTATATTTTTACATAATTAAAATTATACTTAAAATGTTTTGAACACTTTAATATGGGTAAATGAAATAAATTATTTACCCTAATGTGTTTTCAATATTTAAATAATGAGAATAATCAATTTTATCTTTTTAAAGAGTATGAAGTGTTTTTTGGTCCAGAAGCATGATACTTTGTGCCATCAGATCCTTTATGTATCTTTTCAATTATCCATATTGTAAAAAATATTTTTCTACCAAATTATTGATATGATTTATTTCATAATTAACATGAAAAAACTTGAATGTAATTATATATAATTTCAATTATCTCTATGTAACTATTGATTTAGGATTATTATATAATAAAAAATTTGAAAAGAAGACAGTTAGTTTTGTAGAGGCATATAATTTACAAGATATATATAATACACAATCATAGACTAGTTTTTTTTCAATGGTTATATGTACTACAATATCATGGAGATAGAAAAATTTAATACTCGTTACGACATCTTCAAATAATATATAAGTGATAGCATTACCCGAAGCATCCCAAGAACATGTTTGGTTCTGTTATATAATTACCAAAATTCAAGAGGAACGTGGATTGGATTTTGATTGTATCCTGAAAATATTATACAAAGATAATTCTACATGCATCATTGAATTAAAATAAGGATTCATAAAAAATGATCTTACAAAACACATACCACTAAATTTTTTCTCTTTCTCACATTGGTTAATAAAAAATAGAGATATTAAAATATAATATTTTTGATCCAAATTCAATGTTTTTGATTTATTTAGAAAAATAATATTGGAAACTATCTTTATAAATATTGTACATGATATAGGGGCACACATATTGATGAATTTTCAATTTCTTTATGTAATGTAACTTTAGGGGGGAGTCTATGTGGCTATATTATTTTCATTATTCTACTTTTTTATCCTAATATATTTTTATGGAAAATGTATATAATGATTTAGAATCAGAATACATATGAAATAAATATGAATGTTCATATTATGGGGGATTTTTTGGAATTCACTAAATACAACTAAAGATTTCAATGGGGGGTGGAATGCCCCCCCCCCCACAACCCCCAGATACACTCATTGCACTACCTATAAAAGTTAATTTTTTTCCCAGTATACTATGATTTGGATAAAAATGAGATAATGAAGTAATTAATAAAAAATTTATATTTATTTATAATAGTATTCCTCTATAATTAAAATTTAAACCATTTAAATTTTGTTTTCACAACATAAATTAATTTTTAACAAAAATATGATTAAATAAATAATAGTATCTATTATTAAAATATAACCCCATTAAATATGTAATGACTAAATATATTTCATCACCACTTAAAAATATTATAATTTCATATTTATAAAATAATTTAAAATGGAAACTATTTTAATAAGTACCATAAATGTACAATTTTATACAATGTTCAAATTTTATAGAAAGGAAAATTAACTTTTAAAACCCATTGATAATTTAATAAAAAAGAAAACTATATAAAATTAAAATAATATATAAATTATAATTCAAATATTTCGAAACATTATTTAAAATTTTCCACTAAAAAATAATTTTTCATAATTTTTCATATTTTTTTTTATGAAAATCACATTTTAAATTTATTTCAATTAAAAATTATTATTTTCCTTTCAATTAGAAAATGACCATAATATTACGAAGGAACTTCATAAAATCTATCGACATGAATTATAATACCTCTATAAATTTTTTCATTATGTCCAAACATATTAATGATGACACATTAAATATGATGTGCATGTTATAACAATTATAATGTATAAGGTTCTAGATTGACTAAGGATTTGTTTTTGAAATAAACTGGACTTTAGAGAGTCCTCCATTTAATGAATGATAATTACATAAAGGATCTAATACTTACTATAAATTACAGTTATAGTTTTAGTACATTATTGTGCTAAAGAATGTGATTTATGTTTGTTTATAAGGTATTAACATGCTGTGTGGAGAATATTATTCTTATGCATATTATATATGATTCACACAATAGGTGGAATACATATTGGTAAAATAAGTCGGTTTTAGTTCACAAGAATTTAATTTTTTGTAATAACATTCATCATTTTTTTGCATTGGATTATGGGTTGGACGTGAAGTGATGACAATAACAAAATTACTTTTCCAAAGGCAGTAGGTCCATAAGAAGTTCTTATCCACCAATGCTTATAAGATGATGCACTGGAAGTCTGAAATATCAAAAAGCCTAAATGGTAACCAGGTAGGCAATAATTGTCAAGAAATCATGATAAGTGATCCATATTTATAAGGCATAAGTTATTACATGTTGATTGGTTAACATTTAATATAAAACTGTACGAGGCCTTCTGTGAAAATTTAAATTAAACTATGAATTTATTAAGGACCTGAGAAATTGGTGAGGATAAATTGTTTTTTTAATATATTTGTAATCAACTATAATCTTTTAGTTATAACAAAATTAAGAAGTAGTGTGTTATATATTGAACAAAGGAAACATTTTCCTAGGGAAATTAAACATTATGTTCATTATTTATTCCCATATTTTTGTTACATGTTTTATAGTTTAATGTATTTACATCACTTTGTATGGTGTATTGTAAGTGTGTAAAAGGTAAAATATGTGTAGTGGTTAGGGTGTTTTGACTTACTACTATTGAAACACTCAGTCGAGGGAAGAAAACATCTGGAGAACATTTTTATACTACATAGAGTCGTGATCATGTGAAATTCTAGTGGACCGATTCCAAAGGATCTAATGGTTTTATTGGAAGCACTACTCATACATTCATGGGTTCAGATTATATTATCTAACAAGTGGTTTTGGAGGGGGTTTGGTGCTCAAGTATCAACATATAAATATCAAATTATCCATGAAATCATTTTAAGGGATGATCCAAATCAATAAATTTGATGGATCCAATTTTGGATTTTGGAGAATGAAAATTTAATAGTATCAGATTCAAAAAGAATTAGAAGTTTTATTATCAGGAGTGAAGCTAGTGTTGATATAGAAAGATGAATGAGAGTTCCTGTATATAAATGCACCGACTCTAAATAGAATTTATCTAGAAATGAAGGTTTCCTTCAATATTTAAGAGAAAAAACAATAGATAAGGTTTTAAAGTCCTTAGAAGACTTGTATAAAAAATGATGACCCTTAACAAAGTATTCATGTTGAGTTAATTGTTCAAATAAAGGATTTTATAAGGAAGAACAATGGAAGATCATGTTAGTGACTTCAATATGATCTGGGGAAAGCTATAATTAGTAAATTTCACTACTAACATTGATGTATGGGAACTTATTTCTTATCTTAATTTCTGAAGATCGGGGATATAATGGTTACTATAATTAGTAAATCAAGATGAAAAATAGACTCAGTGTTCGAGTAAATCATAAGTTTGATAGAAAATGAAGAACATTGGAAAAGGTATGTCCAAGAACCATCCAATAATTATCTAAATATCAATGGATGACTATGGTAGCCCCATTATAAATAGGTCTAGTAAAAGAATCCATTGGAATCAAAAAAAATAGGGGAAGAGTCGATAAAATTCATTTGGTTCTGACCCAACCCATTAGAAGTCCTCAATGAAAAGAAAATATCAATCAGGTTTTCATAAATCACAATCATAACACCAATATACCATCAAATTTTGATGGTTTATATTATTTTAACACTATAGAAGATACCAATCACTATTTTATTGGTGTGAACACATGATTAAAACCTTGGGTGATTTATTTTGTAGCATCTTTTAATTCTACTTTTGATAAAATATGCCCAGGTAATTATTTGTCTATAAATTTTTGGAAAGACCATTTGGAAAATGGTGAATGATTTATGGTGTTTGTAAATAAAGAAGTAAAAATTAAATTGAAGAAAAATGGATTCTTAAAGTTAATATAAGTTCTATATATCCCTAGTTTATAGAGAAATCATATTTCTTCTGGGAAGTGTGATGATGTAGGTAATGATACTTTTTTTAAAAATGGGGAATAGAAATTTATCCAACGATCAGTAATAATTTCACATAGAGTAAAAATATAACTCTTCACAAGGTTGAAAATTCATATTAAAGTAAAATTACTGCAAATATATCTTCTGAAGATCTAGAAGTATGACACTGTAGGTTCTGTCCCCCTAGTGAGAAGGAAATGAATATTTTAAAGGATAAATGTATATTTAATATTGATCCCATATAGATAGGATGGTTTGAATGTTGTGTGTAGGGAAAGTAGAAAAATTGACCTTGAACTTAGATGGTCTTAATATTAGGAACTAGAAGTTAGGACTTGTACACTCAAATGTTTTGGGAACATACCCTATTCTATATTATGGTTACTAAAATTAATTTCATACATTAATTGATAATTTTACAGAGAATTTATGGATTTATTTCTTGAATCATATGTTAGATGTATTTTAGGTGTTTATTCAGTGCAATGATTTGGTAGAAAGGTTGTTCTACTAGAAGTTAAAGTGTATCTAGGCTGAAAATAGTGGTGGGTACGCCAAACAAATCCTTCAAAACATTGGTTAGAAGGAGGGAATAAGGAATAAGAATATGGTTCCTAGAACACGAAAATAGAATGGAGTTATTGAAATATTTTTTGGTTGGAGTAGAGTACTCAAGAGGGAGGTGAATTGATTATCTATTAAAAATTTATGTTTAAAAAGTTTTCTTAAAATTTTTCCACAATAAATTTGAATATACCCCATTCAATCATGGTTATACTGTTATAAAAGTTTGAACATTTAAATAACTTCTTAGAATATTGATTAATTCTCAGTAAACTTAATATATGTTATTAACATTACTTTTGATGCTATTCTAATAAGGCAAAACAATCATAACTTCATTACAAGATTAACTGTCAATGTAAATTTAGTGATTTCTGAATTAAATAGTAAAACATTGATAACTAAAAATAGACAACATAGCATATATAAATCAAATCGTTCAGTATAATGTCGAGACCTAATCCACTCAACTTGGTTATCACCTACCACCATGAAGTTTATATAAATAAACTTGATCCACACCATGGATCCGGGTTAACAACAGTACACAAGACTGCTCAGGTCACTTTTCCTCTTCCACAGTTCTTCATGGGACTTCACAAGTGTAAAAAGATGTAAGAGAATGTATATCTTGTATCTGTTAGTTTTATGTAGGAGAAAGTGCGTGTTTTTATACCGAAACACACACTTCTCAAAAGATAAAAATAATACACAAAAGATCAGAAATGATGAGATAAGGTTAGAAGTGCTCTGAGCATTAGTCTATGAAGCTCTTGACTTCTGGGATGAAGTATATGCAGAAATCAATTAAACTCATGGAAAATAGAGTATCATAAGTCAGCTAGATCTGGATCGTGTTCTTCATGGAGTTGATGGAGAGGAAATGTTCTCAACCCTAGGATTTGAGTATGCTTCGTGTGTTCGTCAGCAATGTCTGATTGCATGGCTGCTCAAGCTTCTTCATTATCGCACACACACTTGTTTTCCTGTTACACTACTATTTCTAGAGTCACCACGATCACTTTCTTCTCTTTTGGCCTCATTGTTCTTTTTATTCATCGAATGCATGTGTTGGAGCCCACAGGGTGCATGTATTCTACACATCGTACCTCATACTGTCAGGTGAAAACTCTACTAAGAAAAATTAATTATGTCAATTCATTTAAAAACGTCAAATATGATTGTTAGATATTAAATTGAAAAATGACAAAATAAATAAAGAAACAGTTTCATAGTCTGTCAGTACATGATGTCTCCATGAAATGGTGTCCCCTTGAAACCGTGTTGTAAATGGTGTCTGGATGGTCATAGTGTCTGGATGGTTATAGTGTTTAGATGGTCACAATGTCTGGATGGTCACGGTGTTTGGATGGTCACGGTGTCTGGATGGTCCCGGTGTCTGGATGGTCACAGTGTCTGGATGGTCACAGTGTCTGGATGATCACAGTGTCTCAGACTTAGCCAAATCTTTGTATAAATACTTAATCAGTGACATTCATAGAATGAATTAAACTCAACAATTCATAAGATATCTTCATTATAAAAATATATTTTACAATAATTATTTAAGTCATAAAGAAACTAATCATCTGTACACATGATTTTAGATAGATTAAATAGGATTAACAAGGTTTACAGAATGTACACGATTTGTGATTATTAAAACATGATTAACACATGAGGAGTCTAATAATATCTCCCTTTTTGACGATAAAAAATCATGTGAGTGATATATTTATTCTTAGGTAATGTGTCTCTTCATTAATGTGAATTTAGTGCATATAAAATACATATTTCTCCCCGTTTTGGGATTATAAAAAAAGTGTAAATAAGAAGTAGACAATAAAAGTTCACAATGTATTAGATGGATAAAAGGTGTCGCTAAAAATTTTAAGGAACAAGACTACATAAAACATCCCTATCCAAAGATAGTAGTCACTATTATTTAGCACTGACTTGTCTTCTCTTTCCCCTTGGCAGCATCATCAACAGAAGAAGCCATATGAGTAGAGGTATAAGTGGAGGAAGGGAGTGAACCAATGGATAAAGAAGGTAAAGGGAGTCCTTCAAATACATTAGGGTCCAAGGTTGGTGTTGTGGACGATCAAGGAAACTGTTGATCAATGGCCTAATCTGACTCAGAGCCTGAGAGATAGACATATATGTAGAGGCAAGGGCAGAGTATGAGAAGGTAGGCAAACTAGATCGCAGGGGTGCAGCTATAGGAGAGACAATCGTAGTACTCAGGACATGAAGGTAAGGCCTCAAAATCATGATGAAGTCAGCAATGATCTGAACACCATACTTCACAACATTAACATTTTCATCCATGTTATCCATAAACATATCCAACAAAGGAGTGAAATCTTTGAGATTTTGGACTTGTGTTTTGAAAGCTTGAGTGACAGGAGGAATCAACAGATTCTCTACAAGTTACTTGAAGGGATTGGTCATGTCATTATTAGAGAATATCTGATTAAAGTAGAAGTCCACCTTCTTAGAAATTTCTTGTTGAGCATCATTGGTGATATTGGAATGAATTCTCACCAGATCAAGAACTCTATCACTGCTCTTGATAACTTCAGACATAAATTCCTTGTCAAAGCCACTAAACAGATATTCATGTTCTTTTTTGACAAATGTTCAGAGAAAATCCCTGTATAATCAAGGATGAGATGATTTATTAGAAGTATGAGAAATAGTGACAACCGAAGTATGGGATTTCAGTTGATTTAGAACTTTCTAGAGAAAACCCTTATACTCATCAATTAAATTGTTAAGACCAATAACAATATTACGCATCTATGGAATAATCAGCTTGTTTCTTTCAGCAACATTTTCATCCAAGGAGGCCAGATGAGGTTGGACAAGTGAGGCTACATCCTATGGGGTCTGACAAAAAATATATTCAATAGGATAATAAAAAGGTTCTTATCGTGAGGTTATCAATATATGCATTTCATCAACCATACCTCTGAGAGTTTTTACTTAACCATAGAGCTCTTTTTTCACAACTCTGACTTCTTGAATATAATGATGCATCTTGGGATGAATCTGCAATATGACTTTTTCCCACAATAGGGAACTATCTCTCTCAGTTTAATTCAACATAGGATCTAGTTGTGTATTCACTATTTTTTTTAACTCCATCCAATAGGGTAGTTACAAATTATTTCAGATCACCCTCATTCACCATGTTTGGTATTTCTTGTGAGGGTTAATGTATAGAAGCTGAGACACGCTCATGTTCCTTAGCATAGATGGCTTCGGGAGTAGATTCCAATTTAAAATGAAACATAGTAGACAAATCAATTCCTTTAATTAAGACTTTATTGGAATAATTTACATCAAAATAACTAGGGAATTTATAACATGTATCCACTAATATTGGATAAATTGAATAAAGGAATTCCACAAATTTCAGATTCTGCAGCTGCACCCCCTTAACAGGTTCATTTTTCTCAATAATGATAGATTTATATCCATGATCTATTTCGAAGAATTAATCCCTAATTTCCATATCTATTTCCATTCTATCCAAGTGAAAGACTTACTCCATTCTCTCTTTATAATATGGAATAACTTCAGGAAAAACATGTTCCTATAGGTGTTCCTCAAGAGCAGTTTCTCATACAACAGAAAGATCTTCTTCTATATGCTCTTCTACAACATTATTTTCAATTACCATAGAAATAGATTCTTATTTTAAAGAAAGTTGTTCATCAAGATCAACTGCTTCTTTAGGAATAGATACCTTCTCAAATAAGAATTGAAGAGAAGATTCACTATCTTCCCCAAACAGAACAGTTTCTCTCAAAGGTAAAACAACATATTATTCGTCTTCCTCAATAGAATATTCAAAAAATTCATCTAGCTCCTAACTGGGATTAGAAATAACCTTAGGTCTGGAAGGGTGTTCCACCAGATTAAACTTTTCATGAACTCTATCATTATCTTCCACCCAAGATTTTCTCTATGGATTCCAATTGATTTTTATTCTCTTTAATGTAAATTTCAAAAGACATAACTCATAATCCTTAATGTATTCTTCATCTGGTCTAACCAATCCCTTTTCATGAATTATAGCTAAGATATGCCTTGAATAAAATAAGGAGGTTGACTTAGAGGTAGTCTTTATCAACTGACACATATAGTGTATAATATAATTTCATAGGCTGATATTTTGTCTATTGTTGATTAGATGTATCAAAAATATATCATGATACTTGAGTATAGAGAAATAACATTTTCTAGGATAATCAAATTATTAACAAACTTAAACGGGAGTCTACTTTCTTCATATAGCTTAGCAGCTATGGCTCTCCTTTTAGTTTCATTGCTAGTTATACTTCTCAATGATTCTTCCAAAACAAAGAACTCACTCAGAGATGGAGGAACTCTATGGTAGTCCTCAAAAATACCCTCATGAGGTATCCTATGGCATGCATCCCCTAACCTTGAAGAAAAGGTACAAATCTGAACATTGATCCAACTTTCCACAACATAACCATATTCTAAATCAAAAGATAATTGAACATACTGATAAAACTATGAAACTTGCTTTGGGTAAATATGTTTATCCTTCTTTGTGAACGAATCTATCCATCCTTTCTATCTATTCTCTTTAAATACCAAGGAATTAATTGAAAGAAGTCACTTAGGGAATATATCTTTTTCAGGTAAAACTACTCTTTTCACAATATTCGGATTTAGAGGGCCATCGGGTGCTAACATCAGCGTGATTTTAAACTTATTCATTGAAATATTCTTCTCAAGAGTTGACGATGATGGGTGTTTCATCCTGGGAAATCACTAATGGTTTGCAAGAGAGAAGGGTTGAAAGAGGGGCTACGATTCAGGAGAAGAGATCTCAAGCAAATAATGAGTGTTATATATTTTATTTTATCATTTAGGGATACCAAGAATTGTAAGATCAATATCGCGAGAAAGTAAAAAAGAATAAAACAATGAATTATCGAGATACGAGGTATATTTTCTAAATAAACCAATAAATAATATTATGATGAGACCATAACAAGCCTTCACGGTGAGACCGTAACAAATCTTTATGGTGAGACTGTAACAAGTGTTCACAATGAGACCGTAACAGTGTGTTTTTTAAAATATGTGACCCTATTTTTTGAGATAGTAAGTGATAGACAGTAACCAAGAAATAGTAATTACGAGACTGTAAACATGAAACAGTAACTATTAAGACTTTAAAACTATATAACCATTTGAATTAGATAGTAATCTCAAGATAGTGACTTGTGAAACCGTAAACTGTCAAACAATATACTTACTAATTAAGATTTATCATTACCAATTCTTGTATGATGTAATCTATTATTTCAGAATTTAATGGTTTGGTGAATATATAAACAAGCTGATATTCAGTTCCAATGAATTCTAGAGTGATGTCACCTTTTTGATAATTATATCTCAAAAAGTGATGTATTACATAAATATTTTTTGTCCTGGAGCATGAAACAATATTTTTTGATATTTTAATAGCACTTGTATTGTCATAATTTATAGGTACATGCCTAAATTGATATCCATAATCTAGTAATGTGTGATTCATCCACAAAATTTGTTCACAACAAATTCTGGTAGCTATGCACTCAGCTTCAGTAGTAGATAATACAACAACGTTTTGTTTCTTACAACACCATGATACTAGTGACTTGCCTAAAAGGTGGAATATTCTAGGGGTGATTTTTATATCTAACTTATAACCACTGAAGTCGGTATCAGAATAGCTCAATAACACAAATTATTATCCTCTGGTATTAAATAGTCTTAAGTTGGGTGTATGCTTGAGGTATTTGAAAATTCCCTTAACAACATTTAAATGATATTCCTTAGGATTTTCATGAAACCAAGAACACATAAACACACTAAATATTATTTCAGGATTACTATCAGATAATTAGAGTAAGCTTCCAATCATTCCTCTATATGTGGTTTGATCAACAGATTTTCTATCTTCATCAAGATCCAACTTACAAGTAGTACTCACTAGAGTCTCACAACGTTTTGTGTTATCCAATCCAAAACATTTCAGAAGATCTCTAGTATATTTTATTTTATTTAAAATAATACCATCATTTTTTTGAATGATTCAAAATCCAAGAAAGAATTTGAGTTAACCATTAAACTCATTTCAAATTTATTTTCCATTATTTTAGAAAATTTAATACATAAATAATTTTTTGAAGATCCCAAGATAATGTCACCTACATAGATTTGAACTACTAAAGAATCATTTGAAATTTGTTTTATAAAAAGGGTAGGATCAACTATTCCTTTTTTAAAACCTTTGGAAATTAGAAAAGTACTTAATCTATCATACCAAGCTCTTGGAACTTGTTTTAAAGCAGATAAATATTTTAATACTTTAAAAATGTGGCTTAGAAAATGAGGGTTCGTAAAACCAGAGGGTTTCTCAACAAAGACATCCTCAGTTATATACCCATTTTGAAATGCACTTTTGACATCCATTTGATATAGTTTGAAATTCTGATGTGCAGCATAAGGAAGAATAATTCTAATGGCTTCAAGTCTAGCTACTGGTGAAAAAGTATCTTTATATTCAATTCCTTCTAATTGACTACAGCCTTGTGCAAACAATCTAGCCTTGTTTCTAACTATATTACCAGCTTCATCTACCTTATTTCTATACACCCATTTAGTGCCTATGGTGAAGGTTTCTTTCTGTCTGTCAACAAGTTTCCAATCTTTGTTCCTTTCAAACTGAATGATTTCTTCTTGTATAGATATTACACAAAATTCATCATTTATATCATCATTAATGGTTTTAGGTTTAAGTTGTGACAATGTGACTTGATGTTCAACCTGATTTATAAGAGAAGATATAGTTTGAGTTCCTTTGTCTAAGTCTCGTACAACAACATCTAAAGGTTGGCTCTTAAGTGTTCTAACAGCTCTAGAAAAAGAAGAACTTGTGATTTCAGGTTCTTCTACAGGGCCAGGATCATTGTGATCTGAATCTATTGAATTTATTGAACTATAGGATTTCATTGATTCCTTTAGAGGATGGTTAAAGGATTTTGACTTAATGTCTAGATTTGACACATCATCCTCTAGGTTCTTTAGAGTTGTCTTAGGTTCATGTGGATCTGTTTCATCAAATTTTACATTGACAGATTCTTCCACACATTTAGTTCTTTTATTAAACACTCTATTGGCTTTACCAGAGAATGAATATCCTAAGAAGATTCGCTCATCACTCTTGGAAAAAAATTTGTCAAGAATTTCCTTCGTATTATGGATATAGACCTTGCATCCAAATATTTTTAAGTAGCTAACTTTGGGTTTTCTGTTTCTCCACAACTCATATAGAGTTCTTTTAAGAATAAGAAGAATCAATACTCTATTTATAATATATCATGATGCATTTATAGCTTCATCCCAAAAATAAATTGTTATGTCATATTAACTAATCATGGTTCTAGCAATCTCTTGCAGGGTTCTATTTCTTCATTCTTAAACTCCAATCTGTTGAGGTGTTCTATGGGTAGAGAAATTATGACTATAGAAATTTTGGGAGAAAAGGGATTCAAACTCGTGATTTTCAAACTCATGACTATAATAATTTCTTAAGGATTTAATTCTAATTCCGCAAATATTTTCTATAGTTTTCGAATATTTGATAAAATGAGGACATACATCACTTTTTGGAGACAAAAATAAAGTCTAGGTTTATATAGAAAAGTTATCTACAAGAACAAAAACATAGTGCTTCCCATTTAGTATAGAAACTCTAGATGATCCAAACAAAATAATGTGCACCAGTTCGTGAGGTAGAGAAGTTGATACTTCTTGCTTTGGTTTGAAGTAAATTTTAAGTTTCATTCATTTTTGAAATGGATTACAGACTTTATCATTTGGAAACTCAAGTTTGGGTGGGTCATTGACTAGTCCTTTTTAGTTAACTTTCTAAGGGGGTGAGTGTTACATTGTCTGAGTCTCCTATGCCAATGCCAATACACTTTGTGAAACACACTTAAACGTGAATCATTTTTAGAAGCTAAATAATATAAGTTAACTGAATATATATTTTCATTTCATAATGTAGAAAAGACTAATTAATTTTTATAACTAAAAACATTTCAATAATCATTTTTAAATTTGAAATTAAATCCATCATGACATAATTTTTATATACTAAGAATATTATATTCCATTCCATCAACAAAAAGTACTTTGGAAATAAAAACTGGGTTAGAGTTACCAATTTGGCTAAGGCCAATAATTTTTCCTTTGGCATTGTCACCAAAGGTGACATGTCCTCCATCAATTTCTATTAAGTCCTTGAAGCATGAATAGTCTCTTGTCATGTGTCTTGAACAACCACTATCCAAGTACCATAAGTTTTTACAGGTACTCATTAGGAAACATTCCTACAAATAGGTAAATAAAAAAGGATTTTTCTACCAACACTTTTATAGGTCCAATAATATTAGCGACTATTTCCTTGTGAACCCATATCTGCCTCATAGTTTTCCTATAAGAATAATGTTAATTATTTTAAAAATAAACTCTATTTGTTCCTGAAAATCTTGAAATAGTGGAGAGTGTATCATAACTTGAACTAGCTGAATGTTTTCCAGAACTGGGTGTAAAGCTGTATGTCCTAGATTTAGGAAAAAAGTAGTTCATGAAAAATTTATTTTACCAGGTTGATAGCCAATGCTAGTTATATATTTAGGATCAATATATTTACCTAGAATTTGTATTGAGATATCTTTTCCATTAGTAAAACTTTCAAGATCCTTTTTCAATTGCTCATTGGATAGTTTTAGTTCATTGTTCTCTTTGAGTAATTGATCATTTTTCTCCATTTCTACAGTGAGTTTAGTTTTAACTGTTGAGGTAAGATATTGTTGTTTCTTTAAAGACTTATATTTATATTTTAGTTCATTTCATGTCTCTTCAAGCATATTACAGAACTCAAACATTTTTTCATTAGAAATAATTTTAGAGTCACTCTCATCTCCAGAATAATAGGAATTTTGTACAAGATATTCCATTATTACCTCAGATGAGTTTTTCATAAGACACATAATGGATTTGTTAGCCTGTTCATCATGTGAAGATTCTAAGTCACTAGAACTGTCCTCAGAAGCACTGCATGTTTCTTTTATTTACTTTTTATACTTTCTATCTTTGTCCTCATATTTATTTTTGTACTTGAGCTTAGAACAATCAACCTTGTATGTCCCTTTCGTTTACATTCATAGCATAAAATATCATCAGACTTGTCACTTATTTTCCAATCATTATTCCATCTTTTTTTGGTCATATCTTTTAATAAATATAGGCTTTTTGAAAAAGTTCTTCTTCATGTAAAATATCTTAAACCTTCTGGCTAATTGATCAATCTCCTCATCAATGTTAGGTGATGATTGTTCATTGCTATAACATTCTATTGAAACTTCAAATTTCCCTTTTTCATTATGTGTAGAGGTGGTGATCTTGAATGCAACATATTTTCTTTTGCGTTCATCCTCCTCTTCCTTGTTGACTTTCATCTCCTCTTCATACATCATCAGTTTTCCAATGAGTTTTTTTACACATAGCATGCAGATGTTGTGTGACTCTCTAATAGAGATACATGTGCCTCTCCATCTATCAGGTAGACATCTAAGAATCCTCATTATTTGTTCATTGGTAGTGTCATATCTCCCAAGAGAAATCATTATGTTGAAAATTTCGTTGAACCTGAGATACATGTTAGAAATAGGCTCATCAGGTTTCATTTTAAAGTTATCATATTTAATATTATATTTATTAAGTCTCATTACTATCACACTATATGTTTCTTTATGTGAAACAGACAAGGTATCCCAAATTTCATGGGCAGTTTTACAAGCAGATATTCTATTAAATTCCTCCTATCCTAAAGAGTATTATAAATCATTCATAGTTTTTCAATTATTATTGTAGGATGTTTTGGTAGGTTCATCCCAAGTGATTCTATAAGTAGAAGGAATCTTATATTCATCTATAATTGAAAACAAGATTTGAAAGCTCATACTTTCTAAAAGAATTTCCATTTTAATTTTGCAATGATCATAATTGGTTCCATTAAATAATAGTGGTCTATTTTGTTGCAGAACCATCCAATATATTATCTATAATAAAGAAACAATTTAAAAGAGTGAGAAATTTATAATTAACTGAAATTTATAGATCTTTAAAATACAACTATAATCATAGTTGAATAGGGTAAAAAACATATTCTTAAAACATTCATCTGATAAAAAATGTTGGGCAGAGTAGAGTACTCAATAGGGGGTTTAATTGAGTCTCTATTAAAAATTTCTATCTAAAAATTAATATTAAAATGGTTCCCCAATAAATTTAAATACAGCCCCGTCAGTCAAGGTTATATGGTTATGAACGTTTGACTATTTAAATAACTTCTTAGAAGATTGATTCATTCTCAGTAATATTAATATCAGTTTTTAACATTACATTTGAAGCTATTCCAATAAGTAAAAACCATTATAAATTCATTCCAATATCAACTATCAAAGTAAATTTAGTTATTTCTTATTTAAATAGTAAAACAAAGAATACTAAAAATAGACCACACATTGGATATAAAACAACTGGTTTAGTCTCAAGTCGAGACCTAATCCACTCCACTTGGTGATCACCCAGCACCAAGTAGTTTATATAAATAAATATGATTCACACCCTGGATCTGGGTTTACAACAGTATACAAGACTCTTCATGTCCCTCGACTTCTTCCACAGTTCTTCGTGGGAATACCCAAGTGTAAAAATATTCAAGATAAAGGATATCTTGTATCCATCAGTTTGATGCAGTAGACAATGCAGGTTTTTAGAAAGACACACACACTGCTCAAAAAATAAAAATTATACACAACAGATAAGAAATGATGAGATATGGTTAGAAGTTCTCTGAGTGTTAGTCTATGTAGATCTGGACTTCTAGGATGAAGCAGATGTAGAAATCGAGTCCTATCATGGAAAACATAGTATCGTAAGTTAGCTAGATCTATCTCATGTTCTTCGTGGAGTTTATGGAGTGGAAATGATTATAACTCTAGGATTAGTGTATGCTTCATGTGTTCATCAACAGTTTCTGGTTTCATGAATTCTCACGCTTCATTGTTATCAAGCACACACCCATTTTTCTATTACACTATTGTCACCATAGTCACCACGATCACTTTATTTTATTATGGATACGTTGTTCTTTTTATTCATGGGATGCATGTGTTGGAGCTGACAGGATACATGTAATCAGCACCTCGTACCTCGTACTGTTAGGTGACATTTCTACAAAGAAACATTAATTATGTTTGTGCATTTAAAAACATCAAATATCACCATTAGATATTAACTTGAAAAATGACAAAACAGATAAAGAAACAGTGTCATAGTCTCTCTATAAACATGGTCTCCATGAAAGAGTGTGTCTCTGAAACAATGTTTTAAATTGTGTTTGAATGGTCATAGTTTCTAGATTATTATGGTGTCTTGATGGCCACAATGTCAGGATGGTCACAATGTCTGGATGGTCATGGTGTCATGATGGTCACAATGTCTAGTTGGTCATGGTGTATCAATGGTCATGGTGTCTCGATGGTCACGATATCTGGATGGTCACAGTGTCTGGATGGTCACAGTGTCTCAATGGTCACAATGTCTGGATGGTCACGGTGTCTCAGACATAGCCAAATCTCTTTATACAAACTTAAATAGTGATATTCATAGAATGAATTAAACTTAATCATTCATAAGAGAACTTCATTAGATACAAAATATCTTACAATAATTATTTAAGGCATAATGAAACTAATCATCTGTACACATGAATTTTAATACATTAAACATGATTAACAAGGTTTAAAAAATGTACATGATTTGTGATCATTAAAACATTATTAACACATGAGGAGTCCAATAAAAATGAATAAGACTCTGAAGTATAATGTTAGGAGTATGTGGTTGCACTTATTAATTCAAAAGGTGATTTGGGAAAAGGTACCCAACATAGTGGATTATCTCACAAAAAAGTCCAACATCAACTATTGGCTGGGAACAATCTGAGGAACTATGGTGTTTAAAAAAACGGGAAGGTCATCATCTAAAATTATGTGGTAGTTTAGCATATGTGCATGTAACTATTAATGAAGGTTATTGACAGTAAGTAAAATATAGAAGGTTTTTTTCTGTGGTTATGGAAATAATTTTTTGACATCATTTTTTGGATGATAAAAGTAAACAAATTATAAAGTCTATTAATATTATCTATAATGAAAATATTCTATGAAAATATTAGAACTTTGAAAATTAGAAAGATGAACGAAAGTAAAATATAGAAATCTAGGTTGATTAGAGTACTGGTAGATCTCAAAAACTATAAAACATGGATGAAGGTGATAAAAGATACAAAATTTTAGAATTATGACCAATAGAAATACTGTAAAGTTAAAAGGAAACTAAATATCGAGTGGGAGAACAAGAAGTATGGTCTCTATAAGAATGAGTAATAGATGTTCAGGTATCAGTAGAGAGAGTTGAGGTATGTATTTTAGAGAATTCAATTTAGTTGAGGTAATCAACCAGAATAAGAAATATAGTTCAATGGTTTTTAGATGATATGAATTTTGTACATATAACAGATATAAGAGAACCTAAAGATATAGTGGAAATACCTTCTTTTAGTCACTTTAAGTAGTCGGAGTCAACCATGAATGAGGTTAATGAGACATTAAAATTAAAAAGAAATTTAGGTGTAGCTAGAATTCTAGAAGGTAAAAAGCCACTTGAGAACCAATGGATTTTCAGGATTAGAGATGAAGTTGATAGTATGAAAAGTTATAAATCACAACTTGTAGTGAAGGGTTTTCAACAAATTAAAAGAGTATATTTTTAGAAAATATTATCATTGGTGGTAAAATATTCTACCATATAAATAGTGACAATAATGGCTACATCATAAGATCTATATTTGATGAAAATTGGTGTTAAAACTAATTTTCTTCATAGTGATTTGGAGATGGAAATATACATGAAACTACTGACATGTTTACCGATGGAAGAGAACCACAATTTTTTTCATAATGTAAAGAAAAAATTATACAGGCTAAAGAAAGACACAAGATAATGGAACCATAAATTTAATTAATTTATGTTTGAAGAATGTTTCTAAAAATTAAATTCTCATAATTTTTATTAACATAAATAATAGTAAGAAGTAATTTTTATCATATTTATCTTATATAAGGACAATATCTTAATTGCTATTCTAATTTCTTGGAAAAAAAATTAATGTCTGATTTCTCTAAATTATTCAAGGTGAATGATCATGGACAAGAAAATTAGATTTTGGGGATAAATATAAAACAAATATAGTAAATTTTGTTTATTAGAGTTTTATAAAAAATATTACATTTAAAATGATGTTGACATTTTTGGTATGGTTGAAATTAAGGAAGTTTCTACCCCTCATTTCCCTTATTCCAAGTTAGACAAGCAACACGTGTCACCGATAGAAGTTTAGGAAATGTATATAGATAATGTAAAATATACATCAGTTCTTATATGTTTTATGACTGAAATGGTTTACACTCTTCTAGATATTTCTCATGTAGTGGGAGTTGTGATCCAGTACATGGACAATATGAGGAATGCACATTAGGAGGATGCAAAGTGGATCTGTCAGTATTTTAAAGGGACAAAATATCAATCCCCATTATTTCTAATCAATGATCCATAATAAGGGGTTTTAGAGTTAGAATTTCTCCATGACACAGATACAAGGAAAAGTACAATAACTTTTTTTGTTGAATTTTGGAGGAATGGCTATCACCTGGTTGTTAATTTTGAAAATTATTATTACTCTATGTTCAAAAAAAATGTGTATGTAGCTATAAAAGAAGTTGGAAATAAAATAGTACAGTTGAAGATATTTCTAAAGGACCTCATAAGGATTGAGGAAGGATCACTACTTTACTACAATAGCCAACGGGCAATCCAATTTTCATGAAATATGTTGTTTTATGCTCATATGATGAATATCAACTTGAAGAATCATTTCATCGGGATAGTTTTAGAGTAAAATGATATAGAGACAAAAATACAAGGATCCAAAATGTGGTAGATATATTCACCATGTTGGTAGTTACGGAAAACTTGAGGCAACATTGAGCCTTAGTGGTACATGGGTGAATGACAGATGAAAAGAGTAGGTGACCCTACTACATTCTAAGAATTGGAGAGTTGCATAGGATACATGAAACAAGTTTTCAATTGAGATATTTTTGGTAGGTTAATTCTATTTTACTTCATCAAAATTTTATCTATCATAATTATTTTCACCATAATTTCATGAACCTGGTGATGGGTTGGATGTGAGATGCATAAAATTAAAATATAACTTTTCTAATTGTAATAGGCCCAACAAAAATTTGTATCTTCTGATGGCTCTATGGTAATGAACTAAAAGATCAAATTTTCTATAAGAATAAAGGTTTACTGGGATAATAATCAAGTTTAGGTGGTCTTTCATAATTATTTCAATGTTAAAGGGCTCATATATTATAGGTTTACCAATTAACACTAATTATATAAGTGTGAGAGGACATTATTGTAAAGTGTGATTCAAATATGAATTTATTTTGGGGTTGAGAAGATTATGAGGTTTACTTTTCATTTTCATCTACTAACAATCACATGTAATCTTCAATTTATAATAATATCAAGAATTAGTTTTTTCCCCATTCATGTAGGACACATAGACTCAACCATATTGAACTTTATATTCCTTTTTTTATTTTTTATTTCCATTACATGTTTTTGCACGGAATTTATTAATGTAAAATGTATGTTATTAAGTTAGTGGAGTGTTCAAGAATGAATTTGAGAGGTGGGTAGAGTTATTTCACAGCATACTTCTAGTACACTAAGTCAGGGGAAAACATCTGGAGATCAGTTTTCTGCTAAATAGAGTTTCCTATATGCGATCTTCTAGTGGGTCAATGTTTGAGGATTTGGTGGTTATATTAGAAGTATAGATTGGAATTTCATGGGTTCAGGTTCCTTTTCCCAACATTACATATATAATAAATAGCTTTGATTTCAGTTTCTCAGTGATCCTCATCATGTGCATGGAGGATGTGACTTGAGTCTACATAGAATATTTATATATATGTTTTACAAAACTCATCATCATTTTTCTATACCTATCTTGGTTGATCCTAGTTCTTTTAATCAATTTTTAAGTATAAATAGTAATGCTGGATATACATTAATATATTTAGTGGTGTTAGATCCCCCTCCAGTGATGTTTGGGAGAAATATGATTTTTTAATAAAAATACAAAAAATAAAGTGAATATAGATACAATTGAAAAAAAATATTCCGATATCTCTTATAATTATTTAACGATAGTTGATTTGAAATTTTCTATGCCATTATATCAAATATGCACTTTTTTCTATGTCAAATATTATTCGTTGTTATTTATATGGCCTTGAGTTTTGAAAATAAAACATTATATTAGGAAAATAGATATAATGATATATTTGAAAAATATAAAGTGTAAATGATTGGTTTTTTGATATTGTCGAGGGGAAATGAATATATATATCTATATGTGATATATAATTGTTTAAATTATATACACAAACAATAAGATTATAATGATAATTCATTTTATGGAAATAAGTGACATGTGATATAATTTGATTTGATATAGAATAATGATATATGATATCAAGATAGAGTTGTATATTATGATATAAATTGTTCCTATATTAGTGGAAGTGAAATTGTTTATATCGCTTGCTATTATATAGGTTTAATTTTTTGAGTAATGAAAAAATAATTAATAAATTGACAATAAATTATAAAATTTAGACAATATAAAATGTTAATGTTTTAATTATGAATTGTTCACAATGTAATTATGAAATATTTATGAAATATTTAATAAATATGATTTCTTATATTATTGTCTTATTATAAGAAGCCTTAACTAGGGATACCGTATGGGATTGCACTAAACCCGTGAAACTTTGAACAATACCTACAAAAATGTCTTAGTAAATGTGACTATTTTTGAAAGTGGATTGATTACATTGAATAAAATTTTTATAATTAAAATTTATTAAATTATATTAATTACATTATGATATATGAAGATTTTATAATTTTTATGAATTAAATATCATATTAAATATGAATAGATCATATTTATATTGTAATTATAAATCTGGAAAATTAATATTTTTGTTATGAATGTGAAATGGTATATTTTAGTGGTTTATATTTATGATTTAAATTATAATGTGTATATATATTTCTTATACTCAATTTTCCAATATAATATTCTTAAATTAGTATGTTTTATTACATACCATTTTCAAATGCATGAAATGTTCATTTAATTATATATTAAATATTTAATTTTTTTGAATTTTTATATATGTATATTTTTATTCAATGAATAAAATATTTAAAAGATTATGTATAAATACCATTCCATGTATTTATAGAGTCGCATTCTATGAATAATAAAAAATTGTTATAATTTGATGAATATTTGTGATTTCATTATTATAATTCCAAAGTGAAAATTTATTATTATTATTCTTTTATATTTGGATTCAAAATAATTTTTGAAACATAATATAACTATTGATTAATTATATTCATACAATGGGAATTTTGATCATACTTCTCACTAGCATGTGGGATTAACCTTTCCCGAAAAACATGAGTTATTCTACTTATCAAACAATATATATGATTGATTATTATTTTTATTTTTATAATTATAAATAATTTATTAAAGGGAGTCTCATGTGGATTTTTAATGTGCCTCATATGTGTATGTTTAAAATAATATAGTAAATTTTTTTTATTATTTATGTGTAATAAATAACATATTGTATAAGATTATTATATTAACCTGATTGAATGGTATTAATTTGGTTGAAATTAATTAATTCATAAATTAAATCATTATATATATTCAAAAATATTATTAAATTTCAAATATATTATTTATAAGATGTATATAGAAAATAGAAGGTAGGATCTTTTAAAACCACTAAAAAATTAACAAGTTAGTATAAACCATCCAAATCAAGAACATTTCAAGATTGGGATCATCCAATATATGTTAGTTATGGGTTTTTAAGTGTCCATGGATTATCTTTTTTATGTTATATAAGATTAATATTGTATTTTTAGAGATTATATCCAATGAGATATATTATGATATAATTATCAAACAATAAAAATTGGCTTACAATTGGTTAGGTGACCCTAAAAATTAGTTTCCCAAAGGAACAAGCTAAGGAAAATCAATTAGATGAATTTTATCCTATTTTTATCAAAATAGATATCCAAGAGGTATATATGAAATGATAAAAATTTTGTTCTACCTAAAAACAAATGACATAAGTGACAATCTTAACTAAGTTAATTGATTTTGAGATATGGTTCTTTTTCCTACTTATAAATAAAATGTATGGTTATAGAAAATTAGTGATTACATATCCAATAACATTACTTATTGAATAATAATAAAACATGATACTCACCTGATATTTAATTTTGTTCTTGGGAATTAAAATAAATGATTTTTAAGTCACCACTTATATTTATTCTTAAGGACATCAATTTTTTAAAATAGTTTCCTAGACTGATATTATTACTTAAAAAGTGTGTCGTGTCATAAACAATAACAGAATAAAATTAAAAAATTCTATAATATTGAATTCTAATTATCTACTTCTCCATTATGGGTTTGGTATTTTCCTTATGAATAAAATATATTTGTGTATATACAAGGAGTCAAATATAAAATAGAATGTGTCAATTTATGTATATATACATGTTTTTAATAATGAAAGAGTTGCACCATTGAGTTTGGGAAATAAACCTAACTTCTATATAATGAAACAGTCCTATAATTTTAAAATTATCACTATTTTTTCAATAAATATAAATTTTATTTCCAATAATATTTCATGTTTATGAATAAGGATTCTTCTCGTTACACTATTTCCCTCTGGAATTGGGAATGATCTCACTGATTTAAGATTCAAACATTCCAAGAAGTTTCTAATGGGTTTGTTCATAGAACCAGAAACATCCAATGATTCCATATCCTTTTGGACCTACTTTCCGAAGGTAGGCGCTCATTAGTTGTGGACTGATGGGGTTTATGAATTTGCATTGGTCGAGATGATGGGAGGTAAGGCTCGTCACACCTTTTTTAGGGGAATTATTGTCTACTCCAAGACTCTTTATATATTTAAGTTATGTTCGTGAATCCCTATTACATTACCAAGTATAAAATGATATTTTCTTTAGATCTGACAATCAATGATTGATATGTTGGAAATTTATAGAATCTTTTATATGTATTATAGGTTCTATGTCGATAGAGAATCATCTGTATTTTTTAGAGATTCTTAGTCAATGTTATCCTTCAATACATAAAAGTCTCTTGGTCATTATGATGACCATACTAGTTTTAAATCCACTCAGTGGGGCACTTGATGTTTATTGTCATTCAGAAGGACATTGATTATTTCAGAATTGGAATCATACCCGGAGATGGGATACCTACATATCCTTTGATTAGAAAAGGAATCAGAACCCACGTAGTTCGACTAAGGGAGTATGATGTTTATGCATGATTGATGGATCATTGAAAGATGTCATGATTACTTTTAAACTCTAAGCTCACATGAGTCATGGTCGGTGTGAGAAACAAGAGGTATTGGTGAAACTAGACAATTGTGCCATGAAAGATGCAACGATGTGGGGATTATGTATGTATGACTGCCCAAAAAAAGATAAATATTAAGATTTAATTCAGGGAAGAAATCCAGGAACATTTTCCATAAAGGTATATGTACTTCATGGTGATTTGGATACTCTAATATTGGGGCTTACTCCTAAGGATGATTCCCAAGTTAAGAGGGGACTTATGATTGGGTTTTACTCTTAAGAAGGAAGCCCAGGTCAAAATAATTATGAATGGTTATGAGAAATTAAGACTGGGGCTTACTCCTAAATAGGAGGCCCATGTTAAAGGGATTTGAAAAATAAAGGGACTTGGGTCTTATTCTTAAGGAGGATGACCATATTTGATACTTGGTCTTTCTCCTGAAAAGGAAGCCCAGGTGAAGAAAAATATGGTTGGTCCTTACACTTAAAGAGGATGCCCATATTTGGGAATTTTATGACTGAGGCTTATTCCTAAGGTGGATGCCCAGATTAGGGGATTCTCTCATCTTAAAGGGAGAGGTTGAATGAATGACATCTCAATCTTTAGTGACATAAAGATATGTAAATCACTAGGTTTTGAGATATGTTCCATGGATTTCCTTTCGGAAAAAGAATTCAATCAAGAAAACATGCCATAAATGGATTTGAAGAGTTTCTTGAAGACTGAATCTTGGATAGGAGAGGTGGAATGGCATAAGAAAGGTGAAATGGGTAGGAAGGGCACCCAAAAAGATATGGGCGTGGAAGTCCTTGCAGGCATGCAAGTACTGAATGGGCACACAAGTAATGGTCGTGCAGGTATACCTGTGCAGGACATGGGTACTTGAACGATTGTTAAGAAAGAGGGTAATACTTGGGTGATCTTTGACCAAAGCCTTTAGAATTATCCTGAGGTACTTCCAGAAGAGTGGTCCACAAGTTTTAATGAATATGTAAGGAGGCACACAAGTGTGTTCATTTCCCTTAAGGGAAAAAAACTTATGCACGCAAGTGTTAGTGATTTATAACACTTAGACATTATTCATCTTGTATAGACCTTCTATTCTAGGTAAAGAATTACCGTTGAAGTGTTCGGAAGACTGAAGAAGAAACTTTGGCATTCAGATCTCTGTATCTGAATTTTGGAAAAATCCTTCTGAAATGTGGGGCCCACCGGTGGTATTTATAGACTGGATAATACCCCATGCGGTTTTCAAATAGTGCGTGCAATTCACTTGCGCAACCATTAGGCGGTGCGCAAGTGTACTTGCACGATAGTAAGGGAACTTGCGCGACCGTAGGTCCTTTGACTCTTTTTTCATTCCTTTTTCGATTTTTGATGTTTTCTTCAAAGGATGAATCACTTTGTGCTAAGTCATTTTCCTTTCCATTCCTTTAGACAATGTGATGAAAAGGAGCATCAACAAAAGTCCTCCATCAGAGTTGTATCCAAAAGAATGAGGATGTGAATTTGAGGAAAAGAATAAAACCAAAGGGAAAGAGGTGCACAGGTGGTCACGACGCATCCATCATCGTGTAGGTGCGAGTCGCGCAGGGCTGGAGCGTGCTCGCTGTAGGTGCGCAGGTGGCCGGCATGGCCTATATATATGCTCTTATTTGTCGCACATTGCACCGAACATCAGATTTTTGAGCTCTCGCCGTGCAGGTCATCTCTGCCACACAAGTTTCTCTCTTTTCCGCTTTTCCTTTGTTGTCGCGCTGCTGTCAAGGTATCTGGACCTGCGCGGTGATACTTGCGCACCAAATACATGCACGACACATTATACTTGTGTGACACATCCACACTTGTGCGTCTTAATTCCTTGGCCATTTTTTCTGAATTCCATCACCAATTTTATGAAATGTAAACCCATTTAAGATTTAATTTATTTAACATTTGTTGCAGATTCAATGGCTCCCAAGAGAATCGGAATGGCTGATGAACTAGAAAGAAAACATCTTGATGATATGATGGATATCATTGTCCATGATTATTATACCATCTGTGATAGCACTCTTCCGTATTTGGCTAAGTATCCGACGAAATATCACTTTGATTTCCCACAAAGCACTTATCTGCCTTTGTACGGTTATGGTCATCTGCGAGAAGTCACTATTCTAGAAGCAAAGAACTATCTCCCAATTTCTTGGATTCAGAATTATACCAACTTTGCTTCAGAAAATATCTCATGTGGAGGAGGATTTATGAATTCTGGAACTGTGCAGAAGGCCCACATGATGCATCATAGCCCTTGTTCACCAGATCTGAAACCTCATTAGCCTGAGCTGCAACCACATTGTCATCTTTCAATATTCCGAAATGCTTAGATGGATCAATCCAAAGGCTATATGAAAAGTTGGGACATCTGTCCTGGGGGAGGTGTGAAGCCAACTTGGATGTGGGCATACTAGGTGCAACATACCTGTGCAGATTTTGTCAAGGATCTGAAAGGAGTGGAGATATACAAGGTTTTCTGGTTTGGGAAAACATATATTTACAGACATGATAACTTTGTGCCAGAGATACTCATCCACTGGAGCCCAGAAACCAATTCTTTCCATATGATTCATGGAGAAGTAGGCATCAGTCTGTGGGATGTCCATAGGATCTCAAGGGCTCCAATTATGGGAAACATGTATGATGAATTCATTCCTCCAAAGGTGACTTGGAATGATTCAGATAAGACTCCTGTTTTAGCTTGGGAATTATTTAAAATCATCCACAAGATCAAGTGTTCAGAGACCTCCTTAACTCATTATAGAATGGATATTCATCCAGAGGAGTGGATGAATATATTTATTATTGAAAAGAAAGAGAAGGAGCCAAAGGAGAAGGAGCCGAAGGAGAAGGGATCCAAGAAAAAGAAATCCAAGGATAAGAGGCCCACCCGTCCTACCACCTACCCAAAACCTAAGAAGAAGGTTTCTCCGGGCACATTCTGGACAACTCTAAAAGCAGGAGAGTTTGAGAAATGGGGATATGAGGTGATTCAAAGGATCTCAAAGAATTCTTGTCTGGCGTGCTTCTGGGCTTTATGGCTCAACATTTATCTCTTGCCAGTCAGGTATTCTAAGGGAGGCGTCAGCCTAGGGACCTTCATTATTGCGGGAAAGTTGGATGAGGGAAAAATGGTTGGGTTGGATACCCCTATTTTAGCAAACATTTACAGGAGTTTTCTTCATGTATTCATGGGTAAATATCCTTTGAGAATAGTGGGACCATTCCAAGTATTATGGGGATGGATCTCAACTCACTTCAGGACTTATAATGTACAAAATGGAGTACAAATTCTTGGAAGTTCATTCAGGCTGTCAGTGCAAGCATTCTCTTGAGTTTCTCCATTAGATCTTAATGCATATGACATGAAAGTGAGGCTAAGCATGTTTAAGGAATTAAACTTCTTTGCCAATGGAAATCCGCCAACCAGGTGGTATGTTGATGATGGAACAAACCAATTGGATTTGAGGGCATACATGCTAGCTTGCAGGGATGATGTGCTATTTTCCAGGATTGAAGGAGACATTATATGTGAGGCCTATGCTCCATATAGATTTTCACATCAATTCAAGTGTCTGCAATAGATTGTTGTGTCTCCTCCAGTATATGTCAGGTCAGAGCAACAGCTGATTGTTGCTCAGCAACAATGGTTGCTGACGTCAAGGGGGAAGACCGGGGTGGTATTTGATCTACCAGTTGAAAAAGCGGCACATAACTTGACTATATGGTATGCTGAGAACTAGATAGAATAATACCCTAAAGGGGTGCTGAATCAACCAGTTTATTAGGTTGGGAAAAGGAAGAGGACTATAGAGAAATAAACCCTTCCTTATGAAGGTGATGCCTCCCCACCTGTAGCTGATTCACCAGATTCCTCCTCTAGGATTGATCCATCGAATTCCCATGATGGGGATGATGAGGCACAACAAGTGGAAAAGCGGCCTCGTGCCCAATATAATCCTTCGGTTAGAATCAAAATACCTACTCCATAAACTCTTGTTGAGTTACTTCATTGTGGTAATTTAATCAGTAATACTTTATATAGAAACAAGTCTTATTTTCTTATTCTCTATCTGTAGTTGCAAGAGATGGGAAGAAACTGAAATCAAAGATTGTAGGACCTTCCTCACAGCATTCATATCTAAGACAAGAGGCTATCCATACATGGCCGAGTTTATACTGTGTTACTGAGATCGCCTAGCTGGATTTGTGTAAGGGTCTACAACTCCCTGGAATAGGGAATCATGTGGATTCTATAGATATCCAATACGAGGATAAACCCAATGAAGTGCAGGCTTAAATCAGAGAGCTGAAAATGCCCATATACGCCACTATTGAGTCCATTCCTGTCACCAGGTGGGTGAAGGAAATGATTTATCATGGAACCACTAAGGGGGATGGTGGTTCTGGAGATGAGGAGTGGCATGATTATGTGGCTCCTGAAGATGTAAGTTTTCTTTCTTTATTTTCTTTGCAACTTGATTCCAGTCAAAACATTATTACTTAAGGAAGTTATTTTAATCATCTTTTAGCTTGAAAAGAAAGGAACTACTGAGGTTCCTTCGCCATAGTATAGCCTTGGTGGTACTGCCATTGGGACTTCTGATGAATCTCCTCACAAATCGGGCGATATATCTCCAGGCCAGCAGGCCATGAATGAGGAGTTGGACATGGACTTCAATTTGCCAATTCAAGTGCCAATAAGGGAGACTGTTGATGCTCCTAAAAATCCAAAAGGACAAAGGTGAAGAAAGGGGATGTCCACCGCTAAACGCATTATCAGTAGTGGTAAGTCCTTTGGATAATCATGAATTTTAATCCTTGAAAATTATTGCTCATTTTATTTGGGATTGCAGGGGCTTCTTCAATTTCCCCTCTGAGGGAAAGGACTGATCCACCTTTGAGGATCACAGAGGGTGCTGTAGAACAAACGCAAATTCAGGCTAACTTGACTGCTTCTGAAAGAGATCCAACATCTATTCCCAGTACTGCTCATGCTACTACTACAAGTAGAGAAGAACCTGCACCAAAATCATTGACAGCCGCAGCAATTGAATCTGCAATCCTTCCTAAAGAAGCTGTCTAGGGTCAGGGGCTGCAGAATGAGGGTCGCCGAGAGGACACATCAAATACTCCCACTAGTGAGACTAACTAGGATTCTGAAATATCATTGGACGAAATGATGAATCGTGGCATGTCTTTTGAAGAATTCTATGATCATGCTAAGTTATCATGTTATTTAAGAGACCTTGGGAATGAGTGTTATCCTTCTTCCAGTAAATTTCCTAATAATGTACACTTATAATCAAGACTGAAAATAATATACAGTTCCATCAAGAAGCTGTTGAACTGCCAATGCATGAAGAGGGTGTGGACATTGATGTCAACCCCACCATTGCAGAAACATTAGATCAAGTGGAGTTAAACCTAGTAAACCCTCATGAGACCCATCTTGAAGATCCTGTTGAAACTGGGAAATATGGGGAGGAGTCTTCTCAAGCTTCTAATCTATTTTTAGATAATGAGTGTACTGTGTTTTCAAGATAGACAACAAACTTTTATTATTCTATGAAACTAACCATACTTTTAATTGATCAAACAGGGCTATCAACTTCAATGGCTAGAACTGGAGGTGAAGTCTCCACCTCCACCCAAATAGTAGTAGAAGGTGAAGCAACCAGGGTCAGGGGGGAAGGAGCAGAACATGGCACTTACCTAATTGCATTAATCCCAAATTACATGCCCCCCGGTGATGATGATGTCGAATCAGAACTAGAGGTGCTTAAGGCACTAATATTGTCACGACTCAAGGCATGAAAAGATCCATGCCGCGGTGAAACAGGTCATTTTCAGAAGGGAACAGGAGCAAAAGTGTCGTGAAGATCTGACCAGGGTGAAGCTGTTAGCCACATCAGTGAATTTGAGGCTACAGTATCCCGAGCTGAGGCTGACTATGCTGCCAAGATAAAGGAGCTGAAGCATAAGATCAAAGACAAAGTCGTCCACCAGATGCACCTCCAGCAACAGTTAGATGTTGTTACTGGGGAATGTGACCAACTCAATAATTCACTGGAGGGAGATCAAACAAATGGTATGAAAGCCATTACAGATGCCAAGAAAGCACTCTATCAGGCCGAAAAGAGTGAAGTTGGTCGGTTGCATGAGCTTCAAGTAGCTGCTGATGAAGCTCAGGATGTCGTTCATCAAGTGAAGACATATGTTGACAGGCTCTTGTAATTTCATAGAAAAGAGAAGAGACTCCAATCTATGGATGTCCTTCTAATTCTTGTGCATCAAATGAAAATAATGCATTCATCTTCAATCACTTCTGCACATATTTTCCTGCTACCTGCTTTAAATTTTACCTAAGCCAATGGGCCTAGTAAGCATAGTTTAATTTTTAGAAGGATTATTATAAATAACCCTACAAACTGTGAATCATTTAATTGCTCAATATTACCTAAATAATATAGAATGTATGTTTAGTGAGCTGGAACTTGACTTTTATTCAGAGTTCCCTTGTCTTTTGTGGGCAGTTTAAATTCATCCACGTCAGACATAAAGAGGCTAATGTTTAAGGTCGAAATAGCTTTGACCGAATGAATTAGAGTTGACTCAATTCATTGACAATTTATCTGAAAACATATTTCCATACTTAAGTATGAGTGAAAATATGTAAACCATGACTTAAGAAAATTTTAATCTGAGGAATGATATGAAAAAGATAAAAAAGGCATTATAAGAAGTAGTTCTCAAGAATGATGTTACCATTATTTAACAAACACGTTATGGGGTTGAATTATACATGGCCACCTAAGGTCATTGGCTGCATAGTCAAATAAAAATCATCTCTTGGATGATAGGTGTGTTATGTAGACTACTTATGCAAGGCCGCCTAAGAGCACTTGTTTCATAGTCAGGGAAAAGAACTCTCAGAAATTTACTTTTCTAGTGCTAAAAAGCTACTGATAGTTTATGGAGATTAAAATTTTCCAAAGCATATAGTTTGCTGTATGGAAAGAAGTACTTGAATATGGAGAAGATATTTCGAAACAAGATTATCAAAGAACTGGATGGATATCACTCATATGAAGGTCTGACCCAAACGTAGGGAAGAAGAATATAAACCATAGACATGAATACTTTCAGATCATAAAAAAGGGTATGGGACAAATATGTTAAGGATGACTATTTTGGCAGATCCCTACATATTATCAAGACAAATAAAGGAAAAAAGAGGTTTTCCTCCCATGAATGAAGTTACCACTATTTAACAAACCCCTTAGGGGGTTTAATTATGTAGGGCCACCTATGGGAATTGACTACATAGTCAAATAATAGCATCTATTGGCTGACAGGTCCGTTATGTAGACTGTTTATGCAAGGCCGCCTAAGGGCATGTGCTACATGGTCAGGTAAAAGAACTCTCAGAATTTTAGGAGTTTTGTGATTAGAAGTTAAGAAAAGGGTTATGATGATCTAAAAATATTTAAGGTTAGTATTATGACACATAAAGATTGGTATTGTCCAATGTATGAAGAGATACACAGATCAATACTAACCATAATCATGTTGTGGCTTGGTCCTGAATTGAAAAATTGGACTTCACTACGTATCCCATAAGGGTGGGAATCAAGCCATGCGTAGTTCTTAAACTACAGTTTAACATCATGTGGGACAAAAGGATTGGAGATCTTAGTTTAGGGTCATAGAGCTCGGACCATTATAAGAAATACACAGTGTGTGCTTTCATGGGGACCTTTCAGCCAAGGGACTGAAAGTGGAATTTGGGGTTAAGCCCAAAAGACTTGGGGATAGATTTGAGGGACACTAGAACGTTCCTACGTATCCCATAAGGATAGGAATCAAGCCCACATAGTTCTATAAATACCCTCTGTACAAATTTGGTTCGTACATGTAAAGGGTGAAAGGGGACTTTTGTGCAATGATGGTTTAACCCAAGATAAAAGGTTCGGGCATTGCCATGTATGCACGTAGTCTATGGAATATAACATGATTGAAAATCAATTTAAATAATGATTCCCTCTTAGGTGAGGGCATCAAATAAAGTTATAGTTTATTGTCATACAGACAGAAATGTTGTACAGTTTAACGTCATATAGAAAGGACGAAAGTGAACCAATGTAAAGATATTGATTATGGGGGAGGTTTCACGAATCAACATCGTACAAGATGGAGGTGAACCGATGTGAAGAGATTGGTTTTGGTCTTGAACCTGAGGAGGTTTCCTACGTACCTAGACTAGAAGGAAAGGATCAAAGTCTGCGTAGTTCAATTAAATAATGAATTAGTGATAAAGTTGTTCTTGGGGACAACGGCCTAAAAAATAGTATTGGGACATACACATGGTTAGTATCCCCGATAGATTGTTATGGTTGATGTTTTCGCTAAGATCACATGATTCATACTCAGTGTGAGAAACAAGAGTTAGAAACAACCCTAACGATGCATAGTTTAATGTCATGTAGGACATATGAAGGAGGCTATGTAGTTTAAAGTCATGCAGTTAGGACTATTGGTGCTGCACAGTTTAATGTCATATAGTAGGGATGATGTACAGTTTAAAGTCATGTAGGATGTGTTAAAGGACATTCTGTACACATTAGCATCTTATTGTTAGGACGATGGGGAAAATATAGTTTAACGTCATTTTGGATGAAAGAGAAATTTTCAGTTTAATGTCATGCAGTAAGGACAAAAGAGAACACATTTTAACGCCATGTTGGACGTATTAGGGACTTTTTCATAGTTTAACATCATGTTGGATGAAAAAGGGACGATACAGTTTAGCGTCATGTTGGAAAAAAGTGCGAATAGTTTAAGGTTATAATCATGGACCGTTGGTTATGCAGTTTAATATCATATTGGATGAAAGGGACTTCTATACAGTTTAGCGTCATGTAGCTAAGACGTAACAGTTTAATGTCATGTTGGACGAATGAAATGAAAATAGTTTTAATTCATATGCATGGACTGTGGATGATGTAGTTTAACATCTTTGCTGGACGTAAGGGACTTGCAAATAGTTTAGGGTCATATGCATGGACCATAGATGGTGGATTTTGTGTTTAAACAAAATACTTATTAAACAATCTGGCATTAGTTGGAGTAGTGATGAGTTCTCCATCCATTGAGATTAAAGAATAAGCTCCATTGGAATAGAACCTATGTATTGAGTAAGGTCCTTCCCATTTTGGCTCAAGTTTGGGAGGCTTCTTTCCTGGTATCATTGGAGTTTTGAGAACTAATACCAATTCTCCCTGAACGAAAAAACGAAGACGAACTTTTTTGTTGAAAGCAAGTGCTATTCGATTCTGATAGACTTCCAAGTGGTGCAATGTTCATAATCTTTTCTCATCTAACTGTTCCAATTCATTCAATCGCTTTTGATATTGTTCATTTGTCGAAGCTTGATCACAAATTGCAACTCTGAGCGAAGGTAATTGAATTTCAATGGGAAATACTGCTTCCATTCTATTTCCTATTGAATATGGCGTTGAACGCATTGCAGTGCGGGTCGTGGTTCGATAAGCCCATAAAGAATGAAAGAGTTTATTAGGCCATGAATTCTTATCTTTATCCACCATCTTTTTCAGTATGTTTGAAAGAGTTTTGTTGAAGGCTTTTATCTGACCATTGGCCGCTGCATGATACCGAGATGAATGATTGGATTTGATGTTGTATTCATGATACAACTTCTTCACCTCGGAGGAACAGAAGTTGGTGCCATTGTCCGTCAATATGGTATGAAGGACACCAAATATAGTAATGATGTTAGAATTGATGAGGCTAACAATGCATTTAGAACTGAATTCTTTGAGAGGTATTTCCTCTGCCCATTTGGAAATGAAATCAGTAGCAGTAAAGATATACTTAAACTGCTTGGTCGTAGATGAAGGGTAAGGTCCCACCACATCCATTCCCCCTGTGGAAAATGGCCACGAGTATTTAGATGTATGAAGTAACTCTAGTGGTTGATGAATGAAGTTGGTATGTACTTGGCATGAATGACACTTCTTTGTGAAATCAACACAATCTTGTATCATTGAAGGCCAAAAGTATCCAAGCCTTCGAATCTGATCAGACAGTCTATGTCCAGACAGGTGGGCACCACAGACTCCTACATGCACTTCCTTCATGACATCCATTGTATCTTCACCATCAATGCATCTGAAGAGAACTCCAACAAAACCACACTTGTAGATAAATTTCTCTAGGTGATCTGCGCTATCATAAAGAGTAAAATTGATCACGCGTCACCGGATTTGTTCTTTCTCAGCTCTATCAGGTAGAAGTGTTCCATTTTGAAGATATTCTCTGATAGGTGTTATCCATCCTGTAGTATGACCATACAGTTTGGGAATGGGACTAATTTCATTAATTTCCTATGTTCTGGTTTAAAAATAAAGTGAAATTTCACAACGGTGGGAAATATTAATAGTTGTCTTGTCCCGATTTGGATCTGCCAGAGCTGTGGCTATATTATCCAGTGCATCAACTTGAGCATTTTGTGATCTTGGGACATAAGAAAATGTCGGTTCTGAAAGGAATTCCGATATTAACTCTATGATGTAATCATACAAAGGCTTTAGTTCTTCTTTTCTGATAGAATAATCCCCATTGACTTGTTTGATTACCCGGCCTGAATCACCATTCACCATTAAGTGATTCACTTGTGCTTGAAGCGCCAACTCCAAGCCTATGATGAGAGCTTGGTATTCAGCTTCATTATTGGTACCACCTTCCCACAATAAGAAGGAATAAGGGAACACAGACTTTTCCAGGGAAATAAAAATAACTCATAATCCAACCTTGATGAATTTAGGATCTTCTATTTTCTTCCATGTTGGACTTCTGGAAGCACCATCAAAGTACATTTCCCATACCTGAGGACTATCTTGAATAGAGTAGATGTCCTCATCAGGGAGTTCAGTATCTAAATATGTGTCTTCTGCTGAAGGGTGTTTAGCCAGGAAATCAACTAGATCATGGCCCTTTATTGCCTTTTGAGACACATACGGAATGTCGAACTACTGAAAAATAACAGCCCACCTTGCCAGACATCCTGTAAGCATTGGACGACTAAGGATGAATTTGTGCAGGTTATTACGAGATACCAATTGGACCTCGTGATGTTGCAGGTAGTGTCTCAACTTCTGAACTGCAAAGATTAATGCCGGGCAGAATTCTCAATACTTGAATACCGGGCTTCTGCTTCACACATAGTCCGACTAAGATAGTACAGGCTGATTTAATTTCCAACATCATTTGTCTAATCAAGAAAGGCACCCAATGATTGTTCTAGAGCTGTAACATAGAGGATAAGTGGTCGTTCTTCAACAGGTGGCATGAGTACCGGTGGACTCAAGATGTATTTCTTGAAAATATTGAATGCTTCTTGACATTCTTCATTCCAATGTTATGTGACTCCCCTCTTCATCAATTTGGTGAAGGGAAAACTTTTTCCTTCCAAATTAGCGATGAAACGCCGAATATATGCTAAGTGTCCTTAAAGTCCTCTCAATTCTTTCAAATTTCGAGGAGGTGACATACGAAGGATTGACTTTGTCTTCTCAGGATCGACTTCAATACCGTGATGGAGTACAACAAAGCCATTAAATTTCTCCATTATTACCCCAAATGCACATTTTAAGGGGTTCATCTTCAAATTATGTTGCCTAAGTTTGTGGAATATGACTTCCAAATCAGCCAAGTGATTAGAACATTGTTTGGATTTAACCACCAAATCGTCCACATAACATTCAACAAAATTCCCTAAAAAGGGTTTCAAGATATGTTGCATGGCACACTGATATGTTGTGCCTGCATTCTTCAGACCAAAGTGCATTAACCGATAGCAAAACACACCCTAAGGGGCTCTGAAGGCTGTAGATTATTCATCCTATGGAGCCATTTTATTTGATTATATCTAGAATATCCATCCATGAAGGAAAGTGCTTCATAGCTAGCTGTTGCATCAATTAAGAGTTCTGTAATTGGTACTAGAAAATCATCTTTAGGAAAATGCCGATTAAGATCTCTGAAATCAATACAAACTCTAATTTTCCCATTCTTCCTTTCTACTGGGACAATATTATCTAACCACTTGGGATATTGGACTTCTCGGACGAAGTTAGCTTTGATAATATTATCCACTTCAGCCTCAATTTTGGAAGCATAGGTTGGGTGTGTCCTTCTAGCATCTTGCTTAAATCCTCGATGTTCTTCTGGAAAACCCAAATGATGAGTAGCAACATCAGGATCATGCCTGTGATCTCTGTATAGTTCCAAGAAAATATGTCTCTATTTTGTTTTAAAAAGGAAATATACATCTCTTGTTGTCAAGAGTCATGGATGCACTGATTAAAGTGGGGCGTGGATCTTCTTTTTTACCCAGATTTATTTCTCTGAGTTCATCCACAGTGGTAGAGATACCCTCTTCAAATGATGGAGGATCATCTATGAGATATTCCTCTTCTTCTCCACCATGCGTTATTTCTTCTGTTTCTACTTGCATAGTAGATGATGAAGCAGAATTTCCATGTTCAGAAGAGATGTTAAAATTTGAACATCTTGAAGAAGATGTTTCCATTTCTGACCCAATTTATGATGAAGGGTCTTCCTTGGGAAATAATGAGGAGATGGTGGAATGAGAATTGACATCATTGTTCACCTCTAATGTTGATATAACTTCTTCTGGACAGATTGGTGAAGTATAGAATTGTTGGAATTCAGTAGATGAAATGAAGACAACCCCATTTGATCTTTCATCATTGCCTGATGAATCATCAATTTCTCCCATGTTGTCTGGCTCGACTTCTGTAATTGACATTATGGATCTTTCCATAAGAGTATTTGGATTTGGGACTATCCTGACAATTTGACTAATAGGCAACACATAATATGTACTCACATGCACAAATAGATATACTGGAATCTTTTGCAAAGCATATGGAGCATTAAATTTGGTAATCTCCTTTGTTGTGGATTCCTCCCTTCCCTTCATGTGATATAATTCCACCTCAATGTATTGAGACTCACATGTCTTGAACAGGGCCTTATCACCATACAATGTCCCAACATGACCATAGAAATAACATTTGAGACATTGATTGTATGATGAAGTGATAAACGCATGTTGACGTAGCCAGGGTCTTACAAGAAAGATGTTGAAGGCTGAGTCTTGATGAACAACCATGAAATCTGAATTGGATACAAGATCTCCAAACTGAGTTCTGAGTGTAACTTCACCATATTGTTCTTGTTCATTTTTATCATATCCTTGTAATATCATGGTAGAAAGAGATAAATCAGATTCTGTGAGGCCCAATCGACAAAGTGTACGAATGGTCATGAGGTTGACTCTTGAACCATTATCAATGAAATCTCTTCGGATTTCTCCACCATTGAACTTTCCAGATAAGTAAAAAGGTCTAATATGCCCATACACAACATCATATTCATCATCATTAGTAAAAGATATTACTATATGGAATTCTGAAGGATTATTCTCTACATGGTAGACTTCAGCTGCAGCAATTTCAATCTCAAGCTTTTGAGGACTTGACAAAGCCTCAATGAGAGCGTCCCGAAAATCTTTTGACAGATTCAAAGCATACATAATTGATAACTTGGCCGGTACTTGGTCCAGGTGTTTCAATATATCTTACTTTTGATCTAAAGGTCTGTGTTTCCCAATAGGAACATGTGGTTTAGAAGGTGCCTTGGAAGTTGATTCTTTGGATGTTGATGCATCTTGTATCGGGATAGGAGTTGAAAATATTCCTGGATTTGGAAGATTAGAATGATTAGATCCATTTATTTGCTGAGAGGAACAAGATGGAACCTTCAACCGATCTTCCAGAATAATTGTGCCAGGACTAAGTCTACCTTGTGTGGATGAAATTGCATGTTCTTGTTGATATCCCTGAAAGGCTCTACCATGAGTTTCTGCTACATAAACAGTTCTAGAATGGGTAGAATTAGAATAATGGGTTCTGGGATATCCACATCTTCCTTTGTATCCCAGACCCCTAGAACTTCCTCTAATTCCTCTGTCTGATACAGGGAATTCAGGCTCATCGAAATCGAAACTGTGATTGGAATATGGATCTTTTAATTGAATCATATTAACAGAACCAATGATTAACTCTTCATCCGATGAGGAATCTTCCTGACTAGCCAATTTAGGCTGTACTGTTTGGTGGGGCGGTTCCCGTTACATCGAAGTAGATGGCATGAAATCTGCCTGAGTCAATGACAGCTTAGGCTTTGACACTTACTCATCGTCTTCTGATTGTTCCTCTTTCTTGGAATTATACCATTTCTTTGAGGATTTTCCCTCTGATGAAGAGCGTTTTGCTATGGCATTCATGGAAGAAGGCACAATTGGTTTCTTCAATTGTGTTCGCGAAATAGCATGAGTTAAGTTGATCTCTTTTCTAAACATCCAATCATCATATTTTTGTGAATTTTTTCTTTTGACTTCTTTCCCTTCTCCTTCCTCCTCTAGAACTGTAGCAATAACACATGCTACCTGAGCTGAAGAACCTTTCAGTTTAACTTCTCCCAAATTAACCATTTTTTGCAGGAGATCCTTGAAAACAAGACACTCCTAGACGGGATGCACCAACATTTGATGAACCGAGCAATAGTTGGGATAGTCTTCATCTCCATCCTTGTTTGTCCTCTTGGGAATTGGAAATTCAACCAAATTAATTTCCAGGGCCGAAATAAAATAACAAGGAACTTGATCATTGCGGAAAGAGTAAACTTTTCTTTTCAAATCCTCAAATTGTTTTTGTCTTTGATCTCTTTGATTATCTTGAGGAAACGTCCCCTGTTGTTGGTGCTCAGGAGGTGGAGCCCTTTGAGAGGATGAAGGTTTTGATGTAGAAGAAGGCACATGTGCTTGGTTAATCATAACTGTAGCAGTTTCTGCTTTACCCATTCTCCTTCCTAGAGCTTATTGAATTACACGAGATTTAGCCTTAGTCTGTATAAGAGAATCTTCAATCTGTTGAGCGATTGAAGTAAGGTCTCGAAACCCTCATGTGTATTTCACAGGGATCAACGGTGTGCGTAACTCATCATGCGAATTTTCCACATATATTGGCAACAATTCCTCTTGAGGGAGTGCTAAGCATAGGGAATACTTTAATCCCTTCCAACAAGAAACGAAATATGAGAAACTTTCATTCCCCCTCTGCTTACAGTTTTTAAGATCAAAAATTATTTTATTTGGCAATGTTGAGCTGAATTGGAGAAGGAATCTTTGGTGCATATCCTCCCATCCGGTAATTGACTGGGATTGCGAGCTTGTATACCAGAGAAAGGCTGGTCCTTGCAATGTTCGCACGAAGCATCTGATTTTCACTACTTCTTGCTACTCCAGAGTTCCCATCATAGGATCGCAACAAGACATGTAATGCCGCAAATGCTGTTTAGGATTGCCTGATCCATTGAAAATAGAGAATAAAAGGTTACCAAAACATGATGAGGGGAGTGATTGAATCTACCCATCTAGGGTAATCTCTCTTATCTGGTTGAACCTGTGCACGCTTCCCTTCCATAGTCTCTAACTGAGCTGTTAATGACTCAATGGTAGTTATTAACTATTGAGAAACATCTTGTTGAACTTTGACTTGGGCAGGTGCAATGACTAGAGCTGCTACATATGTGATAGATACTGCCACAACTGATGTTATCACTGCCAATTGTTGTTGCACTTGACCCGTAGGATTAGACCTATTAGGGTGTACTGATAGAGGAGGTTATTCTTGATCCATATCAGTAGCTGCAACAAACTCCCTTGGCTGACTAACTCTAACACACATAGGAGTAAGAATACCCTGAAGTAGTTCTTCATTCATCCTTCTCAATTCTTTCATTTCTTCCTCTTGTTGTGCAAATCGTTTCTCTAGTGAGAGAGATTGGCCTTCTATAGAGGAAGGATATGTAACCTGACTCTTTCCCTTCACCTTATTTGATACCTTTCGGAGAGGGGGAAGTGGGTTATTTGAAGGAACACCCAGATTTTTGGTAAACCTTTGATTTTATGTACGCACACCTTCTTCATTTGTGTCTGTGCTTACAACTTCTTGAACATGAACCTCTTCATCTGATCCCTCTGAGTGAGCCTCATCTGGTGGATCAACAACAATGGTATTGATGACATTAATTGATGAATAATTCATTTCATACCATCTATCAGCATTTCTGTGATATTGTTTTCTGCCATGCCCCTGACGAGACATTTCCTTTTTTTGGTTTTATCCCTCAAGATCTTCTTGGGGAACCATAATTTAGAGAGAATCTCCTGATAATTTGGCTCTTCGTTCCTCCTGAAGCTTCTTCCCAAAATGAGAAAAGAGCGAATTTCTCTGAGGAGGGGATTGATGATTTCAAAAAGTCCCCAGTCAGGTGGACTGGGGCTGTTCTTGCTGTCTTTGATCAACTCCTCGAATCCTATTTATTGATTTTGAGTGTTAAGTTAAAAGAGTCCCCAGTCTGGCAAGCTGGGGTGGTTCTTGAAATGCTATTTCTGAGACTTTTTTAAAATATCTCTTGATCTTGTGAACCTTATTCCAGAAATTAGCTGGATGCATCAATCGACATCCCATTTTATCACCCAGTTCAAAAGACTGTTAGATGATTTCTGACACTTCTGTCACTTGATGATGTGGCTGCTCCATATGAGAGGCATGTTCAATATTCTTGTCTGCTTGATATAGGAGTAATTCAATAACTTGTTCTCTTTATTCTTGATTTTGAGATTAAATAGTAGAGGCCTGTTCTTGGGATAGATTTGGACTATAAACAAAACCCATTGACTGTGGTCTGCCACGGGCAATAACATTGCATGAGACCATTTTCGGTGGGCTTTGTTTACTGGAGAGCACCGCGAAATGTAGTGCTCCATGAACACCCCATCCTCTCACATGAATACTAGATGGGGCATTGGCAATTAATTGGCGCAATCTTCTTAGTGCCCCAAGGAATGAACGTTGAAGGGCTCTCTACTTCTTTTCAGCCTTCAGATATCGAGAGATTAAAAGAGATGCCAAATCATTCTGACATTGTAACCATTCTATTATCTTAACATGAGTATAATATTCATCAAAATATAATACGTTCCATTTCAACTGAAAAAGAGTTTTCCATATGTTGAGATGAATGTCATGAATTCCATCTTCGGTCAACATCTCTGGAATACCACACTGAGAGTCATCCATAGGCCAAATCATTACTGGCACATCACCTTTCTCCAGTTTTTTTCTCATGTTCAGCATTTCCTCTTTATCATTCAATGAAGATTCCTCTACCTGATTTTACCAGTGCTGGTGCTTCTTTGTTGCTTCATATGATTCAACAGGATTGGTAGAGAATTCAATGATTAAACTAGAAGATTCATGACATAGGGGTGGTTCGGAGAATGAACCACACCCTGGGCTATCTTCTGATTGAGAATGTATTTCACCTGCTAGCGATGAAGCATCAGACATGACTGGTTTCGCATTTTCAATTGGCTCAAGATAAGAGGTCTTTCTCGGCACTACATTGTCCACAGGAGCATTTTCCGGACAATGTGCATCACTACAGGGGAGAGGACATTCACAGTGAATTTCATCATCATGGGGAGGACCACCATGGTGGGTTACAACAAAAGATAAGATCTCTTGCTCCTTGGTCTTATGACCACAGAGAGGGTTCCTGTGGCTCTCATCTAAAGATGAAACTTCATGATCGACCGAACTGTCATGAAGCAAGCCTTCACGAGGAACTGTCTATTGAAGACCTTCAGAATTAATGTTCCCACTATTGGGTAATGAGAGAGTAGAATCTTGGATTTCAACAGATAATTTTCTGAGGGCTTCAAGATCTCTAGCATCAAGCAAGGCCTTGTTACAGATCGGCTCTTGATCTCTTGACTATGTTGGGAGGGTCTTATTCTTAGATGCCTTCTTACTCGCCTTGGAAACCACTTGTTGACGAAAGTGGCTTCTCTGAGCAGGTGTATGTGCCTGATCAAAAGAGATAGCCAAGTTAGGCTGATGATCTCCACTTAAATCATGTGTATGTGCCTGACCTGGTTGTCCATATGATATGGGGGAGAACACCCCACAACCCTCTTGTATTGGAACAGATGTGTGTGCCTATTCTGGAGTGAACTGTTGATGTCTCAGTCCACTGGTAGGGATAGATTTATGTGTCATTCCCTGAGATGCTGCTCAAGCTGTTATAATATCCTGGAAAGCATTCAGAATATGAGTAGGGATTTGCTTCTTCTCTTTCACCATTGATAGAATATGCTTGGTGACTTTAGCTACCATAACATGGATATATGTCCATTTCATGCTTCAAGTAGGTGTGTGTGCCTCCTCTTGTCCTCCTTTTCCTGTCAGTAAATCCTGACAGTACTCAAGTGTGGGGGCTGAGAGTTGAGTTTGCCTCCTATTTGTCACCGGAGCTTTCCGACTTACTTCTCCAAGTGCAACCAGCCGAGATTGTTGGTAGGATTTATCAATAATAGCATGTGTATGTGCCAGTTGATTGCACTTCGCTGAATGTGGTTGACGAGATCTATCATATATAGTCAGAAGAGCCTGCTGACTAGCTGATGACGTATAAACAGGTGTATGTTCCTGCCTATAGTACTCATCCGGAATTGCTTTGTAGAGACCCGAAGCTTGATGTACATGGACAATACATTACTTTTGCGGAATACTTAATACATAACAAAAACAGACACACAAGGACCGTAATAGTTTAGTGTCTTTGGAAACTCGGTATAAAATCTTCTTATTGTGGTGAAAGATCTTCAACAACTCCCATAACGATCTTCCCCTTTTTGTTTCCTTACCTAAAACCATTCTTTACTTCATGGGGAAAATAAAACATAAAAAGGGTGAGCTCAAATGTTCAGTAAGGGAAAACATAAAAACATAAAACAATCCATAAACATTTGGAAGCAAAAACATGAACATTAAATTTAAACATCAAAATCTTGAGCAATGACATAAATCGTGGAAGTACGTAAGGCATATATCATAATAGAACATCAACCATGATAAAATGGGAACAAAACATGTAATTGTGGAAACCACTCAGCACATGTCATGATTACCATAGTAGCCAAGGCATTGCTGCCAAGACCATGTTAGTGGACAAAGTCCCTTTCTGAATTGAGTTCACTCCACGTTTCAGTCCTGTAACACTGAACCGGATTAACTTACCATTCCAGCCATGTCTATCTCATGAGATATAAATCTTTACCCAATGCATTGGAGGGAGATATAGGTCCCACCCATCTCTAATGAAATCATTCTTTCATGTGCCACAAAATCATAAATCATAAATCATAGCATAACCCATGTAATAAAATGGGAATCTAAAACATCATGACATCATAACATAATCTATAAAAGTTTGATATCATTTCATCATAAGAAAATTGAAACCATTTAAATCATAGAGACAAATTACTTGAAACATACACATATGAAATAATGTCATCTTATATGGAAAATAGTTTTGGCAAAACACTTGAAATGAATTCTTGAGGAAAATATCCTTTCTTCTTTAAAATCTTTTTCTTTTCACAAAATTCCATGAAATTTTAAAAGAAAAGGGTTCTGTTGAAAATAATCATGCAATATTGTAGAGGATGCTTCTTGAAAATGAGGTGTTATGAAACCGTAAAAATTCATTCACACCGTATAAGTTAAAAATAACATTCTCCTGGTACTTTTGTCGGAAAAGTCAAAAAGTACCTTATATGGTAACCAAAGGAATGATTCCATTCATACAATGTGGTAAAAAGTCAATAATGGGTAAAAATGACTTTAAACATTCATGGAAGAATAGTAAAAATTTTATGAAAACATTTTTAGACAACATGGTCATGGATGATAAACATAACCCTAGTAAATACTTACGTATAAGCAATCTCAGATAAAAATGAGATTGAAAATTTATCCCTTACCTTATGTCCGAAATGTTTTGTATGTATTAGAAACTCCTGTATAATGATTTAAATAATGTCATTGACTTATTACAGAATCATATCCATTGTTATTATATCATATATGGTTCACTTATGACTTTATATTACCCGTTCTTTTGTAAATTCTATGTTAAAGAGCGTTTTGGGTAAAATTGTTTCATTTATCATATGTGTTTCAACTCGTCATTCATGATATTATTACTTATATCCTGATTTAAATAATTCCAGAATTTAAAAAATGATTTATATATACTATATATTCATTATATACATATATATTATAGATCGATAAAAGTAATGAAATACACCGTTCATGGAGACGATAGGCCGTACGTACGTTTGAACGCTGTTTTCGTTTCCTTATTGAATTTAATGGAATTGAGTATATGACATACATATATATATATAAATAAATCCAGTTGCATTATTATTTCATATATTTCATTATTATTCATTATATATACTTTATAATCATTCTCGAATGGTTAATCATGGAAAATGAATCTCATCGTGTTCGTGGAGACGGTAGTCCGTTCGTATGCACGAGCGATGATATCATTCACATGATTGTGGAATTGTATTGGAGTGTATGTATACTATTTCAGAATAAATATCACTTTACAATAATAATTTATTTACACCATTATACCCATCCATGTAAGGTGGTGGTGGAAAAATAGATTACACCACGACGTGGAGACGGTATTCCGTACGTACACACGCATGGTGATTTCGTTTTCCGTAGGATGGATAGATGGTGAAATATGTTTGTTTCATAATTATAATAACATATCATTATATGAGTGATACTGATGTTATTACTTCATAATTAAACAACTAAATAAGAAGAGAAGAAGAAATAAAGTTGAAAGAATCGGTAACGGGCATTACCTCTTCTTTGATGCTCATTTTTGAAACCTCCTCTTAGGGAAGTAATATTTGTATTTGAAGAAGACCATAACCTCTATGATGTTTCTAGGGAAGTGGAGAAGATAAATTGGCAGGGGTTGTCTGATCTTTAAGGCTCAAAGTGGTGTGAGGAAGAAAGGGAGGAGGTGCCCTTTTATAAGGGAGGAGAGGGGCACCTTTGGAATAACTAAAAATATTATTTTATTATAAAGTCATATTCGGTTTTTAATAGCTCCAAATTGAGTTATTTTGAAGCTAAGGTGGGTATGGGTCGAAAGCTTCTCATCCAATAGAATTTATACAAGTTTAGGTTCCTATTTTAACCTTATCATTTAGATTTAACTTTAAGTTAGATAATTTTACTTTTACCGTGTCTTTTTGTGTTCTTACACTATAAGGTTAATAAACTTACTATAACAAGACAAACGAAGCCCAAGTTGTTTATTATTAAAATATATAACCTTATCTAAGTCATTTGGACGATCCTTATATTTTTAGGAATATAATAACAATTAAAAATATAATAATTGTTTTAAAAACTATTTTATGTCAATTTTGACAGTATTTGGTAATTGATTTTTGTTAAAATCATAAAAGAATTATTAGTTCGAACAAAGTTAATTAAATCAACACTAAAATGTCATATTAACATAGATAATTATTTTAATTCATTAAAAGTCTCAAATTACATTTATTTTGGTATTTATAACATCAGTTATGTCAATATTTCCTTAATAAGATAATTACTGTATCATCATTGTGTCATAAATAAATTAGATTATTTAATGTCTAAAAATTACAAATAAAATATCATTATGTAGGAAATATTTTTATATTTCTAATTAATATTTATAGTCGAATTTATCTTATGTATAACACTATATTAAAAATGATTTACTTATTAAACATTGTTTTTAACTATTTTAACCCTGCTTTAAATAAATTAATAATAAATGTCCTAAACTAATCCATGTGGGCCTAAATGGTCATATGTTATTCCTAAGGTTGTTTTTGGTCGAATTACACTTATCCAATAGAATTAGTACATGTGTTAGGGTAATAATAATATCATTTTTACCCTTAATTACCCTATTTACTTTTAACCGTGGTAAATAAAAGTAAAAAGTTACTATTTAACAAAAATTATTTTCATCTCATTGAACCAAATTTTACTTACTGAAATCAACCGTGTCTTTTGGATTTTTTAAATACCATTCAAAAAAGCTGTAAAATTATGTTTTATGTAAATTTGCAAATTCTCCTAGAAGGTGGGTAAAAGACGGTCAAAAGATCAATAAAATTTTCATATATCTAAAATTATTAAAAATTGACTCCAATGAATTACATTGAACTTATATAGGTAATATGTATCAATATTGACCTAAAATAAATTTAAATAAAATAAATAATTATTTAAATAAAAATTCGGTTTTTAAATAGTAACCCAGTGTTTTCACTATTCATCAAAAATTGATAGTTTTCAGAAAAATTCCAAAATTTCACCCTAGGCTAATTTCGATATTCTCAATCCAAAAATGAAGTCCATTTTGAAAGATGAAATTTTCAAAATTTCAAAAAGTGGTTATTACTATTCATAACGGCTAGTTTTAATAATATTTTAATAGCATATCGTTGTTTAGTGAAACTCGGTATTTCGTACAACACACTTTATCGAGGAAGGTCACGATTGGGTGTAATGCAGCCAAGTTAGGGATGCGTTTTGTGAAAGACTCCTTATTTGTAGCGTACAACACAAGACATCAATAAAATTAAAAAGAATATTTTTCATAAAATCTCGGGGTGTTACATGCTTGGCGGGATTGGCGTGATGTTGCTTGATGTGTCAGCTGGACAACAGAATTAAAACGGATGGGTTTATGTGCCCGCTCATTGCTTGCCACCAAGTTAGGTTGATGGAATTCTTCCAGAGATGTCAGAGATGAGAACCTGCTCATTGTTGACCAGACATTGCCTCTGGCGATTCGTCTTGCCTGCTTGGGTTCGAGGAACCTGAGCCGAACACCTAGAGACAATGCCCTCATCATGTTGAGGGCGCACTGCCGCATGAGTCTGGTGGTGATTGTTGATGGGGGCCCTCAGGAAGGACTCTTCTCTCCCTGAATTAAAACCTTGAGGGGCCTGCTCATTCACCTCCCTAGAATATAGGAGTGAATGGTGATTGTGTTCCGGGGATAACGACCCGAAACGGTTGGAGACAATGGTTAGCACCGCCTGCTTCTTGATCACTGGTCTTCGCTGTCCGGATGACTAGGGTGAATCATTAACCAGGAGGGCTTATCGAGCAGCCTCCAGATTTGGGATGGTACTGTTTTGACAGTACTCCTTAACCAGCACATTTGATACCCACCGTTGAAGATGATGAGTAGGTGATGTCGTCCTCAAAGCGGACAACGATCCAGTAGGAGTAGCAGCAGTGGCATTCGCAGCAGAGGTTTTCACATCAGAGGTATTCACAGATGTGAACTTAAGAGAAGCAATTTTGGAAATGCAAAAGATCTTGGAAAAGAGTGTATGTTTGATATAGTATACATAATCAAGATAAGTCCGGCCACTACATCTTTTGGATAATCAAATATGTCATTCATTGTTTTGTTAACCCTCTCATTGACATTTAAATAGGGGCCTAACAAATAAGAAAAAAATCATTTTAACTTGGTTAAGGATTCACGTTGGGTTCACCATTTTTTTTCCTCTGGAATTGGGGATGATCTCATTGATTTAAGATTCAAACATTCCAAGCGGTTTCTAACGGGTTTGTTCGCAGAACCGAAAACATCCAATGATTCCATATCCATTTGGACCTACTTTCCAAAGGTAGGAGCTCATTAGTTGTGGGATGATGAGGTTTAGGAATTTGCATTGGTCGAGGGGATGAGAGGTCGGACTCATCACACCTTTTTAGGGGAATTATTGTCTACTTTGGGACTCTCTTTATAGATTTATGTTATGTTCGTGAATCCTTATTACATTACCAAGTATAAAATGAGATTTCCTTTAGATATGACAATCAATTATTGATATTTAGGAAATTTAGAGAATCTTTTATATGTATTCGATGTTCACCATCGATAGAGAATCATCTTTATTCGTTAGAGATTCTTAGTCAATGGTATCCTTCAATACATAAAAGTATCTTGGTCATTATGATGACCATACTGGTTTTAAATCCACTCAGTGGGGAACTTGAAGTTTATTGTCTTTCAGAAGGACATTGATTATTTCAGAATTGGGATCATACCCGCAGATGGGCTACCTACATATCCTTTGTTTAGAAAAGGAATCAGAACCCACATAGTTCGCGTAAAGGAGTTTGATGTTTATGCATGATTGATGGCTCAAAAAAATATGTCACGATTACTTTTACACTCTAAACTCACGTGAGTGATGATCAGTGTGAGAAACAAGAGGTATTGGTGAATCCAGACAATTGTGCCCTGAAACATGCAATGATGTGGGGCTTATGTATGTATGACTGCCCAAAAAAAAGATTAAGATTAAGATTTACATCAGGGAAGAATTCCAGGAACATGGTCCATAAAGGTATATGTTCTTCATGGAGATTTGGATACTCTAATCTTGGGGATTACTCCTAAGGAAGATACCCAATTTAGGGGGGGCTTTATGATTAGGTTTTACTCCTGATAAGGAGGCCCAGATCAAAATAATTATGACTGGTCAAGAGAAATTAAGACTGGGGATTACTCCTGAAAAGGAGGCCCAGGTTAAAGTGATTTGAAAATTAAAGGGACTTGGGGCTTACTCATAAGGAGGAGGCTCATATTTGAGACTAGGGCTTTCTCCTAAAAAGGATGCCCAGGTTAAGAGAATTGTGGTTGGGGCTTACTCCTAAGGAGGATGCCCATATTTAATAATTTTATGATTGGGGATTATTCCTAAGGAAGATGCCTGGATTAGGGGATTCTCTCATATTAAAGGATATGGTTGAATGAATGACATCTCAATCTTTAGTGACATAAAGATATGTAAATCACTATGTTTTTAGAGATGTTCCACAGAATTCCTTTGAGATAAGTAATTAAATCAAGAAAACATGCCATAAATGGTTTTGAAGAGTGTCTTGAAGACTGAATCTTGAATATGAGAGGTGGAATGGAATATGAAAGGTGAAATGGGTAGAAAGTGCACCAAAAATGATATGGGCGCTCAAGTCCTGACAGGCGCGCAAGTACTGTGTGGGCGTGCAAGTCATGGCCGCGTAGGTACACCTGCGCGAGACATTGGTACTTGTGCAGTTGTTAAGAAGCAAGGTAATACTTGGGTGATCCTTGACCAAAGCCTTTTGAATTATCTCGAGGTACTTCCAGAATAGTGGCACGTAAGTTTTAATGAATAGGTAAGGAGGTGCGCAAGTGTGTTCATTTCGCTTCAGAGAAAAACACATAGGCACACAGGTGTTGGCGATTTCCAACACTTAGACCATATTCATCTTGTATGAACATTCCATTCTAGTTAAATAATTACATTAGAAGTGTTCGAAAGACTTAAAGAAGTGACTTGGGCGTTCAGAGCTCTGTATTAGAATTATGGAAAACTCCTTCTGAAATGGGGGGCCCACCGGGTGTATTTATAGGCTGGAGAAGACCCCAGGTGGTATTCAAAGAGGGCGCGCAAGACACTTGCGCGACCATTAGACGGCGCGCAAGTGTACTTGCGTGACAGTAAGGGAACTTGCACGACCCTAGGTCCTTTGACTCATTTTCATTCCTTTGTCGATTTTTGGTGTTTTCTTAAAAGGATGAATCAATTTGTGCTAAGTCATTTCCCTTTCCATTCCTTTAGACAATGTGATGAAAATTATCATCAACATACAATAATGAAAAATTGAATTTTTTTTTTAATGTGATTAAAAAATGTGAAAGTATAAATTTGGTTATTATAATTTAGAAAATTAAATATAATAATATCATAGATTGTTGATTCTAAAGTAAAAATTTTTGTTCATTTTAATCAAATACATTCTATTGTATACAACCTAATAATAATACAATAAATTGGTGATCATATGTTTGAAACCATTAAAATTATCCCATTGTTTAGAACTATGTACATTTTACACCCACAACTCCGGAAACATAGAGCCAATGGTTATTTATTAAATGGTACATAAGACATAAGATTACAATACATGATATAATAAATTTTAATAGTCATAATATACTATAAACACACATGTACGTTATAATACATTAAAAAATAAAAATATATCATTTGAATACATGAATCTTTTTTATTACTATAATGGGTATCCTTGGATCATATTTAGTAATTGTAATGGTTTCCAAGGGAAATGAAGAAACAACATACCAATGAGATCATATTCCCAGTAATGGGTAACATATAGAGGAAACTAAAATAAACATGACATCCATGATATAAAACAAATAAATACTCAATTGATGACATATATACAATAATATGAGTATAATATATCAATGGATGACATAAAATGGAAGTAAATAATCAAATAGATAATAATAAATGATCTAAAAAACTGGATTACATAATTCCTAACATCATAACCATACCATTATGGTTTTATACCATGAAATCATAAATAAAATTGTTTAAATACCCCAAAAACTGTTGAAAATTTATCTCACGAGTCTTGTTAATGCATTAAGTGACTGTATATTCCAACACCCCACTCATCACATAATAAGTCCATTTCATCCATCAAATGAAATTAATTGATATAAATACATATCATAATAACGTATAAGGAAACTCATCCATAAACAAAGATAAGTAATAAATGACTGCATGTATAAAAATGATAGATATATGGATTTTCATGGTTTCCACATTCAATGGAATTTCTTTTTTATCTAGGTTAATATCGATTAATCATATAAGAAAATATAGTATATTAATAATGCAAAGGAAACTACCATTACTTAGGGAATGATAAAAGGGTAATCAGGTGTGCAAATGTCATCATATAAGAATATCAATATCGATTAATCAATGAGTAAAATAGTTTGGAATGGTAATAGAATAGATTAATGATAAAAGATACCCTATACAATTTCTGAGTATGATATGACCCAAAAATAATGTACATATTTTTTTATTTTAAATATTTATATATAGATACTCACTAATAAATCAAACTTCCAGAACCAAAAGGTTGAGTGTTTTTAGATATTCACCACATAACTATCTTAATTTTTAACATGAAATTCATTTCTTCAAAAAGGATTCCTCAAACTCTCTTACTTCTAGAAATATCATGCTTAATACCCATCTTCTTTCATGGTGAAATATGAATCATAAAAAACAGTGATCTTAAAATATCATAAAGGGGAAAATAAAAAGAATCCAGAGGACTTATAATTAAATCGTCATCTCGAGGGGAATATGAACTTCAAATAAAAGATATGATTAATGGTATAAGATATTGAAATCATAATATGTTATCATGATCCATGATAACATAATCATAAATCAAGATATAGGAACATAATACCATAAATATATCACTATAAAAACATAACATATACCACAACATAATAAATTGAAACTAGTAATCATGAACTATAGAAAGATAGTGTAAGAATATGGCTTATATAAGAATAGGATATCATAAGGATATATCAGGGTCATTCACCAAAAAAACTCAGATCATATTAGAATATGATGATAACATATATCCCATAAAACAATAGAATATGATAACCACTTGTAACAAATAGCCAAGTGGGATGGGCTAACCCATCATGTCTCATAACATAGTTATCTCAAAAGATATAATGAATTAACCAATTCATTAAAGGGATATACAATCTTGGGTCCAACCATCACATAATGATAAATTAATTCATATGTGTGTCACATGATATCAATTACATATCATAGTTTGATTATCCCCTGTAAATAAATTGGTCCCTAAATCATTTTCAACATTTATCACCTAAAAATCAACATGAATTGGATGAGATGAAATAACATACTCTTCAAATCAAAAGAAAAATATCCTAATAGAATTTATTAGGTGATTCAGGAAACATAATTCCATTGATTATGGATTTTTTAGTGATAGAGAGGAAAATTGAAAAGAAATAATGACATGAGTTTATATTAATTTTTTTAACATTATCATAGAAAAATGACATATTTCAATTTAATAATCTTTACAGAAAGTTAAAAAAAAAATTTATCTGAACAATTAAACAATAAAATTTACAATAATGGATCCATGAAAATAAAAAACACTAAAGTATATGAAATATATTTTTAATGATATAAGATTGTACAAAAGATGAAAGAAATGATTTATAATATTTTTATGGTTTTAAAGTAAACCATAATTATATAAGGGATAAAAAATCTCATTTGGATTATAGATAAATAAAAATATGACATATCACCAAAATAATTCACATTTAGCTTTCAAAATAAAAAATAAATTTTTGTGGTATGAAATAATATAAATAAGGATGATAGACACCTAAAATTAATGGTGGAAGTTTTCGTTTATTGTAATGTATTTTATAATGTATGAATCAGTAAAAACTGATTTTTATAAGGAAACATATTTTCCCCAAAAATAAATGGAAACAATATTATATTGAAATTGGGTATAATATATCAATATTAGGACAACATAGACCCAAAAAAGTATGAATTAATAAAATAAGGTTGAGTATATAAAATTATGTATTTTTTAAAATATAAATCAGAAGAATCTAATGCCAACATCGAGTTTCTCCAGCTCGATCAGAAACTTGTTATACAACTAAAATCTGATATATAGACTCAAGATCATGTTATATAATGGATCCAAAGCCAACATCGAGTTGTACCATATACCTAATCTCTAAAATTTTACAAGTTTCTCCATCTCGATCCTTGGACTCCAAATGAGGGGTCCTACTTGACCATGAAACAGTAGGACTCAAACCCTTCCACCATGCATCCTATGCTTAGTTTGAAATCTGATACAAGGGTCTATATTGACACCATGGTGCACATACAAGGGTCGAGAAATAAATATTAGTAACCATATCCCAATGGTGGACCTATAATATCCTATCATATGAAAGTGTGTGAACACATTATATGATAAGCCTATTAAAAATAAGATACTAACATAAAATATAAAATATTAAAAATAAATAAAAAAAGATCGAAAAATAATCAAAAGAAAATTTCCAACCTTGGGATCTATCCCAACACCCAAGGTAAATATTCCCTAGATGTCTCCTACGCCAAATGATTTATAGCACGAGACTCACCCATCCACATAACATCAGGCACTCCATCCAGAAAACAAGGAGATAATAAATTTATATCACATCAAAATGAACAATGACTATTCACCAAGGACTCACCCAAGGTGTCCAAAACATGACATGCATCTCTACTAGACTCTAGGATGGTAATATTACAATCTGAACTGGCTATTGGAACTCAATGGCCACCCTAGAAACCTTTCGAGGTCCTAGACGTCATGAAGAATAATCCAAGTTACCAAGCTATATATGAGAGAACGTATTAATATAATGGAATAATAATATACATCCAGGATCATGAAAACATCTTCAGGAAATCAGACCCCTCTACATAGGGTGTACTACTAAACTAGGGGGGTTAATCATATAGATCATCCATTATCTCCCTAGACGAACATAAAACCAATAAAATAATAGAGGAGTGAATATAATCAAACTCATGGACTACTCCCGTTTCATCAGTGTCCCAAAATATCCCCTCATATATCCAAAATGCTGAAGATCCACCTTAAACAACCCGACCAGAATTGGGTTGCACGGTAAAGGGGTGGCCTAGTTTTGAAACCCATTATTACGAATCACTAAAACCAAAACCACCCTCTTTGGGTAATCAACTCTCGAGGCACCCTTAGTGGTCCTCAGAAACTCATCAAGAATAAGACACCCTATAGGGGGATCCCCTATACCATGTAAACCTCGGGCCAAGACCACCTTAAGATATCCAAATCTACCTCTCAACACACAACCCAACCATGAACAACACATTTTCCACAAGGGAAACCCTAAAACCAACCACACACATAAGGAAATTACTTATCGAGTCCCTCATACTTATCTAAAGATCCACTCAACAAAACTAATTCAAACCTAGTTCTTCATGACATCAACCTAGCTAAAGGATCTAAGAAAACTAAACCTCATGAAACCACCTATAATAAACAATAAAACACTACCCAATCCAACCATATAGTAAAAATATTAAGAACCTCTACCTAAACCCCTTGGAATTCACATAACAAGTTAAGCAAAAAACTCATGGAACTCTCTTGGGATCACACCCTATCTCACTACCATAAAAAAGATTCTAGAAAAAAAAAACTCAAAGGAAACCTCCTATTAAACATGCCACCATCCAAAAAACCTCTTAAAAGAAAAATAAATACCAAATGTACTCACATTAGTGTTCTATGGAAAAAACCCTTTTAATGTACTAATCACAAGTCCAAATTAAGCATTAGGTTAAAAAACATGTGAAACACTTTTATAGGGGGAGTACATGATGTATACCTCAAGTTCACAATGCGTATATCTAACAAAAAAAATTATCCATGTACAAATAACCATCCTAGTGTGTAATTTAACAAATACTTGGAATACCTCCTTCATACATGATGTGTACCCTATACGGGGTACTTGACCATGTACCTTATCCCCAGTCAATGTGCACTATCCCCGACTACACACCATGTACTAAAAACATTCAATACATATACCATATGGGTTACCCCACACCGAGTCCGGAAAAATACCCCAGGTGTCCTATAGATGTGTATCGTACATGGGGTATGGCTGTGTATATTACACGACCATGAACCCTTTCATGGGGTGCCCAATCGAGTACCTGAATACACATTGAGATACTATATAGCGAATGTACAAAACAGACATGCCATGTAACCCTCTTCTTCTACCCTACAACAAAAAGGAATAACACACAACATGTTTTCTTGAACTGTATACTACGTGATCGGTTTTTTTAATGAAAACCCCTTATGATGGCCCCAAAGCCCTAGATTCACCCAGAAACACCATATAAAGACTATCATGGAACTCCTAACAACTCAAAAACAATATTATAAACTAAAATAAACTGAACTATTAAGATCAATGATTAAAATTAATAAATGAGTACCTGTTGATGAAAACATCAATGATTCAATCCCAAATACACACCCCATAACTATCACACTCTGATCTAGGAATGAACGAGATCTCCCGAGAAGATCCCCTCTCCATCATCCATCTTCTCTCTCATTTGAGCATGACCCCCATAGTGGGAGATCCAAAAACATGATAACGTACATGGTAAATGATGAAAAGAAAAATAAAAATAAAAATAAGAAAAAAAAATTAAATATTGAATGGAAAAGGGGGCCTGATCCCAACCCCTGAGATGGGTTTACACCTCAACTAGGAAGAAACCGTTTTTCTGGACTCAACTATGTAGTTAGAATTCCAATATAGGGCTCTATTCAGAATATGTTTCTAGTATCAAATTTAGGAATAATTAATATTTATTTAATTAAATTTTAAATATTTCATGATGATACGAACAACTGATAAATCAAATGTACGCCCCCCTTAGGGAAAAATAGTATTCTTGGACAAAAAAGTTTCCATAATATCATTCTATGATCCATGAATTGTAGAAATAACCATTTCAATGTTTAAATATCCTAAGAATAAAAAAACAAATTTATCCTGATTTCTTCAAACTTAAATGATGTAGTTCATTAAAATATCCCCACTATAATGCCTCTCATACCCAAGAAACCTTGGTGGTCAACACACCACCATGCTACACCTAGAGCACTTTCCCATCCAACACCACTATGACCATCCACCGAATGGTCATACAATTCCCACAACTCTCCCAATAAGATGTTAATTCTACCATGACTGATAATACACTCCCCACCATATGAGTGTCGTTATCATTTCCCTATGACAATAAAAACAAACTACCCATCCTGTGTTCTGTCCACTATCAAACACAATGACTGTATATAAATAACATGCTCACACCCAAGAAACATCCCAAAACAACAAACACCACTTATTCCCATCACACCATGATTAAAAACCATTATGCTAAAAATCACACATAGAATGATGACTACAACCTCCAACAACCTATGGCGAGAACCCCACAATAAGACTTAGCTTACACTACACCTTTAGAACTAGCATACACAAAATCACTCAAACACAACAGTTTCACTCGTCCATGTCATCGAAGCATAAAACCAGACTAATAATTACATGAGCCAAGCATTGAAAAACCTAGACTAATTCCCCTAAACCGATGACTAAGCTCCAATGACTTGTCATTTATAAAAAGTTAGAGAAACTAAAACAATCATCTCAAAAAATAGGCATCCCCATCATTTCATGACTAACACATGACCACCTACTACCCAAGCATATCTCTAGAACCATAAGCATCAAACCACACTCCCAATGTTCCATCAGAAGTGAAACCAGAAACAAATAGGGCTAAAAATACTTCTAGTCTTGCCCTCTAAAGCAACTAAGAAACCAATATATCTCATAAATATCCACTTATTAAAACCAATTGAACCTCATTTTCAATAAAACACTCATTAAGGTAACTACATACTCAAGGAAAATCAAGCCCAATCAAAAAATCTCTCAATAATCTGTTCCATTATCGAGTCTCCACAATAGGGCCCCCAATAAAGGAACTAACCCACTAGGGTCTCCACGAATCGATCAATGAATGGAATTCACTTCATCCACCATAGAAAATATTTCCAAAGGATTTACATGGGCTATCATCATTAGAAAAATACCCATGGTTTAGTAGAGTATAATTCCATCGAGAAGTTATATGGGACACATCCATATAGGTTGTTACTAACACGTTAAATAATTGAACCTCCATCATCAGTAAAATCACAGACAAACAAGAACATGTGATGTGAATCTTATCTTCCTAGTATTATGTATGTACACTGGTCTTTTTCTAATATTCCATGATCCAAATAAAATCAAAAATCTAAAAACTCATGTGTATCACCCAATGTGAGAATCATATAACTATTAAATCAAAAAACCATGAATAATAAAAAAACTGGTAACGAAATAAAAAATTGGTAACAGAAAATTCACCACTAAGCAACTTGGCCTTCTTGAAAATCAGGAAATTGTTACTGTAAAGTAGGTTGCTTCCTTTAAAAATCATACTATGTGATCCAAAAAGCATGAAATCTATATTTGTAGTAGAAAAGGGGAGAGCGTATACAAACATTGAATCATGAAATTATCATTTATAATGGATAAGTGGGCCTCAATGTGAACAAATTACATCCACATATTGTTTTTAGTCGAAATATGAACTATTATGTGGTTGTATAGGAACATCTCCCTAGATTAATATCATTATAGACTCTCTTCCTTTGCCACAGATAGAAAAATCATATGCGACTATATCATTAAACACATACTTTTTTTTTGGAAAACAAGTATTGATTTTTTGGCCTTTTTGTATTTCCCCATGTCCACCCATTTTTAGAAAATAGTTCTCCCAAAAACACATATAAATACCCTGATCCTTTCAAAAATAAGAAAAATTAGGAACACACTGACATATAGATAGAGATAAATAAATAAAATAATGGGTTAAAAAGTATTTAACTTTTGAGAAGAAACCTTAAAAAACTCATCATGGGTAAATTTAGAAGGCCATTGAAAGCACTCATTGAAGCTACCCATAAAGCATTCCTTTTTTGAGGAACCTATGGGGTTTCTTCTTAATGAATGAACTCCTCCATAAAGGGACTTTGAGAAATAACTCTAGATAATATGTTTATAGAGGGTTCTTTGAAATAGGTGCTTCATGAAGTGTGCTTCATCAAACAACCTCAAATATTTTCCCTTCATGATCCTTACCCTCTTCATATAAAATTTCCTCCCATATGAAATGCGTGTATTCAATGGTTTTTATTACCCTCTATTATTTTCATATATTTCCATAACATTTATTCATACTATGAATATTTAAAAACGGAATTATATAATGAATAAATAGACATCCCATGTGTTATATCATTTGTTGAAACCACCCACCAGGTACACCACAACTAAAATGATGTTGGTGGCTCCATTATCCAATGACTATGAATGTAAAAGTGGATATATACTTAGTGGCATATCTCGATGAGAAACTCCAATGCATAATCCCCCCTCAAACAGTCGTTTTCACACCTTTACCAACATAGATATCCTTAAAATAGAGCATTAACATTCATATAAAATTTCCCCATGAAATGATGTTATACTATGTGGTGTGAATTCCTACAACACAACATTAAACTATGTGCCAGAAATCCATGTTAAATGATGTCAAACTATGAATCCAATTTCCTTATTGTATGATGTTAAATTATAAGTATAACCAAGGCTACTAGAATAGTATTCCCCATGAAATATTTATAATATTATTGTTATGAGCATTATATGACCCCACATTCATGGGAATAACCAATTTTCAATCCTTATTTAAATATAATGGCATCATATCATGCAATGGGATAATTATTGTATATCTTATTTATCACACAAAGGATAAATAAAATGAGATTATAGATTTTATTTTATTATTAATATAAAAAAAATCAAAAAGTGTGCCTCATATTTGGGTGTAAATAACAATCAATCATTTCTTCATTTACAATATCATTTGAGTTATTTTTAGTGAACTGAATAAGGAAAAACTCAAATGCATAATCCCTGATTGATCCACTATTTTTGTAAATTTCATGACATAGATATCCCTAAAACATGATGTGAAACTGTGCAGATGATGGTATAGTTACACGATGTAAAACTGCACAAAACCATCCTTACCACACGATGTAAAACTCTATGTTATTTTATCTTTACATGAACATAAATTGTGCATATTAAACTATTTCGTATTTGATTTATTTAAAAAACGATTTATAGGACACATCATAGAGGTTCAAACATAACATTATCCTCAGGATTCTATACTCCTTATGAGATCAACCACATCCTTTTCTTGCCTGTTTATTTTCTTGTAAGTCTTTATGTCCCATTTTTTTGTCTATATTCCCTACATATCATCTTTTCATCAATCCATATTCATAATAATATCATTACCCCACATGGAGGGCTATATTCCTTCTAATTGGTATCCATATCAACATCATTAGGATTATATTACTGATGAGATCATACTTATACTAGAAGTCCATATTCCATGCCAAAACAACTCATCCATATTTTTCAATATTCACTTTGAGTTAAAACAAAAAGTGTAGCTCATTCTTAAGTCGCATACCAACCATCACTAAGAACCTTTCTCCGAGTCATCTGTATAATATGATGCTAAACTAAATGGATTGGCACTTGTCACATATCCTTAAACGATATTATACATCCTGTTAAGTGCCACTGAACTATGTGGTTATTGATTCATTTTTTTGGATATATAATTATCCCCTATTTTTGGAATGATCCCAACACCATAAACACCTTCCGTTTTCTATAATAACAATGAATTCCAAATTACATAGTTATACAAAATTAAAACAATGTCACTAAGCAATGAAAAAAAAGCTGGAGAAACTCTAAAACAAATAGAAAGTCTCATCAATGGAGAAACTATAATACAAGTAGTTGTTCACATGGATTAAATAACTCTGACATGTATTTATGTTAATATTAATACACAATAATAACCAATTTTTGGCATTAGGGTAACATATTCCAAACTAGGATGTGATAGAAATTCAAAAAATAGATCTTAAATCTCTAGGAGAGTTCAAGAGTAGGAAAGAATCCCGTTAAAAAGGTGTAATGATATTTTCCTTCCACCCTATCAACCAACATGCATTTCTATGCATCATTGGCATGAAACCCCAGTGACTACCTACCTTTGGAAAGAAGGACTACAATGAAATATCTTTTCAAGGATGTGGGAGTTATTGGGTGTTTTTGGATCCACAAATATACCCAAATGAAAATAGATAAAAACAAAAATGGAGAACCCATCATGAATATTTCGACTATGATATCATTTCACAACTAGAAATCAAACCATTCTCAAACTATAAAATAGTCTGGCAAGAATCATTAAAACCTGAAAGTGATTTAAAGATCCTGATTCTTTCTTTTTATAATAAATTGAAATGTTTTATTATATGTTTTTGTTGTTCTTTTTATGAAAAATGGAACTCCCTTCAATACAAACCCATGTTATCATCTTGAAAATAGTCATACACTTCACTTTCTACAAAATCCAAGGCCATATCAAACCGAAAGGCACTATCACCAACATAACAACTCCAGAGACAACTACAAAACTTGTTCGTGCAAGAGTACCTCATGAATGGTACTATCCCAAAATGAAATTTGGTGCTCAAATACCTCATCTATATCAATACATATAAACCATCCATCAAACTATGGGTGGCGTTGAATATGAAAGGGTCACCTGTCACCATTTTAAATCAATTTAAGAGCTTTTCCCTGGAGTCCAAAAATAAATACCTCCCATATCATATGGCGTCAAATAAATCAGTCTACTATGACTTCACCCAAATTTGGGAATCACCTTGGAGGGATCCTATCGACATTCCCCACAGATTCCACTTAACAATGATACTACAAATCTAGTACCCTAATATTTCAAGATACGTTTTCTTTTTAAATAAATTCAATAGCTTGCATTGAACGCAAGACCGAGTTCGAGCACACCATTATCTATTAAACAAAACATTTAAATAGTGGTTTTGAATAGTATTAACCAGATTATGAAATTTATGTATATTCTATATAATTATTATTATACAATTATATAAGAACAAATCAAATTTTGTGCATAAAAATATATTTTTTTAAAAGGGGGAGTTTTAGCACCTTTAAAAATCGCCCCTATTTTACAACTAAATTTTGGATATTTTATGATTGTTTTAAAAATAGAATTAATTTTATAATTACGAATATCAGTGCCATCTGATGGTGAAATTTTGGTATTTTTCTGAGAACATTCATTTTTTTGATGTATAGGGAAAAATATTGCATTGTAGTTAAAAAATCTATCTTATCATGTAAAATCATTTTAAATTGATTTATAAAGTCACTATTTGTCAATAATACATATATTAATAAAATTTATTTAATTTGAATTCATTTTTATATTAAAATTATATATCAAAACTTTTTGATTTTTTTAACGTCACCTTTACCCGTCTTCTCTCCACATCTGCAGGATTATTGTTAAAAATAATTTAGCCATTTATGTGAATTGAATTTTAAAAAATGGACATTTAAAGTTATAATTTATAATATATTTAGTATATTAATGGATTGACTTAATTTTTATGGATATTTTGAATAGTAACTTTTGTAAATTTTTATTTACCATAGTTAAGGGTAATTTGGGTAATTAAAGTTAAAAATAATATTATAATTTTATAAAGATACCCTAAAACCTATAATAGTTTCATAGGATGAGTGGGTTTCTAATAAAATCATCATTAGGAAAAAATTATAACCCTTTTAAGAAACTTGGGTATGAATATGACATCTATATTATTTTATTTAAAGATTAGTTAAAAATGTTAAACTCATGTTTTTATTAAGTATTACATTTTTAATACATTGTAATACAGAATAAAAATTCAACTATAAATATTAATTTGAAAATCAATAAATTAATCTTTATCATTATAATTTATTGTTTATTTCTTGAGAATAAATAAGTCAATTAATGGCTTTTCAAATATTGATGTAGTAATTATTTGATCAATGGGAATAACAAATAAAAGATATTAAAAATATTAAAAGAAATTTATCATGACATAATTAATAACATAAAATAATTTATAGATTATGTAGAAATGTTAGGGATATATTATTAGTGTTTTTGAGAAGTTACCATGTTTTTATGATATTTTTAAAAAATTCAAATAATGAATAGTTTCAAAATTGACATAAATGATACATTAAAATAAATATAATTTTATTAAATGATATGAACTTCAAAAAATTAAAAAATTCCAAAAAATAACTATAATACGGTTATATAGTTCATCCATGATCCATTTGGGCTTCGTTTGGGGTTTTATAGTAACTATTTTAACCCTTAAAGAGTAAACATTCATTTTGACACGGTAGGAGTTAAAGGGTTTAACTACGGGTTAAATCCAAAAGATAAGGGTGAGAATGTGAAATAAAATTGTATAAAAATTATTTTTTAGAATATTTTGATGCATATTCCTCTTATCATATAATTAACTCACTTTGGATCTATTTTAAATTTAATATTAATTTATATTAATTTAATACTATGAGGTTTTTCAATAGTGTCCCTCCGCACTCTTATAAAAAAAAATCTCCCCCATCACTTCCACACAACACATTGAGACTTATATATCAACCAAACACTAATAATTTGTCTTATAAAAATTCTAAACAATGTTCTGGAGGTCTTGGTATTTTAAAAGTACCACCACTCTTTTCAATAATAGGATACCCTAAGGAATTCCATCAAAATTAAAGGTAATTGTTTTACCGACTCATTCAAGTTCTTTTCTTATTATACTTCCTCTAAATATATTGTTTCCAAAATAATGTAATAAATAATGAATAATATATTTTATTACATGTTATTATGATGATGGGAAAAATGTATTCCTCTTTTTATTCATCCTCTAAATACCAATATCACCGTGTGTGTGTTCGTATGACTTATTGTCTCCATGTTGTGGTGTATTTTTAAGTATTTAAACACTTTATTTGGGTGGATATAATGATGAATATACTAGATATAAAAAATAAATATAAATTATATTTATTATTTATAATTATTATATCCTCCAATTCCATACCACTTTAGCATTACAGGATGATATCGTCCCTTATGCGTACGTATGACCTACCGTCTCCACAATGTGATGAGATTCATCCTCCATGATACTCATTTAAGAATGATTAAAAAAATATATGTGATGAATAAATATGATATTTATGAACTTAATGTCATTATGGATATGAATAAAATATGTCTTATTCATAAGAAATATGACTTATTGGACAAAACATGAATTGGGAAATGAAATAGTTAACACCTGAAACAATCGTAATAGTGAAATATTATTAACAAAACAACATAATGGGATCATATATGATATCATAAATATGGATATGGTTTTTGTATAATTTAATAACTTGTTGTAACCATTATATAGGAGGTTCACTCACCCTCAACTTATGGAATGTATGAGGTAAGGGTTAATATCGCAATCTCAATATTATATGGGATTGTTTGTATGTAAGTATTTATGAGTACATAATTATCATCCATGTCCATGTTTCATAAAAATATATTTCAAAATATTCATACTATTACTATAAAATTGTTTAAAGTCATTCTTACCCATGTTTGACTTTTTTTAAAATGTCTTGAAAGGAATATATTTTTCATTTCCAATCAATGTACATTATAAAATTTTCTACAAAATTCAGAAGGAAAGTTATTTTTTTAACTTATATGGAATGAGAAAAGTCTCCATTATAATCATATAATATTCTTTTCACTGAAAATTTTTTATTTTAAAATTTCACACCCCTTTTAGAATAATATCAATATAAAAATGGGTACTTCTCCCAATAATTGTGTAATGATTTCATTAGACTAATTTCATCTATGTGAACATCCTTTGTTGGATTTTATGCTAAATTGAATTTAGTAACTTAAGATACTATATTAAAACTTCTATTGAAAGGGTTTATGATTTGATTTACTGTGGATTTACTATTTTGATACCATTAATAGTTTATGGTCAATGTATTATCATTTTTATACTAGTTTCAATACAAATTTTTAAATTGGTTATGTTTCACCGTTTTCATATGAAAAATGAACTGCACTTACTCTGTGATCGGTGGGTCCCACTATAGTGTCTCGATGCATCATTTGGTCTCATGAGATAAACTATTTTGCGTATTGGCTAATGTCTTACCTGTTTTTACTTGGTGTATTGGTTGAATCCTTGATGGTATGTTTATTAATTACAATATTATGTGTTCCCTCATTATGAGTTATTGATATTCCATGTGATTATTTAACTTGTATAATGTTTGTGGCTTTTTAATTTTCTTTTGTTACTATTTATATGGAGTTATTAGACAATCTTATATCCCTACCATATTATTATAAAGATTATTTTTTAACAGAATGTGTTTTTAATTATTCAACATGCATTATTGTCTATGTATATTTATGATAGCTTTCGCTGTATTGTTTACCCTTACTAAGAATTTGGGGTCACCCCATTGTTACGTTTCATTTTTACCTAGGTTTCAATGATGTATATTATTACTGACATGTAGGGATAAGAAATGGGAATAAGAGTGTTTTTAAAGGAGTTACTTTTTTTCATTTTAAGATACAATTTAAAACATATGTATTTAATCCAGCTTCCAAAACATCTAAAATGATCAGTCCTTTGGGATTCAATTATAGAATCTATGGTAATATAATAAATCAAGGATTCAACTCTGGGATACAGGTTTGGGGTCATTACATTTGGTATCAGAGGATTTTTCCTTGAAATATTAGAATCTATATTTAGAAAAACAATATTAGGGAACATAACTATAAGATAGAATTTATGTATAAGTATAAAAGAACATTATAGAATCTTAGTTTAGTATGTATTATTTTTTTAATTTACTGAAATAAATATATTTTTGGATACTAAAAGTGGATGTGGTTTTAGAAAAAATGTACATAGGAGTAACAACTTCGACAATGTGAGTCGGGCCTGACTTGGTGTAACTTTGTACATGTCAAAAACCATTACTATGTACATATTTTGACACTCTTAGGATATATTCATAAGATAATTTATATTTTATTTAAAAACCAATATTAAGGATTTAAAAGAAAATATTTCTCTAAAGAAATATTTTTTTGATTATGAGATTATCTTGGAAAAAAAATTTATTTTATTTTATGTGTTTCAATAGATTTAAATTATTCATTATGATTGATAACTTAATCTAATGTATTCCATTGTTTATAAATTTCTCCCAGTAGATGTAATTGAAATCAAATCTATGAATGTAATCCATGTAGAGATTTCCCTCTAATAAAAGATAATGAAATTATATCTAGAGTTATAACTTGTGTTGAATAGGGTATAACTATACTTGGATAGGTAAATCCAGTTATGAACAATAAACATCCCTATTTAGATCACCGTTATCCACAATGTGGAGGACCAATGTTAGATTTCTTCATGAGAAAACAATCTCAATAATTAAATGGGACTAGAAATCCATCTGTGTCTGAGCAGTGAATAAGTTCGTTAGGGAAGATATTTCTTACTTTTTGAAGTAACGAAAGTGAGAAGGTTGTTAGGAAAATTTATCATCTCTCAGGAGATATAGATCAATGGTTTTAATTGATTCAAAAATAATAATAGGATGAAGAAATAGATAAAATTGAATGTAGTTAATTTAAATTAATTTTCTAATAAAAATTGTTTCTTCATGAACAGCGAGTGAATATGTAGAGGAAATTTCTGATTCAAAGAAAAAAAGAATGATGAGTATGTTTTAAATTATGAATCTAACTTCACAAATTTACAAAGTCATGCTATAGATTACATATGTAATCCAAAGAGTAAAATGGGTTGATTCTTTAATGGGTTAAAACCATTCCTCTAGTGGGAACAACTCTCCCAAACATTCTCATCATATTAAGATATATTCTTGTATTACATCAAGACATAAAAGGAATAATCTAAGTATTATGATTTTAACGAAAAGAAATAGATGAAGAGGGATGTTTAACACTCTAAAAAATGAAACTATGAAAAGGGTAAGAAGAGAAGAGTTGAATATACATCCTGCAAAAAATGTGGGAAGAAACACCCCAGTACATACCTAAAGGGTAGGGGAGTTTTTTAAAATTATGGAAAAAAATTAAACCAAAACCATGATTGAATTGGAAATAATGAATATAGTGATGTTAAATGCAACAATTGTGAATAAATGGGACATTATGGAAATTATTTTTCTAAGCATAAAGTAAATTTCCCCTAGAAAAGGCCCAGGGAGAAACACAAGCTTATATGATCACAACTAATGAGGTTGAAGTTTCTAATGATGCGTTGTAAGTTACTCTAATCGTCTCCTCAAAATTATCTAATGGCTTATTGTATTCTTGATCATCGTATTCTTTTCTATCATCCCTATTTTCTAATAAAATTGTACATATCTCTTTTTATTAAATCTTGGAGTTATTAGTTAAATATCATAAGGGAATTCTCATCGAAGAAAAGAAATATTGATTAGTCCCCTATATTATACATAAATATGATTTACTTGAAAACCATTAAATGAGACCTATGGTTAACTTCCATAAAACTGTTAGAGTTTATTGGATTTCAAAAAATGATTCCAAAAATTAATGCAGGAAGAAGGAAATTATGATTTGTCGGGAAGAAGAGGAATCCAATATCGTTAAAGTAGAATCTTCATCATCAGATTCTTATCAATATACACCCCTATTATCTCTAATGAATAAAATTCTTAGGGAATAATAGGAAATAATAAATATGGATGAATATGGGAATCTTAAAATTGAGGATTTACATAATATTTAAGAATATGATGATTTTTTTCTCAAGTAATAACTTGGACATACCCCAGAGCGTGAAGCTGAATTTTCCATTTATTTAATCCATGATGCAAGGACAATATCAAAGACTCTTTATAGAGTGGACCCTATGAGATTTGTGGAGTTGAAGAAACAACTAGAATATTTTGGGAAAATTGATTTATTCACCGCATTGTTTCACCACGGGGATCCCCTGTTCTTATCATTAACATTATATATGGATAAATGAGGTAGTGCATTTATTATAGGGAAATAAATTAAATTACAACAAAGAACAAGTATCCTCTACCACATATTTATTAATTTTTTGATCAAATTAATGGATGCCAATATTTCTCAATGGCTGATCTTCATTATGGGTATCACTAATTATGAGTAAAGAAGGGAGACATTATGAATACATCTTTTCAGATGAGGTATGGGAATTATGACTTTATAGTAACTCCGTTTGTATTAAATATTGTACACTTTGTTTTTATGGAGCTAATAAATTAATTATTCTAGGTATATCATGATGATTTTTGGTGGTATTAATTGATGATCTTCTAGTGTATTCTTAAATATATTAAGATAATGATAATCACTTATGGATTATTCTTAAGACTCTTAGTAGAGAAGAGATATATGGAAAATTTAGTAAGTGAGATTTATTTCTTTAAGAAGTTACTTTTCTCGGTAATATTGTCTCCAAGGATGGAATATCAGTTGATCCTGAAAACACAAAGGCTGGTAGAGAATGGCCTATATAACAAACATAACCGAGGTACGTATTTTCATTTGATTGGTAGGTTATTATCAGTATTTCATTTATAATTTTCCCAATTGGATAACCCTTTAATGAAGCTTCCATGTAAATGGGTTAATATTTTTTGGAAATGGTAATGTGAAGATATTTTTGATGCACTAAAGATAATATGAGTAAATGCTCCAATTTTTACTCTACCATCTGGATGTGATGGGTTTTTCATATATAGCAATGCATTGAAGAGGGAACTTTGTTGTGTGCTAATGTAAAATAATAAATTTATCACATATGAATCAAGTAAATTTAAGAGTCATGAACATAAATATCCAACGCATGATCTGTAGTTTGAGGATATAATCTTCTCTTTGAAAATATGTAGACATTATCTATATGTTGAAATATGTGTGATATACATGGATCATAAAAACCTGAAAAAATATTCTCACAAATGGGATCGACATGATATAGAGGTGATGTCTCAATCAACTGATGTATTATTATTTTTCAATACACTACCACCTAAGCAAAGAAAATAAGGTAGCAGATGCATTGAGTAGAAAGGATTATGGTGTCCTGACACAAATGAGGATTAAGAGGGATCCAATGTTCATGGACCTAGTAAAGATGAATATGGTAATTTCAAAGTAAGGTGATACATCAATAATATTGCAAATTATTTTAAAATAATATTTATTAAAATAGATAAATAATTCTCAATCTAACAATGAGGTCTTTCAGAAGAAGATTAAAAGTGTGAATGAAGGAAAATTAACTGACTTTGTCTGTAAAGATGGTGTTCTAATATTTAGAAAGAGGCTATATATTCCATATAAACATAATATAAAATATAATTATTTTAATATAGTCATAGCATAAATATCTCTATACACCTTAGTAAAAAAAATATGTATAGGTAATTGAAGGAACATTTTTTGCAGCATAACCTAAAATGGGAAATCGATGAATATGTGTCAAGATGATTGGTTTTTTCACAAGTGATTATTGTGAGGCAGCATCCTAAAGGAGTCTTAAAAACACTTCATATTACATTGTGGAAATGGTATTAAATTAATATGGAATTTTTCATGGGACTATACCAATATACATTAGAAGAATTATTTAATATGGGTATTCACTGATCACCTAACCAAATATTCACATTTCCTTACTATAAGAGAAGACATGCCTCTTGAGCACCTCAAAATACTTTATATTAATGAAGTTATAATATTTTATGGTTTATCTATATCTATTCTGTCTAATCATGATCAATATTTTACTTTAAAATTATATAAAAGTCTTACGAAATCCTGAGACACTGAGCTTCGTTTTAGAACTGCCTACCATCCTCAATATTATAGACATCATGAAAAAAATTCAAGAAATGGAAGACATGTTGAGGTAATGATCAATCTAATTTCCAGGCATGAAGGATCATTATTTCCTTTATTAGTGTTTTAATACAATAATAGTTTCCATTAAAGTATATAAATGGCACCATATGAAGCATTATATGGTAGAAGATTTCATACTCTAACATGATGTGATGATGTTGGTGAATGAAATTCTGTAGGCCCAGTACTTGTTATGAAAATAATGAAAAAGGTGAAGACAATTCAAACCAATATCAAAGAATTTTAAAGTATGAAAAAAAAATATTCTGATAAATGAAGGAATGATTTGGAATTTCAAGTGGGATATCATGTTTTCTTAAAGGAATCTACATGGAAGGGTTTCATAAGAGTCGGGTTGAAAGAAAAATTAAATCCTTGGTATATCAAACATCTTGAAATTATGTAATGAAATGGAGATATTCATTATAATTTAGAAAAAACCTACAAGTATTTAAATGTTCATGATGTGTTCCATGTATCACTCTTAAGGAAATACATGCCAAACCCAAAACATGTACTCACCTATGAAGAAATTGAACTGGAACCTGATCTATCTTACTGTGAAGAGCCTATCAAGATTCCTGACATTATAGAAAAAGCTTTGAGGAATCATATGACTAAAATAGGAATGTTACTTTGGAGAAACCATAAAATATAATATGAGACATGGAACATGAATAATTTGTGATGAAGAACGACCCAAATCATTTTATGAGATGATATTCTAGAAAAATAGAGGATAACTTTTTAAAGGAGGGAAGAATGTAACACCCCAGGATTTTGATTTATGTTTTCATTTTAAATTAATTCATTAGATTATGTTTCAAACAACACCATGTTCGAGCATACCATGATCTATCAACATATCCATTTAAATAGTTGTTATCAATAGTATTAACCACATTATTAAAAATAATACATTATAGTTAAAAAACTGACATCACATTTAAAATTATTTTAAATTGATTTTTAATTTCACAATAGATCAATAATAAATATATTAATCCCATTTAGGAAATTGAAATCTTTTTTATATTATAATTAGATATAAAAATGTATTGGAATTTTGAAAGTCACTTTTACCCACCTTCTCACCACATATGTAGGATTATTGTTAAACTTAAGTTATCCACTTCAATGAGTTGAATTTTGGAAAACATACATAAACAGTTTTAATTAGTATGATATTTAGAGTCTAAATTCATAAACATAATTTTTTATTTGATATTATGATTAGAATCCTTAGTAAAATTTTTTTACCATGGTTAAGGGTAAATTGAGTAATTAAAGGTACAATTTTTTTTATAATATTATAATGTTACCATAACACTTGTTGTAATTTCATTCATTGAGAGAGTTTCAAACAAAATTAACAATATAATTAAATTTTAACCACTTTATTACAATTGGTTAGGAATATAACATTTATAATATTTTATATAAAGATAAGAAGATATTTTCATACACATCTTTTTAATAAGTATTACATTTTTAATACATGGTTATACAGAAGATAAATTAGATAGAAATTAACATTTAAAATACAATATGTTTATATTCATCATGATAATTTATTTTTAATTTTTAGATAATAAATAATTTTATTAATGGATTTCATAATAATGATGCAATAATTGTTAAATCAATGGATAAAATCTAATAAAAGATATAACAAATATTAAAAAATATAAAATTTTATATAACTAATGAAATAAAAGAATTTTATATATACCATATACTTTTTAGTGGTATATTAAAAGTCTTCGTTCAATGATATCATTTTGTTATGATATTTTTAAAATAGGAAAATAATGAATAGTATCAAAATTGAAAAAAAAATAATATATTAAAATAAATAATATTTTATTAAATGATATAAAATTCAAATAATATAAAATTTGTTAAATTAAATCTTATAATGTAAATTATTTCATTAATGATCCATTTTAAGTTTTTTTGGAATTTTAATGTAACTATATTTTCACTTAATGTGTAAAAATGAATGTTTCCACGGTAAGAGTTAAAGGGTTTGACTAAGGGTTAAAGCCAAAATATATGGGTAAACATGTGACCTAAACATGTATAAAAATTATTAATTGAGATTATTTCAACTTATAATAATATTTTCTTTGAATTTAATCACTTTTTACCAATTATAAATTGAAAATTAATTTATATTAATTTTAGACTTTGAGAGTTTCCAGGAGTTCCCCTCCCATATCTTATAAAAAGGATCCTTTTACCTTACCTACTCACACCGCATTGAGGCTTATAGATCTGAAAAACATTAACCATTTCTCTTGTAAACATTATTATTTATGTTTTTTAGTTCCTGGTCTACTCAAAATACCACCCTAGCATCCGTAAGAGGAGACCTAAAGGAAGTCCATCAAAGAAGAGGTAATTGTTTTACCAACTCATTCAATTTTTTTATTCTTCTAATTCAACTTCCAATGTTGATTCCTTGGAAAGTAAAAAATACATTATAATATATATGATTATATTTTATTATGATTATGGTATAACCATATTTCTCCTTTTATCCATCCTACAAAAAACAATATCATCATTCATGTGTACGTACAACTTATCGTCTCCACACTATGGTGTTATTTTCTTTTCATTTCCACTTTATTTGGATGGGTATAATGGTAAATATAATGGATATAAATAATAGATATGATATGATATTGATTATGTATTATTAATATACCATCTAATTCCTTACCACTTTACAATTACGTGATGATACCATCTCTCATGCGTACGTACAACCTACTGTCTCTACGATGCGATGAGATTCATCATCTATGATAACCATTTATGAATGATTATAGAAATATATATGATGAATAAATATATTTTTATGAACGTAAAATAATTATGTATATGAATAAATTATATCGTATTCATAAGAAATTGGACTTACATGATAAAACATGAATAGGAAAAATGAAAGTGTTAACACCCAACACAATGGTTATAATGAAATATTATTTATAAAAATATATTAGGAGGGTCATATATGATATCATAAATACTGATATAGTTCTGGTATAATTTTATAACATATTTTAATCATTATACATGAGGTTAACATGCCCTAAACTAAAGGAAAGTATGAGGTAAGGGTTAATTTTAGAATCTCATTACTATTATGGCTTCTTTATACAAAAGTATTTATCAGTAAATATTAATTATAAATGTCCCTGTTTATTTAAAATGTATTTAAATATATTCTTATTATTCTTATAGAAATATTTAAAGTCATGTTTATCCATGTTTGACTTTTATAAAATGTTTTGAAATGAAACTTTTTTTTGTTTTCCAAATGATATATTTTAGGTCATTTTCAACAAAATACAGAATGAATGTAATTTTTTATCTTATATAGTATGAATAAAGATTAATTTATAATCATACAAGATTATTTTCACTAAAAGTCTTTTATTTTAAAATTTTTCACCCCTTCTAAAATAATTTAAATATAAAGATGAGTATTTCTCTGAAGAAGATTTTAATGATTTTATTTTACAACTTTTAACTATGTCAGCATCCTTTGCAATATTTTATACATAATTGAGGTTGGTCTCTTAGGATACTATCTACAATATTTTATTGGAAGGGTTTATGAAATGTATGACTTTAGATATTCTATTTAGATATAATTCATGGTTTATGGTTAATTTATTAACATTTCATATGAATGTTTTAATATGTATGTTTATGTGGGTTATGCTTCACCATTTTCATATGAGGAATAAATTGGACTTAGTAATTGATTGTTGGGTCCCAATATCACCCCTCGAAGAATTAGTAGGTCTAATGAGACAAAAATAGTTTGGGTATTGGATGACATATTACCCATTTATGTATGGTGTCTTGGCCGAAGCCTTGATGATATGTTTATGAGGTCATGAATTATGAATTCCCTAATTATGAGTTATTGATATTCCATGTGATCATTCTTCTAGTAAAATATCCATGACTATGTATATTTCTCATGTGGATATTTATATGGTATTATTTGATGAGATTATATCCCTACCATATTATGATCAATATTATGTTTTAATGGGATGGGTTTTTAATTATTCACCATGCCTTATTAGTTATGTTTATTTATGATAACCACCACTATATTATTTAACCTAACTCATCATCTAAGAATACACCAATCTTATGGTTCATTTTTCCATGAGGATGTAGAGATGTATATTATAACAGACCTGTAGGGATAAAAAATTAGAATAAGAGTATTTTCAAAGGGATTACTATGTTGTTTTCCATTTCAATGTGTAATGTAAAACTTGTTTATGTAATGTGTCTTCTAAAACTACTAAACTAATCCGTTCTTTGAGATTAAGATCTTTTATCTATACCATTGTAAAAGTAAGGCTCCAAATTTGGTGTAACAACCCAAAATTTTATTAATGGAAATTCCTCTTGATCTAATTAAATTTCTAATTATTTAAAATGGATATATAAAACATCTGAACGTCCTTTATTCTATGTTTATGGATTTTAAAATACTATTTTGAATTTTAATCGTTGATAATATTTCCATTTAATAGTGATCACATGATTAGTATAAATACAGTCTTTTAACAAATCCAATTTACTTAGATAATGAAAGAGAGTGCATCATCCAGTAGAATTCCTCCATACACAGTCATTAGTTAGAGCTCGGAAAGGAGTTATCATCACTGGGATTTTCTCTTGACCAATACCAAGAAGAGCTTCAACACATTAATCTTGAACAGAACTGGCTATGGGAGAAGTGGAAGTTAATAGAGATTACCACCCAAGCAATGTTATCTGATTCATCCCAAGAGTCTTTCACCATTGAACACCTTACCCTTTGGTCTAATGTGGTTGTTATAATGGGTAATGTAACAAGACCCTAGCACTATGATTAGGCACATTATTTTTTTATAGAATAAATAGTATACATTCATTTCATTATGGTTACTTTGTAAATGGTTTTTAAAGCACAAAGAATATTTTAAGGTAATATTCAATTAAGGAATATATTTTGATTAATTAATGGATTAAATAATATTTTAATAAATTATTATTACTAAATTAAATTTTATTAAATATAATTTATCATATAATTTTTTATGAATACAATTGTAATTTTTATTATGGTTTGAAAGTTGTTTTTTTTCAAAACCGAGGAATTTTAGATAAATATAGTTTTTTATTTTAAAAGTAAAAATTAAAAAATTTAGATAATTATTCAGATAAAATTAAAATCATTTTATGATTCAGGACATCAAAATTATATAATGGTGAATTGTTCATAATTTTCTGATACAATCAAATTTTAGGTTAAAAATTAAATACTGTTTAAATATATAATGTGTTTTATGAAATAATAATTACCCAATAGTGATGAAATAAAATATTAAAAAAGGTAAATTCGTCCAATATATATTTTACCTTTAAAAGAATATGAATTTTGGATTTTATTTATTTATTTTACAATCCCTTAGTGGACCCTCCAAGACTTACAAAATATTTTAACTTTTTAAAATGATTTCCTTGAGAGTGTGACTCACCTCCACATAATAGAGCCTAATATTTTAATAATTTAGGACATTGGTCTTATAAAATAATATTCTTCACTCCCCTTTGGAAAAATCCATTGGAAAATGATGGGTTGGATTGTTTTTTATTAGTTTAATGTGTAGTGTCCTAAACCTAAATAATATGGAATTCCCACTCTTTTCCTATATAAACCCACCCAAGAACCAACATCTATTCACTAAAATCCATGGATCACGTCCCAAATATATAAAGATATATCTAAATTCCTCTCAAGGTTCCCCAAGATCCCATGATGCATCCCTCAATCCCCTCCCAGCCTTTGGGATCACACTTCAAAGTACGGGATTTCTTTCTCTATCTTTTTTTCCCAGTTTCGTTAAATTGGTAATCACTTTTATTTTCAATTAATAATGTTGGGGTATTATTTGTATCTTTCCCCATACTATCCTACTTTTTTTTAATTAATATATACCTCTTTCTCTCTCAGTAATCCCTCCCATGTACACCCATTACCATACAGAAATTTCATAAGAGTTATTCCATTTTTCCTCTTTCTTAAATTTTCTTTATTATGTTACACCTTTTCATTCAAAATTATATATGATGGGACATGTAAATATATGACCAAATTACTCTCCATTTCATGTAGATATGATGAGATACACCTTTCTCTCTCATCAACCATTTTAATGAATTTTTCATGTCGTTATGCTGTTGAAATTGCACTACGATTTTCAAGCCAAAATCATTATATAGTGAATACCATACCCATGTCTCTATCATGGTTATTCACCTTTAGGAACATATACATATTGTATTTTAATTACATGTATTTATTACAAATTATTTAATCATGGAATAAGTTATGATGTTGAATGATTCCATGTTATATGATCTATATGGCACACTGATGCATGGAATGAAATGTTTATAAATGGTTCACCATGATAGCGCTTTGATGCACTAGGTAAATAATAGTATCAGGATACGTCATGTGCAATGAGTGTTTAATCATTCTAATTTATGTTCAATTAGGGTTTACTCATTATAATTCAAGTGCAATGAGGGTTTACTCATGCTCTATGTGCAATGATCCTTGGCTCATGCTAATGTCATGTTAAATATTTTTTCCGCATCTCTATGTTATGATAATCATGTTATATCATGCCTTTATGTTCATGTTTTTCTTATGATCAATTGATATTCTTTCTGCCTAAAAAGTATTTAATTATTCAAATTATGTCTTGTTTAGTCCTTTACTGTGATTTATACCTCACCCTTTTCACATGTATGTTCGCAGGTTATCCCATGAAATGCTAAGTACGAGGGATTGTTGTGGTCATGTAAGGGAATTTTCTATAAATATGTTTTATGTATTAAGTGGTCATGTAATGTACCTAATTTCTTAAGACACTAGACCTCTCGATCATTAGAGTTGTGTTAAGTGAAATTTTATGTAATAAATCATGTTATAATGTGTAATAATGAGCAGGGTTGTTATAGTTGGTATCAGAGGAAATATTTAGTTATTTTTGGGATTATGACTAGAAAACCCTAGTGAAAGCCTTAGGAATAAGACAAAGTATAATAAAAACGTCCCTAAATTTGTGGTGAGTATAAATTAAGTGGTTTATAAAGAAAATACATCCATGTCTTGATACAGAAAAGTACAGGTGGATCTGGAATAGATATATCTTGGGGTAAAACCCGAAAATACCATTTTGATCTAGACTCGAATGGGAACTGGTGCACAACAACAGGTCTTGTGGCACTCTTGGTTATGACACCTCCAGGTAATATGATTTGGTAAATTCAAAAGCATAGTATGAACCATTATTAAGGGAATAAAAATTCCACTAAGAATATATGTTGGGAAGTAGATCATGGAAAACATAGATTGAAGCGTATAAATTCATAAATTAAGGAAATAAATGAAAATTATAAGTTATCTCCTTTGTAACTGGATTCCTCTTTATGTGTTACATCTAACTTTTCTTATATTCTAACCAATGGATGGTAATAGAAAGACTCAGGCTAATAACAGATGCAATGATCAATGTGATGACTGTTCTAATGGGATTCCCAATCCCATAAGAGTGGGAATCGAAAACTTTTTCACAATACTCTCTTAGTTAACTCATGTTTTGAATAGAAACATAGGAAAATAAGAGCATACACCCCCCAATAATGAACAAGACACAATTCAAATATTCACAGGATAAATGCCTCTTACTTTTAATTGATCATCTGATCCCTCAATCCCCGAACAATGGATCAAATCCATTGAGAAGATCTTCTCCATCCATCAATTTTAGGAACAAGAGAAAGATCTTATGGATTATTTATCATATGGAGGGCGAAGTTGATCAATTGTTGACATTGAAAAAAAATATGAATCTTGGGGAAAAGATCGAGGCAATGGAATAGAATTATTTATGGAATATGTTTTTCGAAAAATATATTTTGTGCACCCTCTGAATTAATATGGAAAGAGACTTCCTCTCCCTCAAGACAAAATGATAACAAATCCATCAGGCCATATGTGGAAAACATAAAATGGATTTCACAATATGACTCCGAATTTGCCCTTACCCCCAAATGTAAGGTTAACCGCTTATTTGGTGGGATAAACGATAACCTATAGAAAGCCCTGAAAATCTGTCACCTAGAAATGTATGAAGACGTTGTCTGATGTTCCCTAAATGTTTAAATAGAGATCAGTAAATATTAGGTGTATCATGGGAAAAAGAAGCGGAAAGTTTACTTTAATTCGGCCGGTCCGATTGAAAAATCCAATGGTGATAAAAAAAAATTCCAACACACCCCTTTCCAATATTGTGAAAATAAGCACCCTATAAATTAACTGAAGTGGGTGAGGAAATTATTTATGTGTGGAATAGAAGGGAACCAAGCCATTAATTACTGGAAGGAAAAACTCGCTACTACGACAGATGAGAGGAATTATCCATGAAATACTCAAAGCATTGTTCATATCTTAACCTACAATGAACCAGGGAACATTACAAATTAGTGCCCTAAGACAAGGGCTTTCAGAGGGAACCACCAACATCCAAGGCAAAAAGGGTGAGATTTATCCATCACTACCACTGAAGTGATCTCTGACCATGATGTGGTGATAGGTACGCTAGTTATTCATCCAAGAATAGAAAACATACTTTTTGATTCTGGTTCTATGCATTATTTTATCTCCCAAAATATTAGTAGAACAATTCCAACACCACCACAAAACATGGAAGTAAATATGAAGGGGAGAACATAATATGGGGAAATCATTGCATCCCATGAATATTACTCATCCCCTATCCGAATTTGAGGATTAAATTTCTCAACGATCCTTGTCAAACTCCCTCTAGTGGAATTTGATGAAATTCATAGCATCAATTAGATTTTCCTAAATATAGCCAACATAAATTTCTATGAGAGTGAAATCACTCTCCATATGGTGAATTGTTCCTCGATTCTATACAAGTGCAGGGAGGAGGATGAATATTCTTCAGCAGTGTCATCTCAAGTGTGGATATTACTGCCCTACGAGCACATGTATCATGATCAGATTATTGAGTCTAAGGAAGCAACCATCCTGTAAGACATTCCTATTGTGAGGTAATTTGAAAGTATTTACTGAGGAATTGTCTCGACTTCCTCCTAGAATAGATGTTTAATTATTGATTGATCTTATACTTTGGGTGTTTCCAATATCCATGACTCTGTATAGAATGGATTTTGTGGAGCTTCAAGATCTAAAGAAATAACTAATGGAGTATATAGATAAATATTTATACTCCCATGTGCTTCACCATGGGGTATACCAGTCCTCTGCATCATGAAAAAGGATGGTTTAATTAGCTTTTTCATTGATTACTGGGAGCTCAACAAAATCACAATAAAGAACAAGTATCCTCTACCATGAATTGATGACTTGTATGATCAGCTATGTGGAGCACAATATTTCTCCAAGTTTGATCTATGGTCGGGATATTACCATGTAAGGGTGCAGGAGGATGTCCCCAAGGCTGCATTACATACAAGGTATGAGAACTATGAATTCAAAGTAATGCATTTCAGACACACTAATGCTCCAAAAATCTTCATTAACAAGATGAATAGAGTCTTTAGAGATTACCTTGACATATTTGTGGTAGTCTTTACAGAAGATATTCTAATATACTCATTAACCATGAAGGAGTATGTAGAGCATCTATGAACTATACTAGAGACATTTTGAAAGGAGAAGCTCTATGTAAAGTACAATAAGTGTGAGTTTTGGTTGATGGAAGTCTCATTCTTTGGTTATATCATCACAACTAATGGGATATCTATGGATCCCTCCTATAAAAATGCATTTGAGGGATATATAAGGCCAACATCTATTATAGATATCTGTAGCTTCCTTGGGTTAGCTGGATATTATTGATAATTGTTTGAGAAATTTCTCATGATTATCAAACTCTCTTACCAAGCTAACTTGGAAGGGAGTCATGTTTTTTTGGAGTGATGAATATGAAGTGAGATTCTAGGAGTTGAAATTGAGGCTTATGAATATTCCTGTGCTCACACTACCAACAAGTAGAGAAATTTTTGTGGTATTTAGTGATTCTTAGAAGAAATTCATGGGTTGTGTGTTGATGTAAAATGACAAAGTCATAGCTTACATTTCAAGGAAATTGAATGTTCCGGAGGAAAACAATTTAACACATTATCTGGGGATTTCTGCAGTATTCATTTCATTAATAATTTAGAAACATTAACTTTTTAGGGAGAATTCTTAAATATATACAGATCAAAAATTCCTCATGTATATATTCACATAGAAGGTGTTGAACTTGTAACAATGAATATGGATAGAGCTGATCAAGACTATGACTTCTCAATCCATTACCACCCTGGTAAAGAGAATATGGTGGAAAATTATCTAATAAGAAAGGACCCATAGAATCTATCATTGATGGGAATTGAAAATGATCCAATCTTCATAGATTTGATGAATATGTACATGGGAATCATAAAGGAGGGAACATCATCAATCCTTTCACAAAATACTTCCCAACCGTAACTTTTGGAATGTTTAAAAAATTCTGAAAAGGAATATGTATGAATTCAAAAGAACGTGTATACTATGAAAAGGTGGATATACTCAGAGTTCAATGTTAATGAATAAGGAATTGAGAGATATGGGGAAAGACTATGAATTCCATCAAATCTAGAGTTAAAGAATGAACTTTTGGATGATGCACATAGTCTGAATTTCTCCATTCACCCAAGAAACACAAAAATGTATTGAAATCTTTGTGTTAATTATTTGTGGGATAAAATGAAGAGGGAGATCCCTGAGTGTACATAAAAGTGCCTGGTATGTCAGCAAGTAAAGGCTGAGAGACAGAAGTATAAGTGGATTATGCATCCACTACCCATAACAACACGGAAATGGGAGAACATCACAATGGACTTTTTCACTGAACATTCGAAGGCATCCAAAGGAAAAAATGTATCTATGTTGTTGTATACATTCATACGATGACTGCACACTTCATTTAAATTTTAGAGGATTTATCATCGGATCAACTGGAACATATACACATCAGAGAAGTGGTTAGGCGGCATGGAGTACCAATATCTATATTATCTGACTGCGATCTTGGATTTACCTCTAGGTTCTAGAAGAGTTTCAAACATCCTCTAAATACTGAGATGAACATCAGTATGGCTTATCATCCTCAAACTGATGGCAAATATGAGTTGACTATCCAAATATTTGAGTACCCATTGATCGAATGATCAATGGACTTGAAAGGAGGATGGGATCAACATCTTCCACTTGTTGAGTTTTCTTACAATAACAGTTTCTACTCATAAATCAAAATAGCTCTTTAGGAATCCCTTTATAAGAAAATGTGTATAACACAGGAATGTTGGGATTAAGATAGGGAGCAAAAACTCTCAGGTCTAAAAACGGTCAAAGAAATGGTTGAGAAGGATAAGACTATTCAAAATCACTTTAAAGCTGCATAGAATCGACAAAAGAGCTATGCTGATAATAATTAATGAGACCTATAGTTTAATGTTTGGGACATGGTATTTCTCTGCATATCACCATGGTAGAGTGTTATGCGATTTGGGAAGAATGGAAATCTTAGTCTAACGTACATCAGCCCTTTTGAGATCCTTGATTGCATTGGAGTAGTGGCATATTGACTAGCACTCCCACCAAACCTATATCTAGTTCATGATGTATTCCATATATCACTCTTGAGGAAGTACATACATGACCCATTTCATTTACTATATCCAGAAGAGGTACCATTGGAGAATGACCTCTCATATGAAGAGAATCCAGTGATGATCTTAAATTGTAGGGAAAAAGTTCTGTGAAATAAGACAATTCCCCTCATCATGGTATTAAGAAGAAGCCACATGTTTAAAGAGGCTACGTGGGAATCATAGGAAGGGATGAATCAGAGAAACCCTCGTCTATTTTATTGTGGGAAAACAAAATTTCTAATGAGAAATTTCTTAAGGGGGGAAGATTGTAATAACCCAAACTTTTTTTAATGGAAATTATTCTTGATATAATTAAATGTCTTATTATGTAAAATAGTTATATAAAAGATATGAACTTACTTAGTATTATGTTTTTGGATATTAAAATACAATTAATAATTTTTAACATTTCTAATATAGCCATTGAACAGTTATCATGTGATTAGTATATATATAGGGCTTTAAAAAATCTTATTTACCTAGACTAAGGAAGCGATGACCTCATCCTATAGAACTTCTACATAAAAAGCACATTTATAAGAGATTATATAGGAGGTAGCATCCCTGGAATTCGCTCTTGTCCATTACTAAGCTGAGCTTTAACACATTAAGCTTGAACAGAACCACCTACTGGAGAAGTAGAAGTTAATAGGGATTACCACCTGAGAAATGTTTTTCGAGCCACCCCAAGAGTCTGTCACCATTGCAAACCTTACCCTTAGATCTTATGTGAGTGGGGGTTATATAATAAGACCATAGCACTATGATTATGTGTATTTGTTTTGTATAGAATAAATAATATACATTCGTTTTATTACGGTTACTTTGTAAATGGTTTTTTAAGAATAAATAATATTTTTAGTTAATATTAAATTAAAAAATTTATTTTGATGAATTAATGGATTAAATAATATTTTAAAAAATTATTATTAATAAATCACTTTTTATTAAATATAAATGAATAAATATTTTTTATCAATATAAATGTGATTTTTATTAAGTTTTTAAAGCAGTTTTTGTCAAAACCCATTAATTTTCTACAAATGTTAGTTTTTATTATAAAAGTTAAAATTCACATATTTAGAACATTATTTAGGTAAAATGAATATCATTTTTTTATTAGGAATGTCGAAATTATCTAAAAGTGTGTTTTTATAATTTTCTGAGATAATCAATTTTTTTGGTAAAAATTAAATACATGTTAAATATATAACGTGTTTTATGAATTCATAATGACCCAATAGTAATGTAAAAAAATAATATAAAAGTTTTATTCGACCAATATATATTTTACATTTAAAAGAATGTGATTTTTGATTTTTTTGATTTATTTTACAATGCCTTAGTGGAACCTCGAAGACTTATAAAATATTTTAACTTTTTAAAATGATTTCCTTGTGAGTACGACTCACCACCACATAAGAAAGCCTAATATTTTAATAAGTTTGGAAATGGAATTATAAAATATTGTTTTCTAATCCACTTTTTCAGAAACCATGGGAAAATACCATGGTATGGTTTGTGGTTTTGATTGGTTTAATGTGTAGGGTCCACAACCAAAATAATAATGAATTCCCTCTCTTTTTCCTATATAAACCCACACTAACTCTCACTTCTCTTCACTAGAAACCTTTATAGTAAGTCCATACTCAGCCCTCCTATATCTATAATCCTTCCAAGGCACCCTATGCTCCCATAACGCCTCCCTCATGCCCCTCCCAAGCCTTTGAGATCACACTTCCAAGTAAGGGATTTCTTCCTTTCTCTTTTTTGTCCAAGTTTCATTATGTTGATATTCCCATTTATTTTCAATTACAAATGTTGTAATATGATTTATCAACTCACCCAAACTTCCCTCTTAATTTCTTAATGATTAGTTGTATCTTTCTCTCTCATTAATCCCTCCCATGTACACTTATTACCATGCCGAAATTTCGTAAGAGTTATTCCATTTCTCCTCTTTCTGCAAGTTTATTTATTATGTTACACCTTATATTTCCAAATTCCTTATATTGATAAATATCTATATATGACCCCATTACTATATATTTCATGTAAATATCATGATATACCCATTTATCTCTCATCAACCATTTTTATGAATTTTTATTTCACGCTGTTATGCAGCCGAAATTACTCTCCGATTTTCCATTCCAAAATCATTAGGTAATGAATACCATACCCATGTCTCAATCAAGGGTATTTATAGATATGAACATATACATATTGGATGGTACGTAGATGTATGTATTACACATTTATTAATCATGGAATAACTTATTATGTTTAATGATTGCAGGTTATATGTTCTATGTAGCACACTTATGCATGAAATGAAATGTTTATAAAGGGTGCGCTCTAATAGCACTACAATGAATTTGGTAAATAATAGTATCATGATACACTTTGTGAAATGGGTTTGTACTCATGATAATTCATGTGAAATGAGGTTTTACTCATTCTAATTAATGTTCAATGAGGGTTTACTCATGATTCATGTGCAATGAGCCCTGGCTCATGAAAATGTCATGTTAAATGTTGGTGCCACATATCCATGTTATGATAATCGTTCAATATCAGGCTTCTATGGTCTTTATTATATTATTATCCATTGATATTCCTATTAACAAACATGTATTTTATTATTCAGTTTTCTCCTTTTTTACTCCCTTTCTAAGATTTATTTCTCACCCTTTTCACATGTATGTCCTCAGGTTATCCCATGCAATTCTATGTATGAGGGAATGTTGTGGTCATTTAAAGGAAGTTTTCAATAATGATGTTGTATGTATTATGTTTTCTTGTAATGAACCTAATTTTCAATGAAACTAGACCTCTAGATCCTTAGAGTTGTCTTATGTGTAAGTTTATGTAATAAATCATGTTAATGTGTGTAATAAAGAGCATGGTTTTATATCTCAGCTATTGGGGCCAGGGTTATTACATAAAAAATCCATTAATAATTCCATACCAAGATTCATTTCTCTAGATACCCAAACTCATGAATCAAGGATTCCCCTTAAAGGGTGTTGATATAACAAAAATAGGGAGAAGATCCATATACACACTTTCCATGAAGAGGCCCACCAACATACCTTAGTGGAAATTGGTGAGAATGCCCATATTCTTACTTGATTTCATCAAGATTGGAATCATACCTTGACAATGTCATAAGAATAATGATAAAAGTTCCTGATAGAAACTAGGTTTAGTTACACATTCACTCCCCCATGAATCATTACCACCAACAGATGTTAATTGAAAATAGAGGATATGAGTGGGCCCATATCCCTTATCCCATCATGGAATGGGAACACATTCCAATTCCTAATACCAAATCTTTCCATCATATCTTGGTGGAATTGGATGGGAATGAATATATCCCTAATAACATTATACATCTATTGAATCTAGTTTTGATGTTTGGTACCTTTGTATATTTCTTTATACATAACTGAGTTTTATTTAGAGTTAACATAGTGTTACGAGTGTCACAAGACACCTGAATTGTTATATTTGAAATATTAAATATAGTAAACCATGTGCACACATATATTTGGAAATAATTGTTTTCCCATTAATCAGATTCATTTATTGAAAACATGAGACCATTGTTGACTCCATAAAATGAGTTTTACCCTAGTCATGACATAATTTTTCTATTCATCAGTTTTATGTTTTTGTACAGTCATTGGAAGGTGCATTATGTTGATAAAATAAAAAATTTATTTAATGTTTAACCTAATATTATAATCTATTTAAACCCTATTATATCCAATCTCTAGTGTTAGCCACAAGACCCTTGGAGTTTTAAAGCTAGAGGAGACATCAATAGGGAGAAACATCAATTATTGAAGACATGATAATTGAGGATTGACGGTCAAAGTTTTACGGGATTCATCATCAAAAATAGAGTTCTTATATATCACAAACTATAATGATTTTAAACCATTTTCCATTAGTGATCGATCCAATATCTATATAATAATTTTTTATTGATTTTATTTCCCTCACTATAGTTCTTTATTTCTAACATATATTAATTTATCTAATATAAATCCTTAAATCACCCTATATTTTCATGGAAAAATCAAAATGAAATTTGATTTTATTTATTTTTGATAACTATTTCTTATCCATTATTCAGTTTATGCTATAATGATCATTTTTCGAATCTATATTGACCAATTATTATATTCAATTTGACGTTTATTTGGTTTTATACCACTACTCTTTATGTCCTTCGTCATAGCCCCCATTCTAGTTGGTGGTTTAACTATTATCTGGTTGGTTTGAATTATTATTTTACACTTATATTTTGATAGATAGATATGTCGATAAATGTTGTGAATTTGGTTTTGAGATTTTAAAGATACAACAATGAAAATGGGAAATATGAAAAAAATATGAATGGCATTTACCGTAGTTTAGATGTGCTGGAATGATGTGTTATTGATGTAATTTCCATTCCACTATAGAGATGATATGATTAAATCCTTCGAAGGAAGAAGATCCTTTATTGATTCCACCATAGGTATCTTTGGAATGATTTTGAGTGAGACAATTTCAACAATTTGGTTTTTTGAAGGAGATTAATCTGGTGCAAAAAACATGACTACACTCCAGGTAATTTAATGAGCAAATGTAATGTATCCTCATTATTTTAGATGTATAGGGTTTTGGAATAAGTTAAAAATCACTTGGATTCATGTCAGTATTTAAAATTGTGTGACTCTATATGGGTATCCAACCTGTGTTCAAGGAGTACATGACCAAAACCCTGGGTGGTCTCATACATCATATGGCTCTGATCACACACCATTTACATGAGATTTTACAAATCAAATTTTATAGCATGATATGATCTAGAAGATACTTGGTAGTGAATCCCATGTACACAGAGGAAAATGTCATGTACTTTTCCTAGGACACTGTACCTTCCATATATCTTTATTTGTCACTAATATTTGGGACCACGAGTAGTACATCATGAGAAAAATTCTATATAGGATTTTATGGTGGCCTTTTTTGACACATGATATATGAAACTAGGTGACGTAAGTGGGATGATTCTTTCGACAATGATTGGTTGATGATAGTTTTTGAGTGTGATAATTAATGTTATACTAGGGTCGATACTCTCCTAATGGTTGGGTTTCCAAGGGTATGGGTTCCCCATATCATATATATCAGTTTATTTGGTACTCCCACATATTTTTGGCATGTGGTTCCTCTATCCCAGGAGTCGTTACTCCCCCATCATTAAGATCTAATGGGAAGTGGGTCCACTACCGGAGTCCCTACTCACTCAACTACAATACCAATGAGTGATGTGTGGGTCCTCTATTCCAAGTCTCATAAGGTTACACACGTTTCTTGGATTCTAAGATAATATCTACGTATATTTAGGTGGAATAATCAATCTTATCTTGCTCTGAGGATAGATTTTTATTCTCTCTTAAATTAGGGTTTCTTTATGAGAATATCTATTTTTTGGGTTTTCCCCTAATTTTCTGATCGGTAAAGTTGACTCTTTTATTTTATTATTTCCACTTTATATTTTTGGGAGTCCTACTTGGTATGTATATACTCACCCACAGATGGGTTTTTCCAGATCATATCATGTCTTATAGAGATGACCAACAATTATGTGGTGACTTTGGATGGCCTAGTGTAACTCGATATTAGTAGTACATAGTGATGGGGGCTGTAGTTTGTCGGTCGATATCAGAGACCATGAGAAGAACCGCAATCTTAATCAATTGTCAGTTTAGGAGTCCCTTTTCTTTATAGTTAAGCATGTATTTTTTCCCATTCTAAACATTGAATATTTTTATATTATTACAATCTGGTTATTCTAGACGTTATTACATTCATTATTTTTCACATGGGTTAGTATAGTGTTTTATACAATATGGTTGTGATGTACTTATAAGTGTTCATGTGTACAAGTTTAGTCCCCCTTTTTTGAGATATTAAAACTTTGAAATAGGTGCCTTCCCCTAGACTACTGGAGGCGATATTGGGTTTTATGCTCAGATTTCTACTGGTTCAGATGGGGCCGTAGTGGGTCATTTTATGATAAAGTGGTATAACAGTGGTTCTATCCAAGGACCAGTGTTTGGAGATAGATGTGTTGTCAGGATTGTTTTCGGAAAATAGTTTAATAGTGTTATGTTATTTTGATTTTGGATCATTGTCCAAGGAACTCTGTGATGGTGTATTGTAGAAGTATCCATGCATTAGGAATTTGATAACATACTTTTCGACTCTATATGCCGAGACACTGACTATAGGGAAACCAGTGTTTTCTGAATTCATATCGGAATGGTTCTTTGAATACCATGTCCTACATGAGTTAACTCCTATGATATTCTCATTTGACAGTGGTACATATTGTTAATTTTCAAGATTACCCCACGATGGAGACCATATAAGATAATGAAATATGGTCATGATGATTACTAGTCATGTGATAAAGCTTTAGTACACAGTCCTTTTTATGTGGTGCTATCCCCAGGAAAACAAAGAGTAGTGATTCCACTAAATGATAGGAACATGGACCCTTATATAGTAGTCTTGGATGATGTTTATATTTATGTTGAGGGAATTATATTTATTGATATTTAGAATTATGTTGCACAGAAGACTATAATGTTTCATGAGATTTAGAAATAGAGATTAATCAGTTTTAATGAAAATCCAAACCCTTAAATAGAATTTGATTAACTTGAGAAAGTGGTTTGAGTTTTCCAGCTCATGTCGGCCTTGACCAATCAGATGGATACACTTGAAACTAGTCTTATGCATGTAGAAATATGGAACATGTGGGGTTTCATCACGCAGACCCATGATAAGGAGACAATCTCTTGGGAAGAGTTTCAAGACCTTTTCCATGGTGAGTACTATACATAAAACCTATACTCTATGTAGATTAAAGATAAAATAGATTTAAAATCGGTTATATGACTATTTTATACCACACATCAAGTTTTAAGAACCTCACATGACACTCTCTTGATATGGTGTGTGATGGATATTTTGTGTGTGGATGTTTGAGTACGGATTATTTATAGAAATAGAAGCTATCATAGTCTCTTAATGCATTCACCCAAATATCGGGGTTTTGGAGTAAGCCTTTGTGATAGAGAACTAATTTTATAGGAGTTATAAGAAGCTGGAAAAGGAAGTAGACATCATGGGGTAGAGTCATCTACTATAGATGAAAGATTATAGAAAATGTTCTTGGAACATATGACCTTTTTTTAGTTATATTTATTCTTTGTGATTTGTAGAATCAGGTTACCATAAAATATCCATTATATCTAGAGATGGATGGTTATATGCATGGAGGAGTGGAGTAATATGGTTTGTGATTTTCTGACCCAACACTCTACAGATGGTGGTCAAACAGTGTCCATACAAACATGCGAGAGGAAACATCATGATATGTAATTCTATTATCTTGCACATCTTTTGATAGTGTGAGACAATGTTTATTGGAGATATCTTCACATGGAACACCTTTTAAGTTTTGATGAAACCATATTCCACTATTCTTGGTATGGATTTACTATCCATGGTATGTGTCTAGATATGGAATATGAGAGTTAGATGCATGCATAATGTTTTGAGAAGATTCTTATTCAATTGTTATAAAGACATATTGGAAGACTGTGTGAGGATTATGAAAAAAAATATATAACTTATTTCCCATTAGGCAGTTATTTTATCCTATAGTATAAAATTTTCTGTAGACATATAGCTTCCGGTGGTATATTGGGAATATATGGATTTTTTCCTTGAAGATGCTCTGAGTCAACCTCTAGGGTGGTGGATTAACCTACGAATTAACCTACCCCTTGAGACCAATATGATATATTTTTCAATATATTAAATGGTCTCTATTAGGTTTGGGGATCGTAGGGTTGCAGTTAAAGGACCATCATGAGAAGGGATTTATCAAACCTAGTGTGTCCCCTTGCGAATCTATATTCTCTAAGAAGGTGGATTTGAAACAGAGGTTGTGGATTGATTATTGTGTCTTGAATCAAGTTATGATTGAGAATACATACCCATTTCAAATTATATATGTCATATTAGATTAGTTATCAATTGTGACATGCTTCTTGAATTTTTACATCCAGATTGGATACCTCTAGTTGTGGGTTGATGAGGATTATTTTCCAAATATGACATTTTGATGTTTCAATAGGAATTATACATTTTTAGTGATTCCTTTTGGTGTGCTAAATTTTCATACAGTCTTTCTGGGACTTATAAATAGGATCTTTAAACCATTGTTGGATCAGTTCATGGTTTAATTTATTTATGAAATTCACGTTAACTCTACGACTAAGAAGGATCACACTCACCATTTGATTATGGCCTTGGATGTACTATAACAACATAGAATTATGTAAATTGAAATTACATTATTATAACCATTCCACATAGTATAAATCACATAGAATCACATAGATTACACCATACAAACATTATAAATGAATAATGAATGAAATAATAGGTATTTCTATATGTTAAGGAACCTATACTAATGGATTGGTAACTTGACAATTGGAATAGTAACATAACCATTTTGAATAGTAATTTGGCCTGTAGAATTGTAACCTCACCCATAAAAGTATAAATAACTTTTTTACATCTTATAAATGAAAATATGATATATTTATATCATTCTATATATAAAAAAATGTTTTAGAAAGAATAATGTGTTGTTATTTTTAAATATTTATTTTCAATTTTATAATACATATAATTATTTAAAAGAAAATTTATTTTCATTACATGTATTCACAAAATAATATTTTGTTGCATTATTATTATTAGGTAATTTTATGTGACTAAATTAGTTCTTAAATGTGTTATAAAATCAGTTATATTTTTTAGAATGTTATTTTCTAATTAAATTTTAATTTTAATTAAATATTAAATTTGAAATATTTATAGAATTATTTTCATAAATGTGGGTTCATTTTTGAATTATATACATTACAAAATTTCTAGGGTGAATTTCTGGGATTTTTATAAAATACATAAATTTTTAGGTTATAGAAAAATACAGGAATTTACATTATATATACATTATAAGTTAAATACAATATTCCTTGAGTCATTTATCATGTAATCACTATAATTTAGAATAACCCATATTTATTTTAATAATTTTTTTTGATAATGGTCAAACTATCTACAAGTTCTAGGAAAAATAATAAACTAATGAATAAAATAATTATAAAAAACCCCTCTCCTCCCCTATAAATTCCACCCCTCTCCTCACACCTTTAATGATTTTAGCTGTGCCAAAATTTTGACCAATCCTATATGAAATTTTCTCCCCAATTTATAGGATCTCTTGGTCTTAATAAAAGACAAAACTCAAGTGCCACACGGAGGTCTCAAGGAGGAAAAATCAAGAGGTAAAAACCAATATCATCATCTTTTAGTCTTATTCCAATATCATTTCTTTTCTTATTATCTCCTCACCTTCCATTATCCATGTTTCTTGTTAACTCCAATATCTCATATATAATAGAATTTTATTATGATAATGTAATAATCCATCATCATTTTTCACCTCACCTTATTTTTTAAAAAATGAAAACATTAACTATAATGTGTTAATTTATCACATTCAAGGATGACGAGTTTTCAAATTCCTTTATCGCCATCAAGGATAGTCATAAAACCATTTTATGGTTAAAAAGTATTATAATATATGTTTTATATCATATTTAATGTCTTGGAAACAATAAATATACTTAATATTAATTAATAAAACAAAACTATTTTGTGATGATTGAAAAACAACCAAAATAATTTAATGATTATCACTAATGTCTTATCTAATGATTCATCCTCACACAAAATAACCAAATGACTTATTTATCTTTTTCTATAATTACCCCAATTTAATTATTTTTCATTCTTATATAATTCTTATATATTCAATGTATATGTTAGAAACCCATGTATCCATATTAGTTCAATCTTCTTTTATGGGGAAATAATTGTTTTAAAAAGGTTCTCTTCTCAATTCTTCTCGATAAGAAAACCCGATTAAAAGCAACATCTAAATTTCTTTCCCATTTTCATATATACTAAATAATATTTATTATCCACCATTATTTTTCCAAAATTACTCATTTTTACATGAAAAAATATCTTGGTTCGTTTCTGGTTTTATAAATACAATTAGGTCTTATTTTGTTTTAATAAATCATGAAAATTTACCCTTAATCTGTACTAAAATTTTTTATTTCTAAAGGTTCATAAACAAACTTTTTAAATTCATTCACCTTAGTTTTCCATCACATATCATTAGAAATACCTACATTCCCTTATTAATTTCTATGTATGATTTAAATCTATTCTTTTATGGACACCATTATGATATTTGCTTTTGATATGGATTTTGACATGATTATGATACCAATTTTTTTACAATGTTTATGTTTTATTTATTATGTATGAATACTTTTTGTGGAACATATATTAATGAAAATGTTATGATGAGTGTGCCCATATAGTGTACTCATTCATTAGGTAATTTTTAGTCTGATGATTGCTCATGTGCAGCGGTTTTGGTGGTTAGCCTTGACTCATGATGTATGTGAAATGGTCTTGGATGTTAGCCTTGAATCTTGATCCTTCATGTAAAATGAGCCTTCAATCATGATTATGACATTTTTTATGTTTCTTCCACAATAATATGATTCCATGATTACAGTATCCCATGTTCTTTATGTTCTAATTAGATTTTTTTATTCAGGTTCCGTTCCTTTTTATGTTATCATATTTAGACTGATAACCCTTGTACTATGATTTATTCTTATGTTTATTTACTTATTTAGAGTTTAGATAATCCATTTTTCATGTATTACCTCAGTTTCCTTATGCATACATAATAGATAAATGGAAATTATAAGATATTTATGATGATTAAATAAATTAGTTTTCTATATTGCTTTAATGTTTTATAATTATAAATATAGTCTTCAAAAAACTAGACATTATGATCCTTGGATTATAATTTGATGGGTGATACTTCATAAAATTATTTAATAATATGTTTCAAAGGCAAGGGATGTTATAATTGTTATCCAATAAGGGTCTAGTTTTTTTGGAGATTAGGACTAGAGCACTTTAGTAAGAACCTTAGGGATAACTCTATAACCGTGGATAACCTAGAATGAAAATTATGGTATCTCATGTTTAATTATAATCTTAATTTAAAACATTATCCTTATTTGTTCAATGTTTTTATATATACTTATTATCTATGTATTAAAGCACCCGCATTATACTTTCTTTTTATGTTAATGGATGGAAATAAAATAACTTGTGCCAATAATCAATGTGATAGGAAATGTGATGATTTCCATAATGGTATGAAAATTATAATGGTAATGGGTCCTCAAAACATCATGATTGTATTTGGTCAAATGGCTCACATTATGAATAATAAATTGAATCATGTGGGACATCCGAATTCTCCTATTAAATAAAAAGTTGTGGCTAAAAACATCATGTGACAAAGGCTCCAATGTTTACTGAATGTTCTGATCCCATCCTCATAGAACAATGGATTAAATCCATTTATAATATATTCTCTGTCATCCAGTTCTCAGAAAAGAGAAATTTGTGTTGGAGGTCTATCTTTTTATGGGGATGTTCATCAGTCGTGGACACTGGTCAAGAACACATAGTCAATGTATGAAATTGATTCTATGTATTGGGAATATTTCTAAAAAATATTTTTCAATAAATATGTTCTCCAAACCATCCATCTCAAGATGAAAAAAGAGTTCCTCTGACTAAAACATATGGATGACAAGTCTATCATTCCATTTGAAGAAAATATCACAAGGATTTCATGATACGCCTCTGGATTTTCATGATAATCAAAAGGAATGTGGATTACTTCTTTAGAAGATTAATTACACATCTAAGAAAATAATTGGAGATTTATTACTTTGATAGCTATGAAAATGTTTCTTGTTGTTCCCTTAAGGTTAAAATGGAGATCAGAGACTCTCAGTGGTCTCGTCTGGCTGATGATAAAAATAGGAAAATGGATTTCAATGTGGGAGGATAAGTAGATAAATCCCCTGATGGAATGAAAACCAAATATTCCACTTGTAAATATAATGGGAAGAAGAATCCATGGAACTATTTAAAGGGAATAATGACATTCTTTAAAGGTGAAAAAATGAGGCATCTAGGTAATAACTACAGAACAGATATAAAGAATCCCACTATTATGGAAGAAAAAGGGAAGGATCATATAAAAACTTAGCTTATAGTGTAGTGTTTCAAATTATTGGAACATGGGAATTATGTGAACCATTTCCCTATGCCAAGAGTTGTTGGAATCAATCAACAAAAATAACCTCCATGACAATAAGAAATGGAATATGATATCACTACTACTAAGGTGGATCCCGAAAATGATGTGGCCAGAGGAATTCTAGGTATTCTATCCAGAATAGTAGATGCACTATTTTATTATGGCACTATGCATTCTTTCATATATTTCATGGTTAGTGAAAAAATTTAAACACCACCTCAAAATATGGAGGTTGAGTTATCTATCAGAATATTAAATGGGGAACTTATTGCATCCAAAGTATAAAAATCCTCCCTGATAAATATTTTTGGACAGAAACTCCAATAAAATATTGCCTTACTTAATTTTGTGGAATTTGATGTTATATTGGGAATGGAATGGATATATTTTTAAAAATTCAACATCAACTATCAGGAAAAGGAGATCACACTTCACATCCTAAGGAATCCTCTAATCCTAAAGAAGTGTAAGGAAGGGGATGTATCATTATCAGAATAAAAATATCAATTATCGATATTATTTCCTTATGATAAAGCATATATTGATCAAATTATTGAGAGAAAGAATAGAATCATGCTTAAATACATGCCCATTGTGAGGAACAACACTAATTTGTTCCTCTAAGAAGTTTCTAGTCTTCCACCTAACTGATATTTTGAGTTCTAAATTGAACGTATTCCTAGATCTTTGCCTATATAAAAGTCACTTTATATAATGGCCACCGTTAAGCTAGAATAATTGAACAAGAACTTTCAGGGGAATCTAGAAATGAGTTTTATATTCCCAAGTGCTTCACCATGGGGTACGCTAGTCCTATTAATAAAGAATAAGGATGGATCAATGTTCCCATGGATTGATTATGGTGAGCTCAAAAAATCATGATAATGAAAAGGTATCCTCTACCATAGATATATGAAAGGTTTAATAAACTATGTGGGGCTAAGTATTTCTCTAAGGTGTACTTTTTGTCAGGATATCACCAATTAATGGAGGGGATGAAAGATATTCCCAATAACGTCTTTAAAACAATGTTTAGACTATATGAGTTTCAAGTGATTCCCTTTGGACTCATAAATTCTTCAATAATTTTTGTGGCTTTAATGAATAGTGTCTTTAGAGATTTCCTTGACCAATTTTTGGTGGTATTTATTGATGATATTCAAATATACTCCAAGACAAAGAAGGAACACGAGGAGTATTTTAATACTATGATAAAGACTTTGTGAAGGGAGAAACTATATGAAAAGTACAATAAATGTGAGCTATGGATGGAGGAAGTATCATTATGGGGGGATGTAATCACCAACAAAGGGATATCCGTAGATCTGTCCAAGACAAAGGAAATTAAAGAGAGGCACAAAACAACATCTACAATGGAGATCTGGGATGATAATGAGATAAATCGAGAAAATAATGTTGCGGGAAAGGAGAGCACCTGCAGCGATGACCTAGGTCGGAGATGAAGGAGGCTCTGACCCCCTCCTCCTCGACAGGGGGAGGGGGGATCCTATCCTCGAGGGATCCTCCATTCACCCCTTTCTCCAATCCGGCGTGTCATCCTCTTTTCCCGTCGATTTCACATAGCCCTAGGGTTCCCTGTCTTCACGATGGAGCTCCTCATCTCACGCTTTCACTTAAAGAGTTCAACGCAGCTTTAGACCTACACATATCAACGCAGGTGTCTCGATTTATAGGTCGTCACCCCTCAGTCGATGCATTCAACAGATTCGTCTTCGACTCTTGGTGTCTTCAAAATCGAGCGGTGGTGGGTTGTCTCGACTGTCGTCAATAGATGGTACGCTTTGCCTCAGAGGAGGATTGGGTCGTCGCCTGGTCCAGTGCTCCTCTGGTGATCAGTGGTTGTGGTTTTTTCCTCCTACGATGGTCTTTTGATTTAAACATGAATCATGTTCTGCCTTCGGCTGCCGTTTGGGTATGTTTTCTTTATTTTCCTCTACCCTTCCAGAATCCCTCAATGATTTGTATGCTCGGCAATTTAGTTGGTCGCTAACTCTGTTCTGATATTTGAACCGCTGCAGGTTGTCACCCCATCCTGCCCCACGCTTTCAATGACGTTGACGTTTCAAAACCTCCAACTGAGTGGCTGTGGATTTCAGTTGGAGAAGAGTTGAGGTGGAAGCAACGGGTGGTGTGTGAGTCTTGGCCTGCGTTCTGTTCAGGATGTAGCAAGCTTGGCCATATGGCCACAGGATGTCGCCGCATGAACCGGTATAGGTCACCGGAGGAGTTGGTGGTTTTGGTGTTGGAACATCAACCGTAGGTTAGTGCAGATTTGGGGGAGAATGAGGTGGTGCACGGTGAGGTTTCAGGGGAGAAGGATCTGCGTTCTTTGACACCTGGAATGATGATGGCTCCCTTGACAGCCCCAAAGGATTCTCACTTGAACCCTACAGTTCGTGAGGTTTTTAGCCGCCTGAAAATGATTTGGTTGATTCCTGTTCTTCGGTTGTTCTCTCTGAAGAGGACAATGGCACCAGTAGGAGCGCAGGTATAACTGCGGAAAAGGTTGGACAATTGGAGAGAGAGGTGAAATTGGACTTTGGACATGAGGTTAAAAAGGATATGCCGGATATTTCAATCAATGCAGTGAAGGCGAATGGGGAAGCTGGCATGGATATAGATGTGGGTGATCATCCATGCAGACTGGGCTCAGGAGATCAGAATTTTCAATTCATGGGAAGTGGCTTCAATCAAGCAAGTGGATCGGTTTGTTCCTTGCAGCAAGGGGATCACGGGGAGGCTGAACCTGATCCTTCAATAGGGCTGACAATAAGGGATGTCAACCTGGATAAGCATGTTTCGGGGGAAACCTTTGGAGATGGGGGACAATTTCCCTTGGATACTCTGCCATCGGGTACTTATGCCCGGGCAGTGGGTGCTGGTGGTAGTTCTAGACCTGGAAGCAGTCAGCCATTGAATACCCAAGAACGGGTGTCAACATTAAAGAATGTTGGTACTCTTCTCAACTCGAGGGGATCTTTTTCTGGCCTCAATGTAAGAAACAGATTCGACTGTTTGAGAAACGAGGGGGACTCAGACTATAACCAGTTCTGTACCTCTAAAGACGAATCAGAGGGAGAGGGAAAACCCTTGGATGATGTCGATATAGGAGGGGATGGAAAGGACCTACAAAGACCAAGGAGAAAAAAGGGGAATAAGTAAAACATTGACCCTAGAAGTTTCATTGTGTCCAAGAAGCAGAGGACAAAGGGGAGCAAGGACTACTCCTACCTTCCTAGGCCAATGGAGACTCAGTCAGCAAAGAAAGTCGTAAATCCAAAGGAACACAAGGCCCAAATAATGGAAGGCAAGGAGGTTCAGCAGGCTAGTTGCGAGGTTGTTGTCCCTACTAGCCTTGATGGTGAAAAGGGGCCTCCGGGCTCAGTGTAGCAATGTCAGAATACCTACAATGATGACTCACAATGACAGGTACTTTCGATGCTGAATCAAATGGACCTACTGTTGAACTCTGATGAGGAAATTACTGACAACACGCTGGATATTCAAGAGTCAAAGAAGAAGAGGCTGCTTCAGGTGACCTCTTCTAAGGAGCAGGGCAAGTGGATCGACAAGCAGACCTGCATTCTGCTTAGAGAATGCAACATGGGAAAGATCAGCAAGGAGTAAATCTTGCAATATTTGGACATACTTGAAAATTTCTGTGAAGGAGTTTTAAAGGATGATCCTAACAGCCAGATAAAGTCTATTCCCTGGATATTGTTTAGAGATCTTGGCTCGAATCAGCTTACACTTTTTTTAACAAATTAGTTGTGACTTTTGATGCTAAACCAGGAAAGGTTTGAGGGTTCTTAGTTTTTCCCTTAAAAGTGATTGAAAATGAATATTTAATGTTGGATGGAAAATGGAGATCTGTAGTTTCCATAATTTAACTTGGTATTATCAGATATTTGTGAGGAAATTATCTAAATTATAAAACCCACTAGAAAATATGACTCATAAGAGAGAAACATTTTTATTGACCAGTTAATATGAATACTTATTTAAAGAGTTGAAAAAAGGATTATCACTACATCAGTTCTCACACTACCAACAATAGGTGAACAATTTTTCATGTGTAGCGATTCTTCATAAAAGAGATTAGGTTGTGTACTGATGGAAAACGATAAATTGATACCCTATTCATTAGGTATATGAAAATTAATGAGAAAAATTACACCACACATGATCTGGATTTGATATATGTGATCTTTACATTGAAAATTTGGAGGCATTATCTCTATGGGGAAAAGTTTCAGATATATACTGATCATAAAAGACTCAAATCTATATTCACACAAAAGGTGATTAATATGAACTAGGGAATATGGTTATAGATCATCAATGATTATAACTTATCGATCCACTACCATCTTGCAAAAAAGATTAATGTGGTTGTTGCTCTGAGTAGAAAGGATCCTGCATCATTATCAATGACGATAATGGAAAAGGATCCAATAATATTATATTTACAATGGATGAACATGGGAATAGGTATGTAAATAACATCATCAATATTTTTCTCAAAATATTTATCAACCATCCCTCATAGAGAAAATAAAGGATTCACAATGAAATGAGTTTGAAATTTTGTAGAAGGTGGAATCCATAAGAAATGGAAAATCCAAAATGTTCAAAATGGATGAAGAAGGAGTCATGAGATTTGGGTCATGACTATGTGTACCATCCAATATAGAGATAAATAAAGAGCTTTTGAATGACACAAATTACTCAAACTTCTCTATCCACCTAGGGAGAGAAAAGATGTATATAGATCTTCCAAAAAACTATTGATTAGATAATATGAAGAAATATATTTTTGAATATACATCAAAGTGATTGGTATCTCAAAAAGTGAATCCTAAAAGGGAAAATTATCAGGGGATGATGCAACCATTACTCATACCAACACGGAAGTGGGAAAACATCACCATAGACTTTGTCACGAACATCTAAATACATCTAAAGGAAACAATTCTATATGGGTTGTCTTGGATCATCGTATAAAGATAACTCAATTTATTTCAATTTGAGAGGACTTCTCAATGGAGCAACTTTCATGGATATACATTATAAATGTGCTAAGGCTTCATGGAGTACCACTATTGATGGTATCCAATGGAGATTTGAGATTTACCTCCGAGTTATGGAAAAGTCTCCAACATGATCTGAACACTGAGCTGAACATCAGTATGTCATATCATTCTCAAACCGATAGCCAACCGTAGTGGACTATTCGTACACTAGAATATATGTTGAGATCTTGTTCTATGGACTTCAAAGGATTATTGGACTAAGATATTCCTGTGGTCTATTTCTCCTACAACAATAGTTTCCACTCATGCATCCAAATGTCTCCATATGTATCCCTTTACGAAAAAATATGTTGTACACCTACATGTTGGAATGAATTCAGTCGACGTAAGATAATAGGAAATGATGTTCTCAAAGAAAGGGTGGAGATAGTCAAAAGCATTTAGCAGTAAGTTAAGGTATCAGAAATCCCAAAGATTTATGTTGATAATATTCTATGAGACCTTGAGATTAAAGTTGGGGATATGGTATTCCTCCACATATCTCTGTATAAGAGGATCATGAGATTTATGAAGAATAGAAAGTCAAGTCCTAGGTAAATCATCCACATCAATATTATTGATCATGTTGGATATGTGGCATATTGATTATAACCTCCACCAACCATGTCTCATGTACCTGATGTTCACTATACATTCCTCTTGAGGAAGTACATACACGATCCCTCACATATACTGAATTCAAAGGTGGTACAATTGGAGAATGATCTCTCTTACAAGGAGAAGCTAGTGAAGATATTGGATTATAGAGGTAAGGTTCTATGAAACGAGATCACTCACCTGGTAAAATTACTCTAGTGGAACCATAATTATGAATAGGCAACATTGAAACCAGAGGATGTGATGAAGGGTTAGTATCCTAAACTATTTTCACCATTGCTGTAAAGCAAAATTTCGTGGGATAACATTCATAAGGTGGGAAGAATGTGAAAAACTGAAATTCTATAAATGGAAATAAAATTCATGTAATTATTCCATATATAATAAATCAAATAAAATCATAGAGATAACATAATTAAATCTTTATAAATGAATAATTAATTAAATAAGAGGTATTTTTAGAAGTTAAGGAACCTATACAAATGAAATTGTAACATGAACCTTGGAATATTAACATGACAATTAGAATTCGTAATCTGGAATATTATATAGTAACCTCACCCATGAAGTTATAAATAAAAGGTTGGAATATTATAAATGAAAATATGATATAATTGTATCATAATATAAGTAAATAAATGTTTTAGAAATTATTAATAAAATGTTGAATTTTTTAAGTGTTTAATTCCAATTTTTTAAGTAATAATATTAAATAAAAGAAAATTTAATTTCATTAAATGTATCAATAAATTAAAAAAATTTATGATTATAATACAATTTTATGAGACCTTAATCAATTTTTCATAGAGTATACAATTAGTTATAATTTAAAATTTGGTATTTCCAAGTTGATGATAATTTTAATTAGAAATTAAATTTCTCATATTTAGAAAATTATTTTGATAAAATGAACTTCATTTTTTAATTATACTCATTATATAATTGTTAGGGTGATTTTTTTTTTGATTTTTCTAAGGTACTAAAAATTTTGGTGAATAGTAAATTACTTTAATTTAGAGTATATATACATTATAAGTTAAATACATTATTCCTTGAGTCATTTCTGATTTAATCATGAAAATACATAACTTCAATTCTGGAAAATTGTTCCCATTTTTTACTATTTTTGTACATGTATACAAGTCAACTGGTCATGAAAACCAAGGAAACGAATTCTCCCAAAGGATAAAATTATATATTATAACTCATAAAAAATGACATAAATGAACTTAATAAATTTATAATAAATATAATAAATGTATAAATAGGTTTTAATTAATTATTTAATGGATTTAAATTGATTATTCAACATATTAATTTCATGTACAGAATTGTTTTGGATATAAGGTAAAGGATTCTTTGCGAACCTCCATTTTTTTCTTTCGAGTTAAACATTATCGTTCTTTTCCCCAATGTAATAATTCATTATTTTTATATAATTATTATAAATTATATGTTTGTGTTTCAAACTCATGTATCCATATTGGTTCCTTATTATTTGATTGAGAAATACAAGTTTTAAACATCCCTTCTTCTCAATTTTTCCCGATAAACAAGCCCGATTAAAGGGAAATTATTGAATCCTTACCCATTTCACATGAACTAAATAATATGTTTCAAGCCACAATTATTTTTATAAAATCACTAATTTTAACATTAAAATCTATATTGGTTTATTTCTAGTTTTATTCAGACAATTATTCATTTTCTATTTTGAAGAATCTTGAAAATTTCTCCATATATCGTACTAAAATGTTTTATTTATAAAGTTTATTAAACAATATATTTTAAATGTTTTCACTTCAGTTTGAAATCAATTATCATGAATTATATCTATTTTACCTTATGAATGTCCATGTATGATTTAAATCCATTCCTTTAGGGAAACCATTATGATATGCCTTTTTACATGATTATGATACCTAATTGTTTCCATTTGTAACACTTATGTTTATTTTTTATTCTTTATTAATGATTATTGATTAGGAACACATATTCAAGAAAATATTATGATGAATGTTCTCATGTATCACTCAAATTAATTGTTTAATGTTTAGTCTGATGGTACTTCATGTGCAACAATCTTGGTGGTTAGCCTTGACCCGTGCACCATGTGCAATGGTCTTGGTGGTTATCCTTGACTTATTCTCCTCCTTGTGAAACAAGAATTTTATCATTATTATGTAAGGTTTTATTTTTATTACACATTATAATATGATTCCACTATTAATTATCCCATGTTCTATATATTAATATTCCATATTTTTATTCATTTTCAATACCTTTTTTTGTTATCATGTTATGACTTATAACCAATGTTCTATGATTTATTCTTATATTTATTTCCATACAGGGTTTTATCTCATCCCGTTGTTCATGTATTCCATAGGTTATCCTATAAAGATGTAAGATATCAAATAATGGTATAATATCTTAATGAAAGTTAAATAAAAGATGTTTTTATTTTGGTTTCATGCCTTAATTATGTATCTAATCTTCCAAACACACTAGACTTTATGATCCTTGGATTGTATATTAATGGTTAATTGAGTTTAAAAACATGTAATAATATATGTAAAAGGATGGGGATTTTATACAGACTCTAGGATCACCATCTTTATAGAAATATCTTATTGTTTCAATTATGTATTAGGGAGGTTTTGGGGGGGCATTTCATATCATAGTATAGTGTGGCTATAACCCCAGTGAAGATAGAGGAAATGCTATCTTATGATCCACAAAAGAGCATTATGGAGGTGATAGTTTCCTCACTATTTTAGGGTACTATCAGTTAGTTGTGACTATAAACACCCATACTCAACATACATTGTTATTTCTTCAAAATTGAAGCATACTTATTTCAACATATAACAAAACAATGAAAGGACCGTATAGGTATAGTGTCTTTAGAAACTGGGAAACATAAACAACTGGTTTATAAATCACCTACATTGTCTCCCATTTATTTCATCATATCTAGAGTACCTTTTTGGAATATCCTAATTAATACCCTTCTTCCTGAACTAGGGAAAAGAAAACATACAAAAGGGTGAGCTCAAATGCTCAGTAAGGTTAAATAAAATAAATATCTATCATATCATATTCATAAGAATATAACATTTTGAATATCTTAAACTACAAAAGAGATCATAATGTCATACCATGGGATAAATTATAGTGGTGAAATGTATTCCCAATAATCATAACGTAAAACATGAAACTTTGTGGCATACACACATAATCATATAAAATCATTTCATATTAGTCAAGGCTCATTTCCAAGACCATCATAGCGGACAAAGTCCATTACTGAACTGAGTTCACTCCTCGTTCCAGTCCTGTATCACTGAACCAGATTAACTTACCTTTCTAGCCAGGTCTATCTCATAAGATATAAATCATTACCCAATGAATTGGAGGGAGTTATAGGTCTCACCCATCTCATAATGAAACCATTCCTATCTGTGCCACAAAATTATAAATCATACATCATAGAAAAACCCATGTTATAAAAATGGGATTCTTAAACATCATGCGATCATAACATAATCCATATAAGATAAAATGACATAATAAAATTTATTCCATCATAAAATAATCATATCAATGTAAAAATAGGGACAGAAACAAAACCCTATATTATCTTAAATGGAAAATAATTTTGATAAAACGCTTGAACTCCATTCTTGAGGAAAAGATCCTTTCTACTTCAAAAAACATTTTCCTTTCCTAAAATTTCATATAGTTTTAAACTAAAATAAGTTGATTAAAAATAAACATGGAAACATGTAAAGGAATCTTCATTTAAATAATGTTCTAAATGTCCATTCAGGCCATATAAGTTAAAAAACATTGTTCTCATACTTTGGCCGGAAAAGACAAAAAAGTACCTCGTCCAAAAAAACGACAAAAGATTCTGTTCATATCTTTTACTAAAAACTCACTAAAAGGTAAAATTGGATTTAAAAAATTCTAGGAGGATAGAAATAATGTTACATATTGAGGGAATATGGATGTGGATGATAAATATCCCCCATTAAATTCTGAAGTATAAACAATCTCGGATAAAATTGAGATTGTGAGATTTTCCCTTACCTTAGGTCTGATATGCTTTGTACGTGTCCAAAGCACATGTATAATGATTTAAATAATGTTATTGACTTATTCCAGAAATGTAATCATTGTTATGATATCATATATGGTCATATTCTTACCTTCTTATTAGTAACATTTCATTGTTACTTGTTATTCGAGTGTTTATTGCTTTTTGTTCATATGCGTATTTTGTCGAGTAAATTCTTATTCTTATTTTTAGGTTATAGATAACTTATTTCCAGAATGTTATTAGTGTAATATAAATCATATTTATTAATTCAATTCATTTATATAGTCCTTATGCATTTAAGATCATGTAGAACGAGTCGCGTCACATCGTTGAGACGGTAGGTCGTACATACGCACAAGCAATGATAACGTTCCCATGATATTGGAATTGTATTGAAGTGTATGTATACTATTTCAGAATCAATATCACTTTAAAATAATCATATATAGTTATTATTTACACCATTATACCCATCCATGTAAGGTGGTGGTGGAAAACAGATTACACCACGGCATAGAGACGACATTCCGTACGTACGCACGCGCGGTGATTTCATTTTCCGTAGGATCGATAGAAGGTGAAATAGGGTTGTTTCATATTTATAATAATATATCATTATATGACTGATACTTATGTTATTACTTCATAATGAAACTACTAATGAAGAATAAGTAGAAGAAGAAATAAATTTGAATGAATCGGTAACGGATATTACCTCTTCTTCGATACGCCTCTTTAAACCCTCCTCTTAGGGCACTACGATTGGTCATTGAAGAAGACCAGGACCTCTAGGACGTTTCTAGGGAAGTGGAGAAAAGAAATTGGAAGTTTTTGGCCAAGAATGAAGGCTCAATGTGGTGTGAGGAGGAGAGGGAGGAGGTGCCCTTTTATAATGGAGGAGATGGGCACCTTTGGAATTATAAGAAATATTAATTTATAAATAATTCCAACCCCACATAAAAACCTCCAAAAATGACTCATATCGTAAGAATAGATGATATAGGGTTGTAATATCATCAAACAATAAAATTTAGACAAGTTGGGAATTTATTTTAAACATTATCAACAGGATTTATCCTTAGATAGTCTATTTAAGTTTATTTATGGTAATAATATTCTAAATTATAAATAATTATAAATAATTAATTATATGTTTTTAATTTTCCATAATTGTATAAGTTATTACATTGTATACCATATATATTTTAATTTACAATTTTTAAATATTTTTGTGATATTTAAACAATTTTATAATATGTAATTTCTATAAAATAACAATAGTGTCAATTTTGACACTATTCATTTATTTGAATTTAAATAAAATATACACAGAAGATATGTTCGAACTAATAGATTTAAAAGATTCATAACATGTCATATTTATCTATAAAATTAGTGGAGAACCTTAAATAGTTCATATAATATACATTTTAATACTTTTAATATCATTTATTTGATAATTAAATCAATAAAATAATTTCAACATCACTATTGTGTCATAATTAATGAAAACTATTTAATCCCTCAAAATTATAAAAAAATTCATATGATATAGATAATTGTATTAGCTTTTTGGATACTATTAATGTTCGATGTTTCATGTATTTTTTCACTAAATTAAAATTATTATTCTTATAAGATTTAAGAGAGTGACATGTTGTCACTTTCTTTGGTTTTATTAATAATTATATTATTTCATGGTCCAAATTCCATGAAACGAATCTATTCCAACCCTTAGGTGATATGAGTCGACTTTTATTCATCCAATAGGATTTTGGAAAGTGTTTGGGTAATTTTATAATCTTATATTTACACTTAATTACCCGATTTACCTTTAACTACAGTAAATAAAAATTTCCGTAGTTACTATTCATAAGCTCAAAAAAAAGTAGCCTATTAACATAATTTGGACCCACTGAATCGAAATATGGAATCCATTTTTCAAAATTCAAAACACAGAAGATGCAGTAATTAATTTATGATTAATCCTGTTGTTAAGCAAATGGGTTTTTAAAAGTTAAAACATTACCAAAGATTGAAATGTTTTTACCTATGAATTCAATGTAAAATTAATGCTAATGACATACATTATATTAAATGGTAAAAATATATTTTATTTATACTTTAAAACCATTCAATATTACAATTTAACCTTATAAATAATTGCGATGAAAAAAGTTGTTTTTAATTAAAATAAATATGAATGTTATGAGAATAATATGAAAAATATATCCAATGTAAATTTTTATATCCTGATTCCAAAGAAGAATTTTATTTTGTCAAATTGAACTTATAAACATGTGAAAAACTAGATTTAATGTGGGTACTCCATCAAAAGGCGGAAAAACTGCATTTTTTTAAAAATACTTATTTTTCCTGAAAATTTTATTCTGTTCTCATAACATGTTCTACAAAATATTTAAGATGAATAATAATGTTATAAAAGTCAAAATTCAGTAAACACTATTCATAACGTCTAGTTTATAATATTATAATAATATATCGTTGTTTAGTGAAACTCAGTATTGCGTACTACACACGCTATCGAGGAAGGTCGCCATTGCGTGTAACGCAAGACAAGCTAGTGTTGTGTGCCGTGGAAGATTCCTTCGATGTTGCGTATAAACTAAGACATAAAAAAATAATTCTCATAAAATATCATGGTATTACATTCTACCCCCCTTAAAATGAATTTTTCCCTCGAAATTCATCATTTCATAACAAATAGATGAGGATACCTCTCCCTCATCATATCCTCAAGCTCCCATGTAGCTTCATCTAATTGGTGGTTCCTCCATAAAACTTTAACCAAGCGAGTGGTCTTGTTCCACAGATCATTTTCACTATGATCCAGAATCTCTATCGGATGTTCTTCATATGAAATATCTTGTTCTAGCGGTACAACTTCTAAGCATAGTACATGTGAAAGATCAGGTATGTACTTTCTTAGGAGAGATAAATGGAACACATCATGTACATGAGAGAGATTCGGTGGAAGGGCCTATCAGTAAGCTACCTTCCCAACACGATCCAATATTTCAAAAGGACCGATATACCTAGGGCTCAGCTTTCCCTTCTTTCCAAATCTCATTACTCTCTTCCAATGAGATATTCGTAAGAACACTTTATCACTCACTTCAAATTCTAGGTCTTTTCTTCAGTTATCGACATAAATTTTATATCAACTCTGAGCTGCTCTTAGGTGTTGTTGAATAGATATGACCTTTTCTGTCATCTCCTCAACAAGATCATGTCATAATAGCTTTCTTTCCCTAACTTCATCCCAGGAAGTTGGAGTCCTGCATTTATTTCCATAGAGAGCTTCATAAGGAGCCATCTGAATACTGGAGTGAAAGCTATTATTATAAGAAAATTCCACCAAAGGTAGGTGTTGATCCCAACCACATTTTAAATCTATTGAGAAAGGTCTTAACACATCTTATAGAGTTTTAATTGTTCTCTCAGACTGACCGTCTATCTGAGAGTGATAAGCAGTCCTGAAACTCAACTCTGTATCTAGAGTTTGCTGAAGACTTTGCCAGAACTTCGAGATAAACCTTGGATCCTGATCAGATATAATGGAATGTGGTACTCTAGGAAATCTAACCACTTCCTTAACATATATCCTGGGAAGCTGATCTAGAGAGAAATCTTATCTAATAGCAATGAAGTGTGCCGACATCGTAAAACGATCAACTATAACCCATATAACATTATTGACTTTGGATGTATTAGGAAATCTAGTGTCAAAGTCCATAGTGATGTTTTCCCATTTCCATTCGGGTATGGTTAATGGTTGTAACAACCATTTAGACTTCTGTCTCCCAACTTTAACTTGCTGACAAACGAAACATCGAGAGACAAATTCAGCAACACCTCTTTTCATGCCATCCCACCAGAAGTACTCTTTCAGATCCCTATACATCTTCGTGCTTCTAGGATGAATAGAGAATGAAGAACTATGAGCCTCATCCAGTAGCTCCTTATTTAATTCTGGGATGGGAGGAACAAAAACCCGATTTCTGAACCTTATTATCCCATCACAATCAAGGGTGAATTCAGGAAAATTTCTAACCTTATTTTGTAACTCTACATCTTCTTTTTGTGCCTCTTTAATCTTCGCATGTATAGATGGTTGAACATTCATTTAAGAAAGATAAGATTTTACCCTTCCGTTATAATTCCTTGATCTGGCCTTTGTAAATCCATAAATATTGGATCTTTTGTGATCCTCATCGTGGATAAGATAGCATGGTCTTGTCGACTTAATGCGTCTGCCACCTTGTTTGCTTTCCCAGTGTGATAATGAATTGAACAGTCGTAATCCTTAATCAGCTCCAACCATCTTCTTTGGCTCATATTCAACTCCTTTTGTGTGATAATATACATTAAACTTTTATGATCAGTATAAATATCACAACTTTCACCATAAAGATAATGCCTCCAAATATTTAATGCAAAGATTACCCCAGCTAACTCCAAATCATGATTTGGGTAATTTTGCTCATGGATTTTCAACTATCGTGAGGCATAAGCTATCACCATATTGTCTTGCATGATAACAAACCCCAATCCATTTTTTTATGCATCACTGTAGATCACAAACCTTTCTCCACTACAAGGGAGTGTGAGCACAGGTGCACTAGATAAACTTCTTTTCAACTCCTTGAAATTCTCTTCACACTCTTCTGTCCACACGAACATAACTCATTTTCGAGTCAACCTAGTGAGTGGATTAGATAATCGTGAAAAATAATTCACAAAACGTCGATAATATCCATCCAAACCAAGAAAACATCGGATGTCAGTTATTATTGTTGGTCTCAACCATATTTTGATAACCTCCATCTTTACTGGATCCCCATATATCCCCACTTTTGAGATTATGTGACCCAAAAATGCAACTTTTTGAAGCCAAAATTCACACTTGCTAAATTTGGAATAAAGCTTCTCCTTTATCAGGGTCTTTAATACAATTCTCAAGTGATCGTCATTTTCTTCCATAATCTTTGAATAGACAAGAATATCGTCTATAAAGACTACCAAAAACTAATCACGATTGCCTCTAATGACACTTTTCATTTGATCCATGAAGATAATAGGGGAATTAGTAAGACCAAATGGAATCACTATAAATTTATAGTATCCATACCTTGTACAGAAAGTTGTCTTTGGTATATCCTTTTTTTAACCTTAATTGATGATACCCTGAACGAAGATAAATCTTGGAAAAGTATTGAGCCTCACGTAGTTGGTCAGATAAGTCATCAATACGCGAGAGAGGATATTTGTTCTTGATAGTGATCTTGTTAAGTTCTCGATAATTAATGCAGAGTCTCATTGATCCATCTTTCTTCTTAACAAACAGAATAGGTGCTCCCCAAGGTGACGCACTGGGGTGTATGAATCCTTTATCAAGATTCTCTTGGAGTTTCTTCTTCAATTCCTGCAACTCAATTTGGACCATTCTAAAAGGTGTCTTTGAAATGGGCATAACACCCGATATGAGTTCTATTGAAAACTCAACTTCACGATTTGGTGGAAGACCTGGAAGTTCCTCCTGATAGAAATCATCAAACATTCTTACAATGGGTGTATTCTTAATTTTGAGTTTCTATCCAACCATTTGAGATAAATAACCTTCATTTATTGGAATCAAGACCCATAAGATAGAATAAATTTACACTAGAAGGTTATATTCATCCTTACATCGGTAGATGATAGTAGATTGATCGAGAATATTAAATGTGATTTCCCTACTATGGAAATTGATATGAGCTCTGTATAATGAAATCCAATCTATGCAATGAATCACATCAAATTACACTATAGGAAGGATCACAAGATTTGCAGGAAGAACATTCCCACAAACATCAATCAGAGAAGAATTATAAACTTTTGATGCGACCGTTGTGCCATTAGGAGTTGTCACAGCTAACTCAACATCTAATTGTTGAGGTAATACGACGATACCCTTAGAAAATACTTCCGAAATAAATGATTGGGTGGATCCAGAATCAAATAAAACATTTTCTACATTATAGTGGATGGTATGTGTACCTTTCACCACTTCATTATCATACTCCACTTAGCTGATAGTAATTGAATGTGACTTTCCTTTGCCTTTGGCCTTAAGAGTTTGTTGACATCGATCATCATCAACAACCCTTGGATTTGGGCATTGATTGGTATAATTCCCCATCTCCTTGCACTTGAAACATTGAAGTGTATGAGGTGAATTCTGGGTATCCCTTTCCTTTTTCGCATCATTAGACATCTTCTTCCCATTATTTCGACAATCAACTGCCCGATGACCTTCTTTTCCACACTTAAAACATTTTCTTGTCTCTGTAAGACAATTATCTCCATGTTTCTTTACACAATTTGAGCATAATGGAAAACTTGTCTTCTTTTCTGTGTGGTCTTTAGATCTTCCTTTGAATTCCATTTTCCTCTTATTATTAAACCCATATGATTGATGGGTTACTCCAATCTCCATCTCAACCTTGAGAGCATATAGAACAATTTCCTCGTAGCTATTGAAGTCCCTTATGGCTAACTCCCTTTGAAGAAATTTTTTTATTCCACTAAAGAATCAATTGATCTTACTCTCAGGTTGGATAATTATTCTGGAAGTGTACCTTGGATGTCTTGTAAAATTTTTTTCGTAGGTACCAACAGATTCATCATCCTTTTGCTTCAATTCAATAAAGTCTTTCTCCATCTCTGTTCAAATAATACGAGGGAATTACTTATTGAAAAATAAGTTATTGAACTCGTTCTATTCCATGGACTCAATTTCATCTCTTTTCCTCATATTATTGATAATATTACACCATTGATCAACATCTCCTTCCATAAGATACACTGCTAAGATGAATTTGTCAAGTTCGTAACATTGTAGAACTGAAAATATCTTTTCGGTGGTACTAATCCATTTGTCCAGCCACTAATGGATCAGAAGTCCCGCTGAATGAAGGTGGAAGCTACCTCATGAAGGATTCAACAAAAAAATTTCCTTCCTTTAGTCGTTTTGAAGTCCTGTGTGGTTCATAGCTTGAGAAAGTGATGTTAGCCTGGCTGAAAGATTTTTCATTCTAGCTCCCATATCGTTTCGTCGCTCAGGGGGACAATCATTGCATTGCCTGTCGCATTCAGGATTAACACAGTTCCTTCAGGTTCCAACCATTGACTAAAACCAATAAGCATAGTGTGAGAAACAATAATCATAATAGGAAAACCACATAATCAAGAATAAAATTTTACACTTAAGGTCTTATCTTAGGTTATTAATTGACATTTCTATAACACTAATATTTTGTTTTATGCATAGACATATCCTTAGAGTTCTTACTATGGATTTCACATCCTAGTTTCTGAAGGTTGACTATACCTTTCCTCTGATACCAACTATAATGACCCATACTCTAAATACATTTTTATTACTTCAAAATTGAAGCATACTTATTAAAACATACAACAAAACCATGAAAGGTCCATATAGGTATAGTATCTTTAGAAACTGGGAATCATAAACAACTGGTTCATAAATCATCTACATTGTTTCCCCTTTATTTCATCATATATAGAGTCCCTTTTTGGAATATACTTCTTAACACCCTTATTCCTGACCTGGGAAAATGAAAAAATACAAAATGGTGAGCTCGAATGCTTAGTAAGGGTAAACAAAATAAATATCAATCAAATCATATTCATAAGAACATTACATTTTGAATATCTTAACCTGCAAAAGAGATCATAATGTCATAACATGGGAAAAATCGTAGTGGTGAAATGTAATCCCAATAATCATAACATAAAACATTAAACATTGTGACATACACACATAATCACAGAAAATCATTTCATATAAGTCAAGGCTCATTGCCAAGACCATCATAGCGGACAAAGTCCATTACTGAACCGAGTTCACCCCTCGTTCCAGTCCTATATCACTGAACCAGATTAACTTTTCGTTCCATCCATGTCTATCTCGTGAGATATAAATCTTTACCCAATGCATTGGAGGGAGATATAGGTCCCACCCATCTCATAATGAAACCATTCTTATGTGTGCCACAAAATCATAAATCATACATCATAGCAAAACCCATGTAATAAAATGGGATTCTTAAACATCATTCCATCATAACATAATCCATATAAGATAACAGGACATCATAAAATTAATTGCATCATAACATAATCAAATAAATGTAAAAATTGGGATAGAAATAGAACCCTATATTATCTTAAATGGAAAATACTTTTGATAAAACGCTTGAACTCCATTCTTGAGGAAAATATCCTTTCTACTTCCAATTTTTTTTTCCGTTCTTAAAATGTCATATAATTTTAAACTAAAAGAAATTGTTTAAATATAAAATTGAAAACATGTAAAGGAAGCTTCATGGAAATAATGTTCTAAAATTCCATTCAGTTCGAACAAGTTAAAAAAACATTCTTCTCATACATTGGCCGGAAAACACAAAAATGCACCTCTTACAAAAAAACGACAAAAGATTCCTTTCATATCTTTTACTAAAAACTCACCAAAGGTTAAAATTGGAGTAAAAATATTATAGGAGGGTAGAAATAATATTACATATAGAGGTAACATGGATGTGGATGATATATATCCCACAATAAATTCTGAAGTATAAACAATCTCGGATAAAAATGAGATTGTGATATTTTCCCTTACCTTAGGTCCGATATGCTTTGTACGTGTCTGAACCACCTGTATAATGATTTAAATAATGTTACTGACTTATTCCAGAATCATACTCATTGTTATGATATCATATATGGTCATATTCTTAGCTTTGTTTTAGTAATATTTCATTGCTACTTGTTATTCTAGTGTTTATTGCTTTTGGTTCTTATGGGTGTTTTGTCGAATAAATTCATATTCTTATTTTTAGGTTATAGATACCTCATTTACAGAATGGTATTAGTGTAGTATATATCATATTTATTCATTAAATTAATTTATATAGTCCTTATTCTTTGAAGATCATTTAGAACGAGTCGTATCACATTGTGGAGATTGTAGGCCATACGTATTCACGAGCGATGATATCATTTCCATGATCGTGGAATTGTATTGAAGTGTATGTATACTATTTCAGAATCAATATCACATTAAAATAATCATATATAGTTATTCTTTACACCATTATACCCATCCATGTACGGTGGTTGTGGAAAACAGATTACACCATGGTGTGGACACAGTATTCCGTATGTACACACGCGCGGTGATTTCATTTTCCGTAGGACGGATAGAAGGTGAAATAGGGTTGTTTCATATTTATAATAACATATCAGTTTATGAGTGATACTGATGTTATTACTTCATAATTAAATAACTAGTGAATTATAAGTATAATAATAAATAAATTTTAAAGACTCGGTAACAGATACTACCTCTTCTTCGATACGCCTCTTTAAAACGTCCTCTTAGCGCACTAAGATTTGTATTTGAAGATGACCAGTACCTCTAGGTAGTTTCTAGGGAAGTGGACAAGAGAAATTTTCAGGGTTTTTCTGAGCATGAATGCTCAATTTGGGGTGAGGAGAAGAGGGATGAGGTGCCCTTTTATAAGGGAGGAGAGGGGCACCTTTGGAATTATAAGAAAAATTAATTTATAATAAATTCCAAACCCACTTAAAAACTTCATAAAATGACTCAAATCCGAATCTTAGATGAGATAGGGTTTTAATATCATCATACAATAAAATTTATACAAGTTGGGAATTTATATTAAACATTTTAAACATGATTTATCCTTATGTAATCGATTTTATTTTATTTGTGGTAATAATATTCTAAATTTTAATTCATTATAAATAATTAATTATATGTTTTTAATTTCCATTATTGTATACATTATTACATTTTCTACTATATTTATTTTAATTTAAAATTTTTAAATATTTTTGTGATTTTTAAACAATTTTATAATATGTTATTTCTATAAAATAACAATAGTGTCAATTTTGACACTATTGATTTATTTGAATTTAAATAAACTATAAACAAAAGATATTTTAGAACTAAAATCTTTAATAGATTCATAACATGTCATATTTATCTAGAAAATTAGTGGAGCACCTTAAATAGTTCATATAATATTTATTTTAATACTTTTAAAATCATTTATTTGATAATTCAATAAATAAAATTATTTCAACATCACTATTGTGTCATAATTAATGATACTTATTTAATTGCTATAAATTCATATGATGTAGATAATTTTATTAGCTTTCTATATACTATTCATGTTCGAAGTTTCATGAATTTTACCACTAAATTAAAATTATTATACTTATAAGATTTAAGAGAGTGACATGGTGTCACTTTCTTTGGTTTTAATAATTATTATTTTATTTAATGGTAAAAAGTCCATTAAATGAATCTAGTACGACCCTCAGGTGATATGGGATGACATTTATTCATCCAATAGAATTTTTTCAAGTGTTAGGGTAATTTTATAATCTTATATTTACCATTAATTTTCCGATTTACCTTTAACTGCAGTAAATAAAAATTACCGTATTTACTATTCATAATCTCTTAAAAATAAAAGTAAACTATTCACATATTATGGACCCAATAAATACAAATATGGAATCCATTTTCCAAAATTAAAAACATAGAAGTTGTAGTAATTAATTTAAAATTAATCTCGTTGTTAAGAAAACGGGTTTTTAAAAGTTAAAACATTGCCAAAGATTGAAATGTTTTTAACTATAAATTGAATATCAAATTAATGATAATGACATACATTATATTAAATGGTAAAAATATATTATATTTATATTTTAAAACCATTAAATATTATAATTTATCCATATAAATTATTGTGATGAAAAAAGTTTTTAATTAAAATATAGCGTGTTTTTATTATTCATTAAAATATGAAAGTTGTCAGAATAATATGAAAAATATATCCAAAGTAAATTTTTACATCCTGATTCCAAAGAAGAATTTTATTCATTTGTATTGAACTTATAAACATGTCAAAATCTATATTTAATGTGGTTGTGCCATCAAAAGGTGGCAAAACTCCATTTTTGGAAAAATAATTATTTTACCTAAAAAATTTATTTTGTTCTTATAACATGTTCTAGAAAATATGTAAGATGAATAATAATGTTATAAATTTAAAAATTCAGTAAATACTGTTCATAACGGCTAGTTTATAATATTATAATAATATATCGTTGTTTAGTGAAAATCGGTATTACGTACTACACACGCTATCGAGGAAGGTCACAATTGCGTGTAACGCGAGACAAGCTAGTGTTGTGTGCCGTGAAAGACTCCTTTTATGTTGCATATAACATAAGACATAAAAAAGTACTTCTCATAAAATATCAGGGTGTTACAGTGACCTAATTTTCTAGGTTTAAATCCCATTTCAATACTATGAAACACAAAGGGAAGCTTTTTCCTAGACTAAGAAATTGAGAAGGCCTTCGAGGAACTAAGAAAATGGTTAACCAGTGATCCTATTTAGAGATTGTCAGAAGAGGATGTTGATTATGCGGTGTTCACCGGTGCCTCTAAAGATACTATCAAGTGCATGTTGATACATAGTTATGTGGTGATATATTATGTTTATTGAAAATTTAGACCCCATGAGAATAACTATGTGACCCATGACATAGATCTGACAACATAGGCCTTCAACCTGATGATATGAATGCATTATCTTATGTTTGAGTAGTTTTTGGTTTACTTAGACCACCAAAGTTTCAAGTATATATTTTCCTTGAGACAACTCAATATGTGACAAATACATTGGTAACAGTTCCTATAATACTATTACTTTTAGATATTCTAAAACCTAGGAAAGTGAAACGTTGTGGTAGATTCTCTTAGTATGAAATCATGAACTCTCATGGTGGTGGTTTCCTCAGAGTAGTTATCCTCGTGGCAGCTTTCCCAAGTGGAGGAATAGGGATAAATTATCATAATTAAATTATAGTGACTACATATCTTCAGGAGATACACCATAAAGATTTTATTAAGGTGGGGAACATATAAACCTTTTCCAAAGATGAATAATGTTATTGATAACATTGTGTGAGGAGGCACAGAAAGAGTTTCATACCTACCTATTAGAGGTACATCCAAAATTGATGAAGATGTACTAAGACCATAAATGAAAATTTTTGTGTGTAGGTATAAGGTATTGTATTTTTGAATTTGTTTCTCAATGCCTCACCTGTCAACTAGTGAATGAAGAGAATTGGGTCCAAAGAGTTTTGTAAAAATATCTTTATATTCCTAAATGGAAGTGTCACAGAATTTCAATTGATGTTGTGATGTGGGTCTCGTATATAGTAAATGGCCATGATATTATCTTGGTGATTTTTTAATGGATTACTAATTCATGTCACTTTATTTACATCCTATAGTAGATTTTAATAGAGAGTTTGTGGTGCTTGCACAAGTGGGAGATCATATGTATTCATGGAGTACCATCAGTGATCATCATCAACTATGATGCTTGGATTATATCTCAGTTTTATAGAGGTTTTTATATGGATCTGGGGAGATATTTATAGATGAGTACGACGTTCCAACCCCTATGAATTAGGAAAATTCAATGGACTACCCATGTTCTAGAGGATATAATAAGTGCCAATTTTTTGGACTTTGGTAGGAGTTGGGAGGATCGCATTACACTTATTGAATTCAATTATAATAATATATATCACTCCACCATCGACATGGAAAGTTGTAATATTTTTATGGGAGACCCTATCAGCTACACTTTTATTGGATGGAGATAAGTGATTTATCACTTATTGGGCAAGATATGGAGTAGGAAACAAGAGATAAAGTCTAAGTGAACCATGAGTAAATGAAGACTGATCAAATTTGGTAGAATTATTATGCAGACTGATGTTTTAGACCCTTAGAGTTTGAGTAGTAAGACTATGTGTCTTTTAGGCTCTCTTCACAATAAGGATTACACAGGCTTGGTCAGGTTTGAAAAATGTCCCTTAGATTCATTGGACCATTCCATTTGTTTTTCAGGGTTTTAGAGGTTACTTACCTCCTAGAATTACCCTCATAGTTGGGTTGGGTGCATAACATCTTCCATGTTCCATAACTAAGGAGATAATTTCATAACCCATTAAATTTTTTAACTAGGGAAATCTAGAAGTTGGGGATATAGACCCCTTTTTAGAGAACTTTATGGGACTCAAGTATAAGTAGGATAAGATCTATCATGGTTGAGATATCCTACTGGTGTGAGAATATTAACAGTGTGGGATACTCGAGGAGAGCTTGTGGGAATTTGAGAGCCAGATATTGGCTTAATACCCACACCTTTTTGAGTATTTTTTTGCTTTTCATTGGAAAAATACTTGAATGTGGGGAGAACACAATGACCCTAATTTTGATATTTGGACTCTTTTTATATTTCTATATATAATTACGGTTTTCATTGATGTTTATGTGGTTTTATAGGATTCATAGAACCGAAAAATCGATATATTAAATATATTAAACAATTAAAGTTTATCTTTTTATAAAAAACGGGTTTTCTACAGATTAAACTATATGATGGAAAATATGTGATGAAAAATAGTTTTAGAATGTGAGGTTTACCAAAGTAGTGACGTAAGATGTGTATGGATTAGGATTTGAGTCTATTTGTAGTTGCTACAGTCTGTATTAATTAAATAAAATAATATATTTATTTGATTTTTAACCTAGGAAATATAGTGGCACAACATTTCCAAAAATAGTTATTAAATCTTATTAGATGAATATTTATTACATAATATTACTATCCATTCCATATTCATATATGTAAAATATATTTGGAACCATAGATACATAAAAAAACGTGTTCATAAGTGAAATACATCATATCAAACTAATTTCATCATAACTACAGCCCTATATAGAAATATCATAAATAATAACTTTCTTCAGAACCTAGGGAAAGGAAACATAGGAACTGGTGAGATTAGATGCTCTTAAGGGTAAATAAAGGAGATATCAATGATCACTTAAACATATAATGTGAAAAAGTGTATTAGAACTTGAGCATAAAATTTTAAAAATATAACATCCTACATATGATTGATAAAAATATTGAATTGTGGAATTTAACTTAGTAGTTATTAAGAAATGAATCATAAATAAATAAAAGAACACGATACATGAGAGCATAACATTGTCACAAGACATTAGTTTTTCACAAACATATACTCAAGTAAAACCATTTCCTTAGTAGTCGAGGATAAAAAACAAGACTATCATAGTTTATTGGGTTCACTCGCCAAACCATCAAGGTAGTTGAAGATCACTACTAAGACAATAATAGTTGATATATTCCATTACGAAACTATGTTCAATTTCAATTTCAGTCCTATTTGTCTCATAAGACATACATCATTACCCAATGAATTGGAGGGATATATAACTTAGGGCCCGCTCATCATATAATGAAAACCATGGAAATGTGTACCAAAAGTTCATAAAAAATTCATCATATAATAACCCGTGATTAATAAAAGAGTTTCATAAACACTTAACCATAGTATAACCAGAAAAAAATAAATGTGTTTTATAAAAATTTCATAATTTCATCATAGAATTACACGTGGAGATGGTTGGGGTTTCATAAACATATTATCAATATAATCATAAACCACATAGAGATAGAATAAGGATGATTTAATTGAAAATATCCCTAGTAAATATTAGGTAACATTGAAACATGTCTTCTTATATAGAAAATTCTGTTAAAATATCACTTGGAATATTTATTGGGGAAAATAAACTATTCAATTTGAAATCATTTATGTAAAATCTAAAAATTTCCAATAATATTAAATAAATAATTTTAAATAAAAATAACATTTAAAAATTTTAAAAATATTTTTAAATAATTGATTTTTAGGATTATTGGAAATCATATTTATGTCGTATATAATAAAATAAAGATTCATTTCACATTTTCGATAACAGTCAAAAGTATCACACCCTGAAAAAAACAAGATGATTCCTTTTAAAAATATTTCCAAAAAGTTAAACATGGGTATAAATTAATTTAAACAATATTTTTATAATTTTAAAAACAATCTTTAAAATATTTCTATATTATATAGACATGAAATAGGAAGTATTTTTCGTCCAAATAGTGAAATAAAGTTTGCTTTCGTAAAAAATATTCCTTTTTGTATATTTAGTTATTAAGGAGTGGAAAATAAAAGTAAAACATGTAATTTAAAAAATAGCCGTAGAAGAATAAAATTAATGATTTTATTTGTATACATAGCATAATATTTCATCAATGTTACTTAATCATAAAAAATCCCAATTAACATTTTGATTATAACGTAAAAACCTTACCACAGGTCTGACCTCATTCATACATGTTCAAAACTCTTATAAAACAATTATAAATTTATTTTACCTATATCATACAACTATAATAATATATATCATACCATATATGATTACTTATAACTTTTTCCACCAATTTCATTACAAATCTTTATTAAAATCACAATCTTTGGTGATAACTACTTCGTATTTCATGCACATTTTGTTTTGATAGTTTTGGTATTTCTAGTTTAATAAAAATTCCATATTATTTTTAATATTAATAATTATATAAATTTAATATTATATATATATATAGTCATTCATAAAATTAGAGATAGAAAAATTAATCACACTATTCTCGGTGACTGTTCACAGTATGTATGCATGAACAATGTTTTCACTTTTCGAATAATGGAATAAAAGAAATGTAAATATTAATTTAACATTGAATAATAATTATAAAATCATATAAATCATATATATTCTTAAAGTACATCTTTATTACCATTAATCAAATCTAGGAACAAAAATATAATCACATTGCTACATGGAGGTGGTAGTCCTCATGTCCACATGAGTGACATTATCATTTTCCAAAGGATTATAATTTAAGAAGGTATATATGGTACTATAATTATAGAATAATAAATATTTTAGAAATATCATATATATAAACATTAAAACTATCTTAATAACCATCCATAAAATATGGTGATGAAAATTAAATTGTATCACTATGTGGTGACGATAAGCCATATGTATGCACGAGGGATACTTTCACTTTCCATTTGATGGGAAATAGGGTCTGTAGTGAAGGTTTAACAATAATAATAAAATTTCATTTAATCTATGATACTGATTTTATTATTTTATTATAAATACCATATATTTAGAGGTGGTAAAAGAAGAAGAAAAAAAGAAAGTGATCGGTGAATGTGGTTATCTCTTCTTTGAAAGAAGTAATTTAGATATACTATCAAGAACACTAGGGTAGCTATTTTAAGGATAACATTACCTCTATAATGTGTATAGGGAAGTTTATAAGGTAATATATTATAGTTTGGTTGATCTAGATGGCTGAAAATGGTGTCAAAAAGAGCAAGAAGAGGTGTCGTTTTTATATGGGAGGTAGAGGGCACAATTAGAATTCATAAAAGACTAAAATATAATATTGTCACTCTCAATCCCAATGATTCCAAATTAACATCCATTTTACCAAAAAGAGTATAGGGTAGAAATAACATCAGATAATGAAATTTGGATAGGTTTTGGTGTCATTTTAAACCTTATCATTATAATTAACCCCGTCGTTAACCATTTTTTACTTTAACTGCGGTAAAAACTATTTCAATATTAAAGGGTTAACTATTTCCATAAACTGAAAAGTGACTGATAAATTGAAAATGGATGATATTTTATACCATATTCCATTTATGTTTCCATAGTTAATATTTTTATTAATTTAAATCATTTAATAAAATATTATTTATTATAAGATATCATTAATGTGAATTTTTGTACTACTCATTTAATTTGACATTAGACCCAATAAGACAGAGTTATAATTTTTGATAAAATATTTTCAAATGTATCTAATTTGTTATAGTTATCTAGAATATTTATGGAACATAATAATTCACTTAAAGATTATTATTTTAAATATTTTTATAATCTTTTATTTTATTTTTCTATTAATTGATATAATACTATATTGGTGTTGCATATGAATTTAAGGTAATTATTAAATTACATTAAAATATAAATAAATTAAAATGATGGAATATTTATTTATCTTTAAAATAAATATTTATTAAATACATTATCCCCCTTTTATCATTATGGAGAAAAGTATTAGATATTAATGTCAAGAGAGTGAAATTTTGTATTTATTCTTTTCTTAAATTTATATAAAGGTCATAATCAATTAAATATAGCACCTAGTGACCCCATATTCAATAATTGGAGGTATATTATTGAAATAAACTCATCAAATATGTTAATGAAAATTTTTAGATAAGTTTTAAAAACCTATCCCTATGTTTTATCTTTATTTTATATATTTTACCCACACAGTAGTGATAAAAAATTTATGTGTTTACTATTCATATTTACCAAAAATAAAAGGGACCTATTTTCCAAATTTGAACCACATATTTATAAATATTTAATATCTTTAACACTAATATATTATATAAATGGAATAATTTAATTTAAAAATTAGTGTGGAAAATACAAAAAAATCCATTTTTTAGAAACAATCTTCTTATAGCATAAAACTGGATTTATTCCCATACAATTCCTAGGAAAATCATAAGATGAATTTTAAAACATTTTTTAGATTATATAATATATATATTTTATAAAAACTATTCACCAATAGCGATTAATTAAATTTATTAATATAAAACCAAAATGTGATCTGAAAAAAATTCAGAAAAAATTTCTCCTTTATTTTCAAATTATTTTTATATTTATTTATAATTAATTGATATCCAATGATTTCTTTTCATGAGGATCAATGTGGTGCATCTCATCGAATGTGGCGAACCTGAGTAATGAAATCTCTAATCTGATGGAAATCAAATATTCATAGCCCTCTACATGACTAATTGATTTCAACATGGAATCCTTCGATCCTAAATGGGAGTGATCCTTGTCCAGCTATCCAAAAACAAAGGAGGAAAAAAACGTTTTGGGTTATTGTTCCATCCAAGCACCTAATTCTATATCTAAGGGGATCTCATTCCTCGATTCATTAAAGGGATCATATCTACCCAAATCCACATCGATAAAGCCTCTTATGTTCAAGAAATTGGATGGTGGAGGATTCTTATTAGAGGCCGATCATAAGGCACTTCAAAAAAGGACTCAAAATTGTGTAAGTTTTCAATTATGGATCACATTAATAACATAAAAGGTGATGAACCCTGGTTTTATATTGATCTTAAACCTCATATTTCTCACTTTTGGGGTTTTTCAAATAGGTAACTCATAATTCTATGTAAAGGTTATTTTCATATCTTCCGTACCTCTTAGGACGATTTAGATTGGGTAGGGATGATAAGTAATATTCAACTCAAACCTATCCTACTACGTATCTTTGAATGTGATTTTTCATTTGACCTGACACCCATAAGAACACAACGACACAATATTGGGTTATATTGCATAACCTTAACAGATTTTTCTGGAACCTAAATATCTTAAATGATATCTCTTTTGTATTAGCACTCCACTGAAGATTTCTCAAAGAGTATTAAATGGGGAATTTGGATTATTTTCTAGAGTAATTGTTGAAGTAAACTTGAAATCTAAATTAACATAAATAATTTCTTTTAATTCAAATGATTATAACTCCAATGTGAGGATAAAATATGAGATGAAACCTCATTTCTATGAGTATTAAAAAATTATAGGACACTCAATACTAAACTGTAGGGTACTGAAAAAGTATTCCACCCAACCTAATAGAACTGAATGGACTGAGGCCATGAAATAAAATAAGTATAAAGGTTTTAACTTGGATAAGGATAAACACACTTATAAGAATAATGAAAAAGGGATTTTCAAATCCATGAAATTTAATTCCATAGGGGATGAAGTGGAAAAATTTGGGGATGATTTAGTTGAATAACATGAAAATTTAGCTGAAGAGCAACATATAATTGATGAAATAGAAGCTATTATTTTGGAGGTCTTCAATATGTTCCAAACTGATCCCGAATCTATGACATCATAGTAAAACATGGGATACCCTAGCACCCCAGAGAAGGATATTAATACTTCAAGGTTTACTCCTAAATAATAGGAGTGTAAACCTTATAATCTAGTGCACCCCATTGGAGACTCAAGTGTTGTAAATGATAAAATACAAAAGGTCACACTAAGTGAGGAGAAGAATAGATTAGTGGAAACTAATATCTTTGTGGAATGAAAAAACCCAACCACTGCATCTCACAATGTTAATAGGGTTTCATCGAGTGAGGATAAGAACACATTAGTGGATAGTACTATCCATGCAGAATGCAATAACCCACCCACTGCATCTCACACAATTTAAAATACTAATATCAATTTGTTGGTTCAGGAACCCCTTATAAATTGGTAGAAATAATATGAGTACAATTCTACTGCTCCTGATAAATTATGCTCTTCTAGCCATATAAATTATTTTTTTGGTTATGGAAAAAATCATGTGTTATATATGGATGATACAAATATCACACACTAAAATATAGTTTCTGATACTGCTATATTAAATACTGAATAGTCTACCCCAAAGGAGAATCAACATACTGAATCCAAAAGTCAACTAGATTCACCTTCAGACACAAAAATATGTGGTCCAACTTCTGTTGAATATAGTCAAAGTATTACTAAAATCCTTCTTGTTTATCATATGAGAAAACTGGAGACGAAAACTAGACCGACCATGGATAAACTCTTAGAACATCATCCAGAAAGAAGGTCTTGAGTAACAAGAAAAAGGGGCTCCAACCCCAAAAATGATTTAACGAATATTTTCTTTTGTAATTATTAGGGTATAGAAATATGTAAAACTATAAATTTCCTGAAAAGGGTTTTCAATACTCATAATCCTAATTTTTTTTCAATAGCTAAACAAAAAATCTGTTTTTCATCTCAATTTTTTCATCTATTCCAGTTTGGTTTTACATTCTTAGGATCACGTAATAACTTCCCTTTTGTTGAAACTGTCTGGATATTTTCTCACTATTCATTATAGACTGTTAATATTTTTTGGATTTCTGAACAATCCTTTACTTGTGAATTTATCTTTTAACACTCACATATTTACCCTGCTTTAATATATTCTAAAAGAAGATACTAAGATAGGATCCCACTTTGACCTGAAATCTCCCACTATAGAAAGAAAATTCATGATCCATGGTTTGTTATTGGAGACTTCAATGACATACTTTCCCTAGGTGAGAAAATGGATCCTTCAGATTCCACTCTCTCTTCAAGGGAATTTAAAGCCTCTATTGAGGATAAATATATTATTTAAATTAATCTCTCTATTTTCAAATTTATTTAGTATAGACAACATTACAATAGGTTGGTTGGTAGGAAATTAGATAGATCTTTCAGTATTGTTTTAGGTCTTCATAAATGGGACACCATCTCTAGCATCACCATTCTAAAACATACTCTTGAACACAATCCAATCCTGATCAACATCTCTTACAATACTATCAAGGCTATTTTACCTTATTGAATAATTGTTACTTGGTCTTAGAAACCTGATTTTATGAACATTATAAAAAATTCATGGTCAACCATACATAAAAACAACTACAATGATCCTTTTTCATGTTTCATTAAATTAAAAAATTTAATGCATGTTCATAAGGATTTGTGTAGATCAAAATCAAAACAAATGGATAATGAAATCCATCTTTTGGAGGAGGAACATTCCCAAATATATAATACCACTACTAGTTCTAATTTTTCTTATGTCTCAGAATATAAAATTACTATTTCTACAAGACTATTTTATTTTCTCAACTTCAAGGATAACATTAGAAGAAAAACATTGAAAACTAAATGGATCACTGATGGTGAAAGAAATAATAAATTCTACAATTCCCTTCAAATATCAAGGAAAGAGTGTAGGCCTATAGCATTCCTAAGAGATAAGGACCACCTCACTGATACTGATGAAGGTATTTCAAATCAAATAATCTGTTATTTTGAAAAAAAATTAAATGGGACTGACGTTATTTAATACATCTTACCTGATATCATTCCTGTTGTGGTCAATATATAGGATAACTCCCTTCTCAATAACATCCCTATTTATCATGAAATTAAATACACAAGATTTAGCCTATATGCTAACAGTTCTCTGGGAAATGATGGATTCAATAATAGATTTTATCAACAATATTAGTATGTGATCCATGTTGATGTTTTCATATTTATCAAGACATTCTTTTCTAATGGAATTCTCCCTCATGGGATGAACTCCCAATTCCTCACCCTGATTACTAAAATGGATGTTGCTGTTGAGATTTATCTTTTGAGACTCATTTATCATATCAAATCTCTTTAAATGATATTTACCAATATTCATTCCCAAATACTCTCTTATATCATCAATAATGTTTTTTATAGGAAGCAATTTAGATTTGTTAAAGGAATTTTGATCCAAAGAATATGTTTTTCATGACATAGAATGAAATAACCTTTTAAATAAAACTAGTATAGGTGGTATTTTTTCCATCCATATTTATTTTTGGAAACAATTTGATACCATTTATTATAGTTTTATTTCCAAATTTATAATGAGCATAGGATTTAATGACTCATTCATCAATAGAATAAAAACCCTTCTGAATTCGTCCTGCATCCCAATATTTGTCAATGGGACTCCTAGGGGTTTCATAAAATGCTCCAAAGTGGGTAGAAAAGGATTCCCACTCTCTACCATTCCTTTCATGATTGCTGAAGACTGCTTAAGAATGTTACTTACTCAACCAACGGATCAAAACAAGATTAAACTGATACATGCCTCATTGAATTTGAATTCCCCACACATCTCTTTTATGCAGATTACATAATCCAATTTTAACAAGGTGGCAATAATAATAGCAATAAACTCAAAACTTCCATCTCACACTATGAAGATGTGTCTAGAAAAACTATCAGTTGGGGAAAATCCTATATCTTTAATAGAAAATAGATTTCCTCCCAAGAGAAAAATCAATATTATTAATGTTTTAGGAATTAAGGAAGGATCCCTCTACTTCACGTATCTTAGTGTTCCATCTTCTAGGTGAGACACAACTCTAGTTACTTTTCAACGATTTTTGACCAAATTATTCACCAAATGTCCTTGTGGAAAGGTAAATCCCTCTCCATGGATAGAACTATCTGTTTTGTTAATTCCAAAATTGTCTCCAAGATGGTCTATTCCATGATAATTTATACATGTCATGCTAGTATTTTAATGAAAATAAATGGTAATATAAAAAACATTGGGTGGAGTGGAAGCACTCTTTCAATGAATTTGGTAACTGTTCTATAGTATACCTATTGAAAGCCTTAGGATAAAGGTGGTCTCGACATAAAAAGTATCAAAATTTTCAATGATTCCTTAAAGGCATGAATCACTTTGAGTCTTCTTCATAATAAATATTTCTCCCTCGAATTACTTAAAAACTAGTTTATCGAAAAATTAATGAAATTAAATATAAATTACATTAGTTCATCTATCTTTCCTTCTATTAGGAAGGGTTTTTCCAACATCATGTCTAACTCTAGATTAATGGTGAAAAAAGACTCACCTTAAACTTCTGACATGCCAAATGGACTGGTGATCCACTTATCTCTATGGTATCACCAACTCAGTTTCATAAACTCTTTAGTAATAACATTAAGGATATGTTAAACTCTCAAAACTGTAACGTAACTTACATTATTACGAATTTCATTTGAAACTAAAAATTTCCCACCACTGACGATATTTTAAATTGCGAACCTTCTCATAATGGCATTCTTGAGTCAAAAAATTATTACAAACATATTTTTAATAACCCTGAAAATAATATGAGTTGGATAATTTTTTAACAAATTATGGCTTAAACCCTCGAGATTCAAACTTATTTGGCATATTTCCAACAAAATGGTCCCAACTTACACTTGCCTTCAATATTTTGGTATTTAACATTTCTCTCAATATCATTTTTTGTTATCAAAATTGGGAAGAAATGTAACACCCCAAGATTTCATAGTGTGTTACTTCTTCAAAATAATTCAATAACTTGCACTACACGCAACACCGAGTTCAAGCGCACCATGACTTACTAAACAAGAAATTAAAAAGAGGTTATGAATAGTATTAACTAAATGTTAAACGTTATATAATCCTTATAATTTTAGAATCTATATTATGAGTTTCATAGACATAATGTAAGAACAAATTCATTTTCAGTATTGCACTTTTACAAATATTTAAAAATGAACCCTTTTTAAATCCAATATTTTAAACTTTTATATATTCAATTTGACTAAATGAATTTACTTTTTATAATGTGGAAATCAAAAATTTACAATATAACATCACAGGTTTCCATGATACGTTTCCCTTTGAATAATGCAATGGCGTGCATTGTACGCAACTTCGAGATTCTAACACACCACAACCAATCAAAGAAGCCATTATGAATAGTAATACCTAGTTTTTGAAATTTTATAAATTTTATCTTTAGAAATGGACTTCATTTTTGGATTCATGATATCAAAATTAGCTTAGGGTGAAATTTTGGTACTTTTCGGATAACTTTCATATTTTGATGAATAATGAAAATTACTAAATTTTAATTAAAAAAACTTTTTTAATCAAAATGATTAATAGTGATAAATTTTTAATTTGAGTGGTTTTAAAGTATATTTAGAATATATTTTTACCATTTAATAAAATATTGGTAATTGGATGTAATTTCACATTTAGACCAGACATAAACAAGGGTCAATCTTTTGATAGTTATTATCTCTTAAAAACACGCTATTTGTTTTGACAACGGAAATTAATTTTTAAATTAATTAATGAAACTGATATGTTCTTAATTTGGTAAAATAGAAATCATCATTGAATTCACAATATCAAATATATCTTAGGCCTAATATTTGGTATTTTTCTAGAAACTTTCATTTTTTGATGAATAGTGAAACCACTAAGTGGTAGTTAAAAAACTGAATTTTCCATAAAACAAAATATTACCGCTTCTGTGAGTGGAATTTCAAAAATCCGAGAAACACAGTTAATATCAAGGAGTATAATTTGGTTCAATGAGATGAAAATAATTTTTTTTGAATAGTAACTTTTTACTTTTATTTACCACGGTTAAAAGTAAATAGGTTAATTAAGGGTAAAAATGATATTAATATTACCCTAACACATGTCCTAATTATATTGGACAAGTGTATCTCGACGAAAAACAATCTTAGGAGTAAAATAATATCATTTAGTTCCACTTTTATTAGATTAGGACATTTATTATTATTTAATTCAAAGAAGAGTTAAAAGTGTTAAAATCAATGTTTATTTACTAATTTTTATCTAATATAGGGTTATAAAAAAGATAAATTCGATTGTAAATATTCAATATAAATATAAAACAATTTCCTACATAATTTAATTTTATTTATAATTTTTAGACATTAAATAATTTAATTTATTTATGACAGAATGGTGATGCAGTAATTACCTAATTAATAAAAAATTAGAATAATTGATATTATAAATACCCAAATAAATGTAATTTGAGACTTTTTATAAATACCAAACATTTTATAGGTTAATATGACATGTTAGTATTGATTTAATTAACTTTTTTAGAAGTAATCATTCTTTTATTAGTTTCACAAAAATCAATTATTGAATAGTGTCAAAATTGACATAAAAGAGTTTTTAAAACAAATATTATATTATTAATTGATATTAAATTCTTAAAAATATAAGTTTCATACGAGAGACTTATATCATGATAGTTGTATCAGTAATGGACCACTTGGGGGTCTCTATGATGTATATAGTAAGTTTATTAACCATATAATATAAAAATACAAAGAGACATTGTAAAAGTGAAACTAATTAACTAAGAGTTAATACTTAAAGATAAGGTTAATATAATGACCCAAACCTATCTAAATTATATTGGATGAGTGTTTTTCCACCCATACACACCTTATCCTTTAAATAATCCACTTTTGAGCCATTATAAACTGAATATGAATTTATTATAAAATAATATTTTTGGCTTTTCCAAAGATGGCTCTCACCCCTCTTATAAAAGAGAACTCCCCCTTCTCACTAATTCACACATGAAAAGCCTTTTGGATCGGCCAAAACCTTCCCAAATACTCTCTCATCGTCCATCAATATAACCTTGAGTACTTAGTTTGATCAGAAAGTTATCCTAAGGAGCCCTTTTGATCAAATCAAAAGGAAGAACCTCAAGAAGAGGTAATGTTTTCACCACCCTCTTTCAAGTTCCTTTCTTCTTCAACTTCTTCTTTCATTGTTATTATAAAATAATAACTCCAGTATATTCTATATACTATGATGTTATTATAAATATGGTAAAACCATATTCAGTATTCTATCCATCCATTGAATGGCATGTCACCATATGTGCGTACGCATGGCTTACCGTCTCCACGTCGTGGTGTAATTGTCATTCAATAAATTATTATTTGGATGGGTATAATAATGATGTGTAATTCATGTAAATAATAAATATAACATGATAATGATTCTGTATATATGATATAAAATCCAATTATATATTATTTTAATATTAAAATAATGATATTGTCACTCGTGCGTACGTACAGACTATCATCTCCACGAACGCGATGAGATTCATTCTCCATTTTATCCATTCAAGCCTAATTCTCATTTGATGATTAATAATAGTATCTAAAGACTTGATATCATTATGGATATGATTAATATACAACCTATCCATTAAAAACAAGGCTTACGTAACAAAACATATAAAATAATATGAGTATGTTAACACCCGAAACAACGATAATACTAAGATATTATTTACAAATCAATATTAAAAAATCATATATGATATCATATTAATGTATATGATTATTTTATAATTTAATAAAACTTATTTCACCATTATACAGGAGGTTAACCCACCCCCAACCAAGGAAAAGTACAAGGTAAGTGTTATTTCACAATATCTTCATTATCCGAGGTTTTTTATACGTAATTATCTACTGGGACATCTTTATCATCCACGTCCATGTTTCTTGAAAGTGTATTTCAAAACATTTTTACTATTTTACATAATATGGGTTAAAGTCATTTATACCCTTGTTTGACTTTTTATAAGATGTTTATAAAGGAATCTTTCCATTGTTTTCCAAACAAGGTCCTTTTTAACCTTTTCGACAGAATTACGGTAAGAATGTGTTTTTTTAAATTATATGGAGGGTGTGGATATTTTCCACCATTATAAAAATTTTGAAGCTTCCCTTACAAGATTATAAGTATATTTTCAATTTTAATGTTTTATTTTATAATTATGTGACTACTAAATGATTTCAAAATTAATATTTAAAATTTTCTGAAAGGTACTCTTTGTCAAAATCAGAATTTTAAATGTTTTAGATATTTATATTTCTAAATATTTTTAATTAATGTCCATGTTTTCAAAATTATTTTAAGCATATGGACATGAATGTTTTGAAGAGATATTTCTTTTCAAAAGTTTCAAAGTGGTATGGGACACTTTGATTCAAAAATCTCTTTTAATGTACTTCCTTAATAAATGTGTGACTTTTAAATGATTTCAAAAAAAGAGATATTTCTCTCAAATAGTTTAGATTTCATCTATGTCAACATCTATTGATGGATTTTAAGATTATTTGAAGTTGATTTATTATGATACAAAACTTCCACATTATTTTGAAGTTTTTGTGATTTGTTTGACTGTGGATGTGTTATTTTTACTCCATTCGTGGTTTATGGATGTAGTATTTACATTTTGTATGCTATTATTAATACTAATGTTTATGTTATGTTTAAACCTTTTCATATGGGAATGCATTGGACTTAATATGTGATGTGTGGGGCCCGCTATAGCTCCTTGATGCATCGGTAGGTCTCATGAGACAAACTACTGTCTTGGCACAAGGACGTGACAACATCTTATTTGTAGTCTTGGCACGAGGCGTTTGCTATGTGGTTATGATAGTATGACATTATGCATTCTATCATTATGAAAGTGGTTATTGATATTACATGTGATAATTATACTAGTAGAATATCAATGTGAATAAATAAATTGCATTATTTCATTTTATTTTTTCCATACTATGTTGAAGATCAAGTTTAAAAGGCTTTAGTTTTAGTTATACATTTCCATAAATGTTTATTCTTATTTATGAAAGTTTCCACTATACTGTTATCCTTACTGGGCATTTGAGCTCACCCCTTTTCTATGTTTTATTTTTATCTAGATGTGAAGAAGTAATTTAGGAATGACTTGTAGGGATAGTATGAGGGGATAAGAATGTGGACTATGGAGACTATATTATTTTATTTTTCATTTTATGATGTAATGTAAACTTTATAAATATATCTAGTGTTTCCAAGGATACTAAACTAATCGGTCGTTCGAGACTTGATATTTCTTGTGATCATTCCAATGTTATGTAATAATGCACCGACTCTGGGTATCTGGGGTCAGGGCATTACAGTTGGTATCAGAGGAAGTTTAGTACAATCCTTGGAAGCTAGATTTAGATAAACTCCGATTAGGGCACGTAGACCTAAGATGATCTTTGATGATTATTATAGAATAACTTCCTAGAATTTTGGTATTTTAGAGATTTTGTGATTTTTCCGAGCAATACATCTCTTGCTGGATACGAGAAGGTAGAGGTGGCTCTGGCACAGATGTACCAAGTGGTAAGACCCGAAAACAAAACTTCAAGCTAGACTCGAACGGGAACTGGTGCAGGACAACGGACCTTGCTGCACTCTTGGTTACGACACTCCCAGGGGATATGCTTATGATAATTCTCATTTTCTTTACAAACCATTATGAAGGTTTTATGAGTATATACTTCCTCATAGGAGAAATTTTTATGATTATTGATTATATCCATAAACTATTTTATTTATGTTATGTGTTTTAAAAGTTTGGGATTAGGTATTGTTATTCATAAACTAATCTAGTTCATGCAATTGTTTAGAAATGGCATCCTGTAGAAGGAATAAGAACTCCATCAATGTATATGATCCAGAGAGAATGAAGGATCATATCTTTCATGGTCTTAATCCTGAATTTATAAGCGAAATAGTCTCCCATGTATTATCATCATATGAAGAAATAATATCATATGTTGATAAGATAAGTAAATAGTTTACTGAGTCTTATGGCTTTGAAGGGAAGCAAGAGAAGAAAAGGATGGAAGAGGGAAAGATGGATAATGGGAAGTGGGAAAAGAAGAATTTTCCCATATTTGATAACTGTGGGAAAAAACACCCTGGAACTTGCCAGAAAGGAATTCGAGTTTGTTATATGTGTGGAGGAAAATGGCACAAAGTACGTGACTGCAAGGGTAAGAAAATGGTTTCAAATGTACAATGTTTCATTTACAAGGAGTTTGGACACCACACGAACCTATGTCCCAGTAATCATAATATGCCAAAAATGATTCTATTGGATAATAATCAAGTTATGATACCACCACAGATGAAGAGGAATGATTAGAGTTCTTATGTTGATTATGTCATTTGAGTGTTGTATCAAAAATGTACTTGTTATTATAATTATGGACTATATAAGGATTGTACTGCATTACTATTTCATTAAGGACTTGAGACTGTCTGGAAGAAAGAAAAGTGACTCAATAGAAGGTAAAATTTTTGGAAACTATATGGTTGAGAGAAAGATAAACCATAATATGGTTCTCATACCGAGGTAGTGATTTTAGAATAATACATGATTTATTTGGATAAATTATATTGGATATTCTTGACTACCTTGAAACTGATTATTGATTTGTATATTCTATCATTGTTTGGGTTTACAACATTTTGGATTGAAGGAGTATATCTATTATTTTTTAAGGAATAAGGGATCATAAATGTAATCAATAAGGTTTTATGGTAATTCAGGATGTTTCAGTGTTTTAAAAGAATACATGATGAAGGTGTTCACATGTTATTACATGGTAAAAAGGGTCTTCATTGTGTTTACCTTCCTTATAAATTTTGGAATAAAGTATTTTGGATAGTTCTAGTTTGAATTATTTTGGATTGCCATAAATGGACAACTCGGAGGTCGGGCAACAACCCGTCGCGTCCGGAAAGGCCGCAAGACTTGAACCCACAACCGAAGGGCGACAAGGGTGTATCACCTGCCACTAACCCACATGATGTCCTGGATTGAATAATGTTGTTTTTTAATGGTTCTACTAGATGAATTATAAATTCATTTTTTTTAACCCTATATGAATAGGATAAATAGAATATTATTTTATGTTCTATTTTCTTTTAGAGTGAAAGATGAGTTTTTGGTAGAACATAGTTAAATGATGAGACTGTACTTTTTTTTAAAGGTAATGCTTTTGTCAAAGACCAAAGCATAATTTATTGATAAGAAAAAAAAAGGATTACAAAATGTGAAAGGAATGGATTTTTTTACAATCTCTATCAAAAAGATATAATAAGTCAAGAGGAATAGCGTCCAACCAAGTCATGCTTTGATGCACTCCTTTGTTGGCTAGAGCATCAACAATGACATTTTCTTCACGGTAGGCATGAGTAGCTATATAGTTAATCCCATGGAGAAAATTAAGGCAGTTCATCCAACGAGCGGTGAGAGACCAAGCTAGGAGGATGTTTCCATTCTAGATGGCATGTATAATAGTGGTTGAATCACTTTAAATCCATAGATTTCTCCAACCTATTTAATGAGCAAAGTCAACAACATGAATGACGCCAAGCATTTCTACCTCTAGAGAAGAAGAATGACCACATCCAACAAAGAAACATCCCTGACATTGACCAGCCGATTCTCTGAAGATAGCACCACAACTGGAAGGACTAGGGTTGCATTTGGAAGCACCATCAACGTTCACCTTGATCCATCCTGGCATTGGAGATTTCCAGAACACTTCAAAGGAGCGTTTAGGCTTTGGGAAAATGCCAGGAACTTGAAGTTGATGAAGGATCATAAGATCACCAACTGAGTTGTCGCAACAGTCCTTTTGAATTGAGGCTGCTTCATGAATCGCATGAAGAATTAGGGACTTCCCTGCATTAATATTGAGAGAGTGATTATTTTGAATGAGATCATTTCTAACATACCAGAGTTCATGCAGGAGTTTTGCAACTGCCACAAGAAACAGATTTTTGACCTGTAGGGAAGCATCATGTCTACTGAAATTATTTAGAAACAAAGGAATTGAATCATAAATGGGTTTTCTGCAATTAAAAAGATCAAAGATGTAATTCAACAGAGTAGAGGCCATCACACAAGATAGAAAAAGATGATTGGCATATTCCCTATGTTGGTTACGTAGATGACACTTAGAACAAAGAGAAATGCCAAAGATTTGCAGTCTAGTTTCCAAAGGTAATCTATTATGCACAATGCACCAAATAAGGGTAAGCCTGGAAGGTTTGATCCAGTGATTGTTAAAATGATTCACCCAAGAAAAATTAGGTTCATGGTCAGAGAAATTATGTTTATAATAGCTTTTAGAATATAGAATGACATTAGAAGAAGGTTCCCAAACAAGGAAATCACCAACAGAGGAAAAATTATAATTCTCAATAGCTTGCATAATATAATCAGGAAGATCAGAATCAGGAGATTTCAAGACCTCTTTTATAGACTGATTAGTATCTCAGGAAGATTACTAGGGGTTAACAAAGAAATCAGAGGACTACCACACCATTTTCTGCACCAAAAATTAATGGAAGAATTAGCACTGACAATCCATCTAGAATTTTTCATGAATTTGTGATAAGAATCCCAAATGGAAGGCCAGATGGAAGAGTTGATGAAATTCAGATTACCTTTTGAAATACTAGAAAAAAACCTATGTTTTAGAAAATCATTAGCTTTAGAAGAAGAGTTAATGATGTGCCAAGTAAGGCAGGCCTGAAGAGCATCATTGAACAACTTTAAATTTTTAATGCGAATTCCACCATTAGCAATGGGTTTACAATAATAATTCCAAGGAATTGTGGCAAGATTATTTTCAAAAATGCTTCCAGACCAAATGATGTTTTTAATATAAGTATTAATTTTTCTAAAAATACCAACGGGCCATTTATAGACCATAATGGAATAGACCATTTTAGAAACAATGGTCGACTTAACCAAACAGATTCTCCCAGCCATGGAGAGAGACTTCCCTTTCCAATTAGCTAGTTGATTTATCATATGAGAAATGATATTAGAAAAATAGGTAGCATTGGGACGACCCCAAAATAGAGGAACACCCAAATAAGTGAAAGGTAAAAATACCTCCTTAATACCCAGGTAATTTATAATACCAGATTTCCTTCTTGTAGGAAAATTCCTGCCAAAATATATATAAGATTTGTTCCAGGAAATTACCTGACCAGAGACATCCTCATAGTGAGATATAGTTTGCTTGAGAGCGTGTAGATTTCTCTGATCCCCTTTTATGAATAAGATAATATCATCAGCATATAAAAGATGGGTGGGGGCATTTAAGTTCCTGGCCACCTGAATAGGTTTAATCAAATTTTGTTCAACCTGGTGGTTTATGAGTCTGCTAAGGTAATCTTCAGCAATAACAAAAAGGATGGCAGAAAGAGGGTCTCCTTGCCTGACCCCTTTAGTGCATTTAAAGAAACCACGAGGGGTACCATTAATCCGGATAGAGATAAGAGCTGAGTGAAAGAGAGTCCTGATTCTACCAATGAAGGAATCATTAAAACCAAAGTTTCTAAGAACTTTGTAGATAAAATTACAATCAATGGTGTCAAAAGAATTTCTAATATCTAGTTTGATGGCCACAGAACCACCTCTAGATTTTTTGTTTAAATTATTCGTACATTCAGAAGCAATGCAAATGCAGTACTGAATGGATCTTCCTTTGATAAAACCAAATTGGTTCTAAGAGACAATTCTATTGCAGATAGGTGCAATTCTATTTGCAATAATTTTTGTGATGATTTTATAGGTAGTTTTAATCAAAGATATAGGTCTGAATTGATGTATCTTAGAAGCATTCGCAACATTAGGAATTAATGTTATAATTTGAGCATTGATTCCATGAGGAAGAGATCCATGAGTGAAGAAGATCATAACAAGGTTACAAATATCATTTTGAATGATATCCCAATGATTTTGGAAAAAACCATTATTCAAACCATCTGGGCCAGGAGAACTGTCTGGATTTAATCAAAAAACAATGTCTTTAATTTCATGATCGAGAGGAGTACATAAAAGGTACTTATTATCTCTTTCATTAACCAACAAAGGGATAATGTCAGGTTTAAGATCAACATTTCTGTCTGGACCATTTAAAATTTTATAAAAATAAGAGGTAACATGATCTGTAATGGATTCTTTAGAATCAATGACCAAGTCATTATGAATGAGCATAGAGAGAGGAAGACTGGCCTTTCTAATTCATTGAAGACAATTATAAAATTTAGTATTGCGATCACCATCAGTAAGAAATTTAGTTCTAAACATCTGTTTATGAATATTGTCTTTAAAAGTAAGTAAGGAATTAAGTTTAGAAGAGATATTAGCCTCCAACTGAGGATCCAAAATAAAATCAGAGTTAGTGCTCTGAGTTTGGAAGCGATTGAGTTCATATTCAAGGTATGAGATGTCAAGATATATTTGTGAGTTTTATTTTTTACACCAACGTTTGAGATCTTGCTTAAGAACTTTCAATTTATGTAAACAAGCAAAATAATCTTTATGATGCTTCACGGAGTTCCAAGTGTTAAAAATAAAAGTGACATAGTCAGGATTCAAAGACGAAGCATTATTAAATTTTAAGGGAAAGAAAGGTTTTCGATAATTCATGAGGAGATTAACAAGGATAGGATGATGATCAGAGTTGATTCTAGCGAGAGTAACACTAGATATTTTGTCCCAAATATCAAGAGCCTTCATATTGAAAAATTCTCTATAAAGTTTAATAGCAACGTTCTTATTATAATTTTTTCTGTACCAGGTGTATTTTGCACCAATAAGACTGATCTATACTAAGTTACAATCATCAATAGTAGATTTAAAATCTCTAGTAGAAATGGAGAGATGATAGGGACCAATTTTTTCAGATGGGGTAAGAATGGCATTGAAATCTCCCAAAACAATCCAAGAGTCTTGAATATGATTAGAAATATCAAGGAGATCAAGCCATTAAACACTCCTATCCTGATACCTATTTTTGGCATAAACCCTACTACAAAAGATGTGTTGACCATTACATAAAAAGTCACAAGTAAATTGCTGATCAGAAATTCTAAAAATGTTAATATTATTTAAAGTATTATGGAAAAAAATCCACATACAATCAACATGAGGACTGTTATTACAAGTACCCAGAAAACTGTAATTATGAGCTCCATGTCTCATAAAGTTCGTTTTAAAATTGACCTTAGGTTCAGCAATGGAAAAAAGGTGTGGTTAATGAGTATTTAAAAATCTCTTAAGAGTAGTGGAGGTGTCATTGTTGGCCACCTCATGGCAGTTCCAGAAGAGGACATTCATTTCTGATTGTGTCTTGGGTTATAACGATTCTTCTTTTTTGATTTACCAGAGCCCTTAATTATTTTGGGATCTTGTAACCATTGAGGTAGAAGATAAATTATGTTGACTCCCATAAGATTCAGAACTGTGAGAGAGATTATCTTTCAGATTTGCATTATGAATAGAGACAGAATCTGAGGAACACATTGGAGCAGAACTGTACAGTGTGTGAGGCTGTTCAGCCCTATGAGTGGAATCCTTTTCAAATACCAGAGGCAGAATAGAGCTGTTCGGAATGGTCTCAAGAATAACATCATGGGTAGGATATTACTCAGGATGAGGATGGGGTTCAGTCACATTCTAGACAGTTTCAAGTTCAGCAGGATTTGAGTGATTTGAAACAGGAAGAGAGTTATGGTCCTTGTTCTGATTGACAGGAGAAGAATTAGGCACCATCCTATTAACCAAACAGTGAGTAGGATCTTGGTCAGATTCAAAAATAGGCAGTGGAGTGTGTGGAAAGTTTCAATCCAATTGAGTATGATCAAGAGTAGCATTATCAGCATGAGTGACAGAGCTCAAAGTAATACTATCAATATTTTCAACAAGGATAACACTAGAAATGTCCAACTGTTTCTACAAAGGAGCAGGAATCTGCATGTCAGGAAGGGGATTAGATTCCTCCTTCTGAATAGGGAGAGATTCAACATGTAAATTCAGGGTTGGATCAAGAGTGTGTGATAAAATGTGATCATTAGAGATTCCAGAATTACCAATAATAGATTGAGTCTTAATTATAGGAACAACAGTAGCAATAGGCACACTTTTAACATCGGAATTAAAAAGCACAGTGTTACCTGGATCTGCAGTGTTATCATTATCACAATGTATCTTGTTTGAAGCAACAACATTCTCCTTGGGAGAAAGTATTGAGTCTTCCAAGTTCCTACATAGATTCAAACTTGCAGTACCAGAGGAAGAGGCAATATTAACAGAATTGGGAGTAGGGTTAGGGATTCTCTTGTCAGAACAAATTCTATTAAGGTCATCAACAGATCCGTTTAAATCAATAGGTTTATCATTGTTTTGAGAATCATCCTATTCCTCAACCAAAACAGCCCAAGACTTTCCTTCTAAGGTTGAGGGGGAATTGAATTTCTTGACCCAAATATCATTATTTTTTGTAGGGGGGTCAGATTTGTCCATAGTATTTTTCCATTTTTTGGTATGTTTAACCTCTTGCCAATCATTTTTAACCGGTGGACCCAGATGCTTCCTAGCAACCCTACAAGTGGCGAAATTATGCCCAATCAGTTTGCAAACTTCCCAGAAGGGTGGTTTCTTTTCATACTCAATACTGAGCTCCACTCTGTGATCAGGGGCATTAAAAACTATGGAAGTTGATAAGTCACTACCTAAGTTGACCTCCACCATAACTCTAGAATATAAGCCAAGATCCCCATTCAAGGTTCTATGATCAATTTTAATAGGGGATCCTAAACAAGAAGCAATATCATTTTAAATCTCCGAATGCCAAAAAAACCAATTAAGACTATGAATTCTAACCCACACATGTGCCAAGTGATTTTTATGAGTTTATGGATTAAAAGTAGGATCCCAATCTGAGATTCTAATAAAACTAGGCTTAAGATGTAAATTGCCAATGTTCCATACCTGCTCGAGTTCACTTTGAGAGCTGAAGAGAATGTGGTAGTATCCTTTACCTAAGGGGACCATCTTCCATTTTGGAGAGCTCCAGCAACGAGAAATCATATTCATTAATTCAGAGATAGTCCATGGTTTATCTCCTATGTTATAAGAAATTAGACCAAGGACCGAATATCTGAATAGTATCTCCCTCTGTTTCAGAGCTTCCGGATCAGCATCAACCGAAAAACCACCGTCATCCAGTTTTCTAAAAAGAGGTTGCTTGTGATCCTTCTCGCTACTAAGATCAGTACCTTTTAGCGCATCGCAGAAGGAGACAGGAGTATTGCGATGAGTGATTTGAAAGTCTCCTACTTCAATATTTGAAGATGTAGGATCAACAGATGTAGGAGCCGTAGGGGAAGCCAATTCCCACTCTGGATCAAAGCCAGTCATCAGAATGAGCAAGAATCAGTGGCGAGGGTTAGGGTTTGGAGCCGCCCGTTGGAGCGCGATTCGAGAGCTCCCATCCCGAGACTCTACTTGTGAAGTATATATTTTTCTTCTTATCTTATTCGATGAAGAAATTAATTCTTATACTGTAGTGAAGGGATCTTAAAACAAAAAATGTGTTATCCTAATACCATATGTTTTGCTGAACCGATGGTATTTTAAATCATCATAGATTGATGAATTTAAGGCCCTCAATTTTACAATTTTTTGTGATTGATTACCTCAATCACTACCTATAAATATTTATGTTTTCCCCATATTATATGTCTCTAATTTCCACCAATGTTCTCCGAATAGAGATAATAATTTGGTGGTGACCCTTTCATTTCTCTTTTCCTTTTATTAAGACAAAATTTTATTAACCCAATTTCAGATGTGAGTTTTCCCACAAATATATATTATATATTCAACCTTTTATTTTCAAAGAACAATTTCAAATTGCGAGGTCACAATTTATTGAAGGAGGGGAGAATGTAACACACCAAAATTTCATAGTTAGTTATTTCTTCAAAATATTTCAATAACTTGCACTACACGCAACACCGAGTTCAAGCGCACCATGACTTACTAAACATGCAATTCAAAAGAAGTTATGAATAGTATTAACTAAATTTTAAACTTTATATAATCCTTATAATTTTAGAATCCATATTATGAGTTTCTTAGACATAATGTAAGAACAAATTCATTTTCAGTATTGCACTTTTACAAACATTTAATAGTGAACCCTTTTTAAATGAAATATTTTTAAATTTTATATATTCAATTTGACTAAATAAATTTACTTTTTAGAATGGGGACATCAAAAATTTACAATGAAACATCCCAAGCTTCCACGGTACGTTTCTCTTTGAATAATGCAATGGCGTGCATTGTACGCAACTTCGAGAATCTATCACACCACAACCAATCAAAGAAGCCGTTATGAATAGTAATACCTACATTTTCAAATTTTATAAATTTTATCTTTCTAAATGGACTTCATTTTATGATTCATGATATCAAAATTAGCTTTGGGTGAAATTTTGGTACTTTTCGGATAACTTTCATATTTTGATGAATAGTGAAAATTACTAAATTTTAATTACAAACAACATTTATAATCGAAATAATTAATAGTGATAAATTATTAATTTGAGTGGTTTTAAAGTATATTTATAATATATTTTTATCATTCAATACAATTTTGGTCATTGGATGTAATTTCACATTTAAACCAGACATAAACAAGTGTCAATCTTTTGATAGTTATTATCTCTTAAAAACACGCTATTTGTTTTGAAGAAGAGAATTAATTTTTAAATTAATTAATGCAACTGATATGTTCAGATTTTGGTAAAATAGAAATCATTTTTGAATTCTTAATATCAAATATAGCTTAGGCCTAATTTTTGGTATTTTTCTGGAAACTTTCACTTTTTGATGAATAGTGAACCACTAAGTGGAAGTTAAAAAACTAATTTTTTCTAAAACTTAATTTTACCACTTTTGTGAGTGGAATTTAGAATATCTGAGAGACACGGTTAATATCAAGGGTAAAATGTGGTTCCATGAGATGAAAATAATTTTTGTTGAATAGTAACTTTTTACTTTTATTTACAACGGTTAAAAGTAAAAAGGGTAATTTAGGGTAAAAATGATATTAATATTAACCTAACACATGTCCTAATTCTATTTGAAAACTGTATCTAGACCAAAATAATCTTAGGAGTAAAATATTATCATTTTGGTCCAGTTGTATTAGATTAGGACATTTATTATTATTTAATTCAATGAAGAGTTAAAAGAGTTAAAATCAATGTTTATCTACTAAAACATTTTTAATATAGGGTTATACATAAGATAAATTCGATTGTAAATTTTCATTAGAAAGCCTAAAATATTTCCTAAATAATGTTATTTTATTTATAATTTTTAGACATTAAATAATTTAATTTATTTATGGCACAATGGTGATGCAGTAGTTACCTAATTAATGAACAATTAGAATAATTGATATTATAAATACCCAAATAAATGTAATTTGAGACTTTTTATAAATACAAATAATTTCATAGGTTAATATGACATGTTAGGATTGATTTAATTAACTTTATACGAAATAATCATTCTGTTATGTTTTTTTCAAAAATCAAATATTGAATAGTGTCAAAATTGACATAAAAGAGTTTTGAAAACAGATATTATATTATTAACTGATATTAAATTCCTAAAAATCTACGGTTCAGCCAAGATACCTATATCATGATAGTTGTATCATTAATGAACCACTTTGGGGCCTCTAGGATGTATATAGTATGTATATTAAACATATAATATAAAAATACAAAGAGACATTGTAAAAGTGAAATTAATTAACTAAGAGTTAATACTAAAAGATAAGGTTAATATAATGACCCAAACCTGTCTAAATTATATTGGTTGAGTGGTTTTCGACCCATCCTTACCTTAACCTTTAAATAATCCACTTTGGAGCCATTAGAAACCGAAATATGAATTTATTATAAAATAATATTTTTAGCTTTTCCAAATGTGCCCCTCACCCCTCTTATAAAAGGGAACTCCCCCTTCTCACTAATTAACACATTAAAATCATTTTGTCTTGGACAAAACCTGCCCAAATACTCTCTTCAATTCCCTCACTACAACTTAGAGGCCTTAGTTTGATCAGAGAGCTAACCTAAGGATCCCTTTTTATCAAATCAAAAGGAAGAACCCGAAGAAGAGGTAATGTTTTCACCACCCTCTTTCAAGTTCCTTTCTTCTTCAACTTCTTCTTCATTTGTTATTCTGAAATAATAACTCTGTTATCTTCTATATACTATTATGTTATTATAAAATTGTACAACCATATTCAGTATTCTATCCATCCTTTGAATGGCATGTCACCATATGTGCGTACGTACGGCTTACCGTCTTCACGTCGTGGTGTAATTGTCATTCAATAAATTATTATTTAGATGGGTATAATAATGATGTGTAATTCATGTAAATAATAAATATAACATGATAATGATTCTGTATATATTATATACCATCCAATTATATATTATTTTAATATCAAAAGAATTATATTGTCGCTCGTGCGTACGTACGGACTACCGTCTCCACGAACGCGATGAGATTCATTTTGCATCGTATCTATTCAATATAATTCTCATTTGATGATTAATAATAGTGTCTAAGGACTTTATATCATTCTGTATATGATTATGAAAAAACCTATCCATTATAAACAGGACTTACGTAACAAAACATATAATAGAAAATGAGTAAGTTAACACCCGAAACAATGATAATACTAAGATATTATTAACAAGCCAATATTAAAAGATCATATATGATATCATATTAATTTATATTGTTCTTGTATAATTTAATAAAAATTATTTCACCATTATACAAGAGGTTAACCTACCCCCAAATAAGTAAAAGTACAATGTAAGGGTTATTTCACAATCTCTTCATTATCCGAGGTTGTTTATACGTAATTATCTACTGGGACCTCTTTATCATCCACATCCATGTTTCTTGAAAGTGTATATCAAAACATTCTTACTATTTTACAGAATATGGGTTAAAGTCATTTATACCCTTGTTTGACTTTTTATATAATGTTTATAAAGGAATAATTCCGTCATTTTCCAAACAAGGTCCTCTTTAACCTTTTCGATAGAATTAAAGTAAGAATGTCATTTTTTTAACTTATACGTCGGGTGCAGATATTTTATGCAGTTATAAAATTTTGGAAGCTTCCATTACAATCTTATAAGGATATTTTCAAATTAAATATTTTATTTTATAATTATGTGACTTTTAAATGATTTCAAAATGAATATTTAAGATTTTTTTGAATGGTACTGTTTATCAAAATCAGAATTTTAAATGTTTTAAATATTTATCTTTCTAAATCATTTCAATTAATGTCCATGTTTTCAAAATGATTTTATGGATATTGACATGAATGTTTTGAAAAGATATTTCTTTTCAAAAGTCTCTATGTGGTATGGGAAACTTTGATTCAAAAATCTCTTTTAAAGTACTTCCTTAATAAAAGTGTGACTTTTAAATGATTTCAAAAAAAGAGATATTTCTCTAAAATAGTTTTTCTTTCATCTATGTCAACATCCTTTGATGGATTTTAAGTTTATTTGAAGTTGATTTATTATGATACAAAACTTCCATATTGTTTTGAAGTTTTTCTGATGTGTTTTACTGTGGATGTGTTATTTTTACACCATTCGTGGTTTATGGATGTAGTATTTACATTTCGTATGCTAGTATTAATATGAATGTTTATGTTATATTTAATCCTTTTCATATGGGAATGCATTGTACTTAATATGTGATGGGTGGAGCCTGCTATAGCTCCTTGATGCATCGGTAAGTCTCATGAGACAAACTAGTGTCTTGGAACAAGGCCTTGAAAAAATCATATTTGTTGTCTTGGCACGAGGCCTTGGCTATGTGGTTATGATAGTCTGGCATTATGCATTCCATCATTATGAAAGTGGTTATTGATATTGCATGTGATTATTCGATTAGTAAAATATCCATGTGAATAAGTAAATGGCATTATTTCATTTTATTTTTGCCATACTATGTTGAAGTTCTAGTTTAAAAGACTTTGGTTTTAGTTATACATTGCATTAAATGTTTATTCTTATTTATGAATGTTCTCGCTATATTGTTATCCTTACTGGGTATTTGAGGTCACCCCTTTTCTATGTTTTATTTTTCCCAGTATGTGAAGAAGTAATTTATGAATTACCTGCATAGATAGTATGAGGGGATAAGAGTGCGGACTGTGGAAACTATATTAGTGTAGTTTTCATTTTATAATGTAATGTAAAATTTATGAATATATCTTGGGATTACAAGGCTACTAAACTAATCGGTTTTTCAAGACATGAACTTTCTTGTGATCATGAAAATTTTATGTAATAATGCACCGACGCTGGGTATCTGGTATCAGGGAATTACACGAAATTTATCACCATTTTCTTTCTTGTTCTACGACTACTACCCTTTAGAATTATGTATTTTGTCTATTTGAGTTCATATAGTTATGTTATAATTATATTAACATTCCACTATAGCATTGTGTGGATATGAGGGAATTTCATAAAGTCATGAATATCTTTATAACAGTTGTTTCTAAGCTTATCCATGTAACATGGTTTGATAGAAATGCTTATATTCATAACAATTAATCATTTAGTTTTAATGCAGGTAAAATGAGAGTACTCATTACCATTTCGGAAGCCAAAAAATTAAGAATGGTCTTTGCAACAACACCATTAGAGACCTTAGGATTTTCTGGAGGCTTGGGGTGAAAGGAATTTATCCCTAGACTACACAAACATTTGATGTTTTATGGAAAGTGCTTCCACCTGTATAAATTAAAATTTATGATTATGGTTCTTATAATGGAATCTTGGGACCCTCGGGTTGTGGTGATATCTACAAAAACAACTATGGGAAGACTCTAGGTTGCTTCTATGACAGTTGTGGTGTCACCTCATCCCAATAAGCTGAAATGATGAGTGTGATTCATGCCATATCTTTTTCACAAAAACATGGATGGAGTAATCTCTAGATCAAAATTGATTCAATGACCATTTTGAAAGCCATTTGGAAAGGAGTGGTTCAACATGCCTGGCCACTAACTTCACATTGGATGGACAGTCAGCATTCGCTCATGGACACCAGCTATATTGTCACTCATACCTATTGTTAAGCGATCAAGGTAGCAGACAGATTTTCTAATATGGATTTAAACCATGATATTATATTTCTGAATAAAATCCATTAAAATTTACATTTTATTTATTATAGAAACTGTAAAAAATTATATCTTTCAGACTTATGTAACTCTCTTCTTTAATAGAATATGTGTTTTGGTCTTTGACCAGAACACCACTTTTTTTTAAAAAAATGATTTCATTTTATAAATATCTAAAATGTCATGAATTGACCCACTGGGACCACCTAGCTGGTGATAAGTCAAGTGTGAATTCCCCAATCCCGCCTCCAATAGCCCATGTGTTGACGAACAGTGCTGAGTAGGCATATCACATACATTAGAGACATCAACCTAATGTACCTACACAAACACACATATCTATAAGAACATAAAATATTAAAATTTGAAATGAGAAAACTTATACCAATACATTCATAACATCGGTCCCACAACCATTGTATGAATCAAGTAACAAAAATGGAAAATGGTCCAAATAAAAACCCAACAAAAAACTACAGAGGATTCCAATATGCACAGAAGATGGGGACAACTTTCAAATAAAATGATAGGCAAACACCTTTTTTTTCATTCTTAATAGAATCTCCATCTACTTTCAATCCTTATAGGAAAATATCTAAGGAATTTTCTATTACATAAGGCACGACATGTGTGTGAAAATCCCATACATCGGTGAATATATCAACACCCAATTGAACATCCCAAAAAGACTAAGCCTAAAGCATCAAGAAAAATCATCTCAACATATGATATTTAAAAAATATGAGAGTCATAAAAATAATAAGCTCCCAGATATAATCAAAACATAAAACCATCCTTAAGTGGTCACAACCAATACTCTATGCCACTAGTTTATGATCAAGGATTCAAGGGAATTCTCATTTCAGGAGAAATGACTCCACAAAACATGCTTCCAAAAATGATACTATTATATCAGGTCCCTCTCATCTAGACTCTCTATATAGAACTCATCGGATCTCTAATGATTTCATCATCTAGGTAGGATATCACACCCAGGTCTACTAAGGGAGACCACAAACCCTACTAGACTAGCATGTAGATAGGGTATCGATGCCTAGTGCATGGTGGTCACACTGATACCTCAAAACCCACATATTAATGATAATGGATTCAACCATAGTCCCTTATGGGGATATAGAAAACTTTATCTGATAGGGAACCTTTATATGTGATCATAATCATATGATTATGATGTAATTACACACTATAACCTCATGTGAAAAAGGACCTTGGTATCACAATAAACTAAACCTGGTTTATATTAATGAAATGATGGGGATAAAAAAACTCCCTAGAGGGAGTACAAAATGTGTATTGGGGGTACACGATGAGTCTTTCAGTCCCCTATTCTGCCCATGTATCACCTTCTCAAATGGTATGTAAAATTCCAAATGCACTGTGTGACCTATTTTGCTACATGGTGTGTAGTGTCCGAATGAAACATTGCCTATGTCGTCAGCCCTTGACCATGTACTATGTTTTTCCCATGTACTTGGTTGTGCCTATGACTCAACCCATTCATATGTGGTTGGCCATATCCATGATTGTTTTCTCCTAGAGTACATGTTAGGTCACCATCATTATGTCACATAGTGCGTGACATGTGTCAAATGACATGTCATATTTACCATTCCATGGAATTCCAAGCACCATATCCAGGGGACTCATACGATGTGTATCATTGTATTACATGCCGTGTACCATGGGATTTCTTGAAACCCATGTTTCCTTCATTATTACAATCTTATTTCTATTAGTTATATAACTATTTCGAATGACCATATACAAGATCCTTAGATTGACCCCCAACTAAGATCCACCATCATGGTTGACTGGAATTCGACCACAAAATCGAATCAGGAGTTTGTCCATCATCACACCATCTCATTGTAATTGAAAGATCCTCAATTAGGAATATATATATCCACACCCACCCATTCAAAATCTTTATGCACCTTGATCGCATTCTCTATCATGAACTACACCCATGATATTGATCTGTTACAACAATGATCTATCACCCAATTATTGAGTACAAGGTATTCATAAAATCATAGGCGAAAGAAATGACCCAGGATGAAAGTGTGATGAAATGGGGCAAAAAAACAATAAAAACATTAGTATCCATTTTTTGGGTTAGCCTTGATCCATTGACGTTAGAATTATGAACTAACCAACCAACAAAAAATCATGTCAATAGTAAAATCAATCAACAATTGATGTGGGATTAAATTCATGTTAGTGGAATTGATCCAACTTCGATATAGGATATCAAAAATAGATGAATAAAAACTAAAAAATGCCATAACCTGACTTTTGATCAATTGATAATGAAGAATGATCCTACACTATTCTCATTAGTGAGATCCAAAAACTCTATTTGTGTAGATAATCACTGTTATATCAATCAAATCCTACAATCTGTTATCATCTGTCAGAGATCTCCTCCAACACACTCTTTCAATTCTCAGGGTTATGTGGATAATCCTGTAACTTAGAAAAAATATCATATTTATAAAAGTGTTTAGTTTTTTGGATTTAATTACATAATTAATTTATATTTTTTATTTAATTATTTATCTGACTATGATGGTGTCCAAGAAAAATACACGATGCACATAATGATTATGTCATTAGTTGGGTAAAAACCACCTTCCATACACAATGAAGGTATCATATTTTAGATCTGATACTCTGTTTGAGTGTTATTACTCATTTTCAAGAATTCTACATGAACATGATATTAATATATTTAAAATTTTTATAATATAAAGACTAGGATCAATAGGTATAAGAATTTCATGATGTCTTAGAACATGGATCTGAAATATTACTTGATATATTTCAAATATTCACTTGGAATGAATAACCATTACATTCTCCTCACCTTCTATATGTTCATCTTGAAAAGAAAAAAAAGCTTAATAAAATGGTATGGGCACTGAGATCACATCTCGGTCTCCCACTCATAGGTTCTCTCTTGAAGACTCCCATGCTATCACCACACACACCAAGGTATTAATTCACCCATGGAATATCTTATCCTACTAATCCTTGACATCCACCAGGTACTCTAAAAAGGAATTTTCATCCTTGATGTCAACATAACCCAGTTGATAGTGTGTGGTATGTCATGAAGATAAATATTCATTTGCGGCACATAGAAGAAATTATCTATCTGGTCTAACTGTAGTGGTAGATCCAATTAGTGAACCACCTCATAGAATCTACATAGTATTTAGAAAGGTCTAATTAATCTTAGAGATTAATTTCCACCCCATCCAAATCTTTTAAATCCATGTCGAGGTGACACCTTCAAGAATAATTGGTCTCCATCAACGAATTCCCATGGATTCTGTAATTCGTATGCATAGAACTTCTGATTGATTTTTGTGGTCCTCATCAACTCCTTAATGATCTAGAGATTATCAATCTTATCTCACAACAAAACTGGGCCCATGAGTTCTAATTCACTTAGAATAGTCCAACACAGTGGTGACCTGCAGGATCTCCCTTACAAATCCTTGAATAGCGTCATCCTGAAGGTGGATTGGTAGCTATTGTGGCATAAAAACAACACCAAGGGAAGGTGATATACTTAACCATATATAATTTTTAACATGAATACACATAACATGTCCTCCGAAACATGAATGGTCTGCTCAGTTTGGCTATCAGTCTCTGGGTGAAACGGTACTCTCGAATGAAATTGAGTCCCAAAGTCCTCATGGAATCCTCTATATAATCTTAAAATGAAGTAAGAATAATGGAATGAAATTATCATTGAGGTCAATACATGGTTCTAGAAAATATATAATATATAAATATTATCTAAGACCTCTACTAAAGTCTTCTATTGGATAGCTATGAAGTGGGATGACATGGTGAGTTTGTCTAGGATCACCTAGATGGAATCAAATCCTCTATAATTACATGGTAATACCATCATAGAGTCCATATATATCTATGAAATTAACTCCATGGAATCTCATGGAGTTGAGATAAACCCACTGGAACCTCATTCTTAGGTTTCACATGATGACAAGTGACTCAACATGAGACAAACTCTATTACACACTTCTTCTTTCAAATCCATAAGAACTGAAGTCAGAGGTCTTATATCCTTTCCACAACTAGATGTACCACTAAATAGGATGTATGAAACTCCCCTATAAACTCATCATTCAATTTAAATGAATCTATCATTGATCTTCTGAAAATGATAACATGCTACCCTCCTTCAAAAAAATCATGAAGAGCATGTCCAATGGAAATTTTAGAACCTATGGTGTTATAGTTGGTGTATTTTTATTGAGACTCTCTAATATACTATTTAAGTAGAGGGGTAACATCCATATAATTTATATATATCACATCATCCTCATCCATGATAAAAAAAATTTAATGAGGCTATCTATTTTAATGTATCAGTCAACAGCCTTGAACAAGATCTCCTGTTATGCGCATCTACCATAACGTTCCATTTCATAGGTGTATATATTTTATAAATGTCATAATGAATGAAAAAATATAGAAAAAATATATATATGAAGTTAGGATCCTTATGAGAAAAGATATACTAGGGACACTTATGGTCAAAATAGATGAAAAACTATTCACCCATAAGGCAATGTCCCCATATCTCAAGGGAGAAAACTACCACTGCCAACTCAAGATCATGGGTCATGTAATTCTTCTTATGCAATATCAACTACCAAGACACATAAGTTATCATATATTTCCTATAAATCAGAACACAATCAAGTATAGTACCTGATGCATCATAAATTAGTATGTACTCAACACACTCCTCTGATAATTTGAAGAGGGGGAACTCATTAATAGGTGTCGTAGCTCCTGGAAATATGGTCATCACTCTGCCATCTACAAGAAAGGAAACTACTTGAAATCAAAGTAGTCATGGGATCCAATATGCTAGAGAAATATGGAACAAATCTCATATCTCATTTTCCAACCCATGGAAGCTATACACCTCCATCATTCTCTTAGGTAGATCCTAGTCTATCACTACATCAACCTTCACTAGGTCCACTGCTACACCATTATATAAGATGACATGTCCCAAAAACAAGACCTCCTAAATCCATAAATGACACTTCAATAGCCTCCCATAAATTTAGTGTAAGAAACCAATTCATATTCTTGAGGTATAGGTTTCTTTGTTTCCTTTTTCCTAGGGTGTTTTTGAGAAAATAATGGAAATGTGGAAATTTTCCAAAAATACTAACAACACACCATGTACTTTTCCACATGCCCTGTATTTTGGCCATGTGGGATGAGCACATAGGGCGTGTAGGCCTATTGATAATGAAGGATGTAAATAATGACTACACGCCTTGTATAGGGTATTTTACACACAATGTATTCAGTCAGCACATGAATAGTAAGGCAGTGGAGGTAACTGCCATCGGAGCGATAGTACACGCCGTGTAATTGGTAATACACGTTGTGTAATCATGTCGACAAGTGAACTGTTATGCGGTAGAAAAAGTAGCTGCCAGATGAACAGTGAAATGAGAAATGTACAAGCCGTGTACTTTAGAGTACACATCATGTAGTTTGTTTTTTTCTTAAAATGGGAAGTATCCTCCTCTATTCACAGAGGAAGCTTAGAACGCTGTTGGAGCTCGGGAGGATAACCAGAGCTTCAGAGATCAGCTGACAGCGTGCTGGGAATCCGTTTACACTTCTGCTAATCACGTTGGAACCGTACAGGTGAGTTATCCCTTCTCTTTGCACTATTATTAACAATTATTCCTCTAAGGTATGTTATTTATGTTTGAATGGGATTTTTTTTCTCAGATCTATGATGTTCTTGGACTATTTTGGAGGCATCATTCACGTATACCGATCAGAGATGATCGAGGTAGGTGGTCTGGTGTTTGAATTCCAACTACTGTGTGTTTTGTGTACCACTGTGCTACGCGCCCATGTTGGGGGTGTCGTATGGCTGAGACCTTGTTGAATTAAATACCTAGAATTGGATAGGTAGTTTAATAAATGTGTATAACTATTTTTTGGGATCACTACTTGGAACTAGGACCACCCTTGGGGTGCATTCCTCTGTTTAGCCATTTGGCTAGGATACCCGAGGGTATGCCTTGATTATATTGTGCTTGAATTTTCCTTGAGAAGATTTATATAAAAATTGCTTGCTATCTGTTGGGCTCGGTCCGGATACATGTTTCTGTTTCTCCTGAGGGAAAGGCCTGAGGGCAAGGTACTATTCCGCCCGAGGTCAAGGCCTGAGGGAATGATTCTGTTTCACCCGAGGGAAAGGCCTGAAGGAAAGGTACTATTCCGCCTAAGGGCAAGATTCTATTCCGCCTAGGGGCAAGGCCTAAGGGCAAGGTTCTGAATGGCCTAAGGGAATGTTTCTGTTGAGCCTAAGGGAATGGTACTATTTATCCTGAGGGTGAGGTGCATTTTATTATAATTTAATTATATTGAAATGATCAGTAATAACTGAAATGGAAATGATACTGGTAATAATAGTTAGTTTTGAGTACTTACTAGTTTACTACATTTACTTAGGCACACTGTTGTTGCACATTCTCACTGATAGTTGGGAACGGGTCTTTGGTGGTTGCCTACTGGGATTTATTTCTCACAATCTATTTGGGTCATGTCTTTGGCCCAAACAGATTATATTTCTGTAGGTGTGGATAAGGGAAAGGGTCCCTTTATAGGTATTTGATAGTAGTAGAGGAGTGGGAAAGCATGGGACTGAGCTTAGGCTTGTGATGCGGTGGTGTTCTATTTACTCTGATTTGTATTTGTTTGGATATACCTTGAACTTAGAGTTGTATTGTATTATATTGCAGCGCATCCTGTTCTGGCTGCTTTCATAGAATTAGTGACATGATGCATCTTTATATTTATATGAATGCTGATTCTCTTTTACACTAGTATTATTTGATTACTACTTCCGTTGTTGTATGTTTTTTATATTTTCCGCTGTGCTACACTTTGAAAAATGAGGGAATAGTTTCCCCACTATCATACCTGGGCCCTCGCTACTAGTCGGTAGCCTTCGGTGTTTGGGGAAATGCGCTTGAGGTCATGTGACCAACCAGATTCAGGGCACCTTCTGAGTGGCACCCGGATCTGGGACATTACTATGTGGTATCAGAGGATGGTTCTTTTCATTGACATACTATTTTGAGCCTCATTCATGGATAGGACAGACATGGTAGTTGGTAATAAGTTGTTCCTGGGAGTATCTTACCTGTGTACAGGGAAAATCTAGTCTACCTCGGTTATTGAAATTTTTCTAATTTTCCAAATTTGATAGTTAATTTGATTTTCACCATAGGGTGACTCACTGGTGATTGTGTGGTTTACATGTTATCTTTGGGTTCTATTTAGTTTCAACCCAATGAGATGAGGGTATTCCATCTCATGCATCATTTAGACACATGTTAGAATCACATGACATGCATAGTCCAGGCAATTTAGGTGCATTATAAAATGCATGTTGTTGGGATAGTTTTTATGCTATAAAAGCATGTTCGTTGTGATAGCGTGTTTGATAAATAACGGATATTTGATAGGGTATTGTTGTATGAGGTTTTGATATAATGAACACCAAACATTGGTTCTTGAAGAGTATGGGCCCTCATTAACCAAAATTTGGTGGATCATCAGCTTGTTATAACACACATGAGATGAGAAACATTGATTCGTGGGGATTATGTGCCCTCACGGATCTGAATTTGGCACTTCGGTGTTGGATTCAGTGTTTTCTAAGCTCTGTAGAAGTTTTTGAGGCTTACTATCTGGAAAGCCCAATATACACACCGTGTATTTATATGGAAACACGCTGTGTTTTCTTCTGTTTGGGAAGAAATGAAAACTTTTTAAGTACACACCGTGTAGTATCTTCTTATGTCATAGACCATGTGGGTGGGGACACTGGGGTAGAAAATGGCTTTGAACACACCGTTTACTGATTACACACGTCATGTAGTGTTGAACTAGTGTCCACCCGTGTAACTATCAACAGAGATAGAGGAAACCATAAGACATACACACAGTATCAATGATCCACACACCGTGTAGTGTATCATAAGGACCAGAACATGTAGCTAACAAAAACCAGACGATATTACCTCTTCATAAACACACTTTGTACATGTGGGACACGCTGTGTAGTCTTGACCGGGGAGAGACTGTGTGTCTGGGAAGACAGAGTCATGTACATGTCGTGGGCGGGTGTAACACGCCGTGTAGTGTCAGCTGGGTAGTCGGCCTTATCACTAACGACACGGGAAGTTGGAATTTAAGTCGTACACGCTGTGTCTCTCTGAAATAATCTGTATAGTCTGAGCTGTGTACCCAGCAACATGAGAGACAACATGGATTTGTTAAGCTCTTCCAGTACACACCGTGTAGAAATTATACACTCAATGTCATTTCTTTTAAAGGAGATTCGTGTGGCTAGGCCGTGTAGAGGGACTCAGGCAGGGAGGAAAATTCAAGTACACATGATGTGTGTGGACAACACACCATGTGTTTTGGGGTGTTACACAATAAGTTTTGGAAGAGTACACACCCATGCGAAATACTTGAGGAGACATGCCATGTAGTGATTATAAAATCCATGTAGTCTTGTTTCATAAAACATTAATGTTTTCTTTTCCTTGTTCCCTTCTTACACTCCTTATTTTTAGTCCATGATAAATCTTGATCTAAGTTGTTAATTTGACCTTGTAGAGTCATGCCACCTAGACGAACTCGAGTTGTTCACCAAGAAAGTGTCAACGAGTATACTCTAGAGGTTGTAGGCCATGGACTACCAATGGATCCTCTAGCAGAGCCAGATGCGGTGCTAGTAATTATAACGGGAATAGGCGCTAATGCGCAGTTCCGTGGAGGCTTCATGCAGTTCATTCAAACCTTCCAGGGAGCACCGCAGGCCGCCACATCTATGGAAGAGATGACGCGTATATTCTAGAAGCATCATCTGCCTACTTTTTTAGAGGATGGCGGACCACAGGCTACGGAGTCTTGGATGAATTATATACAGACTATTTTCGAGCATCTAGATATTCCACCAGGGAAGTGGGTCCAGCCTACTACATATACGCTGTGTGATTCTGCCAAGAGGTGGTGGAATGTTACCACCCAGTCCAAGGATCACATGGACATGGATTGGGATGTTTTTCAAAATGTCTTCTATGATTTCTTCTTTCCTTAGATGCTACGGGAAGATCGAGCATGAGAGTTCATGAATCTGTAGTAGGGTGCTATGTCGATGATGGAATATTCTACCCGATTCATTGAGCTTCATCATTTTGGTCCTGTTCTGGTGGGAGATGAGATGCTGAGGGCTCGACGCATTGAGGATGGTCAACGGTATGACATCCAAGCACTGGTGAATGTTTTCAGGTTGCCTACAGTACATGCTATTATGAACCAGGCACTGATTACTGAGAGGAACTCCCATGAAGCTAGTGGTGTAGGCCATGGAGGTTCAGCACCAGTTGCTGGTACTATTCCTACCGGTAAGAGGAAGAGGTAGATGGATTTCTCTCACGGTGGCAGTTCTAGCCCAAGTAATTCTTCATGTGGTCCGATAATTTGCTACTAGTGTGGTAGAGAGGGGAAAAAAGACCCCTAGTGTCCATGTGACCCAGTGGAGTGCCGAGTGCGCGGAAAGATGGGTCATCTGTACCTTTTTTGCAGGGAGTTCCTACTAGTGGCTAGTGAGAGGAGTTCTGTGCAGACTCTATGTGTGGGAGCAAGGCCAACAACTTCTTACCAGTCAGGAAATTGGGATACGTCAGAACATACAGGTAGAGGTGGTGGTCATGGCTATGGTAGCCACACACCAGGATCTCAGAGATACCAGGGCGGGTCAGCTCAGGGTAGCCAGGCTATGTCGTCGTGCTGCGACATTGGGTAGTCATATGCAGTGCAATAGACCCAGCAAGAGTAGGATCCTGGACCTTCTACTGTCATAGTAACTATTCTAGTTAGTTCTGTTTTCTCATCTGCACTTTTCAATATGGGTGCTACACAGAGCTTTATATATGTGCCCATTGTGGAGAGGCTTGGGCTCTGTGTTTCTTCTTCGTCTGATGTTATCATGTTAGACACTCCGTTGGGGACTAGAACGGCTGGTGTGCATCGGTGCAGGGAGTGCCCCCTCGAGGTTGGTGGGTATCACTTTCTATGGGACCTTTATGTCTTAGATATGATAAGCTATGACATCATCCTTGGGATGGAATTGTTGGTACCCTTCATAGCATTTGTAGATTTCTATAATCGCAGAGTGAGTTTCACATCACCAGAGAGTTTCTATAATAGGGCGAGTGGGATGTCTAGGCGAGCTGAGCCGGACCTGAGCATCGTGGGCATGGTGGTGTGACAGACCAAATTGTGAGTTTATATATGGATGATCAGGGGACTTGTTAGCAGGATTTCTCTCCAGGGGTTGATCATTTTAGGGATGTCTTCATGGACAACTTTTCAGGTCTACCTCCGAAGTGAGAGGTGGATTTCTCTATTGAGCTTGTGCGAGGAGCATCACCAGTGTCTATTCCTCTTTATTGTATGCCTACACTGGAGTCGCAGGAGCTTAAGATGTAGTTATAGGAGTTATAGACAAAGGGTTTCATCCGACCCAATACTTTTCCTTGGGGTTCTTCTGTCCTTTTTGTGAAGAAGGTGGACGGTACCTTCAGACGTTTTGTGGATTATTGGAAGCTGAACCAGTTGATGGTCAAGAACCGCTATCCCTAGCTGAAGATTGATGATATTTTTGAAAAAATTTGAGGAGCACAGGTGTTATTGAAGATTGACTTGAGATCTGGGTATCATGAGTTTCACGTTAGACCATCAGATATACCTCTTACATCTTTTCGGAGTAGATGTGGTCTATACGTGTACATGGTTATTCTATTTGGACTCACGAACACGCCAACAGTTTTTATGGATATGATGAATTGTGTGTTCCATACTTATCTAGATTCTTTTGTGGTAGTCTTCATGGATGATATCTTGGTGTACTCTCACACTCGACAAGACCATGCCACCCATCTTGAGATCGTTTTGAGTACACTAAGAGAGAATTAGCTATATGATAAGATCTCAAATTGCAACCTTTGGATGGACCAGATACACTTCCTGAGTCATATCATCTCAGAGGCAGGAGTTGTGGTAGAACCAGAGAAAGTGAGAGCAGTAGTTTCCTGGGAGCAGCCTAAGAACGTGTTTGAGATAATGAATTTCATGGTGCTGGCTCGTTACTAAAGGTGTTTTATACAGGACTTCTCCCACTTAGCAGCACCGTTGATGAGTTTGACTAAGAAGGGTGTGATTTTCATTTCGTCAGAAGATTGTGAGATAGCCTTTCAAGACCTAAAAGGAAGGTTGACATCAGCACCAGTCATGATACTTCTGGAGCAGGGGAAGAGCTATATAGTTTACTATGATTCAATAGGTATTGGGATGGGATCAGTGTTGATGTATGGTGATCTGGTTTTTGCATACGGGTCTCATCAATTGAGGCCACATGAGAGGAATTACCCGACGCATGATCTCGAGTTCGTTGTAGTTGTGCATCTGATGCGCTGTTAGAGACATTATCTCTTGGGAGAGCATTTTGTGGTTTTCAGTGACCAGAAAAATCCTCAAATATATCTTCACTCAGCGTGACTGGAATCTGAGACAACGAAGGTGGGTAGAATATATACATTCCTTCGACTTTGAGCTTTCCTATAAAAATGTTAAAGGTAATGCAGTAGCTGATGCACTGAGTAGGAGGACTTAGATACAGGCTGTGTAGGAGGCCAGTGATGAGTAGAATCTTGTGTCATTGTTATCTAAGATGAATATAGAGGTTTACGAAAGTCAGGGGCATACCTATCTTTTTTTCCATAGCTGTGACTTCTACCATCCTAGATAGAGTGAGGATGAGACAACTATCTAATTCAGAAGGCCATGTTCTATGGGAGTTAGTGGCGAGTGAGGACCCTCCTTCTAGATGGACAATAGGTGACGATGAGGTATTGCGTGTCTATGGATGAGTGTGAGTTTCATGGGATATACGCGAGGAACTGATGTGGGAGTTTCACACTTCATCTTGGGATGTACATCTTGAGGTTACCAAAATGTACCATGACTTGAGACATTAGTAATTGTGGTCGTGTATGAAAAGAGATGTTGCCGGTTTGTTACAAGATGTTCCACCTGTCAGCAGGTGAAGGCGGAGCATGAGAGACCAACCAGACTGTTACCGCATTTGACCATTCCGGAGTGAAAATGTGATGATGTCGCGATGGACTTTGTGACCGGGTTGATGAGGTCACCTCAAGGATATGATCTTGTATGGGTTGTTGTGGACAGACTCACGAAGGTGACTCAATTATTTTCTGATCAAATAGACCTTCGGTGTTGACAAGCTCAGGAAACTGTATATCTGAGAGGTCGTACATCTTCCTAGGGTTCCTCATTATATCATTTCAGAAAGGGAGGCATGCATTACGTCTCGTTTCATGAAGGGTTTTCAGAGGGAACTGGGTATATAGTTTCTTCTGAGCACAACATACCACCCTATGACCGATGGCCAGTCAGATCATACAATTTAGGTGCTTCAAGAGATGCTACATGCTTGCGTCCTAGAGTTTGGGGGCTCTTGGGAGAAGCATATACATCTAGTCAAATTTTCCTATAATAAGAGTTTTCTGGAAACTGTTTAGATGGAACCTTACGAGGTTTTATATGGTAGGCCATGCCGATCACCCTTGTGCTGGTTAGAGGCAGGTGAGGTAGATTTTCTAGAACCATACCTTGTGCAGGAGACCTCAGAGCATGTCTAGTTGATTCAGAAGTGGATGGCTACCACACAAACTTGTCAGAAATCTTTTTCTAATAACCGTAAATGACTCTTAGAGTTCATGGTCGGGGATCAGGTTTTCTTGCATGTTTCACCAAGGTTGGGACACACGTGTATCAGGTGACATTGTAAACTTTCACTAAGGTATGTGGGGGCGTTTAAGATTCTAGGGAGAGTCGGTCTGGTTGCCTATTGGTTGAAGTTAACACAGAGGTAACGGGCCATGCCTAACATCTTCAATGTATTTCAGTTATGCCATTATCATTCAAACCAATCTCACGTATTTCAGCCTGAGGAGGTTGTGATTCAGATAGATGCATCCTTTGACGAGAATCTGATTCGTAATGTTGATAGGAGCACAAAGGTTCTCTGAGGCCGATCAGTTCCTCTCATACGGGTGCTATGACAGCATGGCCGAGTGTAGGACAAAACCTAGGGGCGGGAGACCGACGTACGTGCTCAGTGGCCAGAGTGGTTTTGAGCCTTTCTTCACCACCCATGGAAGGGAAATTCGGGGACGAATTTCTTTAAGGGGGGAAGTTTTTAAGAACCACGTTCTTATTCTTAAGGTATGGTTTTATTATTTTCCTTTTTTTCCTTCCGTGTTTTGATAAAATAAGGGAAATGGGAAAAATTTTCAAAATTATTAACTACACACCGTGTACATTTCCACACACTGTGTATTTTGGACATGTGGGATAAGAACATGAGGCATGTAGGCTTGTTGGCAATGAAGGGTGTAAAAACTAAATACACGCCGTTTATTGGTTATTTACACGCCGTGTATTCAGTCGGCAGGTGAATAGTAAGGTGGTGGAGGTAACTGCCAATGGAGTGACAGTATACGCCGTGTAATCGGGAATACCCACCTTGTACTCATGTCGACATGTGAATAGTTCGGCGGTGGAAAATGTAGCTGCCAGAGAGATAGTTAAATGATAAAAGTACATGTCATGTACTTGAGAGTACACACCGGGTAGTTTGTTTTTTTGTTTATTAAAATGGGCAGTAGCCTCCTGTATTAATAAAGGAATCTTAGAACGTCGTTAGAGATCAGGAGGATGGCCAGAGCTTTAGAGATCATCTGACCACTCACCGGGAATCCGTTTTCTCTTCTTCCGATCATGTTAGAACCACACGGATGTGTTCTCCCTTCACTTTGCGTTGTTCATACGAAATCTTTCTCTAAGGGTTGTTATTTACGTTTGAATACGAATTCTTTTATCCCAGATCTACATTGTTCTTGGATGATTCGAGAGGCGTCATTCATGTATACCAATCAGAGATGATCGAGGTACGTGGTCTGATGTTTAAATTCCAATAACTATTTTTTCTATATACCACTATGCTACGCGCCCATGTTGGGGGTGTCGTATGGCTAAGGCCTTGTTGAATTAAATACCTAGAATTGGACAGGTAGTTTAATGAATATGTATAACTGTTTTTTGGGATCACTACTTGGATCCAGGACCACCCCGAGGTTGCGTTCCTCCATTTAGCCATTTGGACAGGATATATGAGGGTATTCCTTGATTATATTGTTCTTACATTTTCCTTGAGAGGATTTATATATAAATTGCTTGTTGTGTATTGGGCTCAACCTAGAGAACTGTTTCTGTTTCTCGTAAGGGTAAGGCCTGAGGGCAAGGTACTATTCAGCCTGAGGGAAAGGCCTGAGGGCAAGATTCTATTTCGCCTGAGGGAAAGGCCTGAGGGAAAGGTACTCTTCCTCCTGACTGAAAGATTTATTCCACCTGGGGGAAATGCCTAAGGGTAAGGTTCTGAATGGATTGATGGAAAGATTCTATTTAGTATGAGGGCATGGTACTATTTAGCCTCTGGGCGAGGTGCATTTTATTATAATTCAATTATATTTGAATGATCATTAATAACTAAAATGGAAATGAAATTGGTAATAATAGTTACTTTTGAGTACTTACTAGTTTCGTGCATTTACTTGGGCAGACTACTATTGGAGATTCTCACTGATAGTTGGGCACGAGCCTTTGGTTGTTGCCTACAAGTATTTTTTTCTCACACCCTATTTGGGTCATTTATTTGGCCCAAAAAAATTACATTTCTGTAGATGTGGATAAGGTAAAGGGTCCCTATAGTGGTATTTGATAGTAGCAGAGGAGTGGTATAGCATGGGACCGAGCTTCGACTTGCGATGTTGCGACATTCTGTTTACTCTACTTTGTATTTGTTTGGCTGTACCTAGTACTTTGAGTTTTATTGTATTGTATTGCAATGTATCCTGTTCTAGCTGCTTTCATTGAATTAGTGACATGATGCATCTTTATATATATATGAATGCTGATTCTATTTTACGTCAGTTGTATTTGTTTACTACTTCCGCTGTTGTATGTTATTTTATATTTTCCATTATGCTAGACTTTGACAAATGAGGGCATAGTTACCCCACTATCAGACCTGGGCCCTTGCTGCTAGTCGTCACCCTCTCGCATTTGGGGAAATGTTCTTGAGGTCATCTGACCAACTAGATTCGGGGCACCCGTTGAGTGGCAGCAGGATCCGGTACATTACTTCTAGTTCTATCATATTATGTCTAACACCAACCTCAAGTGTCTCACGTGATCCTTTTCATATGTTCAGTACACAAGGATATCATCTATCAATTCCACTAAAAATCTATCAATGAAAGGATGAATGATCTAGTTCATGAGTCCCATGAAGACTTCTGGGGAATTCATCACAGCAAAGGGAATCTTTATGTACTCAAATTGAACATAACGATCTCTAAATTATATATTTTTTACATCCTCATCCCATAATTAAAGTTGATGATGGCATGATCCAATTTCAGACTTTGAGAACCATTGCGACCCTCTCAACTGATCAAAGAGGCCAAAAATCATTAGTAGTGGAGAATTATTCTTCATGGTCGCCTAGTTCAGGCACTAGTAATCCACATACAAACTCAATATCCCATATGTCTACATAGAGAAAAATATTGATTCCTCCCAGGGGGAAACACTAGGTCTCACAAATATCTTCCTCTACAAGTCATCCATCCATACCTTTAGAAATAAATGATCTACAGGATCTATGTGACATTCTTGAAGAGATATTAGTTCAAAAAGGGTGTAATTTAATGAATAACTCTATCTCTTGGGTTTTAGGTAATCCTAGAATGACCTCTAGAAATTCATCATCATAATCCACCACTATAGAAAATTGGTAACCCATAACATCCACTTCATCACAATTAATTCTATCCAACTAGTGAGTAATCACATTCACCCACGAATGGTTTACTTCTCACCCATTAAGTAAAGCCTCAATATATCTCTATTGATAAAACACATTCTCTCTCTGAAATAATAAATTTGGGTATAAACTATGGATAGATAGTCTATACCAAATGTAACTTCATAAGTCCACATCACTACTATAAAGATATCCCAAAAGATACTCTCTTCTCCAAGAGTCAATTTACATTATTAGTAGAAGTCTGAGATATCCGAGTCACCTCTAGAAGGAGTCTCAATGTGCAAGGGTCAAGCTAAAGGCTCCATTGGAATATTTAAGTCTCAAACTTCATATGTGAATAAATGGTGGATCACAACTATGTCTATTAATACTGAAAATAACATAGAAAAGTCATAGATCATACCTCTAATAATCCCGAGAGCCTTGGGATCACAGGCTACCACTGCCTGTAGTTTTCCTCATCCTTGACCACTAGCTCCTTGAGACTGGTGTTGAAAACCTTGGGGTGGTGGTGGAAACAAGTCAAACGTTTAGGCACCTCTTACTACTCAACCTACTCCTACACCACATTAAATTCCATATAGATACCCTTGATCTTTCCATTATCATTTTCTATATCTTCCATAAAATGCCTCCCTACTAGATATGTAATAGGTTGGACAAGCAAGTTGTTCCTGAATATCACATGAGAAGCACCACCTCTCACTAGGATAAATCAATCTTTTATCAGATCCCTTAACTAATAATCCCCTATCCTATGATCATCTAATGAAGAATCTAGATTTTCATAATCTTTAAAAATGCTATCATCTTTCAGCTACTTAGGTCTTAGATCCTGGGTTCCTTGTACCGGCACCCTCTATTAGAATCCACTTTAGAAAGAATCTCTCCACTCTGAGATATCTCCCAAGCACTCTATAATAAGTGGGAATATAGAGAGATATCACTGTATCCCTAATATCATGGTTTAATCCCGACTTAATTTTCCATTCTCTGAAGAATGGATACCTAACCATTTCCAGCAAGTATTATAATAGGATAATGAACCTCACTGAGTAATATGACATGGTCATACCACCCCAATGTTACTGTAGAAGCTATTATATACGTACTAATTACAATATGTCCAGATAAAACTCATCCTTAATGATATGTCCAAAGTACAACCTATGGAGAGCTATATCATCATGTGACTGAGTCACCAGGATTCACCTTCACTCAGAAGATCCCTAAAGAAGACTCAGTGCAAGGACTACCATATGATCTTTAGTTATCCTCAAATGGTATAAAACTCTATTGACTTCCTCTATCTAGTGCTCAAATACCAAGGGGTCATAATATCCCCAAAACCATAGAGGTTGTTGTCTCTAAAACACATAAAACACACTCATCTTTCAATCATCCTAGGCCAGTACTTACAAAACTATCTACTGCTCAATGGGTGGTGGCATAACTAGAAAAACACCTAGTGGTACTATATTCTATATTGGACCTTGTATTGAAGCCTCATCAATTGGAGGAATATCCTCATGATCATGAATTAGAATCTTGGATTTCTATCTTCAAAAATACATCCTAAAATAAAAAATACATACCATATTCAGTGATTATGTATGGGGATATAACTGATGAAGAAAATTGATTTCACAAACCATTCTATATGATTCATGTAATAGTGTTTTCCAAATAGTTACTAAATATACTGAGTCAATGAGGAGTTTATTAGAGTATTGGTGAATGGATATGTTGGCCACCACACCAACAGTGGATTCCAGGGCCGAGAAGATGATCTCAAAACACTTTAACATTATTTCATTGAATCCCAAAATAAACATAACAACTAGACAACCCTAACTCCAGTATTAAGTTATAATTATCTCCATTGACACAACTCTGTAATGGCCCAAACCATCAGGGGACTTCTGTATGATAAGATGTTCTGTGTGACTACAACAAGACCACCTGTAATAGGGTAGGGGATGGTGACCAACACCAAGTATGAATGTTACAAACATGGGTGGAATTGGCCTAATCAACCTGTATGAATAGGCACACACACACCTCCAAGCCCATACAATGATGAAAATTAAAATATCACAATTGATAGAAATGCATGAATAAAATCCACCCCATAATCAGAGTATGTAAAAAATAACTAAATGTGATGAAATGGAAAAATACTAGCCCATCCAAAATTTTAATAGAGTGCAACATGCCCATAATAAGGGGAATACTATGAAATGAAATTAATGATAAAACCCTTGATCAATCTAGCCCAATATATGCAATGATTTATTATATACCTACAAAGATACCATCAAATGGTCTATTGTCAACTTATGTCATGAAATGTGTAGGAAAATACCTTGTAGATGTGATTATAACAATACCTAGTAGGAAAACTTGAAATAACTAATCATAAAGAATATAGAATAGTATGATCGACACAAGATATGTCAACAAGATGAGATACATAATAATAATATAATCCACGAAATACTAATAATAGATAACAAATCTCAAGGGGTATCATGAAATAATATCAGAAATGATATCCTGCTCAATGAATCAAGGTGACACTCATTCCAAGGTAACTCACCAGAGGAGTCATGCTACCAATGAAGAAACTCATCCAAGATGTTGTCCTCATATAAAATCACCAAGATGTACTGACTAGTGTCATAGTGGGATACACCAAACTCTATTTGATAATAAACCCATAAGGGGGATCAAAATCCTATACCAAGGAAGTAATTCCACGTTATACCCTTGTAGGAAAAAGAAACAATTACCACACTCAACTGATTCTAGTATATACTAAAGGAATAAAGTGACCCCAACACCCTCTGTTGGAGTACATTGTTCATATTGGGGGTGTATGGAGTTTATTTCCAACCATTTTTCTTATTGTACTTCTCCATCTCACATGGCAGGTAAATCTCTAAATATATGGAATGACCTCTCAAGGTAAATGACATATAGATAACGGTCGACAATCTACCTGTGTCATCAACCCATGCTTGTGTACACTGGGTAGTACCTATGTACTTTGGATTATTCCCATGTACTATGGGAATGCCTGTATACTAGACCATGTGCAAGTACTGAGTTGTTCCCATTTACACAATTGATGCCCATGTTTCTTACCATTTCCATGATGATGTACTCCTAGAGTACATGACGAACCTCCAGAATCAGGTCACATAGCATGTTTCATGTTTCACACAGTGTGTGATATTTAAATTTCTATGAAGACCCTAGTCTAAAATAAAGGGATAACCACATGGAGTCTATCTCTGAATTATATTCTGTGTACCATGGGATTTACATAAAAAACAATTGTTTCATGCGTACAATTTCACTATCGCTGGATCCACCTCTCATATTTTTGATCATGCCCATGATCCTTGGATCGTCCTTATATTAAGCTCCACCATTAATATCAATTGGAATTCAACCACCATATCTGATGTGGAGTTTATCCATTATTGTGTTGACATAGAAGAAGGCCATGCACTGCAACTCAGAATCACCAAATCCAAACATGTTCATCCATCAACATCACACACCTTGATCACAACATTGATCATGAACATCTATTAGTTATAAATATATATTCCATTGAATATTGGGCACAAAACGATCAAATAATGGGTATTCGTTGAACCACTGGGTAAAGAAATTTTCCTTAATGAATGTGTGATGAAATATGGGGAAAACCCCAAGATACACAAGATAGAAATAAACCATGTCCATTATTTGGGTTGGCCTCAAACCATTTCCCTTATAATTATGAATGAATTATCTAAGAAATAATCAAATCAACCATCAAAATGAAAATAAGTAATTATTAATGTAATTGATCAACATTCAACATAGAATATAAACATTGGTGAAATCCACTTCAATCAAATATCCTATCTCAAGTTCGAATCAATCACTACTAAAGATAGATTTTTCATTATTTTCACTTTTAGGATACAAGAACTTCACTGGAGTAGATGATATATGTGGTATCGATATAATCCTCCGATCTTTTGTCATCCCCCAATAATATCATCCACGCTCTCTTTAAATAATCAAGGTTGTGTAGCTAACCTTGAGAATTGTCCATAATAGAAAATTTAAAGTGGAGTCTTGGTTTTTGGATTTAATTAAATGATTGGATAATTTATTTATTTATTTAATTATTTATCATCCCATGATGGCTCCTAGGCTGAATACCCGATGTACACAAGAGTTATCTCACACCTTAGTTAAAACCCACCTTCCAAACATAATAGTGGTCTTATATTTCTGATATATGACAATATTTTGGATGTATTCAACATTTTAAGAAATCAGAATGTTCATGCTATTAATATATTTAATATTTATTTAATATCAATACAGAGCATACTATTACTTGAAATATTTGGACATCAATGAACCAAACTCAGAAAATATTACTAGATATATTTCAAACCATAACATAAAAAATTAGTGGATTTAAACACACCATGCATTTTTCATAATTTAGTTAGTCTTATTCATACCTATCAATACAATGGATACTTGATAAATGTCACATAATAATATTTATATAGTATATTGGGTTCCATTTAAACTTGGTGTTGCATGAAGTGTAAGTAATCAATTATTTTTTTGTATAGAGAACTATATCATAAATATTGGGGTGTTAATGGATGAGATTCTATTTAAACCCCATTATATCCAATCTCCACATTTTCAACATAACCTCAAGATATTGAAAGATAGAGGATACATCATCATAGAGGGGTTTCGATGATTTAATAAATGAGGACTGAGGATCGATGATCAAATTTCTATGGGATTATTTATCAATAATTGAGTTTTTGGATCTCTCTAATGAAAATGATGCTAAAATATTCTTCATAATTCTTCAATCCAATCCCTAGATATGAAATTTTTAGGTATTTTTATCCCTATCATTCTTGATTTAGAGCATGGATTAATTTATCTTATATGAATCTTGATATATCCCCATATTCAGATGGCCTAGTTAATTTACAATTTTTATTATTTAATGATATTTTATTCTTCATTATTTGGTTTCTACTATGAAGATAATTTTCCAGATTCTTATCATCCTATAGTAGTATTCATTTTGTTGTTTATTCAGGCTTGTCCAATTTTTCCTTACATACTTCACTATCTCCCTTGTTATAGGTGGCAGTATAACTATTATTGGGCAGGTTCAAATAAAAATTAAACCAATTTATTAATATTGATTTATTTATGGATGAATGCCATGATCAAGGTGCTTGAGGATTCGAGAAATAATACTGGAAATAGGATCTATGAAAAATCCAGGATGATCATTCCAAGATTGTGGATGTGTGGGAATGATGAGCTATGATAGAGACATCCATTATAGCATAGTGATGGTCAAAGATCAGCCTTTGGAGGGGAATGATCCATGATTGACAAAACTAGATGTATCTTGGGGGTGAGTTTGGGTGTGATTGGATGTGGAGACATGTTTTTATTGAAGGATATGAATCTGGTGAGAACAAAATGACCTCATACTACATAGTTCAAGGAACAAATTCCTTGTATCATCTTTATTAGTAGAAGATAGGGGTTTTGACTATGTTAAATATCACATAGATATGTGGTGGGCCTGTGCATTGTGGGAATCTTCCTATGTAATTGATTCATGTTCAAGGAGAAAACGTCCAAGTCCCTAGTTGGTCCCAAAATCCAAGTCACCTTTAGAAAAAATCGGAGTACTTGGGTGGTTTCACAAACCTTGTGTCTTTGATAACATACTATGTACATGGGATTTTACATGGCATATAGGACATCAGGATGTGACTACATGGAGACTTGGATGTTCTCCCCATGTATTCCAAGGAAAATTCAATTTACCATACCTATAACAATCCAACATCGATATCTCTTTCTTTAAGACTTAGATTTGGGATTTTGAGTAGTCCATTCTATGAAAAATTGCACTTAGGATGTAATGGTGACCACTGTTTCGACACCCTATATATGACATGAGGTGATTTGAATAGGATTTTTTTTATGATACTTGGATGATGGAATTTTTTGATCATAATCATTAGAGTGATACTAGGGTTAGTACTCCCCTGATGGTTGAGTTATTCAAGGAAAAGGACCCCCATATTGTGTATACTTGTAGAGTCAGCGTTTCCCCACATTGTTGGGGAATGAATCCTCTATATTAAAATTCATTACTACACTTTCATCGAGATCGAATGGGGAGAAGATCCTCCACTATATTTGATACTCCCTCAACTGTGGTACCTAATGGTAAGGTGTAGGTTCTCCATTCGATTATCACGAGGTTACCCATGGTGCTTCTAATTGAAGACAAGATCACTGGAGGTATAGGAAGACTCAACATTCTTAGTCGGTTGTAAAGATCGATACTCATCTCTCTTCAATTAGAGATTACTTATGAGTTTATATTTTGTTGGGTTTCTTTTCCCATTCTTGTCTTATGGGTTTTCCGACTATTTTAATCTAGTACAACACCATTAGTTTTGGGGGTGTCCTACTAGGTATACTGATACCCACCCGTGAATTGTATTTTTCCACAAATGTTGTTTCTTATGTAGATGAAATACATTTAAAAAATGACTTTGGTTGGTCAGGTGTAGTTAGAGACTAGCAATACTTGGTGATGATAGTTGGTATCATAAGTCATGAGTATGGTCTTCATAATAATTCGATGGAAGGATGGTAATCCCACTATTTATTGTTTATCATGTATTTCCCCTTTAATACTTTGGATATAAATATACTTCCACACATTGATTATTCCAGTGGTTATTACATGCATTTATTTAAAATTGGGTAGTATAGTATTTTATCCTGCGTGGTTGTGATGTACATAGAGTTGTGCATGTTTACATGTTTTTTAGATTAAGTCCTACCTTTTGTCAGATATTCCTACTCATCACAATTCTTGAACCCTTGTCCAATTTGTGGTGGGATTGGGGTGTTACACTTGGATTTCTATTGGTTCATATAGGGATATAGTGGGTTAGGTCATGACAATACAAAAGAACCACCATATCCTGGAAGTGGTAGTAAAATAAGGTTGTTGGAATACATTAACAAAAAAATATATCGAAGATACATATTACAACCCCACCACTAGAAAATCCTCTTGACACATATGATGTGTTACTCAATATCATGAAGATATTCTTACTCTCATTCTGGAGAATCATCGAAACCCTCCAATGAATAATGGACAACACGATCTAGTGCACCTTCCTATTTTAATTGATGATCAACAAACCCTTTAAATGGAAACTCTAGGGAAGACATATATTACTATAAATCCGACAAGTGATCTCTAACATATATTTGGTAGTTTCTCATAATAATGAATATATTAATACTTTCATTCAGTTTAACGATTGTCATCAACATATCTAGACGACATCCAAGAAGTAGGAAAAAATCTTCCACTTTTTTAATAATCCCATTGATGTTTTTTGATTGAAATAGGGGGCCCACCCAAGGATAATTCCATATATGAATGTCATATTTTACAACAGAGGACCCCGACCACCCAATGGAGAGCATCTAAGTAGAAGACTTTTAGGGGTAGCCTAAGGATTAAAATCATTCTCATATCCCTACCATTCTCAATGATGGTGTATTAAGTCCCTAAATCATATTTCAATTGTGTTCTGAGAATATTCTAATGCATAATTAGATAGAGGAATAAATTTACGTTGTGGAGGTAATCCTAATAATATTTCTACTAGAATATTTGGAGGTTCTACCCATAGTTTCTACCCAAAAGGTCCTCCTTGTGTTATTATCAAGACATATCATGAGAATTCATCTAATGATGCGAGACACAAACATCCTCCTCATAGATGGATGATAAAAAAACAGGTCATCCCAATACCACTAACTACATTGAAGGTCCTCCCATGGTAATCTTCTATTGGATTCCCCCTACAACTAAAAATTTATTTATGATGGTAGTCCTCCACATGATGGTATTTTCCATGTAGATCCTCCCCAAAATAACATAAACTTTTGATAAGAAAGTCCTCTCATTGATGAAAAAACATTTAGAAATACATCATATCATGAGGCACTCAATAGGCTAAGGCTAGATACCCAAATATCTCTGTCTCTAACGAGTGATTTCCTTTCTCAACTAGAAGAAATCCATAGGTAGTGGTCATTCTATAGTGCACCTTTAGATTTTGTAGATTCCAATATAATAGAGAATATTCCAACTGATCTCACATCCTTCAGAAATAAAACTTGCAAGGGACCTATATTGTTGACCAATATAAACGATAATCTCACCAAATATGAAGGTAACGACGTTTTAATGTGGAAGGAACTAGACAAAGACAACATACTAGTCATAGTTTGGTCTATATGCACTTCATGATATGATATTTTAAAGGCATTCACATTGGAATTTGTACATCATCTTCACTTAAATTTATAGATAAATCATTACCATCTAAAGAAAAATATTTATCTTATATGGAGTATGTAAACATCATATTGATGAACTTAACCATCAGATTAAATTGTCAATAATTTCAATTACATAGCGCTTGAAATTGGGAAGGTGGAGTGGAGATATCCAAATTGCCTAACATAATGATTTGAGGGACCTATGATAACTAATCATTGACACTTCATCCAATATATATTAGAGTATTGGATGAACATGGAGTGTTGTATTTGATACTGCTCCCCATTCTACAGAGACCACCAACAAATACATCCTGAAATTTCATCCCCTCAGGCAAGGTCTTGATCTAAAACAATATATATGCTCATCATCCAATTCAATATGGTCCCATTATCTCCAAATCATAGAAATGAAAAACTAGGAGGGATTGATCCATTGAAAGGATCTCACATCAGGCCTATAAAAATATTAAAAATGCTTCTCATTTATGAAAATACAAATCTTTAGTTGAATCCCCACCATAAATAATGATTATATAATGTTTAGAGAATGAATATAATCTATATCGTGATCAATAAAAAACCAAAAAAAATCATAATGGAAGTGATAGGTACCACCATAACATTAATATAATAGTAACTGTTAGGTTGGAATAATACAAATATACGCAAGAGGGGGGGGGAGGTTGAATTTTGTCTTTTAAAAAATCTATATAGATTCTGTATTTTAAATATCATTTTAATTTATGCAGATATGAATTATTCTCCTCTATTATATGTATGAAAAATGTAAACATAAATAATGAACATAAATATTTTATAGTGTTTTGGGGAATAATGATCCCCTAGTCTACTCCACCAACTCTCTCTTTGTGAGCTTGGAGGCTTTCACTAGAAAGGTCCTCTTATTACAAGACCTTCAAAACCAAAACAGAGTACAAGTAGTTGAAACATTTAAAAAAAGGATAAATAGAACCTTCATGTTATTTTACATGGAACTAGATTTCTAAATCTTATACAAAGAAGTTGATACTCAACCACAACTAAGTACAGTCCTTAAAAAATACAATAAATCAAAAGAGTTTGATTTTTAGATGGTTCATATTGATCTTCATAGTTGTAGCACCATCAACTAATCATAGATGGATCTTATTCTATAGAAAAGAAAGTCCTCAATAACCAATAACTCTGAATTGATCCTGGTTGAAATGATCTTCAACTATAGTAGCAATAAAAAATTATCAGTTCATGGTAGAAAATTTATGTGTCCAATGTGGTTCCACTTTCAGAAGAAGAGTTGATCGATCAATTTTAAAACACTATAAAAGATATTCATAGGTATACATTGATTTTTGTGATATCATTTAACCCAATATATTTTGAGAATACTCCATTCATATATAATCTTTCCGTTGATATTATCAATGAAAAATGCCAAAGAGATTGTAGATATTAAAAATAAGAAGTAATCAGGGGAGACATAACCTCCCTTAAGAATGAGAGTTATTTTATCAGATGAATATGATTATTTGATATAATTAAAATGAAAATTTTAATTCGTCAAATATTATATTTTATTATATATTTAGTTCAATCAAGACCACTATAGAAATCCAAAATAAAATCATGAATTTAAATTCCCAATTTTGAATAGTCAAATGAAAGTTTTCTTTATAAAATGAAAAAAACACCAAATGTAGGGTTCAACTACATAGAATTAATTTTCTGAATGTAAGGATGAAAACATAATGTTAATAATAAAATTATGTTTCATGATCCATACATTTTCTTATCAAACATAGGGTTCCTCACTTATTTAGGTTTCCTTAACCATACATTATTCTCTTAACAAAAATAAGGTTCCACCCAAATGTAAGGTTATTCAACCCTACATTTCTAATAACATATGTTTGATGATCCATACGTACTTATCTCAATATTGGGTTCCTTCTATATACTACATTTACCAATTTAGGGTTCATTTTAAGTGTTCTGTTCAGAAAGTATGGTATGAACATGTTTCCAGAAAACGTAAGAACACATTCCAAATATTTTGATGAATAATCCTTTGAGATTAATAATATGAATATAATTCCAATATAAATATTGAAAGGAATATTAATTTCCTAAAATACACTTAATAAAAAATAATTAGTAAAAATGAAATGGTTTTTGTGGGCATCAAAATCAATAAGATTAGTATAGAATTTCTGAGACAATATATGGTAAAAAATATCCCCCTTTTTATGATAAAACCCCATAAAATAATTTTGAGGAAGAATAGAATTTTATAAAAACCCAAGAAATAATATTTTAAATAAAAACAATTATTTAATTAATGATTACATTTATCAATGAAATATTTTTATTTCACATTACAATTTTGATTAATAAAATCATTTTAATGTTGTGTTTACCGAATTTTATCCACCTTTTTTGATATAAAAATTAAATTATAAGAAAAAATATTTAAAATACATTCAATTTTTGAATAGAAAATTAAATTAATGTTATAGTGTACTGGTTAAAAAAATGATACATCAATTTTGACATTAGGGATAATTATATAATAAAATATTAAAATGAAATGAAAAATATAATAGAACATTTTATGGTTTATTATAAAAAAAGTACAAATACATGAGTGGATTTTTTAGAAAAAAGGATTAAATAATAGGACTGGTAGATGGTGAATGATTTTGATCAGGAGTAGTTTCTAGTTCAGGTGAAGCTTGAGAAACCTAAAAAATAAACTTTCAACTATTCTATTTGACCTTGTAACCTTTAAAAAAGATTATTTTTTCACTTCCTTATCAAAATATTTTAATCATGATATAAATTCATAGTTTCAATAAAATTGACTTTCAAAAATTCAGGAAAATTACCCTCTATCATCAGAAACTAATATAGATTATCACTGACCATATTAAGTAATAGCCTGACATTGAGTTCACATGAAGTGAGTTTCTCAAAAAGATATGTTTGATTATCCAACAAAACTAACAATGGTGCACTATTACATTTATGTGATTGAATTCTATCATTCATATCAATCATTTCTAATGTGATAGCTTGAAATATTCTGATCATATCAAGTGATGTTATAGGTGTAGAGGTAGGAGATCTAGACTGGTTGATACTCACTGTTAGTGACTCAAATTGACTTCTGATATACCACTTCAAATCGGAAAAATCTATTTCTAAAACATATTCTGATTTCACTTTGCCAAACTAATCTAAAAAATATATCATAAATAAATCAAAATAAATTTTTCACACAATATATTCTATGAACTCTGGAAGCTAAGTCTGAAAGGACTCTAATTCCATCTTTGGAATAGTTGACTTTCTTAAATCATCAAAATATTTTCAGGATGCATCCCATTCTAGTCAAAGACTGGGGTTCTCCAACTAAACCTTGTTAAACACAACTAAAAGGTCATCAATCTTAATTTTTATTTAATCAGATGTTCATTCATCACGATTCTTTGACTGGGGAGCCTCTAAAAAATAGCTAATGGATTATCTATAGAATTCTCACTTGAAAAAATACATACCATCATGGACTTTTTCCTTTATCCCGAGAAAGAAGTAATTCATTCTATGGAATGAAAAATGGAAGAGACAAACTAGATTTCAATGATCCCAATGGTCTCAGTTGACAATTTTTAAACATTATTATCCTCTTGAGTAGCTTCATTCTATTGATCAAGTTCAGGAATAACATGATGTTCTTAAGATTGAATATCTTCTTGGTGAAATTTATCATGATCTAGTTCTTCCAAATGGTCTGTAATATTTACATCTCAAGATCGTAACATTGTATCATCATGTTGGGGTCTTTCTATGTTCTTTTATCTTCAGAAATTTTCTTCAATGTTTAGTTCTTATGAACCATCTTCTGCAAGATCTATAGAGTTATAATGAAGCATTCTTTTGGTTGGATGAGTAATAACCTATATTCAATATTCTCTAACATTTTCATTACTTAAATGATCTAAACATACAAATTTATTGTTTCCTTGCTCCCATTGATAAAAGGTTCCAGATTTTTCTTGGTCATCCCCACCAATAGATAACAGTTTAGCTTTTACTTTACTCCAAAAGATAAAATTCATAGAGTACCAGTATTCAAAAAATTTCTATAGTGATATCTAACTCGAGAATAAAATAAAGAAATAAATTTTTTCCAGAATAATAGATGACAAAGGATCCATCCATATTTATATAATGACATCCTTGCCTCGGAATGACAAAAATAAATCAGATATATTGGAAAATATCTAGAATTGTTCAACTTGATGTCACTAATAAACAAAAACATAATCTACATGTATGGGTACAGAATGTTCTCCATCTTAGCAACCCTTAGAGTGATAGTAGTCTGAAATATTTTTACCAAAATGTTATATTATTCCTCAATATTTTTTACAATCATTTCTCTATTATTTGTTGACCAAAAAATAAATAACAAGATATCATCTAATTTGTGATCATGATTTCCAACTGATCAAAGATCGAAATGGAATACTCCTTCATGAGAAAATTTTAATATCTGATCAATTACAATGGTGGAGAATGAAATAACTTTATCATAGACATGAGATAATTTTGTATTATCAATTTACCTAAAGATAAACTGAACATTCTTGTAAACTAAATTAGTTCCGACTCCTAAATAAAATATTTTTTTTTCATTAAACAGAAAATCCAAACCCTAAAACACAATAAATTTCTTGAGAAAAAGATTAATCAAATATAGCCAATTGAAATCATTGAATTTTCCTCGAAGAATATTCCTGAAGGGGACACGCTGGTGCTTTGGATCACTTGTTTCACCTTCATCTATTCTTTTGTTTCACCTTCATCTGTTATCTTAGTCCTTGTCATTTCCATGAATCTAAAGGTTGATGGTTTTTAGAATCTAGGGTTTGGAAGAAATATGGGGTCTCTAGTAGGAAAAACAGTTTCAAAAAGTGTGTGTAAAGTTGAAGGGGTTTCTAATGAATGGTGACGTGTTCTGGATTCTCATGCTGATTTCATAGGATAATCATAAAATATTTAGTTTTTTAAAACATGTGGTTTAAAAGCTAATAATGATCAAAATTTATTTAAATAAATAAATGAAATAATAATTTGATAGTGAAGTTATCACATTAGATTTAAAATGAATAAAAACTATAAAAAAATTAATTGAAACCAATTGATAATGATTTATTTAAAATTAAATAATCCATAATCCCCCTTATTAAAATCTATATTAGAAATGAGAAGTGGTTTAGTAAGAATATCAGCTAATTGATATTTGGTATTTAAAAATTATAAAGATATATACTTTTTAAGAACATGATCCCTTATAAAATTACTCCTTATATTAATATACTTAGTCCTAGAAGGGCATATAAGATTTTTTTGAAATATTTATTACACCAGTATTATGACATAAAATAGGTATATTATTAATTTTTTTTCAAAATCTAGTAGAGTGTGTTTCATCCACAACACTTGTGAACAAAAAATTCAAGTAGACACACATTCTCCCTCACCTGTTGATAGGGAAACTACATGTTTTTTCATACTTGAACATGATACTAAGTATTTACCAAAAAAGATACAAGTTCTTGAGGTTCTTCTTCAATCTAATCAACAACCTCCAAAATCATCATCTAAATAAGAAATTAAATTAAAATATTCTATTTTTGGGTTAAGAATAAATTAAAAATCACTCACTTTGAAATACTTAAAAAATATTTTAAATGTACTAAGATGGATTGATTTGGGTTTGACTAAAATATAGAACATAAAGATACAAAAAACATTATATCTGGTCTGCTAGCAGTACAATATAATAAGTTACAAAACATAACTCTATAGAACGGGTTGTCAATTGGTTTTCTTGCTTAATCCAAATCATGTTTTATATTTTAACCCAAGGGATTCGTATAGGTCTTTCTATTTTGAAGTCCAAACATTTTCAACAAACCAATAATATAGTTACTTTGATTTAAAAAAATTCCCATAATCTTTTTGATAAATTTTAATTCCTAAAAAGAAATCCAATTCTCCCATCATACTCATTTCAAATTATTTTTTCAGTATATTTAAAAATTCATTTCATTTATTTTTAGTTTTTGAAGTGAAAGTAACATCATCAACATAATTTTTTCCCAATATAATAATAGAAGAAACAGATTTCATGAAAAGTATAAGATCATGTAATCCCATATAAAATACATTTTACATCAAAAAGTTATTAATATTTCACAACAAGGTCTCGGTACCTGTTTATGGACATAAATATCATTGGTATGTTTAAAACTATTATTTGGTTTATGAGATTTTTCAAAACCTTTGGATTGTTCAACAAAAACTTTCCCCATTAAATAACCATTTAAAAGTCATTTTTAACATCCATATGATATAATATAAAATTATATGATATGAATAATGTAAGATACATGACATACTTCAAAGTTAAATTCAATTTAATTTCCATTAATTCTTTGTTTTGAGGGTTTCTCAAGCATTTGTGGGGGAATGGGGGATTTTTTATGAATTGGGCCAAACCGTGAGCCCAATTCCAGATTTAAAAATAAATTTTTATTCCATTATAACTCCTTAATTTTTCAATATTTTTCATCCATTCCAATTTCTAATTGTCATCCCCTGAACTTTTACCCCACAATATTAATTTGGACCATTTATAAATCCATAATCATGTTGGATATGGGTTTTAATGTAAGGGATTGGGCCTGCCCGAAATCCCATTTTATACATTAAAAATAAATTTTAATTTGTTAATATCTCCTTCACTATTTGCGTTTTTTTGCTGATTCCAACTCTCACCCGAGCCCACTTACCTGAGGCGCGACCCCATTCCCTCCTCTTAGAATTTGGATCTCTATAGAATCTCCAAACTGGTTGAAACCTCACTGGATTTCTGAAATCGTCCATATTTGGAGAGGTAAATTGATCATTTAATAAAATCATCTATTTTTACTATTTTTCCCCCATTCTAGTTTCTAAAAGATATCCTAATATTTTTTTGAAATTCACATGAATGTTTGGATGTTTTCATATTATTATTCTGGTGGATTTTTTGTCATTTTCTTCAAGATTATTTTGGGTATGCGTTTCTCTCTTCAATTCCTTCCTTCTCTTTAGGGTTTCCTCCCACTTTGATAAATTTATAGAGTGTCCAGAAGATTGGGTTCATACATAAGGTTTGATTTGGGGTATTTTTGGTGAAATATTATCATTTAGTGTTCTTTTTCACATCCTTGTGGTGCGGCGGAGGTGCGGTTGAAGTTTCACACCAAACTTCAAGGGTTTTGACTCAAAAGGTAGGTTGTTCCATGTGTAAAAAATTATTGATGAGTTAGCTTACTATATTTAATTATTTTTCATATTCCTCATATGTTGGGTGTGGTGTGAAAACTGTTTATGATTGATTTGGTTATGTGTTGAATTTTATTGTCTCTTTTTAACATGAAATTGGGTATTTTCATGTGTAACACGTGGGGTTTTATTTGGGTGTGATTTATAACTTATGAAATTGGTTTATTTAATCTTTTTTGGCCTTCCAATTCTGGTTCAATAATTTACTACTGTCATTTGGTCCTAAAAAGAAGATTTTTGAATAGGTTTGATGTGTAAAACATTGCTACACTTCTTGAGGTCATTTTAGGAAAATGTGTGTTTTCATTTTTATCTTTTATGGTATTATTCAAGGTTATTTTATAACACTTGAATGTGTTTTTATAAATGTATCTAGGGATGAAAATTCTATTTTTGATATGAATTGGTAAGGTTTTGGTCTTAAATGGGGATTTTGAAATGGGTTTTGTGTGCAAGACATAGTTACACCCCTTGAGTTGTTTTATAAAAATTGTGAATGTTTTGTTTTGTTAAAAAAAGAGGACAAATGGGTGTATATGTACTGTTTTGGGGGGTGTGTTCACCTAATATGGGTTTTTGAAAGGTATGGTGGTTATTTAAGATTTCAAATTTTTTTGAATGTTTTGTAAAGTGCTGAAATGTTGTAGAAAATGGAAAGAGAGCTGCAAAACATGGTAGTGGGATGTTTTGTGTGAGTGTGTTGTGAAAATTGAATTTTATTGATGAAAGTGGTAATATATGTTATTTGAGTGGGCTATTATGTGAGTTATAATTTCTTCTAAAGGTTTATAAATTTTTTTTAAAGGATTTGGGGAAGTGACAATGTAATGTAAAGAGTGTTGTGGGCTATTTTTGTATGAGTCGGATTAAAAAATCAATTTGAAAGAAAAGTGTAATTTTGTGAATTGTGTGGTATAAATGTGGGCTATTTGGAGAGTTTTTGATATGGAAATGATATTTTCATGTGAAAAGTATATATCATTACTTGTTGAGCTTGTTTGAGCAAAAAGGGGAAACCCAGGTATCTAGGTGGGTGGAGGTGTACTTGTATGCTAGTGAATCCGTGGGGTTTGGCATCAGTTTCACTTATAAAGATTGATTCTTACAACTCTAAATAAACTATGATGATTATTATTGGGGACAACTAGGTTATGGGTATGTTCCCTAGTAGTGGCTCGTGCATGAGAACGAATATTTGTGATGGTTACTCTCACCGAGATACGAGGCACCTGGGTCCCACATCTAGCTAGTGCCTAGGGGTTATTTCCCATTGTTTGTGCTCACTGGATATTTTGTTCATACTGTTGGCATACGATATAATAGTCTGGAAAATTTAGTAGCTATGGTATTTATTTTAAATGTTTTGATTAATTAATTATCCCACCTGAATTCTATTTTTATTTAATGTTGCATCTTTTAGAAAATTTAACTAGCATCTCATGTTTTTGAAAACTTGCATTCTTTTCGACATTAAATATTTATAACATGGAATAAATTAGTGGTGGTATCCTATTGGGCTTTGGCTCACACCCTACATACACACTTGGGTGTAAGTAGGCTTGGTTATTTTTGTTGTCTCAGGTTGGGTAGAGTTTTTAGTTCTAGTGGTTCGGGTTTCTGGCAGGTCCATAGTGGTGAAGTCTTGTGGAGATGACTTAAGGGTGGTGCCCCATTACATGAGGGTTCTTGGGATATACTTATTTGTTTTTTACATTTTTAATGGCCTTTAAACATAGTTTTAACGTATTTAATTGAATTATGATATTTTGTAAAAGATGGTTTTAGGTGAAAATTCCAGATTAGTTTTATTGAGTTTGTTTGTTGTTTAATATTTATAAAATCGGGTAAATCATTCCCAATTATCATTAAATGATACCCAGGAACTTTTTCCAGACCTTAGAAATTGGAAACACCCTTCGGGCCTTGTCACAGGCTGTGTTTGGTGTCGGTTTTGGCGGCAACCAGATTCGGTTCGTGACAAAATGGTATCAAATGAATTTTAGGTTAACTCTTTGAGTCATGTTATTTAGGGAAGAGTCAGGATAGTCTGGAGTTAGGTTTGTTGGGACATGGAATTCCTGTTATGGGTAGTGTGACTGATCACCACACCTCATAATGGGATTCAAGTTTCTAGGAGAAGTCGGGATTTATCTAAGACGTTCGGTTTTCTTGGTTCGATGATGAATAAGGGAATTGAAAAGAGAGTTGGGTTAATGGTCCTAGTGAGCTCGTAGGGCCTGGAAATCCATGTGGATCCAAGTATATTCCCTAGAACACTCTAGGTGACAGTAAAGTTATTGTAGTATGGATGCCAACCATATGACCAAATCACCCACTAAAACTAGTTTCCTCTCACATTGTTTTGTTCTTAGGTTTTGAAATCATGGCACTTTGGTTTTAAGAAGTGTAATGTTTTTGTGAAATGATTTTCAAATAAAGAGGGAATGGTTTGATTTATGAAATGGTGGAACTAAATTTTTATAATTGTTTTGAAATGGAAAATGTTGTTCTAACACCTCTTTTGAAAGCAAGAACTATATTAAAGTTGGTTTTGAAAAGTGTTTCCAATAGAGTTTTCTAAACAATCAAATGGTGTTTTAATGGGATGAGATGTTTTGAAATTGATGTAAATATCTTGAAGGTGAGTTATTTTATAAATGGATGTGCCTTTCTGAAATGTTTTTTAAGATGTAGGTTGGGATTTTGATCTCGTGGTTAGCGGTTTTGAAAAAAAAGGTTCTGTTGGTTGACCATTTTGGTTTTGAAAATTGGAAAGATTTTTTGTTTTATCCTTTGTTATTTTCATGGGAAAACCACATGCATGGGGTTATATGGTAATATGGATGGTTGATGACATGATTGGATGAGTGACAAGATGGATATGAGTAGGGTGCCTGGTGTGGCACAGAAACATGCATGTGTAAGGCCCATGGGGTACCATTGGTGGATGCGCTAACCGCTGGACCAATTTTTCTAAAAGAAAGGATTTTAAAGAGAAATGTGATGTATTGATGAATTATTTTAGATGGTTTATATTATGTGTTTTTGGAAAATTTTGTTGTTATAGGATGTTTTGATTCCAAGAACCCCTCCTGTTCGAACTGTGTTTTGAGTTTGTGTTTGGTTGGTAAGATGTGTAGAAGGATCGGTTAGTAGTGTCCTCTGAGATATGTTTCGGGAAACCTCTATGGTGGATCCCTTCATGTGTATGGATCTGGTTTGTTTCACTTTTCTACCAATGGGCCATCTTGGTTGGGTCTTTAGGTTATCTTGTTGGATAAGGTATGCCCCCATTAAGGGTTAATGCATAACTGAAGTGCAACCCAGATTGTTTTTCCATTCGAAAATCCTCAAGTTGATCAATATAAGGAATTTTTTTCTCAAGATATGTAGATTGAGTATACACCCATTCCTTTCATTTATTTTTAGATCCTCTTATAACGGGTGAGTGCTCGTGGTAGGTTGAAAGAGACCTTAGTTTCTCAGGTTTCCTGATTCATTGAAGGTGGATGTGGTCTAGGGTTGTTAGTGTGGATGAGTGTCTCAATGGTGTCTAAGAGGGCCTTTGGGTTCTTCAAAGTTTCTATGAAGCATGAGTTCATGTTAAACCACCGGTGAGGGAAATATTGTCATGATAGGATATTGTATCCACTTTCTAGAATTGTGTGTTTTTTGGGGATGTCGTATAAGGTCCCTCTCAATGCATTGTTTATATTAGTCGCAATGGTCATGTTTGGTGATGCTTTATGATGTCATGTGCTCGATTGACCGTATAGGTGAAAGTCGTGGAATCCTATGAGAGTCCCTGTTATGTTGGGTGAATGTCTGCATTGGAAAAATTCAAAATATTCCATCTTATAAGAAGGTGAGTTTAGGTGGTCTTTACTTCTATTGTTTCTCACCCAAACGAACAAGGATTGTTGTGTGTACATTTTCTAAGCCCTTCTTTCAGTGAAACATCAGGTTAGAGTCATGTCAGTTTGGAATGCGTTATGTCATGGAAAAAATATCAGGGATTGCAGTGCAGTTTTTGGTTGCATCGAATGAATAATTATCATCCAAGGGGTTTCCAAAGCCCAACTATGAGTCCGACGATGCTTCAATCATTTGAGCTCCAGCCATAGGTCTCGGAGAGAAGATGGCGCATTGTCATGGTAAATCCTAGGGTCATTTAAACCCTTGTACAATTTCTAATCCCCATAATTAATGATAGGATGATTTTAAACCTATGGTGTCATCATATTTTCTCTTTTGTTCCCGTTCGGTGGAAATAGGTGGAAGGCCTTGTACCCATGACTTCACATAATGTCATTCCCTTCCACTTTGGTTTCCATGGAGTCATTACAGAATGGTTGGAAATTTGGATAGAAATACTAAGGACACAATTTTTGCATGATTAGTAGTGACTGTATTCCGGGAAGCCATGCATAAAGAATAATCTGCACAGCTAGTGCACGGTTTCCCAAATCATGCAGACTAACCCTATGCCCTTCCCAAATCATTAAAAAAAAATTGGGCCTGTCTATGTCGGCCCATTCTGGTCAGTTAGGATGGTTAGTTCTTATGGTGGGGAGACCCACTATGATTCTCATGTACATTCCTTCAAAAACATTGAATGTAATTCTACCCTTTATAATAAGGAGTACATTCAGGGCTCCCCTGTTAGTGTCCAGATTTTGTCTTAGAAAAAAATAGGTTGTCTCATTGGGTGGGGAGCCTATTTGTGTCCACCCCATACCAATAAATCAGATTTATCCATGGTCTTGGCTTGGCAGTAGGTAGTATTATTCAAAAATATCTAGCTAACAACATATTCCTTGAGTAAACGTTGGTATTGGAGAGTTCCCAATGGTTTAGTTAAAGGTAAGTGTAACCTTGTTCAATGTTGTTCTTCATTTGGGTGAATTTCTTGAGTCTTGTTCGGGTAGTGTTTGAGGAGTTTACTTTTGGGGTAAAGTATGAATGTGATTGATCATTTCAGGAAAGTGGTGTATGTTTTGGTTGTGAGAGTAATCCTTAATTTATCACTGGAGGTGTTTTGGCCTTTGGGGGTGAAACCTGGCATGGGAGTACCTCTTGGTTTCTCAGTTGGGTTTGGTTGTTGCTCTGGCTTTGATGTGACTTTCCAGGGTTGAAAGTTTTCATGGTGGGGAGAATTTTCACATAAAAGACTTATTTTAATGTTAAATTCCATTTAATTTCCATTCATGCTTTGTTTTGATGGTTTCCCAAGCATTTATGGAGGAATGGGGGAGTTTTTATGAATTTGGCCAAACCGTGAGCCCAATTCCAGATTTAAATATAAATTTTGATTCCTTTATAACTCTTTCATTTTTCAATATTTTTTATCCATTCTAATTCCTAATTGTCATACCCTGACCTTTTAACACCACCATATTAATTTTGACCATTTATAAATCCATAATCAGGGTGGATATGGGTTTTTATGTAAGGCGTTGGGCCTGCCTGAAAGCCCATTTTCTGCAATAAAAACAAATATTAATTTTTTAATATCTCCTACAATATTTTCGTATTTTCGGTGATTCAAACTCTCACCATATCCCACATACCTATGGCGCGACCCCATTCCATCCTCCCACAATTTGGATCTTGATAGAATCTCGAAACCTGTCGAAACCTTACTTGATTTCAGAAATCTTCTAGATTTGGAGAGGTAAATTGATACTTTAATAACTTCTTCTATTTGTACTCTTTTCCCCCATTCCAGTTCCTCAAAGATCTCATAATCTTTGTTCTAACCTCAAATTAATGGTTGGATTTATTAAAATTCATATTCTGGTGGATTTTGGGTCGTTTGCTGCAAGATTATTTTTGGTATGTGTTTCTCTCTTCAATTCCTTCCTTCTATTTAGGGTTTCCAGAAACTTTCTTAAATTTATAGAGTGTAAAGAAGTTATATTTCATACTTAGGGTTATATTTGGGGTATTGCTGGTGAAATATCATGGTTTAGGGTTTGTTTTCACATACTTGTGGTGCGGAGGAGGTGCGGTTGAAGTTTCACACAAAGATTCATGGGGTTTGACTCAAAAGGCACGTGGTTCCATGTGTAAACAATTATTGATGAGTTAGATTTCTCTATTTAATCATGTTTCATATTACAAATATGTTGTGTGTGGTGTAAAAACTGTTTATGATTGAATTGGTTATGTGTTAAATTTTATAGTCGCCTTTTAACATGAAATTGGGTGTTTTCATGTGTAACCCATGGGGTTTTATTTGGGTGCGGTTTATAAGTTATGAAATTGGTTTATTAAATCGTGTTTGGCCTGAAAATTCTGGTTTGGTAATTTAATAGTGTCATGTGGTCCTAAAAAGAAGTATTTTGAATAGGTATTATGTGTAAAACATTATTATACTTCTTGAGGTCATTTTAGGAAAATGTGTGTTTTCATTTGTATCTTTTGTGGTATTATTCAAGGTTATTTTATAACACTTGAATGTGTTTTTATAAATGTATATAGGGCTTCAAATTATATTTTTAATAGGAATTGGTATGGTTTTGGTCTTAAATGGGGGGTTTGAAATGGGTTTTGTGTGCAAGACATAGTTACACCCCTTGAGTTGTTTTAGAAAATTGTGAATGTTTTGTTTGGTTAAACAATGTGGATAAAAGGGTGTATATGTACTGTTTGGGGGGATTGTTCACCTAATATGGGTTTTTAAAGGTATGGTGGTTATTTAGGATTTCAAATATTTTTTTAGAATGTTTTATAAAGTGCTGAAATGTTTTAGAAAATGGAAAGAGAGCTGCAAAACATGGTTGTGGGCTGTTTTGTGTGAGTGTGTTGTGAAAATTGAATTTTGTTGATGAAAGTGGTATTATATGTTATTTGAGTGGGATTTTATGTGAGTTATAATGTATTGGAAATGTTTATAAAAATTGTTTAATGGATTTGTCGAAGTGTCAATGTAATGTGAAGAATGTTGTGGGCTATTTTTGTATGAGTCGAATTTCAAAATCAATTTGAATGAAAAGTGTACTTTTTGTGACTTGTGTGGAATACATGTGGGTTTTTTGGTTAATTTTTGATATGGAAATGATATTTTTATGTGAAACGTATATATATTTACTTGTTTAACTTGTTTTAGCATAAAGGGAAAACCTGGGTATCTAGGAGGGTGGTCGTGTGTACTAGTATGGTAGTGAATCCGTGGGGTTTGGCCTCACTTTCACTTAGCAAGATTGACGCTTACAACTATAACTAAACTATGATGATGATTATTTTGTACCACTAGGTTATTGGTATGTTCCCTACTAGTAGATCGTGCATGATAATGGATATTTTTGATGGTTACTCTCACAGAGATACGAGGTACCTGGGACCCACAGCTAGCTAGTGCCTAGGGGTTATTTTCCATTGCTTGTGCTCACTGGATATTTTGTTCTTACCATCAGCATAGGGTATGAGAGGCTTGAAAATTCAGTAGCTATGGTATTTATTTTAATTGTTTTTATTATTTAATTAGACCACCTGAAAAATTTCTTTATTTAATGTTGCATCTTTTAGAAATTTTAACTAGCATCTCATGTTTTTGAAAACATGCATGCTTTTCATCATTAAATGTTTATAACATGGAATATATTAGTGATGGTATCCTATTTGGATTTGTCTCACACCATAATTACACCCTTGGGTGTAATTATACTTTGTTATTTTTGTTGTCACAGGTTGGGTACAGTTTTTAGTTCCAGTGGTTCGGGTTTCTGGCAGATCCTTGGTGGTGAATTCTTGTGGAGATGGCTTTAGGGCGATTCCCCTTGCCATGAGGGTTCTTTGGCTGTCCTTATTTGTTTTTTACCTTTGTAATGGTCTTTAAACATAGTTTTAAATTATGTATTTCAGTTATTGAATTTTGAAAAAGATGGTTTTAGTTGAAAAATCCAGATTTGTTTTATTGAGTTTGTTTGATGTTTAATGTTATAAAATCAGGTAAATCGTTCCCAATTACCATTATATGATACCCGGGAACTTGTGCCAGCTCATGGGGAATGGGAACGGCCTTTGGGCCTTTTCACAGGATGGGTTTGGTGTCGGTTTTGGCGGTGACCATATTCAGTTCGTGTTAAATAAGCTAAACAGATCCAAATGGACTCTAATCTTACAAATGGTGCAATGGTTTCATCCTAATATATAACTTCTTCATGATTATATCTGTTACCTAATAATTTATATCTTTTAATTTATTATCCATTGATCATAATATTTATTTCAAAAGATCCATTTAGTTCCTATTACTAGATAAACTGGTCATATTTCCACCAAATCTCAAACATTATTTATTTTGAATTGATTTACTTCTTATTTCAAGGATAACATCCAACTCTCATCTTAAAAATCATATTCAATAGATTTAGGTTCTAATAGAGATATGAATGTATAGAATTCAACAAGAATACCAAAATTTCTGCTAGTTTTAAACCCTATGATTAGGTTTCCTATAAATGTTTCTAAATAGTGGTTCTCTTTGGTTTTCAACTATCTATATAAGACCCTTTCAGGTTATTCAGTTTTATGTTCTTCTAAAATGGACTAAAATTTATTTATATCATTTAAATAATCATCTTTAGAATATTAAATCTTATGTTTTCAAATGATTATGTAATTTTATTAGTTTAAATATTCTCTTTAATAAAATAGTCAGTTTCATAAAACGTGACATGAACTGGTTCATCAACTATCAATGAATTTTGATTAAAAATTATATCGGATTTATAAGTAGTATAATAACATAGAAATATTCCATCATAATAATTTGGATCAAATTTACCAGGGATATGTTTATTATTCAAGATTTATACCTTTAATCCAATAACTTTTATGGTTTTACTTTTGGATTTATCTTATTATAGAGTTCACAAGGTTTCTTTTTAATAATTTGTCTGATTAATAATCTATTCTAGATATAGAAATATGTTCTTACAGATTCAAACTAGAAATAATTAGGAAGACAATATTCATTTTTCTTATTTCTTTCCCTTTCTTGAATAGTTGTATTTATTCATTCCATAATTCCATTTCGTTGAGGTGTTCATGGTTTAGAGAAGGTGAGTTTAATACTGATATTTGAGAAAAAATAATTAAATTATGGATTTTAAAATTATCCACCATGATCACATCTTAATTAAATTATTTTAAAAAAATTCATTCTGAAATTTTTTCAAAATCTTTTAAAAATAATGAATACTTAACTTTTTATTTTTAGAAAATACACCCATGTAAATCTAAAGAGATCATCAACTAAATCATAAATATGTAATTTACCAGCCAAACTTGAAAAATTGGATGGTCCAAAAAATTCATATGGATAATATCTAATGGTTTGGATGTATACATTTTGTTAATTTATTTGAAGGAGGATTGCGTTGTTTTTCACTATGACATGAATCACATAATCTATCATTTTCAAACATAAAACTAGGAAAATCAGAAACACATAGTTTCCTAGTATTTTATGTAAATCATATATATTATAAGGTACAAGTCTTCTATGCTAGATCCATGACTCATTTTTCTAAGTAGATAAACTGTTTACATTTTGTATAAATAAGCAATTAAAATCCAAAGTATAAACATTCTCCGATGTAGGTGATGTAAATTTAAGCAGTTTATCTTAGAAAATTGAGAATAAATATTCAGATAAATCAAAATAATAGACATGATCACAAATATAAGAGATAATTCTCTGGTTTTTCTTTATACCTTGTACATATAACCCTTTGTTTATTGATATAGCCTTCTGATATCCAATAGTTCCAACTCCATTAACATTTCCTTTTACATTATAAACAAATGTGACTAGACCTACATTCATTTGAGTCAATGTATATAAATTTAATTAGTCTACACTCACATTACTAGATAATCCACTATCCATATACAATATATCTTTTCTATTTGTGTGGCCTTTTCCTAAAAAAATCAATTAAACATGTTTTTGTTTTTACACCCATATTTTCTTCGTTCCAACATTGGCAATAAGCAATGATCTATGAAACCATATCTTTATAATTGTTCCATAATTCATATAATTTGATTTATATATATTTTTAGAAATAAAACCCCTTTTAATACAAATAGTTTGAGAATTTCTCAAATAACAGTTTTTAGTGAAATGACTTTTTATTCCACAATAATAGCGTTTATCATTATTTGAATTTATCATTGAATAATTTTTATATAATTTTGATTTCTCACCCTTTCTTACAATTCCAAAAAAAAATTTCATTTAATAAAATTATTTCTAATAATATGATTTATATAATTTTCTCATTTTTTAAAAATACTTTTACCACTTTTATAAGATTCTATTTTAGAATATTTTTATTTAATCTTTTTTTCCTAATCAATTTAGTTTGATGTAGATGAATTTATTTTTTCAATTAAATATTGATTACTATTTAAAACTATGACTATTTCATCTAAAACAAAATTATGTATATTTTTTAATGATTTATGTTTGTTTATTAATGAATTATAATTTTCTTCTAGCATAAAACAGTAAACATCTATTTTTTTATTTGAACAACTATTAGAGTTAGAGGTAGAAGAAAAAAAAAGTTTATAACTATTGTTATTCCTTATCCCTAAATCACATATTTGATTATAGATTTTGTTGATATATTTCTAAATTATATTTCAAAGAGCTACTGAAGTCTTCAGATACACTCCACATATAATTTGGGGCCTTTTTACTTTATTCTCACAATCTATATTCTTATGATGTTTATTTATTTTCATCCTTTTATTGTTAAATTGGGGAATTAGATCTAGTGTGACCTACCTTTTTTTATCCGTAGCATCTCACTTTTCTTGATTTCTTTTCATCCATAATAAAGGATTTTCTAAAGTCTCTTTTCTTTAGGTATGATTTGGTAAACATTTTAGCTAACTGATCTAGTTCCATTTCAATGTGTGAGGTATATGATTTTTTTCTCTTGATTTCTTGTTTTTTATTTCTTTCATGCTTCTGAGATGTCACCTTAAGGGATATATTTTTCTTTTTTACAACTATCTTGTGATCTTCAACTTCATCTTTCATTTATGATTCCTATATCATCAATTTTCCAATCAGTTCCTTCATAGTCAAATTCATTATAGTTGATGATTTTTGAGATACAGAAAATATTCCATTCTGTTTTGAAGGTAGTACTCTAAATTCCTTTAATGATTGATTAAATTGACTACTGGGAACTCCCAAAGTAGTAATACTGTTTTAAATCTATGTTATCCATCCATTCATTTGAGTCATGATTTCACCATAAAACATTATAAAGGTTTCAAACCTTAGTTTTTTAGTAGAATAACTCATTTTTATTATATTTTTTATTCCATCATAAGAAAATGTGATTATTTTCTACATTTCATAGATAGTAGGACATTATGATACTCAATTGAATTCATCAGGTCCATGACCAAATATGATTGCATTTATTTCGTTTTAGTTGGTTTATATTCACTTCATGTTGCAATATCCCATGTTTTTTTCTTCTTAGGAATTTCATAAAGGGTAATGATCTTCAAATAGACTTTGAATCCCATATTTTCTAGATAAATGATCATATGTGATTTTCAGGATCCATACTTGTCACCATTAAAATATGGAGCACAAACCATAGACATAACTTCTTTTATATCTACTATTTATATTAGTTTTATATAGAACTTATATTTTTATCATGTTATATCATTTTTAAAAATATCTCCTTTGATATCAATCATTAGGTTATAGTAATAAAAATATACAAAGGAGGGGGTGAATTATGTCTTTTCAAAAATCAATAACAATTTTGGATTTTAAATCACTTTTATATTTATGTATATATGTAGTGTTATCTTCTTTGATATGTATGACTAATTGATAAAGAAATAATGAACACAACAAATTTATAGTGGCACGAGGCACAATGATATCCTAGTCCACTCCACCAATTCTCTCTCCGCGAGCTTGGTGAATTTCACTAGAAAGGTCCTCTTATCATAAGTCCTTCAAAACCATAACTGATTACAGGAAGTTAAAACCTTTAAAAAATTTCTTAATAGATCATTTAGGTTCATTTATGGGAAACTAGTTATCCATAACTTTGACAGAGAAGCTGATACTCCACCACCACTATCTCCAATTTGTCAAAACTCCAATAAATCCAAAGAGTTTTAATTGTTGATGGTTCATGTTGGCCTTCATAGTTGTAGTAGTAGAAACTGACTATAAAAGGATCATTTTATTTATAAAATAATGTCTTCAAGAAAGAATAACTTTTATGTGATCCCGATTGATCTTCAATAAATGTATCAACAAACAAGAATATGTTCGAGGTTAAAAATGTATGTCTCTAAAGTGTATCCTCTTTCTAAAAAAGAGTCGATTAATCACTGTGAAAACATAGTAAAATTAATTATGAATTATACATTCTTATGTGTATCAAATATCATTACACTGTGTCCTTTGATGATAAACCATTCATATATTTTTTTTTCATGATAAAATCCAAGAAAATCCTCGGATAGATCCCAGATATTTAAAATATAAAATAATAAAGGGAAACATAACTTCCTTTAAGAAGAAAAGTGATTTCCATTTGTGAATACATTTACATTAATCAATAAAAAAGTGAATTTGAATTGATTTAAAACAATGTTTTATTAGATCATTAATTCTATTAAGATAGTTTCATAAATCCAAGATAATATCATCTATTTAAATTTGTGATGTAGAATAGTAAAACCTAAGGTTACTTCATTCAAAAAAATACCAAAAGTTGGGTTAGAATGTATAGTGTTCATTTTACATACGTGAGTTTGATAATGTAAGTTTGATCATAAAAGTACGTTTGATGAACCATACATTTTTTTCTCAGACACAGGGTTCCTTACATAGGGTTCTTTAACCATTTGTTTTTCTCTTAAAAATCATAAGGTTTAATCCAAATGTAATGGTCTTTAATCAAAACATTATTATAATATTGGGTTGATGATCCATAAATACTATTCTGATTGTAGGGTTAAATCCTTACACTACATCAACCAATGTATGGTTTATTCCTTGAAACATTTCTGAACATAGGGTATGAACAATGTTTCTAGAAAACATAAAAACACGTTCAAAATTCTTTGATGAATAATGAATTGAGATTAATAACATGAATAAAATTATAGATTAAATATAGTAAATAATATTATTTTCCTGAAAAATTAATAATGTTATATCATTATTAATACAATCAATGATATTTGTGAGCATAAAAATCAATAATATTTATAGAGTATTATTGAGAAAATACATTCCCAATAGTGACACATATCGATAGTGTTGTTGGAATTTTTAAATTTTTCACTATCATGAGGTTCATTAAATACCCAAATAGTACAAGATTTTATAGAAGCAAGATCAAATCATCCTTAATTTATTAGGTTGGGGACATTTTTATCATAACCACATCCTCTAACAAGAAGATTAAGCTTCTTTAGGTTGGGCAACATGATGGTATGAATGCCTTCACAATTTTTACCTTCATGTGACCCATATCTCTTTTCAAAGACATGCCTGAAAAGGATTTCTTAATAATATGTTTGGATTAATCTCCCCCAACTAGTCTCAAAGGGAAATTGAAACTACTAGATCCTAGAAATCCTAATCATGATAGCCTTGATTACTGAATGAATAACTATCCATCAATTAAATTTTGGGAAACACCATAAAAGAGTGGGTTTTATTTAAATTCATCATTAAGAATATGGTATATTCTAGGAAAGTTATGTTGAGAATGCCACCAACACGAGTGTATTTTGATTCTACCATATTAATATAAAAGGTATGGGAATGAAAGTAGGTTCCAAATAGTTAATCTCGTATGTTCAATGATTTTATAAACAAAAAATAATTCAACCATATATATTCTATTATACAGGCATAACTTAATCAACTATCTATGACTCAAACTTCCTCTACAGTGATTAAATTCAATTCTTCCCCAGTATAAACTTTTAATATTAAATATTATAAAATATAAGATGATCATTGTAACAAAAAGGATACACATGTGCAAGATCCTATACAATGGAGAATCCCTCTTTGACTTCATTTCATTGAAATTGTGAAGATGGATACCACATTGTCAAACAATTTAATGGGAACCAAACCATCAAATATAATCCTCAGCAGATAAATAATATAAGTATGGTTTTATTAGTATAATTCACTTAGTATACTCTTCATTTAATGAATAAGATTTATATTTCCATGAGTTCATCTATCATAATTATAGAGAGGGAGGAAGTGGTCATTGGGTCCAATGGGGTTGAGGGTTAAAAAGTCATTCCAGATATCAACATTCAGGTCATGTCCAAACTAAATCCATACACATTAGAGAGTCCTAAAAATAGACATTATAGAAGGCTCGAAAGGAACACTAATTCCCCCACATGAAAAATCGAGGGATCATTCAATCATGATCATACGAGAGGATTGAATGGAAAATTAGCACTATTTATGTACAAATAAAAATATGGTATGGTTAGCTTATTCCAACTCATAGTCGACCAATGTTCTCTAAAGTTCTATCTAGGGAGATACCCACTAATATAGGTGACTCCAATTATTTAGACTTCGACCAAGGAGAAACATCATGTAGGGAAGAAAAAACCTCAAAATTATATGCAATACTTCCCAAAAATATATTTACATCATTAGAACCAATATCTTATTCCTTTATTCCATTCATTTAATGAAGTAGCTTTGTTAATCACTTATTGATTCTCTACTAATCCCTCAAAATTTATAATCATTGGTTACCACTAATGAAGTATGTCACATAGATAAAATCCCTTTTGAATGGAATACATTCATATCCTTCTCAAAATAAGGATGGGAGACTACCATATAGTGACACATAAATACCATTTACATATTTGTAAAGCTATAAGATACTTATATTCATTGATATATCCTTAAAAAATGACTCTGAAATCAATCTTATTATTCTCTAGAAACATTACCCCTTAGGCCATAATGATGTAGATTTTCTCTATATTCCTTCAAAATAAAATGGTTTAAAAAGAGTGGGAAAACCCACTTGGATGAATCAATCTCAGAGGTGTGTTTAGAGACATTGTCTCTGATTCTATGGTAATGGTTTTTTTCAGGATTCAACGTTCAATGTACTATTATGAAGATAATGTATTCATTTTGACGTGGTAGTACCCTAAAGATAACAAAAGTTTCTAAAGTATTCCATTAATGGAAAAAAATTGAGTTCAACATGATGATGGTATCCCTTTTGATTACCATAAATCTTGGTATATATCTATATGAGATTTTATCAGAGAGAAGTAAAATAGCAAGCTATAGGTGATTCCATCCAAATTAATTCCCCAAACAGGTTGGAGATGGAAATTTCAACCTATTATATAAACTTGGTGAAGATTATGTATTACATATCATTCGAATTGCAGAAGTATCTATAATATTAGAAACATATACACATGTCTTTATAATATCAACAGAATCAGCTGAGTCCAGTTTCATAAAAAATGGAGTTCTTATGGTCATAATGATAATGTATTGTATGAGAACTTTCCTTGTTTGTATCCAAAATTAGAGGAGACCCTTGCATCACAATGTGGACAAAAACAGTCATCCATTTCACTAAAAGAAATTAAAGATTCACCTATATCCACTCTAAAATCATAGGATTTTTTCACCTCTTCTTTCCTCGATGGTAAAAGAGATGGAGAGAATATCTATAATATTCATGATGATAATTCTGATAATATGGACCTATTAGAGTCTGTATGCAACTTCTAGTCTATTAGATTCTCTATGAACCTTCTTGTCATTTACGTAAGATAAATATTCCCATGCATTATCTATTATCCCTAAAAATATTCCTCCATCACCTACTTCCACCAATATTGGGGTAGGTAAAGAGGAATAAGATCATATCTAGAGAACTCTGAACAAAAATTCTCATACTTCGATGCTCCTAGGATTAATATATACATCTATTCCATTCATGGAGGATTAAAATGGTGATCATTATCTCCTAGTTCTGAATGAATTCCTTCTTTACCAACTTATACTAAAATTAAAGTATACGGGGAAGGGGGAAAAGATTATTTTTGAGATACACCTCCATTATTTGAGGATTAATTCTTATACTACCATCGATGAACACAAATATGTGAATTGGGGTATACAGTAATACAACAATCTACCTCAATAAATTCCATGTCCTTTGAAAAGAATGTTTCACATATCTCTTTCTCGAAGTAACACCGATATGTATTTACATGGAATTACATAGAAATTCACAAACTTGATCCTAACATTAATACCCACCATTTGTGTCTACCTAAGGATCATCATTATTTTATGTTGGCATCCAGGAAAATGCATCCAACTCATTCTTCCTATATTGAAGTTTAATTTTAAAAGATTATCAAATGTGGCTTCATTTGGGATGTTTAATGAAACAAATGGATTGGAAAAATTTTCCTTATCAAGAAGAATAATAGGTAATTAAGAGTTTACATTGACTTATGGGATCTAAAACACTGTTTCTTAAATGATTACATCCTAGTACCAATTATATAAATTTTTATAGATGTGATTTCAAATTTCCATGCCCTCCCCTTCATGGATTGATATCCTAGATACAAATATATCTATATTCCCCTGAATATTAGGAGTCTACCAATTTCAAGGATCCCCAAGTAGTGTATTTTTTTCATGTGATGTTTTTTAATTTTAAGAACATTAATATCACATATTAGTGTTTTATACACAATATGAAAAATCAATTTTAATGGAAGACCCTAAGATGTTACGTTGATGATTTAGTGTCCAATTCGGAAAAAACCTACAGTAATCTCACTGATCTTGAGATAATTTTCAATAAACATTAATAACTCATAGAAAAAATTAATCCCATGAATTGGGCTTTAAGGGAGGCATTGCAAAAACATCATGGTTCCTGGTGTTACATTATAGAATTGAGTTAAACCTCAACAAAACCAAGGTGATCGTTGATATGCCACCTCTAGATAATCTCAATGATTTGAGAGGGATACATGGATTCCTCACCTACATCAGAAAATTCCTAATGAACAATGCTAAAAAAATGCCTACCCCTTAGTAAGATAATAAACAAGGGATCACTTATTAGTGGGATGAATATTTTTTCGAATATTTTGAAAAATTAAAGAAATACCTCTAGATCTTACCAATGTTGATTCCTCTAGTTGAAGGGAATATACTCATATTATATGTGGAAAATTTGGAGAGATTGATCGGTACCCATATCACATAGAAGAATGATTTAGGAAAAGAAAATAACCTCTACTATCTCATTAGAATAATTCTAGTTTAGAAGACTCACTAGCACGACAAAAAGAATAATTGCTTTACATTGATCTTTATGATTTATAAGCTGAAACATTACCCAAAACATTATGAGGTCCCCATGGTATCTTATATTATCTTTCTAATATATATCCTCAATCATCCAATATTGAGTATATACTTATCATGGGGGATCTATTTTTGTATTAATTTTATATTTTGTTCATACTACCAACGGTTGTCAAAGATAAAGCACCGGTAATGTCCCTTACAATAGATCCCTCTTCAAAAAGCACAATGATGGATACAATATAGATCGATAAAGAAGAATTATATGTTCAAAACACTGAAAAAACTTGTGATATGATTATTTATGGTAACTCCAGAATCAAAACAGAAAAATTAATGCAGAATGCGAAACTCAACAGAGTCAGTTAGGTAATTATTCTTATCTCCCCAATAATGGCAGTTTTTCTTTACTCCATCATTTTTCATACTGTCCAACAAAAAATAAAGTAGAGAAACAATACCTCATTATAGTATTTTAATTTTCTCTATAGATACCAATATATGAATTAAATATCTTGAATAATTCATAGTTGGAGATCAATTAGATTAATGGTGAATATGAAATTAAGAAAGAGTAACAAATTCCCCAATTTAATTATATATGATGGTTGATGGTAGAATTAACCTATAATAAAATAAGATATTATGACCCATTTTTACAAAAAATGAGATGATTCTTTAGATAACACATCCACAACCCTATAATATCTAGACTGTTTTGAGATATCCATATACATCGCACACTATAGAGTGGTATCACTATTCATTGGAAATTATATGGAAGAGATTGATGTGCTCAATACTGCCCCTGTGAAAGGTGAGTTTATAGTCATTCCTAATGAAAATTATATTTAATAGTTTCACCCTATACAATATTATCTAAAAACAGTAATTCATTCATTGAATTGATTCATGAAATAACATATTCGATGATGGGCTATAAAGTTCATTCTTTATGATGGCCATAATTCTCAGAAAGCTATTTATTAATAAGGATTTGACATGGGGGAGATGCGGGAGTCGACGAGGAAGACTGTGTTGAACCTTCGAATTTGCTGATCTGGTGATGTCGAATCCCCTGGAGTGTTACTTCGATCTGAAGGAAGTATTCATTCCTCCTTCTAAAGTGGTGTCTACAAGTGGAGGGAAGGGGAACACTGCAGATTCGTTGATGAACACTGCAGCAAACCCTAAGAAGAAGCCTGATGGATCGGCTTCCAGGAACCTGTTCTTCTGTGATTCCAGGTATGAATCTGCATCTCTTTGCAAAAGGATTACGAAAAATGGTTCGATTGCATTTATCGAAGCAAACCCGAAGATATTGGAAGATCGACGGGAAGAATGACGATTTTCCCTTCTTGCCAGACTATCTGGAACTCAAAATGATGCACCTGTCAGGGCTGAGGATGTGCAATTGCGTCTCTCTCAGAGCTGGGGATTTACGGAATGGCGTCTAATTTCTATTGGAAGAGGTAACTTTTACATTGTTTTCCCTTCGAAAGAAATGCAGAATGCGGCCTGGAGCTTCGGACCAGTGTCGATGAAACCTGGATATATCATGGTTCAACAATGGGATCCTCTTTCATGTCCTCTGGAAATCAGGAACTCTTGTACCCAGACTTGGGTCCGGATCAAAGGCTTAAACTGATTTTTCTGGCATCCATCTGTCCTGGTGGAAGTTGCCTCTTCCATTGGTTGCCCAATTAAAGTAGACAAAGAAACTGAACATCCGAGGTATGGAAATTTTTCTCGTGTCCTACTTGAAATTGATTTGGGAAATGTGCTGATAGATACAGTATTTCTGGTTGCTGGTGAAATCAATCTGGAACTCTCAATCCAGTATGAGTGGTTGCCTAGTTTTTGTAAGTCTTGCCTTTGCATTGGTCATGCTCATGCTCAATGCCGTCGGAATTTAAAATGTTCCCTATGTAAATCACTGGGTCACTCCCAGGATCAGTGTAAGAGGAAAGGTTCAGATGGCAGTAAACATGGATCCAAAACAATGGATCCTCACAAGGTAACTCCAACTTTTGCTGAAGCTGTTCAGCATGGTTTTCAAAAGGCTGATGATGCACAACATACTACTCCTGCTGTTGATATAGAGACTGTTAAAACTTTGGAGCAGATGACATCTGGAATCAATGGTGAGATGGGCATTATGAATAAGTCATGGGCTGATGTTTCTGAGGATGATGAGCATCAAGAAGAACATGAAATTGAGGTTGTTTCGGTGCGGATGTGCGTCGGGTTACGCTGTTCCGCCAGGACGCGTTCGCGCGTGCACCCGTCAACCCGAGGGGATGGGCGCGCGGCTTGTGGTCCCGCAGTCCCGCTTTCCAAGGGCGGGCGGCATCCGTCCCTTATTCAGGGGCGTCTGCTCCTTGATCGAAACCGGGATGATGGGATGTCGGCTTCTCCTTCCTTGGACGTCTCCTCGGAACTTGTCGCCTAATCCGGGTCTCCCTCATAGACTTAAGAATGTTCGTGAATCTCGTTCCCGGCGCCATATCTTCATGGACACCGGTTAATTACGCTGCTTCCGCCCGGACGTTCCAAGGAGTCTGGGCGGGGCAGCAACCTGCGGTGAGAAGGCCGGGTGGCTCTGGGTGCTGGGGGCGTGTTGTAACACTGCGGCTCTGCACGTCTGTCTTCCGTCCCTAATAGGGCTTCTCGAAGGCACGATGGCCTGAGGCATCCCGTACTAGGTGTGGGGAACTGTGTCACCTGAGGTTTTCCTCAGCTTCCCGTGTTTAACACGGGGTATGCCGCGAGTTTAACGTCCAGCGGGGACGGCATCGGACCGATCAACACGAAAAGTGGATCAGATGACAGAACCCCTTGCGGGGAACCTCCGACGCTGGGGCCAGCACATGGGCGGCTTCCCAAGTAACGTGGAGTGAAGTGAAGTGGCATGACCCCACCGGGATGTGGCGGCCCGGGTAAGGATCAGGGTGGATGATGGAGTAAAGAGCTTGGACCCCAGAGGGGCTTCCTACGTATCGCGCGTTAACACGGATCAAAGTCAACGTAGTTCGGGCATACAGTTTAACGTCATGCTGGACGTCGGCAAGCCGACTCACGAAGAGGTCGAGGCCGCCGGGCGGAGGATTGAACCGAACCACCTCGCACGGAGGGGGATGGAACGGCCGGGTGGATCACAGTTTCACGTCATGCTGGACGATAAAAGGGGAAATGGAAAAGGGGGGCTGTGGGGAGGCACCGTGGAGATACACACGGGCGGTCTCCCACAGGGGCGGATTCATAGGTGAATCAACGCAAGCGTGAACCCTGGAGGGGTCCACTGATGGACGAACCGACGTAAATACGACCGGGACGACCAGGTGGTGGGCTTGGACCTCAGGGAGGCTTCCTACGTACCCTGTATAGAAGACAGGGATCAAAGTCCACGTAGTTCATTCTGTCAGGACTTACGCACTTGGGGCAGCCCGGATACTGCAAAACTCAGTTGGAAGGGACTTGGACCGAAAGCAAAAGACACCTCGATCCCAGTCAGACCCTCTACTGGCTTCGGCAGTGGGGAGGTGCAATGGAGATACACATGTGCAGCCTCCCACGAGAAACTAGGGGTTTGTAATACCCTGCCCCCGTAGGGAAAAGCCACTCCCATTAAATCGTCCCAAAAGGGGGACAATCCCGACATCCCTGCAGAGACGAGCGGGTGGGGGCCACGTCCAAACCGGGGGAGACCCTGCGTGCGGAGCACGGGATCAGGTTGCGGACGGTTTAGCGTCTTGCCAGACGAAGTACAGTTTAACGTCATGTGTTGAGGACGAGGCACTTGGCAGTTTAACGTCTTGCAGCACGGACGATGGGGGCTAGGCAGTTTAATGTCGTGCAGCTTGGACGGGTGTGCAGTTTAACGTCATGCTGGGCATAGGTTGCCGGACGAAGCACTTGGCAGTTTAACGTCTTGCAGCGCGGACGATGTACAGTTTAACGTCGTGCAGGACGTATATGCAGTTTAACGTCATGCTGGACGAGTATGCAGTTTAACGTCATGCTGGACATATATGCAGTTTAACGTCATGCTGGACATAGGTGCGTGTCACTTCGCGCAAGCCTGGAGGGCCGCACGGGAAGACAACGCACGGTGCGGGCACCCGGGATGAGAATCATCGGGTGCCACACAGGCGGGTAACCTTAGGAGGTCAACGGGGACGACCCTGGCAGATTGCGCGCAAAAAGGAAGCTTTGCGCGCAATACTGCGGGCCGGCGCGCAATCGGGGCGGCTGGCGCGCAATTGGGCCAGCGCCTTGCGCGCGGATGCTTGAGATTGCTCACACCGGGCTTCGGATAGCGCGCGGGGGCAACGGCTCATTCTTTAACGAATGGCCACTTGAAAGAAGGGGGGGTGCGCGCAATCAGGCCGGATTGCGCGCACCCCGGGGGCAATTGCGCGCAAGCGGGTTCTTTTGCGCGCAAAGGCCTTAGGGTGAGTTTTTATTCAAATGAAAGGAGCCAGCGGGGATTGCGCGCGAAGGCGGACCCCGAGGCTTTCTTGCGCGAAAGAAAGGAGGTTACCTGAAGTTCGTCATTGCGCGCGGAAGGGGTTGAATTGCGCGCACGGGAGACGTTTCGACTTCCAGCAACCTTTGAAACGTTGGGGGTCGCCTTGTATTTATAGGCAACCCCGGGCGCGGAATCCAGGATGCGAGCGCGAAATTCCCCCCGCGGGCGTGGAATCGGGCGCGGCGCGTAAGGGAGTCGCGCGGACCCGCGGCGCGCAAAATTGCGCGTCGGATCGGCGCATTGCGCGCATCCCGGGGGGTTTGCGCGCGGAACATCCCCTTTGCGCACGTGCCTCAGAAATTCCGCGCAAGGCCTCCGGGCCCTCCGAAACATCCTTCCGACTCCAAATATGACCTCGCCTTCCGCATCCGGAGCTTCGTTTGGGAGCAACGGACTTTTCCGGCGTCTACAAAAGCCCCCCCTCGGAATCTGATCGGCGAGAGGTCGCAACGATCGGGTTCCGAGGGAGACGCCGGAATGCCGAAGTCCTGGGCGGCGCGGGACTCAGGCGCGCAAAAAGGGGCACCGGTCGCGAAATTCGCCGCTGCGGTCGCGCAAAGCGCTTTCCGCGCAGCGCGGGCCCGGCCTCGCCTATAAATAGGGGCGCTGGGTTTCTGGAGAAAAGAGGGAGGTCATTCCTAGGAAAGGAGACCTCAGACCTAACCAATGTATCATCCCCCAACTTGTTCCAACACACGAGCGGGACAACGCTAGGGGCGTTGAGATTTTATCCGAACATAGGGAAATGAGAAAGGGTGAATCGCGTGTCCCGAATCCAGACATCCACAACGATCGGCCTTCCAGGAAATGCCCAAGACGGTAGGCGGACAGTGGATCGACCATAACAACTGCAATAGACGGACCGAAAAAGGCCATCATTCATATTGCAGGAGGCGGACCACATGTCATCATGAATACCGCTTTGGGGTTCCTTCAGACACAAGGGTGGAAAATCCAGATCAACAGGGCATGCGAAGCGTGGGGCGAAGTGACGATTTGTTCGGACAGAATCCAACGCTCTCAAAATTGCGCCACCGTGGGGAAAGCGTATTGGGCGGATGCACTAATCTGGCCGTGAGTCACCTCAATTCTCAGACAGCACCTCTCTGACGAGGAAACTGTCGCTTCCCATCATTGCGATGGGGCATCCCGAGCTGAATCGGGGAGAATATCACAACTGCACCACTCTACCCGAAGTCAGGCCAGACGGCCGGCGACGAGGAGGGGCGGGACTTATCGATCCCTGAGGCTGGACCCGAGTCGAAATGTCCGGGCGTTCCTACGTACTCCATCAGGCTGGAGATCAAGCCACACGTAGTTCTGTGAGTGCAGTTTAACGTCATGCAGGACGTAGGACCCCATTTGGGGTAGATCTTAGTTTAGGGTCTTAGAGCTCGGACCATAAGGGCTGGATCTTAGTTTAAGGTCTTAGAGCTCGGACCATAAAGGTGGAGGATCTTAGTTTAAGGTCTTAGAGCTCGGACCATAAGGGCTAGAGGATCTTAGTTTAAGGTCTTAGAGCTCGGACCATAAGGGCTAGATCTTAGTTTAAGGTCTTAGAGCTCGGACCAGAAGGGGAGATCTTAGTTTAAGGTCTTAGAGCTCGGACCATAAAGGGGGGATCTTAGTTTAAGGTCTTAGAGCTCGGACCATAAGGGGAGATCTTAGTTTAAGGTCTTAGAGCTCGGACCATAAGGAGAGATCTTAGTTTAAGGTCTTAGAGCTCGGACCATAAGGAGAGATCTTAGTTTAAGGTCTTAGAGCTCGGACCATAAGGGGAGATCTTAGTTTAAGGTCTTAGAGCTCGGACCATAAGGGGAGATCTTAGTTTAAGGTCTTAGAGCTCGGACCATAAGGGGAGATCTTAGTTTAAGGTCTTAGAGCTCGGACCATAAGGGGAGATCTTAGTTTAAGGTCTTAGAGCTCGGACCATAAAGGGGGGATCTTAGTTTAAGGTCTTAGAGCTCGGACCATAAGGGGAGATCTTAGTTTAAGGTCTTAGAGCTCGGACCATAAGGGGAGATCTTAGTTTAAGGTCTTAGAGCTCGGACCATAAGGAGAGATCTTAGTTTAAGGTCTTAGAGCTCGGACCATAAGGGCTCAAAGCACGCCACATCGTGGTCATATCCCCTGGATATGCGAAGATGCACTGAGGGATAGTGTCAAGAGTGTCGAGGTTTCGCCTGGTCAGAATGGGAGGTGGAAAATGTGAATCATGCGGCCATTCACTCGAGGACCGGGAGCACCGGCGTGACGATATGAGAATACTGCCGACCGTGGCGGAAAAGCAGCATCAACATCGCACCAACCGTTGGTGGAATGAGGCAGCAAACGAGCATCGACCGCTCAATCGCAGGATTTATATCGATTTGCTGCCCGAGGCCATTGGGGGTACCGGCCCGAGTCGGTGGGAGAGCACTGAGGCATTGTGTCCGAACCGTTCACGGGGGCTCCACCCAGGGCGTAGACGATGGGTCCGAATGAAAGGGAGCACGAAGCCTGAAAAGTGGAGGAAACCTGACCAAGCGGATCCTGACCCTCCTGGCAATAAACCAGAGTACTCTTGACACCGGTGGACCACGGCAAGGGGTCGGGGAACACGCCTTGAGGGTGACCTGAAGGCGGCGGATTCCCCAGAGAAGGGGGAATCTCTAAGAGGTGGGGGGCTGGACCCGAAGTTTCAAACATCCGGGCGTTCCTACGTATCCCATAAGGATGGGAATCAAGCCGCACGTAGTTCTTGAAGCGCGGTGCAACACAATCGGGCACCAGCGCGGGGAAGAGTGCGGGTCTGACCCTCTCACACAAAAGGAGCGGCATTTGATATTTCTTGTTTGTCCTTAAAGATGAATGGTTTTTCTTTGTGCGGCGACATGCCCGTGATTGAGAAATCTCTGGCGTCGCCACAATAATCAAGCCATGGAAGGCATTGATGAATGGCGTGGTCATTAACCAGCGCCCAACATGAGTGTCCCCTGAGGAGGACATCACGATGCAGTGCCGTTTCTCGTCGGGCGGCCAAGACGATCACAGTTTACGGTCGTGTGGTAGGACCAGACAACACAGTTTAAGGTCGTGTGGTTCGGACCATGGAGGAATCCGCTTACCGCGGTACGGCGGACACGGCGGAGGTGGGAGCATACCCAGCCCTGCGGTCACGCACGATTCCAGGAGAAGAGTCTTGGGATGGGGGTCTGCGTATGTCCATCACCCGAGGGGCAGAGATGCTAGCCTCCAGATATACTGGGCCCAGAACGCAATTGTTCGGGCGACTCCCTCCTCCTTATGGGGATGAGGGTCCAGCTACGCATGGCCCTTAGGGAGGATATCTGCATATATCCTTGGTGCTCAGATCATGGGAGCCTCGAACGACATCATTACCCTGGTTGGTCTGCCTAACGTGTAGAGGCGTACCGGAGGTCGGTATGAAGAGAGTGTCAAGATCCCACTACAACGCACAAAGGCGGAGTGTGATGAGGACTGCGCAACCAATGTTCAGAGCCCGAGAGAGCTGACATGGCGATCAAGGACGTTGCTGACGCATTCGCAACACAACATCCGATCGCGTCAGCCTAAGACGGGGCAAGCAAACGAGCATCAACCGCTCAATCGCAGGATTCATATCGATTTGCGGCCCAAGACCCGCCGGTAAATCGACCCGGAGCGGTGGGAGAGCACTGAGGCATCGTACCCAAACCGCTAACGAGGATCCCTTTGAGTGAAGGCTCGAACAAGAGGAAGCGCGAGGCCTGACAAGCAACACAGGACTTGTCGGGATTGAATCTGACACTACGAGTCATAGACCGAAGCACCCCAAAACATGTTAACAGATCTCCGGAAAGGGTCGGAGGACTCACCCTGAGAGCAACCGAAGGGGGGCAGGTCCCCGTGATCAACCAAGAGACGGGGCTGGACCTGAGACACAAGCGTCCAGGCGGTCCTACGTATCCCATAAGGATGGGAATCAAGCCATACGTAGTTCTGGAAAGGCAGTTTAACGTCATGCAGGACGATGAGGGGTGTGAGGTAGTCCCACACACGGGGGAGGCGTACGGCGCGGCCAGTAGACCGACGCGAATGAGGACATAATCCCCCGCTCACGCGATACGCCTCGCACAAAAAGGAGGGGAACTGGGGCCAGAGGCCCAACGCGGGATAGGGATTCCCGGGAAATGGGGCTGGGCCTGAAACATGATGTCCAGGCGGTCCTACGTATCCCATAAGGATGGGAATCAAGCCATACGTAGTTCTTGAAGTGCAGTTTAACGTCATGCAGGACGATGAGGAAAAAAGAAGGGGGGAGCAGAAGGCATCCCCAAACGTGGAGGGGGGCGTACAGCGTGACGAACAAACCGACGTGAATGAGGGCATAGCCCCGCACTCACACCATACGCCGCACACCCCGGGGCAACTGGGCCAAGGGCCCGAGATGGGAAGGAAATTCCCGAAGGATGGGGCTGGGCCTGAAACACGAGGGTTCAGGCGGTCCTACGTATCCCATAAGGATGGGAATCAAGCCATACGTAGTTCTGGAGAGGCAGTTTAACGTCATGCAGGACGAATGCTGAACAGTTTAACGTCTTGTAGCTCGGACGTAGTGCAGTTTAGCGTCATGCGGGACGAAGCACTTGGCAGTTTAACGTCTTGCAGCGCGGACGAATGCTGAACAGTTTAATGTCTTGTAGCCTGGACGAATGCAGTTTAACGTCGTGCAGGACGTGGTGACACTCAGGCAAAGTATTGCTTGAGGAACCTAGCGTTGGTGGGAGGAGTGACACGCTCACCATCCATAGTCGCTAGGGAGTACGCGCCATTGGGATAGACCTTGTGGACAACAAAAGGTCCCTCCCACTTGGGCTCCAACTTGGGCGGCTTCCTGCCGGGGATCATCGGTGCTCTTAGGGCTAGCACTAGATCACCCTGTAGGAAGGAGCGGAGGCGAACCTTCTTATTGAAAGCTCGAGCCATCCTGCTTTGATGCCTCTCCAAGTTGTGCAAAGCGCGAAGTCTATTCTCATCCAGTGCTTCCAACTCGACTAGACGGGCTTCAGCAACTCTGTCCGGCGCTTGCTGGTCGTAGACCGCAGTGCGCAAGGACGGTAACTGGATCTCGATGGGCAGGACGGCCTCAGCTCCATACACCAGGGAATAAGGGGTCATCTGGGTGGAATTGCGAGTCGTCGTCCGATAAGCCCAGAGGGCGTTGGGGAGCTTGTCCGGCCAACTCTTCTTGTTCTGACCAACCATCTTTTGCAGAATGTTAGAGAGGGTTTTGTTAAACGCCTCGATCTGTCCATTCGCCTGCGCATGATAGCGAGATGTATGGTTCGAGCGGATGTTATACTTGGCGTACAACTTCTTCAACTCGGCTGCTCGGAAATTGGTTCCGTTATCCGTGAGGATAGCGTGAGGCACTCCAAATCGATAGATGATGTTGGAGGTCACGAAGTCAGCGATCGAACAGGATTTGACCTCTCTGAGCGGAATCGCTTCTGCCCACTTGGAGAAGAAGTCCGTGGCGGTCAGAATGAACCGGCACTGGCGAGCTGTCGCCGGCGGGTAAGGTCCCACAACGTCCAGTCCCCAGACTGCAAAGGGCCAGGAATACCTTGTGGTATGGAGAGGCTCCGGCGGCCGATGCACAAAGTTCGCGTGAACCTGGCACGCATGGCACCTCCTGGCGTACTCGATGCAGTCATGGATCATAGAGGGCCAGAAGTATCCCAACCTCCGAATCTGGTGGGACAGCTTCGGCCCAGTTTGGTGGGCGCCGCATGAACCAGCATGAACCTCTTGCATGACTCGTGGGATCTCAACTCCCTGAAGGCAACGGAGGAGAACACCATCAAATCCGCGTTTGTAGAGGATCTGCTCCAGGCCGGGACTGCTCTGGAGGACGAACTGCGATGCGCGGCGTCGAACTCGCTCGCGCTCGGCCCGATCTGACGGAAGAATGCCATGTTGGAGGTACTCAACCAAAGGCGTCCTCCAATCAGGGGCTGATCCGACTGCTATATCTGGGGTACTCGGGGCTCCGGGCATAGGGGCAACCGTGGTGAGATTACTTACCAACGGGCCGCGATCTTCTTCCGGGATAACGGGAGCGATGAGCCTGCGGCGCGTCACGCGGACGATCAGGTTGTCCTGTTCAGGTTCCGCAAGTGACGCAGCCAGGCTGGCCAAAGCATCTGCTCGACCGTTCTGCGACCGGGGAATATGGACAATTTCTGGCCGAGAAGGGAACCGGGCCATCAGAAGGAGGGTGCACTCCAACAATGGCACAAGTTCCGGCTTCCTGACAACATAGTCGCCATTGATCTGCTTAATGACCAGCTCGGAGTCCCCTTTCACACACAGATGGGGCACGTCGATCTCGAGAGCTAACTCGAGGCCGGTGATGAGGGCATGGTATTCCGCCTCATTGTTGGTACAGCCCTCTGACAACAGGAAAGAGTATGGCAGCACGACTCGCTCCGGGGTAATGAAGACGATGCCCAAGCCCACTCTATTGAGCTTAGGATTATCGAGTCTTCTACCGGTGGGGCTCCGGGAGGCACCGTCAAAGTGCATCTGCCAGCATGGATCGGCTCGATCAACCGAGAGAATGGTCTCATCAGGAAAGCCTAGATCCAGCGGCTGATCCGCGGAGGTCGGGTGAGCGGCCAGAAAGTCTGCCAACGCTTGCCCTTTGATGGCCTTCTGAGACACATACCTGATGTCGAACTGCTGGAGAATCACAGCCCACCGCGCTAGACGGCCAGTCAACATAGGTCGGCTCAGGATATATTTCAACGGGTCTACCCGAGAAACCAACTGTACCTCATGGTGCTGCAAGTAGTGCCGTAATTTCTGTACGGCAAATACGAGCGCCAGGCAGCTCTTCTCGATGGGGGAATACCTAACCTCCGCATCGAGGAGCATGCGACTGAGGTAATAGAGGCCATTCTCTGTTCCCTCGTTGTTCTTCTGGGCGAGAAGGGCACCCAGGGACCGTTCCAGGGCGGTCACATAAAGGACCAGCGGCTTTCCGGATACGGGCGGCATCAGGACCGGAGGTCGAAGCAGGTACTGCTTGATTTCCTCGAAAGCGGTCTGACACTCTTTATCCCATACATAGGTGACACCCTTCTTCATAAGCCGAGAAAAGGGCTTACACTTGCCGGCCAGATTCGCGATGAATCGGCGTATATAGGCTAAGTGGCCTTGGAACCCTTGCAGTTCCCGGACGGTACCCGGGGGAGGCATCTGGCTAATCGCCCTGATTTTCTCTGGGTCGATCTCAATACCCCGGTATCTTACCACAAATCCAAGGAACTTTCCGGAGGTGACCCCAAAGGCACACTTCAACGGGTTCATCTTCAGGCAGCGAGACCGGAGGAAGCTGAACACTTTCTCAAGATCTTTGAGATGGTCCTGACGCTGGCGCGATTTGACAACCAAGTCGTCGACGTAGCATTCCACCAGTGTGCCGAGGATTGGCTTGAATATGCGGTGCATCGCCCGTTGGTAGGTGGCACCTGCATTCTTCAGGCCGAAGGGCATGACCCGGTAGCAAAAGGTACCTTGGGGGGCCCTGAAGGCAGTGAACTCCTCATCCTCAGGGGCCATCCGAATTTGGTTGTATCCGGAGTATCCATCCATGAAGGAGAGGGCTTGGAACCCTGCTGTGGCATCAATCAACAGCTCTGTCACTGGAAGGGGAAAATCATCCTTCGGACAGTGGCGGTTGAGATCGCGGAAGTCGATGCAGACTCTAATCTGCCCGTTCTTCTTCCTGACCGGCACAATGTTGGCCAGCCATTTGGGGTACTGAACTTCCCTCACGAAGTTGGCTTTGATAAGCTTGTCAACTTCGGCCTCAACCATGGCACCATGGGATGGGTGCATTTTCCTGGGAGGCTGCTTGAACCCGCGATGGTTCGCCGGGAGACCTAGGCGGTGGACGGCTACCTGAGGATCTAGCCCCGGCATCTCGTCATAGCCCCAAGCGAACACATCACGGTGCTGCCTGAGAAAGTCCACGTACTGCTGCCGCTCCTCAGAGGGCATGGCGGCACTAACCAACGTGGGTCTTGGATCGGCCTCGGTTCCAAGGTTCACCTGTATTAACTCATCGACCGTGGCGGGGACGCCCTCCTCAAAGGCTGGGGGTGCGTCTTCCACGTCCTCTCCACTCGGGGAGGGATCATCCACGGGAGAGACTGCGTTGGAAACTGCATTGGGGCTACCAGATCCTGCTGGGCCACTGGTGCTGGCGCGGGCGGTCGCGGCCGTCTCATCAGGAGACTCGCGGACCGTCAAGACCATGGCGACGTCCAACCGGTGAATCGGGAGGACGTAAGCGTCATCCAGACTTGCCCAGGGATCGCTTGCAACAGCGACAGGCTCAACCTCACCTGCCAGGATCTGCTTATCCTTGCTCTTGTAATAGTCCGCGTCCAGATAGCGGGCTTCACATGAGGCAAAAGGAGAGGCATCTCCTTGAAGCACGCCTACTCAACCATTAAGGGAGTATTTGAGGCATTGGTGGTATGACGAGGGAACCGCCGCATGAAGGTGAAGCCATGGCCTTCCCATCAATGCGTTATACGCAGTGTCCTGAGAGACTACCATGAATTCGGTGTTGGCAACCAAGTCACCGAACTGGGTCTTCAAACGTATCTTGCCGACCGGGGTTTGCTCGGTGCGGTCGTACCCCTGGATCCTGAGGTCGGAGGGAATCAAGTCATCCTCAGACAACCCCAATCTCCGGAGCGTCCGAGTTGGAATCAGATTAATCCCGGACCCCGTGTCGACAAGACAACGCCGGACTTCAAGGCCATTGAACTGGCCAGTGACATACAGCGGACGGATGTGTCCCTGTATAGGAGGGTCCTCATCCTTACCAGAGAACGAGATAACTGCCTGACATTCGGCGTCCTCGATCGTTTCGGCGTGGAAGGCCTCTGCAGCCGCAACCTCTGTCTCGAACTGGAGGGGGCTCTTCAGGGCTTCAGCGAGTGCCTCGCGCATCTCAGATGACATGCGCAGAGCCTCAAGGATGGAGAGCCTTGCTGGGATGTCGGCCAAGTGCTTCAGGACATCATACTTTTTGGCCAAGCGCGAGATCCTGGTTGCAGGAGATTGCTCTGCGGTTGGTGGCATGACGGGCCTTACCGGTTGGATCGGCGGCCGACTGGTACTTGGCGCATCTCGCTGTTCACTGGTCGCAGTCCGGGAAATGGTCACCGTACTGGAGTCAGGAGGCCGGGATGGACTTGTGGCAGGGCGGAGCTGGTCGCGACGCGGCTGAGGCGGTTCTGCCCGGTCCCATACCACAAACAGTGGCGGAGGCGAATCCGTCATCCCCGGATGGGGAGCCTGCGTACGTTGAGCTCGATCTTGAGCCTGCCGCCTAGTCTCAGTGGCGTGCACGGCCTGGCCGGAGGTACCGACGGCTGTGCCCCGGCGACTCCTGCTGCTGCGGTTCTTCCGACGGTGGCGACGACCGGGGACGCTAGGGAGGTCCACCTGGTGTTCTTCAACGTCGGGAACCGAAAAGGGATTTACCAGCTCGACGGTGTTAACCGAAGCGTACCCAATACCGTCATCGGACGAATCATCCATCACCGGGTGGATCCGAGGAGGGACCCCCATCTCCGGGGGCATGAAATCGCCGAGAGTACGGGATAGTGGCGGAACTGGCGGGGCGCGCTCTTCCTTCTTGCGCTGCCGCCGTTTGCTCCTCTTGGAGGAGGCAGACTGGGACGACGATGCCGAAGCAGCACCCGCAGGTTCTGGGGGCTCAGGCTGATTCAAGCGCGCACGGATGATTCCCTGGGCGCGAATGGTCGTCTTGCGGGCCATCCAGTTATTATACTTCTGGGACCCGCGGTCGGAGACCAGCTGCCATTCGTCCTCGTTGCCACTATCGTCATCTGATCCCACGAACACACCCGCTACCTGTGCTGGAGCTGGGCCCAACCTGATTACATTGTTGTTAATCTGGTCTTGGAGCCAGTCCTTAAACACATAGCACCGCTGGATGGTGTGCCCCAGGGCCCGATGGTAGGGGCAGTAGCGGGGGTTATCCGTGAGATGTGCCTCCTCTGGCCTCCAGCACTCAGGCAATCGCACAATCCTCTGCTCCAGGGCGCTCCGGAAATAACCGGGGACCTGATCCTCATGGAATGAGTACGTCAGGTGTCGCAGGCCCCTGGGAGCGCGGTCTTGACGAGGGGCCGGAGGGGCCTGCCGAGGAGGTGGACCCTGATTATCTCGCCGGGGTTGCGGCGGTACATTACGCGGAGGGGCCGGCCGGTTCTGAGGCTGCCGTTGCTGGGCCGGGAACTGAGCCCGTGGAGGCGGATTCCTGTGAGGCTGCGGAGCTGGCCTCACCGGCAGCAGCTCCAACGGCCTGGGAGCCTCTATCTGGGCCACAGCAGCGGGCTCAGCCCTGCTGGCTCTCCTTGCAGGAATCATAGGAGGCAGCGGGTGTGCCTGGCTGGCCTGTTGCAGGGCTTCCTCAAGACGTTGAGCTTTGTCTGAGAAGTCCCTGAACCCTCCGGGGTAATTCTGAGTAATCAGGGAAGGGACCATCTCGGTCTTGACGTTCCCGACGCACATTGTCAGCAACTGCTCCTGAGTCAATGGCATGTCAAGGGAATACGTGAGACCCTTCCATCGGGCGACGAAGTCCGCGACTCGCTCATCAGGCCTCTGCTTGCACTTGAAGAGGTCTGCGATACTCGTCTTCCGGGTCGTGGAACTGAACTGGTAGAGGAACTGTCTACGGAGGTCCTCCCAGCTGGTTACCGACCCGACGGGGAGCTGGCTGTACCAGACAAATGCTGGCCCTTCCAGTGTCTGGACAAAGCAGCGAAGCTTAGCGGCCTCTTGCTGCGCCGGAGTCCCCAACATAGGCCCGCACCTCGAGTTGAAATGGGCCAAATGTTGTGGCGGATCTCCGGTCCCGTTGAAGGGGGCGAAAGTGGGATTCCCGAATCCCGGAGGCGCCGGCATGTCATCCACCCATGCTGGGTATGGCTTGCCGTCCGGTGGGATCTCCACCTGCCGAGTCTCCAAGGCTTCCAAGCGGGCAATGAGTGCCGCCATCGGATCGTCCGGACATGGGTTCCAGTCCTGGCGAGGATCTCTAACCACGAGCGCATTGCATGGCCCTTCAATCGGGTCGTCGACCGGATCGTCGAACTCGGCAGCTCGTGGGATGGCTGGCGGAGCGGCCCTTGGGGCAGCGGGAGGAATCCGAGCGGGATCTCTCGGGTAGTCGCGCTGCTCGGGAGGGTGTGGCGAAACATACCGCGCCCTCTTGCCGTAGGCAATGGCCTCTCTCCTGTCGGCGAACACGGCGTAATCACGGTTGCCCGGGAGAGTCTCATCGAGGGGTGGTTGTTCCGGTCCCTGCTGCCCTGGCCTGGGATCACCGTAGTCAGGCCGCCGTTCTGCAGCGCGCTCGGCGAGGAGCTGGTCAACCAGCCTCTTCTGTTCGGCGAGCTGCTGACGTAGCGTAGCCTTCTCGGGATCCTCCTCTGCCTTCCGCATGGAGGCAGATGGGTCGGCGGGCCTTATAGCCTCGCTGTGCTCTTTTCCTTTGCTGACGTTTCGGCTCAACGTCAGTGCTTCAGTGGGTGCGGGGAGCCCCAGGAGGTTCCTCTGATGACGAGTAACTCTCACTGATGGGTCTGACGACGGCTTGTCTTCGGGGGGGAAGCCCCCGTCGAGAAGTTCCAAGTCGTTCCCCTCTCCCGACAGGTCAGCCATATTGACTGTTCCTGTCCCTGGGGATATACCCTCAGGGCCACCCAACGAATCGGGCTGTCGGCGAATCACACTGAAGCGTAGGGCAGCGTACTGCCCCCATCCACGGATATACACGTGGGGAGTGGCTTCCTCGATAACTTTGCGGAGTACTTGAAAGCACTCAACGCATCGTTGTTGGAGGGCCTCGTGGTGCCCAAATGACCCGGGGTGCCGAACCGCGGGGAGCATGGCCAGGTCAATTTGACGGCACTGCTCACCAATATCCTCCAGGTGTAGTTGACTCCCGGGGTATGGCATTTGTAGGCAGTGAAGACGGGAGTGAGTCTCCCGGAGAGTTCGGCGGAAGCACTCGAACTCATCCGGGGTGAGCGATTCGGGTGCATCAAAGCCCGGTCCTGCGACTGGCCAAAACTTCTCAGGGAAGTGGCCCTCTGCAAGGACGGTCCAGAAGCTCCACGACTCAAACTCGGGACCCAGATCTCCTCGGTCCTCTTCCATGGCTGGGAACGGACGGGGAACTGGTAGTGGTGCCGAGGCGGGCCGTCGGGCCGACGGGCTGGCCGGCGGTGAATACGGCGAGCAGGCCGATTGGCCTCCATATCCCGGGCCTCCCCCTGAGGGTGGCGGTGCCCCAGCTACCACATCACGATAGGACGGGCCGGCGAGCGAACATCCTGCCGTAGCATCGGTGCTCGCCGAGGGCGCACCAGATCGTGGTTCGACCGTCGGTCCCCAGAAAAAGTCTCCGGCTTCTCTGATCGAGACGGAAGGCACTTCCGGAGGGGCCGGTACCAACCGCAAGTTTGATCCTTGGGGGTCTACCAGGCCCTCGTTACTCCGGATATACCTTCGGAGAGACGCGGGGATCACATCGATCTCGCTCTCGGGGAGCACGAGGCTGACGTGCCGCATTCCTACCCCTGCCCTTGACTGGCGGGATTGGGGAAGGGGCTCTGTCGCCGAATCGTACTCTGCCTCTGAGTCAGAGAAGCAAACCGGTCAGATCTCTGTCCGGAACTCCGCAACATTCTTCCCTCGGCGTCGACGCCTTGCCTTCCTGCCCCTGGGTGGTTCTTCGGGGCAGGGCTGATCTCTGTCCTGGCGTCCTCCGGCCGCACTGGTGCTGGGGCCGAGAGGACTGGGAACCAAGGTGCGAGGGGCACCGGGACAGATATCAAAGGGGACGCGGGGAGAGATGATCCCGGGCAGGACTCCGGGCCGGGATCGGGAGGTGGGATGACCCATGCCTCCTGGATCGGCCACACAGAGTAGATCCTGCCGGTGAATAGCGCTACCGCGAGGTGGTCCGCGGTGGCTACTGCCAGTGCCAGCAACCGGGAGAGTCAACCCAACCTGCCTTTGTGGCGGTCGGGGCCTCGATCCGGGTCGGGCATAGGAGTTCCCCCGCTCAGGATGCGCAGAGGCCTGGCGACTGGAGCCAGCAGTGGCTTGGGCCAATGCGGCCGCTGTTGCTAGAGCCCCAAGGTGGGCATCCTCTTCCGCTCGTGCCCGACGTTGGCGTCGAGACAGACGAGCCGGGATGAGCGGCGCGGGCAGGTGGAGAGCCTGTTCCTCGACTTGAGGGGCCTGGCGGCGATGTCGCCGTGGCCTGGCGGGAGCCCTTATCGTGGATCCCTGGAGCGGACCTCGGATAGGGTGATCCTGGGCATCTTCCACTTCATCCGCATAGGGAAGGGAACTGTCAGAGCGCTCCGGGGATAAACTCCCGAAGCGATTGGACGTTGAGGTAGGCAGTGGTGCCTCCCTGCGCGGCCCTCGGGGGCGGCGGTGGTGGCGAGGCGCAGCCTCCTCAAGGTCTAGGCGATCCATGTCCCTAGTGGGGATGACTCCCTCTTCCTCGTATCTCCGCACCAGGGTGTTGATCACCCTTCTCTGGATGACCTCCGAGGGGGAGAGAGGGCGTGGTCGTCCCGCAATTGCGGCTGCTGGGACGGCTGTGGAACGGGCGGGACCGCGCGGAGTAGCCGCGTCGGTGTTTCCCCTGTCCCTGCGCCAGTGGGCGGGTGGCGTTCGGGCACTAGATCGGGCGACCTGATTTCTGAAAGCAGGGAGAATGACCCATTAATACTGACAGGAAAAAGGAATCGACAACCAACCATTAGCGCCACGACGCCTTCCGTGGGGGGAACCCAGGCCCTCGACGTTGCGAGACGGAGTGCCCGATGTCCCTTCCCCAGCCCCTGGCGGGTAAGACTGAATGCTTGGCCGGGCAACACGCCGGTCTTCCAACACCTCTGAAAGCCATCGGTCTTCGTATCGAGGAGAAGAGATTCACGTCGGGTTCACCATTTTTCTGTTTCGGTGCGGATGTGCGTCGGGTTACGCTGTTCCGCCAGGACGCGTTCGCGCGTGCACCCGTCAACCCGAGGGGATGGGCGCGCGGCTTGTGGTCCCGCAGTCCCGCTTTCCAAGGGCGGGCGGCATCCGTCCCTTATTCAGGGGCGTCTGCTCCTTGATCGAAACCGGGATGATGGGATGTCGGCTTCTCCTTCCTTGGACGTCTCCTCGGAACTTGTCGCCTAATCCGGGTCTCCCTCATAGACTTAAGAATGTTCGTGAATCTCGTTCCCGGCGCCATATCTTCATGGACACCGGTTAATTACGCTGCTTCCGCCCGGACGTTCCAAGGAGTCTGGGCGGGGCAGCAACCTGCGGTGAGAAGGCCGGGTGGCTCTGGGTGCTGGGGGCGTGTTGTAACACTGCGGCTCTGCACGTCTGTCTTCCGTCCCTAATAGGGCTTCTCGAAGGCACGATGGCCTGAGGCATCCCGTACTAGGTGCGGGGAACTGTGTCACCTGAGGTTTTCCTCAGCTTCCCGTGTTTAACACGGGGTATGCCGCGAGTTTAACGTCCAGCGGGGACGGCATCGGACCGATCAACACGAAAAGTGGATCAGATGACAGAACCCCTTGCGGGGAACCTCCGACGCTGGGGCCAGCACATGGGCGGCTTCCCAAGTAACGTGGAGTGAAGTGAAGTGGCATGACCCCACCGGGATGTGGCGGCCCGGGTAAGGATCAGGGTGGATGATGGAGTAAAGAGCTTGGACCCCAGAGGGGATTCCTACGTACCGCGCGTTAACACGGATCAAAGTCAACGTAGTTCGGGCATACAGTTTAACGTCATGCTGGACGTCGGCAAGCCGACTCACGAAGAGGTCGAGGCCGCCGGGCGGAGGATTGAACCGAACCACCTCGCACGGAGGGGGATGGAACGGCCGGGTGGATCACAGTTTCACGTCATGCTGGACGATAAAAGGGGAAATGGAAAAGGGGGGCTGTGGGGAGGCACCGTGGAGATACACACGGGCGGTCTCCCACAGGGGCGGATTCATAGGTGAATCAACGCAAGCGTGAACCCTGGAGGGGTCCACTGATGGACGAACCGACGTAAATACGACCGGGACGACCAGGTGGTGGGCTTGGACCTCAGGGAGGCTTCCTACGTACCCTGTATAGAAGACAGGGATCAAAGTCCACGTAGTTCATTCTGTCAGGACTTACGCACTTGGGGCAGCCCGGATACTGCAAAACTCAGTTGGAAGGGACTTGGACCGAAAGCAAAAGACACCTCGATCCCAGTCAGACCCTCTACTGGCTTCGGCAGTGGGGAGGTGCAATGGAGATACACATGTGCAGCCTCCCACGAGAAACTAGGGGTTTGTAATACCCTGCCCCCGTAGGGAAAAGCCACTCCCATTAAATCGTCCCAAAAGGGGGACAATCCCGACATCCCTGCAGAGACGAGCGGGTGGGGGCCACGTCCAAACCGGGGGAGACCCTGCGTGCGGAGCACGGGATCAGGTTGCGGACGGTTTAGCGTCTTGCCAGACGAAGTACAGTTTAACGTCATGTGTTGAGGACGAGGCACTTGGCAGTTTAACGTCTTGCAGCACGGACGATGGGGGCTAGGCAGTTTAATGTCGTGCAGCTTGGACGGGTGTGCAGTTTAACGTCATGCTGGGCATAGGTTGCCGGACGAAGCACTTGGCAGTTTAACGTCTTGCAGCGCGGACGATGTACAGTTTAACGTCGTGCAGGACGTATATGCAGTTTAACGTCATGCTGGACGAGTATGCAGTTTAACGTCATGCTGGACATATATGCAGTTTAACGTCATGCTGGACATAGGTGCGTGTCACTTCGCGCAAGCCTGGAGGGCCGCACGGGAAGACAACGCACGGTGCGGGCACCCGGGATGAGAATCATCGGGTGCCACACAGGCGGGTAACCTTAGGAGGTCAACGGGGACGACCCTGGCAGATTGCGCGCAAAAAGGAAGCTTTGCGCGCAATACTGCGGGCCGGCGCGCAATCGGGGCGGCTGGCGCGCAATTGGGCCAGCGCCTTGCGCGCGGATGCTTGAGATTGCTCACACCGGGCTTCGGATAGCGCGCGGGGGCAACGGCTCATTCTTTAACGAATGGCCACTTGAAAGAAGGGGGGGTGCGCGCAATCAGGCCGGATTGCGCGCACCCCGGGGGCAATTGCGCGCAAGCGGGTTCTTTTGCGCGCAAAGGCCTTAGGGTGAGTTTTTATTCAAATGAAAGGAGCCAGCGGGGATTGCGCGCGAAGGCGGACCCCGAGGCTTTCTTGCGCGAAAGAAAGGAGGTTACCTGAAGTTCGTCATTGCGCGCGGAAGGGGTTGAATTGCGCGCACGGGAGACGTTTCGACTTCCAGCAACCTTTGAAACGTTGGGGGTCGCCTTGTATTTATAGGCAACCCCGGGCGCGGAATCCAGGATGCGAGCGCGAAATTCCCCCCGCGGGCGCGGAATCGGGCGCGGCGCGTAAGGGAGTCGCGCGGACCCGCGGCGCGCAAAATTGCGCGTCGGATCGGCGCATTGCGCGCATCCCGGGGGGTTTGCGCGCGGAACATCCCCTTTGCGCGCGTGCCTCAGAAATTCCGCGCAAGGCCTCCGGGCCCTCCGAAACATCCTTCCGACTCCAAATATGACCTCGCCTTCCGCATCCGGAGCTTCGTTTGGGAGCAACGGACTTTTCCGGCGTCTACAGAGGTTCAAGAAAAAGTCAATAAGGAGCTTGATCATGTTGAAATGGCCCCTAATTTTGGTAAGGGGAAGATGAAGATTATTGATGATGAAGGTTTCCAAATGGTGCTGCACAAGAAACCAAGGGCCTTCTCAACTTCTAAAGAAAAGCCGCAGGAATATAATGTGGTGGAGGATGGTGATTTGTTGGATAAGCTGGGAATTCAGGCAGGTATAACTGAGAATACTGTTGAATGTGCTAGCTTGCATATTGCTCAAGGGGAGGACTGTCTACATGAGAAAAAGCCTGCTGATTATGTCAAGAAGGTTAGGAAAGGGAAACTGGAGCAACAAGGAAATCAAGCAATCTTAATTACTACTGAATCCGTTAACTCACAAGGAGATTCAGGGGAGGACTGTCTCCACAGGACATATTCTTCCCTGTTTAATGTGGAGCAGGATAATTTAGGAAATCTGGAGCTGGACCCCTCAGCGGTGGTGGAACAAAAGGATTCAGTTGCTGCGTATAAACCAGTTTCTAATTTCTTCTCCATGTTAGAGAACATTAATAATCCTGAATTTTATTTACTTAATTTAGATGGTTTGAAGAGTGCAGGATGAAATAATAGAAGGTGTACTGGGATATCTGATGCTGAGGTTGTAGCCGATGCCTTGGACAGGGATGTGCATGTCACAAAAGGGGTGCAAGCAGGGCCTCATGAATTGAAGGAGCAACAATCCACTTTTCTTCAGGATGCAATACCTGAAGATACAATGCATAGGGACTCCTCTTCTAAGATTCTTGTGATGAGGAATCAAAGGGGGGGAGGTCGACATCCTACTGATCGGGGTGGAGCCAGGGGTCGTGGTCGGCCTCGGAAAAGGTAACTTCTAGATGTGCACTTGTGTTTTGTTTAAGATGTGGGTTACTGCATGTTAACATCTCCTAAACTCTTATGTATTGTTTCATCTTTCTTTTCAATAAAGTTTGGAGCCATGGGTCCTTCACCCTTGGCTGAACCTTCTTGGTAATAAGGATTTGATGGATTCGTCATCAAATCCATTAAAGGATGATAAACCCTTGTCGTTATGAAATAATTCCATGTGGGAACATATAGTTCTCATAAATATAAAACCAAAATCTTACCCTAGATTAGTAGTCTTGGTTACTTTTGGCCATAATTGACACAATATTTCTTGGAATTCACTAGAAAAGACCATACATACCATATACATACCAATTTCATACATCAATCCACAAATTTTCTTGAAACTGATAAATTTATTGGTTGTTTTCAAAATAGGGTATATATTCCATAAGTAAATTTCCCTAGAATATTGTGTAATATTTCTAGTACATCTTTAATACCACTAAATTCTTCTTCTAGTGAGCTGAGACTATATCACATAAGGGAGTTAGGATGAATGGTATCATAAAATTCATGAAGAAAAATATTATTTACAGATTTGGTGTCCCTCAAAAAATATTGATAAGAAATTGTTCAAACTTCTTCTCTTATGAGTTGAAAAGAAAATATATACCATGACCTGAACTTTTAAAAATAAAATTCTTCTTGTGATTTAAGTAAATTTCTTATTATGTATTATTGTTATAGAAAAAAATAATCCTCATTGGATTTATTATATCATATCTTATTTAAAATACTTTTAAGTTTCATTACCATTTATGATATATTTATTGAACAATGACCATATGACTACTATAAATACAGGGTTTTAACAAATCCAATTGGCACAGACATAGGAAGGGATGAACTCAATCTATAGGATTCTACCCTATAAATCTCATTAATTAGAGCTTACACGGGATATATCATCACTGGGGTTTTTCCTTTACCAATCCCAATATTTTTTCTGAACACCTAATCATAGTTTGAACCATTTAAGGGAGAATTTCATGCTCATTGATATCATAATCCAAAATATGTACGTCAAAAAACCCCAGGAAAATATCTCCCTCGTGCAGCTTACCTTGAGAGAATTACTTGGTGTATTAAAGAAATATGTATCAATATCCTATTAATATTATCATGTATTTTATTTTTCAACCTAATATTGGTTATATTTAACAATTATTATTATTACTTTATAAATGATTTTGTCTTTGATAAAATAGAACCCTATTTTGTGTTTAATTTTCCCATTCAATTATGGCATTTATTTTGAAGAATTAATGAATTTTTTAAATAAATAATATTTTAAAAATATATTTTTATGAAATAATTTTTGTAAAATATAAATGATCATATAATTTTTATGAAGTCATGTGTATTTTTTATAAGGGTTCGAAAACTGTTATTGTCAAAAATCACATCATTTCTCAATAAATTTAAATTCTTATTTTAAAATTAAAAATTAAAATATATATAAACATATTTTGAAAAAATTAATATTATTTTTTGTATTATAATGTCAAAATTATCCAATGTTGAAATTTTCTTAATTTTTAGAGAGAGCATAATTATTGTGTAAAAATTTAATATGATATAAATATATGGTGTGTATTATGACATAATAATGACCCAAAATGATGTGATAAATACTATAAATGTTTTACATGATAAAATAAATGTTTTCCATTTAAAACAATATGATTTTATGTTTATTTGATTAATTATATAAATCTTTTAGGAATCCTCCACAACCAATAATACCTTTTAAGGTTACCAAATAATTTCTTTAAGGACATTACCTACTTCCACTCACAAAGGGTATTATTTTAATAAGATAGGCTCTTGTACTTATAAAATAACTAAAAATTCCCTTTTTGGTAAAAATCCATTGGAAAAGTCCAAGGTAAGGTTTGTAGTTTAATTTTTTTGTATAGAGTAAAAATCCTATGTTTGATAAATAATAAAGAACTCTACTCTGTTTCCCTATATAATCCCATCCAATATCATCATTATATTGACCAAAAATTGTAGTATAATTTCCTTACACTTCACTCCCCTATCTATATTCCTCAAAATGTTCCCCCAATCAATCAATAAGCTCCTCCCTAGGATTTTGAAATCGCACTCTCATGGTAAGGTATCTGTTCCTTCTCCTATTTAATCAGTTATATTAAATATATTATTACCTTTTATCCAATTTCTAATGATGGAATATGTTATTAAATACCCCCCTTACTGACCTTATGATGCCTAAATTTTTATTAACCCAATTATCTCTCATTAATTCATCCCATAAACATTTATACACACCCATTATTCTGGTGAAATTTCACTATGATTTTCCATGCCAAATTTTTTTTGTGAATACCCCTACCGATTCCCTGTCAGTGGTGTTAAACTTTATGAAATTATACATACTTAATCAAGAATTGCATGTATTTATTGGACACTCCTTTATCATGGAATAAAATGTGATGGAAAGTGAATCTTTATAATATTATAATTGTGAGACACTTAAGCATGTGAATGAAATGAAAGTGATGAGTTCTCTTGGAATTATATAGTATTTTAATGCATTCAGTTATAATTTAGACTCATGAAAAATGTTTCAATGGACTAGGAAGTGAACCCAATCCATCATGGTAATTTTTTCATCATTATGTGTTGGCTGTTATCCATGACCCTTGTTTATGATTCCATGTTTAATGTTGTTTCCACATTTCCATTGTTTCTATTATGTAATCTTGTTATATCATGCCTCATCGTTCATGCTTATGGTTGTAAACCCTTTTATGTATCATTTATATTCCTACTGTATATCATGTAATAATTGTTCATGTGATTCTAGGTTTTTCCCTTATCATTCCTTATATATCACCAATTTCATTTGTATATCCCCATGTTGTCCCGTACATCTTTATGTATGAATGAATATTATTGTCTAATTAAAGAATAATTCAATAGAGATGATGTATACCCTATTTTAATTTTCTATGTAATGTACATAATTCATATAGTCAATGGGATTATCGATCGTCCAGGCTTTATTATGTTAAATCTTATGAAACAAATCTTTAATTAATGTGTAATAATCAAAAGTGTTTTCATAGTGCGTATTAAAGGAACATTTGTTTATTTTTGGGATTACGATTAGAAACACTCTAGAGGAAGCTTTAGTGATAAATCTAAGTATAATAAAAATCCCTAAATTTTGGTTAATTATAGAGTACATGGTTTCCTTGAAAATACATCTTCTTTCAGATACTATTAGTGGATGTGGCTATAAAACAAACGTACAATGTTGTAAGTCCAAAAAATAGCGGATCGAGCTCGAATCAATCAGGAAAAAGTGCATGAAAAAGGGAATTTTTACAAACTAGGTTTGATACTCCTAGGGGATATGCTCTGGTAAATTCAGAAGATCATTATGAACAATTATTAAAGGGAATAAAAATTCCTATAACTATCTATGTGAGAAAATATATCATGGATAACATAGATTAAAACCTAGAAATTCAAAAGATACGAAAATAAATGTAATTAGTAAGTTATCCCTATAATCTCAATGGATTCACATTTATGTTTTTAATTTTTTAAAAGTACTCATCCCTAATTTTCATTTTATTTTAGAGAACTGTTGCAAATAGGAGGAACCAAGTAAACAACCAATGTGATGGAAAATGTGATGAATTCCCAAATGAAATTCCCATCCTGATGGAAGTATGAATCACAATTTTTATAATGATACTCTCTTATTTGACTAAAATTTTGAACAGAATCCCAGATTAGGAAGAACTCCCAAATCCCACTATTAGTGAACAAGCTATAATTGATACCTTTATGAAACAAAGTCCTCAATCATTCTATGGATCACATGATAACTTAATCACTGAATAATTTAATAACTCCATTGAAAGATATTATCCATTTTCCGATGTTTTTGGATAGAGGAGGTTATACTGTATATTAATCCCATGGGGGATAATCTGATCAGTGGAGGGAATTGATCAAGAATATAGAGCCAGAGGAATAAATTGAAGTGATGGGGTGGAAGGATATTTAGAAAATGTATTTAGACAAATATTTTCATTACACTATCTAACCTGAAATGGAAATGTATTTCCATTCCCTCTAGTAAAACGATGATGAATCCATCAGGGTGTATGAGGAAAAATTCATAATAAATATAAAATATGCTTACATCTTGACATTAATTCCTAAGAAAAATTTTACCAATTATTTGGTTTGATAAAACCCAGTCCCTTAAAATCATTCGTGGTCTTAAGAATTGATAACATTAAGGAAATTTTATGATGTTCCCTCCAAGTAGAAATGTTGATTTTCAAATCTCATGGGTATAAATGGGATAGAAAGTGGCAGGTGGAGGTTAATTCTAGTGGTTTGATGGAGAAATATAATGGTGATAATAAATTTCTATAGCCCACTTCCCAAAAGTGTAGAAAGAAGTACCCTAGAAATTTCCTAAGGGGGAGTAGAAATGATTTAGATGCAAGAAGTAAGGAAAATAGGCTAGAGGACATTTCTGATAGGATAAACCCCCTAATGTGATGGAGGAATGAAATGATCTAATCAACCCTCAACCCATTTTTTATTTATTTGAGTATAATGAACAATGGAACATTTCGATGAAATAAACTAAGACGAGGTATTCAACTGATAAACGACAACCTAAAATGTTGTAAGTGTGAGCTTATTCCATCACAACTACTAAGGTGGATCCCAATAATGAAGTGGTGATATGTATTCTAGTTATTCATTAAATAATTGTGAATGAAATTTTTTTATTCTGGTTCTATGAGCTCCATTATATCATGAAAGTTTACTCTTACTATTCAAAACCCACCACAAATCATGGAGGTAGAGATTTCTATGAAAATAGAGAATGGGGAATGTTTTTCAACCTAAGTATATAACTCATCCCCTATCAAAATTTGTGGAATAAACTTCAATGTGGACCTTGTGATACTCTCTTTGATAGAATTTGATTAAGTTTTAGGTATGGATTGGATTTCCCTTTTAGAGAAAATAAATAATTTTAATTAGGAAACCACTCTCTATATCATGAACCACCGTCTGATTTGAAAAAATTGTTAATAGATGGATGAACCTTATTTTGCACCAACATCCTAAGAATAGATATTATTTCCCTACAGAAAAGAATATTTTGATCAAATAATCGAGTCTTATGAAAATATCATTTTGAAGACACTCCCATTGTGAGGGAATACACCAATGTGTTTCTTGAATAATTTCTCAGTCTTCCTCCTAGCCAAGAGGCTGAATTTTAAATCATGCATATACCTGGGGAATTAACATTACCCAAGAATCCTTGAAAAATGACTATTTTATAACATGAGGATCTGAAGGAAAAATATATAATAATCTAGATAGAGGGTTCATATGCTCAAGTTCTTCACTATGGGGTGCACCAGTCATCTTTGTCAATAATAAGGATGGATCAATATGTCATTTCATTGATTATCATCAGCTCAAAAAGATCACAATAAAGACAAAGTATCCTCTATCATAGATTGTTGACTTGTTCGATCAACTATGTTAAGAACAATACTTCTCCAATGTGGATATTTGGTTGGGGTATTACCATGTTTGTTTGAAGAGGGAGGATATTCCCAAGACTGCTTTTTGAATAAGGTATGTGAACTATGAGTTCATATTAATTCATTCATACTCACTAATTCTACCAAAATATTCATGATCATGATTAATAGAGTATTTCTAAATTATCTTGAAAAATTTTTAGTAGTCTTTATAGATGATATTCCAATATACTCTAAATTAATGAAGGATCACGAGGATCTTCTAATCAATTTGATAAAGACCTTAAGAAAGAAGAATATTTATGAAATATAATAAAATGTGAGTTATGGTAGAAGGTAGTATAATTCTTGGGGAATATTAACCCATGTAATGGGATATATGTGGTAACGTAAAAGACAGAATAAATTGAAGACGGTTGATTCCAACATCTACAACAAATATATATAGTTTCCATGGACTGTTTATTATTTTTAAGGATTTTCTCATGGTTTTCAAACCTTATAACCAAGCTATCATGGATGGGAATCATGATTTTTTTGGAATAATGAATGTGATGAGAGATTTAAGGAGTTGAAAAAGTGGCTTATTACTACAAATATAATTATACCACCCATAATTGGGGATCTTTTCTGGGTATATATTTATTCTGTGAAGAAGGTATTGGGATATATGTTGTTGTATGATGAAAAAGTGATAGCATATGATTCAATGAAATTTATATTTCATGAACATAACTACCCAAGACATTATTTGGATATGGATATAGTGATCTTTGCATCAACGATCTAGTAGAATTATCTCTTTTGGGAGAAGTATGAAAATTATACAAATCACAAGAGCCTTAGGTATATATTCACACACAAAAAAGATAAATATAAACCATAGAAAATGGTTATATATTTTTAAAGACTATGATTGATCAATCCATTAACATCATGAGAAACCAAACAAAGTAGAAGATACTCTAAGTACAAATGATCCTGTAATTTTATCATTGATGATAATTGATAAGGATTCGATATTATTAAAACTGAAAATGATGGGCTTGAGAATCATAAAGGGAGGAACATAATCAATTCTATTAGAAATTATTGCTAAACCCTCCCTAGTGGATAGAATATAGGATACTCAGAGATATTATGGGGGAATTCAAAATAAACTAGAAGCTATATAAAAAGGTGAATCCTTAGAGTTAAATTTTAATGATGATAGAGTTGTAATATTTTGGTCACAACTGTGTGTACCATTAAATCCTGAGTTAAAGATGTAGTTATTGGATAATGCACATAGCTACACCTTCACCATCCATCATGGGACCACAAAGATGTATTGAGTTCATTGAGAGTAATATTTGTTGGACAATATGAATAAATAGATCATAGAATATATATAAATATGTCTTATATATCATCAAATGAAGGTGTAAAGGAAATCATCTAAGGGGATGATGCAACCATTACCCAAACCCACATGGAAATGGGAAAAACACACCATCGAATTTGTCACTGGAATTCTAAAGATATTAAGAGAAAATAATGCTACATGGGTTGCTGTGGATTTTCGTACAAAGTCTACTCAATTAATTTCACTTCAAGAGGACATATCACTCAATCAACAATCAAGGATATACATTAGAGAAGTGGGGAAGCTGCATAGAACACCACTATCAATTTTATCAGATCGAGATGCAATACTTACCTTCATGTTATGGAAGAGTCCTCAACATGCTCTAAATACCATGTTGAACTTTTGAACAACATATCAACCTCAAACTGATGATAAATCTGAGTGGACTATCCATACATTTTAGGACATGTTGATAGAATGATCAACTGATTTAAAAGGATGATTATATCAACATCTTCATATGGTTGAGTTGTCATATAACAAAGACTTCCACTCAAGCATCCAAATGGATCCCAATGAATCAATTTAAAGGTAGATATGTAAAACAATTGCATGATGGGATGAAGTTGGGGAACACAAGCTGGTAGGTCTTGAAATGGTTGAGAAAATGGTTGAGGAAATTGTTGAAAATGTCAAGACCATTCACCAACACATCATCACCACCCATAGTTGAGAAAATTGATCCGCTAAAAATAATCAATAATACCTAGAGTTTGAGGTTAGTGATAGTTTATTCCTCCGCATATCTCTATCAATAAATTCATGAGATTTGTGAATAAGGGAAAGATTAGGACAAGATACATCACCCCTTTGAGATCATTGATTGCATCAGAGTGGTGACCTATCAACTAGAATAACACATAACCTATCTCATGTACATGATGTATTTCATGTATCCCTTTTAAGAACGTACATACCAGTCCCATCACATGTAATCAATCTATACGTGGTACTATTGGAGAATAATCTTTCATGTGAGGAGAAACTAGTGAAGATCATAGAACCTAGAGACAACGTTCTATGAAATTTGAGAATATTCCATGCCTATGTACTATGGGGAAACCACAATTTTAAATAAGATATGTGGGAACTGAGGGATAATATGAAATAGAATTACCCTCATGTATCATAGTGTGTGAAATGCAAGTTTTGGGGGTGAAATTTCTTAAGGTGGAGATGGTAACAGCCAGAAGTTTTATAAATAAAATAAACCTCATGATTTAATTAAATATTTTATTTTGTATTATGGTTATATAAAAAATATAACTTCATCAGTTTTATTATATAATCTAAGATTTAAAATACAATGAGATTTCATTACCATTGATAATATAGCCATTTAACAGCGATCGTATGATTAATATAAATATGGGGTTTCAACAACTACAATTAACACAAAAAAGTAAGTGTTGGACATAAACAGAAAGTACATACCGCAAGAATCCCATTTATCAAAGATTCAGAGGGAGACAATACAAATGATATTTTCCCTTGATGATGCCCAATATGATATCCGATAACTTAAGTATGTGGGAAACTGTTTACAATAGAAGTTCAAGATCATCAAGATCACAACCCAAACCTTGTACACTAAACCACCAAAAAAAAATATCACCATCATGAACCTGACCTTTTATTGTTTTCTTGGATATTAATGTGATATTTATAAATACCCCCGACATATGAATATATATATTTTATTTTCAATAAAACAATGGTTACATTTACATATTATTATTTCAACATTATAAATTATTTTGACTTTGATAAAATAAAATATGAATTGAATTTTTGGGTAATATTCAAATTAAATTAAAGAATTTATTTTGATGAATTAATGGATTTATTAATTAATTAATATTTAAATAAAATATTAATATTAAATAATTTTTATAAAATATAATTTTTTATATAATTTTTAATCAAATGTAATTTTTATAAGGGTTAGAAAACTATTATTCGAAAAAAACTTTGAATTTCTCAATAAATGATTATTATTATATTAATTGTGAAAATTAAAATATTTAAAAAGTTATTTGGATAAAATTAGTATTATTTTTCGAATCATAATTTTTAAAATATGCACTAAAAATTTATTCCAAATTTCCTAAGATAGACAAATTTTTGGTTAGACATTAAATAAGGTAAAAATATACGGCGTGTATTATGACATCGTAATAACCAAAAATGATGTAATAAATACAATCAAGAGTATCAATGAACAAAACTATATTTATAATTTAAAATAATGTGATTCTATATTTATTTTATTGTTTAAATATATATTTTATGAATCCTCCAAAACATATTATATTTTTTAAAATTTTAATATCATTTATTTAAAGACATGACTCATTTACACAACACCTAGGGTAATATATTATTATATATTCAAATTTCCTTATGAAATAATGAAATCCACCCCTTGTTGGTATAAAACATGGGAAGAATCCCAATGAAATGATTGTGGTTTTGGTAATTTTATTATATAGAGACCCAAACCTATGTTTCAAAAATAATAAAGAACTACCCTCTCTTTTCCAATATAAACCCACCCATGATCCCCATCATCTTCCCTAAAAAAACATAGGAGCACATACTTACTATACCCTCCATTATTTATATTCCTCTTGTTGTTCCACCAATCTGTTAATAATCTCCTCCCATGATTTTGGAATCACATTCTCAAGGTAATGGATCTTTTATTTTTCCTCTTTGTTGAAGTATCTTCAATATATTATGCCCCTTTTCTCCAATTCCTAATGTTGGGATATGTTCTTCCAAAACCCAATTACAGAACATATGATATCTAAATGATGATAGATCCCTTTCTATCTCATTAATCCTTCCCACAAACATTTATACATCCCCTTTATGCTTCCGATATTTCATTGAGATTTTCAATTCCAAAAAAATATGTAGTGAATATTCATACCCATTTCTTATCATGGGTGTTAAACTGTATGAACATATACTTATTTAATTTCATACATACATGTATTTTTTCTATATTCCATTATATTGGAATAAAATATTATTAAAAATGATTCCATGTTATGTGATCTATGTGGAACACATATTCATTTGAATGAAATGAATGTGATTGGAGTGCCCATAATTATATATTACTCCAACACAATAGTTAATGTTTTCATATCACAAAACACCACGGATGGGAATTGGGAGTTAACATAAGCCCTCATGGGATTTTTTCTATCATAATGTATTGGAATTTATCCCTGACCTATGGTTAGGATTCAACGTTCAATGTTGGTTCCAAATTTCACATGTTGCAGTTATGTTATAATGTTATATCATGATTCATTATTGATTTTTAGGATTCAAACCCATTTTTATGTTTCATTGATATTACTATTTTATAACATGTAATAATTTTTTCACGTTATGTGATGTTTATTCCCTTACCAGGTGTTATGTATCACACATTTATTATGAATTTTCCAAGGTTATCCCATTAAATTTTATCTACGAAGGAATATTAGGAGCATGTTAAAGATGTTTTCAATTAATATGATGTATTACCTTTTTTATGTTGGTATATAATGTACCCAATTTTAAAAAACACTATACTTCTTGATATTTTGGGTTGTATTATATGTAATATTATATAATAAATCATGAATACATGTGTAATAAAGGCAAGCGTTGTCATAATATCAACAATATATAATTCAATCCAACTACTCATCTTATTGGCATGTAGTATAGTATATATATATATTGAGTCTTTTAATCAGAATATATCTAAAATAATCTATAAAATTGTGGAGAAAGGAATGAAATCTTGACCTAATAAACGTTTTTAGTTTTTTTGGGCCTACCATACCACAAACCCTATGACTATGCAAGAGACCCTATATTTTTATGTATACTAAGATTAACTAGTCATTATAATAGAGTTTCATCTCCCGCACTTTACATTTCCATCTATAACTGTCTTTCTGAAGAAGAATAGTATTAGTAATGGTTGGCTGATTTGGAATGACTTGATTAGAATAGGTTTCTCACTCTTCAAAACCTACAAGATCACCAGAATGAGGTTTTACAAGTTTTCAATCAGAAAGAACTAATTAATTTGTTGTTATAAGTGTAGATGGTACGTGTTCTGAGAACCTAGATGATTTTAGGAAATAATACTCATAATCTCAAACCAAAATGGGAGGGTCATTATGGTACACAAAATGTCTACTCTCATGTTTCTCAGTCATTATCCATCATGGATGGGGAGTAAATAACCCCACCTAGGAATGAATTGATACTCAATATTTACTTCACAAAATTTTCACATTGGTTCACTTATCAACCCTACCACATGTCATTAAACTATGTGACACATGTCATAGCTGCCTGACATTAAACTATGTAATATATGATCGTCACTATATGATGTTAAACTACATGTCCCAAGTCACTCCCACATGATGTTAAAATACATGATAAACTATATGACTTCAAATTACATTACATATCATCCTCTCTATATATTTTTATACAACATCACCTTCATCCTAGTCTCATGATGTAAAAACTCCTGACAATATCTGAGTGTATGATGTAAAATACCATGAAAACATCCTTACAATATGAAATTAAACAACAAAACACTTTTTACATGGTCACATGACTTTAAAAAATATGAAAACATTCGCCCATTAAAATATTTTAAGATGTGGTGTGTACTAGAAATTCCCTTGGAATGTGTTCTGGTGCTGTAAGGATGATCTTCTAATTATCTCTTGTTTGTCACATCATGCATAACTCATGTAGGATTTATGATAATGGTTGATTTCTCCTATTAACATAACTAAAAATCCCCATGTCTAATGGTATGGGATAGTATGGTCTATCCTCTATGATCATAAACACCTTATAGTGGATCACTAATCCCAATTACACTACAGTAGTGATAAATCTATTTAGGTATCCTCAAAAAACAATTTTTCTACTCCTGGGAATGTGAAAAATAATATTCTCTCACTCCATGTAAAATATTAATATGAATAAGTCAGGGAATGAAATTAGAAATTATTGTGTCTTGATTCTTATTCATGATAGATACATAGGGATTCCTAGATTTGATATCTGAGTCACAAAAACAAATAAAAAATTGCTTTTCCCTGCATCTCGACTAGACCTTTTTGTACAATTTCTCTTTAAAAACAAATTGTGGATTTATTCTTATTATATTAGGATTCGTAGTGATTCCTGGATATCCTATACTAGGCCCAACCACAAATTAAATGAAATAAAATTCTCCCTTCTACATTAGTTTTAAGACCTTTTTAATAGTATTTAATTTTACTGATGGCAGTACATTGAGGTGGAGGCAAGTTTTCTTCCCCCGTACATGTGTCCAATATGTAATGACACGATGTTTTATTAATGTATATCCATCCTGATAATTATTCTCTATAGTATAATCACATTAGGAAGCAAAACAGAATATCATGATACTAAATACAATGTGACCATTAAACATAATTTTTCCACTTATACGGTTTGAGTTTCAAAAATATTACATACACAGTTGTGATCAATAAGATGTTTGGAGTCTGATAAGAAAAACATAATTTTTTCTGAATATTAACCTACCCTTATGAATAGTAACCTACCCTTATTAATAGTAATACAATCCTTATGAATAGTAAATTTTCCAAAAAAATAGTAACCATTCCCAAGAATAATTAATTAAAATTTAGGCATCTTAGAAAGTGAAAATTTGACCATAATAAATGTATTGGTATTTTTGTAAGTCATAAATAATTAATTATAATTAATTAATAAATTTGAAAGTAAATTTATTTTCCTAAAATGTATTAATAAATTAAAACACCTTTTTCTTCTAGTTTTTAAATAATTTTATAACACCCTACACAATTTTGGAAAGCATTATAAAATCAGTTTTAATTTTAAAAACCATATTTTTCAAGTATTTAATGATTTTAATTAAATATTAAATTAATAATATTTAGAAATTTCATTTTGAAAATAGACTTCATGGATTATACACATTGAAAAATGGTTGGGGTGAATTTTTTGGATTTTTTTGAAATTCTTGAATTTTTGATGAATAATGTAATACCATAATTTACAAAATAAGCTAAATATGGTAATTAAAGAGTCATGAATGATGTTCTTCTGATGTTAGCCCAATTTTTTCAGGTTCATATGAAATAATTACTATTCTTGGTCAGAGAAGACTAATTATTCATTGTCTTGTGGGGAAATAATAAACCAATGAATTTTATATTTAGATATCCCCTCTCCCCTCCTCTATTAATACCACACTTAACACCCTCATTTCCTCACACCTCTCCAGATTCAAACCATGTATAAACTCTAAAACCGCATCTTTACTAGAACCTAACCTATGTTCAAGAGCTTCTGGTCTCCTCAAAATACTAGGAATAGGTCCCTTAAGGAGGATCTTAAAAGGAGGATTCAATATGTAATTCCTCTCACTCTCTCTCTCTCTCTCTCTTTATTTAATTTCCTTTCAATTTCAAGTAATTTTCTTATTCTGTCCCCACCCATCATAGTGAAAATATTACGGTAACTCTAGTATCAGACATATAATATAAATTTATAATACTTATGGGATATTATACCATCCAACCCCCTTCTCCTCTTTGTATTCAATAAAAGAAAACGTTGTTTGTGAGGTGTTAATCTATCACCTTCAAGAATGACAAGTTTTATTTTTCCAATTCTACCTTTAGATATGGTCATTAAACCAATTTTATGGTTGAACAAGAATATATTATATGTATTATTTCTCATTTAATGTTCTGAAACTAAATTATGTACATATTACTATATTATTTAACAAAACATGTTTGTTGAGGTCAAAAACCACACAAATTAACCCAAACAATCAACATTTAATACTTATAAAATGATTCATCCAAATGGTAAATAGTATAATTCATTATAAGATCATTTAAACTTCTGTAATATCATTAATAACATGAATGATAATTTCTGGATGTTTATCCATTTCCTACATGAACTTCCATTTATGAATACGCGTGAACCTCTCAAGAAAACCATAAAAACGATCATTCTCGAATAATGTTTTTAAACTCTATAACTCATCCAATGGCCCATAAAATAACATAATAAAACCATAATGAACCATAATAATGTACACAAGGTTATGTAATTTTCATTTGATGAATCTAATGTTGTAATATGGGACATTAAAGTGAGGAAAGAGTCCAGATACAATGTATGGGGGAAATCTTGTACCCAACTTTTGTTCTTCGGGTTCTACCTGTTTCACTCCATTTTTGATATGGTCACTCCTTAAAATTCCATTACTAATAATTATCATACCTTTATTGGGTAATGAATTTTTTCTATTGTTGTTTATGTCAAAAAAACTTTTTCCAAAATAACTCTTCTTTCAAAAACACACCATTTACTTGTCACTCAAGGATGATGGCTATCGTATCAAGTGTGTTATTCGCACTTAACCTTGGGAACCAAATTTTTATGAATGTGTTCTCATGAGATGAAAACCATTCCTTTTCATGTGTTATTTATGTTCATTTTTTATATATTTTCATTGTGGCATTCGTGATAAATGATAATGTTATAATGTGACGGGTGCTCCCGGAATTATATAGTGCAATATTAATGTTTCAATGTGATGGGTACACCTGAAATTATATAGTTATAAATGCATTGGGTAAAGTGATGAATCTCATGAGTTAATGTGAAATGACATTTGAACACGATTATAATTTTTTTCTCATGTATGTGTGGAATTTAATAACTAAGACATGATGTTTCATTTTCATTAATTACCACATTTCAAGTCTTTTATTAATGGTTCCTCTCATGTTAATGATTTTTTTTCCAATGTTATAATTATCCCCCCTTGATATGTTGTTCTTATCTATCCTTTTTCTGGTATTTTAGCTCACTCATTTTGATGTATATCCTCAGGTTACAATAGGTACTAAGGAGAGGTCAACTGCCCATAATAATCTAGAGAAGAAGGAATTAAATAAATTTTTATGCTTGATGTTGTAATTTTTATGTATAGTCCTAGCTTTCCAAAGACCCTAAACATTCCAATTCTGTATGGGAAATACTATTATGTTGTTTATCTCTTAGATAATGTAATAGTAATCTATGAAATGTTTGGGTTGCTATAGTTGGTATCAGAGGCATGGTTTAGTTAATTTGGGAATTTGGATTAGTGAACCATAGAGAAAACCTATAGCATGAGACTAAGCACAAATCTATACAAATGAATAATTATACAGGGATCCCTTATTTTTTTATTTTAGTATAAATCGTACAAATTATTGAGTTATTCATGAACCGTTGACTTTTTCTTCTATCATTTCATATTTTAGAAAATGGTGGGAACCAATAGAAACTAGGCCAAAAACTCTTGCGAGGGACAATACAACTATTGATCAAATGACATCCCAAATGATTTTGGAGGTGGAGTTAAAAAATTCATGGCGATGCTCACCAAACTACCTTAGGTTATGAATAATAACATAATAATGGGGAACATCCTCCTCCACAAAGGAGGGAGAAACTAGCTATCAAATTTTTTCTGCGGCAGCGATCATAGACATTTAGTGGATTTTCTGATCCACTAGTTAAAGAGCAGTGGGTCAATTCTATGGATAATATCTTTTCTGTGCTCCACTATTTCGAGATGGAGACGGTGACACTAGATGTTTATCATCTATATAGAGTGGCCTACCAATGGTGGGATTTGATTAAGAACACCAAGTCAAGGGATGAAATTGAAGAGATATAATGGGAAGTCCTTAAGATAATGTTTCTTAACAAGTATTTCTCAAGAAATCCTCACAAGAATATGAATATAGAATTCATAGAGCACAAGAAAAAAGAAGGGGAATCTATCAAAACATACAAAGAGAATTTTATAAGGCTTCCAAGTTAATCTTCATGTATTGTAATCAATAATGATAGAAAAATTGATTGATTCTTTAGTGGATTAAAACCACATCTTATAAAGGATCTTTCAATTAAAGACTATGTGAGTTATAATGAAGTTTTCTGATGTGATATCAAATTTGAGATGAAGTTTGGAGAATGGTCCCATGGATATGGTGATAAGAAACAAAAGATGGGGTTTCAATCTGGTGGATCTAATGAAAAATGTGGTAAGAAAACTCAATTACCAACATGCAAAAAATGTGGGATGTTTCACCATGGAAACGACCTCAAAGGGATGGGGATGTGATTCAAGTGTAGGAAATAAGGACACCATTCTTAATAGTGTCAAAAAGACATGAAAAGGATGGAGAATGCGGTGAATTAAAAGAGAGAACCACCCATTGTTCAATGATACAACTGTAGGGAGCTAGGGAACTATGTAAGCCAGTGAACTAAACCTCAAGTTCTCGGGGGTAATCAACGTCTGTATCCACCAAAGACAAAGAAAGAAGGGAAGTATTATGCCATCACTACTGTGGAAGTGGATCAAGATAATGAAGTCATACAAGGTATACTTTCTATTCACTCCAGAATCACAAAATCCTTATTTGAGTCTGGTTCTACGCATTCCTTTATGTCTTGAAAGTTTTCTAGAAGTATAGAATCAAATCATTGAAAACCTAAAGTATAGATATTTGTAAAAACAACAAGTGGTGAAATTAGTGTAACCCAAGTGTTTGACTCTTTTCTTGTTGGCGTATGTGGGAATATTATTCTAGTGAATCTCTTAATACTTCCCTTTATAGAATTCGATGCTATAATGGGAATAGATTGACTCTCATTATATAGAGAACATATCAGCTATCAGGTAAAGGAAATAACTTTTCATATTCCAGTCCATCCCATTATCGTCTACAAATGCATTGAAGATCAAAAATCTCCTTTGAAAATCCTTCAATGGTGTGGGTGTTGATTCCCTATAAATAAGCATACCTCACCCAAATGGTTGAGTGAAAAGATAGTACCAACCTTGCAAGAATGCCCATGGTTAGTGAATATGGTGATGTATTTCCTGGAGAGTTACCTGGAATTCTCCAAGATCATGAGGTAGAGTTCTCAATAGAAATCATTATCGAAGCTACCCCTATCTCAAAGTGTCCCTATAGGATGGATCCTATCAAACTGGAGGAGTTAAAGAAGCATCTACAATAGCATCTGGAAAAAGGGTTCATACACCATAGTGCTTCACATTAGGGTGCCCCAGTGCTCTTTATGAAGAAGAAGGATGGAACAATGAAGATGTGTATCGATTATTGGGAACTCAATAAGATCACAAAAATGAACTAAGTATTGACTTCCAAGGATTGATGACTTGTTCGATCAATTAGAAGGATCTCAATACTTCTAAAAGGAGGATATTCATTCTGGATATCATCAGCTAAAGGTGAAGAAAGATGATATTTTGAAGACTTCCTTCCTTACAATGTATGGGAACTATGAGTTTCTGGTGATTCCCTTCAGACATTCTAATTCCCTAGAAATATTCATGGATTTGATGAATAGAGTATTCAGACATTACCTCAACAAATTTGATGTATTTTTTGTTGATGATATTCTCATCTAATCCAAGATCAAGGAGGAACATGAAGGAAATCTAAGACTTGTGTTGGTGATATTAAGAAAGGATAATTTGTACGCCATGTTTAGCATGTGTGACTTTTCGATGAAGAACCTTACGTTCTTGGGAGATTTGATCACAAGTGTGGGAATTTCTGTGGACCCTTAAAAAAAAGCTGATTGAGGAATGGCTCAGTCCCTCTAGTGTCACAGAAATCAGTAGTTTTCTTGGATTAGCATGTTACTACCAATGTTTTGTGAGAAATTTATCATGATTTTCAAGCCTGCTAACTGTGTTAAAAAGGAAATGGGTAAAATATGTCTGGATAGAAGAATGAGAGTGATGCTTCAAGTAGAAAAATAGAAGGCTTATCATTGCACCTGTACTGATACTAACGAAAAGTGAAGAATGATTTGTGATAAACAGTGATGCTTCAATGAAGGGGCTGGGTTGCATACTCATGAAAAATAAAAATGTGATATCCTATGACTCAAGATAGTTGAAGATCCATGAGCGGAACTACCCGACACATGATATAGAGTATTCAACCATCATTATTTCCTTGAATATCTAACGATAGTACCTTTATGGTTTGATGTGGGACATATAAACCAACCATAGGAGCCTAAAGTATATATCCAGACAAAAGGAGTTCAACATGCATAAAAGGATATTGTTAGAGCTAATCAAGGATTATGGTTTCTCTATTCACTATCACCCTCGAAAGGTGAACAAAGGTAGCTGATTCCCTAAGGAGAAAATAACCTGGTACTCTATCCATGTTACGGATTGAGAAAGACAAAATCTTCTTGGATATGAAATGGATGTATTTAGAAATCACAAGGGAAGGGGGGGAAATCCTACCTTTCCCAAATTATTGTGCAACCATCCATTCAAGATAAAATTAATATAGTGCAATGGGATGATGTGGATATACAAAAGTTGGTGAAATCAGTAATGGAAGGGAAGCTGTAAGAGTTCTATATCAAAGACGATTCTATGATTTTGTTTGGAATGCGGGTTTGTGTGCCTTCATCACTCAGGATAAAGAAGGAGCTATTAGAAAATGCACATAGCTCAACATTCTCTATCCATTCTTGGAGTACCATGATGTACCATGATCTCCAAGAACACTTCTGGTGGGATAACATGATGTATGAGATTGCAGAATATATATCAAGGTGCTTAGTATGTTATCAAGTTAAAGCATAGTGACAAAAGTCCAAAGGTATGATACAACCATAGCCTATACCCAAGTTGAAATGGGAGAATGTCACTATGGAATTTGTCACGGGTCTCCTATATACATTGAAGTAAAATAATGTGATATGGGTTGTGGTTGACCGAATCACCAAGATTGAAAATTTTATCACTATTTGGGAAGACCTCTCACTTGAAAAACATGCAATGATATATGTGATGGAAGTGGTGATATTGTATGTATTTCCACTCTCAATTGTCATTGATTATGATCCAAGGATCACATCTAAATTCTAGAAGAGACTACAACATGCTTTGAGTACTAAATTAAATTCTATCACGACCTATCATCCCTAAACTGATGACCAGTTTGAAAGGACTATTCAAACACTTGAATATATGTTAAGATCCTGCTCTCTAGAATTCAAAGGTGGATGAGATCGACATCTCCCACTGCTTTAGTTCTCATAAAACAATAGCTTCCACCCAATTATTCAAATCGCTATGTATGAAGCTTTGTATGGAAATAGATGTAGAACTCCAACCTATTGGGATAAAGTTGGATAAATACAGCTACTTGAACCAGATCTTGTGCAAGAGAAGAGAGAAATGTTCAAGTCCTCCAGAAACACATCAAATCTTCTTAGAGTCAAAAAAGAGCTACACTGACAACTGTGGAAGGGACATGAAGTTTGATGTTTGAGATAAAGTCTTCTTTTGAATATGACCATCGAAGAGAGTCATGCAGTTTGGAAAGAAAGGTAAGATAAGCCTAAGGTACATTGGCCTTTTGGAGATCCTTGACCGCATAGAAGCTATGGCATATCTTCTTGTACTTACTTAGAATATGGCTCAAGTTCATGATGTGTTTCATGTATCACTCATGAAGAAGTACATACAAAATCCCTCACACGTACTGAACACAGAGGTGATACAACTGAAAGATGATATCTCTTGTGAGGAGAAACCAGTGTAGATTTTGGAAAGGAGAGATAAGGTTCTATGCAACCATACAACCCACCATGTCAAAGTATTGTGGATGAACCACAAGTTTGAAGATGCTTCTTGGGAATTGGAGGATGGGATGAAGGAGATGTACCCTCACCTATTTGTGTAAAATGAAATTTCAAGGATGAATGTTCATAAGGGGGGAAGAATGTAACGACATGATGTTTTATTAATTGAAATCCCTCCTTATAATTATGCCCTAGAATATAATTACATTAGGAAGCACAATTTAATACCATGATACTAAATACTATGTGAGCATTAAACATAATATTTCCACTTCTATGTTTTGAGTTTCGAAAATCTGACATACATGGTTGTGATCAGTAAGATGTATGGAGTCTGACAAGGAAAACATTATTTTTGGAAAATAGTAACTTACCCTTTTGAATAGTAATCTACCCTGATGAATAGTAATATGACCGTTATGAATATAAAATTTTCCAAAATAAGAGTAACCTTACCAAGGAATAATTAAATAAAATTTAGGCATCTTAGAATGTGACTATTTGACCATTGTGAATGTATTGGTATTTTTGTAAGTCATGAATAATTAATTATAATCAATTAATTAATATAAAAGAAAATTTATTTTCATAAAATGTGTTCACAAATTAAAAATTCTATGTCTTATAGTTTTTAGATAATTTTATAAGACCTTACATATTTTTGAATGCTTTATAAAATCACCTTTAATTTTAAAAACTGTATTTCTCAAGTAAATTATGATTTTAATTAAATATTATATAAATCATAATTCGATAATTACTTTTGAAAAATGGACTTCATTTTAGGATTTGACACTTCAATAAATGGTTTGGGTGAATTTTTGGGATTTTTCTGAGATACATGAATTTTTGATGAATAGTGAAATACCATAATTAAAAAGTAAGCTAAATAAGCTAATTTAGAGTAATGCATGATGTTCTACTAATGTGAGAAAAATTGGTTCGGGTTCCCATGATATAATTACTATAATTGGTCATGGATGACTCATTATTCCTTGTGTTTTGGGGAAATAATAATCTAATGGATTTTATATTGAGAAATCCCCTCTCCCCTCCACTATAAATACCACCCTTCACACCCTCATTTCCTCACACTTCTCAAGCTTCAAAACATGCCTAAAATCTTCCCAATAATCTTCTCTAGCCCTTCCCCCACGTCAATGAGATTCTGGTCTCATCAAAAGTCCATGCCTACGTCCCTTATGGAGAATCTCAATAGGAGGATTCAAGAGGTAATTCCTCTCTCTCTCTCTATTCCTTTAATTTCCTTTCAATTTCAAGTTCTTTTTTTATTCTCTCCCCACCTATCATTTCCCAAATGGTATGATAACTCTAGTATCATACATATAATGAAAATTTATAATACTAATGGGATATTATACCATACAACGCCCTTCTCATCATCTATGTCTTTTATAAAAGAAAAAGTTGTTCGTGAGGTGCTAATCTATCACCTTCAAGGACGACATGTTTTATATTTCCATTTCAACCATCGGATTTTGTCATTAAACCATTTTTTCATTGAACCAGAATATCTTATATTTATTACTTCATATTTAATGTTTTGTAACTAAATGATCTTCATATTAATAAATGATTTAACAAAACAAGTTCGTTGTGGTCGAAAAACCGCCCAAATTTACCTAAACAATCATCATTTAATTTTTATCTAATGATTCATCCACATGGTATATAATATAATTCATTATAATATCATTTTAACATCTATAATATGATTAATAACATGAAATAAAAGTTCTTAATTTTTATCTATGTCTAACACAAACTTCCATTTATGAATACATGTGAACCGCTCAAGAAAACCATAAAAATGATCATTCTCAAACAATGTTTTTAAACACTACAACTCATCCAAAGGCCCATAAAATAACATAATGAAACCATAATGACCCATATTCACTTATAAAAGGTTCTTCAATTATCATTTAATGAATCTAATTTGGTTATACATGACATTAAAGTGAGGAAAGCATTCAGATACAAGGTAAGGGGAAAATCTCGAACCCAACTTTCTTTCTTCGGGTCCTCCCTCTTTCACTCCATTTTTTGGTACGATCAGTCCTTAAAGAACACATATTAATCATTATCGTACCATTTATGGGATATAAGGGTTTCTTATTGAAGTTTATTTCAAACAAGTTTTTTCCAAAAGAACTCTTCTTTCCAAAACACGCCTTTTACATGTCACTCATGGTTGATGGATATCATATCATGTATGGTATTCCCACTTAATCTTAGGAAACCAATGTTTAAGAATGTGTTCTTATGAGATGAAACCCATTCCATTCCATGGTTTAGTTCTGTAAATTTTTGATATATTTTCATTGTGGCATGCATGATAAATGATAATGTAATGATGTGACGAGTGCACCCAGAATTATATAGTACTTTAATGAATTTGGTAATGTGATGAATCTCTAGAGTTAATGTGAAATGGTTTGTGAAAATGATGCTAACTTTGTTCACAATTATGTGTGGTAGTTAACCACTAAGACGTTATGTTTCATTTTTATGCATTTCCACATTTCATGTCTTTTATTAATGATTCCTCTAATGATCAAGAATTTTTCCTATGTTATGATTATGCTCACCCCATGCTATATTCTGATTTTCTATCTTCTTACGTGGATTTTAGCTCACCCCTTTTGATTTCTATCCATAAGTGACTACATGTACTAAGGAGAGGTCATGTGAAAATTAGAATCAAGTGAATATGGAATTAAATAAATGTTTATGCTTGATGTTTTAATTGTTATGTATGGTCCTAGTTTTCCCATGACACTAAACCATTGGGTCCTATATGTGAAATAAAATTATATTTTTTATCACTAAGATAATGTAATAGTAATTTAATAAAATGTTGGGTCGCTATACAATATGCGTATAAGATGCCTTTAATGAATTGTGGATGGGTTGATAAAATACCCCATCTTACATATCATCTAGATTTATGTATATTACCCTTGTATATATTCACCCTTTAATTTATAATAAAAAATCCCCCTATCATATACATGAAGCATATTCATGTAGGATTCTTCATCATAGAGTTCTTAATATATGGAACAATATTGAAGATGAACCCCATATATAATATATTGATCTACATACGGAACATGTATGAATAAGTACATGTGTCTTGATTCCTATTCTCACTTTACACATATTGACACCTAGATCCTTTATCAATGTCCCATCCACAAACATCATCAACCAAAATACTATTCAATCCTAGGAATGAGTCTAATCTATATAATTGATCATAGTAAATATTTATTCCTAAACCTACACATATAAATAAGGGGACGAAAATTTCTCTATCCTATTATTGGAGTACTATTGAGCCATATCGGGTATTTCCGAATAGCACCTTACACAAGGATATTCTATAATAACAACACATTGAGTGAATCTTGTAGGTTAATTAGTGACATCTAGATCTTATATCTTAAACATTTCCATAAATCTCTATAAAATACCAACCCATATCTACCTCTTCTGTGAGAATCTCTTCCCTAACTTGGCGCCTGACCAAGGTTGTTGAGTTTTGTGCGATATAGTTGAACCAAAGGACTCCACCATATGGAAATGTATACATAAACCTATCTATTATAAAGCATCCCCATTTACTAAAAACTATACATGGGTCTTTATAACATGAAATTAAACTGCATGACATCTGATTCCTTATCGCATGAAATTAAAGTACACCACATTTGAGTGTTTATCGCTTGATGATAAACTACCTAAAAGATGGTCCACCCAGCATAAATTTAAACTACATATAGTGGCCTCTTGTAAATGGACAAGTTTCCCGACAAGATATCGGTATCCATATAAGTGTACCTGTCATAGTGTGTCTCTCTAAATAAACATTAGGATAAAAATTTTCTTTCACAGTACATTATCTTAATGTCTAGAATATCTGTTATAGTAAGAACAATGTATGGATTGAATCCTTCTATATAAGGTTCTATTCTTGAACCCCATCATTGTAATCTAACCTAAATCCATCATTCATTTACATCCCTTTTATGGGAATTGTATCAACCCAGTTATGATGATCTCGTGTTTAAATTTACTCCATTACCATTTTCAAACATTTTCATTCAAAAAATACACTTAATTATTTGATTTCGTAGGATTATTGTAATCGTCTCCTCACTTATCAATAATGAGTGTTTTCTACTCCAAAGGAAAGTTCTACTTGAATATGCCAAATATGCCCCCGATATGACTATGCATATGCACCCCCGATATGGAATGTCATCTAGAGGCATATTCCTCCCAAGGTGGGAATCCCTTAATCTTATTATACCAAAATGACATCACAAAGGAACCCATAATTTGATTTTTTTTCAATGACCATCTATTTGAATACCTATTTCATATCACTTCTTCTGATCAAAAAACCTCATGTGGAAATTTTTGATGACACTGCTCCCTATTCAATGGGCATTGAGGCATTCTTTTTCTTGTGACCCACGTGGGTTTTTATTATCACACAAATTTTGATCAATGAAACTTAACCATAAACTATGCACACCCCATAAGATGATATATAGTGGAACTGGGGATATAAATTCACATCAGGTCATTTTTCCCCTTTCCAATTTATGAACAATATTAACATATTTTAGTCCAAGCCCCATGACTATAAGCTGTTTATCTTCCCATATGGGATAATTTATTTGAGTACTAGTCTCCACATTCACGTTGAGTTTTTCCTAACCCTTTTAATATATGTTTTCTCACCTTCTTCTCATATATATATATAATCTTAAAATATAGTCCTCATTGTTCCAAACCAAAACCCCTATAAACTACAGATTACGGAGATATAAAACTTGTTTCGATAAAAACCCATAGTTGGTAGCCTTGAAGAAAAACCTCTTCAGTTATTAAGACTTTAAATTACAAGGATTCATAAATTTTATAGCTCAAACATTAAATAAGAATTGAATGTAGAGTTCCCCATATATCCCTTCCAAAATATAGGCCATTCTCATTGAATCCACTAGTTTTTAAAAAACATAATGTTTGGACATATAATATATCATTATCATGATTTTTTTCATACATAGTGTCATACATCTAGTGTGTCAAACCATTCTTAGATATCCATTTTTTTTTTCTAAAACCCACTTTATTTTTTAGTGTTTAAATCCTCTCAAACATTTCTTAGCTATCAAAAATGGCCATATTTCACTCCAAAGATACTTATTCTTAACTATTCATACTATGAATACTATGAATACTATGATTATGATATATCTCAGTATGTGTACCCTTTGTAACACCCCAAGTATTTCTAAAAATAAATTTAAATGCATGGATCTATATTTTAAGTAGATATTTTTAATTATACTTTAAAACATAACTTTTCTACTTCTATGTTCTGAATTTCAGGAAATTGTCATCTACAATTGTGTTCAGTATGTTAATTGGAGTCTATTGGAACCAACTTATTTTTTTTTTGAATAGTAACATACCCTTATAAATAATAATATAAATTGTGATATGACCCTAATGAATAGTTAATTTTATTATTATTTTATTTTATTAAGGCTTGTAGATAATAACATCTAGGTTAATTTTTCATTGTGATAAAGAAGTAGTTATGGAATTAGAACTGTAAATTTTTGAATTAAGTATGCTTTTATTTAAAAATTAAATTAATAATATTTATAAAATTATTTTTCAAAAATGTACTTCATTTTTGAATTCTATAAGTCGAAAAATCGTTAGGGTAAATTTTGGGGTTTTTTCTATAATTCAAGAATTTTTTATAGATAGTAAAATATGATAAAATATGATAAATGCTAAATACTTGATTTACTGCATCATAGGTGATGCATGGATGATGTAAGACCACTTGTTTTGAAATAAAATGCCATTATTACTATTTGTGGTCACATGAATTATTATTATTCATAGTCTTTAGAAAAATATTATAATAATGATTAAAATAATGAAAAATACCCCCTCCCCTCCAGTATAAATACCACCCTCACTCCCCTCCTCCTCCCACAGCACCCAAGCCTTGAGAATTGTCCAATATCTTCCAAATTCCCTCCCCGATATTTTTCGCCACATATTAGAGCTACTGGTCTCACAAAAAGACCAAAACAAAAGCCGTTAAGGACAATATCAAGGAGAAGAGATCAAGAGGTAAACATCCTCTTTTATTTTCTTTCTTTTCTTTCATTTTATGTTATTTTCTTCCATTAACTTAGGATTATGAAGGGATATTTCTATTAATATCCCCCTTACTTTACATATTATGTATTAATTATGAGATATCCCCTTCCTCTCATCAATATATATTTATGAAATTTTAAGAGACACTGTTAGGATGTTGAATTTTCATGAGAAATTTATCATGTTTTATTTTATATTAAGATTACTTTATTTTCTTCTTCTTTCCTCAAATAATATTAACCAAGAGGGATGAAATATCCAAAATCTCTTATATTCTAGATTATCTCATGTTCATCGAAAATTCATCGTCATTATTTTTCCCCTACCCATCTTATTCAATGAATTAAAATATTGCCCATGATGTGTCGAATTACCGACATCATGGACGATGTGATTTCACTTTGCAGTAATTCCTTCATGTCTGGTCATAAAACCATTTTTATAATTGAACCAGGTTATAATATATGTTTTATGACTCACCCATGGTTCTGGAATTGTTTTGTACCCATGTTTCTAATTTATAAGTCAAAACAAGGAAGTTATTATCAAAGAACCACTAAAATGATCTAACTGAACATCATTAATGTTCTAACTTAAGAATCATCCTCATGTAAGAATTCAAAATAATAAATGGAATAGTATATGTTACTGGATATATTTATATACTTCTCAATTACAATTCTAGAGCTTCACTTCCAATTGACAAGTATGTCCCCCATGAACCAATCATAGAAATCATGTAAAGAATTCACCCAAAAACCGAGCAAGGGGAAAAATACTAACAATTAAGGGTGAAATGTTGTCATGAAATGATCATATAAGATGTCATAAACATGAATATATTTCCTTCAAATATTAATAACACCCTTTTATAAATTGTACATGATTTTTAAACAAGTTGGAAGTTAGTCAAACCCGAGGTAAGGGAATTCTTAACCTGATTTCCAATCTTTGGGTTAACCTTCTACTTCATTATTTATGTAATATTTAAAATGTTTATGTGATTGGTTTTGTTTCTATTATGTTTTATTATGTGTTTTTAGAGTATATATAAATACTCCATCCACTATATTAATTCTCTCTCCAATTGTATGATATTTTTAAGGGGATTTTCTTTAATTTTTTTTTAATTCGGTTTTATGGAATTCAAAAGAAATGTTTTTATAGAATTATTCATGTTGTATGATAATGTTTTGGTTATAGTGAATTACTTATGATTATGGGTTGGACCTATATGTCCCTCCAATGCATTGGGTATGAGTAATTTGGAGGTCGGTCGTATGGTTTCTCCAAGTGTAACTGCGATGGTTACACAAAGTAAGGTAGTCATGAGGGTTACAAATTATAAGGTAACCAAGAATGGTTACAAGATTATGTAAGTAATTCCACAATATACCATTATGATTATATTATACCCACATTGTTTGTGTGGATCTTGTGTAAATCTCATTCTACACAAAGTAAGTATATATGGCTGACAAGAATGTCTTTTGAAAATGCTTTCACTTGTTACGAGTATTCTTGGAAAAATGTGAATTTTCCTTCTTTCCCATCCCTTACTGAGCTTTTGTGCTCATCTGAAGTTTTTAAATGATTTTTCACAGGTTAAAGGATGTGTAATACAAGGAAATAAGCCATGTTCAATTTTGAGGAATTGTCAAGGGGTCTTGTTTTAAGTTTTAATGTTTTATATTTTGAAAAAATGGAAACTGTTTTTATGGTATCCAATATATAATAATGTGTAATGTCATGAATGTATTGTCCTAATTCTCTATAGTTATAAACATGAATAGATATTAAATGTAAAAAATAAGTGTTTTCTTGACTAAATTCAATATTATGTATGTAATAAGGTCGGGTCCTTATAGTTGGTATCAGAGGATGGTTTAGATAACATTATGGGTTAGGGTGATGTTAATAGAATACCATAAATTATTTTAACTCTATGTTTAATTTAAAATGTGATAGCATTAAAAGATTACCAGGTAGATTTATCTAAGACATGTTTGTTTAGAATGATTATCTACAGAAGGAACATGGATGCTGAAGAGGAGAGGAACCGACAGAATGACATCCATTCGAAACTACATCCCAGAATTGTAGCGATTGGAACTGAGCAGTTTGTGTCAATAATGGCTTAGCTAACGCAGGAAATAAATGGTGCTATAATCAAATCAAGAGAACCTATATAGGTACCACAACGGAATATGACAGTAGTGGAACATTTTATGAGACAACATCCTCCTTCATTCAATGGATCTTCTGACCCAGTCGTAGCTGAAGGATGGATCAAAGCCCGTGAAAAGATATTCGATGTTATGGGATGTTCAGACAATAAAAATGTAAGTCTTTCCATTGATCATTTTGAAGGGGAAGCTGATCGATGGTGGTCAATGGTAAGGAATATCAGGGGTAGAGAGGATTTTTATGCATTAGAGTGAGATGAATTTAAAAGTATTTTCCTTGAAAAATATTTTGATAAGGTTGTGTGACATCGAATGGAGAAGCAATTCATTGAATTGAAATAGAAGGAGGATGACTCAGTGGTTGTGTATGAAGCGAACATTACTCAACTAGTGAGGTATGCTCCAAATCTAATTCTGGATCTTGATTGAAAAATAAACCCCTTTTACTCAGGATTGAATCCAAGGTATCGAAGGGCATTGGCCTCTCGTGAATTCAAAAGTTATGAGAAACTTGTCCGATGTGAAAAGAGGGTAGATATGGAGTTTGCGGATGATCACACGCATTTTGGAAACAAAGAGAAGAAGTGGTCTAGTTGGAAAGAAATGGTTAAGAAGCAACCAATGAAATCTGATGGCAAGAAATTCCAATTTCCAGTTTGTGAGAGGTGTGGCAAGAAACACCCTGGGGAGTGTCTTAGAAAAACTGGGAAGTGTTTTAAATGTGGTATGTTTGGACATATGGCCCAAGATTTCAATGAAAATGATCTTAAGAATATTCCTAATAAGTAAACTATAAAGTGTTTTAAATGTGGTGAGATGGGTCACTATGAAAATTCCTTCCCAAAGAAATATATGAATGACGCAAAGAAGCCAGACTACAAGCAGAAAGATGTAGTGAGATCTTTTGAAACTACATTTGTAGATGTTGGTCCATCCAATGAAGTTGTATCAGGTACTTTTTTTGTTCACTCATACTAAAGTTTTGTTTGATATGGTCTCTACACATTCCTTCATGTCTGAGAAATTTTCTTGTAAGTAGAAAATATCACCTCAAGAAATGAGACCCAAACTTGTGGTTAAAACACTAGGGAGAAATGTTATAGTAAAGAGGAATTATAAGAATATTTATATTGAGGTCGGTGTAAAGACTTTACCAGAAATCCTTGTTGTTTTACCCTTAGTCGAGTTTGATGTTATTCTGGGGATAGACTGGCTTTCTGATTATCAAGCTAAGATTGACTGTAGAGATAAATAAGTTGTTTTTCAGAATGAGTTTCAGTTTTTATACAATAATGAACCCATATAATTGATAATATATCAGGATGGTGAGAAACTATTCATTGATTGAAATGAATGTTATCTTGCAAATATTGTTAAAAACAAGGGAACTATTCAGATTAATTATTTGCCAGTGGTAAATGAATACCTTGATGTTTTCCCCGATGAGTTGCCCAGTGTCATAACTGATTGAGAATTCGAATTCACAATTGACTTAGTTCCTGATGTTATGCCAATTTCAAAACCCCCATATCGTATGGCTCTAAAAGAACTTCTTGAATTGAAAAATCTGTTGCTGGATTTTCATGACAAAGGCTTCATTCGTCCTAGAACTTCACCATGGGGAGCCCCTATTTTATTTTTCAAAATGATAGATGGTTCCATGATACATTGCATTGATTATAGAGATTTGAATAACATTAATGTTAAAAACCAGTATCCTTTTCCACATATTAATGACTTGCTTGATCTGCTCAAGGGAGTTCAGAATATTTCCAATATTTACTTGAGATCTGGATACCATCAGTTGAAGGTAAAGGATGATGGCATCCCGAAAATAGCCTTTCATACTAGATATAAGCATTATAAATTTGTTGTTATGCTGTTTGAATTAAATAATTCACCAGTTGTATTCATGAATCTTATTAATAGAGTATTTCATGAGTTCTTGTATATTTTTGTGGTTGAATTTATTGATGACATCCTGGTATTTTCTAAAAATAAAAAGGAGCATGAAAAACATCTAAGGGTTGTTTTTCATACATTAAAAGAAAAGAAACTATATGGAATATTCAGAAAGTGTGATTTTTGGTTGCAACATATTTCTTTTCTTGGGAACATTGTCAATAAATATGGAATATCAATTGATCCTACCAAAAGAAAGTAGTTGATGAATGGACACGACCCACAAATGTTACAGAGATTCTTAGTATTCTGGGCTTAGCAAGTTAATACCGACGTTTGTTAAGAACTTTGCACGGTTATCTAGCCCGATAACTATGTTAACATGGAAAGGGGTTAAATTTGTATGGACAGAATAATGTGATGTTTTTTTAGGAACTGATGAAAATATTAGTGAATGCTCCCATTTTGGCCTTACCTTACCAAAATAGTGAGTTTGTCATCTATAGTGATGCTTCTTTGAAGGGACTTGGATGTGTTTTGATGAAGAATGATCATGTAATTTCCAATGCTCTGAGACAACTTAAATCTCATGAGTTAAATTATCCCACACATGATTTGGAATTGGCAGCTGTGGTTTTTTGCTTTGAAAATTTAGAGGCATAAACTATACAAAACCAAATGCCAAATATATTTTGTCCATAAAAGTCTAAAGTATATATTCACTCAGAAGGAATTAAACATGAGGCAGAGAAGATGGATAGAACTGATTAAGGATTATGACTACACGATCAATTACCATCCTGGAAGAGCAAAAAATGTAGCATATCCCTTAAGTCAGAATCATCATGCATCATTAACCATGTTATATTTGGAACATGATCCCTTGATTAATGATTTGATAAATTTTGGCTTAGAATTTATTGGTGCAGGGAATGCATCAATTTTGTTTCAGGTTTCAGTGCAATATTTGTTGTCATATACAATTAAGCAAGTGCAATAGGAAGATTGTCAGCTACAAAAAAGGTAGAATTGGTTAAAATGGGTAAGATGCCAGAATTATATCATGATAAATATTGTGTTTTAAGATTTGAAAAAATGTTGTGTGTGCCTAGTGATTCTCAGTTGAAGAATTACATTTTGTGTGATGCTAATAGTTATCCATTTTTGGTTCATCCTGGATGTACTAAGATGTATAGAGACATTCAAGAGTATTACTGGTGGGATGGAATGAAAAGGGATATTGCTGATTTTACCATGAAATGTTTTACATGTCACCAGGTTAAAGCAGAGTGACAGTTATGGAAGGGGATGCTTCAGCCATTTCCTGTTCCAGAGGGGAAATGGGAGAATGTATCCATGGACTTTGTGGTGGGACTACCAAAGACTTCTCAAGTTAACAATGTGATTTGGGTTATTTTTTATCGGCTAACAAATTATGCACATTTTCTTTCTATTCGAGATACAATGACTTTGGATTATCTTTCTCGATTGTACCTCAACAAGATTGTCAGGTTACATGGAGTACCTCTTTCTATTGTATATGATTGAGATCCCAAGTTCACTTCTAAATTTTGGAAGTCACTTCAGAAGTCATTGGGCATAGAGTTAAAATTCAGTACATATTTTCATCCTCAATCATATGGTCAATCAAAACTAAAAAATTAAAACTTTGGAGGATATTCTTTGAGCCTGATCAATGGACTATCAGGGAAGTTGGGATCAACATGTTTCTTTAGTTGAGTTTTCTTATAATAACATTTTTTATTCTATTATTCAGATGGAACCTTTTGAGGCCTTGTATGGGAAGTGGTGTCGGACTCCTGTGTTTTGGGATGATGTTGGTGAAAGAAAATTGATGGGGGCATAATTAGATGAAGAAGAGGGTGAGAAAGTGTGGATGATTTAGTATCACATGAGGACAACATAGAGCAGATAGAAACGTTATGCAGGTAACAGAAGGAAATATTTTTCTTTCAACGCAGGTGACCATGTTTTCCTTAAAGTATCTCATTGGAAAAGTGTGATGTGTTTCAGTAAGAAAGGAAAGCTAAGTCCATCATTCATCGGACATTTTGAATTTTTGAAGAAAGTTGGATCAATTTTATACCGCATAACTTTGGCTCCGAGTTTGTTTTAGGTACACAATGTTTTTCATGTTTCGATGTTGAGAATATATGTGCTAGATTCATCACATGTCTTGAGCCCAGAAGTAGTTCAGCTGGAATAGAACCTTTCTTATAAAGAGAATCCAGTTAAGATTATTGATCTAAGGGAACATATATCGCGGAATAAGGTAATCCACCAGGTATAGGTTTTGTGGAGAAACCACATGGTTGAAGAAGCAACATGGGAGTCTGAAAATGCTATGAGGGAAAAGTACCCTTAGTTGTTAATAAGTAAATAAAATTGCGAGGATGCAATTTCAAGAAGGTGGGGATAATGTAACACCCCATGGTTTTATAAAAATAATTAGAAATGAATTTAACTTTGTTTTAATTAGATATTTTTAATTATCCTTTAAAACATAACTTTTCTACTTCTATGTTCTGAATTTTAAGAAACTTTCATCTATAATTGTATTCAATATGTTATTTTGAGTCTATTGGATGAAACATATTTTTTGGTGAATAGTAACATACCCTTATGAATATTAATATGACTAGTGATATGACCCTAATGAATAGTAAATTTTTTTATTATTTTATTTTTTAAGGCTTTATGATAATAGAATCTTGGATAATTTTTCATTGTGATAAAGAAGTAGTTGTAGAATTAAAAGTGTTAATTATTGAATTAAGTATGCTTTTATTTAAAAACAAAATTAATAATTTTTAGATAACTATTTATCAAAAATGGAATTTATTTTTGAATTCAACACGTTGAAAATTGGTTAGGTTAAATTTCTTGGATTTGTCTAAAATTCAAGAATTTTATATGAATAGTAAAATATGATAAAATATGATAAATGCTAAATACTCAATTAACTACATCATAGATGATGCCAGGATGATGTTAGACCACTTAGTTCGAACTCACATGCCATTATTACTATTTGGGGTCACATGAATTAAGATTATTCATAATATTTAGCAAAATATTATAATAATGATTAAAATAATGAAAAATACCATCTCCCGTCCACTTTAAATACCACCCTCACTCCCCTCTTCCTCCCACACCTCTCAAGCCTTGAGAATTGCCTAATTTCTACAAAATTACCTCCTCAATCTTCTTCCCCATGTCCTAGAGCTGCTGGTTTTACCAAAAGACCTAATCCAAAGACTATAAGGAGGATCCCATGGAGAAGAGATCAAGAGGTAAACATCCTCATTTATTTACTTTATTTTCTTTCATTTTATGTTATTCTATTCCATTCCCATTGGATTATGATGGGATATTTCATTAAATATCCCCTGTTAATGTCCAAATTATGTATGAATGATTAGATATCCCCTTCCTCTCATCAAACTAGTTTTATGATATTTTAAGAGATGCTGTTAGGCTGCCGATTTTTCGTGAGAAATTTGTCAAGTTTCCTTTTATTTTAGGATTCCATTCTTTTATTTTTATTTCGTAACCATATCTTAACCCAGAGGCATGAAAGCTCAATACCTCGTTACCCAACAACACGTTTTGCCCACGAGGGCTGGGTGAGTGGGTTCAAGGCGGCGGCGTCCCATCGCTGAGGTTCCGGGTTTGAGTCCTCACAAAGGCAGCGCGCACCATATGCCAGCAATCCTCTCATCCCCTCGACTCCGTGTGGAACTGGCCCATGCCCAAGGGTTGGCCACCTTAGGCCTAGGTGGGGACATGTGGTGCGTAGGTGGGCAGGTCATCTCAATACCTCATTACCCAACAACACGTTTGTAGTTGGGGTTTGGCTTAGTGGTAAACACCCCGATAATGGGGGTTCAAAACCCATGGGGCATAGGTCACTGTAGCAGTACTGTAGCGGTATTGAAGCAGCGAAGACACTGTTCATCAGCGGGTACTGTAGCGGCAACATGGCACTGTAGTGGCGGCAGGGCACTGTAGCGGTGGCGATACTGTGCGGTACTGTAGCAGCAGGTTACTATTCACAGAATATGAATTGGCTTTAGAATTTGGGCCAACATGCTATGTAATGGGATACAATCCCACTGGGCCTTCAGGCTATGTAATGGGTTTCCCTCTACCCAGTTAAAAGAGGAATTTTCTTGGAATTAATAATAAAAATGAGTCTTCATCCTCAACCTTTAAAAAAACACACTCCATCTACTCTATTATGTCTATCTCCAATTGTGTGATATTTATAAGGGTTTTGTCTTAAAAAATCCTCTTTTTAAATTCGGTTTAACAAAATTCCAAAGCAATGTTTTTATGGAATTATTCATGTTGTATGATTATGTTTTGGTTCTTGGGAATTATTTATGATGAACTTTGGGGCCTATATCTCCCTCTAATAAATTGGGTATGAGTTTGTCGGAGTTTGGCCATATGGTTACTCCATGTGTAACTGTGATGGTTACACAAAGTAAGGTAGCCGGGAGGGTTACAAATTATAAGGTATCCAAGAATGGTAACAAGATTACGTATTTAATACCCCAAGATACATTTATGATTATATTATAATATCATGTTTTGTGTGGATGTTGCGTAAATCTCATGTTACACAAAGTAATTTTATATGGGTGACAAGAATATATTTTGAATATGCTTTCACTTGTTACGAGTATTCATGGACTAATGTGATCTTTCCTTCTTTTCCTTCCCTTAGTAAGTTTTAGTGCTCATCCCAAGTTTTTAAATGAATTTTCACTGGTTAATGGATTTGTAATACAAGGAAAGAAGCCATGTTAAATTTTGAAGAATTTTCAAGGATTCTTGTTATATGTTTTAATGTTTCATATTTTGAAAAAAATGGATACTATTTTTATGTTATCCACTCTGTAATAATGTGTAATTTCATGAATGTATTTTCATAATTATCTAAATCTCTAAACTGGAAATGATCTCCAATGTAAAAGGATGTTTTTTCTTGTCTAAATTCAAGATTATGATTGTAATAAGGTCGGGTCCTTATACCCTTGATATGATTTATCAAAAAAAGGTGTCTTCATCGTAAATCAAACATTCCTATAATTCCCAAATGACCACAACACCATTTTAGAAGAAACCATATTTCAAAAATGGTCTATGATCACCCCGCATATATTTTTCCTATCTCATCACTTCATATTTTAACTCTTAGAGTTATGATTTACATATATCGAAAATCCCATCATTCAAGTGGATTTAGTACCCTCAATGTTTCTCACTTTTTCATTACTCATTTTCATGGTTGAAATATTGATGTATCACCTAAAAAAATTTAAATAGTCCTTGTAATGTGACCTTAAACCACAAACCACAATGGTATAATATTGATTTACATAATTATTTTTCTCTTATATAGGATTTTTCCTATATTAGTATCCCCATGCTTCATCAATTCGCAATGAATTTTTTCTCACTATCATTGTCAAGAATAATGCATCAACTTTTTCATAAAGCTATACATCCATAAATTGTTTAAATATTTGTCCAAATATGTTTGATCTAAAAACCTACAACATTGGTGTAACTGGTATGTAATAAAAATTCCCCATGAAAGAGTCATAAATTTTTCTAGGTATAAAATTTACAAATAGAGTCCTGGGGAAAAAGTGGAGCTTCTATTCTCCAGACAAGTGCTTCACATGATTTAAGTAAAATTGACCATTTGAAATTAAAATGTAAAGAAAAATTATATGTTAAAAACACATAAAAGGTTATCTAAACAAAATATGATCCCTTTCCTTTTAAACATATCCCATACGAGGATTAGTAAAATGTTCGAGCAGTAATATAAAAGAATCAATGTTTGCGTGGTCTACTATATAACCTCCCCAGAAGTCAAGTTATTCTTGATATGTCTACTAGCCTTGGAGAAAATTAGATAATTATTTATTTCCCTTATCCATGAAATATTAGTATATATAAATACATTAATTGTATAAGGACACAAGTTTATGGTAGATAATCCCCATTGGGTATTGGAATCCCCATTCCAAATTCCTCTTTGTGATAATCATATCATGATGTCAAGTAATCCTTCCAAATAGAACATCTCTAGTGATATGGTTGTGGTAGTGATTCCTATACTCATCTGTGATCCATTACCAGGAGGAAATCATTCATCAAAGTAGAATAACTCTAGTTTTATGTGATGGTAGTTATGCCTATGCCCATCCATGAGTTATTAAATAGAGGAAATAATTCTTCAAAATGCACCAAATCGAGTGTTATAGTGATGATATTTATGCATGTACCAATCCATATACCAAACCCATGTAGAAATAATTCTTACTCAAGTGTTTTTGATCCATAATTTTCATTTTAATGTTTCAACTGGTTTCAAGTTTTTTTAATGTTTCCTTTCAAGGATTCACATATTATTACAAATGATAATCTGAATAGGAAAATGGAAAAATAATTGAGAAAAAAAGTATATTTTCATTCATTGATTAGAAAAAATGACAATAATATCCACAATATTTAGTCTATATCATTTTTATTAAGATGTTATCATTAAAAGATATACTATGTGGACTCCTAAATTTGATTCATTTTTCAATTAGTTTTCTTTATTGATTGGTATAGTAAAATAAATGTTTCCTCTCCTTCCTCAACTATATATTACAATGCATCCACCCTTGTAGTGGTATCTTGTCCCACCTCTGGAACCAAATAATGTTACTTATCATTTTGTTCCTCATTATAAAAAAATTATTGTTAGAGATATTCAAAATCCAAACAAATCTATCAGACTCTTAGTGAATTAAATACAGTAATGTTGGTTTCTCAATCACTGAACCTTTCCTAGAAGATACTACTATAGCATGAAAAAAAGCTCCATTGAGAATGATAATACAAATAATGAAAAAATAAGTCATGGATTATATAACCATGTTCCTTGATGGTAGTTGGATTTCATATTATTGATTAAAAATCACTTCATTTACCATGGTATAGATGTTATGGTAATTGAACCCTATATACCTAAGGATTACAAACATGTGAAGATGAAATAGGAGTTTCATTCATGAACCTTACAGGGGGTCTGGGAGATCAAATTCTATAAGAATCTCTATATTGTTTTATAGGAAACATGTTTGATGTTGATAGTTTATTGATCAGATTCAGAATCACTCTTAGTAGGAAGAAAATATTCAAAGACTAGATTACTCAATGATGGACCGGTTTCAACACCTCCTATGTGACCCAACCCGATTATGACTAATTTCCCTAAAATATTAAATAATTTAAATATTAGAGAAATTTTACATTGAACCAAATATTCTTGGAAAAGGATTATGTTATTATACACTAAAAATGTATTAGTAATAGGAAGTGAAAGAAATGATATGAAAAAATAGATAGAAACATACATTCATCCATTGATTTTTAGAAATCTATGGTTTATTTTCCCCCACTAGTAAGTGCGGTATGTGGTCCCCTATAGAAATTCTTACACCATGATTAGGTATTCTATATTCTTCCTTTAGGGAAACACATCCACTATTGAAGGAACCAAAACCCCCAATGAATAAATAGGACTTGAAGGAACATCTGATCTAGTAATTCCGTAATTAATATCCTTGAGAGATGTACATGGAGTTTGATATTAGTCAACACAATTACATAGAAAAAATTGACCACTATTAAATTTACTAATCTTATTCCATGGATTCTTGCACAATCTTTTGTTAATGGACAAATATTGTATGTTATTGTTGACCTCTAATAGGTCATCCACTGATATTGAACTCTTTGGCATGATTACCAAAGAACATGTGTTAACAACTAACTTTGATTCTTCAAGGAATCTAATTAAACAATTTCGTGCAGCTTTCCCACTGATAGGATAGGGATGATTCACCCATGGGAATAATGCACTTCCAAACCCAAAATCCCTATAGGGTCATCCACCGAAAATGTTTTTTCAAGATTAAGGGTTGACACAAATGTGCCTAATACCTTATATGTTTTATCCATGACCCACTCAATATGACCCCTTTTTGGAATTGTAATAGATGTTCGATCTTAAGAAAATATCTACCTCACATCTGGAGCTCATGTTATGTCATCAGCCATTATTGGATCTATAGAAGGACAAGTTGGTAAAGTTGGTCCTATCCTCTTTAATAATCAATTAATTATTTTCCCCACAAATGTCCATTCTATAGGCATAATGACTAATTATTCTTAGAGAGATAATATCCTTGATTCTAAAATTTCCATGATCTCATCCATAAGATTAATATATAATGAATGATGATTAGTACAATTTAACACTCCGTTGGGCTCAACCATCTCTAGGATTCCTCAACCACTCTTACAGTTATTTCTTATAAAGGAACATGAAAATTTTATCTTCAGGAGACTTGAAGACTCATATATGAGGTGATTTTTACAACATATGTAAAATTAGTTCATTAATATAACTATAAGAGTAATCCCAAGATGGGTTAGAAAGTGCAATACTTACATTTTGATCTTGAATGGATACATACCTTCTGAGTTCCCACTCATCTCTACCTTGAAATCTCCTATGAAGGATGTGTTATGTTGTGAATAATTGTAAGTGGAAGTGGAAGAAACACCCCTTCAGGGTTATCTACCAATTTCGGTATATGTTAAAACATTGAAGAATAACTTTTTCCTTCAACTGTTGGTTTTAGAGGAGTGACCAGATTAATTACCATTCCTCCAACCGAATATTTTATAGAGGACATAGGTAGTTTAATTATCCTATTCTCCTATAAAGAAAAAAATGACTTATTTGAAAAATCCCAATGAAATCATCTCAGTGTAAGGAGAGGATTTATCCTATATCCTCTTGGAAGGTAATCTGCTCGTCATCAATCATATAAAATACAATAACGAATGATGAAATTATATACCTTTATGATAATGAATGATGAATTCAATATCATCACGATAGGATTTCCCCTCCTTAGTAAGATATTTACAATAAATACATAGAGGGGTGGTCACATTCCCAATATTTATAAATATAACCCCCCTTTTTGGGAGTTACCTGAACCGATTCTATAAACTACAAACTTTTCCACGAATTCCATTATTTCCATGAAACAATGAAATGAGACATAAAGTGGAATGGATGGGTAGGCTATTGGTATAGGGAGGTAAAAGTTAGCTAGAGGAGAAAAATCTAATCATTTCAATTTTCCTTGGTATCTATGGAATTGGATGCTTTCTTGGGAATGATCTCTTATGGGTCCTCTCTGTCTCTATTTTTTATGGTGTCGCTTATTATTTTTCATCATCCTCAAATGATATAGTATCCTTGAATTTAGAAACCATATTTCTTAATATTCCATTTTGGTAAGAATGAATCAAATATTATACATATTAAATTCCAAGACTAATCAAAACCTTGGTGGGTGGAAGAGCTATATGGATGCACATCTCTTCTTAGATAAACATGATCTAAAATTTTAATGAAAAAATTAGATATTTTTAGTGATTACACCATTAATAAGAGAAGAGTATCTCTTTTACATACACAATAATTGTCACCAAAATCTTCAAGGTGAATACCCCTTATAAATCATATACCCATAGATCATAGTTTCTATAATTCCTGCTATGAGTGACATGAGTTTTCTCTTCTCAGCAGGGGTTCCACATGAATTTTTTGTTATAACACCAGACTGAGGAATTAAAGGATCAAATATAAAATGTTCATGTGAATTTGGTTTTCTCTTCACACATATGTTGTCTATGTTTGATAGCTATAATCCACCGATACATTGAAGATATGTCTTGTAGTGGTCTTTTAGGATAAATTGGTCATTTGTGAACTAATATCATCCTAAATGATCTATAGTTAACCCTTATAGTACAAATAACAGAATTAGAATCCTGAAGGAATATTTTTTTCAATTTATATTTTTGAATATATGGTGGATCTTTTCTAGGATTGGGACTGCAAATTATTATGATATTTGTTCACCAGCTAAACCACCATTGATAATGCTACACCTTCGAATACTATATGATGCTCATGTATAGGTTAAAAAATATTCTTAAGAATATGGATAGAATGGAATAATACCATACCAGATGATTGAATACAAGGGAAATTTTCCATCCCTAACAGCCATAATATGCCTCTTCCAGTTTTGAATAGTATGAATCTTCAAGGCCATGGGTCTGATGTGTCAGGAGTGCCCTCAATCACCTAACCTCTAGTTCATGAAAATTTTGTGTGATGAATACTTGTGCCAAATTATGGATTATAATTACAAGTATAGGTCAAAGTTCCCCCACATCTAAAAGATTATATGATATAAGAAATAGTTTATTTTCAAGTGGAGGGATCCTCTTTGTATCATCGAAAACTGATGCTGGTGGAATGAATTCATCACACATCTCCACCATAATTGGTTCTCCTATAATCATCTAGAAATCATAGTGATTTATTATAGCCTCCCCATGATTCAGATGAAAGAAGCTGGTATTTGGGATCCATCTACTAAATAATCTTGGAAGGATGTCCACATTATAATGAGAGAATATCTGGGAATACCAAAAAACATCATAAATCCCCACAACATTTAACTCTTAAAAGAATTCACATTAGCACTTCAATACCTGGAATGACCATACCCATTCCATTTTGAATATGCCACTAGGAAATATATCAATACTCAATTAACACCATATCTTATGAATTGACGTAGCTCTCTTCAATATCGACATGTACCTGTGAATATCTATCTCTATTCCTCACTATATTCTCTCTAGTTTCAAAGTAGTATACCCTGAACATGCACTTTGTCATGATCTAATTTGATGATATAATACCCTTTCTTTGAGATATCTACTCATACTACTTATAACTTTGGTTGATACAATTGATTGGCCTAATGAATAGGTGGAAGAAAATGAAAATTATTCAATATCCCAAAATGATAAATCAATAAAATCATTGAAATTGGATAATCTAAAAGGTGGGATCCCATGAGTATGAAAAAAAATTATTTTCGGATTGGACACACCACCATTCACCATCTTTGATTCTTTTGATTTTGGATTTTCTCCTCTCCTCAATGACATGAAGGATCTATTCTCGATTCATGCATATTTTTCTTCCTAAAATTAGCTAAGAATTGTGTAAGCTCAATGATATATGGAAGAAAAAAATAAAAAAGTCTTGGGTGGTACACACCATAATGTGATACATATAACAACACTAAATGGGTTCACTATTTTTTGTTGAAGGAAATGATTTGTGAAAAAACATCTATACGGATGGTGAAAATGGTTCGTAGATGTAATTTCTTGGAAATCAGATGTCCTATCTGAGAAGAACATCAAATTAGAAGCTCCCAAATTTGATTATGTAGTTGCTTCAAGAAATTGTAAAAAATGGGGGGGCCAAACACTATTTATATAATGGGGATCCTACTCCCAATAGGCAGTAAAAAATATTGGTGCCATTATTTTATCATTAGAATAGGCTCTTCTTCATGATGATCAGATCTAATTTCAATGGAAATAATTTTTTGAGGCCCACAATGACCCAAAAAAACTCCATAATCTCTAAGGGTCTAAGAACCTAAAAGGTGATGAAACTTGAATACAAAATTGGTAAATGAATTTTCAATATACAGAAACATGGCTCACCATAAAGAACATATCAATTACTTAAAAGTGGGTTTCGTCCATAAAAAAACAATTATATGTGATATAAAACCCTATACACATCATTTATTATGTAAAGGCGAGCACCTATGTGAGCCAAAAATCATGGCCTTGTCATTTTCAATGGACATGTGATATATTATGTGATCGCATAATATCTATATATTTTTTAAATTCCAAATCCATAATCCTATGTGACTGAGAAGAAAATACTCTATGGAGTATTGTGTTTCTAAAATATCTTTGTTTATAGTGTATAAATAGACTCTTATACGACTACATAGCGCAACTTGTGTCATTTTTGGATAATAAGTGGTGACTTTTTGGCCTCTATGTATTTCCACATGGCTACGCATTTCAAGAAAATATTATAACTATCATCTCTTATAATTACCTCTATCCAAGTAGAAATAATAAAATTGATAATCACAGAGAAGGATAGATAGATTAATGGGATACTAAGGAAATACCTTTTTAGAAACAACCTTTAAAACAACCCGTCATAGGTAAATTTAGAAGGGAAAGGAAAGGACTTCACAAAGCTCCCATGAATAATTTACTTATAAAAGAACCCATGAGGTGTCTTCCTTACAAAGAACCGACATTATAGAGATCCTTCATGAAATGAATCCCTAAACTATGTTTTCATAGGTTGATTTGGATGTGGTGATTCGTAAAGTAACCAAACATATATTCATATAATTTATTGTACTCACTTCAAATAAGATTTCATATTATAAAAAATATGAAGCTTAATTAGTGGAATCCCCTCTCTATCATTCCCATGGTCTTAGAAGCATTTGGACCTCATATAATCATTTATTAATGAAATAAAATAATGAAAAAGATGGATTTATAATGTGTTATATTTTTCTCTAAATACACAAACCAGTTCTACACCAACTCAAATTAATTTGATGGAATCTTAATATTATGATTGAGACCCATAAAAGGGTTATTTTATCTTTAAGATATCTCCCTATGGGAAGATCCAATGTGTAATACCATATCTAATCATCAGTGTTACACCTTTCACAATATTGATTTCCCTATAACATGATGCTAAACTGCATGGCTAGTATCCCCACAACATGATGTTAAACTTTGTATCCAACATCCCAACAACATTCCACTAAATTAATTGGATGATGTATTAATAATATGTCGTTAAAATACATGAATAACTTCCTCTATGCATGATGTAAAATTGTATTTCTACCCAAGACACTGAGCATAGGATGTCCAACACAATATGTTCAAGTTGCCTCATGTTATGAGTTATTGAAAAACACTCATCTGTGGGAAGATCCCATGTTCAACCACCATTCATATCCAATGACCCGTTCCCATGAAATTTGTTTAATATTTTATATCATTTTTCCCACACTAATGATTAATTACATGGGCCTAAAGATCAGAGTTGATTATATAACTAACATAATCCAGATGCCTCTAAACTGGGACCCCTCTCTAGGTGTTAGCCCTAATTTATTATATTCTAATTAATGATCCCATTCCAGTGTTTTTTCAGTGATACATATAAGTGCATCTTCATTTGAGTTGTAATGACCTCTAATTATTTAAATGGGATTTTTTTCTTGAATAAATGTTTGTTACATATTATATAACATCATACATGTATAAAATAAGTATAAAAGCGTAAAATATTATCTCTTTAAAAATGATCAATAAATTAGTCTGCTATGAAACCATTTAAAATTCAAAACATTATAAGTGGAAAAAAATATGAAATAGAAAATATAAAATAGGAAAGTATACATTACACCAACTTGTTGGGATCATCACTTCCATGGAAAACACTTTTAAAATAAATTACAAGATTAGTAAACCAATAAACATCTTAGGATAAATAAAATATAACCTTCATAGAAATTGTAGTGTATTTTTAGTGAAAAATAATGTGGTATTTATCGGGTATAAAAGTGAATGCGAATATTGGAATTCAACAGTTATATGACCAATAGTTAATATTACCATTAGTCAATATGAATGTTGGAAACTATACCCTTAGTTTATATTATTACCATTATAATTAGTGTTATAAGTAGTAACGATCATGGATAATTGATACATAAAAAAGGATCAATTGCCTCAACTTGTTGAGTCGTGTCGTTTGAAGCCCATTTGTTAGAACATGGGAGAAAGGTAACATCACTTAGGTTTTCCCTTAACCAAGCTGAAGAAAATCTTCATCAAGTGAAACATGAATGAAATTTCCTTTGGGAGAAGTACAAATTAGTGGATATTACCACTCGTTCAATGTTAACAAAGACACCCCACAAAACTAAAACCATCACACACCTCACCCTTATGGAATATATGAGTGTAATAAGGGGTCACATGCCCATAACTGAGTTTCATAATGAGTAAATCACTTTTAATAAATAAAATTTTAATTCCATAAATTTATATTACGAGTAGTTTCTCATAACAAAATATATGTTTAATTGAGATGAATTTGATACTTTTATTTTTGGGTGAAAATAAAATTTTATTTTATTTTTATAGAATATATATACAATTTATATAATAACCAAATGTATTCGGAATTGTATTTGTTTTAATGGTATTTTATTTTAAAACACTTTTATCAAAATAATAAATGATAAAATAATTTTATAATGGCATATGAATTTTTTATAATTGTCATAAATTTGACCATGCCTTAAAAACCACTATTTTAAAATAAATACGGATTTTTATATTTAAAAGATAAAATTTTATTATTAAGATAATTTAACTATAATGTAATAATAATTTTTGAAATCATCTTCATGAAATTTGTTTAGCTTAAATTGATGAGAATTTTCTGAAATAATTAATTTTTTCATGAATAGTAAGAAATACAGTTTTAGGGTTTTCATATATTTTATAACATTATATTTATATAATAATGGTGTAATAACTAATTAAACACAATAAAAAACCTAAAATATGTAATCAATTTACAAATCTATCAGTGACTTTCTAAAGTCTCAAAATGAAAATTTTATTTTTATAAACATTTCTTTGTGGAATCATCACTTTTACATGAAACAAGAAGTAATTACAAAATATGTAAAGTTATATTGGATTATAATAACATAAAATGTGTCCAGAATTTTGAAAACCATTTTAAAAATTGTTGGGCAAAAATCTCCCAAGGTAACATTGAAGTATTTTTGGGTTGATTGTGTTTGTTGACAAAAGAAGGTTTCCATGGAGAATTGTCGAGTTCCCAAGAATTTGTTGACAATCCTTGTTTACATAGAGCGATGACAAAGGAAAGGATGATCTGGAGGCGGTACAAAAAGTGCAGTACAAGGTGGCGCCGTTTTCCAGTGTTTGCCATATTTTTGGGGTCCAAAATTTGGATTTTGATGAGAATCGCGAAAAGTGGATTTCCATGAAGATAATAATTTAATATGGCTAATTCATGAATTTCGCGAAGATAGGATGCATGGTTTGGAAATCGCGAAGACCAGAAGAATGGAGGCGGTGAGTCTTCGCGATTACGACAAGCTTCGCGAACGGCAGAGGCTGAAGTGCATCGCGGCAGTGAAGGGCTTTGCAAGGGAGCTTCGCGGCGATGAAGGGCATTGCGAGGGAGCATCGCGGCGAAGGCGCGAAGGAAAGTTGATGGTGATGCTCCACGATTACGACGAGCTCCGTTATCAGAAAATTGCCGTGGTGCTTCACGATTTGGACAGAATTCCGGTGGAAACTTTGGAGCTTCGCGATTTGAGATGACGTGGAGTTGACTTCGCGTGGATAGTTTGAGGGTCACTGGAATCGCCTATAAATAGAGGCCGACCCCCTCGAGTGAAGTAGAGATAATTTTCAAAGAAGATCATTTTCTCTCGTTTTGCGAAGGTGGTTCGTGGAGCCAGTGTGCTCCGCGAAAGAGGAGCTTCGCGGTGGCTATTGTAGCTCTGCAAAACCTGCGAGCTCCGCGCTGGCTTAGTAATCTTCGCGAGGGAAGTTTCTCTGCAAAGACTTGAGCTTCGCGGGAGTTCTTCGCGAGGTTGCTTCACGAGAGAGCTTTGCGAAAAGGCAAGAGCTTCATGAAGGCTTGTTTGAGCTTCGCGAAATTGGTAGCCTTGCGAAGTAGGGTGATTTGCGAAGGTGTTTCCAAAGTGAATTGCCCAGTGGTTAAGAGGAAAAGTGGTATTCATCAGTGGATTAAAGTTGGACTATAACAGGGCATCTATCAACAGTTAAGGATGCATTTATTCATGCAAGTGAAGAGACCTACAGGTCTATAAACTGTGAGTGTATTCCCTTCTAGAGCAGTGAGCTTAGGAAGAGGAAGAAGGTGATCCTCTCCACCGGCAGTGAGCCAGAGAGAGAGAAACAGGGAGTGACCCTTGGGAAAGCAGTGAGCTGACCCTAAACTTTGTAAAGGCAGTGATCCTAGGCATAGAAGTGATCTAGCCCGAACATTTTAATCCACAGCTAGTGAAGTTTAGTGGAATTGGTACGACCGGAAACTTGTCAGTGTATGCTCTTTGGACATAGCCCTTTGCGGTGAACCAAGTAAAATTGGTGTGTCATGTGCATGCTTTACTTTCTGTTTACTTTGTGCAATATGAAAGAGAGAGAAGAGTTTTTTTCTTAACAGCGAAACAAGATCAGAACGGGCATTTATATTTAATTAGTCATACCCTGATTCACCCCCCTCTCAGGGTATTCAACCATGTGGACCTGACAATTGGTATCAGAGGGAGAGGTTGATTTTAGTTCTTCTCTCAATAGAGGTCACTAATCATAGAGGAATTCTGATCTTCGACGGATGTAATTTTCAGATATGGAAGAATCGAATGCAACACTATTTCCAATCATTTGTAATGGATGTGTTTTTAGCATCTATGCATGGTATCACAACTGATATTACTAGTGGTGCATTATCAGAAGCTGAGCACAAAGAGTTGGATGCTGATTTCAATGCAATCAATGCCTTAGGGGGAGCCCTCTATAATCCCATCTATAAAAAGGAGATGTCATGAAAAACGTCACATGCCATGTGGGAAAAACTTTTGAATATATATGAAGGGGATACAAAGGTCAGAGAGGCAAAGATGCAGGTGTTGTGGAACAAATATGAAGATCTAAAAATGAACCAGAATGAGACTGTTGACGCATTCTTTGACAGTGTAAACATGGTTATGGAAGATATGAGAGGTCTTGGAAAAGTCATTGAAGACATAAAGATCGTAAAGCGCATCTTAAGGAAACATCCACCTCTGTTCAATCCGAAAGTTTTAGTAATAGAAGATAAAGATCCAAAAGAGCTGACACTGGACAATTTGCATAGTACCTTGGTTGCATATGAAATGAGGAACAATGATAATGAGGCTGTGGAAAAGGGGAAGTCCAAAGAGGTGGCATTTAAGGCCATGAAGAATCTTAACATTGATGATTCTCAGGAAGAAGAAGAGACATATGAGGTATTGTCATTCCTCTACTCAAATCATCAAAGGGGAAAAGGAAAGTTCAAAGGGAAGCTTCCACTTTCTTTCTTTAGATGTGGAAAAGTTGGTCATCTTTTTGCAAGGTACCCCAAAAAGTTTCATGAAGATAACGATGAAGATGAAGTTGAAATTCCCAAGAAAAAATATTCATCCGATGTGAAAGGGAAGAAGAAGTTCAAGAGAAATTTCTTTAAGAAGAAGAATCTTCTTTCACAAGAAATAGACAGTTCAGATGAGTCTGAGGTTGAAGAAATTGAAGAGATAGAAAACTGAAAAGATCGTGGACAAAATGCAATGGTGGCTATTGTCAGTAGTTCTCATGAAAAAAATGAAACTGAAACTGATGAGGAAGAAGAAGAAATTGAAGGGAGAGTTGACATGGAAGCTGAATTAGAAGCAGCTCTTAAAGAGATAGATGGGTGGAGACCAAAAACAAATAAATCCAACAAGGTGGTACATGATGCCAAACTCTACATGCAGCAGCAAGAAAAAGAGAAGTCTGAGCTAGTGAAAGAAATTTAAAATATTAAGTCTTCTAGGCCAGAGCGCACAGAAAAGGTTGATGAGAATATGCTCAAGATTGAAGAATAGAAAATGGAGATTGATTGCTTGGATAGAAAAGTGAAAGATCATGTAAACCGTATTGAAGAGCTTGAAGAGGAAGTTGTCGGTCTGTGGAGAAAAGTTAAAGACCAGGAAAAACCTTTGAATCCCAACACATTATTGGGAGAGCAGGTCTTCACGAAGACTGAAAAGAAGATATAAGAGACTAGAAGTTTAGCAGGAAAGAAGCAGCAATTGAGCTCAGAAGTTAAAGCTCATTCATGGCTTAATCAGAAACAAAAATCTGTGGCAGTTGAAGTCAGACCACAAGCACCCGTCCCGAGATTGAAGGTGGATTTGGGCACAAAGAGGAAACAGAATATTCAGAGATCCCAAGGGGAAACTCGTAGTGTTGAAGTAACACAAAGGAATGCATCTTATATCAGGTGTTATTGTTGTGGAAATATGGGACATTCACAGTATGTATGTTCCATAGCAAAAAGATATCGAAGGGAACAAGAACAGAGATGGCAGCCAAACAGAGAACGGTTTTCTAGAACATATTTCGAAGGACACTGTTTTTGGTTTGGAAGATTTGGGCATATGGCTAGGTACTGTACTTCAACCATTCAGATAAATGTTCTAAAGCAGAATCAAAATGTTTGCAAGTATCAGGTCAATAAATCGACATGTAAGTTAAAAATGCAAAATAGATTTGCAGATTTGCAAGATGAGGCTGGTCCATCATACTCTGAGAAAGAACAGAAGTCTCAATCCATGCCGAGTGTGAAAGAAAAAGTATGGACCAAGAAGAATAAAAATGAGAAGGTCGTGGTGGTGGATATTTCCCTTAAAGCATAAGATCGATCTGGTGTTTGGATCCTTGATTGTGGTTTCACATCCCACAAGACGGGTAATAAAGATCTTGTTACAGGCATCAAATATGACAAAGAAGGAGTTTTCAAATTTGGAAATGATGAAGGCCTGAAGATTGTTGGCTCAGGGAAAGCCATGTTTGGGGAAAAAGAGATGAGAGGTGCTGATGTCTTGGTAGTAGTGGGTCTCAGTCATAACTTACTCAGTGTCAGTCAACTATGTGACTCTGGGCACTCTATCCGATTTTACCAAGAAGATGTGTGTTGTGAAAGGAAAAGATGGAGCAGCAGTTCTGCAAGGAAAAAGGTCAAAGGGAAATCTCTACCTTGTAGGTGGGGAAGAAGATACATGTCTTTTATCCAGAGAGGAAGAAAACCAGCTGTGGCCTAAGCGACTTGGTCATCTATGCCAACTGTCTATGGAGGATCTCGTAAAGTGTGATGCTGCTAGAGACCTTCCCAAACTATCACGTGATCACACTCATACATGTGATGCTTTCCAACAAGGTAAGATCATCAGAAATACATACAGTCCAAAGGAACAAAAATCAACTAGAGTGCTCGAACTGGTTCATGCTGATGTATGTGGACTATCTCACCACGATCTATAAATGGGAAAAGGTACTATGTTCTTTTCATTGATGATTACAGCAGAATGGCCTGGGTATTTGTCATTACCTATAAGAAAGAGGTGTTTAGTTTCATAAAACAGTACATGAGGGAATCAGAAAGGATGCTTGGGTAGAAAATTTTGATGTTCCTTGTAGATAACGATATAGAATTCACAAATAGTCAAGTGGGAGAGTATCTCGAGAAACACAGGATAAGGCATCAAGTTTCATCATTAAGAACTCCCCAATAGAATGGTGTGGTTGAAAGAATAAATCAGATCATCAAAAACATGACCATAATGATTCTTATTGTCAAAGACCTACCAAAGAAATTTTGGAAGGAAGTAGTGTTGACATCGGTCTATGTTTCAAACAGGTCTCTGTTGTGTCCAACGTAAGGGAAGACTCTGTATGAACTATGGTACGGAAATAAGCCAACGTCGAAATACTTTAGAATCTTTGGAAGTAAGTGTTTCATTCTCAATAAATAAAATCATAGGAAGTTTGAGGCATGAGGAGATGAGGGGATATTCCTTGGCTACTCAGGGAAAATAAAAGCGTATAAATGCTTCAACAAGAGGCTGGGAAAAATTGTTGAGAGCAATGGTGTCACTATAGTCGAAAATGAACAGAATACTCAACAACAAAGTAAAAAGTTCCTGGATGATTGTGATGATGAGGTAAGCAACACAGGGGGAGCAGAAGTGGCAGAGGCTGACTCAAAAGAAGATACTGATGATGAACAAGAAAGTGTCAAGTCTGTGTCTTCAAGGAAGCCAACGAGTCTAGATGAAATTGATGGGCAGAATATCATTGGTGATCAGACAGCTCCAGTTCAGACACGAAGAATTAAGTCATTACAATAAACATCATTTATATGTCAGGTGGGCCCAAATTTTTTTCCGATGCAGCTGAAGATAAAAACCGGGTTCAGGCTATGAATGAAGAGCTGGATCAGATTGAGAAGAACCAGACGTGGGAGATTGTTTCGAGGCCAGCAGATAAGAATGTCATCAGGACTAAATGGGTTTATCGAAATAAGATGAATGAAGATGACACAGTGATTCAGAACAAATCACGACTAGTGTGCAAGGGATACTCCCAAATATAGGGAGTAAATGTTGATGAGACATTTTCACCGGTTGCAAGGCTGGAAACGATCAGACTATTTTTGGCCATTGCAGTGCAAAGAAAGTTCAAAGTTTTCCAGATGGATGTCAAATATGCCTTCTTAAATGGAGTTCTGAAAGAGGAGGTGTATATTTATCAACCATATGGTTTTCTCATTCATGAGGATGAGATCAAATTTTTCAGGCTGAAGAAGGCATTGTATGGGATGAAACAAGCACCAAGGGCATGGTACTCAAGTCTTGATCAATATTTGAAGAAACTTGGTTTCCAACGTGGAGGAGTTGATTACAATCTTTATTTTATCAATGACAGTAATCAAAGGATGATGGTGCTAGTGTATGTCGATGACATAATTTTTGGCAGATCAGATGAAGCTTAGTGCATACAGTTTTCTGAATTCATGAAAAATGAGTTTGAAATATCAATGATTGGAGAGCTAACGTATTTCTTTGGTCTACATGTGAAACAAGGAAGGAATGGAACATTCATTTCTCAATCGAAATATGCCAAGGAGGTCCGGAGAAGGTTTGGAATGGAAAATTACAAGGAGATGAAGACTCCGGTTGCTACCTGGCTGAAATTATCAAAAGATGAGGATGGAAAGACAGTTAATATCACAGAATACTGGAAAATCATTGGATGTCTGTTGTACTTAACCGTAACAAGGCCTGATATTGTTTTCGCCACATGGAAAGCAGTGCGATATCAGAGTAATCCCAAGGAAAGCCACATGCTTGCAGTGAAAATAATACTTCGGTATATCCAGGGCATAGTGGATTTCGGCTTGACATATACTGACAAATCTCAGACAGAGATATTAGGATATACTGATGCAGACTGGGCCGGTTCATCAGATGATATAAAATCAACATCAGGTGGTGCATTCTATCTTGGTGGATTGTGTATTTCTTGGCTAAGCAAAAAATCAAGATTACATTTCATTGAGCACCCTAGAAGCTTAATATATTGCGGCCACTCAAGAATGCACACAGTTATTATGGATGAAGTAGCAGCTTGAAGATATGGGAGTTGAAGTGAGGTATCAAAGTGCATAAAATCATTCTGAGCAGAGTTGTGAAGAGTTGTCAACAAACCCAATGGGGGAGACTGTTGGGAAAAAATCCCCCAAGGTTACATTGAAGTATTTTTAGGTTGATTGTGTTTGTTGACAAAGGAGGTTTGCATGGAAAATCGTCGAGTTCTCGAGAATTTGTTGACAATCCTTGTTGACAAAGAACGATGACAAAGGAAAGGACGATCTGGAGGCGGTACAAAAAGAGTAGTACATGGTGGCACCGTTTTCCAGTGTTTGCCAAATTTTTGGGGTACAAAATTTGGATTTTGGTGATAATCGCGAAAAGTGGATTTCCATGAAGATAATAATTTAATATGGAAAATTCATGAATTTCGCGAAGATAGGATGCATGGTTTTAAAATCACAAAGACCAGAAGAATGGAGGCGGTGAGTTTTCACGATTACGACAAGCTTCGCGAACGGCAGAGGCTGAAGCGCATCGCGGCAGTGAAGGGATTTGCAAGGGAGCTTCGCGGCGATGAAGGGCATTGCGAGGGTGCATCGCGGCGAAGGTGCGAAGGAAAGTTGACGGTGATGCTCTGCGATTATGAAGAGCTCTGCGATCGGAAAATTGACGTGGTGCTTCACGATTTGGACAGAATTCCGGCGAAAACATCGGAGCTTCGAGATTTGAGATGACGTGGCGTTGACTTCGCGCGTAAATTTCAAGAGTCAGTGGAATCGCCTATAAATAGAGGCCGACCCCCTCGAGAGAAGTAGAGATAATTTTCAGAGAAGATCATTTTCTCTCGTTTTGCGAAGGTGGTTCGCGGAGCTAGTGTGATTCGCGAAAGAGGAGCTTCACGGTGGCTATTGTAGCTCCGCGAAACCTGTGAGCTCCGCGTTGGCTTAGTAAACTTCGCGAGGGAAGTTTCTCTGCAATGACGTGATCTTCTTAGGAGTTATTCGCGAGGTTTCTTCGCGAGAGAGCGTCATGAAAAGGCATGAGCTTCGCGAAGGCTTTTTTGAGCTTCGCGAAATTGGGAGCCTCGCAAAGTAGGGTGCTTTACGAAGGTGTTTCCAAAGTGAATTACCCAGTGGTTTAGATGAAAAGTGGTATTCATCAGTGGATGAATGTTGGACTATAACAGGTCATCTATCAACAGTTAAGGATGAATTTATTCATGCAAGTGAATAGACCTACAGGTCTATAAACTGTGAGTGGATTCCCTTCTAGAGCAGTGAGCATAGGAAGAGGAAGAAGGTGATCCTCTCCACCGGCAGTGAGCTAGAGAGATAGAAAGAAGGAGTGACCCTTGGGAAAGCAGTGAGCTGACCCTAAACTTTGTAAAGGCAGTGAGCCTGGGCAGAGAAGTGATCTAGCCCGAACATTGTAATCCATAGCTAGTGAAGTTTAGTGGAATTGGTACGACCGAAAACTTGTCGGTGTATGCTCCTTGGACGTAGCCCTTTGCGGTGAACCAAATTAAATTTGTGTTTCCGGTGCATGATTTACTTTCTATTTACTTTGTGAAATAGGAAAGAGAGAGAAGAGTGTTTTTCTTAACAGTGAAACAAGATCAGAACGGGCATTAATATTTAATTAGTCATACCCTGATTCACCCCCCTCTCAGGGTATTCAACCTTGTGGACCTAACAATTGGTATCAGAGGGAGAGGTTGATTTTAGTTCTTCTCTCAATGGAGGTCACTAATCATAGAGGAATTCTGATCTTCAACGGATGTAATTTTCAGATATGGAAGAATCAAATGCAACACTATTTCTGATCTTTGGGAATGGATGGGTTATTAGCAGCTATGTATGGTATCACAACTGATATTACTAGTGGTGCATTATTAGAAACTGAGCACAAAGAGTTGGATGTTGATTCCAAAGCAATCAATGCCTTAGGGAGAGCCCTCTCTAATCACATCTTTACAAAGGTGATTTCATGCAAAACGTCACATGCCATGTGGGAAAAACTTTTGAATATATATGAAGGGGATACAAAGGTTAGAGAGGAAAAGTTGCAGGTGTTGTGGAACAAATATGAAGATCTGAAAATGAACTAGAATGAGTCTGTTGACGCATTCTTTGACAGGGTAAACACGGTTGTGGAAGATATGTGAGGTCTTGGAGAAGTCATTGAAGACATAAATATCGTAAAGTGTATCTTGAGGAAACTTCCACCTCGGTTCAATCCGAAAGATTCAGTACTAGAGGATAAAGATCCAAAAGAGGTGACACTGGACAATTTGCATAGTACCTTGGTTGCATATGAAATGAGGAACGATGATAATGAGGCTGTGGAAAAGGGGAAGTCCAAAGATGTGGCATTTAAGTCCATGAAGATGCTTAACATTGAAGATTCTCAGGAAGAAGAAGAGACAGATGAGGCAATTTCATTCCTCTCCTCAAATCTTCAAAGAGGAAAACGAAATATCAAAGGGAAGCTTCCACTTGATTTCTTTAGATGTGGAAAAGTTGGTCATATTGCTGCAAGTTTCCCAAAAAGTTTCAAGAAGATAACGATGAAGATGACGTTGAAATTCCCAAGAAAAAATCTTCAGCCTATGTGAAAGGGAAGAAGCAGTTCAAGAAAAATTTCATTAAGAAGAAGAATAATCTTTCACAAGAAATAGACAGTTCAGATGAGTCTGAGGGTGAAGAAATTGAAGATATAGAAAACTGAAAAGATCATGGACAAAATTCAATGGTGGCTGTTGTCATTAGTTCTCATGAAAAGAAAGAAACCTAAACTGATGAGGAAGAAGAAGAAATTGAAGGGAGAGTTGACATGGAAGCTGAATTAGAAGCAGCTCTTGAAGAGATAGATGTGTGGAGAGAAAAAACAAATAAATCCAATAAGGTGGTAAGTGATGTCAAACTCTACATGTAACAGAAAGAAGAAGAGAAGTCTGAGCTAGTGAAAGAAATTGAAAATCTTAAGTCTTCCAGGCAAGAGCCCACAAAAAAGGCTGATGAGCATATGCTCATGATTGAAGAAAAGAAAAGGGAGATCGATTGCTTGGATAGAAAATTGAAAGATCATGTCAAGCGTATCGAAGAGCTTGAAGAAGAAGTTGTCGGTCTGCGGAAAAAAGTTAAAGACCATGAAAAACCATTGAATCCCAACACATTCTTGGGAGAGCAGGTCATCACGAAGACTGAAAAGAAGAAAGAAGATCCTAGTAGTTCAGCAGGAAAGAAGCATCAATTGAGATCATAAGTTAAAGCTGATTCATGGCTTAATCAGAAACAAAAATCTGTGGCAGCTGAAGTTAGACCGCAAGCACCCGTCCCGAGATTGAAGGTGGATTTGGGCACAAAGCGGAATCAGAATATTCAGAGATCCCAAGGGGAAACTCATAGTGTTGAAGTAACATGAAGGAATGCACCTTATATCAGGTGTTATTGTTGTGGAAAGATGGGACATTCACAGTATGTATGTTCCATAGAAAAAGATATCGAAGGAAACAAGAACAGAGATGGCAGCCAAACAGAGAACGGTTTTCCAGAACATATTTTGAAGGACACTATTTTTTGGTGTGGAGGATTTGGGAATATGTGCTAGGTACTGTACTTCGACCATTCAGAGATATGTTCCAAAGCAGAATCAAAACGTTCGCAAGCAGAAGGTCAATAAACCGACAGGTGAGTTAAAAATGCAGAAGAGATTTGTGGCTTTGCAAGATAAGGCTGGTCTATCATACTCTGAGAAAGAACAGAAGTCTCAATCCATGCCGAGTGTGAAAGAAAAAGTATAGACCAAGAAGAAGAAAAATGAGAAGGCCGTGGTGGAGGATATTTCCTTTAAAGCATCAAATCAATCTGGTGTTTGGATCCTTGATAGTGGTTGCACATCCCACATGACAGGTAATAATGATCTTGTTACAGGCATCAAATATGACAAAGAAGGAGTTGTCAAATTTGGAAATGATGAAGGCCTGAAGATTGTTGTCTCAGGGAAAGCCAATTTTGGGGCAATGAGATGAGACATGATAATGTCTTGGTAGTAGAGGGTCTCAGTCATAACTTACTCAGTGTCAGTCAATATGTGACTCTGGAAACTCTATCCGATTTACCAAGAAGATGTGTGTTGTGAAAGGAATAGATGGATCAACTGTTCTGCAAGGAAAAAGGTCAAAGGGAAATCTCTACCTTGTAGGTGGGGAAGAAGATACATGTCTTTTATCTAGAGAGGAAGAAAACCAGCTGTGGCATAAGCGACTTCGTCATCTATGCCAACCGTCTATGGAGGATCTCGTAAAGTGTGATGCTGCTAGAGACCTTCCCAAACTATCACGTGATCGCACTAATACGTGAGATGCTTTCCAACAAGTGAAGATCATCAGAAAGAAATATAGGCCAAAGGAATAGAAATCAAATAGAGTGCTCGAACTGGTTCATGTTGATGTATGTGGACCTATCTCACCACGAGCTATAAATGGGAAAAGGTACTATGTTCTTTTGATTGATGATTACAGATGAATGGCATGGGTATTTGTCATTACCCATAAGACAAAGGTGTTTAGTTGCATAAAACAGTACATGAGGCAATCAGAAAGGATTCCTGGGCAAAAAAATTTGAAATTCCGTCGAGATAACGGTACAGAATTCACAAACAGTCAAGTGGAAGAGTATCTTGAGAAACATGGGATAAGGCATCACGTTTCATCAGTAAGAACTCCCCAACAGAATGGTGTGGTTGAAAGAAGAAATAAGATCATCAACAACATGACCAGAACGATGCTTATTTACAAATAACTACCAGAGAAATTTTGGAAGGAAGCAGGGTTGACATCGGTCTATGTTTCAAACAGGTCTCTGTTGTTTCCAAAGCAAGGGAAGACTCTATATGAACTGTGGTATGAAAAGAATCCAACGTTAAAATACTTTCGAATCTTTGGAAGTAAGTGTTTCATTCTCAAAAAAGAAAATCATAGGAAGTTTGAGGCACGAGGAGATGAGGGGATATTCCTTGGATAATCAGGGAAAATCAAAGCGTATAAATGCTTCAACAAGAGGCTGAGAAAAATTATTGATAGCAATTATGCCACTATAGTCGAAAATGAACAGAATACTCAACAAAAGAGTAAACAGTTCCTAGATGAATGTGATGATGAGGTAAGCAACATAGGGGGAGGAGAAGTGGCAGAGGATGACTCAAAAGAAGATACTGATGATGAACAAGAAAGTGTCAAGTCTGTGTCTGCAAGGAAGCCAAATAGTCGAGCTGAAATCTATAGGCAGAATATCATTGGTGATCAGACAGCTCCAGTTCAGACTCAAATAATGAAGTCATTACAAAAAACATCGTTTTTATCTCAGCTGGAGCTGAAATGTTTTTCCGATGCAGGTGCATATGAAAACTGGGTTCAGGCTATGAATGAAGAGTGGGATCAGATTGAGAAGAACCAGACGTCGGAGATTGTTTCGAGGCCAGCAGACAAGAATGTCATTAGGACTAAATGGGTTTATCGCAATAAGATGAATGAACATGGCACAGTGATTCGGAACAAAGCACGGCTAGTGTGCAAGGGATACTCCCAGATAGAGGGAATAGATGTTTATGAGACATTTGAACCGGTTGCAAGGCTAGAAACGATCAGACTATTTTTGGCCATTGCAGTGCAAAGAATGTTCAAAGTTTTCCAGATGGATGTCAAATATTCCTTCTTAAATGGAGTTCTATAAGAGGAGGTGTATATTGAGCAACCAGATGGGTTTCTCATTCATGAGGATGAGAAAAAATTTTGCAGGCTGAAGAAGGCGTTGTATGGGCTGAAACAAGCACCAAGGGCATGATACTCAAGGCTTGATCAATATTTGAAGAAACATGGTTTCTAACGTGGAGGGGTTGATTACAATCTTTATTTCAGCAATGACAGTAATCCAAGGATGATGGTGCTAGTGTATGTCGATGACATAATATTTGGTGGATCGGATGATGCTCAGTGCAGACAGTTTTCCGAATTCATGAAAAATGAGTTTGAAATAACAATGATTGGAGAGCTAACGTATTTCCTTGGTCTACAGGTGACATAAGGAAGGAATGGAACATTCATTTCTCAATCAAAATATGCCAAGGAGGTCCTGAGAAGGTTTGGAATGGAAAATTCCAAGGAGATGAAGACTCCGGTTGCTACCCGAATGAAATTATCAAAAGATGTGGATGGAAAGGCAATTAATATGACAAAATATAGGCAATCATTGGAAGTATATTGTACTTAGCCGAAACAAGGCCTGATATTGTTTTCACCACATGCCAAGCAGCGAGGTATCAGAGTAATCCCAATGAAAGCCACATGCTTGCAGTGAAAAGAATACTTCAGTATATCCAGGGCACAGTGGATTTAGACTTGAAATATACTAACAAATCTCAGACAGAGTTATTGGGATATACTGATGCAGACCGGGCCGGTTCAGCAGATGATAGAAAATCAACGTTAGGTGGTGCATTCTATCTTGGTGGATTGTGTATATCTTGGCTAAGAAAGAAGCAAGATTGAATTTCATTGAGCACCATAGAAGATGAATATATTGTGGCCACTCAAGCATGCACACGGTTATTGTGGATGAAGTAGAAACTTGAAGATATGGGAGTTGAAGTGAGGTATCAAAGTGCTGAAAATCATTCTGAGCAGAGTTGTGAAGTGTTGTCAACAAACCCAAAGGGGGAGACTGTTGGGAAAAAAATCTCCCAAGGTAACATTGAAGTATTTTTGGGTTGATTATGTTTGTTGACAAAAGCAGGTTTCCATGGAGAATTGTCGAGTTCCCAAGAATTTGGTGACAATCCTTGTTTACATAGAACGATGACAAAGGAAAAGACGATCTGGAGGCGGTACAAAAAGAGCAGTACATGGTGGCGCCGTTTTCCAGTGTTTCCCAGATTATTGGGGTCCAAAATTTGGATTTTGGTGAGAATCGCGAAAAGTGGATTTCCATGAAGATAATAATTTAATATGGCTAATTCATGAATTTAGCGAAGATAGGATGCATGGTTTGGAAATCGCGAAGACCAGAAGAATGGAGGCAGTGAGTCTTCACGATTACGACAAGCTTCACGAATGGCAGAGGCTGAAGCGCATCGCGGCATTGAAGGGCTTTGCAAGGGAGCTTCGCGGCGATGAAGGGCATTGTGTGGGAGCATCGCGGCGAAGGTGCGAAGGAAAGTTGACGGTGATCCTCCGCGATTACGACGAGCTCTGTTATCGGAAAATTGTCGTGGTGCTTCGCGATTTGGACATAATTTTGGTGGAAACATTGGAGCTTCGCAATTTGAAATGACATGGCATTGGCTTCACGTGGAATGTTTGAGGGTCAGTGGAATCGCCTATAAATAGAGGTCGACCCCCTCGAGAGAAGTAGAGATAATTTTCCGAGAAGATCATTTGCTCTCGTTTTGCGAAGGTGGTTCGTGGAGCCAGTGTGCTCCGCGAAAGAGGAGCTTCACGGCGGCTATTGTAGCTCCGCAAAACCTGCAAGCTCCACGCTGGCTTAGTAAGATTCGCGAGGGAAGTTTCTCTACAAGGACTTGAGCTTCGCGGGAGTTCTTCGTGAGGTTGCTTCACGAGAGAGCTTCGCGAAAAGGCAGGAGCTTCACGAAGGCTTGTTTGAGCTTCGCGAAATTGGGAGCCTCGCGAAGTAGGGATATTTGCGAAGGTGTTTCCAAAGTGAATTGTCCAGTGGTTAAGAGGAAAAGTGGTATTCATCAATGGATTAAAGTTGGACTATAACAGGGCATCTATCAACAGTTAAGGATTCATTTATTCATGCAAGTGAAGAGACCTATAGGTCTATAAACTGTGAGTGTATTCCCTTCTAGAGCAGTGAGCTTAGGAAGAGGAAGAAGGTGATCCTCTCCACCAGCAGTGAGCCAGAGAGAGGGAAACAGGGAGTGACCCTTGGGAAAGCAGTGAGCTGACCCTAAACTTTGTAAAGGAAGTGAGCCTAGGTATAAAAGTGATCTAGCCCGAACATTGTAATCCACAACTTGTGAAGTTTAGTGGAATTGGTACGACTGGAAACTTGTCTGAGTATGCTCCTTGGACGTAGCCCTTTGCGGTGAACAAAGTAAAATTGGTGTGTCCTGGGCATGCTTTACTTTCTATTTACATTGTGCAATAGGAAAGAGAGAGAAGAGTGTTTTTCTTAACAGCAAAACAAGACCAGAACAGGCATTAATTTTTAATTAGTCGTACCCTGATTCACCCCCCTCTCAGAGTATTCATACTTGTGGACCTAACAAAAACCCATGGCTAACCCAATGGTTTATCATTTTCTACAGCCTAGATTTCCAAGGCCCATATCTACGAATTATTAAACAAATCTTACACTTATCCTATAAATACCAACCCATTTCCCCATTTCCATTTATTACCAATCTATCCTACAGGAATTTATGGTGTTTATTACAACCAAGGAATCCCCCAACGTTCCATCATTCCCCCAAGGTTCCATCCTCAGTTTTTTAGGAACAACATTTCAAGGGAAGGGAAATCATCACTTCTCTTTTACATTCAAGACCCCTTTTGATGTGGAATGTATTATAATTTAAAAAATAAGATCTTTTTTTACTTTATATTATACCATTACTATAGAAGGAGTCTTTTATTAATGTTATTACCTATTCCCATCTCATTTTACCATTTTCTAAATTCCTGATTAATACTCTTCACGTTGTAAAATTTATTTGTTAAATTTCTCTCTTATACATGAGAAATTATATTCTCTTGTTTATTTGAATACCCAAGACTCTTTTATTTTAAATGGGTTTTTTTAAATATGGAAACATGAATTTTTTAGTTTAGGTATTTACATATATGAAACTCACAATTATTTTTGTGGGTCAAAAATCGTGTAATGATCATATCTTTAATCACTTTTGTATGCCACGATTTTTTTAAGAAACCCATTCATTATTCTCTAATGGTTATTATTGAAATTATTTATTATTATATATGTCAATCACATGGAATTATTATATAATAATGGTGTTTCCATATATCACTCTAATTCATTTGGTAAATAAATTAATCCCTATAGATGACATGTTTTATGATACCTTTCTCAATAACATTGGTAACTTTCATTTATGACACCTCGGTGGAAAACCATAGTGATATGATTATTAATGTATAATTTAAATGATGTATCCACATTTCCATGTTATGATATTCTTATTATGATATTCCTCATAATCTATTATTAAATAAATATTGTTTTTCCTCATGTTCTTAATATTATTCTTACTGATCACATGCAAAATGTTACCCCTACCTTTTTCCCTTACTGGGCCTCATGCTCACCCCTTTTCTTTGATGTATGTCCCTTGTTTATGAGATGAATGAAATAGAATATAAGTACTAAACCCATTATTAATCATTTAAATTGGATTAGATTATTATTTTATTTTTTCTTGTGTTATGTACCTTATTTCCATTAGACTAAACATTAAATGATCTTATGTTTGTAACATGTAGTAACAAGTTATATAACAAAAGGTCATGATTCATTAGTTTATATGAAATGAAGATATATTTAGTTTTCGAAATTATGACAATAAATTTTTTTATGAACCCCGGGGAAAAGTCTATATATAGGAAACCATATTGGTATTTTGGTAGGTATGAAGTAAGTTGTTTCCAAACAAATACATCGATGCCTAGATAATATATGTTGATGTGGATCTAACAAAGAGGTGCCTAAGGGAACACCCAAAAAACTTCATTGATCTATACTAAAATGGGAATTGGTTCATAACAACGATCCTTTCTGTACACCTAGTATGACACTCCCTAGGGATACGTTTGGTTAATCACAATATTATTATGAAACATTATGCATGATATATTGGGAATTTAATTATTATTAGAAAATATTAATAACATATTTAGGTAGAAATATTAAAAACACAAAATACCTTTATAATTTCAATATTCATAAAAAACATGTTTATCACTATGGTTTCCTTCTTTTTGAAAAATAGTGGGAAATAGGAGGAACCACATAAATGATGAGTGTAATAGATGATGCACATACTATATTCTAATGGAAGATGAAAGGAAAACCTATTTAGGATGATGAATAAAATAACTCGAGATATGAATAATAACTTGAATCATGTCAATATTCTATATTCACCTTGAAGTAACAACTTTCCATTGAGTCATTGATTTGTCATTGACCACCTTCATTTATTTGGTATACAGACCCATTTGTTTCTGAACATTGGATAAAATCTACATAAAAGTTATTTAATGGACTCTATTATTTAGAGAAATGGATAGTTAACTTGGAATTATACCACATAGAAGTATAAGGTGATAATTAGTGTACCCTGATTACAAAAATTTATCCCAGAAGAGTGATTAATGTTTTATAGTAGGAAGAGTTCAGGGGAATCATTTTCAACAAATATTTCCCCCTATCAATTCGAATCAAAATGGAGAAGGAATTATTTCAACTAAAAAAATGGAAAATGAATTGGTGGGAAGCTCTGAGATAAAAATTTCAATACATTATAAATATACCTCTAGATTTGTTATGGATCTTAAGGTAATGGTTGATAGATTCTTATATGGACTGAGACCCCATACACAAAGGAATCTAGATAATTTAGACAATGAAAGTCGTGAAGAGGTTTTGATGAGTTATATGAAGGTTAAATCAGAGTTTGGAGAGAACAAGTGGTCACATAGGTAGAATGAGATGAAGATAGAAGTAGAGTAAAATTCATGGAATAACTAGGATAATGGAAGGGGGGAAAGAAACTAAAACATCCCATGTTCCACAAATGTTGGAAGAATCATTCAATGAACTATTTAGTTGGGAGTGGAAAGTCATACATGTTCATGAGATATATCCATATAGATCCAAACTATCATAGTGAGGTGAAGCCTTATATTTTCAATAGTAAGGACATGGGGAAGATGGTGGAGGCCATGCTAGAATTTCAATGATTCATGTATGGATATCTTAGGCAGTTTTCCAATCAATTTAGAAATCAATAGATAGTGGAGGGAATCTACCATTGTCCTAAGTATAGGACAAGACAAAAAGGTTAGGAATTTTATAACATGATTGGTAACATGGATGCTCTGAATGAAATGAAGATAGGTGCACTAATTGTGCTCTCAAAGCTAGTAAGCACATTGGTTTATTATGGTTCTACGCATTCCATTATTTACTCCATATTTCAAAAGAATATAGAATCAATTCCTAAATTTCTATAAGTATAGTTATCAATATATTGTATTTGAGTAATTATCATGTCATTAATAGTGAATGGAAACTATTGTAAATACTTTGGAAAGTACAGTCTCATTGTAAATCATGGATTCATTCCCGTGGTGGAATTCGACATAATAGTAAATAAGGATTGGATCTCAGTGTATAATGCTATGATAGACTATAGAATCATGGTGATTTCATTTGTATTGGATCCCCAAAGTATAATCATTTTTAGAGGAGAGATATCCCATCTTACTAATTGTTTAGAAAACCACATAGCCTTATTTATGATGAGTAGGAAATGAAAGTATACAAATTGTGAATTCCCCCATCGTTCCAGAATACATTGATGTATTTTCTGAAGAGTTACATAGATATTCCCCAGAAATAGTGGTAGGTTTCTCCATCGAACTCATAAATCGATCCAAGAAGATATCAAAGACCCCATATATTGAAAATAAGGTTTTAGAAGAATTCAAGAAACTACTTCAAGATCTTCTATATAAGGGATTTATCTGACCATGTGTTTCTCCTTGGGGAGAACCTATTCTTTTTATAATGAAGAAAGATTGATCAGTGTGGATATGCATTGATTCTATAGAACTTATGGGATCAAAATAAATAAAATGTACCCTCTCATATGTATTCATGATTTCATTGACTATCTTTATGGGGATCGATTAATCTCTAAGATTAACCTCTGATCTGTGTATTATCAATTTTGGTTGAAGAAAGAAGATATTCCGAATACTTCCACCCAAACAATATATGGGAATTATGATATTTTTGTTATGACCTTCTTATTATGTAATTATCCTTCTATATTTATTGATTTTATGAGTAGTTTTCTTATAACTACCTTAATAAATTTGTTGTTTCTTTTATTGATGATATTCTGATATATTCCAAAATTTATGCAGAGAATGAGGATAATCTGAGGGTTACTTTGGTGATAGTGAGAACGTATAGACTTTTGGAAAATTCCAAAAAATTTGAATTTTGGTTACAAAACGTTTCATTATTTAGACACATTGTAACTAATGATGGAATATAATTTGACCTGACAATGATTATGGATGTTAGGGAGTTGCCTCATTCAAAAATAATTACAGATATTCATAGTTTCCTAGGTTTAGAAATATATTATAGGAGGTTTTTTATAAAATATAAATTATAATCCACTAACCTAGGTTACTTGAAAAGGGGAAAACATAATCCCAAGAAAACAATGTGGAGAATTTTTCCAAGAATAAATTAATAGATTTTTTACTACACATATGTTAACTATTACCTATTTTAGAGAAGGATTTGTTATCCATAGTGATGGCTCTATAAAAGGTCTAGGATGTTTCCTCATGAAAAAGGAAAAGGTGATTTCTTATTAAAATTCAAAATTATATCCTCACGATCAGAAATTTCCTTTGCATGAACTATATCTAGTTGTAGTTATTTTTGTTCTGAAATTTCGTAGACACTATCTTTATGGGGAGAAATGTGATATATACACGGACAACCAAAGTATGAATAATATTTTAACACATAAGGAATTGGAAAAGTGAAAAATGATATGGTTGGAACTTATTAAAGACTACGACTGTTCAATTAATTTTAACCCTAGAAGAGAAAAAAATCACTGATGCATTAAGTAGGAAAGAAACTGTTGTGCTGGTAATCATGAAGAATCAATGAGATCTTTTCATCAAAGACCTAAAAATATTGGACATTGGAATTATAAGGTATAGAACGCCATAAACCCTATCCCAAATGGTTTCTTAACCATAGTTAATATAGATGATCAAGAGAGCTCAAAGATAAGATAATTTGTTTCAGAGGAAGAAAAAGGCTATGAATAATCGGAAGTTTCCTGAATTTAATATTCATCGAGAAGGTGTATTGAAATTTCCTACAAGGCTATGTGTCCCATTTATCCCAGAGACAATGAAGGATATACTTGATGAATCTCATATATATAAGTTCTATATAAATTTTTGAAGGACTAAAATATATAGGAACCTTCATGATCATTATTGGTGAGACAATATTAAAATGGGGTTTCTAACTACACAAAAATGTTCTGGTATGTTAGAATGTGAATGCAGATCAACAACTTCCTAATAGGGTATTTCAACAACAACCTATACCAACATGGAAGATGTACAATATCACTAGGGGGTTCATCATTGGTATCCAAATAACATCCAAAGGAAACAATTTTATATGTTTTAAAGTGGATCGACTCACCGGGACTGCTGATTTTATCATTATTGTAGAAGATTTCTCTCAGAGAAAATGTTCCAAGATATATGAAATGGATTTGGTGAGTTTTCATGGGGTTAAACTTTCATTCATCTTTGATAAAGATACAAGGTTTATATCTAGATTATGGAGAAGTATTTAACATTTATTGAATATTGAATTTAATTTCAGAAGGGCCTATCACTCCAAACTATTGAACTATATGAAAGGAATATTTAGGCACTTTAGGACATGATGAGGACATGTTCAATATAATTTAATGGTGGATTCGATAAAAACCACTCATTATTTTAGTTATCAAAAAAAAATTCCATGTTATTATTTCAATGGAACCATATGAATCTCAAATAAAATAGACGTAGAACTCCTACTTTTTTGGTTGACATTGGTGAGAGGAAATTGCTTGGGCCTGATCTTATGCTAGAGATAAAGAAAAGGTTCATTCCATCAAACAACATATAAATATTACTATGATTCAGAAGAAGAGAAATGAACACAACCACTGATGGGAATTATAGTTCAATATTGGAGGAATTTGTTTTCTATGAATATCACTATAGAATAGAGTCCTGCAATTTGGAATGAAATGGAAGCTTAGACCCATATACATTGGCCCCTATGAAATACATGATCTCATAGGTGCAATATCTTATTTGGTCATGTTCATACCAAGTCTATCTCAAGTTCATGATATATTCCATGTATCTCTCTTGAGGAAGTACTTACATGATCCCTCACATATACCAAATTTGATGATGGTATAAGTAGAACATGACCACTCATAAGGGGAGCATCCCACGTAGATCGTGGACTATAGAGACAAGGATCTACACAACATTACTACCCACATCATCAATGTGTTTTGGAAAAATAGTAAATATAATGATGGTACATGGTAACCAGAGGAGACAATGGGAAAGAAGTACCTTATCCTTTTATCAATTGAGAAAATGAGTTGAAATTTCACGGATGAAATATCTTAAGGGGGAAGAATGTAATAAATCAGACATTTTTAAATGATATTTGTTTAAAGAATATTTGTTTTTTACATATTATATAATATCATCCAAATAATAATTATTAAAAAATAATCAAAATTTTACCTAATTAATAATGATAATTACATTAGTCAGTAATGAAACTTATTAAAATTCTAAACATTACATGTAGAAAAAAAATATGAAATAGAAAAGAAAAAACAGAAAAGTATAGATTACCCCAATCTTCCCAGATCATCACTCCTACAAAAATTTCTAAAAAAAGATACTTATTTTTAGACCAATCAGAATATTATAAAAATAAATATATAACCTTAAGAGAAATTTTAGTGAATTTTGAGTGAATGAATGAAGTGGTAATTATATGATATAAAGGGAAATGTGACCATTGGGATTTAACTGTTATATGAAAGAAATTCAATATGATCATTGGTCAATATGACCATTGGAAACTATACCATTAGTGGAAAATTTTACCATTATAATTATTGTTTATATGTAGTAATGATAAAGTATAATTTATACTGAAAGGTGAATCAACGACATCAACTACTAGATTCATGCCATTTGAAGACCATTTTTCAGAACATATGAGAGAAGCTATAATCAAAGGGGTTTCCCATTGACCAATACCATTCAAATATTCAACAAGGGAAACATGAATGAAATCACTTATGGGAGACGTTGAAATTATTGGAAATTAACACTCGTTTGAGGTTAGGTATGCCGCACCACGAAACTAAGACCATCTCACATCTCACCCTTATGGTATATGTGAGTGTAATAAGGGGTTACAAGTACATATCATAGATTAAAAAAGTGTAAATTAATTTGTATAAATAAAATTTTTATTCCAACAATTCATATTTAAATTTGTTTTCTTAATAAAATATATTCTTAATTTATATAAATATAATAATTTGTTTTTTGGACACAAATAAAAATTAATTTCTTATTTTTAGAAAATACCTTCATTTTTAATAATAAACCATGGATATATACAAATTATTTTTTAAATGAAATATTCTTTTAAAAAACATTTATTAAAATAATATGCGATAGACTAATTTTATAATGGAATGGGATATTTTTTTAAGTGTCAAAAATTTGACATTGCCTAAAAAATTAATATTTTTAAGTAAATATAAATTTTTATAATTATAAGATAAATTATAATATTTATAGAAATTTCATATAAAAAACAATCTTTTTTAAAATTGTCTTGTTGAAATTTGGTTACATTAAATTTATTATAATTTTCTTAAATAATTTATTTCTTCATGAATTGTTGAAAATATAGTTTTAGGTTTTCTATATATTTTATGACATCATATTTTTGACATAATGATTTAATAATTAAATGAACACAATCCTTGACATAAAATATGTAATTTTATTAATATTATGTATTTTAATATATTTTAATAATTTTACAAAACTATAATTGTCTTTTCAAAGTCTAAAAACGAAAATTTGTTTTTTAAAACATTACATTGTTGAATCCTTACTTCTCTATGCCAAAAGTTGTAATAAAAAAAGTTTTTTTTTGTATTAAAATAACATAAAATGTATCCCAAATGACCAAAAACATTGGAAAATAACGGGTAATAAAATGGCTTTTCATTTTCCACAACATAAATGTCCAAGGTATATATTAAGAAATTTTTAAACAAATCCTCCTCTTCTCCTATAAATACCCACCCATTTATCCATTTACTCTCACTATTTATATATCCTCAGTAATTTTTTTTATTTTTCCCCCCAATTAGTCCTCCCATTCTTTCGTCAATCCCAAAGTTCAATCCTAATTCTTTAGGAACAACTCTTCAAGGTAAGGTAAATATTCACTTATCTTTTCCATTCAAGTTACATTTTTATGTGGTGCATATTTTAATTTACAAACTAAATTTTTTTTTCTTAATAATATTATCCGATTACTATAAGAATATTTTTTATGAATTTTATACCCTTATAATCTCTCATTTTTCAATTTTTATAATACCATGTTCTATACCCATTATGATTCTTAATTTACTTCTTATATTTCCATATTTAACATGAGAAATTATAGTTTACTTTTTATTTGAATACCCAATACTTTTTCTTTTCAATGTATATATAAAAACACGTATAAATTACCTTTTGTTTTGGGGATTTATATATATGAAACAAAGAAATCCATTTCATGGGTTAAAATGATGTAATGATCATGTCTTTGAGCACTTTTGTACTCCAAGATTTTGATCAAAAACTCATAAATTATTCTCCAAGGGTTATTAAATAAATGATTTAATTTGATCTACATTGTTCACATAAAATTATGATATATTAATGTTTCAACTTAATATAACATTCATGTATTGGGTAAATAAATTAATCTCTAGAGATGACATGTTTTGTGATAACTTGGTGAAAAACCATGGTAATTTTCTTTTATAACACATTGGGACAAAAAATTGTGATATTATTATGAATTTATCATATAAATACTCTTGCCAAATTTACTTGTTATGATATATTTATTATTATATGCATCATTATCTCTTATTAAATATATTTTTTCATCATGTTCTTTTTAATATTCCTCATCCTCACATGATAAATGTTTCCCCTTTATTATGCCCTTATTGGGCCTCATTCTAACTCGTTTATTTTGACGAATGTCCCTAGGATATAAGATATAGTAAATGTAACTTAGGATGAAACCATAAATAACCCTTTTTGGTGGATTTGGAGAAAATTTGAGTTTTTTGTTTATTATGTACCTTAGTTCTATGAAACTAAACATTAAGAGATCATTTATTTGTATCATGTAATGAAATGTTATGTAATAAATAAGTTGGATGAAATATGAGTAATCCCCACTCAATCATGATTAATCACACCATTTATCACTCAAGAATTCTGATATCATTATGTTAAACTGCACCTCCAATTTCTTAGTCATACGAAATAAAACTACACAACATTGTTAATACCACCTGATGCAATGCTTCATGGTATAGTCCCATCACATGACCTAAAATAATATATCTTGAACTACATGGGATTTGAATCATATAAAATAAGATATGTATGAAAACTCCTAAATGTTCAAACCTAAAATCATCCCCACAAGGCCATACTCATGAGATCATCGACATCCTTCCCTCACCCAGTTATATTCCCATTAATTCCTACATCATATTCAATATGTCTATATTCCTTACGGTTCATCCTTTCATCTGTACATATTACCACTAATATCACGCCCCACATAGAGGTCCAAATTACTTTTAGATGAAAAATTATCCAAATCATTTAGGATATATTCTCTATGAGGCCACACTTATCCTAGCAGGGCCATATTCTTCACCAAAAGAACCCATCCTCGTTGGTCTATATTCCCTTTGAGGCCAACCAATAATGTACTCTCATTCCTAATTCCCATAAAAGAAATCACTATAAACTACTCTCTTAGCCTCACTAACTACATTATGCTAGATCAATCTTTATCACACAACCATAAAAGGCATGACGTGTACCATTAAGTGATATAGAACTATATGAGGTATAAATAATTTTATTAGTATGTGTCAATATTACCTTTTTTAGGCCTGATACAGAAACCATAAAATCATTCAACATTCATGGATGTTGACTAATTATATAGTGAAAAGTTATATTACATAAAAAAACATCACTATGAAATAAAAAAACAAGACTGAAAACCTAAATACATATATACAGTTCCATCTATAGTGATCATTTGATACATATTTATGTCTATATGGATAAAAAAATCCATGATTTCTATATAAATTAACATAATTACATGTTAATAAACACTTTCTTTGTAACGACCCAATGTTTCATTAATGGAAGTCCCTCTTGATCTAATTAAATGTATCTTTATGTTTATATAAAATGTCAACTTCCTTGGTTTTATGTTAAGAATTTTGACCGTTTTTAATATAGTCGTTGAACAATGATCACATGATTAGTATAAATATAGGACTTTAACAATTCCAATTTACTCAAACAAAGGAAGCGATGGCCTCATCCAGTAGAATTTTCCCATACGAAGCCCATTTTTCGGAACTCGGAAAAGAGGTGGCATCATTGGGGTTCGCTCTTGACCAAGCCCAAGCTAAGATTCATCATGTCAAGCTCAAACGTGACCGTCTACGGGAAAAGTGGAAGTTGATTGAAATTACCACTCGAGCGATGTTATCCGAGCCACCCCAAGAGTCTGTCACCATCAAACACCTTACCCTTAGGTCTTATGTAGCTGTTTTAAGGGGTTATGTAACAAATAAGTATTACTATGTTCATGTACATTATTTTTTTATATAATAATTAATATAATTTCTAGTCATTTTTAATACATTGTAAATAGTTTTTAAAGTTCAAATAGTGTTTTTAGTTATTATTTGATTAAGAATTATATTTTATTAAATTAAGGGATTTTTTAATTAAATAATATTTTCATAAAATATTATTATTATTATTAAATTAATTTTTATTAAATATAAATTATATTATAATTTTATGAATGCAATTATAATATTTAATAAGGTTTGAAAGCCATTTCTGTCAAAACCCGTGAATTTTTGATAAATGTCAGTTTTTATTTTAAAAGTGAAAATTAACATATTTAGAGAATTATTTAGATGAAATAAATGTTATTTCTAGAATCATGACACCAAAATTATCCAATAGTGAATTTTTCGTAATTTTCTGAGACTGTCAAATTTTTGGGTAAAAATTAAATACCGGATAAATATATAATGTGTTTTATGACATCATAATGACACAATAGTGATGTAATAAAATACTATAATCTTTATGTTCGGACAATATATGTTTTAACATTAAAATAATGTGATTTTGGGTTAGTTTGACTTACTTTTAAAAGCATTAATGGACCCCTCAAGACTTATTAAAAACCTTGTTTTTTTTAAATTAATTTCCATGGGAGTGTGACTCACCTACACATAAGCAACCTCATTATTTTAAAAAGTTAGGAATTTTGTGTTATAAAATACTTTTTCCTCTTCCCTTTTACAAAAACCATGGGAAAAACCGTGGGATGGTTTGTGGTTTGGATTAATTTAATATAAGGGGTCCCAAACCAAAATCATAAAGAATTCCCTCACATTTCCTATATAAATCCACCCAAGCTCCCACTTCCTCCTCACTGAAAACCTTTGGAGTTCATCCAAACTCTGCTCTACTCTCTCTATAATCCTCTCAATGTTCCCTAAGATCCCCAGAATCCTCTCACAAGCCTCTCTCTAGCCTTTGGAAGCACACTTCCAAGTAAGGGTTTTTTCTTCCTTTCTCATTTCTGTCCAATTTTTATTATGTTGTTTTGACCATTTAATTTCAACTATGAATGTTGGGGTATGGTTTCACACCTCCCTTATACTGCCCTATTTGTGTTTTATTTATGTTACACCACATTCTATCTCATTAAATGACTCTCATGTATACCTGTTACTATGCCAAAATTCCAAAAGGAACTTTTGTCTCCTGATTTACATTCAAGCAATACTTTTGTATCATGAATCTAAATTGCATTACAATTGTTGGGAAATGTATCTATATGACCTCCTTACTGTAAATTACATTTAAATATGATGAGGAACCCCTTTCTCTCTCATTAACTATTTTTATTAATTCTTATGTCACGCCGTTATGCTGCCGAAGTCGCCTCGATTTTCTAAGCCAATGTCATTGTGTAGAGACTACCATGCGAATTTCTACATAAAGGGTATTCAACTTTATGCACATTTACTTATTGATTATAAAGTTTCATGTATGAATTCCACATTCCTTTATCATGGATTAAATTATTATGTTTAATGAATCCATGTTTTATGATCCATGTGGAACACTTATACATGAAATAAAATGTTTAAGAAGGGTGCGCCCTTATAGCGCTCCAATGCATTAGGTAAAGTATAGTATCATGATACGTCATGTGCAATGATTGCCGACTCATGATAATTGAAGTGAAATGAGGGTTTACTCGTACTTTATGTGCAATGAGGATTTACTCATGCTCCATGTGCAATGAGCCTTGGCTCATGCTAATTCTATGATAAGTGTTGTTGCCACATTTCCATGTTATGATTATCATGCGTTATCATTCCTTTATGATCATGTTTGTTTATGCTCTATTGATATGCCTATTGTCTAACTTGTATTGTACTCCTCATTTTATTCCATGTGTACTCCCTTACTGGGCTTTATAGATTGAATTTTTCTTATGCATGTCCTCAGGTGATCCCATGCAATTCTAAGTACGAGGGAATGTAGTGGTCATGTAAAGGAAGATTTAAATAAAGACGTTGTATTTCATGTTTCAAGTTTTTATGTAATGTTCCTAAGCCCCAATGACACTAAACCTCTCGATCTTATTTTTTGGATCAAGAGAAGTTTTATGTAATAAATCTTGTTTATGTTTGTAATAAAAGACGAGTTGTCATATTATACCATGTGGACAACCTATTCCACTTTTGTATATGGGAAATAATCAAGAAATACGACATAATTCAATAATAGAGTCCAATGATATGAAAGAATCCATTGAAAAATGTGTGATGATCCATATTTCCCGCATTATCATCGGACATGAATTCCTATGAATTATTTTTGAAAAACTCCATTGATTGTATGACTTTGGAAAGAAGGTCCATAATAAAATATCTTATCATGTATATGTGCCTTTGGGTGTTTCTAGTTTAATGACTATTACCCATCATTAACCGATCAAAAAAGTCACCTTAGTAAACTGGACCATCAATCTAAAACGTTTTTCATGATGCACCTGTCCAAGTTCTATAACCAAATCTAAAACATCTGTATCCCACTTATTTATAATCCCCAATATAGAATGAGAAATAAAAAATGATGGATATGATATAATTTTATCACAAACTGATTCGAGATGACCTGACATATCACCATATTTGGATTGCAATATATGTTGAAGCATGAATCCCTATACAATAGAGGCTATTGACATGTGATTAGGTCCTAAATAGATATAGCTGAGAGTATATACACCTGAATCAGAGTACAATTACAATATAAAATAACCAAATACATACACATCCATGACCATTAAAGTATGCATAACTAAATACACTAAATAAATTCATTCTATAATATATGAAATGAATAATATAGAATAATGATCATTCTAAAAAAACAAATAATCACCCATTGGGTCAACTATATATACATATAGAATAAATAAAAGAAATAAAAATTGTATAAAGGATCTGTTTGCAACTCCGAGTCGTACCACATACTTGATCCACTACATCATATGAGCTACTCCATCTCAATTCATAGACTCAGTAGGAGAGGTCCTTCTCAAAAATGAAACATTAGGCCTCATTCACATATGTTGTAAATCCTATTAATAACCTATAAGTAAATACATGTTTCTACATGTACACCATGGTTCACATAAATGGGGTGAGAAATAAATTTCAATAGGTCACCCCAATGGTGAACCTATATTATGCATTCACATACAAGTATATGAATATGTTCTATGACCAGCATAGTCAATAAGAATGTGTTATTGAATATATGAAAAAAGGGTTGAATAAAATGAACAAAATAAAATAGTGAACCTTAGGATCTAGTCTAGAACCCAAGGAAAATCTACCCCAAATTTGGCCCAGTCCATAGGATTTACAACTTGTCGATTACCAAACTACATAACATTAGTAATTTATTAAAGAGTTTGAGAAGATCCCATATGTATAAAACACCAACATGCATGAGTTACAAGCCTTAATATATAACCCATGTTATCTAAAACACTATGCTCATCTCTACATGGATCTGGGACATTAATAACATCATATGAACTGCTGACTAAACTTTAGGGAAACCCATGAAACCTGCCATAGTCTTGGAAGTCCTTGAGAACTAGTCAGACAATCTAAATACAACCATGATTATATATACATCCATATAAATTATAATACACATCCAAGAACATGGAAACATATATGATAAATTAGACCCTAATAGATAAGGTGTACTACAAAACTTGGAGTGGGTGAAATCATATAGATTGTCCATTAGCTCCCTAAAACTACCTAACACAATCAATCCAACAGAGGAGTGAATCTAATCAAATTTAGGGATCACACCCAATTTATCCTTGACACAATATGATTCTTCCTACATCCAAAATGAAGAACATATACCTCAAATAACCTTACTAGGAATAGGGCACAATAACAGGGGATGGGTAAACATCAAAACCTTTTATTACCTACCACTAAAACTAGAACCAACCCTCCAAGGTTCAATAACGGATGATAGAACAAAAGTGGTTCACTATACCACAGTGAGAACATGACACACTATTAAGGGATCCTTCAGTACAATCAAACCACATGCCAATCCTACCTTAATAAAACTTAGTCATATCCCACCACACAAACCAACATAAAAAACCTCTCACATAAGATAAAACTAAATCATCACTACTCCCACAAGGTAATTTGTTAATGTGTCCATTATAACTATATAAATCATTAATCAATTGAACCCATCCATACTCTATAATCTATGACATCATAAAACCCTAAAGGATCTATGATAACTAAACATCATGCAACTGCCTAGTGAAACACATCCAAAACACAACTAGGTCTTGATTTCTATGAATTATTCAAAGAACCTCTATGTAAAAAACATTTAATTCATAAGATACATTTACTAAAAATATAGTGACTCTCTCCGAGGATTAGACCCTATATTACCAACCTCAGGCGGAATATAGAAAACAAACTCAAATGAAGCCTCCCATTGAACCACACACCATCCAAAATACATCCAAAATATACTCTTAAATTTCAATAAGACCACACCATGGAAATATACAAGATAAAATATTTATAATGGATTACATATAAGCCTAATTCTATCACCAAGGTGAAAAATAAGTGAAACACCTTAATGGAGGGAGTATGTAATAGAGGGAGTATGTTACTTATTCCTTGAGCGCAGAATGTGTACCCATAGCAATCCTCCATAGAAATGTAACACTAGTCAATCTAAAATGTAATTTCAAAAGTATGAAATATCACTCTATCAAACAAATTATCTACCTTACATGGGGTACTTAACTGTGGACCTTTTCCCCACTCAGTGTGCACTATCCCCCACTACACGTCATCCACCGAACACACATGATGTGCATTCCACATGGGGTACTTAGCCAAGATCCCCACACAGGTTCTGTCCATATAAATCACATGTCCTATGGCCATATATTGCATATGGGGTTTCACTATGTACTTTCCAAAAAAAACAAGCCCATACATGTTGTGTCTCGATGTGTACCTAGCCCCACACTGATCCTATCTACATAGCATGTCCCAAACACACATTCCATATAACCCTATTATTTTATACTAAACCTAAAATGAATAACATATTTCTTGTTTTCTCAAACTACACACCCTATAATTAGGTTTTTCCAAATCGAAAACCCTTGCGATCACCTAAAAACCCTCGATTCACCTATAGACCCCCCACAAAGTCTCTCATGGAACTCAAAACAACCTAAAAACACATGTACGAACTAAACAAACAAAAATATGTGGATAAAGGAATAAAACTAAAACAAATGCCTACCTTTTGGTGAAAACATTAAATATATGATCTTGTATCTCCACAACATAGCACCTGCACTCCGATCTATGCTCGAAAGAGCTCCATAATGATGATCCCCTCTCCATATTCCATATTCTCTCCTATAAAATTATGACCCCAATTGGGGGATTCATGCGTGTTATAATCCAAAGAGTAAGGGTTAAAAATAAATGTAAAAAAGAAGAAAATGAAATGAAGATGGAAAAAGGAAAAAGGGGCATGAGCCCGACCTCAGTTCTCGAGATGAGATTACACATAAATTAGGAAACAACTTTTATTTTGGATTCAAATTAAGTGTTATAATTCCAATATATGAATTTTTCTGAACATATAACCATTGAATCTTTAATGAATAATTAATATTAAATTAAATAAAAATTAAAGATCAAATGAAAATATAAATGATTCATAATTCCACTAAACTCCTATATTAGGGTAAAAACCCTATTCTAGGACCAATAGATGGTCAAAAATTATCATGAGATCATATGATAGGATAAATTTCACTTTCAACACATTAAACTACCCATAAACAAAAAAATCAAATTTCTCTAGATTTTCTCAACCTGTAATGATGTTGCACGTTATAAGAATTGTTATAAATTCTCCCATTTAATAATAATGAATCAATAAAGAATGATTTTATTAATTAAATAATAATATATATTACCCTTAAATAATGGTAAACACATTTGATATTCATACCTAATACTATATATTACATGTTTTTATATTTTTTTTTTCATTCAAGATGAAAATATTATTTTATCATTCACTTAGATGGTTAAATTGACCCTAACAGTAAGGTGTCATAACGATTTAATTTATAATATTTTTTTAATTAATACAATATTATATTTATAGATGAATAAGAATGTCAATTATATGTCATTATAGTGTTAAATAATATTATAGAAGTGGTAAATAAATAATAATAATAATAATAATTAAAGAAAATACAATACTAACAATGAATAAATTAATCATTTATCAAATAATTTGCATAAAATGATGCATTTGAGACCCCTTAATTTGATAAAATCTATAAAATGAAAGATAATATTATTAGGGAGGGAAATTTGAATGATATTAGATATGAAAATTAAATGACTAACCAATCTGGTCTATACTTATGCTAATAGTATGCCATATGTGACACCCCAATCAATTTTTAAATAGACCTTGGGTTGGAAACTAGAACAAATAAGGCATAAAATTTTTTGATAGGAATTAACCTAATGGTATAAAAGATAAATTCACCTCTAATTAACACTAATAGAAAACAACATTGATAATATATAATCGAATAATTTTATAAACATAGCATGCATGAGACCAAAACTATCTAGTACAATGACACTATGATAAAACCAAATGAGGGAATATGAATTCATAAAACAAAAACCCCATGAGAAACTAGAACTATGATAAGGAATATGTAACCTCACTATGTGGTCTCCTATAAATTACTCCACTAGAAACTGTCTCTCACTATGTAACACCATAAACTACCATGCCCCAAAATTACCAACTCCACTAGCTCCAATGCCTCCATGGTAATCTCTGAACTATAAAATATATGAACAAACAAAAAATTTATATTCATAAGGCTAATGTGGGGGTGAATAATCATATACCCATTTGGGTTTTACAAAAACACAAAGTTGATGATAAACTAACAGTTCATCACAAAACACTTGTCCAAGAGAAAGTGAGATGATGAATCCTAAGGAAATAAAAATGCTTAAAGATGATATTTAACCATTAATTTGAGATTATTTGAACAATATATGTTCCATAAGACCCCTAAATCAATAACACAGTTGTTGGTAAAAGAAAAAAGGAATTGATATAGTCTGTTCTGTCATAAGTCCCACAACATACATGATACACATCATAATACTTGCCCAAAATTCATGTGTATCATATGTCATCATTATAACCATGATAAGGGACCCACACCATTCTATAGTGTGTAAAAAATCAAATAGGGAACCATACCATAATGGATGAAAACACATATCCCAACACATAGGAAAAAAACCAACAACTCTAGGTAGATGACCCATACCTCATCAAGTGATGAAGTACCAATCCCATCTATAGTATGGGGTAGCATTACCTAATTCGTATTGAGGTTAAACTAATCCCAATATTGAATGGAGGACCTATACATCATTATGTGAGACGTTCATTGAATGAGGGGGTTCTTTTCAATATGCAATGACTTTTTATAAATCCTTAGTCAATATAATCTTTTTTTAAGATTGTGGCGTAGTGCAATCTCAAGGTCAATATCTCATGAAGGTCACGTACACAAATTGTTCTTCCATCACCGCTATTATATTATAAAAAATAAAATTATATATAATATACTACTATAATGTTGGGGGTTTTAATGTATTTGATAGATTTAATATATATATATATATGAATATAAATTCATAACACAAAGAACACATAGAAATGTTAGAATGAGAAAATAACTTCTCTTGATAATTTATAGAAGTGGAATCATTATTATAAAAAAAATAAAATTTCAGTACCCTATTCAATGTTTACTATCACTTAACACCCTATGTAATAAAGAAACACAATTAAACCCATAAATTCACCTGAATTGACATAATACATGGTTTGAACTGTTTTCCCGACTGCCACAGGCTAGTGAAAAGCACCTGAGTATCTTACAATAGAATAGGAGAATGATTTCACCCTCAATTGATAAATTATATAAAAGAAACATTTTGAGTAAAAAATAAATAAATAGAATATATCATATATTAAACAAAACCAGAATGGTCACACCCAACATCTAGATAATAAGGCCTCAAAAATAATCAAGAATACCAATAATAATGTAGAACCCAAAAAAACCATGTGGTGCATCTCCATGTGACCATATGTCACCTCTATGTCATCCCATCAATTATAAACATGAGAAATGATATTATTCATATTAATGGAACAATTCCGTATATTTCTATTCTATAAGACCATGTGGAAAATCCATGATGCATGTGGGTTTACAAAATCAACCTACTAAAACACATTAAGGACCACCAGCCTACATACATGGCTCGCATAGTCCATGAACCTCTATAACTCAGAAATTCCACCCCTAGATACCTTTAAATTAAGGGATCCTCTCATAGTGATAGATAACTAAAAGAGGGGTGGTATTTATTTAATTTTTAGCTATACCCCAATTTCTCTCAAGTATGATATTATATCATCAATTCCCCTTATTCTAATACACATAAAGTGCATAAAATCCAGTTTCTAAATAAAACCCATTTTAAAACCCCTATCACAGCAACCGATGATCAAAACCGATTTCAATATTCAAAACCAAAGTAAATAATAATTAGAAAATAAAGAATAATAAGGTTTTAGCAATATTATAGAGACACCTTCAACTGAAATAATGAAATTTCATTTCCCCTTTAAGACATGTGATGAGAAGAGAAGATACAAGATCCTAGAGTACCTATATTCGAATGAAACAATACTAAAAAACATGTTTATTCTATATCTAATGATCTATAATATATTTACATTAATTTCATATATAAATTGAGGATAAATTTTATTTTAAGGAGTCCTATAACCGAATTATAAAGAATAAATATCCAATAATTTGATTCACAAATCATATCACTGAAAGAGTGGGGTAGTGATCCAAGATTCCACCATGGAGAATCTAAAATCTAGTTAAATTAAATTAGGGTTGAAGAGACGAATTAAGGGGAATTAAAAAATACATTTAAATGCAAAATTACTGTTATAATATTACTCATTTGTGTCCCCAATAATTATATTAGATAGTCGGTGGGTATTGGTTGAGTATATAGCTACTGAACATCCATCATCTAGCCAGTGGTATGTGATGGATTATAGGAATTCTATCCAAATCCACTAGATTGTTTCTGCCCTCTTACTACATTCAACCAACAAGAATCCATTTTCCAACTAATGATCACGTCAAAAAATGAAAAGGAAATAAATGTAAAGGGATCCATACCTATTTTTTAACACCCTGGTGTGATAATTCTCCCCACTATAAATGATTTATGATCCCAGAAATGTAGAAAATTATAATTCCAAATGAATATATTTCCATTGATACAACATCAATAAATCATGATCCCATGTCTCATGGTTATCCCTAAATCAATTCCATCTCACTCGAACTAATGGGATAGACGTTATCTACAACACATTATCATGTCGGTTCACTATTTGAATAGGTATTTCAACACCTAAGATGTTGGGATACATCTTTAACACCTCCCACTATGTCATGTATGGTAAGGATACCTAGTATCTCTTCAATTGAAAAACATAAAACACACTGTGGATAAATTTCAAACAAGAAATTACGTTTTGACAACCCATATATTTAATATGATTTATTATATGATTTATTATATACGGATACATTTAATAATTCCCCCAATGATCATGAGGCATAGTTTATTTTGGTTATTAGGTACCTAACATAACCACTTGAAACAAAAATACTATTTCAAAAATTAAACTCCATGACATGACCTTAATTTTCATTTCCCATATAAAATTGAAGGGGATAACCTCAGGACGTATAAAAGAAATTGGTGAAATATAAATCCCAGTATGGTAATAATCAAATAATAATGAAATACACGTGATTCAAGAGGCAAATAAAGGAAACATAAGAGGGGTTAGAATCATAAAATTATCTTTAAAACATGATATAATATGATAACATAAAGGTGATATTGGAATATAGAAATAACATAAAACATGACTTCATAAGAATAGGTCAATGATAAACACTGAGGAATCATTACATGGTTTGTTGAGGATAACATACAGTGAACCATGCATGTATCTCATGAGATAAAACATTACCCAATGCATTGGTGGGCTATAAAATTTCCATCCCACCTATCATATTCATATCATGTACATGCATAAGTGTTACACATAAATCATACAACATAATGATGTATTTCAACACTTCTAAGCCCATTAATAAGGAATGTGGGTAAAATATATGGATGTACCAAATCAATTAAGGATAGTTAGATCCAGGTGAACTCCCTTTAGTGTAAATGGGGGTGGGTATTCACTACAAAACGTTTTGGCATGGATATCTGCATGATAATCTTGGATGTATAACGAGGGTACATAAGGATCCATAGAAGGGTTTAATTAGAGTGAAATGGGTCTATCCTAACTTGTAAATTATATTTATAGTAATAGGGATGTGTAAAACATATTACAATATGAACAATTGGAAATAAAAAAGGCGTAATATAAAGAAGCTTCTTGACTAAAGAAGAGACATAGAGGATCCCATACCATGAGGGGGTGATTCTAAAAGCTCGAGAGGATCTTATTAAGAGATTGGGCGCTCTTTGGAAAGGATATATAGAAGTAAAGGCAAATAAAGTGTTTATCCAGGGGGTTTTAATGAAGGGGAATGAGAGGTTGGGACAATTTTTTTATAGAAAAAGAGAGGGGAATAATTTATTGATTTCTAAACATAGGTTTTGGACTCTCTGAAAAATTATTCTAAACCATAAACCATACCATGTTTTTTAAAATATTTTATACTAATGTTTAGTGGGTTTTATTAATTTATAAGGATAATTACCAATCTAATTAAAATAATACCTTTGGTGATGTGTAAGTGTGTCATGTTTGTAATGAATTGATTTAAGAATATTAAAATGTAATATAGGTTTTGGAGGATTCTTTAAGGGGCTATAAAATTAATCATATATATTAAAAAAATTAAAGTGAAAATATAATTTTGATTTTGGATACTATTTATATTATTTAATATATCACTTTTTGTCCCTTATTATGTCTTAATACATATGGTATATTTATACCCAATTTAATTTTTGGAAAAAAGTCTACTATCTCAAAAAATTATGAAATGTTCACTATTGGATAAATCTGATGTGATGATTTAAAAAATAATACGTATTTTTTCAAAATAATTATTTAAATATTTAAATTTATACTTTTATATAAAAAATCTCCAATTACTAAAAAATATTCGTTTTTTTATGATAATTTTTTTGACACTTATTGAAATTTCATTTTTCTTCATTAAATTATATTATCATTTATAATTGAATAAATATTATTTATCAAGATAATTTTATTAAAATTACATTTATTTATAAAATTATTTATTTCATCATAAATATTTTATTTATTTGAACTATATATTTATCAAAAATACAATTTTTTTCATCATATAAAAATCAAATTTTATCGAACTAATTATCCAATAATTATTAAGTAATAATAAAAAAAGATAAATAGAATAATTATTTTATTAAAAATAAAAATATGAAAAATCATATTGTTAGGGTCTATATATGAAACACTTTCTTACACCAGAATAATAATTAATTGTTTGGTTTGAGATGGTGAAATATCATTAGGGTGGTTCAATGAACATGACTTGGGCCATGATCTCTATAATCTTGAACTTCTATAGTAACTGGTTTCAATCATGATTTGGTTATTGAATAATAGATTGGGATTGGTCAAGGGCTAATACCAGTGATTCCATCTCCCTTATATGCACTAACAAATGGGCTTCATAGGATATGATCCTACTATTCGAGGCCATTACTTATTCTATTAGTGTTAATTAGAATTGATCATAACCCTTAATATATACCAATCATATTATTCATTATATAATAACTATATTGTCAATTTTTATTATTTTTAATGGTAATTTCAATATGATAGAACATAACTTATAATGGTCCAAAATAACTAAAGCTGTGCATGTGTTTTTTTATCATCATTTCTTATATTTGAATTTGTTTATTTGAAAATTGATTTGAATTTATAAAAATTAATATTTCTAAATATATATAAAATATATTCCACCTTTATAAGTTTCTCCATGATATGAATTGGGATGAAATAATTACATTCCAATTTAACCTGGTTCCCCAAGAGCTTGTGTCCATATTGAGGTCACAACTTGTGAAAAACATGACCGCCAAACTCAATTCTCAATGGATGATGATGTCGATCGATATAACATTTTTAGAGAATCTTGGTTATCAATAGGCCTTTCTTGATAAATTTCAAAATATCTGCAATCATCAAAAAAATATGTGTTTCAACCAAAGACTATTCTTTAACCTCTTCCCAATAAAGAGGCAACCTCCAAGGTATCCCATAAAGTGCCTCAAATAGTGTTATTTAGATCAAATCCTCTTTACTATTGTTTTGGAAAAAATTGACAAAGGGAATATTATTATCCCATGATCCATTATAGTTAAGAACACATTTTCAAAGATTGTATTAAAGAATCTAGATACCCCATCTAGAAAAGACATTTGTCTATAGATGAAAATCCATGGTAAAATTCAACCGAGTACACATCACTATCAATAAAACACTCCATAACATGGACGTAAAGTTAGGGAATATATCAAAAATAATAGACGGAGTCACACCATGAATTATAAAAAACTCCTACATTTATGTGTTCCCAATATTCTCTAAATTTATATTCCGTAATTTGTAATAAATATTCTGATTTTACAAGCCAACCTGTAGTCACTCATATTGAATCCTTACCATCAGGAGTCTGAGTTACCCTAATAAAAAATTCTATGGTTATGTAATTCCATTTTCACACTAAAATGGGTAACGTTTGAAAAAACCTGGTAGGTTTATGATGTTCCACATTAATTTTATTACATTCGGGGTACTATGATACAAAACCAATAATCAATCACCTCATTCCCAACCACCAATAATGACATCTCAATTCATGGTACATCTAGGTAGCTCTAGGGTGCATGGAAAAACATAATCATTTTTCAATATATATGATATCATATATCAAGTATATCAGAACAACCATATTTCCCAAATGTGTAGAACTCCATTGGGTGGCCGAGACCACTCACCTGAGGTCTCCCCACGATAAAAGTCCAACTTAAATAAATTTATTCTTCATAATTTGCATAACCAAGTATAATTAAATCATCTATAAATGGTCTAGAATAATTATAATCTAGAAACACCTATTTTTCATGTATCCCATAATCCAAGTGCATCTTAGTTAACAATCTCACCAAGAACCCCTCTTCCACTGATTACCACAATAGTTGAGTCAGTTATTTTTTAATCAAATATTATGTTGCCACGATCCCATTACTCTAAGTGTATGAAAATTAAAAATAAATGGTCTGAGGATACTCCACCCAATATCTATTTCATATGTTACTATCTCGATGGGTGAAAATATAATTCAGATTATTATGGACTGAGTACACCATAAATCACTCCTAGAAGAGGTAGTGGCACCAATTATTATGAAAATGAATCACAACCGCTAACTCAAGATCATGAGTGGGATAATTCTACTCCTAAGAATTTAAACAGGGTAAACCAAAAGCTACATCTCTCTCCCCTACATCAAAATACAACCCATACCCATAATAGAGGCATACAAGAAGAAATAAAAACCAACACTGGTCTCAAGAAGAATAACTACAAATGATGAAATCAATATCACTTTAAACTCTTCAAAATATATCTAGAACTTATTGTTCCAAACAATATTCATACCCATACAGGTAAACTCATTTATAGGAGATCTGGTCTTTGTGATGTCCCAGACAAAGCACCTTTAATTACTAGATAATCTCATGAAACTACAAATCTCAAACACATTCCTAGAATATCCAGAAGATATCACTACGTAAATTTTTTCGAATCCTCCAAGACACATATTTCATAAATTATGTGGCCTATAAATTTCAATTATTGAATTTAGAACAGAAATTTGGATATATTTCAATACAAATGATGTTATCATGGTATTCCAAGGGAGATACTCAAATACAGAACATGACCCTACTATGATGAAGAATAAATGAGAATATCATCCACAAAACCACCTTAATGGAATTCCGGAATCGACAAGAAGTTTCAATTCATCGGGGATATAAACATAGTAGGACAATTCATAAGGCCAAATGGCATAACCAGATACTAATAATTCCCATACCAGCTCTTAAAATAAATCTTAGAAATATATTCATCCTAAAACCTTAGATGATATCACTCTGATCTCATATCAATTTTCAAAAACCACCAGGACCATATAAGATGATAAAAAAGGTTATCAATTTTATTTAAGGGATATTTGTTCATTATTGTCACCTGATTGAATTCCTAGTAATCAATGAAATGTAGAAGTCTCATGTATGACTTCATTGCAGTGATCACTGGTGATACACATGGTGGAAGAATAGGATGAGTAAATACATTAGCTTCAAGATCCTTAAGATGAGCCTAATTATTTTAATTCAGTGGGTTTCATATGATCTTAAGGTAAATAAACAGGACACCAACATAATAGTAATTATATAGAGAAATTTTATTCCATGTGGGGTTGTAGTCCAAATAAATTATATGAAAAAAATCAGGAAACTCACACACAACTGCAAGAAGAGGGACAATAAGATATGGATCAATGAAGTAGAGAATACACTCTAAAAATGGCATGATATCCACTAATCACTAGGAAAGACAACCACAACTCTTTGGGATCATTGATCCTAATCACATAAAAACACGAAACACTCTATCAGAAGTGATAAATTGTACCCGATGATGATAACAATAAATCAAATATTTATATCTAGTCTTAAAATACATTCTAATAATAAGGTTAGTGATGTCACATCCAATGATCAAAAAGTCCCATATAGTTTCTCAGTCATCAATCATCACCTGACACTTTGGGCTTTTAAACCCCTGTTCTAAATTATTTCCAAAATGCATGGATAGAGTCGTCAATAATGGCATGAGAATCAAATCAAAACCCTAAAAAATTATAATATTTGATGATATAAAATTAAAATTTAGACCTATATCAATATAATCCATAATAACATAAGATTATTGGAACATCATACCCCTCATGCATGCCGGTCTTTCTCTTATTTTCTCTGGTAGACACTCTACTATATATAAATGTTTGGACTCACCTAGTCATTTATTTCTATATAAGAATATCCCTTAACATGAGGTAGACATCACACCTAAATTTCAATGTTATGTATAAATTTAGATTTTTTGATGATGGTGGTTCCCACTCTACTATCCTTGGATGATATCTCATTGAAATGCTAAAGATAACCTGATTTCCCCCAAGTGTGACACAACTTGGGTGAAGCTTGAAAATCTGGTTAATGGTGCCCCTTTTTCTCACAATGGAAATAGACAACCTAACTCTACCCTAATGTATATTTATCACATTTACTTCAATATTAAAACTTTTCATCCCACTTCCTTTATTAACTATGAAGAAGACCCTCTCTACCACCTATTTTCACTAATTCTCCAAAGAGAAATGTCTTCCACACATTGTTTTACTCAACCATAGACACCTTATTGATGAAATACTCATAAGTGGATAGGAATATCAGAATCATTATAGACATAATGTCTTCCATTAAAACCATTTTAAATATCCACACCTTATTATAATTATTTTAAAGAAGATCTAGATTTGATTTCCCCAAATCAAAAAATCCAGTATCATAATATATGAAAGAATAATATTTTTTCTAAAATGTAACAAAATTCCATGCCTTAAATTCCCTCACTATCTCAGGATAGAACAATTAATAAGATTGTTTATTAAAGGTGGTCTATGTGAGGTATTTTTACAACTTGTCTTATATGATAGATTCCCACTACTTCCTTCTTGACCATTTAAACATATAAGTGGTGAAGCCAATTATAGATACCTTTAGAGTTCTGACAATGTGGAAGATTCTCTTATTGCTTTCAATACATTGCTCAAAATATTTTGGATCCCTATAAACATGAATTATTGGTTTATTGTTCATTATAAACTCTAAATCATGATCCCCTATCATTTTGGGTTTTTTTTGGGATCTTCTACCATAGATTAGATATTAAATATATTAGTTTATAATAATACCTGCTCTACTGTCGGAATTCCTCGTAGGGATTATCCATAACCTCATATCTGGGGATAATGAGTAATTTTCATAGATGATCTATATTATATAAAACTATATGATGTATTAACATTTTTTGAAAATTATATGACACCTTTTCCAAAAATATAATTCAATCAACTAAAACATAAATGTTAAAACTATAAACAAGAACACTAGAAAACCCTAGACTACGCATGGAAACTTGATGTATGTCTTAAAAGTGAGCTATCTGAGAACAACCCCACACTACCACTAGATTATCAACAATACTGTATCTCGTCTATTGACAGTCCCCTGACATAAGAGGGTGATACAAAATCATGAGAATACATTTTAAGACATCATCTTATGATACCAATATGTAATAGTCAAACTGTGGTAATCCCATTACATAACCTGAATTGACCATCCACAAGGCCCGAAGTGCATTATTGATCACCACACACTAGTGAAAATCACCTGAGTTTCAAATAAGAGAATATTAGGTTGAATTAAAAATCAATAGAAATATAATATAAAAGAAATAATCAATATAAAATAGTATATAAATAGCATATATCATATATCAATCAACAACCAGAAAGGTCAAATCCAATGTCTAGATAAAAAGGTCTCAAATCTTATCAAGATGACCATAAATGAAATTGAACTGGAAAAACTCCATGGGTACATCTCCACATGACTCCATGTCACTTCCATCTCATTCCTTCAGTAGGAAACATGGTTTTGGAGAGTCATCGTCTTTATAAATCTCTTCCATTTACATGTATCCTATAAAACAAACGCTATAAACACCCCAAATAAAAAGTAGGGTGTGATATAAATATCCCACTATGATACCACCAAGAATATATAAAATTTATAACCATGTTTTCTAATTATTTATTACTTAATATAGATCTCTAAAACACATTGAATGAAATAATTTTCCATTTATAAAACATCCATTGTTTTTCATTTACAAAATCATTACATATTCAATAAAATAGAAAAATATGATATTTGAAATTTTTAATGGCTTAAAAAGATAAATGAACTATTATAGAGAAAAAACATCCATATCATAAACATGTAGGAAAATAGTAAAATCAAAATAACATGAAAGTAATGTGCTATCAAAGAAACCATGTGGGAAATCCATGACACAAGATGGTGTACACAACCTAACTACGAAGAACCACTAAGGAAAACTAGCCGGTATATGTGACTCCTATTTTATGAGAACCTGGATCCCTCAAAAAGGCATCCCCTAGTCTCAAAGACATTCATGGAACCCCACTTATAATAGATAACTCTACATGGGATAGTCTTTGTTTAGTTTTACCCCATACCCCAAGGGTTTATAATTGTGTTATTAAATAATCATTATATTAAATATAAATAAAACATGTTTCATAATAACTTTCCAAGGCATAAGCCAAAATCATTTTTCATAAACATTTTATGAGGAGTTACCCATTTCAAATCTAATCCTATATTTCATAGAAAAATTATTTTGTGATACCAAACCACTATTATTCTTGAAAGACCGTTTCAATTTGAAGACCATTTCCCTTTCAAAACCCTAATTGATTTTTTTCAAATACATAGAGTGTTTAAAATTTAGTATCCATTGAAAATCCATTTTGAAATCCCATCTCATATCTCCCATTGATCAAACCCAATTTTCATATTTAAAACCAAAGGAAAAAAATCATCATAGCATAATTTATATGAAGAGAAAGACCATAGTATAGAGACAAACAAATCAAAAACGAAGAAACAACATTTAATATTTATGACAAATGATGAGAGGTGTTATGAACCAACCTGGGACAACCATGAACCAGTCACCTGAGCCAATCTAGGTAAATTAACAAGAGGAATTCCTGATCCTCTTGGGAAGGAAGAAAGTGACAAGAGAACCAATATAAAAATAGGGAATGGTTTCTACCAATAAAATAAACAAGAATAACCTGAAAAACAGGGGGGGGGGGGAAACATAAACTTATTTCAAAATTTTAATTCATTTAAATTTCCAAATAATGAGAAAATAAAACTGATAATAATCAAAAGAAGAATAGAAAAACTAACCCTAACACCAAACATCACCTCTATGTGACCCCAAGGGTCACTCTCCAACCAAACAACCACCATCACCTGAGATGACTAAACCAAAGATGGAACCTTCATGCAGAATTAAAAAAAATAAAACACTGTAGGCATGAGTATTAAAACTCAGTAGGTTGGCCCATTTTATTTTATTCCCAATGAATATCCATTAAATAAAAAAACATTGATTTTCAGGTTTTAAATATGAACTATAAACATTGGTTTTTCCTTACATTACATTTCAGAAAGACAATGCCTGACATAATTACCACACATTTAGAAACAATTCTCATTTAGGGAGATAAGTTATGTTCATATTAGAGAAGAATAAGGGGAACCAAATAATAAAAATTCATTTTTAATTATAAATAGAAATAGGTAAAACACTTGTTCATTGAATTTTTTTTATGAAAACCTTTTCAGCAAAACTACACTTTCACAATTTCCCAAAAGGAAATCCAAAACCCCTGGACAAGGGAATACATTAACACAATGGAGGTAATGGGTAATGTTACTAGAGTCTATGTAACACAGGAACAACTAGGAACTCAGTGGATAACTAGAACATTCTATACAGGTGACATATCCTTAAGGCATAACCTACTCAAATACATTGTAACGTCGTAAGGACTGACCATCACCCTACCTGGCCGGGTCAAGGGGCTAGATCCCATAGAAATAAACCCAATTAACAATATTATATGGGCCACTAGCTAGGACTATAACCTAATCTAGTATAGAAAACACTCTCATAATTACTCCATGTTATTCTAGGGTCTATGAAAATCAATTCCAGCCACAAGTAACACACACACACACAGATATATATATACTGTCATACACTCCCACAATAGGCACCGGACTAACTGCCTTAAAAAGAAACCAAGGCCTTAAATCAATTATCACATGGGTGGATTCCCATTCCAAGGAATTTCCCACCCATTTATCATCCTAATATGAAATGGCACCCTCAAAGAGTGTTTTTACAAAGAACCAATTCGATATTCCAAATAAACCTTATAACATTTTCACAAAAGAAATTAATTTCATAAATATCCATTCACAACCCCATTTTATAATCTTAACCACCCTTCAAAACAAAAATGAATTAACAATGGCAAAAGGGGAATTTTAAAAATCACATAATGGGAAATTTTTAATTAAAAAACTCCAATAACCATTTTGAACATCACCAATACATTTTTAAAAACTAAACCACATTCTTAAAAATCATTAATCACTTAAAAGTTCAAATCGGGCCATTTAACAACCACTTAGGGTGAAAAATACATTCCACCCATTCCAAACAATCTCAATAAAACGGAAGACCAACTAATTTCACATTAGATATTTACTCCAACAAAAATAAATGCCTACATTGAAATTAAATGTGGGGAAAAAATAAACAATGTAGTGTAAACCTAACTATAATGTAAATTTTTAATGGTGTCCAACCTCAAGAATGAAGAAACTTTGAAAATAAACAATAAAACATTAATCCAACCACCAACTTTTACAATGGAGACTAAATCCAACCTAAAATGTCAATATTGAATCCAAAATTTATGGTTCTAATCCTAAAAATTAGATCCCACCTGCTATATAGAGGGAGGCCCGAAGAAAGGGTGAAGAAGCCCCTAGAAAAAGGATGATAGCAAGGGAGAAATCACTTATAAGGATTTTACCTAACTAATCAAAAAAACAACAAATATATGGAAGATAAAAAGGAAAAAAGAAATATTTAGGATCCTCCTTTGGCACACATGGTTGAGTGGGATGGGGAAAAGCAGTGAGAGGATTTTAAATTGGGTGGAAAAGAAACCAAAAACCCGAATTTTTATTGACATGGATGGCTGCACAATTAGTCCACACAGTTTTCAAAACTGTGTGACCTCTCTGCCGAAGAAGACTTTGGTTTCTTGAGTACTTTGGATGAGGAGTAAAATCATGCAATAGGTTCTTTCTCACACACCATGGTTTCATAGGCTAGGCGCTTAGTTACAACAATACATGTGCAAACTGTGCAGCTAGTTTCCCAACCAAAAAATTCCCATTTCTATCCAAAACCTCAGAGGAAACCCAAAGAGAGAATCTAAACAAATGAAAATATAGATAATACCTCCACATTTTAAATCTGTCCCACCTGGTTTCCAAGAGAAATGGCTGGCGACTTGACCTGATGCAGAACAAAGTCAAACCGAAAAATTGGGGAGTAAAAATACTCCCCATCATAATTATTTATTCCCTTGGGAATCCAACCCATGGATTAACAGAGATAAATACCTAGTACATCCCAATAAATCGAGGAGATTATCAAGGTATAAGAAACAAAGAGACTATCAAACCATCCCCAACAAGAATAGAAGGTAATAATTAGAACCCGAGAGACCAAAATGGAATCCACACTAAGTGAAACCCACTCCCAAAGTGTATACACATATATTAGATCAATATAAAAGAAATATAATTTTCACCACACTCTATTCAGAATTGAAAAATATCATCCAGAACAACACCAAGAGGAACAAAACCATCCTCCCCAAACCAAAAAATGAACCTAAACCACTTCTAATGATTTAATTTTAAAACATTACTCCAAACAAATGATGGATTAATCCAATCCAAAATATTTACTCAATGGGAGGACATAGAGGTATGGGGTTACATATAACACCACCCACTACCAACTAAAACTAGGAACAGAACCAAGACGCCGACATGGGGAGGTCCGAACAGACTCCCCACCAAAAGAGACTGTCTCACATGTGGATCCCAATCCATTTCCCATGATGGATCTCCCCACCATAATAATTGATTAGATTCCATGAAATTAATAATTTTCCCGCCCAAAAAAACCCCTATAATTGGTAGAGGGGAGGTAGGGCCCGTCTAATAGACCCTCAGAACCACAATAGACATATGTCAACCAGTCAAAGTTCCATGGATAACCACCATCAAACCAAACATAACAAGTCCAAGAAGGATTAAAGAGCCATAGAAAGGAGGTACACATTCGATGGAACCGAATCTCCAAGATATTATGAAAAAAATATGGATATGCCTTTTTAAAACTAAAGAGAAAACTCTCACACCCATATGGGTGAGAACATGAAAAAAGGTTCACACGCCTCCTTCTTCCAAAAAGAATAACTAGAATCCAGAAAAATACATAGAAGGCATAAACTACATCCACTTCCAACAATGAGAAAAGAACATAAACCCAAGACATTACACACTGATGGGGTTCCTATAACTTTGTGCTAATATCACGTTTACACGTAAGGATTGAGATATGAAGATATAAGTGGCTTCTTCTTTGCAGTCTAGTTTCAGAATCCCACGAATAAGACACACAACCCAAAACATCACAATAAACACATCCATTAAAATAATAATTCACAAGGGGTTTTTAAAGAACAATTCATAAAAAAGAAATTGAAACAAGCACCATAAAATTCAACTAGACATGATTATTACATTCAAAAAACACTACTGCGAAAGAGATGAAAAACCAACCCATAACAGTGCCTTACTCCTGCAACTATCCTGGGGTTTCCTTCAAAGATCTAGGTCTATCTTCATGCTTCTTATTGGAAACACCATGAAATAACTACTTCAGGTGACCCAAGAATCCCTATGTGTCGCAGGTTCTTAGATAACACAGGCTTGATGCCATCTTATGACCATTCCCTCCACGCTAATGGAATGTTACAAAAAATGCACCTTGAAGAGGATTATGAGAGGTTTGAAGGCCTATTAATACCCCTACTATAACCACCAATATCTGGACACTTCCCATTATTCATAATAGAATAATCATTTCAATTTTCAGATACTAGAAGAAATTCGGCGATCTCAATCCCTCCTGCTAATTGGGATTCATCATGAATGGTTTTCCTCACCACATAAGAGATGGAGGCTATATTGTGCTATTCCACCCTCAACTATAGTCCAGAGTAGAGACCACACTTTATATTTCAAGCCTTCATAAGATCATTTTTAACATAATATAGATCATACAAATCCATGTCTACGAAGTGATGATAGAATTCCTATACCGATCCAACACCTTTTTGATGTCTTCACAACTCCATCCTCTTCCTCTTCGTTGTTATCTTAGAGAAATATTTTTGAATAAAAAAAGAGTTTCGGAACATCGAGGAGATATATTTTCAATAATTACTTCATGGAAATGATTTCTACCATTTTTAGAATGGGCCTTCGAGCATAAATGTTGAAAACATTACCTTTAATGTCTTAGGAAATGTGACGAAACTTCAGTCCCTGTCAATCCTATGCATCCTCTATTCCGCCTCTATAGTATCCACAAGACCATATAAACGGATAGGTTTTAGCTTCCGGAACACACAAACATAGTCCATGGGTTGATCAATTGGAGTGTTCACAATAGATGTACCACCCAATGATATATTTTGGGTATCCATCAAACCATTATGGGGGACGACACTAAGAAAAAAGGGAAACAATGAACTTTATTTCAATAAATCTAACAACATAGGTCCTTCACATCAAATATCACAAAATAAACATCAAATTAAAAATAAAAGGGACCGAAAACCCCACCACATGCTATAAAAACATAAAATTTTCAATTAAACACTTTTGAAAAGAAAAAAATTGTGAAATATTTCAACACCCACCAAGGGTTTCCCATGGGCCTCACCAATGCACATTCTCATTCCTCACTGAGCTCCTGACCAATTTGTCATAAATATATATGCACATTTCCACTCATGGAAACACAAAAGTTAAAACATTTATCTCACCATTTCTTTACAAATCCCACAATTCTCTTTTCCATAAACTGATATCCAAAAAAATTTAAAATCCCATCCAAATCATACAAAACCATTTTTAATGGAACACCAACCATTCAGACAAAACGCATTTTCCTAATTTTCACCTAAAATATAAATCTTTTCATTTATTTCAAAAAGAAATTATATTATATCTAAAGAATTAACAAACCACTTAATCAAAACAATTTTCATTTGACTTAAAAAATTCATTTCATAATAACACAATTTTCCACCTACCCAAACAAGGTCATTACCATTTTGTGTTTAATTTTTCAAAATTCTAAAATAATTCTTATTGAGACAAATTTCATAATCAAGGGATACACAAATGATTCTCAAGAGGGGAACTAGTGTCGATGGGTAACTTGGTCATATGGTTGGCTGATATACGCTAATCACTCCATTATCATGAAGCACATTCTAGGGTAATGTCCATGGCTCCACATGTCATTCCAAGCCTTGAGAGATCACAGGGGCCTCTTCTAAACTCCCTTTTCATTTCTCAATACAAAACACCCAACAAGAACAAAAGACACTGTCAAACATGGAATCCCCATTGAAACTAGAGATTCGGAGCGAGTAAGAGTTCACGATGCCCTTCCCACACTGAAACCTCGATCCAAACAATCATACTCATTCTCTCTTGATAACCCCATGTAACAATTGGAACTCTAAAGGAAAGTTCCTCAAAATAGCCACTATACTCTGATTCCATTTTTTCATGAATCAACCCATGTCAACCCTGAACCAGTCACCCGAGGCAATCTATGGAAAGGCCCAAGAGTCATTCCTGATCCTCCGAAGATGGAGACATGCATGATGTGAAAAAATAAAAGAAAAGGGAATAATTTAACACAATTAAATAAATAAAGACAAATGAAAAAATAGGGGTTAAACCAAAAATAATATTATTTCTCGATTTTATATCACTTGTGTTTCTAATTAGTGAGAACAGAAAACTGAAAATAAAAAACCCACAATAGCCATATTGTTCTTGACACCAAACAACACCTCTATGTGACTCTCAAGTTCACTCTCCAACCAAACACCCACCATCATCCTATGTGACTGAACCAAAGCAGGAACATGTGGGAGGAACTAAAAATAAGAAAACACTATAAGCATGTGTTTTAAAACTTAATAGGTCAGCTCAATTTATTCTATTTTCAATGTATATTGTTTAAATATAGTAACATTGATTTTTAGGTTTGAAATACGATCTATATACATAGGCTTAAAAACTTTTACATTTCAAAATATTCAAAACATTACACAATTCCCTCACATATAAAAACATTTTATATTTAGGAGATATGTTATGTTAATAAAGGAGAAGGATAAAAGGAACCAAATAAGAAATCTTTAGTTTTTTATTGTGAAGGAAAACAGGTAAAACACTTAGTCATTCATAAATTTTTTCATAAATCCTTTTTAGCACAACAAAACATTCCCAATTTCCAAAATGGGAACCCAAAACCCATGGATAGGGGAATAAAGTCACTCAATGGGGGCAACAGGTAATGTTACAAGAGTCGTAGAAACACATGAACACATAGGAACTCAATAGAGAATGAGAACATACTATACATGTCACTCATTATGAAGGAACACCTTACTCGATGACATCATAATTCCCTAATTCTTGACTCTTTCCCCACCTGGACTGATCGGGGGAACAATCCCATAACAATAAACCCAGGTATCCTCTTACTATGGTCCACTAACTTGTACTATAACATAGACTAGTATATAAAACGTTCTCATAATTTTTCTAAGTTATGCTAGGTTCCTGTGATATGTTCTTAAGGGGATGTGCCAATAAATTAAAGAAACAAGTCATATATATATATTCTCATACACTCCCACAACTAGAACCACCCAACCTTCCTCAAGAAGCATAACATGCCTTAAAACAATAATCACACATGTAGAGTCACCTATCGAGGACATTCCCACCTATTTATCATCCAACTAGGAATTTCCACCCTCCAAGAGGGGTTTTCCAAATAACCAATTCACGTTTCCAAACATGCCTTATAATGTAAAAAAATATTCATTTCATAAATATTCATACACAACACAATTTTATAATCCACACCACCCTTCAAAACCAAATGCCTTTATAATGTCCAAATTGGCATATCACTAAGCACTTAATGTGCACAAATCCATTGAAAAACTCTAATCACAATTTAAAATAACAGAAATAAGACTATAAAAACTAAACCACATTCATAAAAACCATTAATCAGATCAAAGTTCCAACCTGGCCCTTTAACAACCACTTGGGGTGAAAATCCTTTCCAACTATTCCAAAAAATAATAATACAAGGGGAAAATTAATTAATCTACATGATATAATTATTCTAACAATAATATATTTCAACTTATCAATTAATATATGTGAAAAAATCATGGAATCAATGTAAAGCTAAATTTAAAGTAAATATGCTATGTGGTCCTACCTAAATAAAGGAGAAACTTCTAAAATTCTATGTGAAACATTAATCATACCACAACCACACCCAAAGGAGACCAAATCCAATGTAAAAAACTAATATTTAACCCAAAATTTATGGATCTAACCCTAAAAATTGGATCTCAACGGTTGGAGTGAAAGAGACCCAAGAAGGGGAGAATAAACCCCTAGAAAAAAGGAAGAAAGCTTGAGAGAAATCACTTACATGAAGTTTCCTTGAAAAATCCAGAAAAAAAACCAAAAGAGGGGATATATGGAGGAGAAAATGAAGGGGGAAGATCTTAATAGGGGGAAGAAGCTCAAGGGGGGTGTAAAATTGGGGTGAGGGTATTTAAAATCGGGTGGAAAAGAAACCTGAAACCCTAATTATTAATGGTCTGGATGGATGATAGGTTAGTCCGCACAATTTTCCAAAATATGAGGAAACAATGAAACTGTATTTTCCGAAGGAGACACTAGAAATGCACATACATGGGCTGAGGCATATGGTCGTGTGGAGGCTGTGTAGTAGGTTATGACTCCAATATCACAGTTTCTTCAGCTGAGATCACAATTATTACTAACCATGCACAGACCTAGCGTCTAGTATGCCCATCCCAAATATTCTTATTTTCCTCAAAAACCTCAAAGGAAACCCTAATTAAAAATAAATAGGAAATAAAAATAGATATAACACATCAAAATATTAAACCCTTCACACCCAGTTCTCGAGAAAAATCGTTGGGGACACAAACTAAACTGTAATAAAGGAAAGCATAAAAATTATGCTGTGATAAGAGGAGAAACGTTTGGATCTTAGAACACATAGATATTATGTAAACAATATAATTTTTGTACAATATTGATATAATTATCTAGTATATGTTGGAATCAATTATATAGAGAAAGAGAGGAAAAACTAGATTAGAATGAGTCCTCCTAATAGATTTTGAAGAATAAAGATCCAAGCCTTCAATCTGCTCAACGATTCACTACAATAGAGGGGTAGAGATCCAAAATGTCACCAAAGAGACTATAAAATAAAGATAAATTATTTTAGGGACAAATATTTTGATTAAGGAGGATAAATAAAAACATTTGGGCTAAGATGACTACCATACCATTACTAATCCACATACCCCTTGATGCCACCAGCTATCTGATGTCTATAGAAAGGAAGCATTTAGATTTCAGACATCCATATGTTGGGTGGTGGCACATACCGGTTGGTCGGAATTATTCCCAAATGCACCACCTAGATGCATCCATACAAGGGTTAGTCGGTGGAATCTTTCTTACTCCAATCACCAAAAAAATCATTCTGGACATACAAGTTTCTAGAAAAAAAATTCATAAAGGGATTCCTATGATGTTCCACAAACTAGGGAATGAAACTATCCTTCTTACAATTTTCATGAACACCGAACAAGAACTCTAAAAATAGTAAAACAATAATCTAAATACATCTTGGAGAAATCCTCACAAACTATCACTATTGATGGCATACTCCAATGTTTTTATGGCCCAAAAACTCATGTGAATGATCATCAAAATCATGGAAGAAGAAAATATATGAGAGTGAAATGACTGTGACTGAACACCCTAATCAGTTTGAGTATCATGTAAAATATTATAATAGAATAAGAAATTACCTCGACACTGTAATGAATCATGAAAAAACTACTCCCTCCCTCAAAGGATTATGAAGATAGAAATCTATTTTCATGGAGATGAGAATCCTATAGGGAGAAAGCAGAAAGAGAAAATAAAATAGAAGTGAAAGATAGTGGAAGAAAATATATAAAAATATTTATAAATATAAAAAACAAAATTTCAACATAGATAATGAAAAATGGTTAAATATTGAGAGGGAGTAGAGGTACAAATTTATATCCAAGGGATGAGGGATAAATTCTCTCCAAAATCATTCTTCCAAAGGTTGGAGAATATTTTTACCATTAAGTGGATTAATTTCTAAAAGATTCCTATAATGATTCTACTACCTTATATATTTATCATAACCCCAAAAAAGTTTATCTTATTTGAATATGTGTACAAACTATTATGATCTAACTAATTGAGAAAACATTTCTAGTCTGGATGATAGTTAAAATTGGAATGTACCAGTTTTCCATGAATTAATGACTTTAAAAGAACCAAAATATTGATTATCCAAAATTATGAATAATCATCCTCATCAACCTATCAATCTCAATTAAAATTTTCAACTCATTTATACAATGATTGTGTTGGTTATGGGTATTTCTTAAAATTTTATCAAAAAATGGGTACATATTCCAAGGCCCCATATGTGAGCTGTGTTTATGTCTCAGGACTTTTGATTTATCAACTATTACTATTTGATGAATTATATCCCATCACGATTTTTGTGGTAGAGAAATAAATTCACAATTTTGATACATGTATAAAATATTATAGATTAAAATTTTAATTTAAATAAAAACACTAAAAAATAAAAAATTATGTATTTTTTAAAATTGATTTCAAATTATTCTAAAACCAAAAAATGTGACAATTTACCATAAAATAAAGAATCGATAGGATTAAAAAATAAAATAAAAAATTAAAATATGTGAAAATATGAGCATTATTAATCCTCAAACTAAACCATTTTTCCCTCATGAAATCATTTAATAACAAGTTCAAAGAAAACATCCTAAGATATAATTAGCAACACCACTCAATTATCACATACAAAGGAAATATCATGCATCCTACATGAATTAAAATCCTCTAACTCATCACCAATAGAAAATTTACATTAAATATCATGCTAATACGCCCATGAATTTAATAACTACCTCACTGGAAATGAATTTATCTACACACTCAACAGTTTTAAATGTGGATAATTTCATGTCCTGAAGAATAAGGGTGATCTACATAGGCTTGGTATCCTCCCAGTATTTCCAGATAGCATTGTCATAAATGTATTAATCATAATGTATTTAATATGTATTTTTCTAAGGTTTATGGTTTGTTGCTTTTAAATGTAAAAGCATCAAAGGAAGAATGAGGTGGGCTTGGATCTAATGCAATGTAAATGAATGAAATTGTTTTTTATTAAAAATGGCGTGCTCCTTTGTTTTGTAAATAATTATTTACCACCAAATAAACCCTTTATTCTTGCTTGAAAATTCCAGAATTGAAAATTTTAAAATAAAAAAAAATATCCCCTCTTAACTAATTTCATCAGCTACGATTATGTTATCATATCATGAATTTCAGATCAAATTTCTATTATTTGAGGGAAGAGAGGAATTTTTGATCATTAAACTACGGTGAAATACCACCCTAGATTTTGATTGACATTTTTGGCCACCACCTATATTAATTCATTAAATTTATTCACACTAAATTTGAATTAAATATGGAAACACCTTGAATTTCTACCTAAACAAAATTTTTAAATTAACTCAACATAATAAAAATACTTTCACCCTAGTGATAAAAATTTATTATGACTTTAACATCCAGAGGATATTATAATGGGATATATGTCTTGTAATGTGGTTTATTGATAGGAATTTTCATGGATTCCAAGGACATAAAAATATTTAGATGTAAAGGTTGGCCAAAATAAGAGTTGAGTACAGAAAAGAGATTTTAAAATGGCTCTTCAATAGTACTTAATTGATTCTATGAACTCTAAAATATTTAAAAAATGAAAAATGAATGGTATTTATTAGAAAATATTACTCATCAATCAATTTTAAAATATAAATGATAATAATATGTTGAAAATGATTAGGAACATCTATGTTTGGGAACAATTATCTATTTGGATAGCACCGATGAACATGTGTATCCCAACCAATAAAACACTATTAAATAAACAAATCAAATATTATGAAATAAAATAAATTTTTAAATCATTTAAATCATTAGAAAATGAAATTAAGTATCATTCAAAAAATACCATGTTGGTTTGAATTTCCTAAAGCACTCAATTGAATATCATGAATCCTAAATATTCACGAAAAAATAATTAAAAAAATAGAAATTACAATATTAAAAATTCCAAAAAAATAACTAAGAAAAGAAAACACATATAAAATTTCTAAAATAATATTAACATCCCCCAACACTTAAGATTAAACTATGAATCCATTTTTCTCAAATAAAAATAAAAATAAAAGGATATAAAAAAAATTGTAATAAAAGACACAACATGAGTTTATTTTGGTTATTGAATCCTTGATTTTTTCTCATATTATTCCCACATAAGGTTTATAAATAAATATAAAATCATTACAAATGAAATGAAAATAAATTAAAAAGAGAGAGAAATTAGATAAGGTTCTGATTTAAACACCTCATGTGGGTATTATATTTTTTTCTGCCTCTAGTTGGTAGTTATATAATTTTTTCTAAAATCTGAATCTGGATGGGGTTTCTCTGAGATAAAAGACCACATGTTACTTTTATTGTTTCCCATTAGTATAAAGTGATAATAGAGTAATGAAAATGAAAATAAATTAACCCACTCCCAAGAATAAATAGAGAAATATTATGTAAGGGGATATGGTAAAGTGAGATGGGGTGAAACATATTTTTTTTATCCAGAGGACTCGTTCCCTATGGTGGGGAACATATTAGGAAAGTATGTTTCATCTCTCATAGTTCATGTTTAAGAAATGATTATATAAATATTTTCAGTTTTATTCCATTATCCACATGTATAGTAGTATAATACCCAATTAACATCTGCATTATCTCCTCTAATTTTGAATCATTATTATCTGATTCATCATCAAAGGAAATACATGTGTTGGTAAAATATAAAGAATAATAGTAGTGTGAGATATTAATTAATTAAATTTTAATTTTATTAGGAATAAATGATTTCAAGGAAGGATTATATACTTGAATTGGATCTAATTTTAATTATTATTCTTTTCTTAGTGCAACTTGGTGTTGGGTTATCCCTGATTGAAGTTGGTAGTCAATATGAAATATATTGTCTTAAATTTCTATCACATAAGAGTTGTGTTATTCTATATAAGAAAGATATAGAAAGGGGTTGATTATTCATTTTCAAATATGTGAGGATAACTTGTCAATTTCATACATATAAAATTATTTGTGTTTTCTTATAAATCATCTTCATCTTGCAAAACAACATCAGCTTAAATTTTCATTTTAGAAATAATTTCAGAATCATTCAACAAAGGATAGATTATAGATATTCATGTTTCTTACTCTAGGACTCCTAGGGATGCTAAAATAGGAATTTTTTTGAACAGGCTTCACATAAAATTCATCATTATTTTATTGTTTCTTCCACCATAATTTTTTTGGTTCATGAATATAATTGAAAATATTGTTCAGTTTCATGGCTAATACCTCCATTTTTTTAAAATTTATATCAACCTGAATTTTAAAAAACTCTATCATGTTTGAAACATCATCATTCCAAGATTATGAAAAATCTCAAAAATAATCCATCTAAACCCAGGAAATAAATGATAGGAAATTTAATTCTATTTTATTAGGTTTTGAAATTATATATTTTTTTATAAAAAATAGTGTGTGAAAGCTCTTGAAATTCTAAAAAATGGTAAAAATTTATATTTGATGATTTTTTGTGGATACACAGTCTATATATTCTTATTTTCATTTGAATTTTGTATTGTGAAATCCTAGTGTTCATTTCTCATAGAGGCAACATATAGATACTATTATTATATTTACACTACTACATTCAAAGTAATATACTTATAAATAATATGAATATATAACAAGGAAAAAATTATTGTGTTAAATAAAAGAAATATAAATACAAATTCAGAAAACAAATAAAACACAAATAAGATCATAGAAATGTAACCATTTTTATAATAAAATATAATTTCAATACTATATTAATTGGTCACTACCACTCAACACACTCCAAGTGTAAATTATTTTAACCCCACAAAAAGTACTATACATACATGGAAATACTCTTCCTATAACTAGTTATGATAAATTTTCACCGACCATCACTATTCATGTTATACTGTAACATATGCATGACTGAAAAATTGAAGGGAAAGATGATTAATAACAAGGAAAATGAAAAATTATGATAGGGAAACAGAAGTGACCAAACAACCCAATATATTTAACCACAAAATAAATCTTCATAGTGGAATAAGAAATTACAATGAAATTCAAATAACTCGAGAAAAACTACTCCATCTCTCGAGCACCAATGATTTTAGTTCTCCATTTTCATGGATATGTTAAGCATGGAGAGATAAAATAGAAAGAGAAAAGAAAAAATATGTTATATATAAAAGAATATAATGAATATATTAAAATATACACATATACCATAATATTAAATCCCCACCATGATAGTTAAAAATGGTAAACTAAAATGGATAACTATATAGTTGGATTTGAGGGGAAAATTTATAAGCAAGGTGTGAGGGAAACATTTACACAAAAAACATTAATCTAAAATTTAGCACATATTTGGACAATTTAGTATATGAATAGAAAATAGATTCCTTATTTTCAGTCATTCCACCATGTTTTGGTCACACTACCAAAACATTTCATCTTATTTTTACAAGTTTATAAAATATCATGCCCAAATTACTTTATAAAATATTCTTTTTTAGAGGATTATTAAAATTATATTGTTATTATTTTCTATGAATTAATAACATTGAAATACCTAGAATATAGAGTATCCATAGATAATAAATCATAATTTACCTTTATCGATATTAATTAAATTTTTGTTTCTTTTTTACCTTTCATGTGTTTGTTGCGATCCCATCTTTAAAATTCATCAAAACTGGGCACAAATTCCAAGGCCCCACTTGTGAGCTTTATTTGGGCCTCATATGTTTGGATTCAGTATTTGGTCCCAATTGATGATTTTCATCCCATCAAGTGCTTAATCCTCAAAAATATTTTCAGATTTATGATTTCTATAAAAAATTTATGGTTGAATATGAATATAAATTAAAACACATAAAATTCAAAAACTAAAGAACTTACAAAATTGATGTCAAATTATTCTAAAACCTTAAAATGTGAGAATATACCATAAAATAATGAATTGGTGGAGTTAAAAACAATTAATTATAGAATAAAATATGATAAAATATTATTTTCATCAACCCCTAACAATTAATCATTGCACTCTCAAGAAACCATCTTATACTAACGAAAAACAATTACTATGATATAATGAAAAAAATAACTCAAATATCACATACAATGGAAATTTCATGCCTTGTATATGGAAAAAAATTCCTTAAATCTCCACCAGTCATTAAATTCTATTCATTCTCATGATAATACCTAGCTTTACTTCATATGAACAACCCCAAAAATGAGATTCTCTATTCACTCAAGGATTTCAGATATGGAGATTTCATAATTATAATGAGCATGTGAGGTATCCTTAGGCTTGATATCTTATAAATATTGTAACTTCATAGGGTTTCAAATGTTTTAATCATGAGTTTTTTTCAATGTTATTTTAAAGTATGAGGCCTGGTATGTTTTAATTATAAAAAAACCGGAGGCTGGATGGGGGTTAGACTCTAATGTTATATAAGTTCATGAAAATAGATTTTATCAATAATTATGTTCTACCTAATCATATAAAAAATAATTCACTTAAAAATAACCCTTTATTATTCCATAATAATTCCATTCATGATCATTATAATATTAAAAAAAATATTTATTACATCTTCCCTTATTTAAGTATATTTCATTCCACTGTTAGATTTAGAATTTTTCATAAAACGTTTTGTTTTTGAGGGATGAGAGGAATATTTGATCTTTAAACTATAGTGAACTCCCATATTAGATTTTGAATGATATTTTGGACCACCCTTTATATTCATATCATTAATTGTTTCCCACTAAAGTAGTAACAAATATGGAAACACATTCAATTAAAACTAAAAAAATTATTCAAATCAGCTCAACTCAACCAAAATCTCCCTATACATGAGCTTAATAGTAATTATGAATTTAACAGAAATAGTAGGTTTGAATGGGATAAATTTTTTGTAGTTTTACTACCTAATAAGGTATTTTATGGATAATAGGGTCTTAATTAAGGTCAAATGTAAAGATAGGTTTAAATAAGTGTTGAATGTAATATATGTATTTTAAAATGTCTCCACAATCATACATGTAATATTAAATGATATCTAAAATATTTAAAGAAGATAAAAATACTATGTTATAGATCACAAAACATGAATCAAAACTCTCAAGAAAATTGAAATGTAAAGAATACATCAAAATATTTTATAAACCTCTACGGTTGGGTATGATTTTTGATTTAGGCAGCACTAGTGGACCTAAATTTCACAACCAATCAAACATAAATAAATTAACATATTGAAAATTATGAAACAAAATCCCTTAAGAAATAATTTAAATCCTTTAACAATAATATCAACTTGTGATCCAAAACTACCTAGTTAGTTTGAATTTCCCAACAGATTCAATTTAAGCATATCATTTTTTTTAAAAAATAGAAATTACAATGGGAAAACCAATATTTAAAAAAATTATATTTTTTCATGAAATAATTGCATGTTCCATAATTTTATACACATTAAATACAAAAAGATACCAATAACACATTATTTCATTAATGAAACTGTTACCTTATTCGACAATTAAACCCATGAAAATTCCAAACATTATAATGGGATAAATAATATAAATAATGAAAAGTATAGTGAGAAAATATGTATCTACTTATTCTACAAGAATCATCATCAACACAAATGATACTATTAAAATTAAAAAAAACTATTTTTATACCAATCGATATTTAGAAAATTAAAATGAAGAACATTGAGAGGAATTAAGGTGAATAATGAATGAATGAATTATGTGGTATTTAAAAGAAGATATATGATTTTTGGAATAGTAATATGACAATTTGAAAAGTAACCTAACCATTGGGAATAGTAACATGACTCTTGGAATGTTAATATTACCATTAAAATAATAACATGACTATTGGGAAAAGTACCCCGAACATTGAGAATAGTAAATTAATCGTTAGAATACTAATTTGACCTCAAAATAATAAGATATTTTATAAATGATATTTATAATTAGTAATTTAGTACATATAAATATTACAATTCCTTAAAATAAATATCATGATATAAAACTCAAATATAATTTGAGAAAAATTTTAATAAACTGTATTTATAGTATTTTATAAAAAATCAATATTTTAATATAATAATTTAAAATAATCGATGATAGAAAATTATAATTCTAAAATAATTTAATTTTTTAAATCAAGAAATTTAAATTTTATAATGTTAATTTTTTCTTCATTTTATGAAATACTTTTATTTTAGGTGAATTGTAAAAATACCGTTTTTTCATAACAACTGTATATTAAATTTCATTATCCATGATGTGATAATGACATATTTTTTTTTGAAAATTTAAATTGACCAATATAATATTAAATTTGATAAATGATTCATTTATATACACTAAAAATGTCTTCCAAATCTAAAATGTATTTTCCGAATTAAAAAGTCTAAATTATTTCATTGATATAACAATTTATCATTTACTCCACTTTTTTTTAAAAAAAAATATTAATTTAAAATAATATAGGGGATTAAATATATAAAACCATTATATTATATTTATATATGATCAAGTATTTAAAAAATATCACTACTTAATGGTTTACAATGGAGATAGTATTTTATTCAATACTTTATTTTAAAAATACCTCTCTCCTCATATACAAATAACCCATCTCCCTCCCCTTGGAAAACTGATTCATTTATACTTTATAAATCCAAATATATACCAAAATATGCTCTATTAATCCCATTAAAATTGATTAGTATGTTCCAGAGTGAAAAAAATCCAATATTTTAAGAAGTTACGGACTTTTGAAAAGTATCCATTTCAAGAAAGAGGTTATGTCTCTTCATCCTTTTATTATATTTTCCTTTTATAATTACATATCCTTTAATTTTATAGTTTAAACATTTTTATATAAAATATAGTGTATTATAAAATAATCCTTATAATTTTAATATAGTATAATAATTTTATTTTTCAATATAAGCATATATTATACATCCCATGCCCCCTCTTTGGAAAATTTCATGTTAACAGTCACCTAACCGCCAATGAGGACGTTTACAATTATTTTATTATCACCAATCATAAGTATGGTTATAACAAGTTATTTATTATATATAAATTTATAAGTATATTTATTTTAATCTTTCATAATTAATTCTACTAATATATAAATTCCGTTGAACAAAAATCGCAAAATTGAAAAAAATGGGAAATTTTTATGGAAAAACATGATATCTGAATGTTTTCCATTTTACTAATTGTGTTAAGAAATAATATATGATGATTATAATTGATAAATAGTGATAGAAATAAAAAAATTCACTTTTGTTTAAATGTTTTAATAAACCAATGTTTGTTATTCAAGAGACTAAAAAGAGATGAAATAAAGAATGACTTACGGTAAGGGGAATCTTGAACCCAAACTCATTCTTATGGGTTATCACCTATTTTATTATTATTTTAGTATAATGTTCCTATAATATCAAAAATATTTCCTTTCAATATTATTTGTATTCTTTTTGGGGATATAAGCGTTTCCACCCTTCTAAAATCTTTTCAAAGAAATTTAAAATTCGTTTTAAAAAACTACATCAATTTCCAAAACATCGATTGAATACTCTTCAGTTATTTATCATTTCAAAAAATAGAATGGTTTTTTTTGAAAATGTATAATCAACTATATTCCTTCAATAATTACAATGTAAATTTCATGATGTATGACATGTGAAATCATTTATGAAACCCATTCCTTTCCATGGGTTATTTCATGACTATGCTTGTTATCATTGAATTTGGTATTAATTATTATGATAATATTATGATGTGAATGGTGGGAATAGAATTACATATGCTTCCAATAAATTTTGTAATGTGATATATCTTATGAGATTAATTATATTATTTATGAAAATGATTTTATATTTTTTCACAATTATAATTCTATGATTTATGCACATATGTTATGTGTGGACATGAATCTCACACTATTCACCACTATGTGTGTTGTTTGACCACTATATTATGATGTATCATTTTTATTAATATTCCATATTCGATGAAATTATCAAATTTTTCCTCAGTTTTATGATGATGATCATATTCATTAGAAATTATGATGCTAATTATGCTCACTTATGTACTATTGATTAAAATCCCTCATTACTCCTCTTACCTAGATTTTAGCTCTCCCCTTTTATTCATGTATACCCTTAGGTGGATATATATACAAAGGATATTATATATTTTTGAAGGATAAATATGATGTTTTTTAAATAAATTTTTTATGTTTTATATTTGAAAAATGATGTATAATCTGAAATAGTCTAAGTTTCTAACCTTTAAATCTTAGATTCTGTCATTATTATTTTTTTATAATAAATATTTTGTAATAGACATATAAGAGAAATTCAAGTCTCTATTGTTGGTATCATATAATTTTTTAGTTAATTTGGGAATTAGTTTTAAAAAACAATAGAGAAAACCATAAGTATAAGTCTATGAATAGGTAAACCTCATAGAGGAATCATTTTACAAGAATAAAAAATAATGGGATCCCCTAAAATATGACATGAGTATTTATTTTCACATAGAAATAAATAATTTAGTTTTTTTGTTGACATAAATTTTTATAAATCCTTTTATATTTTTGAAAATAGTGGGCACCAGGAGATACTAGGCTCTCAACCCATATGAGGGACCATGAAACAAATTTATGAACAATATCACTAATTCAATGGGAGGTAGAGTCCAAAAAATCATTAATATGTTTACCTAGTTGTCACAAGCTCTGAATAATAACTTAAAACGTGGAAAATTCTCCTTCACCCAAGAAGGAGAAACAATATATTGAATCTTTTATTTGGAAACAACTTCCAAAATTCAGTACATCTTCTGATCCACTTATTTTTGAATAGTTGGTTAACTCAAAAGAGATGATCTGTTTGGTGATCCACTATTCTAAGATGGATACGGTGACTCTAGATGTATATAATTTAGTTAGGGAAGCTGATTAATGGTGGTAATTGAAGAATAATACCAATATTAAGGATGAAATTGAAGATATATAGTGGGGAGATTTTAGGAAAATATTTATTAATAAGTATTTATCTATAACTCTTTGAACAATGATATAGATAGAATTTATAGAGATGACACAAAAGGAAGATGAATCTATTAGTGTTTATGTGGAAAACATCACAAGGCTTGTAAGACACGCATTGGGATTTGTTAAGAATACTGATATAAAAAATAGACAAATTGTTTAGTGTTTTAAAACTACACCTCTGAAAGGATCTGGATATCCAAGACTACAAGAGTTCAAAAGAATTAGTTCCATGCGATATAATAGAAGAGATGGATTTTGGAGAATGGTCCCATGGTTTTGGAGATTATAAGAGAATAATTGAGATTGAATCAAGAAGGAAAAGTGAAAAAGGTGGAAAGATGATCCAACACAGACATGTGAAAAATTTATGAAGAAGAATCACGTTAATTGCATAAACGGGATGAGGAAACTATACAAGGGTGAAAGATAAGAAAATCATGATCATGAATCGGGATCACTCAATAATGGAAAGTTTTTTATTTGAATCGGGTTCTACACATTCCTTTATATCCTATGTTTTCTAGAATGGATGAATTGACGCTTTGATACCTTGAAATAGTGTTTTCTATTAAAACACCTAGTGGTGTGATCATTTCATCCCATATGTTAGACTCTTTTGTTATTAGAGAATGTGGGAATATTCTTTCATTGAATCTGAAAATACATATCTTGTGGAAATTTTATGCTATACTAGGAATGGATTGGATCTCACTATATAGAGCAGACATCAACTATCAAAAAAATAAAATATCTTTCTTTATTCTGATCCATCCAACATCCCTATAAAAATTCAAGGAAGATCCTGAAACTCCGTTGGAAAATCTATCAATGGAGTGGATATTGATACCCTATGAAGAATAAAACCATGATAAAATGGTTTAGTTGAATGAAATTATCAACCTTGAAGAAATACCCATTGTAAGGGAATATACTGATGTATTTCCTGAAGAGTTGCATAGAATTGCACCAAATTGTGAGGAAGATTTCTCAATAGAACATATACATGGATCCAAAACTATCTCCAAATTCCCCTATAGGATTGAAATTTTAAATTTTTAGGAGTTAAATTAGTAGATACAATACTATTTGGACAAAAGGTGCATACACCCCACTAAATTTACTTGGGTGCACCATTTCTGTTTATAAGAAAGATGCATGAATCAGTGAAATTCTGTATAGATTACTACGCTCTTGACACTATTACTAAAAAGAACAAGCATCATCTAATAAATATTAATAAATTATTTCATTAACCACAAGGAGATCAATACTTCTTAAAGGAGTAACCTCATTCTATATATCATAATCTAGGGGATAAGAAGGAATATATTCATAACATAGCTTTCGGGACAAGGTATGGACACTATGTTTTCATAATATTGCCCATTAGACTTAATAATTCCACATTAATAATATTTAATTTGATGAATAAAGACTTCAGAGACTACCTTGAAAAATGGTTGGTAATATTTATCAATATTATTATCATTTGCGTCTATAGAAATAAGGAACATGAATAGCATCTATGGATTATTCTACTGACATTATGAAAGGAGAAGATGAACAAAAAGTTTAGTAAGTGTTAATTTTGGATAAATTAAGCCACATTTTTGGGGAATGTGATTAAAATTTAAGGAATTAATATGTATCCTTCAATGTAAATGATAATTAAGGAATTTTACATCCTACCAATGTCATAGAAATCAATAGTTTTCTTGAATTATTAGGGTACTACAGACATATTTACTAAAATTTATAATGATTTTCTTACATTCTAACATAGTTACAAAAGAAGGGGTAAATTATTCATGGATAAACGAATGGGGGGAAATTTTTAAGGGTCCCAAAAAGTGGATAAAAAATACACTTGTACTCCCACTACCCTAAAATGGATACGGGTTTATGAAATACAAAATTCATCAATGAAAGAGTTGGTTTGTGTACTGATAAATTATGATAATGTGATATCATATACCATATAACAGTTGAAGATCAATAAAAATAACTACCAAATTCATGATCTGTAGTTAGCAGCTATGATCTTTATTATGAATATTTGGAAAAAATTAATCTATCGTGATAAGTGTGATATATATACTTATCAAAAGAGTATAAAGTATACATTCAAATAGAAGGTGCACAATATATGTCATTGAAGATGGGTTTAGATGATCAATGATTAGTATTTCTTTACTCAATACCATCCAAAAAAGTTGAATTATGTATTTTATGATATTAGAAAAAAATGAACCTATTACATGAAGTATATTTGTAAATACCCTATCTTCATGGATATGAAAATAATGGATTTGGAAATTTTAATTATTAGGAAGAAATCCTACCTTTGATAAATGATTATCTTACCATCTATCCCTAAGAAGATCAAGGATGCACAAAGGGATGATCTGGAGCATCAAATAATTGTGAAAGAAGTAAAGGAATGGAAGCATCATTAATTCCATATTGATGATGATGTTGTGAATCAGTTTGGAACTATACTTTGTAAACCTTAATCACCAAATATATAAAAATAGTTTTTTTGATAATGTGGATAGATCATATTTCTCCATCCATCAAAGTATCACCAAGATGTATTATGATCTCTGAGAGCACATTTAGTGGGATAATATAATGAAATAAACAAATTACTACACCTCAATCTTCTTGTAATGATGGCAAGTCATGGAAGCATGAAAATTTCCATGGGGATGATACAAAAACTATCCATACCCACATGGAAATGGGATAACATCACCATTAAATTTTTCATTGGTCTCCCAAAGATATCCAAAGGAAAAAATGCGATATGAGTTGTGGCAGATCAACTCCCTATGACTGCCCATTTCAGCACTATTTTTAAATATTTACTATTGGAACAACATTCCAAGATATACATAATGAAATTGGTGAGGCTATATGGGGAACCAATTTCAACCTTATCTGATCATGATCAAAGTTTACTTCTAAATTTTGGTTAATTTTTCAATATGAAATGAATAATTAATTAAATTGTATCATGACTTATAGCACCAAACTAATGGTTAATTTGAAATAACTATTCAAAAATTAAAGGAGAATTTGAGAGCCTAATAAATGGATTTTAAAGGTTTATGGGATCAATATATCCCATTAGTTGAGATTTCATCAGTAAGAGATTCCTATCAAGTATCTAAATGGTTCCATTGAAAATTTGTATGGGAAGCGATGTAGAACTCTAAATTTTTAGGAGGAATATAGGGGATGAAAACCAGATAAACCTGATCTTGTGAAAATGATTACAAATATGGTTTAGTCCATGTAACAACATATAAAATAATCTTTTATTTTGTAGAAGATATATATTAAAAACCATCTAAGATACAAGGGGTTTGAATATATAGACAAATATTTCTTTCGAATATAACCACGGATGAGAGTCATGTGGTTAGTAAAGAGAGGGAAAAAGGTATTTTATGGAGTGACCAAACTCAAATATTTCATGAAATCAATGGATATGGAAAATGAATCACATCAAGAAAGAGATAATGTCTTTTAATTATTTTATTTCATTTTCCTTTTATTATTATTCCAACCATCCATCTATTTTGTAATTAAAACCTTCTTAAACTAATTATAAAATATTTTAACATTATCATTTCAAATTTACTATACAATAAAAAAATTATTTTTCAATATAAGAATATATTATACATCTCATGCCTCCTCTTGGGATAATGTTTAATTAACGGTCAGTTTACCACCAATGAGGATGTTTCCAATTACTATATTATCACAAAAAATAAGTATGGTATTAAAAAATAATTCCAAATATATATATGTATAAATAAATTTATTTTAAATTTCTAGAATCAATTATTATAATTTATAAATTACCTTTTATAGAAACTATGAAATCAATGAAAATTAAGAAATTTTTAAAGAAAACATGATATCAAAATGTTTAACAATTATCCAAGGGAATTAATAAATATAATACAATTATATTAATTTATAAATAGTGAAAAAATACAATCATTCAATTAGAATTAATTTCTTTAAAATCCTATTCTTATTATTAATGATATGAAAATGTAACTAAAAAGGAGGGATTTAGGGTAATGATATTATCAAACCCAAATACTTTCTTATGGGTTATCTCTTACATACAAATGATTTTAGTATGAATGATACTATAATATCTATAATATTTACTCTAAAAATTATTTATCTTTTTATTTAGTGGATATATATGTTTTTCCCTTCTAAAATATTTTCTAAACCATTTACAATGCTTTTTCGAAATGACTTAAATTTCCAAAACAACTCTTGATTCTCCTTGAGAAATTTCTACTTTCCATTAAAATAATAATCTTTTATTCAAATGTATTATATCCCTTATTAATTCTTGAATACTAATGATCATTTCATGAAGTATGATATGTAAAATATTTTATGAAATCCATTCCATTCTATGAGTTATTACATAACTATATTTATTATCCTTACATGTGTCATTCATGACTATAAATATTTTAGGATGTGATGGGTGGGCCCATAATTTTATGGACCATTAGTACATTATGTAATGTGATATATCTCATAATATAATGTGTATTATGTGTGAACATGATGTTATATTTCCTGAAAATGATGACTCGGTTATTTATGCACATTTGTTATGTATGTAAATGTTGTTATATTTGCTGAAAACTATGTGTGGAATTTGGTCCCAATGATATGATGGTTCAATATTGTGAATATATCTTTTATTACTCCTCTTATTGGGATTTCAGATCACCCCTTTAGTTGATGTACTTCTTCATGTGACTACATAGACTAAAAAGAACATGATATTTTAGTAGGACAAACAATAATGATTTAAATAATTTTTTATGTTTTGTTCTATACAAGTGATGTATATGTCTAATTTTCAATAGATTGAGAACTTTGGGAAGCTAGATTCTATTTCTAATATGTTTTTATTAACAAAATTTTATAATAGTAATGCAATGAAAAATTCATGTCGCTATATGTAACATATATAATTTAGAGAAATAGTTTAAAAATGAAACATAAAAAATTCCTCAAATATGATTAAAACCCCCCATAATTAATATTTAACTACCAATATTTTTATTTAAAATTTAAATTAAAAATATCAGCGAAAAAATGGACATAAAGATTCCATCCATGTTTATTTTAAAGGTGTAATAATTGAGTTTAGCTCTAAATTCCTTCTACATTATACCTATAAAAAATATAACATAATAAATGACAATAAATAAAAATTAAAGATAAATAAGAGAGATTATAGGTTTAAACCTACTCAAGTGGGTTCTTTTTATTACTTCCCCAATTTGGTAGTTCTATAATGTTATCCCAAATAATATGGGTGATTATATTTCTATGATAAAAACATAAACATGTTACTTTTATTTATCTCCATGAGTATTGATATATAACGGTGACCCATAAAAGAAAATAAAGTGACCCAACCTTTAGATTGAGTGGAGAAGAAATATGTAATAGAGTAGGGGTTATGTTAGTAGGGATGCCACATATTTTTTCAACTATAGGACTAGTTTCCAGTAGTGGGATAGATATTATGATAGTATATGCCTTCTCTCCTATTTTTGGATTATCAAATGATTCTATAATTATTTATAGTATTTTTTCATAATCCTCATATTAATCAAAATACAACAAAATTGGATCATCCATTCTCTCCTAAAAAACATGACTTATTCATCTACTTTATCATCCTAAAATAAAATCCATGCGTTATTCAAAATTTAAATGTAAAAGTAGTGGGAGATAATATTGCATTGATTTTCAATGAAATAATGAATAGATGTGTTCAATGAAGTATCATATCCCTAAGGTGGATTAATTTTTAACTCTCACTATTTTCACTGTGCCTCTTAGAGTTGTCTTACCACAAATAGAAGAGGGTAGTATATTTGATCTATATTATCTTATAATTCAACCAATTGGTTCTATTTTCTTCCAGAGAAAGAGAAAGTTAAAAATATTCAAAATCATTATTTTTTATGAATGGATGATCACTTGGAATTTCTGTACTTACAAAATTATTCCAATATTATTCTAAGTGAAATTAATCTCTTAGAATAACCATAGTTAGAATGTGAAGTTCATGACCCTCTTCAAATAGTGGGCAATAAAGGTTTTGTTATAGATCTTCAAGATTTTTCCTCTTAACGACACTGGGTTCCTTAACCATGATTGTTGGTGGAACAAGAATCACCTCTTCATCGTCATTATTTTGTTTCTACTTCCAATAAAAATCATTAGTCTCATAAATGGGAGGAGAAATATTACTCAATTGATTTATCAATTTGTTCATTATTTTAAAACTAGAAACACCTTGAATATTTAAATATTATACCATTATAGGCACCAAATATTACCAATCAGGTTAAAAATCACTAAAATAATTCATATTGGCCTTTGAAATAAATTATATGTAATAAAAGTGTAGTTATTTTTTGTTTTTATTTTTTTTATTTTTCAATGAAAAATAGTGTGTGAAATCTTTTGACCATCTAGGAAATTATTCTAAATTAATACTTGAGGATTTTTTTAGATTCCCAATCAATATGTTATTATTTTTTAAAGAAAGAATCATAATTGAATCACAGTGTCAATTTCTCATAGAGGTCACCTATATGCATTGTTCATATATTATCCCTATTGTACTATAACTATTATAATTCTAAATAATATACTAATATAACTAGGGGTTGGGTGGGGGATTTTTAATTCATGAAATAAATATAATATATATATATATATATAATCCTAAAATAATGAACCTTCAAACAATTTAATAAAGAAAATTATTTCTCTCATCAGATTATGGAAGTCAAATCATTGTTATAAAAAAAATAATTTCAATACTGTATCCAATGATTAATTTCACTCAATTCCAAATTTGTTTGAATTTTTATTACCACGTAATGAGAATTTTTCATATAGGGAAATACTCTTCTTAAATCTATCGTGTTTAGTTATCACTAACCATCACCATTCATGTCATACTCAAACACATGCATGAATCAAATAGTGAATGAGAGGATAATTAATCACAAATTATTTGAAAAAAGATTACATGGAAAAGTGGGTGACCACACACTCTAATTAGTGTAACTATAACAAAAATAATTATAATTAAATTCTAAATAACATTTAAATTGAAATTACAAAGGAAACAAATACTCCCTCCCTTGAAATATAATGATTTTAGTTCTTTATTTTCATGGAGATGAGAACCATGGAGGGAAAAAACATAAAGAAATAATTGAATAAAATTGTAAGATAAAGGAATATAGTATATATAAAAATTCTATACATATTGAATAACATATAATGCATACTTATAAAATGAAATTTAGATAACTAATATGGATAAGTCTTGGAAGGGATTGGATGTAAAAATTAATTTGAAAGGGGTGAGGGAAATTGTCACTCCAAAATATACCCTCTAAAAGTTGGTGCATATTTGAAAAATATATTGCTGGAATATCAAAATATAACATTAATTTAAATTTTTAAAATATTTCATTATCTTATTACCAAGATATTTTAATTTGTTTGTACAAGTATAGAACGTTTTAGGATCAAATTACTAGAGAAATAAGTTTTGTATTTATAGACTTATAGATTTCTAATTTGTAAGTTTCATAAGCATTAATTACCTTTAATGTTATAGAATCAATAGTATTCACCACTATGAACAACATAATTTTCATCATTATCTATCTTAATAAATAAATTATCTAATTTATAAATTCCATCTGTGAGTTATTTTCCCATATTTTGAATTCATGAAAACTAGGTATGCATTCCAAGGCCCCACTTTTGATCATTATTTTGGTCACAAAAGTTTGGATTCAACATTTTTTAATATTTGATAAATTATATCACATCAATCCATTACTCTTTAAAAAATTAATTTCACAATTTTTAATAGTGTATAAAATATTATGTCTAAAATATGAATGTAAATAAAAACATATAAAATTCCACAACTTAGAAATTATTAAAATTTAGATCAAACTCCTCTAAAAATGAAAAACATGAAAATTTCCCTTAAATTTTTTATTTTGTGGGATTAAAAATAATTAATTAAGGAATAATTATTTTTTTATAATATGTACTTCAACACCCCCATACTTAATAGTTCCACTCTTGAAAAATCATAAAATATAAAGATCAAAGAAAAATTTCCTTGATATAAATGGAAACACCACTCAATTCACACATCTAAAGGGAATATCATGCCTCCTAAATGGATAAAAATTCCATAACTCCTAACTAGTAATTAAATTATATTCAATATCATTCTTTTACCAATTCTAATTTTGTATCTACCTCCCTATAAATGAATTTTTCTCTAAACATTGGGATTTTAAATGTATATATTTAATCATTTAAAAGAACATGTGTGTTGTCCATTGGGTTTAGATAGTCCTAATTTCATCACATATAAATGTGTAAATAATTATTTTTTTATATTTTTTTTCTAAGGCTGAGGGTTGGTAGATTTTTATAAGGCCCCAACGTTAAACCTTACATAATATTTAATTAAATGAATAATTCACATTGAGGATCTTTTCAGGTTTAGAGTTTTAGAGAATTAGATCATAACTATTACATCTCAAAAGATTACAAAGTAGACAATTCTACTAAGTTTTAATAAAATTAGAAACTCTTAAAAAGAAACATGTCTAGTTCCATGCTTTAGATAGAATTACTTTCCCTTGATCCCATCCTTGACCCTATTCCACATTAATTTTTGTGAAAAACATTTCAAAAATACTTGGGGTGAGAATAAAAAGCTCAGTAAGGGATACACAAAGAATGAAAACTGTTAGTTTATCAAAACAACAACTAAACCATGTATACTTTATCAAAGTAATACTTTTCACCTTTATGAAGTAGTAAAAACTCTTCACTGTATAAAAGATCATTACTTACCCTTTTGTAACCAAAATATTTCCATAAAACCCATATAAAGATCACATAACATATAAAGGTAACTTGGGACATAAACATACTTAAATGGAATATCAATACGGTTGACTTCCACACATATCACTTAATGGGATAGCCATACAACCGACTTCCATAACCAATGCATTGGAGGTTATAACGTAACCACCCATCCTGATATTTACTGCACCACCCGTCATATGGTTTATCATGTAACCACCCGTCAAATGTCAAAGTACCATTATAAAATCGTAAGACATAAAACAAATATAATGGAAAGAAAACAATTCCACACTTTGATCACAATATATCACATAAATATATTGACATAACAAATACATTATAAAAACCATTTTCAATACCAAAATACATAAAAGAGTATATGGTATTTATTTCATTTTAAAAACATTACGGCTTGTTGAGAAAGCTAAAGACAAAATAATACTTGCGGCGGCGAAAAAGGTCGTTGTCACCGCGTATGATCAAAGAAACTTTTCTTTTTGTCATTTAGAAAAATGCTTCGTATAAAAAGATTCCTTTTGAATAAAATTAAACTTCAAAGGGGTTTATACACTCTATAAAATGATGTTGTGTATAAAACAAAATATGCCTCAATGAAAGGAGATTGAGACGAAGTCCCTTACCTCGGGTCCGACTTGACTCGATCGTTATTTAACATCCTGAATAATAAACTTGAGTTAATTTCTAATTTATTAAGAACCTTTTCAAGTTCATTATTCCTCTTATATCACTTATTGACATGTTATAATCATTATGTAATCATTTATGTTAATAATATTTGTTTTTCGATATTTGGTTCTTAAGTCGAACGTGGACTTCTTAGAATTACATGTTGTTCGTGTGGTCAAAAGTTCAATATATCCGAAATGATATTCCAGATTTGGATATCATATATATCATTTATATCCAGAATATACATGTAATTATAATATTACATATTCATTTATAGGTATGAAACGAAATGCACCATTCATGGAGACGGTAAGTCGTACGTACGCATGACCACTACTTTCATTTCTATGTCATATTAATGGAATTAAAACTAAATGAGAGGTATTTATATTTTAATTACAGAATTATATTCATCATTTATATGTAGCAAAAATCATATATAATAAATTTAAATCCATCCTTTATACGTCCCACATATGGCATTAACGAATGAAATCACTTTGAGGGGGCGGTAGTCCGCACTTCCTAAATTGAAGATATCACGTATACCCATAATGGAAGTCATTAAGGTATGCCATAAATGAAAAATACAGAAGATTAAGGAACAAATAAACATATTATATATCATATATAAATATATTGAAATCTTAATGGTCACCTTTGAAGGTGTCAGAAAAATATTGAACAATCATCGTTTCGTGTGGCAGAAATTCGCCATCCATAGAAACAATATATTCTATAACCATTATATGTAGGTGTGTGTAAGTGTAGCTTTAATTATTCGTATAAAACATAATAGTGTATTTAATATACTAGATTTCTTACAAAATAAATGAATAAAAAGAGTTTATGGGGTTGGAGAAGCAAAATAAAATAAAAGAACACAAGTGAAGACATTACCTTAAAATTGGTTAACTCTCTTAGATTTGAGCTCAAATGCTTCCATGGGAAGACTTCTGCCCAAAGTGTGCCTTCTAGGATTAAGAGAGGGATGTGTAGAGACAAAATGGGCAGGGGTTGGCTGAGCCAAAGGTTTTTGAAATGTGGGTAAGGTGGTAGAGGTGAGGGCCTTTAATTAAAGAAAAGGAGGGGCACTCTTGGAAAGTAAAGAAATGTTACTTTATTTTAAACTGAGTTTCAGATTTAATAGGTCCCACATTGATATAATTCTAGGATAAGGTGATAAGGGTTCTAAATATACCCATAAAATATGTTTTTGACAAGTTTAGGTCATAGATTTTACATTATTATTTCATTTTATTTAAATCGTTAAATAATGAGGTAATTGTTGCATCATCATGGTGTCATAAATAATTTAATTTATTTAATTTCCAAAAGTTATAAAAAAATATCATGATGTAGGATATCGTTTGACCTTTCTAATGAATATTTATAGTAAAAAATATGACTTGTATAACCCCATTTAAAAATTTCTTTATTATAACATCTCTGTTTGTGACTTTTTAATTTTAACTATAAATAAAAGTCATTAATGTCATTATATTACCCATGTGGCTCTATGGGGTCCCCAAAATCGACCCATGGGTTGTCGTGGTCATCCATGACACATCCCATAATGGTAGGACATGTTTCTAGGTCATTTCATATTATTAAAACATTGTATTTACCTTAAACTACACTAATTACCTCTAATCGCGATTAAAAACCTAAAAGTCTCTATTCAACAAAAATTATTTTAATCCCATTGAACCACATTTTACTTCATAATGACAACCATGTATGTCAGATTTTTGAAATTCAAAACACAAAGGTGGTAAAAGTTCATTTAAACGAAAAATCAGTTTTTTAAGTACCACTTAGTGGTTTCACTATTCATCAAAAATTGATGTTTTTCAGAAAAATACCAAAAATTCACCCTAAGCTATATTTGATATTACGAATTCCAAAATGAAGCCTATTTTAAAAAATTCAAAACATATAAGTTTCATTAATTAATTTAATAATTAATTCCCGTTGTCAGAGCAAATAGCGTGTTTTTATGAAACAATAAGTATCAAAAGATTGACACTAGTTTATGTCCGATTTCAAGGTGAAATTAATTCCAACGACCACTATTGGATTAAATGGTAAAAATATATTCTAATTTCACTTTAAAACCAATTAAAATGGTAATATATTCATATAAATAAATTAGTTAAAAAATAGGTTTTGAATTAAGATACAACATGTTTCACTATTCATTAAAAATGAAGTTTATCGGAAAAATAACAAAAATTTACACAAAGTAAATATTGATATTGGTATTCTAAAAAAGAGTTATATTTGGTCCAATAGAATTTATAAGAATGACCAAAACTATATTTAATGACGGTTCGCCATCAAATGGCGATAAGTGAACCTTTAGTGAAAATTAGGGTATAAATGCCTAAAATTGAATTCTATCCGTATTTTAAGCCTTTATATTTTATTGGATAAATTTAAAAACAATTAAAAACATATATGATCATATTTTAGTTATTTATATCCATTCCTACCAATACAATAGCTACGTGTTAACTACCATTTAAAATAATTTTATTATATTACTAGTGTGCAACGTATGTTTTCAAAGAAACTCATCGTTGCATATCGAGTATGCTATCGAACATAGAAACCCCTTTAAAGTAAAATAAATATTTAATTCGTAAATATTAATAAATATGTAAATGATTTATTCTTTATTTACCTGGGATGTTACATCCTTCCCCCCTTTTGGGAATTGTGTCCTCAAAATTTTATTCACTAATCAAAATAAGTGGGGGTATTCATCCCTCATAGCATTATAAGATTCCCATGTTGCCTCATCAACCATATGCTTTTTCCACAAAACCATTACTTGGTGAATTACCTTATTTCACAACACTTTCTCTCTTCGGTCAAGAATCTGGAATGGTTGTTCTTCATAAGAGAGATTCTCTTCCAACTGAACTACCTCTCGGCTCAAAATATGAGATGGATCTAGCATATACTTTCTCAACATCGAAACATGAAAAACATTGTGCACCTAAGATAAACCCCAAGGTAAAGCCACTCGGTAAGCAACTGATCCAACTCTCTCCATAATTTTATATGGTCCAATGAACCATGGACTCAGCTTTCCGTTCTTACCAAATTGCATCACACTTTTCCATGGTGAAACTTTGAAAAAAACATGATCACCTACCTCGAAAGATAGATCTTTCCTCCAGTTATCCACATAACTCTTTTGCATGCTATGAGCTGTTTTCATGTGTTTCTAAATCAACTGAACTTTTTCTGTCATCTCTTCTACCAATTCTGGTCCCATCAGCTTCCTTTCACCCACTTCATCCCAAAAAGCTGGAGTTCGACACTGCTTCCTATATAATTCCTCAAATGGTGTCATCTGTATACTGGAATGAAAACTGTTATTATAATAAAGCTCAATCAATAAATATGTTGGTCCCAAATTACATGATAATCCATCAAACAAGCTCATAGCATATCCTCCAAAGTCTGTATTGTTCGTTCTGACTGCCCATCTGATTGCAGATGAAATGTTGTACTAAAATTTAATTCAGTACCCAACGACTTCTGAAGGCCTTTCCAAAAGTTAGAAGTAAACCTGGGATCACGATCAGGTATAATGTAGAGGGAAATCCATGAAACCTGACTATCTCTTTAAGATACAATCGAGAATGTTGATCTAGATAGAATGTATCTCGAATAGGAAGGAAATGACCAGATTTAGTCAAGCGATCAACAATAACACAGATTTCTTTATTACCTCGAGATGTATTTGGTAATCCCACAACAAAGTCCATGGATATATTTTCCCATTTCCACTCTGGCACTGGTAATGGCTGAATCATCCCTTTCGGTAACTGTCGCTCTGCTTTAACCTGTTGACAATTCAAAAACTTCACATTAAAATCAGAAATATCTTTTTTCATTCTATCCCACCTGTAATACTCCCGCAGATCTCTCTACATCTTAGTACTTCTAGGATAAACTGAACACGGGGAACTATAATCCTCACATAACAACTCACCCTTCAACTGTGAATCACAAGGCACACATAATCTCTTCCCGAACCCCAAAACACAATCATTATCAATGTTGAATTCAGGAAACTTAAACTTCTGAACCAGCTCTACCTTATTCTCCAATTCACTGTCTTGCTTTTGTACTTGCTTTATTATGTCTGATAGAGAATATTTCACTGATACCTAAAACAGAATATAAGGCCATCCTGCACCAACAACTTCTACGCCAAAGTTCATCAAATCAAAAACAAAAGGATCTCGTTCCAAACATAGCATGGTTAATGAAGCATTACATTATTGACTCAAAGCATCAGCCACTTTATTTGCTTTCCCTAGATGAAAATGAATTGTACAATCATAATCCTTGATTAATTCTAGCCATCTCCTCTGTCTCATGTTCAATTCATTCTGAGTGAATATATACTTTAAACTTTTGTGATCGGTATATATTTCACACTTTCCTCCATACAAATGATACCTCCAAAATTTTAAAGCAAAAACAACAGCAGCTAATTCCAAATCATGTGTAATGTAATTTACCTCATTAGTTTTCAACTAACATGAAGCATTAGAAATTACTTGATCATTTTTCATAAGGATACAACCATTTCCTTTCAATGAAGCATCAATGTAGATAACAAACTCACCATTCCTGGACAGAAGTGCCAAAACTAGAGTATTCACCAATCTTCTTTTCAACTCCTGAAAACCATCATCAAATTCTTTTGTCCAGATATATTTAACACCCTTCCGAGTTAGCTCAGTCATTGGATTGGATAATTGTGAAAAAAATTCAACAATCCTTCGGTAGTAACCCGCCATGCCAAGAAAAATTCAGATCTCGGTTACATTTGTGGGTCTTGGCCATTCTTCAACAACATTTGTTTTAGAAGGATAAATAGTTATGCCATCTTTTGAAACAATGTGACCCAGGAATGAAATTTGTTGTTACCAAAACTCACACTTGCTGAACATTACATACAGTTTCTTTTCTTTTAAGGTTTTCAAGATAACCCTTAAATGACTTTCATGCTCCTCTTTACTTTTAGAAAACACCAAAATATCATCAATAAAAACAACCAACTTTTTTCAGCTGAGTCAGTTGTGCCATCACTGTGAAAAACTATTTAGTTCTGATTCTGACCATCTCAGGATACTGATTTGTAAGGTCATTTCCATATGTATGCCTTCCCAGAAAATCTATTTTGTTTCCTCTATGAAAAACCATTCTTAACACAGAAATATCTTAGGCGAAGAAACATGGTAATCTATAAATGCTATATCATTTCAGTCATAACATAAACTAATTTATAATTTTAACAATTTTCCAACTCTTATAGTTGTCTAAACCAACCTCTGATACCAACTATAAGGCCCCAGCCTTAAACCTTACTTAATATTGAATTAAATGAATAATTCACATTGAGGATCTTTTCAGGTTTAGAGTTTTAGAGAAATATATCAAAACTATTACATATCAAAAGATTACAAAGTAGACACTTCTACTAATTTTCCATAAAATAAAAAACTCTTAAAAAGAAACATGTATAGTTCCATGCTTTAGATAGCATGACTTTCCCTTGATCCCATCCTTGACCCTATTCCACAGTAAGTCCTGTGAAAAACATTTCAAAAAAAAACATGGGGTGAGCATAAAAAGCTTAGTAAGGGATACACAAATAATGAAAACTGTTGGTTTATCAAAACAACAAGTAAACCATGTATACTTTATCAAAGTAATACTTTTCACCTTTATGAAGTATTAAAAACTCTTCACTGAATAAAATATCATTACATACCCTTTTGTAACCAAAATATTACCATAAAACCCATATAAAGATCACATAACATATAAAGGTAACTCGGGACATAAACATACTTAAATGGAATAACCATACGGTCGACTTCCACACATATCACTTAATGGAATAGCCATACGGCCGACATCCATACCCAATGCATTGGAGGTTATAATGTAACCACACATCCTGATATTTATTGCACCACCCGTCATATGGTTTATCCCGTAACCACTCGTCAAATGTCCAAGTACCATCATAAAATCAAAAGACATAAAACAAATATAATGGAAAGAAAACATTTCCACACTTTTATCACAATATATCACATAAATATACTGACATAACAAATACATTATAAAAACCATATTCAATACCAAAATACATAAAAGTGTATATGGTATTTATTTCATTTTAAAAACATTACAGCTTGTTGAGTAATCCAAAGACCAAATAATACTCGCGGTGGCGGAAAAGGTCGTTGTCACCGCATACGATAAAAGAAACATTCCTTTTTGTCGTTTAGTAAAACAATTCATATAAAAAGATTAGTTTTGAATAAAATTATATGTCAATGGGGTTTATACACGGTATAAAAGAAAGTTGTGTATAAAACAAAATATGCCTCAATGAAAGAAGATTGAGACGAAGTCCCTTACCTCGAGTCCGATTTGACACGATCGTTCTTTAACGTCCTGAATAATAAACATGAGTTAATTTCTACTTGATTAAGAACCTTTTTCAAGTTCATTATTACTCTTATATCACTTATTGACATGTTATAAACATTATTTAATCATTTACGTTAATAATGTTTGTTTTTTCGATATTTGGTTCTTAAGTCGAAAGTGGACTTCTTAGAATTACATGTTGTTCGTGTGGTCAAAGGTTTATTATATCCAGAATGATATTCATGTTTTGGATATCATATATATCATATATATCCAGCATATACATTTAATTATAATATTACATATTAATTTATAGGTATGAAATGAAATGCACCATTCGTGGAGACAGTAAGCCGTACGTACGCATGAACGCTACTTTCATTTCTATGTCATATTAATGTAGTTAAAACTAAATGAGAGGTATTTATATTTTAATTCCATAATTATATTAATCATTTATATGTATCATAAATCATATATAATAACTTTAAATCCATCCTTTATACGTCCCACATATGGCATTAACGAATCAAATCACTTTGAGGGGGCGATAGTCCGCACTTCCTAAAATGAAGATATCGCGTATACCCATAATGGAAGCCATAAAGGTATGCCATAAATGAAAAACAAATAATATTATGGAAAAAATAAACATATTATATATCATATAAAAATATAGTGAGATCTTAATGGCTACCTTGGAAGGTGTTAGCAAAATATTGAACAATCATCGTTTCGTGAGGCAGAAATTCGCCATCCACAGAAATAGTATGTTCTTTAACCATTAGATGTAGGTGTGTGTAAGTGTATCTTGAATTATTCTTGTAACAACATCCTATTAAATTGAAGATACTGGATTTGTTACCAAAGAAATGAATCAAAAGAGTTTAGGGGGTTGGAGAAGCAAAATAAAACAAAACAACACAAGTGAAGACATTACTTTAAAATCGGGTAACTCTCTTAGATTTGAGCTCAAAGGCTTCCTTGGGAAGACTTCTGCCCAATGTGAGGCTTCTTGGAGTAATATATGGATGTGGAAATACAAAATGGGTAGGGTTTGGCCGATCCAATGGCTTTGGAAGTGTGGGTATGGTGGTAGAGGTGGGGGCCTTTTATAAGAGAAAAGGAGAGGCACTCTTGGAATGTAAAGAAATGTAACATTATTTTAAAATGAGTTTAGGATTTAAAAGGTCCCAAATTGATATAATTCAAGGATAAGGTGATAAGGGATCGAAATATACCCATCCAATAGGTTTTTGACAAGTTTAGGTCTTAGATTTTACATAAACGTTTTATTTTATTTAAATCGTTAAATAGTGAGGTAATCGATGCATCATCATGATGTCATAAATAATTTAATTTATTTATTTTCCAAAAATTATAAAAAAACTATCATTATGTAGGGAATATTCTTAGTTTTCTAATGAATATTTATAGTCAAAAATATTACTGGTATAACTCCATTTAATAATTGTTTTAGTAAAACATCTCATGTTTGTGACATTTTAATTTTAACTTTAAATAAAAGTCATTAATGTCATTATCTTACCCAAGTGGCTCCATGGGGTCCCCAAAATCGACAAATAGGTTTTCCTGGTTGGCCATGACACATCCAATAAGGGTAAGACATGTGTCTATGTCATTTCATTTTATTAAAACATTGTTTTTACCATAAACTACACTAATTACCTCTAATCGTGATTAAAAACTTAAAAGTTACTATTCACCAAAAAATTATTTTAATCCCATTGAACCAAATTTTACTTATTAATTACAACCATGTATTTCGGATTTTTGAAATTCCAAACACAAAGGTTGTAAAATTTCATTTAAACGAAAAATCAGTTTTTTTATGTACCACTTAGTGGTTTCACTATTCATCAAAAATTGAAGTTTTTCAGAAAAATACCAAGAATTCACCCTAAGATTTATTTGATATTCCGAATTCAAAAATGAAGTCTATTTTAAAAAATTAAAAACATATAAGTTCAATTAATTAATTTAATAATTAATTCCCGCTGTCAGATCAAATAGTGTTTTTTATGAAACAATAAGTATCAAAAGATTGACATTAGTTTAAGTCCGATTTCAAGGTAAAATTAATTCCAACGACCAATATTGGAATAAATGGTAAAAATATATTCTAATTATAAATTAAAATCAATTAAAACTGTAATATAATCATATAAATAAATTAGATTAAAAAGAGGTTTTGAATTAAGATACAACATTTTTCACTATTCATTAAAAAATGAACTTTATCAGACAAATACCAAAAATTTACACAAAGTAAATTTTGATGTCCCAATTCTAAAATAGAGTTTTATTTGGTCCAATAGAATTTATAATAGTGACAAAAACTATATTTAATGATGGTTCTCCATCAAAAGGAGATAAGTGAACCTTTAGTGAAAATTAGGGTATAAATGCCTAAAATTGAATTCTATCCGTATTTTAAGCCTTTATCTTTTATTGGATAAATGTAAAAACATTTAAAAAACATTTATAATCATATTTTAGTTATTTCTATACATTCCCTCCAGTACAACAGCTACATGTTAACTAATATTTAAGATAATATTATTTTATTACTAGTGTTCAACGTAAGTTTTCAAAGAAACTCATCATTGCGTATCGAGTACGCTATCGAACATAGCAACCCCTTTAAAGTAAAAGTAATATTTAATACATATATATTAATAAATATGAAAATGCATTATTCTTTATTTACCTGGGATGTTATAATTTTAAATATAAAAATATCATAGGAAGATAAGTCGGGTTAGGCTCTAAAGTTAAGTAAATGCATGTAAACAATTTTTTTTCAAGAATGGTGTGCTCCTCAACCCACTAGAAAGTTATTAACCTATAAAAAACTTTTTATTCTTACTTGATTCTTCCAAAACTTATCATTTAATTAATATAAAAATATTTCTCCCCACTTCTATCATTTAAGAAACATTGTTTCCTTTGTTAGATTAGAAATTTCATAAAACAATTTGTGTTTTGAGGAATGATAGGAATATTGGGGCTTATAATCAAGGTGAAATCCCATTTATATTTTGAATGATATTTTGTGTCACATTAGATATATCTATCATGATATTTTCCAACTGAATATGAAATAAATATGCAAGAACATTCAATTTTTGTTCAAATAAATTCATTCAACTAGATTTACAAAACCAAAATCCCCCCACACTCATGTTCAATAAAAATCATTCACATTACATCTTGATAATTTTTAATAGGATAAAAATATTGTAATGTGGCTCCCTAACAAATTACTTCATCGATACATGGGTATTAATAATGATCAAATGTAAAGTTAGGAAAAAATAATAATTGAATATAAAATCGGCCTTTTAATGTGACGCCTCAATAAGAGATGACATATTTGATGAAAAATATAATATTTTAACAAGATAGAAACAATTTTTTATGGATCATATTACATGAAAAAATAATCTCACAAAAATATAAATGTTCATAATATGTCAAAAAGTATTAGAACCCTCTTCAGATGGAAAATATTTTTAATTTGGACAATATTATTGCACATGGGTTTCACAAGAAATTGGAAATTAGAATAAAATACATTAAAAAATAATTTAAATACTTAAACATTAAAATTAACATATATTCCAAAAAATACGAACTTGGTTATAATTTCTGAAAGTATTCTCTATGAGCTCATGAATACTAAAAACTAAAAAAAACAAAAGAAAACAAAAATCACAACAAGAAACATTTCGATTTTTTTTTAAACAGGAAACACATAAAAATTTATACTTTTATATTGGAATCCCCACACACATAACATTTAACTAACAATTATTTATGATTAAAATAAAAATAAAAAAATAGTGGGGAAAAATGAAATAATAACCAAAACCTGTGTTTATTTTGGTAGTGGGAGCCTTGAGTTAGACTTCTAATTGCTACCACATAAGACCTAATGTGAAAGAAATAAACCTAATAAATGAAAAAAAATAATAAATAGAAAGAGGATAAAAGCTTAGATAAACAGCCATTGTGGGTACTGCATTTTTATACACCTAGTTGGCATTTCTTGTATTGTTGTCTAAAAATCATATAAGGTATCTTTGTAATGTTTTTTGACTTATTGTGATTTTTGAAAAGTAAGGTTTTAAAGGTCTTTTTCAGGATTATATCAATGTTTTTGAGAATTTTTGTTGGAAATGATCTAATAAAAAGGAATGAATGCTTTTGTGGTCGTATAAAAATATTGAAAATATATGGTGGTTTCATTTCCCAGTGTTATGCCAAATTTTTGGGATCCAAAATTCAAGGAACAAATAATTCTATAGGAAATTTTAATTTTTATGAATTCCTTGTATAAATATGAAAATACATGTAAAATTTTACGGTTTAGTGTTTTGTAATGTTATGGTACTTTATGAAAGGTCAGTGCCTCGCCATGGTGTAGAGCATTAAGAAAGGTGATTGAGCATGAAGGGTTGTCGGTAAATCTATGTGACTATGAGAATCTTCGTGAATGGATAATTTTCATTCAATGTTTACAAATACATGAAAGTTGAAAAAAATATTTAAAAGATTCAATGATAGGAGTTTTCATGTTTTAAATATTTGGAAAAGGGTAAAAACACCTATAAATAGACCCATGCCCCCTCATTTGAAAAGTAAAACTTGACAAAAAACAAAAGGATCTAAATTCGTGTAGGTGGTTCAAAACAAATTTCATCCAATAAGGTTTTCCTATGATAACCTATTTTATAGATAAAGGGGGTTCATGAAATCTAAGTAAGATTTATGAAATTTTTTTTCTTCATGAAGGATAAGTGGTATTCTTGAATAAACTGAGTTTTGTGAAGGAAAAGTGAGCATTAAAAAAAGATAGAGCTTCATGAAGGCTATGCAAGCTCCAGAAAAGTGGTGAGCTTCAAGAAGGTAGTGATTTTTATAAAAAGAAATTATTATTCTATATAATTTAGTAGTTCACAACGGTTGTGTGAGCATTGAAAAAGTAGAGAGCACCATGAAAGTTTTGAGAAGGGATTTGCCAATAAATCTTGGGTATGATTGTGTTCATAAATTGTGTGAAACTAGAGCTTAATTATACTATACTAGAGTTTTAAAATATTTTGATTCATGTGATCAAAAGTATATTCATAATAATGAGTAGTTAGAATTCATTAGGTGAGAGTACCATGAGAATTGAAATTGTTATTCGTTATGAACTATGATGGAAAATGAGTCTACTCAAAACATTGTAATGGAAGTATGCTTCAATGGATTTGGTACAAAAGAACATTTTATTTTGTATTCTCCAAGGACATATCCAATCATGGGTGAACTATGTTAAATATTTTTGTCTCCTGCATGCCTTCATTTATGCACATATATTTCTATGGGAAAGGGAGATAAGATTGTTTTTTAATGATGAAAAAAAGATATTAATGGGAAATATCTTTAATCTATCATACCCTGATTCACCCACTCTTATGGAATTTAACATAGTTTGGATAAAAATTAGTTTTATATGATCATTTTAATTTATTATATTCTTTTATCTATCTTTGTTAATTAGATTTTTTAAATTTAAGTTTTGTTCTTCTCTTATCTCATTATACCATGGAAAATAGAATACCTTCAAATAAGAAGCATAAGCCTAGTGTAATTCCTCAGTATTGAAGTATCTATGGAATGTGTTTGATTCAGTTGTAGGAAACCATGAACATATCTAATTATGATACTATTAACCCAATTAATTATTATGTAGGAATGAATGAAGAACATGGCAAGAAAAGTGATGTTGAAAATATGTATGATGAATAAATTACTAGAATTATACTAGTAGATGTTGACCACATTAAAATAGTTGTATTAGATATTAAGATAGGAAAATAAGTGTCAATAAATTTGGATCTATTCATAATAAATTCAGGTCAACATGATAAAAGATTCTTACGAATGATTTATTAATGTGTTTACTAATCGGAGGTTAGAAGAATGATTCTCATGATGAAGAACTAAAAAATATTTCTAGAACGATTGGAAGAGTCAATGCTAATGATGGGATAAAGAATATTAACTTAAATGAATTTTAGAATATGGAAGATAGAAATGAATAACTTTATATACAACTATCTGAATTGTTTCAGGAAAACCAAATTAAACAATTGACCAATTCATGTTGTAATGATTCTGTTGTTAAAACAAATTATAAAATAAAGGTGTAAGAAGAAATGGTGGATTAGACCTCATGATAATTAGAAGATGTGATTAATAGAAAGGGAGAAAATAATGCTCAACTTGATTCAAGAGACAAAAAGATTAAACAATTTAATAAAGAGATAAAATAGGGTAAGAAATAAGTAGAGAAATATAATGTTAATGGAAATCCCAAATTGAAGGATTTTTTTCATTTATTAATTGAAAATTCTTCGGAAGGTAATAATAAAATGGAAAGAAAATATGATAGTTAAGAGAAAAATCAAGAAATTATTTTCATATCCCAATGGCCTTGTAGTTTGGAAAAATATGGTATTGTCTCTGATGAACCTTAACCCATGATTGAGAAAAATAGAACCATATAATGTTCCAGGAATATGTAAAATCCTTTAGATTACGGAAATAAACCTAAACAGACTTATAAAAAATTCGTGAAAATATATTATATTTATATGGGATGCATGGTTATATTTTATGTTTTTTATTTCTAATATTTTTAATATATTTCACACTATGAAGACAAAATACTTATAAATATGATAATAAGAATTATATTTTTGAGAAATATAGAAGTAGAGTCTCAGAGAAGAAAGTATCCATTAGATGCTGTTATTGTAGAAGATAGGGACTCACTATGAGTATGTGTAAATAATCCCATGGTCTCAATGTTAGAATAATAATAACAATATATGAATCAATTACACAGATAATACATTTTATCATGAGGAATTTTGTGAAATGTAGATGTTTTATTTGTTCTAATAATGGGAATTTAGAGAAATATTTCAATTGGAAGAAATAGTGGAAGGAAAAGGAACTCAAAGGAGATCCCCAAATCCAGGGGTGTATAATGACCAAACCCATACTCTGAAAAAAACCTTCTATGTTCAAAAATGGGTTTACAACATTTGAAGAAACATAAGGAACCACTCCAGCTGTAAGTAAAAAAATGTACATTCAGTGAAAGACTCTCTTCCATCACATCAGGGTGGGTTGACCTGGATAACAGATAAAATAAAACTAGACAAAGAATTCCTCAACAAATTTATGTGTCATACTACAATGAAATATGTGGTTAAAAGAGAAATGTAACTCCAATAGAGGAAGAAGAAAGAGATAATGTTCCATATAAACATTCATGCTCATAGAATACATCATGAAAACAAAATATAAGTGGAGAAGGAATGAAATAAATTTTTTCCAATAGACTCAAACAAAAAATTGTGAAAAATTCCAATCCTAAATAACCTACATATTAGAATAATAATGATAATGTGGATAAATAATTTCTAGTTATATGACAAGAATAGATGACATAGGCTGGGTAGTTAGAATAATAAAATAATGAGTATAATTATTTTCAAGAAAATATAAAAGTGTTGGTCCATCTGGATTGACCAAAACCATTCAATTGAGTATTCCATAGGTTCCCCTCTATCCATTCAAAAAATTGTTTCCAATATATTTGAAGTGGTGTAGGACTAAGGGGGAAACATAATATATTGGGTATGATTGTGCTAAAAGGGAACATGTGAATTTGTTGAATAGAGATACATGACATAAAAAATAATCAACACTCATGAAATTAAAATATGGAATTTGATTCAGCATGTTTTTACAGGAAAGTATTATTTTTTACAAATTAGTATCTCGAAGTTGAATGTTGTGAAAAAGTGAGATTCTACAATGAAGAAACTAATGTAAAATTGAAGATAGGTACGATATTTACATTTCCATTGAGAAAATATTGATTACTCAAGAATATTATCATGGGGAGTTATATTTACAAAGGTATATTCAGAAGATGATTATAACAATGAAAAGAATGAATATAAACCTATATATTCACAAAGAAAAATGTGTTCATCTAAAATTTATTGGAGGAACCCAATCAATGATCAGATAGTGCAGGTTGAAACATGGGGAATGACGTTCTTATAGAAGGAATCCATCCCATCTTAGGTAGGACATAAATTTGTCAATTTATTATACAGAAATGAGAACATGGTTTATGCCATGAACAAAAAATGTCACCAAATTGGGAAGAATAACACATTGGAGATTTCTTTGAGACATGTAGATAAGAATTTCATTTGGACTAAATAGGTCATCCTAAATAAACTGATGAAATGGATAGGAAATTCAAAACAAAGAATAACTAGTTTGTAAGGAATAATTTTGGATTGATGTAATTTATGAAAATTATACATTTTCACATGTTGCAAGGATTGATAATCTTCATCAATTCTTGGGAATTTCAGGGAAAAAAATTCATAGTTTTCCATATGAATATGAAATCAGAATAATGAATAGGGTTCAAGCAGAATATGTTCATATCATGTGTCCTAATGGTTCTCTAATTCCTTAAGATGAGAATATATTTTTTCGACTGAGGAAGGAATTATGTGGGTTGATGTAATATCCTAGAGCATGGTATATAAGACTTGATTTTCTTAAGAATCTCACTTTTCTGCATGGTGGAGTTGATTAAAATATCTATGTCAATAATTATAGTAATCAAATAATGATTTTTCTGGTTTATGTAGATGGAAAAATGTTTGGTGGAATATATGAAATGCAGTGGTAGAAGTTCACATAATTCCTGAAAAGTGAGTTTTCAATTCTCATTTATTAGTGAAATAACAGTTTTCATTAGTTTACAAAGTGAAAGAAACAAGGATTTAATGATTATACCATTTAAAATTTTGATAACATGTACTAAAAAATAAATAAAACATTTTTATTTCAGAATAAAAACACATAATGTGGCTAGAAAATATTATTTTATTAAACATTAAAGAAGAACCTATACATAATCAATAATCATAACTAATAAGTGATGTAAGTAATTTTTGACATGGTTTAGCATGTAATTAGACTATAAATTCTATAGAAATGTGTAAAATTCTTGGGTATATCCACTTGAGGAGGGTGTGTCTGGAAGAATACTGGTATTTCATTTTGAATTATGATGAAACATGCATGTTTTATCTAGCACGGAGTTGAATCCATTTCGGAATACATATATTCCAAAGAGGTTATGAGAAGAGTTGGAATGTATAATTCCAAAATGATGATGACTTTAATGTCCACCCAGATTTAACTATCAATAAATGATAAAGGCATTGAAGTTAATGTCACATAATACATGAAGATCATTGGTAGTTTGTTGTACATAAGAGCAAAACAACCCGATTTTTAACATTCCAAGTAGAAAGGTATTAAAGTAATCTCATGTAAATCCACTTAATTTCATTAAAAATAATATATCAATATATCATGGGGAACACTAGATTTCATTATATTTTAGAATGAAAAATCTCGACCAGAGTCATTGGGGTATACATATGCATATCATATTAGATCAAAAGATGATAGAAAATCAGTGTCAGGTTCTACATTCTATCATGGTAAATTATATATTTATTGGATAAGAAATAGATATTATTATATTTAGTTAATCATCACAAAAGATAAATATATTTCATCAACTCATTTAGTTATTTTGAATGAAGCATCAACTTGTTGATATTTGAGCTCCAGTGAAGTATATGATCTGAGTCCAATGCGATTATGAAAGGGAAATAAATATTATAAAAAATTTACTCCATCACCAATGAATGAATCAAATTGAAATTAAGAATCATTTTTTGAACGATAAGGGGGATCATCGGCTTGTGAATATGTAATATGTGCATACATATCTACATGATATAGACATTCTGATTAAGGCCTTACCCCAAAAGTAATTCGAGTGGAATCCAAAATCTCTTGGAGTAAATTCAACACCCTAAACATAAAAAGTGTGTGTGTGGGACCCCCTCTCCATGAGATTTTATTATTTCTCAAATGCAATGATATGTGGTCTTTACAATGTTGTAGCCACAAAATACTATTCTTTTGGTTCATTGAAAAATGGGGATAAAAATCTTTATCAAGATAGGGGAGAAGATGATAAGGGGAGTAGTGAATTAGGGGGAGTTTTAAATATGAATATGCTAATTATGATCAATCAAAGGTTATATATCATAAAATATAGGGCTCTTGATGATAATATTTTAGTGGTTTTGGAATGAAGTTATTCAATGATATGATTTTAATGCTACTCATGTTTCTTATATCGGGAAAAGGCCCCCGTGGAATTAGAGTGTGTGTTGAGTCAATATTTGATCAGTCACTGCATCAGAAGAAGTGAATTTGGTAGAAGATAGAAGAATATTTATTTGGTATAAAAATGTGATGAATTTTCAACAAACCTAAAGGGAGAGATTGTTGGGAAAAAAATCATTTAGGTAACATTGATGTGTTTTTGGGTTTATTGTGTCAGTTAACAAAGTAATTTTCTAAGGTTAATTGAGGAGATATATAGACATGTTTAACAAGTTATATTGTTTAATATCCAAGACAAAGTAATAGAATCTCTGGAAGATATACAAAATTTATTTTATACATGGTGGCACATTTTACTAGTGTTTTCCAAATTTTTGATATCAAAAATTTGTAGAATGAATTTATCAGTTTGAAATTTTTAATTCCATGAATGACGCATAAAAATATGGTAAATTAATGAATTTATTAAAGGTGATGGGATTTTGGATATTCTGGGGCTTCATGAATGGTCGGTGCTTTTTGAAGGTGTGGGGATACATGAATGGTCAATGCGTGTGAATAGTTGATAGTAAATATACATGACTGTGAGAAGCTTCAAAAATGGATAAATTTCCCAAGTGCTTCAAAAAGATAGAGAGGTTCACGAACAATAATGGAGATCTTCTAGAAAAGTTGGTGGCATGGTTGAATGCTTCATGAAGGGGAGGTAATGACTATAAATAGACCCATTCCCCCATCATTTGAAAAGGAAGCCTTAATGGAAATGTAAATGCTCTGAATTCATGAAGATGGTTCGATAAGGATTTATCTTATGTGAATTTTTTCTTAAGATCATTTAATTCATATAGAAAGGGGGTTTTAAAAGGCTATGTAATCATTATGTAAGTAGTTAGCATCATGAAGGCTAAGTGAGCTTCATGAAATAACTTAGGTTCATAAATAATAATAAAGCTTTCCAAAGGGACTATGCTTTGTGATGGATATGTTAGATTTATGAAACTTTTGAGCTTCCTGAAATTTGTGGGGAATGAAAAATAAGAATGTTCTTGTGAATAATTTGTTTGTTTTTTGAAGCCCATGTGAGCATCAAAAAATGAGTGATAATCATGAATATTTTGAAACGGTATTTCCCAGTAAATTATTGGTAATAGGATATTCATAAAGTTGGAGAAAGTGGAAATAAATGATATACTAAATGTGGAGTAAAAAATATTTGTTAAAGTCATAAATAGGAAAAGCATCTAATGGAATAGTGAGTGCACATTTGTTGAGTGACTAAGGAGATTTTATATTTTTCTTGGCTTTAAACTAGAAGGGATAGTGAATCCACTAAAATATTTATTAAGGTAGGGAACTTTAGTGGATTATCTACTTAGTAAAATAGTGTTTTATGATCCTTGGAAATAGCCCAGTGTGGGTGAACCAAGTAAAATTGATATTCATTATTCATTCTTTCATTTTTTTTCTCATAAATTTAAATGGAAAATGTATAAATGAGTTTTTTATTTAAAAAATAAACCAGTTATGAAGGGGAAGTAGCTTTAATATTTCATCACCCGATTCACCCCTCCCTCTGGGTATTTATCATGGTTGTTCTAACAATAATATTCCATAATTCACAAGGTGTATAGGGCTTCTTTGAGATAAACAACCACATGTGATTTTCATGGTATGCATGAGTAGACACCAAGAATAGAGACCCTTAAATAATTAAAAGAGACTCATGCCCTAGAACGAGTAATTAAAACAAATTATGGGTAGAGAGTAAACAAATAAGGGGTGATCCCCATTTTATTCATCAAAAGGAGTGGTGTTCACTAGTGGAAAAAGTATTAAGATAGGATGTACCTTCTTTTATAGTTCAGGTTTAGAAATTGATTCTGTAAGGATTTCCAATTTTTTTCATATTCCTCATACATCCCACTATACAACTCAACTATATCCTCAATTATCACCTCAAAATATGTTAATTCTTCATCTACTTTATCATCTATCAAAACAAATATGTTTATATTGAATATAGAATTTTAATTCTATGGTAGTATATGCTGAATTCAATTTTGATGAAATTATGATGAAATGAGTTTAATCAAGGATTATATCCCTGAGGCTGCTTATCTTTTAATTATTCATCCTTATCTATGGGCCACTTGGATTTTGGTTGTCATATATAAATAAAGGTTGTAAATCATCACAATATTCTATTAAATTTATATGAATTATGTGGTGTTTTCATATTAAGTAATAGAACGGTAAAACCATATGAGTTTTTCATAATAAAAAAAGTGGAGGATCACATAGAATTTCAACACATGATAAATTATTCCCATATTCTTATAAATCATCTTGATCTCCCAATAAAACATTACATAGAATATACACCTTAGGAACCTCTTCAATATGTGAAAAATGTAAAATTAAATATCTCAAAGTTCATTATTTCATTCTTATAATGTTAGTGAAATATAAATGTTGTTGGAATGTGATTGAATTGTTCTTTATACTTATTAATTTGTTATTTACACCATAATTTTACACTTTCATAAAGATAAAACAAAATATTTTTATTTTCTTCTTTAATTTATCCATTCTTTTAAAACTGATATAAATATTAATATTCAAATATAATTCCTTAATAAAAATACAATCAGGAAAAACAGATTAAAAATAATAAAAATAATTAATCGCAACCTAAGAAATAAATGATATGCAATTGAATTCTATTTTTTAGTTTTTTTATTTAGAATAGTTTTTGAAATTTTTTTTGGAAAAATCTTAAAATTATTGACATTGATGAAAAATTGAAATACGAATATTTTTCATAGATCCCGGGTCAATATATTCATATTTTCTAAAGCATTTACCATAGTGTAATCCTTGTATTTATATCCGAGGAAGGTCAATTAATTTCACTATTACACTATTTAAAATATAATAAATAATATACTAATTAGGGATGTGGTATTGAAATGCATATGATAAATATACTATATATAATGGATAACATAAATATGGTAGTATAATAAAACCATTGCTCCCTCGAGTTATTATAAATTATATCATTGTTATAAAAAATTAATTTCAATACTCTATTCAATACTAACTGTAACTCAACACCCTCCTTGATTGAATTTTTGTTACCCCATGCTAATAAATCTTAATTTTGAGAAATTATACTCTTAAATAAATCTAGGATAAATCTTTACTAATAATCACTATTGATGTCATACTCTAATATATACATGACTCAAATGGTGAATGAAATGATGAAAAGGAATAAAAAAATAGATGACGTGGAAAAGGGGGTGACCATACACCCTAATAAATGTAACTGTCATAGAAATTATTAAAATAGAATAATAAATAACGTTGAATTTTCAGTAACTCAATAGAAACTACTCTCTTCCTGAAATGACAATATGGTTAGCTCTCTATTTTCATGTAGATGAGAATCACATAAGGGGATAAAACAAAGAGAAAAGAAAGTATTATTTGAATACAAATAAAAATAAAATATATTATAATTTTAGAAATATACCACTATTGAATATATCCACTTATATAATGAAAATATCTAACTAAAATGGCTAACTCTGGAGAGCGATTGAAGTTAAAAAATTATAGGCATGGGGTGAGGGATATTTCCACTCTGAAATATATCCTTTAAAATTCAGTGAGTATTTGGACCATATAGTGGATGAATCATAAAATGTTTCCTTCATTGAATTTATTCCCCTATGTATTTTTTATGCACAAAAAAATTCACCTTATTTGGACAAGTGTAGTAAATATTATAATCGAATTACTTGAGAAAATATTTCATTCCTTATAGAATTTTTAAATTCAAATGTGTTGGTTGACATGAATTAATAACCTTTAATGTGGTAGAATATAGACAATCCAGGGTTATGAAAATTATTCTTCAGCCACTTATACATATTAGTTAATTTTTTATCTTGTTTGGACCTTCCATGTGTGAGCTATGGGCCCATCATCAAAATTCATCAAAATCAGGCAAAATTCCAAGGACCTACTTGTGAGCTTCATTTAGGCCTCAAAATTTTGGATTTAGGATATGATACTATTGGATTAATTGTATCTCATAAATCAATTATGTCATGACTTGAACCACAGGGGTTCAACCCATAACTACCCCCCAGCTCGCCTCAAGTAGGCTAGGGGCTGGAGACCATAGCTGAGTAGACATATCACAAAAATGTGAGGCATTAACCTTATGTACCTATACAGATTCACACATCTCTATGATCATACTATTTATAAATGTAAGATAACAAAAAACCATTTCATTCATACATCTATAACCTCAAGACAAAAGTATGAAAATAATGTACTAAAGGCAAAAATGGGGACAAATACAAGTCCAAACCAAACTGCAAAGAGTTTGGCATGCTCCATGGGAGAGGATTACAATGGAATGAAATCAACAAGATGAAACCTCATTTAGTTAAGCTCAAACCATGCTCCACCTGCTCCCTATCCTCCTAAGACACCATCAATAGGTCCACCATCTGAATAAGATATGCACTTGTGGGAAGAGCCTATATATGGATGAGTATAACAATACCTAGTATTAAACGTCAAAAATAATAAAAACAAAGGGAAAAATAATAGTCATCTCAATACAAGGATACGATAATAAATTTATAACAAAAATTAACCAAATAACTCAGGAAGGACATTGTTCCATCAGATGGCCACAACCAACTTCCCTAAACATGGTTATTTCTAGAAGTAATTCCTATTTTGAGAGAATACACTGTAAGATCCATGTTATCACTAAATACACTCATCCAAGTTGTTAAGATCATTAGGACCAACACACGAAAGCATTCCAGACACAGAATACTAAAATTATCAAATATGGGGTTACACACAGAATTTATAAAGGATACCACGAACCTAATTTGGATTAACCCACTGCATGGGTGATCATATGAAAATGATACCACAAAACCTATTGATACTGTCTTCTAGATGGAATATCAATTCCTTAATCAAGGAGGTCACATTGATTCCACAAACCCCACCAAAGATATGATAATGAAATAGGATATAACTCTATTATCACATAGGGTTTCCACAAAGACTATATGGGATTCATCATATAGAGGGGATCACAATTCTGAGATGCTGATGTAATGTCACAACATAAACTTGAGGGAAAGTACCAATGGGAAAACTAATCAACCAAAATTGGTTTGAATTGAAGTGTTGAAGAGATCCATGTTGTCTTTAAATAATTACATGATGTGTAAGTAAATTACATAGCATGAATCCCTCATCATGTACCTTACCATGAGGTGCTTCCCCACATTAAATGGAAAACTCAACCTAAATAGTGTGTGAGTGAAACCCACTATGGCTATAGGCAGCTCGACACCCTAACAATGTCGCTTGGCTATGCCTACGTATAGCTGTCCATGTCGTGTACACCTGGCTATGTTCATGTCTAATTATACGATGTGGAAATAACCTTTTACTCTTTTCCATGTTCTTGTACCCTCAGAGGAACATGATGAGCTTCCAGGGTTGCGTCCCATGACAAGTAATTTTTAACTCACCATGAAAACCCTAGGGATGCATCTATGGGGTCCCACACTCTGTGTAATCTATATTTACACGCTGTGTATCATATGATTTTACATATCCCTTGAAATGTTTTCTATTTCATACTACATGATGCTAGATCCTAATCCATTTCTAGAATGTATATATAGGTGTAAGTTGATCCTTAACATCATCGCTGGCTAGGATCTGGGTTCAGATTATCTCAAAAAAATAGTTTGTCGAGCTGATCCATCACTGTGTACCAAAATTGGGAATACCAATTAAAAAAAATTCATTATGACATAACTTCGATCATCAAACCACCCTCATCACACCATAGGTATAGCCTCTATCAGAAACCATACCCTCAATATCGATCTATTTCATGAAATAATAGTTTCACAACAATCTTATACATAATATTCATTAAACCACAGTCTAAATGAAATGACAATAATGAATTTGAGGAGAAATGGGTGACAAAACGAGGATCCATCAAAAGTGAGGAATAAACCTTAGGCTTTGTTCTTTCACCCGCAATTCATTTTTGTAGAAGATGATGAAAAAATATGATTAATGAAGGTCCCCAAAACACCCTAGAATGAGAGGGGTGAATCAAGGTGTCAACTATTTATTTTAAGGTGAAAAATATTATTCCCACATTGGTTGAATCTCATTAAATATTCCTATTGGAAATGTCTAGTAATTTAAACATTCACACACAGAAGACCACACAACAATTTTACATAATTTAACACTGATGGATCCTCCAAAAAGTATATACTGATAGGTTTTTGGTCATACCAAATTCCACTAAACATCATTAGTTGTGGTTTAAATTTTTATATCATAGTCACTCTATTCTTGGTGTACATACATTACATGGTTTTAGGGATAGCACACTGCATCACTTAGATCACATCTGTTGACTCCCTTATACATAGTTCATTGGGATGAATCTTAACCCAGTTTATTAACCTGTAGGTCAATTTAATGGGATGTAATTACTTCATGCATCCTTATCTATAGATAGATTCTCTATTGATGTACCATTTTCTCCTTTGGATGCAATCTAATTTTATGCGTACTATTTACACATAAATTTATCCCACTCAAACTGGCCTTCTACTTCTGTATATCACATTGTACTATATATTGCGAGTGCTTCCTTAGAAAACCTTGTTGCTTCGCATAACACCTCCATGTACTGCCACCACAAACCGCCTACACGTACCACTATATCATGACACATCTTCTCCATGTACCAACTACTCTTCTACTAACCGTAATCCAGGAACCATCTTCCACAAACCTATGATCCTTCATGATGTTTTATACCCATGAACCACTATTGGAAATCACCAAATTCCACCTTATTTCTAATAAAAAAATATATTCATAATAAATGGATTCTTTATTCTTATATAGGAAAATAGATCTAAAAAATCTGATAATCCAATATTTCTATATCATCAGTACATACCATGCTCCCACAAACCATTCTTCCCTATGCAGACCATGTACCACCTTTTCCTTCACGACCACCAAAATCACCATCTCATTTTGGGGAATGACACCCTTCATGGATTCTCAGAACTCTTTCTTGTTTCCTTAGACTTTGAAATCTCTCGCAAACTATGACTGTCCCAAAAACCATTTCCTCAAAGTGGTACATTTTTCATTTATGATCTGCGTACCTCCTATGCAGTTCGTGAACAATCCTTCATAGTCTGGGAACCAATATTGGGGTACTCCATTGAAAAAAACCTTCCTTTTCCAAAATAATAAACTCACTCTTTTGTGGCCCAAAAATGTGGCAAATAGTGGGAAATTGTGCCAACTGATACACCTACATTGGCATGTAAAATAATAATAATTATATTTAAAATTCCATTATTAACCCAACATGGATTGATAGAAAACAAAAATCATAATTCATTTATATAAAATTACATCATTTGTTACAACAATTAAGATACAACCAACAAATATAATTCCATCAATTTAAATCTATCAATGATGTGAATAACAATTCAGTTTTTGGATTTTTTCCGCATTCATATGGGATTGAGTAAAGAGATTTAAAATAGAAAATAAAACAACCTACATTGAGTTTATGTTGATCAACGATTAAGAAAGGTTTTATGCTTCCAGCGTTGATGAGATCCATGAACTCTGTTGGTGAAATGATCCTCAATTCGGTCCTGATCCATTATTGTTTACCAAGAATACCTGCATCCATAATATCTAGGTCTCTATGGTTTACCAAGCAACCCTGGTAAAAATTATAAAATTATGAATTTATAGTTAACTCAATCACTACTTCAAAAAAATTATCTTAATTAATTAATTTATTTTATTCATTTGCGCTAGTATAATATTTTTTGCAAACAAATAAAGTCGAAAAAGGTTATGTAGTGGATAGGTGAAATCCGAAATTCTAAACTCAAAAGTGCCGTCTAATTTATAATTTGGAAACTTTTTTAATATTTATTCTATTTTCTCAGATAAACTACACACATGTGCTATTTAATATATTTAATATATTTCAAACATTTATTCTGGACACACTAGGACTCAAAATCACATGCCGTCTTTACCAATATTCTTGAAAACATTCCACGTAAAATCTAAAAATAATACATGTAAAATATGAGTCATTTAATTTTCCCAATATTAGTGATTTTCATCGAAAAAATAGAAAATTATACTCATGAAAATGAGGGTACTTAGCTCACATATGGGTCTCCTGCTCCCAGGTGATCTACTAAAGATTCCATTATTACCACCCGACACACACTAAAGGAATCGATCACCCATGAAGGATCATGTCCTTCTGATCAAAGATCTCCATTGGGTGATACCACATGATATGCACTATGGGAATCGTTTTCCCATGAAGGATCTTATTCATTCGATGCTTGATCTCCACTGGGTACTCAGAAATTGTAGCTCCATCTTCAATGTCCAGCTCACTCCATTCGATAACATGTGATGGTTCATGAAAAAATATCCTTAGCTACAACATATGGAATATTTTAGGTACCCACTCCAACTAAAATGTTAGAGATTAGAGTTTATCCACCTTTCCTATAATATATAGTGACTGGAAGCGAACAGTGAATCTCAAAGATAACTTTCCACCCCAAACAAATCTCCAGAATCCACATCGAGTTATGACCCTTTCAAACACATGATATTCCGCATAAATCTACATAGGTTCCCATATATTGTGTTTACAAGAATCCATATGGATCTATGTAGTCATTATATTCTTTCAGATGATCTAATCATTATCTGTATTATCTTCCACAAACTTTGAGCCCACGAGTTCTGAGTCGATGGGATGTGTCCAAAAAAGTGGTGACCGATGTGGTTGAATGTAAAAGCCCTTGAATGAAACGATACAAATGGTGGAATGGTAGATGTTGTTGTATGAAACCCCTAAAATGTTATATTATCCTCAAAACTATGTCCACAGTCTAACATGAAAGCCCACTATAAGTCCTCCAATACCATAATAGATTCTCATTATAGCAATTGGTCTCAGGGAGAAACACCATGATCAAGCATAACTAAGTTATGATAAATTCCTATAATCCCCTACACAATAATTTTGTAATGAAATATCCACATTATAAAATCATCATTGTGGTAACTCTATGTAGTCGGACAAAATCTTGCACATAAAGGAATCCCATGATCTATGATGAACTCTGCTCTCGAATGGATTGGAAGTGGGCATACATGTTGAGTCCTTCTATGATCACCTAGAAAAAATTGTGTCCCCAAGATGTACATCATAACCTTTTCATAATGTCCATTGATATCCCATCGCACTTCCACTTTAGTAACTTATAGTATTTAGCTAAACACAATGGAACCTAGTGCATATCCTTCACATACTAACAAGAGATACATTAGGAGACAAACTCTGCAACCCCACTCTTCTTTCCTGGAAAACAAAACTAATATCAAAGTTCCCAGTATATATTTTCCACACTAAGAAGCACAACTAAAGGGGATTTATGGAACTCACACACCATATCCTCTCAAAACATCAAAGGTACCATTATCCATCCTCGAAAAAGTATAATGTTCTCCCCACCTTCCGAATATAAATCAGTAGCACGTTTGGTTGATATATGAGGACGTATGGTCTCATTCAGAGAATATTCACACTAATCAACAATTACACATTATAAAATAGGTGGTGTAACAACCATCAACAGATGATATAGAGAACCATTCTTGTCAACAAAGGATAATAATAATGAATCTAACTACTCTAACACCATAGTCAGCAACTAAGAATACGATCTTTTGCTGAGAGTATCTACCACCAAATTCCTCATCCTTGGAGTATAGACAATCTCAATTTCATGGTAATGGATGAAATCATTCATAACCTATATCTCAGGTTAATATCCCTATGAGATAATATATAAGTGAGACTCTTATGGTTAGAGTAGATGATAAATTGCTCCCCCATCAGGTAGTGTTTACACATATTCACTATGATGACTACTACTTTTAGGTTAGGATCATGGGTCACATAGTTATCTGGAAGTGGTATCAACTTATGTGAACCATGGGAAATCACCACCTTTCTCTAAAGGAGAACAAAATCATGTTTGGTCCATGATGAATCACGGGACACTATGTACTCAACACCATCCACTAGAAATATGAATAAGGGAGTTCTCATCAACCACTTCCTCATCTCTGAAAATAACAGGTGGTACTGTTTCATCCAAATGAATTGTTTCCCCTTCCAGGACAAAGCCATAATGGGTGATGTAACTTTGAAGAAATCATGTACAATCCTCTGATAGTACTCTTCAAACCCCAGGAAACCTTATGCCTCAGTAGCAGACTAGGGTGGACCCAAGAAATCACTGCCTCATCCTTCATCGTGTTAATTGCTACTCCTTCCTCTAAGATGATGTGTCCCATGAGGTGGACCTCTCAAATCCAATACTTTATCTTAATGGGATTTCCATAGAGATGATGATCTCATAGAATGTCTAGTACCATCCTCATGTATCTCGAGTACTCCTCCTTGTACATTGTGAACACTAGGATATCATCAATGAAGACCACCACCAACCGTCCTATGAATGGCTAAACTATATGGTTACTAAGTCCTCTGAACACTGTTGGAGAATTAGTCACACTAAACAACATCACTATGTAGTAATTGTGACTATAAAGACCTATGAATTCTATATTGGGTATATCCTCATCCCATTCTTGTAGCTGGTGATAGCCTAATCTAAGGTAAATTTTCAAGAACCAACACACCCATATCAACTGATCAAAGAGGTCATTGATCCTTGGAAGTAGATACTTATTCTTCATGGTTATCTAGTTTAAGAACTAGTGATCCAAACATAACCTCAAGATCCCATCTTCCTTCCTAGAATAATAAATTAGGGATGCCTCCGAGAAACACTAAGTATCCCAAAGCCCATCTCCTGAAATTCCTCCAACTAAATCCTCAACTCTTGAACCACTTCGGTATCCATCCAATATACTATTGTAGATATTGGGGATATCTTAGGGGTAATTGAATGCATAAATCTAGATCTTAGTTTAGAGGTAAACATGAACCTTCTCAGGAAAGAAATTCATGTATTTCACCACTACCCATGGAATTAGGAGCTCATAGCATCTACTGCTCCAATAGTCACGATATCGAACTGGTGAGTAATTGACTGCACTATCCTATACATGAGATCATCCAGCTGTACCAAATATTCATTCTCACCCACAATTGAAATAAAATTTTCATCACTATAGACATACCTCATCATCTTCCTAAAACAGTAAATATGGGCATGAATTGTGGAAATCCAATCCATCCCTAAGATGAGGTCATAAGTATTTATCATTGCAATACATATTTCCTATACAAAACTCCGAACTTTAACTATCAGATCACATTTTTGAAACAAATATACAGTCAATAATTCACTGCCTTTCAATGTCTCTAACTACATGGGCAGATTCAAAGAATTAACAAGAATATCTATGTCTCAAACTATTGAATTGGAAAGTAAGGAATGAATTTCACTAGTGTCTATCAATACTAAAAATAATGTAGAAAAAATATAGAATATAAAATGTATAATCCCTAGAGACATAGGGTTATAGGCCTCTATAGCCTATAGGTAGCCTCATCCCTTTCCACCATTTGTCTAAACATAGTGTAGACCACATCGGGGTTGTGGTGGTAACAGGTCAAAACAACAACAACCACCTGCTACACTATTAACCCCTTTTCAATATCCTTCTCCTTGTGGACCACCCTTCCCCTGCCTCTATATCTTTCTCAGAAGTACCTAAACCATGTCTTGATTAACTTTATGATGGGACACAATCTTCTGAGACATAATTCCCTGACCATCGTTGTTTAAACACCACCTCTCCCTTTTCTAATTGAAGACATCATGAGAGACTTGCACCTTTGACCAGATGTACTAGTATCATATCTTGAAGCAAATTACATTATTTGAATCATATGACTAAAATCTTTTGCATTATTCTAAGGTCTAAGATACATGGCGTCTACTACTAGTACCCACTATTGGTACCTTCTTTTCCATGAATCTCTCCACTACCAAGGCCCACTCAAGCATCCTAACATATGTACGAGTGAAAAATGGATTCCATTGAATCTCTCATGTCCTAGTATAATGCCAGATCAATGGTTGGTTCTATGAAAAATGGATCTGAGCCATATCTATATACTATCATGAGAGATTAGTAAACGTCATTGAATACTCCACCACGATAAATATTACTTGCTACAGATGTAGAATATATTATATGTGTACCAATCACAACATCGTTAGATAAAACTACTCACTGAAGATATAATCAATGTCTGACAAGGAGTGAGATGTCTTGTCATGAGGCTGAGTCATTAATCTCCACCATCACCCAACTGAACCTTTAATAAGGCTCTCCAAGAGAATCACCATATAATCCATATGCATCTTCACAAGGAGAAAACACGAGTGACTACCTCTAGCAAGTCCTTAGCCCCTTGGGGGTCTAGATCACCCCGAATCCTGGAAGGTCACTACCTCTGAAACTCATGCGGTACACTCAGAATACATACAACCTTAGTAGGCACTACCATGGAAAGATAATTCTTAGTGGGTCGTAGTATAGTGGGAAACCATATGAAGAATTTTTATTTGGTTCAATCCCCTTTACTAATACCTCATCACATAGAGAACCATCCTCACAATCGTGTAGTAGAATCATGGATTTAAGTCTTTATAGAGGCATCATAATATAAAACAATATTTACCACAATCAATGACTATATCTGGGGAGTTGAAAAAAGAAGGATATGTAAAGTACAATCATTTCATATATGATGAATTTTCCCATTATTTTCCAAAAACCCATTTCATCATGTTCTGAGTCGAACGACATTTAATAAGAGTCTTGGTGTATGGATATATCATCCTCTACCCCAATAATAGAGTCCATAGCCTGAAATATAAACTTCAAACACTAAAAACTATGTCCATAAATCAATATTACTGACATTGATTTTAATGTTGAACTAAATACTTTGATAAAACTCATTCATAACCCAACCCACCATGGTCTGACCCATCATTACCCTCAAGCCTCCCTCCAATAGGCTAGGGTATGAAGAGTAGTACCTAGTAGACATATCCCAGAAATGATAGACATTAACAAATTGTACATGCACACACACACACACACATATCTATAATCCCATATAAAGTTAAATGTAAAAAAATGAATCCAATTCATGAATACATCTATAATCCAATAACCAAAGTATGACAATAAAGTACTAAAATTGAAAAAGGGTTCAAATAAAAGCTTAACAAAAAACTATGAATAGTACAACTTTTACCAATGAAGAGGACTATGATAAAATTAAGGAACCCAAAAGTCACCTATATTAGTCAATAATAAGCGATGCTCCACCCACTCCCTATCCTCCTAAGACACATTCAAAAAGGGTTCTTATCTACAAAAGACATGGATCGTTTGGGAAGAGACCATACAAGGATGAGTATAAAATTACCCATTGAAAATATATAAAAATAGTAAACATGATGAATAATGAATAATCATCTAAATATTTGGATATGAAAATCAATGTAATGCTGAAAACAAGTAGATAAACTCGGGAAGGGATCTTTGACACCATGAGGACAAAGAAAACTATTATCCACATGATTCTTCGTGAAGTAATGTTTGTTTCAAGAGAATCCACTCCAAGTGCAATGATTTCACTTGAGACACTCATCCAAGAGGTCAATATCATTGGTCCCTTCCCATAAAATCTCACTAGTCATAGTAGGCCATGATACTTAGATAGGGGGTCACATTCAAAACCATAGGGGGACACCAAAAACCTATTATATATCAACTCTACATATTGTGGATAATAAACCAATGATACCTAAAACACAACCAATACATCCTACTATATGGAGGATCAATACCATTCTCAATGAGTTTTCATAGTTTCCATGATCCTCATCTAGGGTATACAGATTATATGGGATCTCACTCTTGTCCAATAGAGGGATGTCATGAACTATATCAAGGATTCATCCTATAGAGGGGATCAAAATCCAAATATGTATATGTAATGATACAATTTACCCTTTAGTGAATGTACCAATAAGAAAAGCACTCAACTAAAAATGGTATGAATAGAATAAATAAATATCTCCAAACTATCTCTAAGGGTGTACATGACATGTATGTAAAGAAAATAGTGTGATTCACTCTACATAGACCTTATTGTGTGGTTTTACCCCATATTGAATGTGAACATCAACAGAAATGATGTGTGACTGACACATAAAATGAATAGAGGTCCCCTAGAACCCTACCCATCTCATCTTGTGATGCTCATGTATCACTAGCCTTACCATTTTAGTATCCAAGTACATGGTGTAACAATGTTCATGAACTTCTGGCCATGTTTGTGTATTATATAAGGTACACACCGAGTTTCTTATATTGGGTCATGTAGTATGTGATAATGTCACACGATGTGTGGTATTAAAATAACTGAAAAAAACCTAGCACTACAGATAGGGGACACAAACTATGTGTAAACCTACAATACAAACTATGTGTCATGGGATTTTTCAGATCCATTTAAATATCTTATTAATCATCCTACATTTTTCTAGAGATACCATCCATGGAAAAACCTATTGATTATGGGTTAATATGTCTTTTCCATCTTCACTAGCATGAATCCAAGTTCAGATTTTCTTGAAAAATAATCCCTTGAGCCAAATCATTCATTGTGCACCAGAACTAAGAAGAGTAAAATCTACCAATCCATTTGGTTTTACCTCCCATCGTTCACCTCCATCAACACACCTTGATCCTATCCTTGACCATGAACGACACCTGAAATATTGATCATTCACATTGAAGAACAACCACACAATGATATTATACACAATATTCACCGAACCGCAATCCAAAATAAATTCCCACGAAGGATGTGAAAAGAAACATAGGAGAAAAAAATCCATAAAATATGAGGAAGAAAAATATCATCTTTTTGTTTATCCATGATTCATTTTCTTTGAATATGATGAACAAAGTGGATTAAAAAACAAAAAAACATATATAATATCATCAATTTAAATATACCGATGTTGCATGATTTAATTTTGTTCATAGAAATTATCTATGGTAATTCATGAATTAAAAATGGGTTAGAAAAAAAATCAAACATCCTACCTAGAGTTTGGATTCAACATTGATGATGAATGGCTCTATTTTTCATTTATATGATCCATGAAATCCATTGGTGTAACGATCCTCGATCCGATCATCATCTATCAACATTTACCATGGATGATCTCAACTAATGTTTTCTTGGTCTCCAAGTTTTAGCGGCCATCCGTGATACAAAAATATAAATCATTTGACTTACAATGAACATTGTCTCTATTTTATAAACAATCAAAAAAATATTTTATTTATTTATTTTCTCCCCTGGAAACTTTCTCACAATATCCTCCCACCGAAAAATGTTATGTCACAACTAGGGTTTTACTCAGGAACTAAACTCAATCGTGCCCCCAAATTTCAGGTCTAATACCTCATTCAAGAGTATCTCTACTCCTGTAGGAAAAATTCATGTCTGTGTTATTTAATATATTTAATTTATTTCAATCATTTATTCTAGGAACACTGGGCCTCAGAATCACATATTGTCTTAACAACAGGTCTCAAAAACATTCCATATAATACTTAAAAATAATACTTTGGAAATACAAGTCATTAAATTTTAATAAAAAATAATAATTTCCCAACACGGATATGTGTAAAAAATGTTATGGTCGAAATGTGAATATAAATAAAAATATAGAAAATTCTAAAATTAAGCAATTTTCAAAATTGAGCTCAATTTATTATAAATCCTAAAAAAGGTAACAATTTCAAAAAAAATGTATGACTTAGTAGAAATAAAAATAATTAATTACATAATAAAATATGTGAAAATGTCATATTCATCTTGTAAACAATATGTGTATAGAGGAAATAATCCCTGGATCCGGTGTGTAACCAGAGGGGTTTCCAACCCCATGTCTGCCCCAATTGTCTCACCCACACAATCCATCATTATTATGAATGCTTATAAAGTATAATAGCTCTAAATAACCAAGTATAAACCCCATATTGTGAACATATTTTTACTATCACATTCTTTAGTTCACTCAATTATATTCACATCCACTATTACCGAATACGGTACCACATACCTCAAGCCTACTTTCCCGTACACTAGAAGTTCCTAGCCAATGATGAGGGTCTATATATATAGAGGGGGGGACAATATACTATTTTTCCTAGATATCAATAAATATTAGAGGAATAAATAGATATTATTTTAACGCAATACCATAAAAAATATACTCATATTAAAATGCCAATTTTATTAAATAGTATAACTCATTCTATAAAAAATGGACTACTATAATGTCACATGGCATAGATCAAAGGTATGGTTTCCCATATTCTAGCCACATATATGCTCTACAAAATGGTAAAAATTATGGATATTATAAACCTATTCCTAATTCCATGTAGAACCCCATTTTCCATCACTAGCTCAGCTCCTCAACCTAGCCATCCAATGTATGTCCATTTCCCATACCTATATCTGTAGCCGCGAAGTCTTATTGGGTACCAATGTTCCTGAGCATGGTTTTTAAACAATTAAACAGGACACTAAAAATGCTACCCCTAAATAACTCAACTAGATACAAAAACAAGAATAATTTCATATGATTGTACAGAAAAAATATGAAATGACAACAATAAATAAATAAATAGGTCATAAACATTGGCACCACAAGACCACCTAAATATAACTAAACATATTTTCTCACATTTCTAGGTGTATCTAAACATATAACAAGATTAAAAACAATGAATCATTTCTCAATACATTTCATGGTTATAAAATCCCATCATATCATAATAATTATCACATGGGATGTATATCTCATTGACCAAGGCATAATAGTGGGCATAGAGTCCTAGTGAAACTAGTCCATACCAGGCATAATGTCCCTATAAAATCACTATATAATGAGTATAAAATCCATGTGATACCCATCCATAGTAGGAATCATGTCACTTAGTATCACTCCATAATAGGCATAATGTCCCAATGAAATCACACACAGGTGACTTCATGTACCTACTACAATATTAATAAATGGTATAACATTTCTAGCTATATAAACACATTTCTGGGAAAAGAATACCAAGTTATGGTCTGTATTACATGGAATTGGGAATAATATTCCACAAGAACCATTCTCATATAGTAATCTCATTACCTTCCTTGGGTGCATCAATTCATAGTCCAATTATTCCACTTCTAAGGGAAAAAACACAAAGCTAGGAATATTGTTCCATTCCCATCATCATCAATGATGTGTAGGAATTATAATGCATGGCCTAGTGGTAATTACATCCCTTAACTATAGTCATATAATCTCATCAATGTTGGAAACATGTAGTGGAAATAATAACTTTAATCACAAATAATATAATAAAAATAGTTATTTAATCACAACCATACCCAGAAATAGAGAAATATCATCTGACTTACATAACCAAACGTATATCATGGTGTAATAGGTAACATTAATATTTAAACACAAGAAATATACATAAATTTTGGAATATAATCCAATAAACATTAAATAATATCTTCTATAGTCTTCGTATAATCGATCTATACTCATACTCATAATCAAGGAATAACATTCCAAGACCCTTATAAAATAGAAGGGGAAGGAATAGTAACCCCATATCATAGAGAATAAGTTGTTGTTGTCTTTATAGAAACTCAAAAGTTCCACTTATATTAAACCTTATACCCTTCCTTCTTAGTTACTTTCCAAACCAATGTCAAGAAAGCCTTAATGCCATAATATAGGTCCATAATGTCATTTTATATTCCAAATAAACCACTTTGTAGTCATTATCATGTGGTTATAGTCAATTTAATTCATGTTCACAGGCCTCAATAGGCATGGAATTTTCTCAGATAATTCAAGGGGTCCAATATGGCATTAAACATCCCTATCCAACTGATATGGGTCAATAAAAATGTCAGATTTAATTTAAGGTCAATCACACATGGAATGTGTGACCAAATATCACACATAAAATAAATCGTGCATAAAAATAAAAATTGTTAGGGAACACCTCCATCAAGAATGTAGATAACCCCTCAGACCAACCAACTCAATCCCCAATTGATCCATTGACACCACTATCACTAAACATGTGTCCTAAAATCTTCCAAGAGGCTTTACAATAAATAAAAATATTTTATAGTTAATTTATTTATTTAATTCATAATTAACTAATTACAGATATTTTTGTAAAAATTCGCAAGGTGATGTATTCTCACAGATATATCCTCTAATGGGGTGTGATCCACTCACAGAGAACCCCTAAATCACCTAACAACTAATGTCCCAAAAAAATATAATTCAACAATCATTTTCATATCAAATTTATGTAAAACCATGGAATGGTTATGGGAATATCTTATATAAAATAAAATTTCATGAAACCTCATGCATTGACACACATTGAGCCTCTTCTACCCATCCTGAGAGAAATACCTCTCATTTTATCATTATTCGTTCATTATTTAGTGGAATCCGCATAATATCCCTAGAGGATTTCCAAAAAAATAAAATAGATGACAAAAAATTAATTAAGGTTGGATATTGGATGAGAACTTACCTAAATCGAGGAATAAAAAAACTGAATCCACAATAATGGAAATGGGATGTTGAGGAATAATAAGAGAGGGAGATGGATTTATCCTCCCCTCTCTATACTACTAACCCCACAAGAAACCCCAATGTGATTTTCTATTAAAAAGGGGATAAAATACCATGTATACCCCTTAGAAACTACATAGACTGCCCCCAAAACTCCAATGTATTCCACTATAATTTTGGTTCTAGGGACATTGGTGTTGGAAAATTGTCCTTTAAACCATACCTTTTGTGGACTACAATCAGGGCTCTAGTGGCTTCCTACTATCCCTACCAAGTAGACCTCCATTACTAAAAACATGGAATCTCACTTTATTGTGTTTTCTTTTTAACCTCTATTTCCAAAATAACCTTTAATATTTTAAATTTTATCAATAAATTAAAAATCTTGATCTAAATCCAATAATTAATATAATCTATAGTTTAATGATAATTGGAACCGATGTTTTCTCCAACTCCACAAACAAGCACCATGGTGAGTAATTACAATCAATCCACCATAATACTTCTCATACCAAATTCATCTCCCTACACATCTCCTGTAATTTCATCAATCACCAAAATAATATACATGTTCTGATTCCTGATCTCTTGTTATCCATGGTTATTATTGATGCTTACCTATCATGGGGTGTGATAGAAGAAATAATTTCCTATGATAAATATAGTAGTAGTGGTAACATATAAATTAAATAATCTGTGATTTATTTATCGATCATCCTTTGTTGATGGTTATTATAAATACATCCTTAATAGTTGTTACAACATGTTTAGACTCCCTTCCTATGGGTACGAAAAATCAGCCTACAACTCTTAAACTACTAATGAAATAACCATATAGGTATTAGTTCTCTTGTGAAAATTTTAAAGTGACCCACTGCCTTCTCTTACATTCTATAAATTTCAAGACACCCACCACCCAATATGACATGTTCCTTTGAGACAACACACCCTAAGTGGAGGGAGATCTCAAGTAATAAATATAAGTTGTAAAAGGTGAACTTGTTTAAGACATTAAACATAAACCCAATAAAATAAACAAAAAACCATTGAAAAGTGTTATTGTTAAATAGAAGAGTGATTTTATTTAAAAAAATATTGTAAGAATCATGTATTATAATGTATTTCTTCCCCTTACACAATTTCCCAAAATATTTTTTATTCATTCAAAGGGTATTCAAAAACAAAGGGGAAGAATATGTCATTAAAAAAAGTAAACATATCACAAATTAAAATCAGTAATTTAGTAGTAGTTTGTCTAGTATTTTTTATGACCCAAGTCTCTGTAATCAATAAAATTACATTCGTTTTATAGATTTTCGGTTGATATTTTATTCATCATGGATAAACATCAGATATTTTTTCTATTATAAAATTTTTAATCATTTATTTCCCTTCATATAAACATTACTCCAATGGGATTAGGTCTTCTAAAATATCAAAATCATTCCTTATTTTTTGATTAAAAAAATATTATTCATATTTTAATCCACATTTTTGTCTTTATTTGGTGACATGAATAATGGATCGATGTTCCAGATCATTGATTTAATGTGAAAATGAGTTTTATGATCTCCATTTAATTCTATAAAAGTCATGAATTCATACAATAATAGATAATTTATACCAAATCTCTAGGGATGATGTCTTACGATTGGAAATAATGTCATATGATCACCCTTTTCTTGATTTTTCGGAATTTAAATTATCTTATGCAAGAACAAAATAAAATACACGTAGAGGAATTAAACTATGTGATATGAATATATAATCTTGATAGATAAAATGTCTTATGAATATGTTGTTTTAATTTATCAAATATTTATCAATAGATATTTCCTACATACTATTATAAATTACAACCATATAAAACTTTCTTACTTTGGAAAATCTTGGCACACTTAAACTATCATACGAGGCCACCTCAAAAATATTCTAAAACATATGAAATGTCATAAGGGATCAAAAATTACATAAAAGGGTACCACGTGGGGGAAATATCCCATTATCCCACAAATTTCCCACATGTAGGTGAAATATCATATGTGAAGGTGTTAAAGGATGATCCCCAAAGCTATTTGATGCTGAAAATACGGGTTAAACATTTATGTAGCCTCTGATTTTGTAGTTTTATCATTATGTAGAACTATATTCCCTTTATAGTGATTATTGAAACTAGGTAATTCCAATTTTTCATGTCAATAACTATTAAAAAAATAAATTGTGACCTTTCCACATGTATCATATCACATTTAGACATATTTTTTATTTTTTGGATCACCTTTAGGAAACATTTAGATCCACTCTATGTTAGTACATTCTGATTATTAAACATCATATTTCACCTTAAAAACATCAAAACACAATATATAAAAGTCTATTAATTCACTTTATTACAAAAAATAAATTAGAATAATTAATATCATAAATTTTCATACTCAAATAACAATTACTAGACATATCAAAATAGAAAAATAATTTTAAAACTTCTAAAATAACAATGAATTTATAAATTAGGGGAAATAAAATGAATTGAATATTAATAAAAAATTATTAATTCATTTACAATTTTAATTTCACTGTTCTTTAACAGTGGACTCCAAGACAATTAGAACAAAAAATATTACAGAAGAAAAATTAAAATACAATCCAATGTGAGTTCATTTTTGAACACCATGGTCTTCACGTAATCATGAATTATTAATTCCCTTCACTACATTCTATTTATTAAGTAAATTCAATTTTTTTACAATTTTTTTATCCTCTCATGAACACTTATAACTCTCAACACTCAAACATTAATTATAATTTATGTTTTCCTCATTAGAAGATCATGATAGTTTCAATATAGGATTGATAAATTTTTTCATCTCCACCAAAGGAGTCATGTGTTTTGTGTAAATCATGAGGAATTTTGAGGCTTTTTTAGGATTAATGTTAGTGCTTCTTATTTGGAAAATCTAGAGGAAAATTATGAGATTTTTCTCCCAATTGAAGAATAATGAATTATTTTTTAATTTCATAAAGAATAAATTCCATCCTCTATAATTTTATATTGATTTAATTTTAATTCTTTTGATATTCTAAAAAATGTCACACACTCTTGGCATTTTAGTTGTAGAAAACATTCGTCTATTAATTTTCATCACCATATTTTTTTGATTTTTTTTGTCCAACCCCTAATGGTTGGGAGGGACATTGAAAACATATCTTGTGGGTGTGAGATCTTCCTTAACCCAGTTTAAGAAGTATTTATTTTCTTTATTATTTGATCTATGTATTTTATTCTATAGATTCAAAACTTCTTCATAACCATATTTACATAATTAACTATTTATACAACATATTATAGCATTAATTTAACTTTATATATCCTTAAAACTCATATCAACATCTTGGACAGTCAAGCTTAATATAATTCATTATAAATGACATATTATTTCTCCCATTCCCCCTTTATTGTATTTTTTCTTCTTAAATAATGATTGGGAATTTTGTGTAGTTTTGAATTTATAGAGGGAACGAGAACTAATTTTTACTTTAAACAGTTGTAGTCTTTCATTCATTACATTGAATGATATCTAGGCCATCTACCCATTCTTCCCAACATTACTTCCCTCATAACAAATTAGTACAATTGATTTATATCTTCCTTTTATTGAATCAAGAATATTATTTAAATCAAGTAATTTCAGATCACATTCTCTCTTCCCCTATAAATGCATTCTATATAGATCATGCATCATAATCTAGAACAAGGTAGATATAAATATTGGGATCATAATTGGGATACGTAAAAAAGTAATTCAGGGATACTAACACCTATAATTTTTGAATATAAATGGTAGAATGAAATTTTATTTTAGTGTAATGGGTTATTTAATAATCAATGAAACTCATCAATCATGTATATCAAATCTTCCTCTAATGATCCTAGGTTTTAATTAGATAAATCAGCAAATTATATTTATTTTGGAAGGTCTATGTTCCCACAAGAATAATAGAATTATAAATAATATATCAAATTTAGTTTATAATCCTATTAGAAAAGTTATTAAAAATATAAGGTATAATATCATGAAAAGAGATGCAAAAATAAGTGTGCATCACAAGAAATTAACTAACTTAGAATTTGGGAAAAAATTCATTTCAATATTTATTTAAGAAACATAACTGGTTAAAATCAATTCTATAGAATGGGATTATTTTAAAAGTTTTTATAGGTATTAAAATTAATCTCAACAAGTATAACTAGAAACATATCCTATTTCTATAGTTCAAAACTGTGGTAATTGGGGAAAAATATCAAAAAGGGTAAAAATATTGTCCATAAGAAATAACGAAGGTTTTGGATGACTTGGATATGTAGGACATTGATATTGGTGTCTATATCATCACCATGGTTTTAAACTATGGACATAAGGCCCTAAAACCAAATTTATTGGTAATAAAATAGATATTTCCACAGTTTCAAACCATGGAGGTATGAAAAAATCAATTTCTATACATTCAAATAATGATTATAGTGCATTAAAATTCTCGATGTGTTTCAATCCCACTATCTATTCCTCTCTATGTATTATTATATGTATATATATATTCTTCTGTATATATATGTGTGTATATATATGTATATATATATGTATATATTTATATATAAATATATATAAATATTATTTGTAAACATTAAAAAATGGGAAAATGTGACTTGGAACTGGACTTATAGTATTGGTTTAAGGAAACCGTAGTTATAGTCATTCGACATAGGACCTAGTAGTGAGGTTTAAGATAAATATGGCCAAATATCCTATCTATCATTACATTTTATGGAAAAATATGATTGTACGGGTTGTTTGTAGTGTCTGTGGATGAGATTTTCGGTATACTGTGGTTATAAGTGTTTAATGTAGGGATTATGGCTATGGTTTTTGAAAACAAGGGCCATATATCCTCCCTACCACCATAGTGTTTTAAAAATTGGGGTTTTAGGTATTGACTATGGATTCTATGGACATAGTTTTAGGACAACCATGGTGGTCGGCATTCTATATATACAGAATGACTATGGTTTTCTAAGACTATTTCCATGGATCCTCTCTATCAAAATAATTTCTATAAAAAAATGAATTTAAACCTCTATTTCCCCAATATTCCTAATATCTTGCGAGAAATATGTTTTTAGCTATTTATTCCCAAATGTATAACCAAATTTAATGTTTTAAACATCCACTTACCACCACAGTTATAGATAACCACAATTAAGGTATGGAATAAAGCCATTGTTACAATAAAATATGGATATACGCAAAATTAGGAAATCATAAAACCATGGTTTAAATATAATTTTAGCTATAGGCTTCCCATTAACCATTTATTTTACATCTTTGGCAGTATAACCGAGGCTATAAGTTAATTTTCTAGTTGCAATGGTTCAAAATTTAATATAATTGAAAAATAAAATACATAGATTTTTTTTTGAATACAAATAGAAATACTAAACTATGAATATTCCCCCATATATAGATTATGTAGAGTCCTAATTTTATTATAATATATTCATCATAAAAATAGAATTTTAATGGAATCATAAGGGCCATCACATGTTAAACAGTGGTACAACTTGATGTTTTTCATTGATAAATAGTTCGGAGGAGTCTAAGATCCTCGAATGGTTCTTGGGGAATGTTAGCACTAAATTTATTTATATAATACCCATTAATAGTGAATGGTCTCCCATTTTATTCCGTGCTAATATATTTAACATCAAAATTATATAGATTAGTTTCTACATAAAGATATTCCCTTTTGGAACAAAGCATACCTAGAATTAGAATGAGTCTTGTGATTTATATCAACACCTGGTGTAACACCTTAATATTTTAGAATTTATTTTCTTTAAATAATATATTTGATAGTGTGTGTTATTCCCAATACCGAGTTCAAAAGAACTGCAATATACTATAGAAATATTATTATTTAAATAAGACCATTATGGATTAATGATTTTTTTAGGGTATGAATATGAAAAATCATGTCATGAAATATATGTAAATATTTTTCTTTCATAAATTTTATAATCAATCCTATTTTGATAATTAATTTTTTGGAAATGAGTAAAAAATCATTTAAATGTATATGAGATATTTTTCCAAAAGCATCTTTTATATGTGTAATGTATATTTATATTAATAGATTAAATTAATCACTATTTATAAATTATTCCAATGAAAAAAAATAGATTTTATATTAAATTTATTGAAATAAAATCAATTTAATTATTTTATTAAGGAATGGAATGGTAATAAATTCATTTTATTCTTCAAAAGTACATTTACTTCAAAAATAGGCTTTATGGCATTTTTGGGTGGATATTATAATTAATTTATACCACATTTTGAAATTTTCCTTGAAAAAATTGAAATAATATTTGGAATCATCATTTTATAATTTGAATACGATTATTTTTTGAGAGTTTTCTGAAATTTATTTTTGAGTGAGTAGTGAAAAATGCCAATTTTTTCATAACAACTAATTATTTCCCCTAAAATTTGAAATTTAGAAGACCAATTATATTTTTGATTTCATCATTATGTTTAATAATATCGATTTGATTAAAAAAATCTTAATAATTACATACAAATGAATATTATATTTTATTTTGGTATTAGTTAACTTTATGCTTATAATACACTATTAAAAAACTATTTTTAATGCATTTTTCACACTTAAATTAAATGTAATTTATTATAGCTATTAAAAATTAATCATTAAAATAGAAATAATATTTATAATAATGATGTTTAAATTTATTAATGAGGTCAAATTAATTTTTAGTCATTATAAATAATAACAATATTAAATATTAGTCACTATGAAAGATGGAACACCGAGTTCATTAAGTAAAAAATAATTATGATAGGGCAAAAAAATTAGTATTATATGTTATTAAATGGTTTATTTTTATTATTATCACTTTATTTTCTAGATTTGATAATTTTTTAGACACTTAATCCAAATTAAGGGATTTATAATATTTAAATGTTTAGAAATACTATAAGTGTGCCACTCCCCTCACTTATAAAATGGAATTTGATCAATTATCTTCCTCCAAAATTATTGGGAAATATATATCAACATAGAATTACAAAAATATATTCAAAAAATCCATACCAATGTCATAAAATTCCTATTCTCTCCAAAATGAAAAACATATAAGGATTAAGACGTAATACAAAAATGGTTTTTTATAGTAGAGGTATTACTATTAAATGATTGTTTTCATGTTTATTTATTCTTACCCCTTATTCAAATAGTATTTATCTATGATTATATAATAACATAAGTATCCTATATATAATAAAATATTATTTTTTTTTTCAAAACACCTTTTCATCTTTTTTTCATCTAAAGGAAAAGGAAATCATCACTTGTGTATATGTATGAACTAAAATCTCCACATACTGATGTATTTCAATTTTCATCACTACCTTATATGACCGATAAAATGATGAATAAAATGAATATATAGGTTATTCATGAAATAATTATGCTTCATTAAATATAATATAATAATAAGATTTTTAAACTTCCATCAAGTGGAAAATGATCAAGTTGCTCATGTGATAGTGTGAACCACCACATGCATAAAGTGATGCTATTTTTTTACATTACCTCTACAAATGGATGGTCACATGGATGTAAAAAATGAGTAAATATTACTTTTAAATTTTTTTTAAAATTCTATAAAAAAGTGTCTACTCTTTTTATTTTTACCTAATAAGAAAGTGTAAACATTGAATGCGTGTACATGAAGACCACCACCTCTATGATATGACATATTTTATATTTCATGTATAACGTTCTTGATTGGTAATAAAAAGGAATTTAATGTAAAGAAATGATAATTTGGAAATTATTAATATTCTGGTGATGATGGAATATTGACCCATTTAACCATGGTAAACCTACCAAAGCTGTTTTGGTATTATTAACCAGTTGTCCTCGAATCGTCCGATGCAAGATTGACTAATTAGGTAACTAAATTAAAATTAATCATATATTAAATAAAAAGAAATAATGATAATGAAATGGACATGAAATGATTTACTAATCAATTAAATGAACAATATAATTTTATTATTCAGTATTTAAAGAATTTATGATGGAAATATTTTGATTTTATAAGATAAATAATGTTCATGAACTTTTAAAAGTGAATTGTTAGTTTTTCCAAAAAAATATTTTAAAGAGTTATCATGTTTTTCATGATTCATTCATGGTTTTCTTATAAATTTTAATGGTATTCAAAGATTCTCCTTGATAAATTTTTTATCTTCTGTTGTGGATTTATTTTATTTTTGTGTTCATAGTTTTATTATGAAAAAAGTAAAAATGTTCATGAGTTTTTATATTTTTTCACTAGACTAATGAGATTCCAAAATTTTATATATCATTCACTTATATTTGTTTGATTCTATACATGTTTTAAAATTTACCTCATATTAACTAAATATTAGAAACTATTATAAAGTCTATCATTGATTTAAGTAATTTTTCATTGAATGAAGAAAGAGTTCCATGAATGAAACACAAGTTTAAACCTACGAATTTTTTTTGTGGAAAAAATTGGCATAGTGTGTCAGTATTGCCTACGAAGAATAATGGGTTTCCAGGTTAATTACAAATATAGACCTAAAAGATCACTATAATTTAAGAAATGGAAACTATTTTCATAAATAAGGTTTTTATAGTTTGACTTGGGTCCAAGCTATTATAGTTTGTATCAGAGAAAATTTTTAAATAAAATTATAGGTAACAATGTTGTTCGGTTTTAAGACATTGGGGGTTAATATAATTATTATGAATGTCATAGTGTTCATCCTTTTCATAATTTGTTTATTATGATTTTTTCATATACTCAGAGTAATTGTTTTGGTTTTAGTAAATTTCAAGATCTAGTAAGAACTATGTTGATAATGGATAAGGGACAACGTGTTGGTTATCTAAAAACCAACCAAAAGAGATAAAACCTTGTGTGAAAACTCTTATAATTATACAATACAATATATCTCAATATATTATTAACAACATGATCTTAGGTGAGTTTTCCGAAGCACCAAATAAGAGAAAAAATGGAAATTTAACGATGTTCAGGTGATAAAGACCATGATGGAAAAAAGTTTAAGTTTATTACATTTCATGAATCTAGGAAGAAGCACTAAGAGAAACTTCACAAAGGTTATGGAATATGTTTTAAATACTTGGTGTATGGTCATTATGAAAATCAAGGACCTAGGGGGATGTACGTAAAAGGTGATCAACAATAATGTATATCTAAAGGTGAAATAGTGTATAATGAAATTACAGTTGAATATGTGAAAACTAAGAAGGTCATATAAAATATTTGGATTATATTTTGGATTATGTTTTTAGATTAATCAATATTAGTATAAGATTTGTATTTTGATTTTAGTAAGAAGTTATTAGAGAATAATATGGAAAATATTAGTTTATGGAATATAAATAATTTCGAATGATTAAAGTGTTTACATATAGGATTTTAAGAGTTATGATATTGTAGTATTTTATATATGGGTTGATAAATTTAAGGATGATCAGAAGATTAAATTAATTAATAATATTTTTATGTATTATGTGATGTAATGTCATTTTTTTATTTTTAATAGATATTTTAGTTAAAATAAACCCAAAAGATTAACTTTTCATTTGATGGGGAAGAATGAATTTATATTTTTTTGATGTAAATTTAATGGTTTTGATAAAATTTATGCTTAATATAATAATTTATATTAATTTAATTGTAGTTAATTAGGATAAATGGTTTATTAAATTTTGGGAATATATATTTTACCATATGGATAATCATTATATTAAAAATGGATTTGGTGAATCAGTGATAAATATTTTTGGATGAAGTTCGCAATTTTGGGAAAATTATATGATTAGGGTAAATGAAAATATTTTCCTGATAATATGAAATTTTATTTGAGGGATATATGTTGAATAATATTTTGGATGTATATTGTGGCATTATGGTGTGTTAGGATATTTATGGAAAGTATTATCATATTATGAATATTGTATAATTGGATTATATACATTTTTTGTTATGCAGATTTAGGAATAACTAATGACATTTATAAATAAATATTAAGTTTATCATGGAATAATATGTGATTAAATATTTATAAATTTTGGTTTTTTAACCTTTTCATGCATATTTTTATGAGTATTGAGTTTAGTTATTTGTGAAATAATTTATGTTGACCACTAGGTGTTATTGTTGTGGATTTGGAGACTAATTTTTTATTGATTAATATAAAGGATTATTCATATTGGAAATTATCTTCTCGTATGCTAACCATTTTAGTTTTAGAAAATGTATAAAAATTAGAGGATTAACTTGTTATCCATTTATGTATGTTTTAGTTATTTAAAAGATATTTTTTGTTTTTTTGGCATGAAAAAGTCATTTACAATATTCTTTTTTTAGAGTTAGAGATTTTAAATAAGTGTAAATTGATTGAAACACAACCGAAATTTGAAATATTTATTATTAAATGAAAAAACCAACAATGTTTATTTTATTGTGTTCTCTATCTTGATAGTAATTAATCTATCAATTCAAGGTAGATGTTCTTGAAATAAAAAAGTAATCCATTGAAATTTATTTCTCATGAATTTATGATGTTTTTGGTTACATAAAAATTTATTGTTATATATTTATTAAATTTATCTTTATCATGTTATTTATCAGCAACAATTATTCTTTAAAAATTATTTTTCTCCTTGATACCCGTATTTTCACTTCCCACCAAAGTTCACCATTTTTTGGAACCTGATTAGGTGTTACTCAAGGATATTTTACTCATATTATTTAAGAGGAGTATAATTTAAAAACCCAATATTTTATAATTTATATTATTTAAATAATATAGTTTTCTTTGTGTCATATACACAATATTGAGTTTAAACGAATTGTGACATAGTATAGAAATAATTTTTTTAAAATATGTTCATTATGAACATGTTTTATTTGGAGTCAGTGAATGAGAATAAACATATTATTAAACATAAGTAGAAATTTTTTCATTAATTAAATTAATAATAAATCATATATTGATTATCAATTGGTTGAAAATGAAGACAAAATCTATTAAAATGTAAAAGATATATTAAATAATTGTTTCTTTGTGCATAATGAATTTTTAACATAATATATTCAACAAATAACTATTGATAAATAATTAAAAGGAAATAAATATATTATATATTATATTTAATGTATTAACATTAGTTTGATTATGGTTATTAGTAATGTAATGAGAAAAAAGTCATTTTATGCTTCAGAAATATATTTTTTTCCAAAACTGGGTTTTATTGAATTTTGTGCATGTATATTGTAATTAATTTCAAAAAAATTATAAAATTATTATTTGTAAAAATGGAAATAATATTTAAAATAGACATGTCATAATATGCTTAGGATGAATTTATAGTATTTTTCTGAAAGTTTTGATTTTGGAGTGAAGAGTGAAAATGTCGATTTTTTCAAAACTATCATTTATTTTTTTAAATGTAATTATGAAGTAGCATTCAATTTTATATTTTGTTTTAAAGTTACATTTAATTTTTTTAATAACAATAATTAAAATAATTCTATATGAATCATATTCCTATTTTATTTTTGTATATGTTTATTTTTATCTTAAAAACAATATTTTATAAAAAATATATTTCATTGTATTTTGTTAACATATATTAAAATAATTTTCCACAAATTATACTAAATAAATATTGAAAAATGGATTTATTATTTTAAATAATGTTGGTCAACGATTTTAATGATGTTAATTTCATTATTTTTCATTTTGAACAGTAACCATGGTAAATATTTATCACCATAGTAATGGGTAAATTAAGTTAATAAAGTTAAATACTTTGTGAACAGTTAAAAAAGATTAATCTTAAATAATATGGTGTTGGGATTTATTCACATATCACCTTATATTTAAAATCGGATGGATTTTTATAAAATATTTCACAATTCATACATTTATAATATTCAATTGTTTAGAAAAATTACAAGTGTGCCACTCTCGTCACTTATAAAAGGGAAAGTCATATCCTCTGTTACTTACAAATGTATAGATATCTTGATTCAAAAATACCTACCAAAATATATCCCCAAATGCCTTCCCACTTCTTAGATGTCATTTTCCCATAAAAATACTAAACCTAGAAGATGTATGTTGTAAACCAAATGAGGTTTTCGAAATAATTTGTATAACTCTTAATGGAGTGTTTTTTATTTAAATAATATTATACCACATTTAAATATTCTTTAACCATCTTAATATATTAAAATCTGTATAAAAAATATACTTAAACATTATTAAATTTACATAACCCTTTTCAGATTTTTTCTATCTATTTAAAAATAAATCATTTATTGGGAAAGTATATATATTAATGTATCTATGTAGTGATGTGTTTCACTTTTCATCACAGACTCATATAAGTATTTAAAAATTTGTATCAATTGAATATATATGATATTTATGCAATTATTATTCTTATATAGATATTTTATATTATTTACCTTCTTAACATTTTATAAATTAGAAAATGATAACATTACATATGCGTATGTGTAGACTACCACCTCCACAAATTGATGTGATTAATTTTACATTATCATGCCATTAGGATAATCATAATGATGAAAATAAAGAATTATTATGTAATTTATAATTTTTTATTATCTTATAATTTTCAATATTATCTAATATATTTATTTTCCACCAATTAGAAAAGTGGAAACGTCGCTCATGTGTACATGCATACTACCTCCTCCATAATATGATGCATTTTTTCATGTCTACTTTTAATTTACTATAATACAATTATGTTTAAATCCTAAACATGATAATTATTTAATTTTTAATATTTTTGTGATAATAGAATAATTTTCCATTCGGCCACGTTCAACTTAGTGAATTTATTTTGTGATTATGAACCGAACATCCTCAAAACATACCACATAAACTGAACTGATTATGTAACTAAATAAAACATGAAAATAATTTAAAATAAAGGTATAATTATAATATATGTAACATGAAAATGGTTTATAAACAAGAAAATAACTAATATAATTTTATCATTCAGGATCTAAATAAAATATGACATTAGATGATATTTAAGGTAAGGGATTTATCCTCTAAAAGTATTTCCTCTCAGACTAATCCCATTTTCACCACATATTTTATTTTAGGTTGTGTATATACAACAATATATTATCTTTTTATCATTCACTAACTAAATTTAAATTTTTTTAAAAATCCTTTTCAATTAATATCCTTCAATTTTATTTTGATTCCAAAGCTACTAATGTTGTTAGTGATTTTCCATTAAAACTGTGTTTTAATGTTTTCCATTACAATATACTCATATATATAATGATTTTTATAATTCCTTAACGAATATTTCATACTATAATCCATGATTTTAAGGTCATTTTACAAAATATTTTAATTTTTACAATGTTTTAAAAATTAATATTCTTTTCATTTTCTAAATAAAAAACATTTTACTTTTTATAAAATGTGTTTAAGGAATATTTTTTTTAACATTTACCAAATGAATGGATTTTATAATGACATACATGTTATATTATTTGAATATTCATTTAAATTATTTAATGGTTATTATAAAATGATGGAATTTTATCAATATTTTCATAATTTTTCATTTTTAAGATTTTTTTTAGACAAATAGTATTTCCTATTATTATTATTTGACAATGGAAAATGTTTAATGTTTAGATTAATATGTGTTTTTGAAAGGTTTTATTTTGAAAATGATTAAGATTATAATTTTTTTAATGATACAATATTTTAGCATTATAGGTAATTTTGGGAGAGCCTAATCTGGCTCATTAAGATGGGTGATCCTAATATAGCTCTCCAATAGATTAGGTAATGATTTGACTTCAAAGGTGAAAATTGAGGTAGATAACTGTGCAGGTTACTCCTATTGACTTATCTATAATTTGATTAGTCTAATATGGGTTATGAATATGATACACCAATATAACTATTCTATCTTTTCAGAAGGGTTTTTGTGGAAATATTTTTATTTTATGCGGTGATTAAAGTTATTTAACAATTAAAATTTAGAGGTTTTTCTTCAGAGAAATATTTTCAAGAGTTTACATGTTTTTTAGGACGTATTTGTTGTTTTCTTATTTTATTTAATGGGTTTTATAGGTTTTATTTGATAAAAAGATGATTTTATTATTTTCATATTTTTAATTAATATAATCAATGTTTTACTCTGAAAGTAGTAAACATTTTTATAGGTTTTTTATGTATTTCACTGGAATAATTGGATACATTTATTTTTATATCCATTATAAAGATTTTTTTTCTCATCCTATGTTTTAAAATGTATTCATAAGGCCTAAATATGAGTTTTAAAAATTAATAATTCTAGATAAAATATAAAGGTAATTAGATTTGAAAAAATAAAGTTTTTCGTGAATGTTAATGGATTTTAACCTTAAGAATTTTAATTTTGTGGAAAAATGCACATCTTGTGTCAGTCTTCCCTAAGTAATGTAATGGGTTTATTGATTTCCTAAAAATATAAACATTATAGATCATAGAAAATTAATAATTTCAGTCCCTTGTCATAAATCATGTAATTTTGGGTTTATTAAGGTTTGATATATTTTAATTAATCTTCTATATGAGAGTTTTTTTGGATTAACTTATCCTGAGCTACTGTAGTCCCTTATTTTTAAATTCCTGAGTTCTAAAATGTTTCCCTCATAATTTTATATATCTCCTAAAACTGTAGTTTACTTTCTTTTCTAGGACTCTCTAGGTATAGATTCATTTCTCTAATTTCCTAGTATGCCTTGTTTCCCATCTATATAGGTTGGTGATATTAACTTCTATAAATCTTAATGTGGGGACTCATTCCAATTACGGGTTTCATCGGTTATATCATTATCCTATGAGGTTTCTTCAATCTATTTACACTAATCCTTTATATTTGGTTTATCTTTTTTCTCAATAATTATCTTTATCCCCTTGTTAAACACTTAAACTTTCCCACTTTTCTGTGGATAGTGGAGAGTTTATGTCTTATCAATCCCTCAATATCTCTTGATAAACTCCCCACATGTATATACTGAAAAGGTGGATCCATTGATAAATGATGGTGGATCTTAGAACTCTAGACCTAAAAAATACCTTTGTCCTATCAAATATATATTTAACATTAGCTTTATCATTTTTAGTGACAATAACTTCCATAAATTTTGAAACACAATTATCTATAATATATATATAATAATTTACAAACTACATGGGTGAGTGTCCATTGAAATTTATCCCCAAGACTATTTTTTTCACAAATACTAATTATTTTTTATTTAATTTCTTCAATTTTTTAATATTTATACTAAATTTAGAATTTCACATTTTAAAAAAAATTCATGTGCATTGATAAACAATTAATACCAATATATCACTAATTCCAAAACATTTCTTACTATCATTTTAGGTCTAATGTGGAATCCAAAATCTATTGTATGAAAAGAAATCAAAAAAAATTATATTTCAATCATAGGTTAGAATCTACTTATCACATGTTCATTGAAATATTTCCAAAGATATGGATCCTCCGAAATGTAAAATGTTGAATAAAATTAATTTCTAAGAAGTTTTTAGTGATTTCAATGAGATGGTGCTGGGATCTTTACCATGTAATTGACATTATTTTTATACCATGGTAATTATCATTCAATCAAATAAAGATAATCTCTTATAATGTGATCATTTATTGATTCATGATTTGGAATTTCTACTTCAACTTTGTTGGGTTACTGAATTAGGTGGTTGACTACAAAGTTATTTGTTTATTTCTTATCATTAATTTCCTGGTAAAACCCTTGACATACTTGATTCCATCTATCCAACCTGTGTTTTCTCAGACCTTTTCATTAAGTTTCTGAGGGACATATGGTAAGAAAAATAGTATCATTAATACATAAATATATAATCTATACTTATCCAATGAAAAAACAACTACAACAAATTCATTTTATATGGTATTGTTTTTGAGTTGGGATGTATCCAGGATTATTGAAGAATATAAAATGGACAGATGTTTTACATTAATCTATACGGAAATATATTCTCCCAAAACATGGTTAGTTTCCTAAAAAAGTAACTCAAATAGGATCTCCTAGTTTAGATGATGTATCACTAGTGGCATGATTAGTAGACTCTTTAATTCAACACAAGCTTCCTCATACTCATCATTAAAATTAAAATTAGTATCATTCAAATGTAATCTATATAGTGGTATAGAGATATTACGGATGTCAATAATAAACCTTCTATAAAATTTTATATAATTAATGATGGTTTTAACAAGATTAACGCAAATTGGATAAGAAAAATAATGTATCAATTCATTTTTAAATTTATCCACCGTATTTACTTTTTATGAAATGACATTCCCTAATACAATTGATTGTTTCCATGAATAAAACATCTCAAAATTTAAAAACTGATGACTTTAAAATTTAATTTTCTATACTTTTTCAAATTTTTTCAAACAATGATCAAATGGATTACCAATGATAATAAAATAATCAAAATAATCCTCTAGCAAGAATTCAATGTTGTTAAAAAAATACACAATACATACACCTCTAAAATATTATTTGTTAATTTCATATCACAAAAGGTATCCTCTTGGAAGTATATGTGGAAAAAGTATATGTGAATATTTTTTTCTTTCGATCCTCTAGGGGAATGGGAACCTGATAATACCACAAAAATAATCGAAGAAATATAGTGATTTTTCTCTACCAAACCATATAACATATAATTTATAAAATTAATGAGGAAATTAATTTTCATTATGACATAAAATTCATATAATCAACGAGGACTAAAAATTCAAGCAATATAATTGAGTATTTAATGGGTTTAGTATATTCAATGTGGGAAAGAGTATGGAGGAATGGTTATCTGATGGTTTCTTCATCGAATCTATGATATATAAATGAATTTTTTTCCCTTAAACTCAATGATATGTTTACTTTATTGTACGTTGATGATCATCCTATATATATTTAAAAATAGTCACCCAAAAAATGATAGTTTAGTTTTTTGTTCTTCTATCTTCTTCCATATTGAGAATATAAAATTTTATTGAGAATATTATATCATGTACTCTAACGAGGACATTTCCAATACTCTATTAAAAATATCGTAGTTCCTTTTATATGTTTCATAACAACTCCCATGGGGTTGAAGTCTCCCATATAAAAATATATATTCATTGAGTGAGGCATAACACATATGAAAGCTAATATATCACATAAAAAATATATGAAATATATATAACCAATAGCTTATTATATAGAAAATATACAAATATCATGAAATGTTTTAGAGAATTGTGGTATAATTAATTATGAGAAAATTTTCCCAAATTAATTATTTAATTCCCTTAAACCCTTATCTTTTTGGTTAAAATATCATCGAGGAACTTATCATAATTGGAAATTTTCTTGTGATCTTGTAAAATGAAAATATTGATTACCATTTTTTTGAGTTTTCCTGAACATACCTTTTTAATTTATCCTTTTGAATCTTCTTAGACTGAATCATTCTTGAAGGGAAAATAAGTTAAAGCTATTTCTTCTCTCTTTACTGCCTTTAATAAGTTAACTCTTGTCTTTTATGAATTATTTATTTATCTTTATCCTATTATATATTTATTATGACTGGGGATTTGTGGACCACTTACTAGGTTATTCAGAGAAAACATATACATGCTTATGTTTAGTTTCTTCAATAACTTACACTTCAAAGCCTTCTTCTGTATGTTCAAATTTTAATTTTCACAACCTCTTTCTTCCATTCTTTTATGATTTTGTTTAGGCACTGGTACGGTTATTTGGTGAATCATGATACGACTTATGGTTGTAATTTTAATCACATACCTTTTTACATTATGGAATAAATATGTATTGTAACATTATTTCTTCTTATAATAATATTACATCATTTTTAAGATAAAAAACATAATATTAATACAGTCTAGGATAAAAAGGATTAATATCATCGAAAAATTAGGCTCATAAATAAATAAAACATAAAAAATTATTTGAATACTTCTTCTTTATCATTATAATATCTCTCGTGTTCTCCTTAGTAAAATAATTCACATAGGGATATAAGTCAAAAAATGTGGTGCTCTAAAATCCTAGTAAGGAAAGGAATAAAGGACAAGGATCAATAGAACTTGGGTGAACATATTCAATGTCATCATATCAAATTCATATTATCATCATAATAATTATGATGGAAACATTTGATAAAGTCATTTAATGAGGTATACAAATAATAAGGGAATTCATATTTTGAAAAAAAAAATCAATTTTATTGGAATAAGAAACAACTCATGAGGAGTTAAGAGATGTTTTCGAAAAAATACCCATTTTTAAAAATCATTATAAATGGCTTAGACATCATTTTAAAAAGGTTAGAAAATGAATATAAATTAAATAAAAGGTAAAGTATAGTGAAATTGATTTTTAGGTATCTCATATTAATATTCATACTAAAATTATGGTGAATGATAATATAACCCAAAAACTTATGAATTTGGTTTGAGAATATTTTTACCTTAAATCCCTCTTAATTTTATCAATTGTTTTCCTAAATAATAATAATAGGTTTGTTAAAACATTGAAACAGAAGTAAATTATTTTAATTTATTTAACTTTTTGAAAATTTTAATAATTATATTATATTCTTTAATTTGTTTTGTTAACGGTGAAACGTTTAGATATCATGTTTTTTCTTAAAAATTTCCCATTTTGTTTTTATTACAATATTTTTGATTAAGCTATTTTGTAAATAAGTAGTATTATTCATAGAAGATTATGCACATATATATCTCAATTAACTTCTTATAACTAGAAATAAGTCCGGGGATAAGAAATGAGTTAGAATCTACGTCATTGTCGGTTAACCGACTATTAAGAGGACAATATCAAATGAAGAAGAAAGAGAAGTATTAAGTATAAATACATCATATATAAAAATTTTATAGTAGTTAAACATAATTTAATTTATTATAATAATAATTAGTTAATATTTTAATATATAATTTTTAAAGGAATTGTGAAATGGGGTAAGAGAAAGGGATAATGTTATAATAGTTTATTAGAATATACAATTTTCTCAGAGTCATTTCAATTATATGACCCCAAAATCCCTTGATTATTGTAGTGTGTTAATATATAATATCCCTAAGGATTATAAGGGGTTTGGGAGAGGATATTTTTTACGATTTTTCACTTTGTGATGTGAGGGAGGAGTGATTTTCCATGTTGAAATATCAGGGTTATTTATACTTGAGGATATATGTATTTTTAGAATAAAATATTGAAAATACTATATCCAAGGAAAAACATGTAATAGTGATGTATTAACGTAAGGAATCATATATCAATAAATTAAATTTACTCGAGGTCTTAATTTTTTTTAATCAAAATTCAATAGTCAACTAAAAAGAAAAGTGGAAAAATGAAAAAAAATTTATTTAAAATGAACACTATTGAATTTAGACTTTGAAAAATATTTTTTATCTTTAGATATTAATTTTATTAGTTTTAAATGATCCATTTATATTATGAAATTATTTTTTTCTAAAATAAATAATTTATGATTTTTTAGGTCAATATATCATCATTATTATGTATTAAAACATGTGGTATTTGAGTTTTTTAACTATTCATGTAAAAATAGATCTATTTCATAAAATTACTATAAAATAACCCTTGGAAACTTTAAATTTGATAATTATAAAAATTTCGTTACATTTCTAAAAATAATTTTCTAAAATAGTTAATTTTAAATTTTAATATCTAAATTATGTTTTTTTCACAAAAAACAGTAATATACTATTAAAAAAATGGATTATAAATTCTTTGCGTTTTTATTCTTGATATTTAATTTTTTGAATTTGAATTTTTACATTGTCTTAAATTAATAATTGTAAATATTTTTTTTGAATATGAGATATTTTTTAATGTTAAAAAACATATTATTGAAAAATAATATTATAAAATTCTGTAGGATCGAATTTTACAGGTATCTATTTGAAAGTGAGGTATCAGCTTCGCTGGTAACACATTAGATATGGTGACATCCTTATAGAACAAACCATTATTTGAAATACCATCAGAAATGTAATTTTTTTCCTAAAAAAATGTGTGATCAAATAATTCACCATTGAGAGAATATCCAAAAATTTGATCCATTATACAATCATATTCCAGGATATATGAGTCTTACCAGTTCTCACTGCTTGTACAATAGAAGTATTATCACATTTTTCCAAGAAAACATACTTTATAACTTATCATGTAAACTTAGTATGCCATATAATCTGGATACATTTCTCATAAAATGTATGCAATACCTATCTAATACAAGAAAAATATGAATTTATATTCCAATTATGGTTCTAAATATTTCATTAATATCAATTATATTTGACTGATCCATTTAAATTCACTCTATTGGGATCATGTTCCCCAAGGAGGTGACTTACTACCTCCAAAAGCCACAGTTACTAAACATAGCACACATTTTATACTTTTTTATTGTCTCTCAAAAAATCCATTGATGATCTTCTGGTTCCTATATTATCTATGCTTAAATCAAAATATCATTAATAAATACTACTAAAAACATTCTAGGTAGACTCTACAGAATTTCTTTATAAAATCCATGAATATTTTATGGTAAATAGTATGTAATAAGGGAATTAAAATGACCTCGTAGTTTCCATATCATGTATGGAAGTAATTATTATTAATATATTCCTTATTCACCATTATATGATGATATCAAGAAAAAATTTCGACATTTTATAGGTACTTAAATCCTTATAGTTGACCAAACATGTCATCAATCTTGTTTATATGATAGTTGTTCTTTATGGTGATCTGCTTGAGATTCTATTAATCGAAACACAATTGCAATAATCAATCATTTTTCTTAATTAAGAGCACTAGGGCACCCCAAGGATATAACCTAGGGTTTATGAGATATTTATCAAAATCCTTTTACAGTATCATATTTATCTCTACTAGTCCGATAGAAGCAATCCAATAATAGAATTTTTAGATAAGAGTGACTCTATGTATAGTCTTTATTGATAACTATATATCATGTGGGAAATCATGATCTTCCATGTATTTGTACAGGATCATGGTATGTTTCAGAATATAGAAAGAGTTTTCCTTTTCCCAATAGTTAATGTGGGAAGTATATAATGTGATAAAATCTCTGCCATTTGTATTATAAAATTCTACCAAGGGAAGGATGATGAGACCCATTGGAAAAATATTCATACAAACTATAGTATAAGAAGAGTTCGGCACATAGGTTTAATTTACCACACCACAAGGTGTTTTTATGGATATTTCTATTTTATGGTATCAGGGTTTTGAATAAAACATTATAGAAATATTGTAGGATATAAGGGAATGTATAAAACTATAATTAAAAAAAACTATCATTCATTATTGAATAAGAAGTTTACCTTGTATGACATCATTTTCTTTTTCTACTATAGAAGTGGTGATGGTATAAGATTTCATTTTCACCCCCATATTTTGTGGTTTTTGATACTAATTACCCTTTATGACATATAGTATAGTGCAGTAGATTCTACTTTTACCTTTATCACTAATGGTTAATTATTTTACCATGGGTGGATCATTAGGAGGTTCCTTCCTCTCCTCTATAATTATGTTTGTGTTCTTCATTTATTATCAAAATTCATTATTTTAATGGCCTTATATCCCATATTTTAAGCATTAACCCATACCTTTTATATTATTCCCATTATGCGTCATTCCACAATTTTTACATTTGAGTTGTTAGATCTTCTTTCCACTTTTTTATTTGATCTTATAGCTTAATATTTCTTTCTTTTCTTCTTATCTCCATGTAAATTTGACCATTATCTAAGCTCCATTTTTACATTGAGAGGACATAAGACTAAATTTTTATTACATTTAGAGTATCATATAGTAATAAAATTTCAAAAGTGTGGTTTTAAACAACTACATAATTGATCTATTTTGTAATAATTGTATATAACAAAACCTATGGCATTTCATGATAGAATTTTGATAGTTGAATCATTATCCTCTGTAGATTTACCCACTATTTTCTTAAGATCTAAGAACCCCACCCTATTTTTTTAATATTTTGAGAGAAATAATTGTTTAGAAATATTTTTTTAATGTCTTCCCACTCCATCACATTAATTTAATCCTTCATCTTGGTATTCTTTATCTACACCAATCATTGATCAAAATATCCATCTAAATGATATAAAAAAGGTACCCTTTCCCATATCAAAACAATATAGCACAAAAAATATATTCCCTATAGAGTTCACCAAATTTTATAAAAAATGTGGAATGGATGATCCACTAAAAAGTTATGGTCCTTGCATAATTAAGGTATCAAAAGCTAGTTTTTCCTTAATGGGAGAATTTATTCATTCCACATTGTTTAGGTTATTATTAATTAATTGATAAATTTGTGTAAAAATATCCATAATGTTTTGAAATCCACATACTATTGCTTTGGTATCTTCATTTGGACAATCGGTGCATTTTCCCTCACATGTGTTGTTGTCCGGGCTTCTCATGGTTCCCCCAATATTCTAAAATAGAAAATATTTGACAAACATTATGTGAATATAACATCAATAGATAATTTATTCTTTTACAAATATTAATTCTAAATTCATATCTTATGAGATTAAAATTTTTAACCTTTTTCTAAAATGATTCTTTTAGGATCTTGTTCTTTGATCCTTCTATAACATTTAGAGGAATAATTAATATATATATTTTCCCTTCATAACAATTTTTATATAGTTCATGATTAACTGAATTTTATCCCCTAAGAGTGTAATAATAGGTGTGAACCAAAGCCTATTTTCATACACCAGGTGATGATTTAGTCAAGACCAATGTGTCATTTTCATGTTTATTACACCAAGGAACAACTATGCTAGTGCCACATCCAATTGTAGTATCTTGATATGGATATCATTACTTGGAAAATCCACACTCTTATACTTTACCAAAATAAACTATATTTTTATATACTTAGACTTATCCTTATGTTTTCACTTAAATTTTCTAATACTAATTCCAATATTAACTAAGCGTATTATACGGAAAACTATAATGACCCAAAATTTTCTTATATAATTATTATATAATTTTTTATATAAATAATATAATAGTAATACAATCGTGGATAAAAATAATTTATATATTTCTAAAATATGTCTCATACATCAATAAAACTAAATTTTTACTTGAGTCCTTTTTCTATAACCATGTAAGAGCTCTCATGGTCTCCTTAGTATGTGAAATAACCTATAGATATACATTAAATGAATGGGTGAGAAAAATTTCTAGTAATGGGAGGAACAAGGGACATGAATCCATAGTAAAAGGGTAAGCATAATCAACATCATCATATCATAAGAAGTATATCATTATCATATTCTTGAGGGAGAAATTTTATAATGGTATGGATTGTGGAATATTTATATCAATGAAACATCATAATATAGATTTCAAATACCACACCTAGTTGTGAACAAAGAATGAATCAATTTCTGCATGAGAAATGTCTGTAAATCATAGCATCATAATTGTGAAAAAATATAGCATCATGTTGATGCATAATAAAAACAACCTCACGCGTTATGTCACATTACCCAAGGCATTTAAGGGAAATATAATTTCAGGCCCACCCATCACATCATAAAATACTCATAATCATGATTGATATATAGAATATAAATCAATCATAGTCATGAAATAAGCCCATGTATAATAATGAGTTTGAAAAAAGATACCATATCACACATAATTTAATAATACATGGGGTTCCCAAATGAAAAATGAAATATATATTTTGAAATAAAAGATCAATTTTCTTGTAAGAAAATGTAAATCAAGAGGAGTAAATTGATGTTTGAAAAAAATTCATTTTGAAAAATCATTATAAATGGATTGGAGATCATTTTGACAGGGTAGGAATATTTATATTCATGAAGTAAACGAGAAAGGATAGTGAATAGTCCGTTTATAAAAATTATATTAATATTCATATTGAAAAAATGTGAAATAGAAGATAACCTAAAAAAATTAATTGTGTTTGGGAAACCTTGTACCTTAAATCCTATTTTATTTCACCACTTTTACATATCCGGAAAAATAAACATAATTTTATTAAAACATTAAAAGAGAAGATAGTTATTCAAATCTATGACACTATTTATCAATTACAAAAATTTTAATATATTCCATAATTCCATTTGTTAAAGGTGAAATGTTTAGAAATCATGTTTTCCTTAAAAATATCTCATTTTGTTTCTATTTCATTATTTTAATTTATGTTTATTCATATAAGAGTATAATTAATACCATTATCATAAAATAAATATATTTATAAATTTATATATCAAAACTAAATTCTTATGAACATCCATAAAGTTGGTGATGCAAAAATATTTTTCAACGTCCTCATTTGTTATTAACAAACCATTAAGATGACATTATCAAATGAAGAAGAAAGTGAAGTATGATATTAAAATACATTATAAATATATTTTTCACTTCGGATTAACATAATTAATATAATTTTAATATACTATTGGATTAATATTATAATTTTTAGTTTTGAAAGGATTTGGGAAAAAGGGGAGGAGAAGGGGAAAGGGGGTAAGAGATGTTAAAAAAATTAATCTTTTCTCTATGTTGTTTCACATTCCCAACACTAAAATCCTTTGATGAATGTTTTGGGATACTCTAAATCATTCATAACAAATTTAATCATTTTTGGAAAGGTGATTTTGTTAGAGTTTGTGATTATATAGGTTAGTTTGGAGTGGTTTTATAAGCATTTGGAGAGGGATTATTTAAACCTGGAGAGAGGGGTATTTTTTCAACAAAATTTTGAATAAAATATTATGTCAAAGTTAAACTCGTTATAGTGATATTTTGATATTATGAAGAATATTTAAATAACATTTATTGGATTTAGGGATTTGAATCACATTCTAATATAAATTAACTAGTTTACCAAAAATGAATGTCAACAAATGAAAATTTTTATCTTAAGGGAACACTTTTGACATTAGACTTTGGAAAACACATTAAGTTTGAAATATATGTTTTTATTTATTAAATGACCCAGTTTTATTATGAAATTTTTTTGGGTTCAATATAAAAAAATTAATATTTATTATTTCATTATTGTATCATCGTTATGTAATAAAAATTTCAATATTTGAAAAACAATATTTTTACTATACAAGTAAAAATAAAAATTATTTTAGAAAATTACAAAAAAAATAACAATTGTGAAATTTTAATATGTTTATTATAAAAATGAAATTCATTTTATAATAATATATTTCTAACATAGGTAATTTTAAATTTTAGTATAAAAATGTCAATTTTGACAATTTACCTAAAAACATAGTTTATAAAAAAGGTACTTATATTTTCTTTGAGTTTCTATTCCTGATATTTATTTTATTGAACGACAATATTTATATTTTTTAAAATTAATTGTGGTAAATATTATTTATATTATTTTTTATTATTTTTGTGGTCAAATTACTATTCCAACGATTAGGTTAGTATTCCCAATGGTCACAATACTATTCCAACGATCATATTACCTCTTATAAATAATACTTCATCAATTCATTAATAATTCACTATAATTATTCACGATGATCTATAATTTCCTATAATAAAATTTCAATTTGATTTATAATATTCTATTTCTTTTCAATAGTGTTGTTCATTGGCTGATGATTATTGAAGATTGGGGCGATCGATATTTTCCCAACATAGTTTTTATATTTTTTTATCTTTTATACCCTAGTAAAGTTTAGCATTTTAGATGGATTAGACTCTGATTAATTTAAAAATCACTATCTCTGAAATAAATTTTCGTTTACTTTTTAGGTTTTCTATGTGTATAATACAAACTAATATAAAATAATACACATTTATTCCAGAAAAATTACTAATAAAGTATGTATTTCTACATTCTTCATCCATTTAAAAATTTCATTCATGAAATTTCAACTCATATTCTAAATTGAGAATAGATAAGGGTATTTTTGTTTTATTGTATCATCTGGTTCCAACATCATATCATTATATTTATGGTTCCTCCATAACACATTGACAAGGTGAGTTTTTTATTGTGTATAACATTGTCTCAATGGTCAAATATTTTCACCAAATTCTCACCATAATCGAGTTTCTTATCTATGTATACCACCTATGGATTCAAAACATGTATGATATTGGGTATATACACTATTAGGAGAGATACGTGGAACAGATCATGTACTTGATCCATATTTGGTAGAAGTTATATTTTATAGGTCACTGATCTTATGTGATTAAGGAACTCAATTGTACCAATATAAATATTTCTAAGGCTTCATTTCTTCTAAAAATGCATGAATCTCTTCCATGGTGATATTTGGCGGAAAAATTTGTTTCCATATTCATACTCTAAGTCCCTTAATTTTTTTTCAGTATAGCTATTCTACTGAATGTGAGCAGCTTTTATATCTAGTAGTATGTATTGAACATTATCTATTATATCATACACAATATTAGGTCCATGAAGATTTCATTTAGCATAATAATCCTACCAAATCAAAGTTCTATATCACTTCCCATATATATATTCATTTATATACATTTGAATACTTATGTTAAAACTGTTATTATATAAGAACTCCAAAAAATTGGATATGTTGATCCCATACTCCATTAAATTATATTTGTTAAGATATCATCATGTCCTTGAGAGTCTAAATGGTTTTTTCTTATTGTAAATTAATTTGTGGGTAACATGCCATACTAAAATTCAATTCAGTATTCAAAGAATGTTGAATGCTTATATAAAATTTAAATGTGAACATTAAATTAAAATTTGAGATGATTGAAATTGGAACCCCATGTAGCCTTATTAATTTTATTAAATATATATTAGAAAGTTGTTCAAGAGAAAAATATATATAAACTATGATGAATTTATATGTATTGGTTTGTCGATCCACCACAACCCATATCACATTGTTCCCATTGGATGTCTTTAAGAGACCAGTGAATAGATCATGGTGATTTACTCACATATTCATGTTAGGTATGGGAAATTGTTGAATAATCCCCTTATACTTTTGTTACTCCCCTTTTTCTTCTCAATAAATAGTTCACTTTGAGGTGTACTGAACAATGTACTTTTTTATGTTGTCCCACCAAAAGTTCTCTCAAGGATCATGGTACAACATGACACTTATAGAATACGGTGAAAAATATGAGCTTTTTGCATTATCCAATAGCTATTTTTTATATCATATGATTATGGTACACAAATTCGGGTTCCAAATCAAATGATACAATCTTCATCCATATGGATTTAATGAATTATCCCTTCCTTTAATGATTCCACCATCCTTGGAAGCTCTCGATAAACCCTTTGTTCCACCTTGATTTTCTCTTGGATATATTGTTGGATAAAAATTTGGGCTTGGTAGGATCTATTTATGACTGTTATGATCTCTAAATATATCCCTTAAAAATATATTATATAAGACCTTTCTAATTCCACATCATCAGTAGGGTAGTAGGTTCTTTTCTGCTAAGGGTATCGATTACATTGTTTAACTTTTTGTATGATATTTAATAGCTCAATCACACTCATTGATCATCTGTAACCATATTCATTGATTCATGTAAAGTTCATTATATTTGAATATATTACTTATACCACAATGATATATATATATATATATATATATATATATGGCACACTTCTCACTATAGTTTTTGTGAAAAACATCCTCAATGTGACGATCATAGATGCTAACTCCAAATCATGTATTGGGTAGTTATTCAAGAGTACCCAACCCTAGACTTTATCTAAAGTATATATATAAATATTTGAACCCCACATCACATTTCATTAGTAATATCATTTCTAAATTATTTAATTATCCATCGCATGGGTTATTGTTCTAGTTTCTCCAGATTCCAAAATTCTGTAAAATAGAAAAAGTTTGAACAATCATAAGTCAAGAAAAAAAATTAAATAATTTATTCTTATGCGCAAATTAATTATTAATTAAATTGTTATTGGATCCCTATGTTTAGTATTTTTCTTGGTTGGTCCAACTAGGATCATGTCACTTAATCATTCCATAACATTAATGGGAATAATTACATTAGTTATATAACCATTATAATTGTTTGTAGAGAGTTCATGATTAACCGAATCATATCCCATGAGATCATAAAATATGTTACATAGAAAGGCCACTTTTTCGCACATCAGATAATGATTGAGTTAATACCAATTCACCTTTTTATGATCTATTACTCATTGGTACAACTGTCCGGGAGCCACATCCACTTATAGTATACAAACATGTATTTTATTCGTTGAAAAAACACTTTATTATAATTTACAAAAACATAGGATGATTTCCTTTAATTACAATTTTACTTATGGTATTCACTAAAATTTTATATTCCTAATTCATAAATTAACTAAAATATTAAATAACACAAACTATAAATTTTTTTTCTAACATAACAATTTTAACATTTATAATATAAAAAACATAATAGAAATATAATCAAGGAAACAAAGGTTTAGTTTCTTGGAGAATTTAGGCTGATACATAAATAAAAATTAAATACTATTTAAATACTTATTATTTAATCTCCTATGTTATCTAACATTATCCTTAATACATTAATTCACTTTATCACATATATCCAATAAAGGGGTGATTGAAAAACCTAGAATAGGGAGTCATAGTGGACATGAATCCATAATACATGGGTGATCATAAACAACATCATCTTATCATAATAACAGGACCATCATCATAATCATGATGGATACATTTGATACGGTAATAGAATGATGTATTTTCATAATAAGGAGACATTATAACAAAGTGGCCAAATAGAACACATAGTTAGGAATAAAACTAGCATCATGTTCATTAATAACATATGTGAATGAATATTAACATCAATTTCATAAACAATATATCATAATTTTAATCAATAATAAATATAATCACCTATGATACATCACATTAGAAAATTCATTAGAGGGATATATAATTTGGGGATGACCTATCATATCATAAAATTATCATAATCATACAAGCCACATAGAATATAAAATAATCCTAGTCATAAAATAAACCCATGTATATGAATAGGTTTTATAAATGGATTCATATAAAAAATCATGTAATAACAATTTGGGTTTCCAAATTAATAAGATAAGTCATATTTTGGAAAAAAAATATCAATTTTCATGGATGAAGAAGAAACTCAATTAATGTTAATAGATGTTTTGTAAAAATAAATTCCTTTTTTAGAAATAATTATAAATGGCTTGGAGATCATTTTGAAAAGGTAGGAACATCTATATCCATAAAATAAAATTTAATGAATAGATAATATTAATTTTAGGGATAGTAGAGGAATATGCATCCAGAAAATAAGGTGAAATGTATGATAACCCAAAAAATATGGAATTGGGTTTGAGAATCCCCATACCATAAATCCCAATTTATTTCATCTCTTTTCCATTTCCTAAATACTAAACTTTTGTTTATTAAAACATTGATCCTAAATTAAATTATATTAATATATGTAAATATTTATCTATTATAATTATTGGATTAGGTTCCATAATTCCATTTGTTAGATTTGTAATATTTAGATATCATGTTTTTCTTAAAAATATCACATTTTTCTAAAATTTAACTATATTTGTTTATAGTCATTTGTAAATAAGTTAATTTAATTATACAATCTTAAAATAAATTTTTTTATACTTTTATATATCATTTATAATTTCTTTTAACAACCCATTAGTTTGGTGATAATAAATGAGTTGGCAATGCCCTTATTAGTTTTCAATATACTATTAATGTGATATTGTCGAATGGAGAAGAAATTGATGTATAAAATTTGAGATCATAAATATTATTCATAAAGGAAGTTAAAATCAATATTATAATTTTGAGATTTTTATTAATTAATATTATATGATTTTTCCTGAATGTAATTGGAAAAAATGGGAAGTGAAGAGGAAAATGAGAGCATAGTTGTTAAAAATCACTTTTTTCTCAATGTTTTTTATTTTGTTTGACACTAAAATAACTTGCTGGTTAGAGTTTGTTTCTCGAGAATGCCTTAAAATAATATAAGGGCCTTGTAAAATGAAATTATTGAAGATTTTTGGGCTATGATAGGTGAGGGAGGATTGAATTTTCCAAGGGTAGGGAGAGGTATTATTTTTGTTTTTAGAGAGAGAGATTTTTAGAATAAAATATTGAATAAAATAATATTTCCAAGAAACAATTGAATAGGGTTTTTTGATAATATGAATCATATATTAACAAAATAATATGTAATTTTCACTTTAAATCCTTTTATAATATTATTCCATTGGTTAATTAAAAATGAATTTTGAAAAATGAAAAATTGTTATTATAAGGGAACACATTGGACTTTAGAATTTGGAAAATAATTTTTAGATTTTTGAAATAAATATTATCATTTTTGACTGAATAATTTAGCTTATTAATTTTATTGGAATAATATAAACTATTTATTATTAATTAATTAATTATTTCACCATCCTTAGGTCATAAAACATGTAGTATTTCAAAAATTGTATTTTTATTATTCATGTAATAATTGGAGTATTTCAGAAAATTTACACAAATCCATACTTATAACATGTCAACAAGGTGATTATAAAAATGAAATTCAATTTATCTAAATAAATTTTTTAAATAGGATATTTTAATTCATAATCCCAAAATAACGATTTTCATGAAATACATTAAAATATATATTATAAAAAGTAAATTTATTTTCGTTGAGTTTTTTTCTTGATATCTATTTTATGGATTTATAATGGTTATATTTATTTAATTTTTATAATATAAATAATATTTATAATAAATTTTATTATTTTGAGCTCAAATTACGATTTTAATGGTATAGTTACTATTCCCAATAGTCGCATTACTATTACAATGGTGATATTTTCTCTAATAAATACCACTTCATTCCTTCATTCAATATTCACTATAATTCCTCCCATGTTTTTATATTTTCCAATTCTAACATGATGACTAATATAATAATACTCTCTTTATTTTACATAGTTTTTTCTATGAGGGTGATGATTCTAGAATATTGGGTTGATCAAGATTATACCATTGTTGTTTTTATATTTTTTATCCCCTTGTAATGTATGGCACTTTCATTGGTTTGGTTGTTAATTAATGTAAAAATCTCTTTCAATGAAATAAATTGTTTTTGATTTATTTAGGTGTTAAATGTGTATAATACTATATAATATAATATAAACCACATTTATTCAAGAAATAAATATTACTAATAAAGTCTCTATAATTACCTAGAAAATAAATTTTCTAATATTTTTGGAAAAAATCTAGACTAGTCTGTTTAGCTTGATTCTCAACCATCCCACTATATTCATAAAATTATCAACTCTTTGCTTCTCATATTATAGTAATGGGAAAATTTCACAAGATTATTTCTATTAATAATTTGTATTTCATTTGAAAGGAGGGGATTTTTGGTAATCAGGTTGAATACAAGGTTTGTTGTATGGTTTCTAGAATGGTGGTGGGTGTTGGTATTGTTGGATATACTCCTATAATGGGTGGTTTTGTTGGAACTAGTTTTCTTAAGATTATATGGTCTGATATTTTCCGTTTTCAAATCCAAAATAGAGTTTAATATTTCTCCTCCATCCTTGAATTTTTTTTGATAAAGTTTCATCTATTGAAAGGATTCCACACAAATTTCCATGCCTTGTATTTCATAACACGAGTTTGTGAAATTCATACGCGATGTGATTAAACCACATACATTTACCCATTCTTATTGACAACATTTTATTTCAAATTCATATTACTCACAAGGAATGTTATCTCTTATATTCAGGATTTTAATAATATATACGAGTTTGATGTTTTTACCTCATGGGTACCTCTTGTATCGGTACCTACTGTGCCAATTTTGTTTTGAGTTTTGCGATATCCTTTCAAAAATCCCCTTTGTTTTTCCTGGTTATTTTTAAATATTATCTACTCCAAACAAATAATCCATAAATATTCCTTCATTTTCAGGTAGACAATTGTATATTATCTCAAGGAATTGATTCTCCTTTACTACTTTGTGTGCGTAACCAGCACATAGATTCTTTAATCTCTCGGAGAAATCCCCAAGAGTTTATCTAGTAACTTATTTTATGGAATTAAATCCTTCTATAATGGTTGTTCTTTATTAGGTGGTTAATAATATCTAATGAATGATTCTATATAGGTAATCCAATTTATGAATCTCTCATTGTTGTAGGCTGTATAAATATTCACTAGTAATGCCTTCAAATGAAAAAGGGGAATCTACTCCCGATGAATTATTCCTCAACTACTCCAATTAGTTTCATGGATGAATAAACCATGTTATAATCCTTATTATGATAAAGTGGGTCTCAAATTGTTTTGACATGATACACTGGAAAAAGTTTTATGAATAAATTTTTTAATTCAAAGACAGTCTTCAATGATGTCATACCAATTTTCTTACGTAGATTAACAAAATGAGGTGAAAGAAGTATCTGATGGTTTGGTTGGGATTCTAACCTTGATGATTGGACACTAGTGAATAGTTTAGCTGATATTTTAGTATAAAAATCAATTTTCCTCAATGTTTTTTAGAAAATATTTATTTCTTAGCTTAGTCAAATTTCATTCAATTAAAAAAAATATAATGAGAAATGTTTTTAATTAAATATATTTTCATACAATATTGATAGATCCGTTTTTTTGGTTTTGGAACTAAATCCACTAAAACTGGGTCATGTTTTTATGAATAGTTTTCTTGGGTATTTGAAAAATATATTAATTAATTTGATAAATGTATTAGTATTGATAAAATTAGGCTATCTCTAAGAGGGCAGTTCAAAAAAATCTACTTTCACTTATTCGTTAGGGAAAATTGTGCTTTGATTTGATATTATTTAAATAATAAAATAAAAAAAAGAACGAATGAAAATATTTATGAATCCAAATGATAAATAAAATGATGGTTTCAGGATTTTATTTTATTTTAAAATTATATCATAGTATTTAAAATTGTTTTAGAGCTCTTATAATCGATTGATAAATTAAAGAATCTTCAATTGATTTTTCAATCAAATTAGGTAGAATAATATTGTGAATAATTCCCTAATAATGGATACTCCTTGGATAGACTCCAATTTTATGTGTTATAATAATAATAATACTCTTAAAATACCAAGAAAATACCCTGTTATAAATTCATGCACATGGGGTATTATTATGTAACCCACCACCTCAACATACATTCCACTTATTTTTAGACACACAACACCCAATATGACATATTCCTTCATGAAAAAATATTATAATTGGAGGGATATTACATGTGACTAACCTAAGTAGAAAATAATTAACATGATTTATATTTTCAATAATGTATTTTAATCATAAAACAACCATTTAAAACTAAAATCATTCAATAGAATTGTGTTTTTAATTAAAAAAATTAGAATAATCAAGAATTACAAAGTATTTCCTCCCCTTATCCAATCATATAGATGATTACTCTTTTATTACAAGGGTAATTGAGAATAATGTGAAAGGAAACGTCATTAATAAATTATAGAAAATAGAAAATAATTTAAAAGAACTAATGAAGTAGTAAATTATTCAGTAGTCTGAATGAGCCAATTCTCTTTGAGTACTGACCCTGTTTTCTTTTTTGTAGACCGGAGGCTTCCATTTTCTTTAGTGAGGTCAAACCTGGAAGATTTTTTCCTTTTTTAAATCTTTAATCTCCCTAATTTCTTTGGATAATATTTCCTCAATGAAGAAACAATTTTCCAAAATTCCCATAGGTTTACTTCTTTGTATTGTAATTGAATTAGTATTCATATTATAAGCCATGAGGATACCTCTATTTAGTTGCAAGAATAATGGTGAGACATTCTATAGAATTAGATAAAATTGAATATGAGTCTTATGATATCCCTTTTATTTTGTAATTGTCTCAAATTCATGTGAAAATCTCATAAATCATATGAAATAGAGAGAGGTGAAGTCATATGATTGGTGAAAAATTTATATGATCACCCTTTGATAGACCTTTTATGAATTAAATTATCTTAAACATGATAAATTGTACCATGAGTAGCTAAATTTTCTTAAATTACACCAAAATATCAAATAAGAAAAGAAAATCTCTAATGTGTATGATGTTTTCCTTTTCCAAACATTCACCTATAGAAATAACTTACGGTTGTTCTAAATGACTTTTGAATAAGGTTGTTTCCTTTGTCAAATATTAGTGCACTTCAAATATCATACGATGACTTCTTATAATATTATATTGCTTTTAAAACCTCATAAAATCATTGAACTGACATATGTGGGGTTCCTCATCAGTGAAATATCCTATGAGATTACAAATTATACATGAATAGGTGAAATGTGTTATGAGAAGGTGTTGAAGGAAAATTATCTTATCCATTTGACGAAATAATCTAATCTTGATCCTCTCTATACCCTCTTCTTTTATAGTATTACCGTTATGTAGGTCTAGATACTCATTACGTATATTTTTGTAACCAAGGGATTTATTTTATGCAAGTTAGTTAAACTTATGTGAATGGAATGTGACCTTTATGCTTGTACTGAACCAACTATACATAGCTCAAATATTTCTTGGATCACCATTACACAACATCTAAATCAACACTTAATACGAACTTCATGATTCTTTAAAAATACATTATAATTCAATTTAAATTCATAAAAACTTAATAAATAAAAGTTTATCCATTAAATTTATATCAAAAAAATTAATTAGAACGATGAATTTCAAAAAAATTCCTTTTAAAACATTACTTAATAGAATTAGATAAATAATAAGTAAATTCTAAAAATCCTATAACTTAAATGAATTTATAATTATTAGGTAAAAAATTAAATAAATATTAATGAAATATGATGAATTTATTACATATATTCGTTCCAAAACTACACCAAAAATATTGAAGCATCCAAAACACTAGAAACATCAATCTCTTGTACTATTACACACTGCTAAAAAGAAACCCAATTGATATTGAATTGAAGATAAGAGTGACCCTCAAATAAATTACTCTAATAGGTCCTTGGATTGAGATTATAATTTAGGGTTAAATCATACAAATGGTAGAAAATTTCCTCATATAACCAATAAACATAAGAACAACCCGCTGATAAAGAAATAATTTAAATATGCCAAGATACACAATACTCAAATAATACATAAATAATGTTAGAAAAATAAAAATCATATATAAAATATTTATAAAACATTAAGGTTGTTACTCCTTAATAAACCCAAGCACCAAGCTATAACTCTCAGGATCATCACCAATCTCACCTTGGAAACCTAAGAATTAGTTTATATATATTGGGGTGAGGATACCAGGTATACTCATTATTTTATGACCGAGACCCCTCATGTAAACATAGAAAGATAAAATTAATGCATTAGTGAACAAATTATAGAACTAAACAGCACCGACCAGGTCAAATATCACCTAGACTCACCAATGCTCACTGACCAAATATTTAATTTAATCATTGTAAAATAGTATTGAATAATATAATTGTATGGAACCCCATAACCACTTCGCTACTATATTTTCTCTCTCAGAAAATAACATCAAATGGCATATTATATTAATATCATAAATATACATGCTACAACACACCATATCTCATAGCTAATATAGTTGGGTATCATGAACATAAAGAAAATAAAAGTCATACCCTTCTCAAACCATGAATTTTTTTTCCATATAATATCATCACAACAAATACCTCATAGGTTCAGGTAGTGCACATAAACCATATCCAAATTTCAATTCCCCATATAGTCTAATAGTTCACATGTACCTCCTCATACACACCCCATAGGCTTTGACGGTATATAATGTTCCCATTTTCACACCAATACATGATAACGACTTTCATCACACCACATTCTATTGAATTATGATCAAATATAACTCAATCCATCACAAACTACACTATATATTAATGGGAGAGTTGGGAAGAAGATAATTCATCCAATCAATCCATCACCATCCCAGATGTTAGGAGAGAAAAACCCAATACCTATTCTTTTCAGATAATAGGATGGGAATTCGACTCGGGTGGGGAACGTGTAGAAATAACAATGAAATACATCCAATATATATATATATATATATATATTCCATACACAATCCCATTCTAAATGAGTTCACAATGACTAAACTACCATATTCCGTGAGACATCACCTTAATACTACCACCCCATGTCATGAACTAACCCATATTGTTGGGTACATCGATACGAGATCCAGTCTTGACATAACCCAAAGGGGATTATCGATCCTAAAAGGTTGAAAAATAGCACCTAGTATCAAATTAGAAACAATTTAATGGGTCTTCAACATAAAAAATCATGATAAAAATTAGAAGAAAAAAAACGTAGTCAATATTCAAAATACTCTTATAAGAGAAAAGTAACACATGATGATTGGGAAATTTAAGAAAAAAACATCACCAAAATCCAACACAACATCTGTCATGATAATGTATCAAAACCCTATGCAATAAGGGAACCTTATCTCCACCACTCAAGAACAATAATCTAGAGTCTCGGAGATCAATCACACCTACCACCTCCAAATAGTAGGCGTGACACTCGGTTGCCTTCCTTCAGGTATGCATTAAATTTTAATTCCAGATTCCCTTTTTGTTTTAGAGAATTGAAAACTTCATAGGAATAGAGAGCCTTTCTTGGATTTAATTACCTAATGTCCATGGACTCCTGTATGTTTGGATTAATGTAGTCTAGATATAAATGATTAAATGGATTTAAAAGGTGCATCTTATGACTAGAGAACCATAAATTTTGGATTGATAGTTTTTTTAGAAAATTGGGTTGATCGTTGATTGAAGGACACATTCATTTAATGAATTGGTAACATAATTTAAATCTATTGTAGGGAATATTCCATGAGTCTCCTTCACATTTTGAAAATTTTATAGTCCTATAAAACATTACACATCATGAAAGCATCGAATAGGATTTATTTTTAATCAATGGAAATTCCTTCTTTAAGGTTTTTTAATTTGTTAGATTCTATACCATAAATGGGATTCACGATGTGAATTACTTAGGTCCAGTGTTTTAAACACACTAAACTCCTGAATCTTTTTCATTTTTGGCATGATATTTCCTCTCAATCTCTACTGTTATTTAGGGTGATCTCCCTCCATATATATCACTTAGTTCAGACTTTTATTCATATAGTGATTTCCCACCATATCCCTAGTAAGAATTATTTCTTTTTCCTTATCACCGTTGGTAATTTTAGAGGAATGGCATACATTTATGTTTCGTATTAAATATATATTGGTGTTTTCTATCAATCATTTTATGTTTCATATTTTGAGTTGTATTTTGATGGTCTATCTGTGTTTTTTTGATCTCCATTGTCAAAGGAATATTGGTTTCTATCATTCATGAGGAAGGTTAATCTATACAAGTGTTTCTAATTAATGAATTGATATATTTTATTGTTTATAAAATTGGGTTATTCATTGAAATGGATTTATTTGGTGAAAAGGGTTTTTATAATATGTGATCATTGATTTTGGAAATGATTTTGGAAAAACTGAGCACATTGGAAACCTTGGGTGCATAAGGAATTAGACAAAGGTTCCCCTAGTGTGTGTGAAAACACTTGGGGTTAATATTATGATATCAAAAGATTATGTTAATACTTGATATCATTTGGAACCAACATATTCTTGGATTAGTATTTATATTTTTATTACACATTCCCATAGGCAAGTGGCCACATGGAGTGCTATATCATTAATACCTGGTTTATCACATAAAGTTTTATTTCCTAAATATCTTCTAACATGCTCAATTTACCTATTTTTATTTTATACCAATTATCTTCCTAGACTTTGTGAATATGGTTTTCACTTATGGAAAATAAATGAATGGGTATGAATGGTGTTATTTATGAAAATATTTTATAAACATTATTTTTGTAATTCTGGAAATTATGGATTTTTAATATTAGAACATGAATATATTCTTTGGTGATACCTGACTATGATATGTGCTCACAACTAATATTTTCCTTTGGGAGGTTGTATAAATATTTTTTAATGAATCAAGGAAATGTAATGTAATTATATAGGTGGCAATATTAATTTTTCTTCTATTTTCTTTTATAGTGGGATGGTTTGGTGGTGATAGATGGTCACATGGAGACATGTCTAGTTTGGTCCAATTTAACTTTTTGGTTTTGATAGTGTGGCTTGAATTTTTATGTCACATGGATATTTATTCCTTGAATCCATAATATACTTTTTTAGTTCATTAGTAATACATGAGGCCTATTGTTATTTTCTATTTCTCTCTCTGTGGAATACTACCGTGGTTGAATTGTGTAGATGAATTGGGATGGTTCATTAAAAATTTGTATCAAAGTGAATACCATGCCTGAAGTGTTGTTGTACCTTCTTGGGTGTATTCTATTATCTCAGTATATAGGAGTTACAACCATCAAAATTCAAATAGTATATATAGAAAACGGGCCTTGTTAGTGTAGTTTAGAGACTAAATCTGAACTACAATGGGTGGTAAAAGATTGTATTCAATCTTCATTCATGGAGGTTGGGGTTATTAGAATGAACCAGGTGCTGGGTTTCTTTTAATGGACCATTTATTTTCTTAATGAATCATTATTTTTATAATAATTCATAATGTATTTAAATTTTTATTATTTTAGAGAATTTATATCAATAGATGAAATTGGTCCTATGCTTTTGGAATTTGGTTGTGAATGATTGGTTTTTGACTTATGATTGTTAGCCAATGCCTACTAAAAGAGAACTTCCAAATTTTAGTGAGGAGGAAATGATAAAGGTTCCACTAGATAATCCTCTAATAGACCCTTCATTAGTAGAAACTATTATCCATAGTATTAATATTCTGGGTCAAGATGATGTTGAGATTCTTGGATGAGCATTGGATCATTGATCAGAATTTACAAAGCAGCCTCCACCTACCTTTAGTGGTGACAATGATACATAGGAATATAAAGAACGTATTGACTAGATTGAAAGTATTTTAAACATTATATAGATTCCTGAAAAATCTATGTTAGTATTTTCCATTTATATTCATAGAAAAATGGGAAGGAGAAGGTGGGACTCTTTTGTGTATGCTATGTTGCATGAGGATTTTACTTATACTTCATTCAAGAAAATCATCAACCACATGTTTTATCCTAAGATGTTATGTGGGGAAAAGGCCAAGGACTTTTTTACCATAGAGTAGGGAGATTATACTATTATGATTTATTCCACTTGTTTTCCTGAGTTGGTACACTTTGAATTAGATATAGTCACCAATGATTACCTGAAGGTGCATAGGATTTAGGTGTGGTTGAGGGATGATATTTGGTCAAGGATGATTCTCATGTTCACTACAATCATTGTAGAGGTAGTTAACATGGAATATTTGGAAGATGCGGGAAAATCCAGAAAAATAGGTTTGGGGTGGGAGCTTCATTTGGTACTATCAATAGTGAGAGTGTATCTTATTTACAAAAAAATGATGTGTAACAATATCTTGTTTTCTTCACGGCTGATTTCAAGGGATACATCTAGATAGAAATAGATTGTCTTCTATCAATGTGGGAGTAATAATCATATAAATACTAATTTTTTATATGCTCCCAATAAATTTTATCATTATGGACAATCCATTAATTTGATATATTTTTGTGACATGATGTCTCAAGGTAGTCAGGATAAATCCGCATTCACCAAGGGCACACACGTTCATAATAATTCTTATAAGGGTGGTGGAACTTATCATTTTTATAAGGTGGATGTTCATGTGGCTATAATAGATCAGGAAGAAGATGAGACTCTACATATTTATGCATTAGAGTATCCACTAGAGTAATATGATGTAGGTCCCAAAATAGTTTGAGGTATAATGTTTTTTTTATTTTCTATGGTGATATCAATGTTTGATAAAAGTGATAGAAATAATAATATATCATTAATTCGAATAAATATGTTTGGATTTAATTCATTACATATTTGATTCTTTTTTGGATATTTCCACTCCTTTGGGAAAGAGGTATGGATAAGGTTTTATGAGCCCAGTATGTCGTGTGACAATAATAGAACATTAGGTAGAGTGGGACTTCTCTATTCTAAATCTTGAAACATTAAACTTAATTACTAGAATGGATTGGATGGATAATGTTAATTACTAGATAGACTATCATCACTGTTGGTTTCATTCTGTATCTGTCGATGGGGCCACTCATTTTTTTAAGGTTGAGTGGGACCCTATATCAGTATGGGAGGGGGCTGTTTTGTCTTATGTTGGGATAATCTCATGCTATTTGTGAGATATGTTTCATAATATTATATACCCTTGTTTGGTTAGTCATCTACATGGGATTATTTGTTCATACAATCAGGTATTTCCATATATTTTCTTAGTATACTTCACTACATAGAGGTCCATTTCACGCTAGAACTTATACCTGATATGATTCCCATTTCTATGACATATAATCATATGATGCATGTTGAGTTGGCAGAATTTAATTTCCAACATTTGGATCTCAAGGAAAATTTATTTATTCATCCAAGATTGTCACCAAGGAATTTTCCAATCCTCTTTAAAAATAAGTCATATAGGATCCTTAGACATTATCATTAATATTATAATTTAAATCATGTTACTCTCACGATTGAAGATACCCTACCCATGATTGATGATATATTTGATCATCTTAGAGGGGTTTGATTTTTCTAAAACATTGAAATTCAGTCATGTAACCACTAGTAATTGTCTATAATAGGATAGAACAAAGACGTTGTTTAGGATTTTGAGTGCAAATTTCATATTTTTTGTTATACCATTCATACTAACTACAACTCTTGAAAGATTTATTATATTTATTAACTAGTACTTTAATTGGTTCATGGAATATTTTTTTTGGAATTTTAGATGATTTTTTAGTTTATTACAAGTCATTTGAGGAACATATGGGCCATTTTGATTTTATTCATCGAACCTTGAGGGAATATCTTCTGAATGGTCCGTTTCCTAAATGTGATTTTTTGGATTCAAAAAGTTAATATTATATGGTATTCTATATCAATGAAAAATGTATCAATAGATCCTAAAAATGTATAGGTGTTTATATATTGGAATTGTCCCAAAAATATGTTTTACATATTAATCTCCTTGGTGTTGTATGGTTCTTACTGGCTGTTTCTTTGAGACTACTATAAGATTGAATCTCTAATGATTGATTTACCCCATAGGGGTGTAAAGTTTGAGTGGAATGATATGTATGAGAGATCCTTTGAGGAAATGAGGATGAGATTGAATTTATATCTTGTTTTTATTCATCTAGAACTATGATAGGGTTATGATGTTTTTTACGATGCTTTTATCATTGGATTGGGGTGTGTATTGATGTAGGGAAGACGTGTTTTATCCTAAGGCTATATAAATTTATACCCTAATGAGAAGAACTACCCTAACTATGATCTTATGTTTGACACTTTTATGTATTAACACAAAACATGGTGTCACTACCTCTTTAGTGAATATTATATTGTATATTCTGTTCATAAAATCTTGCGGTATGTTTTTAATTAAAGGGATTTGATCTTCTGGCTAAGACCCTAGGTCGAGAATCTCAATACAAGTGATTTAGATATTTCTTATACTCTACGAAAGGTGCATGTGGTTGATGATGGGATGCGAATGAAATTATCAATACAGGTAGTGAAATAATTAGTGGAATATTGGTATTTAATGAGTTTTTTTCTATGATTAACTTTTGAATAGATGAATTCCATTAGAAGGTATATCTAGATTTGATGAATGATGACTTCAAATTTGGTGAGTAGGTTTGGATCGATCGGATTTCTGACCATGAGTGTTGTATATTTAGTATAATCTATTCTGGTAGGGAGACCCCATTTGAGTAGTCTCATTCTCCTAGTGGCACTTTGTATTTTAAAAATAGGTTGGTTGATTATTTTTCCCTGATGCAAGATTTGATGGATAGTGGACACTATTCTGGAAAATCTATATACCCTAGTAATACTAAGATAAATCATGACTTGAGACATTAGTATTGGTGGATGGGATGATATGGTGGATTAACAATTTTGTATCATAGTGTCTTATTTATCAATGAATAATGGTGGAACACTACAGTACTACTAGACTATTCATGCCCTTACCCATTCTAGTATCTAAATGGGAAGATATTTCAAGGAATTTCATCATTATTGTACAATAAACTCATAGTGGGAAGGATGCAATTTTGGTGATCATTGACCAACTCCCAAAATCAACTCATTTTCTACCTACCAAGGAGATGATTAAGTTGGATCATCTTGGGTACTTATATATATATGAGAGATTTTGAGACATCATGGGGTTCCATATACTCTTGTTTTTGACTGGGACCTGAGGTTCACATCCAGTTTTTAGATTGGTTTGAAATAGACGATGGGTTCCTAATTAAAATTTAGCACAACATATCATCCATATATTGATGGAATAATAAATATAACTATAAAGGTTATTAATGATACTGTCTAGGCCAATATTATTGATTTTTTTTTATTTTTACAATACTTTTCATTTCATCAATTTTTTAATAAAAATATTAATCAGGACCAATAAATATGGAAACCTTTATTATTTTAATGGAAGACCTCATAGATCTCCCTTATACAAGGTGGAGTTGGGAGAGTGGTCCTTGTTTGGCCTCGGTCTTGTTCAAGAGATGAAAGAGAGTGTTAACTATGTCTAGAAGAAATTTATTCGAACACATAATTATCATAAATTTGATTCAGATTGTCCTTGTTTTACACTAGAGTTTGAGGTCGGTGAATGGGTATTTTGTATAGTTTCACCTCATTTGGGAATAGTTAGTTGGGTAAGAAGGAAGAGATTATACCATGGTTTATGGGCCCCTATGATATCATATGATGACTGGGTAATGTTGCCAATTATTTAAATAACTTTATCATTTGACATTTATACATAAGATGTTTCATGTTTTTGAACTGAGGTGGTTGCTAATGGATCCTTCCCATGTGATTGAAAGGGAAGATTTTGATATTGACCCTTACATCAACATGTTTTAGAAAATAGTGCAGATTAAATATCACCAAGAGAATGTGTGCATGGTAAAATTATTTATTTGGTTTTATGACTATGGATGAGAAGATAAGATATCCATGAGATATGGTAGCAAGAATTTTTGATAAGGATGTTGTGGCCTTCACTTCTTGTGAGTATAGGATCATGGGGGCTTTCTATTGATAGAAAAAATTTATAGTGGGGTGATTGAAATATCACGTTACTATCCTTCACGAATGATTTGAATTTTGTTTTTTGTTCTTTTTTATTTAGGTGCATTGTAAGATTCTTGAAAATAGAGAGAATTTTTTGGGAATGAACTAAATTCTAGGGATGTATGTATTTTTAGATTAATAGTGCACGAGAATAAATGAATAAATGGATTTAGATGACTCTCCTTTGGACCGTGTATCTTTAAGTTTGATTTTAAGGTCTTATGTTGGAAACTGGGTTGAGCACTACCCATTGGACACATTCGTTCGATGAATGGGTTACAAGAAATGAATTGGTTATGGGGAATATTAAATGAATCTTGCGCATGGAGTGAAATGTTTATCAACCTTGATACCATTAGATATTGTGAAAAAATTGAACAAGATTTAATTTAATTAGAGGATGAATCTATTTTAGAATAGTTTTAATACGTTGGATTTCATTCCATAAGAGGGATTAATAATGTGGATTCCTCAGGTCCAGCCATTTTTAACACACAAAACATCTAAAACATTTACCATTTTGAAAGTAGAAGTTTATCTCAAACCCTATCATTATTTTTGAGTAATTTCTTCTACCCTCCCTCCTTTTGGATCACTCGGTTTCATGTTTGATTCTCGTGGTGGTTTCACCACATATACCAAGTTAGTGGTCTTTCTCCTTCATCATTTCCCTTAGTCGCGGTAATTGAATTTTCATTGATTTTGATTCAAATTCATGTTCTATTTGTGTATTATAACGATTATTTGAAGTTTTTTTTTCTATTCCTTTCCTTTTAAAGGTTGATCAAAGGTTGTTTTATCTATGTTTTCAATGGTGGATATGATTTGATCATCTTTGATGTTGTTTAATCTCTTCAAGTGTTTCTAATTCATTATTTGATATAGTATTTTTTTTATCCATTTATGATGTTCATTTTAATGGATTTTCTTTTTCAAAAAAGAGTTTCTATTAAATATGAACATGGATTTTGGAAATTGTTTAGGAAAAATTTAACACATTGGGATCCTTAGGTGGATTGGGATATGGACATAGGTGACCCAAATATGTGTGTAACCACTTGGTGCTACTTTTGTGATATTGAAAGGCTATAGAAGGAATCAATATCAGTTGGAACTAACATAAATGTGGTCTAGGAGTCCATTATTTATAGTACATATTACTATGGTCTAGAGTCTAAATGTCATGATTTTTGTTTCATACCTGTTTTATTTCATGATGGTTATTGTCATGGATATTTTTTTACATGTTTAATTTACCTAATTTTCATTTAATCATTATGTATCTAAATTAATGGTGAATATGGAGTGAATTTATTGAAAAAAAATGTATTATATAAAAATTCTTTTACTTATGGAGATTCTTTAGAAAATTGAATTTTTTTTAAGCTAAAATATTTACATATTTTATATTAATACATTTATAGATTATTTGGTTATATTATACTGGGATATATTCTTACACAATAATTGTTCCATTTAGTGGTTGTAGAAAATTTTTTAGGATTAAGGTAAATGGAAGGGAATCATGAATTATACTAGGCTCTCTTGCCATATTTTTCCTTCACAGCGGGATGGTTGAGTGGAAATGAATGGTTACATTGAGACTTGTTTAGTTTGGTCTTAATTGTCATTCTTTTTTGTCTAATGTGTCTTGAAATATTGTCTACCATGAATATTTATTCAGTTATTTCTCATTTCACATTGATTTTTTTAGATATACATGATAATTTTGGTTCTATTATATATCTCACACTATGACAGATGACCTTGGGTGACTTGTCTTGTTAACTGGGCCTGGTTTTTTATAATATCATTCCATTTCCTTAAAATAGGGATAAAAATCTACAAATACCCATAGTAAAAGTTAGTTTGTGAGCTAAACAGTCCAGTAGGGTCTCAACATGTGTTCCATAATCAATTTCATAACAATTAAATCATTTATAATTTAAATTAAAACAAAACAAGGTACAGTATGAAATCCTGTTATTTTAAATAAAAATATGATTTCAAATAGAGCGGATGTAAGAAATATTATAAATAAACATAAATGATAATTTTATATAAAAAAATTGTCTAAAACAACTAGAAATAATAAAATAGAATTATAAAAAATAAAAGGTATGATTAAGTCTGTCCAAACAAATAACCATGGTCATATTCCCTGATTTACATTAGTTCCAGTCTCTAGGATCCTCACTCCACTAAATCATCAATTAGGCCTCAATTATTTACACACACACTGCGAAGGCTCATAACAATAATACTAATAAATAAAAATCCAATTGATAAAAATATTATAAAACTATTTTTAGTTCTATTTATCATCCCCAACCCATTACTAGGGAGTCAGGGCCCTAGAGTTCTATTCCAAATCACACTCTAACTACTCAAGATCACATGTACATCAAGAAAAAAAACATTAGAAAATAAATTATTTAAATTAAATTTCAAAACCATATTATATTTTTTCATCAATTTAATTACTTTAAAACCATCCTTCATTTAATTACAATTTTCCAAGCATAATCCTCAAATAATATTTAATTTAAATCCCTCATTTTTTATAATATACCCAATAATTTCAATCCCACTAAATTTGAGGATTCTCCTAATTTCCATTAAGTTTAAATAAATAATTATATCATATCAAATCAAGGTTTTATAAATCAATTCAACACTAATTTGAATTCTATCAAGAAACGTAGGGTTTTAGTAGTATGTTAAATCCTAATAGAACCACCAAATTTTAATCATGAAATTAATAAGACCAATAACCACAATGGGAAACACCAATAGAGAGACAAAGGAAAAATTGAACAAAGAGGAATCCCAAGAATAACAAACTATGAAAAAAAGATCTTTCAAAATGAAGATCTAATTCATCAATATCATGTAGATTTATTACTCTCAAAAGGTATATAATGAAAGAGTGATAAACTAAAATCAATAGAGAAACCAAATACAAGAGAGGGATTAAAATCTTTTACTTACACTTAAATTTTGATGAGATGAGGTTTGAGGATCCAAGAAAACCTCTAGAGAGCCTCCAAAATTTAATTAACACAATTAGGGTAGAATATGGGTGATTAGACATTTGAGGGGGGGGGGGGTTATAGATTTTAATTAAACTTTTTGTGGATTAAAAACCATCATGCATGGTTTTATAGTTGGGATAAATGGTTAGAAGTTTTTTTGTGCCATAATAGATCACCCTTAATATGAATTTAAAAAAATGTGAATGGTTTGACACACTATTCAACTAACCAAGAACCAACCATGAAAACACCTGTATCCATGATTTTACGGTTTACAGTTGGTGGATATATGGTTTAACGAATTGTGCCTCTTCCAATGAGAAAAGACATGATCTTGGATATATGGTTTAACGAATTGTTCCTCTTCAAACGAATTATGCCTACTTTCTCATTGGACTATCCCCACTTTAAAGTGAGTCCATAATGCTATGAAATTAACCATCAAGTACCTTCCCCAGAAGAAGTATCCCATAAAGAGAGGAGGTCAATTGTAGAATTTTCAAGACAATATCTATCATATCCTACAAAAATACCATGTGAAACTAATAAAAGAGATCCATAAGATTGCACTCTTATGAGGATTATATCAATACCATGGTTAAAAGTTTCCTGATCAAATAATCATAAAAGATATTCCCCATACCAGGGTTTTCTTAAATATCGAAATCAAATGATTTTTGGTACACCACCCACTATCTCTACTGAATGTTCAAATAATTTTGGGAAGAAGATATTACTCAAACTTTTGTGATTAGAAAAGATAGTAAAAATTTATCTACAAATTTAAGGCTATTAACTCATAAAATATTGTATCACACCTATGATTTAGATATCATGAGTAGGATAATTATTAACATGTGGCCTAATATGTAAAAAACTATAGGCCACCTAATGAACACTCAACATGAGAAAAGAACCAATACATGAAAATGATGCCACACAAATGACAACATGGAAAAGTCCATATTTTAGAAGAGTCAAAACTAGTGTAAAAGTAAAAATATGTTTCCAATCATCAAAAAAATTATGAAATTTCAATTACCACAAAGACATTATCCCATTCCATCTAAGATCGATCATAAATGAGGAAATATTTGAGAAATACATAATGAATATGTTATAATACCATTCCAATTGATATGATAGATGAATCTAAAAACATTATATAGATATTCCCATGTACCAAAACCTACATCTTATGAGTATTAGCTAAAATGACATGTTTTGACACCATTTTCCCCAAAAAATTCACATCCTAAATCTAGAAATTAAATATTGGCTTCATTACTTAAAGTCAGCGAATTCTCAACATTTACATAAACACTCTCAAATAGTGAACATAAACCTCCTCATTTTCATAGAAACCATGAAATTATCTATAAAAAGCTCCTAAAATATATCAGGTTACTCATTGAATATCCTATTCATTAGTGACATAAAAACTGTGGGATAATTTTTTTCAGGGAAAAAGAAACAACAAGGTACTCGATGTGGAAATACATTCTCTATAATGAAGTTTTATATGTTTCTGATTATTTAATTCTATGTTGGTGATAACCATAAAAAGATCGATTTTTAAAAACCAATTCACCATTTTCAAATGATCAAAAAAATCACCAATTTGGGGTAACAAATACTTGTTATTTATCTTAACTCAATTGAGTTTTCAGAAATCGACACAAGGGAAAAGTGTTCCTTAAAATCTATTTTCAACAAGGATAGGTTTAACCCAATGTGACATAATGTGGTTAATAATTCCCTTTTTCAATCAAATAAACCAATTGAGTTATCAATTGTTTCAATTCTGTTTGTTTTATATGGTAAGAAGGCATCAATGCCGAATGGGAACTGGGTACTACATAAGTATATTACTCTAATTATAAAACATGTTGAGAACCACAATAGTGGGATGGAAACACATTAGGAAACTTGACTAATATTGGGGAGATCACCTATGAAAGGTTCTTTCTAAAAGGTAAAAGAAAACAAAGATATAACCCTACTCAACTTTGAAAAAGAAGGTTTGGATCTACTCAACCATGAGACCCATTACCCTTGAAAAACATGACACACCCCCATTGGGCATGATAAATGATACCCTATAAAGATAACAGTCAATATGGTTATTATATGCAATTATCCAATCCATCTACAAAATTACCGAAGACACTATATGTCGAGAACCAAAAAAATCCAAGTTATTTCAATCTCTTAATGAGACAAAGTACAAGAGGGGAATTATGGAACATCTCTTTCTTTTTTCTAAGGGTAATAGTGATATCCATATCAAAATACATAAGCTACACTGGGATATTCATAAAATTAACATCATTGGTTGATATAAATGAGCGAGATTCACTAGTTTCAAATAATGTAGTCACTAATGATGAAGATATAGTGATGGTACCTATCAAAATCCATGTACCCACATTAGCATCCTCTAGAGTCTCTTTGATGGTATCATAATCTATTATCTGAGGATTTTTCCTTATTTATGTCCATCATCAACCCTGTTGATATAATTAACCAATAGTACCATGCATTTTTTTTGTACCGATCAGTGTTAGGTGACATTCCATTCCCTGAAGGGGAATTTGGTCAGTTCTGTAGTGCTATAGCTTCTAGAGGAGGGGGTTTTGTTTGAGGTTTTATGTGAAACTTCCAATATAGGCTTAGAGTGAGTCCTAATGCCTCGAAATTAAGTGATCTCTTATGGGTCTAGGTAGTTATGCCATCATGAATATAACTATTCAACCCATGATCTAAAGGTATAATATTTTGTGTTTTTCATGAAGGTGTGGTGGCATTTCCTCAATGGGGAGCTCTGTGTAGTCAACATAGATCACAAGAGTTTGAGATATGTCTTTTATCATTAAGAAATAAATCCATCAAGATTAAGGTGGATGGCATTTCATCAGGACTATGATTTTTATACCTCTTTAACCATAAGAAAGTGGAATTTCATGGATAATTATTTGAGTAGAAAGTCATTGTAGGATGTTTTATGAATGTATGTGGATGTATAGAGAGTGAGGGAGGAGTTGGCAACCTAACACATAATTGAAACATTGGATGGTGGTAGAGACTATTAGTTTCAAATGAAGTTTCTATCTTCTCACATGTAACATGTGGAAGATTATTAGTGGGGAGACTCAAAGGTAAAGGTGATGAGTGATTGTGGTGACCATAGTGTTTCTATATAGGGATGGGAAGAGGATGGTCAGAACCAGATTTTTTTTGTGGGAGAATTTTTTCTTCCTTTAGCGATGTATGAGGTTGTCCTTAATGAGTTTCATAGTAAACCATTGTTTGTACACCCATGACTTTCCCAGATGTATCATGTCTTGAGGGAACAATTATGGTGTCTAGGAATGAAATTGGTAGTGGAGGTGTTTTTTTCTCATTTTCTAGTTTTTCAGAAGGTATAATTTGAGCATCATGTCCCAGAAGTTTGTTTCATCCCTTGAATGTTTATGAGTAGAAATGGGATGAAATATTATTGGATTTCATCATAGGGTTACCCATATCTCAGAAAGGTAGTGATTTAATCTGAGTGATTGTCGATTATTTTATGAAATCATATCACTTACTAACAATCAAGGAGTTCTGGGGAGTAAATGTTTTGAAAAAGAGGTATATGGAGGATGTCGTGTGGATAGTTTGAGTTATAAGTTCCATTGTCTATGATCCTAAATAAAATTTTAACTCATGATTCTATAAGGGATTCTAGCATTATTTTGGCACTCAGTTTCACCTTAGCACTACTTTCCACCCTCAGACATTCAGGAAGACAGAACGGACTATCCAAACATTAGAGGATATGTTGCAGGCATGTGTCTTGGACTTCAGAGGGTCATGGGAACACAACCTACCCTTATTATAGTTCTCTTAAAAAAATAAAAATCACATTCCATTAACTTTACTCTATTTGAGGATTTTTATAGGAGGCTATTTCGTTCTCTATTATGTTGGTCGAAGGTTGGGGATGCAACAATTTTTGAACTGGATGTGGTGCAGATCTTGATAGAGAAGGTTCGATTGGTTCAAGAGAGGATGAAAGAAACATAGGACCAAAAATGTCTAATCCCAATCATAGTAAGGGGATATTGGATTTTATATTTGGGGACCATGTAATCTTTTAAGTTTCCCCTCTATTTTTGTAGTAGATGTTCCACAAAAGAATTAAGATCTCGCCCTATTTTTTGGACCCTTCATGGTGTTGGGGGGAAATGGGAAGGTGGATTATCGGTTAGAACTTCCTCCTCAAGTATATCAGATACATAATGTATTTCATGTATCTATTCTACCATAGTATATTCATGATGATGACCATGTCATTGACTTGGGAGAGTTTTATATCTATGATGACATGACGTTCATGGATCATCTAGTCGAGATCCCTGAATTTCAAGAGAAGGTGTTGCGAGGATGGACCATTCCCCTAGATCAGGTGCTATGGAGGCATGGTGTGCTAGAGGAGAGTACTTGGGAGTGAGAGGAGTATGTTTGTTCCCAATACCAAGGGTTGTTTTGAGTTTTTTTCTTTATGATGTGTCATTAGAAATTGTTTTATGAGATAGTGTATTTTCCTTTGTTTGGCATGTGTGTGGGGTGATGTGTCTGATAAAGTCCTAACATATAAAAAGTGGGTACATGATTCCTAATAAAAATGTATTAACATCAATGTGATTAAACCCATGTGGGTTATTCATTTCTGCCTAGATCAGATAGTATATTGACATGTAGGATGGAAATCTCATATTCGTGTGATCAGTATGATGTAGTTTGTTGGTTGTGACAGTTGTTTATTTGGGCTATGTGGATGTTGATATGGTTGTGAAAGGGTTATTTGGATGTGTGGTTGTGTGAGAGGAGGTGGATTGTGGATGTATAGTGTGTATTTTGGTAATTTAGTTTGGCGTTTTTGGCTATTGAGAGCGTTTGATGTATGACATGATCTTTGAGAGGTATCTCACAGGGTGGTTGTTATGAACCCTTTTTTAGTCGGAAATGGTTTCAGATTCTTGGGGTGATAATAATTTTATAGGTATCTAATGTAATGATCAGTTCTCTCCTGGTCTATTATTTTTTCAATTTTGAGTGTTGGAGGTGTTCGGGGGAGGTTCTGGGTGTTTTCTATGGATGGTGGAGCTGGAGTATGGCTACAATAGGAAATGCATGTCGTGTAAAATTTACATTATGTGAAAGTTGATTTCGTGACTTTTCTAGGGTTGTTTTATGATATTTCGTTTTCTGGGTTATATAATTAAAAGGGGAAATGTTTTTTTGTTGAAACCAAACCATGAGCATTACATGACATGACAGCGGATTACATATCGTGTAATTCCACAATGGAATGATATTTTTAAAGGTATATTCTGACCAAATTATTATTCTTATGATAGTGTATTCTTCTTCCTCTTCTTTTGGGTGAACTCTAGGTTCCCCGAGGATTTCATAAGCCCTATTCCACCATCTTTTATTCATTGGTTATAGTGGTTGATCATTTGTAATACGGGGTAATCCATTCTTTTTCTTGGATGTATTTCACCCATTCTTCTTAATGGTTTTACTATGGTGGTGTGGTTTTGATAGGGTTGTGTGTTTGGGATTCATTTTTATGGTATTTGGGTGTGTTGTAGGTTGATCCATGGTTTATTGTGGTGATGTTGTGGTTGTAGGAACATCTACTTCACCTTACGGTGCACAACGAGTCAGAAAAAAATTTGGTATGGATTCCCTTGATTTACTTTATTGTGTATCATGTGGGAGATGTTTGGTTTTTTATATATGGTTTTTTGTGCTCACTTAATCAAAGGTAAAAAAAATTGGATAAATTTATATTTAGGGTGTAAATGTTGTTTGACTCACATGATTTTACAGCTTTGATAGTCTTTGTGATATTGTTGATTGTACAAGATTGTACCCCCTTTTAAAATTATGGCCTTTGAGGGATTTGTTTGTGCTAGATGATATTTGTTGTGACCGTTGGGGATGTTTTGATTTTTTTATATCACACTAACATGTAAATAGATTGACCTCTTATATTTGGTTACTAAAATGGTTTCCCTTGGATTATGGATTTTTTAATAAAACCCCCTAAAATGAAGTGAAATACTATAAATTTCCCTTTCTAAATCTGTAAAATGATCTTGATGTGTTTTTATTTATGAACATGCTTTGGGGGGAGGTGGATTGGTGGTCATGGTTTTGGGGCACTGAGGTGGTGGTTTCTTTTTTTAGAAACCCAAGTAGTGATGGAATAAATTATAAATAATGATTGAAATTACATGGTTTTGGATTGGTTAATGGGATAAAAATGGTTAATGAATAATTAAATTTTGGGTCATATCGTTAAATTTAGTTGATTATACATAATGTAAGTAATTATAAAATTAAATGAAATTAGTTGTAATCATTAATGTGTCTTTTGGCATGTTGTGTAGTGTGATTCTTTTAAAGGTCGCATCAAATGTGATGGTGTTGTGAGTTGATGGTTTGTATGTGAACCCATAGGTTGATGTTGATTGTTTGATATTAAATATATATTCTTATTTTTTTTTCAATATGAACCCCACTCACATCATGCACTATGTGTCGAACCCCACATAGTCACATGAGGGGGGTGTTTTTTCCTGACATCCAGTGAGGAGGAAGGATGTATGGGTATTCTCTCTTTGATAATATCTCTTCCATGTGAGGTAAGTATTGCATATGTTGTGATTATAGAGTTATGTTAGTGCATTATATGGTGGTTTTTGTAGCCCAAGTGTCTTCGATTGAGGTGAATCTATGCTTGTGGGATGGTGTCCTTGGTGTTTTTGGGTGACATATGACAGTGCTTGTGGGGGTTGTTCATGGTGGGTGGATGGAATGGGGTTTATTTCCCACATGTTCACAATACCATTATACTCTAGTATTAGCAGTGGTTTCGTTTTGGCCATGGACTATTCAGGTGAGATTTGATGTGGTCGTGCTTGTGGGGCGGAAAGACCATGTGTCTTCAGGCGATGTGTGTTACGACTATTCATGTGGGTTAGTGTGTGATATAGAAGAGATTGGAGTTCCAGAACTTATGATATTGGGGTGTGAGAGCAGAATAACAGTGGGAAAGTAGTGCCTTGCACCCTTTTCAACATGATACTTTTTATATTATATTACGTTGCTTGTGTTATTTTGCGATAATGTCTTGGTGTGGTTAGAAGTGGTTATTTTTCCAGTAAATGATCTATTTTGTTCTGTTGGTTTTTCATAGGTTCATTAGTATGATTCATTCACATGTACATGACAAGCTTTAGTTTTCATAGATAGTATAATTGTATGCTCACCCTATGAATATAATTTTTTTTTCATTTTTCTTATAGGTTTACATAGACCATGCTAGATGTTACTAGATTGGACCTTTGAATTGTTGTTGTGTATCTCCTTTATCTTTACTTTTGGGTATTTACATTGTAGGATGTTATTTTATCTATTTCATCAATATATGCAATGTGGGATAGTTTTGGTTTCTTTTTATATTATATCATGGAGTTTATTTTGGACAATTCATCTTATCTCCCAATCATATTTATGATATATAGGGTAATTTCTCCCATACATGAGCTTTTTATACCCTTAATGCTAATCTCAAACCTTAGGGCCACCATATGTTGGACTTGGGGGGGTCATTATCTATCTCCCCTCATTATGGTATCATTGGATGGTGAAGGTCATGACACAACATATGCACACTATGAATATATAGAGGTTAAATTCAATATTACTAATTCCCTAACTATGTTCACGGACTTAATGAATAAATTGTTTAGATATTAACATGATTAACTCATTTTAGTAATTATAGAAAAAATATTCTTTTATATTCCAAGATTAACGTACAAAATGAAGGTCACTTGAGGATTATACTGAGGACCCTAAAAGGGGTTGTGATATTGAAATACATAAAAAGAGTTGTTTTTGGATAAAAATATTCAATTTTGGGTCATATAATCTCATGAGAGGGTATATATATAGATCCATAAAAGATCGAAGTTATTGAATATTTTCCAATACCAAGAAATTTGGAAGAGATATGTAGTTTTATTGGTTTGAATGGATATTAAAAATTCATTATGGATATTTTTTCACAACTATCTAATACACTAACCAAGTTAACATGAAAGGGATCCGTCTTCCTTTTGATTGTAAAATGTAAAGATAATTTAAAGGAAATAAATAGAAGGATAGCTAGTGCACCTGGGCTTACATTACCCTAGAGTGAAAAAGGTTTTTAATCTATAATTATGAATTGAATAAAGAAATTAGATATGTTATCATGTAGAATGATATATTTATATCTTATACCTCACTCCAATTTAAGATTCATGATAAAAATTACTCAGTATAAGATTTAAAGTTAACTGTTCTAATTTTTAAATTAAGTATATAAAAGGATTATATTTATATAGAAAGGTGGGATAAATATTATCATAATAAAATTTAAAAATATATATTTTCTAAAAAAAGATTAATATGTGCTAGTGAAGATGGTTGGAGATGATTAATATTAATGGCTAATAAATACACAACCACCCTAGGAAAGTGAAGATGGTGGTTGTTGCTTTGAGTTTAAATAATCATGATAGATTATCCATGATTATGATCACAAAATATTAAATATTTGTGGATATTCAATGTATAGATCTAGAAATCTTATAAGAAGGGTATAAATTTATTCTTGCTCGTTTGAGTGTTTAACCATATATCCATATGAGTATTAAAGAGGAATGTATTGAAGATGTGAAACTGTAATGATGGTCAAACACTTTCCTTATTTTAACATTAATTATGATAAAATGATAAGGTTTTTGAACTATGTATGTATTCTTCCCATACCAGTTTTAATAAAGAGATACTGGATAAATCTCTTAGTTTATTATTCTCGATTCATCCTAAAAGTATAAAGACTTATAGAGATCTGAAGGTGAATTATTGGTGGGAATTACTAATGAGAGGTATTTCAGTGTGTGTATCTCTGGACTTGGTATTTTAGTATGTTAAGTTTACTAGACCCAAATTTAATTGGATTTTACAACAACTACTCATAACAGAATGGAAAGAGGAAAACATCACTAAGGAGTTTTTTTCATTAGACTCTCCAAAATACCTACAGAATATAATTCTATTTGTATTAGAGATTATTTCTTTACAATTTTATCACACCTCATTGATATCAGATTATCTCTTATTCAAATTTATAGAATTTATATTATGAAAGAGTTATGTTTCATGGAGTAAAACATTATATTTTATCTAATCGAGATTTTGGGTTTACCTTGATGTTCTAGATAATACTTCAGCATTACAAAGTTGAGTTTCTATTTAAAAAACCATCCTAAAATTATAGTCCTTTGGAGAGAACCGTTTATACCATAAAGTATGTGCTGAAATATTTTTCTTTTAATTTAAATGTTTGTTGGGATCAACCACTTCATCCAATATAGTTTTCTTACAACAATAACTTTCACTCGATCATTTTTATGAATCCATATGAATACCTTTATGTAATGAAGTGTATAAATCCAATGTGATGGGATAAAGTTGAGAAATCAATTTATTAGGACTTGTGATAGTTGAGGAAATGATAGATAAATTCATATCCATTTCACCGAACATCAAGGTATCATAGATTCAATAGAAATTTTTACGTCCAAATTTTGGTGAGATATATAGTTCAAAATTGGTGGGAATGTGTTTATATTAATTTCTCCATGGAAAACAGTTATGGTATTCATAAATAAAATAAATTCGAGAAATATGTATTTTGAATAATTAATTTGGTAAATATTTTATTTACCATGGTTAAAGGGTAAATCCGGTAAAGAAGGGTAAACAAATAATATTTTAATAATAATAAATTACCCTAAAACATGTACTAATACTATGTGTCGATACATGTCTGACCGTGGGAGTATTTTGGTCAATTTTGGGACCCCATGGATCCACTTGTAAGTGATGATGACACTTTATACTAATTAAGTTAAAGTAAATACAAAAATTACATAACCATATATCTTTTAGCCAATTTTTTTTTACATAGGGTCATATAAGTTATATTTCTGACTCTAAATATTTATTAGAAAGATAAAAATATTTTCTACATAATGGGATTTTATTTAATAATTTTAAGATGTTGAATAATTAAATTTATTTGGGACACAACAATGATACATTATTTTTCTTATAATAAAATAATCAAATAATTAGTATAATAAATGTTAAAATAAATATAATTTGAAAGTTTTGATTCCATCAATGAATTTTATTAGTTAATATGACATGTTATGATTTATCAAATGAATTTGGTTCTAATTAATAAATCTGTTAATACTTTAAAAAAATCAATTAATAAATATTGCCAAAATTGACATAAATAAGTTTTTAAAAACAATATTATATTATTAATTGATATTATATCCCTAAAAATATATTTTTCTTCCAAAGAACATATATAATGATCGGTGTATCATTAATGGACCACTTGGGGGTATCTTGGAAGTATATAGTAAGTTTATTAACCATATAATATAAAAATACAATGTGACATGGTAAATGTCAAACTATTAAACCAAGAGTTAAATATAAATGATAAGGTTAATATAGTGACCCAAACCTATCTAAAATCTATTTGATGAAATTATTTCGACCCATCCCCACCATATACCTTTAATAATCCATATTGGAGCCATTATAAACCAAATATTAATTTATTATAAATTTATACATTAAGTTTTTTCTAAAAAGCCCATCCCCCCCCTTGTAAAAGGACACCACTTCTAAAAAAATATTAATACCTTAAAAGCCTTTTGGTTCGGCCAAACTCTGCCCAAATACCCTCTCAACTATCCTCCCTTAATCATAGAGGCATAACTTTAGTCAGAAAGCCAACATATGGATACCATTTGATCAAATCAAAAGAAAGAACCTGAAGAAAAGGTAATGATTTCACCACCCTTTTTCAAGTTCCTTTCTTCTTCATCTTCTTCTTTCATTGGTGTTCCATTCTAAAATAATAACTCCAGTATCTTATATATACATTGATTTTCTTATAAATATGGTAAAATCATATTCAGTATTCTATCCATCCTTTGAATGACATGTCACCATATGTGTGTACGTACGACCTACCGCCTCCATATCGTGGTGTAATAGTTATTCAATACATTATTATTTGGATGGGTATAATAATGATGTTTAATTCATGTAAATAATAAATATAACATGATAATGATTTTTTATATATAATATACCATCCAATTATATGTTATTTTAATAACAAAATAATGATATTGTCGCTCGTGCATATGTACGGACTACCATATCCACGAACACGATGAGATTAATTCCCCACCATATCCATTCAAGTATAATTATCTTTTGATGATTAAAAATAATGTTTAAGGAATTGATATCATCCTTTATATTAATAATATACAACCTACCCATAACAAACATGACTTATGTAACAAAACATATAAAATAAAACGAGTAAGTTAACACCCGAAACGATGATAATACAAAGATATTATTAACAAAGCAATGTTAAAAGATCATATATGATATCATATTAATGTATATGATACTTTTATAATTAAATAAAATTTATTTCAACATTATGAAAGAGGTTATACTACCCTCTACCAAGGAAAATGTACAATGTAAGGGGTTTCTTATCTCACTTTTAATTCCACGAGATTTCCATTATTCACCACTTATTTATTGCATGTGGTGTGTGTATTGACCATGTTTGCATTAATTATATAATATAATTTAATTAATGTATATTTACATCATCATTGTATTATCCTTCTTTCATGGGTTTATGATTCGTAAGTTACCAAATCAATAAGGGAATTTGAAATTTCAATTTCTGCTCATTCAGCTTTACGCATACTTCATTGATTATTTTACTCCATGATTATGCTTGGAATAAATATTCATTTGATTATGTCATAATTTCCACTCTTATTTTTATGGAAATAATTTTTATACACATAATCACTCCATTGATAAATTCTCAAGTCATCGGTATGAACTTTATAATAGTAAGTTTTACCCAATCGTGATTTGTTGAGTTAAACCTCCAATTCATTGATGTTGTTTTTACAAGAATATTTGTGAATTTACGCTGATTTTTTTACACCTACTATCCAATCATATTGAGTGTATTTATATTTTTCACAAATAATTATGTCATTTATTTATCATTAACCTATGGAGACAACCTTTATGAGAGATTTCATCTCAATTTACATTCCATTAAGACTCTTTTGTTGTTATACACAAAATCACTTTTATATGGTGTATATAATGTACTTTGACATAGTATATCATAAATGATTTTATTCTCATGATATTAAAATGTTTTTATTACCTCAATTATTTGCATTAAAGTGTCTCCCTTTTGGTTAGGAACTCTAACTAAAATATCATTTTAAAATGATTTAAATATTTATTATTCTAAATCCTTCTCATTAATGTCCATGTTTTAAATATAGTTTTAAGAATATATTTATACGAACATTAATGTTTTCAAATTAAAATTCCTTTTAATAGTTTCAAATTGGTATGGGACACTTTGATTCAAAAATCTATTTTAAATGTCTTCTTGAAAAATAGTGTGACTTTTAAATGTTTTCAAGAAAAAAGGGGTTATTTCTCTCAATAGTTTGATGATTATTTTAATCTATGTCAATATAATTCATTATTCTCGATTGAGGTTAATCTGATATAATATAATCTTTCATATTGTATCGAATGAGTTATGTTTGACTGTGGATGTGCTATTTTTATACCATTCATGGTTTGTGGTTAAATTATTAACATTTTGTATGCTAGTTTTAATACGAATGTTTATGTTATGTTTCAATATTTTCATATGATGAATGAATTGGACTTAGTAAGTGACGTTTGGAGCCTACTATAGCTCCTCAGTGCATCGGTAGGTCTCGTGAGACAAACTAGTGTCTTGGCACAAGGCCTTGACAAAATTTTATTTGTAGTCTTGGTATGAGACCTTGACTTTGTGGTTATGATAGTCTGGAATTATGCATTCCATAATTATGAATGTGGTTATTGATATTTCATGTGGTCATTCAACAAGTAGAATATACATGTGAATAAGAAAATGGAATTATTTCATTTTATCTTTTCCATATTATGTTGAAGTTCATGTTTAAAAGGCTTTTGTTTTAGTTATACATTTCTTTAAATGTTTATTCTTATTTATGAATGTTTTCGCTATATTGTTATCCTTACTGAGAATCTGTGCTCACCCCTTTCAATGTTTTATTTTTTCCAGGATGTGAAGATGTAATTTATGAATGACCTGGAGGTATAGTATGAGGGTATATGAAGACAATGTGTTTTTGTATTTTTTTTAATTTATGATGTAATGTAAGTCTTATGAATATATCTAGTGTTTCCAAGACTACTAAAATAATCAATCTTTCGAGACTCAATATTTAGTGATCATGATAATGTTATCTAATAATGATCCAACTCTGGGTAACTGGGGTCGGGGCGTTACTGTTGGTATCAGAGGATTTTTAGTACAGACCATGGAAACTAGATTTAGATAAACACTGATTAGAGCACATAGCCCTAAGATATACTTTGAGGATTAGTATAGAATAACTTCCTAGAATTTTTGTATTGTATAGATTTTGTGAGTTTTCCAAGCAATACATCCCTGTCTATATACGATCAGGTATAGGTGGCCCTGGCACAGATGTACCTAGGGGTAATACCCAAAAACAACCCTTTGAGCTAGAATCGAATTGGAACTGGTGCACAACAACTAGCCATGTTGCACTCTTGGTTACAACAATCCTGGGGGATATGCTTAGGATTTTTTATATTTTCTTTACAACCCAATTTGAAGTATTTTAATATTAGATGAGAATAAAAGACCTTGGTTAATCTTATGGTGTTTCAAATTGTGAATATGGTGTCATTATATTCTCTAAATGATTTTATGACTGCTGTTAATCACACAATGCTTTCTGGTTTTAGTTAATGGCTGGAGTCCAAGGATTTCATAGTAACATTGAGAATGGTGTACAAGGTGGGAATGGTGGTGGAAATGAGCAACAAAATGGAATGTTTATAGGCATAATAGATATCATGTTCATTCCAAATTGGTTTTTGAAAAATATGATCAATATCATATATATTAACCAACACCCAGACTAAAAAAGAAGATAAATTTGATGAATGATAACAGCTCCAGTAGTGGACACCAAGGAGAAATGAATCCATAATTTATATAATGCAGGAAATGTGGAAGGAGACACCCAGGAAAGTGTCTCAACGGAACAAAGAAATGCTTTACGTGCGGGAAAGAAAAAAATAAAGTGAAGAATTTACGAGGAAAAATAATGAGTACTATGGAAGAACAAACAAATGGTCCCAAGAATATCTTTACAGAAATTTGCAAAAAAATTAGGGGACCCAGCCATTACCCGAGTGAATACACTATTCTATAGGATATTTTTTTGGTCAAAGAAGAAGCTATGGGGAAATAAATGGTTGGAGAAATGATTAAAATTATTAGTGCTCTTTATTGATGGGATTAATTTTGAATAATTTTCTCTTGTATATGTAACCCTGTAGTTTTCCATGTGAGAATGATATTTGAGGAAGTATTATCTTTTCACTTGCGGATATAGTTATAAATAACCATTTCATTTTATATGATCATTGGGATTGAGGAATTTAGATGTTATTACATTTTTGGATGAAAATGCGAGGTATGAGATAACATTTCTGGTTAAAAATATGTTATGTTTATTTTGAGGAATTAATCTCATTTCGATAATGTTTTAAAATATAGTTTATGAAAAAGGACAATACGCTTACCGTGTGACAACCCGTTGCGTCGGACAAAGCTGTGGGAATCAAACCCACAACCAATGTTTGATTGTGATTTATCACCCACCACTGGACTACGTGATGTCCCTGGTTAGTGTGACTAATTATTTTTAGTTAAATGATTTTATTGATCAATAATAAGTTGATTTGGGTTCTTATGTCTTATCAAATGAATACCCTTACTATAGGAAAATGATTTGGTGATTAAATGATAAATGTTTTTTTGGAAGATGTTCGCTTTGTTGGGAACACTATATGCCCAGGAAAAATAGAATAATATAGGGGTTTCATTTGAGGAGTAATGGTGGATTTTTATCTAGGTTGTTATTATGGATTTATAGTGATTTGGGTTATTTATGGAAATTATTAACCTATAATAGAGAATATGTGAATAGGTTAATTAATTTTAAGTGTGTGACTTTAATAGTAGTTATTGTCATTTGGAGATACAATTTAACATGGAAGACTACATAATAAATATGTTCTTATGTTTTAGGTTTCAATATTAGTTTGGATTATATTGATGGATTTTATGGAAATTTGTTTATTGAATGGTATTTATTTAACTTTAGGGTATTGTTTGTTTATTTTTAGAAATTAGGATTAGTGTTTCTTTCTATAATGGAATATCCTTTTGGGGGCTCATCAGATCTTGTACTAACCATTCTGGTATTGATTAACCTCTAAATACAAGGTAAATATATAGTTTATCCTTTGTGGATCTTGTGATTCTATTGAAGTTTATTCTAGCTCTTCTAGTGTTACCAAGTCTTCTATAATACTCATCGTTTAAAAGAAAAAACACAAGTTAGTGGTGGAAATTTATTAAATAATGAAAATATACCTAAAATGTAAGTATGTCTCTTTATTTTCTTATTCAATCTCATAAATGAATTCCTCATCATTATGTAATGTAACTTAAAAAATTTTGTTCGTAATCTTTTCCTACTGGGAAGTTAATGACCATTTGTCACATCCCATGTTTGTGGCTTTCTTGTTGTTAACATTCTCCAAATCATGTTTTCTATCCCTCTCCATCAGAACATGACACTTATTTTATCTTCCATATCTGTTTATTCCTACATGGAATCCTAGTATGAGTTATCTTGGGTGACCTTTGTATTTCTCTTTCTTTCTTTTAAGGTGATAGTTTTATTGACTCGTTTTCCGATGTGGGACTTTACATTATATTACCTAGCCCAATTTTAAAAATTTCAAGGACGAAATTATTTGGAGTAGGAGATAATTTTACACCCCAAGCTTCCACGGTACGTTTCTCTCTGAATAATACAGTAGCATGTGTTGTACGCAACTTCGAGTTCTAGCACACTCCACAACCAATCAAACTAACTATTATGAAATGTAATACACAATTTTTGAAATTTAATACATTTTATCATTCAAAATGGACTTCATTTTTGGATTCGGAATTTCTAAATTATCTTAGGGTGATTTTTTGGTATTTTTCTGAAAACATTCAATTTTTGATGAATAGTGAAAATCAATAAAATTTTAATTAAAAAAACTTTTTTAACTGAAATAATTAATAGCGATAAATTATGAATTTTAGTGGTTTTAAAGTATATTTACATATATTTTTACAATTTAATAAAATTTTGGTCATTGGATGTAATTTCACATTTAAACCGGACACAAACAAGTGTCAAGCTTTTGATAGTTAATGTTTCTTAAAAACAGGCTTTTTGTTTTGACAGTAGGAATTAAGTTTAAATTATTTTCTGCCACTTCTGTGTTTTGAATTTAGAAAAATGGATTCCATATTTAGAATCAGGATGTCAGTATTGTTTAAATAGATAACTTTTATTTTTAGTCATTTTGAATAATTATTTCGGTAAATATTTAATTTACCATTGTTAAAGGGTAAATCCGGTAAATAAGGGTAAAAAAAAATATTATAATAATAATTAATTACCCTAAAACGTGTCCTAACCCTATGGGTTGATACATTTCTAACCATGTTCAAATTTGGGTTTATTTGGGGACCCCATTGATCCACTTGTAAGTGATATTGACAATTTATATTAATTAAGTTAATGTGAATACAAAAATGGCATAAGCATATATCTTTTAGAAAAACAATTTTTACATATGGTTATATATGTTATATTTTAAACTATAAATATTCATTAGAAATATAAAATAATTTACTAAATAATGGTATTTTATTTATAATTTTTAGACATTGAATAATTAAATTTAGTTATGACACAGTAATGATGCATTATTTTCCTTATTAATGAAAGAATCAAATAATTAGTATTATAAATGTTAAAATAAATATAATATGTACGTTTTTATTCCATACAAGAATTTTATTAGTTAATATGACATGTTATTATTTCTTAAATGAATTTGGTTCGAACTAATAAATTTTCTAAGAGTTTAACAAAAATCAATTATTAAATATTGTCAAAATTGACATAAATGAGTTTTTAAAACAAATATTATATTATTAATTGATATTCTATTTTTAAAAATATAAGGTTCAAACTAAGTACTTATATAATGATATTTGTATCATTAATGGACCACATGGGGGTCTCTTGGAAGTATATTTAAATTTTATTAACCATTTAATAAAAAAAATACAAAGTGACATGGTAAATGGAAAACTATTAAACTAAGAGTTAAATATAAATAACAATGTTAATATTATGACCCAAACCTATCAAAAATCTATTGGATGGATGGAAATAGACCTATACCTACCTTATACTTTGAATAATACACTTTGGAGACATTATAAACCGAATATGAAATTATTATAAATTAATACTTTAAGATTTTTCTAAAGAGCCCCTCCTCCCCCTTATAAAAGGACACCACTTCTAACCAATTATTCATTCCTTAAAAGCCTTTTGGATCGGTCAAACTCTGCCCAAATACCCTATAAAATATCCTCCCTTAATCCTAGAGGCCTTAATTTAGTCATAAATGCAACCTATGTGTCTCTTTTGATCAAATCAAAAGGAATAACCTGAAGAAGAGGTAATTTTTTCATCACCCTTTTTCAAGTTCCTTTCTTCTTCTACTTCTTCTTTCTTTGTAGTTCCACTATACAATAATAACTCTACTATCTTCTATATACTGTGATTTTATTAAAAATATGTTACAACCATATTCAGTCTTCTATCTATACTTTGAATGACATGACACAATACGTGCGTACGTAAGGCCTACCGTCTCCACGTCGTGGTGTAATTGTTCTTCAAAAAAATATTAATTGGATGGGTATAATAATTATGTTTAATTCATGTAAATAATGAAAATAACATGATAATGATTCATTATATATTATATACCATCCAATTATATATTATTTTAATATCAAAATAATGATATTGTCGCTCGTGCATACGTACGGACTACTGTCTCCACGAACGTGATGAGATTAATTCCCCATCGTATCCATTCATGAATAATTCTCATTTGATGATTAAAAAATTATTTTTAAGGTCTTGTTATCATTAGTTATATAAATAATATACAACCTACCAATAAAAAACATGGCTTATGTAACAAACCATATAAAAGAAAACGAGTATGTTAACACCTGAAATGACGATAATACAAAGATATTAATAACAAAGAAATGTTAAAAAAACATATATGATATCACATTAATGTATATGATACTTGTATAATTCAATAAAAATTATTTCACCATTATACAGGAGGATAACCTACCTTTGACCAAGGAAAAAGTACAATGTAAGTGGTTTCTTATCTCACTTTTAATTCCACGAGATTTCCATTATTCACCAATTATTTATTTCATGTGGTGTGTGTACTACCCATGTTTGTATTAATTGTGTAATATAATTTAATTCATGTATATTTACATCATCATTTTATGACCCTTCATTCATGGGTGTATGTTTTTTAAGTTACCAAATCAATAAGGGAATTCGAAATTTATATTTCCACTCATTCATCTTTACGCATACTTCATTTATTGTTTTACTCCAAGATTAAGAGTGGAATCACTATTAATTTGATTGTGTCATAATTTACACTCCCCTTTCTATGGATATACATTTGATACACATAATAACTCCATTGATAAATTCTCAAGTCATCGGTATGAACATGATAAGAGTAATTTTTACTCAATCTCGATTTGTTGAGTTAAACATCCAATTCCTAGATGTTGTTTTTATAAGAATATGTGTGAATGTCCTTTGATTGTTTTACACTGAATATCCAATAATATTGAATGTATTTATATATTTCAAACATAATTATGTTGTTGATTTATCCTTAACCTAAGGATACGTCCTTTATGAGATATTTCATCTCAATTTACATTCCATTGAGACTCCTTTGTTGTTATACACAAAATCACTTTTATATGGTGTATATAATGTACATTGACATAGTATATCATTATTACAATATTCTCATGATATTACAAAGTATTTATTACCTCAATTATTTGTATTTATGTGTCTCTCTTTTGTTTAGGAACTCTAACTAAAATATCATTTTAAAATGTTTTAAGGATTTATTATTTTAAATACTTCTCATTAATGTGCATGTTTTAAAAATGGTTTTATGGATTTATTTATATGGACATTAAAGTTTTCAAATCAAAATACCTTTTAAAAGTTTCAAAGTGGTATGGGACACTTTGATTCAAAAATCTATTTTAAATGTCTTCTTGACAAATAGTGTGACATTTAAATGTTTTCAAGAAAAAGGGGGATACTTCTCTCAATAGTTTGATGATTATTTTAATCCATGTCAATATCCTTGATTATTCTCGATTGATGTTAATCTGATATAATACAATCTTCTATATTGGTTAGAATGAGTTATGTTTGAATGTGGATGTGCTATTTTTATACCATTCATGGTTTGCGGTTAAAGTATTGACATTTTGTATGCTAGTTTTAATACGAATGTTTATATTATGTTTCAAACTATTCATATGAGGAATGCATTAGACTTAGTAAGTGACAGGTGGAGCCCACTATAGCTTCTCGATGCATTGGTAGGTCTCATGAGACAAACTAGTGTCTTGGCACAAGGCCTTGACAAAATCTTAATTCTAATCTTGGCACGTGGCCTTGACTATGTGGTTATGATACTCTGGAATTATGAATTCCATCATTAAGAAAGTGGTTATTGATATTTCATGTGGTTATTATACTAGTATAATATCCATGTGAATAAGTAAATGGAATTATTTCATTTTATCTTTTCCATATTATGATTATGTTCATGTTTAAAAGGATTTTGTTTTAGTTATACATTGCCTTATATATTTATGCTTATCTATGAAAGTTTCTGCTATATTGTTATCCTTATTGAGCATCTGATCTCACCCCTTTAAATGTTTTATTTTTCCCAGGATGTGAAGAAGTAATTTATGAATGACCTACATGGATAGTATGAGAGGATATAAAGACAATATTTTGTTGTAGATTTCTTTAATTTATGATGTAATGTAAGGATTATGAATATATCTAGTGTTTCCAAGACTACTAAACTAATCGGCCTTTAGAGACTTGATCTTTTGTGATCATTCCAACATTATCTAATAAGGCACCGACTCTGGGTAACTGGGGTCGGGGAATTACACTTCAGGTGAATCCTCATAAAATAAAAACTCTAGATAGAAGAATATTTTTTTTCTTTCTATAATTATTATTTAAAATCAATGTTCAATACAAAAGGTAAACACTAATAAATATTACACTAATAATTCAATAAGTAAAAACTGTCATGATGACAAACAATATATTTCTTATAATGAATAAAATTCTTCAACCAATGATTATTATGTACCTTTATATGAATAATTTCATATATTTTCTAAATTTACTGGAAATGAAAATTTAAAAGTGTGTAAGAGACATGGAGATGAAAATTATAGAATAATGGTTTTGAAAAAATAATTATATGATCATTTTAAAGATCTTGATAAAAAAATCATTAGAAATTGATTCCATTTGTAAAAACCTTGAGGAATCTAATTCTGATAGGGATCAACTTTCAAAATATTTTGAAAAGGTCACTTAAATGAAAAAAAATTATAAACAAAACCCACTTATGAAAAAATACTAATGTGGATATGAATTTTGATTTAAAACAAACATCTGATTTTTTTAAATAATCTTATGAAAAATTTTACCACTGGTAAAGATGGTTTTGAAAAAATTATAAACAACTTGATCCAAAATTTAATAGTTGCATAATGGGATATAACTCATTTAGATCCATTTTTCATTAACAATTAATTTATTCAATAAATTCTCCCTTTTGAAAAAAGTGGTAATATGGAGGTCATTGGAACATAAAAAGTATTAAAGTAAATTCAGTCTTTAGGGTTCCACATGGGCCATTTTTCAATACCAATATGGAATCTTAAAATTTTTATTTCAAAAATTCCAGGATTTAAGAAAATTTTCATTCCAAAAGACTAATTGTCTTGTTTTCTGGAAAATAATGGATATACGAACAAAAATAGTATATGTTATAAGGATAGTAAAGGATCCCGGTATATGACATGTAATAAATAATTTTTTTAAACGATTACTGAAATAAAAGTTAGAAGAGTTACATTCCATGACAATGCACAAGGATTTATTGTTGGTATACGTAACATTGTTCTTCATAGAAAACATATTTTTCAAATATTTTATTTGATAAGGGTCATAAGAATAACCTTATAAACATATGTCAATTATATGATGAAGGTTACCTTGTGAATTTCAGGAATAAAAAATGTGTTGTATTTAATTCCAAAGACACATTCATTCATTCTTCCTATCATCATGATAATATTTACATACTCACCTTAAATGACCTTAGAGGCCAATACTGCCCTTTCCGTAATGCAATGGATGATCAGTCTTAGTTATGATAGTGATGTTTAGGACATTGAAACATTAAGAACCGTAATAAATTTCCTATGAAAAGTCTTGTTAATGTTCCACTAGAACATATATTTGATTCTTAAAAAGTCTGTGACCATTATCTATATGGAGATAAACATAATTAATTATTTAAATAAACTATAGAAGTTTCAACTTCTACTTTTTTATTGTTGGTTCATAGGTACTTATTTTTTCCTATACGAATTGAAATTATTATAGGCAAGTGTTATATATATGTTTTAGTTAATGACTAAATTATATATGCGCTGGTGTATTTTCTAGAATTAAAATTTGAAGCCAATTATTATTTTAAATATTTTGTAGCCAAAGTTAAAAATGAGAAAAACCATCCATTGATAACTATTCTTAGTGGACATAGTGGATAATTTGTAATATTTTTTTGAAAATTTTATTTAGTAAGAAAGGCATTCCACAGAAACTTTCAGCTTCCAAAACTCCTCAAAAATGGTTTTTTTGAATTAATATATTGAACTCTTTAATAAATAATAAGAACCATGTTGAGTGAATATTCTTTTGAGAAAAAAAAACAAAATTGGGATAAAGCTATGAGTACTGCTTGTTAAACTATTAAACGGGTTTAAATTATAACATTTCTTAATAAACCACCTTATGAATTAGGTATAGGATGAAATCCAAAAGTTTCATACTTCAAATTATATGGATATAAATTATTCATTTTGAAAAAAAACTATTTACATAAATTTGCACCCCAATACGATGAAGGTATATCATTAGGCTATTACGCCACTTCTAAGGCTTATAAAGTTTTCAATTAAAATTCTTGTACATTTGAGGAAATATTAAATGATAAATATGATGAAAATGAAACTTTTATTTTTATACAATCCCAAACTAAATCTTCTTATGTGTTTTATCACGCTGATTTTGAACCATTTATTGTAGACTCTTATAATAAGGAAAATACTCAATACATTATTTCTAAAGTATTCACTCCAGATGAGATCCTATATTATGTTGACGAACAATTTTTAGAAAACCCAAATCAGATGTTTCTTAAGAATCATTCCAATGATGGTATCATTGGTGATGCAAATCAACACGTATGAACTTTAATTTATTTGATAAATGAAGTGGAACGTCTAGAATTTCATTCATAATTCTAACATAAATGTCCTAATGATTCTTTATGTGATGAATATTGGAGAAAATGAATTCAATATGAATTAAATGAATTATAAATAAATATTGCATGATCATTGGTTTAAAGATCTTATGAAACTTGTGTATTTTGACTAAAATGGGTATTCAAAAAAATTGTGATGAAAATTGAATTGTAATTAGAAATAGATAAATACATGTTGCTAAATCTTATAATCAACAAGAGGGAATAGATAATTATGAAACTTGTGATCAGATAGCTAGACTTGAATCAATTTGTATTTTATTAACCTTCCCAATATTCTTTAATTTAAATCATTTTCAAATGGATGTGAAATGTTATTTTCATAATAGATATGTTCAAAAATATGTTTTTCTTGAACTTCCTCTTGGTTATGAAAATTCAAAAAAATCTAAAAATGTTTTTAGAGTTATCATAAATTTATATGGACTTAAACATGCCCAGAGAGCCTGGTATGATAGATTAATATGATTTTGGTTACAAATCAATTTTTATGGAATATATTGATCCAAAACTTTTCATAAGAAATGATAATAAAAATGTTTTGATAATTCAAATTTAGCTTGATGACATTATATTCGGATCAACGTAGCAATATTTAATAGATTCTTTTGTGAATCATGTGAAATCTGAGTTTGATATTAGTATGATGGTTAAGTTAACATTATTTATATTTTTTCTAATTTCTCATAAACAAATAGGTACTTATATATCCTAACATATTTAAATTAAATATCTTCTTAAAAATTAAATATATTTCAATAATAAACTTTTTATTACTTTATTTGGTACCTCAAATAATTTTGAAATTGATGAAGCTAGACAACCAATAAATAAAACAACTTTTAGTGGGATGATAGGAAGTCTACTATACTTGACATCTAGTTATCCAGACATAATCTTTTCTATATTATTATGTGCATGTTGTCAATAAAATCCCATGCAATTCAAATTAAAAGTTATGAAATTTTTTTTAATTAAATAGAACTATGGATTTGCGACTTTTTTATATTTCTGGAAATGATTATGAATTATAAAAAATATGGATGCTGATTTTGGTTTTTGTAGAATGGATAAAAAAATTACATCCAAAAAATTTTATTTATTAGGTGATTAATTAGTTTTGTTGGTCCTATAAGAAACAATACTCTAGAGCACCATCGACTAATGAAGTTGAATATGTGGTAACGAGAAGTTTTATTGATCAATTGTTATTTATGTGAAACACACTCACTAAATATGATATAAGTTTCACTAAAACTAAAATACTATGTGATAACACTAGTTCCATATCCCTAAGTAAAAATCAAGTGAATCACTCTCATGAAAAACACAAATATATTATGCATAACCATATAAGGTATCACACACATTAATAAGATGTCATTTTATAATTCATTGGAATGCAAGAATAACATGATAATATTAATACAAAATCATTACCTTTAGATAGAATTGAATACATTAAATAGATGAGATATAAGAATAAAACAAAGTAATAATTCATCTCAAATTCTTTTTTAAATTATCTATTTTCATTAAGTTACTCCTTTTGAATGGGAGATTATATATGGTTGATGTTTTTGAAATGTTTCTTCATTTTCCAAAAAATATATATCTTTTAAATCTTATGTACCAAGAAAATTTTTCATATCCAATAAAAATTTTCCTACTTTGAATTTTTTTACTCAAAATTTTTAGACATAGAATATTCATACTCATAATTTTCATACTCATAATTTTCATACTCAAACTATTTATATGTAAAATTTTCATTCTCAAAATTTTCATACTCAAAATTGTCTTACTCAAAATTTTCATACTCATATTTATTGTTCAAAACAAATTTTCATTCATGGATTTTTTATATAGATAATTTTCCTAAAAACATTCACTATTTTATTTAAACTTTTTTTACACATATAATTATCTTCATACACTTTTTTTGATGCTGATAAATTTTCATACAACTGTTTTTCTCAATGTTATATTCACTTCTGATTAATAATCCAAAAAAATCCTTCCAAGCATTTTGAAAGCTTGAATTTCCATTAATTTTCTCTTTAATACGATTTAATATTTTTTTGGTATTTGATTTTAATTTAAAAAAATTATCAGATTCATCTTGAATATGATAATTTATTAAAAAACATCAGGGGTTCACTTATCTCAACTCTTAGGTCAACTTGATCAATTATGAGTCGTAGAAGCAAAAAAGTCATATTTTCTTCACCTATATAAACGGACCCCCTACTTTTTCACACATCAGTTTTTCATCCCTTATATCAAAAGTTATTCCATTCCTCAATTAATATATTATGAAATTTTACATGCCTAGAGAAAGTTTGTGTATTCATGTTAGACTCCACTACGTCCTCCCCCAAAGACATTCCTAAAAAATATATGTCTATTAAAAAATTATATTCAATGAATTTATGATGAGAAAGGTCAGTTTAAAATGAATTTATGAAAATTATGATTCTTCTTTGAAAACAATTATAAATTTTCATAAATTTTAGTACTCGATTATTTGGTCAATATGAGAAAATTGAATATGATGAGATTCTTCTATTTGTAAATCATGAAATTGATGTCTAGTGTGATAAAATCTCAATTTATTATGATTACATGAATTATAATCTTGTTTAATAGTGAATGATTCAAGATATTTGAAGTAGAAATAAAGTTCGAACTGAAAATTTTAAAAGCCCATTTTATCCGTGAATATATGATCATAAGGCTAAGATTAAATTATAATTCATAAACAATGAATTTTCAAAAATATTATGTTGTTGAAAATCTAATGAAGTAGATGGTGGAAGTCAATATATTTCAAAAAAAATTGGTGTTTATTGTTTCTGTAAATAAGATAAAATTCAAATTTTAATCCCTTAAAAAGAAAAAAATAAAGAATAAGTACCAGATGATGTTCCAACTAAGTGGAGGAAGAAAAAATAGAAAAGAAATAGGGTGACCCCCAAATCTTTCTTGACCCTACTGATACACTTGTCAAAAAAATATGTACCCATGAAATCCTCAAGGAGGAAGGGAAGAAAAATATAATAAAAAGAGAAAGCATGAGGCCATTGATATCGATAGGCTATTAAAGAGAGTCTAAAAGTCTAGTGGAGGTATTGTTTTAAAACAAAATATTGAACAAAGACTATATAATATATCTATACAAGAGACTGAAAAAGGAAAAGAAAAGGTTGGAAAAGAATTGGCTCCACCATATAATGCTCAAATGTAAATATTAAAGGAAATTAAATATAGTTATATAAGATAAATTAATGAATAGGTTGAAGAAAGTGAAGATAAAGATGAAAAAGAAGAAGAAAAATAATAAAAAATTGATAATAAGATAAATAATAAGTAGTTTAGGACAAATAAAATCAAGAAGTTATTCATATTGATGGTTGACATTTAATGAAAAATCCCATGATATCCTCTGATGTGACATCATTTAAATTTATATATCCATGTATTCAATCATCAAAACAAAATTCTCTAGAAATAGTACATGGGAAAGTGATCCATATTGATGGTAAATATGAGGAAATAAGGTTTTATGAAAATAAAAATAAATCCTAGAAGGATTTAGTCGTTGGAACACATTATTATAAGCTTCTTGATTTTGAAGAGGATATGGATTCTGATAGAACAATATCATTCAAAGGTGTTCAATACACTAATAATGATTTGAGAAGACTAGAAAAGAACCTTCATTGTTTTACAAAATTTAATGAAAATTTTAATATTCTTTTTGATAGTCATAATGATCGATTAGTCTCAGTCAATAGTTGTGAAAGATAGGTTTCTATGTCTTGAAGCATATTTCAAAGTTTTTGAAGTATGAAATCATGAAAAAAAAATGCATTCAAAAAATTTATCAAATGGACGTATAATGTGGATGAATGTGTCAATACACAAGAGGCTATGATTGAATATGTGAGGAATGTGGTGAAAAAACTCTCACTAGCCTACAATAAATTTACAACCAAAACTGCTGAAAATTAATGTTTTTACGAAAATTGAGATCTTCAGTAGATACTCAGCCTGGAGAGATCAAGTAATAAAATAGAAATATAATATAACATTCTTTATAAATCACAAGGGTCGAGGAACTCTAGTATGAGGTATTTTATTCAAAGAGTCAAAATGACTTTTTGAGAAATAGTTTTGAAATCCTAGAAAAAGAAACAAGAGTTCAGGAAGAAAAGTATTAGGATCAAGAAGGGAATGTTAAGTCTCAATAAGAAAAGATTAATTCTCTGTAAGAGAATATGTAATATCAAGAATATTTGAATCATAACTAGGATCATTTGTTCTTAGAATAAGAAGTGAAGATAATTTTTTAATTGGAAACTTTTGACAAGCTTATGGATGATAAGAAGGAGTATAGGAAAAAAATGACAGATGTGTTAAACCTCATGATGATGGAAAATGAAAAGGAAAAGAAAAAAAGAAAAGTAGAAGAAATGAATTTATAGAACACTTGCTATATATTTTTTGAAACATTAATGAATTTATTTGGCATCTACATATCAATTGATTGAATATTTTCCATTTTTTGGATGAATGTTCTTTCACAAATTCTAAAGGGTAAAATTCTTTATTACATCGAACAAGTTGTTTCTCAAACTCTTCATTCTAGTATTTGAAAAATTTATTTATTCCTTTTCCAAAATTCCAAAGGGGTTGAATGATTCATAAAAGGGGTATATTTCATTAGAATGGGGGATAAATTTTATAAAAAGGAAAAATGTATTAGAGATGGGGAGACACGCTTAGAGAAGAACATAATATGATCCTTAGGGGATTCTTAAACTAAGTGGGAGTTAGTCATATTCAATAACTTTTTCATAAGAGTTTATAATCATAGGGTGATATGTATAAGTGTTTAATTCTGAATATGGAAATTTTATAAAATTCTCTTTTGGATTTATGTTTTATAATGTAATTCTTTACTTAAGACATGTGGTTTTTTCTTTCCAAAATGGGGGATATCGTTGAGTCAAAATAATTTTTGACCCCTCTATTAATTTTCTTATAGAAATTAAAAACATTTTATTAAATAAATATATATGTATTCATTTATTTTTTACGTAATTTCAAAATTTAATCACATATCATTTTATCATGAATTCTCTAAGAGTGTTTAATTCATATTTTATCATTATGATTTCATTCATATGCATATGATAATTATCGTAGTCATGAGTTTTATAGAAACAATTCATTCCATGATTATCATAATGAGGTAGGATTTGATTAATATCATAATCACCATATATTTATTTTACGTACACACTTGAAATGGTCTTCATTATACACAATATCTAGTATTGTATTGAATTTTAAAACATACTCACCGTCGCTACGAGAATCATCAAACTCCTTAAAATCTAATTTTTTTTAATCAAGAAAACAATATTGAAATAACATAAAAACCATAAAATCCAAATGTTTTCATATTTTTTGGTTTCATATTCTTTATAAAATTATGTCATTGTTTTAGTTATAATATAACAGTTGGAGTGCCCGGTGTCCAAGCCCCACATATTTTCAGTAGAGAATCATAATAATGTAATCCAAGATAACCATTGGGATATTGCCTTTTCAATTCCATATCATTAGAATGAGATTAAAAACATTTTTATGAATTCGAGACAATATGTGAGAGCTCTTTCACATTTTTGATTCATATGAAATACTCGAAATTCAGGTTATGAACTACACTTTCTCTATACTTGTTACCCTGAATATTTTTTCTTTTCTTAGTGTGAATTTGATCGTTGGTAAATACAATTGAGGTATTATTGGATAGGAATATAGCTAGGCTGATCATTTTCAGATCCATGGATTTTGAGGAATGGAAGACAGAGGCGATGATCACCTTTTTGATCGAGGGATTGCACAGATAGAAAGAAAAAATCAAATCATCATATCCATGTCTTAAACAGGCGTGGGTTAGAAATACTTTCTTTAATTAATAAATCAAAGGATTCATATCCATGGTTATTAGATACCCATCTCATTTGGTTAAAAGAATTGTCTTCTTTTAATTTTTTACGTTTCCATATAATATTAATAGAAAGTGAATCATTTTATATATTCATCTTCTGGTTCTCTATTTAGTGATTATGATCTTTTTAATTTCAATTCTTGTGATTATTACTAATTCATTTACCCAATGTGATTTTTTAGACATTAAGATAGAATCATTATTTTGTTTTACTATGGTTATTGTAATCATTTTGATTATGATTCATTATATGATTACTCTGATTAAATCATTTCCTTATTGTGAACGTGATTCATTTCAAATACAAAATGTGGAGTATTTATTATAACTGACTAATTACGAATTTTTTCTCAATAGGACCAGGACCATGTTATATAATAGTTTAAATTCAATAATTATTTGTTAATATGACTAGTTTATTCTATTAAAATATGTTTTCACTACGTATAATAAAAAATCATTTAAAACATTCAATACTCCCATTTATTGGATAGTTTCTTCTTCATATACAGTATGATCCAACAATATCTTTTGTTACATGAAATACTAAGATTAAACGAACTAAAATATACTATTAAAATATTATTATTTAATGTGATAATTATCACATTGCCATTAAATTAGATGTGATGAATAAGAATAGATGAATTATAAAATATATTTATATATAGGTCCTACTCAACAAAAAATTATTCATTAATGATTCAAAAATAAGTAATCATTTTTTTAATTTCTATTATGCTTAAAAATAAATAAATTTCCTTCAAAAATGATTTTTATTTATTTTTGTGAGAAAATATCATATTTAATTTTTAACATTTTATAATATTTATTTGATAAAATGAACATTCATTTTGAAATCATCATATAAAAAATTATCATATGGTCAAATTTTGTTATTTTTTAGAAATGATTTATTATTCAGTGAATACTGAAAATTAATGATATTTTTTAAAAGTATATTTTTTCGAGAATATAGAAAACCACATTTTTTTTAAAAAGTTAGAAATTATTATTATTTAAATTATACGATGAATAATCCATTTTTTTCATTCTAATATATATTATGGTGTATTTTGATTTAAAAATATTGTTATACCTAAATTTGTTTTCGGAAAAAACTATTTATCATTAGGTCTTGTGTTTTTATATTAAACTACTTTTTGTCCCTTCTAAAGGCTGAATAATGAAAAATAGGTTCCATATTTGGAATAAATAGAATTATTTTTTTTTAAATATGGTCCTTTTTTTCAAAGTGAATAGTAAACATAGTATATTTGTGTCAGTCTAATAAGGGTAAAATGGTTAAAATAGGGTTGTAACATTGGAATAAGACTTTAAATTTTATCAAATTCTTTAATTTATCCTATTTGATGAGTGGACTTCACCAAAATACATAAAATTATGGAATATAAGTTCACTTGGTTCCATATTTATTTTATTATGGCCTTTATATTAATTTAGAAAAATAATAAATATAAAATATCTCTACAGTGACTTTAATATCTATAAATTTTTATACATGAATGAGAAGATGATAAATCCAGTTATAAATTTTCATATTAATTATAAATCAATTTTTTATCATATTAATTTATTCATATTTTTTATTAATTTTATAATTTCCTTAAAGTCCTTTGAAATCGGACACAATATTTATTCAATTAATAGAAAAATAAAATAAATGATTGTAAAAATATGGAAAGTCATAAAATATATGTGTGTTATTATGTTTATTGATTTTTTTAGATATTTATTAAATATCTGGGTTGTCAAAAAATATTATATTCAAAATCCATCATTGTATTGGATTCTTTAAATTCAAAATAAATGAATTGTATTGCCTCGAACCCAGTTACTCAGAGTCGGTGCATTATTTTAATACATTGGCATGATTACAAGGAATCAAGTACCAAAGGACCAATTCTTTTTTTATTCATGGAAAATAGATTGCATACATGAACATTACATTACACCTTAGAAAATAAAATACAACACATATGATCTTTTGAGAATTCCATTAATCCCCTAGCTTAACCCTACTTGTCAATCATAATACACTTCATTGAATCCTAGTAAAATAAAACATAAGAAAGGGGTTAGTTGAAATGCAAAGCAAGGATAAGAAATACAATAGAAGATAACATATATATTAGGCATGGTGAATAATTTAAAACACTTGCCCTTACAAACAAAAAACATGAGCACTTTATGGTAGAAATATGAGATGAGTATATAATTACATAATAAAAAAATTGACATCGATATTATACTAGTCGAATAACCACATGAACCATCAATAATATTTTCATAATGAAATAATGTATAGTTGAGGACATTCTGAAACATTTTTTCATGGCCTCGATTAAGACATCTAAAAACGATTAAGGCCTCGACCAGAACCGTGTATCAAAAATTGGGAAAGGCCTTGGCTAATTCCACCTCTAATAGTCTCATGAGACCTACCAATACACCGAGAAGCTATAGAGGGATCCACCCATCACTTAAAAAGTACAATATATTCCTCATATGAAATGGTTGAAACATAACATAAAATTCTTATTAAAACTAGCAAACGAAATGTCAATACTTTAACCGTAAACCATTAATGGTATAAAAATAACACATCCATAGTCAAACATATCACAAAACCTTCAAAACAATATTGTAGATCCATATCATAATAAATCTACCATGATCAAGAATAATACTCCGTAAAGTATGTGGACATAGTTGAAAATGATTAGTAATAATATTTGAGAGAAATATCCATTTTTCATTAAATCATTTAGAAGAAACATAATTTATAAATGAATTCATTTAAAAGATAGTTTTGAATCAAAGTGTTCCATACCAATTTGAAACTTTTTAAAGGAATTAATATTTTAAAAAATTCAATTCCATGTAAATAAATCCTTAAAAACATTTTGAAAACACGGACATTAATGAGAAATGCTTAGAAGAATAAATCTTTAAAATAATTAAAATGATTATTGGACTCACATGTTTTGATAATCCCAAATCTTGTTTAATACTGATCATAATATATTAAGCCATTTTATAATCCCTTTTAATATGTCTTTATATTATTTATCCTGAGAAATCTATATATTTTGAGTCTCATGACATTGTTGCATTAGCTTACAATTTACATTTCTCTATGTAAAAGTTCACAGTTAAAGGATATCAGTAAGAGACTTTTGTTCAAGGTCACGGTTATAGTTCACTGTTTCTAAAAGTCACTATCTTTCTAAAGGTCACCATTGAGAACACTTCTAGTGAAGGTTGCTAAAGGTCATCATTGAAGATCTCTAGTTACCATTGGAAGTTTCCCGCCAAAGGTCACTGTTACTAGTATACCGTTGGAGTACGTACCAAAGCTTACAGACTAAGAGTCACTTTTGTGACAAGGTCACTATTACAAGTCTTCCGTTGGAGAACTTACCAAATCATACACATGAAGATTAACTGTTATAGGTCACTTTTATGACATGGTCACTATTATCAAGGCTTATTCTAGAAGTATACTGTCAGAATCACCATCGAAGGTCTACTGTTATGTGGTTCTCATTTAAAGTCTACTGCTTGAAAAGTCTACTATTAGTAGATGTTTACTAATAAACAACTCCACCATTGGTGAAGTCAACTATTGAGATAGTCTACCACTGGAATGGTCTACTGTGGGGCTTACAAAAGTAGTCTTCTGTTGGGGATCTTACTATTTAAGTCCACCGCTTGAAAATCATCTTCTACCAATCTAATGATAATCTATTCTTTACTTTAATAATTTCTTAATGTTATCATAACAGTCATGTTTGGACAATTTAATGGACACGAAATTATTTAATGATATTTGCGGGCATATAAAGAAACCGTACAAGGTATGAGGAAGACCTCAAATTGGTGAATCATTCCTCTTGTCAGCCCCTGCTGAATTAAATAAGGGTAAGCGGAGCTGGAAAAAGTATATTTATATAGAGTCCCAAAGAAAAGGTGAATATACATACATAAAAATAGAGATATACGGTGCTCGTCATCAAGATATTGAGGTACACACCTAAGGAAGACACATACAATACCCAAAATATGAAGCAAGAAGAAGAACACCCGAGCACTCATTTTGAAGATCCTAGAGCTTCACAAAGATCTGTTGGAAGAACTTATTGAAGGTTGTGGTGCTATGTTACAAAGATCTTCTGATCCAAGAAGATATTCATATTTATACCTGGAATTCAGAATATTGATGTGGGGACACTCTGTTTTTTAGGCAACTTGCAGAGAAGGTCCAAAACATCATTTCTTTCATTCCAATGAGTCCAGAGCTGATCTTCCAACACATAGACAATTCTAAACTCTTTCCTAACATCTTATGCTCAACTATTTTCATTATTTTACATTTGTGAGCAGTGTTTCTATTTTACACACACTGTCTCTTGTGCTTGAACTGGGGGATCCTGAAAATCCTCATACTGAACTCTCTCTACTCTTGTTTCCCATGCATAACTATGGAAGATGCCTAGTGTGGCTTGGGAGTTTGTTTTCCAACTTAAAACTGTGAAAGATGTTTCAAAACCTAGACAGTTTTTGAAAACTGTTGTACTTCCTGGCACAGGTTGTGTATCAAGTTTTTATATAAATTTCTTGGTGGAAGGTGACCACCATGTGGAGAGGAATTAGTCTTGATTTAATATTGAACCTCTTGTTTAAATTGTTGTGATTATGTTTCAAGTACTCTTTCTTTCATTTATCGGATGCTTATGATTCCAAAGACACAAATCTGTTTTTATAATCACTCTGATAGTTAGTTTTGGTTAGTGTGTATATGTGATTAATTTAGATAAATTCTTTCAAAATTTGAATTAGTTTTCACACTAAATCAGCTAAGGACTAATCAACATGTGAGAAACCTATTGAACAATACATCATTTATATCTCTAATACCTTAATTAACTGGGCTATTTTAATTTGGGGGATTTTTATTCTATTGTTTTTAACAGAAATTTTAATTGGAACAGAATTCACCCCTATTGAGTATCCACTCTGACCAACATTTGGTATCAGAGATGTTCTTTATTCATACCATCAAACTAGTTTTTCAATATTTTCAATTTCTTTTAAACTGTAATTTTAGTTTCACCTCAAAGATCTTAAAATTTCTATTATATCATAATTTTTAGGTCATTAAACTTTTAGTTATCTATAGATAATCGTGTTGAGGTTTCTGATACTAACATGCCACTTTTCTCTAATGGAAATAATTATGGTCAAAGGAAATTGAAAATGAAAATGTATCTGGAGATCCTCGGTCATGAAATCTGGGGCACAATTGATGAACAACATGTATTACCTACTATTCATTGGGATACATGGTCTCAATTGACTAATGCAACTTATAATAATAATGGTAAAGTAGTGAATTCCTTGTATTGTGCTTTAGGTGATGAGGAATTTAATATAATTTCTGCCTGTAAGGCTGCTTATGAAATTTGGGATACCTTGGCTGTTTCTCATGATGGAAAAACCTATGTTTATGAAATGTGATTAATTACCTATATTATTAAATATGACAATTTTAAGATGAAGCTTGTTGAACCTATCTCTGAAATGTATCTGAGGTTCAATGAAATAGTGAACACCGTGAGTCTTCTTTGGAAACCAATGGACATCAAAGACCAAATCATGAGGCTGCTTAGATACCTACCTGACAGATAGAGAGGCACTTCTTTATCAATTCTAGAATCATGTAACATCAGAAAGCTACCAGTAAAGTAGCTAATTGGAAAGATAATGATACATGAAGAAGATCATAAAGTGAATCATGAAATAAAATAATATCCAAGGAAGAAGTCAGTAGCATTCAAGACTTTTGCCTCAAAGAGAAAAGACAAAGAAAACGTTCAAGTACCTGTAGATAATTCTACAACTGAAGAGTCAAATTCAGGCAGTGATGTAGAGATGGAACAACATGCTAAAAGATTCAAAAGGTTCTACTGAAAGAATAAATTCTCTTGGAAGTCAAACATCAATGTAATGTATGATCATAAAGGACATTGGAAGAAATACATGAAGTGGAATGATAATATAAGTGAAATATTATGCTATGAATGTAAATGAAATGGTCGTTTGATGGCAGACTGCCCCAAGCTAAAATTCAAGAGAAAATATGAGGATAAGGGTTAAGGTTACAAAAAGGCTATGAAAGCTACATCAAGTGCTTCAGAAGACAAATCAAGTGAATCTGAAGTCCCTAACAGCGAACAGAACAAACGTTCCAACTTATCTATCATGATAGAAACATTTGAGGTAACACATAATTTCCCTATGCATAATACTTATTATTCTGGGAATAAAAGTGACTTTCATAATGATGATGATATGAATAAAGATGAACTGTTTGAATATTGTGATATGCCTGAGGATACCATTAATTAACTCAATGATAAATATAAATCATTGAAAAGATAACATGCCTTAAATGAAAATTAGAAGTCCAATCTGGATATTGGAAAAGAGAAATTTTCTAGGATGCTAAAAGAAAATACAGAGTTAAAATTGTCAAATTTGAAATTAAGAAAGGATATTGAGAAGTTCAATGCTGGTAGGGATACCCTGACATTGTTTCTCAGAAAACAGATTGCTCCAAAATATACAACTGTTCTAGGATATCACCCCGGACAGAGAAAATATAGCAAAACCAAATTTTTTCCAATATTTGGATAGCTCAATGGTAGTTCTAGATTTGGACCATCGTTTGAGAAACAATTTTCTAAAGGAACAAACAAAATTAAATATGTCTCAAATTTGTTTTTCTGATTTTCGGAAGACAATAAATAAAATATGGGTTCCCAAAGTTTTACTTGCTAACCTCTCTAGACCTAAGAAAATCTAGGTACCAAAATTACCCCATGTTTAATCTATTTTTAGGTAATCTTCTTAAAAAGTTTCATTAAAACCTTATTTTATATTGACAGTGGATGTTCAAGGAATATGATAGGTGAATACTCTTGCTTCAAATGATTAATTAAATTTGAGGGTGGATATATCACTTTTGGTGACAATGCAAAGGGAACAATCATCGGCTTAGGCCAAATTTGTTACCCTGATACAATATTAACGTATAAAGTACTTTTTGTTGATGAAATAAAATAACATTTACTCACCATCTCTCAGTTTTGTGACGATGGTTTTAATGTAAACTTTTAGAATGTTGTATGTAATGTTTTCAATTCAAGAAATGATTTAGTTTTCACAGCATGAAGAAATAAAAATGTATATGCTGTTGATCTAAATTCCTTAGCCAGGAAAAATGATTCTTGCTTAAATGATTTTTATAAGGAACCATGGTTATGGAACAGAAGGGTAGTACTCTACAATGTGAACTCACAAAGTAAGCTATCTATGAAAGGATTAGTTAGAGACTTACCTAAATTATAATTCCCACTTGATAATGTGTGTAATCCCTTTAAAAAGGAAAAACAACACAAATATTCTTTCAAACCAAAGAATGAAGTTTCAACTTCTCATCCACTAGAGTTGGTTCCCATGGATTTGTTTCGACCATCAAGAGTTTCAGGTTTAAATGGGAAGAACTATGTTTATGTTCTTCTAGATGAATTTTCTAGGTATATTCGTGTATACATTCTAGCTCACAAAAGTTACTCTTGTTCCTATTTTATCAAATATTCCATGTCTGTAGAAAATCTTAGTGGAATTAGAATCAAGACCATGAGATATGATCATGGTCGTGAGTTTGAAAATAATGAGTTTGAATCTTTTTGATCACATAATGTCTATAGTAAAAATTTCTCTTCTCCTAGGACACCAAAATAAAATGGAGTTGTTGAAAAAAGAAAAAGAACCCTTCAAGAAATTTCTAGAACAATGCTCATTGAGTAGGATTTACCAATCTATTTCTGGGATGAAGCTGTAAATAAAACATGTTATATCATCAATAGTGTTTTGATCAGACCTGTTATTAAGAAGACCCCTTATGAGCTTTAGAACAATAGGAAGCCTAAGGTTAATTACTTTAGGGTTTTTGGTTTCAAAGCCTTTATCCTTAATAATACAGATAATCTTGTAAAACATTCCCCCAAAAGTGATGAATGAATTTTCCAAGGTTACTCTATCTCATGTAATGCCTATAGAGTGTTCAATAGGAAAACAATGTGTGGAAGAATCATTTCATGTAATATTTGATGAGACTAATCCAAATGAGCCTAAAACCTCTCTTGAACATCTTCAGGAAGATATTTCAATTCTGTACATTAATGATAAAGATTGTGAATCCCCTGTAAAAGTGTCCAGGTATGGGAATTTTCATGAATTCGCACCTTTTGAGCCTGAACCAACAGACAACCATGAGGAGTATAGTTCAACCCTTCCTAGAGGCATTAGTACTCTTACGAATCATCCTCTCGATGATGTTGTAGGTTATTTAAATAGAGGAACAAAAACTAGAGCTTCTTTGAGAAACCAGGTTGAACGTAATGCTTTTCTTTCACAACCTGATCCCCAAAATATTAATAATTCTATCAATGAGAATTTTGGGTAATGGTTATGCAAGAAGAATTAAATCAGTTCGAAAGAAACAATGTTTAGGAATTAGTGGGGAGACCTAAGGTCACATTAACAATAGGCACATAATGGATATTTAGAAACAAAGTTGATGAGTCTATAAATATAGTTAGAAATATGGCCAGGTTAGTTGCACAAGGATATAGTCAAGAAGTAGGAATAGACTATGAGTAAACCTTTTCACATGTAGCTAGATTAAAATCCATTAGAATATTACTTGCATATGTAGCTTATCTGAATTTTAAATGTTATCAAATGGATGTTAAAAGTTATTTTTTAAATTCTTATATAGTTGAGGATGTGTTTGTTGAAAACCCCCCATTGATTTACAAATCCTCTTTTTTCAAATCATGTTTTTAAACTTTCTAAAGATTTTTCTTGTTTAAAACAAGTTCCAAGAGCATGGTATGATAGGCTCAGCTCTTTTCTTATTTAAAAAAGCATTATTAAAGGGATATATGATCCTAATCTTTTTATTAAAAGGATATTCAAAGATGTTTTGATAGTAAAAATTTATGTAGATGATCTAATTTTAGGATTATCTAAAAATTCATTATATATTGATTTTTCAAAAATGATGCAAAATGAATTTGAAATTATTTTAATGGGAGAACTCAAATTTTTCCTTAGATTTCAGATATTTCAAAACAAAAATTCCATTGTTTTGAATCAAAGTAAAAATATAAATGTCTTTTAAAACGTGTTTCTTTGGATGGTAGTAAAGGTAGTGACACACCTATGATTACCACATGTATGTTGGATGATGATGAAGCTAGAGAACCATTGGATCAAACCGACTACAGAGGTATGATAGGGAGTCTACTCTATCTTACAGCTTGTAGACCTGAAATTATGTTTAGCGTATGTATGTGTGCTCTCTTTCAAGACAATCCAAAAGAGTCTCATTTAACTACTGTTAAAATGTTTTTCAAATATCTCCAATATACTCCCAACTTAGGACTATTTTATCCAAAAGGAAAATCATTTGATTTGTTGAGTTATTCTGATTCTGATTTTTCTGTTTGCAAGATAGATTGAAAAAGAACCTCTTGGATATGTTACATTTTGGGCAACTGACTAGTATCATGGTGTTGTAAGAAACAATATTATGTTTCATTATCTACTTCTGAAGCTGAATACATAGCTATTGGTAGTTGTTGTGCTCAAATTTTGTGGATGAAACACATTTTACTAGACTATGGATATCAATTCAAACATATCTATATAAAGTGTGACAATTCAAGTGCTATTAACATTTCCAAATATCATACATCTCAAGCTAGGAAAAAGCATATTGATGTGAGATAGAACTTTTTGAGGGATTATTATCAAAAATGAGATATCACACTTGAATTCATTGGATGTGAACATCAATTGGATGATATATTTACAAAGACATGAAATTATGAGTGATTAAATTACATCAAACATGAGTTAGGTATGATTAACTTTAGTATATGAAACCTCACAGTCGAACCTCACTGTTAGGAACCTCACTGTTGTACCTCACCGTTGGACCTCACTGGTGTACCTCACCATTGGACCTCACTGGTGTACCCCACCATTAGGAACCTCATCGTTAAGAACGTCACTATTGGATACCTTGCTGTTTGATTTTACCATTTATTTTATTCGTGAATCTAAATCGTTTTTTATTCGATTCATACTATTTTTTAATCCCTAAGTGATAAAAATTATACTTCGAACATATCTCAATCCACTCTCCCTCACTCTAGAACCTTTCTCTTGAAAACCCAAAACCCTAACTATCCAATTGAACCCTCAGACCACATTCAATCTCCATGGATAGAATCAAGCATACCACGACTGTCAATGAGGATATTCCAAGGGCAAATAGGACCCGAGATGAGGCCAATAGTGGTAGTAGTGTACCAATAGGGCCTCTTAATCCACACTTGTCAAAGAGGACTATAGTGGCTGAGAAGGAACTGAGTGAAGAATGGTTGATGTCAAGCAAGTCCTTAGTACTAGAATTACTAAAAGTTCAAGGATGGACAAATTTCTTCGCCAAAAACAATGGGCAGTACTACCTGATTCTATTGAAGGAATTCTATGAATACCAGAAGTTCGAAAAGGAAGATGATGTGCACAGGCTAGTGTCTAGAGTGAATGTTAATGAAGTTAGCTTTTTATCTGCTGAGTGGGAAGTTTGTATGAGAGTCCCTCTTGAATGAGTTTTTAACTACTATTCAAGAGTGTCTCTTCTAGATAGTGATATTTTTTGGTATGAGAGAGCTCTGGAAGAGCTGACTAGAGATAAGTCTCAAAGGGAAATCATAGATGTTGAGATGAATGGGAAATATATGCTATTATTTAAGTTCCTCCAGCATTTGATCAGTTCCAGTAGAGGGGAATTTGCAGTACTGATGTATCGGGACATATTCCTGATGTACCTGTTGAACAATAGAGAGAAGATAAATTTTTGTAGGTTATGAATGGAATAGTTAGAGAATATGACCATTCCAAGCTCAAAATCAAATTCCTTTTTTCATTCCAGGTTAGTTTCTATAATGCTAAAGGTAAAGGGTGTGGCTGGAGGAAAAGAAAAAATTATAGTGGCCCGAAACAGTATTTTTATCTCCATGGTCATCTGTAAGTTTATGAAAATTATCTAGAATCCCTGTAACAAGGCATGGGTGAATGATGAAGGAAAAATATATGAAAAATTTGATCCTTTCACTCATCCATCTAGGCCAAAAGATGAGACTGATCCAGGCTTACTGCCGGATGAGCCAGAGCTTGCTTATTCAGATGAGGATGTTGAATGAACCGTGGATCCGGAAAGAGAGGACACACCCATTGATGATGGTAGTGATCCTGATTTACCATCCCATCCAGTTGTATGGATATCCTTTGGAGCACCTAGTTCTCCAACAGAATTGCTCAGAAGAGAATCTATTCTATGGGACATTGATAGTGAGACCAGTGAAGAAGAAGAAGTATCTCATAATACTATCAGAGACACCTTAGAAGAGGATGATGTTGCTGAGTCATATCATTATGATCATGGGGAACATGAGGTAGGTGATGAAGATGAAGATAAGGAGGAAGCTGAAGATGGGTACATTGAAGAAGAGGAACTCACTCATAGTCCTCTGATAGGTGAATCAAAAAGGACAATATCTTACTAGGAAGTAGAAATGGCACATGCTTCTATATAATTAGAGGTAAATGATGATTCTTTGGAGGCAGTAGATCACCCCACTGGTTAATCAATGGATCAGATATAGGCCATAACAGTTGCTGCTAGAGTTAAAGAAGCAGCTGTGGAAGTGCCAATAGTAGAACCAACATTTTAGATTACTTAGGAGGAAGCTCCAAGTGAGGGGGATCATCCCATTGCAAGAGGTTCTGTATCTATCATCCATGAAATTAAGGAGTGGTATGAAGACCCATGGTATCTGGTGTTAGGGATGGATTATGATGATTATGATGGGGAAATTCCCAACAAAAGGCAATCTGTGCATATTGTTTCAGAGCCTACTATAATACCTCCAATGACTACATTTACTGATGATTATGGTAGAAAATATGATATTGAATCTCTTAAGGTTGTTTTGTAATGAATGTTTGTAGATTGGTCTTCTAAAATGAAGAAGAAATTAGCCTTCATTCAAGATCTAACTGCTGTTGAGATGGCCAGAGTTCAGTGTGCCATTCAAACTAATCTGACCTAGGAAATCTCACAGTGCTAGAATCAGCTCAGGGAGTTCACTAAGTCTGTGGAGCTTCTAAAGAAATATATAGTGATATTTAATGCTCTTACAGCTTCTATGACTCAAGATGATAAGGACATTCAATATGTCAGAGGAGTTTTCCAGCAGATGGTCACTGTTTTTTGAAATCTTCAAGGACCAAATGAAAACTAAAGTGCACTATTAGGATGATGATGTGAAGAATCTTATTAGTGGATTGAATAATCCTTCAAAGAAACTATTGATTTCACCATAAAAATTTTGGCTACTTCTGCTACTACTTCAACCTCAACCACACCACCTATGGAATTTTCAACATTCAGAACAGTGGTCAATGAAGAATCAGCTAAGTTTTCTGGTGTCAGTGCACCTGACTCTCAATCTGTGACTCAGGTTATCACTACTACGAAGGATGTGCAAAAAGTAGTCAGTGACTTCATGAGAGAGTCTACCTAAGAACATAGAAATAGAAAGGAGCATATTTATCATTACTACAAGCATATTTACTCTGAGCATCAGATTGATGCTCACATCAAGCTTTTTTGGAAAATCTCATAATTCCACCAGTCACTAGAGCCTTCATGGAACAAGTCAGCAAGCTGGGATAGATGACTCCTACATTAGAAAAATTCATGGATAATAAGGATGATTTCATATTTTCTATGGAAAGAGGAGGAAGTATTATTATGGATTTCATAAATATTCTCCTATACTTTCACCATGTGGACTGTACTCTTGTTATATTCCATCCTACCTTACCTTTATCCAAAAACCAGTGTTTCATCCATGACGACTCCTGCTGAGGCCATAAGAAGCATCACCCCCTTTATACCTTAGAGTGCTACTCACTATAAGAACACATAAGATTCTGTTGCTTCCCCTTTAGTTATTCATGTAGCAATTCCCAAACCCGCTGATCCAATAGACCATCATATACCTTCGTCTTCTAATGTGAAAGAACAGTTGCCTGAGGCTAATGTGGATTGAGTTTCTTTGTGTTTTTTTTGATAGTGACATTGTATTATTTTTGGGTCATGTAATTTCATTCAATTAATACAATAATTCTCTGTTATCACTATTTGTGTTTATTTTTACTAATCAAAATGGGAGAGTAATGCTGTGAAAATATGATCACTAATATAATATTGTGATTTCATTAATCTCTAATGGACCTTTTCTGCTTTTCGCTCTCATACCATGTACTAATATCCTCTGATATTATACTCTTATTAATATCTGATACTCGTGAAACCACAACTGAACTAAGTTTCACTTTGATCTCTATTTATTAACTATATTATATGATTATCTATGATACCTATAATTAATACATACTGGAATAATTTTTGATTACCATAAAGGGGTAGATTGTTAGACTCACCTATTTTTATAATCCCAAATCAGGTTTAATACTAGTCATAATATATTAATTAATTTGTTAATCCCTTTTAATCTGTCCTTATATTATTTATCCTGATGAATATATATATTTTTAGTATCATGAACTTGTTGAATCAGATTATAGTTTACATTTGCCTAAGTAAAAGATCACACTTAATAGCTACTAGTAAGAGCTTTCTGTTCAAGTTCACCATTATAGGTCACTATTGCTAAAAGTCACCGCCATGCTAAAGCTCACCATTGAGAACACTTATGCTGAAGGATTCTAAAGGTCACCATTTAAGATATCTAGTTTCTATTAGATGTTTTCTATCAAAGGCCAATATTATAAGTCTACCTTTGGAGTATATACCAAAGCATACAGACGAAGAGTCACTATTGTGACAAGGTTACTATTACAAGTCTACCATTGGAGTACATAACAATGCTTACAGAGGAAGTGTCACTATTATAGGTCATTGTTGTGACAAGGTCACTATTATCAAGGATTCTGTTAGATGTCTACTATTAGACTCCCCATCGAATGTCTACTATAATATGGTTATCAGTTTAATTACATCGTGGGACAATTCTAATGTTAGTGGAAGTATACTACTAGACAACTCCACCATTGGTGAAGTAAACTGTTGAGACAGTATACCACTGGAAAGGTATACTGTTGAGCCTACTGAAGAAGTATACTATTGAGGATCTGACTATTGAAGTCCTTCACTTGATAAGAATCTGCTACCAGTCTAATGATAACCTATTATTTACTGTACTATTTTCATAATATTATCATAACGGTCATTTTTAGACAATTTAATGCACCAGACATTAATTAATGATATTAGGAGGCATATCAGGAAACCATATGAGGTAAGAGGAAGACCACACATGGGTGGATCATTCCTCTTGTTGGCCCCTGCTAAATTAAATAAGGGAAAGATGAGCTGGAAAAATTATATTTATATAGAGTCCCAAAAAAAGGTGAATATACATATATACATATAGATATATACGGTCGTATTCATCATGATATTGAGGTGCCCAAATATGGGAGACACATTCAATACCCAACATATGAAGCATGATGAAGAACACTCGAGAACTCATTCTGAAGATCCCAAGGTTCATAAATATATGTTGGAAGAACATCTTCATGGCTTTGGTGCTGTGCTACAACGATTTTCTGATCCAATAATCTGATCATCTTTAAACCTATAAGTCAGAACCTGGAAGTTGCGACACTCTAATTTAGAGGAAACTTCATTAGGAGGACCAAAACTTCATTTCATTCATTCCAAGGATTCCAGAGCTGATCTGCCAACACATATAGCATTCTAAACTCTTTCCTAACATCTTTAGCTCTACTGTGTTTAGTATTTTGCTTTTGTGAGAAGTGTGTCTATTTTTCACACACTGTCTCCAATGCTTAAACTGGGGGATCCTAAAAATCCTCATAATGGAGTCTCTCTACCCTTTCTTCCCATGGATAACTATGGAAGAAGACTAATGGGGCATGGGTGTTTTTTCCCACTTAAAACATTGTTAGAGGTTTCAAAACTGAGAAAGTTTGTGAAACCTGTTGTACTTCCTGATACAGGTTGTGTATCATGTTTTTATATAAACTAATTTGTGGTAGGTGATCACCAAGTGGATAGTATTAGGTCTTGACTTAAGACTAAACCTCTTGTTCAAACTATTGTTCTTATCTTTCAAGTACTCTATTTTTCATTTATACGATGCTTACGTTTTCAAAGACACAATACTTTTTTTATAATCACTCTGATAGTTAGATTTAGTTAGTGTGTATATGTGACTGATTTAGTAAACTTGTTTCAAAATTTAAATTAGTTTTCACACTAATTCATATGAGGAATAATAATCCTATGATAAACCTATTGAACAATAAATCATTTATAACTCTACTACCTTAACTAACTAGGCTGTTTTAATTTTGGTGATTTTTATTTTAATGTTTATAAAAAAAATTTAATTGGAACTCAATTAACCCCCCTCTTGAGTATCCACTCTGACCAACAATGATGTTTTAGTAAATGAGTCCCTTAAAAATAATCCCAATGAAAAATATTTTATGAAACATGGACATAGATAATAAATATTTCATAGTAGAAACTCAAGTAAAAACAACCTCGGATAATAAAGAGATTGTGACAATAATCCTTACCTTGCACTTTACTTTGGTCGAGGGTACGTTTAACCTCTTGTATAATTACCATAGTATGTTATTAAATTATACCAAAACCATATTTATATTTATCATATCATACAAGATTCATTTATTACTTTATACTACCTATTTAATAATTATTTCCTTGTTAAAATAACATTTTAGATAATAATCGCTTTCTTTTCCATACATGTTTTATCTTGTTATTCTTGATCGTTTTATTTATATCATGATTTAAAAACGTCCTAAATAAAAATCATGATTTATATATCATAAATATTTAGAATATAAATATTTATAGTAGATAGATATACGAAATGTAAAACACAGTTTAATGAGACGGTAGGTCATACGTACACATAAACGTTTCTTTCGTTTTCCTATAGTATTGAATGGAAGTAAGTGAATAAGATATATGTAAGTACATAAAGTTATATATATATATATGTGTATATATCTATTAAGTAGAATTATTATGTCATATATTAAATAATTATTAATAATATATATATTTTTAATCATCCTTTAATGGGGAATGTGAAAATGAATCTCATCGCATCGTGGATATGGTAATCCATACGTACGCACAAGTGACAATATCATTATATTAATGGTGAAATAGTATGTAAATGGATTTTATATCATATATATAGAATCATTAACAAGTTATATTTATTATTTACATCATTTATAGTCATTATTATACCCATCCAAATAATGAAGTGTTTGAATAACAAACCACACCATAATGTGGAGATGGTAAGCCAAACGTATGCACGTATGTTGACTTTGTCTTTTATATGACAGATAGAATAATTAATATTGTTTTAACCTATTTATAATAACATCAAAGTATAAAGGAGGTATTGGATTTATTATTTTTGTATGGAAACAACAAATAAAGAGGAAGTGGAAGAAGAAAAGAACTTGAAAGTGGGTGGTAAAATTATTACCTCTTCTTTAGGTGTTTCCTTTTTATTTGATCAAAATGTCTCTTTAGGATTGATTTCTGATCCAAGTAAAGACTATAAGTTGATTTGAGGGATGTTGGGAGTATATTTTTGCAGGGTTTGGCCGATCTAAATTGATTTGGTGGTGTGTTTTTTAGAGAAGGGTATGTACCCATTTATAAGAGAGGTGAGGGTCACTTTATAAAAAGCTTGAAATATTATTTTATAATAAAATTATTTCTGTTTCTAATGGATCCAAAATGATTTATTTCTAGGATAAGATGTGAAGGGGTTGAAAACCACTCACCCAATAGGTTTAAGATAGGTTTAGATCACCATATTAACCTTATATGTTAGATTTAACTATTAGGTAAATAGTTTAACTTTTACCATGTCTTCTTGTATTTTTACACTATATGGTTAAGAAAAAAACTCTAAACATCCAAGAGGACCTCGAGTAGTTCCTTAATGACATATATAATATTATTTAAGAACTTTTTCAGAACCTTATATTTTGAACAATAGTTTAGATTTTAATAATATAATATTTGTTTTAAAAACTCATTTATATCAATTTTGACACTATTTAGTATTTGGTTTTTGTGAAAGTCATAAAAAATTGATTACTTGTAATAATATACAGTCAATCAATACTAAAATGTCATATTCACCTTGAAAATTATTGGAGGTCATAAAATATTTGAAATTATATTTATTTTACTATTTATAATACCATTTATTTGATTCTTTCATTAATATGGTTATTACAGCATAATCATTGTGTCATAAATAAATTTAATTATTTAATGTATTAATATTATAAATAAAATACCATTGTGTAAGATATAATTTTAGCTTTTGAATGAATATTTATAGTCAAATTTATCTTATGTATAACCCTATATTACAAATGTTTTAGTTAATAAACATTGAATTTAACACTTTTAACTCTTCTTTAAATACAATAATAATAAATGTCCTAATCTAATCCAAGTGGACTAAAGGATCATATTTTATTCCTAAGGTTATTTTTGGTCGAATTACACTTATCCAATAGAATTAGGACATGTGTTAGGGTAAATAATATATCCTTTTTACCCTTAATTACCCTATTTACTTTTAACTGTGGTAAATAAAATTCAAAAGTTACTATTCACCAAAAAATATTTTCATTTTATTGAATTATATTTTACTCTCTAATGTCAACCATGTCTCTCAGATTTTTGAAATTCAACTCACAGATGCAGTAATATTATGTTTTACGCAAATTTGCAAATCCTCCTAGAAGGTGGGTAAAAGACGGTAAAAATTTAAATAAAATTTTATATATCTAATTTTTTTATAAAATGTCTCAATGAATTACATTGATCTTATATAGGCACAATATATTTTTTTTTCTTAAATTAAATTTAAATTAAATTAAGAATTATTGAAATAAAAATTCAATTTTAAACAATAATGGAGTGTTTTTCACTATTTATAAAAAATTGGATGTTTTCTGAAAAATTCCAAAAATTCATCTTAAGCTAATTTTGATATTCTGAATTCAAAAATGAATTCTATTTTACCAAATTAAAAACATCAAAGTCTAATTAATTAATTTAAAATTACTTCCGGTTGTTAAAACATAAAAGTGGGTTTTATAAAAGTAAAAACTATCAATAGATTGACATGTCTTTATGTCAAATTTAAATGTAAAATTACTTATAATAATCTAAATTGTATTAAATGGTAAAAATATAATCTAATTATACTTCCTAACCATACAAATTCATAATTTATTACGATAAATTATTTTGTTTAAAAAAGTTGTTTTCAATTAAAATTTAGTATTTTCCACTATTCATCAAAATATGAAAGTTATCAGAAAAGTACCAATACTTTTTCCAAACATAATTTTTATCTACCGATTATAAATAAGAATTTAATTCATTAAATTGAATATATATAAGTGTCAAATATTATTTTTAAAAAGGGTTCCCCATTAAAGGGTGGTAAAATTGAATTTTTTGAAAAATTATTCTTTTATTTGGAAAAATTGAATTTTTTGTCATATCATGTGTTAAAAACATGTAATATGGGTGTTAAAATTATATAGATTATATAAGATTAAAAATGTAGTTAATACTATTCATAACTTCTTTTTGAACATCTAGTATGGTATATTATGGTGCGCTCCAACTCGGTGTTGTTTGTAGTGCAAGTTATTAAATTACTTTAATGAGATAGCGTACAATTAAATATTAGGGTGTTACATTCTATCCTACTTCAATAAATTGTGTCCTCACAATTTGATGTTTTTCTTCGAAAATAAATGGTGAAAAATAGAAAAATACCTTTGTGGAAAACCCACTTCAGAATGTGGTTTATATTTTTTTTGTCTTAATAAGAGGGAAAAGGAAATGAATAAGTCCCCACTAAATTATGATATCAATTTGGAGAACATCGGTGAAAATTAGAGACACATAATTATAGGGAAAACGTAAATATTTATAGGGATTGATTGAGGTTATCAATCACAAATAACTGTAAAATTGAGGATCTGAAAGACATCAATCTTTGGTGGTTTAAAATATCACCTGTTAAACAAAACATAAGGTATTAGTATAACAATTTTTTGGTTTTATGATCTCCTCCCTAATGTTTTAGAAATAATTTATTTATAGTATAAGAGGAAAAAAATATAATTGATAAGTAAAGTTTCATCCTTCAACTAATTCCTACAACAAACTCATCTTTCACTCCAAAAGATAATATAATTCAAAAATATTCTATTTATCCTAATTGTATAAGGTTTCAAAAATAATGAATTTATAATTCATTTGTCAGAATACATAAAAAACTATATTATACAAATCAGGACATCACGTATTCTAGTGGTAGTTGATCCAACATTGTTTCCCTTCAGTTAAAGGTTCAAGATTCATGGCCTCCATGGACGTGATGGGTTGTCGACCGACCTCCAGGTTGTCCAATTTATGATAACACATAAATAATCTAATGAAATGATTTACCCTTAACAATAATATCCAATGTCAAACTTAATCGATTCCAACCAATAGACTTATCCAAAATACATCTGTCTAAACTCACAATCCCAAATTTATTAGGACGGTAAACACAATGAAGATCCATGTTTCGACATAATAACTTGTGAGTACTTTCATCATGTATTATTTTAATACACTTTAACACATTGAATTATCATAGAATCTTATTGATTACATTCATGCTACCTATTTCCTTATAGAATACTAGATATACCCTTCTATCCAAAAAATTTTGTAAGCTCAAAAAATGATGGAATATACAAATCATTAATCAGTTTAAAGGTAGTATTGGATATCTAATATAATTTATCCATATCATTTATATATTATTCCAAAATCACTACCTCTGTATCAGAACCATATTATGGTTTATCTTTCTCTCAATCATAATTTTTTCAAAAATAATTAACCTACTATTGAGTCACATTTCTTGGTTCCAAACAATCTCATGTCCTTATCAAAATAGTACTATTGTACAATCCTTATATACTCAATAATTATTAAAACATGGAAATCATTAATACAAAACTCAAATGACACAAAACATTAATAACAACATAAGAACTCTAATCATCCATCTTCTTCTTCAATAGTGTCATAACATGATGGTTGTCCTATAACAGTATTTGGGGTATACTCTATTGATTTAGACATTAATTCACATAGTTTCAAAAATACTTATAGATTAATCATTGTACATTTGAAACTTTCTTCTTACCCTTGCAATCATGCACTTGGTGTCCTTTTTCTCCACACTTATAACAAACCATTTTGAAAACATGGACATTAAATCTTTGAAAGAAATATCCCCTTATCATGGAATCATTTAAAAGTCAAATAATTTAAAAAGGAATTCAATTAAAAGTTAGTTTTAAATCAAAGTGTCCCATACCACTTTGAAACTTTTTAATTAAATTAATATTTTTAAACTTTCATGTCCATATAAATAAATCCTTAAAACCATTTTGAAAACATGGACATTAATGAGAAATATTTAGAAGAATAAATCATCAAAAAATTTAAAATGATGTTCTAGTAGAAATTTCTATTCAAAAGAATCCATTTTAAAAATATTTTTTGAAATATGTACATAGATAATGAATATGTCCCTGTAGATACTGACATAAAACCATCCTCGGATAATAAAGAGATTGTGAAATTAAACCTTACCTAGCAGTTTCCTTTTTTCGAGGGTATGTTTAACCTATTTTATAATGACCATAGTATGGTATTAAATTATACTAGAACCATATTCATATCTATTATATCATACATGATTAATTTATGACATTATACTACCCACTTAATAATTATTTCCATGTTTAATTAACATTTCGGGTAATAATCGCTTTCTTTATCATACATGTTTTAACTTGTTATTCTAGATCATATCATTTAGATCCGTATTTAAATACATCCAGAATATAACACATGATTTATATATCATATATATTGAGAATATAAATATTTATAGTAGATTGATATATGAAATGGAAAACAACATTTATGGAGATGGTATGTCGTACGTACGCATAAACGATGTTTACATTTTAATATCTTATTGAATGGAAGTAAGTGAATAAGATATATGTAAGTATATATATATATATATTCAGTAGGCTTAATATTTCATATATTAAATAATTATTAATGATATATTTTCTTATAATCATCGTTTAATGGTGAATGTGGAAATGAATCTCATTGCGTTGTGGGGATTGCAATCCTTACATACGCACAAGTGCCAATATCATTATATAGATAGAGAAGTCGAATGTAATTGGATGTTATATCATATATACATAATCATTAACAAGTTATATTTTTTACTTAAATCAGTTATACCCATTATTATACCCATCTAAATAATGCATTGTTTGAATAAAAAACTACACAATGACGTGGAGATGGTAAGCCATACGTACCCATGTATGGTGACTTTTTCATTTATAAGATGGATAGAATAATGTATATGGTTTTACCATATTTATAATAACATAACAATATGTAAGAGGTACGAGGGTTATTATTTTGGTATGGAAACAACAAAGTAAGAGGAAGTGGAAGAAGAAATGAACTTGAAATAAGGTGGTGAATTTATTAACCCTTATTCGGGTGTTTTCTTTTGAGTTGATCAAAAGATCTTGTTAGTTTGGATTTATGATCAAAGTAAGGACTCCAGTTTGATTTTAGGGAAGTTGGGAGTATATTTGGGCAGGGTTTGGCCAATCCAAATGGATTTTGAGGTGTGATTTTTAGAGAAGGGGATGTACCCTTTTATAAGAGAGGTGTGGGTCACTTTAAAAAAACATTAAATATTATTTAATAATGAAATTATTTTCGGTTTCAAACAGCTCAAAAATGATTTATTTCTCTAATAAGGTGGGTATGGGTCGAAAACCACTCAACCAATATGATTTAGATGGGTTTAGGTCACCATATTAACTTTATCATTTAGATTTAACTCTTAGTTAAATAGGTTAACTTTTACCGTGTATTGTTGTATTCTTACACTATATGGTTAATAACACTTACTATAAACATCCAAAGGAACCTCAAGTGGTTAATTAATTACATATATAATATTATTTATGAACTTTTTCTGAAACATAGATTCTTAAGAATATTATTTAATTTAACAATATAATATTTGTTTTAAGAACTCATTTTTTTTCAATTTTGACACTATTTAGTATTTGGTTTTTGTGAATGTAATCAAAACTTTATTAATTATAACAAGATACATTGAATAGATAATATCATTTCATATTCACCTATAATGTTTGTGGATGTCATAAAAACATTGAAATTTATTTATTTTAATTTTTATAATTCCATTTATTTGATTCTTTCACTAAAAAGGTAATTACTGTATCATCATTGTGTCGTAAATAAATTTAAATATATAATGTATAAATTTTATAAATAAAATACCATTTTGTATGAAATTTTTATATATTTCTAATTAATATTTATATTATAATTTATCTTATGTATAACCCTATATTAAAAATAGTTTAGTTAATAAACATTTATTTTAACACTTTTAACTCTTCTTTAAATAAAATAATAATAAATGTCATAATCTAATCCAAGTGGATATAATTGATCGTATTTTTTCCTATGGTTGTTTTTGGTCAAATTACATATATCCAAAAGAATTAGGACATTTTTTAGGGTAATTATAAAATAATTTTTACCCTTAATTACCCTCTTTACTTTTAACCGTGGTAAACAAAAGTCAAAATTTACTACTCAAAATAATAATTTTAATCTTATAGAACAAAATTTTAATTACTGATGCCAACTTTGTGTCTTATAGTTTTTAAATTCAACTCATAGATGTGGTAAAATTATGTTTTATTCAACTTTGCAAAGGCTCTTAAAAGGTGGGTAAAAGACGGTAAAAACATCAATAAAATTTTATACATCTAATTTTATTATAAAATGATTCCAATGAATTAAATTAAACATATATAGGTACTATATATCTATTTTTACATAAAATAAATTTAAATAAATAAATATTTATTAAAATAAAAATTTGGTTTTAAACAATAGCATAATGTTTTCAATATTCATAAAAAATTGGATGTTTTCAGAAAAATAAAAATAATTCACCTTAAGAATATTGTGAAATTATAAATTAAAAAATAAATTCTATTTTACCAAATTCAAAACATATAATCTGTATTAATCAATTTAAAATAAATTCCCATTGTCAAAACCAAAAAGTGGGTTTTTTAAAAGTAAATACTCTTAAAAGATTTACATGTGTTTATGTCAAATTTAAATGTGAAATTATTTATAATAACCAACATTGTATTAAATGATAAAAATAAAATATAATTATACTTCCAAACCATTCAAACTAATAATTTATCTCTATAAATTATTTTTATTAAAATAGTTGTTTTCAATTAAAATTTAGTATTTTTCACTATTCATCAAAATATGAAAGTTATCTGAATAGTACCAAAAATTTATCCAAACTAAATTTTTATATCCCGATTATAAAAAACAATTTAATTCATTAAATTTAATATATTAAAGTTTCAAATATTGGTTTTAAAAATGTTTCTATATTAAAACGTGGTAAAAATTCATTTTTTAAAAAATACACATTTTTTCTGATAAAAATGAATTCGTCCACTTATTATGTCTAAGAAACACGTAATATAGTTGTTAAAATTATATAGAGTATATAAGATTAAAGATATAGTTAATTCAATTCATAACCTCTTTTTGAATGGCTATTTTGGTAAGCTGTGGTGCGCTTGAAATCGGTGTTGCGTGTAGCAGAAGTTATTAAATTGTTTTAATGAGATAACGTACTAAAAAATCTTGGGGTGTTACATGAATAGCCCCAAAATTGGAAATGACGTTATTTTATAGTAATTTTTTATGAAAATATTTAAAATACACAATAAATTTAATAATCAGTAAATTGAATGTAATAATGTTCAAAATATCAACTATGGTCCAGTTATGTGACATTTTTCAATTTATGGAATCATTTTTAACCCATTAAGATTGAAATAGTTGTTATTGCGGTTACGATCAAAATGGTTGATGATTGGTTTAATAAAAAAGATAATTTTTCAAATGACAGAAAAACCAATCTATATTTCATTAAATTATTTAATTTTTACCCAATAATCGTTTTATTCTAATTAATGGACATTTTTATGCATTTTTACGGATAATTAATTTATTATATTTTAATCTTTTAAGAAATCCCATGTGTGTCCTCTTACTCCCATAAAAAGGACACCCATCATTTCTCTTTTTTTACACCTAATTGGTCCTTATATATAGAATAAAACGAAAAAATTCCATTCTAAATATATTTATACACATTACAACGTTTCTTTTATTCCTAAAATTCCAATCTTGTGACCCTTAAGAGGAGATATAAAGGATCTCCTTCAAATAAGCAGAAATCACCAGAACAAATCTTTTTTTTACTTCTCATCTAACCACCTATAAATATGTGGTATTTATAATAAACTATAAAATTAATTATCCTATATATTTCTATATTTTATTATTATTATTAAACCTCCATTAACCACCCTCTTTTTCATCAAATGGGAACTAAAAGTATCGCTCATCTATACATACAACATACCATCACCTCAAAGCGATATAATTCATTTTTATCCCATTATTTTATGGATGAGTATTATGATAGATTTAATATTAATATATGAATTTTATAACATAATTAACTTTCTATATTTATAATATCAATTCGACTTTTTTACATTCCAATTGATTAGAAAACGATATCCTCGGTCATGCATATGTGTGGACTACCACCTCCACAAAGTGATGAATTTTTTTTTCATTTATGAATCACATGGATGGTAATAAAGATGGATTTAATGAATAAAAATAATATATATTATATAAAAAATATTCTATAAATTTTAATTATTTCAAAACCTTCTTTCATTCCATTTATCGAAAATTGAAATCAATGTTCATGTGTATGTATAGAATAACCTTTCTATAAAAGAAGTAATTCATTTTTTTATATACTTGTATGGAAGACTATATATATATATATCATTATTTAACATATAGTATGTAAATATCATGACTCAAATTATATATATAATGGAACCATGATCAAATTGTATGTAACAAAACTGCCAACTAATGAATAAAATAAAAAACGAAGATGTTATCACCTGAAATTGTGATTTTAATAAATAATTGGTAATAATTTGGTGATAAAATGTTCTCATTAAATATTATATGGTAATATATATATATATGATTATGGGTTTTTAATATATTTATAATAAATATATATTTATCATAGAGGATTTTTGAACACATACTGAGGAAGTTGAACCTAAGGGAAGAGTTTTATGTTAATAATATCATTGTTTTTAATAAGTTCCTGATGGTTCAATATTTTATTATACCTTTCATGAAAATTATTAAATTTATTATCCTCTAGTTATTAATATAAAATACATGTTTTTCTTTCATTATAATCACTTTATGATCTCAATATACCAAATGACTTGGTAAGGAAAACATGATTTATCTCTCTTCAGTCAAAAAAACTATTTTCTTCTATATACATGCTAACAAAAAATGATTTCAAAAATGACTTTAATATTCTCATATAATTTGTTAAATTAATTTTTACCCATGATTTATGTTTTTAAATATTTTTAAATTAACTGTTCTTTTAATTTTTCAAATGATTTTTTGTTGACTTTTTAAAAAAGTATGAATGGAATGATTTATTTTAACTAATACAGCCTGAACATTATTTATGGATGCCATGAACACTAAATTATTTGAATATTACCTTACATGTTTTCGATATTTATTTCATATAAAATATTTTCCTTATTATTTTTTTAATATTTTAAATATTTGATTTCAATGAGAAAAATATTTTTTCCTTAGAAAATGTTTCACGATATACTTTTTAAGAAAATATTATTGTATAATAAAATACATTCATGTTACTTATGATTTATAGGGGACATGATCCAAGGATAACATCCATATTATTTCTCTTTACATTTTACTGTTATGATGAAAATAAATTTGCGAAACTAATTCTTTTCCATAGGTTATTCTATGATGAAATTTTTATTAAACCTTTTTTTCATGGGTTATAATACGATGAATGTTTTATTTTATTTTGGGAAACATATGTATGGTTTTGATTATGATATTTGTGGGACCATAATTTTATATTTATCAATTTAATTTGGTAAATATGGATATCTTATGAGATAGATAGGGTTATAATGGGGAGTGAACCTACTTTAGTAAGGGACTTGGTTCACTAGGATGGTATTAGGAGTGAACCATGAATAATATGATGGTTTGGTGAGTGAACCCAATATACTTTTATAGTCATGGTTGTGAGACTTGACTAATAAGGAAATTATTTTTTATGCTTATGTGAATTCCACAAACATATGTCTTATGCCAATGTTATGGGATTTTATATTATTTTATTTGATTCCATTATGATTCATGTCTTATGAACTACCAAGGATTATTCCATGATTCAATATTATGATCTGTGATATGTGGGGTATGATTTTTAAAATGTTATGATCTTTTTATCATACCCTTAAGCTCATGTTATGTTGATATATACAATTTTCCTTACTGATTATTTGATTCCCCCTTTCATATATTTCATTTCCCTATTTTATAAATACATGTATTAAGTATGATATTTTTAATAAAGGGGTTGGTTATGAATAACTTAGTCGTAGATGATGTAGTTCACTTAGGAAATGGTAGTTTATGTATCTATGTTTCTAAATACACTATACCTATATGATTCTAGAATATATCATTATGTTATGTATTTAATATTCATCTAATATGATGTATTTTATATGTATTAAAATTATAGATTTTTAAATGATACCTCATATGACCCTTCTATAACAGCATACATAGTACCAAACCATGTGTGAAAATTCACTGAATTCTATCAGCACATCATGGCTTAGATCCATGTAGTTGGGAAGAAATAATGATTCCTATTACCCGAAATGACATATATGCATCAATCAAGGTATTATATCTCTTATGAGCCTCAAGGGAAAAAACAAAATCCCCATTCAACCTAACACACAATGGGAATCCATCACATGAATTCACTATACATTTATAATGTCACTATAAACTGACCCATATGAGTTATATGATCACTTCAACATAATATTCAGATCATATAGATTTTCATGTTCCACCAATGAGGATTTTACACACCCCAACAAGAATGATCATACCTAACAACCACTAAACTCATCTATCACTAACTAATATTAGATTTTATCGACCTACATAACTGAATAAAAATTGTGGTGTTGTGTTTTAACAATTTTTTTATTTGTTGACAAATAACACTCTTTGTAGAAGAATGTTTTCGTTTTACGGGAATTGGACCCAGTCCACCACAATGGGGATATTGTCCAAACACAAGATCCCAGACCCATGTTTTTTATATTGTGAGGCACTAAACATAGACGAAGTCATGAATATGATGTTGTTGATAAAATTATTTATTGTATTTAGGTCCGTCAACATGAACTTGAATAAAAAAATTCAAAATAATTAGAGGAGTAATTAATTTTTTTTCTTGAATTATGACTTTTCTAGTGAAATGATGAAGTTATTGAAGAGTTTTTAAAGAATAAAGTGAAGTCAGGAGACAAAATTGATTCCTAAATTCTAAAAAAAATTAGATGATGCTTAGTTGATCATGATGTTCTCACAAATCATCAAAAATATCATGAAAAAATCTTTTAGAAAACATGTGGTAGATTGAATAATTTCATAGTTGCAAAATGATATTTCCATCATAATAGGGATTACATCCTAATAAGATGAGAAGGAAAAATATGTTGATAAGCTTGAGGAAGAATCAAATCATACTCATATCTTCATACTCATATTTTCAAGCATATATTTTCAAACTCAAATTTTCTCACTCAAATTTTTGCACTATGATGTTCCTACTTCGGTTTTCATACTGGGAAAGTCATACAGATATTTTCATACTCAAATTTTCTTACTCAGATTATTATAAAAAGCTTTTTATACTGGGTTTTTTCATATTGGGAAAATCGTAATGAGAAAGAAATAGATCGTAGTGAGATTAGAAAGAAATAGATCATAATGAGGTGAGAAAGTCACAAATCGTAATGATATGAGAATGGAAAATACCATAATTATATGGGAAATAAATAGGTTATAATGAAGGTGAGAAGCAAACCGATCAAAATGAGATGAGAATGGTGTGATAAATTGAAGTGGTCAAACATGAATTAAGATTATTCATAAATAAAGGAGAAATATTAGGAAGATCAATGAAGTAAAATTTGATGTTTTAAATGATAGATATTTTTAAAGATTTAGATATTGGAGAAAGTGGGGAATGTATCCCCATTTCACACCTTTTTCTGAGTTGCGTATAAATACTTTCTTAGATCATTCACCCTTTTACTCATTTCACACATGCACAAAAGGCAGAGAATAGGATAAATCAAAGTGAATGCTCCCATAAAATTGAAGATGAATTTTATTGAGTAATCTAATAGAGTTCAAGTTTTACATATTGGGAATGAGTACATCATATTATGCAAATTGGATCCTGAAATATCATATTCATTGAATACGATCTAGAATCATTATACAGAGAAAAATATGATCAAGAATCCGGTATCACTATTTTGTGAAAATAGGATCCATAATCTAGCATCATTGTATTGAGAAAATCATATCTATAATCTAGCATCATTGGATTGAGAAGATCAGATCCATCCAAATCAGGATAAGGGTTCAAACAAAGAAATTATGGAGAAGATTCAAAGAAGTATTTATTCTTTTATTTCGCTTAATTATTTTATATGTAGACATTGGAATCTAATGGGAGTCAGTATAATCATTCATATTGGGAGATATAAAGTGTCTATCATAAGTTTTCTCAAGTTGTATTCACTTCTTCTTAATAGTGGATTTCCATAGACCCATGAGAGTGGTTGTGGAAATAATATAGGTTCTCACACTGAGTCTGAACATTGTAAATCTTTTAGGATCACAATTCTTCCCTACTATTCCATGCCTAAGTTTTTAATAAAACATGGTAATGATATGCATCATAACAGGTTTCATGGGTTATTTTTTGAAAATAATTGAATATTATAAAATTGAACAACTAATTCAACCCCACATTTAGATTTTTTATTTGATCCATTGGAACATCAATTAGTATCAGAAGGACGGTTCCCTTATTTAATCCTTATCACAAATAATATAAATTCTTTAAACAGTAGATAAATTTCTACATTTGATAGGAAAAGTTATTGTGGTTTAGAAAATTGGATGATTCATTTTCTACTATCTCTTGTCCATGATGTTTTCGATGCTACTATAATTATATTTACAGCTATTAGGGAAGAATATAATGTGTCGTTAGCTGATAGGTGAAATATATATGTTGATGGAATGGCTAGAAATATAATCCTTATGTCATTATTATATAATTTTTATCATAAGGTTATGGGTCTCAAAACATAAAAAAGAATGTGGGACAACCTGAAATTTTTTTTGATAAGAATAAAAAATTTAAGGAAGCAAGGTTACAAATATGGAATATTATATATGAAGACATAATAATGAGAGATTAAGAGATAATTGATGAATAATTCACCAGATTAAATGAAATTTTTTTCAACATCATCAGATACCAAGAGGTTTGAGAATATTCTACAATTTTGAAGAAACGTACGAGAATCATTCCCAACATGTTTGATTATAAAATTGATTTATTATAAGATAATGATGATTATTTCATGGTGAATTTCATAAAATTAATTTTTCATATAAATTGATGAAATATATAATTTATAAAATTAAATGAAAGATTAAATTGATTTTGAAGGTATGTGAATGTTGTAAATTCCAGATTCTGACAATGTTTATCCATGTGACTATGACGATAAAGACTATTATGAGTTGAATGAAATATAAAATGAATCTTATACCAAGAAGTATTTAATAGGAAGAGGAAAGTGTGGAGGTAAGATTCCACTCAAATGATTTGAGTGTGGTGGAATCAAACACTTTTCTATGAATTTCCCCATGAATAAAGTTGAAGAATAATGAGATGATTCTGATGGAAAACCAGGATGGAAGAAGTAGAATAAAAATGATAAAGAAGAAAATTCTTCTAATAAATACAAGATAATGTTTACTAAAAAAGAATTAGTTTGAGTATAAATTTAAATCAGACTCAACCGATAACAATTCTTATGAAGTTGAAGGTTCAAACCAATTCAGAACCGTTATTAAAAAAGTTGATAAAAGAAAATATTCCTCGGAGAGTGAATAAGGTGGTGATGAATCTTATAAAGTGTATCATCTCAGAACATAATTCATTTCATTAACAGAGAAAAAAACACTCAAGGAAGAAATTAGAGTTTTGAATAATGATTTTTAAGAAGTTTTTGATGGAATAACATATGTTATCATGCAGGAGGAAGAATACTTTAAGGAGATTTTATGAAATAAAATTATAATTACAGAATAGGGTAAAATGATTTAAGATCATTATAAGAAGCTAGAAAATAAGGAATAAAAATTCATTATGTTTTAATAAAAACATATTGATACTAAAATAACATTGAGGATGATTAATGAAAACATAAATAAATATACAAAAGTAAAAGATGAGACTTTTAATATTGGCAAGAAGGATCAATATGAGAATCATGTGAAATTTTCTCAGATCAAAAATAATTTTTCATATTTTCTTTTATCATTATAGGTTACAAAAAATTAATTGGGAATGATTGGGTGGAGAAAAGATATGATAAACCTATCAAATATTCCAATGTAAAAAAAACATAGTCAAAAGAAATGATTTTCCACGTCCTTAGTATTTAGAGCTGAAAGATGTTACCAACCTCAATAATGTTTCATCCGAGAAAGAACTCATTTTAATAAGAAATCAAGATTTTGTGCTTATATCTGGTGTTGTGGAATATATGGGTGATTAGATTATATTTTTTAGCATATCATATCATTACCTGGAAGATGGTTTGAGAAAAGTGGAACAAGTAGTGAAAGTAGATTGGAAAACTCTCCTAACTTATAGAAATTTGAAAACATTAATGTTCAAGATGTTAAAATATTTCTAACAATAAATCCATTTGAATTTCTAGAATAAGTTTGTAGTATATGCGATCAATCTGTTCATCTTGTAAAAAGATGTATGACAATACTTTTAGAACAATTTTCTTTTGATTTAAATGAAATGAAAGCTCAAAAGAAGTTGAGGAATGATATTATGTTGTTTAAATAGATTTTAAAGAACATAAAAGGAAAAACCATAGATACTTGATTGTGGTCTCTCATCACATATCACATGAGATATAAAAATATTTAAAACTGTTGAATGTTATGATGGAGGAGTAGTTACATTTGGTAATGATAGTTCCTTAAAAATTATAAGAATTGTAATGGATGTGATTGAAGCTAAAATGTTGAAATATAATGAAGATTTATTTTTTTATGGGCTAAAACATATCATAAATAGTTTAATCCATCCTTGTGATGATGTAAAAAAGTTTTTTTTTGAAAATATATTTTTGTCATAAAAAGAGTGAAATAAGGAAAAGTAATTACAAAATGAGAAATAACTAGTGGGAATATCTTTTAAATATGATTACTCAATAACTAATGTTACTTGAGTGTTGATGATGAAAACATATTGTGGTACTAAAGACATGGTCACCATGGGTAGAAAAACATGAATAAAATTCCTAAATTTATGTTGATTGGAATTTTCCAAAATTGAATGTAATAAATAAAGTTTTTTTTGTTACTTTCTAGAATGGAAAGATGACATGAAAACCATAAGGGAATTGAGATTCAATCTTCCAGACCACTTGACATTATTCATTCTGATTTATGTGGTCTGATGAGTCATCAATTAAAGAAATGAGATTTAAACATTGTCATTTTTATTGATGAATTCAATCTAATGAAAAACATCATGTTTATAAACCACAAGTCACAGGATATTGAAATGTTCAAATTATTCATAAAGGATGTTGAGAAAGGAATGGGGGTTTCCATAAAGAAGATTAGAACATGTACTCGTTTTAAATTCACAATAAATACTTTTTAAACCAATATAATAAATCATGGTTTCAAACCTCAGAATAGTGCTCCTTGTATGTGACAACAAAATGGAGTAGCTAAAATAAATAATAGAAGATTGGTGGAATTGGGAATAATTAAGTTAGTTAAATACAAACATTAAAAATTATATTAGAGAGAAGTTGTTAGTACTGGTGTACATGTTCAAAATAGATGCTTGTTGATACTTGAAACTAACATGATTCCTTCTGAAATGTGTTATAATAAAAAACATTCATTGAAATACTTCATTGTTTTTGGAAGTCCATTTTTTCACAAAATATAAAATACGTATTTGGGAATGTTTGATGAAAAATCTGAGAAAGTAACTTTTATGGTTTATTCACCAAATGAAAGAAGTTACAAATGTTGTAAAAAACATTTAAAAAAGTTGCTTGACACATATTTCGTGATGGTAATTGATAATATATTTTCCTTAACAAATAGGTTTTGAGAATTTTGAGGAGGATAAACTTGAAAATTCCAATAATTGTGAAATTAATTCAAAGAATATTTATCAAGTCCTAGAAGAATCATGTGATGGGATAATTTCACTTGGGATGGAAACATTGAAATTTCCAACCATATATAAACATTTTGAATCTGAAAACATTATTAGGAATCTGAAGAATCTAATTTAGAAAAGAATAATGTTGAGATTAGATAATCAAACTTCACATATATCAAAAGTTTTACTAAAATCATTTTCATAATCTTTTCAATAAAAAGATTGTGTAGATTCTATGAATGACGGGTTGGATCAGATTGAAAATAATGAAAAAAATGGGAACCTGTTTCAAAACCAATAAATAAACATTTCATTTGAACAAAGTGGGTATAAAAAAACATAAATGACCAAGGAGAATTTTCATTAAAAAAATTCAGGCTTTTTGGTAATGGTTATGAACCAATGGGAGGTGTATATTTGGAAAAAACGTTTTATATAGTTGGAAGATTAGAAACTATCATCATGTTTATTTCATTGGATTCACATCATAATTATAATTCTTATCAAATGGATGAGAAGTTAACATTCATAAATGGGGATATTAAGGAAGATTTTTAGATAAACAACCATGACAAATTCTACATGGTGAGGATGAAAAAATAGTTTTTAAATTGAATAAATCATTCTATGGGGTAAAATAGCTCCATGTGCATGGTTTTTGTAGCTTTCCAATTGTTTGAGAATTTTTGTTTTTTAAAATGAAAAGTTTATAGAATCTTGTATGTGTAATATTTTGACTATGTAACTCTAATTATAATTGTTTGTGTGGGTGATATAATTTTTTCTAGGGATAGATAATATGCTTTGAAAAAAAATTTAAGTAAATGATGAAGAATTTTGAAATGTACATTATTTTGGAGAATTATCATTATTCCTTGACTTATATGTTCTGTAAAAATAAAAAAAGATTTTCTTATCTTAAGAAAAGTATTCTAGGGAATTGTTAAAGAATCTTGGGATGGAAGAATCCATAAAAAATTCAACTCTTATGTAAGTGTGTGCAAAGATGAGAAATGATGAATCTAGAACAAGTGTGAATCATAAAGATATTATAAAGCTGATATGATGTCTTCTTTACCATACAAGCTTAAGTCCTGATATTGGTTTTGTTGTGAATTTTTGTGTCAGGTATCTATGTAATCCAAAATAATAACATATTTTAGAAGAAAAAGGATTCTAGGATATGTAAAAGGAAAAACGTTACATGGGTTGTTATACAAAAAAATAAGGATGTGAAGTTTTACTGATATGCTTATACTGATCGGGATGGAGATTGTAAGGCTAGAAAATCAACCTGAGGAGGAACATTTTTCTTGGGAGAATTTTGGGTGATTTTGGAATATTAAGAAACATTTTTCAGTTTCTTTTAGCATAACTAGATCTGAATATGTTGCATCTACTCAAGATTGTACTCAAATGTTCTGGGTGAAAGATCATATGGATGATTTGCAATTAAATGTTTCTAAACCATTGAAGATACTTTGTGATAATCCGAGTGAAATTGATGTTTCTAAGAATCCTTTCTTACATTCAAGATAAAAACACATTGATTTAGCATTTCACATTATAAAGGAGAATGTTTTTGTTGGAGATACTATTTTTGGAATACATTTAATCAAATTATCAGATTGCTGATATCATTACAAAAGCAATTGAGAAATAAATATTTGTAAAATTGTGGCTAAAACTTCATGTTAATCCTCCTCCCATGTCTTCCTAATTTTTTTAAGAATGAACCTCTATCGTACGTTGGATTTTTTTGACAAAGGGGGAGATAATGTAACAACTTTTACATCGTAAGATGTTTTTTTATAACTTTATTTATTGAATATGATGTTGTGGTTATCATATAATGTGTCAGAGAAAAATAAATTGGTAAATGAAATAATGGGGAAGATAAAAATAATGTTTTAAAAGAAATGTGAAAATAAAATTTAGGTGAGTTTACCATTACATGGACACACAATTTTCTAGTCAAAAATGGATGGAATTACTTTAAAAATATTACTTCATCTAGTAGTGTGGTATCAAGACACTCTCTTTTGAGATAGAGTATGTTTTTATATTTTTTTAAAAATAGTGGTTATTTACAGAAGTTGAGTTGTGAATGATTATTTGAGGTGGAAAAGTTGTTAATGAATGTTGCAAACAAATTCAAAGGGGGGATTGAAGAACAATTGTGGTGTTTTTTTAAATGTTTTTTATTTTTTGAAAAACAATTCTCTTTTTAAAATAATATTTTTTTTTGAATCGGAGCTAGTCCATCATAATGTAATTATTTTTATGACACATGTTTTTAGACCTATGTTTTTGTACTATGTTTCATCAGACATAGAAAGAGTTATGTAGAGGATGTTATTGATCAAAGGTTTTGTCAAATTTAGGTCCTTCGACATGAAATTGAATAATCAAATTCAAAATAATCGAAGGAAGAATTTACTGTCAGCTTGATGTTTTAATTTTACAGAGAATGAATGATGATGATAAAATGTTTTTAAAGAAGAAGGTGAAGTCATAATTTTTAATTTTTTTATACATTCTAAAAAAATATCAGATGATGCCTTTCTGATTTGTAATTTCTCACAAATCATGAAAAGTATCATGATATAATATTTTCATGTAATGGTGGAGTTGTTTGAATAATTCTAGAGTTTTAAAATTAGATTTCAATCGTAGAGGGAATTAAATCATAATGAGATGAGAAAGGAAAATATGTAGTTGGGCGTGAGGATGAAACAACTCATAATAATTTTTTTTACTTATATTTCTGTACATAGTTTTGAGTACTCAAATTTTCATACTGAGATATTCAAACTGGGATTTTCATGCTGAAAAATTCATACCATGATTTCCGTACTCATCTTTCTAAACTCATATTTTTCTATTGTTAATTTTGTACTGGAATTTCCATATTAAAAAGATCTTATTGAGAAAAAATTATATCATAATGAGATTAGAAATAAAACGATCATAGTGAGATGATAAATAAATAGATCATAATGAGTTGAGAAATAAATAAATCATAATGAGCCGAGAATGAAATAGATCGTAATGAGATGGCAGAGTTGAGAAATAAATAGATCATAGTGAAGCTGAGAAAGAAACATACTAGAATAATCTAATAATGTTATGATGAATTAAAGTAGTCAAACATAAATGTCAATTTTATATAAATATCCATGAATTATTAGGAGTTTTTGGGTATTCAATGTGGAAGTTTTAAATATAAAAAATGTTTTGAGATTTTTAGATTTGAGGAAGCGGGGAATGTTTCCATGTTTCCCACCATTGTTTTCTGAATTGTCTATAAATACATTCATAGATCATTCCTCTATTTATAACTTTCACAGAGGAAAAAAAGTGGAGAAATGGATAATTGGAAGTGAAAGTTTCCATTTTATTGAAGATGAATTATATTGACCATTATAGTAGAGTTTTAGGTTTGTAGATTGAGAGTGATTTCATTGTATTTTAAAAATAGGATATAACATTACCATAATTAGAGAATCGTATCTAGAATCCTCATACAAAGAAAATCACATCTAAAATCAAGCATCATTGTATTGAGAAAATCGGATCCAGAATCCAGTATCATTGTGTGTGGAAAATCAAACCTAGAATCTAGCATCATCCGATTGAGAAGATCGGATTTGGCCAAATCTGTGTGTGTATTCAAACTGAGTAATTGTGGAGAATATTAAAAAAATGTAATTATTCTTTTTTTGATTAATTTTTTAATAATAAAACATTTTAAACTGATAAGATTCAGTATAGTCATTCCTATTATGAAATAGAAGGTGTCTAACAAGAGTTTGAAAACATTTTATTAACTTTTACATAATAGTGCATTTTCATTTATCCACAATATTGGCTATATAACGGATGTATATTCTAACACTAACATCTAACCATGTAAATATAATTAAATTTACTTGGTTTGCAACTATTTCATGCATGATTATTTATTATAGGTGATATAAAAATAAATATTAACCGGTTTAGGGGTAAATTTTGGAAAAGATGAGAAACTTATAAAAGTAAAAAACTGATTAACCCCACCCCCCCCCCCATCTTAGTTTTCATTTGATCCTTTGTAACTTCAACACTTATTATGTTTAATAATAAATCATTCTCTTATTACCATGAAATGATATTATTCAATAGACACTCAAAGTGGTCCCTAATTACCCCCATTGTTGGTAAAAGCTTATTCATGTTGTCATACACCCCAGTACCACCCCTCTATACCACTCAACTTATGAAAACATGATTTGTATCCATCTATCCTATGTTCACAACCCTAATATAACAATTTACCATGTCTCATATGAATATTAGAATCATTCCCCACATGAATTATCGTTTGTTCATTTGTTGTAGTAAATAACTAAAAAATATAATCAATCACAAATCCCATGCATTGATCCCATATCAAAAAGAATTTATTCATGCTTCACATCCCAAAGGAATCTATATTTTTCGTCTAATCCCTACTCTCCCAGGTAAACCTCATTCTTCAAACACATGTCTCGATAAATATTAGGTGATTCTATATTGAACTTTCCCCCAGTAGCCCAGAGCTATCTCCTTCATTAATACAATAGTATTAGATGAAAAGAATCACATTCTAAATTACCAAATAGATTTATAGTCTTGGTAAAACAGATCCATACATTATTCTCATATAACACTTGAATACAAATATTAAAACATTTTTTGGATAATATCATTGTTGCTTCAATATTATTCTTATATATATTTTATTGTATTCTTCATGGATTCCTAGGAAAGGAAAAACTAATAGTGAGATGAAATTCTCAGTAAGGATTATGTGTATTAGAATCTATCATTAATCAATAATAATAATCAACATGTTAAGGTAAACAACTCAACACACATTCCATTTAACTAATTGGATAAGGCATAATAAATATGGAAATGTAAATAACTGAACCACATTCAATTTAATCAATAAAATAAGAATGAAATATATCTGAACATAATATCATTGTGGAAATATCATGGATAATAATACCTATTATATAATTAATGAAATGATTAATTATTGGGTGACTTGATCTCAGGCATCATGATATCTATATTATCATTACCTTTCAAAAGGCGTTTTAAACTAAAGGTAGACACCCATTTAATGTAATAATAAATATTTGTCTCATGAGACCTACCGATCCATTAAGAGATTATATAATATCAGTCCTTATCCTTCATTTTAGGTCCAAATAAATCCTTATATATTGAATATTTGATTTTATTTGTGAATAATGTACTTTATCATCAAATATCCATATTGAGTATGGAATATGAATTTATAAATAATTCTATAGATAAGAATGTATATTTAAATATATATAATCCTATTTAGAAATGGTATATGTATTAATAAATATACATATATATGATAAATAATATATATTTAGGGTAAATTTAACACCCAATGATGAAAGTAAGGTGATTAATTTAGGGAAATCTAATGACACCAATATTCAATCAAGTAAGTGAATGTAAGTACATTACTTGGTCAAAATGATCATAAATCATCCAGATGATTAATAAATATCCAGTCAATTATATATATATACCAATTGGATTATATGTAAAATAAATTTTTTATTACCATTTATGAATAATAATACCATAAAAATATCTTCAAAACTATCTTGAGGAAATGTCATCTTCATGTTGAAAATAATTTTTTAAAAATAATTTTTTTGAATCATCATTTAAAATAAACTTTCCAAACTTTCAAATAATATTTGGAACATTTTAGTGTTCATCACAACTAGAAATTTCATGCATTCCGTACACATTAAAATAAATATTACTTTCTCTTTTATAGTAATGGATAAATGAGAATTGTTTCAAATATGATTATAAAATTCCATTAATATTTTTCTAAAAAGTATAAATGGTTAAAAATTATCTTAACAAATCATTTTTAAAAGGATAAGAAAAATTAAATACATATTTATAATACTTGGTTTTGGATGAAATTTAATTTTTGACTGAAGAGAGAAATAAAGACGGATTTTATTTTAAAAATTTATCATTTAATTTAATTAAAATGAGTGAAAATTTTGTATTATTTCATGAAAATATAATTAATAACAATAGGATAATAAAAATAAAAGGGATTATTAGAAAATTATCAAATAAAATCCTTCAACTAAAATTCAAGAATAAACAACCTTGACAAGAATTACATTGTGAAATAAACCCTTAAAATGATCCTAACATTGAAGTGAGAATTAATAAATGAAACTATTACGTATATAAACTATAAATCCAATAAAAATAATTTCTAATACAACATAAAATAATAAAAATTCATTATACACACAATCTTATAATATCAATTACAATGACGATGTAATATAACCTAAAGAAAAGAAATTGAGTTATGAAATTATTTACCACTTGGTAATATTTAAGTCAAATCCCGTTGTAATAAATAATTAAAAATACCAAAATACAGAGAATTTTTAATTAATCATGATATAACAAGTTGAAGGGGAATTATATTTATTGTATAATTGAAATTAGGTGTATAACATTACAATATGCCCCAAGGAAATGAAATTGAGAGGAAATACCTAACCTCATGCTTCCTTTAGATGAATGTGATTTAAAATACTATACAGTGGTTTTAAACATATTAATAACTTATATGAGAACCATATTAATATTTATAATGTCATATATGGTCCTTTTATAAATTATTAAAACCCTTTCATTACTAATGAGTTATTATTTTGATTGTTTTAGGTGTTAATTTCCTTGTTTTCTTATTCATGTTTCTTCATGAAAGATCCATTTCTTGAAAATATTATATATTTATATCATATTCATAATAATAATCATGAAATAATTTTAATTTTCTACATTAATTATACTTTTAAATCCAATCCTGAAAGAAAATTTTTAAAAATGGACTATGTTGCAATCATGGATACCATTGGCCATACGCACACATTAGTAACATTTACATTTTTAAATAATCATTATTGAAAATTTGTGAGAGATATATTTATTTAAATAATTATAATAAAATCAAATATATAATATAATTTCATTAAATATACATATATCTGTTAACCATGTGGTGTGGTTATGAAAACAGAGGGATGCCATTTTGAGAAAATGATAGTCCACACGTTCATGAATGATGTTATCATCATTCATTGTCAAAAATAAGATTATATATTTTCTTTTTGGAAAAATAAACATTTTATTAAAATCATAATTTTTTCATTTAGCTCTCATATTATCATTATCATTATCCAATTTACATTTCATGTTAATCGTTAGTGAAAATCGAATCACCTCGCTTTACATGGTCGTACTCAACTGTAAACACAAGAGATGTTCTTGTACACCTTATGAAATAGAAGGAAGAAAAAGATATATATATTTATATATATATGATATAATGAATAAATAGGTATTATTTTTTAATAAATATAATATATATACTATATATCCTTCTTCATTCTCATCCATGAGATGTTGTAATGGAAAAATGAATGACATCCGTCCACGAGGCAGTAGCCCAACATACACACGAACAAAAATTTCATAACCAATTTGATAGAAGTAGAGATGCTTGTAAATAATTAAATTATTATAAAAACATTACTGTAAAATTAATATAATAATTTTTTTATATCAAAATGGTTAAAAAAATGTAAGGGGTGGAGAAAGAAATAGAATAAAATTTGTCATTCTGGAGCGTTAACTCCTCTTTAGATATCCGCCAAATATTTACACAAAAAGGATCCCTAGTTTGGATTTATGCCATACATAAGGCTTATAGAATGAGTTTAGGGAGAATATAATGTGATTTGGGAAGGTCATGAATGATCCAAACACATGTTAATGTGTGAAGAATAGAGGAGAGGTGGTGCCCATTTATAAGTGAGATGAGTGGAAGACATGTAATTGTTTTAAATGATTCAATCATTGCCACTTCTTCATCAACAAAAACCCATAATAAATGTTCTATTAAACAATATATAAGATATAAGGTCGATATATGCCCATACAACAGTTGTTTTGAATGATGGTGGGCTATTTTCACCCATATCTTCATAGTTTAACTCTCGATAAATCCATTTTTACCTTAACTATGGTAATTAACTTTTACCTTTTTAATTATTTTATTTTGATAAAAAATTAAGATAAAATTGTTAAGAATTATAAATTATTCTGATTAAAAATTTGGAATCAATTTTTCTAAATTTTATTCTCATAATTATAAAATTTAAATTTAAATTTAATCATGTCGACACAATGAGAAAGCAGGTTTTTGATCAAAAAATAGTCAAAATTTTACAATCTTTTTATATAAATATTCAATATGAAAATTATTCCATTGAATTAAATTTTATTAATTTATACATAGTTTAACTGATTTATTATTAAAACCAATTAAAATATAATTTAACTTTATAAATTATTTAAACAAAAAGGAATTTTGAATTAAAATTATGTATTTTAACTATTCATCAAAAAGTGATATATTTCATAAAAATACAAAAAATTGATCCTTCACTAACATTGATATTGTTATTACAAAAAATAATTTCATTTTATAAAAAAATTATTCTAAATTTTGTAAAAAATAAATTTAAATTATGTGTGCACTATGTCACAAATCTGCCTTTTTGAAAAAATACAGTTTTTCAGAAAACATTTATTTTTCTTTTTAATAATTCTTATTTTATTTCTAATAAATTAATAACAAAAATTTTAATATTTTTGTTACTACTATTCATAATATACATTTCAATTGCTAGGTAATAACTATTATATTATGTAATAATATTATAATAATATTTCAGATTCTTTTTAAACTCAGTGTTGCGTGTTACGCAATGTAAAATATTTGTGTCATGTAGTGAATGATAAAATTAGTTTTTCATATTAAAAAAACAACAGTCAGAATTATATATAATTTAAGTCATTTAAGAGATTGAATTTATATAAAAAGTCTTGTGGTGTAATATTTTCATCCATGATTTGTGTTACGTAGCACAAATTTTTTCAAAACAATGTTCTTATTTAAAAATATTGGCATGTTACAATCTTCCCAAATGAAATGAATTATTACATTGTCATTTAAACATGATCTTACTAATAAATGGATTTATATTTGGAAGAACCATTTTTGGAAAATCCACATCAAAAAAATGTTAAAAAACAATCCTATTAATAAGATAGAAATGAAATTTAAATGTTCATAGGGATAAACATATAACTAGGTTTATATATAGGATTAAATTGCTTTAAAATGATTATTTGGACATAGAAGAAAAATGTAAATAAGAATATGGAACAATAGAGGCCATTGATCACTAAAAGTTAATAATTAATTTAATGTTAATGATATCTAAACAATAAAGGAAATTGGTGTTAAAATATCATTGATATCATTATAAATGATGGTAATATGATAAAATTATTTTTCAAGATCCATTTTAAAAAAGTTGAGGAAACAATTATCTCTCTAAAATTATATTAAAATTTACTACAGGATATGTTTATATTTTTTAAGTATAATTGAATCCCCTAGTTGTCCGTTGATAAATTTCCAATTCATTCATTAATCTAAGAATAAAATATCCAAAAATGTTTTTTGATGGATAAAGATCTAAAATTTACTTTTAATAGATTATAAGATCTATAAAATAGTGAGAATTATTTCCATTTGTCTCTTACTATTTCCCAAAACCAATATGGGTTTCCCAAGATATCAAATAAATTAATCTTTTCACCTTAAAAGTAACACCACAGGTTAATTATTTATATTTAAATTTCAAATCATTTAACTAAAAACAATGAAATATTAACCAGGAAACCACACAAGCCTATAGTAGGTGTTAAAACATTATCATCCATTAGCCAAGGATTCATGCCCTTGCAGCATTACATAATGTGATAGGTTGTCACCCAAAATATAGGTTGTTCTTTTTTAATGTATATTAATATAATTACAATAATGTTCCCAAAAAATATGACAGAAATCCTTAAAATAAGATAAATCATTTAATAATGTTTTGATTAAGGTTTTCAACAAAACATGTTTCCATAAATTCTAATAATCACATTTGACTACAATCAGAATATCAGTAATGATCATATTAACCCTAAAATATATAAATACCATTATATTATGTCTATATAATGTAAATTCATTATTCCTTAAATAACATTTCCAATAAAATACTTAAATTCCCTAAATATTTTCATAAAATATCTCTAATCTAGGTAGACTCCCATTACATAAAAACAAAAAATGGGTGTTTATGAATTTTAACTTAAGATAAATATTAAACTAATAAACACATGACAGTATCCACAACTCTTATGTTAATGATAACACATATTATTATAAAATATTACACATCCCTTAATGATCCATGATTATTATAACAAAAATACCATCGGAAAAAATACTTCTAAAATTTAATTATTGAATCCACATACATAAATAATTCATCCATTTTATTTCAATATAGGTACTTTTTATGTCTAGGGTTTCCCATTAGAAGAGGGAATTGACTCAAATAATACCTATGTTCTCCACATTTAAGGAAATTAACTATAAATGGATCCTTAGAATAATATTTATTTCCATCCATCATACACCTTATTTTTCCTCAACAATTATTTTCATTATGCCTTAATCATCCCCACATAAAATATTTTCCTATATTAGAGATAAAAAATATTTTAAATATAAGACACCTTAGGTTTAACTTAAATCATTCATTATCATCATCTATTAAAATCCTTTATAATGTCTCCTATGGAAAATAGGAATTGTTGTAATCATATCCTCCCAGATTGCCTAACCATGTGCAAAATAAGGCACTCTTTTATATACCAAGTGATAATTGGGTCAATCCCAATTTACTCTTTTGGTAGTTATATCCCCTAGGTATATTTGTTTCAGAACCATGTCCACATTTAGAATCTAAATTGAGATGTTTTTAAGTAACAACCATGTAATCTCTACAATAAAAAATCATTATGATTTTATTTCATAATTATCCTAAATGATTATCATAGGGTTACATTCCCTTATCTATGGTTTCAATAATCTAGTTCCCAAGGTTTCTACTAAAATTAATTTGTTACCCAATGCAATTACCATGAAACTAGAATCCTAGAGCTGGTGCCTAATATAGTTCATTGACATAAGATACAAGGAATAATATCCAAAAGGTCTGAATAGTTTAGCAATATTGGTAATCTTGATACTTACAAGATTCCCATATTACATTTGAATACACAAATTAGAACATAAATTTTGTAGAATATTGTTTTTCTATCTTGAACTTTATTGCATATGTTTCATACTATACATCATGATTTCATGGGAAAATAAAAAAACGGAGCGTGAACTCGAATGCTTAGTAATGGATAAGTACATCGGAAGCAATCATGAATAAATAATATAATCAACATGGAAAGGTAAATAATTGAACACACATGTCAATTAAATAAATAGATAAGTCATAATCAATATGGCATGGTAAATAACTAAAAACACCAGAAGTTTAATCTAAAAACTATGAATGAAATGAATCTTGAGATAATATCATTGGGAAAATCAGATGGATAATAGTAACTGAATTCTTAGTGAACTAAATTATTAATTTTTTGGAATCTATGATCTCAAACATCGTGATACCCTTTCTACCAAGACCATTAACAAGATTGTATAAAATAAATATAGAAAGACATTTAATCCAAAATTAATTTTTTTTCATGAGACCAATCGCTGAATCGTGTGCCTATATAATGGAAGGCGACACCCATAACTGTAGGGATAAATTAGTCACCATATATTGAATAATAAATTTAATTCATGAATAATGTGTCTTTTCATCAAATAAATTTACTGATTAAGGAATAAAAAATTATCAATATTTCCCTAGATGAAAATATATCTTTCAATATAGAGAACTATATGTAGAAATGATATATATTTTAATAAATAAAATTATCCATGATAAATAATATGTATATTTTGGGTAAATTTAAGGTTCAATGAGAACAATAAAGTGAGTAATTCATTGGAAATTTAATTACAACAAAAAAGGAATAAAGGAAGTTAATGTCACTATTTTTCTTGGTATAACTAATAATAAACCCTATAGAGGAAAAATAAGGTTTATATTAATAAAATATATATCCACTAATGTTTATGTAAAATAAAAGGGTTATTGATGTTAATAAATAGAAATAACATAAAAATAATTTTAAGTCATTATTGAGTACAATAACATTTTCATTTTGTAAATGACATTTTAAAACATAAATCATTTTCAAAATAATATCCTTCTAGTATGTCCTTTATAACATATAAAATAAGCATTTAAACTTTTGCGTGGTCATGATAGTGATTAATTCTATGCATACCGTACAAATTAAGAAAATGTTCATTTGAATTTTTAAGTAATGTCCGAATATGAATTATTTTAAGTAATATTTAAAGATTTATTCATATTTTTTAAAAAAATTAAAAATTGGAAAACAAATATAATAAATAATTATAAAACCATGAAAACATTTTTGAAAACATATTTAGAAAACATTATTTTGGAAAGAAAACTGATTTCTGTTTAAATATAGAATTGAAGTCATGTTTTCTTAAAAATAATTTATTAATTAATTATTATAAAATAGTTGAAAAATAGAATTATTACTTGAAAATATCATGAATAAAAATATTTTGATATATTTAAAATGTTTTATTAGACATTTATCAAACAAATTTCTTCAAATTAAATTCAATAAACAAATAATGATTAGAATGATGTGGTGAAATAAATCTAGACAAGGATCATAATTTTGAAGTGAAAATTAATTAATAAATAAAGTATGTGTATAAAATATAAATCCACATAAAATAGTTCTAAATAAAACATAATATAATCAATAGTAATTATTCACATAATCGTAGAATATTAATGACAATGAATAAGTAGTACAACCCCATGACAAGAAATTGAGTTGTGATATTCTTTACCACATGGTAACTTTTAAGTCATATCTGATTAGATGAAATTATAAAATTAAAACATATAATACCATGAATTAATAATTAATTATTATATTAATTGTAAAATATTTATTATATACTCTATATAAATTAAATTTGGATCCGAACATTATAATATGCATTAATGAAATATTAGTGAGACCAAATTCTTGACCTCACCCTTAATATTGATAGAACAAGATTTAAACTCCATTATAGTGGTTTTAAACTTATTATTATAATATACCATTACCATATAAATATTTCTAATATCATATATTATCCATTTATAACATATTGTCACCCTTATTTTATAAATCATTTATTATTTTCATTATTTTCATTATTTTAGGTGTTAATTTCCTTGTTTTATTATTAAAGTTTTGTTATGAAAGATACAATTTTTGAACATTTTATATAGTTATATCATCTATAATATAATAATAATGACATAATTATCAACCATAAATTATAATTTTAATAATATTCATGAAATATGGTTATGAAAAATGTACTATGTTAAAATGATGGATACGGTATGTCATAAATACGCATGAGTAATGTTTCTATTTTTCAGTGATCATTATGAAAAGAAGGAAAGTAATATTTTATATTCTTATAATGACAAAAATATCATATATATAATGTTATTTCATTAAATATAATTATATATATCATTTATGTGGTGTGGTGTTGAAAAAAGAGTCGCATTGTATCGTGAAGGTGATAGTCTACATATACATGAATAATGTTATCATCATTCTGTATAAGAATTAAAATTGTGAGTTATAATTTAATAAAGAAAATAATTTAATTAATATCATAATTATTTAATTTATATAATATATATTCATTAATAGTATCCATATTACCTTCCATTTAAATCATTTGAGAAAAACAAATCACATTGCTTCGAGAGGTGGTAGTCCGTCATACACATGAGTGACATTATCATATCCCTTACGAAATAGAAATTAAAAGGTTATATATAATATAACTAATAAATGGGTATAAATATCTTATAAATGTAATAAAAATAATTTATATCCATCATCTACCCAATCGTGGGAGGTGGTAATTGGAAAATGAATGAAATCGTTCGCAAAGTGGTAGTATGCCATACACATGAATGATGATTTCATAACCCATTTGATGAAAGTAGATTTGGATTTATGTAATTATAATATTATGAAAAAAAATCAGTATATATAATATACCGATGTTATTATAGTATAAATGTTCAAAAATAATTTATGCAGATTGAGGAAGAAATAAAATAAAATCACTCATTGAAAAACATTGCCTCTTCTTATGGTATCATTCCTATGTTTTAACCAAAAGAATTACTAGGTCGGATTTATAAAAAAAATAAGTATTCTATGATTAGGGGATGGAATTTTAAAAGTGATTTTGGAAGTTATTGGTTGTACTAAAACTGAAAAAATATTTGTAGAAGAGAGGAGAGGGGTGGCCTTTTATAATTCAGGTGAGTTGAACACATGTAATTGTTTTCGGAAAATATTCAATCATACCAGTGATATTATCATGAAAGAAGATTAAATTTTTGGAAAATATATAACCTATAAGATAAAAGTTTAAAATATTCAAATCCAGTTGGATTTGGACAAGTTGGTAGGTCATTTTAACCCACGTGAAATCAATTTTTCCTATAACCGCCTTAATTAATTTTTATTAATTTCCCTATATATTTTTTGTAAAACATTATGCATAAATTATTATAAATATGAAATTATTATGAAATAAAATAAATAATTAATTTTTCCAAATTACAGTCACTTAATTTTAAAAATATAACTCAAAATTAATCTGACATACGCAATAAGAAATCTAGGTTTTAAAGATAAATGTTTATAATTTTACAATGTTTTATATCAAAATTCAATGTGGGAACTGTAAAAATGAACTAAATTAGATTAATTGATTTAAAATTGAATTAATTTTACTTCAAAATAAATTATAATTATAATTTAACTTTACAAATGATTTAATTTAAAAGGTTGTTTTCAATTAAAATTCGATATTTATCATTATTCACTAAAATATGAAATATTTCAGAAACGTCACAAAAATTAACCCTAATATAATTTTGATATTTCTATTTAAATAATTAATTCCATTTTATAAATTAAATATTCTACAAGTTATAAAAATTAATATTAATTTTTTGCGCAAACCGAGAATAATCTGTCTTTTTTAAAAAATACAGTTTTTCTGAAAAGTTTTCTCTATATTTTAAATGATTCTAATTTTAACTCTAATAAATGGGTAACCATAATTTCCAAAATATAGTTATTAATATTGATACCCCGATTAAAATGTCTATTTGATAACTATTATATTAAATAAATATATTTTTTATAGTATTTCACATCTCGTTTAAAATTGATTTTTCCTGTAATGCCGGCTAAAATTTGTATTACAAGTACCATAAAATAAGCACAGTATTTCATGTGACATAAAATAAACCAAATGTTTCATGTAATTAATGATTTTGAATATATTTAATTTATTTTAAAAATTATCATACCATAAAGTCTTTGGGTGCTATATTTTTTCCTAATATTTGTGTTATGTGTCACATAGTCTATTGGTGACAATGTTATTCATTTAAAATATTGTAGTGCTAGAGAGGCACATTTTTATTCCACTAACATGATGAATCACCATAATCCTAATTCCCATATCATCATCAATATCCCCCTTATAGAGTCTACATACTATACAATTGTATGTCATAACTCAAAAATAACCACAGGTGATTTGTCTATAAGCATCGAGGAAACTCACTTGACATCACATATTATAAGTCCCTCCAAAATATAAAGTATTAAAAAATATATACTCTGACTCCAAGGTAATAATGAAAATTATATTCTCCAAAAACAGAGAATGGAATCAATTTACAATATGCCTTGTTACTCCACACACACCCTATAGTTTCACATTGCTCAAGCATGAATCTATCCACACCTAGTCTCTCTAAGGATTTATATCAAACACGCATAGATCCCCATATTTTCAAATCATATAAATAATAAGAACCATAAAAATGTCCCAGTTTAGAATAATTAGCCCAATTACTTATATAGGAAAATGATATATAACATTATTTGACATATTAAATATTGATATCTCTTTATAGTCATATTTTAATTTACATAAAAGCATATGAATTCTCTATGAATCCTATATAATGAATTTTACTAATGAATATATTCATCTCTCCACCATGTAATAAGATAAAAACAAAAAAAAATAATCGAATAACGATTATAGAGTAATAAGAAAATACTTATATAACAAAAAAATAAAAAATGAAAATCTAAACAATTTAATGACTTAGACTGTAGGTCATGAAGACTCTATCCAGAAACAAGGAAATGGGTCTATATAAAATTTCAAATATCCTCATATACATCTATCATATACAAAATAGTAACAAAAGAAAATAATGCTCTCATACTAAATATTATAGTCTTTAACCCAATTCAACTCCATTATTGATGAACTCTTATACCACATACCTCACGCACACCTCCCTATATTCCAGAAGATATTCACCAATGATAACAGGGTAAAAATAAAGAGAGGGACACTATAAAAAATTTGGTATAAAAATCTAGAAGCCGTAGTGGATATAATATATAAATTTCCATAACATAATCAAATAGAAAAAAATTAATATCACAGCTAAATGCTAATTGAAATAAACAATTAAATACATGAAATGAAAAAATTGATAACTACCATGTCACAAAGAATACATCAATGTTAAGGTGACTCATAGGTTAAAAAAATATATTATCCAAAATGAAAAAAATGAATGAGACTATGTAATACATGAGCCCTGAGTCTAGGTCTAGTATTCACTTTATGATCTATTTGAGCTCTCTAAATCAACCTTCTAATGAAAGGATCTTTACCCTACCTATTACTTCATCCATAAGGTCAGCTCAGGTACTGGGGTTCTATTGTATAGTGTGAGTACAACTCATTAGGCACCCACAGATGGTTTTTGTAAACAAATATATTAGATTTAAGTGTATATATATATATATTTATATTTTAATTTGATAATAATAAGAATATGTAATAATAAATAAACAAATATGTCAATACCATAGGTACCATACAACCATCTGAGTGTAACAACACCTACATTGGACAATGTTGGGGTGTCTCTCTTCATATTAAATGAATACTCACTAGAATCATCTCCCATTTCATTAGAATTGATTTAAATTGTTTTATATGAATAATAATTAACACATGGGTAGTACTTCTTAATAACCATGTCCCAATAGTGGGAATACCACATGATACCAATCTAAAGAGGGAATAGAGTACCTTTGGTATCATTATATAATAGTAATAACTATCTATCATACCCATCCATAGAATATATAAGATCACTATAGTATTAATACAAAATGGACATAGAATCCTTGATCAGTTATAGACAAGATACATCATGTCTCGAATATATCATAAAATAAGGTTATAATATCCCAATCTCTGAAAAATCACTTGTGGGGAAATTATCACCAGTTCTAAGTGATTACACATTTAATGGGGCATCGCATCAAACAAAAACTAGTATCATATCGATATCTCAACCCATTACTTCAAACCAAAAAAATATAGGATGTAAATCACACATCCAATGGTAAAAATAAATATCCATGCATGGCATCCCATTCCCATCATTATCATATATATTTTCTAATTATGTTTCATAAACTAATTGGAATTAAAACCCATTATAACAAGAATATCTTCCATGCCATGAAGGTAATGGAACTCGAGGCATTACGGAAGGGTGAAAAATGATAATTTAAAATTTTTTGGTCTATATTTATTCCAAATCATATAAATTTTTTATACTGATAGTGGATTCAACTACTAATCATGTGAAATTTAATTAATCATTAATATTAAATATGGAAAAATTAAATTGAAATCATACCACATCTCATTTTTATCTGAATCACATTTAACTCTTTGTTAAAGATGGGGTTTTGAAGGATCGATAATTGGTTCCCTCTATATCATACACACCTATAAAAACCAAATATGGTAGAATATATTTCATTTAAAGTAAATTTAATTTTGTGATAAATTGCGATGTTCACAACAACGGGTTTAAACAAAACAAAATATTTATGAAAATATTATTTAAACATGAAGATAAAAATTTAGGCACTAAATTAAAGGATTTGAATAGAATTATATATATATATATATTGAAGAAATAAATTTTTTATATATTTTTGATAAATGAAAATAAAACCATTCGTAAGAAAAAGAAATGTTTTTACAAAAACTTTTTTTTTTTCAAAAGGCTATTCACAATTCACACAAATTATCTAAAAATAATTTTTATCACTTTTAGAACATTTATTTGAAAAAATAACATTAATTTTTTAAATAGTAATACTAAATAATCATAGGATGGATATTTTTTATTTTTTGAAAAGAATCGTTTTTTGATTAATAGGGAAAAATTCAAAATTTTATTTGAAAACTACCTTTTCATTTACATAATTTATATTAATAAATTATATTTCTTATTGGGTTTAAAATTATATTTTATTATATATATATATATATTAATTAATCCAAATAAGGTCATTGGAATTAATTTCATAATGAAATTTGGTACAAAAACATTGTAATGTTTTGAACACTTTCTCTTTAAACCCCACTTTGTTGTCCCATGTGATGGATTAAGTTTAAAATAAATTTATACACTACAATGAATAGAATTTGGAAAATGGATTATATATTTATAATAATAATAATAATGATTAATATTATATAATACTTTTAACATAATTTTTTTCCATAATTAATATTGAGAACTGTAGAAATTAATTACCCTGGTTAAGGTAAAAATCGATTTACTTGGGGGATAGCCCAAAAAGACAAGGGATAAAATAACATAAAACAAGTATAAAATATAATTTCTATAAATATTTATTCCATAAATATTTTAGTTACTATATTATACCATTATAGAATATTTTTACATCATAAAATCATGTGTATCATTGAATATTTTCAAAAGGATACAAGTGTTCCACTCACCCCACTTTAAAAGAACAAACTTATCCTATCTTATTCACACCTTAACACCATTATGGTTCATCCCATACCTTCCCAATTTACTTTCCAACTTCAATACTCTCATGATATAAGGATTATTTTTTGTATAAATCCAACCTATAAAGGATTTTGGTACAATCCTAAGTAGGATACCTGAAGAAGAGGTAACATTCTCCCATCTGTGTTTTTATATTATTTATTTCTAACAATCCTTAATTTATTTGTATAAAAGTATGATATATTAAAATAAGTATATTAAAAATAATTATATGTTTTTATAATAACCTTATTAAATATAACCACCAAAAATTTCATCCAATGGGTTATGAAATCAACATTAATATGTACGACAAACTACCATCTCGCAAACTGATGTCATTTTCTTCCATTACCACCTCTCATGGATTGATATTTTTATGAACATAAATTATATATATGATATTTATAAAATAATTATAATTATTGATTCATTATTTCATGTACACATTTTTTATTTCCATTTCATAGGGTATACGATGATATCGCTAATGAGTATGGTGGACTACTCCCTCACGAAGCGATGTGATCCATATTTCACTAATGCTTTACATGGAAGGTGATAAGAATATAGTTAATTATAATATGTGATATAAATGACATAATTTTAATATTAATTAAATATTTATCAATCAAGAAAAATAATATATCATTCTATTTTTACTCACTTAAAGAGGATAACCCCATTAGTGTATTGGTGGACTATCAATTTCATAATACAATATAACTCTCTTTTCATCACCACAAAAATGATATATAAATATATAGGTATATTAAAATTAATAATCTGATATTTATGATTTTATGATAATTATTTAAATATAAAATATTATTTACAAACTTTCCAAAATGATCATTGAAAAATGGAGATGTTACTGTTGTGTACGTACAACCTACCATCCATATGATCGTAACATAATTCATATCTCAAAACCATCATTCATGATGGGTTTTAATAGTATATTTGACGTATTAATATGATACTTATGTAATTATAATTATTATAAAAATTATGGAACAATATAATATGAACAATAAGTGGATCTTAAATGAAAAATCATAAATGAATAAACAAGGCAATTAACACATGAAACAATGAAAATAGTGAAATATTATTAACAAAAATTGATAAGATGTTATAAAAGGGTAATATATTCTATTATAAATAATAAAATGGTTTCGGTATAAGTTTATAACATGTTTAAAACCACTATTCAGAATATTATATCATGTTCAACCAAATTAATGCCCGATGTAAGAGATTTCATCTCAATTTAAATTCCATTTATGACTTATTTGTTACTATAAACCATTTCACTATTATGTGGTGTATATACTAACCATTTCCAACATAAACATAGGATTTATTCATAATTCATTGTATTCTATGTTTCAATATTTGTGATTTCTTCTAAGGGTATTTTACATGAAAAGTACTAAGTGGTAAAATTTATTCTACAATATCACTTTCCTTTGCGATTATCAACTTTCCCAAAAAAATAATCACTTCATTTAAAAAAATTATTTGTATATTATATTTTAATTATAAATCCATGTTAATATAAAATGGATAAGATTATTTCCAATACTGTATACCATTTTTACATATGATGTTTACTTTGACAATTATTCGATTAACTAGATAAATATTGATAAATGTGTATCCTTTACTCAATGTAGATATTGGATGATAAGGACCATTTTTTAGAATTAAATCGTTTAATTGATATGTGAAATATTATTTGGAAATAAATTGATGAGTGAGTCCAAACATTATATATCCCCTCAATTCATCACTAGGTCTCATGAGAAAAATCATGTTGGGAAAAAATGGGGGTTTACATACAGTTTAAATCATCTTGTGAAAGGAATTGATGGTAGAGGAATCATGTGTCAGAGACATTATTTCCAATAATTAAGCACTTACCTCATTAATAATTCATTTCTTATTATCCATGTGATTTCTAAGATGATAATATATGTGGTTTCATTTCATTATTATTTTATTTATTAAATTATATGTGTTTTTAGTTATAAACCTGGATAAATAGATTACAACTAATCTATTCATGTAGTTAAGTTATCTAAATTGACTGCATGTTAAATTATTTACCTTGAAAAATTGATTAATAATTATATATTCATGATGTATTCCATTTCAATTAACCCTTTTCGATCATTTTATCTCACCCATATCTTTTCCCTTCCCCATGATATGAAAAAGAAACCTTGGAATGAGTTTTCAGGGATGTAGGTCATTTCTTATTATTATGTATTTTGTTATATCTTATTCTTATAAAGAAAAAATGGTTATAATATGTGTATCTAGGCCTCCAGAACTACTAAACTAATTGGTCCTTTATGATTTAACCCATTGTATCAGTACCAATGTAACAGTGTAACGAACCAACTTCAGGTTACTATGGATAGGTTTATTATAGTTGGTATCAGAAAAAATTTAATAGATACCTTGAAAACTATATTTAAAAAAAATATATCAGGGAACATAACCCTATGAAAAAATTTAATAATGAACATAAATGAACATCTTATTGTTTTGGTAAATAAAAGATTTTGTGGTTTTTTCATCAAATTAATCCTCATTTGAATACTACAAGTGTACACTGTTCTGTTACATAGGTACCTAGGGTTAATAACTCTGAAAATAGAGCATTGGTATTGATATGGTTATAACCTAAAGCGTGAAAATTGGCCTTATTACACACTTGGTTTGACACTCTTAGGTGATATTCTTTGGATAATTAATATTTTATTTAGAAGCCTTTATGAAGGATATGAAAATAGTGATATCCCAAAGAAACAATGTTTATAATCATGAGATTAAAAATAAATTTGTTTTGTAATTTATGTTAATAAGTACACCATATTTAAAATTTTACATTATGTTTTTAAATTCATAATTTTATGATCCAATCGAGTATATTACATTATATAAAAATTGTTCCTAGAAGGAAGAAGGGTATTAATACTCATGGCTTATATAAATATTCCCCTACTAAAGAGGCCAATGCTGTATGTATTGGATTTGGACGAATTATGGATATATTAGGGAATAAAAATTAGTTTATGACATGAAACCATGACCCGATGGATCAACCTATTACATATAGAGTTTCTCCTATGTAGTATCATTTTATGGAATAGAATCATCCATCATTTGGTTGGACGTCTAATCCAATGGTAGTTGAGCATTTCATTAAGTCATTGGAGAAAATATTTATGGAGTTTGGATGTGATGAAAAGGAAAAGGTTTCACATGTATTGTAAAATTTCAAATGAGATGGTGATCAATTGTGGTTTTTGATCCATAATGCTAATGTGGAAGTGGAAATAAATCTCATGGATTATAAAGAATTTAAAGATTCATTCTTTGAAAAATATTTCCCTCATGAGAAATATACTCATGTGAAGAGAAAGTTACTTAGATAAAATAAAAAAGATAAATAAATCATTTTTTATGAAGAATCCTTTAGAAGGTTTGTTATGTATGATATGTTTTATATACACAACATGGAGTGCAATATTAATCACTTAATTGAAGGGATTAATCCAAGTTTCTAAAGGGTAGTGGTCTCTAAAAAATGTTCATCAAATGATGAAATTTTTTTATGTTCCATGAAAATGGAGAATGAATTCTCTAGATCCTATATATTCAATTGAAATCAAAATATTAAGAGGACATGTAAACCGTATGAATTATAGTATGAGTCTAATAGATTAAGATTTTTTTGCAAGTGAAAAAAAATTGGGAATATGGGTCATGAATTTAGGGGAAAGAAATAAATAAATGATGTTTGGTGCTTCAGTAGCAAATAAATAGGGTTATTATTCACAACATTGTCCCACTAATCAATAGAATCTACCACAAAAGATTCCAAGGGGATAAGTCCTATGTTACGACAACACTACAACTGAAGTGGAAATACCATATGATGTAGTGGAGGGCACATCAATACTATATTAAAATTTAAATAATTAATTATTTTATTGTGTATCCTCACAATAATTATTATCTATCCAGTTTTCCATGAAAATTAGATATTTACCATTTCATTTAAGAAATTAGTTATATGTTACATTTCCTAGGGGAAGTCCAACTTCAACAAGGATGAGTCCGATAGTCCCCATTAGGGAACAAAAATATTCTTTATTTTTTGACATTAATATCTTTACTATGGTCTATTTTGAAATAATTCTTATAGAGACTATATTTCAAAATATGATGCAAAAAAAAATTAATAAGAAAAAATTACAGTTTTTAAGTATGATATATAATTCCTTATCCTTAAAGAAAAGAATTCATCATCGAAGTCATATCTTAATCTATCCATTGTAGCTCTTTTGAATGAGATTATTGGGGAACAAATGAAAAAAAAACAATGAATGGAGATGGTAATCATCAACATGATGATGTACTAACCATAGAAGAGTACATTAATGTATTTCCCAAGTAATTACGTGTACATCCACCATGGCAGTATGTTGAGTTTTCCATTATTTTAATCCCTTATTAAAGATAAATATCAAAGTCTTCCTATAGAATTTCCATTGTGGAACTAGTGGAGTTGAATAAATAACTAGAGGAGATGTGTGATAAGGGATTTATCCACCCTAGTGTTTCATAATGGGTGGACCCTATTATATTAATTAATAATAAATAAATATCCATGGGGATATATATTTAATATAGAGAGATCAATGACATTATGACAAATAATAAATGTCCTTTTACATGAATTGATCACATATTAGATCGACTTCATGGTGGCCAATAATTTGCAATGATTGAACTTCATTCAAGGTATCAACAATTGTGAGTAAAGAAGGAATTAATTTCAAAGACAACTTTTTGAATGTGGTATGGAAATTATGAGTGTGCAGTAATGAAATTTTAATTTACTAATGTACCAAATATTTTTATGTGTCTAATAAATAGAGTACTCAAGGAATATCATAATGATATTTCTGTGGTAATCATTGATGATATTTAGGAGTATTTTTAAAAATATTAGTGTAAAACCACTGGATATTATGTGAAAGATTATTTTTTACATTAATTGATGTATTTTGTTTATGCTACACCAAGATTATATTGTGCTATACACAACACCGTATTAGCTTTCAATATATGCAAAAATGTTCTTGTCTACTGTTGCACAACATTTCTTATTCTTGTGATATTATTCATTTTATGCAACACTAAGTATGGATTTTATTCAATGTATAAATGAACTATGTTTTGATTAAGTTATATTCAACCCTAAATCAATCATTCACTACACACGACGCTGACTTGTCCTGCATCACACACTAGAGCGACCTTCCTTGAATGCTTGCATTGTACACAATACCGAGTTTCAGTAAACAACAACATATTGTAAATATATTTTTATTTAATGAGAAATAAATTAGATGTTATGAATAGTATTGACAACATTTTTAATTTTAAATCATTAATATACAACTTATATATTTTATAGAACATGGTATGAGAACAAAATAAATTTTTTGGGATAAAATAATTATTTTTTAAAAAATGAACTTTCCCCCCTTTTGATGGCACACCTATTTTAAATCAAGTTTTTGACATGTTTATATGTTCTATTTGAAAAAATAAACTTCTTATTTGGAATCAAGATATAAAAATTTACTTTGGATAAATTTTTGATATTTTTTTGACTAATTTCTTATTTTGAGGAATAATAAAAGTACGTTAAATTTTTATTAAAAACAACTTTTTTCATTGATATAATTTATGAAGTTAAATTATAATATTGGATGGTTTTAATGTATAAATAGAATACAAATTTACCATTTAATATAATTTATGTCACTAGAATTAATATTATATTAAATACATAGGTAACAAAATTTAAATCTTTTCTGATGTTTTAAATTTTAAAACCCATTTTATCAACAGAGTGATTAATTTTAAATTAATTACTACAAACTTTTTTGTTTAGAATTTGAAAAAACGGATTCTATATTTGGAATCAGTAGTTCCAAATTATTTTAATGGGATACTTTTATTTTTAAGGAATTATGAATATTAACATTGTTAATTAATTTTATTACCATTGTTAAAGGTAAAATGTGTAATAAAGTGTAAAAATAATATTATAAAATTACCCTAACACCTTAAAATAATTTATTTGATGAAAAAAAGTAGAAAAATATATCCTAAGGGTATGAATAGATTCATTTAGTGGTATTTTTTGCGAAAAATGATGTAATTTTTATTAAAATAAAAAAAGTGACAACATGTCGCTCACTTATATCACATAAGTGTAATAATTCTAATTTAGTGATAAACATCATACACATTCAAAAATAAATAGTAACTATAAGTAAAATTAAATTATATACATCATTTGAATTTATTTAGAATTTTTAGGAATTAATTATTTATTATTAATAATGGGACAATAGTTATGTAAGCATTATTTTATTAATAGAAATAACAAATATACTGTTTTAAAAATATTAAAAGAAATAACATATGAACTAATTGAAGTTATACAATAATTTTCTAGTTGACTGTGATATGTTAAGAGTTTATTAAATATTGTTGTTTCAATTTATATTTTGTTAGGAATTTATTTTAATTCAAATAAATGAATAGTGTCAAAATTTACACTATTGATTTTTTATTAAAATAAAATTTTATTAAATTATTTAAAAATCCTAAAAAATATTTAAAATTACAACATTATAATTATTTATCTAAAATGTCATAAAATAAAATTATATGTTCTATTAACACCATTTATGTAAATATTATATACCATTAAGAATTTATAATATTGTAACCAAAAAGTAAAATTTAATAGAATAAATAAGTGTCAATTAAAAATATAATGTTTAAATTGATAATGTAAGTTATAAAATATTTTTTGGTCTATTATATTAAAACCCTATCTCAATTAATATATGAATTTTAGACACTGTGTTGGTTTTTGGGTAGGTTTTTAGTTTAATATAAATTATTATATTTGAAGTTTGCAAAAGTGCCCATCACCTCAATTATAAAAGGGGACCTCCTCCCTCCCCTATTAACTCCATTTTGAGCCTTCGAGATCTGTCAAATCCTATCCATTTCTATTCTAAGCACCCTATTTACATTATAGATGTTTTGGTATTCTAAAAAGACCAACTCTAGTGTCGTAAGAGGAAATTTAATGGAGGCACGTCGAGGAAGAGGTAATCTCTTCTACCGATTTGTTGTAAAAAAATTTCTTCTACTAATTAAAATTATTTAGTTGTTTCATTATAAAGTAATTACATAAATATAACTCATATACTAATATGTTATTACAAACATGAACCAACCCTATTTCACCATATATCCATCCTAAAAAAATGAAATCAGTGCGCGTGCGTACGTACGACTTACCGTCTCCACGCTGTGGTATAATCTGTTTTTCACCACCACCTTACATGGATGGGTATAATGGTGGAAATATTAACTATATATGATTATTATAACATGATACTAATATTTAGATATTATAAAACATCTAATTCAATACCATTCATCATTTATGGGAACGATATCATCGCTCGTGCGTACGTACAACATATCGTCTCCACGACACGATTAGATTCATTCCTCCTGTTAACCATTCAAGAGTGATTATAATGTATATATAATTTATAATAATGAGATATATGAAACTATAATGCATATATATTTATTTATATATATCTATAGGTCATTTACATACTTACATTCAATTTATGATAGAAATGAAAATATCATTCATGTGTATGTACAACATACCGTCTCCATGAACGTTGTATTCCATTTCATTTATCTATATTATATATATATATTTATATTTATATACAGAATATATATTTTCTATAAATCATTTTTACATTCTTGAAGTAATTAAATCGTTACTTGTGTAATAATATTAATATTAACATGTCCAAAAACGTGTGATAAATAAAACGATTATTACCAAAAACGTTGATTTTACATAGAATTTACAAATGAATGGGTAAAATAATGTCCTAAATAAAACATATATGAAATAATAAATATTATTATGGTTATATTACATGTTTATAATATGTTTAATCCCACTGTACTGATGTTTGGGACTCATACAGAAGAAATTGGACCTATGGTAACTGATTATTTTACATTCTAAATTTTATCCGAGATTGTTTATATATAAGTATTTACTGGGGGTATATTTATCATCCACGTCCATGTTTTATAAAAATGATTTCATAAAAATTTTACTATTCATCTTTTTCTGTATTATGTCATTTTTTCCCATTTAGAATTTTACTATATAGTGTGGAAGAATCTTTCTTTTGTTTACCATGCGAGGAACTTATTGACTTTTTCAGAAGAAGTATGAGGATAATGATTTTTTAACATATACATCATGAATGGGTTTTTACATCTTCATGATGCCTTATTTCCACGAAGATACCCCTATATTATTTCAGGTTCATTTTCAGCTAAATTCATTTCTTTTATAAAAGTGTGGAATTTTGGGAAAAGAATAACGTTTTAGAAGAAGAAATGATATTTTTTACTCATGAACTAAGTTCAAGTGTTTTATCAAAATTATTTTTCATTTAAGATGATACTATTTAAATAGGGTTTTGTTTCTTTCCGTTTTATTACTATAATTTGATTGTGTTAATGATGAAATGGTATTTTATATGAATTATTTTATGATGGAATGATGTTTAAGAAAACACATTTTATTTTTTTGGTTGTTCTATGATTAATGATTTATGTTTTCTAGAACATGTGAGAATGATTTCATTATGAGATGGGGGGGCCTATATCTCCATCCAATGAATTGGGTAAAGATTTATATCTCATGACATAGAAATGGCTAGAACGACAGGTAAATCTGCTTTAGTAATACAGGGCTGGAACGACAAGTAAGCCTGGTTCTCTAATGGAATTCGTCCACTATGATGGTCATGGCAGCAATTTCTTGGCTACTATAGAAATCATATTATGTGATTATTTGTTTGAAATAATTACATGTTTTTTTCCAATGATATTTTATCATGGTTAATTTTACTTTATGAACTATGCCATAAAAAGTCCCATGATTTATGTCATTAGTCATGATTTTGATGTCTAATCATTATATTCATGATTTTTTACGTTCCTATGTATATGGTTTGTGGTATTTTCTCAATGTTTACCCTTAATAAGAATTTGAGATCATCCTTTTTAATTTTTATTTTCCCCAGGATATAAAGAAAGGTTTCGGTAGGAAAATAAAAGGGGATGATTTTTATGGGAGATGTTAAAGATATTTCACCATTATTAGAATATTATGTTCTGTGTTTCCAAAGACACTAAACTAATATGGTCTTTAGCACATTTTTTTGTGTCATATATTATGTATTATGAAAAAAATGTAATTTCCATGTACATTAATCTCGGGTCTCTATAGTTGGTATCCAAGAGAAGTTTTATTCATTATTTGGAAACTAGGATGTGAAAACTTTAGTGAGATCCCTATAGATATTTCTAATGATATGTCTTGGGATTTCCTTAGAATAGGTAATGAGTAGGTTATAAACCTTTTTTGTGATAATCATGACTAACATAAAGATAAACCGAGGAAATCATAGACTGAAATATTATTTGTAATTTACCTTACTTATTTGTTTGTAATCACTGATATGTATTTCTCACAATTTTCTTTCTGATTTTAGTCATTAGTTAGAACTATATAGAACATAGTTAACCGGTGAATGTTTTAGATGTGTAAACTCTAGTAATTATGAAGATCTATTTCCTATGTAAAAGTATCATGAAGAGAATAATGAATATAGTATGAGTGTTGGTCATACTATTGAGGTTGAACAGATAGTAAATGACAAGTGAAAGTAATGTGATGTTCATCCAGTATTGATTAAATTAAAACTATGAATCTTTAAGTTGAGAAACCTTATGAAATGATTCATATTTTAGGAAATATGAAGATGATGTATTCCGAGTAATGTTTTATTAAAAAAAATTTATTATTGAGGTGTATATATTTTGAAATTCAATTATTATGTTATATGAATCATGAAATATATATAATTGTTTTCTATATATGTTTTTCATTAATGATTGGAAATGATATGTTTAATTGTTCTAAGGATCTAGAAAGTGATTTTCGGATGAGGTGATATACGTGGAGAAAACATGATTAAGGGAAAGAGAACCCTTAATATGTCGAGTATATTATGATAATAATGTTTTGATAAAGATATGTCAGATTTGAATAAGAAAATTGGATGATAATAGTTTCTTGGGAACTAACAATAGAGTTTTTTACAAGAGGGTTATTATATAATGGATGAAGTATACAAATTTTTGGGACTAAAGGAATTTCTAAAGAGTTTTGGAATATGGAAACATAAATGTTTTAAATTTGGATATATGGTAATTTAGGTTATTACTGTGACTCAAGATAATTCATGATGAAGTCATTCAAATGTTTAGTATGTGACCAACAAGATATATCGTATGGGGTATAAATGATGGCATTTATAAGCTTGTTATATGACCTTTCTAGTAATTGATTTTTTTACTGTGAGATTAGACATATGTAATTTGGATAATCCTAAAGGTTGGAATAGATTAAGTTGACAATAAGATAGTATTGTTTAAGGATGAAACATTTTTTATTATTAATTCTAGAATGTTATAATAGTATAGTATTAGAAAAAGGAAAACCTGTAGAACGGGCAACAACCTGTCAATTTAGACAAGGCTTTGGGTGTCTAACCCATAACCAAACTGTGACAGGCCTTTATTGCATAGCACTACCCTATATGAATTCACTGGTGAGTATAAATTAGTTTTATTTTATTAAAACGGTATGATAGATTAATTATATGTCCATTTTTGGAATAATATATGATTAATCTCACATTAGGTGGACTTTTGCACATTTGATTACATATGATATAAATTTTATTAAGACAGATGGAATGACCTATCATTTTATTGCATGATCTAACAAGACTTCACAAATGAAAAATTCAACTTCATTTCTTTAAATTAGATGTGAATTGTAAATTGTAAAAGGCATTGCTAATGACAAGATTATACTGAATTTAAGTATTTCTCATCCTACAAATAAAATCATCAACTTTAGGAAAATGGCCTTGATGCAAAAAATGTTATCTTAGTACCTTCTAATCTGATTAAATAGATGGACCCTTAAATCATCACATATATATGGCTTTCTGGTAATTAACTTTCTCCCAACCGTATTCACTATCAGTGTCCATCAAAACTTGATGGTTAGATCTCTCTTCCATATCCATGCTCTCACTTCCCACTTATGTTCTTCTACGTGGAAACCCAGTGATGAGTTAATTTGGGTAACCATTATGTTTCAATCTTTTCTTTCTAAAATTAATTTTTTGTTTCCCTTTTTACTATGTGGGTTTCCAAGAAATAATATTTCAAGTAGTAAAGCATTTATAACCGGAAAAATATTGAGGTAGAAATTCATTTAAAGGGGGGTAGAATGTAACACCCCTGGATTTTATCAGATAAATATCTCTTATATTCTTTGGTGTATTGTATTGTACACTACACCATGATTAGCGTGCACTATACGCAACGTCGTATTATCTTGTAGTAAATGCAATAATATTCTTGGCTTGTGTTGCCCAAAATTTCATGTTCTTTTGATGCAATTCAATTCACACAACCCTGAGTATAGATTTTGTTTAATTTATAAATGAACTAAGTTTTGATTATGTTATACACAACATTAAAGGATGCCTTTACTACACAGGACACTTACTTGGCTTGCATTACACGCAAGAGAGACCTTCTTCGATAGCTGGTGTTGTATGTGATACTGAGATTCACTAAACAATGATATATTATTAAAATATTATTATCTAATGAGTGATTAACTAGACATGATGAATAGTATTAACCAAATTTTAAATTTTATATCATTAAAGTTCATCCTATATATTTTTTAGAACATGGTATGAGAAAAAAATCTATTTTTTCAGATAAAAGAAGTATTTTTTAAAAAATATTGTTTTACTGCCTTTTGACAGTGCACCCATTTTAAATCTAGCTTTTTGCACATTCAAAAGATCAATTTGATTAATAAACTTCTTCATTGGAATCAATATATAAAAATTTACTTTGGATAAATTTTGGATATTTCTCTGGTAACATTCCTATTATGATAAATAGTAAAAATATGATAGATTTCAATTAAAAAAACTTTTTTCATCGAAATAATTTATATGGATTAATTATAATATTTAATAGATTAAAAGTATAAATAAAATATATTTTTAACATTTTATATAATGTATGTCATTAGCATTTATTTTACATTAAATTTTTAGGTAAAAACATTTCAATCTTTTCCAATGTTTTAACTTTTAAAACCCGTTTTCTCAAAAACAAAATTAATTTTAAATTAATTATTGCAACTTCTGTATTTTGAATTATGAAAAATATATTCCATATATTTAATTAGTAGGTCCAAATTATGTTAATGAGAGTCTTTGATTTTTTGGGAATTATGAATAGTAACTTTGGTAATTATTTTAATTACCATAGTTATAGGTAAATTAGGTAATTAAGGGTAAAATTAATATTAAAAAATTACCCAAACACCTGCCAAAATTCTATTGGATGACTAAAAATCTACCCATAACATAGAAGGGTTAGAATTGATTCATTTCAAAGACTTTTTTTCCATGAAAATGATGTAATTTTTATTAAAACAAAATAAAGTCACAGAACATCACTCTCTTATATCTTTTAAGTGTAATAATTATATTTTTGTGATAAACATCATAAATATCGAAAGTAAATAGTCACTATAAAGATGATTAAATTATCAAAATCACGTTAATTTATTTATAATATTTAGAGATCAATTAAATATCATTAATGATTGTAACGACCCGAAATTTTTAAATAAATTTTGTTTCCTAATTTTATGTGTTATTGTTATACTCAACAAAAATGTTTTATTTGATAAACATGATTATAATTAAAATGAGATCAGTGGGTTTTGACTATTATATAACCATTGGTCAATAAGACCGCTGTGAACAAAATGTTTTGATTATTGTCTCTAAATATAAGTAATCTTGGTTAATGATTATAGAAAGAAGATTCGATGGCCTCACCTAGTAGTCTTGGACCGATCGAAGCCCATCTAACAGAGCTTGGGAAGGAGGTAGCACCACTGGGCTTTGCTCTGGATCAAATCCAAGCCGAACTTCATCATGTGAAGCTGGAACGGAATCGCCTTCGTGAGAAGTTCAAACTGATAGAAATTACTACTCGGGCAATGTTGACTGAGCCGCCCCAAGCTTCTATCACCCTAGCACACCTTACTCTTAGGTCCTATGCTGGTATTGTAAGGGGTTATGTAATGAGACCGTAACTACCTTGTGTAATCCTTGTTTTAAATAAAAATAGGGATTTCTTCTTATGATGAAGTTTATGAATTTTGAAATGACCGGATAAATATAGTATGCATATTTTTGATGAATTTTAGAAAAAGGATATTTTAAATATGTTTATGTAAACCCTAAATAATTAAAAATGTTTAATGATTTTCAAAAAATGGTCTTCTGCAATTATGTTCAGTACTAAATTTAGAGTCTAATAAGATCAACTTGATTTTTGATGAATAGTAAATTATGAATAGTGATTTTATGATTAGGATTAGTAATATGACCAAATGGATTAGTAATCTCACTTAAAGAAAGTTTTAAACTAATCTAGGCACCTTGATTAAGTAATGTGATTCAATAAAATAGTTAAATAACGGTTTCATTAATTATTATTCAAGTATTAGTTTTTTCGGGTGAATAGTGTTTTTTAATTTAAAATTTAATTAAAAATAATTAGAAAATTATTTTTATAAAAATGACTTTATTTTTGAACTCATTGCATCGATATTATGTTATGGTAATTTTTGGGGTTTTTTCTGGAAAAAATGAAATTTCGATGAATAGTGTTTATATTTAAAAATTAAATTAAAAATATTTAGAAAATTATTTTTCTAAAATGGATTTCATTTTTGAAATCAGAGCATTGATATTTGGTTAATGTGAAATTTTGGGATTTTTCTGAGAAAGTTGAATTTTCAGTGAATAGTAAAAATACAGTTTTAGGGTTTCGGTATGTTTAATGACATCATAACGGTGTCATGATGATGTCATGAGATCTTTTGAGGGTTGGCCGGACAAGGGTGATGAATTATTGTTTTGGGGGCCCCATGTGTCCTATCTCCATGATAAATGACAAGGGAGAGCACATGGGTTTGAGAAAAGCACATGTGAGGTGTCCCTTGGCCATTAATGCCTTGTCCCCTCACTTTCCCTATAAATACCAAGCCCTCCTCTCATCCATTCGACTCCCCACTCATTCCCAACGAATTTCTGGTCTCATTACCTCCCAAGGAGTCCTCCCAAGGTGCCCCCAAGCCCTCAAGGTCCCAACCTTTGAGGTTTAAGAGTTACATTTTAAGGTAAGGGATCCGACCTCTCTCTTTCTTTCCAAGAAATCTCTTTTATGTCTTTTCTTTTATACTCCATGTTCTTATGTTGGAGGATGTTCTTTTATATTCATCCTACTGCCTATTTCATGTTAATATGATGAGAGACCCCCCCCCCCTTTCTCTCATCAATTCGTTTTAAAAATAATTAAGTGGCGTCGTTAGGCTGCCGAATTTTTAAGGGATTCTTTCACCTTCCTCGTTTTCAAGTTCTATTTTCATTCAAGACTTTCATGTTCCTTTTTATTATGTTGGGGTATGATCTCTAAATTATCATACTGATATTTTATGATCATATGATGAGAGACCCCATTTGATCACTTCAATTCAGTATTTTGAAGATTTAAGTGGCGTCGTTAGGCTGCCGAATTATTAAGTGGTTCTTCACCCTTCTCGTTTTGAAGTTCTACTTTCATGTAAATTATTTCAAGTTCCTTTTTGTTATATTGGGGTATGATATCTATATATATCATACTGTACTCTTATGTTCATATGATGAGAGACCCCATTTGATCTCTTCAATTCAGTATTTTGATGTTTTAAGTGGCGCCGTTAGGCTGCCGAATTTTTAAGTGGTTCTTCACCCTTCTCGTTTTGAAGTTCTACTTTCATGTCAATTATTTCAAGTTCCTTTTTGTTATATTGGGGTATGATATCTATATATATCATACTGTACTCTTATGTTCATATGATTAGAGACCCCATTTGATCTCTTCAATTCAGTATTTTGATGTTTTAAGTGGTGCCGTTAGGCTGCCGAATTTTTAAGTGGTTCTTCAGCCTTCTCGTTTTGAAGTTCTACTTTCATGTCAATTCATTCAAGTTCCTTTTTGTTATGTTGTGGAATTATCTCTATATCTATCATACTGAACTCTTATGTTCACATGATGATAGATCCTATTTGATCTTTTCAAATCATTTTTGTTGATGTTTAAGTAACGCCGTTAGGCTGCCGAACTTTCATAAGAGAAATCTAATTTTTTTTCTTCCTTCCATGTTTTTCATTTCAAATGGTATGTCTTTGAAATTTCATTACCATGATCATGTATCCTTCTTATTCTGTCCATGTACTATTTTATGGGTCATTTATGAATGTTTGACCCATTTACCTCTCTTTTAATGTCTTCTAAAACCTCGGAACATTGTCGTTATGCTGCAGAATTTCTGTCTCAAAATGTCTATCTCTTTTTCTAAAGTCATTTTATTTTATTAAGTGAATACTCAATGCTCTTTCTTATAAAGGGGTATTCACATATATACCAAAATGTTCTATTTTAAATTCTGGGATTTAAATACATGAGACCCACCTTCCTTTTCTGTGGGTTTTAAAGTGATATAAAGATCATGTCTTTAAAGCAGTTTTTAAAAAGTTATGATTATGAAATGAAACCCATTTCCTTTATTCTATATGGGTTATTTATGAAATGTTTGATGATGATATATGTGGCTCACATGATAATAAAGACAAATTTAATGGTGCGCCCTGATAGCGCTCCAATGCATTGGGTAATGATGTAACCACTAGAGATTACAATTTTCACGATACCTTGGTGAATAACCTTGGTAATTTTAAAATGACACCATGGGGATGGACCTTGGTGATATGTTCATGATTGTCTATGTTAAATTATGTAGCCACATCTTCAAGTTATGAAAATGTTTTATTTTTATTATGATATGCCTCATGATTTCATTTTCATGCATTAAAGTTCTTTTCATGTCTTTATTGATGTATCTCAAGTTCATATGTAAAATGTTTCACTTGTTTCCCTTGCTGGGCCTTCTGCTCACACTTCCTTTTGATGTATGTCCCCAAGTTATGAGATGCAGTAATGAGCCTAGGGTGAACATGAGGAGAAGCCTTTCAAGTGTTTAAGAAGAATGTTTTTTTTTTGTTTCATGTTTTATGTTCCTTGTTTCCAAGACACTAAACCTTAAAGATCCTCAGTTCCGTGTAATGGAATGATAAGTTATGTTATAATAGACGGGATGCTATAGTTGGTATCAAAGGATTGTTTAGTTATTTGTGGAAATTAGGATATGAAAACTCTAAGAGGAACCCTATAGAAAATTTTAATATAGGAAATCTTCCTGGTATTTTGGTGAGTATTGAGTAAGGGGTTGCCAAGCAAATACATCCCTGTCTGGATACGAGCAGGTAGAGGTGGCTCTGGCACAGATGTACATAGGGGTAAAACCCAAAAACACCGCTTTGAGCTAGACTCGAACGGGAACTGGTACACGACAATGGGCCTTGCTGCACTCTTGGTTACGACACTCCCGGGGGATATGCTTTGGTAAATTCATAAGCTTGGTATGAACCATTGTTAAAGGAACAAAGACAAAATAAAATAAAGGTTCACATAAGAATATATGAACATTCATAACCTAGATGGGAACCTAGGAGATCACAAGTTAGGGTATACCTTTCATATACAAGTTATCCTTATATGCTTTCATTTCCTTTTCATGATAATTAGCTAAGTACTTAATCCCCTAATTATGCTTTCTCTTCTTAGTTAATGGTGGGAAATGGAAGAACATCTTCCGACAACCAATGTGATAGGAAATGCGACGATTTTCGTATTAATATGACAGAGATGATTAGGGGATTAAAACATGATTATTATTTTGGAAGACGTTCATTATTTTGGGAACCATATTTGATCGAGGTAAATAGATTACTACGGTATTTTCATTGAGGAGTAAGGTTGACTTATATTTTGAAGAATCGATGAATTTAAGGTGAACTTATAGTAATTTAGGTTACTTATGGGAATGACTAACCTATCTTGGGTATAATATGTTTAGGTTAGCTACTTTTTTTATAAGATATTAGGAGTGGTTGATGTTGTCTGGAGATGAATAATGAAGTTGTTTTGGAAGACTATGTTATCAAATCCTTATTGTATTTGGGTTTCAATCTTAGTTTGGTTTGTTTTGAGGAATTTTAAGGACTGTTATTTATGGAATGGTCTATGATGAACTTTGGGTAGTACCATGGAACTTTGATGATTTAAAAGTAGTTTCAATTCCTATGGGATTCTTTCTTTTTGAAGAGTTGTTTTACCTTAACCTTTCTGTTTTTGGGATAATGTTTAAAGATAGAAGAAATAGATAGTTAATCTTTTGTAGATTATGTGATTCTATAGAAGATGATTCTTGTGCTTTTATGAGACCAAGTGTTTTTGAATTCTCATCTTTTGGAGAAAATATTAGTGTTGGTAGGGACTTGTTAAAGGATGAAACTCTACTTGAAGGTAGGTATATTTTCTTATGTTTTTGTTCTATGTAGTAAATGAAATCCTCAAAATTATGAAAAGAAACGTAAAACAAAAATGTTGTTGGTTTACGTTTCCTACTAGGTAATCAAAGACCGTTTACAAACATCATAAGTTTGGGATTTTCTCATGGTTAACTTTCTCCTAATCATGTTCTCTATCACTCTCCCTCAGAACTTGACCCTTTGTTTTCTCCTCCATGTCCATGTTTTCCTACATGGAACCCTAGTGTGGGTTAACTCGGGTGACCTTTGTACTTCCCTTTCTTTATTTTAAAGCAATAGTTTTACTGACTCCTTTTCTGATGTGGTACTTTCAATGAAATTTCAAAACCCAATTTTAAAATTGTGAGGACGCAATTTCTTAAGGGGGGAAGATTGTAACGACCCGAAATTTTTAAATAAATTTTGTTTCCTAATTTTATGTGTTATTGTTATACTCAAAAAAAAATGTTTTATTTGATAAACGTGAATATAATTAAAATGAGATCAGTGGGTTTTGACTATTATATAACCATCGGTCAATATGACCGCTGTGAACAAAATGTTTTGATTATTGTCTCTAAATATAATTAATCTTGGTTAATTATTATAGAAAGAAGATTCGATGGCCTCACCTAGTAGTCTTGGACCGATCGAAGCCCATCTAACAGAGCTTGGGAAGGAGGTAGCACCACTAGGCTTTGCTCTGGATCAAATCCAAGCTGAACTTCATCATGTGAAGCTGGAACGGAATCACCTTCGTGAGATGATCAAACTGATAGAAATTACTACTCGGGCAATGTTGACTGAGCCGCCCCAAGCTTCTATCACCCTAGCACACCTTACTCTTAGGTCCTATGTTGGTATTATAAGGGGTTATGTAACGAGACTGTAACTACCTTGTGTAATCCTTGTTTTAAATAAAAATTGGGATTTCTTCTTATGATGAAGTTTATGAATATTGAAATGAACGGATAAATATAGTATGCATATTTTTGATGAATTTTAGAAAAAGGATATTTTAAATATGTTTATGTAAACCATAAATAATTAAAAATGTGTAATGATTTTCAAAAAATGGTCTTCTGCAATTATGTTCAGTACTAAATTTAGAGTCTAATAAGATCAACTTGATTTTTGATGAATAGTAAATTATGAATAGTGATTTTATGATTAGGATTAGTAATATGACCAAATGGATTTGTAATCTCACTTAAAGAAAGTTTTAAAATAATCTAGGCACCTTGATTAAGTAATGTGATTCAATAAAATAGTTAAATAACGGTTTCATTAATTATTATTAAAGTATTAGTTTTTTCGGGTGAATAGTGTTTTTTAATTTAAAATTTAATTAAAGATAATTAGAAAATTATTTTTATAAAAATGACTTTATTTTTGAACTCAATGCATCGATATTATGTTATGGTAATTTTTGGGGTTTTTTCTGAAAAAAATGAAATTTCGATGAATAGTGTTTTTATTTAAAAATTAAATTAAAAATATTTAGAAAATTATTTTTCTAAAATGGATTTCATTTTTGAAATCAGAGCATTGATATTTGGTTAATGTGAAATTTTGGGATTTTTCTGAGAAAGTTGAATTTTCAGTGAATAGTAAAAATACAGTTTTAGGGTTTCGATATGTTTAATGACATCATAACAGTGTCATGATGATGTCATGAGATCTATTGAGGGTTGGCCGGCCAAGGGTGATGAATTATTGTTTTGGGGGCCCCATGTGGCCTAACTCCATGATAAATGACAAGGGAGAGCACATGGGTTTGAGAAAAGCACATGTGAGGTGTCCCTTGGCCATTAATGCCTTGTCCCCTCACTTTCCCTATAAATACCAAGCCCTCCTCTCATCCATTCGACTCCCCACTCATTCCGAACGAATTTCTGGTCTCATTACCTCCCAAGGAGTCCTCCCAAGGTGCCCCCAAGCCCTAAAGGTCCCAACCTTTGAGGTTTAAGAGTTACATTTTAAGGTAAGGGATCCGACCTCTCTCTTTCTTTTCAAGTAATCTCTTTTATGTCTTTTCTTTTATACTCCATGTTCTTATGTTGGAGGATGTTCTTTTATATTCATCCTACTGAATATTTCATGTTCATATGTTGAGAGACCCCCCCTTGCTCTCATCAATTCGTTTTAAGAATGTTTAAGTGGCGCCGTTAGGTTGCTGAATTTTTAAGGGATTCTTTCACCTTCCTCGTTTTCAAGTTCTATTTTCATTCAAGTCTTTCATGTTCCTTTTTATTATATAGGGGTATGATCTCTAAATTATCATACTGATATTTTATTATCATATGATGATAGACCCCATTTGATCACTTCAATTCAGTATTTTGATGTTTTAAGTGGCGCCGTTAGGCTGCCGAATTTTTAAGTGGTTCTTCACCCTTCTCGTTTTGAAGTTCTACTTTCATGTCAATTATTTCAAGTTCCTTTTTGTTATATTGGGTTATGATATCTATATATATCATACTGGACTCTTATGTTAATATGATGAGAGACCCCATTTGATCTCTTCAATTCAGTATTTTGATGTTTTAAGTGGCGCTGTTAGGCTGCCGAATTTTTAAGTGGTTCTTCACCCTTCTCGTTTTGAAGTTCTACTTTCATGTCAATTATTTCAAGTTCCTTTTTGTTATATTGGGGTATGATCTCTATATATATCATACTGGACTCTTATGTTCATATGATGAGAGACCCAATTTGATCTCTTCAATTCAGTATTTTGATGTTTTAAGTGGCGTCATTAGGCTGCCGAATTTTTAAGTGGTTCTTCACCCTTCTCGTTTTGAAGTTCTACTTTCATGTCAATTCATTCAAGTTCCTTTTTGTTATTTTGGGGAATTATCTCTATATCTATCATACTGAACTCTTATGTTCACATGATGATAGATCCTATTTGATCTTTTCAAATCATTTTTGTTGATGTTTAAGTAACGTCGTTAGGCTGCCGAACTTTCATAAGAGAAATCTAATTTTTTTTCTTCCTTCCATGTTTTTCATTTCAAATGGTATGTCCTTGAAATTTCATTACCATGATCATGTATCCTTATTATTCTCTCCATGCACTATTTTATGGGTCATTTATGAATGTTTGACCCATTTACCTCTCTTTTAATGTCTTCTAAAACCTCGGAACATTGCCGTTATGCTGCAGAATTTCTGTCTCAAAATGTCTATCTCTTTTTCTAAAGACCTTTTATTTTATTAAGTGAATACTCAAATCTCTTTCTTCTAAAGGGGTATTCACATATATACCAAAATGTTCTATTTTAAATTCTGTGATTTACATACATGAGACCCACCTTCCTTTTCTGTGGGTTTTAAAGTGATATAAAGATCATGTCTTTAAAGCAGTTTTTAAAAAGTTATGATTATGAAATGAAACCCATTTCCTTTATGCTATATGGGTTATTTATGAAATGTTTGATGATGATATATGTGGCTCACATGATAATAAAGACAAATTTAAGGGTGCTCCCTGATAGCGCTCCAATGCATTGGGTAAGGATGTAACCACTAGAGATTACAATTTTCACGATACCTTGGTGAATAACCTTGGTAATTTTAAAATGACACCTTGGGGATGGACCTTGGTGATATGTTCATGATTGTCTATGTTAAATGATGTAGCCACATCTTCATGTTATGAAAAAGTTTTATTTTTATTATGATATGCCTCCTGATTTCATTTTCATGCATTAAAGTTCTTTTCATGACTTTATTGATGTTTCTCAAGTTCATATGTAAAATGTTTCACTTGTTTCCCTTGCTGGGCCTTCTGCTCACCCTTCCTTTTGATGTATGTCCCCAGGTTATGAGATGCAGTAATGAGCCTAGGGTGAACATGAGGAGAAGCCTTTCAAGTGTTTAAGAAGAATGTTTTTTTTTGTTTCATGTTTTATGTTCCTTGTTTCCAAGACACTAAACCTTAAAGATCCTCAGTTCCGTGTAATGGAATGAAAAGTTATGTTATAAAAGACGGGATGCTATAATGATGGCACAAAAATAATGTAAAAATTAATTTATTTGTAGAAATATTAAATAAATGGTATTATAAATATTAAAAGAAATATCATATGAACTAATTGATGTTCTCCATAAATTGTCTAGCTGAGTATGACATGTTACTGATATACGCAACACCGTATTAGCTTAATGTATACGCAACACTATTCTTAGCTTGGGTTGAACATAATTTCATTATCTTATGATAGAATTCATTTCACGCAACACTGATTATAGATTTTGTTCAATGTATAAATAAAATATGTTTTGATTATTTTATACACAACAACAAATGAATACTTCAGTTAACGCAACACTGACTTCGCATGTGTAACACGCAATAGTGACCTTCCTTGATAGCTTAAATTGTACATGATACCATGTTTCACTAAAAAACGTTATATAATTAAAATATTATTATTTAATGAGTTATAAACATGAATATTATTAACCAAATATTGAATTTTATATCATTAAAATTCATCATATATATATTCTTGAACATGGTATGAGAACAAAATCATGTTTTTCGGATAAAAAAGTAGTTTTCAAAAAATGTAGTTTTACCACATTTTGATGGCGCACCCATTTCAAATTATATTTTTGACATATTAATAAGTTCAATTTTAAAAATTAAAACTTTTCTTTAAAATCAGGATATAAAAATCTATTTTGGTAAAATGTTTGATATTTTTCTCATAACTTTCTTATTTTGATGAATAGTAAAATTATGCTAAATTATAATTAAAAACTTTTTTCATTGAAATACTTTATATAGTTAAATAATAATATTTAATTATATTAAATTATAAATAGAATATATTTCTACCATAGAATATAATTTATATAAATATCATTAATTTTACATTAAATTCATAGGTAAAGCTATTTCAATCATTGGAAGTGTTTTAACTTTTAAAACCCATTTTCTAAACAATGGGATTAATTTTATATTAATTACTACATAATCTATGTTTTGAATTTAAAAATGTATTCCATATTGGTGATTAGTTGGAACAAATTATTTTAATGGGATTTATTGACTTTTGGGGCATTATTAATAGTAACATTGGTAATTATTTTAATTACCATATTTAAAGGTAAATTAGGTAATTAAGGGTAAAAATGATATTATAAAATTATCCTAACACCTACCAAAATACTATTTGATGAATATAAGTCGACCCATATAACCTAAGGGTCAGAATAAGTTCATTTCATGGTCTTTTTTTAATTAAAATGATGTAATTATTATTAAAACAAAAGAAATTGACAACATGTCACTCTCTTATAACTTATAAGTGTAATAATTTTAATTTAGTGATAAACATAATAAAAAATCAAAATTAAATATTCAATTTAAATATAATTATATTATTTAAAACATACAAATTTATTTAGTGTTTTTATAGATTAATTAACTATCATTAATGATTTCACAATAGTGATGTTAAAATTATATTATTATTTGAAATATCAAATAAATGGTTTTAAAAATATTAAAAAAATATCATATGAATTAATCGAAGTTCTACATGAATTTTCTTGGTTATTATGACATGTTAGGAGTGCATTAAATGATTTTTCCTAAAAATATCTTTTTTTAGGATTTTATTTAATGTCAAATAAATGAATAGTGTCAAAATTGACACTATTGATATTTTATAAAAAACATTTTTTAAAATTATATAAATATAATAATAAATATTTGAAATTAAAAAGTGATAATTATAAAATATAAAATGTCATAAAATACATATTTTTTGTCTATTAAAAAATATATGTAAATATTTATAACCATTAATCATTTATAATATTATTACAAAAATTGTATTTAAATAGATTAACTAGGTGTCAATTAAAAGGATATGTTTTATATTGAAAAAATAAGTTGCCCCAAATTTATTGGTTGCTGATATTAAAACCCCTATATAATCTCATTTTATAATTTGGGAAATTTTATATGTTATTGGGTAGGGTTTTATTTTATTATAAATTAATATTTTTGAGGTTTGAAAATGTACCCCTAACCTCAATTATAAAAGGGCACATCCTCCCTCTCCACTTCAGTTCATTTTAATCATTCATGAACATCCAAACCATGACCATTACTATTTTCAAATTCCCTAGTCGCATTATATAGGTTTAGTTCTTCTCAAAAGACCAACTCTAGTGCCCCAAGAGGAAATTTAAAGGAGGCACATCGATTAAGAGGTAATCATTCTTCCGATTCTTTCAAATTTATTTCTTCTTAAACTTCTCCTCATTTAGTTGTTTCATTATAAAGTAATATAATAAGAATAAATCATATATTTTTATATTATTATAAATATTAAACAACCATATTTAACCTTCTATCCATCCTACGAATAAAGAAATCATCTTGTGTGCGTACGTACGACATACCATCTCGACGCTATTGCGTAATCTGCTTTTCACCACCACCTTACATAGATGGGTATAACAGTGTAAATATTAACTATATATGACTATTATGACATGTTAATAATTTTGATATAATATAAACCATACACTTATAAAACATTCATTAATTATGGGAACGATATCGTCAATCGTGCATACGTACGACTTATCATCTCCACGGAGTGATGAGATTCATTTTCCACATTAAACATTCAAGAATGATAATAAAGAATATTTAAAAAATAATTATAAAATATATGACATAATAATTCTATTGGATATATTTATATACATATAGTTCATTTACTTACTTCTATTCTATTTACGATGGAAACAAAAACAGGATTCACGCGTACATACGACCAACCGTTTCCATGAACGATATATTCTATTTAATTAATCTATATATTATATATATTTATTTATATAATATATATATATATATATGATATATAAATAATTTTTACATTCAGGATGTTATAAAATCATGATCTATGTAAAAATATCAAGACTAACAAGTCCAAACACGTAGGATAAATAAAACTATTATTACAAAAAATGTTGCATTAACATGGAATTGGCAAATGAATGGGTAATATAAAGTCATAAATAAAAAAAATATGATATAATTAATATTATTATGGTTCTATTACAATATAATAATATATTTAAACGCACTATAAACATGTTCGGGACACATATGGAAGAAATTGGACCTATGGTAAGGGATACATTTACAATCTCATTTTTATCCAATATTGATTATGTGTAAGTATTTACTAGGGGTATATTTATCATCTGTGTCCTTGTTTTATAAAATTGTTTTTGTAAAATGTTTATATTATTATAGGTATTCTTAATGTCATTTTTACACATTTTTACCTTTACTACCTGGTATGGAAGTATTCTTTATTTTTTTTACGATATGAGGAACTTTTCTACTTTTCTAGATTAAGTACGTAGAGAATGTTTATTTACATTATACGTCATGAAATGATTTTTATGTATTAATGATGCCTTATTTCCATGATGCTTCCTTTAAAATATTTATATTTTATTTTCAACTTAATTCTTTTCTTTTAAAATTGATCAGCATTCTGAGAATAGAAAAAGGATTTTGATGAAGAAAGAATATTTTCATTATGAACTAAGTTAATGTATTTTATCAAAGTTATTTAACATTTAAGATAATACTCATTAAACAGGGTTATGTTTATACACATTTTTTTACTATGATGTTATTTTTTTAAAATATTAAATTGTATTTTATATGGATTATTTTATGATAGAATTATGTTTAAGAAAACCCATTTTATATCATGGGTTATGTTATTATGAATGAAATATGTTTTGTGGCACATGTAAGAATGATTTACTTATGAGAAGGGTGGGACATATATCTCCCTCCAATGTAATGGGTAAATATATAAATCTCATGAGATATACATGGATTGAATGATAGTTAAATCTGGTTTAGTAATATAGGGATGGAATGAAAAGTAAACCCGGTTCAATAATTGACTTCTTCCACCATGATGGTCATGGAAGTAATGCCTTCGCTACAATGGAAATAATATTATGTGCTTATTTGTTTTCCAAAATTTCATGGTTCATTCCAATGTTATTTTATAATAGTTAATGTTAATTTATGATCTTGGATTTATGTACTGCAAACATTTATGTCACTACTCAAAATTTTAATGTTTAAACTTTATATTCTTGTTTTTTACGTTCAAATGTATATGGTTTGATTTCTTATCTTCATTTTTACCCTTAATGAGCATTTGAGATCAAAATTTTTATGTTTTCTTTTCCCCATGATATAAATAATGGTTTTAGGTATGAAACTAATGGGATGATCTTTATGGGAGATTTTAAATATCTTTAACTATTATTAGAAGATTATGTTCTGAGTTTCCAGTGACACTAAACTAATACAGCCTTTAGTGAGTTTTTTTGTCATGTATTAAGTATTCTGAAAATGAAATGTAATGTCCATGTAAATAAATCTTGGTTCCCTATAGTTGGAATTAGGTTGAAGGTTTAGTCAACCTTTGGAAATTAGGATGAGAAAACATTATTGAGATCCCTAGATATATTTCTAATTATTTGTCTGAGGATATACTAAGGATAGGTAATGTATTGGTTAAAATACATTTTTTTGTGAAAATAAGGGAAAACATTTGGTTAAACTTAGAATATCATAGATTTAAATATTATAAGTTATTGACCATACATATGTGTTTCTAATCTATGATATGTATTTCTCACACATTGCTTTCTGATATTATTCAATATCCTGAACTACATAGAACAAAGTTAACTAGTGAATGATTTAGATATAGAAACTATGGGAATTATGATGATCTATTTACTTAGTGGAAATTTCATGAATTGAATCATGAAGATAGTAAGAGTATTTGTCATACTATTGAGGATAAATATATTGTAAATGACATGTGAAAGGTATGAGATGTTCTTCATGTTTTGTTTACATTAAACTTATGAATCATGAGGTTGATAAAATGTAAGACATGATTCATATTTTATGAAATAAGTAGATGATGGATCCTGAGTAATGTTTTTAGAATTAATTTGGATTATTGAGGTGTATATGTTTTGAAATTAAAATATTATGTTATATGAATCCTGAAATATATATATATATTTTCTATATAAGTGTTTCATTAAGGATTATAAAGGATATGTTGAATAGTTCTAAGAGCCAAAAATTGATTTAATGGTAAGGTTATATACTTGGAGAAAACATGATTAAGGGAAAGATAGCCCTTTTAATGTCTCGTATTTTATAATAATGATGTTTAGATAAATATATGTTCAATTTGAATAAGAAAATTGCATGAAGCTAGTATATTGGGAACTAAATATAGAGTTTTTGACTATAGTGTTATGAAATCATGGATTATGTATACAGCTTTTTGGGACTTAAGGAATATATCCAAAAAGTTTTAGAATATGGAAACATGAATGATTTCAATAAGGATATATTGTAATTTTGGTTACTACAACGACTTTAGTGAATCCATGATAAAGTAATTCAAATTTTTAGAAAGTGACCAATAAGATATATCTTATGGGGGATAAATGATTGTATTCACATGCTTGTTATATGACTATTCATGTAATTATTTTTGTACTATGAGATTGGATAGAAGTTTTTTGGATATGTCTAATGGTAGGAATGGATTAATTTGACCATAAGTGAGTGTGGTTTAACACTATTTTTTCAATATTATTTATGGAATGTTATAAGAGCATAGTTTTAGAAAAAGGAAAACCCCCAGGATGGGAGAAAACTCATCATGTAGGACAAGTCTGGGGGAATAGAACCTAGAACCAAAGTGAGACATGCATTTATCGCCTAACACTAGCCTACGAGAAGTCTGTTGTTAGTATAAATTAGTTTTATTTTATTTAATTAGTATTATAGATGAAGTATAATTCCATTTTTGAAAACATATACAATTAATCTCGCTATTGGTTGACTTGTGCACATGTGATTACCTGTACTATCATTTTTATTGAGACATTTGAAATGAACTATCATTCTATCGCATGATCTACTAAAACTTCATGAATGAATAATTCAACATCATTTCCATAAATTAGAGCTGATGTTGAAATTGTTCAAGGTGCGAATAATGATGGGATTATACTAAAATGAATGAAGTATTTCTCCACCTAAAAAATCAACTTTAGGAAAAGGATCTTGAAACCAAAAATTTTTATACCAGTAACTTATTATCTTATGAATCAAATGGTCTCTTATATAATCACATATATATGGATTTAATGCAATTAACTCTCCCAAACCTTATTCTCTATCACTGTCCATCAAAACATGATGGTTATATTTTTCTTCCATATCAATGTTTTCACATCCCAACTATATTCTCCTATGTGAAAACAAAGTGATGAGTTAATTTGTGTAACCATTATTTTTAAAACATGTCTTTCTAAAATTATTTTTTACTATCCCTTTTTAAAATGTGGGTTTCCATGAAATATGCTTTCATGTAGTAAACCGTTTATAATCCCGAAAAATTTCGAGGGTGAAATTAATTTTAAGGAGGGTAGAATGTAACACCCCTGGATTTTATGAGATTGATTCTTTTTATTTTCCTTTCTGTCTTGTGATGTACAATAAACCAAGATTATCTTGCGCAATACGCAACACCATATTAGCTTGTGGTATATGCAACACACTTTTTTTCTTGCGTTGCACAAAATTTCATGTTTTTTTGATATAATCCATTTCATGCAAAAATGAGTATAGATTTTGTGAATTGTATAAATTAACAGAGTTTTGATTATTTTATAAGAAAACCTAAGGGAATCTTTCACTACAGTCGACAGCGAATTGGCTTGCGTAACAAGAAAGAGCGACCTTCCTCGATAGCTTGCGTTTTACGTGATACCATGTTTCAATGAACAATGATATATTATTGAAATATTATTATTTAATGAGATATAAACAAGACATTATGAATAGAATTAACCCCATATTTTATTTTATATCATTAATATTCATCTAATATATTTTCCAAAACATGGTATGAGAATGAAATCAATTTTTTCTGAGAAAATAAGTATTTTTTAAAAAATGTAGTTTTACCATATTTTGATGGTGCAATCATTTTAAATATAATTTTTGACAAGTTTATAATTTCAACTTGAAAAAATAAACTTATTATTTGGAATCAGGATATAAAAATTGGCTTTGGATAAATTTTTTATTTTTTCTGATAACTTTCTAATTTTGATGAATATTAAAAATACCCTAAATTTAATTAATAACAACTTTTTTCATCAAGATAATTTGTATGGTTAAATTATAAAATTTAATGTTTTAGAAGTATAAAGAGAAGATATTTTTACCATTTAACATAATTTATGTCCTTATCATTAATATTACATTAAATTCTTAGGTAAAAACATATCAATCTTTTTGAATGTTTTAACTTTTAAAAACTGTTTTCTCAACAACATGATAAATTTTAAATTTATTACTACAACTTATTTGTCTTGAATTTTGAAAAATGGATTCTATATTTTTAATCCTTAGTTCCAAATTATATTAATGGGATACTTTAATTTTTTAGGCATTATGAATAGTAACTTTGGTCATTGTTTTTTTACCATAGTTAAAGGTAAATTAGTAATTAGGGGTAAAAAAATATTATAAAATTACCCTAACACCTTAAAAAATTCTATTGGGTTAATAAATGTCTACCCATATCACCTAAGAGTCGTAATATATTAATTTCATGGACTTTTTTCTATGAAAATTTTGTAATAAATATTAAAACTTAAGAAAGAAACACCATGTCACTCTCTTATATACTATAAGTGTAATGGTATTAATTCAGTGATAAACAACATAAAAAATCAAAATTAAAAAATAACTATAAATATAATTAAATTATATACATCATATAAATTTATTTATAATTTTTATAGATTAATTAATTATCATTAATGAGGTCACAATAGTGATGTAAAAATTATTTAATTAATAGAAATATCAAATAAATGTTATTACAAATATTAGAAGAAATATCATATGAACTAATTAAAGATATCTAAAAAATTTATGGGTTAATATTGAATTTTGGGAGTGTATTAAATACTTTTTATTAATTTATCTTTTGTGAGGATCTTATTTGTAGTCAAATTAATGAATAGCGTCAAAATTGACAATATTGATATTTTCTAAAAATATCATTTTATTAAATTATTTAAAAATCATAAAAAATATTTAAAATTAAAAAGTGATAATTATATGATCCAAAATGTAATTAAATACCTATTTATGGTATATTATCACCATATATGTTATTATATATATCCCTTAAACATTTATAATGTTATTACCAAAATAAAAATTTAAATGAATAAATAGGTGTTAATTAAAAAGATAAGGTTAAAATTGGAAAATTTATCGAAAATTTATTGGTTGATGGGATTATTACCCTTTCTCCTTTCATATTTTAATTTGGGACACTTTGGTGGTCGGTGGTAAGGTTTTATTTTATTAAAAATTAATTTTTTTGAGGTTTCCAAAAGTGCACCTCACCTCAATTATAAAAGGGAACCTCCTCCCTCTCATATTCACTCAATTTTTAGCCTTTAATATTTTCCAAACCCTTCCAATTTCACTAATAAACATTTCTAGTCACATTATAAAGGTTATGGTATTCTAAAAATACTAACTCTAGTGTCTTAAGTGGAAATTTAAATGAGGCACGTCGAGGAAGAGTTAATCTCTTCTACCTATTCTTTCAAATTTCATTCTTATTATAAATTTTATTATTTATTTGATTAATTATAAATTAATAACATAAATATCACTCATATAATGATATTTTATTATAAATATGGAACACCCCTATTTCACCTTCTTTCAATCCTATGAAAAACAAAATCACTATGTGTGTGTACGTAAGACTTGTCGTCTTCACGTCGTGGAGTTATCTGTTTTTCACAACAACCTTACTTGGATGGGTATAATGGTGGAAATATTAACTATATGTCATTAATATAACATTATAATAATTTTGAGATATTATAAAACATCCACTTCAATACCGTTCATCAATTATGGGAACCATATTGTTGATCTAGCGTACGTACGACTTACCGTCTCCACAGAACGATGGGATTCATTTTCCAATTTAACCATTCATGAGTGATTATAAAGTACATAAAAAAATAATTACTAAATATATGACATAATAATTATAATGTATTTATGTATATATATTTATAGGTCATTTACTTACTTCCATTCAATTTTTTTAAGGAAACAAAAATAGTATTCATGTGTACATACGACCTACCATTTCCATGAACCGTGTGTTTCTTTTCAATTATCTATCTATTATATATACACATATATATATGCCGAATATATATGATATATAACTCATGTTTTAAATTCATTAATTAATTGAATCACTATCTATGTAATAATATCAAGACTATCAATTCCAAACATGAACGATAAATGAAATGATTATTACCAGACATGTTGCTTTAACAAAGAATTGACAGATGAAAAGGTAATATAATATCATAAGTGAAAAATTTATGAGATCATAAATATTATTATGGTTATATTAATTGTTAATAATATATTTCATCCCACTATTATTTGATTGTGTTAATTATGAAATGGTATTTTATTTGGATTATGTTATAATGAAATGATGTCAAAGAAAAACTATTTTATTTCTTGGGTTATGCTATGATGAATAAATTTTTGTGGAACATGTAATAATGATTTAATTATTAGATGGGTGGGATATATATCTCCCACTAATTCATTGGGTAATGATTTATATCTCATGGGATAGAAATGGCTGGAATGACAGGTAAATTCAGTTCAGTAATACAGGGCTGGAACAATAAGTTTACTTGGTTCAGTAAAGGACTTTGTCCACTATGACAGTCATGTTAGAAATGCCATGTCTTCTATTAAAATCATATTTTGTGATTGTTTCCTTTCCACAATTAAATGTTTTATGCCTATTCTATTTTATCATGGTTAATGTTACATTATGATCTATGCCTTATGTAAATCAATGATTTACGTCATTTCTCAAGATTTTTATGTTTAAACATTATATTCATTTTCATATGTTAAAATTTATATGGTATTGTTTATCTTCTCTATGGATACACTTACTAAGCATTTTTTATCACCATTTTTATTTTTTATTTTCCCCAATATATAAAGAAAGTTTTTAGTGAGGAAATAAAATGGGGAAAATCATTAAAGGAGACGTTGAAGATATTTCACCATGATTAGAAGATTATCTTTTGAGTTTCAAATGACACTAAACTAATAAAATATTTAGTGCATTAGTTTATTTCATGTATTAATTATTCCACAAAATAAATTTAATGTCCATGTATTTCAATTTGGGGTCTCTATAATTAGGACAATGATAATCACTTAATGGGCATTCTTGAGACTCTTATAAAGAATGATTTATATGGGAAATTTAGTAATTGTGATTTCAGGGAATAAGAAGTTTCCTTTTAGGAATATATTAAATATAATAAAAGAATCTCAATTGATCTAGTACTGAAAAATAATTCCATGGAATGAACTATAATAATAAATATAACTGAGGTATGTTGTTTTGTTGGTTTGGAAGGTAACTATCAGTGATTAGTTTGAATTTTTTTATTGGATAACCCATTAAACAAGTTTATACAAAAACTGTTTATGTTTTCTTAGTCAAAGGAAGTGTGAATAATTTTTTTATGAACTAAATAGAATATTGGTTAACGCTCTAATATTTACCCTACCTTCTAGAAAATATGAGTTTTTTATATATAGTGATGTATAAAAAATGGGACACGGTTGTATCCTAATGAAAAATGATAAATTTATTGTATAAGAATAATGGAAATTGATGACCCATGAATAAAACTATCCAGCCCAAGATCCTAAGTTGGTAGTTTTAATCTTTTGATTGAAGATATGCATACATTATCTATAAGGTTAAATATGTGAGATATACGTGGATCATAAAAACCGTAAATACATATTTTCAGAAACATATCTCAACATGATGAAAATGAGATTGTTTTCACTTCCCAAGGATTTGGATTTATTAATACACTACAACATATGGAAAGAAAATAAGATAATAGCTGAATTGATTAGGAAAGATCATAGAGTTCTAATGAAAACGAAGATTGCGGGAGATCTTATGTTCATTGATATAGTAATGATTAATATGAGAATTATTAAGTAATAGGAGACCTCACTCATTTTTTAAATTATTAAAAAACCATATTTATTAGAAGAGATAAGAATTTCTCATTTGGATGATGATAACTTTTAGAATAAAATAAATATTATGAATAATGGTAAATTATAAGACATCATTTGTGAAGATGGAATTTAGAAATTAGGAAAGCGATTATGTGTTCCATCTATACCTATGTTAAAAGGTTATTATTAGATGAAACACACAATTAATATTTCTCTATAAACCCTATTTGAACAATGATTTATGGGGAATTTAAGGAGCATTTTTTGGGGGATAACATGAAGTGGAAAATTAATGATTTTGTTTCATGATTTTTGGTTTATCAACAATTTAAATTTTTGAGATAGAATATTAGAGATCTTCGGAAACATCTTCCTATTCCTATGGGGAAATGTGATGACATTACTATGTACATTATTATAGTAATACAAATGAATCCTAGATAGAATGATAAATTATTTGGTATTGTTAACCACCTATCCAAATTTGAACATTTCCTTGATATAAGAGAAGATTTAACTCATGATCCCCTTACAAGGATCTATATAAATAATGTTGTAAGATGTCATGGTGAACCTATTTTAATTTTGACTAATCAAGATCCCCACTTTTCAATGATTTTCATGAGGAGTCATCATATGGATATTTATATTGAGCTAAATTTGTGAACTTCCTACAATCCTCAAACTGATTGAAAGATTCAAAAGATGATTTCAATAATCAAAGACATGTTAAGGTCATGGTCACTTGACATTCATGGTATGTGGGTTCAGTATTTACCTTTAGAAATGTTTTATTATAATAATATATTCCATTCATGTATTCAAATGTTTTACTATGTAGCATTATATTGAAAGAAAAATTGTACTTCAACTTTCTTGGATGATGTTTGTGAAATGAAAGTTATAGGCCCAAAACTTCTTAAAGTGACATCAATAAAGTTAAAGGATATTCAAGCTCACATTAAATCATATTAATGTAGGGAAGAAGGTTATGCTGATAATCAGTGGAAATATTTGAAATTCTAATAGTGATGTCATTTTATCAGAAAAAATTCACTTTGGAAGGGTGTTATAAGGTTCTGTAAGAAAGCGAATGTTATCCCTAGTTACATCAGTCCATTTTGAATTCTTGAAATAATTGGATTTATTTCTTATCATATAGAAATTCCTTGAAATTTCCCAAAATTATATTATGTGTTTTATATATCATTTTTATAGAAGTACATTCCAGACATTATAGATGTGAACACATCTATTGAAATATAATTGTAAATTGAATTTTCATACTATGAAAAAACATTCAAATTCGTAAAAAAAGAGGTTATGTTTTTTGGAATCAGAGGACTCAACATTTAAAGTTACAATTGAAATGTAATGACATGTAAAATTCAAGGGAAATTTTTTTTCTTAATTTTCTTTGGGATTTTACAAGAACGCGGTTTCTGACGACACCTGATTATGAGGCCCGGTGTGCCCAGAATCAATTTCCGAAGTTTAGCTCGGGTACGTTCAGTGAACGAACGAGTGGGTTTTCCTAACTTTTGAACCGGTGCTTGGAATTGAAATCTGAGGGCACCGATGAAACTGCAGCATCGGTAATTGCTTAGGAGCACCTTTTTTGAAGGTGTGTTTTCCCGGGAGGAGTTGTTAATTATTTGGTTTTAGTGAGGAATAAATAAAATTATATTACAATTTTAATTATTTTCCTCTAGGTAGTTATAACCTAAGTAAGGAAGTTTGTGTGGGACCCACATGTTGTTAACAAAAAATGAGTGGATAAAGATGCGGTGGGGCCCACACGAGCGCAACCCCTTATATTCCTTAACTCTATAACCCCCCTTTAATGTGAGACCACTCACCTCCCCCTCTCTCTTCTTTAATCATGCCAACTCACTTAATTAATTAAGTGTGTTATGTGTTTGATTTTTAAAAATTGAAAAGCTTGTCTTTATGTAATAAAATAAGATAAGTATTATTTTATTTGGGAGGGTTGGTGGTTGTGTGAGGAGATTTGGGAGATTGAACTCTTTTCTCTGGGGAAGAACTTCATCCTCCCGCGAAGAGCTTCAATCCTTTCGCGAAGAAAGTCATCTCTTCAAAGAATAACGACTCAACGACTCTGGTATCTCCATTCCCTTTCTCCTCTTCGACAAGGGAAGAGACACTGACACGGGTGTTCTCTAATAAAACGTAATCATCGTCTTCTCTCCGTGATAAAGAGAAGAGGACGTCTCCTCAGACGCTCTCCGTCGACGTCTACGGAACCACGCCCCGTGACGCCGCTTTCCGCGATGCTCATCGAACATCAACTCATTATCAAGGTAGGGGTTAATTACTTTTTGTTCGTGAAATATCCTTTGCCATTCTTTGTCTTTATTTTTGGGCTGGTAAATATCAACTTATCGGGAGGAGGTCGGACTGCACGAACACGACCGACTCTCCTCCCCCTATTGTTGTTGTGTTGTTGTTGTTCGAAAGAAGGTGGTATGGTGAAAAGACATCGCACGGAATCACGGAGAAATGTTACAAAGATGCATGACGTCGTTGCGTCGTGCCGTTGAGGCTGAAAGAACCCACAGCCGAAGTCGGGTCGCAGAGAAGGGGCGCGGCGGAGTCGCGTAGTGCCGGAGAAACACGAAGACACCACGGCCAGAGCGGGGCCGTGGCAGAGGGGCGCAGTGCCGTCGCGTAGTGCCGGTCGGATAAGGCCGCGACTCAAAGCCCGGGCGGTGCAAGGCGGGGTAGCTGGAACAGTCGGCCGCCGGCACCTCGGAGCGCAGGACCGCGATGGAAACACTGGCCGGCCGGACCGGGCTGGCCGTTTTAGGGGGAGACCAGGGGATGTAACCCCCAGCTTGCCAAAGGAGAGGCCCCCCCATGAGGGGGCCCCGGTTACTCAAACAGGGGGGCAGTGCCCCCCCCCCTTCGACTCAGCTCGGCGTGGCCGAGCTGGCCACGCGGGTCACGAGCGCGCACTAGGCCGGGCCGTACCAACCGAGCTGGGCCACACCCTAATGGTCCGGCCCCATACCCGGTTTGGGTCGACCCGGTTCGGGCCGACCCAGGGGGGTCTCGTGCTGGGTCGGTCCGGGCCCAAACCCCCCCCCCCCAAAAAAATGGATAGGTACATTCATTTTCCAGTATCTTGGGCTACGGACCTCTGATCGACGCACCATTAGCTGCGATGCAATCCTTAGATCGAAAGGTTCATTTTGGTATATTACACTCAAGGTTTCAGAGAACTTTGAGTACGGCTGGGATGGTTCGAACACGAAACCAACCGGTCCATCGGAGCGGAAACGCTTATAACTTGAGCTCCAGACGTCCGATTGATGTGTGGTCATCTTTGTTGGTTTCCTCATAGTGATATAGACCTTTTGGATTACTCCGCTCGAGGTTTGGACGAAGTTGGAGTGCGGTCAGATTAGTTTGACTTAAAAACCAACCGGACCCCCAAAACGAAAAAAGCTGATAACTCGCAGACCAGGCATCCAATTGACGCGCCGTCTGTCACGATGAGTTCCTCCTGTCGAGATGGAACATTGAGATATGTCAACTTCGGACTATGTGTAAGTTGATGTATCGAACCCCTTGGATCGTGGAGCGGACCCTCCCGGAATCGAGCATGCTGTGTGTGGGAACCCTAGAGCTGGATGCGATGATGAAGACCGTACTGAAATCCTCTATGGGTTCAACGGTGGTTAAGACTGCACTAAAATCATATGTGGGTTCGGCAGTGATGAAGACCGTACTAAAATCCTCTGTGGGATCGACAGCAATGAAGGCTGCACTGAAATCCTACGTGGGTTCGGCAGCGATGAAGACCGTACTAAAATCCTTCGTGGGTTCGACGACGATGACTACTGTTCTTGTAACCTACGTGGGTCTGGCAGTGTTTGACTCTATTCTTGCTATCCTACGTGGGTCTGGTAGATTAGATGGTCTGTATCTTATCTGGGTCTGACAGCTTAGCTGGTTTAGAATCCTACGTGGGTCCCAACATAGAGGAATCAGTGGCTATATCTGATCATCTCTTTCAACTTACGAAGAAGTATAAATGCGTGAGCTGAGTCTTGAATTCAATCAATATCTTCGATATGATTGAATTTATTTCTTGTGTGGATTGAGTTATGTTATCCTGTTTGGATTGGGTTGTACTCCTATGTGGACATGATCGAACTTGGGCATGGATGATGGAGCCGAACGAGAATTGATGACATAGGTATATGTATATTCATATACCTAAGTAGTGTTGTATGTTACTTCGTGATTGTATCTTTCCTTTGGAATTATCCTTTGTGGATTCTGGGAGACCTTCGGGGATCTCGGGGTCCCTACTGAGTAGTGTATACTCACCCCTGCACGGGCTATGCCCGCACTATGTTGTATTGGTTGCAGACGACTGACAATGCTGATTATGGTTGAGGCTTGTGGAGAAAGTCGGAACCTTGATGTGGACCACTGGGCTGGACGTACTCGGAGAGGATGGCTGGATCTGAGGAGCTGGGGAGGCTATCTATACCCAGCCTTCCGGTGGGACTTCAAGTGGATGGCTCGACATTGCTACTTTACTTTTAGTTGTTGTACATTCTTTCCAGTTGTACTTTACATTCAGTTTGGGTTTGTATTCCAGCCCATTTACATTCCCGCACTACTTTTGTACCCAGATTTACTTAGTGTTTAATTCAGCTTGTTACTCTGTGGTTTGTTTACTTTATAAAGGCAATGCCTTCCCCTTTTGTCGGGATTTACGCCTTGGTGCTAGTCGCCAGCCCCTAGCCTATGGGTGGCAGGCTTGGGGTAGTCACAGCACAGGTCCGGAGGATGGGTCCTGACAAATTGGTATCAGAGGAGTTCGGTTCTACCGCAAAAATCGGGACTCTGATATTTCTTCTTTGTGAAGTAATAGTGTTAAGGGTATTGAGTGTGGTTATCATTCCAGGTAGTCCAGTGTTGGTGCCACGGCGGACGTATCCGTACACCAGGACCCTGACTTTTGATTTTCGACTCAATGCACGAAAACATTGATTGCATGTGTGTTTCAAAAGTTTTCTTTGTGATTACTTTGTGTCATCTCACCAGGTATACTATTTGACCGTGTCACACCTGTTTCTTTTCAGGATGGGCCCATAATGGTAGCCAGCTAGGGTTCCGAGTTTTGTGCGAGCCGACAGCCCACCGAGCGATGAGGCCTCGGTGCAGGGCCCTTTTTCCGCAGAGGCACCGACGGTACCACTACACGCTGAGCAACCGATGCCACTAGCCCCAGCCGCTGAGAGTGCACGTCGCCTTAGTGCACTGCATGAGTTTCAGCGTTAGAGACCGCTCCGGTTTCGTGGGGATACGGACCCTCAGGCAGCTGAGGATTGGATGGAGGTGGTTGTTTGAGTTTTCAGGTTAGTGGGGACACCAGCTGACCTCATGGTGATCCTCGCAGGGAGCCTCCTGCATGCAGCAACAGGCAGATGGTGGATCTTGATGCTCCAGGAGCACAACGAGGCATAACTCATCTGGATGTACTTTGACATCCTCTTTCTCTCGGAGTTCTTCCCAGCCACCCTCTATGCGGTGCGCATCCTGGAGATTCTGCAGCTGTGTTAGGGCAGCATGACGGTTGCCCAGTACTCGACGATATTTACCCATATCTCATGCAATTCTACGTACATTGTACGTGACCCATTTATTCCGGGCCTAGACCTTCGAGTAGGGACTGAGGCATAAGATCAGGGCATCAATTATCTCCCTCGGCATTCTGACACATTCAGGAGTACTGGTTCGAGCTCTTCTCATAGAGAGCTTTCTGGATGAGCCTACGCTAGCAGCGAGACCTACCGCATAGCGGCACGTAGCAGAGTCGTCTGCAGCTGGCAGTCGATGGATGACACATGGGTCCAGGTGGACCAGACCATCAGGCAGACGACCTTAGGACACTGGCTCAGAGGTGCGGGGCACACGGTGCAGTGCCAGCCTTCCGAGGAGAAGACAGTTCTACGCATACGGCGGGCAGGGCCACATTGCTCATGACTGCCCGACCCGCCATGCAGAGGAGCATCAGACGGATGAGGGGCCACCCAGGCAGAGGCAGAGGGTCGACCATGATGATCCGCTGAGATCAGGTGGACGAGGCAGGGCAGCTGGCCGAGTAGCAGGTGGTGGGTGACGCTTTGAGGCTTTACCACCACCACCACCAGGAGGTCCACCCCGACCACAGGGAACTGGCTGGTAGAGAGAGGCTAAGCTTCAAGAAGCAGAGGCCTATGACCACGGCACGCCAGAGATGATTCAAGGTACTATCTGTGTCTACTCCACCCTTGCTGCAGTTCTTATAGATACAAGTGTGGGTCATTATTTTATTTCTACTGCCCTTGTTCGGAGCTCGGAGATTCCAATAGAGCCGTTGGCTCGATCCTTACAGCTAGAGACTATTAAAGGAGCATACTCGATGATTACACACTGGTTCCAGTAGTGTAAGCTTACTCTAGGAGGTGAGACTTTCGGCAAGGATCTTCTTGTAGCGGCATCGATGCCTTATGACGTCATCTTGGGCATGGATTGGTTATCTACAGTCCACGCTTAGATCGACTGTATTAGGCCCAAGGTGCGGAGTGTATGCACCGAAGGGAGCAGGTTCACCTTCACTGGTGAGAGGGAGCCTTTGTAGCACATGATTGACTCACGCAGAGGAGAGGACATCCCATCACTCATAACTTGGCTATCCTCATCCTAGGAGCAGTTGACGTGCAGAGTCCTAGTTTTCTTGTAGTAGTGGATCAGTATGCGGACGTTTTCCCCGACGACGTTCCAAGACTACCTCCTCACAGAGAGGTAGAATTTTATATTGACCTATACCCTGGGGGAGCCCCGATATCCACTCCAGCATATCGGATGTCCCCCGCTAAGCTTCGAGATCTACGTGTACAGTTGGAGGACTTGTAGGGAAAGGGATTCATCTGACCCAGTGTTTCACCCTAGGCTTCCCCAATATTGTTTGCCAAGAAGGTGGACGGAAGCTTGCGACTTTGTGTCGACTATTGTCACCTGAACCAGGTGACCATGAGGAACAAGTATCTGTAACTGAGGATTGATGAACTCTTTGATCAGCTCAAGGGAGCACGGTGGTTCTCAAAGATAGAACTCAGATGAGGCTATCATCAGCATAGAGTTTGGGACAATGATGTACAGAAGACAGCGTTCAGATGTCGGTATGGCCACTATGAGTTCTTGGTTATGCCTTTCGGTGTAACCAACGCTCCAGCAGTGTTCATGGGTTTCATGAACAGGATCATTCAGCCATACCTCGATCTATTTTTCGTGGCCTTCATCGATGATATTTTGATATACTTGACCACTGAGGAGGAGCACGCCTACCACTAGCGGGTTGTACTAGACACACTCCGAGAGCACCAGCTTTATGGTAAGTTCTCTAAGTGTCAGTTCTAGTTACATGAGGTCCACTTCTTGGGACACGTCATCTCTGAGGCTGGAGTTGCGGTGGAACCTGCGAAGATCGAGGCAGTGCTAGCTTGGGAGCCACCCAGGAGCGTGACGGAGGTGCGGAGATTCATGGGGATAGCTTGGTACTGCCAGAGGTCTGTGCCAGAATTCTCTAGAGTTGCAACACCACTCTCAGCTTTGACGAAGAAGGGGAATCCCTTTGTGTGGTCAGACAGATGTCAGCAGAGCTTCCAGGAGCTGAGACAGAGATTGACCAGCACACCAATCTTGAGGCTACCGAAGGAGGGATTAGGGTACTTAGTCTACTGCGATGCATCAGCGACCGGGCTCGGATGTGTCCTAATGTAGGAGCGGGCATTGATCGCTTATGTATCACGTCAGTTGAGGTAGCATGAGCCGAACAACGCTACCCAGGACCATGAGTTTGCAGCAGTGGTCTTCGCTCTGAAGATGTGGCGAAACTACCTGATGGGTGAGCAATTTACAGTCAACTCTGACCACCAGAGTCTCAGGTACATCTTCTCACAGTAGGACCTGAATCTGAGACAGCGACGATGGATCGAGTTCCTCCAGAATTATGACTTTGATATAGTCTATACTCCTGGAAAGGGAAATGTAGTAGACGCTGCCCTCAGTGGGAGGATAAGCATTTAGCTACTCGGTGAGGTGACAGAGCAGCTATCCGCTTTGCAGATATCCTTCGTCGATAGAGATGGAGCAGCCTTTCTTCAGTCACTCGCAGTCAACCCTCCACTACTGCAATGGGTCAGAGAGGCACAGTGTGGGGACGCTGACTGTGAGACAAGGCACGCGCAGATATCCTCAGGACATGCACCTGATAGATTTTCTATAGGAGGAGTTCACATCGTCCTTTTCAAGGGAAATACCATGGCATTGGTTGCTTTATAAGAGGAGGTGCTGAGAGAGTTTCACACTTCCCCTTTAGCGGTACATCCAGGTGTGGCGAAGATGTACTAGGATCTCAAACGACAGCACTGGTGGCCGGGTATGAAGAATGTTGTACCTGAGTTTGTTTCTCGATGCCTCACCTGTCAGCAGGAGAAGTCAGAGCACCAGGTACCAGCAGGCTTGGTACAACCCTTGGAGGTCCCATAGTGGAAGTGGGATGGGATATCTATGGACTTCGTGACTGGACATCCACGTACTTCCAGAGGTCACGACTCAATTTGTGTGATTGTCGACCGACTCACCATGTCGGTTCACTTTTTACCCATCAGAGAGAAGGTCTTAGTGGAGAGCTTGGGACACCTCTACATTCAAGAGATCGTATGGCTTCATGGTGTGCCATCATCTATCATCTCCGATCGAGATGCTCGCTTTACTTCCCGGCATTGGAAAGGGTTGCAGGAGGCATTCGGGACACAGCTACGTATGAGCAATTCCTTTCAACCTCAGATGGATGGTCAAATGGAGAGGAACATTCAGACTCTTGAGGACATGCTCTGTGCATGTTTCCTCGACTTTGGTCATAGCTGGGAGGGCCACCTCCCCTTGGAGGAGTTCGCCTACAATAATAGATACCACCCCACCATCTGGATGGCACCATACGAGGCATTGTACGACCGAACTTTCAGATCACCTCTATGTTGGACAGTCCCGGGGGAGTCAGCACTTGTGGGACTGGAGATGGTCCAGGCCACGACAGAGAAGGTCCAGGTCATCTAGGAGCAGATGAGGATAACTCGGAGCTGGCAGAAGCCTTATGCTGATAGGAGGCGGAGGCCACTAGAGTACGAGGATGGTGACCACGTCTTCTTACGGGTCTCACCTCGACGTGGATTACAGAGATTTGGCCGGGGCGACAAGTTATCTATGCGCTTCATCAGACCATTCCATTCCCTCAAAAGGATAGGCGAGGTAGCTTATCACCTGGCTCTACCACCTCAATTGCAACGGGTGCACGATGTCTTCCACGTATCTCAGCTGAGGAGATACGTGCATGACCCGATGCATATCGTCGACCATGGGGAGTTGGACATTGACGATGGGGTGACATTTGAGGTGGTCCTAGTGGAGATCGAGGATCGACAGGAGCGATTCCTACGTGGATGGTCAATACCTCTAGTGCGCATCAGATTAAAGCACGAGAACCTTCAGGAGAGCACCTGGGAGAGGGAGGCTAAGATGCGTGCTTAGCACCCACATTTGTTCCCCTAGTTTATGATGTATCTTTACGGGGACATAAATCCCTGAGGTGGGAGTAATATAAAGACCCGAAAAATTGAAGGGAATTTTTTTTTCTTAATTTTCTATGAGATTTTACAAGAACGCAGTTTCTGACGGCACCTGATTCTGAGGCCCGGTGTTCCCGGAATCAATTTCCGAAGTTTAGCTCGGGTAATTTCAATGAACGAACGAGTAGGTTTTCCTAACATTTAAACTGGTGCTCGGAATTGAAATCTGGGGGTACCAATGAAACCACAACGTCGGTAATTGCATAGGAGCACCTTTTCTGAAGGTGCGTTTTCTCGGGTGGAGTTGTTAATTTTGTGGTTTTAGTGTGGAATAAATTAAATTATATTATAATTTTATTTATTTTCCTCTAGGTAGTCATAACCTAAGTAAGGAAGTTGGGGGGTGTTACCCACATGTTTTTAACCAACCTCGAGAGGAAAAAGGTGGGTTGGGGCCCACACGATCCCAACCCCTCGTATTCCTTAACACCATAACCACCCTTTAATTTGAGACCACTCACCTCCGCCTCTCTTCTTTAATCATGCCAACTCACTTAATTAATTAAGTGGGTTATGTGTTTGATTTTTAAAAATTGAAATTCTTGGCTTGGTGTAATAAAATAAGATAAGACTAATTTTATTTGGGAGGTTTGGTGGTTGTGTGAGGAGATTGGGGAGATAGACCTATTTTCTCTAGGGAAGAACTTCGTGTTCTCGCAAATAGCTTTAGTCCTTCCACGAAGAACGTCATCTCTTCAACGAAGAACGACTCAAAAACTCCGGTATCTCCATTAACTTTCTCCTCCATGACAAGGGAAGAGACACCGACGTGGTAGTTATCCAACGGAGCGTAATCATCCTCTTTTCTCCATGATAAAGAGAAGATGACGTCTCCTCAGATGCTCTACGTTGACGTCTATGGAACCACGCCTCATGATGCTGCATTCCACGATGCTCTTCGAACATCAACTCACTATAAAGGTAGGGGTTAATTACTTTTTGATCGTGAAATTTCCTTTTCTGTTCTTCGTCTTTATTTTTGGGCCGCTTGATATCAACTTATCGAGAGGAGGTCAGACCGCATGAACATGACCGAATCTACTCCCCCTATTGTTGTTGTGTTGTTGTGGTTCGAATGAAGGCGGTGTGGTGCAACTGCAACGCAAGGAATCATGGATAAATGCGGCAAAGTTGTAAAGCGTCGTTGCACCGTGCCGTTGAGGTCGAGCGAACCCGCTGCCGGAGTCGGGCCGCAGCGAAGGGGTGTCGTGCCATCGTGCCGCGCCAGAGAACCACGAAGACACCGCGGCTGGAGTGGGGCCATTGCGGAGGGGAGCAACACCGTCACGCCGTGCCGGTCAGACAATGCTGCGGCTCAAAGTCGTGGCAGTGCAAGGTGGGGCGGGCGGAACCGCTGGCCGCCAGCACCTCAGATGGCAGGCCCGCGGTGGGTCCCGTAGCCACAACACCGGCCGACCGGACCGGGCCGGCCATTTCAGGGGGAGACTGGGGGTCATAACCCCCAGCTGGCCAACGGAGTAGCCCCCCACGTGGGGGCCGCGGTTTCTCAAACAGGGGGGCAGTGCACCCCTCCCCCTTCCACTAAGCTTGGCGAGGCCGAGCTGGCCACACGGGCCGCGAGCGCGCGCTAGGCCAGGCTGCCCAGGCCGGGCCGGGCCACACTGGCTGGACTGGACCGCGCCCTAATGGGCCAGACCTGGACCTGATTTAGGTCGACCCGGTTCAGGCCAACCTATGGGGGTCTCGGCCCGGGTCGGTTCGGGCCCAAAACCCCCTAAAAACGGACAGGTACGTTCTTTTTCCCATATTGTGGGCTACATACCTCCGATCGACGCACCGTTAGCTGGGATGCGATCCTTGGATCGAGGTGATTATTTTGGTATTTTACATTCAATGTTTTGGGTAACTTTACGTACGACCGGTTTGGTTCGAACAAGAAACCAACCGGGCCCTCTGAGCGGAAACGCTTATAACTTGAGCTCCGGACATCCGATTGACGTGTCGTCGACTTTGTTGGATTCCTCTTAGTGAGACGGACATTTTGGATTACTATGCTCATGGTTTGGATGCAGTTGGAGTGCGGTCGGGTTGGTTTGACTTAAAAACCAATCGGGCCCCTGGAACAAAAAATGTCGATAACTCGCAGACCATGCATCCAATTGACGCGCCATATGTCACGATGAGTTCCTATTTTTGCGACGAAACTTTGAGATAAATCAAATCCGGAATACGTGTCAGTTGATGTATCAACCCCCTTGGCTCGTGGAGCGGACCCTCCCAGAATCGAGCATGCTGTGTGTAGGAACCCTAGAGCAGGTTGTGATGATGAAGACCGTACTGAAATCCTCTGTGGGTTTGACGGCGATGAAGACCGCACTGAAATTTTATGTGGGTTCGGCAGTGATGAAGACCATACTGAAATCCTATGTGGGTTCGGCGGTGATGAAGACTGCACTGAAATCCTACGTGGGTTCAACAGCGATGCAGACCGTACTGAAATCCTCCGTGGGTTCGACGGTGATGACTACTGTTCTTGTATCCTACGTGGGTCTGGCAGTGTTTAACTCTATTCTTCCTATCCTACATGGGTCTGGCAGAGTAGCTACTATGTATCCTATGTGGGTCTGACAGCTTAGCTGGTTTAGTATCTTATGTGTGTCCCAACATAGATGAATCAGTGGCTATATCTGATCATCTCTTTCACCTTACGAAAAAGTATAAATTCGTGACCTGAGTCTTGACTTCAATAAATATCTTCGATATGATTGACTTGCTTTCTTATGTGGATTGAGTTGTGTTATCATGTGTGGATTGGGTTATACACTTATGTGGATGTGATCGAACTTGGGCATGGATGCTAGAGCCGAGCGGGAATTGATGACTTAGGTATATGTATGGGAAATTCCTAAGTAGTGTTGGATGTTACTTCATGATTGTATCTTTCCTTTGGAATTATCCATTGTGGATTCTGGGAAACCTTCGGGGGTCTTGGGGTCCCTAATGAGTAGCATATACTCACCCCTCCACGGGCTATGCCCGCACTACGTTGTGCTGGTTGCAGACGACGGACATCGCTGATCGTGGTTGAGGATTGTGGAGCAAGTTGGTACCTGGAGGTGGACCACTGTGTGGGACATACTTGGAGCGGACGGATGGACTCGAGGAGCTGAGGAGGATATCTGTATCCACCCTTCATGTGGGACATCAGGTGGACGGCACTACATTGCTGGTTTACTTTCAGTTGTTGTACTTTCTTTCCAGTTGTACTTTACTTTCAGTTTAGGTTTGTATTCTGGCCCATTTACTTTTCCGCACTACTTTTCTACCCAGATTTACTTAGTGTTTACTTCCTCTTGTTACTCTGTGGTTTGTTTACTTTATAAAGGCAATGCCTTCCCCTTTTGTCGGGATTTATGCCTTGGTGCTAGTCGCTAGACCCTAGCCTATGGGTGGCGGTCTTGGGGTAGTCACGACACGGGTCCCGAGGATGGGTCATGACATGAAAAATAAAAAAATAGAGGATACAACGTGGGAACCTAAGTAAATATTGAATTGAGCTACCTCAAATGTTTTGATGGTAATATTCATTAAATTCTTACGGTGAAATATTTATAGGAGGGGAGAATTGAACACCCCAATACATTAAAGTAGATTTCATTTTGAGTAAATTTAATTTTATGATAACATGCGATGCACACAACATAGTGTAAAAATGAATCAAGATAATCTGTTAAAATCTAATTTAAACATGAACATTTTAAAAGAGGCATTAAATTAGTGGGTATAAATATAAATAAATTATGAAATAAATTTTTTTACACATTTAAAATTTTTATGTTTTGATTATAACTGAAAATAAAATTCATCTCCACTAAAAATAATTATTTTTTTGAAAAATAGTATTTTTTTTAAAAAGATGGTATAATCACGCATTGAACACTTGATTTAAAATTATATTTTTCCAATTTTATTAAATTTATTTCACAAAATAAGATGAATATTTCAATTAGGAAATCCAAAATTATCATAGGTATATATTTTTTGGATTCTTCTAAAAAGATTCATTTTTTGATGAATTGGGAAAAATACTGAATTTAAATTGAAAACATCATTTTTGTTTAAATTTTTAAAAATATTGTTTTTCCTTGAAGGATCATTTTTTTTCAAAATGGTTGATTACCTGACACTAAATGATGTGAAAACACTGAATTTGGGTACAACATCTTCAAATGGTTTCCAACGGGTTTGTTTACATAGTCGGAAACACTCAACAATGCTTATATCCATGATTCATGGACTAATATTACAAAGGTAGGAATTCATTGGGTAGCTTGGCTGGAGACACATAATAACTGATAGTAGTCGAGAGGATGGGAAGTCTGTCCCATCACAACCATTGGGGGGAATTATTTCATGTTCTATGACTCTCTTATAAATGTAGGATATGTTCATGAATCCCTGGATCATTCCCATGTATGCATACACAAATTACCCGAGGTAAAAATCCATTATAAAAACACATGGGTTTGGATACATCTAAATTTATTTGAGGTTCTCCATTAAAAGAGATAATTTTATGTATCTGGGGTTCTCTATCGATAGTACCATTTTATAGATCGATTTGAGACTCCTTCACCATTTATTAAGACAATATTGGTTCTAAGCCACATAATGTGGCACTCTAGAGTTTATCTCCATCCAGTTGGGACGAGTGTGGTTTTTATTTCAATATTAAACAAATAATATTGGATTCCAATGTATCATCATTAAAGAAATAATAACCCATGTATTTTGGTGTAACTGAAGGGACACATCACCTTTTTTTAGGTCGTGTGATAGGGTCTAAACAATGATGTTTAACATCATGCGGCAATGACACCTTGGAAAATGGTTTCAAGTCAAGGATTATGTGGAATGTATTTTGAGGCATCTTAAGGAACATGAAAAAGATGTGGTATCCCAGGCCTATATGGACATGCCATGAATATGGACCAAAAAAGAATAGGGTAGAATTGGGTGTTGGGCTTCAACCTATAAGAGGATTCCTACCTATCAATGATTATTGAGAATCAAAGCCCACATAGTTTGGTAGGACTGGGGATTACACGTTAGAGGAATCTATGTTATAAGTGGGTTATAATGTGGGCTTACACTGTGAAGGATTCCCATTTGATGTTTGGAGTTAGAGATTATGTCTATGTATAAGGCCACTTTGTTTGGATGTGATTAGGGATTATACTGAATGGGAGGCACATCTGGTTATGGATTATGCCTGGAGATTCCTATTTGAGTCTTGAGATCATGGGGATTTCATGATTTTCATTAACCTCTGTGCCCACATGATTCATGATCGGTGTGAGAAATAATAGGAAGAAGTGGATTTAAAGAACACATGATCCACTCTACTCACTAATGGATGAGGTGTTGACTCCCAAAGGGGAAGTGATAGTGAATTGAGTGTTCATGTATCCTCTTTTATTTTTTTGATTGGGATATTCATATTTGGAGTTCTATCCAGTTAAGACCAATGGAAATAGTGAAGTGGATAAAAATTGTCACCTTCCATAAGAAATGTTAGGGGCTTACTCTAGGAAGGATAACCTAAAACTACTTCTAGGGGAGTATCCCATTACCTATCAAAGGGAATGGAAATCATGGTCCTTTCCAATACCTCCTATAATGGGGAGGATTCCATGAACACCCCAAAGAAAAAACACTTATTAACATGGGAATGTTAACCTGAGTAAATTCCTAGGGACCGCCTAATTGTGGAGGTTACACACTTGACTCTATTTACCATGGGTATGTAAACTCAATAGGACACGCTGATGTGTATAGTGATCTTATCATACATGTCAGGTGTCATTGGAAGTGACCTTGGAGTTATGTCATTAGACTAGTTCATGGTGGGGCCAACACTAGGATAAATGAAATGATGGAAAATAATGATGGGAGATTGAGAACTGAATGCTCCAGGATGCCCCATTCCACAAAGGATATTCTTAGGAAGGATAGGGATTCCACATTATATAAAGTTAGTACACAAGTGTGGGTGTATACAACACATTGTTGTACAAAAAATACATTTTTCTACCAGCATAGTATGTTGCTATGTGGGATTAGGTTCTCTATGTGTATCATGTTACTACATAGGGGAAAGTTCCGCCCACATGGTATATTTCTACATGGGGAACGGTTCTAGCCACACAACATTTTTCTATATAGGTTTTTTATCCACAAAGAGGTCATCCATTTTTTACCTCACGAAATTATTTCAGTAATGTAATTTGGGTTCATGGATCAGTGGATGATTTATTATTTACTCATCACTCCTATGAAAAGGAATTCTTAGTTTTTGATAATTGACAAGTAGGATATGAACTTTCCATTGTCTCATCACTCATCTCCTTCAGATCTCTTCAGTTTGGTCTTGTGTGTTTATATGTGTCTCTTTGTGTCACCTTTTGTGGTTCCCTCATTATCCTTTTATATAAGAACAAATGCACTAGATATCAACATGATTGGTTGTCCCTGGTGGGTCACAGACCATCTTTTGTGGGAGATCAGAAGATTTCTATGGATTTTGGATGACTTAGTTAGTAGGGATAAATCATTATTAGGGATGAAAATTGACATCCAACACTGTAAATGACTTCATTTTATTTGAGGGATCCAACTGTACCACTAGTTCTCAAAAACTATTTTGTTCGTAGGGATAGTTATTTTCTGGGGAAGAAATCACCGCATGTCCCAACAAATGACTTTGATTCATTTACCGGCATAGGGGGATCCACCCCATTCTATAATCTATGATCATTCATGGGTGATTTTTGATTTAGTGGAATTTCCTATGGTGTGGCGGTCCATGAAGTAGTTTGCAGTTCTCAACATCGATCGATCCTTTGATACTCATCTCATTGAATATTATTCCTTGAAATCTTCTTTGTAGTTATTTTGCTCATATTTCAAATTTATGGAATTATCTTATTCTTGATTGTAGAATTTTTTTCGCCCAACAATTTCCCCCCATGACAATGGGTTCTGATAAGGATGAAGAGAAGGATATTTAGATAAAGATTTCATTTATTTTTTAACCAGTTTTTGGTCCACATGTTGGCTTGGAAGAGGGGATGAAATTTATAAAAATGAGGGCATGACTCATATTTATCCCACCATATTCCTTAGTGAAAAAATTGATCCTTATATTCTCTTGATTAACTAATGTATTAGAGAAATATTACTTTTGTTGATGGATTTTCATCAAATGGATTTTCATCACCCTCAAAATGAAAGAATTAACCATCAATGGTAATTGTTGATCTTTCTCATAATGACTGGATACATCATAGATGAGATGGTCCATGGACAATAACCTAATTGGAAAATGTTTCATGGGCCAATGGATTCCTCAGCAATGCTTCATGGGATAGTGTATTTTTGATCATTCGATTCACATGAGGGCGTTTTACCAGTTGATAATTCATGGGTTTGATGGTTTGGAAAATGATAGTCTATGGGGCCTTATACTTTTCCACATTAATAAAAACTAATTTATTCACTTTAGATATGGATATAAGTAAAAGGATAAGTCCTTTGAAGGATGTAAATACTATTGTTATTAGTACTCTCATGGATTTTGATGAAATGAGAAAGGTTTTGATCAATTCTATTGAAAATACAATCACTATTAACCAACATTATTAGCTCATAGTGGGACTTATTAGTGCTGGTCAAAGGGGTGTCTGATCATAGATTTTTTTTTCTTTTATAGATTTGGGTTACCATTTAATTACTCGATTCTGGCACCACATCCAACAAACTAACTCGTGTCCTGGATAATTAAAAATAGAAATATTTCTCAAGATAACATCATAGTGACAGGTTTATTCATCTGAAAATCCTGCATAGCCTTGTGTCTTTTGATCTACACCCCTCTGTTGCTGGAGGAAACTTTTCAGGCAACAAAAATCAATTTCTAACATATAATTTCATGGAAGGCTATAAAAAACACGTAGCTAAGGGGTTATTCAAAATGGGATATTCTTTCTAGGGGATCATTTAGCATAGACTGGGGGTGGCCCATTTTGGTCGGTCATACCTGAGTGGAATTGAAGAATGATATAAAGGTGTCAGTTATTTATGAGGTGGTCTGGGTATCATAGAACTACTCCTACTAAATCCAAAAACATATTTCGTAACAATTTTGTAGTTGTCTCCCGAAAACCAACACCTTCTACATAGTGTATGGGGAGGTCAACATTTGTCTCTATGATGTTTAGTTAATCCTAGGGGTTCCAATTATATGTGATAAGTTTGATGAGTTTCTGCCACCCCCTTCATCCTGGGACGACGTGGAGATCACTCCTCCTCTTTTCAAGAAGCTCATTTTCAAGGCGAGGAATATTTTGAATGGTGAGGGTCAAATGATCAAGAAATACCCTTTTTTCTTATTAGATTAATGCCTTTTATATGAAAAATGGACATGAGACCTATGAATTGAGGATGTGGAATTTTCCAACTATAGAAACCTATAGGCCTATGGGATTCTACAAGCCCATTCTTTGGAATGTTCAGTTCAACAAGTGGGGATAAAAGATCATTCCTAATGAAGTCTAGTTATTCTGATTAGAAGCATTTCTTTCCATGTTTCTTAGTTATTGCCTGCTACTGGTGTGTGATTATAGTACCATGTTCAGAGTCACCACTCTCATCATGGTGGATCAGATGGCCACCAATATGTGTATTAACCTCACCATACTAATACATGAAAATATTTACCATTATATAGGATCGATCAGTGAGATAGTCCACCATACAATTTTTTGGATACTTTTAAAGTCATCTGTGGCTGAGTAGCTTCCCACATTGGATGCAATAAAAAATATGAACCCCCAATAGATATTGGATTCTACCAACTGACAATGCATCCAATGAATATGTGGGGTTATTCCATTATAATGGAATGAACATGGAGTGATGGCTTAGCTTGACCATGATGATCATTTTGCCTATGATCTTTTTGTTCCCCCTTCAGGTACTGTAGTGAATTTAGGATCTAGGGAATTCTTCAGGTGGGGATATATTATCTCTTTCATTTAAGGAATCTTGGATTCCATGATCGATAGAGATCTTATCTATTAAGGTTATGCACTCTACATATTTTCTTATCAATTCAACTATCTCCAAATGATATTTCATGTGACCCACCATAGTGATTGTCAAGAGAGACACATAATGATAGCTCAACCAATCTGGTTGATGTTTACCAGAGTGAACACATATTGACGTATTGCTATTCTTCCTTCCCTGGGGTTCGAGCATGCACTTACTAGGTCCAATGATGAAATTTAAAATTGATTATATCATTAAGACCAACTGACATGATTGATCACTTTTATCGAAGACTGAGAAGGGTCTATGTTTAGAGGGAAACAAAAGAAAATAGTTGGGCATTCAAGGCCTAGGAAAAAACCAATTAAATACCTTGTTTTTGAGCCCCTAAGGAATATTTTGAAATCTCGGGGTTCAACCCCCAATGTTTTTTGATCTAATACCTATGGTCAAGAATCCACCCCTCCTATTGTATCCATTACAATGAATAGAGGAAATGAGAATATTTTTGGGGCACTAATTGATCTCACACACTATGGAACATTCTACATGAGAGGGATGTTGCATTAACATGGTGTGGCTATGTGTCAGTGCATGCGAATATCCCTTATGATGATGAAACTCAAAGGGTGAATGTCCTTCTTCAAGAGATGATGACTCAATCCATTCTGGGTAGAAATGAAGTAGATATTTTTTTTTTGTTATTACCGTTTTGAGTTCAGAGGTTAATGAGGATGATGATTTTAATAGTCATGCATCTGTGGGTGTAGATGAAGTCAACCATCCTATCACAACTGAAGTGGGGAATATTCATTTCTTCTATATGGGGTCTTCTATGTGCCCATCCCCATAGGATTCCCTGGTTAATGAGGTGCATAGAAAGAAAATGTCGCTATAAGAACCCACCTCACTACTCAAGGTGAATCCCCCAACAGTAATAATCCCCATTACTGCGATGTTCCAAGAGGTTTTGAGATCATGGGATACCTTGAAAGAAATAACATAAACAAATTTATTTTGGAGACACTTCAGTAAGAACCACTTAAGAATACAATATTTGGATCAATCACAACCTAAATTTGAATTTCAAGTCAAGAAGAATCACATGTGGTGGATATATATCTGATGGAAATGGATACCTACCTTCATATTATCATGGTAGACCATATTTGTATGATTGAGTAGAATACATGGAATTAATCTTGATAGAACAAGAAAATACTGATAAAGATTTATTTTTCACTAAACTATTATCTTTTTTCCATAAGGACCTTAAACCCATACATCTGGTAATTTCAGGAGCCTTGGGAGATTTTGGAAAAGTTTACTACCTCATAATAAACCCCAAGGGGAACTATTGTTGGAGATAATTTCCCTTTGGAAGTGGAAGTCAATATAGATTGGTCCCCTATGGCCATGGAGCACATAGAGGTGGGGAATTTCCAACTCTGGCCCATCTCGTTACTCCTTATAAATGGTCATATCAATGGAATACCATGAAGCATCATATGGAATCATAGAAGATGAATAATCTGAAATCAGGGATGAAAGGTAAATAATTTATTTCATTATTTATTTTTCATGTTTTGAATCTTCATTTTATGACTCATATTTATGTACATAATTTGGTCTAGGTAAGATAGGTAATCATGCAAGAGTTAGCCAGAGGATTCAAGCTCATTATTATTATGTGGTATAGGTGATATAGCTGATGGCTACAACCGAACATGATAGGGGAGATGGGCCTATTGAAGTCATTAAGGGGATCCCAAACCCTAGGGGGCATTTCCTCAGGATCACAAACCTTTTACCCTATAGTGGGTTATTTGTCAAGGTTCAAACCTAATTCTACAAAGATGAATGTGGTGAATTTACTATTAGTAACTATCTCATATAGGGATCCTAGAACTACTATGAAAATCAATGAGATCACAAGCCCAAGGTGGTCAATCCTTTTGGATCGAATGAATTCTTCCCCCTTAGTGGGGTATCTTTAGGGGTCAATTTCCCGACTAAGAATACTGATCATGCCCATCAAGAGAGAATAACCAAGGAAGTGGAAATGATTTAGCCTTAATGTGAATCAGACTCAACTATCATCCTGAGGCCCTTGATGTTTATTCCTATTTGTACAATTTTTATGAATGATCATTTGGATACCACTAACCTGGTTGAGCACGATACTTCCCCATGAGTGTTTCTAGAAGAACCTGAGTTCCACTTGCACACTAACGATTCTTCCTCCCTTCTAGTAGGTTATAACGAGGATTTGGTCCTCACGAATGATAATATTTCATAGGGGGAAGGTATCTCTCTATTTATCAACCCACATCACTTTTTTTATTTTAAAATAAGACTTTAACTTCTTTTTAATATTGATTTCAAAATTATGACTTCAGGTTTCTATATTTTTAACTAATTTTCAGATCATTTAACCTGCTAATACTACATGGGAAGTGGTTTCTACATGGTCAAACATAACTGAGGTGGTGGAATCATGACGTTCTATGGTGTTTCTTGTTCGGTAATATATCCTACCATCCGAGAGTGATTCTGATGTGAAAAAGGAGGCTCTAGATGACCTTTACACTGCTCACCAGAATATATGGACATAAATCTAGATGATTATTTCTCCAACCCCTTATAAACATGATGAAGAAACCTCCCAAATTACAGATCATGTTTTTAGTTCTTGGGTATGAGGGGTTTGACTATCATGTTATCTATGGAATAGTGAAACAAGTGACTATATACTAGGAGATGAAAAACATGCCACATTCTCTCTTTTCAGATATAGAGTTTATACAAATATCCATTAAACTTAATAGGATGGTTTTGAGGTTATAAGTCGAACTTTCAGAAGATAAGACCTTAGTGGAGATGCTTCTTTAAGAGGTGGGGCAGTGTATTCATGAACTGGAATGACTTAAGAAATAATTTTATTGCACTGAGGTAGCTATGAATAAAGTAAAACAATTAGAGGAGGAAGAAGAATAATAAAATGTGGGATTGTACATGGTTAATGAGGCAGTGGAAATGCAAGAAAACATAGAGGATGAGACTACAACCTGTTTCATCTCTACCAAGCTATAGAGGACTCAAACCAAGAACTACTACATCATTATGAATATACTGAGAAACGCTTATAATTAAAATTTAATTCTCATACAGAGAAAATTTAGGTTTTGGATGCTCCAAAACTCTCATTTAATAAAAAATAGAATCATGTTTTATTTATAACGCATACCCTTCATCTTATCCTATAATTTCTATTTTAATCATCAGTTGCAATGTGTTATGAAAGATACTTCTATAGATGAGTTGAATTAATTCATCACAAGATATCCATAAGAATTACCATCTAGGATAATCAAATAGATTTGATCATTTAATGCTCTAATTTTTTCCTGATTTTATAGAATCTCATAGAATAGTTTTTATTATTTATAGGTTTACATGGAAAACCCTACAAAAATTTTATCATTTTTTATCGCCCAAATTGTTTCCTAATACCACTATGGTTGGGACAAAGGGGGTATAACATGAATTTTTCAGAGGACACCCTTTGAATGTTTTCAACCTAACAAGTTTTGTGTCAATTTTATTTTTGAATTTCTTTATTTTATTACCTATACCATGTGAAGTATAGGTCTAGGGAGAGGATACTCAAATTTCACCCAAGTTTCCCTTTGTCGGGTTTTATCCTTGAAATTTTTGCGTCTTATTTTTGGGATAGTACAGTGCATTTAAAACTATAATAATGTCATAGATTTTTTAGGTTGAACAAAAATTACCATGAATTATATGATGTGGACCTCAAAATAGATTATTTTATGAGAATATACCTTCATTTTTTAGTCATGAATGAGGGAATTATATTGACCCTAGTTTTGTGATTACTGAATCTTAGACATGATATGGGGATAGAATGCATGGAGTAACCATAATAATGGTTTCCAACATGATGTTTCTAAGGGGGTTTTCAATTATTAAAAACCTCTCACGGGGATGCATTTTCCTAAGGTTTATAGGCCTTTTTTGGAAAAATTATACAGAACTAACTGTAGAATATCAAAAAAGGTGTCCTTAGGACACTAGCCTTTCATTTTTTATGGCCATGTAATTTTAAGAAAAATAAAATTTCTCAGGACCACGACGGTTAACTTGTCAAAGGTATGATTTATGAAAATGTAAAGTGAGTATGTATCTTCCCTGGTCATGTATAAGAAATCTCTCCCATATGAATTTAGCTTATGTAAAGGAGGGTTGGTGAATAGTATAGTTTAACTTCATGAAATGATTACATGAAAGGTGATTTTTAACATATTATTTATAGTACATTCAAGAATTATGATTTAAGTTCAGTTTTCTTTGATTGAGGGATAAATTATTCTCCCTTTTTCCAGGTAATCTAAGCATGAATGTTCTATCATCTTCTGGAATAAAGGGGGGAATGTTACAATAATGTAATCTTGGGATTTTTTGAGTCAAATTAGTGATGTGGTATATTAAAATAATAATGTAATACTTTGAGTGGAAAATCCTATCATAGGTTTGAATTTTCCTTTGGTTGGCATATCTTTTTTCTTGCCAACTTATTAAGATCCAACTAGATAATTTTGTATATAGTTAATCATAGGTGTCTATAGGACACTGGCCCTCCAATTTTGATAGTCCGGAGGTTTATGGGAATTTATAAATTTCTAGACATAGATTATAGTTTGTGAAAGTTGGGTGCCTGAACATGAAAGGGGCATTCCAGGTAGAAACATCCCAAGAATAGGAAGAGACGTATCACTTATGTTGGTCATACCCAATTGTAAGAATGATTTTTTTTTCTATAGATGGGTCGATTAATGAGTTTCGGACATCTCTATATATCACATTGAAATGAGAATCAAGCCGTACGTAGTTTTGAGATGTTACCATATGCAGGTTTGGCCCCTTAACGGTGAAGGGGACACATTTTTTTGAATATGATATCACAAATGGAGAGAGGCACATATTGGACTCTATTACACAGATCAATATCATTCCTAAGAATATGGGTAAGTATTTGTGGTTTCTATATACTTCCGATACATGTTGACCCATACATAAGAAAATATTTTACATTTTTACCTATTGGATGGACCCGAGCTTGGAGGTTCAAGCATCACTATGTATCATGTGATAACATGAATCAAGCCAAACATTGTTATTTTATGGTTCCCTATGTATATCTAACCTGTTCCCAGGAAATATGCATTTGTAATTTTTTTCTGCGGCTAGACCTAAGATTCAACATTCATTTAAAACTATATACCATATGATGGATGGAATCAAGCCATATGCAGTTCTTAATATGATTCATTTTATTTTCATGCGACTAGGACATTATCTGTTCAGTTATACACCATATGGTGTGAAACAGTTGTCATATAAAGCATGTGTAACTGGAGGATAATTGAGCCATGATGTTCCAATGTGCCTCATATGTGTGGGGAAAATAAATTATATTCCATGATTCAAAAAAGTATTGTATTAGGATAAGTCATATGGGGAATGGAATACATTTGAGTTTATAGAGATAGGGAAATACTATAATTTGGATGAATTTTCTATTAGTTTATTAGCCTTTTATGGGAAATTCTACTAGAGACTATTATGTAATATTATGCATAGTCAAAATAAGGTGTCTCAAGGACACTAGAACTCCAATTCTGATGGTCGAGGAGATTAATGAAGATGCAAAATTTCTTGGGTTACATGGTATGATAAATGGTACAGATGTGTTTGAGCATCTAAGAAACAATCAGACTATGATTGGAAATGGAGTGTGAAATTACCTACATATATTTAACACATATATATGGGAAGTTGTTTATGAGTATTTGATGGATCCTTGAATGAGGAACTCAATATTGAGATCACCTACATAAATATGAATTATTATACAGGATATGGGGACATTTTTCTTTTTCTTTTCTCCATTGATGGGACTAGGATCCAATGCCTAGGTGTCACTACACATGTCATCTAAAAGAGAAACAATATATATATAGTTATTGAATCACCATGAAATTTTATTTAATGTACTAAGGACTTATGTTCCCCAACGTGAAGTAGAAATATTGTGGTTGGACACAAATTAATGATCTAGACATCACTACATATCCTATGATGGTTTTAATAAATGAATATATAGTTCTAGAAACACAATGTAGTTTAATGTCTTGTGGTATGGACAATAATCATGAATACACCATCTTGTGGTGGTAAGGATGTTTTTCAACTAAAAATAATGAATATGGATTTCATGGATTCATGCAATTTAATGACACATGATAAGGACATTTTCATGATAGTTTAATGTCATGCAGTAAGGAGAATTGGTGTGACTTTTAAGATCTTCCTACCAAGACCATGATAATTCTGATGTAGATTGACACAATTAGATCATGTGAGGAATCCCTATACAAACCTACAAATCCCATGTGAACTATGATTGGTTTGAGAAATAAGGGGTGGAAAATGTTTATCAACCACACTAAGGTGATAAAACAAAGGATATCAGCATTTTGAATTTGTGTTGGGTAGACTAAGATATATAATCTTGGTGTAACTATGTATCTCATTTAAAGAAGAATAAATACTCGAATAGTTCTTGATATGGTATCATTGTGAATACCAATATCATACATAGGGAGGAGAGTAATTTTTTATCCTGTGTTGTGGATAGACCCGGTATTAGAGATCTAGGCGTCGATATGTATCCAACATGAATAGGAATCAAGGCACATGTGGTTCTAAATGGGAACTCTATGTCTGTTTGATATATATATATGGGATATTATCCTGTATTCTATGGATATTCCTAGGAAATTTGGTCTATATGTCACTATATATCCCATAAGATGGTAATCATGCCACAAATGGTTTTCAATGGGAACTCTTTACAGTGGTCTGATTCGTATGTATCAAAATTTATCTTAGATATTCTGACTGGTCCAATGAAATAGGTTTTGGATTTCACTACATTTCCAATTATATGGGAATCAATCAAAATAAAGTTATCGATGTGATTCCTTTCATAGATATGACTAATATAAGAAGAGAATAAATTTTTCGTGAATTGGTTATATAAATATGACATGATTTTGAGTCCCCTACATTGATTGTGTTTATATATAGGTAATGATAAATTTCATATATTTTATGTCTAGGCCCAAGACATGAGATATAGGTGTCACTATGTATCTCATTATGGTGAGAATAAAACTGTATTTAGTTCTTGAGGGAAATCTCTCTACGTAGGTCCGGCCCATACAAAGGGAGGGGCATTTTTTTTGGGTGGATGGACCAAAATGTAAAATCTAAGTGTTGTTATGTATCACATAATATGGAAAGAAATCCACATGTATTTTGTGAAAATGGAATTATAGGTGACTGATTCCAAGGGTTATTCTCTCTCATGTGAGAAAATTATGGTGGTATGTAGTTTAATTTCAAACAATGAGGAAGTTGGTGAAATGAAGTTTATTGTCTTGAGAAATGGAAAATGTACCATGCAGTTTAACTTCATGTGATTAGGAAGAAGGTATTATAGTTATTGGAAGGATGATTTTGTAGAGTAGCAAGAAACATAATCCTGATGTGAAAAGAGGACCTATGTCTTAAGGCTGTCAGAAAACCACCCCATGGATGGAGGGAAATTTTGGGCTCAGCTCAATATGATAAGTGTAGGCTTCACTATATATCCTTTGATTGTAGTAATCAAACCACATGTAGTTCTGGAGAAAGTGACTACATATGTCGATCTGACTCTTAGGCATTAGATAAGGGCATTTTTCCTTTCTTCTGCAAGGATCTAGATCATATGCAGTGAATGGTTGATTGAAATGATAATTCCCATGCAATTTAATATCGTGATATAAGGATGTAACCTCCATGTTTAAGGTCCTAGAGTTTGTACCAAAGGGTGATTTCTCCCAATGTTGATATGCATGATGTGGTGAAATAGTAACCCAAATGCAAAAAAGGACCATGGTGGCCCACTTTTGACTCACGCATTCCTGAGGAGGGCTACATACAGTTCGATGTCGTGAATCCTGGAATTGGGATTCTAATTTCAAGGCCATGTAATTTTGACATCAGCAACGATGCTTCCCAAAATGGGAATCTGTTGCATGGAGGAGTGAAAAACCTAATGTGAGTGGGGGACCATGAGGCCCAATTAAAAAAAACTATTTTCCAAAAGGATCTAACACAATTAAATATCATCATATATGGAATTAGACACAATGTTTAACATTATATTGTAAGGATGATAGATGTAATGATCTTCAACTTCTTGCAACTTAGACAGTTCACCATGTAGTTTAACATCACACTATCGAGATGTTGTACCCTTCAGTATAACATCATGGTACTAGGATGAATGTATTAGGGTTTACACAAAATAATTCTTCAAGAGCCATGTGTTGGTGGGATCCATGATTATTTGTTCGTCCATTGAGGACAATGAATAAGCTCCATTGGAATATTATTTGTTTATTGAATAGGATCCCACCCATTATGGACTTGATTTTGGATATTTCTTTATGTGTATCATTAGTTTTATGATAACCGACTCAATATCTCAGTCAATGAAAGATCTATTGTGTTCCTTTTTTGTTAAAGGCATGTGCAATCTAGTTTTGGTGAACATCCAAATGGTGAAAGGTATGTAAACTGTTTTCATAAATTTTATCCAATTCAGTTAGTAGATTCAAGGATTTCTCATCTATTAATAGCTAATCCCCTAAGTAAATTATAATATACAGAAATTGAACATTGAAGGGAAGGACTGCCTCTATCCCATATAATAATTAGTATTGAATTTTCTGTGTGGCAGTGCGATTCATGGTCCAGTAATTCCACAAAGCATAGATAAAATTTCATGTCCATCAATTCTTATCCTTATCTACTATCTATTTGAGTATAATGGATAGAATCTTTTAAGGCCTCTACCTATCTGTTAGCCTAAACATTATAATGGGATGAATGGTTGGACATGATTTCATACTCTTGATACTTGTTCTCCAATTCAACTGAATATAAATTGGCACTTTTTCCAATTAATATTTTATGAGGAACACTAAATATAGTGAAGATATTTGCTTTCACGAATCTGATAATTTTCCTTTCCTTGACCACTTTTAGGGGTATGACTTCTACCCATTTGGAAAAGAAGTTGGTTACTGTGAGAATACACTTTAACTACCTAGCTATAGTGGCATGAGATGGTCCAATAATGTTCTGTCCCAGTATGAATAATGGTGATAAGTACTAGGCTGTATGAAGAAACATTGTCTGTTGGTTGATAAAGATGGCATGAACAAGGATTGAATGAATCATTTTGGAAAATATAGTATATTCTTGTATTATAGTACAGAAGTAGTATCCATGCCATCAAATTTGATGGGAGAGAATGGCTCTAGATTGGTGGACACTAATGCCTCCAATGTACACTTCCTTCATGATGGTAGCATTCTCTTCTCAATCAATGCTCCTAATAAGGACCCCGTCAAGGCTTGGCTTATAGTGTACCTTTGTCTGATTTGTGTCATCATACAAAACAAAGTTAATTTCTCATCATCAATTTTTCTCTCAAACATCTCTGTTCAATGGGACATCTACCTCTTTAAGGTATTCCATAATGGGTGCCATATATTTAGTGGTTGGACCATGTAGTTTGGGGATATGGCTAATATCATAAATTTAATCCTTGTTAAATTAATTGAATGGTGACGGCACTTGAAAATGAACGATATAGAAGAATATTTCATCCAAATATGGATTGAATAGAGATGTGGCTTCATTTTCTAGTCTTTCTTCCTGGGCATTTTGTAATCATGTGATATGATTCAGTGTAGGCTCCAAATGGAATTATTAAATTAGTCCCGAGACATGATTTATAAAGGGTATTATCTCTTCCATTTGGCATAAAAATCACCATTAGATGACTTGATGACAAGTTTCAAATAGCCTTTATCTACAATTTCTTTTAAAGTACTTGAAGTGCTAACTTTAGACCTACTATGAGAGCTTGATATTCTAATTGATTATTTATTGACCCCTTTTAAGGAAGGAATTAGTTAGGATGAAATTCCTTTGCATGAGATATGTTCATTACACCCATCCCCACACAATTGATCTTGGGGTTTTCTATTCTATTCCCAGTGAGGTTTCTATATTCACTATTAAAATGAATGTCATGAATCTTGGGATCATTTTGAATAGAAAAAAACGCTTCATCGTGTATTTTTGTGTCCAATTATGTCACCATTAAGGAGGGTTGTGGTGCTAGTAATTCTGATAATGCCTTGTGTTTGTCCACTTTTTTAAGGTACAAATAAAATATCAATCTACTTAAGGATTACTGCCCACCAAATGAAATGTATTTTCAACATAAGATGGTTTAGAATTTATATTAGATGGTTTCTATGAGATACTAAACAGACCTTTTGATGTTTCATATAGTGCCTCAGTATTAGACTACAATGATTAGCATCAAACAACTCTTCTCAATATCTGAATAATGAGTCTCGACGTTGATCATGGTTTGGAATAGGTAACAAATGATTCTCTTGCTTCCAGTGTCATTCTTTTGCATTAGAAGGACACCTCTTGATTGTTCCATGGATTTCACATATAATATAACTGGTCTTCCTTTGATAGGTGTCATTTGTAGTGGTAGGATTAAGAGATATCTCATTAGAATGTCAAATTCTTCCAGGCATCCATCAACCGACTAGTTTGTAACCCCTTTTTTCAACAATCTAGTGAAGGGGAAGAAATTTCCAACAATGTTTGATCTAAAGTGTTGAATATAGACAAATTTCATTGATGTATTCTAAACATAGTGAGGTTGCATGGAGGTGACAATCCATGGATATCAACTGTCTTTTTGTGGTTTAATTTGATGACACATTAGTGTAAAAATATGCCAAGAATCATTCTTATGGTAATAAAAAAATCTTATATCAATGGATTCAATCTCATGATATTTTGTCGTAGTTTTTTTATGATGTCTTCAAGGTCCATCTGGCTGTCCATGAATTGTTAATATTTATCCACTAGGTCATCAACTTTGAATTCAAAAAACATTACCAGGTAGGGTTTGAAGATGCGATGCATTTCATGTTGGTATGTAGTACCATCATTCTCCAAGCCAAAGAGCATTACATTACATAAAAATACTCATTGGGGGTTCCTAAAAGTGGTGAATTCATTATCTTCATGGGCCATTCAAAATTTATTGTATCCTGACAAGCCATCCATGAAGGAGAGATCCTAATATCGGATTGTGGCATCTATCATCAACTATATGATTAGGAGTAGGAAATCATCCTTCGGGCAGTGCTGGTTGAAATATATGAAATTGATATATACTCTGATTTCCCCATCACTACTATACATATTCCATTTAATAGTGTGAAAATTATCTTTTAACAGAAATAAAAAACACTATTAAACGTATTGATGATATTGGTGGATTTCCCTTTATTAGTGCTAAAAAGTCACAATAAGGGGGGCCCTTTATATGTGCTAAAAAAATTGTGATAAAGGGCCCCCATTATTAGCTCTATTTTTAGAGCTGCTAAAGACAACCCTTTATCAGTTCTTAAAATAGTACTGATAATGTCATAGCCAACTGCAATGTGCAGTTAATACAATAGCACACCTAGAAGAAAAAAATGAAATTTCAAATGCTATATAAAATGTATAATTTCTAACAATTCTATAATTTCCAACAATGATATATACATTTTATTGATATCATGTATAAAAAAATTTCCACCCTGGGTATATAAAAAAACTACTATTTACATTTCAAAAAAAATTAGATAATTACATTTAGAATTATCCAATAAGAATTCTAAAATATTAATATTTTATCTTTCGACAGCTGTGATCCCCTCTTAAAAATTTCTTCCCATGGTATCGACTACCAAAATAATCATCTCATCCTCAGAAAATATTTCATCTATATATGAAAAAAATACTATGTTTGTAATACCATAAAGAAATAAATTAAACATTAATATGAGATAATACATTAATAAAATGACAATATTTAAGAAAATTTACACATTTGAAGTTTTACTGGTCACACTGTATGTCCTATTGAGATGGGGTTGATTCATACCCATAAAAATGAGTTACAGACCATTTTTCTAAAATATCAAAACAATACGAATGTGTTTTCTCTATTTTTAGAATGTCACTTTTTTTTACTAAAATTGATGTCAATTTTATATAATCGGAAACTTAGAGTTATACTGGTAACATTGTGCAATGGATTGAGGTACATAAGATTCATATATATCAGAAATTACTGATGTATTGTTGTCTTAATGTATCAAAACAATCTGATTGTGTATTCTCGGTTTTCAGTATCAAGTATGAATGTTTGTTAAAATTTCATTTCAAATTAAAAACACTTATTATGAGTCAAATTGGTTACATCGTGTATCGGCTTATTGTAAGAATTATTCATACACATCCATGATGACTTATGAATAATTTTCCTAAATTATTAAGATAATCGGAGAACATTTTCTTGGTTTTCAGTTAGTGACACACTTTGAAAAAAAAGAATATTTTAAACACATAATAGACACATTTAGTTATACCGGTCCCACCATGCATTAAATTGAGGTGAGTTTGAATATTAAACATCAAAAATGACTCATGGGTTGTTTACATAAAGTATCAAAACAATCCGAATGCATTTTATCTATTTTTAGTATCTATTTTGTAATTTTTACTTAAATTAATGAAAATTTTAAATAAGAAGAAGCACTTCGAGTAATACCGAACACACCAAGCATCTTTTTGGGGTGAGAATAATTAATAAATTTCACAAATGATGTATATATTGTTTTCTTAAATCAATAAAATAATTTGAATGTGTTTTCATGGTTTTCAGTATGTCACATATTACATTTACTTAAATTAATTTTAATTTTAAATAAAAAATAAAATTTGTTTATAATGGAATCACCATGCACTATATTGAGGTGTGATAGATTTATAAAATTTAAAAACGACAAATATATTATTTTTCTAAAATATCAAAATAATCCAAATGTGTTCGCTCGGTTTTTGGTATGTTAGTTGTTGTTTTTACATAAATTAATGTCAATTTTAAATAAAACGGGACACATGAAATTATACTAGAAACACCAACCATCGTATTGATGTGCGGATGATTCCTACACATAAAAAATGACTAATATAACATTTTCATAAAATATAAAAACTATATGAATGTGTTGGTTGGTTTTAATTATGTTACATGTTCTTTCACATAAATTAAAGTCAATTTGAAATAAAAAGAGACACTTTGAGTTATACCAGCCATATCATTATTTTTATTAAGGTGTGGTATATTAATACACATCATAAATTAAAAATAAATTTTTTCCCTAAAATATTAAAACAATATGAATGTGTTTTCTCTTTTTTCATTATGCCTGTTGTGTTTTCTCAAAAAATGACATTTCAAACTATAAACATACATTTTGAGTCATACCACTCATAGTGTGTGTAGGATTGAGGTGTTCCTGATTCCTACAGGAAAAAAATGTCTCATGGATTTTTTCCCTAACATATCAAAAAAATATGAATGTTTTTACTCAGTTTTCACTAGGTCACTAGTTGTTTTTACATAAATGAATAACAATTATAAATAAAAACGAGACACTTTGAGTGATTTTTATCAAAATGTGCACCATATATTGGTACAGATAATTCCTACACATTGAAAAGAATGTATATATCATGTCCCTAAAATATGAAAACAATCCAAATGTGTTTTCCCAATTTTTAGTATGGTACTGGCTGTTTTTATTTAAATTGATGTCTTTTTAAAACAAAAATAGACAAATTGAGTTATACGAACCAAAACAATTATCTTATTGAAATGATTCAATTTCATACACATAAAAAATTTATTATATATATTTATCCTAATGATTCAAAAAAATCAGAATGCATTTACATTGTTTTTTGTATGTCACTTCTTGTTTTTATTTAAATTAAATGTCAATTTTAATTAAAAAGAGAAAAATTGAGTTATACTAACCACATCATGCATCATATTGATGTTCATATAACTTGTAATTGTAAAAAGTAAAAATTTATCATTCTCCTACAATATCAAAACAATTGAAACATTTTTTCTTAGTTTACAGTATATCACTTTTTGTCTTCACTGAAATTGATGTCAATTTTAAATAAAAATTGCCACCTTGAGTTATACCGACCACACCATGAATATTATTGAAATTTTAATGATTGATCATCATAAAAAAGACTTATATAAGGTTTTCCTAATGTATCAAAATAATATCATTGTGTTTTATCAGTATTTTGTATGTCACTTGTTGTTTTTACTTAAATTGATGTCAATTCTAAATGAAAAGAGACACTTTGAGTTATATCGGACACACCATGTGTCATATTGAGGTGGTTCTAATTCCTAAATCTCACTAATGACTAATATATAATTTACTAAAATATCAAAACAATCTAAATGTGTTTGTTGGGTATTTAGTATTTCACTTGTTGTTTTTTTCTTAAAATAAAGTCAATTAGAAATACAAAGAGAAATTTTGAGTTAAACTGTCCACAACATGCATCGTATTGAGGTGAGGCTAATTCCTACACATCAAAAATGACTAACATATCATTTTACTAAAATATGAAAAAAAACAAATCCATTTTCATTGTTTTCATTATACTAGTATTGTTTTTTAACAAAAATGTCATTGCAAACTGGAAACTCACATTTAGAGTCATACCGGTCTCAGTGTGTATCATATTGAGGTTTGTTTGATTCATAAATGTCAAAAATTACTTGTGGATCATTTCCATAAAGTAAAAATAGAAATATGAATGTGTTTTCTTATTTTTTTTGTATGTTAATTGTTTTTTTACTTAAATTAATATCAATTTTAAATAAAAAGGGCCACTTTGAGTGATATCAGTCACAATGTGTATCATATTTAGGTGAATATAATTAATAAACATGAAATATTATTTATATATCATTTTAAAAGAATTTTAAAATAATCCGAAAGTGTTTTCAAAATTTTTTGTATGTTATTTATGGTTTTTACTTAAATTGATGTCAATTTTAAATCAAAAGTGACACTTTGAGTTATATCAGACGCACCATGCGTTAGATTGAAGTGAGTTTGAAAATTCACATAAAAACTGAATCATAGATCATTATATTAATGTATCAAAACAATATAATAGTTTCTTTTTAGTTTTTAGTAAGTCACTTGTTGTATTTACTTAAATTAATGTCAATTTTAAATAAAAAGACACACTTTGAGTTATACTGCCCACACCGTGGCTTGTATTAATATGTGACTGAATAAATAAAATAATAAATTACTAATATACTATTATTATAAAATTTTAAAACAATATCAATGGGTTTTCATAGTTTTTGTTATGTCAATGTTTGTTTTTACATAATTTCATTTCAATTTTTTTAAAAAAAGAGACACTTTGATTTATACTAGCCACAAAGTGAATTTTATTGAGGTTTTCATGAATTTTACATATCCAAAATGACTAATAGACCATTTTTCAAATGTATGAAAACAATTCTATTGCGTTTTCTAAAATTTCAGTACGTCACTTTTTGATATAACTTAAAATAATGACATTTTTAATTGAAAAGAGACACATTCAGTTATAACGATGACGCCAAAACTTTTATTGAGTAAAAGATGATTTCTACATGTAAAAATGATGTATATATAATTTTCCTAAAATATAAAAACAAAATGATTGAGTTTTCTCAATTTATAGTGTGTCAATTTTTGTTTTAACTTAAATTGATGTTAATTATAAATAGAAAGAGACACTTTGAGTTGTAATGACAAAACCATGTGTCGTATTGCAGTGTGGTGGATTTGTATATATCACAAATGACATATAGATAATTTTCATAATGTATTACAACAATCCATATGCATTTTCTTTGTTTATAGTATGTCACTTGTGGTTTTTTACTCAAATTGAAGTCGGTTTTAAATAAAAACATACACTTTGAGTTATACCGACCACACTGTACATAGTATTGTTGTACGTGCAATTACTATACATAAAAAATAATTATATATCAGTTTTCCTAAATTATCAAAATAATACATAAGTGTTTTCTCAGTTTTTTGTAGATCACTTGTTCTTTTTACTAAATGTAATGTTAATTTTAAATAAAAAGCGTCACTTTGAGTGATACCTATCACTTGTTCTTTTTGTTTGGTTTTCATTAGTTCAGTTTCTCTAATGACTCATATATTAACCTATAGATTAAATACACTGATATCACATCATAGTATATTGATATTCCTTGCATAATATTATGATCCATGAAAGAATTGTTTAGGTCTTGTGCTATTAGAAACATAGAAACCTAAATAACTAGTTCATAAGAGTCTCCCATCATGTTAATATTTACATGAACCCTTATTAGAAAAAACATTTTTAAAACCATTCCTAAAAACCTATTGATATTAAACACAATAATGGGTGATTATTGATAACCAGTAAGTGTAAAAATGGGTGATATCAACGATCACATATGGATATTAAGCAAAAAATAGTATATAAAATGATGAAAAAATTAATTAATTGCAAAAAAAGACACGGTTTGATTCATAATAGATACATCGTGAACTACCATGAATTCCATTTTCATTCATTGTAATAATGTAAAGACTACATTGTTGAAATTTAACACTTTCCATAATGTTTCCACCACTTCCATTGAAGGAATGTGATAAATGTCGACAATGCAGGGGTGGCATGATTTTGAGGGAGAGTAAGTCTTTAGAAGAAATTGTTTATATGAGTAGTTAAACATTTAATTTATATATTTAAATCTAGTAGACAAAAATCTATATTATGATGGAAATAAATTTATGTTAAAAAAACATTACCCTCTCATCAAATTCTTAGTTTCATCCTCAAACTCCAATCTCTCACAAGAAGGATCAGTTTCGAATAAACCTCCCCAACTCAAAAAAACAAATCCAACTGTATAAGAAATAAATTATTAAGTGAGTAATAATAAAAATATTTAAATTAAACATAAGTATGAAACAATCCACTACATCTACGAAAGTCACATATTCTTGTTATTTCTGTACATTATCTTATCAGGTATTCTTCTCGTCCATTTCTGAGAACATATTTATCGTCTTGTGAATACAATTTTCATTGATAGACATATTACTAAAAGAAAAAAATATAAATACCCAAAGGGTTAATAAATATTTTAAATTAAATAGTAATTATCTTCGATAATACAACTATAGGGATACTAGTTTGTTCATGGAATATGATATCTATCATAAAATTAGAAACATAATAACGAAAATATTTCAATTGGTTTGTTTTGTAAACTACTTAAACATACAATAGAATAAGTAATTTCATTTTATATGTGTATGGATTTTGGAATATTATTATATTTACCCTAACACTTATCCAGTCATAAAACTTGTCTTCCTCCTTGCGCTTAGTCCTTATCCCCATTACATTTTTTAGGGCAGTGATGTACCACCCTATCATAACATAATTCTTTTTAATATAAAGTATAAATTATATAACTTGATATTTAGTTGTAAATATTTGGATGTAGTATACTAAAAATTTACAATCTCTATCATGTGTGGATGGTTTTTTGGATATTCATGCATTGAATACAAGAAATAAATATTTGGAGTGTCAAAATTTACCACAATGAGCATCCATTAATTCTTAATACACCAAAATGAATAAGTAATGAAATAAATGAAAATATATTTGATATGATTAAACTATAGAGTTTCACCCCTGCATTGTTGGTATTAATTAGAGTATGCCATTCAAAATATTTCATCGAAATTGTTTGAGCATACCTTCCACTATTTAATTATTATTTTTCTATCTATTTCAATTTGTTCTAAAGAGGAAATGTCATGAATAACGAGTCCATATTTTTTCCGTGGTAAAATCCCTTCAATTGTGTTTCGTATATATGTATTCAAAAAATTTGAAATGTTTTTAGTCATTATTAATATACTATATGGGATTTTGTAATATCATATAATGAAAACATAACTCATGTATACATTTACATCTAAGATGACTAGCCAATCATTGTTGTGAATTTACTTACACTCTCAACACCAATGCGGTCTTTATATTTCTCTCCATAAATATTTTATTTAAAAATAACTATGTGATTATGACCATATTATAAGATTTTATCCACATGAAATATCAATTATTGTAAATAAAGATATCGAATGAGAGGGGTACTGGTTATTTCGGTAGCTCTATTTGATCGATTGGTCAATCTATTATATGGTTTTGAAGAGGTATTTAATTTAATCCAATTCATTTTGTCCATCTGTAAAAAAATTATTGGTTCAAACATTTTCTCAATAATTTCTAATAGTTTATCATGAAAAGTAAATTGTAAATGAATACCTTTATGTCTATATTATTTACAAGATGTGACCTCCATGTGATGAATGTTCCAACAAATGTTTTGACCGTAATAATATCTTCCTCGTAAATTGGAATATGTATCTATGTTCTCAGATCATGGGATGCACTAATCAATACTCACAAAAAACATATTGTATGTGGTCTACTATATAGCATGTTTTTTTGAATGTTAAACACTATATCCCTATCTACAAGGTGACAGGTTGGTGTTGCTAGATATAAATCCCAAATATTATCAACTTGAATAATATCAGTATATGATATGTATCAGTACAAATATGATTCACATTTCAAAAAAAATATTAGAACATTTATTACCTTGAATAAGATATCTCTTGGAGGGGAATGGCTAGCCTCATAGCTTGTGGGATGGGGAGGGATCTCTAGGAGACTGTTGTTCTTGAGTTTCTTCTTCTCTTTACCTACCCACACTATTGTTTCTATAATCACTCTCTTAAATTGGAATTATTCTTTATGGGATGACATTGTTTCTTTAATCTGATTTATTAATTCACTATTATCCTCCGATTGTTATTTTCTCAAAATATGACTGGGGTGTCACCCCAGAACCCTCACCAATGACATGGCCATACTGTTCTGATGGCTTCAAGGATACCGATAGTATGTTTTTATCTGGTATAAGTGTTACTAATTCCTTTGAAAATGTCAGATATAAAATATGGTAAAATAAGTGATCAATGTTATTTAATAGAAATTTATTTAACAAAATTTATTATGTAATAATTACACTTGTTTCCCACATTTTGGTGTTTTTTATCTATTAGTTTCCCGTATTTATTTAGACGTTCCTCCTTCCATAGCACTTGGTGTGAAAAGGAAGTTTCTTTGGATTTGGAGTCATTATTTTTCATATAAATAGAGGAACATAATTATGGTATTGTTTCGTGTCACATTAAATTATTACACATGATTTAAAATACGTACCGAATATTTTCAAGTGAAGAATACCCCATCCTTTCTTCAATATAGGGGTATGATACTTTTTAATCTCATTCCATATTTCGATCACTATGTTTCTATTTCATAAATAAAAAAATTTCAATCATAGTTATTAATATGTGTATCATCGAGCAACATATTACTAGACACAATGTACCTGAAAAGACACATCTACACGATAGTCAGTAAACACATTTCATGTTTTATGGGATATCAGCTCTGCATAGATAAGTGGTGCATGCAGGTTTATATTCCCTTCAACATCTTTAACTTGATCTCTTTTTATAATTGTACGAAATCCTCGGTGTATCCTTCCAGCAATAATTAATAAATATTTCATATGGGATTCATCTACTATAAATTAAGTCTACAATGGATTATGAATAGTAAATAAATGTTTTATTATTTTATTTTTTAGTAAAACAAATAAATGATATCATAATGTTATTGTAATATCCCCCCACATTAGTGTCTTAATCCATAACACATAATGGTTCCAAAAACCTACATCAATTGGCACACATTATTGTGTTAATATTCTAATATAACTACTGAACATGGCTGTTTGGGGTTAACATAAAGGCCCTATGAATTTTATCTGACTGCGTAGTCAGTGAATTTTTATTTTTCATTGATTATTTTTTCTAGCCCCATCAAACTATGACACTCATGTTTTTTATGCGTCACTGATCATTCATCACCTACCATTCCCCTATAATCAATATAATCAACATGTTCCCTAGGAGCAGTCACATCCGAATGTGCATATGGTAGTCGTACCTCTACACCAGGAGAAATAACAAGTTGAGAAACCTATTTCTACTTATGAATGGGAGCACCATCACTTGTAAGAAGGTCAAACCTCTGCACTATAAGTGGTAGCAAGTTGAGAGACCTATTGTTCCTCATGATTTTGGTTACCGACATTGTAGAAGTCATTATCTGTATAATTGGTTTAACATTTAATTTTTAGTATATAAATGCAGCATCAAATGGATAATAACATGACTTAACGTGATGTATATTAAAAAAAAGAACCTCATTATTAAACAACCTTTTCCTTTTTAAAGTCTACAAGGATTTGACAGCTCTATCGAAGATTAAAATCCCTTTATTATAGTCTCCTCTAATATACAAACTGATTTCTACATTGGGTCCACTGTTAAATGATGGTGACGTCCCAATTAAAGGTTCATCTGTAGTTTAATTTTCATCTGACCATTTTGTGGTTTTGGTCGATAACAAAACAATGGACAAATTTTGGTTTGTGGGATCTGGAACATATAATACTTGTACTACATAGGATTCTATTATAAATGGTTCTTCTTTTTAATCCATATTTATATCAACATTCTTGAATCCCAATTCATCTATTTTAACAACACTTCTATTATCAACACACATTCATTGAATAATTGTCCCTTGGAATGTTATATAATCCAATTACATGTTAATTTGATGATGTCAAAGTGTGGCATATTCAGCTAAATTGTTTTTATGTCCTTAATACTAAAAACATGCATCACTTCATCCATGCTTGTAACACCACTATTTTGTATGGTACTTTCTTCATCATCCCCATTTATATATAATTTAAAACCATTAATTACATAATCATTTTAAGACAATACATACGCACATGGTCCTCCGAATAGCGATTAGATTCGTTATGAAATTGAATCCGTATTTTCATCTGACCCCTTTTACATGTGGTCATGAAACCATTCAATAAACTATTTATTATGTTTATTTGATATATATATATATATATATTATCCCTTAATGGAGTGAAATGCCTAAGATTTTTTTGTGGGTTTCAACATATGGGGAATACTACAAACTATTATGAGAAACGTAATGGTGGGTCCACGCTCGATCCATCCAACGGCCCGAAATCCTTCAAATTTTTTTATTATAAAGTTAGGCCACCTTTTAAGGGAATAAGGGGAACCTAGACATCAAGGGAATAGGAAATACATGACCTGAAGGTAAAGATTAAAACCAGACTAATAATATAAAGCTGCCCCTCCCTAGCATTTGATCATGATGAAGCATCCACAGTTTCAAGGTAATTCAGAAAAAAAGGGTCTGGTTTCAAAGAACAGGCCCAATCCTATGGCAAACTCCATACACTCTCATACATTAAAATTCAAAAAACATTACAAAAGTTGAATGCTCACCTATTAATCCTACTCTGGATCCTATTCCATAAAATCATTTCTAGCTACACTGAATACATTTATGAAAAAACCATGAACAAGTAACACTCACAACCTCCTGTAAAGCTGCAAAATCCATCACCACGCGCAGGGCCTGAATAGACCACGTGCACCTTGAAACGTCACTGGTCGCCCAAACTACAGCCTAAAACAGCCCAACCACCATCCATAGAAAACACCAAACACTCGTGGAAGAAACCAGAAAGGGTTCCACTCCCAATATATAATATTTATTGTGACAAAATACCTTCCTAAAATTCCTTCACCTGCAATATTCCTACTGTGATGACATTTTGGTTGACCAATGCTCTCCACACCGGACTTGTATTCAGTACAAAACTCAATGGCTTCCTGAATAAAATATTTCTCTATAATATAACCCTCTGAACAACTTCAATTTTTGAAATACCCTATCAAGATATTCATATACCATTATATGGGGTGAATATAACTATACAGTATATGACCACATAGTCGAATCTCTATCATCAATTGAACCATCATATCAAATAATGTTGGATGGAAGAACATTTCTAATTAACATAATATGATGGAAAATTTACTATCCAAATATTGAAATTTTTTCGTGCATATAACATTATTTCATATAGTTTTGAATAAGAAAGAGAGCTTGGTTAATGTTTGAAGCACAGTCTTGGGAAATAGGAAATGCAATGATTCAAGCATTATATCTTACATCAAAACATGGAATTCATGTCATTTCAGACACTTTAACATTAAATTGTTCTTTGATATGATGTTTTTGATATTCGATAAATACCCCTCTGGAGCCTCTATATCATTCAATTCATTGAAAAAAACACATCTCTTCTTCTTGGTAAGGGTGTAAGCAGTAGGAGGAAGAAAATTTCATTTTTCACCATTCACTAGATCTAACTCTTCTTGTATTCCCCTGTTAACCATGTTCATCCTAGCCTTAATTCCATCATTTTTTGGGTTCATTTAGTAACGTCCTGAGGAAACTATGACATAAATTTTTTTCAACATGCATAATATCACGAAAATTTTTGACAGAAATAAAATTCTGATATGGTAATTCCAAAAAACCTATATCTTCTTCCAACTAGCTTTATTAAGTGTTTTTGAAAATGGTTTACCCAAAGAAGTGTCCACATATTTTACTTTCTCAAATAGTTTATCACCTGTTAGAGTACATGTTGTCAAACATTCTTTTAAACTTCCATCTAATGATGTCATCCAATATCAGTACTTATGTTATCGGGGTAGAAATCTGTGGTTTCATAGAAACATAGTTTTCAATGAATGTTCTAACAAAATTGACTATGTTCATTTTTCTCAGAGGGACACCATTGAGTTCCCATAATTCTATATCTTAAAAAATTAAAATAAGTAGAAATGTTATTTTGTATCCAACACAACATGGATCTAAATGTGAAATCTTCGTTTTTATAAGAATTATAGAATATAACACATAAATCCCACAATAATTTCAAATCCTCTATTAATTGATCCAAATAAACATCAATATAATTACCCAGTTGTTTGGTCTAGATATAAGAATTGATAATATGATATATTTTAATTTTATTCATAAACACATTGGAAATTTATAATTTATCCACATAATTGGCCATGTAAATTGAGTGCTACTTTGAAAATAAAAAAGATTGACTCTCTTTATAGATAATGAATAATGATGGTTTCTTGGTTCGTTTCCAAATTCCAGATACTCCTTATCAATTCCTTTCCACTGAGGATAGTATAACAAGTGACAAAGTTTTTTATCATTGATTCTTTTGTTTGCATGCCACATCAATTTCCATACAATCTCATCACCTCTATATAGGCACCTAAACCTCGGAATGACAAGAAAGTACCATAAAGATTTCATAGGACCAGATCTATTTTTATCGTATTGAGAGGAACCACAATTTGGTCAGTCTCTATGTGATTTTTGGTCCTTGACAAACAATATATAGTCATTTGGGTGTACATGTAATATTTTAGAGGTCATACCCATCGAGCGTAGAATTCATTTGGTGTCGTATGTTAGGGTTTGGAGATTATTATCTTTTGGGATCATGTTAGTCTAGGGAGAATGTAATTCGGTAAAACTAGCATCACACCATCCACTTCATGATTTCATATTATACAACTTTAATACAGATAAAAATGTGGTATATTTAGTAGAACCACCATATAATGGCGTCATTGTAAAACTGTTTAACTTATTAAACATTTTTGGGAAATCATGATGTTCATCTTCAAATGTCGTTATCATTTCTTCAATATGATCTATATCATCATTCACATCTATAATGACATCCTCAATAGAGTATTTTTCATTATCTACACTTGTAATAATATCAGATGATCCATAAAAATCATTATTATACAAACCACTAGCCATATTCAACTTTCCTCTTGTTTATTCCAGCATTAATAAATTCTATATATTTTATGAACGATCAAGTGTTCTTAAAGCTTCTATGGCCTAATTTTTCTATAATAATAACATGATTAACATGGAAAATGGTTTTGAGAATGGTTATATGCAGGATCTCTTGAAAACATGATGAACTCATTCATGAAATCTTCATACTCTTTTGTCTGTTGATTGGAATCCATCCATTATTTATTCATATTCATCATATTTGATTTGGTAATATTAATATTTAATAAAATAAATACACAAGACATTGATTTAAAAATTAACGGTGGATAAAAAAATTTATAGACATTATTTATCCTTCAATATATATCCCAATTATCCTCTTTCAAAAACCAAGATCCTTTATATGGGATCTTCTAGGTAAATCAATCTCTATCTCTTCCAATATTTTCCTCATTGGTCAAACTAAGAGAAATTCATTCACATAAAAAATTAAAATGAAAAAGCTCTGATCATAATACACCTTTAATAATGCAATGAAATTGCAGTTCTACAATCAGGATTCCTACTTAATCCCATTAAACTCTATTTGAGACTTGAATCAAACCTTCTATTTTATTTAGCATGAAACCTTCCAGTTGATATATGTAGATATCTTCCTTTAAATATCCATGAATGAATATAACAATGACATCAATTTGGTATATAAATAAACCTTCAATGGAATACAAGTTGAAAAACATCAAAATAAATATATGATTTATAGAAAGAGTGAAAATAAAATTGGAATCTAATCCTTCTAAATAATGAAATAAATTTACACTTTCCATGGTGTTATTATCGATCTACATGTCTTCTCTATATGATTTATTGGATTTACTAATTATATAAAAATCTAAACTTAAAATATAATTGAATAAAACATTTCATATATATTTTGAAAACTATTTAGAAAATCACAGTTGAAATCCCATAAATAACCAACCATTTACATAAATTCCTTTTTAAAATTAAACAACAATTTTAAATTAAACCAATAAGTTACAAAAAATCATTCACAAAACCCTAATTTATTTTTTTAAATCATTCAAGGAATATTCATTACAAAAAAATATTAATAATTTAAAATGAGTTACAACCCACTATATTTTACACATTTTCATTTAAAACATCACACACCCTTTTTAAAATTAAACCTGCATTACAAACACTTTTAAAAAATCTGTATCTCTTTACGAAATCCAATCAAGTGAGTTTAAAAGAACATGTCATGAAACCTAGGTCCATTCAAAGTGTTAAAATAATTTTAAATCTATTTAAACCCTAAAAGGGTATTCTATACACATATAATATTTTACGAAACTTTTTTAAACACTTGATTTTTCACTCATAATACAATGAGGCCAATAGTTGGCCTATGTTGAATCCTAAATAAATACAAAATCTTCCTAACTTACCCCTACATTCCTCATTATGGACACTCTTATAGATTAATAAAACCATACAACTAGGGGAAATTAACAAGTGCCTGCTCTAACTAGTGTAGTATACATCTCGACCTCATTTTTAACTCATAGGCATCCCATGCAGGCAAACATGTTGAAGTGGGAAACAACAAACCAATGATCATCACATGAATAAATATAATGTATCAGGTTTTTTTAACCTATAATAATATAAAATTAAATGATAATGGAAAACGACATTTCAAATTTCCTTTTAAAACTATTTATAAAATTACATTTGAAATATCATTTAAAAAACCAACCCTTCACACAAATTCCTCTCTTAAATAACACACACTTTTTAAAATAAAAAAATTAATTCCAATAACTATTTCAAAAAACCATAATTTTTTTATTCATTCAAGGAAACATCATGACCCAATAATATTTATCATTTAAAATGAATTAAAACCCTCTATTTTTTAAGATTTTTATTTAATAATTCCCACATCCTATGATAAAATAAAGTCAATATTAAATATTCTTTCAAAACATTCACATACCTTTATGAAATCCAATCATATGAGTTTAAAAACACTTTTACTGTAAACTAAGTCAATGTTAGGTGTTTAACTCAATTTAAAGCTATTTAAATCAATAAAAGAATATGTTGAACACATATAATTTTTTTAAAAAAATCGAAACAATTGAATTAATTTGAAATAGGTACTTAGGAATTTTCATGAAGGCATAAATCCCAATATAGGTACTCTATAAAATATAAAACAACATTATGGTGTTCTATATGCCTAAAACAGAATTGTAAAGACCCAAAATTTTAAATAAATCTTGTTTCCTAATTTATTGTGTTATTATAAGAACTCGATTCTTATTTTTGAGGTACAAGATTCTTCTTTTAAATTTTCCTTAAGTGTTTATGAGAAAATATGAAAAATGTGGGAAAATCCTAAATTTTGGAACTACACGCCGTGTACTTTTCCACACGCTGTGTACTTTCGGCCGTGTTGGGATGAGTACACGGGGCGTGTAGCCATGTCGGCGACGCGGGGTGTAGGAACCTACTAAATGCCGTGTAGTGGTACTTACACGTCATGTAGTCAGTCGACAGGCCTAAACAGTAAGGCGGTGGAGCAGCCGACAGCTGGCCGAAAGTACACGCCGTGTAGTTTAGAGTACATGTCATGTACTCATGTCGATGTATGAACAGTGTGGCGGTGCCGCCAAATGAACAGTTAAATGAAATAAGTACACACCGTGTACTTAGAAGTACATGCCGTATACTTTGTTTTTTTGGCTTAAAACAGGCAGTAGCCTCCTCATTTGGAAGAGGAGGCATTTGGGCCGTTTTGGAGCCAAGGAGGATAGCTGAAACTTTGAAGATCCGCCAGGTGTTCGTCTGGAATCCGATTCGGCATTGGACGACCTCGTTGGAACTGCACGGGTAATCCCTCTTCTCTCCTGGTACCATTCATACCAATTCATTCCCAATGGGATGTTATTTACATTTGAATGGGTTTTTTTCTTTGTCATATCTATGCCCTTCTTGGGCATTTCTGGAGTCGGAGTTCGGGTATAACATTTGCTGGCGTATAAGGTAGGTGGCTTGGTGTAAATTTCCAACTATTGTGCGTTTTAGTGCATTTTTTCCATGAACCCATGTTGGGGTGTCGTGAGGTTGAGGCCGTTTCTATATTTAATACCTAGAATTGCATGGATGATTAAATTGGGTTGATAAAATGATGGTTGGGATCGTTGCATTGATCGAGAACCACCCCGGGGGGTGTGTTTCACTGTTTAGCCGTTTGGCCGGGATACCCAAGGGTATGCCATTAATGTAGTTATTGTAGAATTTCCTTGAGACGAATTTCTTGTTTACTGAATTTTGATATGTTGGGCATGGCCCGGTTACCTGTTTAGCAAGAGGGGATTGTTGTGATTAGCCTGTGGGGATTGCACTGTTTAGCCTGATGGCTTTAGTTAATTCGGCCTGAGGGAAACATCATCCGTGCCTGAGGGCTATAGACTATGTGCCTGAGGGCGACACTACCTACGTCTGAGGGAAAAATTCTGTTATGCCTGAGGGAAATTACCTACGGGTTGGGTTCTGCTTACCTGAGTGTAAGGTTTTTCTTGTCTAAGGATGTAGACTGTTAATGTGGAAATGCACTATGGTGATTTCTGATATTTAATGGATTAAATGAAAATTAAGATGGAAATATAACTGTTAATTAGTGACTTTTGAGTACTGCTCACTTTATTTCATTTTAATACTACACACTATTGTTGCATGCTTACACGCAGTTGGGCACTGACCTATGGTTGGTGCCTACTGAGATATATTTCTCACACCCTGTTTGGGCCACGCTTTTCGGGCCAAACAGATTACGTTTCTGCAGGTTTAGATAGGGGAAAGAGTCCCTATAAAAATACTTGACTATTGTTGAGGAGTAGGTGGGCATGGGACCGAGCCTAGGCTCGCGATGCCGCTGCTAGCTATTTTTATTGTTTTGTTGTACTCTGTATTTTGTTGTTATGTATTGATGTATAACATATTCTGGCTATTTTCGTAGAACTTGAAAGAAGTAGCATCATCACTTCTATATTGTTGGTTATATCCACTGCTCTAGATTATTTCAGTTGTGTATGTTTACTGCTTCCGCTGTCATTGGATGTTTATTCTGTATTCCCCTATGCTACACATTTAAAAATGAGGGCATAGTTTCCCCACTATCAGTCTTGGGCCCTCAATGCTACTCGGCAGCCTCTTGCGTTTGGGGAAATGAGCTTGAGGTCACGTGGCGAACCAGGCTCAGGGCACCCGTTGCGAGGTACCCGGGACCAGGACGTTACAAAGTGGTATCAGAGGGGTTCTTTTCTTTGACTTAATATTTGGAGTTGTAGTCATGGATAGGAAGAACGATAGTTGCTAATAAGCTGTGCCTGGTCGTAGCTAACCCATGAAAAGGGAAAAGCCTGTCTACCTCGTATTTCAATTTTACTGATTTTGCAAATTTTACAGTTGATATGTTTTCACCGCTAGGTGATGCACTTTGAGATTGTGCAGTTTATATTTTATCCATGGGTTCTATTTAGTTGCAACCCGATGAGATGAGGGTATTCCATCTCAGGCATCATATAGGCACATTCTAGATATCAAATGTCATGCATAGTTTCCATGCCATGTAGGTTTATTAGAATTTTTCATGTTGTTGTGATAGTTTTTGTGATAGAAAAGCATGCTATTATGATATCTTCTTAATACATACCTGCTCTGTGATAGGGTATTTTCTAGTGTAAGATTGTTTATAGAATGGATGCCAAACATTGGTTTTTGGGGAGTGTGGGCACCAATTGACCGGAATTTTGTGCATCATTGACTGTTTATTGGTTATAACACATATAAGATGTCAAACTTTTATTCGTTGGGAGTATGGGCCCCCAAGGGTCGGAATTTGACACATAGGTGTTGGTTTCAGTATTTTATGGGTTCTAGAGAAGTTTCCAAGGAATACTGTCCGGAAACCCAGTATACACGCCGTGTAGTATTTTTATACACGTCGTGTATGTTCTTCTGTTCGGGAAGAAAAATGAACTTTTTGAGTACACGTCATGTACCCTGAGTAGACACTTTGTAGTCTCTTCCCATGTCACAAACTCTATGGGCAGCGACACGGGTTAGGGAAGGGCCTGGGTAAAACATGTCGTGTCGTTTTTGTACACACTGTGTAGTGTTGACCTGAAGTACGGCCGTGTAACTAACAACATGGGTCGGTCAACTGCTTGATAGAACACACCGTGCCAATTATGGGAAAATCGTTTAGTGTGACCTGGGGACTCGGCCAAGTAACTAACAACACGGGTCGGTGTCACCTCTCCCTGAACACGTCGTGTACCTGTGGGACACACCGTGTAGTCTTTTCCGAGGACAGACTGTGTGGTGTTAACCGTGTGGCTGGGAAACAGGATGGTGTACACGCCGTGTGCGGGCGTAACATGACGTGTAGTGTCATGTCGAGTAGTCGGCCGTGTCACAGACGACACAGGAAGTTGGGAAATAACATCATACATTATGTGTAGAATATTTACATGTCGTGTAGTTTTTGTTGAATGGAATCTGTGTGGCTTAGCCATGTAGAAGGACCCGGGCAGGGGAACCGAAGTCAGGCACACGCCATGTAGTCAGTGTACACGCCGTGTAGTCTTGTTTTTCATATTTTTAATGCCTTCTTCCTCTTTTTTCCTTCGTGGATCCTTCAATTTTCGGTCATAATAATCTTGAATCTAGGGCGTGATTTTGACTCTGTAGTGTCGTGCTGCCTAGACGACCGTGAGTTGTTCGCCAAGAGAGCGGCGACGATTATACTCCGGAGAAGGTGGGGCATGGGCTACCAGTTGATCTTCTAGCAGAGCCAGATGCGGCACCAGCTGCTATACCGGACACAGGTGCAGAGGCGCAGTTTCGTGAAGGCTTTATGCGGTTCATGCAGACCTTTCAGGGAGCACCGCATTCTGCTACATTTATGGCTGAGCTGACTCGTATCTTCTAGCAGTAGCATCCGCCTACGTTTTCAGGGGATGGCGGGCTGCAGGCTGCAGAGTCTTTTCTAGGATCGATACAGACTATTTTCGATTATCTTGAGATTCCTACAGGGTAGAGGGTCAAGCTCTCGACTTACATGCTGCGTGATTCCTCCAAGAGGTGGTGTGATGTTACAACCTAGTCAGAGAATCATAGAGACATGAAATGGGAATATTTTCAAGCATTCGTCTATGAATTCTTATTTCTCTAGACGCTGAGGGCAGATAGAGTTCGAGAGTTCATGAATCTGTTGCAGCGCGTTGTGTCGGTGATGGACTATTCTGCTCGTTTTACGGAGCTTCAACGTTTTTCCCCCATGCTAGTGGGTGATGATATGTTAAGAGCCAGACGTTTTGAGGACGGTCTTCGGTATGACATATGAGCGCTGGTAAATGATTTCAGGTTTCCTACTTTACATGCGATTGTGAATCAGGCGCTGATTACATAGAGGAACCTGCAGAAATCTAGTATTGTGGGTCAGGCCGGTTCAACACCAATTACTGGTATTATTTCGGCTAGCAAGAGGAAGAGATAGATGGACTTCTCTCAGGGTGGCAGTACCATCCAGGCAGCTTCTTCAGGTGGTCTGGTCAGGTGCTACCAGTTTGGCTGAGAGGGGCACAAGAGATCGCAGTGTCCATGAGACCCAGTGGAGTGCCGAGCTTGTAGCAAGATGGGTCATCTGTAGTTATTTTGTAGGGAGTTTCCTCCAGTAGCAAGTGAGAGGGGTTCTGTGCCAACTGTGCATGCGGGAGCAGGACCAATGGATTCTTACCAGTCAGGGAACTATAGTACGTTATGGCGTGCAGGCAGAGATGGTGGTCGTGGCCGTGGTAGCCAGACACTAGGATCTCAGAGGCAGCAGGGCAGGACAGCTCAGGGTATCCAGGCTGTGTCGTAGGGCTGCGACACTGGGCAAGCATATGCAGTGCAACAGACCCAGCTGGAGCAGGATCTCGGACCTTCGACAGTCATATGAACTATTCTAGTAGCTTATGTCCTATCTTCAGTACTTTTAGATACGAGTGCTACCCATAATTTCATATCTGTACCCATTGTGGAGAGCCTTGGGCTCTCTGTTTCTACTTCGACCGATATCTTGAAGCTATACACTCCACTAGGGACTAGGAAGGATGGTGTACATCAGTTCAATGAGTTACCCCTTGAGGTTGGTGGGTGTCACTTCCATTGGGACCTCTATGTCTTGGAGATGACGAGCTATGACGTCATTCTCAGGATGGACTGGTTGGTTCCCTTCCGAGCCTTCATAGACTGCTACCGTCACAGGGTGCATTTCATGTCACCAGAGGGCGGGGAGTTTCTATACAAGGGTGAGTAAGATGTTCGGGGAAGTCGAGCTGGACTAGAGCATTATGGGCGTGGTGGAGTCATAGCCCAGATAGCGAGCTTATATCATGATTATCATGGGACTTTTCAGACAGATTTCCCTCCAATTGTTGATCGTTTCAGGGATGTCTTCCTGAACGACAGTTTCGGTCTACCTCTGGTGCGTGAGGTGGATTTCTCTATCGAGCTTGTGCCAGGAGCAGCACCGGTGTTCATTCCTCCTTATAGGATAGCCATGCTTGAGTTGCAGGAGCTCAAGAGGTAGTTAGAGGAGCTACAGGAGAAGGGTTTTATCTGACCCAGTAATTCTCCTTGGGGTTATACGGTCCTTTTAGCGAACAAGGCAGATGGTACCCTCAGACATTGCGTGGATTATCGGAAGCTAAACCGGTTGACGGTTAATAACCGATATCCCATGCCAAGGATAGATGATCTATTTGATTAGCTTCGTGGAGCACGAGTGTTCTTGAAGATTGACTAGAGATTCGGATATCATCATCTACGCATTAGACCATCAGATATACCTCTCATATATTTCAGTAGTAGGTATGGTCTATATGAGTATATGGTTATGTCGTTCGGACTAATAAACATGCCAGCAGTTTTCATGGCTCTGATAAATCGTGTGTTTCATCCGTAACTTGATTCATTTGTGGTAGTATTCGTGGAAGACATCTTGGTGTACTCTCACAATCGACACGACCATGCCACCCATCTTGAGAACATATTGAGTACACTGAGAGAGCATCATCTATATGCTAAGCACTCAAAGTTCCACTTTTGGATGGACCAGATTCACTTCCTGGGTCACATTATCTCCGAGGCAGGAGTTATAGTAGACCCTGAGAAGATGAGAGCAGTAGTTTCCTAGGAGAAGCCTAAGAATGTGTTTGAGATACAGAGTTTCTTAGGGATGGCTGGTTACTACAAACACTTCATATAGGACTTCTCCCACTTAGCAGCACTGTTGACAGGTTTGACTAAGAAGGGTGTGAAGTTCGTTTGGTCAGAAGCTTGCGAGACAGCTTTTTAGGACCTGAAGGGAAGTTTGACATCAACACCGATCTTGATGCAACCAGAGTAGGGGAAGAGATATAGAGTTTACTATGATGCATCCGAGATTGGGCTGGGAGCCTTTTTTATGCATGTCGACTGAGTTGTTGCATATGGGTCTCGGCAGTTGAAGTCACATGAGAGGAATTACCCGATGCATGATCTCGAGTTGGCTGCAGTTGTTCATGCGTTGTGCTGTTGGAGACAATATCTGTTGGGAGAGAAGGTGGGTTGAGTACCTATAGTCCTTCAATTTTGAGCATTTCTATACACCTGGAAAAGGTAATGCAGTAGCCAATGCACTGAGCAGGAAGACTCAGATACATGTAGTGCATGAGGCCAGTGGTGAGTGGCAGCTCATGGCTTTGTTCTCTAAGATGCATCTAGAGATGCACGACTATCATTGGTAGGCGTATCTTTCCTCTTTGGCTGTGACATCTACCCTCCTGGACAGAGTGAGGATGAGATAGCTATCTGATTCAGAAGGCCTTGTTATACGGGATTTGGTGGCAAGTGAGGACCCTCCTCCCAGTTGGACGATTGGCGATGTTGAAGTTTTGCGTTTCCATGGATGTGTATGGGTTCCAGGGAATATACGCGAGGAGATGATGCGGATGTTTCATGCTTCAGCTTGGGCAGTTCATCCCGGGGTTACCAAGATGTACCGAGACTTGAGACGTCAGTACTGGTGGCCGGGTATGAAGAGAGAGATAGCTGGTTTTGTTATGAGGTGTTCCAGCTGTCAGCAGGTGAAGGCAGTGCACCAGAGGCCAGGTGGGCTGTTACAGTAGTTTCCCTTTCCAGAGTGGAAATGGGATGATGTCACGATGGATTTCAGGACAGGATTACCGAGGTCACCTCGAGGAAACGACGATGTGTGGGTTGTTGTGGACAGACTCACGAAGGTAGCTCACTTCATTCTGATCTGGGTGAACTTCGCTATGGACGAGCTCAGAAGTCTGTATATCCGAGAGATTGTACATCTTCATGGGGTCCCTAGTTCTGTCCTTTCAGATAGGGACGCTGGCTTTATGTCTCGTTTCTGGAAGAGTTTTCAGAGGGCGCTGCGTACACAGGTGCTTCTGAGCACAACATACCACCCTCAGACAGATGACTAGTAAGAGCGGACGATACAGGTGCTATAGGACATGTTACTCGCGTGCGTCCTAGTCTTTGGGGGATCTTGGGAGAAGCATATACCCTTAGTTGAGTTTTCCTATAAAAATAGTTTTTAGGAAACTATTGAGATGGCACCATATGAGGATTTATATGGTATGCCATGCCGATCTCCTTTGTGCTGTTTATAGACAGGTGAGGCAGCTTTACTGGGGCCATAGCTCGTACAGGAGACATATGAGTAGGTCCAGTTGATTCAGAAGCAGATGGCTACCACACAGTCTCGTCATAAATCTTATGCCGATCGCTGCAGAAGACCTTTGGAGTTCGTTGTTGGGGATCAGGTTTTCTTACGTTTTTTGTCGAGGATGATACACAAGCGGATCAGAAGACATGGTAAGCTTTCACCGATGTATGTGGGACCATTTGAGTTTCTGGAGAGATTCGGGCTGGTTGTCTATCGATTGCAGTTACCGCAGCGGTACTTAGCCATGCACAATGTCTTCCACATGTCTCAGTTGCAGCGCTACCATTCAGACCTGTCTCACACCTTCAAGCCGGAGGAGGTTGAGCTTCAGCATGATGCGTCCTTTGAGGAGCATCTGATTCGTATCGTTGACAGGAGCATGAAGGTTCTGTGAGGCCGATTAGTTCCTCTCATACGGGTGCTATGGCAGCATTGCCGAGTGCAGGACAAGACCTGGGAGTGGGAGGCCGACGTACGTGCTGCGTGGCCAGAGCTGTTCTGAGCTTATTCTTCCCCACCCTAGGAAGGGCAAATCGGGGATGAATTGCTATAAGGGAAGAAGTCTATAAGAACCTGGTTCTTATTTTTGAGGTACTGACTTCTTCTTTTTCCTTTTCTTTAAGTGTTTTTGAGAAAATATGGAAAATGGGGGAAAATCCTAAATTTGGTAACTACACGCCATGTATTTTTCCACACGTCGTGTACTTTTGGCCATGTTGGGATGAGTACACAGGGCATGTAGCCATGTCGGCGACGTGGGGTGTAGGATCCGACTACACGCCGTGTAGTGGTACTTACACGCCGTGTAGTCAGTCGGCAGGCCTAAACAGTAAGGCGGTGGAGTAGCCGACAGCTAGCCGATAGTACACATCGTGTACATTAGAGCACACGTCGTGTACTAATGTCGACGGTTGAACAGTGTGGCGGTGCTGCCAAATGAACAGTTAAATGAAAGAATTACACATTGTGTACTCAGAAGTACACGCCAGGTACATTTTTTATTCATCTTAAAACATGTAGTAGCCTCCACATTTTGCAGAGGAGGCATTTGGTCCATTTTGGAGCCACGGAGGATGGCCGAACCTTTGAAGATCCATCGGGTGTTCGTCTGGAATTCGATTCGGCTTCGGACAATCTCGTTGGAACTACATGGATTATCTCTCTCCTCTCATGGTACAATTCATGCCAATTATTTTATGAGGGGAAGTTATTTACGTTTGAATGGGTTTTTTTCTTCGTCACGTATACGTCGTTCTTTGGCGTTTCTGGAGTCATCGTTCGGGTATAACGTTCGTTGGCATATAAGGTAGGTGGCTTGGTGTAAATTTCCAACTATTGTGCGTTTTTGTGCATTTTTGTGCCACGAACCGATGTTGGGGTGTCGTGAGGCTGAGGCTGTTGCTATATTTAATTCCTAGAATGGCATAGGTTATTAAATTGTGTTGATAAAATGCTTGTTGGGATCGTTGTTTGGATCCAGAACCACCCCGGGGGGGGGGGTGTTTCACTGTTTAGCCGTTTGGCTAGGATACTCGAGGGTATGCCTGTAATGTAGTAATTGTAGAATTTCCTTGAGAGAAATTGCTTGTTTACTGCATTTTGATATGTTGGGCATGGCCCGGTTACCTGTTTAGCCTGAGGGTGTTGTTGTTATTAGTATGTGGGCACTGCACTGTTTAGCCTGAGGGCTGTAGTTAATTTGGCCTGAGGGAAACATATTCCATGCCTGAGGGCCATAGAATTTGTGCCTAAGGGTGACACTACCTATGCCTGAGGGAAAAATTCTGTTATGCTTGAGGGTAATTTCCTACAGGTTGGGTTCTGCTTACCTGAGGGTAAGGTTTTTCTTGTCTGAGGACGTGGACTGTTTACGTAGAAATGCATTGTGGTGATTTCTGATATTTAATGGATTAAATGAATAATAAGATGGCAATATAACTAGTAATTAGTGACTTTTGAGTACTAATTACATTATTTCATTTTACTACTTGACACTATTGTTTCATGCTTACACGTAGTTGGGCACAGACCTTTAGTGGGTGCCTACTGAGATATATTTCTCACACCCTGCTTGGGTAATTCTTTTCGGCCCAAACATATTACATTTCTGTAGGAGTAGATTTGGTCAAGAGTCCCTATACAGGTACTTGACTGTTGCTGAGGAGTAGGAGGGCATGGGACCGAGATTAGGCTCGTGATTCCGCTGCCAGCTGTTTTTCTTGTTTTGTTGTACTCTGTATTTTGTTGTACTGTATTGATGTATAACTTGTTCTGGGTGGTTTTTTTAGAACTTGAAACATATAGCATCATCACTTCTATACTGTTGGTTATATCTGCTGCTGTAGTTTATTTCAGTTGTGCATGTTTACTTCTTCCGCTGTCGTTGTATGTTTATAAAGGAAAATTTAAGGGTGCACCCTCATAGCGGTCCAATGCATTGGGTAAAGACTTAATCACTAGAGATGACCATTTTGACTGATACCTTGGTGAATAACCTTGGTAATTTTTAATGACACCTTGGGGATGGACCTTGGTGAAACCGAAATGATTGTATTTTTTAATTGTTTTAGCCACATATTCAAGTTATGAAACACAATATTTTTATTATGATATGCCTCATGATCTCTTTCTTATGCCTTAGAGTTGGTTTTCATGAATTTTGATGTGTCTCAAGTTCTCATGTAAAATGTTTCCCTTGTTTCCCTTACTGGGCCTTCTTCTCACACTTTCCTTTGATGTATGATCCCTTGTTATGAGATTCTGTAATGAACATAGGGTGAACAAATTAATAATCCTTTCATGTGTTTAAGAAGAACGTTTTTTTGTCTCGTGTAATAAGTTCCTGATTTCTAAGACACTAAACCTTAAAGATCCTAAATTTTGTATAGTGTAATGATAGTTTATGTGATAAAAAGTTGGGATGTGATAGTTGGTATCAAAGGATGGTTTAGTTATTTGTGGAAATAAGGATATGAAAACATTAGGAAGAACCCTATAGAAAAGTTTAAATATTTTAAATCTTCATGGTATTTTGGTGAGTATTGAGTAAGGGGTTTCCAAGAAAATAAATCCCTGTCTGGATACAAGCTGGTAGAGGTGGCTCTGGAACATATATACATAGGGGTAAAACCCAAAAATAGCGCTTTGAGCTAGACCTGAATGAGAACTGGTACATGAAAATGGGCCTTGCTATACTCTTGGTTACAACACTCCCATGAGATATGCATTGGTAATTTCATAAGCTTAGTATGAACCATTATTAAATGAATAATGATAAAATAAAATAAAGATTCACATAAGAATATATGATCATGGATAACCTATATTGGAACCTAGGGGATCAAAAGTTAGGGTAAACTATTCTTCTACAAGTTTTCCTTCTATGCTTTATGTTCTGTTTCATGATTATTGGATAAGTATTTAAGCCCCTAATTATACTTTATTTTCATAGATAATGGTGGGAAATGTAAGAACATGTCCCAACAACCAATGTGATAGGAAATGTGATGATTGTTATATTAATATGATAGAGATGATTAGGGGATTAAAAGATAATTATTATTTTGGAAGACATTCACTATTTTGGGGACCCTATATGATCGAGGTAAATAGATTACTACGATATTTCTTTGAGGAGTAAAAGTTGACATATATTTTGAAGAATCTATGAATTTAAGGTGGACATATAGTAATTTAGGTTACTTATGGGATTGATTAACATATCTTGGGGAAAATATGTTTAGGATAGCTATTTTTGTTATAAGATGTAAATAGTGGTTTATGTTGTTTGGAGATGAAGGATGAAGATTATTTTGGAAGACTATGTTATCAAATCCTTCTTGTATTTGAGTTTCAATATTAGTTTGGTTTATTTTGAGGAATTTTGAGGACAGTTATTTATGGAATGGTCTATGATGAACTTTGGGTAGTATCGTGGAACTTTGAAGATTTAAAGTAGTTTTCCTTCCTCTGGGGTTCATTCTTTTGGAAGAGTTGCTTTATCTTAACCATTCTGTTTTTGGAATAATGTTTAAAGATAGAAGATATATATAGTTAATCTTTGATGGATTATGTGATTCTCTAGAAGATGATTCTTGTGCTTTGATGAGACCAAGTTGTTTTGAATGATCAGCATTTGGATATAAAATTAGTTTTGGTAGAAACTTATTAAAGGATGAAACTCTACATGAAGGTAGGTATATTTCCTTGGGCTTTTATTCAATGTAGTAAATGAATTCCACAAAACTATGAAAAGGAACGTAAAACAAAAATGTTGTCTCTTAACGTTTCCGACTGGGAAATCAAATACCGTTTAACCCATCATAAGTTTGTGATTTTTTGTTGTTAACTTTCTCCTAATCATGTTTTCTATCACTCACCCTCAGAACGTGATGCTTTGTTTTCTCCACCATGTCCATGTTTTCCTACATGGAATCCTATTATGGGTTAACTCGGGTGACCTTTGTACTTAATTTTCTTTCTTTTGAAGTAATTGTGTTATTGACACTTTTTCCGATGTGGGACTTTCAATGAAATTTCCAAACCTACTTTTAAAAAATTGAGTGGATGCAATTTCTTAACTGGGGAAGATTTTAAAGACCCAAAATTTTGAATAAATATTGTTTCCTAATTTTGTGTGTTATTTTATTTTATACTCAACACAACTGTTTCATTTGATAACATGAGTAAAATTAAAATGATACCATTGGGTTTCGACTGTTACATGACCGTTGGTCAATATGACTGCTGGAAACTAAACGTTTCGATTTTTGTCTCCAAATACAAGTGATCTTGGTTAATTAATATGGAAAGAAGATTCAATGGCCTCATCCAGTAGTCTCGGGCGAATCAAAGCCCCTCTAACTGAACATGTCAAGGAGGTAGCACCACTGGGCTTTGATCTGGACCAAACCCAAGCCGATCATTATCGTGTGAAGCTAGAACCGAATCACCATCACGAGAAGTTCGAACTGATAGAAATTACTACTCGTGCAATGTTGGCTGAGCCACCCTCAGATTCTATCACCTAAGCAGACCTTAAACTTACATCCTATGCTGGGGTTATAAGGGGCTATGTAAGGAGACTGTAACTGCCTTTTGTAATCCCTTTATTTAAATAAAAATTGTGATTTCTTCTTATGATGAAGTTTGTGAATTTTCAAATGTCGGGATAAATATAGTATGCATATTTTTGATGAATTTTGAAAAAAAAAAGATATTTTTAAATATTTATGTAAACCATAAATAATTAATGATGTGTAATGATTTACAAAAAATGGTCTTCTACAATTATGTTTAGTTCGAAATTTAGAATCTAATAAAATCAACATAATTGTTGATGAATCGTAAATTATGAATAGTGATTTTATGGTTAGGATTTGTAATATGACCAAATGGATTAGTAATCTCATTTAAATAATGTATTAATATAATCTAGGCACCTTGATTAAGTAATGTGATTCAATAAAATATGTAAATAACTGTTTCAGAAATTATTGGTCAAGTATAAGTTTTTTTGGTGAATAGTGTTTTTTAATTATAATTTAAATTAAAAATATTTAGAAAAATATTTTTATAAAATGGATTTCATCTTTGAACTCAGAGCATCGATATTAAGTTGAGGTAATGTTTGGGGATTTTTCTGAAAATGTTGAATTTTCGATGATTACTGAAAATACAGTTTTTAAGTTACAGTTGTTTAATGACATCATTAAATGATGTCTTAGGTATGTAATAAATATGTTCGACTTATGAATAGTAAGATAAGTTATGATCTGTCCCAAGTGGCCAATACGATGGGAAAATACCATGGGAAATCCCATGGTTTTTCCAAAACCACCAATGAGGTGTCCCTTGGCCATTAATGCCTTGTCCCCTCACTTTCCCTATAAATACCCACCCTTTACTCCTTTAGTTTTCACTACCAACTCTCCCCCAACGATGCTCTGGTTTCATTACCTCCCAATAATTCCTCACAAGGTGCCCCCAATCTCTCAAGGTCCCAACCATTGAGTTTTAAGAGTTACGTTTTAAGGTAGGGGATCTTACCTCTCTTTTTTTCCAAGTACTCTCTTTTATGTCATTTATTTTATGCTCCATGTTATTATGTTGGGGGTGTTCTTTTATATTCATCACACGGTAATTTTCATGTTTATATGATGATAAACCATCTTTTTCTATCATCATTTCAGTTTATGAATTTTAAGTGGTGCCGTTAGGCTGCCGAATTTTTAAGGGATTCATTCACCCTTCTCATTTTCATGTTCTATTTTCGTGTAAAATAGTTCAAGTTCCTTTGATTTTATGTTGGGTTATGATCTCTATATCTATCATACTAATCTTTTATTTTCATATGATGAGATACACTATTTGATCTCGTCAATTCTTTTTTGTTGAAGATTAAGTGGCGCCGTTAGGCTGCTGAATTTTTAAAGGATTCTTCCACCCTTCTCATTTTCAAGTTCTATTTTCCTGTCAAATATTTCAAGTTCCTTTTTATTATGTTGGGGAATGATATCTATATATATCATTATGATATTTTATGATCATATGATTATAGGCCCTATTTGATCTCGTCAATTCAATTTTTTATTGAAGTCTATGTGATGCCGATAGGCTGCTGAATTTTCATAAGAGAAATTTTATTTTTTTGTCTTCCTTTCATGTTCTTCATTTCATATGGTATATCATTAAAATTTCATTACCATGTTCTTAAATCCTTTATATTTTTCCCCCTTACCATTTTATGGATCATTTATGAGTGTATTACCGATGTCCTCTCTCTTTTTAATGTTTTCTAAAACTCTATAACATAGCTGTTATGCTGCAGAATTTTCGTATCAAAATAACTCTTTATTTTTCTCAAATTATTTTATTTTATTAAGTGAATAATTAAAGTTCATTCTTATACAGTGGTATTCAAATTATATCCCAATTTTCTATTTTAAATTCTGGGATTTACATACACGAAACCCGCTATCCTTTTTTGATGGATTAAAGTGACATAAAGATCACATCTTTAAAGCAGTTTTTTTAAAATGTGATGACTATGAAATGAAACCCATTTATTTTATGATATATGGGTTATTTATTAAATGATTAATGATGATATATGTGGATCAAATGATTATAAAGTCAAATTTAAGGGTTCACCCTGATAGCGCTCCAATGCATTGGGTAAAGACTTAATCTCTAGAGATGAACATTTTGACTGATACCTTGGTGAATAACCTTGCTAATTTTTAATGACACCTTGGGGATGGACCATGGTGAAAGAGAAATGATTGTCTTTGTTAAATGTTTTAGCCACATCTTCATGTTATGAAACATGATTTTTTTATCATGATATGCCTCATGATCTCTTTCTTATGCCTTAGAGTTATTTTTCATGACTTTTGATGTGTCTCAAGTTCTCATGTAAAATGTTTTCCTTGTTTCCCTTACTAGGCCTTCTGCTCACCCTTTCCTTTGATGTATGATCCCAGGTTATGAGATTCTGTAATGAATTTACGGTGAACAAATGAATAATCATTTCAAGTGTTTCAAAAGAATGTTTTTTGTCTCATGTAATAAGTTCTTGGATTCTAAGACACTAAACCCTAAAGATCCACAGTTTTGTATAATGTAATGAAAGTTTATGTGATAAAAAGGTGGGATGCGATAGTTGGTATTAAATGATGGTTTAGTTATTTGTATAAATTAGTATATGAAACTTTAGTAAGAACCCTATAGAAAAGTTTAAATATATGAAATCTTCCTAGTATTTTGGTGAGTATTGAGTAAGGGGTTGGAAAGCAAATACATACCTATCTGGATACGAGCATGTAGAGGTGGGTCTGGCACAATTTTACATAGGGGTAAAACCCAAAAACACTGCTTTGAGCTAGACTCGAACGGGAACTGGTACACGACAATGGGATTTCTACACTCTTAGTTACGACACTCCCAGAGGATATGCTTTGGTAAATTAATAAGCTTAGTATGAACCATTATTAAAGGAATAAAAATAAAATAAAATAAATATTCACATAAGAATATATGATCATGGATAACCTAGATTGGAACCTAGGGGATCACAAGTTAGGGTATAATTTTCTTCTACAATTTATCCTTCTATGCTTTAAGTTCCTTTTTAGGATTATTGGCTAAGTATTTAAGCCCCTAATTATACTTTCTTTTCTTAGATAATGGTGGGAAATGGAAGAGCATTTCCCAACAACCAATGTGATAGGAAATGTGATGATTGTCATATTAATATGACAGAGATTATTAGGGTATTAAAAGATGATTATTATTTTGGAAGACGTTCACTCATTTGGGGACCCTATATGATCGAGGTAAATAGATTACTATGGTATTTTCTTTGAGTAGTAAAGGTTGAAATATATTTTTAAGAATCGTTGAATTTAAGTTGGATTTATAGTAATTTAGGTTACTTATGGGAATGATTAAACTATCTTGGGGAAAATATGTTTAGGTTAGCTACTTTTGTTATAAGATGTTAAGAGTGGTTGATGTTTTTTGGAGATGAACGATGAAGTTTATTTTGGAAGACTATGTTTTCAAATCCTTCTTGTATTTGGGTTTCAATCTTAGTTTGGATTAATTTGAGGAATACTAAGGACAGTTATTTATGGAATGGTCTATGATGAACATTGGGTAGTATCGTGGAACCTTGAATATTTAAAGTAGTTCTCCTTCCTCTGTTGTTATTTCTTTTGGAAGAGTTGTTTTCTCTTACCCTTTATTTTTTTGGATAATGTTTAGAGATATAAGAAATAGATAGTTAATATTTGGTGGATTATGTGATTCTCTAGAAGATTATTCTTGTGCTTTGATTAGACCATGTAGTTTTGAATGCTCATCATTGGGAGAAATGATCAGTTTTGGTAGAAAATTATTAAAGGATGAAACTCTTCTTGAAGGTAGGTATATTTCCCCGTGTTTTTATTCTATGGAGTAATCGAATTCCTCAAAACTATGAAAAGGAACATAAAACAAAAACATGGTATCTTAATGTTTCCTACTGTGAAATCAAATACTGTTTAACCCATCATAATTTTGTCATTTTCTTGTTGTTAACTTTCTACTAATCATGTTTTATATCACTCTCCCTCAGAACGCGACACATTGTTTTCACCTCCATGTCCATGTTTTCCTACATGGAATCCTAGTATGGGTTAACTCGGGTGACCTTTGTACTTCCTTTTATTTCTTTTAAATTAATATTGTTACTAACTATTTTTCCGATGTGGGACTTTCAATGAAATTTTCAAACATAATTTCAAAAAATTGCAAGGATGCAATTTCTTAAGGGGGGAAGATTGTAACAACCCAAAATTTTGAATAAATCTTGTTTCCTAATTTTGTGTGTTATTTAATTTTATACTCAACACAACTGTTGCATTTCATAACATGCATATAATTAAAATGATAACGTTGGGATTCGACTGTTATATGATCATTGGTCAATATGACCGCTGGAAACAAACATTTTGATTTCTGTCTCTAAATACAAGTGATCTTGGTTAAATAATATAGAATGAAGATTCGATGGCCTCATCCAGTAGTCTCGGGCCAATCAAAGCCCATCTAACAGAACTTGGGATGGAGGTAGCACCACTGGGCTTTGATCTAGACCATACCCAAGCCGAACTTCATCGTGTGAATCTAGAACGAAATCGCCTTCACGAGAAGTTCAAACTGATAGAAATTACTACTCCTGTAATGTTGGCCGAGCCACCCTCATATTCTCTCACCTCAGCACACCGTACACTTAGGTCCTATGCTGGGGTTATAAGGGGCTATGTAAGGAGACCGTAACTACCTTTTGTAACCCCCTGATTTAAAAAAAATCGATTTCTTCTTATGATGAAGTTTGTGAATTTTCAAATGTCTGGATAAATATAGTATGCATATTGTTTATGAATTTTTAAAAAAGGATATTTTAAAATATTTATGTAAAACTTAAATAATTAATGATGTGTAATTATTTTCAAAAAATGGTCTTCCACAATTATGTTCAGTACGAAATTTAGAATCTAATAAGATCAACTTAATTTTTGATTAATTATAAATTATGAATAGTTATTTAATGCTTAGTATTATTAATGTGACCAAATGGATTAGTAATATCACTTAAAATAATATTAATATAATCTTGGCACCTTGATTATGTAATGTGATTCAATAAAATAGCTAAATAACTATTTCAGAAATTATTGGTCAAGTATTATTTTGTTCAAGTGAATAGTGTTTTTCAATTAAAAATAAAATTAAAAATATTTAGAGAAATATTTTTATAAAATGGATTTCCTTTTTGAACTCAGCGCATCGATATTATGTTGAGTTAATTTTTGGGGATTTTTCTGAAAAAGTTGAATTTTCGATGAATAGTGAAAATACGGTTTTTATGTTACGGGTGTTTAATGACATCATTAAATGATTTATTACGTATGTAATAAATATGGTAGACGTATGCATAGTAATATTAGTTATATGTTGTCCCAATTTTCCAATTCCATGGGAAAATACCATGGGAAAGCCCATGGTTTTTCCGATACCACCAATGAGGTGTCCCTTGGACATTAATGCCATGTCCCCTCACTTTCCCTATAAATACCCACCCTTTAATCCATTAGTTTTAACTACAAACTCTCCCCCAACGAAGCTCTATTCTCATTACCTCCCAATAAGTCCTCCCATGGTTCCCACAATCCCTCAAGTTCCCAACCATTGAGTTTTAAGAGTTACGTTTTAAGGTAAGGGGTCCTACCTCTCTCTTTCTTTCGAAGTACTCTCTTTTATGTCATTTCATATATATTCCATGTTCTTATGTTGGGGATATTATTTTATATTCATACTACTATACTTTTAATGTTCATATGAAGATATACCCTCTCTTCCTCTCATCATTTCACTTTATGAAATTTAAGTGGCGTCTTTAGGCTTCTGAATTTTTAAGGGATTCTTTAACCCTTCTCATTTTCAAGTTCTATTTTCTTGTCAAGTATTTAATGTTTTTTTTTACTATGTTGGGGTATGATCTCTATATCTATCATACTGATATTTTATATTTATATGATGAGAGATCCTATTTGATGTTGTCAATTCTTTTTTGTTGAAGATTAAGTGGCGCTGTTTTGCTGCCGAATTTTTATGGGATTCTTTCACCCTTCTCATTTTCATGTTCTATTTTCTTGTCAAATATTTCTAGTTCCTTTTTATTTTTTTGGGGTATGATCTATATATCTATCATACTTATCACATATTATCATATTATGAGATTCCATATTTGATCTCATCAATTCAGTTTTTTTTTAAGTTTAAGTGACGCCGTTAGGCTGCCGAATTTTCATAAGAGAAATATTATTTTTTTCTTCCTTTCATGTTCCTCATTTCATTTGGTATATCTTTCAAATTTCATTACCATGTTCTTAAATCCTTTATAATCTGTCCCCCTCCTATTTTATGGATTATTTATTAGTGGGTTTCCCATGTCCACTCTCTTTTAAATGTTTTCTAAAACCCTGTAACAAAGCTGTTATGCTGCAGAATTTTCGTCTGAAAATACCTCTCTCTTTTTCTCAAATTATTTTATTTTATTAAGTGAATAATCAAAGCTCTTTATTATAAATGGGTATTCACATATATATCTAAATGTTCTATTTTAAATTCTGTTATTTACATACACGAAACCTTCTTTCCTTTTTTGTGGGTTTAAAGTGACATAAATATCACGTCTTTAAAGCATTTTTTTAAATGTTATGAATATGAAATGAAACCCATTTATTTTATGATATATGGGTTATTTATGAAATGATTGATGATGATATATGTGGCTCAGATGATAATAAAGGAAAATTTAAGGGTGCTCCCTGATAGCGCTCCAATGCATTGGGTAATGACTTAATCTCTAGAGATGACCATTTTGACTGATACCTTGGTGAATAACCTTGGTAATTTTTAATGACACCTTGAGGATGGTCCTTGGTGAAACATAAATGTTTGTCTTTTTTAAATGTTGTAGCCACATCTTCAAGTTATTAAACACGTTATTTTTATTATGATATGCCTCATGATCTCTTTCTCATGCCTTAGAGTTATTTTTCATGACTTTTAATGTGTCTCAAGTTCTCATGTAAAAAGTTTCCCTTGTTTCCCTTATGGGCCTTTTTATCACCCTTTACTTTGTTGTATGATCTCAGGTTATGAGATGCTGTAATTAACTTATAGTGAAAAAACTAAGAATCATTTGAAGTGTTTAATAATAATTTTTATTTGTCTCATGTAATAAGTTCTGGGTTTCCAAGCTACTAAAACTTAAAGATCCTCAGTTTTGTATAATGTAATGAAAGTTTATGTGATAAAAAGGTGGGATGTGATAATAATTATTTTGTGCATAAAAATTTATTTTGTAATTATATATTGACTAAGGGTTTTTACATCATGGATTATGGGTAAAGGAATTATATTTCTTCTTATTATTTTATTTATTGAGATGTTAAGGGTAAATGAATTTATTTGGTTATTCGACTGACTACACAATCTGATAATGAGGAGAATCCAAGTCTAATAGATTAGACACATAATAAGGTGGGAATTAATGAACATGTTTAGTATATTTATATATATAAATATAAGAATTATATAACTACCACAAAAAACAAATAACTATCAAATGAAATTTCGCTAAATCAAGGGAAATATATCCTATGAATTGGGGAATTATAGTTTAAGAAGAGAATCATGATCTGAGAGGGAAGCAGGATTGGTCTCAACAATGTTGAGTATTAAATTTGGATGTATAGTAGGTGGAGGGGTTAAGGAGTATGATTCTTGAATAGTCTAAGGAGAAACCACCTTTGAAATATGTTATACATCTGTATAGTGAATTTTTGGAATATAAAAATAAGTCCATATGAATTCAAAACAAAAGCATGTAAATGATGAATCTATCTCCCACACAATCATTCCAACTTATATCAAACCCACCTACTCAGAGTGCATCTTTGGCCTGGATTGAAATTATCTATAGAGACACTAGTCTTGGTGTGAGTCTATAAAAGTGTAACATAAATATATGGTCTATCATATAGCTACCATATATTTCCATGAACTGTCATAGAGGAGACTACAAAATCAAGTAACAAGAATCAAAATATGGATTCACCACGACATTAATGTGAATAATAATTTTTAAAAAAACATGTTTAAATCAAAAATATTTCCTTTAAAAAATAATAAGAAAATATAATAAATCACCTTAATAATTTGAAATAATAAAACTATCAATCATTTTAATATAATCCATATTCATTTTACGTTTAATTCATTCAGAAACACATTTTAAATGAATCAACACAAATAGAAAACCATTTTAAAATTTAAATAATCAAGTTATCTTTATTGAAATGAGACTTTTGAATTTGAGAATAAAATCCACCAAAGTTATAAAATAATCCAATTTATTTGAATAAAAATGATTAATTTTCAATATAATACCATCCATGTGACATAAAATTTTCACAAAAATGGATACTTTAAGATTCAAAATGATCAAACCATTTTTAACCAAATTCAAATGGAAATAACATTAATTCAAAAAACAAACACCTACATAAAAAACCTGGATAAAATAACAATGAATATGAGATGAGTCACCTCCTTACTACAGTTTCATAGAAACACTAACATATGGATTCTAAAATATAAAATTGTTATAAACTCATATTATTGTCTAATTATTATATAATAGTTTAACCAAAGTCTATCTATATATTATGAATTCATAATAATGTATAGAAATGGCATACCCATGATAGTAGCAGGGTCTGACTGTGGTGGAGTCGAGGTAGGTGGAAATGGCTACAACTGTGGTCATGAAGGGGTTCATGGAGGAGGTGGGTTCATGGTGGAGGATGGTTCACATTAGATTTGGGGTTTGGCACGTAGTATAGGTGGGTTCATGTTATAAATGGATCTGTGGTGGATGAACATCCATAGAAAAAGATGCTTCACAGAGGAGGATCAGTTGGAGCGGAGGAGTGGTTGTAGAGGAGGAAAGTTCATGGTCGAGGAGGGGTCAGTAGTGGAAAAGATTAGGTTGGGGCATAGGAGTGGTCAATGGTGCAAGGGTCGGCTTATGTGAGAGTTTGAGGTGCAAAGTAACGAGTTGAATATTAATGTTTATTTATAAAAAGCAGGCGAACCTTTTATCTTATCTTTTTAAAAATCACTATTAATGGTATTAAACTACGCAATCATGTATTGATTGCTTGGTGTTAAAATGAAAGATTGATGGCCCCTGCATGACAGAAAACTATACCTTACTGTGGAACTCACTTGAGAGGACCACTGCCCACAGGGTTTGTCTCCCACCACACCTCCATTCTATAACTATGTTCAGATTGATTCTTATCATCACAGGATACATAGAAATGCCAAGATCTAAAATAAAAATCCAAGACACAATAACAGACATAAAAATGACACAACTACACATAGGTCTGACCTACGTAGATTGATTCCATTCTACGAACTATGATTTTCCTAATTCCTATTATCACAGAATACGTAGTGACACTCTCGTCTCTAATATCGGGCTTAAATATAACCATAAACCAAAAAAATACCAACCTCTACATATAATTAAAACATACATATTGAGTTTTCCAGTTAAGTACTATGATGGACTTGATTCCCACAATCACAAGATATGTAGTGATGTCATTATCATAATTATTGATCCTAGTCACTTCATTCCATCCTTACATCTAGGATCCCACATCCATTCCTAATGATGTTAAACTACATGGGTTTAAATGAACATTGTGTGGTTTGATTCATATCATCACAGTATACATACGAACGCATAGCTCTCTAATCATGGGTCCATATAAGACAACTGAAAAAAATAACCCCCAACTACATACAATCTTAGCTATACAAGAACATTTTCACTACGTATGAGTTAGATCTACATATGGTTTTCTTGTGCACATAATACACCTCACATAATTTTTCATATCATTTCCCACTTCATTAACACATGACATTAAAACACAAGGAAAAAACATTGGTCACATGACATTAAAAATATACAAAACAATCCACACTACAAGACAATAAAATGTGTAGTCCATCACAAATTATCATCACATATTAATGGAACAAAATATCCTTACCCTAATTAAACAGACTGTGGGGTGCTTCTTCTATCATTTAATCCCTTAGTCCATACATCACACTTCATGTCTTGAGCACCATAGGTTGCCGAAAACATTTTTTTCCTTTGGGAGATAATAGAGATCTTTATATTTGAACATAATATCAATGCATAAGGGCTTAGATCTACCAATCAGGGATCTGTGGGTCCTATAAAAATGGATTCTAGATCCTTGTGATATTAAAAACATCATGGAACAACCCAAACCCTGAGGGGGTTCTCTACCATCCCCAAAATAAATGTCCCATATCACTACTCCTCACCTAAGAACCTTGATCCTTGATTTAAAACAAATTCATCTCCCTCTTAGATGGATGTTGGAATATTATGGACCCTAGGTATCCTAATAGGTTTCTTGTGTAACATCCCTATCACATTAGGTTAATGTGTATCATGTCCTTGAACTGCCTGAAATTTTATCAGAGCTGTATGACCATAAATCATAGCCCTTGATGGTTCAAATCACAAGACCTTAAACTGCTAGTGAAAGGGAAACCAGACTTTCCATGTTAAAAATACATAAAGGGTAACCTGAGAAAAAAATAAAATCTTCACTTGATAATCTATTATTCTCAAGAATTTTGGAAAACCTTCTAGACTAATGAATGAGGCATAAAGATCATTGGGGGTTCTTTGTAGCACTAGTAAAACCCATGATGTGATTGACGCATCCCTTTGGTCTAGAAAAATGTTAGGGTAATTTTGTGTCAGATTTCATCATTGGAATAACCTGATCACTAGGCGGTGACACAATATTTGTTTTCTTGAAAACATCTTGAATATTACAATTTCTAAAAATTACAATTAAATATTTGTGCATCCTAGGTCACTATAAATCATACACAGCTCGTGGAAAAAGATTCCCATCTTCAAGAAACCATTAGTTTCACTATGCGTGTATGTACTTGGCTCATCTATATGAACCCACAGTTATAAACCAAATGTTTCACTTTATAAAAATGGTTTTCCAATCCTTGGGAGCCGAGATGTAACCATGACAGAACCAATCACCACACTGTGTTCTGGTCCATACCAATAATAATTTTCCCATATAATCCTCATGAATCGAACAATTTGGATTGTGGTTTACCATTCCAATGAACATAGTATACAAATGGACTTGACATCCTCAATGTTACGTGATCATTTTTTTACTATTTCCCAAAAGAAGGAATGAGATGATCTATTGCTGAACCATTTGATGTCCTACACCTCATCACTCAAAACCATATAGTGTAGGGCCGATGAATAAAAAATTTAGATATAAAAATTATTATAATACTTGAACCATTCTTGGATGACCCTTTTCTCCATTCCCAAATTTCTTTGAGTCTTCACATATCTCTCATGGACCATGGAAAGTAGTGGGATAATAGTTTCTTGACCCTGTTATCAATGAATAATGGATTTAACCTACCTACTAGAGGCATCTCGCACTTATAGAAATGTAACCCCAATTATTTTGTGTCACATTAACATCATTGCAGAACCCAACACCTGAGGGTGTTATGGGTCATCCTTGGCATGTTAACCCTAATTAATACTCCTCGACTAAGAATTTTGGGTTAATAATTACATCATTGATATTCCAAATATCTATGTGGACATATCATCCATAGTTTTTCTAACTCAAACAATATGACCCCCATAAATATTTTATGATCCTTACAAAAGAGTGGAGACCCATCTGTTTGACATTTCTATTAGTGTGTAAGGGCCTTGAACTACCAACTAGAATCATATACTCCTTATAGGAAAGGATCTCTAATCATTACGAGCCTCATCAACACCATGTAAGAGCACTAGGTCGTAGGATGTTTTGGGTTATCCCAAGAATGTCTTCCCAATATTTCAGACTCAACTCCTTGTATCCATCCTTTAAACCGTGCATCATATCAATGTTTGAGATAAAATAACCTAAACTACAGTAATATAAGGTTCTAGCTAAAAGATCCTAAACTGCAATAATATATGGTTTGGGCAAAAATAACCTAAACTAAATTAATAAATGTTCTGAGATAAAAGACCCTAGACTAGAGATAATTCCCACTAAGACATCACCTATATAAATAATAGGAAATAATTAGGGAAATATATATAAAAATATACAAAGATTGTGAGGTCCCCCATAGGGATTTAGAAATAATCAAGCTATGCTCACTAGATCTATTGACATTGGAAATTTATAGAGAATTATCCCTCGATGAAATATATTCTACCTAGATTATCCCATTGTGAATAAGGTAATTTCAAGATAACTTAAGATGATACATCAGTGAATAATCTCATATTAGTAGGAATTCTTAAGAATTTATTGATGTCAAAATGTTATTATTTATACATTCTAATCCAAAAATTTAGGTTTACTTAACATTATGAAAAGTATGGACATCATTGATGATTTAAAAAACAGTATATCGAAAAAATGGCATTCACATCATGAATGATTGAAAACTGGTAAACAAAATACATTGTTTGGAAGATCAATTAATTTATAATGAAAAAATTAGGGATCTATACATTTCCATGTATCTCTAATGATTAAATATCAAATTACATGAAAAAGATAAAAAACTATAATACTTGATCAGATGAACTGGAAAAGTCAGTAAGGGTTTTATAAGATGTGTTAATTGAAAACTGACGTTTCGCTCACCCTTTTTGATCTACTCCCCCCAGCCCGAAGGGAATCAATCCAATTTGAATGCTTAAGAAATATTTTCTAATTTTTTTCTATCAGGGACGATTCCACTAAACGTTAATACCATGAACAATGTAATGTCTCCTCATATATCTATGTATGCATGGTCAAGAAATCAATTTAGGGATGTGGCTCTGATATAAACTGGCAGCTCTTCTCTAGCACCACTAAATATTCCTCCATCAATTTAGTTGAGGATGTCTCGCCATCATGGTCATTTATGTCTGTCACACTGGTAGCTAGTTCATTCCATGTCATGATGATTTGCCGCCAGATTTTATATAATGATTGGAGTTCACAGAATCTAACCCCCCTATCATGAGATTGGCTATGAAGGCATTCCTCTTGGTCATGAAATGTTCCCAGAGGAGTCTCTATTATCCATGTATGAATTTTTTGGTAGACTAGTCTACAAAATGATTGAACTTCTATAGATTCTAGAGTAATTATGCTGATATAGGTAATGAATGGATGATTTGATAAGGAATCACATGATGAAGAATCCTTATATAATCATCCCATGAAGTAAACATATTAAATTTCATATATGAATGATCTAGATTCCTAAATAAATGCATCCATGCAAATGGTATGTTTGTCACCAGGATTAGAGTGTTTCCTTGAAGGCTCACCCAAATCTCGAATCAGCTCTATTGCTTATATGGAAAAGGGAGTAAATGAGGCAAATGATTTTTCCCCAAGGAGAAATTATCTGTTCATCACAACACTTGAGTAGGTTTATTCCCTATCATAGGCATAGTCATAAGCTAGAAATATGTGGAACCCAATAGGTGGTAGAGTATTATATTCATTAGTATCCTCATGTGTCAATGTTATCCAAATTAAATGATTGCTTCAAGGATGTATTTCTCCCCACTCACCATCCAAAGGGAGAGTGGAAACCCGTTGAATAAAACTGAGCTAGAGAGAAAATTAGTATAGGGTATATATCTCACAAATGATCATATTATACATATGGGTGACAAGAACCCTATATAAAGGGAAATATCATATAACCATTCATCAATAGTGTCGTAACTATCAACAAAATTGACCCAATCCACACTTGATATAGAATGAAATAAAAGTGATCAGATTGGATTAACATCTCAACAATCTCATTCAAGCCCAAAGAAATGGCCTCATCCCCAACATTTTCTAGTAACCTTGGGTGAAACAAGGAACCTAGAATCCCATTGGTGTTATAGTTTGAATAATACTGGGAGTGATCCCATATATATACAAATAAAAATTGGAAAGGACCAATATTCCTATATGGAATGTTTCAAAATAAATGTGTTATAAGAGCTAGTAAAGGAAAGAAAGAGTTTGCACCACCAGATTGAGAGTCCACCCCTCTTCTAGACATGCTACCATCATGAGTGTACTGACCCAGATACCAGAGTATGCATCCGAAACTAGAAAAATCCACCCATTCAGAAACATACCCATGAAACTTGATATCTCAAGGCTCGGTTATATCTCTAGCCTCACCCATTATCCCTACTAGGTATAATCTCTAGATTAAAAGGTTTCTCGTTATAAAATGGTGTTATCAAAAGATTTCATTGAAGGGTACTGATGAGGGAATACATCAGTCAGTCGAGATCTACTATGATAAAGGAAAACATGTATCAAATCATTAAAAGAGATGAGTGAGAACATAGTTATCTTTTTTAAAAAAATAATCCATCATGTTTTTTGAGTATTTCATTAACCAAGACTATTGTTTGTACAGGGTCATCCAAAATCCATGGAGGGAAGGAATTCATCATACAATTCCCCAAGGTGGGATATCCTACCATGTCAATGGTTATCATAAATACTGATTCCTGCTTCACCATGGGACCAAACGAGATAGCGTTTGGAAACCAATGTCTAGAAACATCCATGAAAAGGTCAGTATAATGATAAATGATGAATTGGAAACCCATACAGCTTCATAAAGAGAGATATCATGAATTTGGTCATCAAAAACTATGAAACTATGAATAACCCTAAATGGAAATGCCTATTCCTTATAAAAGTTGCCACTAGGTTGCAAATCCCATTTCAAGCACCATCCAACACCTAGTTTATTGAACAAAGAAATGAATATGCTTGAGTAATGTTGATTGATTGGATAGTGTGTGAAATAACAGCCATTAGGACCCATAGGGGAGTTATCCAATATAGAATACAACCCTTGGGACGACGCTATAATCAGATTTCCATCTATTGAATCTATCATTTGGGTGAAATCAACAGAATTTGGAACCTTCCTTGATGAAGGTTTGTCATCTGGAGAGGGGATGGAAACATCATTCGGTAGGCCTAACCTATATAGAGGAATCCAGAGTGATGAGGGATAATTATGGAGTTGTGATGGGAGAATCCTTATTAAAACCTCATTGTCAAATCTAACAAGATAATGAGGGTTGACATTATGGTTCCTAGAAATCATATAGCTATGGTTAGAAACATTAGAGGGTGTGTGATGAGTTGCATAAGCCATTTGAACAATATTAAGTGGCATATGTTAGATAAATGAAAAAAATATTTTCAATAGAAAGACATACATTCAGACACCTTCATGCCCACCTATTGAATCATAAAAATAATTTACGGTCACATAATGGATTTCTGAATCACATATATTATAAAAACATTATAGAATACATAAACCCATATAATTATTTGTCACTAAAAAAGCAGTATTGAGTCTTGGGATCATGTGACCCTCACATGGTCAAATGATCCACATAATATTAATGTGGAAAATCAGCTAAGCCTGCAGATCTTGAAATACTATCAAGGAGATCATACATCCACATGGCTAGTGTTGGAGTATTTAACAAAAAAATGTTTGTGGTTGATTCTAAAAAACATCCGGCGAGTGGATCTACATAAGTTTTTCTTACAAAGAAAGTGTTGCAAAGTGTTTCTTAAAAACTGATCTTGAGGACATGTCATGCAATCAGTTCCTACGAAGGGGACTTGTGATGAAGACAAGGCACCTGTGATGAAGACAGGGCACATGTGACATGGGAGTTTGGTAGTTCATGATTGAGAAACCCTCATTTTCACAATTTATAAATCATTCCCCATAATACTAAACATCACTTAAAAGACCAAGCATCGTCCAAGACACTAAAAGGAGAAAATGAAAAATACCCAGGTGGGCACTGACAATCCCTAGAGATGAGCCCTTGTCCACGAAAACATTACTTCTGAGGGTGAAATTTATTGACATACAACAAATGAGCATAAATATATACACAAGGGGATAAATACCTAAATAGGGTTGTTTTACCCATAAGGAAAAGAAAAAAACAAGGTGGCCAAGATCTCATTGATCGCAAGAACCTCCAGAAGAAACAATATCGCATAACCTATGGAAGGTCATACAGACTTTCATGTGAAGTTCAAAACCAAAAAAAGATCACATGGGACCTCTTTAATGAGTTCTAATTCTCTTACGAAGGTTTCTAAGACACTATTAGATCATGAAAAAGTTGTAGGATAAGATCCATGAGTCATGCGACTTGTCTAGAGATGCAATCTTGAGAAATCATATGAAGATCATTGTAAAATAATGAGAAAATAACCAAAATATGGGAACCTCTTTCTGTTATATATCTTTATGTGATGCACCCATGTAATTTTTCTGACTGTATAGATGTCCTGGTAACATATCTATCTTCCCTCTATAGAGCCCACTAGAATGTCACCCTCATCACATGAAAGTCTTAATATATGTCCAGGCGGTCCTACACACCCCCTTAGGCTCTATAGGAAAATAAATGATTTCTCCATGTCAATGTTCACGCATCCCCAAAGAACCTTTCTTTGGTTTTAAGATGATTCATCAATGGGGACTGTGATTTTCATCAATAGAAACCATACAAACTCATGAGATCCCTGACTATTGTAAAATAAACAAGGAAATAAAAAAGGAAAATGAAGGGATATTCTATTTAGGGAATGATATATTGATGTTAATGGGATTATATTACTCATATGATCACTAGTGATCTGATGATCCCCCATTGTTAAGCCAACATTGTTTTGAACAACACATTTTCATGTCAACTTGATGTTACATAGACCCTCAAATCAAGAAACATTTATCTCATTGGACATCACAAAAAAGCACATAAGATGATGTGAAATCCATTCAGCATCTATCCTGACCTTCTGAAGGAACATTGGAAAATCTCGTTACATTGTAAAATCCTCTTGGCATGTTCAAATTATTAGGTAAGACCCATTTAATTGTCCAAATTCCAATAAATGGGGTATCTACAACATGATCGTGTAGATGGGGAAAATCCCGAGACGCCACCAAGATGACCAACGGAAGGAAATTACAATATGTGTAATATAATATCTTTCCACTGACTCAATTCTGAATTTTAGAGATATGAAACATAAAAAGTGTTGTATAATCACAGTGGAGATACCTATAAGTCCTCCACCCTATATGAAAAAATTTTCCACTACTACATCTTGGATCCTTACACTAACGCACCCAAAAATTAGGTAAAACATCTCATAGCTTATATTCTCATGATCATGAGGTCTTTACAAAGTAAAAAATCTCTGGGATGTCCTAAGTTGTTGTGAAGAATGTATATACACTTCACGTGTTCACTTAGGATCATGTGAAGGACTTATTAAGTGACGAACGGTTCATGCAAACGATGTCTTACATGCATGTTGGATAGTACAATGCCTAAAGAAGCTAAAAAAACTAAAAAAATATCAGGAAAATATGAAATAAACGATGGAATAAAAGACTAAGGACATGAAACTTGCGTAAATAACATATAATATGATCCACAAGTGCTTTTTATAAACCACTCAGGTCCTAACAAAACCCCATGACATGTTTCACAAGTCACGCGATGAATCCCTTGGAGTACTATTTGGATAACGCAATGTCCTATCGACATGTAAAAGATATCCAAATGGTTCCCCTTGGGCATTCTACAAAGTCTCAAAAACCCTTTGGGCTCACCATCCAGACATTGTGATTTCCTCTAGACATGTTACCCAAATCAAATGGTGGCAACCCTATCGATCAGTTGGGAATCATGATACCACTAGGAGAATTCTATTTTCTCTTGAGATATCCTCTAGAAAAATGAAACATATCATACAATTCCCTCCAACCATGTTATCTTGGATCATGCAACACCCTCTAAGAGTGTTAGTTGAGTTCATGCATTGGCGTTCAGGATAGGTCAGTCAATCCATACAGCATCCCCCAGACATGCTAACCTCGACCATGTGATGAACCATAGACATTCCATCCAAATTAAGTGATGTCTTTCAGATAATTAAATTGGTTCATGTGATTGTCCTTGTAAATTCCCAAAATATATCCAAATATGTCCATACATTCTTCGACATGTCAAGTAAGAAAATCCAGACATGTTAGGAAGACAATCTACAAGGTCAGACAAATAACTAGGGTAGGTCATCCAAGAATCCCAATACATGATAACATATTCCAATCGTTATATTAGGGAGGATTTGGTGTGAAATCCCTAATTAGTATCATAAAATGATATATCCCAAATTTTAGGTATTCCTATGAATGTAAGACCTGATTAAATGAAACTATGAGAACTATGATTCCTGTAATAATCCTAATACATAGGATGACTTACAAAGGCCCAATATCAAAAAGGCATCATCTTTGGAGAAATCCCCCTATGTCTCTGACATTTCAACCATCAGGACCAAATCATTAACATGGGATTATCCTTCTACCTCATCTTTAATTATACTAAGAAGTAAACTAACCTACGAGAACTCTAATTATTGTAATAACTAGGATACATTGGATTCCATACTAAGGACTGATCCCAAATTGGTATTTGGTTATGTGTATGCCCCCTATCTCTGACATTTAACCCATCTAGACCTAATCATTACCATGTGATAATCATTCTACCTCATCCATCAGCGTAATGTGAAGTGAACCTAAATATGTGACTCTGTTTATTTTTTAACTAGGACACATTGGATGACTTCTTAAGGGTCGGGATCTGTATTAAATATCCAAATGGTTGTTTGAGTACAAAATTTCCTCATCCATATGAAGCAAGACTGATAACTTGTAATCCCTTGTTTCTCATACTAATCCTGGAACACATGATCTTATTGATGATCAATGGTTATATAATTCACATTATGATTCACGACTATTTAAGGGAATCCATCGTGGTATAATCCCTTAAAATTCAAAAATCCTTAGCGATAACCATATTGTTTCCATGAATGATCAGTAACCTAAAAAAATCAACAAGTTAGGGGGTAAATAATCTATGAGAACATTTATTCCTGTAAAAACTCGGATATATAAGACACCTTCTTAAGGCCTGAGATCAAATTGATATCCAATTTAGTGTAAGTCCCCCCATGTATCTAATATTTCAATCATAGAGAACGTATCATTCCCTTGGGATAATCACTATTTCTAATTATTCAAAAAATTGAAATTCATCTAAACTATTATGACTCTCATTAATGCCAAAACCATGATATATAGAATTCATACATCTGGCTCAAGCTCATATATTCAGTGCCTAACTTCCCTCATATATGTCCTTTCAACATATAATTAAACCACACGAGTTTAAGTAACTATGTGAGTTTGGAATTCTTTTATAAAATAGTAAATGTCAGAATCCTCATAATGGATAAATACCATCCTTGACATATTAATTGCCTCTTACATGGAATCAAATTCAAAAGTACCTGGTGATGTTTCTTAATATATATATATATATAGCTACACAATAATAGGAAATGGGAGAAGAACCAGGGATTCATATAGATGGGTCAACTAATAATATTCCCCATTTTATATGAAAATGTTTATCCTATAGTCGTTATGTCAGGGTAAACAGTCTCGTATCAGGATTAAGAATAGATTCTTGAACATATCTTAAATTTTTAAGAGGGTCAAAAAGTAAGAAACAATTCCCCTCCAAACGGTGTGACGAGACCGAACTAAGACTAACTGAGTTCCAAAGTGAAATTGGATTTAAAACCCCAATTATCCCCTTTCTATGGAAATAAGGTCTATAACTAATTATAGATGTGGGAATCATTCGGAGATTCCGTGGAGAATTAACATATGTGGCGAACCGGATGTAATGATGTGAATGATAGTATAGACATCACCCCCCAAATAAAACCATTAAACCATTTTTTTTCATTTCATAAGGGTCCTCAAGGTGATCCCATTCAATTAATGAAATAAAAAATTATTTATGAATGTAAATGAAAACCAATTGAATATAAAGGGATTATTTATATAAAGAGTTATTTTTATGCCCTAAATAGATTTTTATATTAATAAATTATATTAATCACAATTTATGAGGGATATTAATGAAATTTATATATTATATATTCAAAATAATGTTTTTACAATCATCCAATAAGTTTTAAAGTCTTAAGATAATAATAAATCCAATTTTAATCATAAAATGTTGTATTGTTCTAAAAATATTTTTTGCAATCTTTTAATGGACCTGATGTTTTAAACCTAAATGTTGACACTTTTTTAAATTTTATTTGAAAAAATAAAAATTATTTTTTAAATACTAATATCAAAATTTATCTTGGGTGAATTTTGGGTATTTTCTTGAATGTTTAATTTTTTTGATGAATAGTGAAAACAAAGAATTTTAATTTTACATATCATGTTTCATTTCTATTTTAGTTAAATAGTTAAATCATATTTTAAATTATATTTACATTATAATTAGTCATATAATACATCAATATATCCAATTTAAGAAATTTTTAAAAATTTCATATTGATATTTGATATAAAAACATTTCAAACTTTTGATGTTTTTACATTGAAATCCGGTTATTTCATCATGTCAGTTTGATTAATTTTAAATTAAAGTATACCACTTCTAGGTTTTGATTTTGGAAAAATAGATTCCATATTTGGAATAATAATAACTAATATTGTCTATATGGTGAACTTATTTGTTTATTAAAATATTGTTGAAATCAATTAAAATTAATGTCAACAATTAAGGAAAATGGGTATACTTAGTGGTTAAACATTCATCTTAAGGGGCCAAATGATGTAAAGACATGACTAATACTCATTTTACATCCATATTTAGACCATATAACATATACAATAAAACAAATATCATTATTTTAGGCACATTATATATTGTATACCTCCCATTAGTTTTTTCTATTTGGTATTTACAAGAATGCCACTCCTCATCCACTATATAAAGGTATTCACTCTCCCCACATCTTCAAGCATCTGAAGATTTTTTCATCATAATAAAACTACCGAAATCAGCTCAAAAAAATTCATACACTCAATATATAATCATAATTTTGGGATAAATAATACCATGGAAGTCCTTTTTTTCAATCCAAAGGGAGTTACCCAAAGAAGAGGTAATATTCATAAATGAGAACATTTGTTTAATTTATTTCTCCACCTCTTCAAATTTTTAATATGATGTCTATATAATTAAATTATAATCTAAGATATAATTAGTTGTTTTTAAGTTAATTTTATGAGCTAAAATTGCGTTAAATGGGATACACAATAATTATTCGTGTGTACGACAGACGCTCACCTCGTGCACTGATATCGTCCATTCATCCATTATCACCTCTCAATGTTGGGAATACGGATTTAAATAAAATTCTTAAATTATATATATGATATTTTTGGTCTATTTTTTCTTTTGGAATTATTATATTCCACATACCTTCATTATTTCACTTTTGTGGGATTACGATAACATCTTTTGTGGATGTGTGGACTACCACCACTACAAAGAGATGTGATTCGCTCATGATTTTAATTGAATTTATTAAAAATGGGTTTAAGAAAAATATTTTATATTCCTGAAATAAATATTATATTCATGAAAAAATTATCTTATAGGAAATAAAATATTTCACTTTTCTTCTTACCGTTTCATACAGGGAAAAAGTTATATCATCGTTTGTGGATGTGAGGACTACCACATCCTCAAATAGATTTAACTATTACTTTTCTCACCTCCACATCATCTATAATTATATATATAAATATATATAAATTACTAATATGATAATTATTTCATTATTAATATTCATTATATTTTTAAATAATGTCCTTTTTGACCATAGTTAACCAACCTATGTCTTTTTGACCCATAGACTGAATATGGTCAAAGGATCTGACATAAACATAATTGATTATGTAGTTGAATAAAACATTGTAATATGTGAAATAAATGAAATAATAATTTTGAGAAAAGTTCTCACAAAATTTAATAATCAACATAAGTTTATTATTAAGTATGTTAATGACCCATGTGATATGTTGGACTCAAGGTAAGGGACTTCATTTTAATCCCTTTCACTGAGGAAAATTTTGATGGTATACAACCATATTCTCTTATGAGATATATATACAACCACTTTATCATATAATATCATGAATTTATTTATTCTCATGTTATTTAATGTTTTTTAGTATTACTCTTTCACTAGGATTATTATACAATCATTTTAATGTGAAATGGGACACTGTTATTTGAAAATAACATTTTTAAATATGTAAATATTTAATTTTAAAATATTATCCTCCATTTAAATATTCTTGATATTATTTTACAAGTTTATTTATATGGATATAAAAGGATAATAAATTACTTTTATGTTTACTTATAAGTTAATTTAAACATTTTCAAAAAATAAAACTTTTTAAATTTTCTGTATGGGATGTTTGAATTTATTTAAAAATGAAAAAATGAATCTTCTTTTTAATGTATACAGAGACATAAACTTATCTACTACTGTTACCATAGGATTCCTATAAAATCCTTCATTATTTTTTTAAAAAATAAACGCCTCTTTCACTTTTTTTTATTTTTATTGAAAATGTGTTTTGGAAATGGATTGATTATTTCAATAACATAAAATGTTTTCTTTTGAGTGTAAATGACAATTTTTAAGTGACATGTTGAAAATTGTAATATTATATTTATTATGACTATAAAATGGCTCTTGGAAATTTGATTTGTGGTTATGATATAAACTAATGATGGTTAATCACATTATAAACCAATGAATAGAGTTTATGTCATATACCAATGATGGGTGATTATGTTATAATCTAAAAATGGGTGGTTTCATGATAATATAATGATCGGTGTGTCCTTTATTACACTATGATACATTATGTGTGGTAGTCAATTGTATGGTTATTACATTTTTAAGAGTCACATGTATGTAATTTGATAATATGGTTATTAGATTTATAATTATAACACATATAATCATGTCCAAAGATATTATTATGTTATATCTATGATTGATATGGTTTTTATGGTATTCATGGTATTGGAAAAAGTGTAATAAATTAGATCAATTTTGAATGAAATTATTTAACACTTATTAATGGTGAAAGGTATTACATTATGACAAATATTTCATGGGTTTTTAGGTTTTCAAAGGACCAATGGTTCCTTTTTTGTTAATCCCCTTTTGATAATATTGTGATCATCATACATTTAAAAAATTAACAAGATCTAAGGATATATAAGGGAATTGAAGGATTCAATTCAAAATTTGAGAAGAAATTATTTGAATAAAATTATTTTTTATTTTAAAAGTATCATATTATTAGGAAAATGGATATTAATTCGTATTTTCCACTTTGAATTATGTGGTTTTTTTATCCATGACTTATAACTTAATTCTTTGAAACAATAAACCTGAGAAGATTCACATAGAGAAAAATAAATAAATTCTCGACTAAAACACAATATTATATAATTTTTAAGGCTAGGTCCTTATACTCCTAATTTTACTTCTCCTATATTTATTATTAATCTTCCCCAAAAAAAACTAGGAAATTCCTCATCACCTCAAAGGAGATTCATTTTATTCAATACAACAATCATCAACCCCTCAAAATAATGATGTTTGAACTATTTCCATTCAGTTCACCTCCTCTATCTCTTTTATTAGAGGCACACCCAAACCATTATTGCACAATGTGTCTAAGAATAAATAAATGAAAAATATTCACCTTTTTTGAGTATCATTATTAATAAATAATCAAACATAATGAACATGAATGATGAATCATTGAATGATGGTCCTTGGTAAGGCCTGAGAAGATAATATATGTGTTCACATTCATTTCTATATGAAACATGGGAATTCAAACGTCAAAATAATTATTCATGGATTAATTTTTTTTACATTATCTATCAATGTATGATAATTTCAATTTCATAAAATAATAAAATTATTAATAATAACATTATTGTTATTATCCATAATCATGAAATTCATAGATCAACCATGGAGAAAAATAATCATTAGTCTAATCTAATAATTAAATTCCATCCAACCCATGATTTGATATCCTGTTACGAGAAAAGTTAATTTAAATCATCAATCACAGATATTATCTTACCATAAATATAAATTGTTAATTAAAAAAAAATTCAAAATTAAATCCCTTAATCTCATATTAGTTCATTTTTAAAGAAAATTCACCATTAAATTCCTAAAGAAAATTCAATATTAAGTTCAATAATCACATATAATGTCTTCATTCCATTTATAGTTTGGAGGTTTATGATAATTAAAATTGATCATGGTATATATTCCATTGGAACTCTCCTGATAAAAAATAATTTTTTAAATTACAATCAAATATTTGGTAAGAATTCATATTTTTAATATTCCAAAAATTTAAAAAATATTCAACATAGAAGATTTAGTGCTTTAATAATGAGAAAAAGGGATCAGATCACACAAAAATGTAAGGCATGTATATTTGAAAAGAAATTTTACCTTTAAGAATAATCATGATCCTCTAAAAATATTCAACAGTTAAGAAAATATAACATGATTTTTGATTCTGTGTGAATCCATTCCCACCTTGAAGAATGATATCCGTATATAAAACCTCTCATTCCCATAAGGTTGTTTTTATATGAAAATGACCAACCCTATGATACTAATTTATGAAGGTATTTATAGCACAATAATATGTTAATCTATAATTTAATTATAATTCCTAATATAGCTCAGTTTAGGGATTATATATAAAACTCTGTGGTTATATATAATTTATGTAAAACACCCCATTGTCGACACAACCATGAATAAATAAATTCATTAGAGATTTTATTTATAAGATATTAACATTCCCATTTATATGATAAATATTTATCTATTTAATAAATATTAAATATACCTTAAAACCATCTGGCTTCGAATTTTACCAAAATTATACTCAAGGGTAAACACCACATTATGAGTTCAATGAAACAATATAAAAATTTCTATTTGTTAAACACTATTTTAAATTTAATATCTTACCCTTTTTAAAGGACCCAACCTAAAAAAATTGAATAAATAAACTCTTGAACATAAAAAACCATGGTCAGTATATCCTCCCTATCTTTAATCCTTTTCTCCTCAAAGATGAAACAACCTATAAAATAAAACTAATATGATCAAAGGGATTAATATATGTTAAATATTTCATTTTTAGATACACATATCCATTCCTTAGAGTATTATGCTCTAATAAATCCCTGGATACAACCATATTGGGAAAGAATATCTACTTCAATCATTTCCATTCAAATAACCTTCCCTAGATCTTCCCTCCATCATATGATTCATTTTGGTTCAAGAAAACACAGTAAAACCTCAACAAAGAATAATCTCACCTGAAATGACATTTTCAAAGATACCATATTGAATACCTTTCCAAAAACATGTCATCATTCTTTAAGGCATGAAGTAAAAACCTAAAACCATTGACATAAATATTGTAATGTTTCATTAACTATTTTGTCACCTATAAGTGTATTCCCGTCACCACATTTTATAGATAAATAAAAAATGATAACACAAAAAACCACCTAATCACACCTATGAATTCAAATAAACTCATATAAATTAATGATAGTCCAACATCTTAGTTTTCGGTCTCTCTTCATGGTTATAACAGATATGAATATAAAAAATGTAACTAACCACATGAATCATCCATCAACCTAACCAATTAATTTTTGTGACCAATCCCACCAAAATATGCAGATGATTATCCGCATAGTTCAGATAACCTAGCTCTATCAAATCCAAAACTCCAATATATATCCATCCAAACATGAGTGAATAATACAAAAAAAATCATCAGGAAACATCATTCACTATTAATTAAAAATCACCATACAATGTACTCCAATGATCCTTTAGACATACTCCACTGTGGTTCCTTAACCATTGTGGAACTTTAGTACAAAAAATATCTTTAAAACTCCCAGTATGAGTCTTATATAACCACTACTATCAAATAAAACCTAAACAGGGAATACACCCCAAACATACGGGTATGAATTAGGTGAATCATTCAAAAATACATGAAAAATACTAGATAAAACATAATTACACAATAATATATACCATACTAGCCATCTAAAACTCATAGATATGTGATGATCATTATAATTGGATGAGGATAGTCAATATTTTCATTGAAAACCATCTATATAGAGTTTAAATAATCAAATGTATCTTTTAACTTCTGATATCATAAATTAATAATAAGGTAAACAAAATCCATGAGTTTGTTATACCACTCTAATCATATAATACCTTATGACCTCAATCTTTACATAGGACAACATCATCTTTTTTTTAATATCATGTAGAAGCAATGAATTTATTAGTATGTTCATCGTCAGTTTCAAAATTCAGTTGGGTTTCAATAGTGAAGACCAACCCGATAAACAATGAGTCTCATAAAAACATTATGGGCATTCGTTAATGCCAACATCATCACTAGAATTTCAAGAGATCAATAATAATATTCACACACTATTCATGTAATATTGACCACATGAATCTAAAGGTAATACCCAAAAAAACATAGGTTTGACCACTAGAAACCCCATTGTTACATTCCACAAGTTGAAGATGTTTCAATGGACCATATAATAAAAATCTTCCAATTTTTTTTACCAATTACACTTTAGGCCCGTGAGCATAGACAGACTACCTGAAAAATAGTAGGTTGTTTTAGAAAAACCATTAATGAAAACCAATATGGAATCCAATCCGTAATTATTGAAATCATATTCATCGAAAATTTCCAAAAAACATTATATACCATCCAATCCATACTAGAGATGGTATTACAGGGTCTCATATTGTCATTATCGAATCTTGCAATGAATATTCCCCACAAGAATGAAATATAACACTTTTCATTTTCATGATAAAAGGATAATAACCATTATTATAAGTATCTGACCATAGATATCTGTTGAGGAAACCCACTATAATATCAAATTTATGAAAAACATCAAAAATGTAATGAAATTTCTCTCATCGAAGTTAATGAGAATGAGTGTCTATGAGGACTACATAAGTCATACTACAAATCATTCTAGATATCGACTACTTGGATCAATATATCACATTCAACCTTATGTGAGCAGACAGTCAACACTATATATCTCAAAAGGGTCACCTGAATGTATTGATAGAGGTATTCCAATGCATCACCAATCTCTAGCTACTATAATAACACTAACACACTTACTGTGATTTCGACTTAGAGGAAATAAATTCAATAATATATAATTTTCTAATATCAAGGTGATATTTTTCACTAAGATCCATCCATTAAATCATTCGAACTATACATAGTGAATCATTGTCCAGTTTTAAAAAGTGGGTGCAACACATCTTGCAAAATAAAAATAGAAAACAACTCACTCTAGGTCTTTTACATAGGAGGGGAACATAATAAGGTAAAATACCAAAATTTACACTCACATTGAAGGCCCTTCTCAAAATCCAATTATTTGTGTAATCAATTTCAAATCTGGTCCATAAAGTAATCTATTATAAAAATTAGAGATGTTATTAGACTCATTTTCCTATAAATGGGTCCAATATATTTTGAACATAATCCATCCATCACATCAATGAATATAAATTCCTGAGAAGAATCTCAAACTCTATTCTTGTTAGGATAATACTATCAGGATTTAGATTTCACATTAGGAAATGATTTACTTCACATCCAAGGGATAACCTAATACAAATGAAACTATTAGGTCTATGGGTGTCTAAAATATATATGAAGTGTAAGTCCTAGAACCCAATAGATCCTCTTACACCCAAGGATTAATCTCACATTGAAATATCATGATACATCTATCACAGGATTTCACGAAACACATTTATAATACAAGTAGTTTTGTCTATCTCACTAGGAACTAATATCCAATCAATAACGATATATACACTAATCACATTTGGAGAAGAATATTCCCTCCACTCACAAGGCTCAAATAACTAAAAATAAGTATATAAATCAATTTCTCATTTCTCAGGTGATCAGTAGTAGGAATTTCAATCATCAGCTTTATGAAATCATGAAATGAAATATGAATCAATGATATATATATATATATATATATACGGGTGAATGCCTTTATTAAATGGGATGAACATAAATTTACTAGAGGATATCTATGTGAGTTGACATTAGAAGGGGATAAAATAATAAGAATGATGAATATATTATGCATACAACAAATTGGACCTAGATAAATATTTCATAGTGTTTTGGGTTAACTAATAGGTTATCAGAGTCTTGGATAAAGGGTACTTCGACAAATACACCAATTATAGGCCCCTTGGTGTAGTAACATAATTCACTACCCCAACAGAATAACTTACCTAAATCCCTAAAGTAGTCTTCATAATACATCTTACATCACACCCCATACCTAGTATTTATACTAATCTAATATATTTTACATGACTCTATCGATTGGGACCTCTATCGGGATTTCTACAAGCAGAATATGCCACAACAAGCTCACTTCCAAAAGGCATTTGGCTCGAGTCTATAACCAAGATGGAAAAATCATACATGGTAGGCCTTATCCAAACTACCTATAATATAAAAAAATCTATAACACACACTAAAATAAAATAAATCAAGAATATATAACTAAATTATCTTTATAAAAATCTATGTATGTATTGGATAATAACTATATTGTACAATACAAGCAAGGAAAAAATAGAGAATATAAATACATAAAATAAAAACCATTCGTTTAACTAACTCCTTGATAGTAAAGATAACACAATGGTATATGGTCTCTTGGATCATATTACATGAGAAATCACATATCTACATATACCACTATCAATTAATACACACAAAATATACTATCTCTGCTAGTCCCTCATCCACCATGTTCATCATTGGACTGCACAACATCTGCACAGAATAAATATGTTATCATAATTAACATATAGGGATGAGAAAACATACATGAAGTAAGAAAACACATAAACCCAAAGGTAATGATAAAATAATTGGTCATTTGGAAAGAAAAGACAAAGAGAAAATAAGTAGATTAATTCCAAGGAAAGAAATTTTCAAAAAAGTATATGAAAATAGTGTAAAAAGAAGATTCACATTCTCTATAGATCAACCTCATAAAAAATTATATCTCATTAGAAAATATAGATTTTTATTACATGAATCTATTGGAAATAATAATAATTAAAAACCCAATTTTTAGTCATTTATAAAAAGTATCCATAGAGGCAACTAATACTCAATGATCTCAATAAACATACTACACATGATGATACATTTCGATAACTCATGTCTATCATGACACCTCATTGTAACTGTAATAGGATACTTGTGCATTTATATATATATATTACATCATCCTAGGGGGAAATGAGATATGATGAAGGATAACCCATAACCTACAACATATAAAACAAACCAACCTCTATTGGTGGAGGACTCATGTCCAATAAAGTTGGGAAGTAATAACCCACATATATTATAGATCACTCAATCCTCATGGATATTGGAGGTGTCCTGACCCCATTATTGAATAGAGAACCTCTGCCTCATTGATTGAAATAAGTATTAAATTATGTGTTTACCTAGTAGATAAATGTATAATGGACACAAAAACTTGATATATTTTTTCACTAGGGGTTATCAACCTACTGCTTTCTCCAAACATCTCAGACACACTTATCATCATCGCTAAAAATGATAAATAAAGCTATAAATTGTCGAATGACTTAATAAAAAATTTTAGATTAAAAATTTATTTATACAGTCAGGTTATTTGAAGAAAAACACTCATAATAGAATACCCAAGACTCCAATATAGACTCTCAGGAGATAGAATAAAATAATGTCAAAAATTGATGAGTAATTGGCATGTAAGTAATAGTATAAGGAATGGAAGACCCTAAAAATAGCTATACATAGTCCTCCATGTTCCATTTTATATGAAAATTATATAAACGACATGTATTAGGGGGTTCACATTGTGTAAGACCCCTTTGGAATGATAGTTGTGTATTGTTGCTAGAGTTTGGGTCATGTACCTCGTTATAGTGCATGTACAACTTTGTATATAGTGTTACTATTAGAAAAATGGATTATTGTGATTGGTTATTTGCAACGGGATCCCATCACCAATAGTCTTTTGCAACGGGGTCCCATCGAAAATAGCCTATCACGAAAAATGGTGTCTCAAATATTAATTTTTACTACAGACTGTCGAAATAACTAATCTCTTATAATGGACCGGCGACCCATAAAAAATATCCTCTGTTTTTTTCACTCTGTTACGACAGACCGTCTCAATTAAAATTAGCAATTGTTCTCCAGGAATATCCCTCAAAATAAGAAAAAATAAACCCTTTTGCAACAGACCGTCGTAATTATTATTTTCAATTGTCCATCATAAATAGGTAAAAAAATAAAAAAATAAAAAATAAAGACGTACAAATATTAATAATTATATAATATATATATAAATAAAATACAATATTATTATAAATAAAATAATAATATTTATATTTTTAAAATAAAATTAATTATCAAATAATTAATTAATATAATAAAAATATTATTAATATTAATGAAATAATAATATTAATAATATAATAAAAACCTCAGTGTTCCCAAAAATATATAAATATATTTTTTAATAAAATAATTAATATAATAAAAAATTAATAAAAAATAGTAATTTTCAAACCAATATAATACACGCACTATTCAAAAAATTAAATATTTAATATTACCAAAAATTAAAATTAAAATGTTACATCATAAAAAAAATCACATCACTAATCAGGGGGAGGGTCGTCTATAACCCAAAACTATGAGTCAGACGTCGCATGTACTCCTTATACCCCAACTCTTTCTCCCGCCGCCATCGACAAATCTCATCATGCACATGTCGCTGCTGTCAGAGCAACTCTGGCTGCTACTGCTGCTGCCACTAACATATCTCCTTCTTCTTCCAATGAATGGTCTCTATCATATCACTCTGTAATTATAATTTCTTCTGATACTGTGCATGAAATGATGATGAATCTCCATGAGCACCTCTCGATCTGGACACTGACATTGAAGAGGTGCCATAAAAACCCCCAGGGGTCGCTCGAGAGCTGGTACCAAAAACTCGACTTTGTCGAAGCCATATTGGGTTACCTGCATTCATGTTGCCAAATCAAATATGAGGGAACTAGTCTGACCATCTGTCTCAGCCTGACTGACAACATTTGTCTCAGACATCATGGCCTCAAATGACTCCTTCATTTGCAATTTAAAATGAAAATAGTTAAAATATTATTTTTAGTTAAATTTAATACTCAAAAAAACTTATACCGACCACAATCTGACACTGGCGAGCACCACTAATCTCCCCAGTCGCTGGATCACTATAAATCCTCCTATAACCATCATACTCGATAATATCGGGATGTTCTACTGCATATATGAATAAAAATTAAACAATTTAAATTTATGGTTTTATGTAATATTTAAAAAATTGTACTTACCATATTCTCTCTATTTGTACTAAATGTACGACTACCAGCTCGATGTATCACCTCCAGTCTCCCCCAGTTTTTCCAACCTACTGATGATCTACTCGGAAATTGGTGACTCAACCAGTGTGTACATAAGCCTTCCCAAACCTGAGATTAAATATAGTCAGGTCGGTCGATGTGACATGTCTCATCAAACATTGGCACTCCTAATTTCTTCATTTCATTCGTTTTGAGATTGTACAAAAACTATATTCAATGTGTATGCATAGATCCATGTAATTCCTTCCAAATAGGGTCATAAATTCTCTCCTCAACGAGAAAAAATTAATCCTACTAATAATTTACTATATCAAGTTATTAAAAAAATTAATTTGAAAATAAATATTATTTATTTATGTACCAGCCAATGCTCAAACATACACTACTGAACAATGATGGGAATCTGATTCCATAAAACCCTTGTATTAGAAAAAAAATTTCACAATATACTATACCCCTGACCAACCTATATATGTGTAAATCTGTGAAAAAAAAGAATAATTAATTAATCAAATATAATATAAATAAATAAAAGAAAACAAACAAAAATTTACATGTAAACATACCTTTGCATGAATGGATCAAACCCAAGATGTGGATGTCGCTCGAGTATTGGGTTAGGAATCATAAGTAGGAAATGTCTACGCCCCCTCTGGGTGCCCTTAAACTACCAATAGTCCATGGGTCAGCTGATCCGGCCTCCTACTCATCCAAATGTAGATCACCCTCCTACAACATATGAAACAGATCGTCGTCCATCTAAAAAACAAAATCATTGTTGTTAAGAAACAATTGAAAATAACTGTTATATATATATATATTATTATATTATTATAACCAGCATTTAACTGTTTCTGTGTTCATCGTTATCCCCATCTTCATAGTTATTGATGTAAATTTCATTATCTTTCCCCACAGAATCATCAATTTCTATATTAGTTTCAGTATCGTCATCTCTTGTTATTTTAAATTCAATTGTAGCATCATTAACATCGGTGTCACCATTGGACCTTAATTGTGGGGTTTTATCAATGATATTCATGATTCTTGATGTAAAATATGGATTCAGAGCAGTCTCTAGAAAAATTGAAATTCCTTGCACATCAGTAGAACAACATTCACTTTCAGAAAATTGATTCTCTCGAGATTTAATGTTTATTATGCTCCATAAATAATCTAAATCCCTTGATGTAGCACAATAATTTTTATAATAAATCTGATGTCCCTGATGAAGTAAGAAAAATGGTTCATTTTTTGTAATAAGATTATTATATTTAATACCAATGATTCCATGGATCAGATGAACATGTAAGCCTCTCTTAGTATCCAACAATTGACATTTAAACATTATTATGTAATTTTGTCCTAGATAACACACTTCAATGATTTCGTCCAACATGCAGCAAAAGGCATATTCAATTTCTCTATGATGAGACCCTCTAATGTGAACAGCACTATTCATTGTTTGGTTTTTTATACCCCTAAAGTACTTTTATGAATCTGGTATCCATTCACAACATATAAATTATAATATTAAACCATTTTGGATAGTGGGTTTCTCAATAAAGATAATCTATTATTAACATTATCACCATGTTGAGATACCAGAAAAGTTATAAAACAATTATCACCATAACAAGCAATAAATTTATTTTTTCTATTAAATAAAAAATAATTTACAATTCTGGTTTTTGAAACAAGTAGGAAAAGAATTTGACAATGTTCTTCAAGAGAAGCTGCTGTAATTTGTGGAAACTATTTCTTGATATGATTATAATATAACCTAAAAATAAATTACATTAATTTACTACTATAAAAATTATAGAATATGTGATATGAGCAGTCACAATACAAATGGGGTCATTTTTTCAAAGTTCAGCAGAATATATGTATGTGCTCTGTGATGTTCATCATCGAAAAATAATAGTTTATGAACTACCTAGAATCCATGTTTTGGAAGATTGAAATTGATAATTGATTTCTCATATAATCTTCAACATTTCCCTCATTACAGATCACGTGGTTATGTTTTTAGGGATATTCTTATTGAAATTAATGAGAGTGAAAAAAGAAAATTTCCTCTTTAAAATAAGCTTCTACAATTGAGCCTTCAACTGATGAATTGTTACATTTTTTAAATTTAGGCATGAATCTCTAAAATGGGTATATCTATCACAACTTTACTGGAACTCCACATTTGGTTTAATGCAGTAAATGTAATATCAAATGTTCCATTAAATCAAACCAACCTGGCCAGAAATTTTTTTTCTCATTTACATAAAATTAAAACGACATCTACTTGTAGTTTTTTACCGCATCGTAGTATGTTGCCGATGCAAAAAAAGTCTCGAAAAATATGATATTTCTATTAGTGCCTCTCAAAAAAATTTATTTAACAAATCTATTAATCCAATTTGGATAATTATTTCAATTAAAAGATGAAAATCAAGACATTTAAACCTGGAAATATGACCATTTCTGACACATCTAACCAAATTAGAAGCATTACCATCTAAAAATCTATAATCTACCATCCACTAAAAAAATAATAAATGACTCTCTTTGGATAGGGTATAAGATGATTTCGGCTTCATTAACATCTTTGATTTGACATTTTCAAACAGTTTAGCTTCTGGTCACTTTCAAATTTGGGAAAGATCTTATCGCGCCTTCACATTATCTTTGGGCTACTGGGTGTATCAAAAAAATTATGAAATAAATTATCAAAATGTTTCTTCTCAATATGTATCACATCCAACATGTGACAGACCAACAAATCAGACCAATATGGAAAATCCAAAAAAATGCTCCATTTTATCCAATTGTGCTCTTTTCCAAACTCTTTAATTTTCTGTTGGATTATTGTTTTTTCGAATGTGATGGGAGGTAATTAAGAGACAATTGATATTAACTCTATACCCAAGATCATTTTGGGAGGCCCAACATTTTCAACTCTTACATTTCTGAATTGATTTTTGTTTCTTTGAAAATGATGATTGGTTGGAAGAAAAATGCGCTGAGAGTCGAAAAAACATGGTTTTTTCTATTTATAAGCATAAAAGATTTTTTTTCTATCATACAGTACGAAAATGATTTTGGACCATGTGTACTTCAGCAAGATAACATGCCATATACTGGGATGTCACTAATTTTCCACCTCAATGCATAATTCATTCGGATGTTTTGTTTCACAGCAACATCATATGTAATGAAAACATTACTCCACAAGGAATTTAATTCATCAATCAAAGTCTTCAAGTAAGCATCAATTCTCTTTTTTGGATAACATAGAATTAATAAGGTCAAAAAGTTATATGGATCCTTTATCATCATCCATAGATGTAAATTATATAGATTTTTAAAGCCAATGAGCATTAACCCTAGTGGTACAGGCTCTTGCATGGCATCCAAATAACCCAGGATCGAATTCGGGCAGTGACTAATTTCAGGGTACTATAGTGGTGGTGAAACTATAGAGGTGGTGGCACTATTGTGGGAACTAGAGCGGTGGTAGTACTGTAGTAGGTACTGTATTAGCCCAAGTACTGTACCAGTAATTTCATTGAGGGGCCCTTTGGGCCATAACAATAAGCTTTGAAGCCTAGTATTCAGGCCAGTTGGCCTTGGGGCTTCGGGCTATGTAATGGGTCTCACTCTACCCAGTATAAAGAGGTCTTTGCTTTAAATAATAAAATTAGGCTTCGGCCCCAACATCTGAAAGACAGAACAACACGAATACTGACTACCGTAAGAACACAACTTTCCAAAATTATCATTTGACAGACTCAATAAAATGTTATAGGATTCTAAAAAAATGAGGGATGCACTTGGTCAAAATGTTTCCATGAATCACCATCAGAGGGATGATTTAATCTTTTACTGGTTGAAATATTGGTTGTGTGCCATGACATTAATCATTATGTGTTTTCAAACATAAATAAACAATGTAATCTAGGTGTTAGTGGGAAATATCTCAATTGTTTTATGAGAACCAATCTAAAACTCCCTGGTTGAGTTTCATTACACCTGATATGGCCAAATCTCAAAAAACGATCGAACAACTAATTTTCTCAATAATATAATATGAATTCATTTTAACATGTATGAATATTTAAGTAACTAAAGACCAACTTATTAACCAGACTCTTTCCTTAATAGAAATATGTAGTAAAATCATTTCCTTCATGTATTAGTGCTTTTTTTAAAATAATATCTAATAAATACAACAATTTGACATTCCATTACCCGATTTCATTTCCATGAATTAAGAAACTACTTCAAACGTGTGTATCTTGCAACCAGGATATAAGGAATCCTCAGCAGAACTCAACAAATCATATAAATGATATGGTTCTAATATAGCAGTTTAATCAATAGCATCATGATTTTTAGTTTGATGAACAAATATATCTGCCACGTCATCTACAAAAATTTAAAATTTTGCTGGATATGGGACAAAATTATTAATATCTTCTCTAGAACCCAGTTGACCATGTTGGTACCAAAAAAACATAATATGGTTGAAAACCAAAACATAATAAATGGCTTCCAACGTTGTCAAATGGGTCATACGTCCTTAAATCACATTTTTTAAGGACACTTAATTGGCCATTCTGAAGAAAAAAAATTGATTATGATGATGAAAATAATAAAAAGGATTGAACACCCTCAAATTATAAAATATTTAAATGAGTACTGTTTGGATTCATGTGTAGATTTATCAAAGCATGATCATCTAATAATTACTATTATCAATTTCTTCATTCAATATTTTTCTAAAAAATACCAAATTATTTGTTATTTTGTATAATTAAATATTAGATAAACACTATCCAAAAAAGAGAAGATAATTAAAGTCTATTTTCTAGCAATTTATAATAGTTTTTATTATTTTATATTTAGTTACACTAATTTTAAGCATTTATAGTAATGTACACTCATTTATAAAAATTTAGACTAACTACCACTAATTAATATTAATTTCAGGTACTTTGTACTAATTTTTTGTAATTACTTGTGGCACAATTTCCAATGGATTGGAGGCATCTCTTTTACCCGATGACTCATCCCCTTGCAACTTTATGTGACTAAAAGCACGATAAAATTTCTTCACTGATGTATGAATATCTATTTTCGTATGCACATGTATGAAGACTACGGAGGCCCCACCACGATGCTATCCATGCTCTCGTGCAAAAAAAATGCAATTTCATACATCAGAGCAGTCTATTCAGTGTTATTTCAGTCGTAGAAAGTTACAAGGGGATGATTCGTTAGGTAAAGAGCCTCTTTTGTCCAACAATACACATCCATGCAACATTCTCATACTTAAATCACTATGACAAATCTGCTCTGGTGTATGTTTGAGAAGATTTTTCATATTGATTTTTGTAGAAGAATGTAACAATGAGCTGAGGAAACAATTAAATAGAATGCCACCAATATACTGGAAATTGTACCTCTTTATCAATTTACTCGAATTTATTATGATTTATTTCTAATTAGTCTTAATTATTTCTAATTATTACTAATTCATGCTAATTAGTCCTAATTATTTCTAATTATTAATAATTATTACTAATAAATACTGATAATTACTAATTATTACTATTTATTATTAATTATTTCTATTTATTTCTATTTATTACAATTTCTTACAATTTATTTCAATTTATTTCAATTTATTACAAATTATTACAAATTATTACAATTTATTACTAATTATTACAATTTATTACAACTTATTCCTAATTATCACTAATTATTACAATTTATAACTCACTATTACTAAATATTACTAAGTATTAATAATTATTACTAATTATTGCAATTTATTGAAATTTATTACAATTTACTACAATTTCATTAAATTTACTAAAATTTAGTACAATTTATTTCAAATTATTACTAATTATTACAATTTATTACAATTTATTACAATATATTACAATTTATTACAATTTAAGAGTACTTATTACTAATTATTACTAATTATTACCGAATATTACTAATTATTACTAATTATTCCCATTTATTACTATTAATTAATATTTATTAGCATTTATTACTATTTATTACTATTTATTTCCATTAATTACTATTTATTATTATTCATTACTATATATTAGTATTTAATATAATTTATTACTCTTTATTACTGTTTATTTCTATTTATTACTAATTATTACTAGTTATTACTTATTATTACTAATTATTACTAATTATTACTAATTATTACTCATTATTACTATTTATAACTATTCATTACTATTTACACAAATTATTACTAATTATTAGTAATTATTACTAATTATTACTAATTATTACTAATTATTAGTAATTATTTCTAATTATGAGTAATTAATAATAATAATTATTATTAATATCTAAATATTAAAAAAATTTACTTATTATTACTAATTATTACTAATTCTTACTATTTATAACATTTTATTTCAATTTATTACAATTATTTACAAATTATTACAATTCATTACAATTTATTTCTAATTATTAACATTTATTAGTAATTATTACTAATTATTATAAATTATTACTATTTATTACTGTGTATTTCAATTTATTACTATTTATTTCTTTTTATTTCAATTCATTTCAATTTATTACAATTTATTACTAATTGTAACTAATTATTAATATTTATTTCTAGTGATTAAAATTTATTACTATTTTTTAATATTTATTACTAATTAATAATGATTTTTACAATTTATTAACAATTATTAAAAATTATTACTATTTTTTGAAATTTATTACAAATTATTACTAATAAGTAATTTTTTTAGTAATTATTGACAATTATTTCAATTTATTACTAATTATTACACTTTATTAACTGTTATTACAATTTATTTCTAATTATTAAAATTTATTACTAATTATTTATATTTATTACTATTTCTCACTAATTATTACCATTTATTACTAATTAACAATTAGATATAACTATTAATAAAAAATACTAAAAAAAATATCTAAATCTAATTTAATTAATTTACATCTATTTCTAAAAATTATAAATGATTTTTAATATACTAAATTTACTGAACAATAAAAAAATACCTTGAAACTGAAGCATTAAGAGTTCTACAGTCTCATATAATGTTCTGATTTGAATGTTTAAACAATTAAAAATTTTGGAAGAAATTATTTTTGTAAAGACAGAGAGAGAAGTTACGTAATGTGTGAAATGAGAGGAAAATAGATGGGGTATTTATAAGTTAGAATATTTGTGACAGGGGTATTTGCGATGACGCCCGTCGCAAATACCCCTGCCCAGATTTATTGTATCAGGCCGTTAAAAAGGAATTTGTGATGGGACCTATCGCAAATACCACCAACCGAAAATGTATTTGCGACGTGGAAGATATCTCGTAGAAAATACTAAAAATAGCCACTAGCTATTTGTCACTGGAATAGGAACCTGTCGCAAATAGAATTACCCGCAGTTTGGCACATATTTCTTGCCAATCCTTTTGCAACGAGCGGTAAGAGACCATGGTAAATATTTATTATTTGCGACGGGCCCTTCACCCGACACAAATATTTGTTTTCCCGTAGTGTGTGTAGATTCATGAAGGTTGGTCATTGCGTACTCAGGATGCATGTTTGTCATCACAATAGATTTATACAACATGTTCCACTATATAAATTATGTGTGAGTCCACACACCTACTGGGAAAATACATTCAATATATACTAAGTTGTACCTTCTGATATACATGACAAGTGGGGAGGGAACATGACATGTGGGTCTATCAAGTAATATTGTATTGTAATCGGGTAGACAATGATGCACTCGGTCATAGAATGCAAGGTAAATGACCCAAAGGCACACTTTGTGTGATATTTATAATCACATATAAATTGTATCCATCAAGGTATGTAGAATGCACAATGTGTGTTTCCAAGGAAGCATGTTGCATAGTGAAAAATTTCTAGAAACACCATACCATCATCCACCCATGATTCCATCGACCCTAAATTCTAACTTGACATTCCTTACCCCCAATGTCACCCAATGAATCACTAGAAAGCATCTCATCTCTTTTTTGGATCCTCATCAACATTGACCTACCCATCATTGATCCCACACATGATGTCGGTTTGAACTGGCACTATATAGATAACCTATTTTATATACTTCATCGAATACATGCCCAAAACTCTATCACACATCACCTATGTTTTATTCATTTTTGAATAATAAATTCTAAATAATAGTATGATACAATTTTCTATTTATATATTGGAAAGGAGGTAGGCCCACTGAAACCTTTTGTATTTATTGAAAGGTGACAGGCCACATGCCGCCTTTTCCCATATTCGACATGGATCAATGACCTAGGAAAAGGTTGGATTGGGGCTACCGCCTTTTTTCTTATAAAAAGTAATAGGTGGAACCCCCTGTCACCTTTGACTTAAGTCACTATAAAATTGAACCCCCTCCTCACCTCAAAAATAAAAAATCTCTCTTAATTCCCATATCACACTCTAAAATATGGTTCCTTTGTGTGTGGTGGTTCTGGTGTCCTAAGAGAAGGTCTGATATTTTTCGATGTAACATTTAGAGGTATTATTTCTTATTTATTTTAATGTTATTTATTTATTTAGTTTATTTTTGAAATTAGTTCTGAATATGTTAGTTATTTAATATTTTATTTAGTTTTATATAGTTTTGAAATAAAAGTTAATATATGTAATGATTATGTATAGATTAACTAATTAATGACATAGGATTAAAGAACGATTACAAATAATGATTAGCTAACAATAATTAAGTAAGGGTTAAAAAATGATTAAATAATTATTAAGGAATAATTAATCAAGGATTAAGTAATGTTCAACAATTTATTTTGTAATGAATGAAGAATGATTAACGAATGATTTAAGAAATTATATCTAAGGAATAAAGAATGGTTATTTAATATTTATAGGATGATTAACTAATAATTATCTAATGATATAGTGATGATTAATTAATGATAAACTAATGATTAACTAATGATTTTTTAATGATTAAATTCTTATTATATTATGATTAGATAAGGAATAACTATTGTTTGAGTAATTATTATGAAATGATTAACTTTTGATTGAGTAATGATTAACTAATTATTATAGATTGATTTACTAATGATTATGTAATGATTAAGGAATGATTATAGAATGATTGTGGAATGATTAAAGAATGATCAAGGAATGATTAAATAATGACTATGGAATGATTACGTAATGATTGAGTAATGATTGACTAATGATTAACTAGTAATTAACAAATGATTATCAAATGATTAATTAACGATTAAAGAATTATTAAGGAATTTCTAACGAATGATTTTGAAATTTTTAATAAACGATTAAATAATGATTATGTAATGATTATTGAATGATTAAGGAATTATTAAATAATTATTAACAAACGATTAACTAACATTTAAGGAATGCGTAAAGAATTATTAACTAATGATTAAGTAATGATTACCGAATGATTACAGAATGATTAAAGAATGAATAAATAATTCTTAACTAATTCTTAACTAATTCATACCTAATTCTTAACTAAGGATTCACTAATGATTAACTAATGATCAACTAATGATTAAATAATGATTAAATAATGAATAATAATGAGTAACTAATGATTAATTAATGAGTAAATAATGATTAAATAATGATTAACTAGTGATTAAATAATTATTAGAGATTGATTAAGTAATTATTAAATAATGATTGAAGAGTGATTAAAGAAATATTAAAGAGTGATAAAAGAGTGATTAAGGAGTGATTAAAGGGTGATTAAAAAATTAGTTTATAAGGACTAAGGAATGGTTAACAAATGAATAACTAGTAATTATACAATGATTAACCAATGATTAAACAATGATTAACTAATGATTATCTAATGTTTAATTAATTATTCACTAATGTTTTATGAATGATTCACTAATGATTATATAATGATTTATTGATGATTAATGGATTATTAAATAATGATTAATGATTTATTAAGTGATGATTAATTAATCATTTGATATTTAATAACATGGTATTAACATAGAATAATAATAGGATGAAAGGTGAAAAAATGTATGATATGGAGGTTTAATTATACACATGAATTTTTACTCTTGTGATTTAGATGATTCAACCCATATTGCATGATTTTGTATCGACAGATATGTTTTAGATGGAATGCATTACTGTTGTAAACCATTGAACATACATTTAAGAATGTTAAAAATTTCTCTATAAAAGATTAGGGTCGTCACTTAGGATATAAGAAAATATTTGAAAAAATTAGGTTGAATAATGATTATGTGGTTATGTAAGAAATCAAATCTCTTTATGGATACTACAATTGGATGTGCCTTTGGTATTGATGTACCTAGGTTTAAAAACCTGAAAACACTATATTTAGCTAGACATGATTGGGAATAGGTGCACAAAAAAGGGCCTGGATGCGCAGTTAGTTTGAAACTATTTGGGGATATTATTTAGATCATTCATATTTTATTTATAAACTACTTAAATACAATTAGAATTATTAAAAATTATACAACAAAACATTAGTATAATTTTTTAGAATGTAAGAATATGTTCTAAAATTTCAATACCATAAAGATAACATGTTAAACCCTCATTGTTAGTAATATTTATTTAATTGTATGGAATCTAAGTTAAAAAAATAATAGAAAACATAAAATCCATTTACTTACCCATTATAAAATGAGAATTATGATGATATAAATGGAAATTGACATTGATGAACACATTAAATAACGCATGAATGCTTTACAACAGATAATAAATACCACATCATTTTTAAATATAATAGTGTTATGATGATACGAGTCAAACATCAGATGTGAAGTGAAATACAAATTATTTGCATGTTAAATCTTAATGAAATATTCCAAAGATATGTACTTAAATTTTGTTTTTTCAAAATATTTTATCCTTCAAATGACATAATCACCTTATAAGGAGGCCAATAAGTCGATTGTTGAAAGATTTGGAAAATTAACAAGTTCAGTAAATCCATTTGGAATATTTTATTAAGATACCACTTGAAAATAAGATAGGATTTACGTCACATCCGAAGTTAGGCTCATCTCATCCAAACTCTGTTCTGCTAAAAAATTCCAAGGTATTTCTTTTTTTGTTTTAATGAAGTCATGTGTTCATTAATTTGTTTTTTCATGTCCATTTACCTTTAAATGATCATAATTTTCCTTTTTTTATGGATAAATAAACAGATTTGATGTCTTCTTTTCTTTTTTCCCTCATCTTTCAAACATTTCAAGACTAATTTTCTAATTAATATTTATATAACAAAATGTTTTTATCATATGATAAGATATAAAAATATTTCCTAAAATTTAAATATCATAACTATTATATATTATACCCTCCTAATCAATATTATTTACACCATCATAATCTTGATATGAAAACATCTTTGACATAGATATTCAAGTTTTCCTATGTCTACTGCTATATAGAGGTTATTCAAACCGATCAAAAAGATTCTTATAGTACAAAACAAACAAAAATGGTTTGGACATTTAATTGTGTTACTCTATGTGAACATAAAGAAAAAAGTCATGGTTTCCTAAATCTTGGACGTAATAAATAATTAAATCCTCTTAGATATATACATTTTCAATTATCCACTACACTATGGAAGCTAGCTTGCCCATTGGTTACTAACAAGCACTGGGTCAAAGAAATAAATTTTTATTCCTAGTAGTTTCATGTTTCCATCATGGAGTTATATATTTTTGTTTCTAATATACAACAGCAACATGGAATTGTATGAAGATGTAAACTTACATGAGTTGTTAAACAAGGTCCCTACTAATAAATTGAGGCTACTTTCTACCATTAAGAAGAGGAAATCCAAGAAGATCCCCCAGATATAAATGTAAATTTGAATTCAAATGATGAATTTATTGAAAATGGAATAGACAGAGACAAAAATTATTTTGTGGAATAATCAGAAGAAGTTGGGAAGAAATTTTCTGGATATGCAGTATTTATACAACATCATCGACCTATAATAAAACATCCACTACTAATTGCATCTTGGTCTAAAACAATGAAATGTTTTCAGGAATCCAACTATAAAGTTCTCAAACCCACAATTGAGTTTTATGGAGATTTAATCGATTGAATTAGGGAGCTATAAAAAACATAATACGATAGAATTAATATTACATGTAAAGAATCATTAAAAAACATGATAAAAAGATTTTATATAGAGGGAAAATAGAGATATTTATTTCTGGAATCAAGCTATAAAAAATATATCACACTATGTGATAAATTTGAGAATTATTGTAGATTCTACTTGAAGGAGATTCCAGACATTTCATTTAGAAATTGTATGGTTTTTGAAGATTGAGGATAATTATAATTATATTTAGAAAAACCTAACACAATATCATAACTTAGTGGATATTTAATTTTTGTCAGCTATTATTGTCCACCAGATTAGGACTCGACAATATGTTCCAATAGAGCTTATGCTAGAGAGAATAAAACAAACTATTGGTTATAATATTTCATATAATAAGGCATGTATGATGAAACAGAAGGTAATTGGGTAGATCTATGGTGATTGGGATGGCTCGAGTCTAGGTCTTCCACAATTTTTATCCATACCGAGACACACTGACCATATTCTCCTCCATATTCATATAAATGATTCTGTGTTTCAAGATAACTGACTTGATCCATATCATGTTCAATTTCATCAATTTTTCTGGCATTCATACCGTATATTTCTACATTTTATTAGTAAAGTGTTTATACAGATTGATAAAACATTTATATATGGAAAATACAAAGGTGTATTATTGATTATAGAAACACAAGATTGAAACTGTTCACCTATTCATATTGAATTTTTTATTTATGGATAAGTAAAAATATGAATGAGGGATTTTCTTTTTGAATGTATTAGAAACAATTTACCCACATTCAGGGTGTCTGTTTGATATCAGATCAACATCAAAAAATACATGATGCAATCAATGTGGATCCTGATACATGGAGACACACAAATTCACATCATCAGTAATACATCATACACATTGCTAGAAATGTGGGGAAATAATTTCATAATGAACCTAAGAAGATGGAAATCAGGATACTTGGTATGAAATGTCTTTATTGTCATTTAATATTTCAACGTAATGATAAAAAAATTATGTGAAATATGATCCCTTATGTGAACCATATTAGCTGGATCAACATTTCAAAAAAATCCACAGGTATAATTAATATGTTCATGATTTTATTACGTATATTTCAAAATAAAAAATGGACATTGGCATATGATAGGTGGAATACGTATAGACACATTACCACAACCATTGTGGAGTGTATCAATTGTGACTTCAAGTGGCTTCATAAGTTACCTATAACTTCCCAAAGATAGGAGACATTTTATTATTGTGTGAAATTCTTCATTAATAGAAAAAGACAAGACTCTAATGTTATTCAACATAGGATTTGATAAATATTACACTGTAAATGAGAGAATTAAAAAAAATTAAAGAAACTTATAGTTATTGAGTGTGAATTTTCTACTGATAAAACTTTTGATTTGAAGTTCAAGAGTGTTTAGGCCCCATCAAAATTAAGAGGGATGAAAAGAGTGTGGTCTTACTAGAAGAGAGGAAATGTAAATATGGAAACTTCCAGGCATTACAGTTTCTATGCACACATAAAATATAAAAATGGCCCTCTACAAAAAATCATGGGAAGAATATATTGATCCAGTGTACTGGTTGGACACGATTTCAATATTCTATGCGACATCATGGATACCTATTGGGGAGGTTTGATATTTACCAATTCTTGAAGACTAGATGATATTTATACCTAAAATCAACAGGTTGTGTCAACGAGTGATACATTAGTCTAACAAGATGAAAAATAAGATGGAAAAGTCTTAAAAAAACAAGTGACAAGTTTGAAATGCAGCATATTTCATAAAGAAGGTCAAAACTAGAAATGGTGCACTATCATTGCTAGATCAAGTTCACTCTCTCAGCAAAAATGATGTATTGTCTTCAATACGATCTTCTAATATTTTTAATTATATTATGTTACATCAAGACCCTTCATTTTGTATAATTTGTGGGATTTTATATGAACTTTTACAAGAAAATAAAAAAATCCTTTCATAATCACATCAAAAGGTATATGACATGTACATGTGTGGTGACATGAATGCATAATCAAATTTTCCACTACTAAACCATAAATCAAGCACGTGAGAAAATAATTATGAAACATACCATCATGTGAGAAATGATAAATTAATTAAAAATTAAACCATTTTCATTTAAACTTTTAGAAAAGTGAAGAAAAAATGTTTATATATATAAATATATAAAACCATATCTTACAAAACTCACTTTCATAGTTAAAAACATATCTAAAAAAATTATAAATATGCCTCGAGAAACATAATGTAATTCCCTTTTTCCTGTTAAATAAAACATTATAAAATAATGGGAATAAACATGTCATGTCTTACATTCTACAAGTCATTACATTCTACTGACCATAAAATAATATTTTCATTTTACACTTAAGACATAATTAATTTTTAACATACATATAGATGATACTATACTACTCTATGAGGATGATAGGCATTCATCCCATTCTGTGATTGAGGGTTGTCTGGTTCGATGAATAAACGTGTGTCGAGTGCACCACCATGATCACATGCTACCTACAACTTCAATTATACAGTACCTACACCATGTTGTCATTCATGGTATTATGGTATCTGATTTCACATTCGTTGATCATCACCTGGTTACTACTATCCTCAAGAGATAGTGACTAGATAAACACACATTCCACCTGACTAAGGGAGATATTACAATCACCCTAAAGGATGTGGCAGTCTTGCTCAGTTATCCTATCAAGGGGGTATAGTTATTGGTCCCACTCATAAGGATTCCCCTATCCATGTATAGTGATTTATAGGCATTGAAATTTTGGATGATGATTCTGATACATATGGTGGGTCGATATCTATGGTGTGTCTTGAGATAACATTTTCACATTTACCTAATGACACTGACCAGAAGACTTTCATGCATCATGCCTCTGCCTATATCTTACGAATCATTGGAGGGATATTGTGAACTAATCACTCAGGTATGATTGTGCCCATGATTTATTTGGGGACACTGAAAGATTTTAATCAGGATGGTATATAAATCTTGGGATATATGTTTTTGGATTACAATTACAAATAATTATATATAACATTCCACTAAAATCACATACATCTTGGGGGTTGTTTCATCCTTCTTTAGATTTGTGCATGGGAGAGAATCCCCTCACTCTCTATTATTGTTGCTAGTCAGTTTAATCCTATAGATGTGATGTATTACGCTCCACATGGACACCGATATGACCACTCAACTCTATTAGTTTCAACTTCTAGTGGGAGTTATTTAATTTAATTTCAAATTATTTATCTTTTTTATATGTGATTTTATAGGTGCAGTTTGGAACACAACTTCGTCAGCACTCTGAAACACCATTTTGGTTCATAATATCTCATGATAGATAGTATCCTACCTGACGACGTAAGTATATACCATCATTCATAGAGTAAAAAAGTTCCCATATATCATATTTTTTGGTTTATAGTATGAAATGTTTTTGATAAATCACAAAAGTCATTTAAGATTTCATGGATTCCATACATAAATTTATTAGACTAGTTTCCTACAGACTATACAACTGGACATCATGATGATTTGGCTATAGTTCCACTCATCCAATTTCATATTAAATAATTTCACAATATTTATAGAGTGATATGCCCTCTTTACTATGTTCAGCGCATTCCATTTTCACTAAGACAGTTACATGAGCTTCTTTCCGTGAAGCTGACAGGATGGCAGGATGTCGATTGGAACTAAATACATGCCTAATATCTAAACCTCTAGGGATGATGAACATTGATTCATATCGAGGGTGTACGTACAATTTTATTTGATCTTTCTCAATAGGTCAATAATGTCCCATGGTATTTACTGAAGTTTATATTTTATCATACTCACAATGAAAAATGGCTTCAGGATATTGCAAGTCAGTAAATTTCCATGTGTTTTCTTATTGTACTTTTTTTAATTCATTTTTAATATCCTTGTAGTATACTCGAGTACAACAAATTATCTTCATGTCTAATTCATAGGAGGGGATGTCTTTTATCCTAGAAGCAATCTATGGTGCAATGTATGGTTTGATTGTAGGTTACTATGGAGTTCACGACATCATCATATATTTTCACCCCAAGGAGATGACATTCCTTCCCAAATAGTGGATGTTATTACTCATGAACCTCCTCCAGTAGCTATTTATGCTAATGGGCCATTATGATGATGATGTAGGTTGTGTCATGTTGCATGTGAGGTCTCACCTATTCCATAGGTAGTGTTCATGCCTCTATAAGTCCAACCTTATCCAATTTTGTATGTGACACTAGAGTCATGGGATCCATTTATATTGGCAGGATATCCATAGTTTTCTCTATTTTTATATTATAAAATCTTCTATCAAGGGTCATTTCAGAAGCCTTCAGCTATCATTCCATATCATTCATTGGATGTATGGTTCCCCCTTTTTGATGATGATAGTTCCTTCTACTACCCTAGTAGGTTAAGGACATGTGCACTTAATGAAATCAATTTTACACATCCTCCAATTGACACATAGACATATCATCCAACTGTTATGGTTCCCACACCTGAGTATCATCCCTATCTTGGCCATCATTATTTACCCTGGTATACAGTTCGATGATCTCAATATGGGTATCTCATTCACACACCACCATGTGTGATAGATCCACACCATTGTAAGTTACTATAAATATTCTTGTATATGTTTTTTTCAATTAAAATAGTGAAATTCTTTTTAAAATTAACCTTTTCTACATGTTTATACACTGTTTCAATTTACATTTAAATTTTTTTTACAGTTTATATATTATAATCATTCATAATTGAATACTTCAAAAATAGGAAAACTTATTGAGAATTACGTAGGTCACTTTAAATGATTTTAAAATATAAATTATAAAAACAACATAAAAAAGTCAAAACATATCATTAAAGTCTAAAAAGTTGTTATAAATTAAAAGAATTTCATAAATATAATAAAAAATTCAAATTAAAAGGAATATATAAAAATATTATTTATACATTTTAAATGGTTCAAAAGAAATAATGCTATATTAAAATTACTTTATAATAAAAATAATTTCACCATTTTAATTGAATCAAAACATATACATGAAAGAATAGACTGGCATCTAATATTTAAAAAATGGAGTAATTTAACTTCATAATCATCATGAACAAAACTAAAAAATGTCGAGCTAAGAGGACTTATAGTTCTATTGAAATGGTGGATGTATAAAGATTCACAGTTCACATGTTATTCACTCTAGTAGCATGTTTCATTCTACCATATCATTTCAAATGATGTTTTACCATAAAATAATATAATAACATGATAATGTTATAGGAAATTAAATAAATTAAGGAATCGTGAATAGTCAGTTTTTTAATTCCTAAATATCCCCATGTTCATATGAGTTTCATTAAAAGAAACGAAATGAAAGATTTAAAGAAAACAATAAATTATGTATGTAACAAAACAATATATATTTATTTAAAATGTATATATTTATAATTTATATATTTATAATAAATAATAATATTGTAGTTATATATTAATGTCAGAAAATTATTATTTAAGTAAATTAAATATAATATAAAACCATGTATAAGTGGGTTATAACAAGATACAATGGAACTGAAATAATTAGATTCATTAGATTACCATGTAACAATACATATCGGAAAACAAATAAAAATAAAACATAATTCAAAAAAAACATAAATATAATAAGTAAAAGCTAATTTACTTGTCCAAAATGTTTTTACATGAAAACATAACCTTTTCACTTTCAAATTGTAATTACACAATTCTAAACAAAATTAATTAATGAATATATATATATATATCATAATATAAAAACCTATATTTTATAAATATGAAAACATGTATAATTTAAATATATTTTTTATTTTTTCCGAAAGGTGGTGGGGCCTCTTCCACATTTACACATAGTTGATTGTTTTTAGGGGACTGGTCACCATTTTGATATAATTTTCAAAAAAATTGACCTTAGATTTGTTAATTTTTTTCCAAAAAAGAGAAAAAAAATCTGCATCACATTAGTAGATTAATCCGGTAAAAAATAACCCATTTTTTACTATCATGATCAATAATGAATAAAATGTGTTAAACAAGAATGATGAATTGAGGAAGGATGACTTGTTGGTAGGTCTGACCACAAAAACATTGAGCTTGCATTCAGGTTATTCTAAAAGACAGGATGTTAAAAGTCCTCATAATTATTCAAGGATTATTCATTTTTTCCTTGATCATCATTCATCATCACACAATAATTATAATTTTTAAAATTAATAATATCATAATTTTAATATTATTAATTTTTCCATCCATCATATAAGTCAATGATCAACCAATAAGAAGAAACAAAAATCATTTAATCCCAAAAAAGATAAATTAAATCTAACACATGATATAATTTCTAATTTTATCCCATGTTAATTTAAATCATCAATTAAAAAAATTCCCTTAGATTTATTATATGTTCATTATTTAACTTTTTTTCCAAATATAATTTATTTAAGGACATATAAGTTAATTTTAAAAATAAAATTTACCATTACATTATCCTATAAATAATTTCATAAAATGTGTTACGTGTCTGAAATCTTCATACAATATATGGTTTGGAAATTTATTATAATTCATTTTGGAAAAGGTATAAATTACAATGAATCATTATTGATAAAAATACTCAATTAAATTACCATTAAATAATTGGTAAAAAAATTATTTTAAATATTTTAATATTTTAATTATTCCCTCATCATATAAATTTAAGTGAGTCATTCATTTAAAGAAGATGGTATAATGACACAAAATAATAAATGTGTGAATATTATAAAAAGATAAACACCTCTAGGAAAAAACACAAATGCTGTAAAAAGAATTAATTTTCTTATGAATGTAATATGATTTTTCATGTTGCGTTAACCCATACACACCTCGTAGAATGATCATTATTTTCAAATAATCACAATCCTCTAAGGATGTCTCCATGAAAAAAAACCAACACTTTGAAAAGGATATGACATGTTATTTTTATTATAATAATAGGTCAATAGATAATTTAATAAAAATTAATAATAAATATCAGTTTAGGGCTCATATAAAAAACATAATTGTCATACCTTTTTAAGGAAAACATTCAATTATGAATGCACCCACTATGTCAGAATTTTGATATAAGATTATATTTAAGTGATATTAACATTTATTTTTGAAGGATAAATATTTATTCATTTAGTATATATTCAATATCCCTTAAAAATAAATTGTCTTTAAATTCTACAAAAATTCAAATCAAAGGAAAACACCACATTTTGAGTTAAAAATATAAATTTAAAACTTTTCTGAGGCTAATCACTACGATAAATTTAGCATTTTACCCTCTATAAATGACTTATCCTTTTAATGTAAAAATTTAATTTAATCTCAACCAGGAAAAATATGGGTCACTATATAAAATGAATGATATTTTGGGTTGAGAATGGGTTAAGGAGGGATCCTTTTATAGGTTAGTTTTAGTGAAATATTCAAAAATATCCATTTAGAAATGTGTTAAAAATGTATTTCCAAAAGATAAGTGAATCAAATATTAAAAAGAAATGATTATAGATTATTCATTATCTCATCCAAAAAATTTATAGATAATATTTATAAATATTTAATGTAACACCCGAGACTTTTATGATATATAATCATCAAAAAAATCTTTTTCTACACACAACACTTGCTTGGCTTTCTTTACACGAAATCGCGACCTTCCTCAATAGCTTGCGTCATACGCAATCCCGTGTTTCACTAAACAATGATATGCTATTAAAATATTATCAAAACTAGCCGTTTTGAATAGTAATAACCACTTTTTGAAATTTTATAAATTTTATTTTTCAACATGGACTTTATTTTTGGATTCGGAATATCGAAATTATCCTAGGGTGAAATTTTGGTACTTTTCTGAAAAAATTCAATTTTGGATGAATAGTGAAACCACTAAGTGGTAGTTAAAAAACTGAAATTTTCATAAAACTTAATTTTACCGCTTCTCTGAGTGGAATTTCAAAAATCCGAGAGACACGGTTGATGTCAGTAATTAAAATGTGGTTCAATGAGATGAAAATAATTTTTGGTGAATAGTAACTTTTTACTTTTATTTACCACAGTTAAAAGTAAATAGGGTAATTAAGGGTAAAAATGATATTATTATTACCCTAACACCGGTCCTAATTCTATTGGGTACGTGTAATTTGACCAAAAACAAACTTAGGAATAAAATATGACCATTTAGGTCCACATGGATTAGATTAGGACATTTATTATTAATTTATTTAAAGAAGGGTTAAAATAGTTAAAATCAAAGTTTAATAAGTAAATAATTTTTAATATAAGGTTATACATAAGATAAATTAGACTATAAATATTCATTAGAAAGCTATAAATATTTCCTACATAATTATATTTTATTTGTAATTTGTAGACATTAAATAATTTAATTTATTTATGACACAACGATGATGCATTAATTATCTTATTAATGAAATATTGACATAATTGATGTTATAAAAACCCAAATAAATGTAATTTGAGACTTTTTTTGAATTCAACTAATTTTATAGGTTAATATGACATGTTATTATTGATTTAATTAACTTTTTTCTAACTAATAAATCTGTTATGATTTTAAAAAAAATCAATTACTAAACAGTGTCAAAATTGACATAAAATAGTTTTTAAAACAAATATTATATTAGTAATTGTTATTTTATTCCTAAAAATCTAAGGTTCGGAAAAATGACTTAGATAAGGTTATATATATTAATAATAAACAACTTGGGGTTCGTTTGGCTGCTTATAGTAAGTTTATTAACCTTATAGTATAAGAACACAAGAAGACACGGTAAAAGTAAAATTATTTAACTTAATGTTAAATCTAAATTATACGGTTAAAATACGAACCTAAAATTGTCTAAATTCTATTGGATGAGAGGATTTAGACCCATATCCACCTTATCTTCTAAATATATCAATTTGGTGTTATTTAAAACCGAACATGACTTTATAATAAAATAATATTTTTAGTTTTCCCAAAGAAGCCCCTCTCCTCCCTTATAAAAGGGCACCTCCTCCCCCTCTTCCTCAAACCACATTAAGCCTTCAAGCTCAGCGAACCCCTGAAAATTCCTCCTCTACACTTTCCTAGAGACATCCTAGAGGTCCTGGTCTTCTTCAGAAACCAATTTTAGTGCCCTAAAAGAAGGTCTCAAAGAAGCACTTCAAAGAAGAGGTAATGTCTGTTACCGATTCTTTCATCTTTATTTCTTCTTCCACTTCTTCTTCTTTAGTTGTTTCATTATGAAGTAATAAAATCAGTATCACTCATATAATGATATGTTATTATAAGTATGAAACAACCCTATTTCACCATCAATCCATCCTACGGAAAAAGAAATCAACGCGCGTGCGTACGTACGGAATACCGTCTCCACGCTGTGGTGTAATCTATTTTCCACCACCACCTTACTTGGATGGGTATAGTGGTGTAAATAATGACTATATATGACTATTATAAAGTGATACGGATTCTGAAATAGTATATATACACTCCAATACAATTCCACGATCATAGGAACGATATCATCACTCGTGCGTACGTACGGAATACCGTCTCCACGATATGATGTGACTTGTTCTACATGATCTTCATTTCATAATGATTGTATAAATGAATTGAATGAATGAATATGATATATATTACACTAATACCATTATGTAAATGAGGTATCTATAACCTAAAGAGAATAATAAGAATTTATTCGACAAAACACGCATAAGAACAAAAAGTTATAAACACCCGAATAACAAGTAGCAATGAAATATTACTAATAAGAAGCTAGGAATATGACCTTATATGATATCATAAAAATATGTATGATTCTGGAATAAGTCAAAAACATTATTTAAATCATTATACAGGAGGTTCGGACACTTACGAAGGAAAACAGACCTAAAGTAAGGGGAAATATCAAAATCTCATTTTTATCCGAGATTGTTTATACTTTGGTATTTATTGGGGTGTATTTTATCATCCACATCCATGATTCCTCAATATGTAATATTATTTCCATCCACCTACAATTGTTTAAATCCAATTTTACCCTTCTGTGAGTTTTTAGTAAAATATATGAAAGGAATATTTGGTCGTTTTTCATACGAGGTACTTTTTGACTTTTTCGACAAAAGTACGAGAAAAATGTTTTTTTTAACTTATACGGCATGAATGGATTTTTAAAACATTATTTCCAAGAATCTTACTTTACAAGTTTTCATGTTTATTTTTAATCAACTTCTTTTAGTTTAGTATTTTATGACATGTTTAAAAAGGAAAAGTGTTTTTGAAGTAGAAAGGATATTTTCTTCAAGAATGGAGTTCAAGTGTTTTATCAAAATTATTTTCCATCTAAGATAATATAGGGTGATGTTTCTATCCCTATTATTACATGGATTTGATTATGTTATGATGAAAATATTTTTATGAATTCCTTTCTCTTATATGAATTGTTTTATGATGTCACGATGTTTAAGAATCCCATTTTTATTACATGGGTTATGCTATGATGTATGGTTTATGATTTTTTGGCACACATAAGAATGGTATCATAATGAGATGGGTGGGACCTATATCTCCCTCCAATGAATTGGGTAAAGATTTTATATCTCATGAGATAGACATGGCTGGAACGGTAGGTTATATCGGTTCAGTGAAATAGGACTGAAACGAGGAGTGAACTCGGTTCAGAAATGGACTTTGTCCACAAAGATAGTCTTGGAAATGAGTCTTGACTAATAAGAACTGATTCTCTATGATTATGTGTGTATGCCCCAAAGTTTCATGTTTTATGTTATGATTATTGGGATCACATTTCACTACTATGATTTATCCCATGTTATGAAATTATGATCTCTTTTGCAGGTTAAGATTTCCAAAAGTTATGTGCTTATGTATATGATGTGATTGATATTTCTTTTGTTTACCCTTACTGAGCATTTGAGCTCACCCTTTTGTATGTTTTATTTCCCCAGGTCAGGAATAATGTTGTTAAGTAGAATATGCCAAAAAGGGACTCTATATATGATGAAATAAATGGGAGGAAATGTAGATGCTTTATGAACCATTTGTTTATGTTTCCCAGTTTCTAAAGACACTATGCATATACGACCCTTTCTTGGTTTTGTTATATATTGTAATAAGTGTTCTTCAATTCTAAAGTAATAACAATATATGTAAAGTATGGGTCATTATAGCTGGTATCAGAGGAATGGTATAGTCAACCTTTGGAAAATACGATGTGAAAGTATTAGTAAGAACCCTAAGGATAAGTCTAAGCATAGAACACAATCTTAGTGTTTTAGAAATGGCCATGAATAACCTAGGATATGACATTAAGTGTGAAATATTATTCTTGATTATGTGGTTTTCCAATTATAATTAGTGTTGCTCACACTATTCTTCTTGGTTTTAGTCAATGGCTGCAACCCGAAGGAATCGTGTTTATGCGGAATGCGACGGGCAATGCAATGATTGTCCCCCTGATAAACCAAACGTTATGGGAACTAGAATGAAAAATCTTGTAGCCATTCTCACGCAACTTTCTCAAGCTATGAATCATGAAGGACTTCCAAACGAGCAAAGGAAGGAGCAACATTCTGTTGAATCCTTCATGAGACAGCGTCAACCTTATTTCAGCGGGTCTACTGATCCATTGGTGTCTGAACAATGGATTAGTACTACTGAAAAGATATTTTCAGTTCTTCAATGTTCTGAGCATGATAAAGTCATCCTAGCAGTGTATCGTTTGGAAGGTGATGCTGATCAATGGTAGAATCATATTAAGAATACGATGCAAAGGGATGAAATTGAGTCCATGGAATGGGACGAGTTCAAGAACTTATTTTTCAATAAGTACTTCCCTCGTATTCTCTGAACACATATGGAGAAAGAGTTTCTTGAACTGAAGCAAAAGGATGATGAATCTGTTGGTACCTATGAAGAAAATTTTACAAGACTTGAAAGGTATGCTTCTGGTATTATTATCCAACCTGAGAGTAAGATCAGTCGATTCTTTAGTGGCTTAAAACCAAGTCTTCAAAGGGCCTTATCCATAAGGGACTTCAATAGCTACGAGGAAATCGTTCGATGTGCTCTCAAAGATGAGATGGAGATTGGAGTAACCCATCAGTCATATTGGTTTGATAAGAAGAGTAAAATGGAATTCAAATGAAAATCTAAAGAGCACACTGAAAAGAAGATGAGCTTTCCCTTATGCTCAAAGTGTGGAAAGAAACATGGAGGGAGTTGTATTAAAGGGACAAGTAAATGTTTCAAATGTGGAAAGGAAGGTCATCGGGCATTTGAATGCCGCAATGATGGGAAGAAGATGTCTAATGATGCAAACAAAGGAAGGGATACACAGAATGAACCTACTACACTTCAATGTTTCAAGTGCAAGGAGACAGGACATTATGCCAATAAATTCCCTAATCCAAGGGTTGATGATGATGGTCGAATCCAACAAACTCATAAGGCTAAAGACAAACGAAAATCACATGCAATTTCTATAAGTGATGTGTTGGAACCACTTTTTGTATAGGTTTGTATTTGTTGTCAACAGTTGTCAATGGAATATCAAAATGAAAGAGATCAAGAAGTACTCCAATAAAATGGAGTAATGGAAGCTCACAATGAAGTAGATCATGAAGTACTCCGATGAAGTAGAGGAGTAGTGATTCAGACGATTGTTGCGTTGATCGTAAGTTCAAAGAACATGTGTCAAAGATGATACATTGTTTACAACAATAAAGAATGTGAGGAGTAATCCATCCAAGGATGATTAAAGCAGGATGGTGTTTTTGGATGAAGACCATGCAATTGCTCATTATTGCATGAGAACAATGGGTTTTGATGAAGACCATGCTATTACTCATGATTGCGTGAGAACCATGCTAGAGACTTCTTGACGGATTGAATCACATGGTTTGCATGAAGTTGATCATGACGGTTGATGAAGGAGGCAATGTGCCAATGAGTTGACTTATGAAATGGTCATGCACATCACATTTTCATAGAAGATGATGGTACTAAAGGCGTTCCTTCAAAGAATACATATCACAATAGTGGAGTTTGTGATAAAAGCAAAAGAGTTGCTGAAGGATACAGATCACCAAGAAGAAGTGTTGCTGAGGTGATCGTGCTTGTCGACAAAGCAAACAAATGACATACAAATTTGTTGACAAAAGAGATCCCATGGTGACATGTCGAGTTCAAGAGTTGTGATCAACGATCTATGTTTGATTCAAGAACATCGACAGAGGAATTGATGATCCAGAGGCGGTACAAAAAGAGCAGATACAAGGTGGCGCCGTTTTCCAGTGTTTGCCAAATTTCAGGGCCTCAAAATCAACAAATGAAGAAGAGTGATTTTGGAAAAGGGACTTGCGCGCCATACTCTTGGAGGATAGGAAACTTTCGTGCCATATGTTATTGAAGATCAGAACATCAAAATATGACAAAGGGATAAGGGTCGCGCAAGTTTTGGTGAGGTCGCGTAGGGGAATTATGTGCCGGGAAGAGAGTTGTGCGCCGACGCCTTGAATGCATTATAACTTGCGCGCCTATGGTTTTTCGAGATCAGAAGATCCAAATTTGGCAAAGGCAAGATGTTCGCGCAAGTTTAGATGTTGATCGCGCAAGTGCCTAGCAGGGGCCGAGACTTGCGAGTCGATGGATGACTTGCGCGCCGCCGCGCAGGGGGTCCAGTTTGCCTATAAATACTGGACCACCCCTCCTCATTTCATACAGAGCTCAAGACTTTGATATTTTTCGAGCTCTCGTCGTGCAGGTGGTTGAACCGCGCAAGTGGTAGTTGGGTCGCGCAAGTAGAGGTTGCGCGCCAACTGATGGTTGAGCACCCCAGGTGATTTGGGCAATGTAGGAAGTGAGTCGCGCAGGTTTGAAGTTCAAGAAGGCAGAGTCGCGCAAGAGATTTGGAGACACTTGCGCGCCAGGTTATACTTGCGCGCCTAAGACTTGGGCTCCAGATGGAGACTTGCGCGCCGGGCTTGAAAGGGAGATCCGAATATTGTTGAAGCACGCCCGCCTTTCTGGAGCTACACAAGAAATAAAGTTTTCCTGATAATTCTGGTGCAATGTGAGATTGAAGAAGAAATCTAAATGATACATGCATGATCTCATGCATACATGGAGAACTGATTCTAACAACGCCGAGTAAGGTGAGCTTTATTAAGTAAGAAATCACATCAGTGATTGTGATTCAGGCAAACGAAGACAAGGGGATCTAGTGCATTCAATCATTGCACTAAAGAAGAAAAATTGAATTGAAAAGAGCATCAACTCTGAACTATGATGTAAGCAAAGTCTCATGCTGAACAGGAGACACAGAACTTCATGTCTATCCATTGAAGCGACCTTCACGTCTATAAACTGAGTGAGACTTCACCAACGGCAGTGAGCCAGGGGGAGTCAACGGGAGTGACCCGAGGGAAGCAGTGAGATATCCCTGAACAATTGTAAAGGCAGTGAGCCTGGGACAGAGTGTTTGTACCTGAACATTTGTATCTGTAGCTAGTGAAGCATAGTGGATTTAGGTACGACCGACAACCTGTCGGCGTATGCTCCTTGGACGTAGCCCTTAGTTGTGAACTAAGTAAAAATAGCTGTGTCATCTCTCTGCATGTGAATGTTTAATTGCTGATCATATCCATCATACAGGTTTAAGTAGTTCCTACCAATGTGGGAACAAGATCCACAACTAAAAGAAGAAAAAGTTTCCACCCTGATTCACCCCTCCCCTCTCAGGGTGTCCCGGGGTCCTACACGATGTGGAGTACGATAACGATGTGGTGAAAGGTACAATTACCATCCACTCTAAAGTAGAAAATGTTTTATTTGATTCTGGATCCACCCACTCCTTTATTTCTGAAGAATTCTCTAAGGGTATCACTGTATTACCTCAACAATTAGATGTTGAGTTAGCTGTGACAACAACTAATGGCACAACAGTCGCATTAAAAGTTTATAATTCTTCTCCGATTGAAGTTTGTGGGATAGTGCTTCCTGCAAATCTTGTGATCCTTCCTATAGTGGAAATTGATGTGATTCTTAGCATGGATTGGATTCCTCTACATGGAGATCATATCAATTTCCAAAGAAGGGAAGTCACATTTCATATTCCAGATCAATCTATGATCGTCTATCGTTGCAAGGATGAACATAACCTTCTAGTGGATATTGCTTCCATTTTATGGGTATTGATTCCACTAAATGAAGGTTATTTATTTCAAATGGTTGGTGAGAAACTCACGATTAAAAATATTCCCATTGTACGGGTGTTTGATGATGTCTTTCCGGAGGAAATACCAGGTCTTCCACCAAATCGTGAAGTTGAGTTTTCAATAGAACTCGTACCGGGTGCTTTTCCTATTTCAAAGACACCTTATAGAATGGCCCCAATTGAGTTGTAGGAATTGAAGAAGCAACTCTAAGAGAATGTTGATAAGGGGTTCATACGCCCTAGTGCGTAACCTTGGGGAGCACCTGTTCTGTTTGTTAAGAAGAAAGATGGGTCAATGAGACTCTGCATTGATTATCGAGAACTTAACAAGATCACTATAAAGAACATATATCCTCTCCCGTGCATTGATGACCTATTTGACCAAATACGCGGAGCTCAATACATTTCCAAGATTGATCTTCGTTCAGGGTATCATCAATTAAGGGTCAAAAGGGAGGATATACCAAAGACGGCATTCCGTAGAAGGTATGGACACTATGAATTTATAGTGATTCCATTTGGTATTACTAATGCCCCCGTTATCTTCATGGATCTAATGAATAGAGTCTTTAGAGACTATCTTGATCAGTTTGTGGTAGTCTTTATAGACGATATTCTTGTCTATTCAAAGAGAAAGTAAGAACATGAAGATCACTTGAGAATTATATTGACAATCCCGAGAAATGAGAAGCTTTATGCCAAATTTACCAAGTGTGAATTTTGGCTTCAAAAAGTTTCATTTTTGGGTCACATAATCTCAAAAGAGGGGATATCTATGGATCCAGCAAAAACAGAGGTTATCGAAAGACATTCGAGACCAACAACAGTAACTGAGATCCGAAGTTTTCTTGGTTTGGCTGGATATTATCGACGTTTTGTGAAAGATTTTTCACGATTATCTAATCCACTCACCAAGTTGACTCAGAAAGGATTTAAGTTTGTTTGGACGAACGAATGTGAAGAGAATTTCAAGGAGTTGAAAAGAAGGTTATCCAGTGCACATGTGCTCACAATGCCTTGTAGTGGAGAAAGGTTTATGATCTATAGTGATGCATCCAAGAAGGGATTGGGGTGTGTTCTTTTGCAAAATGATATGGTGATAGCTTATGCATCACGACAGTTGAAAATCCATGAGAAAAATTACCCAACACATGATTTGGAGTTAGCTGCGGTAATCTTTGCATTAAAGATTTGGAGGCATTATCTTTATGGAGAAAGGTGTGACATTTATACTGATCATAAAAGTTTAAAGTATATTTTCACACAAAAGGAGATGAATATGCGTCAAAGAAGATGGTTGGAGCTGATTAAGGATTATGACTGCTCAATCCATTACCACCATGGGAAAGTAAACAAGTGGCTGATGCATTATATCGACAAGACCATGCCAGTTTATCCATGATGAGGATCACAAAAGATCCAATATTTATGGATTTATAATGGATGGATCTTGGAACTATAATGGAAGGGGAAAATCGTATCTTTCTCAACTGAATGTTCAACCATCTATACATGTGAAGATTAAAGAGGCACAGAAAGAAGATGTCGAGTTACAAAAGAAGGTGAGAACTATTCCTGAATTCAACCTTGATTGTGATGGGATAATAATGTTCATGAATCGGGTTTGTGTTCCTCCCATCCCCGAATTAAAGAAGGAGCTGCTGGATGAGGCTCATAGTTCTTCATTCTCTATTCATCCTGGAAGCACGAAGATGTATAGGGACTTGAAAGAGTACTTCTGGTGGGATTGCATGAAAAGAGATGTTGGTGAATATGCCTCTTGATGCTTGGTTTGTCAACAAGTTAATGCTAAGAGACAGAAGTCTAAGGGGATGTTACAACTATTACCCATACCCGAATGGAAATGGGAAAACATCACTGCGAACTTTGTCATAGGACTTCCTAAAACATCCAAAGGCAATAATGCTATCTAGGTCATAGCTGATCGTCTTAAAAAGTCTGCACACTTCATAGCTATTAGAGAGGATTTCTCTCTGGATCATCTTTCCAGGATATATGTAAAGGAAGTGGTAAGATTTCATGGAGTACGACTTTCTATTATATCTGATCAGGATCCGAGATTTACCTCGAAGTTCTGGCGAAGTCTTCAGCATAATCTGGAGACAGAGTAGAGTTTCAGCACTACTTATCATCCTCATACAGACGGTCAGTCTGAGAGAACAATTCATACTCTAGAAGATATGTTGAGAGCTTGATCTATGGATTTCAAAGGTGGTTGGGATCAACCCCTACCTTTGGTGAAATTTTCTTATAATAATAGCTTTCAGTCCAGTATTCAGATGGCTCCTTATGAAGCTATCTATGGAATGAAATGCAGGACTCCAACTTGCTGGGATGAAGTTGGGGAAAGAAAGCTATTAGGACCCGATCTCGTTGATGAAATGGAAGAAAAGGTCAGATCTATTCAACAACACATAAGAGCAGCTCAGAGTCGGCAGAAAAGTTATACCGACAACCGAAGAAAATACCTAGATATTGAAGTGGGTGATAAATTGTTCTTACGAATATATCCCTGGAAGAGGGTTGTGAGATTTGGAAAGAAGGGGAAGTTGAGCCCTAGATATATCGGTCCTTTCGAAATACTGGATCGTGTTGGAAAGGTATCTTACCGATTGGCGCTTCCACCGAATCTCACTCAAGTTCATGATGTGTTCCATTTATCTCTCCTAATAAAGTACATACCTGATCCTTCATATGTAATCAGCTCAGAAGTTGTACCGCTAGAGCAGGATCTTTCTTATGAAGAATAGCCGATAGAGATTCTGGATCGTAGCAAAAAAGTCCTATGAAACAAAACCACTCGATTGGTGAATGTTTTATGGAGGAACCACCAATTATAAGAAGCTACATGGGAGCTTGAGGATATGATGAGGGAGAGGTATCCTCATCTGTTTGTTACAATGTGACAAATTTCGAGGGAGAAATTCATTTTAAGGGGGGTAGAATGTAACACTTGAGACTTTTATGTTATATAAATCATCAAAGGATTCTTTTTCTACACACAACACTTTCTTGGCTTGCTTTACACGAAATCGCGACCTTCCTCGATAGCTTGCGTCGTACGCAATACCGAGTTTCAATAAACAATGACATGCTATTAAAATATTATTAAAACTAGCCGTTATGAATAGTAATAACCACTTTTTGAAATTTTATAAATTTTATTATTCAAAATGGACTTCATTTTTGGATTTAGAATATCTAAATTAGCCTAGGGTAAAATTTTGGTATTTTTCTGAAAATTTTCAATTTTTTATGAATAGTGAAACCACTAAGTGGTAGTTAAAAAACAGAAATTTTCATAAAACTTAATTTTACCGCTTCTGTTAGTGGAATTTCAAAAATACGAGAGACACGGTTGATGTTAGTAAGTAAAATGTGGTCCAATGAGATGAAAATAATTTTTGGTGAATAGTAACTTTTTACTTTTATTTACCACGGTTAAAAGTAAATAGGGTAATTAAGGGTAAAAATGATATTATTATTACCCTAACACATGTAATAATTCTATTGGATAGGTGTAATTCGAAAAAAAACAAACATAGGAATAAAATATGACCATTTAGGCCCACTTGGATTAGATTAGGGCATTTATTATTAATTTATTTAAAAAAGGATTAAAATAGTTAAAATCAAAGTTTAATAAGTAAATAATTTTTACTGTAAGGTTATACATAAGATAAATTCTACTATAAATATTCATTAGAAAGCTAAAACGATTTCCTACATAATGATATTTTATTTGTAATTTTTAGACATTAAATAATTTAATTTATTTATGACACAAAGATGATGCTATAAAAATATTATTAATGAAATATTGACATAATTGATGTTATAAACACCAAAATAAATGTAATATGAGACTTTTTATGAATTAAAATAATTTTATAGGTTAATATGACATGTTATTATTGATTTAATTAACTTTTTCTGAACTAATATTTCTGTTATGATTTTCACAAAAATCAATTACTAAATAGTGTCAAAATTGACATAAAATAGTTTTTAAAACAAATATTATATTAGTAATTGTAATTTTATTCCTAAAAATCTAAGTATCGGCTAAATGACTTAGATATTCTAATATATATTTATAATAAACAACTTGGGGTTCGTTTGGCTGCTTGTAGTAAGTTTATTAACTATATAGTATAAGAACACAAGAAGACACGGTAAAAGTAAAATTATTTAACTTAATGTTAAATCTAAATGATAAGGTTAAAATAGGAACCTAAACTTGTCTAAATTCTATTGGATGAGAGTATTTCTACCCATCCCCACCTTAGCTTATAAATATATCAATTTGGAGCTATTTATAACCGAACTTTACTTTATAATAAAATAATATTTTTAGTTTTCCCAAAGGAGCCCCTCTCCTCCCTTATAAATGGGCACCTCATCCCCATCTTCCTCACACCACTTTGAGCCTTGAAGCTCGGCCAACCCCTGCCAATTCCTCCTCTCCACTTCCCTAGAGAGATACTAGAGGTCCTGGTATTCTTCAAAGACCAATTTTAGTTCCCTAAAAGAAGGTCTCAAAGAAGCACTTCAAAGAAGAGGTAATGTCCGTTACCGATTCTTTCATCTTTATTTCTTATTCCACTTGTTATTCATGAGTTTTTTCATTATGAAGTAATAACATCAGTATCACTCATATAATTATATGTTATTATAATTTTTAAACAAACCGATTTCACCATCTATCCATCCTACGGAAAAAGAAATCACCATGCATGCGTACGTACGGAATACCGTCTCCACGACGTAGTGTAATCTATTTTCCACCACCACCTTACATGGATGGGTATAATGGAGTAACTAATGACTATATATGACTATTATAAAGTGATACTAATTCTGAAATAGTATAAATACACTCCAATACAATTCCACGATCATAGGAATGATATCATCACTCGTGCGTACGTACGGAATACCGTCTCCATGATATGATGCGACTCGTTCTACATGATCTTCATTTCATAATGATTATATAAATGAATTGAATGAATTAATATGATAGATATTACACTAATATCATTCTGGAAATTAGGTATCTAGAACCTAAAGAGAAGAATAAGAATTTATTCGACAAAACACGCATAAGAACAAAAAGTTATAAACACCCGAATAACAAGTAGAAATGAAATATTACTTCTAAGAAGCTAAGAATATGACCATATATGATATCATAAAAATAAGTATGATTATGGAATAAGTCAATAAAATTATTTAAATCATTATACAGGAGGTTCGGACACTTACGAAGCCAAACAGACCTAGCGTAAGGGGAAATATCACAATCTCATTTTTATCCGAGATTATTTATACTTTGGTATTTACTGGGGTGTATTTTATCATCCACATCCATGTTTCCTCAATATGTAATATTATTTACATCCACCTATAATTTTTTAAATCCAATTTTACCCTTCTGTGAGTTTTTAGTAAAAGATATGAAAGGAATCTTTTGTCATTTTTCATACGAGGTACTTTTTGACTTTTCCGACAAAAGTATGAGAAGAATGTTTTTTAACTTATACAGGATGAATGGATTTTTAAAACATTATTTCAAAGAAGCTTACTTTACAAGTTTTCAAGTTTATTTTTAATCAACTTCTTTTAGTTTATAATTTTATGACATGTTAATAAAGGAAAAGTGTTTTTGAGGTAGAAAGGATATTTTCCTCAAGAATGGAGTTCAAGTGTTTTATCAAAATTATTTTCCATCTAAGATAATATAGGGTTCTGTTTGTATCCCTATTATTACATGTATTTGATTATGTTGTTATGGAAATATTTTTATGAATTCATTTATCTTATATTAATTGTTTTATGATGTCACGATGTTTAAGAATCCCATTTTTATTACATGGGTTATGCTATGATGTATGGTTTATGATTTTGTGGCACACATAAGAATGGTATCATTATGAGATGGGTGGGACCTATATCTCCCTCCAATGAATTGGGTAAAGATTTTATATCTAATGAGATAGACATGGCTGGAACGGTAGGTTATACCGGTTCAGTGAAACTGGACTGAAACGAGGAGTGAACTCGGTTCAGAAATAGACTTTGTCCACTAAGATTGTCTTGGAAATGAGTCTTGACTAATAAGAAATGATTTTCTATGATTATGTGTGTATTCCACAAAGTTTCATGTTTTAAGTTATGATTATTGGGATCACATTTCACTATTATGATTTATCCCATGTTATGAAATTATGATCTCTTTTCCAGGTTAAGATTTCCAAAAGTTATGTGCTTATGTATATGATGTGATTGATATTTCTTTTGTTTACCCTTACTAAGAATCTGAGCTCACCCTTTTGTATGTTTTATTTCCCCAGGTCAGGAAGAAGTTTGTTATGTAGAATATGCCAAAAAGGGACTCTAGATATGATGAAATAAATGGGAGGCAATGTAGATGCTTTATGAACCAGTTGTTTATGTTTCCCAGTTTCTAAAGACACTATACCTATACGGTCCTTTCATGGTTTTGTTATATGTTGTAATAAGTGTGCTTCAATTCTGAAGTAATAACAATGTATGTAAAGTATGGGTCGTTATATTTAATATCAATACTCTTTATTTTAACTGTATAAGCTCATTTTATTCTTTACCGTGGTAACATAAATTTTATCTCTCTAACATATTTTCTCCCAATAATGATTTTTCTATTTTACCTAATTTGTATATTCTGATTCGAAATATAAAATATTTTTCAGTATATTCATTTTTTAAAATTTATTGAAATTAATTTTTTTTAAACCCCCTTATTCAAAAATGTATAAAAATATTACTTTAAATATTAAATTCATTTATTATTTTTTCACACATATCAATAATTAATAGATGAATGTTAATTTATATATTTATATATATTATATCCAATTAAAATAAGTTTTCAAATGTGATATATTTAATAAAAACATTTAAGGTATAAAAATACATATAAAAATGAAAATAATATACAAACAAACACATATATAATATTATTTATTAAATTTTTAATTACATGCTGATAACATCATATACTATAATTATGAAATTAAAACAACCTATATATTTCATATGGTTTATTTAATTATTTATTACATAATGGTACAGTTAATACTGACTGAGAATCAATTTTTTATTATCATAATCCCCATTTTATGTGATGAGGAACCCAACATGACATCACGACATAAACCACAACCAAGCCTCCATAGTCAGATCAAGGACAAAAACAACTCACTCAAAACTACAAAGTAAGGATCCAACCCAGCAACATAAGCATGAAAATCCTCTTCCACCTGCACATTACTGCTCAACAAGCTATCTCGTGCATGAATGCAAGGGCCTAGCACCAATGGCAATTCCATACCCTCTCAACATTCTGAATCCGAATAGCAAAGTTAGGTGAAAAATTCTTCTCTGATGCTCCTCTAAAGATCCCCTTTTTTAGATGAACTTGGTGTATATTACCTTAAATACAAACCATACGGCCACAAGATACACATTTACACAAACATTAGATCACAATAAAAAATATTGTGATGCATAGTGTAGTTCATTAAATAGGTGCATAACCTAACAACTTGAAATAGAAATATAAAACAATTGTCTAAACTCCATAACCTACCCTTATATTTCCTTATTATTTTAAAACGGCATGGGAAAACATATGGATGTATATAATAAATTTGTAGCTATCAATCCTAGTAAGGGAATAATCAAACCATAACGTGATGGAAGTAATACATTTTAGTCAATAAAAATTCCATGGTGTCATAAAATTGGAGTAAATCATAAAATTAATAATTGAAGCAGGATACAAGATGATAATATAAAGTAAATAAGAAAATTTGGAAACAACATAAAACATGATATCACACAAATAATTCAAGGATAACTGTAGCGACCCAACCTCTAGTAACCTAGAGGTAGTTTCGGCTTTATTACATTTAATAGATATAATGATTCAAATCCTGAAGGACCAACCAATTTAGTAGTTTTGAAGAACCGATGACATTAATGATACCCATTTTACAGTGGGAATAGAGATTAAAACATAATACAAAACCAAAATAATTGAACTACATCCTTGAAAACCCATTCAACGATCTATTCTTCATATCCTAGTGAAATGAAACCATATAAGGGTCAGATAAAATGATCGGTAAGGGTTTATTAAAGAGGAATATATCATGAAAAAATAAACAATAATCAATATGGTATGGTAAATAACTAAACACACAAGAAATTTGAATAACATGAATGCATGAATGGATATGGCATAATAAATATAGAAAGGTGAATAACTAAACCCACATACTCTTTAATCTATAATCTCAGAAATAAATAAATATTAAGATAAAATAATTACGAAAATATCATGGTTAATAATAATTAAAAAAATTCAAGGAATTAAATGCTTAATTATTGGACATCAGCATCTCATGCACCATGATACCTCTATGGTCAATACCTCTTATAAGGATATTTAAACTACAGAAAGAAACACATTCAATTTCATCAATTGATTTGACTCATGAGACCTAACAATTAATTAAAGGGATATATAATTCCTTGCCTCACCCAAATGTAATGGTCTAAATCATTCCTCATATATTGAATAATTGGATTAATTTTTGAATCAATATTCTTTGTCATCAAATATCTATACGGAGTTAAGGATAACAATTTATCAGTATTTCCCCAATTAACATTCAATGTAAACACTGTATGTAGAAAATGGTATACGGTATTGGAAAAAATGACATCTATGGTAAATTAATAGGGAAATTTAAGACAAATTTAATCTTTATTGATAAATGATCACCAGAAAGTGATTTTTTTAAGAGAAGGAGAATATTGACAAAAGAAAGATAGAATATTTATTAACTATTTCAAGATGGTAACATCCAAGTCAAATCCCTTCGAATGAAATAATTAAATTTAAAATGTATAATACTATTATGTATGAATTAATCAAGAAATTAAATTTAAAAGGGTCATTATAAACCCCATTTATAATCGAATTGTCTTATAATAAGAAATAAATCTCAATGATATGTAAATTGTGTTGAAATCCATTATCTCACACTTTCTTTTTGTTGAACATGATTTAAAATCATTTATAACAGTTTTGAACATGTTTTTAATTTTTAACATAAATGGAATCTTATTTATAATATCAATTCTCTTATTTCATTTTACCACCCATTTGTTAATAATACTTCATTATTTGAATTATTTCGGTTATTAATTTCCATGTTTTATCATGAACATTTTGTCATGAAAGTTGTTCTTCATTTTCATATATTATATATCAATAATATAAAATTTTTATTAATATTATAAAAATTATATTGAAATTTTATATACATTAATTGAACTATTTATGAATGTTCAATATGTAAAATTAATGGAATCGCTTCATGGAGATACTGGGTCTTACGTACACATGAGCGATGATATCATTATCTTAATGATTGAATGGGACTAGAAGTGGGGGATATGTTAAATTTATAGAACCAATATAATCTCATATATATCACATAAATTAACTGATTTTATCCTTATTTTTTTCTATGTAAAATTTAAGTGATAACGAATCACATCACTTTGTGAGGAGGTAGTCATCAATAATCACAAGATTCATTATCATATTTTAAAGGGAATGGAACATAAAAAGGTATATATGATATTTAAATTACATGAATATAATAATATAATAAATATGATATAAATGTGGAAATTCCATTCCTTAATGGATTTTATGGTAAATGAACTATATTTGTTTTTGAGGTGGTAGTTCACCGAACACATGATAAATGATTTCATTTCCCATTTGATGGAAGTGGACAGGGATAAATATGATTCCTTCAAAATAATAAAATCTCATTATATGGTATAATAGTTTTTTTATATTTAATTGTTAGAACATAATTGATGTTGGAAAAATATGAATGAAAATAAAATAGCTTCGTTAGGAAAATTTTATTCTTTAAGAGAAACCTCCCTTGGATCTCATCTTAAGGACTGTTGGGATGCTATTTTGGGATTAGCATAACCTCTATAATGTAGCTAAGTATTTTGGGGAGATAAATTATCATTTATTGGTCTATCAAAAAGTATTTTTATGTGTGAATAAGTTAATGGGTTGGTTTCCCAATTATAAGCGGGGAATGGGAACCCCCTTATAAATTACATGAAATATCCCCAAAAGAATATAAAATTATAAAGTAATTCACATGAAAAAAACATCTCAAATGACCATAAACAAGAAATTGGGAAGGATACAGTGGAAATATTTCCATCCAATAATATTTTTTCTAGTTGGTAGGTTATTGTTAACCCTTATCTTCACAGTTTAACCCCAAGAATCCACATTTTTACTTTCACTATTGCAATTAATTTTTAATGATTTCTATATTAATTTTGTTGAAAAAAAAATTAAAATTACTAAAAATAATAATATTAATGATTCAAAATAAGGAATAAAATTTTAAAAAATCTATTCATAAAATTATAAAATTTAAATTTAAAATTAACCCCACATATGGGGGGGAGAAAGTCAGTTTTCAAAGAGAAAATGTTGAAAAGATTGCAATGTTTTTATATAGAAATTAAATATAAATATGATGTAAATGACCTAAATATTATGAATTGATATATAATATAAATAATTTTAATTTAAAATATCTTCAATATATAATTTAACATTGTAAAAAATATAAATGAAAAGGAAGTTTTCAATTAAAATCATTTATTTCTCACTACTCATAAAAAAATACAACATTTAAGAGAAATCCCAAAAAGTCACCAAATGATTATCATGATATTATCATTTCAAAAATAAATTTCATTTTTAAAATAATTTTTTTAAAAGTTGTAAAAATTACTTTTTTTTAAATAATGCAAGAAGTGATGAAACCATTTCTGTTAAATAAAATAGTTTTTTATAAAACATTTATTTTTATTTTTATTGAATATTATTTTACTTACAATAAATTTATAACCAAAATTTTAATAATTAATTAGTACTATTAATAGTTTCTAATTTAATGACTGGTTTATAATTGTTTTTTATTTCATGGTTCATTTAGACTCGCGGTTGTGTGTTGTACAAGCTATCAAAGAGATTAAATTTAAACAAATATATTTTATGGGGTTTTAAGCTCAATGTTACATATCATAGAAGCTATAAAATATAATGTTCTTATATTAGTATTTTAGGGTGTCAAATTTTACTCACCATACATAAATTTCATTCTTTAAATTTAAAATTTATCTCTATAATCAAGGGTTTGTTATTTTAAAGTACACTTATTGAAAATACTATATCATAAAAAGGGTTAATTAAAATCCTATTAATATGAGAGAAAGGGAAGCACAAAGGCTTCAGGGAATAACCACATAACTTTGATTAAAATTAGAAAAAAATTAGCAGGAAATGAAAACATGGACATAAAATACAAAACGAACACCCAAAAACTGATAGAGTGATAGAGAACATGTTAATAAGGATGTTGTTGAACATAAGGAAATAATACCAAGGTGTGAAAAAGGTCACTAATAACATAAAAATGATAATAACATGTTCAAATTTTATTTCCATATAATTTTACTAATTTTGGGGAAAACTATATCCATCTAGACTGAGAACATATAAAAATGTACATACATTATATATCTCTATTTCATAGGCAAAATTTAATATTTTGGTTATTATTTTATTATGTTACACATCCCTTATTACTAAAATAATTTCATATCCATGAATTAATTTTTCATTCTAGAAGAACTGAAAATCACTTTTAACGGATCGTAAGATCAATAATAGAATAATAAGTCATTCCTGAGATTTCAAATTGTTATTATAACAAAATGGTTAGTGTCGTTCATTCAATATACATAAATCATTATACTGTGAAGTAATATATTAATATCTAAAACCTCATCTATAATTCAACATAAATAGTTTCATAAATGATTATCTTTTTAACCCTTATGAAGGATTAATACCCAAAACATTAGAAAGAACATTACTAAATTTTTAAATTGAACATATCATTTACCTCTTAGACAACATGAAATGTATCCTAACCATCACATATAAAACATGTTAATACCTTCATCATGTATTCTTTTAATACACAGTACTAAATTTAATTACCATAAAACATTATTGAAAATATGCTAAATTAATTATTACTTAATTAAAACACATGCTATTGGATATATTCCTTAAATCAAATGATGTTGTTAACTCCTTCAATGATAGTATACAACAATTTTCCCACAAATCATTATTCAGTTCCATGTTGGTCCAAACTACACAATTTACTTTATACATATCAATTAAATCATTATCCCAACATAATTCTCTTGATATCAAGAACATATTATAGATTATATTCCACTAAAACATGTGTTTTCCCAAAAGTTCAACTTTTCAATGAATCTGTTTTCTTGGTACCATTCGAAACATGATTTCAAATCCATTATGAAATAGTACTACAGTACAATCTTTATACATTTAAAAATTATTATAACTAGAATATCAATAACAAAATAATTTTACAACATATTTTAGGGATCCAAATACTCATTCACATTAATGGTTCATCTCTAGTTGTAATAATATCAAAACCATTATTGTGATCCCTTAGAATCTTCTACGGTATATTCCCTTAATACTTAGGAAATTCATATATGTAGTACCCCATATCTTTACAGTGGAAGAATTTAACATTTTCAATTTCATTCATTCCCCTGAAATCATAAGAATATATCTCCACACTTTTAAAATCTCTCATTCCCTTCATGAAATTACTACTATGTTTCATTCCATAATTATCAAAAGTGTGAAAACCCTTCATTACCTTCACCACCGTATACATTTTTTGATCTTCCATCCTCCAATTCTATTTCTTCCCATCGAATCCATAATTATTAGAGAATTATTTATCTTTATTTCTGGAATATGTTACCATATCTTTATATGATATAGATCATTAGGAGACCTGTTACCTTTAAATGATTTTCTTAAACCCATAATGTAAAGGATCATTCTTACTATTGGGATTACAAGCATCCATGTGGTTTCCATTCCTTCCCCTAAGATCCATTTATAAACAATGAGATGCACTATATCAGATCATAACATTACGAAACAAAATATATAATCCTAAAATGGTGAAATACCTAACATAAATTGAAAAATTTAGGCATATTTTGTCTCATAATCATAAAAACAGTTTCTAATCTAAATTTATTTAAATCATAAATATATTTTCAAATACTTTATAATGGTTTGTAATGAAAATGTTAATTAAATGTAAGCTTATACAACAGGTGTGTCAAACTATGTGCACAATAAGTCTCGTTGTTGTGCACAATGTGATGATCGAATAATTCTCAATGTGTACTTTATAGAGTTCTTACACATAGGTACACTTTTACAAAACAGATCATCATCATCGTTGCCCTTTATCATCCCTAATAAAAAGCATTTCAAATGTTTCCCATTATCAGTTATTTTCTATATCGCTGATAAAAGATACCCTTTATCAGTGCTTTTAAGTGCTGATAATGGTCCCGAATGAAATTAAAAAATTAAACAAATAAAAATTAAAAATTATTAAATTTAAAAAAAGTATTAGCCTTTTTATTAATTAAATAATTGTTGAAAAAAATCAATAAACATTGTATACATAAAAATAAATTGTAAATATTAATAAATAATATATATTAAATATATAGATATGTGAAACAAATGAAATGGAATAACTAAAAAATAAAAAATAAAAACAGAGTAAATTAATAAAAATAATAATCATTTTATTAATTAAATAACAATTGATAAAATGAAAAAATTTAATATATGTATATAAAGATTTTAAATATTAATAAATAGTACATATTTATATTAAATGGATAGATTGTAATAAATAAATAATGAAAAAAATGAGTGAATATAAAATTTATTAAAAAAGTTATTATTGAAACAATTATTAATAAAAATGACTATGTTTAATATATAAATATAATTTTAAATTTTTAATAAATAATATATATTAAATATAAAGATAAAAAATGAATAAAATGTAATAATCATAAGCATTTTAAATTCATTATTCATTTTTAATGCGGTTTATACATTACAATTCATCAATATATTTACTATAGAAATATATTCACATATATTTCTATATATTAATATATGTTAATGTATAGTATTTCCCAAGATACAATTTATATAACACAAGATAATTATGAATACATATTGAATAATTCATATATCACATAAATAATGGTTTATAATTAATAATTAATGTTAATTAAAAATATTAACTAATTACATCGAGTAATGGACATAATTGAATGTCATTTTATTTTTCAATTAATCATATATAAAATTTGTGTTGCATTGATTTCACATAAATATACATAATTAATGTATTTTAATATATGGTACACACACAATAATATTTACATAATGAATGTGATATTATGCATATAAGAACAAATACAACTAATATTTAAGTAATTTATTAAAATTTTATAAGTAATTTTAGAATTTCATTATAAAATTTTATATTTTATATATTTTATATTTTAATCAATAAATTTTTTTATTTATTCTCAGTATTATTATAATTAGTTAGTAATTCATTTGTAATATTTAATATTTAAAAATGTATTATTTTTTTGAGTATTTAATGATTTTATATTATTTATTAATATATACTTATTTACTATGTTTCAATATTTAAACTACGTATTTATCTTTAATTCCATATATATCATGTTTTTTTAATTATTTATATTTAAAAAAGTTTTTAATTTTAGTAAAAAATACAAATAACATACTCAAAACTGAGAGAAAACATTCATATTGTTTTGATACATTAGTAAAATGATACATATATTATTTATGACATGTAAGGATTAGCCACACCTCAATTCAACACATGATGTTTACTGTATGGATTAAAGTGTCTGTTATCAGTTTAAAATTGGGATTTTAGTTCAAAAATTGTCACTCATTGAAAACCAAGAAAACACACTCATATTTTCTTGTTAATTTAGTAAAATGATGAATATGTCATATTTGACATATAGGAATAATTCTAATATCAAAATGACACATGATGTGATTGGTATGACTCAAGGTCTGTGCATCCAATTTAAAATGACATTTTTGTAAATAGAACAAGTGATGTCCCCAAAAACAATAAAATGAATTATTATTGCTTTCATAATTTAAGAAAATGATCCATAATTAATTTGGGATTCGTATGTCATACTCATACCTAAATTTGAATGCAGAGTGTCATTGTGATGACTCAAAGTGCGTCTTTTTATATAAAATTTGCATTTATTTTAGTAAAATAGACATCTGACATAATAAAAACAGAGAAAAAACAATAAAATTATTTATATACATTAGTAAAACTACCCATACGAGATTTCTATTTCTATGAATTAAATATACCTCAATCTGATATAGTTTTTTCCTATTATGACAAAAAGTTTCTATTATTAGTTTAAAATTGATATCATAGTTCAAAATTTGTCCCTAACTAAAAAATGATAAAACACAGTCATGTTGTTTTAATAATTTATAATGATCATTCATAAGTCATGCAATTTTTGTTCTCATAATATATAACAAAACATTCGTATTGTTTTGATACTATACTAAAATGACTCGTATGTAATTTGGGACATGCATAAACCCATTTTACCTTAATCTAATGCTTGGTGTGACCTGTATAACTCTATTTATATATTTTTATTTAAACTTTACATTAATTTTATTAAAAATAAATTAACATACTCAAAACCATGAATAAGAATTAATATTTCTTTGATAATTTATTAAAATGATTCATAAGTCATTTTTTATGTTTAGGAATTAGTGACACATCAATCTGATACATGATGTTATAGTAATGACTCGATGTGTTCGTTATCAATTAAGAATTGACATTTTAGTTAAAAAAGTGTCACTCACTAAAAACCCATAAAAACGCTCTGATTGTCTTGATAATTTATGAAAAGGATTCATAAGGTATTTTTGAAAAGTAGGAGTTACACTCACATTAAACCAACACATGATGTGATCAGTATGACTCAATGTGCTTGTTTCTATTTTCAAAGGAAATTTTTTTAAAAAAAGTGACATACTTAAAACCAAGAAAAAACATACTGATTGTTTCTATACATCCGTAAAAATATCCTTAAGACATTCTGGATTTTTAGGAATTGGATTCCTCTCAATACGATTCATGGTGTGGATATTAAACACTATTGGCATCTTCTTATTTAAAATTGACATTAATTGAAGTAAAAAAGTCAATTGACATACTCCAAACTGGTAAAACATTTAAAATTGTTTTGATACTATAAGAAAAGCATTCATTTGACCTTTTTTTATTTTTTTAAATCGATGTCATCTCTATATGATTCATGATGCGTATAGTATGACTCAATGTATCTGTAATCAGTTTAAAATCGGAATTTTAGATAAAAATGTGTTACTCACTAAAACCCCTAAAACATGCTCATATTATACTAATTATTTAGGAAAATAATTCATAAGTAATTTATGTTATATATAAATTGGAATCTTGTTAATATGATACATGATGTGACTGATATGACTCAAAGTTCATTTTTCATGTTTAAAATGGCATTTTATTTAAATACAAAAGTCTCATAATAAAAACTGAGATAAACCATCTAGATTGTTTTGGTGCATTATTTAAATGTTCCAAAATTCATTCTAGGTTTTTAGGAGTTAGCCACAGTAGAATCCAATGCACAGGGTGATCAGTATGACTCCAAGTGCATCTTTTTTATTTTAAATTGACATTATTTTAAGTAAAAAAGATAACTTAGAAACTTAAAATCCAATAAATGAATTCAGATTATTTTTATTCTTTAGTAAAATAATACGCATTCCATTTTTTATATTTAATATTCAACTACTCCTTAATCTGACACATGATATACGGTTTATAACTCAACGTGTCTGTTATCAGTTCAAAATTGAAATTTTAGTACAAAATGTGTCACTCATTGAATATCGATAAAATTTTCTTGGATTATCTTAATAATTTAGTAAAATAATTCAAATGTAATATTTTTGAATATGAGTTATTCTCACATTAAACTAAAATAAAATGGAATTTTTTAAGGATCAAAGTGTATGTTTCCTGTTTAGAATAACATTTTAGTTATCAACACAAGTGACATACTCAATACTGAGAAAACACATTTCGAATTTTTTAATTTATTAAAATTATAAATTAGTCATTTGGGACAAGTAGGAATCCTCTAAAACTCAATCTGATTCAAGTTCTGGCCTATATGACTCCTTTTGTGTATTTTATTTAAAATTGGTCTTAACATTAGTAAAAAAGACGACTGACATATTCAATACCAAGAAAACTCTTTAAAATTGTTTTTGATAATTTATAAAAATGATCTATATGTCATTTTTGATATGTAGGATTCATTCGTACCTCAATTGTATACATTATCTGATACAAGGTGCGATCGATATGACATTATGTGCATATTTTCAATATATAAGTGCCATTTTACTTTAAAACGTTCATTACATTGCTAAAACTAGGAAAATGATCCTAGATTGTTTTCTCCTCATTCTATCAGATGTTACATAATTAATTTACTTATTATATATATTGTATACCTATTTTAAATCCATTCACATTTGTAATTTTTTAAGAAGAAAAAGAAATGGTTTGATGTTCAAGAATCAACCGTAACTCAATCAGATTTATAGTTTTCCCCATATGAACCAATTTATAGTTTAAAAAAACATTTTCATCATAATTTATGAATTCATATTATTACTGGAAGAAGAATTTTTTTCTTATATAGGCACTTTATTTTTCTCAACCAGTGGTGGTTTGATATTTTATACTGGTGCATTATTTTTCTCTATATTTTAATTATTTTCTTATATTTACACCTGATATTTCTTATTTCTGGTAATGTTGTATACTATTACAGAACATTGTTGTATTCCCCTATATCATATCCACAGAATATACCAATAAAGGTGTCCCCTACTAGCACTTCAATAATAACTAATAAAGGCTTCCTTTATAAATGCATTTAGAAGCACTGATATAGTACCCCTTTATCAGTTCTTTTAGAAGAACTGATAAATATTTCTTTTATAAATTCATTTAATATCACTGATAAAGGGAACCTTTATCAACACTAAGTAGCATAACTGATAAAAGGCCACTTTATCAGAAATTTGATAAAGCTAATAAAATCATAGGTATTTTAATTATGATTTGGGCGTCTTCACTTTTTATCAGTGATACAAGCCAATTATAGTGTTTTTAAATGTCTGTTTTGTAGTAGTGGTATTCTTCAATTCCTGAAGCACATCCATTTGTAGTATACAGATAATAATTTATTTCTAGTAAAACAACATAATAACATCGTTACAATAAATTTAAGATGTTCTTATACACTTATCCTAAAATTCTATCATATAGTTATACTTCTTAATCTATTTTTCCCATAATATAGTTCCCAAGGATTCTTCTAAACTTCATATTATACCAACTACGTCAACCCAAACCCCAGTAACCTGATGCAATTATCTGTTTTATTACATTATCTCAAATACAAGTGGTCAAATCCAAAATGACAGACTGGATAATTTGTTTTGGGGAATGATATACACACACGATACCCATTTTACATTGGGAATAGAAAATAATATGTAATACATAAATAAAAAAAATGAACGGAATCCTTGAAATCTCATTCCATGATTGTTTTCTTATATCCCAGGGAAAGGAAACACTATAGCATTGATATCAAATTTTTAGTAAGGGCTAAGTATAATGGATTATTGATGAAATAATCAATAATAATCAATATGGAATAATAAATAATGGAATACACATGGAATTTAAATAACTCATCAGCATGAATAGGAAGAGAATAATAAATATGTAATGGTAAATAATAGAACATAGATTCCATTTATTAAATAATATTTAAATAAAATTCTTCTTGAGAATGTATCATTGTAAAAATATCATGAATAATAAAAAAATTAATTTTCATTGGAGGAAATGTTTAATTATTGGATTCCATGATATGAAGCATCATGACACCTTGACTGTCAAGACATTTCTTGAAAGAGTCTAAACTATAAGTAGAAACCCGTTATATTAGGCATATAGATTTCTATCATAATACCAATTGATGAATCAAGGGGATATATTATTCATAGTACCACCAATCACTATATGTCCCAATAATTCCTCATGTATTTAATAATAAATTTAATTTATGAATTAATATTTCTTATCATCAAATATCTGTACTAAGTAACAGAAATAGATTTTACAATATTTCCACTATTAAATTTAATAGTAAACACCATCAGTAATAATGGTATATGGTTTGGGAAATAATCATATCCATTATAAAACAATATGTATATTTACGATCAATTTAATTTCTAATAATAAATAATTATATGAAATTTATTGTTCCAAGGGAAATATAACAGTCACAAAAGAGAGTATGATTGTTCAATAACTTTTAACACATGGTATTTTTAAATTCAAATACCCTTGGATGAAATTATTCAAATTGAAACATAAAATACCATAAAGTATGAATTAATAATAATATTAAATTTCATAGGAAAATACATGCACCATATAAAAGTGAATTAGTTCATAATAAGAAATAATTCTCAATGGAATATAAATTGAGAAGAAATAACTTACCTCACGCAGTCCTTTATTTGAACATCATTTAAACTCATGTATAATGGTTTTTAATAATTTTATTAATTTTTAATAGAACCATATTCATATTTAAAAAATAATATATGATCCTATTATTACATTTTTCCTCCCTTTTGTTAATAATATTTCATTACGATCATTATTTCAGGTGTAAATTGCCTTGTTTTCTCATGTGCATTTTATCATGAAAGTTACAATTCATTTGAATAAAAAATATAAACATAATTTAAAGAATTACATTTTTGTAAAAAAATATCTTATTTACTTATTTTATACATTACTAAAACCATTTATTAAATTTTAACATGAGAAATTAATTACATCACATTTTAATGATGGTAGGTTGTACGTACACATGAGTGATGAAATCATTCCCTTAAAGGGAAAAAAGGTAAGGAATTGGGATATAAATTAAATTTATATAATCAATATAATATCATATGTTTCACATAAATTCATCAATTTTATCCTTATTACATTCCATTTAAATTTTAATTTAAAATGAATCACATCACTTCGTGAGGTGGTAGTCTGTCGTACACAACTGTGACGTTATCATATTTGGATTGGAATAGATTGTAAAATAGTACATGTCATATTAAAAATAAATGATTATAATAATATCATTAATTTCATATATATTTGGTAAATAAATCATTATATCCAACTGTGAAAGGTGGTGATGGAAAATGAACTACATTGGTTTGCTAGGGGGTAGTTCACTTTACACGTGATCGAAGATTTCATTTCCCATTTGATGGAAGTGGAGATTGATAAATATTTTTACACAAACATAATAACATATCATTATATGTTATATATTACTTAATTATATTTTATATTATTAATACATAATTCAATGTGTTAAAGGAAGAAATACAAATACTGAGTGTTGTTAATACAATTATTTTTACTTAGAGAAACCTCATTTGGATTTCAATTTAAAGACCATAGGGATGGTCTTTTTGAAGTACCATTAGAAATAATATGTGAATAAGGATACTAGGGAGATAAATTAGTATTTTTGGTAGATCATAAATTTTTGTGAGGATTAAAAAAGTGAGGGGAGTGAGTGCCCTTTTATATGTGGGGAAAGGGGACCCCCAAGGAAAATATATGGAAATTTCATAAAATAATCCAGAATGATATGGTAATTAAAATTACAAAAGAATCCAAATGGACCTAAATTATAAATTGGGAATGATAAGGTTTAAATATTTCCATAAAATAATATTTTTGACATGTTTTTAGGTTACTTTTAACCTATATATTCTTAGTTAAAACCATTGTTAAACTCATTTTCACCTTCATCACGATAATTAATTTTCGCTGGTCTGACAATTCATATTGGTAAAAACATTAGTTAAAATTATAATAAATATAAATTATGAAGATTAAGAAATGGAATCCATTTTTCTAAATTAAATTCATATAATTTGAAAATTTAAATTTAAAAATAATCTCACTAACGTGATGAAAAATAACATTTTTAATGAGAAAAAGCTGAAATGTTTACAATGTTTTTATATAAAAATTCAATATAGAAATGATTAAAATATCCTCAATTATATGTATATATATATTTGAATTAATTTAACTTTTTTAAACAATTCAAAATACAATTTTAAATTATAAATAATTTGAAAAGAATTGTTTTTAATTGAAATTTAGTAATTTTAACTATTCATCAACTAAATGATGCATTTATGAAAAATAAAAAAAACTGACCCTAAGATACTTTTAATATTCTAATTTAACAAATTAATATTATTAATCCAAAAATAATACTACATTTTTTATAAAATAATTTTATTATAATTTCACATGAAACGAAGTAATCATTTTGTTCTAGAAAATATAGTTTTTCATAAAACAAATATTTTTATTATAAATGATTATTATTTTATTTATAATAAATCTAAAACAATAATTTTCATAATTATATAGTACTATTAATGCTTTAGAATTTAAAGGACGTCTTATAATGGTATTCTATATCACAATTCATTTAGATTTGGGGTTTTTTGTTCCTCAATATATCAAAGAGATTGAATTTAATGAAATATATTTCATGGTTTGTTTAATGCTCGATATTTTTTGTCACATACACTATTGAAAATAATGTTCTAATATTTTAATATTATGGTTTTAAAATAATTTATAATAAATCATAAATTGGTTTTCTTATAATAACTTCTGATTCTCCATATATTATATCCCATGAGGTAAAAAAATTTACCAATCAATTTTAGTCTTATATAATTTTGATCCCACCCCTCACATTCATATAATGTATATAAATGATTGTGCCACATATATTATAAAAAATAAGTATGTATTTCATAAATTTTATTCCCATTATTTGTGAATTTGGGTTACATATATGGATGAGCCAAAAAATGAAGGATATATACATCTTAGTGAATACCCTTGAGTAGAAATGGGGATGGGTATTCACTGCATAAATGTTTGTCATGGAAAGTCGTAGGATAATTTCGGAAGCATAAAAGGGGTCCATAAAGGTGTATTAAATTGTTTAATGCGATTTAAAAGGGGATATAAACACTTAGAAATCATAATGAAAGTTATAAATATGTGCAAAAACATAACCGAACATGGAAAAACCGAAATCAAATGGAATAATATAGTAAGGTGCTTGAATAAAGAGGATATGGGGAGGATCCCTTACACTAAGTGGGAGCTTTTAAGATACTGATTAGAGATTAGTACGAATTTTGGAATTACTTAGTAGATAACTAGAGAGGGTATTTGAAATTATCTTATGGATCTAAGGGTTCTGAGTGAAGTGGAATAGATGTTTGGATGGGTTATTATAGGAAAAAAAGGAAATTATTTATTAATTATAAATTTAGGTTTTGGACTCTATTTGATAAATTAATCCAAACGACAAACCATATCATCGTTTTTTGGATGTTTGCATCCTATGAGGAGTCATTTTCATTATTTTGTATTATTATGAACTGAAATATTGAAAATAATACCCTTAGGGATGTGGAAGTGAGTCATATTCCTAATGAATTGTTTTTTAAACCAAAAAATAAAATATAGGTTTTGAAGGAATAATTTTTTTATATAATTATTCAAATAACTTCAAAAAATCAATATTTTAATGGTGATTCCAATTTTTTTAATGGACACTCTTTATAGTATTTATTAAATCACTTTTTTGATTTTATGATTTCATAATATAGACTATATATTTATACAATCTTTAATTTATAAAAAAAAAATTGAATGTCTTAGGAAATAAATAAAAACTCATCATTGGAAAATTTTAATGTGATGATTTCAAATATAATATTTATTTTATCAAAATAATTCAAAAATAATAAGATATTACAGATTTAAATTAAAATCCTTATTTACTGAGAAATAATGGTTTTTAAGGTGATTACTGTTCTTTGACACTTATAAAAAATTACATTTGACTTCATAAAATTTTATTGTTATTTGTAATTAAAAAATATATTATTAAATAATAATATTTTATGAAAATAAAATTTATTTCAAAAAACATTGAATTCCTCAAAAAGAGTGTATTTATAATAATAAATATTTCCAAAAAATACAATTTCTATTTTATTTTATCAAAATTTAATTTTTATAAAACTATTTATTAAATAATTTATAAAGTGATAAAAAAGATAAATCTAAACACTATATTATTTAAAATATATATATAAATAATCATATTGTTGGGATAAATATAACCCTTTATTACACCAGTGAATGACCTAATGATAATGTGTGTGATGGTGACATTTTCTTGGGGTTGTTCCTTAAACATGGTTATAGTTGTGACCTTGATTTGATTGAGATTCTACCATAAACAGTTTCAGTTGTGATTTAGTTATTGAGTATTGTCTTTGTATTGGTCGAGGGAAAATACCAATGATTCTATCTCTATTGGAATCGCTAATAAATTGGATTCATATGGTATGATCACACTAGTCTAGGTCTTGAAATTATTATTCTATGTTAATTGGATTTATCATAATCTTATATATTGATTTTATGATCATAGGATCACTATATATAATATGTACTACCATTAGTTATGATATTTAATGGCCTTTTAAATTTGATGTGATATAACTTGTAATGACCAAAAACCAATGAAATTCATGTGTTTTCTAAAATTTGATTTTCTAAACAATAATTTATTCAATTAAATAGGCAATTTAATTTATAAATGCGTGCTCCATTAAATTATTCCCCCTTCATAAATTTAACCCATAAAATTTCATTAATGTACAAAAATAGATTGCGTTACTTTAATTTTATTAAATTTTCTTGCACCCAAGTTGATTACTCAAACATGTCATTTTAGTACCACAATTTACCCAAGTGAGTTATGTTATTATATATAACATTTTCATTATGATAAAATATGTTCATCAGCTACAACTCACATGAAAGGTAATTATCCAATGGTACCACCTATGGATTGATAATGTGTGAGGGGTCTGGTATGTACTTTCTCGATAGAGATACATAGAACACATTATGAATGTGAGATAGTTTAGGTGTAACTGTTATTCGGTAGGACGCTACCTTAATGAGATAAAGGATATCAAAATGTACAATGTATCATGGAATAATATTTTCCTTTTTCCAAAACATCATGACTATTTTTCATGAGATATATGAAGGAATACTTTATCTATAATCTCAAACTCCATGTCTCATTGATGATTTTTTTCATAACTTTTTTTTCAATATTTTTAAATTTTCATATCATTCATTATATTTTAACCCTTATCTATAATCTCATGGATAATATGATATCCCATCATATTCTTCTCTCAAACTTTACCCCAACATGTTGGAGTCTTCCACCTCATTCCATACAGAGCCTTATATGGATCAATTTGACTACTAGAATGGAAAATGTTGTTATATGATAACTCAGGATAGGGAAGATCTTGGATCCAGCATCCTTGGAAATCCATTTAACATGATATTGGTATAACCTTTAGTGTATGAAGTGTTCTTTTAAACTGACTATTTATTTGAGATTGATAACCAGTTTTGAAGATTAGTTCTATATCCAAAACGTATTAAAGGATACTCCACAACTATGAGGTAATATTAAGGCATTGATCTGATATAATAGGGAGTGTAACTCCATACAGTCTTTCCATTATACTTATGTATATCTTGTTGATTTGGCCAACAGATAAACCTTTCTTTATAGTAATGAAATGTACATGCTCTTTATGGTGACTGACTACAACATATATGGAATTATTTCTTGTAGGGGTCCTTTAGATTCTTATTATGAAATACATGGTTATGTTTTCTCATTTTAATATTGGTATGGGAAATGGTTGTGTCATACCCTTAGAATTCTATCACTCATCCATGATTTATTGGAATACCAAGCATCGTGATATAATTTTTATAATCTCCCTCTTCATATTATCCAACCAAAATATTTTCTTTAACCCTATATACATCTTAGTTTTTCTAAGATGAATTGGGGAGGATAAGTTATGCACATCATCCAGAAGTATCATCTTCAGTTTTAGAATTTATGGGACACATATTTTGGTTCCAAACCTTATAACTCTATATTTAGAAATGTTGAACTCCAAAAAATTTGTACCTTTTTGTAGCACATAAGCATCCTTCTGAGACTCGATGATCCTATAAAGAATAGACAGCTGAGAAGTACTTTGATCAAGGTAGGATAAATACCATTTTATTATCCCCATTTATATCCTATGTATGTCAATGAAAATTTGACCCCATTTAATTATTATCATGGATAGGGATGCATGATCCTTTTGTGACGTCCCAACCCAGGTTCCAAATATTGGTGCCTCGAACCGGTTTTCCATGTGTCCTTAGGTACACCTCCCTGTATGCCAGATTTTTTTGACTAGTAGTAATGGTCTAATATCAATATTGGGGAGACTATAACCGCTTTTCTGGAGTAATAAAAAATGGAAAATAATTAAAAATAATTAAAGGGACAATAACAAAAACCAAACAAACAAATGTCACATGATGACTAAAATTACAATACAATATCCAATGAAAACTGTTTATTTTTCAAGTCCAATACATTCCAAGTGCCAAATTAATAAAACAAAAGAAAGAAATTGAAAAATCATATGTGGGTCCTAATAAAATTTCTGGTTCTTCTATCCATGCTCCATCACGACTCAAGTATCTAACATATGGCCTTTTCAATTATCAAATCCTACAAATAAGAAATATATTTAGGTACCAATCATGTAGTTTGAGTAAGGTGTATGTACAACTCAATATCCCACTACCAACAGCATCTAGAAAAATATCCAATCAACAAAAGTAGATGCCATTTTATAAAGAATGATGTACAATGCAGAAGTAAACACTCATCGAAATGATCATTCTATAAATTAGCAACATAAACCCTCAGGTTCCCAAGGACACCAAAGCCCTCAATACATGATTTTTCCAATGAAGGATGATGAACCTTATCAAAATACCATTTTTATCATTTATCAATTCATTTTAATTCATATCATGGCCCATAGGAACTATAGTTCAATGCCAACTCATTGGCGTTAAACATTATGTCTAACACCTAGTGGGTATTTAAATCCTCAATCCATGTCCCACACCTAAATGACACATAGGTATTTAGAGCCTCATTCCTTGTCCCATATTAGCATACTCATATGGGTATTTGGAGCATCAGTCCCTCTCACATACCTTGTTTATCACATAGGGTCACTCGGCGCATTAGTTCATGTTCTAGACATCATTTATCACATATGTGTATTTGGTTCCATAGTCAATATCCAACACTCGTATCTCACATAATCACTCCTATATCAAAAATATCACATCATTCAAGGCTAAATAACATTAATCCTTTTTTCAATAATTCACATCATGGTATACCATTGCATTTTATCACAATAACATTGTTATTCAATTTAATGACATGGAATAATATGAAAAAATCACCATTAATCAATTTATCTATATTTAAATATATACCCCTTAATTAATTAACTAATTAATTAATACAATTCTAAAATCCCAATATCCCATTAATTAATTCCCCCATAAATTACTCTAATTCCACAATCTCATAATCCCATTAGTTAATTCACAAATAAAAAATTTCCCTAATTATTCTGAAACTGATTTTTATGTAGAAATTAAACTAAAATAATTACGTATTCAATTCCATTAAACAGTTGCAAAATACCACTGATTAAATAATTTCATAACCTCATTAATCAATTGACTCCCCAACCAATAAATTTGTTACTAAAACAAAATTAATTAATCGAATTCTTTAATCAATTATTTAAAAGGGAGTTGTAATTCTACAATTATTTACATTTAATTAAATTAAAAAAAATTGTAATTGAATTATATACAACATAACTCTATTTTCGTACGAATGCTCATTAATGGAAATAGAAAATTGAAGTGGATCAACAAAGAACATATTATAGAATGTGATCTAGATCCAAAAACATTAACTATGATCAAACATATTAGATCTACCAAACCAATAACTAAATGCATTCCAAAATAGAGGAAAAATCCCTTCAAAGGATGAGAAAAATATGGGAGATCTAAAGAAACCTCACTAGACGAGATTCACTTCTTTGAGGATATTTAGATCTTCAATCTAGACTTATAATCATCATCAATAGAGGTTGGAAGGCCTTATAATCTATCTGGGATCCTCCAAAATTGAGAGGAGTATTTTAGGGTCGATTTTCGGTGAGTTAGGGTGATGTTTCAGAGGTTGAGGATTTTAAAAACTAATTTTTTTAATATTAAAAATAGTGCCCACGGTTTCTTGGGAATGGGTGTACGATATGACAAACCATGCAACATAACTATGAACCTCTTCTGGGGGGAGGCACAGTTTCAACTATAAGGGAACATGGTTTGAAAAACCATGATCTATCTATTGGATTCCCCTTTGTATGCGTTCATAGGATTTGTTAGTATGGGTAGATTGTTTCTGAAAACATTTTGGCAACTCTGAACTACCTATCGGCCTTCCAAAATTATCTAATTTCTCCCAAAACACCCTATGGTTAAACCCAAAGAATATATACTAAAAAGGGAAAAATAGTACCTAAATATGAGCTTGAAAAATCTGAAAGAAATTTCTAGATCATAAAATCACCCACCTTATAATATCACATCCTCGAGATAGTCCACCCAGAATCTCTATGATTCTGAGGTAAAGAGATTGGAAAACTGATCCCATATATCTACTTTTTTCTCCCAAGTTTCCTCTTGTACATGGTCATGTTGACATAATATATTATCTATAATCATGGAAATTTACTAAAACACATTCCCACTATGATCCAACACACATATCAGATTCTCTGTAAAGGACACATTAGTCTCAGGCTCAACAGTATCCACCTCGATTACATGAGAAGGGTTAAGGTGGTTACTCAGAAATGTTGACAAATGAAAAATGTAATGTAAATAACTTGATCACTTTGTAAGATCCAATGGGTATAACACCAGTTTGATCCTCTCTAAAACATCAAATGGTTCACCAAACCTGGGAGCCATCATTCCCAATCACTGAAACTTACAGTGACCCAATCTAGGTGCCAACCGAAGGATAACATGATCACAATTTTGTAAATTCTTGGGGTATTTGGGGTCTTTGAGCAAATAAATATACATACTTGGAGGCATCTCCATACACTCCCAAATCAATTGAACCTACTCCAACATCTCATGCATAAGATTTTGTCCCAAAAACATTGAGTCACTAGCCTCCATCCAATATATATGTGATCTTTATTTCCAACAATAAAGAGACTCCTTTGGTTCCATCTAAATAGTCACATAATAACTGTTGTTATAAGAAAAATCCTCCAACACAAGGTACTTCTTCCATGACACCCCCAAAGTGTAGGAAACATGCTCGAAGAATATCCTCCAGCACATGTATAGTACATTATGACTGCCTATTTGATTATGGGTGGAATGTTGTACTTAGTAAAACATATATACCAAGAACCTCATATAAGCCCTAACAGAAGAAAGGAGTAAACCATGAGTCACATTTTGAAATAATACTATGCAGTACCCCTTCTAGACGGTCTATCTTCCAAATATAGACATATCCCAATTATTCCACTCAGAACATCTTCATTATAAGAATGAAACGCACTGCTTTTGTCAAACGTTCCACAATCACACAAATTTCATCATTCTTCTGAGGCATCGTCGGGATACCTGAAAAAATTTCATGATAGATTCATCCCATTTCTATTTAGGAATGGGAAATATCATTAATAAAAAATTAGTTCATTGATGCTCGGTCGTCACCAACTAACTAGTTTAGCATTGTGTCATGACCCCTACTATCTTCTTTTTCATTCCCAACAACTAAAACTATCATCTTTGGTCATAGTATATTTTGGACACACCTTGATGCACCAACCACTTCAAGGCATGAAAATCATGCATAAGATCCTCCTGTATACTCATATACACAAAAACATCACACCAAAAATAGTTTACTGCATCCTCATATTTTTCTAGTCGGTAGGTGACACCACACCTCCAATTATTTTCCTTAATACCAAGCATTATGGATCCTCATATTATCAATGACTAATCTAGATAAATATAATATAATATAATAAAACTAATAGGAATGGAATTTTCTCTTATATATCCATAACCAAAAAAAATGAATTTTAGCAAACAAAGTCATAATCATCCTCACAATACTAGACTCGTGAACATCAGGAGTTTGAGTTTTCCTAATTAAATCATTAAAAAACTATTTAACTTCCTTGTTACATACCATATGTCAAAATAAAATGTTTGTATATACTCAATCAATCTCTGATATTAGTGATTCAATTCTTGATGTGAGGAGATATACTATATTATATTTTTATAAGTATACACATTAAAATTCAATGCCAATAGATAATCTCAACAAAACTTCAAGGAATAAGCAACTGATGTCGTATCGAGTTCATCCATAGGGTAGTTACGTTCATGTGGCCTCAACTATCGAGACCCTTTCACTACAACCCAATCTCCCTGTATCAACACTACTTTATGCCTGATCCTAGTAGCATGATAAAACACCCTATACTTCTCACCTAGGTTGGGTATGATCAAGATTAGTTCCATTGTCAAGTACTTATTCATCTCCTAGATTGACATATGATATTCTCCAAACCATTGAAGAATTATGACCTTATTGGTCAATCCGAAAGTGGTTCCTCCAAATGGGAAATGTTTTGAATAATCCTCTCAAGCTAACCTTCTTTCCCTAAAAAATAACAAACCTGAAAATTATTCTTAGTATTATCCTAATATATAACTACCTAAACCTTATCTAGGTCTACTAACACACCTTCCACTAAGGTTATGTGACCCAAAGAAGTGTAATTGATCAATATATAATTGACACATAGATATCTTGGCCTATATTTGATACTCTCTTAGTGTACTTGGGACAATATAAAGATGTTTGGCATGACCATAATAGGTCATGGATTCAACTAATATGTAATCCAAAAAATACAAAAAAACCAATATAGATACATATAAGAGATTATGTTTATCATGTACACAAACACTACTGGTGTATTTGTCGGGTCGAATGACATCATGACGATATCATAAAGGCCATTCATATTCCAAAAATAAACCCTCTCTATATCATAAGGTTAAACTCTGAAATTAAGATACCCTAATCTAATTTCTTTCTTAGAGAAGACAGAAGCTCCACACAACTGTTAAAAATGTCACTTGATATGTGGAAGAGGATACTGTTTCATCATTGTAATTCGTTTCATCTATTGCAAATCATCATAGAAGCCCTAAGTCTCATCATCCTTCCTATGAAATAATATTGGAGTACCCTTAGGAGATATACACAGATGGATAAACCCTATATCCATAAAATCTTATAGTTGATAATTTTTCTCTTGAGGTTCTTACAATTCCATTCTATGTGATGGATTTGAAACTGTTTTAGCCTCTAGCATGAGATAAATTGCATATTTAACATATCTCTCAGGTGAGAGACTTGATAAGACCTTAATAAAAACATCATGGAACCTATCCGCTATGGGGGGGGAATATTTATTTGCAACTTCATCATCCAAAAATAGACTAGAAACTAGGGTAGTGATCTCCACCAGTTATTGATCAATTAGCCATGCCCGATCTTCCTGAATATCCAACTATACATTGTGAATATAATTGTCACCTTAAGAAGATGTAAACATCATTACACTATTATAAAAATACATATAATAATGGTATTTCACTAGCCAATCAGTACCCAAAATTATTTCAAATCTCAACTTGTCAAGGATGTAAATATACCAACAAAAACAATTCACCCCAACCTTGAGAAAACAACCCTTGCAAAAACAGATGTCTCTTGACCATACTATCAAAGGTGTATCTATTTTCAAAACCCTACTCAAGAACTCCACTACTAGGCTCAAACCAATCAAAAGACTGTAATATATAAAACAATGACTGGTACATGTGTCATATAATTCACTATAAATCATATAATCTATAATAATTGTACCTCTAACTGTCGATGGTACAACATCTCTATCCACTAGTGTAGCCTGAATGACATGAAACTATACTTTCCATCTTCCATGTGATATTGTTTGAGTATCATGTGATTCAACACTCTATTGATAAGGTTGATCCTTCCTAGAAGAAACCCACCCACATCATCTACCACCATGTCCAGTAGAACTCAAGCCGCTAGACTGATATGGTGTAGAAGATCCCGTTCCCATGCTCTGATTCTTCTTATAAGCTCCATCATTACTCGTATATCATGGTTTTCTACGTAACCTCTATAGGTGTCTCATCCTACCATAATATTGGAATGGTATTGGTGGATGGAGATAATGTCTATGATAATGGCCCAAACTACTATACTAGTGGAAAAGCACTCAGGTGAGATAATGAGTAACTAATCATTCCCATGTAGGTTCATCCTTCCATGAACCCTTATCAACATTCTCAAAATGTTTCTTCCTACAATTAGAATATGTACCTCCTGATCATAAAGAAAAACCCACATGTCCTCCATTGTTATCCTCTTATAGGTTCCCCATATATATGATATCCAGATCCACCACATCATAAGAATTTTACAACTAAATGATATTAACATGGTACTAAATCTCACATTTATGTCCATCATGAAAAAAATTCAATAACTATCTATGACAACCCTGATTTTATTACAAACATAAACATGATTTATTTCATAAACAATTCAATTGATACAACATGGATGATCGAGAGGTCTAGTGTCTTTGGGGATTATGATCATTACATAACAACTTAAAACATGAAATACAACATCTTTATTGAAAACTTCCTTTACATGACCACAACATTCCATCGTACTTAGCATTGCATGGGATAACTTGAAGACATTCATAAGAAAAGGGGTGAGCTATAAATCCCAGTAAGGGAATAGACATGGAATACATGAGAATTACAATACTTGTTAGAAAATAATAATATCAATAGAGCACAAGAGAAACATGAACATAAAGGCATTATAAAGCATGATAATCATAACATGGGAATATGGAAACAAAACTTAACATGGAATTAGCATGAGCCAAGGCTCATTGCCCATAGAGAATGAGTAAATCCTCATTGCACATAAAGCACGAGTAAACGCTCGTTGAACTTGAATTAACATGATCCAAAACTCATTGCACATGATGTATCAGGATACTATACTTTACCCAATGCATTGGAGCTCTATACGGGTGCACCCCTCTTAAACATTTCATTTCATGCATAAGTGTGCCACATGGATCATAAAACATGGATTCATAAAACATAATCATTTATTCCCTGAAAATGGAATGTGGAATGAAGCATTATAATTAATAAGTAAATTTTCATGAAGGTGGATACCCTAAATGGATAAATGGGCATGGTATTCACTACAGAATGGCATTGGATTAGAAAATTGGTGCAATTTCGGCAGTGTAAGGATGTGATATAAGAATTCATAAAAACAGTTTATACCAGAGAAAGGGGTGTCTCATCATATCTACATGAAATTTATAGTAAGAGGGTCATATAGATACTTGTCCCAACAATTGTAATGGAATATAGATTCATGATACAAAAGTATTTCATGAATGTAAATGAGTAGGGAGAAGTAACTTTCGGAATTTCGGCATAGTAACGGGTGTACATGGGAGGTTTTTTAATGAGAGAAAAAGGGGTCTCCCATAATTAAAACATAAAGTGGGAAGTATGAGGGATGTTCTAAAACACACACCAAAATTCATAATTGAAATTAAAAGGGAAAAAACATAAAGAAAATTGGACAAATATGAGAAAGGAAGAAAAAACCCTTACTTGGAAGTGTGCTTCCAAAGGCTTGAGAGAGGCTTCTTGGGAGCTCGAGGCACCTTGGGAGGAATCTAGAGAGAGTAGGGAAGAGGATGGATGAACTCAAAAGGCTTTGAGTGAGGAGTAAGTGGGTGCATGGGTGGGTTTATATAGGAAAGATGAGTGAATTCTTTATTATTTAGGTTTGGGACCCCTTACATTAAACTATTCCAAAACCCAAATCAACTCATGATTTTTGCCCATGGTTTTTGGAAAAGGGAAGAGGAAAACAATATTTTATAAGGTCAATGTCTTATCTTCTTAAAATAATGGGGTTGCTTATGTGGAGGTGAGTCACACTCCCATGGAAAATAATTTAAAAAAGACAATATGTTTAATAAGTCTTTAGGGGTCCATTAATACTTTGAAAATTAAGTCAAAAAAACCCAAAATCACATTATTTTAATGGTAAAACATATATTGGCCGAACATAAAGCATATATTATTTTATTACATCACTATTTGGTCATTATGATGTCATAAAACACATTATATATTTAAACAATTTTTAATTTTTACCCAAAAATTTGACTGTCTCAGAAAATTATGAAAAATTCACCGTTGGATAATTTCGACATCCTGATTCTAGAAATATCATTTATTTTATCTAAATAATTTTCTAAATATGTTAATTTTTTGTTTTAAAATAAAAACCGACTTTTATCGAAAATCATGGGTTTTGACAGAAATGGCTTTCAAACCTTAATAAAATATTATAATTTCATTCATAAAATTATATGATCATTTATATATAATAAAATTAATTTAATAATAATAATAATATTTTATTAAAATATTATTTAATTCAAAAATCCCTTAATTTAATAAAATAGAATTCTTAATTAAATAATATGTAAAAAACACTATTTACACTTTAAAATATATTTACAATGTATCAATAATGATAAGAAAGTATATTCATTATTATATACAAAAAATAATGTACATGATCATAGTACTAGTGATTCGTTACATAACCCCTTAAAAAAGCCGCATAAGACCTAAGGGTAAGGTGTGCGATGGTGAAAAACTCTTGTAGTGGCTTAGATAACATCGCTCGAGTGGTAATTTCTATCAACTTCTGCTCTTCCCATAGACGGTCACGTTCGAGCCTGACATGATGAAGCTCAGCTTGCCCATGGTCATGACAGAAGCCCAAAAATGCCACCTCTTTTCTGAGCTCCGACAAATGGGCTTCGTATCGATAAATTCTACTGGATGAGGCCATCGCTTCCTTTTTCTGTGTAAATTGGGTTTGTTAAAGCACTATATTTATACTAATCATGTGATCACTATTCAACGTCTATACAAGCAACGGTCAAAATTCATAACATAAAACCAAAGAAGTTGACAAAACATTTTACATAAAGAGACATTTAATTAGTTCAAGAGGGATTTCCATTAATGAAACTTTTGGTCATTACACTATCTCATCCCCTTCCATCATAGGAGAAAAAATGTTCATGTATGTAAATAAACCAACATAATCCATCATAGATATAGTCCCTTAAATCAACCACATAAACTCAGTTTCCATCTTCTATCTATGCTTCTATGGTTAAAAGTGATCCAGAAAAGTTTCTAAAAAGCCCTCCCATACAATTCCCTCAGTGTGCCCAGTCCAAGCCTAGACATCAAACTAGTTCTATGATGATACTTAGAACATTTATGTAGCCAACTTGACCCTCTTCTCAACTGGGGTCTCTAAATGGTCAAGTATAGTTTTTATGGACTCAATCTAGTACTCAACTGCCTTAGGTCCACCATATCTCGTGAATGTTGGAGGGTGATGTAACTGAAACTCCCACACCAAGGTATGCATACTCTTAAAAACCCACCATGGGTATCCCTATATAAACTACATGAATCAAGAGAAGTTATCATTGAACTTCTCTCTTGTTCCTCCACCCGGCACTATCAATGCATAAGGTTCTACTTCTGTAGGATCACTTATATCCATATCCTCCTATCATTCCCTCAACAAGAATCATCCTGGAGGTATATAGCTATACTTTTTAAAACAAATCTCAGGAAACATAACACAATATTAACACAAGAAATCAGCACGGATTCATATAAGGCCATTAAAAACCATCCCCCTTTTTGCCTACACACAGTCAAAAATGAGGCGTTATCACTACCCTTAACCATCCTAAATTTAAGTCATGGTTAATAAAGGTAAAGTCATTTTATTAATTTAGGTTTCATTAGAGAAAAATTTATCCACATTTTTTACCATTTACTACTTTCATGTTCATATCATGCACCATTTTTAGTTAAATTACACTATAAGAAAAAAAACATCACATGTTCAACAACATACACAAACCCTGATTTTCTATGAGTGCCTAAAATGATGCATACCACATGATAATCCTTAATTCTTATAATGATTCATATATACTCAACTCTGATTCCATACTGGGATATGAGTCAAATCTTATAAAATATCAAAAAAACCATCACATCACACAACAATTGCATCACCCAAGGAGAAATAACATCCAACTATAAATCACATCAATAACAACAATCCTAGACTTGGTACTTGGGATTTCCCCCCTAAATGGGTTGGCTACTCCCATTCATGAGCTCATTTCCATGGACCGAGTCTTCCTAGTATCCTATATACATTTATCAAAATGTAAAACAAAAAACGAAACAAATCTATGATACCACTTCATGAAATCACAACGTGGGTGTGACACATTGGTGTCGTAAACTTGTTTTCCATGTGATCTCATGGATGCCTCCATATACACTAGAAGATATCGACTAGCATTAAGGTTCTCATACTGTTCATGGGTGAATTTTACCCTCTTCATAACTGTAATACAAAAATAATTAATCAAAAGTCAAGATATAATTAACACAAACAAATCCAACTAGTAACATGTGAAGACAAAAACTAGAATACTACATTAATCCAAAATAGTAGATATGTCATTCCATGTACAGGACATGTAACAAATTGAAAAAATTATATAAAGACAAAGAAAACCCCTAAATGCGTCCTTATACCATGTCTAGTTCCGTTATCCATGCTCTACCTCGACTCAACTATCTAAAATTGGGCCTTCTGCCTCATCCTGTCCTGCAAACCCAAAGTCTATTCATGTACAGATCATGAATCCTATTTAGGGTGTGAGTACAACTAAGAAGGCCAACACCAATGACATCTAAAACAATATCTAATCAATAATAATGTATGCAGTGTATATAGAATAATGTACAATGCATAAGTAAATGGTTATCACATTTATTATTCTTTAAATTATCTACATAAACCCCTTGAGTTCCCGAGGGCACCAGATCAATGAATATCTACTCTGACTCATGCCAGAGTCTAAACCATCTCAAAATACCATGTTTATCATTTATCATTTCATTTATAATCATATTAGGAAAATTGGAACCATATTCTAATTCCAACTCATGGTCGTAGAACATCGTGTCTAACACCCTGTGGTTATTCATAACCTTATTCCTCATCCCACACCTCATGGTCGCATGGTTATTTGGAGCCCCATTCCCTATCCCACAGTCACTATATTATATGGGTATTTGGAGGATCATTCCTTATCCCACACCTCATTTTCCACATCTGGGTATTTAGAGCATTTGTCCATGTACCCAAAATCATTTAACACATATGAGTATTTAGAGCCTCATTCTATGAACCTCACTTATATATCACATAATCACACATATATCACATATATCACGTCATTAAATGTTAATTAATATTAATACTTTTATTAATAATTCTCATCATGGAATACCATTACAATTAATCATAATAACATGGTTCTTAAATTTAATCACTTTTAATAATATGAACAAGACACCATTCATCCATATATCAACATTTATATCTATAATTCGGAATGGGTCAGTAGTGCATGTATCACCCTCTGAGGATAAAATAATGACTATGATTGATCTATGTAAGAATTTTTTATTCGTCGCATCCCCTTAAACAAAGGTATGAAACCCTAGTGGAAATTTGATTTCATCTCTCGGTTGGCTGCTATTTGGGGATTTAACCCATTAAATTGTGGGTCCCTCAGTCGAGGACTATTTCATATATGGTTTCCATTGGGGGAGCTCAAAGGGAGATCCTAGAGTATCATTTAAATCATTCATATGCTAGGTACACATAGACTTCAATAATGGAAATTAAACTTCAATTTCCTTGATTTTAATGATACTTGTGCACTAGTATGGATAAAAATACATGGATTCAACATGGTATTGTGGCCGGATGAGATTTTTTTTGATATTGCATAATCTATTGGTATTCCGATTAGAATGGATCATTTTATAGAATCAGTATGTTATGGTAACTTTTCTCGGGTCCTAGTAGTGGTTAACTTCATTACTACTTTAATATATAAGGTGATTTTATCTACATAGTTGGATGATATTTGTCTTCAAATTGAATATGAAAACACTCCAGAATTTTGTGTTTCTTGTCATATTATTGGGAATGATGAATCTTTATATAGAAGAAATGTTATTGGTAAAAACTTTCAACTTAAAGGGCGCAAACTAAAACACTGTATGAAACCACCTAAACAAGGTATAGCCCAAAGCACTGAGTAGAATAAGAATGATACTGTAATTAGTTCTAATCTTCTAAATTATTCTGATAGAAATACCATTAAGTCTGCTAAAAATATCAAAGGTCTCTTGATAAATAACCTAATTCCAAAAAGGAATGCTCTGATGAACCAATCAAGACCATCTATTCTATACAAAAAGAATAAGGGAGATATCTTATCCTAGGCAGATCTTAGTTATGATACTCATCTATTAGTAGATTCCCATTCTGATATGGGTGATATAAATAGAACCTAATTCATAGATATACTAGTAGGGGTCTAAATGATGATGATAGTGATTAATCAATTGATAGCTTTGATGTTTTGGAATGATTAATCAAGAAGATGTAAACTGTTTCCTAAGGAAAGAATAGATTTTGGACAATGATAAAAGGAGAAGGGGAAAAACAATGGACCTTACAATCTCAAGGAAATCAAATTATATGAAAGAGGTGACCAATTTTTGTAACTACACTTTGGAAAAATAAAATTAAAAATTACAACCCCTCTGTCAATCTTTTTCCTCAAATGGAAAAGATTATGTTCTATTTACAGTGGATAGAGAAGTAGCCTCTATTTCTACAGCTCCCTCTTCCACTAATAATGAGGTCTCCACTATAAAAGGTACTTCTAGAGGCCATGTTATGTAAAATTTATTTCATGGTCTTCCAAATAATCATAGTGCTTTAAATATATCACTTATTCATGCTATGGACTGTAGGGATACAATTCGTCTCTATTCAAGCCTCTTTCCCTCTTAAAGAAACAATTGCATATTATGTTATAAATACCCATAGCATTTTCCATAATCCCAATCCAACAAGGTAGCAATAATAGACAATTTCTTTAAAGTAATCTATCTAAGCCTCCTCTCCGGAAGTGCACACAGACATTCCCATTTTGGAGGAAATAAAAATTGGAAATGTGGAATGATCACCCCATCCTCCACCAATTTGTGTCACCCCTCATTATCAAATTCAGAAAGTTTATTAAAAATATGAGTACCCATAAATAATTTGAATTTCTTACATCTACATGTAGCAATGAAGACATAAAAAATGGATGATTGGGATGCAGTTTTGTGTGAGAACATTGATGTAATTGTTGAGATCTCAAATGATGTTGGAGGTCCCTGGATGTAGGAAAAGGCTATTAGTGGGGGGGGAGATATCCACATGGTAGGGGTACTCAAATATATCATCATATTTTAAACACTAACTCGCAAGTTTTTTTATGTCATTTTTGTAGAACTACATTGTAATGTTTTCCTCTCTTTCTTTTCTTCTTGTTTGACTTTCTATTTTAATAATAGGGGCCATTGTGCCTTAACCTTCTTAAAAAAACATTTAACTCTATAACCTGTCAATTAATTCACCATCTAATTAATCCAATTCCATGATCCCAATATCCCATTAATTAATTAATCCAATGTCACAGTCCCAACATCTCATTAATCTATTTCTTAATTAATTAATCCCATTACACTAATTTCAAATTTCCCCAAATTTGGCCTAATTTATTATCACATGTAAATTAAAAAATAATAATAAAACATATAATACCATTGAAAAATTACTCAAATCCCAATATTGAAGAATTTCCTAACCACTTTAATCAATCAATTCCATGACCTGTTTATTTCCAAATAAACCAAAATTAATTAATCTAATTCATTAATCAATTTCAAAATTCACAATTTAAATTATACAATTATGTACATGTAATTTAAATCAAGACCTTGTTAAATGAATAATTGACCACCTAACTCAAAATTCATGAAAAAATATTGCTAATTGAAATCACAAATTTAAGCAGAACAACCGAGATCACAATGAAGAATGTGATCTCTATCTAAAACCCTGGTCAATGATAAAAAAAATTGTAGATATACCAAACCAAGTTCTAGATCCATTCCCAACACAAGAAAACATACCTTAAAAAGGTCATAGAAACATGGGATGGATTGGGGAAACCCCATTGGGTTATATTCTCTTACCAAGAGAGGTGTTGATCTTTAAAACATTCTTTAAATTTTCAATAACAGAGGTTGGAAGGCCTTAGGATCCATCCAAGACCATCCAAAAATTATAGAAAATGTTTAGGGTTGATTAGGATCGAGTTAGGGTGAAGGTATAAGGTTAATGGTTTTAAAACCAATTTTTTGGTATATTAAAAACCAATTTCATGGTTTCCGGGGTAGTGACACATAGTTATCCAAATTGTATGTATTAACTGTTTGCCTCTTATGGGGCAGGGGTGAAAAGTTTCTACTAAGAGGGGGAATGGTTTGAAAAATTGTGTTCTAGCTATGAAAATACCCTCTGTCTATATTCACATAGTTTTCCATGTTTGGTGCTTGGATTGGGAAAACCATGTGCCAACCATACACTACCCCTCCGCCATCCAATATTCAAAAATTTCCCTCAAAACTCTCCAAGGTTAAACTAAATAATACATATATTCAAAAAAGGAAAACTAGTTCTTATAAATGAGCTCATGGAATCCCAAAAAAAGATCAAGATCTTACAACATTCAACATAGAGTATCTACCACCTCATTTTACTCCCTAAGATGGTAATGGATTAAACAATATTAATCATTGATCAGATCTAACAACATTTTTTTTTCATAATGAACACCTTACTATAAATATATACATGAGGATTTTATAATCCATATATATGTCACACTTCTCCCAATAGAGACATTGTTTTCAAATCGTCATCATGAATATCTTTATAGAAAACTATAAATCTTTTGTTGGGTTATTTTTCTCAATGATATTTAATTGTATAGAGGAATATTCTATCACTTTTAAATATTTAATGAGTCCAAACATTATCCTTTTTTAGTTTGAACACTAAGTATTAAAAATCATTTATCATTTCTGGGTAATGTGAGAAAACATGAAATGGTTGGACTCTTAATTTTCTCTTTGAATATTTATTTTAATTAATTATTCCAAAAAAGAATGACACCCTTTAGAATTATTTTAGTTATTAAGATTTAAAATCATGGGAAGATTATCACAGATTGATGATTGTGCCCAACTAATCTAAGTAAACTATGTATTTCTACCAAAGATGTTGGTTTGGTACATCGTTTAATTGCACATGTTTTTGAAATATCCCTAGATATCCCATTTATAGTAATAACATACCCCAAGAATGTTACTTTTTCAATTGAAAACTGTAATTTACTATACTTTCTATTCAAATTTTATTTCATTATGGTCATCAGTACAACATCCAAATTATCCTTTTCTCCTCCTTCCATTTAGAGTAGATAATTATATCATCTATTAATATGACCATAAATATCTTGTGTTAATCCCTAAAGACTCTATTCATTATTTCCATGAATATTTCTGGAGTATTTATGAGTCAAAATAGAATCACTATAAACTTATAGTGCCCCCAACTTGCATAAAAAGTAGTGTTGAGGATATCCACTTTCTTCAATATCACATGATATTATCTGGGACAAATATCCTTCTTATATATGTACTGAACTGCATATACCTGGTCAAACATGTTGTCAATCAATAAAAGTAGATATTTTACTTTATTCAGATTTTGTTGAGTTAATGATTGTCAATGTAGAGGTGCATTGACCCATTATTCTTCTTGATGAATCCGAATGTTTCACCCCATGGTGAATAATATGGGCATATAAACCCTTTATCTATATTATCCCATAGTTTATTCTTTATATCCCTAGATTCAAGAATTTACATTCCATATGTATTCTTAGATATTAGAAAATCTCCATTCCAAATTTTGATCAATAACTCAACCACTTATCTAGTTGGAAGACAAATAAATCATTATAAAGCACATCAATAAATTATCTTACAATGGGCTTGTAATCAAGGATTATGTTTTCTTTCATCTTAATCAATTAATCTAGTTACTCTTGTTCACAATGAAATAATATCCATGATTTAGATGATGATACTAAAGGTGATTCATCTTCATCCTTGAAATTATATTGAACTAGAGGGAGATTTTAAATATAGAGGGTGATTTTTTTCTCTTAAAAATTTATGTTATCCCTTTACAAGTAAAGCAAATCAATTTCAAAAATAAAATTAAATTCTAAAAAAAGTAGTATAAGAGGTTATTTGGGGAATTTATCTGAAATTGTTTGATAGGGGATGAGAATTATTCTTAAGATGAAACCATTGACCCATTATTCATCTAATTGATAAATCTACGTCCGTATTTTTTGGTGGAGATAGAATATTTCTAATAAACATTCATGATATGAATAACTATATAGAACCATGTACGATAAACATTCCTTTCAATATTTTATTATGTCTTTATTCATTTATATTATCAAAAATAGACTTAGGGATGTGAATGTTAAACCATTAAATACATAAAAGGGAAACTATGAAAGTTGAAGGTATATATCATAAATTACATATATTTCATAATATATAAATGTGTAGGTTTCAATATATGTGAACCATGATCTATTTACTAACATAAAATATTTTGGTGATTTTTGTTCCCTTAATAATAGTTCATAGGGATTTTGTGAATTTACTGAAGCATATCCACTAGGATTGTCAAACCATGTGTACACCATGTCCTATTTTTCATGCACCATGTAATGATTGTGTCCTACTTAATTCTCCCTTTTCTAGTATATTACCATTATTTATAACTATTCTAGAGTTGCATACACTTTTACTATCTAGAAAAGGATGTATTTTCTTATAAAACACTTTCTTTATACATTTCCAAAATTTAGGGATGTTTACATATGTTTAGTCTTATCCCTAAGGACTTAATTAGTTTTTTCTTATCATAATACTTGAATATAACTAGACTTTCCTCTGATACCAACTTTGAAAACCCATATCTTTCATATATAGTATTACATGATTTATTGCATAAAGATACACTTAATAAAACCATATATGATTGTGAGGCCCTGTGTATTTTGGAAATTAGGTACATATCATAACAATATTGAAATAGAAATAGAAAAAAATAGAATAAAACTCTCTAAAGTTCCCATAAATCTTCTTTTACTTCAAAAACTACATGGGATAACCTGTGGTTGTATATACAAAAAGGGGTGCTATAAATCCAAGTATAGAAATAGTCAATGTATAACATGATTGAAGAAGTAAAAGTTATTCAATATGCATATCAATGTGACACAAAAGGGGTGATAATCATAATAATGATCATCGAATCATGACATAGGATGTTAACAAACATGGAACTTGGGAATATAGAAACAACATAAAACATGGAATCATAAACCTAAGTCAATGTTATATTCTGAGACATCATTACATATTTTTCATAAGATAGCATCCCATACACTATACATGGCATCTCATGAGATGAAAAAATTACCTAATGCATTAGAGGGTGATATAATTATAGTTCTACCCATAAAATTCATATCAATTACAAGCATAAGTTTTCCAAATGCATTATACAGTATATAGATGAATTTAATCACTATTAATCTCGGTAATTAAGGAATTTGGGTTACATATATGGAAGTCTCAAAAAAATTAAGGTTATGTAAATCTACGTTAAATCCCTTGAGCGTAAATGTGAATGGGTATAAAATACACAAAATTTTTGTCATAAAAAATAATAGGATAGTCATGGTAGCCTAATGAGGGTATATAAATATTCTAGGAAGGGGATAATGATACTTAAGGGGGTATATTATCAGTTGGAAATCACAACTAATGAAATAGGGAATTGTAAAAACATATCCCAATATGAATAGTTGGATATAAAATGTATAATATAATAATATTCTAGATTAAAAATGAGAGGATACCTAGCCTTAATAGGGAAATTCTAACATATTGTGAATATCTTCTTAAATGAAGACCTTGATATTTTTAAAGAGAGGGGGAACAGAGTAAATTTATGATACAATGGTTCGTAATGAATTGTAATATGAAATTGGGATGGTTTTTATAGAAATAGAGATGAGAATTATTTATTTATTTATATTCTTAAATTTTAGACACTATATGAACAATTTAACATTATATATTTTAAAAATATATTTTATGAGGAGTGATAAAACCTTAAAAATTATAGGTAGAACCCAAAATCAAACCACTTTATAAATCCTCAATCCCCTACTGAATAGATTACAAGAGCTATAATATTTCACCAAATAATAAATTCATTAGATAGAGGTTACCTCAATGTACATATCATCCTTAATGAGATACATAAACTGGTACGCCATATTTCCCTATGTCTAAACACACTTCACCATATTTATTTTCCCTTGTTGATTTCTTTTGAAAAAATATGATCATATTTTCTAATCCAAAACTCTTGTTCTTTATTAAGATTACCATGAAGCGATCCCATGATAATTCTATTAGTTTCCTCTATTAAAACATAATCAACATTTCTTACATTGAATTTAAGAGGAAAATCAATGAATTAGATTTTTTATAATCCCCCATTCCTATATCCTTCAAAACACTATCAATTAACTCTAGTTCCTATAACACAATTTTATTTTATTTTCTCTTAACTTGCATCTCCTTAGTATTATCACTTAGATTTATATCTTTCTCCTCTAGCATTCTATGTTCTTAAACTATTATATGATTTTGTTCCAATATGATCTGGCTAGACTATGACTTGGTGAGTTATGATTTACTTGAAGATTTTGTGTCTATGGTCTTAGGTAAATTTGGATAGTCCATGCACTATTTTAATCATTTCGTTTTTTTGACAGAAATATATCCAAAATCAAGGATACCTTTCCTCCCATTTATCAAGCTAGAGCCAATGGGAACTGTTATATGGATTTATTTATCACCATATGAGGCTTGGTTGTTAGCTTCATTTTCACTCATCTCTGGCTCTATTTAGAATAACTATCTGTCTTGATTTCTTTTCAACCTAGGGATGAATTCCCATCTTGTTTTTTAATGTATGTGATAAATTTATCGAAACCACAACCCATACCAATGTTCATTACCATGTTTCATGATAAAATAGAAGTTTATTTCAATATTTTTTAAGAATAATAACCTAAATAATATAAATAATATTGTTGGTTATGTGAATGTGAGTGATGTTGATAAATAATTTATTTTAAAACATTTAAATATTGTATATTTTTGGGACGATTCATTAAGGGACTATTAAATTAATAAAATAAATTGAAAATTCAGTTATTTTAATGTTTAATCATAATTTCTATTTTGTATACTCTTTGAATTATTTATTACATCATGTTTTGTCATTTATGATGTCTTAATACATACTGTATATTTATACCATACATATTTTTTACCCAAAAACTTGGCAACATTAAGAAATTATGAAAAAAAAATCAATGGATAATTTTGTTATTATGATTTAATAAATCAGAATTATTTTTCAAAATAATATAATAATTATAAAAATATCATCTTGTAATTTAAAATCCCCATTTATGGACAAAATAAATGTTTTTACGATCATAACTATTTTATGACCTTCATAAAAAAATAATTTTAACTCTAGAAAGTTATATTATTATTTATATTTCAATAAAATATTCCTTAATAAGAATATTTAATTATAATTAAATTTATTTGAGTAATTATTTATTTCATCAAAAATATTATCTTAATTAAAACTATATATAACCCAAATATAAAAGTTACTTATGATCGTATCAAAATATATTTTTTTATCAAACTATTTATTTAATAATTTATAATGTAACAAAAAATATTAAAATAATAATTATTTTATTAAACATAGTAATATAAATACTAATACCCTTTAGTTTTAGATACAAACCCCTAAATTATAATAGTGAATGGACTAAGGGTAAAGTGTGTGATGGAGATATTTTCATAGGATGGTTTAGTGAATATGGTTTGGGTTTTGATTTTGATGAGCCTGAATTTCTCCAATAAATGGGTTTTCTCATGATTTAATTAGTGAATCATGTATTGGTCTTGGTCAAGGTAGAATCTCCATTATCTTATCTCCTGTGGAATATCTCATAAAATTTATTTCTAGGTTATGATCCTATTAACTGAGTTCATCACATCCTTTTTCTATGTCAATTGGATTTATCTTGACGCAATATTTATAATAATCATAATATGGCTATATAACATCGATACTATCAATGGTTATATTGTTCAATGGACTTTTAAATTCAACAGGATATGACTTATTATGGTATTAAAACCAAATTAGTTCATTTTTTTCTATAATTTCATTTCTTAATAAAGAATTTACCCAATTTGAAATGAGATTTCATTTATAAATATTCAGGTCATTACATAAATCCCACAACTCCCCAATATATTCCCTGTGGGTGAGGTATTAAATGATTAAATTTTAGGGTGGTGATTCCACTTGATTGAATCTAATAAATTATTTTTATGATTTTTAACTTATCCGAGAGATGATTTCTCCCTTTCCATACTTATTGAAGTTCATATTTTTATTATTCAAGAGAAAACCCTTCCGAGGAAACCTAATTTCTAAACTCAAATGGACGATCCTGAAAAGTAAGACTTAAAATTCATGATTCCATAATTTCTTCCTTCCTAATGATGTTTTACAATGTGATTAATTAAATTTATACTCACTATATCAATGAATATATTAGAATCGACACATATCATAATTACTTTAACTATGTCTCTATTATTATTTCTATAATCTTCATAAGAATAAAATATATATCATTTACCTAGTTTATATCTAGTTACTATATATATCCAATGACCATATATGCCTAAAAATAATATATTCCTAATGACCATATATTAAAAATGCATATAATATTTGTATTATACTTTTCAATTTCAATATATAACATTATATACATCAATAAAACTAATTCAAATCATTCCCTTACTATATTTATCATGATTTTTTATCATATATATAATGTTTTAAATTACTTCGGTAGTCATTATATCTAGTGTATATTCATGGGAGATCACATTCATAAACATTTAAATATTATTATACATTTATTTAAATTTCATTATATTAATTTTTTGATTTTTAAATTATATTTCATTAATATATATTTAAAAAAATAAGATACGTCTTAAATCATTTAATTCCACAGTTAAATGTTCTTCCTTAATGAACTAAATCAATTTTCATTTTATTTTTTTGTTATATGTAAGACAATTTATCCAATATATGGAACATTTAAATGGAATCACACAATAAAATTATGTGATGTAATACCCCCCACTTGTAATTTTATTTACATGTAACATTAATTTACTTAAATAAAAATAGTTGGGGTGCATTTCTATCATTATATATTCAGGATCCAATTAAGCTTCCTTAAACTAATAATTTCTACAGATGTCCTTGAATTCTTAGGGAACTTTTTTTAGTAAATTATCTCAACAATTCAAGATCACCGTCAAGTGTTCATCATAGGAGATATCATCCTTATGTTATACAGTATCTGAGTTTAGTACATGTGGTGGATGTAGTTTATACTTCTTCAAATAGTATTAAATGGAACGCATCATTCAATTGTGAGTTGTTTGGTAGAAGTTATTGTTGATAAGCTACAACCTACACAAAATCAAGAATTTATAGGTGACTAATTTTTCCAAATTAAAAACATATCTTATTCCTAAATCATTTATTCCTCTTCCATGGTTTTATTTCCACGAATACTTTGTCACTAAACTGAAAATCTATATCTTGTTGATGATTATATACATATATATATCTTATTGAAATTGTACTTCTTTAATATTTCATCTAATAATTTGAACCTTATCTTTTTTATTGAGATCTATCCATTCTCAAAAAATTTCTCACTCAATCCTTATCCCAACATGTTGGAGATTGACATGTATTCTCATATACATATTAATATGGGACCATTTTAATTATTTAGTGGAAAGTATTACTATATGTGAACTTTACCAGTGGAATTTAATGATTCTATCCTCATTTAAAATCCACCAAGAATGTGTAAGGTTGATATGTATTTCTATGGTTATGTTTTATATACATTTCTTATTGGATACTTCAATAAAACATGTATATGAATCTTGGATCTTTATCTGATGCAATTGAATATTATACTCTATATTCCCTTACCAATTCCTTTATGTATATATAATTATGTTTATCATGTCAGAAATTTTTTAAAATATAAATTTGGTGTACAATATTTTAATGTTCATCAACTAAAACCAAAATAAAAATTTCATTATTTATAGGTATTGGGATAACCTATAAATAATATATGGTGATGTTCATCCATTTCTTAAAGGGTATGGGTAATGGTTTCTTCATCAACTTATAATTCAATAATTCGATATAAAATTATTAGTAGAACAATAATGATGATGTATACTTCACAATATCACTCTTTATGATTTCAAACTATATGTTATCTCAGATATATTTATACATATATGTTATTCTTAGGATAATATAGAATGATGAAATATTTTCACCATAAAAATGATGCTTCTTTGGTTTTATAGTGTATGAGACACATATCAGGGATCCAAATATTACAATTTCATCATTATCATGGATGAAATTTGTAAATCTCCCATTTTATTTTGTAGCTAAATGTTATCCTATTATGGATCCTTGATCATCACATATCTGAATGGTTAAAAATCATTTATAAAAGGTAGTATTTTGTTAGTTCCTTTATGATTACAATGTTTTTTCCTTTGAATATCCTCAAAGATTTGGTCTCTTTTTATCCTAATCATAGATAAGGTGGCATTATCCTTTTTTCCTCAGACCATGCACCACCTTATTTTCCATCCTAGTATGAATTTTATTGAGATATAATAGTCATTGGTTAATAATAACTTTATCCATAATCTCATCTTCATCTTATTCTATATGAATATATACATTATAAACTTTTGATTAATATAAATATTAAACTTATCTCTATATAAATTTTTCCACAAAATATTTGATACAAAAATTACTTCTTCTAAATCATTAATTCGGTAATTTTTCTAATGGGTTATTGTGTTGATATGAGGCATAGACAATCACCATAAATTTTATCATGATAACACATCCCATGTTCTTATTTTAAGCATCAATATATATCAAAAACCCTTCTTAAAAGTAGGGTAGTGTGAGGATAGGTTTATTGAAAAAACTTATCATAATCACTTTGAATCCATTTTTATATCCTTCTATTTAATGAATCATTGATCACATTATTTTAATTACTGTTTGTGGATTGAATAATCATGAAATTTTTATAAAAAATAATTGATATTATCTAGTAAATCAATAAAAAAAATGGTTCATTGTTATTGATGATTCTATATGACATTACTCAATCCCCGCTTTCATTGAAGGATATACATAAATAACCTCTCTAGTGAATATATATCCCATTATGGATACTTTTTTTGAACCAAAAGTCACACTTGGTAATTTATTTAAGCATTATTCATTATTAAGGACTTCAACACAAACCTAAGATTTTATTCATGTTTTTCTTTAATCTATGAATATATTCGAATGCTGCCGAAAAAGTATACCCAAAATTTATCTATGTAATTTATAAACAATCTATTCATAAAATCCTTTATGATTAGAGGAGTATTTATTTTTCTAAATGGAATCACTAGGAATTCATAATATCAGTACATTCTATGGGATAATATATTAGTTATATATTTTCTTTTCACCCATATTTGATGATTTCTAGATTGAAGATCCACCTTTAAAAAGAATCTACCATTTGTAGCTTTGTTAAATGATTTATCCATATGAAGTAGAAGATATTTTTCTTGATTATGATAATTTTATGCTCATAATAATTAATAAAAAGATTCATTGACCCACCTTATGAAGAATGAGGACTAAAAAACCTATAAGGACTTGAAATTTCATAAATGAAAGTACAATTTTGAATTAATTGATTTTTACTAAGTATTGTAGTTATATGAAACACATGCTCTACTTTGTTTATTTTAGACAGCTATAAATTATACCATGGTGTATTTAAAATACCCTTATCAATAGTAATAATTTATAATATAGCCACAATATTTTTATCATTATTATTATTATATATTAAATGTTATAATAAAATCTAATTGATAAATGCAGAAGAAGCAATGGCTTAGACCTATTCATACCATATGAAGCCAATTTATGGGATCTTTTAAGGGAGTTGGATTCGCTGTTACTTACCCTTGACCTAGCCCAAGATGATATTAAATATCTAATATAACACAAAATCATTATAGTATAATTTAAATATTAAAGATATCATGGTCTAATATATGTTCACCAAACTATCCCAAGAAAGTGTAGTCATCGCACACTATACCATTTTATTGTATGCTGGTGTAGTAAAGGGGTATGCCTATAGACTATAGTTTTATGGATTTTTATAATTTATTTAAAATAATATAATTAATATATTTATCCATTTCAATAATAATTTATTTTCATGATTATATAATGATTTTGTTAAAAAAATATATTTAGATATATGGAAATAAAAATTTCATTTTGGGGAAAAGTATTGTTTTCATTAAAGCACTTCCTCTGATAAATTAAATAATATATAAATAAATATTATTTTAATAAAATATTATTATTAATAATTATTTATCTAAATATAAATGTTCATATAATTTAATGAAATCCAATGTAATTTTAAAAAGGGTCAGAATGTTGTTAGGGTAGTATAAACTATCATTTTTTATTAAATATAAATTTTTATTTAAAATTGTAAATTACCATATTAATATAATTATTTTCGTAAAATAGATAGTACTTTTGAAATTATCACATCAAAGTTATAGATTTTTTTTTTCATAACATTCGGAAACAACCAATTTTTTTGGTAAAAATTAAATACAGTTTGAATATACATTCTATATTATGACATATTAATAGCCAAAATGTTATGTAATAAATGATATTAATGTTATTAATGACCAAAAATATTCAACCATTAAAATAATATGTTTTTAAAATTATTTTATTAATTTTATAAACATTTAACAGATCCTCTAAAACCAATATCATAATTTATGGATTTAAAATAAATTCTTTAAGGACATGACTCACATCTATGTAACCAAGGGAACTATTTTAATATATTTTGTTCTTAGAGATATAGAATATTTAAAACCACTCAACTTGTTCAAAAACAATGTGACGTTTTGTGGGGTTTAATACTATATTATATAGATTACAAAACATAAGTTAAGAAATTATTAAATATTTTAACTCTATTTTGTTATAAATACCAACAAATCTATATAAAATGCCATTACCATCTTTCAGGTGTTTCTCATCTCTCTTTTTATATTCCCCTGTATTTTGGTGCATCATGGGACTCTAGAGGATGGAGATCATATTTTGGGAAAATGATCTAATGTTCATGGATGTGTGTTTTTTTAAATCAATAATGTCCAGGTATAAACATGTTAAAGGATTTGTAGGGTTCTCCTCAAGTATAGAGAACACCAGAGTTGTTTTATGGATTTCTGAGATAAAACTAGGATTTTTTGTGTTTTTTTGGAGTAATACAAGTTGTGTAAAGTTATTACACACCATGAATTCATTAATGGGTAGATGTCATGAATTGGTATAGGGAACAAGAAACTCACACACCATGTAACATGTTTAAACATTATGTAACAGGTGTTGGAAAAAAGACATTAATTTGAAAAAGGCTTGATGATTTCGTGCCATTAATATGAATTACATGATGTGTAATAGTAAAAATTGGATTTTTGATAAAAAGACGATAGGTTTTTATGAATACTTGGGTTTCATGGATTCTAGGACAAGAAAAGGGATTTCACACTGTGTAATACTCATGGGTTATGATTTTAGGGAACCATATATCCATCTTCCCCCTTAACCTAGGATCTCTCCCAGAAATGTTTTTATCCCTTTGATCATTCTGAATTATTTCTTTATGTAATTCATCACTATTTTTGTCACAGTTTAATTTATCGGGTGAGTAATCCTTTATACATCTTCATTTCCTTTGATTGTGGTAGCACCATTCCATTTTATTTTTAAATATTTTGATCTTTCACATTAATTTTTCTTTTTTCCTTCTATATTTATCGTTTGATATTCCTCCTATGTCAAATGTTTATATTGTTTTTGGTACTGCATGTGAGTTTGTTAAGGCATGGTTTTTTTTCTTTCTCATCTATCATTATTCTTGTAAAATTGATTATAAGAATTTGAGTATTGATTATAATGGATTCTTTTTCATAATTGTTTTCTTCCTTGATATTGGATTTTGTTTTAGGTGTGTGAAACCTATGATTACGGTACATTGATTGGTCTCTATCCTTTTTGTATAAAAACATTTATTTGGTTATGAAAAATTTTATTATAAATTAAATGGAATGAATAGATGATTGATTTTTGTGTATATAATTTTTTGGATAAAATATAGTTTTCCATCTTTTGGTAGAAAGAAAATTTATTATCAAAGCACAATTAATTGGATTTCTCATATAGTTTTCAAGGCATGGTTTTGAATTAATGATTTGGAAAATAAAGAACATAGAAAACCTAAGGTTCTTTGGTGGAAGGTTTATGTTAGGGTCATCATCCATGTATTATAAGGGGTTTCAATCATGATGTGTTCTTATATTCACTAGGATCATTGTTTTATTGAACTTATATTTCAACTATTTTGGGAATCTCTAATAGGGTGTTTCAATATTATTAATATATTGTTATAATGATATGGGTTTGAACTAGTGAACTATTGTTGTATGAGTAGTCTACTAGTTAGGCATATTGTGATCGTAGGCATAATTTTACCTATTCTTTTGGATTATACTATTTTATCTTATACTTATAGTGTTTTGATATGATATGTGATACATTATATTCGTTGATTTTATATGACTACTTTTATGTGTATGAAATTAACTGAAACCTTTTTAATTGTCTTAATTTGGAAATGTGGAAAAGGAAAAATTAAATGTTTTCCATGATTTTATTATACAAACTATTTAACTATTCATCATTCTTTGTTTAATTTAAAGTTGAACATATTCATATTGTTCTACATAGAATTATGATGGAACACCTTGATTGGATCCTTCTATACTTGTTATATCACACCATATTCACCCCTTTGATGATGCATTGACCTTTTTATGTATTTAAATATAAGGAAAATTAAGTTTTCATAGTTAGGTGAAGAGTTTTTATGGATGATTTTTCTGGGTAGCAAGTGGTGAAATGGTGGGAGGCTTCAAACACTATCACACAGATTAGATGGTTTTAGGTTATAGTATCCCTTGGCTATCGTACATTTACATTGGGAAGTTTTTTACTATATTAGAGTTGTATTATTCTTGGTTTCTTCATTCAGTTATGGAATATGTTTATCCATTACACTATTTATATCTTTTTTATATAAATATTACATGTTCTTGCTTCAGGGAGGGAAAATCAATCTCTTTAGTTTTTGTTTGATGCCAAAGTGATAGTCTCTAGCATATGGGTTTTTGGATCACCTTTCTCATATGTGGAAATTCGGATTGGGTACAAGTTTGAGAGGGTATTCGGGTCAGGTTCTCCATAGATTGGTATCAAAGGTAGGTTTTTCATCAAGATTTATTGTCTTGGGACATTTGGTATACTGAAGATTGGATTTTTCATGAATTTAATGTTAGGTTACAATCAGTGTCTAGCCAAATCTTGTTGTGAGGATACTCATGTTACCTAGGGATGTTGGGATGTGTATCTTATGTTTTGAGTTCTCAATCTTCATCTCAGTTTTTTCTAGTTTGAACTGTAATTATATTGGGTTCTTGTCTTTTCTTCTCTATTAGTGTGGAATATATTGCCTATGAGATGTGTTCTATAGGTTCCTTATAAGGCATCAAAAGATGATCCTTATGATAATCCTCCTATAGATTGAAATCTTGTTGAGGTTATCATGTCAGAAGTGTTTACTATCAATAAAATTTTTCAACAAATATAGAACATAGTTGTTAAGGAAAAACAAGAATATGGGGAGAAATGGGTTAATCTGAATAATTATTGTAAGATAATCGAACAACCTTTAAATGTAAAAATTAACCTCGAGATGTGGGGGATAGGTTGGAAAAAATACACTAGATCTTTGACTTTCTAGATACACCTGAATGTATCAAGGTGAAGTTTGTATGTTTTAGACCATATGGTCCCGACAAGCGATGGTGAGATTCCATGGTACAGGTGTATAGGCATGTGTGGTTGGAATATAAGGGTTTTAGGACGCTATTCTTCTTCAGGTTTATACAAGGTCACAAAAGATGGAAAATTCTTTGGAATTACACTATTCACAACAGGGAGATCATTTGGTGTCGGTGTACACTAATCAGTTTGTTGAGATGGTTCATTTTGTTCCAATGGTTGTAAAGAGTGACTAGATTAAGGATAAAATGTGCTAGTAGGGTTGGTGACCATATATCATATCATAGGTATTTATGTAAAAAGTTTGACCTATTCTGATATTATAAATAGGGTGATGATAGAAGATATGAATATGGAAGGAAATGTTAGTTATTCCCATCCTCCTCTTCCACTCATTGGCATCGTCAGTGGTGTTCAACAAAAAATGTGGAAGTTCCAAGATCACTGAAAGAGTGGTGGACGTGTTCCTTAATAGCACGCCTCTTCTGCACCCTCTATTACAGCTAGAACTATGCCTCTGACTTTCTATCAGTGTGGAAGGTTTAGAACCCCATTTTGTTCTTATGTTGTACATGTGAATATGTGTTATAGTTGTGGAAATTTCAGTCATGAAAAATATTTCTGTCAGGATATGTCTATTCCTCCATATGTTCAGTGATTTTCGTCTCTAAATGATATTGTGGAATAATTTGATTCTTTAAAAACTATAGGGATCCAACTACAGACCTTTGGAGAAACTTCGCTACATGTAGTTGATGATTTTTCTATGGAGGTAGATGTAGGACCAATGATATTGAGAGGTACCATTTAGATACCTGAAGCTTGACGTATATGGACAATACATTACTTTTGAGGAATACTTAATACATAACAAAAAACATACACACAAGGACCATAATAGTTTAGTGTCTTTGGAAACTCAGAATAAAATCTTCTAATCATGGTGAAAGATCTTCAAAAACTCCCATAACGATCTTCCCCCTTTTGATTCCATACCTAAAAACTTTCTTTACTTCCTGGGGCAAATAAATCATAAAAACGGTGAGCTCAAATGCTCAGTAAGGGCAAACATAGATAACATAAAACAATCAATAAACATTTGGAAGCAAAAACTTGAACATGAAATTTAAACATCAAAATCTCGAGCAAAGACATAAATCGTGGAAGTATGTAAGGCATATATCATAATCAAAAATCAACCATGATAAAATGGGAATAAAACATGTAATTGTGGAAACCATTCAGCACATGTCATGATTTCCATAGTAGCCAAGGCATTGCTGCCAAGACCATCTTAGTGGACAAATTCCCTTTTTGAATCGAGTTCACTCCTCGTTTCAATCTTATAACACTGAACCAGATTAACTTACCATTCCAGCCATGTCTATCTCATGAGATATAAATCTTTACCCAATGCATTGGAGGGAGATATTGGTCCCACCCATCTCATAATGAAATCATTCTTTCGTGTGGCACAAAATCATAAATCATACATCATATCATAACCCATGTAATAAAATGGGATTCTTAAACATCATTCCATCATAACATAATCCATAAAAGTTTTATATCATTTCATTAAAAAAAATTGAAACCATTTAAATCATAGAGACATATTACTTGAAACATACACATATGAAATAATGTCATCTTAGATGGAAAATAGTTTTAACAAAACACTTGAAATGAATTTTTGAGGAAAATATCCTTTCTTCTTTAAAATCATTTTCTTTTAACAAAATTACATGAAATTTTAAATGAAAAGGGTTTTGTTGAAAATAATCATGCAATATTGCAGAGGATGCTTGTTGAGAATGTGGCGTTTTGAAACCGTAAAAATCCTTTCACACCATATAATTTAAAAATAACATTCTCCTCATACTTTTGTCGGAAAAGTCAAAAAGTACCTTATATGGTAACCAAATGAAAGATTCAATTCATCCAATGTGGTAAAAAGCCAATAAAGGGTAAAAATGACTTTAAAAATTCATGGAAGAATATTAAACATTTTATGAAAACATTTTTAGAAAACATGGTCATGGATGATAAACATAACCCCAGTAAATACTTACATATAAGCAATCTCAGATAAAAATGAGATTCAAAATTTATCCCTTACCTTATGTCCGATATGCTTCGTATGTATCTGAACCTCCTGTATAATGATTTAAATAATTTCATTGACTAATTACATAATCATATTCATTGTTATGATATCATATATGGTTCACTTATGACTTTATATTACCCGTTCTTTTGTAAATTCCATGTTAAAGAGCGTTTTTGGGTAAAATCATTTCATTTATTGTATGTTTTTCGACTCATCATACTATATATTATTACTTATATCCTGATTTAAATAATTTCAGAATATAAAACATGATTTATATATAATATATATTCATTATATACATATATATTATAGATCGATAAAAGGAATGAAATACAACGTTCATGGAGACGGTAGGCCGTACGTACGCATGAATGCTGTTTTCGATTCCTTATTGAATTGAATGGAATTGAGTATATGACATACATATATATAAATACATAAATCCAGTAGCATTATTATGTCATATATTTCATTATTATTTATTATATATACTTTATAATGATTCTCAAATGGTTAATCATGGAAAATGAATCTCATCGCGTTCGTGGAGACGGTAGTCCGTACGTACGCACGGGCAATGATATCATTCACATGATTGTGGAATTGTATTGGAGTGTATGTATACTATTTCAGAATAAATTTCACTTTACAATAATCAGTTATTTACACCATTATACCCATCCATGTAAGGTGGTGGTGGAAAAACAGATTACACCACGGCGTGGAGACGGTATTTCGTACGTACGCACGCGTGGTGATTTCATTTTCCGTAAGATGGATAGATCGTGAAATAGGTTTGTTTCATAATTATAATAACGTGTCATTATATGAGTGATAATGATGTTATTACTTCATAATAAACAACTAAAGTGGAAGAAGAATAAGAAGACATAAAGTTGAAAGAATCGGAAATGGGCATTACCTCTTCTTTGAAGTGCCTTTTTGAAACCTCCTCTTAGGGCACTAGTATTGGTCTTTGAAGAAGACCAGAACCTCTAGGATGTTTCTAGGGAAGTGGAGAAGATAAATTGGCAGGGGTTGGCCGAGCTTTAAGGCTCAAAGTGGTGTGAGGAAGAGAGGGAGGAGGTGCCCTTTTATAAGGGAGGGGAGGGGCACCTTTGGAATAACAAAAAATATTATTTTATTATAAAGTCATATTCGGTTTTTAATTTCTCAAAATTGAGTTATTTAGAAGCTAAGGTGGGGATGGGTCGAAATACTCTCATCGAATATAATTTAGAATAGTTTAGGTTCCTAGTTTAACCTTATCATTTAGATTTAACTTTAAGTTAGATAGTTTTACTTTTACTGTGTCTTTTTGTGTTCTTACACTATAAGGTTAATAAACTTACTATAACAAGCCAAACGAACCCCAAGTTGTTTATTATTAATATATATAACCTTATCTATGTCATTTGGCCGAACCATAGATTTTTAGGAATATAATAAAAATTAATAATATAATATTTGTTTTAAAAACTATTTGATGTCAATTTTGACACTATTTGGTAATTGATTTTTGTGAAAATCATAATAGACTGATTAGTTCGAAAAGAGTTAATTAAATAAACAATAACATGTAATATTAACATATAAAATTATTTTAATTCATAAAAAGTCTCAAATTACATTTATTTGGGTATTTATAACATCAATTATGTAAATATTTCATTAATAAGATAATTACTGAATCCTCATTGTGTCATAAATAAATTAAATTATTTAAAGTATAAAAATTATAAATAAAATATCATTATGTAGGAAATATTTTTATATTTCTGAAGAATATTTATAGTCGAATTTATCTTATGTATAACCCTATATTAAAAATGATTTACTTATTAAACATTGATTTTAACTATTTTAACCCTTCTTTGAATAAATTAATAATAAATGTCCTAATCTAATCCCTGTGAGCCTAAATGGTCATATTTTATTCCTAAGGTTGTTTTTTGTCGAATTACACTTATCCAATAGAATTAGGACATGTCTTAGGGTAATAATAATAACATTTTTACCCTTAATTACCCTATTTACTTTTAACCGTGGTAAATAAAAGTAAAATGTTACTATTCACCAAAAATTATTTTCATCTCATTGAACCACAATTTACTTACTGAAATCAACCGTGTCTATTGGGTTTTTGAAATTCCATTCACAAAATTGGTAAAATTATGTTTTATGTAAATTTTTAAATTCTCCTAGGAGGTGGGTAAAAGACGGTCAAAAGTTCAATAAAATTTTTATATATCTAAAATTATTAAAAAATTGACTCCAATGAATTACTTTGAACTTATTTAGGTATTATGTATCAACTTTGACCTAAAATAAATTTAAATAAAATAAATAATTATTTAAATAAAAATTCGGTTTTTAAATAGTAACCTAGTGTTTTCACTATTCATCAAAAATTGAATGTTTTCATAAAAATACAAAAATTTCACCCTAGGCTAATTTCGATATTCTGAATCCAAAAATGAAGTCCATTTTGAAAGATGAAATTTTCAAATTTTCAAAAACTGGTTATTACTATTCATATCGGCTAGTTTTAAAAATATTTTAATAGCATATCGTTGTTTAGTGAAACTCAGTATTGCGTACAACACACGCTATCGAGGAAGGTCGTGATTGTGTGTAATGCAGCCAAGTTAGGGTTGTGTGTTGTGAAAGACTCTTTTGTTTTAGCGTACAACAAAAGAAATCAATAAAATTAAAAAGAATATTTTTTATAAAATCTCAGGGTGTTACATTCTACCCCCCTTAAAATGAATTTTTCCCTCGAAATTTGTCGGGGTTATAAATGGTTTACTACTCGAAAGTTTCTTTAATAGAAACCCACATCATAAAAAGGAATACCAAAACCAATCTTTAAAAACTAAAGTATGAAACATAACGGTTACCAAAATTAACTAATCACTGGGTTTCCACATAGGAGAACATAGGTGAAAATATGGATATAGAAGAGAAACCTAACCATCATGTTCTGATGGAGAGTGGTATAGAACTTGGATATGAAAAATACAACAATCACAAAGACATAGATTTGTGATGATCTAAGGTACTATCTGATTCATCGGATATAAGGGAACTAGGACAACATTTTGGGTTTTCAAGATCATTTCCCTAATGTTGAAGAATTCGAATTAGAATAAATACTTACTTTATTTTGGTGGAATCTCACTATTGTTCGTGCTTCGAACAATTTCCACTTAATCTCTTAAAGAAATTAAGTTGAATTTGTTATTCGTGAAGTGTTAACAGATCATGTGATAGAATTATGGGTCATTGCATCTGTTTCAAACAAAAGTTTAGCAAGAGTTATCAAATATACAGAAGTCCATCTATGGTGAGGTTAATCCTATAAGATTCCAAAAATGAACTTATAATTCATATTCCATACCACATAATAAAATAAAACTAGTTTCTACTAACCATGGACTTCCTGTAGGCCAGTGGTAGGCGATAAAGGCCAGTCGAACTTAGGTTGTGGGTTCGATTCCCACAGCCTTGTCTGACGCGATGGGCTGTCGCCCGTCCTGCAGGTTGTACTTTTTATAAAACTATATTACTATAACATCCCATCAATAATATCGAAAATAGTTCTATCCTTAAACAATACTAACTTATTTCCAACATAATTCATTCCAATCATTATGATTATCTAAAATAAATCGGTCCAAGCTCATAGTATAAAGAAAATGATTACTTGAAATGTCACATAACAATCACGTGAATTCCATCATTTATCCCCCATATATTATAAGATATATCTTGTTGGTCAAATTACAAACATGTGAATACCTTAATCATGTATTCTCTTGAAGAATGAATACCCATTGAACCTTAGTGAAAACATGAATCCAGTTAAAAGTTAACACTTTCCACATACCAAAATCCTCAAAATTCTGTATCCTCAAACCATGATACCACTTAGTCCTTATATCAATCATGAGCTCATGAATACTATCAAACATCTCATTATCTTCTTATCCCATCATTATGTGCATATCATCTGCTTACCAAAATTTCTCAATCACTTTCCATGGTTACCGGTACCATAAAATTATTGAAAACCACAATTGACCAATACATAAATATTCCAATATTCCACGATACTATATACAACATTATTTTGGAATCCCATTACATAAACACTTAATCATTCCACCACATCGTTGTCATATTCAACATCGCCAATAGTGATCGCATGTGACTTCCCTTTGTCCTTTGCCATAAGTGGTTTCTCATGTCGATCATAATTAACCCTTGGATTAGGGAATTTATTAGCATAATTCCCAATTTCATTGCACTTGAAGAATTGAAGTGTTGTTGGTGCGTTCTCTGCATTCTTTTCTTTATTCACACCATTAGCAACCCTTTTTCCATTACTCTAAAACTCAGCTGCTCGATGACCTTCTTTTCCACACTTATAACATTTTCTTGTCCCTTTAAGACAATCTTCACCATGCTTCTTTCCACACTTTGAGCATAAGGAAACATTCATCTTCTTTTTACCATTATTATGATATTTCTCCTTGAACTCCATCTTTCGTTTCTTATCAAAACCATGAGATAGATATGTAACACCAACTTCCATTTCTACCATGATATCACAACACACAATTTCTTCATAACTACTGAAGTCTCTTATAGCTAATTCCCTTCGAAGATTTGGTTTTAAGCCACTAAAGAATTGATCAATTTTACTTTCAGGTTGGATGATAAATCCAGATACATACCATGCAAGCCTTGTAAAATTTGCTTCGTATATACCAACAGATTCATCATCCTTTTTCTTTAGTTCAAGAAACTCCTTCTCTATCTTTGTTCGAAGAATACGAGGGATGTACTTATTGAAAAATATGTTCTTGAACTCGTCCCATTCCATGGACTCAATTTCGTCTCTTGGCCTCTTATTCTTGATATGATTCCACCATTGATCAGCTTCACCTTCCAAACGATATACTGCTAAGATGACTTTATCATGTTCAAATATTGATGAACTGAAAATATCTTTTTAGTGGTACTGATCCATTGTTCAGCAACAAGTGGATCAAGAAGATACACTGAAAGAAGGTGGACGTTGCCTTATGAAGGACTCAATAGAATATTGTTCCCTTCTCTACTCATTTGGAAGTCCAGAATGATTCATAGCTTGTGTAAGTATAGCAATAAGATTTTTCACTCCATCTCCCATAACATTTGTTTGTTCAGGAGGACAATCATTTCATTGTCCATTACATTGATCAACACGGTTCCTTCGGGTTTCAACCATTGTCTAAAACCCAAAAAGAATAGTGTAAGAGGCAAAAATCATGTTAGGGAAAACAACACAATAAAGGGGGAGTATCTTCAATATCTATCATCTTAGGTTAAATTCTAAGATCGTTACCATAATTATTGGACTATATCCTATACGTATACTTATCTTTAGGGACATCCCTAAACATACCTTAGAAATATCTTTAGGGATCTCACTAAAGTTTTCGCATATTAGTTTCCCAAGTTTGACTAAACCATTCCTCTTATACCAACTGTAGAGACCCGAAGCTTGACATACATGGAAAATACATTACTTTTGAGGAATACTTAATACATAACAAAAACAGACACACACGGACCGTAATATTTTAGTGTCTTTGGAAACTCGAAATAAAATCTTCTAATCATGGTGAAAGATCTTCAACAACTCCCATAACGATATTCCCCTTTTTGTTTCATTACCTAAAACCTTTATTTACTTCCTGGGGGCAAATAATATATAAAAAGGGTGAGCTCAAATGCTCAGTAAGGGAAAACATAGATAACATAAAACAATCCATAAACATTTGGAAGAAAAACCTTGGACATGAAATTTAAACATCAAAATCATGAGAAAAGACATAAATCGTGGAAGTACGTAAGGAATATATCATAATAGAACATCAACCATAATAAAATGGTAACAAAACATGTAATTGTGGGAACCATTCAGCACATGTCATGATTTCCATAGTGGCCAAGGCATTGCTGCCAAGACCATCTTAGTGGACAAAGTCCCTTTCTGAATCGAGTTCACTCCTCGTTTCAGTCATATATCACTGAACTGGATTAACTTACCGTTCCAGCCATGTCTATCTCATGAGATATAAATAATTACCCAATGCATTGGAGGGATATATATGTCCCACCCATCTCATAATGAAATCCTTCTTTCGTGTTCCACAAAATCATAAATCATACATCATAGCATAGCCCATGTAATAAAATGGGATTCTTAAACATCATGCCATCATAACATAATCCATAAAAGTTTGATATCATTTCATCATAAGAAAATTGAAACCATTTAAATAATAGAGACATATTACTTGAAACATACACATATGAAATAATGTCATCTTAGATGGAAAATAGTTTTGGCAAAACAATTGAAATGAATTCTTGAGGAAAATATCCTTTCTTCTTTAAAATCATTTTCTTTTTACAAAATTCCATGAAATTTTAAAAGAAAAGGGTTTTTTTTTAAATAATCATGAAATCTTGTAGAGGAAACTTGTTGAAAATGAGGCGTTATGAAACCTTAAAAATCCGTTCATGCCGTATAAGTTAAAAATAACATTCTCCTCATACTTTTGTCGGAAAAGTAAAAACGTACCTTATATGGTAAACAAAGGAATGATTCTATTCATACAATGTGGTAAAAAGTCAATAAAGGGTAAAAATTACATTAAACATACATGGAAGAATAGTAAACATTTTATGAAAACATTTTTAGAAAACATGGTCATGGATGATAAACATAACCCCAGTAAATACTTACGTATAAGCAATCTCAGATAAAAATGAGATTGAAAATTTATCACTTACCTTATGTCCGATATGCTTTGTATGTATCCGAACCTCCTATATAATGATTTAAATAATATAATTGACTTATTACAGAATCATATTCACTGTTATGATATCATATATGGTTCACATATGACTTTATATTACCCGTTCTTTTGTAAATTCCATGTTAAAGAGAGTTTTGGGTAAAATCGTTTCATTTATCATATGTGTTTCGACTCGTCGTTCTTGATATTATTACTTATATCCTGATTTAAATAATTACAGAATGTAAAACATGATTTATATATAATATATATTCATTATATACGTATATATTATAGATCGATAAAGGAATGAAATACACCGTTCATGGAGACGGTAGGCCGTATGTACGCATGAACGTTGTTTTCGTTTCCTTATTGAACTGAATGGAATTGAGTATATGAAATACATATATATATATATATACATAAATCCAGTATCATAATTATGTCATATATTTCATTATTATTCATTATATATAATTTATAATCATTTTTGAATGGTTAATCATGGAAAATGAATCTCATCGCGTTCGTGGAGACGGTAGTCCGTACGTACGCACAAGAGATGATATCATTCACATGATTGTGGAATTGTATTGGAGTGTTTGTATACTATTTCAGAATAAATATAAATTTACAATAATCATTTATTTACACCATTATACCCATCCATGTAAGGTGGTGGTGGAAAAACAGATTACACCATGGCGTGGAGACGGTATTCCGTACGTACGCACGTGTGGTGATTTTGTTTTCCGTAGGATGGATAGATTGTGAAATAGGGTTGTTTCATAATTATAATAACATATCATTATATGAGTGATACTGATGTTATTACTTCATAATGAAACAACTAAAGAAGAATAATAATAAGAAATAAGGTTGAAAGAATCGGTAACGGGCATTACCTCTTCTTTGAAGTGCCTTTTTGAAACCTCCTCTTAGGGTACTAATATTGGTCTTTGAAGAATACCAGAACCTCTAGGATGTTTCTAGGGAAGTGGAGAAGAGAAATTGGAAGGGGTTGGCTGTGCTTTAAGGCTCATAGTGGTGTGAGGAAGAGAGGGATGGGGTGCCCTTTTATAAGAGAGGAGAGGGGCACCTTTGGAATAACTAAAAATATTATTTTATTATAAAGTAATATTCGGTTTTTAATAGCTCCAAATTGAGTTATTTAGAAGCTAAGGTGGGGATGGGTCGAAATACTCTCATCGAATATAATTTATAATAGTTTAGGTTCCTAGTTTAACCTTATCATTTAGATTTAACTTTAAGTTAGATAGTTTTACTTTTACCGTGTCTTTTTGTGTTCTTACACTATAAGGTTAATAAACTTACTATAACAAGCCAAAAGAACCCCAAGTTGTTTATTATTAATATATATATCCTTATCTAAGTCATTTGGAAGAAATTTAGATTTTTAAGAATATAATAACAATTAACAATATAATATTTGTTTTAAAAACTATTTTATGTCAATTTTGACACAATTTGGTAATTGATTTTTGTGAAAATCATAACAGAATTATTTGTCCGAAAAAAGTTAATTATATCAACACTAACATGTCATATTAACATATAAAATTATTTTAATTTATAAAAAGTGTAAAATTACAATTATTTGGGTATTTATAACATCAATTATGTCAATATTTTATTAATAAGATAATTACTGAATCATCATTGTGTCATAAATAAATTAAATTATTTAAAGTCTAAAAATTACAAATAAAATATCATTATGTAGGAAATATTTTTATATTTCTAATGAATATTTATAGTCGAATTTATCTTATGTATAACCCTATATTAAAATTGATTTACTTATTAAACTTTGATTTTAACTATTTTTACCCTTCTTTAAATAAATTAATAATAAATGTCCTAATCACATCCAAGTGGGCCTAAATGGTCATAATTTTATTCCTAAGGTTTTTTTTGGTCTAAATACACTTATCCAATAGAATTAGGGCATGTGTTAGGTTAATAATAATATCATTTCTATCATTAATTTCCGTATTTACTTTTAACCGTGTTAAATAAAAGTAAAAAGTTACTATTCACAAAAAATTATTTTCATCTCATTGAACCACATTTTACTTACTGAAATAAACCTTGTCTCTTAGATTTTTGAAATTCCATTCACAAAAGCGGTAAAATTATGTTTTATGTAAATTTGTAAATTCTCCTAGGAGGTGGGTAAAAGACAGTCAAAAGTTCAATAAAAATTTTACATATCTAAAATTATTAAAAAAATTACTCCAATGAATTAAAGTGAACATATATAGGTATTATGTATCAATTTTGACCTCAAATAAATTAAAATAAAATAATTAATTATTTAAATAAAAATTCAGTTTTTAAATAGTAACCTAGTGTTTTCACTATTCATCAAAAATTGAATGTTTTTAGAAAAATACCAAAATTTCACCCTAGGCTAATTTCGATATTCTGAATCCAAAAATGAACTCCATTTTGAAAGATGAAATTTTCGAAATTTCAAAAAGTGGTTATTACTATTCATAACGGCTAGTTTTAATAATATTTTAATAGCATATCATTGTTTAGTTAAACTCGGTATTGCGTACAACACACACTATCGAGGAAGGTCGCGATTGTGTGTAATGCAACCAAGTTAGGGTTGCGTGTTGTGCAAGACTCCTTTGTTGTAGCGTACAACACAAGACATCAATAAAATTAAAAAGAATATTTTTCATAAAATCTCGGGGTGTTACATACCATCTTTACTGCATCATCAGTATCAATTTCTTTATTTGATACTAGTTCATAACACTCATTTATATTTGTTTTTTATGCGCATAAAAATTCAATAGTTTCTATTCCTTTTTTATGGACTAAGAGACACCTATTAGGAAGTGTATGGTATCACGACCCATACCAGTGGGGTCCATACTGCGACTCCACAAGACTACCCCCAATTGGCCATGGGATAGTGACTAGGACCGAGTAGTCATATCACTAACATTGGAGGAATTTCCTATGCACATGTACACACACACACACACACATCTCTATGAAACAAATTATAAAATGTAAAAACCACTCAGGAAAAAAATGCATGTATACCACTAAAAACAACCTACAGAGTAAAATAAGAATATAAAATGTGGTAGAGTAAACAGGTCTAGAATACAAGCCCCATGAAAAAACGATTCTTCAAACAATAAAAGACTACCTATAAACAAAATTGGTGATGGTAATGCTTCATGAAGTCGTTGGAAAACCATGGCCTGCATGATCTCACAAAGATCTGTCTGGTCCAGGTCCACCCTAGACTTTTTCAAATGGTCGCTCATCTTCACAAGACACGACATGTGTGGGAAAGTACCATGCAAATGTGAGTATAATAATAATTCGTATGAAGCTCCTGAAACCATAATCAAATAAACAATGGAAGATAGTGTCAACTCTATAGAGTATATGTATAAAACAGATATACAGATATACTCAATCCTAGACCAGTAGTCTAGAGGTAGGTCACAACTAAGGCATAAAATCGGTAGGGTTTCAGTCTGAAGACTCCACAAAGAGCTCATCTAGGATAACACACTCCTATGTCTAATAACATTGTTGACATATTCCCTAGAATTACTATTCATAAAAAACAATCACGAGGTAGATGCACTGATAGATCTATAGAGAGAATTGATACATTAGTTCTGGGATGACTCACCCCACGAGTGGGGAAGATCATGATACATAGATGGGGATCACGTCCAGGTCCGGGGGTGATACAAAGACTCACCTTGATTAACCTGAAAAGTAGAGGATCGATGATTAGTAGTATTGGTCACACAGATACCAAGTCTCTATTTAGGGTACAAAAATGGATAGAGGATCCTTCTCTCGGCCTCTTAGAGGGGATTCCAACTACTCTATCCAAAAATTCCTCCTTAAGGGATCATACTCCTATAATTAAGAATCGACACCAACTATCCTTTAGGGGATGGATCAAGATAACTAATAGTTACAAAACAATTCCACGATATTGTGTACATGGAGATTAATCCATGTATAATTGTGTAAATGGAATGTACAAGGGTCACACATTGTGTCGCTTGACCCTGGGTACTACTCATGTACAATAACATGTGTTAGAACAACAAGTAGTTTATAAAAAGATACATATGACATGTATAATGGTTCACGCACTATGTCCAACTATCCGAGTTCCACTCTGTGTATGTTGGACATGATGCATTACTTGGATTCCACATGTGTATGCTGATCTGTGTACCATTACATGTGGTAATCTATGCAAATGGTTTATCCAAGTCGTGTGGGTGAATACACACCATATAATCTGCCCCATGTTTGTGTACCTCCTGAGATACATGCCTAGTCTCAGGAAAGGACCCACACACCGTGTGATAGGGGACACACATTGTGTGATACTTTAATGCCTCCTAAATCCCTAACTTCCACTGAGTTGTGGCCACATATCCCGAACCCCGAGTTACATGTTGTCTTGATCACAAAATTCTAGAACCACTTTTCTTACTCCATGTTCCTTGTCTAATCCTTCGGTTCTTGATTTCATGGTCTGTTCACCTAGAAACTAAATATCCAGGGTTTTCTTCCGTTTTATCATTGAATCGGTGGGTTTCGGGCCTTCGATCGGCTCTGAAAACTAACTCTGATCAGTAGCAAAAGAGTCACCTAAAGAATGATATCTCCTGATATACATCAATATGTCCTCAACCATCATCATCTCGCACCTGAAAACTTGTCATGAGGTTGGATATCGTATTACAGATCATTGCACCAAGAATCAAAGGTGCAACGACCATCCTTTCATATCCCATAAAGAATACAAATAACATGAAGAACATAGAGGGAGAAAAAAACAATTGAACAACCCAAAGAATGAACCTAAATCATTTTTCATTCGGTACATGATCCATTATGTGAGAATGATCCTAATAAAAAATAATAATATAATCATAATCATCCAATAAAAAATCTACAAGAGAACCCAATCCTGCAAGAACGAGTGAACTGCATATCAACATGTTCATAGGTTATCCCATGTTCATCAATGGATCTATGAACAAGAGAAAGAATAAGTCAAAATAACACACCCTACCTCATGGTTGTATTATTATTTGAAGAGGTTTGATTACTGCTTCATCGTCTTTGTTGAGATTCTTCAAGAACGGTTCCCATGGATCATTGATCGAAGATCCATTGTCATTAGTCATCTAGAGAATTATCCAAGTTCTCAAAAGATCCTCTAAGAAGTTCCATGGTTATGATCCTAACCCTGGATCCATTATTAAAATGTTAATTAAAATAAACATTGATTCATCGCAAATAAATGTTAAAAAACAAATCATAATTTAATTTACCCTTTCAAACATCCAAAAATTATCTTTCACGATCGACCAACATCAGCCAGTGTTAGGCCTCGCCTAGGGTAATGTTGATGAATTGAATGAAATGGTTCCCATGAATTATTGATATGGGTACCCATTTAGAATCTATTCTACTTTTTTAAGAAAACCATGCCTGCAAACTATTTAATATTTTTATATATTTCAAATATATATTTTGAGAACACTAGGCCTCAAAATTTCACGTAGTGTCAGCAACTGGTCTCGATTTAAAGCCATATAGTATTTAAAAATACTATATTGAAAAATTAGGGACATTATATTCACATACCTTAAGGATTTAAATCCAAAAAAAGATAAAATCAAGGTTAAAAATGTGTTCGTAATATGCACGAATATGAGCATATTGCTCCCAAGTGCTCTGTTAGATATTCCTATACTACCATTGGAGACACACAAAGTTAATTTATTTCCCACAAAGGATCCTCTAAATTTTATCCTTGATATCCACTATTTATTTATAAAATATCACTCCATCTTAAATTTCAATCTTGATTCCGACGCTTTTACACAGGGGTGCACACACGTCCGTCACACGGGGGGAGGACGTGTGGCCTGTTGCCCCGCATTCCCACTTTCAAAAGGCTGACGACATGTGATCCTTCTTTAGGGACCTTTACTCCTTGATTGAAACTGGGATAATGGGATATTGGTTCTTCCTTCTGTGGATTCCTCCTCGGAGCTTTTCACCTAGTCCGGGTCTCCCTCATAGATTTAAGATGGGTTCTTGAAGCTCGTTCCCAGCACCATATATGCATGGATTCCAGTTAATTATGTTGCTTCCGTCGAGACTCTGCAAGGGGTCTCGTCGGGGAAGAAACCTTTGGTGAGGAGAATGGTCACGCTGGGGTGTCATTGGTGTGCCTTGACACTGGGGATTGGCATGTTTGTCTTCTGTCCCTTATTATAGGGCTTCTCATGGGTGCGGAAGCACGAGGAATCCCACATCGAATGTGGGGAATTTTGTGCCATCTGAGGTTTTCCTAATCATCCCATGTTTAACACGGGGTATGCCGTGAGTTTAACATCTTTTAGAGATGCATCGGACTGACCGGAACACTGAGAGTGGATCAGATTGAAGGACCCCTTAGGGGGAACACCGATATTGGGGCCAGCACGTGGGTGACATCCCAGATACTATGGAGTGGAATGAGGTGGCATGATCCCACCTGGATGTGGTGTCCCGGGTAAAGATCAGGATGGGTAATGGAGTGCGGAGGGACTTGAACCTGATGGAGGCTTCCTGCATATCCCCATGGCAGGGAATCAAAGTCAGTGCAGTTCGGTTATACGGTGGGGCACCTGAAGAGGTGACCCGTGAGAATGAACACGTGGATTGGAGCCTGGAAGAAGTAAGATCTTTGGGCTAGGGAATGAGCTTCCCGAGGCACGTGGGCTCGAGGGATAGGTCAGTATGAGACGGGGGTGTGAGGTATGGGGATTACGCTCTGAGGTGGCCCATAACGATGGTTTTGAACTGACGCGGAGGGGTCGGAACAACTGAGTGATGGGCCTGAACCTCGTGGAGGGTTCCTACGTACCATTCGTTAGCATAGATCAAAGTCCACGTAGTTCGGGGCATATAGTTTAATGTCATGCGGGACGGGATACAGTTTAACATCATGCGGGACAAGGGAATACAATTTATCATCATGCGGGATGAGCAATTTGGGACTTACGCTCTACGGCGTCCCAATGTGTTGGCGAACCGACGTGAAGAAGTCGGAATGACCGGGTGGTGGGATTGAACCTCGTGGAGGCTTCCAACGTACCGTGCGTTATCACAGATCAAAGTCCATGTAGTTCACTGGGATGGGGCTTACGCTCTAAGGCGGCCCATAGGAGGATATCATGGTCGATGCTCGCTCTATTCCCACATGAGTCATGCTCGGTGTGAGAAACAAGAGGTTGTAGGGACCAGATGATCACATTGCAAAGGGTGCATCCGTGAGAAGGAGAAATGGGCTTACGTGTTGAGGGGTCCAATGAAGAAATAGGGGATTACGTGTGGTAAGCAGCCCTTAGTGCCTAGACTTACTCTATGATGGTGGCCCGTAGTGCGACAAGGCATAGTGGGAGAGGGACTCTACATTCCATGGCATTGGGGAAGTACAGAGGTGCATGGGTGCAACCTTCCTCAAGAGAGGCTAGGGGCTTACGCTCTGAGGTATCTCTTCCCACGTTGACAAACGCCACTCCAAAAAGCGGATATCATTCCTTGCGAGGAAGATTCCATTCCGATGGATACGATAGAGTAAAGAATGTCCGAGCTGGGGGGACCCAATGTGCGAGGCATGGGGGAAGACCATAGTTTAACATCATGTGTTGAGGACGAAGTTCTTGACAGTTTAATGTCCTGCAGCTCGGACGAGGTGGGTTCACTCCACACCCCTAGGGCTTACATGTCCAACTCCCTCTACCCCTTGTGGGAGGGAAGGCATCGGCAAGGCTGTGGTTAAGGGGGGTCGTAGGGCGAACCATCGAGGGGTCCACGTTTGTCTGGCTATGCGAAGATGCAATAGCCATTAGCTTTCCTATGCAAAGAAGCATAAGGAAAGCAACACAATAGGAAACACCGCCCAAGGGACCTTGAGATTACTTCGTATGAGCCTGGAAGGCCATACGGGAAAAAAACGCATGGCGTCCATGCCGGGTTTGGAAGACATCGGGCGCCGATGCGGAGAGGCACCCGGGGGCGTCAAGGTGAGGGGTGTTGGGTTTTATGCGCAAAGAGATGGTTTGCGTGCAAAACACCGGGATGTCGTGCAATTGGGTTATAGGATTTCGTGTAGATAGGGGATTGCGCCCAAAGGGCTTGGATTGCATGTGGGGGGAACAGGCCTATCCATATGGTATGGAAAAACCTAACAAAACAGTTGTGCGCAAAGGAAGGGATTGTGCAAAATTGGAGGGGACTGCGCGCAAGGGGAAAGGATTGTAGGCAAAGGAAGAACCCGAAGGATTTAGAAAATTCACTTAAGCCAGTGGGGGTGCACGCAAAGGCGAACCCCGTGACAAGGTATCACGAAAAGGTGGATTACCTGGAAGATATATGACGTGCGATGGAGTCCGAATTGTGTGCACGCGAGATGGTCCGAATTCCTTAACCCTGAATCAGTTTGGGTCTCCTTCTATTTATATGCATTCACCATCGTAGAAACAGGGCGGTGTGCGAAATCGTCCATGCTAGGACCCGTCAGCGCGTAAGGCTTCCCCACGCGGAACCGGGCGGGCAAAATTGTGTGCCGGGGTAGTTCCTTTTCGTGAATCCCGAGAGCCCTTCGCGCGAACAACATTTTTTCACACGAGTGCCCTTTAATTACCCGCACTACTTCTAGGTCCTCCGGACCGGGCCTCTGAGTCCTAATATGACTTCACTTCGTCCATTTGAAACTTTCTCTAGGAGTTACATACTTTTTCGGCATCTACAAATGCCCCCTCTCGGAAATGGATCGGCGAGAGGTCACAACATCCAGATTCCGAGGGAAACACCGAAACGCCGAAGCAGTGAATCTCCTAGGAATTTTTCACACAAATACCAGACGAGCGTACAAACCACTGGCTCAGCATGTAATTCTCTTTCCGCGCGGCGTAGAACTCTTTCCATGCTTATAAAAAGGGGAGTTGGGTCCTACGTTCCGTACTCAAGCATTTCTGCACGATAGGATCAACGCTCTCATGCGTGAAATTGCTTTCGAGACTGCGCACAAAAAATATTTGGCAGCGCACAAATCCTTCTGAATTTCAGCCGTATTTATGCACCTACTCAGGATATTCCGCGGCTAGTGTGCTGATTGGGTGACCAACTCCTGGATTTCACACCGCAGCTTCATATTTTGCACAACTCTCTCCGATTCCATGCACTTCATCTGGATTTCGCACAACTCCTGAAATATTCGAGATAGCTTCAAACCAACTTGATGAGGGGGAAGCCGCCACTCATAGAGCCAAAATGGCGGAGAATGAAGAGGGGTATGGTGCCAAGGTGGTTGTTTCAAACAACCTAACCTTGGTCAACCTACTGACCCCATCCCAGAAGGAGTATCCTCTATCTGACAACCTCCCGCTCTGGAACTTTGGCATCCTGGGGGAGGTTCCTCTATCAGGATTCTAGGTGGACACACCGCAGTCATGGGTGACCCGGGAGGATGAGTTTCCTCGCTAAAACATCACCATCAATGGCCATCCTTCGAGGGAAACTAGGCACATAGACATATATGTCCTAAACCTGAGGACCAGGACCATTACCGAGGATGACCCTATTGTGGAGGATTCTCCGGCTCTCTACGCAAGCACGTTCCGTCAGAGTATCATGAATGACACTATGGTCTGGCTGAAAGATTGGGACCTGGGGTCCGGGGGCAACTTTACCAGTGAGTCGGCATGGGCGTTCTGGGTTTGCCATACTTGCGACCAGTTTGGGGCAGAGATGCGGCATATTGGCATGTTCGAGGTGGTATGGATGTCGCAGTTCCACTTCCACCATCAACATGAGCTCATGCCGGAGGTATTCACCCAGTGGTCTCATGATACCAACACATTCCACCTTCACCATGGGGAAGTTGGCATCATCCTTTGGGATGTTCACTGCATCGGAGGTATCCCACTGGAGGGCTACCAATACGACGAGTTCGTTCCTCTAATGAACACCTGGGAAGATAGGTCACGAACCCCCATGCTGACATGGCACCTACTGGATCTGGCCAAAGAGTGACTGGGGGTCAAGGACTTCCTGATGGACATTGCCTACAAGGGCTGGTTCAGCCAGTTCCTAGAGAAGGAACCGGCGATCTAGATACGGGGATGGGGTAAATGGTGCCCAACCTCGCCTCAGAGGAGCATGGATGGGTCGTATTGGAGGACCCTGGAGGTGGGGAAATACCAATTTTGGGGCTATCGCATCATTGAGGCCCGGGACCTAAACGTCTGGTACGCTGGGTTCCTTGCCGCCTTTCTGAGCGGGTGGATCCTGCCGGTGCGGGATGTGAGGATAGGCGTTCGTCCAGCAACACTGGTGATGGGGGGCACCATGGATGCCAACAAAAGGTTCAACTTAGGGGTCCTCGTTCTGGCCAATATGTATACCATTCTGGGATGCATCTCATGATGGGGTCGCCTCGGAGGGTATGTGGCCCCTTCTAAATCTTTTACAGTTGGGTGGCAGCTCATCTCGGCGGGTATACATTCCCGAACGCCATCCGTTCTCTGGGAAACAGCATGTTACCATCTCTTCAGAACATCACAGGGGTGGTGCCGATGATGCTCAATGAGGAGCGTGTAAGGATCCGAATTGGTAACCACACCAATTTCAAATTTAGCCCGTTCCCCGCCCCGATCGGCCAGATGGTGGACAATGGGAGAGGCTCACTAGAGCAGCAGGAGTATTTTTAGAGTATATGGGGTGGGGTGATCATGGCTCGGATCGACAGGAAGGTGATCTGCGAGCCTTACGTGCCTTCCCAATTCGCCAGGCAATTCGGGTGCCTCCAACGAATGCCGAAGAAGGTATTCACGGCTATCTGGGAGGAGAAGAATCCCTATAACACCCGAGACTTTTATGTGAAATATTTTGTTTTTATGTTATATAAATCATCAAAGGAATCTTTCAATACACACAACACTAGCTTGGCTTGCTTTACACGCAATTGCGGCCTTCCTCGATAGCTTGTGTCGTACGCAATACCGAGTTTCACTAAACAATGATATGCTATTAAAATATTATTAAAACTAACCGTTATGAATAGTAATAACCACTTTTTGAAATTTTATAAATTTTATTTTTCAAAATGGACTTCAGTTTTGGATTCAGAATATCGAAATTAGCCTATGGTGAAATTTTGGTATTTTTCTGAAAACATTCAATTTTTGATGAATAGTGAAACCACTAAGTAGTAGTTAAAAAATTGATTTTTTCATAAAACTTAATTTTAACGCTTTTGTGAGTGGAATTTTGAAAATCCGAGAGACACAGTTGATGTCAGTAAATAAAATTTGGTTCAATGAGATGAAAATAATTTTTTGGTGAATAGTAACTTCTTTCTTTTTTTACCCCGGTTAAAAGTAAATAGGGTAATTAAGGGTAAAAATGATGTTATTATTACCCTAACACATGTCCTAATTCTATTGAAAAAGTGTAATTCGACCAAAAACAACCTTAGGAATAAAATATGGCCATTTAGTCCCACTTGGATTAGATTGGGACATTTATTATTAATTTATTTAAAGAAGGGTTAAAATAGTTAAAATCAAAGTTTAATAAGTAAATAATTTTTTATATGGGGTTATAAATAAGATAAATTCTATTATAAATATTCATTAGAATGCTAAAAATATTTCCTACATAATGATATTTTATTTTTAATTTTTAGACTTTAAATAAGTTAATTTATTTATGACACAATGATGATGCAGTAATTATCTTATTAATGAAATATTGAACTAATTGATGTTATAAATACCCAAATAAATGTAATTTGAGAATTTTTATTAATTACAATAAATTTATAGTTTAATATGACATGTTTTTATTGATTTAAGTAACTTTCTTAGAACTAATAATTCTGTTATGAGTTTCAAAAAAATCAATTACTAAATAGTGTCAAAATTGACATAAAATAGTTTTTAAAATAAATATTATATTATTAATTGTTATTTTATTCATAAAAATCTAAGGATCGGCCAAATGACTTAGATAAGGTTATATATTTTAATAATAAACAAATTGGGGTTCTTTTGTCTTGTTATAGTAAGTTTATTAACCTTATAGTGTATGAAAACAAGAAGACACGGTAAAAGTTATATTATCTAACTTAAAGTTAAATCTAAATGATAAGGTTAAAATTGATACCTAAACTTGTCTAAATTATATTGGATGAGAGGATTTAGACCCCTACCCACCTTATCTTCGAAATATATCTATTTTTAGCTATTAAAAACCGAATTTGACTTTATAATAAAATAATATTTTTAGTCATTCCAAAGGTGCCCCTCTCCTACCTTATAAAATGGAACCTCCTCCCCCTCTTTCTCACACCACCTTGAGACTTAAAGCTCGGCCAACCCCTGCCAATTTCTCCACCCCACTTCCCTAGAATCATCCTAGAGGTTCTGGTCTTCTTCAAAGACCAACCCTAGTTCCCTAAGTGGAGGTTAAGAAGAGACGCGTCAAAAAGAGGTAATATCCATTAACGATCCTTTCCAAATTCGTTCTTCTTCATCTTCTTATTCTTTAGTTGTTTCATTATGAAGTAATAACATCAGTATCACTCATATACTGATATGTTATTATAAGTATGAAACAACCCTATTTCAACATCTATCCATCCTATGGAAAATGAAATCAACGCGCGTGCGTACGTACGGAATACCGTCTCCACGCCGTGGTGTAATCTATTTTCCCCCACCACCTTACTTGGATGGGTATAAATGGTGTAAATAATTACTATATATGATTATTGTAAAGTGATATTGATTCTGAAATAGTATACATACACTCCAATACAATTCCACGATAATGGGAACGATATCATCGCTCGTGCGTACGTACGAAATACTGTCTCCACGATTTGATGTGATTCGTTCTACATGATCTTCATTTCACAATGATTATATAAATTAATTGAGTGAATTAATATGATATATATTACACTAATAAAATTCTGGAAATGAGGTACCTATAACCCAAAGAGAAGAAAAAGAATTTATACGACAAAACACGCATAAGAACAAAAAGTTATAAACACCAGAATAACAAGTAGCAATGAAATATTACTACTAAGAAGCTAAGAATATGACCATATATGATATCATAAAAATAGGTATGATTCTGGAATAATTCAATAACATTATTTAAATAATTGTACAGGAGGTTCGGACACTTACGAAGCAAAACAGACCTAAGGTAAGGGAAATATCACAATCTCATTTTTATCCGAGATTGTTTATACTTTGGTATTTACTGGGGTGTATTTTATCATCCAAATCCATGTTTCCTCAATATGTATTATTATTTCCATCCACCTACAATTGTTTAAATCCAATTTTACCCTTCGATGAGTTTTTAGTAAAAGATATGAAAGGAATATTTTGTCGTTTTTCGTACGAGGTACTTTTTGACTTTTCCGACCAAAGTACGAGAAGAATGTTTTTTTAACTTATACGAAATGAATGGATTTTTAGAACATTATTTCAATGAATCATCCTTTTCAAGTTTTCATGTTTATTTTTAATCAACTTCTTTTAGTTCAATATTATATGACATGTTAAGAATGAAAATTTTTTTTGAAGTAGAAAGGATATTTTCCTCAAGAATGGAATTCAACTATTTTTTCAAAATTATTTTCCATATAAGATAATATAGGGTCATGTTTCTATCCCTATTATTACATTGATTTGATTATGTTGTGATGAAATTGTTTTTATGAATTCCTTTATCTTCTATGAATTGTTTTATGATGTCATGTTGTTTAAGAATCCCATTTTTATTACATGGGTTATGCTATGATGTATGGTTTATGAATTTGTGGCACACATAAGAAAGGTATCATTATGAGATGGGTGGGACCTATATCTCCCTCCAATGCATTGGGTAAATATTTTATATCTCATGAGATAGACATAGCTGGAATGGCAGGTTAAACCGGTTCAGTTAAACAGGACTGAAACGAGGAGTGAACTCGGTTCATAAATGGAATTTGTTCACTAAGATAGTCTTGGCAATGAGTCTTGACTAATAAGAAATTATTCTCTATGATTATGTTTGTATTACACAAAGTTCCATGTTTTATTTTATGATTATTGGGATTACATTTCAATTCTATGATTTATCCCATGGTATGAAATTACAATTTCTTTTGCATGTTAAGATTTCCAAAAGGTTATGTTCATGATGTGATTGATTTTTTTTACCCTTACTGAGCATTTGAGATCACCCTTTTGTGTGTTTTATTTCCCCAGGTTAGGAAGAAGGTTATTAAGTAGGATATTCCAAAAACGGACTCCAGATATGATGAAATAAGTGGGAGGAAAAGTAGATGCTTTATGAACCAGTTGTTTATGTTTCCCAGTTTCTAAAGACTCTATACCTATACGGTCCTTTCCTAGTTTTGTTAGATGTTGTAACAAGTGTGCTTCAATTCTGATGTAGTGACAATGTATGTTATGTATGGGTCGTTATAGTTGGTATGAGAGGAAAGGTATAGTCAACATTTGGAAACTAGGATGTGAAAGCCTTAGTAAGAACCCTAAGGATAAGTCTAAGCATAGAACACAATCTTAGTGTTTTAGAAATGGCCATGAATAACATAGGATAAGACCTTAAGTGTGAAATTTTATTCTTGATTATGTGGTTTTCCTATTATAATTATTGTTGCTCACACTATTCTTCTTGGTTTTAGTCAATGGCTGGAACCCAAAGGAACAGTGTTAATGCGGAATGCGACAGGCAATGGAATGATTATCCCCATGAGCAACCAAACATTATGGGAGCTGGAATGCAAAATATTGTTGCCATGCTCACACAACTTTCTCAAGCTATGAATCATGCAGGACTTCCAAACGAGAAAAGTAAAGAGCAACATTCTGTTGAATCCTTCATGAGACAGCGTCCACCTTCATTCAGTGGGTCTACAGATCCATTAGTTTCTGAACAATGGATTAGTACTACTGAAAAGATATTTTCAGTTCTTCAATGTTCTGAGCATGATAAATTCATCTTAGCAGTGTATCGTTTGGAAGGTGATGCTGATCAATGGTGGAATATTATTAAGAATACGAGGTAAAGGGATGAAATTGAGTCCATGGAATTGGATGAATTCAAGAACTCATTTTTCAATAAGTACTTCCCTCGTATTCTCCGAACAAAGATGGAGAAAGAGTTTCTTGAACTGAAGCAAAAGAATGATGAATCTGTTGGTACATATGAAGCAAATATTACAAGACATGCAAGGTACGCTTCTGGTATTATTATCCAACCATGGAGTAAGATCGATCAATTCTTTAGTGGCTTAAAACCATGTCTTTGAAGGGACTTAGCCATAAGGGACTTCAATAGCTACGAGGAAATCGTTATATGTGCTCTCAAAGTTGAGATGGATATTGGAGTAACCCATCAGTTATATGGGTTTGATAAGAAGAGGAAAATGGAATTCAAAGGAAAATCTAAAGAGTACACTGAAAAGAAGATGATCTTTCCGTTATGCTCAAAGTGTGGAAAGAAACATGGAGGGAGTTGTCTTAAAGGGATAAGTAAATGTTTCAAATGTGGAAAGGAATGTCATCGGGAATTTGAATGCCGCGATGATGGGATGAAGATGTCTAATGATGCAGACAAAGGAAGCGATACACAGAATGAACCTATTACACATCAATGTTTCAAGTGCAAGGAGATGGGAAATTATGCCAATAAATGCCCTAATCCAAGGGCTGATGATGATGGTTGAAGTCAACAAACTCTTAAGGCTAGAGACAAAGGAATGTCACATGCAATTTCTATCAGCGATGTGGAGTATGATAACGATGTGGTGAAAGGTACACTTACCATCCACTCTAAAGTAGCAAATGTTTTATTTGATTTTGGATCCACCCACTCCTTTATTTCTAAAGAATTTTCAAAGTGTATCACCGTATTACCTCAACAATTAGATGTTGAGTTAGCTGTGACAACACCTAATGGCACAACAGTCGCATCAAAAATTTATAATTCTTCTCCGATTGAAGTTTGTGGGAATGTGCATCCTACAAATCTTGTGATCCTTCCTATAGTGGAATTTGATGTGATTATTGGCATGGATTGGCTTTCTTTATATGGAGCTCATATCAATTGCGAAAGAAGGGATGTCACATTTCATATTCCAGATCAATCTATGATCTTCTATCGATGCAAGGATGAACATAACCTTCCAGTGGAAATTTCTTCCATTTTATGGGTATTTATTCCACTAAATGAAGGTTATTTATCTCAAATGGTTGGTGAGAAACTCATGATTAAAAATATGCCCATTGTATGGGAGTTTGATGATGTCTTTCCGGAGTAATTACTGGGTCTTCCACCAAATCGTGAAGTTGAGTTTTCAATAGAACTCGTACCGGGTGCTTTGCCTATTTCAAAGACACCTTGTAGAATGGCCCCAATTGAGTTGCAGGAATTGAAGAAGCAACTCCAAGAGAATCTTGATAAGGGGTTCATACGCCCTAGTGCGTCACCTTGGGGAGCACTTGTTCTGTTTGTTAAGAATAAAGATGGATCAATGAGACTCTTCATTGACTATTGAGAACTTAACAAGATCACTATCAAGAACAAATATCATCTCCCGCGCATTGATGACCTATTTGACCAACTACGGGGAGCTCAATACTTTTCCAAGATTGATCTTCGTTCAGGGTATCATCAATTAAGGGTCAAAAGGGAGGATATACCAAAGACGACTTTCCGTACAAGGTATGTACACTTTGAATTTATAGTGATGCCATTTGGTCTTACTAATGCCCCTTCTATCATCATGGATCTAATGAATAGAGTCTTTAGAGACTATCTTGATCAGTTTGTGGTAGTCTTTATAGACGATATTCTTGTCTATTCAAACAGAAAGGAAGAACATGAGGATCACTTGAGAATTATATTGAAGACCCTGAGAAAGGAGAAGCTTTATGCCAAATTTACCAACTGTGAATTTTGTCTTCAAAAAGTTTCATTTTTGGGTCACATAATCTCAAAAGAGGGGATATCTGTGGATCCAGCAAAAATGGAGGTTATCGAATGATGGTCTAGACCAACAACAGTAACTGAGATCCGAAGTTTTCTTGGTTTGGCTGGATATTATCGACGTTTTGTGAATGATTTTTGACGATTATCTAATCCACTCACCAAGTTGACTTGGAAAGGAGTTATGTTTGTTTGGATGGAAGAATGTGAAGAGAATTTCAAGGAGTTGAACAGAAGGTTATCCAGTGCATCTATGCTCACACTGCCTTGTAGTGGATAAAGGTTCGTGATCTATAGTGATGCATCCAAGAAGGGATTGGGGTGTGTTCTTATGGAAAATGATATGGTGATAGCTTATGCCTCACGAAAGTTGAAAATACATGAGCAAAATTACCCAGCACATGATTTGGAGTTAGCTGCGTTAATATTTGCATTAAAGATTTGGAGGCATTATCTTTATGGAAAAAGTTGTGACGTTTGTACTGATCATAAAAGTTTAAAGTATATTTTCACACAAAAGGAGCGGAATATGCGTCAAAGAAGATGGTTGGAGCTGATTAAGGATTATGACTGCTCAATCCATTACCACCCTGGGAAAGCAAACAAGGTGGAAGATGCATTAAGTCCACAAGACCATGCCAGTTTATCCATGATGAGGATAACAAAAGATCCAATATTTATGGATTTACAAAGGATGGATCTTGGAATTATAATGGAAGGGGAAAAATCTTATCTTTCTCAAATGAATGTTCAACCATCTATACATGTGAAGATTAAAGAGGCACATAAAGAAGATGTCGAGTTACAAAATAAGGTGAGAAATGTTCCTGAATTCATCCTTGATTGTGATGGGATAATAAAGTTCAGAAATAGGGTTTGTATTCCTCCCATCCCGGAATTAAAGAAGGATCTACTGGATGAGGCTCATAGTTCTTCATTATATATTAATTCTAGAAGCACAAAGATGTATAGGGACCTGAAAGAGTACATCTGGTGGGATGGCATGAAAAGAGATGTTGCTGAATATGTCTCTCGATGCTTGGTTTGTCAGCAAGTTAAAGATGAGAGACAGAAGTCTAAGGGGGTGTTAAAACCATTACCCATACCCGAATGGAAATGGGCAAACATCACTATGGACTTTGTCACAGGACTTCCTAAAACATCCAAAGGTAATAATGCTATCTGGGTCATATTTGATCGTCTTACCAAGTCTTCACACTTCATTGCTATTACAGAGGATTTCTCTCTGGATCAGCTTGCAAGGATATATATAAAGGAAGTGGTAAGATTGCATGGAGTACCACTTTCTATTATATCTGATCGGGATCCGAGATTTACCTCGAAGTTCTGGCGAAGTCTTCAGCATACTCTGGATACAGAGTTGAGTTTCAGAACTGCTTATCATCCTCAGAGAGATGGTCAGTCTAAGAGAATAATTCAAACTCTAGAAGATATGTTGAGAGCTTGCTCTATGGATTTCAAAGGTGGTTGGGATCAACACGTACCATTGGTGGAATTTTCTTATAATAATAGCTTTCACTCCAGTATTCAGATTGCTCCTTATGAGGCTCTCTATGGAAAGAAATGCAGGACTCCAACTTCCTGGGATGAAGTTGGGGAAAGAAAGCTATTATGACCTGATCTCATTGATGAAATGGAAGAAAAGATCATATCTATTCAACAACACATAAGAGCAGCTCAGAGTCGACAGAAAAGTTATGCCGACAACCGAAGAAAAGACCTAGAGTTTGAAGTGGGTGATAAAGTGTTCTTAAGAATATCTCCCTGGAAGAGAGTCGTGAGATTTGGAAAGAAGGGGAAGTTGAGCCCTAGATATATCGGTCCTTTCGAAATACTGGATCGTGTCAGGAAGGTAGCTTACCGATTGGAGCTTCCCCCAAATCTATCTCAAGTACACGCTGTGTTCCATGTATCTCTCCTGAAAAACTACATACCTGATCCTTCACATGTACTCAGCTCAGAAGTTGTACCGCTGGAGCAAGATCTTTCTTATGAAGAACAGCTGATAGAGATTCTGGATCGTAGCGAAAAATTCCTACGAAACAAGACCACTCGCTTGGTGAAAGTTTTATGGAGGAACCACTAATTAGAAGAAGCTACATGGGAGCTTGAGGATATGATGAAGGAGAGGTATCCTCATCTGTTTGTTACAAAGTGACGAATTTCGAGGGCGAAATTCATTTTAAGGGGGGTAGAATGTAACACCCGAGACTTTTATGTGAAATATTTTGTTTTTATGTTATATAAATCATCAAAGGAATCATTCACTACACACAAAACTAGCTTGGCTTTCTTTACAAGCAACTGCGGCCTTCCTCGATAGCTTGTGTCGTACGCAATTCCGAGTTTCACTAAACAATGATATGCTATTAAAATATTATTAAAACTAGCTGTTATGAATAGTAATAACCACTTTTTGAAATTTTATAAATTTTATTGTTTAAAATGGACTTCATTTTTGGATTCGAAATATCAAAATTAGCCTAGAGTGAAATTTTGGTATTTTTCTGAAAACATTAAATTTTTGATGAATAGTGAAACCACTAAGTGGTAGTTAAAAAACTGATTTTTTCATAAAACATAATTTTACAGCTTTTGTGAGTGGAATTTCAAAAATCAGAGAGACACGGTTGATGTCAGTAAGTAAAATGTGGTTCAATGAGATGAAAATAATTTTTTGGTGAATAGTACCTTTTTACTTTTTTTTACCACGGTTAAAAGTAAATAGGGTAATTAAGGGTAAATTTGATATTATTATTATCCTAACACATGTCCAAATTCCATTGGTCAGGTGTAATTCGACCAGAAACAACCTTAGGAATAAAATATGACCATTTAGTCCCACTTGGATTAGATTAGGACATTTATTATTAATTTATTTAAAGAAGGGTTAAAATAGTAAAAATCAACGTTTAATAAGTAAATCATTTTTAATATGGGGTTATACATAAGATAAATTCGACTATAAATATTAATTAGAAATATAAAAAGATTTCCTATATAATGATATTTTATTTTTAATTTTTATACTTTAAATATGTTAATTTATTTATGACACAAAGATGATGCAGTAATTATATTACTAATGAAATATTGACATAATTGATGTTATAAATACCCAAATAAATGTAATTTGAGACTTTTTATGAATTCCACTAATTTTATAGGTTAATATGACATGATATTATTGATTTAAGTAACTTGGTTCGAACTAATAATTCTGTTATGATTTTCACAAAAATCAATTACTAAATAGTGTCAAAATTGACATAAAATAGTTTTTAAAACAAATATTATATTATTAATTGTTATTTTATTCCTAAAAATCTAACGTTCGGCCAAATGAATTAGATAAGGTTATATATTTTAATAATAAACAACATGGGGTTCTTTTGTGTTGATATAGTAAGTTAATTAACCTTATAGTGTAAGAAAACAAGAAGACACAGTAAAAGTTAAATTATCTAACTTAAAGTTAAACCTAAATGACAAGGTTGAAATTGATACCAAAATTTGTCTAAATTCTATTGGATGAGATGATTTCGACCCCTACCCACCTTATCTTCGAAATATATCAATTTGGAGCTATTAAAAAACGAATTTGACTTTATAATAAAATAATATTTTTAGTTATTTCAAAGGTGACCCTCTCCTCCCTTATAAAAGAGCACCTCCTCCCCCTCTTTCTCACACCACTTTTAGCCTTCAATCTCGGCCAAACCCTGCCAATTTTTCCTCTCCACTACCCTAGAATCATCCTAGTTGTTTTGGTCTTCTTCAAAGACCAACCCTGGTGCCCTAAGAGGAGGTTAAGAAGAGGCACGTCAAAAAGAGGTAATATCCATTACCAATCCTTTCCAAATTATTTCTTCTTCAACTTCTTCTTCTTTAGTTGTTTCATTATGAAGTAATAACATCAGTATCACTCATATACTGGTATGGTATTATAAGTATAAAACAACCCTATTTCAACATCTATCCATCCTACGGAAAACGAAATCACCGTGCGTGCGTACGTACGGAATACCGTCTCCACGCCGTGGTGTAATCTATTTTCCCCCACCACCTTACTTGGATGGGTATAATGGTGTAAATAATTACTATATATGATTATTTTAAATTGATATTTATTCTTAAATATTATAAATACACTCCAATACAAATCCACGATCATGGGAACAATATCCTCGCTCGTGCGTACGTACGGAATACTGTCTCCACGATTTGATATGATTCGTTCTACATGATCTTCATTCCATAATGATTATATAAATGAATTGAGTGAATTAATATGATATATATTACACCAATACAATTCTGGAAATGAGTTATCTCTAACCTAAAGAGAAGAATAAGAATTTATTCGACAAAACACGCATAAGAATAAAATGTTATAAACACCCAAATAACAAGTAGCAATGAAATATTACTACTAAGAAGCTATGAATATGACCATATATGATATCATAAAAATAAGTATGATTTTGGAATAAGTCAATAACATTATTTAAATCATTATACAGGAGGTACAGACACTTACGAAGCAAAACGGTCCTAAGGTAAGGGAAATATCACAATCTCATTTTTATCTGAGATTGTTTATACTTTGGTATTTACTGGGGTGTATTTTATCATCCACATCCATGTTTCCTCAATATGTAATATTATTTCCATCCACATAAAATTGTTCAAATCCAATTTTACCCTTTGGTGGGTTTTTATTAAAAGATATGAAAGGAAACTTTTGTCGTTTTTCGTACGAGGTACTTTTTGACTTTTCCGACATAAGTACGAGAAGAATGTTTTTTAACTTATACGGCATGAATGGATTTTTAGAACATTATTTCTATGAATCTTATTTTACAAGTTTTCAAGTTTATTTTTAATCAACTTATTTTAGCTCAATATTATATGACATGTTAAGAAAGAAAAATGTTTTTGAAGTAGAAAGGATATTTTCCTCAAGAATGGAATTCAACTGTTTTATCAAAATTATTTTCCATCTAAGATAATATAGGGTCCTGTTTCTATCCCTATTATTACATTGATTTGATTATGTTGTGATAGAATTATTTTTATTAATTCCTTTATCTTCTATGAATTGTTTTATGATGTCATGTTGTTTAAGAATCCCATTTTTATTACATGGGTTATGCTATGATGTATGATTTATGATTTTGTGGAACACATAAGAAAGGTATCATTATGAGATGGGTGGGACCTATATCTCCCTCCAATTCATTGGGTAATGATTTTATATCTCATGAGATATACATGGCTGGAACGGAAGGTTAAACCGGTTCAGTGAAATAGGACTGAAACGAGGAGTGAACTTGGTTCAGAAATCGACTTTCTCCACTAAGATAGTCTTGGAAATGAGTCTTGACTAATAAGAAATGATTCTCTATGATTATGTGTGTATGCCACAAAGTTCCATGTTTTATGTTATGATTATTGGGATAACATTTCACTTCTATGATTTATCCCATAGTATGAAATTATGATTTCTTTTGCAGGTTAAGATTTCCAAAAGGTTATGTTCATGATGTGATTTATTTTTCTTTTGTTTACCCTTACTGAGCATTTAAGCTCACCCTTTTTTATGTTTTATTTCCCCAGGTCAATAATAAGGTTATTATGTAGGATATGCCAAAAAGGGACTCTAGATATGATGAAATAAGTGGGAGGTAATGTAGATTGTTTATCAACCAGTGGTTTATGATGCTCAGTTTCTAAAGACTGTATACTTATACGGTCCTTTCCTAGTTTTGTTATTTGTTGTAATAAGTGTGCTTCAATTCTGAAGTAATAACAATGTATGTTAAGTATGGGTTGTTATAATCCCGGCGTCCCGTGCCAGATGTGGTTGATGTTCACCACATTTAGCTCTGGTGACGTCCTTACCCTTCCTCCCACTGGGGTCAACGCCGTCTTATTAATCGAGTATGCCAAACATTGGACCATTTCATACCTTGTAGGGCTTTTACGCAAGCGAGTCCGGCAACTCGAGACTACCTGCGCGGAAACTGGGTGATGGGGGAGTAGGCAAGGTGCTACTGGAAGGGGGGAACCAGTGCGCAGGCCGGGACTTCATGTGCGGGGACATCACATGGTGCCACCGCGACCTCGTTGCCCATAGGGGGGTCACACGAGGTGGCCATGGAACTTCCCGAGAAGCAGATAAGATACCTGCTCGATCCTTCCCAAGATGCAATTTTCCTAGCACTGTGGTCAGCCTAGATGACCCTATGGCAATCACTGAGCGTTGAATTCGTTTGGCAGAAGATAATGCAGAATGGGATCTAGCTGCCAGTGGTTTGGCTCATTCGAGTTACCAACAGAGTGAACTTCTATCGGAGACATGCCTATCTGACGGCCTTGGACACATACGCACACCAAAGGGGTCGGCGTGCAGAGCCACCTTTCCTAGTGAAAGTGATACATGGCCAAGAGCATGATCCGGAAGTGATGCCGCTGGGAGAAGGCGATAGTGACGATGAGTCGGAGGGAGAAGAGGAAACATGAGAAGATTAAGGTGAAGGATAAGATGAAGGAGTAGGAGAACCCGAATGTGATGGGTGGAAGGGGGTGACCTACCAAGGGAGTCTCTGGGAGAGCGGCGAGATTGTCGGATCTGATCTCGACATAACCGAGATACTCGAGGTCTGTCTCTATCTTCATTCATTTTCCTTCTTCATCCATTGTCCTCTACAATTTATAATTCATTTCTATATCTCACTCAGGAGCACCTAGGTTCTGATTAGGCATCCCCAATAGAGGGAGGAGGGGAACCGGTGGGACAGGATGGGGCTCCGATGCCCATCATTGAATTGGCAAGCACAGTGGGGTATCTTGTCATGGAAGCTCCTGTAGTGGCTAGAGCACTGGAGGCTGACGCTATGGGTTCTTGTACGTCCCATGCTTCACTACTGGACCTTGCTATAAAAATATCGCAACTAATCAGGGTGCGTCTTGCGCAGTGATCTCAACATTGGAGGCTCGTCAGGATGCTGAGCTCAGGCCATCCTTGAGAGGACTAGTGGAAGACATACCACCTCGTACAAAAAATACTTCCCACACTGAGTCGGCCCTCGAAAATTGGTGAGCAGGGGGAGGCAGACATCAGCGGTGCTGTCCTTGGTGCGAGGCCAGAAGCTGATGGAGGCACCGTCGCTATCAGGGAGAGAGAGGAAGGTTGCCCGGATGTTGAGGATCCTATTCCTCATGAAGACATACCTGAGGCAGATCCTGCTGACAACCTGCTGGCTACCTTTCCTGCGAATCGACCTGCTGATCCTGAGGAGCTAGACGACTCAGACTCAGAGGCGGCTGAGGAGAGTCGAATAAAACGTCGCAAAGGGGGGAAGCATGTCCACCACTTTCTCAGGAAGCCCTAGTTGGATTGGCTGAGGCGTATGGGATCACTCCAAACCTGGTTGCGCTTCCTGTGCGCCGGAGGGGCTGACGCTCAGCACCTTCATCTGACGGTCCGTGATTACATGGCTGAGAAGATATGCGAGAGCAGCCGGTGCACCGACATTGCCCAGTGTTGGGGAAGATCGGCGTGCACACGAGCGTTTCTGAGGGTGGAATAGGAGGTCTGGCGCCTCAAAGGTAAGGTGACAGAGAAGGAGGCCTTCATTGAAACATGCTCTGATCTAGTGGAAAACTGACGGCCTAGCTGGATGATGCCCAAGAGAAATTGATGGAGGTGAATCACCAGATGGTTGTACTTCAAACTGAGTGGGCGCAGAGACAAGCTATGGTTGGCGAGCTGTGCTCTGTGGCTTCTGATGAATAGAGAGTCTTCATGGAGCGAGAAGCAGTCCTGGAGGCTACCAGCCAAAGGGTAATAGCGTTGGAATGATCAATCCATCATGCTGATCCTTAAGGGCTATGTTTTGGTCTTCTCATGAACTTTTTTCTTCCACTTCTCAATATTTCCATCCAATGTATGGGCCAAGCTATTTATATATACCTTTGATTTAGTATGGTCACCATATTTCTGAAATGAATAAAAACTCATCCCTAAACTCCAATGGGTCGCACCCAACGTGAGAAATAAAGGATGTTCGTGTCATCATTTCACCCAACTGTGGGGGTGTTAACCATGCCTTAGGCGTCCAAAATCTGGCGTGGATTTTTGAGGAGAAGAGGGAGGTCCAGCCGATAAGACGGGACCTCAGACCGATCGATGTATCATCTCCTCCACAATCCCTAACACACGAGCGGGGAAATGCCGGGGGCATTGAAATCCATCCGAACATAGGAAGATGAAAAAGGTGAATCATGTTACCCGAATTTGGAACACTATAGGGGCGCAGCGATTGAGGTTAACTGTTAACCTTGGCGGAAATGCAGCATCCATATCACATTGGCCTAAAATGGCGACAAAAAATGAGGGCTGACTACTGACCATGTTCACAACATGGGTCCTAACTCAAATATCGTCGATCAGTCTTCCGAAATGTTGGCCCAGGACAGCAGGAGGACAATAGGTCTATCATCTATATTGCTACAATAGGCAGACCAAAGGTCTATCATCCATATTACTACAATAGGCAGACCAAATTCTATCATCCATACTGTTAGGGGGTCCCATCAAACATGACCAGTCCTCCGGGATGTTGGCCCAGGATAGTAGGCGGACCATGGGTCAATCATCCATACTGTTACAGTAGGCAGACCAAAGGTCTATCATCCATATTGTGGCAGTAGGCGGACCAAGGTCTATCATACATACTGTTAGGGGGTCCAATCAAACATGAAAGAGGATGAGGATCCTAATAAATGGGTATGAAAAGCGTGGAATGTGGAGTGGTGGTTTGTTCGATCAGAGTCCAACACTACCAATATTGCGCCACCGTCGTCGAGGTGCATTAGGAGGATGTACCAACCTTGTCACAGATCATCCCGATTCTCAGACAGGACCTCTCTGGAGAGAGAACTATCGCTTCCCACCATCACTATGGGGAATCCCGAACTTATTCGGGGTAGATGTTGTGATTACACCACTCCCCAAGAAGTCAAGACCAGGGGTCCATAGTAAGGAGGGACGAGATTTGGTAATCCCTGGGGCTGGACTCATGAAGAAATATCCAGGCATTACTAAGTATCCCATAAGGATGAGAATCAAGCCACACGTAGTTCTAGAAGCACAATTTAACGTTATGTAGGACGATAAGTCGAGAAGGATAATTCTTAGAACGGGGTGTGTGGGTTGCAGCCGTCGCAAACCCGACGTGAATGAGGACATGATACCTCACTACGCTACATAGTCCCGTGGTTGGGGTCCTGAATGCGGGACTGGAGAGACGAACTAGCTGAACTCGACCTGGATCCAAAGACAGGAGGTCTGTGTGTTCCTACGTATCCCTTTAGGATGATAATCAAGAAAGACGTTGTTCTTAAGAGATCTTAGTTTATGGTCTTAGAGCTCGGACCAAGGATCAGTACGAAGGGCAGGAGACACATAGTAAAGTGACCAAAGAAACCCAACCTGAATGAGGACAAGGTCCTGCTTAACATGGGTTCCTTGGAAAAGTGTTTAGGCCGCCGGACTGAACACGGATGTTAGGCTAGGCCCGCGGGGAAGTACCCAGGTGCTCCTACGTATCTCATAAGGTTGATAATCAATCCAGATGTAGTTCTTGAGAGGTGGTGTGGCATGACATGGTGCCTGCGCAAAGGAGGAGGGAGACGTTCGGGTCTTTCCCTCGCACCAAAAGAAGCGTAATTTGATATATATTGTTTTTCCTTGAAGGCGAATGGTTTTTCTTTTATGGAGAAACCGACCTAGGTTAGTAATTCCTGGCATCGCCACAATAATCAAGGCATAACAGGCATTGAAAAATGGTATGTTAGTCGACCAATACCCAATGTGATGTCCCCTATGAGGAGGCCACCACAATGCAGTGCCATTTTTCATCGTGTGGCCAGGACGATATCATCACAATTTATGGTCATGTGGTGGGACCAAACAGCACATTTTAAGGTCATATGGATCGCACCCGGGGAATACGCATGATGCGGTGAGTCATACCCAGTGTGGATGAGGTCATATCCTCATATCGTCACCACGGGCGATTCCGGGAGATAAGACTCGGGGTAAGGGGCCGGTGAGGGTTCAACAATCAGGGGGGCAGGATATGCTAGCTCTTAGATAAGCTAGGCCAAAAATGCAATGTCTGGGTGACTCCTCATTTCCCATGGGGATGAGGGTCAAGCAATGTGTGGCTCCTATAGAATACCCAAGCCTCTAATCTTAGCGCTCGGATCGCGGGAGCCCCAAGAAACACTGTAACACAGCTTTTTCCGTCTAACGTGTGGGGGTGCACTGAGGGTTAGTGCAAGGAGTGTCGAGATTCCACCTTGACACAGTGGGGTGGAACGTAATGTGAATCATTCAACCAACATTCAGGGCCTAAGGTAGCCAGCGTGACAACTGGGGATTACTGCTGACCATGTTCGCAACACAGCATCCTATCGTGTTAGCCTAAAGATAGGGGAAAACAAATGAGAATCAACTGCTGACCATATTCTCAAAGTGGGATTTGTATCAATTTTTTGCCCGAAATGCTCGGGGGAATTTTCCCATAATGGTAGGATAGCCCTTAAGAATTGTATCTAGGCTGTTTTTGGGGGTCCCTCCGGGTACTGAAAATATCGAGGGCCCGAATGAAGGGGAGCAGGAAGCTTGACAGGTGGAAGAAAACTTGCCTAAGTGGAATCTGACACTCTAGGTCCGAGACCAGAGTACTCTGAACACATTAGTAGACCACTGGAAAGGGTCGAAGGGCTCAGTCTGAGAGCGGCCAAATGATGGTGGATTCCAGGGGGAAGGGGCGTAGTGCCAGAAACCTTGTACCACACCTATATATCCCCACGTGGGGGGGGGGATAGGCCAAGAGGCCGGGGTGACCATGATATCGTGGGATATCTTAAGAGATGGTGCTGGACCTGAAATCTAGGTGTTCAGGTGGTCCTACGTATCCCATTAGGATGGGAATCAAGCCTCACGTAGTTCTTAAATCCCAGTTTAACGTCATGTAGGATGATAAGAGGTATTCCTTCAAGGGAATGCGCACGGCGCGACGGATAACATGTCGTGAATGAGGACATGATCCTACACTGCACCGCACGCTCTGGGTGAAGGCTGTGGCTAAGAGGCCCGATAAGGCCAAGGGGCCCGAGGCTAGGCCTCGGTCAAGGATGCCTAACCAGCATGCAGTTTAGCATCTTGAAGTGAGGATGGGCATGTAGTTTAGCGTCATTCTAGACCATAAGGGTATTAGTTTAAGGTCTTAGAACTCAGACCAGAGGGGCCCAGGTGTAAGGAAAAATGTAGTTTAAGGTCATGATGGACCGTGTGCAGTTTAAGGTCATGTGGGATCGGGTAAGGATCTTAGTATTAGGTCATAGAAATCGGACCCACGGATCTCAGGAAAAATACCATTTGAGAAGCCTCGCGTTGGTGGGAGGAGTGACACGCTAACCATCCATAGTCACCAGGGAATACGCGCCATTGGGATAGACCTTATGAATGATGAAAGGACCCTCCCATTTGGTCTCCAATTTGGGTGGTTTCCTGCAGGGAATCATTGGTGCTCTGAGAGCCAGTACCAGGTCACCTTGCAGGAATGAGAAAAGGAGAACCTTCTTCTTGAAAGCTCGAGCCATCTTGCTCTGATTCCGTTCCACGTTATGTAAATCAAGAAGCCTATTCTCGTCTAGCACTTCCAATTCAGCTAGGCGGACATCAGTAACTCTATCGAGCGCTTGCTGGTCATAGACCGTAGTGCGCAATGAGGGAAACCGAATCTCGATAGGCAAGACGGCCTCAGCTCGGTACACCATGGAATACAGAGTCACCTGGGTGGAATTATGAGTCATTGTCTAATAAGCCCAGAGAGCATTGGGGAGTTTGTCCGGCCAACTTTTTGTGTTCTGACCAAACATTTTTTGCAGAATGTCCAAGAGGGTTTTGTAAAATTCCTCAATCTGTCCATTCCCCTGTGCATGATAGTGGGAGGTGTGGTTAGAGAGAATTTTGAACATAGCATACAATTTCTTCAACTTGGCTGCTCGTAAGTTGGTTTCGTTATCCATGAGGATTGCGTGAGGTACTCCAAATCGATAGATGATGTTGGAGCTCACGAAGTTAGCGATAGAACATGCTTTGACTCCCTTGATCGGGATTGCCTCTGCCCACTTGGAAATGAAATCTATAGCAGTCATAATGAACTAGAATTAGAGGGCCATCGCCGGCGGGTAAGGTCCTACGACATCCAATCCCCAGACTGCAAAGGGCCAAGAATACTAGATAGTGTAGAGAGGCTCCGGTGGCCGATGCACGAAGTTGGAATGAACCAGGCACGCGTGACACCTCTTGGAAAACTCGATGCGGTCATGGATCATGGAGGGAAAAAATTACCCCAGCCTCCGAATTTGATGATACAACTTCGACCCGGCCTGATGGGCGCCACAGGAACCAGCATGAACTTCTTGCATGACTTGAGGGATCTTGACTCCTTGAAGGAAACAGAGGAGAACACCATAAAATCCACCTCTGTAAAGGAGCTGCTCAAGTCTGGGACTCCTCTGAAAGGTAAACTGCAGCACACAGCATCAGATTCGCTCATGCTCGGCTCGGTCTGACGGACTATTTCTGTGCTGGAGATATTCAACCAAGGGCATCCTCCTGTCAAGAACCATTTAGATTACCGCATCTGAATTATCTGGGGATCCTGGCGTAGGGGCACCAGCGGTGAGATTTTTCACCCACGAGCCACGATCATCCTCTTGGATAACGGGCGCAATGACCCTCTATTGTGACACGTGGATAATCAGGTAGTCCTGTTCGGGCTCTACGAGCGATGCGGCCAGGCTGGCCAAAGCAACTGCTCGACTGTTCTGCAACCGGGGAATATGAATGACCTCTATCCAAGAAGGTAACTTAGCCATTAGACGGAGGTTTCACTCCACCAGTGGCATGAGTTCTGGCTTTCTGACAACATAGTCACCATTGACCTTCTTGATGACGAGCTCAGAGTCCTCTTCCACTAGTAGATGGGGCCCGTCAATCTCGAGATCTAACTCGAGGACAGTGATGAGGGCATGATATTATAGCTCATTGTTGGTCTAGCCTTCTGACAACAGGAATGAATATGGTAGAAGACATTGCTCTGGGGTGATGAAGAAGACACCCAGGCCCACTCTATTGTCCCTAGTATCGTTAAGACTTCTACCGGTGGGGCTTTGGGAGGCACCGTCAATGTGCATCTTCCAGCATGGGAGGGCATGATTGACTGATAGGATTACCACATTAGGAATGCCTAGATATAGTGGTTGATCCGCAGAGGTTGGGTGGGCAGCTAAGAACTCTTCCAACGCCTTTCCTTTGATAGCCTTATGAGGTACGAACATGATGTCGAACTGCTGGAGGATCACCACCCAGCGCGCCAGTTAGCCAAACAACACAGGTCGATTCAGGATGTATTTAAACGGGTCTATCCAAGAGACCAGCTGTACCTCATGGTGCTGAATGTAGTGCCTCAATTTCTGCACGTCAAATACGAGCGCCATGCAGCTCTTCTAGATGGGAGAATATCTAATTTCCGTATCGAGGAGCATGCGACTGAGGTAGTAGAGGCTATTCTCTATTCCCTCATTGTTATTCTAGGCGACAAGTGCACCAAGGGATCATTCTAGGGCAGTCACGTAAAGGACCATCGGCTTTTTGGAAATGGGTGGCATCAAGACCAGAGTTTGGAGCAGATACTGCTTGATTTCTACAAAGGCGATCTGACAAAATTCGTCCCATTCATAGGTGGAGCCTTTCTTCATGAGCTGGGAAAAGGGCTTACACTTTCCGGTCATATTCACAATGAATCGGTGTATATATGCTAAGTGGCCTTGGAGGCCTCTAAGTTCCCAAATATTACTCGGGGGAGGAATCGGGATGATGGCCTTGATCTTCTTCCGGTCGATCTCGGTGCCTCGATATCTAACAACGAAGCCAAGAAACTTTCCGAAGGTGACCCCAAAGGCGCATTTCAACGGGTTCATCTCCATGTGGTGAGAATGAATGAAGCCGAACACATTCTAAAGGTCTTTGAGATGGTCCTGACACTGGAGAGATTTAACCACTAGGTCGTCCATGTAGCATTCCACCTGTGTCCCGAGAATCGTCTTGAATATGTGATGCATGGCCCGTTGATAGGTGGCACCTGCAATCATCAGGCCGAAGGGAATGATCTGGTAGCAGAAAGTTCCTTGGGGGCCCTAGAGGTAGTGAACTCTTCATCCTCGGGGGCCATCCGGATCTGGTTGTACCCGGAATACCCATCCATGAATGAGAGGGCATGGAACCCGGCCATGGAATCGATCAATAACTCTGTCATTGGAAGGGGAAAATCATCCTTCGGACAGTGGTGATTGAGGTCACGGAAGTCGATACAGACCCTGATCTGTCCGTTCTTCTTTATGACCGGCTCAATGTTAGCTAGCCACCGGGGGTACTGAACTTATTTGACGAAGTTGTCTTTGATGATCTTATCAACCTTAGCCTCAACCAGGGCACCGTGAGAGGGGTGCATCTTTCTAGGAGGCTGCTTGAACACGCGATGGTTTGCCGAAAGGGCAAGGTAGTGGACGGCTACTTGAGGATCTAGTCCTAGAATCTCATCGTAACTCCAAGAGAACACATCACGATGCTGTCTAAGAAAGTCTATGTACTGTTGAAGCTCCTCGGGGGGCATAGAAGCGCTGACCAATGTGGGTCTTGGGTCCGCCTCACTACCGAGGATCAGCTGCACTAAATTTTTGACCGTGGTGGAGACGCCCTCCTCAAAGGCTGGAGGTGCATCTTCCATGTCATCCTCCCCACTTGTGGAGTGATCATCCATGGGGGGGGGGAGCTGCTTTGGGGATACCAGACCCTGATTGGAAGTTGGTGTGGGATTGAGCAGCAGTGGTCGTCACGTCAGGAGACTCATGTGCTACGTAGACTATTGAGAAAAAGGTGGTTGATCAAATCACATCTGGTCTTCGGCCCAAGGGGCCACGCTTTATGACATCAAAGAAGTAGTAGCGTGTCGGCTTCAGCTGGTCAATTCCAGCCCGGCGGAAGAGACACGTGTGATGTACTGCCGTTTCCATGAGCATAACGTCCCGATATCATACAAGGGTAGGAGGCTCGGGGATCACTTGAGCCTGGTTGGTGTAGCTTTATGAGGTGATTTCCCACCGCCACATGGACCCGGAAATATGCCTTCCTCTGGTACCCGAAAAAAAAAGCACTGCCCAATGTCAGGGGTTGTGGCCTCCAACCGATGGATTGGGAAGACATAAGCGTCATCCAAACCTGCCCAGGGATCACTTGTGATAGTGGTGGGCTCGACCTCACCTGCTAGGAACTGCATGTCCTTTCTCTTGTAATAGTCGGCGTCCAGATAACGGGCTTTACAAGAAGCAAAAGGGGACACATCTCCTTGGATCATGCCTACTCGACCCTTAAGGGAGTATTTGAGGCACAGGTGATATGATGAGGGGACCCCTTTGTGAAGGTGGAGCCATGGCCTGCCCATCAATGCGTTGTAGGCAGTGTCCTGAGAGACAACCATGAATTCAGTATTGGAAATTTGGCTGTCGAACTTGGTCTTCAAGAGAATCATTCCAAGTAGATTTTTCTCGGTCCTGTCATACCCCTGGATCCTGAGGTCAGAGGGAGTTAAATCATCCTCAGACAACCCCAACTTCCGCAACATCTGAGTTGGGATTAGGTTAATCCCAGAACCCGTGTCGATAAGACAGTGTTAGATATCCATGCCATTGAACAGGCCAGTGATGTACAATGGGCGAATGTTCCCCTGTATAGGAGGGTCTTCATCTTCATCGGAGAATGAGATAACCTCCTGACATTCGACGTTCTCAATCGCCTCGGTGTGGAAGGCTTCTGTAGCCGCTACCTCCGTCTCAAACTCGAGGGGGCTCCTTCGGGCCTCGACGAGCACCTCATGCATTTCAGATGACAAGAGAAGAGCCTCAAGGATAGAAAGATTTGATAGAATGCCGACCAGGTGCTTCAGAACATCATACTTTCCAGCCAAAAGCGAGATTCTTCTTACAGGAGGCCGCTCTGCGATTAGAGGCATGACGCGCCCTGCCGGAGGGACCGGTGGCTGACTAGTACTAGGAACGTTTGGCGGTTCACTAGTCGAAGCCTGGAGAGTGGCTTCCAGATTAGGACCGGAGAGCTGGGGTTGGCTTGTAGCAGGGAAAATCTAGTCACGGCATGGCCGAGCTGGTTCTACCAGATCAATTAACACAAACGGTGGTGGAGGCGAACCTGTCAACATCGTATGAAGGGGCCGCATGTGCTGAGCTCTGTATTGGGCTTACTACCGGGTCTCAATGGCGTACACAACCTAGCTCAAGGTTCCAACTGTCGTGCCCTGGCGATTCACGTAGCTTCAGCTCTGCTGACGTTGGAAAAAGATGGGGACATTGGTAAGGTCCACCTAGTGTTCCACATTGCTGGGAGTCAAAAAGAGATTTACCAACTCTATGGTGTTAACCGAAGCATACCACAAACTTTCGCTCGAGGATTCATCCACTAACGGACGGTGTCTTGTAGGGATACCCATTTCTGGGGGCAAAAAATTGCCAAGTGTGAGGGATGATGATGACATTGGCAAGGTGCATTCTTTCTTCATGCACCACTGCTTTCTCTTCTAAGAAGAGCTAGGATGGGACGATGATGCCGAGGTAGCGCTCGCTGATTCTGAGGGCTATGGATGATTCAGGCGAGCACAGATGATGCCATGGGCGCGGGCGACCGTCCTGTGGGCTATCCAACTGTTATAATTCTGGGACCCACTGTCGGAAACATGTTTCCACTCATCCTCGTTGCTACTAATGCCCTCTGGTCTCACAAGGACACCTGCTACTTCTGTCGGGGCTAGGCCCAACCTGACTATATTGTTGTCAATTTGGTTTTGGAGACAGTCCTTGAACACGATGCATCGCTAGATGGTGTGCCCCAGGGTCCGGTGATAAGGGCAGTAGTTAGGGTGATTGGTGAGATGTGCCTCTTCCAGCTTCCGGCACTCGGGCAACATCACAATTCTCCGCTCCAAGGCACTACATAAATAACCGGGAACCTGGGCCTCGTCGAATGAGTAAGTTCGATTACTTCCATCAGAAAAGGGGCTATAGGAATCTGGCCCTAACGAGGGGCCAGAAGAGCATGCCGAGGAGGTGGAGCCTTATTATCTTGCCTAGGTTGTGGCGGTGCATTATGCGGAGGCGCCTACCAATTTTGAGGCGGTCGCTGCTCGGCCGGAGGCTGTGCCCGTGGGGGTGGACCCCTATGGGGGTACGAATATGGCCTTACTGGTCACAACTCTAGCTGCCTGGGGGCCTCTATCTAGGCCATAATAACGGGCTCGGCTCTGGTGTCTCTCCTTGTTGGGATTATTGGAGGCAGTGGGCGTGCCTGACTTCCCTGTTGCAGGGATACTTTGAGGCGCTGAGCCTTGTTTGAGAAGTCCCGGAACCCTCCGGGGAAATTCTGAGTGATCAAAGAAGGAATCAGCTCTGCCTTGACATTCCCTAACCACATTGTCAGTAATTTCTCTTCAGATAGTCTCATGTCAAGGGAGTATGTGGGCCCCTTCCACTGGGCGATGAAGTCCACGACTCGCTCATTGGGCCTTTGTTTGCACCTAAAGAGGTCTGCGATGTTCGTCTTCCGGGTTGTAGAACTGAACTGGTAGAGGAATTTCCTGTGAAGGTCCTCCCATCTAATCACGGATCTGAGAGGGAGCTGTCTGTACCAGACGAATGTTGGTCCTTCCAGTGTCTAAGCGAAGAAATAGAGCTTGGCGGCCACCGGCTACGCCGAAGTTCCTATCATAGGCCCGCACCATGAGTTGAAGTGGGCCATGTGATGTGGCGGGTCTCTAGTCCCGTTAAAGAGGGTGAATGTGGGGTTGCCAAATCCTAGTGGGGCCGGCATGTCATCCACCCATGCTGGGTATGGCTTTCCGTCCGGTGGGATTGCCACCTGTTGAGTTTCCAAAGCCTCTAAGTGGGCGATGATTGATTCAATTGGATCGTATGGACGTGGTTTCCTATCCTAATGGGGGTCTCTAACCCCAAGTGCATTGTCGGGCTCTTCAATCCGGTAGTCAAGCTCATCGGCTTGCGGGGCGGCTGGCAGAGTGACTCTCGGGGCAGCGGGAGGAAACCGGGCGGGGACCCTTGTGTGATTAAGCTTCTCAGTAAGTTTCGGCGAAATGTATCGTGCCCTCTTGCCATGAGCTCCAGCCTCTCCTATGTCAGCGAACACAGCATGATTGCGGTTTCCCGGGGAATCTCATCAGGGGGTTGTTGCTCCTGCCCCTGCTGTCCCGGCCTAGGATTACCGTAGTCTGGCCACCACTTTGCAATGCGTTCGTCCAAGACCTCATCAACCAACCTCTTCTTCTCAGCAAACTGTTGGCACAACTTGACCTTCTCGGGATCTTCCTCTGCCTTCTGTATCGAGGTAGATGGGTCAGCAAACTTGACAGCCCCGACATTCTCTTTACCCTTCCCGATGTTTCGGCATAGTGTTAATTCCTTAGTGGGTGTGGGGAGGCCTATGAGGTTACTCTATTGGTGAGTAATTCTCCTAGATGGGTCCAGTAGTAGCCAATCCTCTGGGGGGGGAGTCCACTTAGAAAAGTTCCACACCGTTTCTCTCTCCCAAAAGGTCAGCCATGTTAACCGCCACTTCCCTTGGCGGGATTCCTTTAGAGCCGCCCTATGAGGCGGGCTGTCGGTGAATTGCGCTGAAAAGAAGTGCAGAGTACATATCCTATCCATGGACGTGCGCGTGGTGGGTGGACTCCTCAATAACTTTTCGGAGTACTTGAAAACTCTGGACACATTGTTGTCGGAGGGCCCTATGGTGGCCATGTGACTAGGGGTGACAAACCACGGGGAGCGCAGCCAGGTCGACCAAATGGAATTGCTCACTGATATCCTCGAGATGTGCTTGAATCTTGGGATAAGGTGATAGCTGATGACGAAGACGGGAGTGAGTCACCTGGAGAGTCTCGCGGAATCATTCAAACTCTCCCAGGGTGAGTGACTCTGGCATATCAAAATCTGATCCTGCGACCGGCCAAAACATCTCGGGGAAGTGGCCTGCTGCGAGGATAGTATAGAAGCTCCATGAATCTGGTTCGGGATCCGGCCCTTGCTGCCCCTGCTCATCAACCGAGAATAGCTGGGGAACCGGCAGCGGTGCCGAGGCAAGCCGCAAGCCCGGCGGGCTGGCCGACGGAGAATACGGTGAGCAGGCCGATTGGCCGCCGATCCCTAAGTCATCCTCCATGGGATGCAGTGTCCTAGCCTCCATGTCACGATAGGATGGGCTGGAAAACAGGCCCCTTGTCTTAGTTTTGGTACTTTCTTAGGGTGTGTCACGTCGTGACTGTTTCATTGGTCTGTATAAAAGTTCCCACCCTCTATGAATGAGGTGGAAGGTGCTTCCGGGGAGGCCAGTGGTAACTACCGGTTTGACCCCTGGGGGTACGCCAAGTCCTCGTCCTCCTGGATATACCTTTGGAGTGAGGCAGGGATCCTGCGGATCTCGCATTCGAGGAGTATGAGACTGACACGCCGCGTCCCCATCCCTGCCCTTGACTCAAAGGGTTGGGGGGAAGGTTCCATTGCTGATTCGTACTCCACCTCAGATTCCGAGAAACGGACTAGTCTGATTTCCATCCGGACTTCCCTGACATTCCTCTTACGACGACGACATCCCGCCTTCCTACCCTTGGGTGGATCCTCAGGGCAAGGCATATTTTCATCATGGAGTCCACTGGCCACAATAATGCTGGGGCCGGGAGGACTGGAGGCCGGGGTGCGAGGAGCGCTGGGACAGATGTCGAAAAGGACATGGGGAGGACCTACATGTGGTCGAGTGACCAGATATGCAACGGCTCCATACTCATGGCTAGCGATAGTGGAAGTGACCCCGTACCCCGTGCAATGGGTGCTGGAAAGAGCCATACCCGGAGCGTAGCGGTCACGAGGAAGTATTTTTCTTTCCAGATTAGTGCCACGGAGTGGGCCTTCACGCTGGATGGCACAACCGCGACTTGGTCCGCAGTGGCCATTGCCTCTGCCAGTGACCGGGAGAGTCAACCCAACCTACCTGCGGGGCGGTTGGGGCCTTGATCCGGGTCTGGCATGTAACTGCCCCTGCTCAACATGTGAGGGGTCTGATAACAGGGGTTAGCAGTGGCTCGAGCCACAATGGTTTCTAATGTTGGTGCCCCAGGGCGGGTATTCTCTTCCGCTCGCACGCTACGCTAGAGTTGGGTTAGGTGGGTTGGAGCCGGTGGTGTGGGCACGAAGATTTCAAGCTCCTCGACCCAGGGAGTCGGGCAGCGGCATCGACGCAGCCTGGTGGGGCCTCTTTCCGTGAACCCCTAGGATGGGTCTCTGATCGGGCAGACCGAGACATCCCCCACCTCATTGGCATAGGGGAGGGCGGTGTCGAGGAGTTCCAGGGATAGGCTCCCGAAATGGTTGAACGTCGGAGTGGGGAGAGGAGACTCCCTATGCGGTCCTCTGGGGCGGCGATGGTGGTGAGGCGCAACTGCCTCTAGATCGAAACGGTCTGTGTCCCTGGTGGGGATGACTCCTTCCTCCTCATACCTATGAACCAGGTCGTTGATCACCCTTCGTTGGATGATGTATGACGGGGAGAGGGGGCATGAGCACCCAGAAGTCATGGCAGTTGGATCAACTGTGGAAAAGGAGGGACCATGTTGGGTGGCCTTGTCGGTACTGCCCCTGCCCCTACGCTAATGGGAAGGTTGCGATCGAGCTCCGGATGTAGCGATCTAATTCCTGGAAGCAGGGAGATGAACTCATTAGCGCTAATAGGAAATGAAATCGAAAACCAATAGCCCATAATCAATTCATCTTCTGTGGTTAGCGAGAAGGATCCATGTTGATGACATCGCAGAACACAGTTCTCCACATCCTGATAGCCTCAACCCCTGGTGGGTCTCACGTCCTAATGCTAGGTACCCAGACCTGGTTACATGTTAATATTCTGACACCCCGAACGCTACCAGTCCCCCTATTGAGGAGAAGATCTTCACGTCGGGTTCACCATTTTTTGTTTTCGATGCTTTTACGCCGGGGCATGAGAGAGTACATCATGTGGGGGAGGATGTGCGGCTTGTTGCCCCGCATTCCCTCTTTCCATAGGCAGGCGGCATCCATTCGTTCTTCACGGACGATTGCTCCTTGATCGAAACCGCGATGATGGGATGTCAGTTCTTCCTTCTGTGGATTCCTCCTTGGAGCTTGTCACCTAGTTCGGTTCTCCCTCATAGATTTAAGATGGGACCGTGAAGCTCTCTCTTGGCGCCATATCTGCATGGACGCCAGTTAATTACGTTGCTTCCGTCGAGATGCACCAAGGGGTCTTGTCGGGGCAGCATCATTCGCTGAGTAGGATGGTAATGCTGGGGTGTTGTTGGCGTGCCTTGACGCTGGGGATTGGCATGTCTGTCTTTTGTCCCTTATTATAGGGCTTCTCGAGGGCGCGGAATCCCAAGTCATCCCACATCGAACGCGGGGAATTGTGTGTCATATGAGGTTTTCCTCAGCATCCCATGTTTAACACGGGGTATGCTGTGAGTTTAACATCTTGCAGAGATGGATCAGACTGATAAAAACACTGAGAGTGGAAAAAGACAAAGTACCCTCTAGGGGGAACACCTATATTGAGGCCAGCACATGGGTGGCTTCCCGGATACTATAGAGTGGAATGAGGTGGCATGATCTCACCAAGATTTGGTGGCCTGGGTAAATATTAGGATGTTTAATGGAGTGCGGAGGGAGTTGAACCTCATGGAGGATTCCTACGTATACCCAGGGTAGGGGATCAATGTTCGCGTAGTTCGGTGATACGGTGGTACACCTGAAGAGGTGACCCGTGAGACTGAACGTGTGGATTGGATCCTGGAGGATGTAAGATCTCTGGGATAGGGCATGAGGTTCCCGAGGCACGTGGTCTTGAGGGAGAGGTTAGTATGAGATGGGGGTGTGAGGTATGGGGATTACGCTCTGAGGTGGCCCATAATGGTGGTTGTGAACCGACGTGGAGGGGTCAGAACAACTGATTGACGGCTTCCAACTCATGGAGGCTTCCTACGTACCATGCATTACCACAGATCAAAGTCCACGTAGTTCAGGGCATACAGTTTAACGTCATGAAGGACGGGATGCAGTTTAACGTCATGCGGGATGAGGGCATACAGTTTAATGTCATGAAAGATGAGGGAAAATAGTTTAACATCATGCGGGATGAGATATAGTTTAACGTTATGTAGGAAAAGAAATTTGGGGCTTACGCTCTGAGGTGGCATAAAGTGTTGGTGAACTGGCGTGAAGAAGTAGGAATGGCCAGGTGGTGGGCTTGAACCGTGTGGAGGCTTCCTACGTACCCTGTGTTAGCACGGATCAAAGTCGACATAGTTCGCTGGGATGGGTATTACGCTCTAAGGCGGCCCATAGGAGGATGTCATGGTCGATGCTCACTCTAAGCCCACGTGAGTCATGCACAGTGTGAGAAACAAGAGGCGGCAGGGACCAGATGATCACGTTGCAAAAGGTTCATCCGTGAGAAGAGGAAAGGGGATTAGGCATTGAGTGGCCCAAAGAGGAAACATGGTCTTACACATGGTTAGAAGCCCTTAGTGCTGGGACTTACTCTAGGATGGAGGCCCGTAGTGTGACAAGGAACAGTGGGAGAGTGACTCCACTGGCCTTGGTAGTGGGGAAGTACAGAGGTGAATTGGTGCAACCTTCTGCAAGAGAGGCTAGGTGATTACGCTTTGAGGCAGCCCTTCCCCCATTAAAAAACTCCACTCGAAAAGGAGGATATCATTCCATGCGAGGATGATTCCATTCCTCTGGAGACGAGAGGCGTAAAGAATTTCCGACCTGGCAGGACCCTGCGTGTGAGGCACGAGGTAAGACCACAGTTTAATGTCATGTGTTGAGGAAGAAGTTCTTGGAAGTTTAACATCATGCACCTCGGATGAGGTGGGTTCACTCCACACCCCTAGGGCTTACATGCCCAACGCCCTCTACCCCTTGTGGGAGGGAAGGCATTGGCAAGGCCGTGGTGAAGGGGGTCGTAGAATGAACCATCGAGGGGTCCACGTTAGGGTGGATATGCGAAGAAGCAATAGTCATTAGTGTGCCTATGTGAAGAAGAATAAGGAAAAGAAACACAATGGAAAACACCACCCATGGGACCTTGAGGTTACTTCGTATGACCCTAGAAGGCCGTACGGGAAAACAACGCATGCCGTGTACACATGGTATGGAAGACATCGGGCGCCGATGCAGAGAGGCACCCGGGGCATCAAGGTGAGGGTTCCTAGGTTTTGCGTGCAAAGAGAAGGTTTGCACGAAAAACACCGTTATGACGCGCAATTGGGTCAGAGGATTGCGCGAAGATAGGGGATTGCACGCAAAGGGCTTGGATTGCTTGTGGGGGGCACCGGCTGATCCCTAAGGTATGAAGAAACCTAACAAAAGATTTGCGTGCAATGAAAGGGATTGCGCGCAATTCGAGGGGACTGCATGCAAGGGGCAAGGATTGCGCGCAAAGGAAGAACCCTGAGGAGTTAGAAAATTCACTTAAGGAAGTGGGGTTGTGCGAAAAGGAGAACCCCAGAGCAAGGTTGCGCGAAAAGGTGGATTACCTGGAAGACATCTTTCCCACACGGGAGTCCTAATTGCGCGCATGAGAGCTGGTCCGAATTCCTCAACCCCGAAATGGTTGGGGTCGCCTTCTATTTATATGCTTTTTCCATGGGAAAAATAGGGCAGCGTGTGAAATCTTCTGCTCCAAGACACGTTGGCGTGCAAGGCTTCCCCGCGCGGAACCAGGCGCGCAAAATTCCACCCCCCCCGCCAGATCCTTTTCGAAAATCTCGGGAGCCCTTCATGCGAACAACATGTTTTCACGCGAGTGACCTTTAATTTCGCACAACACTTCCAGGTCCTCCAGACCAGGCCTCTGAGTCCAAATATGACTTCTTTTAGTCCGTTCGAAACATCCTCTAGGAGTTACGGAATTTTTCAGCATCTACAAATCCCACCCGTGTCGATGTCCTGTGATGGGCCATGTACTTACCTACTCAGTTCCAACATGTGAAAATATCCATGTACCTGGTGAAACTTTGGGGGTATATCCAAAAGGTAATCCACCTCAATTACTCTATGCATTACATGAAAAGGTAAAATAAACATCAAATATAACATGCCTCCCGTGAAAAAAATATGTAATCCTAGTTGAGGTGAAACTCGAATGAAGATATAGTCTACTTCCTCAAACTCCAATGGTATCCACTATCTTTCAATATAATACTTCTTCCAGCTCTATATTGTATTCATATTCTCTAAGATGGTCTATAACTTCTTCGTAGAAGTTCATACCAGATCTAGTCCCATGAATACTGACTCTTTGAGGTAAGTCCAGTAGAGTGGTGATTTGTAGGGTCGCCCAAAAAAACCTCCAATAGTGTCATAAAAATGGTGGATTTGTAGATTTTTTTATGTGAACTCCACTAGAGGTGGGTAATCCTTCCAACTATGGCCGAAATCCAATATGTCGTCCCATAACAAGTCCATCAAGACCAGAATGGTCCTCTCTATCCAGCTATATTTCTGGGGTAAAACACTATAGTCAAGCATAACTATGTCCCAGACACCACATGTAATCCCTTCCACAATCAGGATGAGAAACGATAATCATGATCTTATTATATAATTGATGGGACTCCATAGATTTGACTATCTTCTGAATGAATAGGTTTCCCAAGCTCCCTACTGAACTATTCACTTAGATATCTAAGAAGTGACCCGACATGGTGATTCGATCAATGATTACCCAAAAGTAATATTTTCCCATAGACATACGTGGTAAACCCATCATGAAGTCCATTGGTATCCCATCCCACTTCAATTCTCACACCTCATGGAGTTGATCCAAACCCACTAGATCCTAGTGCTTAGCCTTCACCTGCTGGCAGACAAGGCACTAGAAAATGAACTCTTCCACTTCCTTCTTCATCCATGTCCACAAAAACTAACATTCTAGGATTTGGTATAACTTCTCCACAGCACTGTGTACTTACAAAGGGAATGTATAATACTCCCTCCGAACCTCCTCTTGTAATTAAACTAGTATTACCACGTGTCCTCCGAAAATAATGATGTCCTCCCAACCTTGTGAATATCAATTAGGTGAATGCCCTATGTAAATCATAGCACGTAGGGTCTCATTGTCGGTATCCCCAAGTTGTGCCTCCCTAAATTACTGTAACAGTGTAGTGGGGACAACTGTTGACTATAGGTATGATGCACCATCTCTATACACGAAGGATAACTATAACGAGGCCAACTACTCTGACACCTCATTCAACAACTACGAATTAGATCTCTGAATGGGGGAATCTACCACCACGTTCACCTTCCGAAAAGTATATACAATCTCAAATTCACAATTATTGAGGAACTCCAGCCATCAAATCGGCCTCTTGTTTAGATCCCTCAGAGTGAAGATATTAATGAGACTCTTTTGATCAGAGTAGACAATAAAACGCTCAACCATTAGGTAGTGTCACAACATATTCAATGAGAAGCATATCGCTTCCAACTATAAAATAGGGGTCATGTAGTTCAGCTCATATGGTCTCAACTGGAGAGAACCATAGATATCATTACTTTTCTTCTACATCAGGACAAAACCTGGTTTGTTCCATATTTTATGATAGAATACTACGTACTTGACACCATCTTCTAAAAATATCAACATAATGGTGCTCAACAAACTATGACACAACTACTAAAAAGCCTATTGTAACCTCTCCGTCCATATGAAAGGCTTTTCATTTCGAGTCAAAGAAGTCAAATGTGTTATTATACTAGAGAAATTAGTGGTGATTATCCCATAAAATCCATTAATCCCAAGGAATCTCTGTACATCCGTCACGTGCCTAGGTGGATCCAATTCCAAGAATTCCTCAACCTTGACCAGGTCCACTAACACTCTATCCAATGAGATAAAATGCCATAAAAATTAGACTATGTGAATCCAAAACTAGAACTTCAAGAGTTTCCCATTGAACTGATTATCTTATAGAACATCCACAACCATACATAGGTGTCTCTCATGATCCTCTATAGAAACCAAGTACATAATGATATCACCGATGAAGACTACCACAACAGGGTCTAAGTAAGGTTGAAATATACGGTTCATGAGTCCCATGAACTCAGTTTGGGAATTTTTTATGCCAAAGGGAATCACCAAGTACTCAAAATTAACATATAAGCCTTTGAAATCCTTCTTCAGTATATCCTCATCCTATACTCGTAGCTGGTTAAAAACTGATCTGAATTCAAAATTTTAGAACCATCATTCCCCCCTAAACTAATCGAAGAGTTCATCTACCCTCAGCATTGGATACATATTCTTCATGTTAATTTGTTTCAAGTGTCGGTAATCCACACAAAACCTCAATCTCTTGTTTTTCTTCTTGAAAAAAAATAGGGTCCGCAAAGGGTGAAACCTTGTGCTTCATAAAGCCCTTCCTCTATGAGTCCTCCAGCTATACCCTTATCTCATGAAGCTATGTGGGAGACATCTGATACACTAGTGTAATTATCGTTGTCCTCCAAGGGTGAAAATTTATATAAAAGTTGATCTCCTGATGAGGAGGTAACCCTAGAATATCTTTAGGAAATACGTACTCGTATTCCTCCAATACTACTAGGAACTAAAATCTCCTAACATATACTGCACAGAGGTTATGTCTAGCCTAATCAGGAGTGATTGAAAACACCCTCTTGTGAATGATCCAATCTTGTGCTATGAAGGATTTATTTTCACCATAAATGGAAAACCTCATCCCATCACTACAGATACACCACTGCATTCTCCTAAAACATTCAATTTGGTCATGGACTGAAGATAGCCAATCCACACAAAGAATGAAATTGTAAATCCTCGATGCTGCAACCAAGAGGATCCAACCAAAAATCTCACCGAAAAGGGTGAGATCACACAATCATCACAAGTGTGTGATTATTGAGTCTCCACCCATAGGTGTCTCTAAGTGTAAGGTTTGAGTCAACAGTTCTAACGTAATTTCAAGGTCTCGTATAAGGTAAGTTGAATGAAAATAATGAATAGAAAAAATGTTTATAAGTATGGAAGCTATGATAAAAAATAAACATATCATACCTCCATTAATCGCTATATTCATTTGGTTATACTCCTCATCCACATGTTGTTATCCCCACCCCTATCATCTCACTCTCTGAACCTAGAGAGAACCTCCTTGGGGTGGTGGTGGTGGTAGTATGTCACAATTTATACCACCTCATATAGCTCTCCCTTCTCCTTTTCCATGACCTCATCCTAAAAGATCTTCCTACTACACTCATTACCTCTACCTCAGTGGTCCATCCATCGTCCCCTTATAAACATCTTGGTGGGTTGGAAAATCTCAAGTGAGATGTCCCCTTCCATCGCATGTGGAGCATTGCCTCCCACTAGGCCGAATGGATTCTACCCGAGATACCTGAACCACTGATCCACTACACTAGGACCTCCTCTATGGTATCCCTTGTCCTGATCTATATTTCTTACATCCAATCCCCACTCCAAGGGGTGTTGCATCTATCTTTATAATACTGATTGACATTGGCTACATTCGCTTAACCATGAAGCTCTTGAGGACCAATGCTCGGTTGCACACTTCAACATATGTAAGAATGTATAGTGTTATAACGTTGGCATGGATGTCCTGATTTAGACCTCACTCGAAGGTCTAAGCCTGAATGTACGGATTGTTGACCATATCCATCGAGTGCCTTTAGAGGATGGTGAACCTTAATGAATAGACGTTCCCTATGAATCTACCATACTATAGATAAATAAGCACATGTATACTCAATGATATTACAACAACTAGAGATAACTCCACTCTAAATAGATGTTATATCTCTGCCCATGAAATATTTTTCTCATCGTGAGTTTTTCTGATCAAAATCCATCACATCTCTACTGAACCTTGTAGAAGGCTCACGACGAGGATCACCATCTGGCTCGCCGGTTTCCTCACTAGACAAAAAACTTTAGTCACCACCTCAATCTAGTACTTAGCCACCTGAGGGTTGGTGTCACTTTGGAACATGGGGGGTCTCTATCTTTGAAACTCATGGATCATTCTCAACCTACTCTCTTTGTCTGCTAGTATAGTAGGAACCATGTGCTACTCCATTGGTTTATGTACAAATGGTGCTCCGCCTAGAGATACCACATGGGGAACTGGTCCCTGTATCGAAGCCTAATCACTAAGGGAGCCATCCTCACGATTGATCAACTAAATCCTATACATTAAGCATCTCAGATGCATATTATAAAAAAACAAGATGTACCATGGTCAATGAGTATATTTGGAGAACATTCTCAAGAAGGACATAAAAATTCAGCCCATTACTATATTATGAATATACCATTATTTTTCCTAAAGCTATTGTTCCCATGCACTAAGTTAAAAAGTAGGTTATTAGAGTCCTACTGTATCGATACATAGGCCACCATCACCAACACTGGGTTCCCTGATCTGAAAGCCGAACTCAAAACACTTAACACTATTTTCTTGAACTAATCTCATAGACTCTTGGTCCTAAGGTAGAATGAACCACCTTTGATACTACTTTATCACAACTTTTCCCAAAGGTACATGTGTCGTGACTCCCCATGTCCACCTCCAGTAGGTGAAGGGCTGGTGACTAGCACTAATTAAGAATATCATTAACATTGGATGCATTACCTAAGCACCTACACACACACACACACATCTCCAAGCCACTAACACTGAAATGTAAAAACCATTAAAGGATAAAAATTCATGAATATCACTAATCCCAACCAATATACTATGATAAGAAATTAAATTACCATAATTTAAGCTGGGTTAGAATACAATCCCACAAAAAGAATGTGTCTACAAATTATAAAGTCTATCATTTAAAAAAATATGTGTTGGGACAGATGCTCATAGCCATAGGAAAACCATAGACTTTCTAAACTCACAAATATATGTTAGGTATTATTTCACCCTGGACTCCAAAAAATTGTCTCTCATCTTCACAATATACAACCGGTGTGGGAAAATCCGATACCAGGGTGAGTAAAGAAATACTCAGTAGGACACCCCAAAACCACAAAGCAATACACAATGAATGATATAGTCATCTTTATATAGTATATTTCTAAAACACATATAATGATAATATCTTGATATACTCAAACCCAGACCCATATTCCTGTGGTAGGTCACAACTTCTGTATACAATCATTTGGGATTCAGTCCAAAGATTACACAAATCACTCATTTGGGTGAACACACTCTTGAGTCTGATATCACTGATGATGTCAACCTGAGAAGTATTGTTCACTGTGAACCATAAAAAGATAAATACATTGATATATATAAAGATATAATATGATACAATAATTCGAGGAGAACTCACTCCATGAGTAGGGATGATCCCAATACACAGATGAGTATCACAACATGGGCCACGAGGTTACACCATGACTCATCCGGATTCACATGCTAAAAAGAGGATCGATGTTCGCTAGAATTGTTCATGATGATTCCAATATTCTACATTGGGAACAAGAATGGATATAATATCTTTCTTTGGGCCTCTTGTAAGGGATTCCAACTACTCTATCTAGAATGTCCAACTCATGGGATCATAATCCCTTGAGTAGGAAATGGTACCATCTAAACATTAGGGGAAAGATCTAGGGAACTGACCATAATGAAACTTTTCCAAGATATTATGGACAAGGAGATAAACCTAGGTAGAATAGTGTAATTGGTGTTTTGGAGGGTCACACATTCTATCCCTTAACACCAAGAATTTCCCATGTATAATGGCTCATGTTAGAAGAACATGTCGTGTAGAAAAAGGTATACAAAACATGTATAAGTTTTCACATGGCATGTCCTAATATATGGGGTATGCTTCATGTATGTTTTCCATGGTCAAGTACATATATTCAACACATCTATGCATGTCTATGTACTAATACAAGTGGTAATTCATGAAACTAGATCAACCAATACAAGTGGTAATTCATGAAACTAGTTCAACCAATACAAGTGGGGGAGTACACACAGTGTACTATGCCCTATGGCAGTGTAGATCTCGAGACACACTATGAATCTCAGGGATGTTCCCACACACCCTCTTATAGGGGTCACACTGCATCTGATACTTTGCTACATCTCGAAACCCTAGCCAATGCTGATTGGGGGCCACACATTGTGTAACCCGGTGTTACAAGACATGTTAATTGAAAAATTCTAGAACTGCTATTCTTCCTCTATGTTCCTTGGATGATCCTTTTGTTCTCGATCTATTGATCATTTTCCCCTGAAATTGATGATCCAAGGTTGTTTCACCATTACCACACAAAATCGGTGGGTATCGGTCCTTCGATCAACTCCCAAAATGGACTCCGAACATCCAGAAAAATGTCACATGAAGAACAATATCTCCCAAAATGCTTTTATCTATCCACCACCATAGTCATCGAAACTACTCTATGTCTTCATGAGGTTAGAACATCCATTTGGGATAGTTTTTCAAAGAATATCAGATGCAACGATCATATGTTCATATCCCTTGAAAAATGTTAATAATGCGAAAAAGAGAGGGGAGAAAAGCACAACGGAAGAACCCTTGGAATGAACCATTTCCATTCTTCATTCCATCAACAATCTATTCCATAATAATTATTAAGATAAAAAAATTATAATATAATCTTAATCACCCCTTTTAAAACCCTAAAAAATCACATCTCACAAGAATGGGTGAACTATATATCAATCGGTTCGTAGTTTGGCCCACCTTCATCGTTGAATCTAAGAATAGGGAAATAATAAGTCAAAAAATGCCTTCCCTTTTAGTTAGATCATTATTTAATGATATTTCATCATCGTTTCATCTTCATTGGTTAGATTCATCAGGAAAAATTCCCGTCGATCTCCAATCCATGATTCTTCGTAAATTTTCATCGAGAGATTTCTAAGAGTTATCTCTAGAGCCTCCAAGAAGTTACATAGTTTTGAGCCTAAACCTAGATCCCTACAGAAAAGGATAATTAAAATAAATTAAATGTTTTTAGGATAAATGTTAAAAACAAATAAATCGTAATTTATTTTATCCTTTAAAATGTAAAAAAATTAACTTTTTCAACTCACCTGCACTAGCTGGTGTTAGGCCTTGCCTAGGGTAAATTCACTCATTGGAACATGATGGTGTCCTTAGATTACTGATCCAGGAACCTATTTTGATGTAATTCCACTTTTTCATGAACACTATGTGTGAATGTTATTTAAAATTATACTATATTTCAAATATTTAGTTTGGGAAAATCGGGCCTCAGAATCGCACACCATGTTAAAGCATGGTATCGAATTAATCCTATATAATATTTATAAATAATACACAGAAAAATCTAGGACATTATAAAAAGTGTAGGGGTTTTAGTATCCTTCTCTTCTGCTATCATAATTTGATGTGATGTTAGTCTTGGATTTTCCCATTATTGATCTAGATTGTTGACATCAAAATCAAGATTGATTATATTGTTGTTCAATATGTTAATATTGGTTATTATCATCATTGTGCAATGTTTATTACAGTGGATGTGAGATCATAGGTGATTTAGGGTTATTGGGATCTGAGGCTTGGTTATGTAGGATCTATCCACACATAGGTTATGAGTTTTTTTTCTGATATAGTAGTTGATACCAATGATATGTAATTCATTTTTTATCTTCCTACTGTTTTTTGGGACATTACTAATGTTTTATTAGATGAATTATCTTGTATTTATCTAGATATGGTTGTAGAGTTTGTTAATGTACTAGATCTAGTTATGTATATATTTTTTATACCATCTTATTATATGGGACCAATGATGTCTAAATAGATTTAAATTCAGTTGGATGACCTATTGGAGAACAGTTTTATATTTATGAGTGTTTCACCTTGGGAAAGACCTATTCTTTTTCCCAGAATGTAGGTGGTTCAATCCGATTGTGTTTAGACTATAAGAAGTTTAAAATGTTAATAGTTAATAAAAAGTATACTTCTACCCATATTGATGATTTTTTAATCAGTTAAACGGGGAGAATGGATTTCAAAAATCAATATTCTGTTAGGTAATCATTATCTCTGAGGTCTGGTGTCTGATATACTTAAGATGTTGTTCAGGTGTAGGTATGTATGTTACGAATATCTGGTGATGTAATTTTTTATAACTAATACACTTTTAGTTTTCATATTTTTGATAAATTGGATATTTTAGAAGTATCTAGACAGTTTTTTGGTAGTGTTCATGGATGATAATTTAGTTTATTTGAAATCTAAGTGATAGAATGAGCAGTATTTGATTTTGGGTCTTGAAATCCTGAGGTGACCCTATCTATATTGAATTAATTCAAAATGAAATTTATGGATCCAAGAAGTGTTGTTCTTGGGGAACATAATTTTTAATCATTGTTTATTAGTTGTTCCTAAGAAGGTGATGACTTTTTTTCAAGGGAAGAACCAAGTAACATCATTGAGAATCAAAGATTTTTTTTCTAGACATTATTAACTGTTTGTCCTGAATTTCTCGAAGTGGATTTTTCCTTCGAATAATATTATATATAAAGGGGTGAAATTAATATTATATGCAATGTGTTAGTCTTATTTTGATGAGATGAAATTACATATGACATCAGCTCTTATTTTGATCTTACTTGAGCCCGGTAAGGGGTATTTGGTTTTCTGTGATACATCTGGTGTTGGTTTTAGTTTCGTTCTTATTCAGAATAATCATATTATGTTATATGACATGAAGAAACTTTGACTACATCGGAATAATTACCAAAATTTTTATTTGGAGATTTCCATTATTATGCATGTGCACGAGTGTTGGTGAAAATATCTTTTTAGGGAGAGCTTCATCATTTTTGACCATGAGAGTCAAAGATATACCTTTTTAAAGAAATACATGAATCTTAAAAAGTGGTGGTTAGTGGAATACCATTACATGTAATACATCAACATCACCAATACCTTGAGTTATGGGTATGTCATTGCCAATTCTCTTATTGAAAAAGTACCATCATATACTATTTTTGAATCGAAGGAAGAGTGGTAATTTATGGGTCTCTTCACTCAGTTTCACAAAGATGCTTAAGAGGATGGTTTAGGAGTGATTTTGACCATTTCCCAACTATCATCATCTCTCCATGAGTATATTCCCTAGATTTTTTAGTAGGATGATGACTTTAGAGGAATTTGACATACCATTTATAATTGGGAGATAGATTCTGTTTGGTATCACTCTTTGTATTGTATTCTATGTTTTGGGGATTTTTTGCACCCTAGAATCTACGAGGAGATCATTTTTTTGGACAATCATATTTATACATTTTTTATTCATCCATGTACTATAAATATATATTACGACTTTAGTTGGAAATTTTTGATGGATGGGTATGACTCTTTAACATAACAGATTATGTGTTTTATTTTTACATATTAAAATACATGAAGGAAGAGTATCTAAACATTATGGATTGATCAATGTTCTCTTGGTTCTAGTATGGAAATGTGATGTCTTATCGATGGGCTTTTTCATTGGATTACCACAGACTCGTTGAGGTAGGAAAGCTACCTAGGTGGTGATTAATCGGGTTACAAATTCATCTTGCTTCATTTCAATCAGATCCACCACTGATGTTGATGATCTTGGTAACATTATATAAAACATATCATGAGGTTTCATGGGATTACTTTTTCTATTATTCGTGATATGTATCCTATGTTTACTTTTATTTTCTAGAGGAGTCTCCAATAGGTGATGAGGGCTCAGGACAGGTTGAGGATATCATATAATCCAAAAATAGATGAGCAAACATTGCATTCTATTCAAATACTACATGATATTCTTCATGAATGCATCTTGGATTTTAGTGGATCTTAGGATACCCATCTATGAAAGGTCAAGTTTTCCTACAACTATAGTTATCAGTCATCAAATAAATTATATCCTTTTGGGGATTTGAATGGTCACCCATGCTGGTCACCTTTCTATTAGCCATAGGTGTGGGAGGCCTTTTTATTGGTCCTAGGTCTCATTACAGAGATGTTAGTGGGGATTCCAGATATATGTTTTCATTTTCTTACATTTCAAATTCTGTAGAAATCTTATGCAGATTACCAGCATCATCCTTTGGAGTTAACAGTTGATGACCAGTTTTTCTAGAAATTATTTCCTCAGTTAGGTCATCACCGGCTCTGAAAGTAGGTAAATGTTTCCTTGAGATATTTAATATTATTTAAGGTCACTAAATGGTTTGGGAGGTTTTCTTTTTAGTTTGATTTTTTATTCATTTGATATTCATTAATGATTTCTTTCACATATCACAACATATGGAATACAATCTTAATCCCTATCACATGTTGAGTTGGGAAGAGGTTGAATTAGATATAAATGTTTCTATTATAGTGGGACTTATTGAAATCATTAACTATCAGATGAAATTCTTGTATAGGATGTCAAATTCATTGGTCATTTTATTATGGAGATATTTATTATATTCTCATGAGACATGGGATCATGATTCAATGATGAGGGAAAATTGTCCTCATCTATTTTCTAGATATCATTATTCCACATAACTTCTTGAGGATGGAATTTCTCGTGGTGGGGATTTTTTTAATATCCTGTTACAGTATTTCAATGATTTCTCAACTCTCTTTTATATAAATATTTATTTGGGTGCATCTTGAGACACCATAGGATAGAGTTAATTTTCTAGGAAAATGACATACAGCTCATGGATATATGTGTGTTTGAATTAATGGATTTGGTGTATAAATGTCTTAAAATATTTTTTGGGATCTCCTAGAGTATGGAGAGCACCAGGTATTTATTGGATTTTTTGAGCTGAAATGGGTCTTTTCATGGAATTTTGGAGAAATACATATTGTGTAAGGTTATCAAATGCTACGTATTAATCAATAGGTAGGTGTTATGAATCATTACAGGGCATGAGATATTTAAACACTATGAACCATGTTTACTCATCATGAAATTGGTGCCGGTAAGATGCCATGAAATGGTATACATAATGAATATTTAACGCAATCATTGTGTACTACATGTAATTTAATAGTAAAAATTTGGGTTTTAATAAAATGTCATTGTGTTTTTAGTGCCCATGGGTTTCAATTATTACAATATGGAAAATGGGATTACACACCGTTTCATCCTAATTTGCTCTTCTTTTAGGCCTCCATACGATTTATTATTATTTCATTATCATGAATCCCTATTCCCTCTCAAAATAGGAGCTCTGCTAAATTATTTTGACGACCTATGATACTTATGAATAATTTAAATCAATGATTTAACTTTTTGTGGTCACAGTTCATTTCTATGGGAGAGTAATCCTTTCTAAATCTTCATTTCCTTTGATCATGGTATCACTATTGCATTGTTTTTATGAATATGTTGATTTTTCATTGTGACAATTATTTTTACCATATATATTTGTGGTCAGATCTTCTACTAAAGGCCAATATAGGATTATAATACGGTCTTACGTGTGAGTTTCTTGAGGTATGGGTTTTTTCTTCTTCTCATCTAACCATTATTATTGTTGAATTGATTATGATAATGATGGGATTTATTATAGGGCCTATATTTCCATTATTGTGTTCTTCCTTGTCAGTGGATTTTGTTGTCAACATGTGTGACCTGAGATTGAGGTATGAAGTTCTGTGTTTAGCCTATTCCGGATGAATTTCATTTATCATGTTTTGATAAAAAAATTTATAAATGAAATGACATGATTTAATGATGGGTTTGGGTGTGTGGAAATGGGTTTTTGAGAAAGGATGGGTTTCCTTTATTTTAGTAAAAGGAAAAGCTATTAAAAATGAATTGTGAAATGGAATTTTGAAATGGTATTCAAAGCATGGTATTAAGGAAATGGCTTAAAAAGTATATCACATTAGAATCCTTGGGTTCTTAGGTTGAACTTTTAGTTTTGGTCCATTATCCATATATTATTTGGGGGTTCAACCATGAGGTATTACGCGATTCCGAAGGCCCATTATTTGAGGGAATTGATATTGGAACTATTGGGGGAATCAATCATGGTTTATTTCTCTATGTTTATCATTATGTTTTATATATTTGGATAAAAATTAGTCAATGATTATGGAATGAGTATTATGTTATCCCAACTTATAGTGATCCTTTTCGTTATGTTACCTTTTCATTGGTCTTGTACTATTTTACCTATACTTCCATAGTTTTGATTTGATATGTGAAACTTGATTTTCTCAAATATGATATGGCTACTAAGATTTATATGAATTGTTTTGGAGATATTTTTTCAGGAATTATTGGGAACTATAGAAAATTGGAAAATCAAAGGTTTTCTCACGATTTTTTGGTATTAACTATTTAATTATTTAGCATATATTGTTTAATTTAAAGATTAAAATTTTTAGACTATTGTTCATATAATTATAATGGAACACCTCGGTGGGATCCCACTAATCCGGTTAGCTCACACACTACTTATCCCTTTAGTAATCCATAGACCTCTATATGTCGTTCCATGCAAGTAAAGCCAATCTGTCACAGTGAGGTGGAACTTTTTTTCTATAATCTATTTCTGGGTAGCTTGTGGTGAGAATGTTGGAGGTTTCCCACACTATCACTAAGAGTATTTGTTATCCTATTTAAGTATACCTTTGATGTTAGACTTATACATTGGGATTTTATGACTTTTTATGAATTGTACAATTTTCTCTTATGTTTTTATGTTTTGGAATATATTTATCACTTCTACTTTTTATATTTTATGTATATATATACTATATTTTCTTCCGTAGGTTGGATGAAATTATTGTGTCTAGTGTGATTTTGAGGCCTAGGTTCTACTCTCCATACTTTTGAGATCCAGAACAATATTCATGAATGTGGAAATTTGGTCCACGTACTAGATTGAGAGGGAATTGAGGTTAGGTTTTTCATAATCTCCCACTATTGTTTATAAAAAACAGATTGATCATGAAGTTACTCTTCCTCATCCTTACTAAACCCCTCCCAAGGGGGTCCAAATATTTTATTAATCTCCTATCATGATTTTAGAAGCTCCCTCTCAATATAACGGATCTCTCTATATTCTTTTATATTCAAGTACCTTCTTTGTATTTAGCCTTTTGAATAAAAATTGATTATATTGTCATGAATTTATAAATATTCCTTTACAATCTAATTAATTTTATAAGAATGAGATATAATTTATCCCTTCTAGTTATAACCATTACCTAATTTGTTAATATTCTAAATTATTTGATTCTCTCTTCTTCATTTTTACTGATGTAAATTCTTTATAATAGGAATTTTTATTTCCAATTGATCGTGTTTTTTTTTTGTTTTTACACATTAATTTATTGTACTTATTACTTCCATGTAATGGTAGACCACATTTCCTTCTTAATAAAACATTCCATTTTCCTCTATTTACACATATTATGCAATTGAAATTAATCTCAATTTTCCACACCCAAATTTTGTATTATGAGTACCCATCCCTATTTAAACTCAAGGGTATTCACCTAGATGTAATTATCCTTGTCTAGTTTTGGAATTACATATTTTTATCCCAAACTCCTTAATCATATGGTTAAATGTTATAAAATAGGTGTTTATGTTGTATAAACTATGTGGAACGCAAATTCATATACCTGAAATGAATGCGATAGGTGATCCCAGAATTATATACCCCTCCAGTGAATTGGGTATTGTTTTTATTCAATACTATTCGATGTATACTTCATGGAAGGTTATTATAAACACACTATGTTTTTATGTATTAGTGTTTATCCTTGATTTATTATTATGATTTAATGTTTTATGTTTTCACTATATTCCTATGTTTCCTTCATATTATAACCTTATATCATGCTTCCATGTTTATGTTTATGATTCTCATCTCTTTTATGCAACTTTGATATGTATCTCATATAACATGTATTAATTTTATCATGTAATTCATTATTAAATTATTCTGATTCATACCTCAACCATTTCTTATATACGTCCCCACGATATCCCATGTAGTATTATATGATCAATGGATATTAAGTTCATGTTATGGAGTTTTACATAATTTCATTTTTTCTTTATTTCATTTTTTTGTCCTATGTATCATATTACTCAAAAATAATAGGCCTCCCAATATTTTGTGATCCTATTATGTGTAACTTTTTGTAATAAATCATAAAATAAGGTATATAAAAGATGTGGGTTTTCATATCACCACATGGTGAAGCACTTGGGAATATAATTTTTTTCCAAATTCACTTTTGTTGCTTCTTCAATTCCATAAATTCAACATGATATTTTTAATGGAATCTCCGATATAGGAATAACCCCACATAATATATAAATAAAACACCCAATATAATGATCTAGGAGAGGACCCGAATACTCTTCTATAAATACATTTTGTCATTCCTTTATAATGGATATTTCATTAATTTGTAATTTTATTGACACTATTAGAATCAAATATCCTTGATTTTTGGGTATCGATTCTCATATTAAGGATTTTTTTTAAAAAATAAATTCATAATCATCCTTTCATCTATATATTATCTTGGTATGATTTAATATATTAATTTATTTTACCTATACTGATAATTGACATTTTCATTATTTATAGAGATCCAATCCTTTCCTAATATCACAATATATTTTACCTAGGAAATATTAACTAGATATAGTTTTTGTATATTCCAAAAAACCATAAAAATAAAATATTAATATAATTGGGATAGAAACATCACACCATTCAGTATTTTTACTTATATCTCTATATATTTTCTCTAAGGTGTAAAATTAACAATCTTGGAAAACATTAATGATATAACGTTGTTCTAAGAACAAAAACCAAATGGAATGATCATAGTATATGTGTTCATAGTAAGTTAACATTTCAAAACAGTATTGCCATGATTCAAATAAGAAGTATTGATTACATAATCTCTTCTTTATTCCTTATTTTTTGTGGTTTTTGAGGTCAATTTATTCATTACATATTGGTTTGGTGTTTTTTCATAATGCCTAAATTAAATGAAATTGATACATTGAAATATGAGGGGTTCATTATGTGAAACATTCTTCAACTCCTCTTTGTTAATCAACCCCTTTATATATATTTTTCAATAATAGGTTCAGTTACAACAACTTCCAAACATAAATCATTTTCCTTTTTCTTTGGGAAAATTTCCCTGGTGCTCCTTTAAAAATTTTTGACAAGTGGACAATTTCATTTTATTTTATCCCTGACATTTATAATTTTATTTTACAAAAATCATAAAATTATTTTTAATATCACAAAATTTTTGAGTTTTGAAGATTTTAAAATTTATATTTCCACCTTTAGAGCACATCAAACATTTTCAATATATCAACCAACTTACCTAATAGATTTTACTTTTTAGAGACATGGTTTTAAGATAAAAAATAATATTATTTATTCTTCTTATAGGTTCAAAAAAAAATATAGGTATAACATACAATTATCATAATGATTTATTCTTATAATCCAATACAATCCACCTTATATTTCATAATATTAATGAATACTCACTCAATTTTGATGAAAATACTTTGGGGAAAATAATACATAAAAAATATTTTTTTATACTCATCATATTCCATGAATTCAATTTCATCATTCATACAAATATTCTTCAAAACATTACTATATTATTTTAGATAATTTTCAAAATAATAAATATCCAAAAAAAACCTTTTCATTATCCAAATAGTAATGAATATAAAATAACATTTTCCTGATAAATTGAATATAAATTATTGAGTCAAATAGTCTGCTAATTGATGGTTATAATTGCCACATGATAGACTCCTTAGTGAGATGTTTCTTATGTGGTACATTTGGGAGAACATCCTAATTTAATTTAATAATTATAACCTAAAATAACATATTTATGATTTTTTTACCCAAGATCCCATCCCATTTGGTTGGTCAATTCAATATTCAACATATTTTCAATTTTATTCATTATTAACTTGGTTCCTTCATTTTGCAATAATTTAATAAGTCCAAAATAGTTAACATGAGTAATAAAATTAAATCTCATAAAAATATAAAATTAATAATTCATATTAATTTGTAAAATAGATACTAATGTGTGTTATCCTATGAAGCCTTAATTTCATCCTCTGTACCCATTACGAATTGTAACATGACCATATTATTTTACACAAAAACATATAATTATTTATTGAATTTTCCTCATGCTTGATTATCCTCTATACACAACATAAAAAGAACTCATCATCATTACCAAGGTAAATAATAAATATTAGAAAAAGGTGATCTCAAATGATAAATAAATGTAAAATCATATTGAGTCAATATGAAAAATAATTAGATCATTGACATGTGACTTAGGTGTACATAAAAGAAAATGAAAAAATAATGGAATAAGATTATGAAATAAAAAATGGTTATCATGAGGCATGGTATCATTACCATATATCAAGACATATGAACAAAGAACCAAAAAGTACAATCATGATAATGTAACATATATAATAACCTATGAAGTTGAAATACGTTATCATAAACCATTGGGAAAAAGAAGGTTTTTAGAAAAATATATGAATTCCCCACATACATAATCATAACATTTCATAAGAATATGTAAGATTTAACTACATATACTTTCATATAATTATCGCCTAGGAAATCCACATATGTTCTATAGTATAATATATTAAGTTAATCGCCAATGACCTATAGCAATGTGTTTCAATATTTTTACCTGTGTCCCATAAAATTGTAATCTCATAAAAAATAGTACGTTACCAAACGCATTAAAGGGATATATATATTTAAAAAGACCAACCAAAACATAATTATAAATACATACATATGTATGAAACATTATATAAATCATAGATTATAACGTTATTAAAGAATGAAAATAAAATGGGGTATAAAACATTTTCATCATGAAACATAAAAGAAGTCAATGTGAATTGGATAAGAAGATACCCAAAGTTCAATCACCCAAAAGAATCATATAATAAGATAATATCATTAGTGATTCATGAAACATAATAATATTTCTAAAGGATTTTTTATGAATTGAAATTAAAATGGAAGGGAACAATAGTGGAAAAAACATTTTTTACATCGGTTATTTTTCATTTTTTACATCAGTTATTAGCCGACGTTAATAGGGACAACGTTATAAATATATTTTTTACATTGGTTATTTAAAAACCGAGGTAAAAAACATAACATCACGGTGTTTATCACATTAGTTATTAAATAACCGATGTGATAAACTAGGGGGGAGGGTTTATCACGTCATTTATTATCTAATTGATGTGATAAACTAGTGTAGGGGTTGTTTATCACATCGGTTATTACATAACCTACATGATAAACTATGGGGAGGGTTTATCACATCGGTTATTATATAACTGACATGATAAACTAGTTCGGGGGATGTTTATCACATCGGTTATTAAGTAACTGACGTGATAAACCATTTCCGAGGCATTTATCACATCGGGTATTTAATAACTGACATGATAAACCAGGGGGAGGGTTTATCACATTAGTTATTATATAACCGACATGATAAATTTGTGAGGGGTGGTGTTTATCATGTCTATTATTAAATAACTGACGTGATAAACCCCTGGGAAATAGTTTATCTGTTCAGTTATATAATAACTGTCGTGATAAACCATTTCTTAGGCCTTTTATCATGTCAGTTATTAAATAACCGACAAGAAAAACCAATCCAATGGAGTTTATCATGTCATTTATTCAAATAACTGATGAAATAAACCTCTCCCCATTCCTTTATCAAGTCGGTTATAAAATTACCAATGTGGAAAACCAATTTTTAAAAAAAAATTGAATGTAGTCCTCAGCTCTCCCTAGAAACAACCGGAAACCAAATCAATAATTCATACCAGAAAATATAAGTATACCAAAACAAGAACCAAAGAAAAATTAAGCATTTACATTGATAAAATTTAAAACATACCCCACTGGACAGCCCCCACCACCCCCTGAACAGCCACCCCCACCCCACTGGACACCCCCCACAACACCCATGGACACCCCCACACCCCTAGACTGCCCCAGCCCCCTAGACAGCCCCAAACACCCATGGACATCCCCACTATCCCCTAGACATCCCCCACACCCCTGGACAACCCCCACCCTCATGTATACCCCCACCCCTTGGACAACACTCCCACACCCCTGGACAACCCACCCACACCACTGAAACAGACCAAAAAGTTTCCAAAATAGACCAGAAACCCCTCACCCCACTAGACTGCCCCCACCACACCCCTGGACACCCCACCTCACACCCCTGGACATCATTACCACCCCTAGACATCCCCCACCCTCCTGTATAACTCCCACACCCTGGATAGCACTCCCACACCCCTGGACAACCCTCCCACTCCCCTAAAATAGACCAAAAAGTTACCAATAACAGACCAGAACCCCCTCACCCCACTGTACAACCCCCACCACACCCCAGTACACCCCCATACCCCTAGACTACCCCCACCCCCGGGATATCCTCTAACACCCTTGGAAAATTCCCCACCCTCATGGACACCCCACCCCTGGATGTCTCCACCACCCCCTTGACAACCCCCACACCCCTAGACACCCCCTACACCCTTGGACATCACCACACCCGGGATAGTCCCCAACACCCCTGGAACCCCCCCCCCCCCCTCCCCACCCTCTTGGACTTCCCCACCACCCCCTGGACAGCCCCCTCACCTTCCTGGACAACCCCCAACACACCCCTAGACAACTCCCACATCCCTGAACTTCCCTCGACCCCCTGGACAACCCCCACACCCCTGGACATCCCCACCACCCCTGGAAATCCCCCACACCCATGGAAAACCCCCCCACCCTCTTGTATACCCCCACCCCTTGGACATCACTCCCACACCCCTGGACAGCCCTCCCACACCCTTGAAACAGACCAAAAAAGTTACCAAAAACAGACCAGAACCCCCTCACCCCACTGGACTGCCCCCACCACACCCCCACCACACCCCCACACCCCTGGTAATCACCACCACTACCTAGAAATCCCCCACCATATTGTATACCCCCACCCTCAGGACATCACTCCCACACCCCTAGACAGCCCACCCACACCCCTGAAACAGACCAGAACCCCCTCACCCCACTGGATAGCCCCAACCACACCCCTAGACACCCCCACACCCATGGACTTCCCCCTCACCCATGGACATCCCCCAACACCCCTGGACAACCCCCACCCTCCTGGACACCCCCATCCCCGGACTTCTCCACCACCCCATGGACACCCTCCCACATGCCTCGAGAACCCCCCCACCCTCCTGGAACTCCCCCATACCCCTGGACTGCCCCCTCCCCTGGGAATGCCCCCACCCTCCTGGACACCCCCACCCTCCTAGACACCATCCTGAACACCCCCTCAGTAGGCATGACATTGGAAGGTACTCATCTCTCCCCCATGAAAATATTGATCTCTCAAAATGTTTCACATGTTGGAGTGATGAGTACCTTATAGCAGCATTCATCCCATCGAGGGATGGCGGCGGCTCATGTCCCACCCCCCAGGAATGCGCCACCCCCCATCTCCATGGACACCATAGACCCCCCCCCCCCAATAGACATCCCCCCTCCCCCTCCCCTACTAGACAACCCTCCCACACCCTTGGAACCCCCCCACCCCACAGGACACCCCCACACCCCTGGACACCCCTAGACAACCACCCACTCCCATGGACAGCCCTTCCGCCCTCCTGGAAATGCTCTCATCCCATGGACTACCCCCCCCCCCCCCACTCTCATGGAAACCAAGGACCCCCCCCCCCCCCACAGAACATCCCTCCCACACCCTTGGAACCCCTCCTCCCAGACCATAATCCATACAAAAAAAACCATCATAAGTAGACCAAAGCAAGAAGTAGAGAAAAATTAAACATTCGCATATATAACATTCAAATCTTACACTGTCAACAAAAATAATAAACAAAATCCAACATAAAAGACTACCAAATACATAATTAGAACAAAAATATTCAATCTTACATTTTACACTAAAACAAAGAAAAATAATCAAATCTGTAAAATAATTTGACCATTCCACTTGTAAGTGTTTGATGTCTTGAGCAGTATAGGGGTTAGGGTCATCAAATAGCTAAAAATTAAAAGGATAGTAGTTAACATGTATAATGAATAAATCAAATTGAAATATTATATAAAAGTTTAAAAGTAAATCTTACCAGGTCAAAGTTCACAACTGTCCCAGTTGTTATTATTTCATACATAAATCTTAACATATAACATATGCATTCAATGATGTCTTATTGTTCATGAAAATTCTGTTTGAATGAGTGTAAATTCAATATATTATTCTTATTTAATAAATCAAAAAGTACAAAATATAAATGAATATTTACCTTCACATATACATATTTGATCTTCATACTCCTTTTCTTTGTGTTTTTAAGATAGTAGACCCATACCATATTAGAAAATAATACGAATGGGGTAAATTTAAAATTCATTATAATATATAAAACTATTGAGAAATTGAAACTTACTTTTCCAATATCTTCATAAAAAATTCCCGCATATCATCATGGACAGAGCATATCCAATAAAGAGTTTTATCCCTTGGGAAAAAATCCCCTAACATCCAATGATCACTGATAAAAGAAAATTTAAGGTTAGTGATTTTTTATGTCAAAAGATAATGAAATATTTGAGAGAGAGGTGTTTCATACCTCTCACAAAAAGGAATCATCCAACATTGTGTGACTATATTATGTTCAAGACTTTTATCAATATAAAGAATTCTTTGTTCCTCATGGAATGAAAATGCTTCAGGGGAAATCAATTGTGGGTCCATGAATCCATATACATCTGTCCGCCCATTCTTCTCACAAATGTTATAAAGATATCTAATACAAAACAGACATTAGAATACATTTTTTATAAATATAACGCCAGGAAAAGGTGTTAAGACATACATGGAAAAAACACGAACCACGTTGATGCCCAAATTAACTCCAGTAACAACCTCCATGATAGGATTTTTCATAATCTCCATAGTTATTAAACGTCTAAAAACATGAGCTTCCATTGGAAACTCATAATAACCCGCCAAAAAATTTGAATATCTTGACAATCGGTCAAGACTACTAGAATCTATATCTGATGTCATAGCCACTTGTCATTGTTGATGTCTATACAATATTTCTTTACCTTTTAATTATTCTTGTAAAAATAAATAGAAAAATATATTAGTTTTCAAATAATAAAATAAAATAAATAAAAAAATAAAATAGAAGATATAACATTCATACCTCTATGGAAATGAGTCGAAGAAGTATGGATAACCAAATTAAAAAAGGCTGATACTATGTCCAACTTTCATCACCTCATCTGTAGGTAATGGTACTCGAGCTGATCTATCTATAATATCATGTACAGTGACCCTCTGATTCCTTACCACTAATTGTTGATGATGAACTGTATCTCATATATAATATACCAACCCATATGAAACTATATAATGTTAAGGATCATCAACATACAACTCGCAATAAGTAGGAAGCTGCGGCAGAAAAGTAGGATAAATAATGGGGTCCGAAGGCTGAGGTGGTGGAGTGGGAGCTACTGTCGGAGGTGGAGGATAAATAATGGGGTCTATAGGGGGAGGTGGAGGAGTGGGAACTTCAGTCTGAAATTTCCTTTGCATGTCTGCAAACATAGAGTGTACCGACACTCTAATATTTTCGTTCATTATCGCATTAATATTATGAAATTTAGCCTCCACAGATTCTATTTTTTTATAAACACCCTCAATGTTAGAAGTCGAAGATTGTGGTAACACTTTTCTTACTGATACACATGCCAGATATCCTCGTACATGACCAGGATGTTCTGGCTTTCCCAATGCTACAGATAAAATAACTTGGTCCCTAGCAGCTGTAAATACCCCATGGGATCTCTTCTCCTCCAGAGAGTCTTGTATTAATTAATTGAACATTTCTGAAATGATTGAATTTATATAAATAAAACATTTATCTTAAATAAATAAAATAGATATCTTACAATCCTCTCAACTACGATTCTTGATTCTTCTGATAGATGTTGCCCTTTTTTCCCATACAAACTTACTTCCATTTCTCATGTCTAGATGGAGGGGGTGGAGGGGCCACCTCTCAAGAGCTTGAAGACTCATCTCTTAGTTTTTGTAGTTTTTCCTCCATAATTTGTTCTTCCAAAAATGAATACCCTCCCCGTGATAAACTATGAGGGTATATATTTTTAGATTGGATCTCCTGACAAGATTTCCTTTTTTTATAAATAAAGAATAATAAATCATTAACAAAACATTTATAAGATCATTTATATTATAAATCTTTTAAATGTTTACATTTCTCTTACCAAAAATGACTCTTTTCTTCTACTTTCAACAAACTGTCTCTATATGTCTTCATCTATAAACGGATATATATGACATGGATTTTCATGAATCTTATGAACAAAAATGACATCAGATGAGAGGGTTGATTTGAAATCCCTCCATCTCCTAGAATCCATCAATAAAAATCTCTTCCTAACTCCTCAAGTGAAAAGAATATCATATTTCATCTGATAAAGAAGAGTTTAATCATATTATATATACTAGAAACATTTAAAGAATAGTCAAACAATGGCAAAATATCTTAGAAAAATCATCCCCCACAACTGAGAGACTATCTCTTTATCCACACTTCTCCAATCATCGTCCAAAATTCTTACTTTTCTCTTACCCCAAGTTGATACAAAACTCTTAAAATCTTTTGCATTTGGACCTCTAGGAATATCATCCTCATCAAACTCAATGAGTATCCTTTGATCCTGCATATGGGAAAGTGCTAATTTTGGTAACCATATGCACCCACGTTTACCAACTCTTGAACTCGTTGTTGCAATAGAAGAACATGAGGAAGATTGGGGAACATCAAGAGGAGAAAATGAATGTTCCTCCCTAGAGGTATGACCAATATGCTCATCTCCATAATCATGTGGTTGATTAACTGATTGATCTTTCATTATCCATCAAATCAAAAAGAAAAACATTAGTTCACAAATATGAAAATTAAAATATTTTTATACTACTATAATCAGAAAAAAGAAAATTGTACTAAGTTACGTAATAGTAAACATTGTTAATATGGTAAGCATGTTAAAAAATGGTCAAGATGGTCAAGATGATCAAGATGGTAAACACGGTAAACCTAGTAAACCTGGTAAACATGGTAATGTAATTTTCACCGAACCAAAATAATAGATATATAATTTATGTAATGGTAAACATGATAAAGTAAACTAAAAAAACATAAAAAAAACAAAAACTTATACTTATTTTGTATTAATACATGTTTTAAAAAAGAAAAAACTTACAATATCTACCATTTTATGAATCAAATAAATGTAATCAAGAAATAACATAATTGTTACCTGTAATTTTAGAAATGTACAGATGGATTATTTTCCCAAATTCCTTCGTCGTGATCATTACTTATCGAAAAAACCATGTATTTAACATTCTTATCATTATGTTTTGTTAATCTTTCCATGGAAGTTGGGATCTCACATAAATAATCATCTTTATCAAGTTCATCCTCACCAACATATTATTTTTTCCCTTGTAAAACAACAGCCCACTGCATATGATTGATCTAATACATAGAATTTTTTTTCATGTCTTTCCATTATAAAAGAATCAGTAGTGTCTTCTAATATATTCAGATTAATAAGTGTCATTCCAAATTCAATGTGTCTGACACTGTTGTTACTGATAAACCATTTACAATTAAAACATGAACTTTAATTTTAAAGAAATCAACCTCCCATATGTCTTCAATCACTCCACAATATTCACTTGATGTAGAAATTGGGTTTTTTCCTTAGCACTTGAAAAATGAATTTATTCTACAAACACCAATACACCACTATTCTGAACTGCACTTCTGTTGTCTAGAGCTTTCGTATGAAATGTATAGCCATTAATGTCATAACCGGACCATGTTATCACATTTAAACATGGACCACCCACTGTCCATTTTAATGTCTCTGATACATCTAATCTACAAAGAAAAGTCTTTTTAAACCATGAAAAAAATATTTTGTTGTGCTCATTAAAAATTCACATTTCATTCTTCTTTTGATGAAATTATTTCAACTCATTATTTTTCAATGTGATATACAGTTGAGCATCAGCTATGTTATTCAATATGTATGATTCTAACTTCTGCATCTGTTCAGCTGACAAGGATTTGAATTTCAAACCACGAATCCCCTTTCCCTCATTATTAACTCGTTGATGGTGAGATGGATGCAAACCTATCTGATGAGATGTAGCCATGAAGCTCATACAAAACACTGCAACCTCATCAGAAATATACTTTTCAATAATGGAGGCTTCAGGTCGATATGTATTCTTAACATACCCCATCAATATTTTCATATACCTTTCAAAATGTTAAATCCAACGAAGATATATAGGTCCACAAAGATTTAATTCTCGAACCAGATGAATCATTAAATGCACCATTATATCAAAAAATATTGGTGGAAAATACATTTCCAATTGACAATTTATAAAAATTGCATCCTTTTCCAAAATGTTCAAAGCATTCACATCAATCACCTTATTAAAAATTGAATTGTAAAAATAACACAACTTCATTATAGTGTTTATGACATGGATGGGAAATATTCCACGCAATGCAACTGGTAGAAGTTGTTGCATCATGATGTGACAATCATGAGATTTCAAACCTATCAACCTCATGTCCTTTTATGAGAATTTTTTTTACATTTTACGAATAACATTGAGGAACATTGATATCATGAAGAAACTAACAAAATATAATTTTCTCCCACTTTGATAATGTATGACAAGCTAGGGGAAGAAATGTTCATCGTCCTTCATGAGTGGGAGATAACTCCAAACATATTCTCATTAATAGTAAGTATAATCTTGCATTCAACCCATATTTTTTATTTACTTTAATATATAACAGTGTTATAATCAAAAAATCACATATATTCTTTTCCACGTGCATGACATCAATATTATGTTTAACTTCATGATATCAACAATATGGTAGCTCAAAAAATAATGACCTTTACATCCAAATATATCTATAATTACCAAATCTTGGTGTCTTTACCAATGTAACATCAAGGTTTTTCACCCTCTCAAAATATAGATCAGGGGACAAAGGTTTTGGAGAAAAATCTAATTCTGGTGAGCCATTGAATGCCTTTTTTAGACTTCTTTAAGGGTGATCCATAGACAAACACTTTTGATGACCCATTTACATTGTTTTCCTCCCATTATCCAATTGAAAATATTACGTATGTTGTTCACAAATTGGACAAGCATTATTCCCTTTAACGCAGTATCCAGACAAGTTTTCATATGCTGGGAAGTCATTTATAGTGAAAAAAAGCACTGCATGCAGTTGAAAATATTCTATTTTATAATAATCATACACCCTAATACCATCCACCCATAATTGTTTCAAATCGTCAATCAACGGTGACATGTAAACATCAATATCATTGTCAGGTTTCATTGGACCAGAGATCATTATACTCAACATGACATATTTTCGCTTTATACAAACTTTAGGAGAGAGGTTATAAATTACCAATAAAATAGGCCATGAACTATGTGTGCTACTGAGGGTTCGGTGTGGATTCATGCCATCTGTGCACAAGCCTAGTATGAGATTTCTAATTTCATTTCAAAATGTAGAATACTGCTCATCAAATTTTCTTCTATTGTGGACAATCAGCTGGATAACGTATTTTTCCATCACATAACTGCTCATCAGCATGACTTCTTATCCTTTTTTCATCATGTGAATTAGAAAATAAACATTTAAAATGATGAATTATTGGAAGATACCAAAATACCCTTGAAGGAATCATTTTAATCTCTACATCAACCTGTGATTTTTCATTCAGCTAATACTATGATGTCCCACATTTAGGAAACTCTAACAGAAATTCATATTCCTTCCTATATATGACATATTCAGTCGGACATGCATGTATTTTCTCATATCCAAATCCCATCATGCATAATATTTTCGTGGGCTTATAATGTGAATATGAAAGATAATTATCTTTCAGAAGAATGTCTTTCATCAATTATAGCAGCTCTGTAATACTTCTGTCACACCATCCATGTTTTTCCTTCATGTTAATCAATCATAACACCACCAAAAAAACCATAAAATCTGTACAACCAGGATATAATGGGTTTTCTGCATCACTATATAGATGTGAAACTGTTGGTTCTATGTCAATTTTCTCTACTACAATATCGTGAATCATTTCTTCAATTCAATCGGAGATATCATCTTGCTAGTCATCATCATTAGTAACATTCCGTCCAATTTCACCATGCCAAATCCAAGGGCTGTAGCTCGGATTAAAACCATGACAAATCAGACGATCTTTTATGTCTCTACTTTTTATCTTCTTTATATAAAAACATTTCAGGCAGGTACAGAAAAAAAATTTCACTACTTGGAATTTTTTTTTATCAAATTCCAAAAAGGCATCAACACCTTCCTCATATTCTTTGCTCATTAGATGTGCTGTAATCCAACTTCGAATAATTATTACCTATAAAAAATATCAAAATTATAAATCTATTTATGAAAATAAAAATATACGTTTATATGAAAAAAATCATAATTTGAATGTAAACCAATTTTTAAATATAAAACTAATCTATGCGTATCTAAATAAATATGAATGAATATGATTTTAAAAAGAAAATCTAGTTAGATATAATAGTTTTAAATTCCATGGAATCAAAGAATACCATGGGGCCTCTAATGGTTGATAGAAAATTAATGAAAATGGAGAAAACCTGAAAATCAAATCAAATTTTAAATAAAATCTCAGATGGAGAAAATCCCAATGTCAATCCTATCATCATGGCACAATGGGTTCAGGATAACTACGCATATTTATAATCCACGACATGGTCTCCCCCATAACCCATAATTTTCTCATAGTCGATGACTTGTCAAAATATATATAACCAAATGGAATCATATTGCAACACTAATATCCATAAAACAATACAATCATCATGTCCTAATCTAACAAACAATGATGCAGTAGTCAATCCCAACTGACACTTATCCCCCACCCCCTTGGACACCCCCTGGATACCACCAACCCCTTGGACAACCTCGCCACCCCATGGACACCACCCCACCCCCCTTGGACACCCCCTGGACACCACCACCACCGTGGAAAACCCCCCCTCCCCCTGGACACCACCCCCACCCCCTTGGACACCCCCTGGACACCACCACACACTTGGACAACCCCCCCCCCCCCAGCCCTCCTGGACACCCCCACCCCTCCTGGACACCACCACCCACCTCCTACCCCCTTGGACAAGACCCTGGACACCCCCAATCCTCATGACAGCCCCCCAAACAACCCCCAAACCCTCTGGATAGGACCCCACCCCCTTGGAGAGCCCCCACACCCTTAGACATGCCCACCCCTTTGGACCCCCCCCCCCCACACACACACCCCTAGATTCCCCCCCCCCCCCCACCTCCATGGACACCCTGGACACCCAAAGCCCTCTAGACAGCCCCCGGAACCCTCTGAACACCGCCTCGACCCCCTTGGACACCCCTTGGTCACCACCACCCCCTTGGAATGCCCCCACCAATTTGGACATCCCCCACCCCTGGACAGCCCCGACCCCTCTAGACAGCACCCCCACCCTCCTGGACACCACCCCCACCCCCTAGCCCCTTGGACACCGCCCTGGACACCCCAACCCTCTGAACATCCCCCACCCCACTAGACAAACCCCCAACCCCTCTGGACAGGCCCCGCCCCCTTAGACATACCCCCACCCTCCCCCTTGGAAGGCCTCCCACCACACTCTTGGACCCCCCCCCCCCCCACACACACCCCTGAAGAACCCCCCCCCCCCCCCCCCCCCCCCACCTCCATGATCTCCCTGGCCAACCCCAACCATCTGGACAGCCCCCAACCCCCTAGATATCCCCAAACCCCTGGACAGCCCCCAACCCTCTAGACAGCCCCCCAGAACCATGGTATTTTAACCTCATGATACTAGTTTTGGCATATCAAGGGATTTTAACCTCATGCTACTAGTTTTGGTAGCATGTCATTATATAAAATGAGAATCATGAACTGTATCTCCTACTAGTCTAAAATTTTCTATTGTTCAATGAATCGGGTTCTAATAGCATTTGAAGGCTTATAATAGTCCATGAAAATAAGCGATGCAAATAGTTTATGGAACAACAAAAGGTGATACCCAAAATAGAAATAACCAATGAGCCAAAACAAACATTCCACCATGAAAAAACCATATTTACATATAAAATAAATCACACTAGTATACAGAATGGGTGTATCACAATGGTTTAGATATACATTGTAGTAATATAGGTGAATGAGATCATTAGTTGTCAATGACAACCAAAATTACCATCAATGTCGGGAATTGACGAAACAAAAACAAGAAAAATAGAAGTCAGTGAGGCTTACATGAATGTTGCGAGTAGATCAAATAGATCTGGTGATATTAAATAAGATGATGATGAAAAAACTAGGTAAGGGGGTTTGAAATTTAATAATCGTACCTAGTTTAAACAAAAAAATCGCAAAAGGTAAATATAGACTATTTGGAAAAACGAAATAAAGTTGTGGGTGGCGGACCTGAGTGTTGCGAGTGAAGATGATAGATCTAAGGACAGTAAAGATGATAAATAATGATGGAAAAATGTGTTTAACAAAACTAGATCGAAGAGTAGATTCTAGGTTTTCTGCGCGAGAGTGATGAGTCGCAGGTCTATCGATCGAAAAATAAGAAATAACAATCCACAGGGCGTGATAAATTTTTTAAATGTTTTATAACATAGGTTATTTAATAACCGACATTATAAATTATTTTTATTGCATTTATAAGGTCAGTTATTATAATAACCGACGTTATAAATGTATTAGATACCCCATTTTTAGGTCGACTATTTTATAAACAACGTAAAAAAGACCGTCTGTTGGTTTTTTACATCGGTTATTCTATAACCGATGTAAAAAACACATTAGAAACCACATCATTTATGTCAGTTATTTTATAACCAACATAAAAACTGTTGTGTGATGTTTTTTACGTCGTTTATAATATAACTGATGTAAAAGATTCTACGGGAATGGTTTTTACGTCAGTTATCAAATAATCGACGTCAAAAGGCCTTAGATGTCGCCTTTTTTTAGTTCGATTATTTTAAAACTGACTTAAAAAATTTGTTAGATACCTCATTTTTTACATCGGTTATTTGATAACCGACATCAAAAATTTACTCTCAGTACTTTTTACATCGGTTATAAAATAACCGATGTAAAAAACCACATATCACAGATTTCCACATCATTTATATATAACTGAAGTTAAAAATAGTGACGTTATAAACGTTTTCTACACTTGTGGAACTCAAGAATATATATTTCATTATGGTTTGGTAATGTTTCTATAAAAAATGAAATAAGACACTTTGAAGATCATTTTGAAAAGGTGAAAATGGATTTTTAAAACATTATATTAATAAAAAATATTCTCAATAAAGGATAAATAAAAAAATTGATAAATTAGACGAAACATGGAGTGGAAGAAATAATATTTTATAGAAGTTGACTGAAAGACTTCATAAGAAATATTTTATGGTTTTGGCATAACTCTTATCAGTATAAGGGATATATTATTATTAATAAAGAAAGGATAAGTAAAAAATAAGTAATTCTGATATAAAATAATACATTTATATAATTCAAATTTAAATTTTCTTTTACGAAACAATATATATATATATATAGAACAAAAACTCACAAAATAGAGGGTGTAGGATTTTTTGTAATGAAATAATTTAGGATGTAAGAATTAATAAAAAATACGATTTCGAAAAAGAATCATAATTCCACTAGAATGAAATAAAAAAAATATTATATTGGAATGGGAATAATACATAAAACATATAATAACATAGTTAGAGAATAAATAATGTGGCTATATGAAAGGATATTTATTTAAGAAAAACCCTTGTAGGTTCTGTAATTTGTGAATCCAAAAAATTGGAAGAGAGAACTAGAAAAGGAAATTTTGGTCAGATTAATCAAAAAAAAAATTATGTTAAATGATGTTAATAGCGTTGTATATAGACCATATAAAATTATATATGTGTATAATATAGAAAACATATTATGTAAATTAAATTTAGGTGATAAACCATTACCTTATACTCTCATTAGGTCGATTATTCTTTAATTATTATGTAATCAAAAAATTATTTATTATTAATTTATATTGAACAATTATTTATATTCATTTTATATAGTAAGTTATATTTATTTTTTCCGTATTTATTAATCATTCATAGCTAATTTAGTTATTGTTATTTAATTTTTATATGTCTTCCATTCTTTCTTTGATATAGTTTTTTGGATCCTTGCTCATTTCTCAAGTTCCCCCCTCTATAATATTCATAGATATGAAAAATATATATACATATGTTTAAAAGTTTTTTAGAGTCCCACAAATATTTCATTGGTGTCACTATTTTGGTTTGTAAAGAATTATTTGAATGTTTCCCTTTTTTGAACAATCAATCATTTTCTAATAATGAATACACTTTAAAATATTACTAATCAAACATTATAAACAGAACATGAATTAATCTTCAATATCATATATTACCATCATTTAAATTTTATTAATAATTAATGATGGTAATGTTATATAATTCTTCATATACATTATTAAATTTACCAAAAAGAATATATTATATATAATAAATGAGTAAAAATATATTGTATTACTATTAAAAAATCAATGTTATTAGAGAATGATCATTTATGTTAGATTTTCTTAATGTGTTACCATTGATTTAGGAATATAGTGCTGATGAATACATAAATTTATTTAGAAAATTATAATACTTATATAGAAGAGTGGAATCATTCCTTAGGGAAATTATTTGAAATGAAGAGTTTGGGACACTTTTTGACTAAATGATCTAAAAATGGGAAAATATTATTAGGGATTGAAATTTGAATTTTATTTGAGGGAAAACAAAATTCAGGGTGTTGATTGGAGTGAGTGAAGTATGATTTAATTCTTAGGTGGATTTGAGTGCCATAGTTTCAAAAACCCATTCATTAATACATAATAAATATAACGTTATATGTAAATTGAAAAATAATGGAAACATTAATGTGTATAGTTCATGAATTCAACCACCCACAAAATATAAAGATATGTTATAGAGATATGTTTTGAATTTCCTCTTTATTTTAACTATTTTACCTTATTTTAAACTTTTTCATGGTAACTCACTTTTTACATAGATGAATTATTTTTTCACAAAAATGAAATTTACCCTATTAAATAATTTTTACAAGGTGATTAAACATATTAAATAAATTTTATTAAATTCAATTAAAAAATAGATAAATTTTTATTTTAAAATAAAAATATATAATACCTTTATAAATGTAACTTTTTATATGTTAAATGAATTTTTAATTATATCTTACATATTAATAATGAATATAATTTTTTTAAATTTTATATATAATACACATTATTGAACTGATTTTCCAAATATGATAGATTTAATGAAAATAAATATTTTAGAAGATAAATATAATGATTCTAATAATATGTATATATTATATATTTTATTAATTATTACACATTTAAAATATCATAACATATTTTTAAAAGATCCTTGAAGGCATTCTTATTATCCCTAAAGTTGATATAAGTGATAGTGGAAGCCATGGGTGGAGATTTAGATATCATGGATCTCATAATGATTTCAATGTTCTTGATATTCAGTTGTATATCATTTCTCCCAAGCCGTGCTTGATGATTTTTAACTTGGGTTTAATCAAGAGAAAACCCTAGTTATATTACATCCTTTTTAATCTTGGATAAATGAGCATCATATGGAAGACATATACTAACTGATTCCATAGCATATCCATATCTATATAAATTATGTAATGTGATTATTTATTTTTTATATTCATTGTATCAAAGGATATATTAATATGATAACATAATATAATTACATTAATTTAACATCCATTAATATTGGAACAATCATTATAGAAATATAATTTAACTCATTCATATCTCTTATATCCAATGGTTGTATGTGACCAATGGATATATAATCCAAACAAAAATATATTAAAAGATCATATAACAATGTTATTACCATCTTCTATTTCAATATCTAAATTATGTACATTATAAAAAATCAATCTTTCCATTCCCATATTTCAGTCCTCAAGGAATTTATTATATTTGGAATATTTAGCATTCTTCCTATAGTTACAATTGATGATTTGATCTTGATGGGAGATCATTATGATTAACATCTCAATCCAGTATTATAGTTATTTAACTATGGAATCACTCCTTTTTTAATTTTAGTTTTTATATTTTATTTTGATATATTGTAATTTATCATTTTTTATTGTAATTTCTTATATTAATGAAATAAGATTCTATTAATATTTGTTCTATGTTGCATGTTTGAAAAAATATCCAATAGATGGAATTTATTAAAGGTAATTTTACACTAAATTTATAATGTGTTAAAGATTTTTTGGAACACATATTTGATATGTATTAGGGATGAATAATTTACTTAGGTAGAAACTTTTAGGATGACATGCTTTGACGCTAAATTTAAATTTTTTCTATAGTTGAATTTAATAAAATATATGTTGATTCTATGACTAACTTTATTTATTTATCATAGAAATAAAAATACACTTCCTATGAATTCAATTTAACATGAGGTTTGTTTATGTTGTTAGGTTAATGTATTATTAATTTCCTATTACTAAAATACTTAGGGTTGTAATGTTTTTTTATCAAAACTTGATAGTATAAACCTGTTTGATAGATGAAATAAACCTGAATTACTAGTAATTTTATAATATAATGCGTTTTGATAGATGAAATAAACCAAAAATATCATTACTATAGAAATTCAAAATAAACTCATAGATAGATGAACCAACATGATGATTTAATTGGTAGATGTTAATACTTCTGTCGATGTAGTTACAATTTAATCTACAATTGGTTGAATCTGATCATTAATGTTTTTATAACACTATCAGTAAATATACATACACCTTTATCATTTGAAAAAACTCACAAGTTGATATCCCATGAAATATAACAATTTCATGAAGTATTCAATAGCTTGATGACTTAGTTCAATTCCAATTATTTTTCTTTTTGAGTTTTTACTACGATTTTTCACTTATGTGAATTTTTTCTACATTTCGTAGTATTTAACTTATAAATTTTTTGTTATTGATATTATTTGGTTACTAGATTTATTTGATAGTTAGATAGATCCCATGTATTTATATTGTCTGTAATATATCTACCATTTATAGGTTTAGTTAAGGGATTTTAGGTATATGAAAGCAGACAGTCTAATAGGTTTTAAAATAAAGGATATCGAATGACAATTTTATAGTCGTGGATGACTTGAATCTAATAAAATAACAATACTTACACATTTTTTTAAGATTTGGTCTTGAATATATCCCTTAAAAGAGTATTTTATTCATAAACCAATACTCTTGGTTCAGTTTTTAAACTATTTCTATGTTATTTTTTGAATTACTGTCATATTTATTTTTCAAATACCATAGTGAATAAATTTTCATATTTCAAATGATTGATTTATAGTATGATATTTTCATAAAATTACAACAATCCTATTTATACATTCTTATGTATTAATACCCTGTAACACACTTAGAGGGAAGGGGAAAATCAAGGTGTAAACATTTTTTCTTTGAATAAGAATGATCTTTTCCTGACATTGGTAGGAACTTATTAAACTAGTCTTATTTAATCATTCCATTATCAAACAATTATATATAGAAATTGAAACAAAACCCAATTTTTTTACTTGATTCACTTTTAAGGTCTAGTTTAATGAGAATTCTCCAAATGTGTTTTGATTATTCATAAATCCATTATGATTTACTAGATTTTGTGGATTACAATTGATCAATCATGGTCACTCCATTCCAGGAACACATCCATTAGAATAATTTTAGGGATCACATACTGCCTACCTCAGATTACTTCTGTTGAATCCCCCTTTCTCACTTATTTTGGTGAAGTCTTTCTAAATTTATCAACTTGAAGGTATCTTTTATATCAGAGCATATGAAAGTGATATTTTGCAACATGAAGTTCCATTTATAATGCTTCAATACATTCCAAATTTTTTTTCCCTTGATCGATTATTATCATATAATTATCATTCACAAAAAAATATTTTTCATGAATCTAATTTTTTTCCAATGGACTATCATAATTCCTAAAACTGCACAATTTCTGGAAACTCAATGAATTTGAAAAACTACTAGATTTAGTGAAATTACTAACTATCAAAAATGATCATAATTTTCCAAAATACTTAATTAATATTAATTAGAATAAATTATTAATCAAACATTATTTTTTAGAAACTTATATTCACATAGAATTCATTATTTTCATAATAATAATGTTCATGTTAAACATTATTTGAAATCAAAGTGATCAACCCTTCTCTACATCATTTTAATTATCGTAAGATGACCAATTGCCTATTTATAGACATTGTCTCCATTTCACAAAACATTCATGGTCACTATCTCCTTTTCATGAAAATATTCATTCATGTTTTTGAAACATAACTTCTTAATGAAATTTTCATGGAAATTTTCCATTCATTAAGCATCTCCTAATTGATTAACATCCCATAATTCCATCAAATATTATCAATATTTTTTGAACCATTATTTAAAGAACCACAAATCCTTCATGACACCGAAATTCCCAAAATTCCATAAAATTACAAAACTTTCATGAGACAGTCTTGGAAATCCACCATTTGTGAAACTTGTCCCATCCTCTATATTTTAGACCCCAAAGTTTTGGAAAACACTAGTAAATGAAACACCCTTCCACACTGAATCCAATTATACAAAAATATCATTTTGATTTAAAACTCCATAATCAATCTAGTGTGGTTGAAAAAAAAACACAAAAACCAATCTGTTCTTGTATTCGAAAAATCATGGTTCTTACGTAACTCTATTTCACATTGTTTTTATTCACGTTACATACATTGTTTGTACTCTGATATTTGATAGATATTTCATCTATATGATAATCTTAACTAAATGGAATGAAAATTATATGTTTTTTAAAAAAATTCACCCCACTCTTATAGATTTGAAACATAACTTTTACCACATATACTTGGGAAACAAATTTGGTATTAGAGATCGTCTCTACTATGCTTGGATATTCATTTAGTTTATATTTACTGGTAATAGCTTTTTTAAATTCAAATAAGTTATCTACATGAATTTTTCTTTCTATAAATTTATCAAATTTTCATCCCAATTTCATTATATTAACTATTTTCAAGATGATAGATATTATATATAACCATAATTTTACCATGTAGATTTTACAATGTCACAACCTACTTTTTTAAATTAATTTTTTTTCTTATTAATTCATGTCTTTGGCTTCTGGCATTAGTGTCTTAGCTGGTCCTAGATTAAAATTTTTGACATTTAATATTTTTACTAGGATTCGGACCCGTGCACATGCACAACGTTGTGGGCGGTAGCCACACTTTCAGCACTAGAGTCCGTAAATTTCTCGTTATTCTTACTAATATAATTATTATATTTATAGTGTTATTAATATTTTTAATGTTATTAATTTTTATTATTGTTTTCTTTATTATTGTCCTCTTTTTTATTATTATTGTTGGATTTATTATTATTACTATTATTATTATTATTATTTGTATTATTTTTATTATTCTTGTACTATTATTTTTATTGTTACTATTAAATTTATTATTAATATAATAAAATGAAGAAAAAACATCAAACCCTAATCTTTTACCCACCCCCCCCCCCCCTTACATACATGTGTGAGCCACATCCACCTCACCCCATGGCTGTCATGACGCGCTCCCTCGTCACCTTTTCGGTTGACCCCGCCTCCTACTCACCCCCAGGCTCTTATATGTACCTTCATCGAACTGAAATCCCCAGGTGACCTCCGCCCACATCACCTATCCCACCTCACCTCTCACCCCCGGTTCACTAGAACTCTGCGCCTTTATCCAACAGCCTCTCTCTGACCATCGTTCAGTATCTGATTCCTATTCACCTTGTCTCTCTAACATGACATGACCCGACCCTCCGCCCTGACCTCCAGCGGCCCTCCACTCCTTCAGCCAGAATTTACACTCTAGGCCTCATCCAGCCATGATCGGGCCTTTCTCCTTCGACATCGCCTCCTTTTGTTCCCACCCTCTACTCCCAGCTAGCCTCGCCCCTCCCCCATTTTGCTTGTGACTTGTACTGTCCAGAAGTGCACCCGACCCCACCCGACTACCTCCTATGGCGTCCTATCACTTTGGTTTCATTTATTACCCATTTGGTAATGGAATGTATGTTAGGGTATATTATTTAGAGTTAAATCATAATTTTTGGTGTGTTCAATCTGTTTCCGTAAGTTGGTTTCATATTTTTGAGCATGTGATTGAGGTGAGAAAGTGAATTTGCACATGTTTTGGGTAGTCTTCCATCCACATTTGCAGTAGGATCCCTATTCACATTCCTCCTTTAACTATAAAAATGTTTTGATTTATTTTCTTTTTTAGTGATTAAATATTAATTAATTATTTTAGTATTTTATTCGATTAAATTAGTTTGGTGTAAATTTAGTTTTAAAAATAATTTAGTTGTGTTTAATGTTTTGTGCCCTATTTGGGTGAATCAGTTTAGTTTGTAGATCAATTTTTTTTGAACTTGTTGTCTGTATCTGATTGGTTTTTTAAAGAAATAGCATAATTAGTTATGTTGGCCCTTTCTTGTAGTTTAAAATTTTTAGAATCAATTAACTCATACTGAAGTTATTTCAATTTGTTTTAAAACATCAATCACAGATTTTTAACACCCATAATTAGTCAAATATGGAACTTTTATATTTTTATAGCATGTTAAAAATTGGTTTTGAAATTTTTATGTGTTTCTTCTTGTGTGATTTTAAGCCTAAGATGTTCAATAAAATGTTTTGTTTTAAATTATGGTTCGTTCGGTATTTTGTAACCAATGTATTGATTTTTCATATATATTAATGTAGTGTTCAAATGATCCTTAAACTTTGAAAATATATTTTTAAATTTAACTGATAATGGGAATTTCATAAAATTATTTTATAAATGGTTTAAATTATTTATTGAATTATATAAGGGGCACATGTTTTGTTTCAGTATATCACAGGTATGCATTTGTTCAAAAAATTGGTTTTTGATTTGGTTTAGTGTGTGTAAAGTCATGGTATACCTGTCAAAATAGTTTTATAAAATTTATAGATATTTTATTAAAACATTTGGATGCTATGAGTATGGTTTTAGAAATGCATTGAGCTGCACATGCTAGTAGGTGTAGATTTCAACCTATAATTTTTTTTTGTCAGGTTATGCACTCTAGAAAATATTATGAAATGGCCCACTAGATTTTTAAAATGATTGTGTATTATTATGATGTGGTGTAGTTTTTCTAAACCCGTTGAGAATCTCAATGCAGCGTTTATGTCTTCAAAAGTGTTTTCAATGGTGTTTTTGCTTCTGAATTGGTTGTTCTTGGGAAATGAATTATTTGGGTAAACGTTGTGAATCAAAAGGCCCGTTTGTAATTTTGAATGGATTTTTAGAAAACCCCTCTTGGGTTAGGTCTCCAACCAAGTTGGTTTATTGTGAGTTGGGAGGGTCCCTAGCATGGGATTTCCCTCGTATGGTAATAACATTAAAGAAGGGGACTAACCTTGAGGTGGTCATGGTGGTGTCGGTCTGTGTGGTGTGTGTAGTGATATGAATATATATATATATGTGTGTGTGTGTGTGTGTGTGTGTCTTATTGTTTAAATTTCTTGCAACACCCCTTTGTGAAATACACATGGGAATCCAGCATAGCAAGGATTTTTATTGAGAATGATTTTCGTACTAGTTAGGTTATGTACTTCTACTGCCCCATAGTAGAGAGTGTTTTGTTTTTATTACATTGGGATTGGTCCCCTCGACTTGGCCAGGTAGGGAAAAAATCATGCATTAGGGCGTCATGACCTCAATGAGTATGTAATTCCATCAAGATGAATCAAATTTATAATATTTTCTGATCATACTATGAGTTTCTAGGTGTTCTCTTGTTCCTCTGACACTTGTACCCTTAGTACCATTACCCTCACTATCTGTAATTGTATCCTCGTGATTGGTTTTATTATTGTCTTTGGTAAGTTGGATACTTAGGTTTAAGTTTAAAAATATTTTCATGAAAAAGTGTTTTGGAAGGAATTAACATCCTCCTCTCTACTCAGTGTTAGAAAAATAGGTCATTACTGCCTTTCTTTGTTTTCTTTTTTTCTCCCCGTGATCTTTATTTCAAATTAAGAGGGTAATGTGTTATGTGATTCTGTTTCTATAATATGGAATATTAAAAACTCTACATTTATATTTGTATTTCAAACTAGTTAATCAATGTTTTCTCTATTTAAAAGTTGTGCATTAGGAATAGATTAATCGGGCCTACCTACTATGTTTTAATACTAACACCTGTAATGTTTTCTTATTTTTTAGTTTCACCTACAGGTTCCAGTATTGGTTTGGATCACATTGAGCGACATTTGGTTTTGGGACTTGAGAGTATCCCAGTGGTTATGTGTATATTTAGACATTGACATGTTAGTTGTGCTGTTGGTCATCCTTTACATTTCCAATCGATTATTTATTTTTTGACGTTATATTTGTTTCAACTATTAAGTTTATCTTTTATTTCCAAATTTTTCACTATGATTAAAAGTTGATCCCCGACAGTAGTTTCTTGCCCGTGGGGATTGGGAATGACCTTCGTGCCATGTCGCGGACCGGCTTGGGTGAACGGTTTAGGGTCAGCCCGAGTTGGTTCGTGAAACTTGGTATAAGAGGAGGGCCTTGTTATTTGGGGTTCCTGGTAGATGGAAATTAGAATTGTTGGGACTCGAGAGGTACGTACGATAACGATTTCCTGAATCCTCACTCATTATTAAAATCAAGTCGCTAGGGGTATTTTGGGAATTGAGTCCTTGTCTTGTTCTTGTTTGTTCTCGATTGAGGGATGACAATGCAGGCAATCTGTGGTTACATTGTTATTTCACATGGAGTAGTGGCACATGTGGAATCTGAGTACACTGTTTATGTTCTTCCTATTTGTGACTCTTACATGGGGAATGTCCCACTACCATGTCTCCAGGTGAAGCATGACTAATAGTCCATCACTCTAGTAGGTTGAAGCAAGTTATGTTCCGTCTTGGTTCTGGTTGGTGTGATTGCACTTATGAAAATGAACAAGGGGTTTAGAAATGAGAATGATTTCTTTTAAATTGAATTAAATTTGTGAAATGGATTTTAAAACTGAAATCTCTTGGTATAAAAATCTTGGGTTTTCTAGGAACTAGTGGAAAAAATGTTCGGGGGAATCATCGAGTACTCTTTATAAATGTTCGCACATGTGAGGGGTGCATGAGAAGTGTGTGCTGGTGCATATCGATGAAGGCTAATAATGACATGTTCAATGGTTTATGGGATTACATGGTTGTGTACTTAGAATGAAATAATTGACATTTTTTTTCTAAATTTATTTCAATAGGGGAAATGATTTTGGAAATTGAATTTTTTATGAAAAGTGGATTTTTTATTTGGAATGTTTCCTTGATAGAAAGTGGTTTAGAAATTTAACATGATAAATAAATTTTTGGGTTGTGTTTGTATATGTTTGGTTTTATATATGGTTATTTTTGGATGAAGGTTCATTCAATGATATTGCTTCTGATTGATATTGGTCTTGGATTTGTGTTATATATGTTGCTCTGAAAATTCCACGCTGAAATGTCCTCAAGGATTCCGATAAGTCATGCCTAGTTTTTTTCCATTCTCTGACATTTTTTATCCATAGCGGTGATCGAGGTCCATTAGAGTTAGTAGAGTGGAATGAAGCAGTCGAGCATGTCTCTAGTGTATTTGGAACTCCCGAATCTATTAGAGTGTGTGCCGTTTTGGGTCTCTTCGAAGGTCCAGCTCCAGACGAATGGGAGTTGTTCGCCCTACCACCACTAAATGTTGGGATGATGTTAAATATCTTTAGATCCATATTTGTCTGATTTTTTATACCTAAAGAGGTAATGACTAAGAAAACATAAGATCTCATGTGTATTCAACAAGGCTAACAGACGTTGATGACATATGTTGACCATTTCAAGGAACTTGTGCCCTTTTCACAAGAGGTAGCACCATGGGATTTAATGAAGACTAATCTTTTCATTGGGGGTCTTCATATAGAGATTATGGATTGGGTTATCCCTTCTAGGGATTGTCATTTTGAGAAGTTGGTGGATGATATGTTTTTAGTTAAATTGGTCTCCGGAGCATAGATGTTAAGAAATACATCATATTCAGTTTCTTGCAAAGGTTCCCAGTCTGGGGAGCAGCGTGTGCTAGAGGAACCTATTTTTAAAAATTCCTCTGTCATGGTTCTAACTTCTTGTTCGTCGGACCATTCAGTGGTGTGCCACTGGTGTGGTCAGTTCGAGCATAAGATGTCATCATGTTATATCCCTATGAAGACGTGTCATCATTGCACCTGTCTGGACCACATGCAAAGGTTTTGTAGGAAGCATCTCCTGATGAAGATGTTGTGACTAGAGGATTCAAATTTTTTACTATGAGGGAAGAGATTCATCAGCCATAGATCCTAGGGTGAATCTCGCACACAGTCAGGAGTTGTCAGGGGTGTGAAGCCTCAGTTTAGATTTTGTGTTCTGTGTTGGAAGTGGATCATTTAATGCCTTTTCATTCTTATTTATCTACTATTGAAGTTTTTTTCATTATTTTAAAACCATTTTTGTCATAAAGTTATGAATGACATATTCTATTTTAATCTAAACAATTTTTCTGGTCTGATTTTGGATTTCATAATCGTGCATTTTTCTTAAATGTTTGTTTGGCCATTGTATGGGTTGTTCTTGGAAAAGCAGTTTTCGTTTGGAGGTGCAAGTTCCGATAGAGGATTCAAGACCTATAATTATTCTTGGGTTTACTTATGAGATTATGATCATCATGGAGGTTTTTCTCTACTATTCGAGGGGTTATTTTGGTCAAAAGATTCATATTCCAGTGGAGGTGTTTCATTACTCGTCCTATAGAAGTTAGTTTGGATTGGTTGGGAGTTCCCGTGTCGGCCTCCGTCTCGGGGTGATATGTTTAGGTGTTAAATTTCCGTACTAGTTGAGTTCTTTTGGTGGGGAGAACCATCTTATGTTCTAACATTATCTTGTGTTTTGTTTTCTTTCGGTTTCAATTGGGCATCGATTCTTATTTTGTCTATCGTACCGCTAGGTGACTTTCTTGGGGCAGAAAGTGTCTATGGTAGGGAGAATATTCTGACCCAAATTTTTAAATTAATTTTTATTTTATTAATTATTGGCTTTGGGTTCTTGCGTCATAGTCCAGGTTGGTCCCCGATTAAAAGTTTTGTAATTTAATATTTTTACTAGTCATCAGACCCATGAGTAGTGACCGTGCGGGTAGCGGTTTCCACACAATCGGCTCAAGAGTCTGGAAATTTCTCGTGATTCTTAATAATATGATTATTATATTTTTTATATTATTTTTTATATTTATTAGTTTATATTATTGTTATCATTATTATTTTCATCTTGATTATTATTTTTTTGGTTTATTATTATTATTTTTATTTGTATTATTATTATTATTATGGTATTATTAATAATAATAAAAATAAAAACGAAAAAAATAATATTATAAAATGAAAAAAACATCTTACACTGATATTCTACCCAGCAGCCACCCCCTTCTCTTTACCTGCTCAATTCGCCTCTGCCTCACCCCCGGGCTCCCGTCTGTGCTTCCAGACTACTAACCTGCCCCCGGGAACCCTACCCTCTCCCATGTCCCGCTGCGCCTCTTAGCCCCCTATGCACATCAGCTCTCTGTGCATTCGGACAGCAGCTGAAATCCATCCCTCTTCCAACATCCTCTCCCCTTCCACCACGTCCCTCGCCCTCGACATGACCCGACCTTCCGCTTTGACCTCCAGTGGACCTTCGTGCCTTTGGCCAGAAGATATATTCCATGCATCATCTGGTCACACTCCATACTCCCACCTTTGGCATCACCTCCTTCTGTGCTCACCCTTTACTCATGGACATCCTCACCCCTCATTCAGTTCGCCTCCGACTTGCACTGGCCAGCAGTGCACCTGAAACCACCCGACAACCTCCTCTAGAATTCTCTCTCGTTGGTGTCAGTTCTTCCTCTTTTGGCACGGTCTTGTATGTTAGGTATTTTTATTTAGGGTTAGATCATAATATTTGGTGTGTTTGAACTTGTTCTATAGGATTTCTTCAGCTTCCCATGCATTTGATTGAGGTGCAAATTTGATTTCCCACTAGTTATTGGTAGTCGTCCTACCACATTTATGGTAGGATCCATTTTCATTTCCCTCCATTATATATTGAAATATGTTAATTGATTGTCTTTTTCAATGCATAAATATTAATTAATTACTTTAGTATGTGATGGGATAAAATTAGTGTGCTATAAATTTAGTTTATAAAATAATTTTGGTAAATTCGATGTTTTGTACCCTGTTTATGTAAATTGGCATAGTCTGAATAAAGATTTTGTTTGATAATGTTGTCTATATCAGATAGGTTTTAAAAAAAAGCTTAATTAGAACTTTTTTTCCTTGGGCATAGTTTGAAATGTTTAGAATCAAATAACTAGTACTGAAGTTGTCTCAATAAGTTTTCAATCACCAATCACAGCTTTTTAACACCCTTAATTAGTCAAAAGTGGTGATTTTGTATTTTTAGAACAAGTTAAAAATGGGTTTTGAAAAGGTTCTTTGTTTATTCCTATGTGAGTTTGTGCATAATATGTTCGATAAAATGTTTTGTTGGTAGTTATGGTTCTTTCTAGGTTGGGTAACCAGTGCTCTGATTTTACATATAAAAGATTACAGTATTCAAATTCTCCTTAACTTATGAAAATATATTCCTAAATTTTAATGGTAATGGGTATTTCATAAATTTATTTAATGAATGGTTTAAATTAATTTTTTAATTATATAAGTGGTGCATGTTTTGTTTTGGTATCTCACGGGCGTGCGTTTGATCAAAAGATGGGGTCTTGAGTTGGTTTTGTGTGTGTAATGTCATAGTATACCTCTCAAAATAGTTTTATAAAAATTTTAGATAATTTGTTAAATAATGGGGATGTTGTGAGTCTGGTTTTAAAAATGAATTGAGTTGCACATGACATTAAGTGTATATTTTAACGAATCATGTGTTTTTGTAAGGTTGTACACTCTAGGAATTTTCTTTAAATGGCCCGTTGGTTTTTTAAAATGATCAGATAAATATTATGATGTGATGTGGTTCTTGTAAACACTTTGTGAATCACAAAGAAATGTTTTAAGTTTTAAAATGGGTTTTTAGTGGTGTTTTTGGTTTGGAATTTGTTATTCATGTGGAATGGATTATTTGGGTAAGAGTTTTGAATCTAAAGGATCGTTTGGCATTTTGAATGGATATTTGGAAAACCCCACATGGGTGAGGTCTCCCTCCTAGTTGGTTGATTGTGTGTTGGGAGGGTTATCGGCATGGGATTTCCCTCATATTATAATTACATTAAGGTACGGGATGAACCATGAGGTTTTCATGGAGGTGTTGGTCTATGTGGTTGGTGTAGTGAGACACACACACACAGATATATATATATATATATATATATATATATCTGTGTGTGGGTGTGAGAGTGTCTTGTTGTTTAAATTTGATGGCACACCCCTTTGTAAAATATACATGGGAATGTAGAATATCAAAAAGGTTTACCAAGAACGATTGCTACACTAGTTAGGCTACGTACTGCTTCTTCCCCATAGTAGGGGGATGTTTTGTCTTTATTGCTATGGGATTAGGCCCCTCAACCCAGACAAGTAGGGTGATGGCCAGGTGTTAGGGTGTTATGATGTCATTGAGTAGAGAATGACTTCTGGGTGAGTCACATATATAGAATGTTTTGATATTCTGTTGATTTACTAGGTGTCTTGTTTCCATCTGACACTTGTACCCTTAGAAACATTACCCACACTATGTGAAACTGTAACCTCATTCCTGGGTTTGAGGTTCTTTTTGGTAAGTTGTGAACTTGGGTTTGTGGTTAAAACTATTTTCAAGTAAAAGTGTTTTTGTAAAGAATGAAAATCCTTCTCTCTTATTACTGTTAGAAAAATTAGTATTTAATGCATTTCATTGTTTTATTTTTCTTCTCCCATGGATCCTTAATTCAAATTAAAAGGATAATGGGTTTTTCATTTTTTTTTAAATACAGAGTATAAAATACTCTACATTTTTATTTCTAGTTCAATCATTTTAATCAATGTTTTATTTATTTAATGTTTGGGCATTGAGAATAGATTAGTCGGGCATACCTACTGAGTTTTAGTACTCACACGTATAATGTTTTCTTGTTTTTATTTCACCTGTAGGTTATAGTTTTGGGTTGGATTGCTTTGAGCGAAGATTGGTTTTGGTACTGGAGAGTAACCAGTGGGGTTACGTGGAGTTTTATACATTGAAAAGTTAGTCATATTGTTGATCGTCCTTTACATTTCCAGTTGTTTATTGATTTTGCGATGTTCTATTTGTTTATAATGATTAGTTTATCTTTTATGTGATAAATCTTTATCCATGATTCAAATTTGATGCCGAGTAGTAGTTTTCAGCTAGTGGGGATCTAGAACACCCTTCAGGCCATGTCTCAGACAAGATCGGGTTGGTTCTCGACATATATCATAGAAGAAGAATATTAAATACAAAAAAAATATGATCCATACTATAACCATAAATGATTAGTGTCTTTGGAGACCAGATACATAATCTTATTATTTCATGAAATATAATAAATATAGCCCATAAATATCTTCTCACATAGAACTCTTCTAAGGCATACCATACATAAAACCTTTCATCAAGGCCAAGGGATAGGAAACATAATAAATAGAAATTTCAGTTACTCAATAATAGTAAATACAAACGATATCACACAATGATAAAACGTGTGAATAAGATATGCATAAGAGTATGTGAGCACGACATTAACTTAAAATAATTATGATCAATCAGTCAATGGTCGGTAATTATATATCAATGAATTAGTCATTCTCATAAAAAATACTCAAGTGATAAGTGTGTGGAATCATTTATAATTAATCATCATCAATTAGGAATATAATAAGAATAAGGCATATGTTTATATCATACAAATAATTATTGAAAATAATTTAATTATTAAAAAATTGTGGTCAATACTATCATATTCGATTGTCTTCACTCCCCATTTCAGGATATCGTTAGTAAAGGTTCCATCCTAATACTATCATAGTGGACATAGTCCCTCACTAAATTGGGTTCATTCCCCATTAAAGATCCAATTATCTCATGATATATACATAATTACCCAATGAATTGGAAAGATATATAATTATTGGCTCACCCATCACATATTGAAAACCATTATTATGTGTTCTACAAGATCATAAATCATTAATCACATCATATCGTTTGGATAATAAATGAGTTTTATAAATATTTTTTTATTTTATCATTGGATACTAATTTGAAAATATATGGGTTTCTTAAAAATATATTAATCATAATGATAACCATATAGAGAGAGGATAATTATGGAATCATTGATCATATAACTGAAAAATCATAATTAACCTCAAGGGATGTTGATATAGTTGGAAATTTTCGTTAAAATATCATTGGAATATTTCTTGAGGGAAATGAAATTTTCATTGTGAAATCACTTGTTTAAAACCCATGAATTTTAAAAAAATTAAAGAAAACCTTTTTGCTAAAAATAACCTTGGAAACGTGTAATGTAATCTTCAAATTTTTTAGTGGTCTTGATGGTGAGAAATTTTTTTCCTGCCATATTCATTAAAACAATGATTATGTTCACACATTTGGTAAAAATATTCTTATTTATAAATAAATATGAAGATTACTTGTAAAAGATTATGAAATAATTTAAATATGGGTAAAAATGAATTTAAAAAATCATTGAATAATATTAAAAAAATCTAAAATAATTTTTAGAAAAAATCGATATGGATTAATATGGTTTTATTACTGAATTTGGGGAAATAATATCATATTTTCTAAAAAAAATTATGAATCCTTTTGAGTACTAAATAGTCGAAAATGGAACTAAATTTATAGAAATAAAAAGTAGTGAATAAAAATAAAATGGGTGTATTAGATAGGGTTCATATAGTCTCTTCAATGGAAATTCAAGCATAAACTATCTATATTATAATGGGATTGAAACATAAATCCCTTGACAGAAGTCTCATCTTTCTTTGTACAGGTTTGATACTCCTATGCAATAAATATATATTTATTATAAATCTACTATACAACCATAATCACATTTATCAAAACAAATATAATTTACTTATAACATCTTATCCCCCTTTTTCTGACAATTTTTTATTAAAATCACTATTCTTAGTCAAAACTATTACTTTTTTCATTCATTTTTTAGTTAAATAGTCATAGTACCCATAATTTTATCATTGTTCCTTCATATGAAGAATTTTAATAACTTCATGTGTATCATATTTAATAATTATTTACATTTTTATAAATATTCATATAAACCAGTGATGAAAAATAAATTACATCACTTTGTAGAGATGGTAGTCCAAAATTTTCATGAGTGATGCTTCCAATTTTTTATATTTGGAACAAAACAATTATGTAATGATTCACATATATAAGATCATTAATATTTCATATAAAACATATATAATTAAAAGCATCATTATAACCATCCATATATATTGGTAAATAAGAACGAAAAAATCACTTTGTGGAGGTGGAAGTTCACACGTACACACGTTTGATATTTTATTTTTTTCATGGGATAGAAAGGTGGTAGATAATGGATGTTAAATAATCATAATAACAATTAAAAATATTGAATATTCAGAATTAATAATTTTAGAATGGATATTGTAGATTTATAGGAGGTATAATAAACAGTATTATTTAAATTTCTTGGTTTATAGTTGTACATATTTGTTGAGAAACCAACTTTGGATTACACCTTAAGCCTTAAATGGATGATATTATTGAAATACTAGAGTATCAGTGATATTGGGAAGGAATATATGAATTTATTATGGATGTTATTTTTATTCTAGATGTCTCATGAAGTATTTATAAGTGAAGATATGTTGAATTATTTAATAAATGAGGGTAAAAAACTAGGAATTACTTAGAAGCATCAATGATATATATATATATATCATAATATTTTATAATTGAACTGGTGAATAAAATAATAGGTGATCAAATTTTATAGGGTGGAAATAAACTCAACAAATCATATTTTATCTTTTTTTAGTATATTTTAATCCTTATCTACAAGTTAAGGTACATTAAACACATTTTAACCATAACTGTAACAACAAAACTTTTTTTTCTTGATAACATAATTATAATACCAAAAATAAAATTGGAATTATAATTTTATAAAAACATATTAATAAAATTTAATCTATTTTATAAAATCCAAATTATATAATTGGCCAGAATGAAATTTAATATAAGAATACAAAACACATGAAAAATAGTTTTTTGGAAAATACTTGATTTATGTGTAAAAATCATTTTATCATGAAATGAAGTGACAATACGATTTAAAATAATGCTTTTGGTTAAAAAATACAATAATAATTTTTTTAGACATTTTGGATCAATAAAAAACCAAATGAAATCTTCCAACCATGCCATTAAATACAAAAACCAAAAATCAGTATTTAAATTGAATTAAATATAACATATCACCATTAAAGTAAAATTTGGGTTCCAAATTTAAAAATAATTTCTCAAAATACATTATTTAACTTATTAAAACAGTTAATAAACTAAACTCATAAAATAGTCGAAATTTAAGAGTTAGAGATATTATAATGCTTTAAACCTTTGTTTTAACCCAATTTTACCTCTTTTATAGAGGTGAAAAATCTTTAACATGGTCAATAATAATAATGAACAATAATTAAGTTATTCCTATAATATTATATTAATTATTATGATTCTAAATATTGAATCCTTTTTATGATATATAATTTTTATATGTGGGATAAATTTATTTTAATACAAATTCAAAAAACACAATGGAAACATTTTTTTCAAAAAAAACATTTTAAGCCCAAAAATAAAAATATACCAAAATCAAGTATACAGCTGATTACTATGTAATTAATTAGATAATTTATAACTAAATGAGACTTATGTTAATTTATGATCACAGTAAAAAAAATTATATTTCATCAATGAAAATAAATTATAGTTTTATTTTAAATAGTTTTTTTTCATTATTCACTATAAAATAAATCTCATCAGAAAAATAAAAAAATATTTTCCCAATATAATTTTGGTATACTAATTTCAAAAATGATAATTTTTTCCTAAAAAATATCTAAAATCGAATTAAATGAATTAAAATATTTCTCACAAAAAACCCATTTTTGAGTAAAATGTGTTTTTAAAGTATGAAATAATTTTACTAAAAATTGAGTAATTGTATATCAATGAATTTAAATTTTATAAAACCATTTTATTTAATTTATATAATTTTTTATAATTTTATTCACAACTAAAATTTTAATAACTATGTTATAATAGTAATATTTAAATAATTATATTTATATATTGTTATATTTAAACTCGATGTTGAATTTAAAGCATTGTACAAAATAAATAAAATTTATTTAAAGATAAATATATAATAAAATTTTATGTTGTTGAATAATATCCCATTATAAGAATTTTCCCTTGAAATTTCATCAATTTTATACAAATAACTAAGGATACTAATGCCTAATCACATCTATTGGTCCCTACATAGCTTCAACAAATTTATGGTTTCACCACAATACATTGACTAAGTGAGTGGTATTGTGTAATAGCACTTTCTCAATTTCATGGAGAATCTCAACTGGATATTCTACATTAGAGTGATCAGGAATAAGTGGCACGACCACTTTGTTCAGTATATGTGAATTATTAGGTATAAAAATCCTCAATATAGATATATAAAACACTTTTCTCGTGTAATTTATGATTTTATGACCTAAAAACTCTTTATAACATTCTAATGATTTTTTAACTTTGTTCATTAGGTTTTATCTAAATTTAATCATCTATAATTCTATATGTGTGGAAGTATTTTTTAAAATTTATAAATTCAAGAAAATTTATTATGTAAGGAAATCAACTACGTGGATATTTACGCACATCAAGGAAACAAATCTATCAATAAACTACATAAAATAATCACCTATGTATGTCGGCTTTGTTGTAGAATCATCTATGTGAAATTTTATTATAGTAATGAATCAGTTTTTTGGGAAAACATTTAGGTCAATTAAACAACTATGTAAATCAGCTAAATGGATTATTCAGCTACAAGAATTGGATCCAAGATAAATTTTACCATGCGGTTCCAATCTGCTACATGATTCAATTATTTATGTAGAACTCGACCACAGGAGAAATATGTCTATGTTATTTGGATATTTTAGGATTTATCCAATGTGAAGAATGACTAAATGGATCAATCCTTTTATGTGAATTTTAATATGTTGATTTTAGCCATCTGGTTATCCAATATCAGTTATGTCATTCTGTAACCTGTATATTTATTATTATTACAGTAGATTAAGTGGAAGTTTTTTTTTCATTAATGAAATAAATATTTCATAGTCCAATTTTTAAGTTATTTTTTAGGTAAAGGGAATCTATAATTTATTTTTTAAGGAAATATATTATGGTATATTTTGTTTTGAAATAGATAAAGGAGATATAAATGAGTATTTTATATAGATAAAAACAAGAACATGAAAATCACATATACTTTTTACTCTCTCATGAAGCATTGAATGCTACTCTTTTTTATGAAAAATAAAAATAAGATTCAAATTCTATTACGATTATTAAATTCAAAATCATAAGATATTTTTATAATACTCTCCTCAATTCAATTTTCACTCTTATTTTATATCATTTAGAACTCTTATCATCTATCAATTACAACGTTCAATTGTGTGATTCATTTATAATCATTAATTAGATTTTCTCATTCTTGGAAGATTTGTTTCTTGTAAAAAGTTATGATGTTTATTGTAAAATAACTTGATGGATGGTATTTTTAAAAGCCTTGTAGGTTCCCAGTAAGATCGTATGGTTTCGTACCAAGTGAAGTATATTTTCACTTAGTCAGGAAATGGGGAAAATTTTGCTTCTATTGAAAATCACCATGCTCTAGGAGTTTAGTGTTGTTGGAGTAGACTACAGAATTTCTTTTTCCATACCCTCTATAAATATAAAGTGTTCAATAATTTTCTTATTTATTTTATTTTTATTTAATAACTGTGTTCATAAATGATCTGAAATAATCATACATTAAAGAGGGCGGGTTTACAGTGAATTATATTTTAATAAATCAATTCACCCCCTCTCGGGTCTTTATGAAGTTTCTCTTAAACCAATAATTACTATCAAATGATATTATTTTTGAGTTCACAACTGTCAATAGTTTAAATATTAATGATCATTTAAATGGATTCAATGCATTAAAATAAATAAGTTATATATGTGGTAAGATATCCCTACTTAAGTATTGAAAATTATGGTTAATTGAAGGCTCAAATGATTATCTATTTCTAGAAACTTAGTCTAAATAATTATTTAAATTTAATTTAGACTAATACTATTCTTGAAGGTGTTCTATATAAGTATGATGATGCTACTAAAGACAAATATTATCTGAAATTTAATGCTATAAATATTATAATATGTATATTATGTCATGATTATTTCAGCAGAGTTTCGCAATTTATAAATATTTGGAGATTTAGAAAAAAATATTGATAGCTTATGAATGAATAGATAATGCAAGATATCTCAAATATAATACTTCCAAGATAAAGTTTTACATATTCGGGATATTTTTCAGAGAAACCATGATAAAAATGAAAGTGCAATTGACATAGATCATATACAATGTTGTTTCACATAGAGTACCAATTCATGATTCAAATAAATCACTAAAAATTATTAGAGTCCTATTATTTTAGTGGAGTGTAATATCATCTTCCATTAGTTATTCTACTATTGTAACAAATTTCAAAAAAATAAATCTCATTGGGACACTATTGATGTATGAGGAAGAGATAGAAGATGAAGCTGGTGAAAATATATTGGTTAAAAATGATAATATTTCCCCCTAAAAGTCTCTACTACAAGAGATGAAAACAAAATCAAAGAAATAATAAAATTTAAGTCATCTGATCATAATTACGTAAGCAGTTCTTCTTTTGAAATTTACCTTTATCGTTTTCCATGTATTTAAAAAAAATAGAATGGGGTTCAAGAAATCCTCCAAAAAGAACATGATATGTGATGGGATATCTAAATAATTAAGGTGTTTTAAATGAAAAAAACATGGACATATCAAACCAGATTTTCTATATCTCCAAGATAAAAATTAATAGATAAATTTATATGTGGAATCCATAATATATGAAAAATAGAAAAGGAACCAGGAATTCCTCATGGAGTTCTTATGAAGATTATAATAATAATATGTCTTTAGTATAAAAATATTAAATATCTAACAAAATGGACAACATGTGATTTATGGAACACTCTAATGAGGTAAATTAATTTTATTCTTATAAGAATAAATTTGATTTAGAAACTGAAAATTTATTTTTGAATAACTAATTGAATAGGCTACCATGGGAAAAAATATGACATATTGAAAAATAAACATAAATACCTTAGGAATTCTTATAGTTATATTTTTAGTAAAAAATAGTACATGAAAAGAACATGTTTATTATTCTAAAGTCAAGATGGGATATTCGGTTTCATTGTGGGATGTACATGGTAAAAAAATAAAAAATTATGAAAAGTTATTCAAGGCGTTAAAGATGTTAAATTTTTTTTTACAGAAGGAGAAAATTATATCAATTAAATTATTGATAATCATATGGGTTATACATATAAATTTGGAATAAGAAGAATGTGTGAAAAACTAAATATGTATCTGAAATATTTTGTGCCTATTTTTAAAAGAAAAAACGTCTCTAAATTTATTTTTTTCATTATAGAGAACTTACCAACTATAAAAATGGATTTATCTTAAGAAACCAACTGTTTTTTAGAGGTAATAATTCTTTAATTACAAAAATGTTATCTAAATTAAGTTTTATAATTTATGGATAGCACATGAAAATTTGAGTTCATATATCCTTAGTTGTTGACATTTAAGGACCTAAGAGAATATGAATACCAAAAATGTTATGTATAATTTATTTTTCATATAAAAGTTTCATTAAAACCAATGAAAAATGGTATATAGTTAGTGGATTCTCATGAAATATGGGTTTAGATATCTCAACTTTCCATTCATTATCTAAAATTGATTGAGGTAATGAATCATTTTATGAGAATGAAAATAGAAATGTTATGGAAGTTAGATCTGTTGGAAATTGGGGCTCAGTCTTCATCAACAATGTTCTTTATGAAATTGGACTGAAACACAACCTGATAATAATTTCCAAAATATACAATTATGGTTATTTTGTACATTATTTAAATAATTCATGTTCTTTTTTCACAGAATAAATTCTTAAATTTTAGGAACCTAGAACTGAAAATTTCTATAAATTAGATATATATTATTTTTATAGACAGAAAGTGAAATATTTAAATTCCAAAACAATTGAATCCTGGTTTTGGAAAAGAATACATAGCCATTATAATATTTATTCTTTGATAAAATTACCTCATAGAAATTTAGTTTCAGATTAACCTGAACCTAAATTTTATATGGATAAATAATATGACAAATTACAAATGTGAAAGAAACAATATTCATGTTTTAAATCAATTAAATTGGTTCTTGTATCAAGGACTCTTGAACATATAAAGGTGGATTTAGTTGGTCCTATAAATTCAATTATATGGGGAAAATATTTTTTGTATATGTTGGATGATTATTTTTCTAGATATAATACAATTGTTTTGATTTTTAATAGATAAGTGTGTTATGTTTTATATATTTTTTTTAAATTTGTTCAAAAATATAAATATTCCAAAATTTTCACCTTGTGATGTGACTATTAGGGAGAATTTAAAATTTATTAGTTAAATTATTGTTGTTCTAAACATTGAACTAGACATAATATTTTATCACTTAGAAAACCTCAATAAAATGGTGTTATTGAATGAAGTAATAATGACTTGTAATAATTTTCATGGACTATGTTACATTAATATATCCCGCACAATCACTTTTTGAATGAATCTATAAATAGAAAATTTTATTCCATAAATAATGTTCTTATTAGGCCTATTATGAAGAATGAAAAATATGTGTTATGGGATAATAGAGAAATAAAGTATATATACTTTTAAGTGTTTGGATGATAATTTTACATTTTGAACTCCAAGGAATATCTTGGAAAATTTGATCCAAAGGATGATGAACAAATTTTGCTTGTTTATTATTTTACTTTCAAGGATTATAATGTTATCTATTAAAGGGAAAAATTGTTGAGGAATCAACTCAAGTGAAATTTTATGAAAGTGAGCTCTTTGATCACAAAATGGATCAAATTTAAGTGTTTAGTGATTCTTCTGAAAAAATGAGACATAAAAATATTTTTTTAACTTGAAAATATTGTTATATGGAAGTTCATTTTTGTAAACCAAATATTAAAAGGATTGATGCTAGTGAACATGAAAGTGTGCTTTCTAGAAAACCTTAAACCCTGAAAAATTATCCATTAGAGTGAACTATTGGAAGCTTATATGAATGTATTAAGAATAAAATATTCTTTTTACCATTATAATTTAATTGAATTTCTACAAAGAGAAAAAATTATACCATTTATCATTTTTTGTGTCTTCCTTACGCATGTACCATGTTAATATTCTCTATAACATTACAATTTTATCGGATGTCTCTGAAGCTACAGAAGCCTACACCATTTCTTGATTTATACATATAATAATGACCAGGGGCCATGATAATATTCATTATATCAATCCATTTTTATAAATTTTTATCTCATTTGGAACCTAAAACATTAGTAGAATCCCCAGTTGATGAATGTCAGATTTTATATATGCAAGAAGATATAAACTAGTTCAAGAGAAAAAAGTTATTAGAATTAGTTAATAGACCATAATAATATAATGTTATAGTAAAAAATATTAGAACAAAAATAGGATGATAATTGTGTGATCACTAGGAATGAAAATACATTAGTTTTTATGGTTATAGCTAAGAAGAAATGATATATTATGAAGTAACCTTTAAACTAGTATCATGATTATATGCCATTAGGATTATATAAGACTAATTATCAGACATTAATTTAAAATTATTATAGATGGATCTGAAATATAGATTTTGGAATGTTTTTCTTGTAGATAATGTTTATGTCGAACAACCTCTAGGATTCATCCACATTTTATAAATTCTACTTTCAAAATAAACAAATATATTTATAGCCTTAACCAAGAACATAGATCTCAGTATGGGTGTTTAAGATATTTTATTTTATTAAATGTATTTTTAATAGGATTGGAAGATCCAAATATTATTATTAAATCATCGTATTTAGATATTTTTTTAATCTAAATATATATTGAGAATTTTACATTTGGTTCTACAGGTAAGAAATTATCAAATAACTTTTTGAGACTCCTGAGAAAATAAATTGAAATAATCATATTGGGCTAGTTAAATATCATTCTATGTTTTCATAATTTTCAAAAATAATTTGGGATTATGATGGATAAGTGAAAATACATACATGGCTTACATAAAAGTTTTGAACTCAAAAATGGTACATTACATGATAATATTATGATTGGAAATGAAATACTTGATTTAAATAAATCTTGAAAATAAGTTGAAAACATGTTACATAGAGTAATAATTAAGATTTTACTATATTTAACTACTATAAGTCTATGAATTATGTTTAAATTACACTATTGTTATAGATTAAACGTAAATACCAATGTATTTCATTTAAAATATTCCAAATGAATTTTGATGTACTTGAAAGTAATGATATATATATTTATAATTTTTCCAAAGACCTCTTTCTTAATTTGCCTATGTTTTATAATGATGAATTTTTTTGGGTAAGAAAAATATAGTAAAATTACATTTAGAATGTACCATTTTCTAGTAAAATCCATGACATCCCGGTCCAGTAAAAAATAAAAATCAATTAAATCATCTACTACTGAAGCAGAATACATTACTCTTGGTGGTTATTTGTACATGTACTATGGATGAGACAATCCTTTTTTCTTTGATTTTGGAATCAATTATAATAATGATTAATTTTAAGATGATAATAATGGTGATAATAACATTTAAAAATATCCAATAAACCAATAAAAACACACATATATCTAAGGATTAATTTTTTGACAGATCACACTTAGAAAAGTGATATCTCTCTTGAATTTATCTCTTTTTAGAACTAGTTAGAAGATAGTTTTACTAAATCCCTTGAGAAATTTTTAATTTTATTAACAAATAAATAATATTATTTTAGTTTCAATTATTTTAATTAATTTTCTCCTTGTTATTGATGATTTTTTTAATTTCTCTATTTATTTTTTATTTCTTTATATTTTAGTGCATTAAAAAATTATTTTTGTGTAATTTTTTTTAATTATTTTTGGGTTAATTGATTACTAATTTATTTTTTGAAAGTACTCTCATAATATATTTTAAAAACATAATAATATTTAGTCTTACATATTCTTTAATAATTTTATTCCCTTTATTTATGTTGGATCAACCCCTACACTTAAATTGGCCATGTATCGCTTTATAAAATAGGGTACGTGACCTAATCTCAAATTGAGCCTCTCATTTGTTTCATTTAACTATGAACCTTCATCCCTACATCTAAATAGATTCATTTTCTTATTGTATCTTCTAACAATTATCTTTGTAATGGTTAATTCAATGTGAGTAGATGATGGTGAATCTAGATCCTCAAATAAAGAAAATAATGATGTTGTATCATTCCATGTGCTAGCTAGAAAGGTCGTAGAAATTGTTTTCAAATGTTGTTGAAGAAGGTTTATTAGTTAAAAATATTGGAGTATATCGATAATAAGAATAAATATAGATCATTATTTGTATAAGAAGTAAATGTGTTCGTGAAAATTATCATGTTCTAGTTTTTGGTAAACAGATTATGAGTTTTCTAGGAATGGGAATAGAAAATTCTTGCATTTTTATTTTTTATAGATGGAAAATATTATACACTACCCTCATGAGGGTGAGCATATTTTTAGTCATACATTCGTTTCCTGGAGATCTATTGGACATAAAAAATTATTCAGGATTCTATTTGGGAGATCTAATTTTGAAATAACGTTTGTTTAAGATTTGGATCTAGAATGGAAACTGCTTTGAAAGTTTATCCATACTTGCATTTCGAAGAGAATGGGAAGAAGAAGTCAGCAAACAATATTTCTAATTTTTAGTGGTTACTATTGGTAAATCTATTAAGCATATTTTTTTAGCAATTGAGATAACTATTAGAGTTGAAGAGGAATTCTTAGTTAATACACTAGTTGGTGTGCCTACTACTAAGGTTATATAGGAGATTAAATTTGATCACACTGTTGATCCTGCCTTGGATCACCTGTTTTTGACAGAATTGGAAGTGTTTATTTCATTATGGATACTTTTGATAATTCTTTAACCCAAATACCTATTCCATCACCCCCTCATGTTAAATTGTATGAACTGTATATATGAAATATACCTGAATGATTTTTTATTGAAAGAAACATGCATAATTTTTTCCTCCACTTTGATGCTAGAGTTTGGTAATCACCAAAAATATTATGTTGAGTTGATGAAAGACAATATATTTTTTTATATTGAGATTACACATAGTTGAAAGATAATTCAATGTCTCAGGATAATTTTGACAATCTAGTTGAAATGATGGTTTCCCAGCCCATCGTGATACAGAATCTCCAACCGATCTAAACTATTTTTTGTGTGAATACATAGAAAAATAAGACTATGAATGACCAATTTAATGAGATTAGAATAATTTGTTCCATTAATATTAATTAAATAAACATTGTGTTCTCATGGAATGTTATAGGTACATAGTTTAGAAGTTTCTAATTGTTCAATAGATATTTAGGTGGGTTTACATGACGGGATTAAATTTTTTCAGAATGAGATGAAGGAGAGTTTTAAAAATCTCAAGAGTATGGTTGCGAGCTAGTTTGATTTCTTTAAGAGGATTCATCAAAATTTAAATCCATTTAGTTTTGAATATTTATTGGTCTCGAGTGTTTAAGAATAAATTTGTTAATTTTTTTATTTTAATATAGTTTCATAACATATCTAGTCACATTAGTGTGACAATTTCAACAATATTCTTTTATAGGAATACAAAATATATTTATTAGATGATTTATAGTAAACCAAAGAGGTTTTTAGAAGAAATTATCTTCAGATTTGTGTTTCATTAAATAAAATGGTTATATATCCTCAAGAAACTATTTGTTATAACGTATAATATACCTTGAGAGTAACTGAGAAAGTATGAGATATAGTATCATGTTTGAATGCTCAAATTGAAAGAAACCATCAATAATTTTAACAAATCATGGTCCGTATTCATTATGGTATTGAAGATTTGAACACTGAATCTTTATAAGGGGATTATAGCTCTTCTATGTGTGAAGAAGCCACTAAAATATGAAAGGAATCTATGGAAAGAGAGATTGTTGGCAGTTCTCCCAATACCAACTACATCTTGTGCTCCAATTCTAGTTGTATCCTCATATATAGTGATTCAGAATCCTTACAGTTGTGTTAATTAGTTTTATCATGTGATCATATATTAATTATAAAAATTAGGTCACGTGTTTAATTCTCTAGAAGGTGATATAATTAATTTTCATGTCTCAGTGTAAATGATTCATAGTAATCTATATTTAGAACATCCTATAGCTCAATATACTCATAATACTTGTACCATGCTTATTACTAATTAGAGTTCCTCCTCTAGTCAAATTGAATCCTTTAAAGGATTACTCAATGATGATTTATCTATAGTTTCTCGAATGCACTAAAAAGACTAAATTTTATCTTGTATTTCTAAAAATTGAATATTTTAAATATGATAGATATCTCCGATGATTCTTTATTATCTCTAAATAGAAGAACTATTGGAATAAAACCTCCATATATGTATAGAGTTTCAATATAGAGAGTGGATACTATATTTTATTCAGTAGCGATTATCAGAGAGAACACTCTGAGGTTTTTTCTACTCTTGGTGCCAAATATATAGAAAAAGGAGTTACTTCTTCAGATATTATGAAGAAACATGATTTTCTAAGTACTGGTTCTTATAAACTCAATATATCTTCTTGGAATCTTGAGAAGGTATTAAGTACGCCTTCCTAGAGACTGCAGGTTTTATGTGGTTTTGGAATAGAATAAATTTTTTTAGTAGATCTTGGGATATTGGTTTCACTTCTAGTGTTTAACCCTCCTAGTACTTCTTCATCCTTTTTAACCTTCAAGAAACTAGTACCCAAACATCCTTATGATATTAATCCAATCAAAATATTCGGGATATCTACCTATTTTATTTGTGTTTATTGACTCATTTACTTAACAAGTGTACATGAAAAATGAAATTTCCATTTCTATATCATTTTGAAGTGATTATTTTCATTTAATGTCATTAATTTATTTCTCTTTGGTTACATAGTGATTGTTTCATTTAATGCAATTAATTTATATCCATTTTTATTACTAGGTTTTTATAATTTTATGTTTTTTTATCTCTATAAATGTTTTACATACTATATTTTCTAAAATTCATTCACTCCATAATGAACTTAAGTATCAGCACTATACTTATACAGTTCTTCAAGGAATGTTTTTTATTAAATGTGTTATTTCACTACTTATTCATCCATTTCAAATTCATGAATATGGGGAGAGGATAGATTTGGTAAATTAATACGAGGAAGTTTAAGAATAAAATACAGACATAAAATTTTAAAACCATGTGAATTATATTTTTTTATATGAAAATACTTAAATTCTTTTAAAATGTAACGTTTTATTGTTAATTATTTTTGTAATCATCAAAAAGGTGGATATTTGTAGACTACTAATGTTGTTCCAACATATATCATGTGATTTATATTTTGATGATGTCAAAACCCTTCATATGTTTTAAATTATTTAATTTTAAGCATGCTCTTTAGGTGTAATAGTTAATTAAGTTAGTTATTTTTTACTTGTATACCTCCATGACTGTTACTAAAATTTTCTTAATTTTTGAAAATTGGAGTTTTGAGAGAAAGCATGATGTGGATATTTGTATATGTTGAGAAATCGACTCTATCAATTAGATTAATGATGGAAACACTTATTTGAATCAGTTATAACAAATTATCATATACATGAACATTGCTATCATTGTTGAATCATTTATGTGAGAAAACAATTTCATTGATTAAATTACAACATAAATTGGCTATGTGAAGTATTTGACTATATTAATTGGATCTGTCATAAATTTTTATCTGATGTTTTAATTGGGCATTTGATTCAATAAACTATTCCAAATATATTAATGTGATAAATAAGATTATGTAAACAATTCACCTATGTAATGAAGATTAATTTGGGATAATTAACTAATGTGAATTTGAATCCATGGATTTAAGTTATGCGGGGATCCAGAATCGGGTACCTCATTCTACAATCCTCATATTTATTACTGTTGTTGTAGTTTATGGGAAAATTAATATCTCCATAGATTAATTATATATTATACTATATATTTATTATAATTTTGATATAAAATGGTTACCAATATTAATTTAAAAAATTAATATTGAATAATATACAACTCAGTCCTATTACCAAGTTATTTTTATGAAAGGGACATCTAGAATTTAATTTTCAGGCATTATTCTATGGGATATGGTGTTGTAAAATTTCTATTGAAGATATAAAATAGTATTATATAAAGGAAAAACCAAGAAAAATAGAATCAATTTCACTCTCAACTCTCTCTAAAATAATTCTTTGATACTATATACTACGGAAAAGAAGCAGAATATTCATGTTCTAAAACTATTTATAAAATTTATATTTTGTTGTATTTTTACAAGAATCTACTTGAACTTCTCTTAACTATTATTTTATATCCTATATAAACTTCTATTCATTCAGTTTTATCTTGATTATATATGCCTCATTTTTAAATATTCATTATTGTCTCTTATTTTTTGTAGTGATAGATTCTTATACTAAGAAATTGATTTTCTTAAAAAAAAACATGAAGACAGGTGTTTTTCATATTCTAGTAGGACCCCAATAAAATCTCCTTATTGTGTACTGAGGAGAAAATACTTGCACACAGTTGGATTTCTCTAGGAAAAGTACTGGTTCTAGTCAAAATAACAGATATCTAATAGTTATACATTTGTAGAGTGGACTTCAAAATTTCTATTCCCCAAACAACTATAAATATCATATGATTTCACTTTTTCTAACAAATTATAGTTACACCACTTTATTGTGAAAATAAATTAGAAAAACCCATCATCTATTAATGTTTATAGTTTAAATTTATTATAATTTCATGAACTCAAATAAGACCCATCATGGTTATTAATGAAGTTGTTCTCTGACCAACCGAAGCACCAAACAAAAAAACCACCCCTATATGATCAAAAAACATTTATGGACTAATATATCCAGGGATAAACATTCCGTTATTTATAAATTTCATAATCTTATTCTAAGTAGATATTCATTAGAATAGCTTATCACTAACTTTAAACTCTTGATCTAACATATGATTATTAGCATAAATTTTTTATTAACATTTATCTAACCCTATGTGCTACAGAATGGATACATAATTCTCTAATATCTCTTCATCTAGCTCATGTACTACAATATTTATTTCTCTAACTTCATCCCAGTATGTCGGATTTCTACCCTTCCATCTATAGAAGGGTTCATAAGGATAAATCTGAATGATAGAGTTAATGATATTATTATAATGAAATTTTACCAAATTATTATGTTAATCCCAACCATCATTGAAATTCATCACGTAACATATCAAAAGTTATTCTACATTTTTAATAGTCCTCTTAGACTGACCATATATCTAAAGATCACATACAATAATGAAACTCAACTTAGTATCCAAATCATACTGAAGACATCTCTATAACATTGAGGTTAACCATATATCTAGAACAGATACAATAGTATACAGAACACAATGAAACCTTACCACATTATTAATGTATATATTATAATGATTCTTGAGAGAAAAATCTTCTATGATAACAATGAAGTGTTCTAACTTCATAAGGTGATCAACTACAATCCAAATTTCATAATGACCATTAGATGTTTTGGGGAGTCCGAAAATGAAATCCATCATGTTGATTTCCCATTTATATTCTGGTATGGGTAATGGTAGTGACATCCCCTTAAACATAAATCGTTCATCCATATCATGATAAAATTCAATCCATCAAGGCACATACTTTTAAATATCTGTATTCATGTTTTCCCGCTATAATTACTCTTTCAGATATCTGTACTTCTTTGTAATCTCATAATGAATAAATAATGATGACCTAGATACTTCATCCAATATCACATTCTTTGGATCTAGTATTTAAGGGAAACATACTTAGTTCCTAAACCATATCATTCCATCAAAATCATTTTTGGACTTATGAACATTTATCACCTTCTATTGAAGTTACACATCCTCCTTCTGCACCTCTTTAATTCTCACATAGATGGATGGTTGAACATCTACATATGAAAGATATGAAATGTACGATTTCCACATGATTTAATGATCCATATTCAATAAATAAAGAAATATTGGATCTCTTTCAATAATGATAATTAAAAAATGAACATGGTCTTTGAAAATTAGAGCATATTCCACCTTGTTCTCTTTCCCAGGGTGTTAATGTATTTTGTATTCATTATCATTAAATAACTCAAACCATATCCATTACTACAAGTTAAAATATTTTTTAATGAAAATACACTTATGGATTTTATGATCAGTATATATATCACAAACTTTAATCGTAAAAAATAATACCTCAATATTTTCATTGAAACAATTACTACCACAAACTCTAAAATATGAGTTAGGTAATTGTTCTCATGAATTTTGAATATTTACCTAGCATAGAATTTCATTGTATGCTTCTGGATGATGATAAATCCATTTACCTTCCCTGATGCTTCACTAAATCTTACAAACCCTACTATATTGGATGGTAGTGTATGTATAAGGGTTCTAACCAACCTTATTTTCCAATTTGAGAGATTTTACTCATATTCAAAGGTCAAGAGGATATTGGCTCCCTTCTGAGTCAAAATTCTTATTATATTATATATATTTAATAAACCTCTCAAAAATAATTGATAATATACTTCTATCCTATGAAAAATATGGATCTTGGTTACTATGGTTGGTCTATGGAATTTTTCAATAATTTTTATCTTTGAAGGATCCACCAATATACCCTAACTTAATATTATATTACCAAATAATGCGACATTATGAATCTATAATTAACACTAGTTATATTTATCATATAGATTATACTTTATTGAGGTCCTTATTCAAATCTTCCAATATTAATAATTTTCTTAATTTCTCTTGGAATGTATTGGAATATAAGTAATTAAGTCTACTACAAACAGGTCAAGGTAATTTCTTATTGCTATATTAATTAAATCACTTTAGATAACATGAATATTGGTAAGTATAAATGACATTACTATATATTAATAACAACTATACATTATAAAAAAGATATTTTTGGGTATATCCTCCTTCTTAACCCTCGATTAATGATATCCATAATGGAGGTCAATCTTGGGAAAATATTAAGATAATTTTAATTGATAAAACAAATATTTAATACCGTGTAGTGGATAATTCTTTTTAATAGTGATCTATTTAAGGTCATAATAATCAATGAAATGATTCATTGATCTATCTATATTCATTTAAAAATGAATAGGTTCACCCCATTAAGACACACTCAACCATATTAATCCTTTATCAATATTCTCTGTGAGTTTCTTCTTCATTTCTTATAAATCAATTTAGGCCATTATATATTTGGTATTTAAAATCGGTGTAGAATAATGTATTCGTTATATTCAAAACATAAATTCATAACACATGGGTGACTAGAAATGTATTCAATAAATACACCTCCATAATCCCAAATAATAGAAATACTATCAATCTATATTTTCTCTACAATTCTATGAGATAAATATCTCACAAGAATTGTCTATAAAACCAAGACAATAGAAGTAACTTCATTTGGAATCCCATATTCAACATCACATTAAAATATAACCATGTTTCGTTCTATAATATCTAATGTGACTTCCCTACCATGTAAATTGATATGGAAATCATATAAAAATAGTTAATCCTTTAAAAAAATCAAACTTCTACCAGAGTGGAACTTTATAAATTAAATTAAATAATATTATCTTAATGAGTTTTTATTACTAAATATACATATAATCCTTAATGTGGTGATTGGATACCCTTATGATATTCTGTAAATATTAAAGTGTGGTTTTATCCAGAATAAAATAAGAAATTTGGAATTATAGAGTTGATGTTAAGTGTACCATTCCCCACATTATTATCATGATCCACTTTATCTAGTGTGATTCCATGTGATTTACCTTTTAACATGGGATTAACAGGATATTGATTTTGATGTTCACCACTAACCTTCATATTTGAGTACAGGATTGCATAATTCTCATAATTCATATATATATAACTATGGATTGTTGTTCGGTCATGCTGTTGAGATTTTTAATCATTCCTTTCATTAACTGACCTCATCATGTAAGATTAACATTCCTTTTCTTTATGGCCTTATTTTCTTCAATTAAAACCTTTACCAGTCCCCTTAAAACAATACCCTCCATACTTCCTTCCACATATTTATCATAAAGAGAATCCTTTTTAATTATTACAATGATTTTTATTATTATAATTCCTTTTTAATTCCAAATTTCTTTTATTATCAAAACCATGTTATTGATGGGAAATCCAATCTCCATTTCTACCTTGATAGCACATCAAATAATTCATTCATATATGCTAAAGTCCCTTGTAAATAACATCATTCGAAGACAATTTTTTTTGAAACTCATAAACTGATAAATATTTCATTATAGTTCAATGAATATACCACAAGCGTATCTTGAAAGTATTATAAAATTTTCTTTATAGGTACTAATAAATTCATCAACATTTTTCTTTAGATCAAGGTATTTCGTCTAAATTTTCATCTAAATAATATATGTCAATTACTTATTGAAAAATATCCTTTTAAATTAACCACACTCCATTGAGTCATTTTCTTCCTGTTTCCTCCTGTTTTTGATAATATTCCACAACTGATATTCTTGTCCATCCAACTGATAAACAATAAAAACATTTTTTCAGGACCAATAATTGGATAACTAAAAATATATTTTCAAAGGTACGGATCCCAATCTCAAAAAATAGTGGATTAATGATCCCACTAATAGATGGTGATGTCGCCTCATAAAGGGATCATTATAATATTACTCCCACTTTTAATCATGTTGAATTTTGGAGTGATTAATAGCATGAGAAAGGTAAATAAATATGAAAACAATATTTTCATTATAAATACCAATGAATTTTACTATTTAAGATTTCAATCATTACTTTTCCTGTTAAATTTAACATTATAGAGGTTACATTGGGTTAAAACCTTTGAATAGGTTCAAAAAATTACACTATAATCAACCAAAATCATAGTGAGAAACCAAATAATGATGAAAAAATTATATTACTTATAAATCATGATATTTTCTTTTCAATCTAGGATACCTTAGGTTCATCCTAGGTTAGTCATGGGAGTAATGTATTCAAATCCATCATAATGGTTCATAAGGAAAAGGTGAGTTAACCCAAGAATATCCATTGAGGGAGTGAACCAGTTGTGTAGTAAGGAACCATTCACCATGAACCAGAATGATGAATAATATATACTAGACCACCTTTTTCAATGTTTTTACCCCTAGATGCATCTTTTCCAAACCCATGTCCAATTTTAATATCTAGAAAAGGATTTATTCCTAGAAAAAACATGTAATATGTACCTGATGAAAACATTACTATGTTATTTTATACATAGACTTATCTTCAAGGTTTTCAAAAAGGTTCTCTAATACTAATCTAAAAAGATTAACAAAACCCTACACTGATACCAACTAAAGTGACTCGTACTTTTCATAGATAGAAATTACATCTTATTAGATGAAAATTCATTGCATATCATTACGATCCATACTACAACCATAAAGGTTTAGTACCATTGTCGACTAGATACATAATATTCTTATTTCATGAAATATCCTCAATTAATATCAAAAATATATGATCACATAGTACACTTTATTTATATACCATACTTAAAATATTTCATCATAACTTTGGTAAAGAAAACATAAGAAAGTGTGAGCTCTGATACCGAGTAATGGTAAACATAATAGATGTCGATTAATGATCATAAGTGAGTGTAATATAAGTATAAGGTCATGAGAAATATATAATTACTAAAAATTATCATAACCAATCAGTCGATCATCATTAATTATAAATCATAACATAATGTTTTTTCATAACAAAATACTTAAGTTATAATTGTTAATAATCACCAATAAACAATCTTGATCGATGAGAACATATCATAAGTTTAATAAATTTTGGTTTGGAATACACATGTGACAATAAAATAGCATCCTTAGTCAAGAATAACTTTCATGACTATTATATAGGACTAGATTCACTCACCAATCCAACACATCCTTAGTTAAGATTTACTCACAAGACTATCAGAATGGAAAAAGTCACTTGTTAAACTACGTTCAATCCCCATTCTAGTTCTTTTTATATTTTTATATTTCTATAAGTACCAAATTATATGGATTATAAAACACATAATTAAAACTATCTTATTTTTTCTACAAGACCACATAACATTCAAGATATCATAATATTTGTAAAGGAAATAGGTTTCACAAACATTTCATCATTTAATAAATGCAAAACACGTGGAAAATAAATGGGATTTGTAAATTTCTCATCATCATAATGATAATGTACCCATAGAAATAATAAGATGACGTATCATTTTATATTATCCCTATTAAGGAATAATTAACATCATATGATGTTATCATAGTTTAAAGTATCCATTTAAATATCTTTAGAATATTTCTCAATGAAAATTACATTTCATTTCCAAATTAATTACTCAAAATCCTAAAATATCAAAAATATTAATTATAAAATTTTCATAAAAAGAAACCATGTAAACTTATAAAGGATATATTAAATAATCAATTGTTCTTGATGGAGGGGAATTAAATTAATGTCATAATCAACAAAAAAAATATATTTTTTTCATCATTGGTAAAAAGTACATTATTTAGAAAAGAAAAAGAATATTATTTTTAATTTTTTTTAGAATTTAAAAAATGTAAAAATTTATTACAAAACTCATTTAATAATAAGAAGAAATTCTTGAAAACATTTTTGAAAATACGGATACAGAAAAAATAGTTTCATGACTGAAAGGGGAGAAAAGAGTTAATCTTTTCTTGATAACATTTTATGAACCGTTTTCAGTAATAAAAAGAATAAAATGGTAATAAAACATAATATATAAATAAATAATTAGAATAGAATAAAATTAAATTGTTTTATATGATAAGGAACATATAATTTCCTCAGTGTAAATTAAAGCCTAGAAAATCCCGACAGAAATGTGATTTAAACATAAATATGTTACCCCAAGTATCTTCTGGCTTAATATATGTTAGAACCATATGTATAATAAATATAGATTTATTTTACATAAAATCCATAATTTTATTCATATATATATATACCATAACATATATGAATTAATTTAAATATTTAATCACCAGTTTATTAATAATTCTTTATTAATATCACTATTTTAGTTGATAACTACTCATTTTTCATACATGTTTTGTCCCATTAGTCCCAATGATTATAGTTTTATTTTGGTTACATACTCTATAGAATGATACTAATTTTAGGAGTATCATATTTAATAATTATTTTAATTATTATACCTATTTATATAAACTATTGATGAAAAATGAATTATATCACTTCATTAAGATTGTTGTCCATACATATGCACGAGTCATGCTTCCACATTTTGATATATGTTATGAAAGAAAATTATATAACAATTCAGCTTTATAGAATCATTATTATTTCATATATGTCATATATAACCAAGAAATACAATATTAAAACCCTTAAAGTGAAATGTTTTTTAAAAAATGTTCATCACTCCCTGGAGGTTGTAGTCCACACGTACAAATAAGTGATGCTTTATTTTCGCATGGGATGGATAGGACATGGATAATGGATATTACATCATCATAATAATTATTTTTTATTTTGAAGATACTAATGTAAATTTTTAGAATTTATTCTATATATTTATATTAGGTTGATGGATAAATGAGGGTGAAAGTACATAGTTATGAGTTTTACATCTTTATTAAGAATATTCTTTTTTATTACCCCTTAAACCTTGAGAAGATCGTATTTTGGAATGAATATAATATCTAAGATGTGGGTTATGAAGCTATAAATTTATTATTGTAGGTATTGGGTAATATATAATGCTCATGAATGGTAGATAATATTGGATCAGTGATATCCTTTTATAATGGAGGGAAATGACACACTTATAATTACAAAAACAATTAAATAATATATATATATATATAATCCTATAATGTGTACCAAAGGAACGCAAAATTAAAATTTAATATGTGATATGATAGAAATAAACTCAATTAATCATATTTAGAAAATGTTTTGACCCATTATAATCCTTATCTCTAAGATAAATTACATTTAACCCAATTTTTTATTAACCATGATAACATAACTTTTTTACTATGATAACATATTTGTATGTCCCAAAAAAATATTAAGCCTCCACTTTCAATCCCAGAGGTGGTGCCTTAATTTATTACATTGTCATAGATACAAGCTTTAAATACCATAAGACTGAACAATTTAGTAGTTTTGGAAACCCATATTACATACATAATACACATATGATTTTTGGAAATGAAAATAAAGAATAATGCGAATAAAATATCATTATTATAAAAACTCATTCAAAGGATTCCTCTTCATATCATGGGGAAATGAAACAAAATTAAGGGTGATCTGAAATTCTCAACAACTCTATGTACAATGGATGAAATAATAAATCAATTAGTATAAAAATCATGGAAAGGTAAATAACAGAGAATGCATTCCACATAAATAACTGGATAATGAAAAGTCAATATGGAATGGTGGGAAACAGAAACACATGACATTTAATCAATAAATTGAGAATGAAATTCATAAATATATAATTTCAAATAAAAAATCACATATATAATAACAATAATTTAATTATCAATAAAGGCAATGCTTAATTATTGGAAGTCATATTTCCTAGGCACATGATACCTTTACCATCAAGATTTATTCTCAAGACAGTTTAAACTACTCTTATTTGGATAATAAATTTATCACATGAGACAATCAATACATTGAGGGGATTGAATTAACCAGTCCCCATGCCTTATAGTGCATTTCAAAATTATTCCACATATATCCATGAAAAAATCTAATTAATGAACAACATGCCTTATCAAATATCTCAGTTGAATAAGAGATACAAATTAAACAATAATTCCATTGTTAATAAAATAATAGAAAAGAAAACACCATATTTGAAAAACATATATAGTTTAGGAAATGATAAGATCCATTTCTTGATAATATGGGTATTTAAGATAAATATAATTCAAAATAAAAATCATCCAAGAGAATTGATTATTTCAATAGAAAGTTAACAATCACAAAATAAATTGATACAGCAATGATAACTTTTATATCTTGGTAATTTTCAATTACCAACCCATTGAAAGAGATAGTTCAAAGTGAAACATAAAATAATAAAAATAATAATGAGTTAATTTTTATATAAAATGACAATATGGATGTATGTACACCATATTAATATGAATTGGTGTATAATAACAAATAAGACACAATAGAATGCAAATTGAGAGGAAATCTCTTACCTTTCATTTTTATTTATATTGAATGTCCTTTAAACTAATTTATAAGGGATTTAAACATATTAATTATATCATATAAGAACCATAATCATATTTATAATATTATATATTAACTTCCTATAATATCTTATTACATTTTTGATAATAATCATTCATTATTTTAACTATTTCAGGTGTTCATTACCTTGTTAATCGAGTATGTTTTGACTTTTTGCTTATTGTTCCTTAAAAATGGACCATGATTTCATTGTCTATAGAATGAAAACCTAGATTTAAAATTCATATATATTAAGATTATAATTATTTAGAATAATCCAAAATATTTGGAGATTGGAAATGTAATACACCATTTATGGAGACGGTAGGTTGTACGTACACATGAATGTTACTTCAATTTCTCTATCTTATTTAATAAATAATAGATACATATAGAAATATATATATATATATATGTATGTATGTATATTATAATTCTGTTATACTTTTTTATGACATATATTTCCCATATGTTTATTAAAAAAATCCATAATAAATTCTATGTAGAGTGTGAACGAATCAGATTTCTTTGATGAGGCGGTAGTTCACATGTCCACAAACGATCTTATTATATCACCCCAAAATGGATTTCATGAATTTAAGAATCATATAAGAATTAAAAAATCATTAATACATTGTAAATATCATATATACCATATATAAACTACAAATACAGCCTTATTTAAAACCATGAAAGGTGGTAATGGAAGAACGAATGACCTCAGTTCGTTAGGCGGTAGACTGCCATATAGATAAACGATGATTTCATGTCAATTTTGATTGATGTGTTTGAAATTGTACATATAACTCTTAAAATAAAATAAAATAATTTTATTTATGATACTGCGGTAATTATATGATCATGATATGAAATTAAATTAAGGGGTGGAGAGCGAAGTGAATCAAAAGTGATCATTGAATAAGGTTACCTCTTCTTCAGGTTACTATTTTTATTTTATACCAAAAGACATACTAGGATTTATTTATACCCAAATTATTTCTAATATTTCTAGGGGTGTTATATTGGGAGCTTATTTTTTTAGAGTTTTGGAAATCCAAATGGATTGAGAGGTGTGAATAAATGTGAGGTGTGAGTTCCTATTTATATTGGAGGAGGATTGACATTCATGTAAAAAAAGGTAAACAATATTAAGAGGTATCCCATACATAATGTTCCACCAATAAAAACTAAATTAGATAAAACTGAATATATTGTATTAATATGTCTATAAAATGGATTTTATAAAACATTTATGGTCATTTTGCCCTTAAATTTATGATTTATTTCCAGTTGTGATAATTTTTTTATTAATCGATGAAATTAATTTTAATTATATTCCCTAATCATTTGGGTAAAACCTAAGTATTAACTTATTATAAATTATAAATTATTATGATTCTAAATAATCAATCCATTTATTTATAATCCCATAATTGGAAGAAATTAATTTAAATTTAATCCCGTAGATAGGATGAGAAAATGTGTTTTTAATGATAAAATTTTCCAACGTTTGATAAGATTTTTTATTAAATTTTAATGTAAAATTGATTACAATGAAAACAATTTAATTAATTTAATTATAACTGATATAATTTTACTTTAAAAACAATTTAAAATATAATTATTCCTTAAATGTAAATTAGACGAAGAATCATTTTTGAATTGAAATTCACCATTTTATCTATTCCTCAGAAAATGATACATCATAGAAAAATACAAAAAATTCACCCTAAGATAATTTTGGAAGTATTGTTTAAAAATTATGTTTATGTTGATATATATATTTTTTAAATTTAAAAAAAAATTAACTATTGTAGTTTCTCCATTATAGGGTGGTAAAATTACCTTTATAAAAATATTTGTTTTTATGTGTAATTTTTTTGTTCTTATATTGTGCCTATTAAATTTATTTGATTAAAATTGAAAATATTTTATTTAATTAATATTATATTTTTCATTAATTTCCTCCATTAATACTAATTAATTTAATTTTTTATAATAAAATGCCTTAGGAAGCTTAAAAGTAGTTCTTTATAAAAACATTTCTGATATATTCAATTGGTTTTGATATTCATTTCTTTTCAGTTTCTAACCATTGAATTCCGAAATATATTTCCATAATTTTCATAATCAAATTTATTACCCCCAATTTAAAGTCTAGGTTTTATATTATTATATAAAATAATTTATATCATAATAATATATTATTGTTCAGTAAAACTCAGTCATGCATGTAATGAAAACTACCTAACAAAGTCCCAAAAAAATTAATTGTTTCATGAATTAAAGGTATATAATAGATTTATTTAAAATAATAAAATTATTTTAATGTCTTGGGATGATATATTGCATTATATTCTTGGTGTTCCATTTCATACATGTTATTAAATACAATGTTCTTACATTAGAAATTTGGGTTGTTATATAAAAGGGTAATTTTAAAAAAACTAGGCCTGGTGATTGAAAATTTTGAATAAATTTTATCAGATTCATTTTTTATTATTTTAATAAATTATTTTTAATTTATGTACTTAAAATACATGAAAACATTTTTTAGGAAAATACTAGATTTAAGAGAAAAAAATATACCTTAAAATAAAGAAATAATTTAATTTTCTATGAATTTTTTTCGTTATAAAATAAACAAAGTAACATTTTTATACTTTAAAAAAACCAAAAATAAAATTAATATTCGAACCATTCCATTAAATTTAATAACCCAAACATAGTTTTTAATTTTAATTAAATATAACTTATCGTTACAAAAGTCATTATTCAGTTCCTAATTTCAATTTAATGTTTTAAATTGCATTATTTATCTCATTAAAAAAATCTTTTGATAAATAAAACTCATTCATTAGGTTAAGGGAATGTATTCAAGAGATTTTAATCTTTAACCATTAGTTTTAAACCAATTTATCTCTTTTTGTAGGTGACTAATATTTTGCATGTTTACTATTCAAAAAGAAAATAATAAAGGTGACCCTATTATATTATATTTATTACCTTTATTAAAAATATGGATTTTATTTTAGAAGAATAAATTTATATATGTGGATATAATTCATTTTATATAAATATATAAAATGTAATGACAAAATGTTTTTAGAAAAAATGTATTTCTATGACCAATAATGAACATGTACAAAAATAAAGTATAAATATGATTCTTATTTAATTATTTATATTTTTTATAACTAAAGGATACATATGTTAATTTAGTATCACATTCAAATCATTGTGATATTTTATCAATGAAAATAAATCAATATTTTTTTATAAAAAGAATCTGTAATTTCCAATATTCATTGTAATTCAATATTTTTAGAATAATCCCTAAACATTTACCATAAGATAATTTTGATATGATGATTTGAAAACTAACATACTTATTTTCAAATATTGTCTTTAAATGTGGAATAAATTAATTATACCCTTTTCTCATAAAATGAAATAGAACCCAATTTTAAAGAAAATTTATTTTTGATACATAAAATGGATTTATTGAAAATTGAGTACCTATTTATCAATGCATTTACATTATATAAAATATTTATATATATATGTTTCAGAACATGTTTATTATTATTCATACCAATAATTTTACTCTATAGGTCTTAATGGTCATGTTTAAATAATAGTATTCAAATCATGGTTAATTGAAACTTAGTTTTTATTTGTAAAAGAAGCTATCAAAGAAATAAAATATAAATAAATATATATATATAATAAAGTATTAGGGTGTTGAAATTTTTTTGGAATCTTTTCAAGTTGGAACACTTGAAATTTGAAATTTAACCAAACCACTTATTTTTTTGGATCCAATTATGATAAATAGTGCGATCGTATGTAGGTATATATCATTATCATAGAATTTAACAAAATTATTATGATGTTTGGTATTTAAAAACTTCCATGAACTTAAACATTTCACTTTTATCTTGATTAAACATTTGAATATCTAGTAAATCATAGAGCGTTGTAACACTTTGTAATATTTTATGGTCCATAACATTTACAACTAGATATCGGCTTACGAATCGAGGGACGTAATTTGAAAAAATATATGAACATAAAATTTTGGAACATCCAGGATTTTAAAAACTCATAGATCTAGGTTGAGTGTGGATTGTCGGTATTTTTATTTTCAACTGGGTGAGACAGTAGCTCAAATTTATAAAATGTTTATGATTATTCAAATTAGTTTACAATATTTAGTTGGGAAATTGTAATCGAAACGATAGATTATTGAAAAGATTGTTGATATAATTCCAAAATAATTAGAATCAATGATAACAACAGTCGATGAGTCTAAAAATTTGACGGAGCTATGTCTAGATGAATTAATTAGGGCACAAAATAAATATAAAAGTAGACTAAAGATATATGTTGATAAAGATAATAAAAAATGAAGTAGCGCTTTCTTCAACATCTAGTAATCCTACTTCTAGGAATTTAAATTCTTATACTAATGTTTCTATATATCTTGTTATAACGAATTATTGTAAAAATTCCGATCTAGGTATCTCATATGTTAGTTATAATGAAATTTCTAAAATTCCAAGGATAATGAAAAAACATTTCGGTAATATAGTTTTTTAGAAAACTTTATGGAAAGAAAATATAAATAGACATTATAAGAATAAATAATTAGATATAATCTTATAACAATTTAATAATGCATGTCATATTAGACTAGAATATCCTAAACAAAATAAGAAGGATAGATATTCAAATATATATAATAAAAGAAAAGGTAAAATGATCTTAAAATATTTGGAAACCTTGAGTGAGACAGAAGGTGACAGATCTTCTAATAGTTCATCAAAAGAAAGCGGTAACAATAACTATAAAATAGTTCGATTCTATTCAAATATTTAGATGGATGGTAGTTTCTCCATGAAAAATGTAATAATTAAATACCTAATTATATTCACATTAGATTCTAAAATATCTTTTATTTATGATAATGGTTATTCAGCTTCATTATATAATAAAAAATATAATCCATCAGAAGATGAAAAATTTAATATATTAAATAATGATAAATATTTTCCTACATTTTCACTAAAATGTATCGATATGTAACTATTATAAAAAATAATAATAAATTCAAGGAAACTTACTATTTTCCTAAATAAAAAATTATTAAATATAATAAGACAATTTTAAAATAATACATAAAAATTTCAAATTTTCACCTAAATCTGACAAAAATAATAATTTAAATATGAATGATATTTATCATAATTGTATTGATCAGAATTTAGTCAATAATAATTTGGTTGTCAAAATTAGATCTAAATTCAGTAGTTTGAAGAAACTTTTATCTAATTTTATATTTAATAAATATTATTTTAATTAAATCTATTGTAAAATTATACCCTCTATTACTTCTAATGAAAATTTTTACATCTAACAAATCTGATTTCAATCAAATTATTTTGTATCTAAATTGAATTCTTTTTCACTAAATGTCAAAGGGGGTCAGTGGAAAAAATATTTTTCATTAAATAATGTTCAAAATTTTGGTCATTATAAAAAACATATTTCTGAATAAGTAGTTTCTTTTAAACATAGAATAATTTAGAAGACGTGAGTTACAAAAATTTTATTTGATAACATAACTGCACGCAAACATGTTTGGGAACCAAGAACATAGTTTTATTATTTTCAATAATATAGGATGAGCAGTCATAACCAAAATAGATTGTACATGAATTGTTATTTTTCTCAAAAAATGATTGGATATTGGTTAAACTTTCAGAATTTAAAAAATTTGAATATAGGATGAGCCACTTTTTGATACTATGAATTTTGGGAAATCATTAGAATTTGTGATTTTTTTTTCTAAAAAAATAATAATTCCAAATGTTTTATATGTTTTAGATTTTAAGCTCATCCTTATAAACATTAGTGAAGTATGAAATTTGGGTTATATTTTGAACATTATGGATGATAAATTCACTATTGAAAACTATGAAGGTACATTCATTCTATCTGCTGATAGAAATGAGAATGTATACAATCATGAATTGGAAGAATTAATTCATAATAATTTATTTCGTTTATGTCAAAATTTAGACTAATATATGTTATGGTATAAGATATTATGACATGATAACTTTAATACTTTATCCAAACTATCTAGAAAAGGACATGTTAATGATCTTCAAGAAATTATGTTTAACTTAACTAGAGTCCAAGATCAATTTCCATTTAGTAGGAAACATAAGTCTAGTTTCAAATATAAAAATGAATTCTCAACATCAAAATATTTATATATCAAATACTAGGCATTACCATCCCATAAATACATGACAGAAATAAAATATTTCATTACATAAATTTCCAAAACCTTTTAGGTTTATATTTTTAATGAATTTAGAGAAATTATTAACTAATAAAGCTAGTGAATTTATCAACTAAGGAATCTTTTTACTCTAAATTATATACTAGTTAATCAATAATAGGTAGATAAATTCTCCCAAAAAATCACCACACATGCAATTTTCATATAGAGTTATCATGTGTAATAATTTTCTTAATATCCCAAGTGAATTAAAACAAATGAAGAGGGAGCTCAAACCCTAAATAAGAGAAATCATATAAGATAAGCTACCATAGAATAAATAAGGAATGAGTAATATGACAATAAATAAATGATAACAATATAATTCTATATAACTAAAAACATGATCTTGAATCAAAACATTGGATAATATAGAAATATAAATAATCATATTGATAATAATGACCGAATTATTTGTGATATAATTAATAATTTCATACATCTTAATCATTAACATTAAAGAATAAGCTAAAAATTTATTCTATCCATCAAAGTAAAAACCAAGAAAAAATTCATTATATGGTTATGGCTACATCAAATTCCCATGCCTTTTATCACATGAGACAAACCAATGTATCCAGGGGATATATAATTATGAGACCCGCCCATCACTACTATAAGTCTAATGCATTCACCATATGAAATATATGAATAATAACTCAATTCATAAGAAACATGACATAGTAATTGATAATCATACATATTTAGATACAAATATATCAAATTAAAATATATTTTGTGTTAATAAATGAATATATTCCATCTAGATAGAGTAAGGTGATAGTTCTATAATACATAATCAACTTGTTTGAGTAATAAATAAATATCCATATTAGAATAAAAATAATACTAATTATAAATATTTACCTAGTAAATAATTTTAATTGTTATCAATTTTATCAAACCCAAACTAAAACTGTAAAATTTAATGGTAAATGATTATTGTAACAATTTTCCCAAATCAATATATGCATGATTATTTACCTGAACATACATTAAACAATCTAATGAAAAATAAGGTATTAATAAATGAACTTAATTGGAAGAAATATCATTCCGGTAATAGAGAATTATTTTTAAAGAAAATTAGTGCAATTAATCACACAATGAAACATATTATTTATTTTCAATATATGAAGGAGAACATTGGTGGGAAATGAAAATATTGACATGGAGGGAAAATATTCATCAAAGTTGATTAATATTTTTCTAATCAATTATATATTTCATTATTAAAAAATATTTTATTGGTAACAGATTATGATGAATAATATATTTTTTACCATTGTGTATGATAGGTTAACACAAAAAATCTTATAGTGGATGAAGAAAATATTGGAAGAAATAAGTTCATGATGAAACATTATTACTCAATGAAGGCAGTTAAATTAACAAAAACACTTCCAACATTGATATTTTTTTTAAAAAAACCATTTAAAAATATAAAATTTTCTGGATCCTAAAACCATATGAATTTCATGAATATAATAAAATAAATTCATTAGAAATTATTCAAACCATATTAAATATGCCATTGTTCATAATAATAATAACATCACAAGAAATTAAATTTGAGACAAAGAACCCCTTACCATGTATTCCCTCTTAGTTGATCACACTAAAACCTCCTATAAATCAAAATATAATATATTAATGACATATTTAGGAACAATATTCAAATAAATTTCATTTTATATACTTATCTTATAAAAATTTATAAACAATATATTAATTAATTATGGATTATCATTACTATCGAGTGTCCGTAATTCTGAGTGTTCCATGCATTCTTTGTAATGTTGATATCTATACCTATTTGTTGAAATTAATTTTATCATTTCAATAGAATTTAAGGGACTTTAATATATCGTTTAAATTGATTTATAAAATTTTTATATCATTCCATGAGACCATTATTTATCACATGTGAAAAACAAAATCATTGAAAATCTTGTTTTGTATATTCTTATGAAACAAAGGGTGGTGTAAAAATAATGGGGAAAATATTAAAATGGCCATTCAATAAAAAAATAAAAATTATTAATTAATATATAATAAGAGTAAAAAAATTTCATAGTAATCCATGATATGGTTTTTAGCATCTTCCATGTAGGCAGTCAATCCGACCAAAACATGAACTTGTAAAAATTCAATTGGTAAGTATGGTTAAAAATTTGTTAATTTTTTACATAATATCTTTATAACATAAGAATAATGATAATATTATATGTTTTAATATTTTGAATAATATTTTTAGATAATTTAATTTTGAATGAATATCAATATTAAAATTGAAAAACATTATTTTATGGAGGCGGTAGTCTGTACATACATACACTCGATATATTTTTATGTTTTATGTGTATGGGAAAGAATAAAATCTGGTAGTAAAATTAATATAATAATATTTAAAAATTATAATATTACATAATTCATTATATTATAATGTATTTTGTTGGTTTTTAAAATAAGAAACTATGGAAGAGAATCTAAATAGAATGAGACAGTTTTGTAGAATAAATTAGTCTTTTGTTGGAAATATCTTGGATCTTTGATGGGGTATGGGACATTTTAAAGAACCAAAGGCTCAAGAAAGTTGGAATGGGTTATAGGGGAGGTAATATGTTAGAGTTCCAAGAAGAAATTTATTTTCATAATGATTTCATGAATGGGTGTATGTATTCAACTTTTATTAGTGAAGAGAAGGGAAATTTTTGAGTATCCATTACTTTTCAATAATAAAAAGAGATTATTCAAAATTAAAATCATTCAAAAGTGAGTAAATATGAAATATAAATATTTATTAGTCCTATATAACTCTATAATATTCATTTTGGGGACATCTTTGAGCGATTTAAGGTATTTTAATTTTATTGTTTTTATAATTTACCCTAATGTACTTTAACCTTGGTAATATATTATTCACCTTAGTAATTAATTTTAACTAAAATAATTTAAAATATAATTGTTCCCCAATTTGACAATTATGATATAAAAATTTAATAAGATTTTATCATATAAAATTTCTAAGGGTGATAAATGATAATTTTAGAATAAACATACATAATGTGTAAATATAGATTTTATAAAAATCATGTTTATAACATTAAAACTTTTTTTGTGTGTTAAAATTTTATCTGATGTTAAATTCCATGAAATAAATTTCTTTAATATATAAAAAATATTTTTTATCTTTTAAATAAATACATAACCAAATTCTACATTAAAATGTTTAATTAAAGGAAAACATTGAAAATTGTTTTACATTTGGATTAAAATGATACCATTGTTTTAAATATTAATATAATGTTTTATATTTTTAGAATAATATTTAAAACGCATAATTTTAGCCCGTAAATAAATCTTTGACTGGGAAAATTGTTTTATAAGTTTTTATTTTATAATTACTTCTTGATATATCTAGAAACAATATGACCTTAGAAAAACACATATTTTTCACCATTAAACAAAAATTAATTATTTTATAAATTTCCCTATAGTTATTCACAAGATAATATTGTTATTATAAATCCAAAAAATAAGTTAATTTTTTCAAATGAAAACTCTAATATTTGAGAATTTATCATTAAAATACAAACATAAATATATAATAAAAAACCTTTTAATAGTAAAAAACATTTAAAAATATTAACTATTTATATTACTATTTTCTATATAATACTAATAAAATTTGTTATTAATATATTATTCATAAAAATAATACCTTTTATACATAATGTATTTAGTATATCAGAATAAAGTGTATAAAATCAAATTATATAAGGGATGAATTTTAAAGCATAAATCAATCTTATTTGTTACTTACCTACACAAATTTAATTTTATCAATGCCATAGTCTTAATAATTACCATTCTTTTTATTTATACATATATATTATAATTTAATTAACAATATATTTTTACATTCCAATTATACTATTATATTTTAATAGTTATATATTGATCCCCGGGTTTTTATTATTTACTTTTGTGTTTAATGAAAGCTATCAAAAATATTAGGATTCAAAGGGAAATATAAGTTATAATTATAGGGTGTTACCTTAGAATTAGTGCACATATATTTATTTGATCCTATAAAAATTGGAAGTATTGGAGGAAAATTCTATGTGTGTGTATCAGTTGATGATCAAACTGGATTAACTTGGGTTTATTTTCTATCTTGATATAACAAAACTCTAAGTCCGTGTAAAAATTTTTGTTATTTTTTTAGAAATGAGAAAAAACATCCTTTTATTAGAATTCAGAGAATTCATGGATATGAGTTTGATAATTTAGATTTCAAATCTATAAAAAAATTATTAGTCATAATTTTTACTCACCTAAAACACTACAAAAAAATTATGTAGTTGAAAGGATAAATAGAATTATTTTTGAAATAACACAATCTTTGTTAATTCAATATAATATTTCTAGAGATTTTTTGATGACACTATGAGTACTATTTATTTACTATAAGTAGAGTTTTAATCAAACTATTTTTTAATAAAACACCTTATGAATCGTGGATTATAATAAAGCCAATAAATTATTACTTTTGATTCATAGGGTATTAATTATTAATCCTGAATAATAAAGATCAATTATATAATTTTGACCATACAGATGGTGGATGGATTGTTACGTAGTTAGATGGAATGTGTATTCTAGTTAGAAATCAATGCTTCCAGGTGGTTTCTATTGTATTTATTTTTTGAACTAGAATCATACAATAGTTCTTTATCAAAAAGGGTCATTCCTTCCACAGGAAGTCATTCTTTGAGTTTGAACATACGATACATACGAACATTCATCGGTCGATATGATGCGATTTCGGACTCATCACACCCTTTTGTTAGGAATTATTTTCTACTCCATACACTCTTATGGATTTGAGATAATTTAATGAATCCTTATTAATTTATCAAGTATAACATAGGCTTCCCTTGGAATTTACAATCATTTATTAGCATGTCTGAAATTTAGAATCATCTATATGTATTAAAGGTTATTCATTAATGGATACATCCATATGTATTCAAGGTTCTCTATCAATGGTATCCTCTCATAAACTATTTTGAGATTATTCTAACCATTGTTATTATGATACAATTTTTTAAGCCACTCAATGGGGAACTCTATAATTTATTATCATCTAGGGTGACAAAAGTTTTTTTTTGATGTTGGGATCGTACCCAAAAATGGGATACCTACATATCCTTGTGAAAGGAATAAGATCACTCTTAGTTCGTTGTTGCTTAATGGGACACAACATTCCTTTTAAGATCATGTGATACGGACCTATCTGTTATGTGTAATGTCATGTGGTAAGGACATCTAAGTGAAATGTTTTTAGTGATGGTTTCGTGTGTGATTTATTCCTATATAGCCTAAGGAACATGGAAAGAGTATGGATTTCCATGTTTGATTAGACCATGTTGGGAATGTGTCCAAGGAATAACAAAATTTATTTGATGTGTTCGGTTTGAACCATATAGAGGATTCCAACGTATCCAATTTGGATAGGAATCAAATCCCATGTAGTTCGATTAAACTCTTAAGAGAGTATAGTCCTTTGAGAGAAATGATTTTAGGATTACTTTCTGAAAATGATTCCTTGGTGACACTGGGGATCAATTAGAGGATTACATCAAATTATGATGTTTGGATTAAGGGAATTAGGTTTGGATTTCTGAACAACATATCCAAGGATCTCAGGCCCTGATGAAGGCTTCCTACATATCCCAATTACGGTTGGAATTATTCTCATAGTTCAAGAATTTTTGGTTGTGTGGATGTGGTGATCATAAAAAAACTATAAGCTCATGTGAGTCATGCTCGGTGTGGGAAACAAGAGGATGTGAAAGATTCAACAAAGGTACCCACACTTTTCCTCCTCTGATGGTCGAAGAGGATGCACCTAAAATGGTGAGGGTGGACGAGGCAGAGGTGACTATGGAAGAGGGAGAGGTGATGATCCTTCCCTCTATTCTCATTACATTGGAAAAGGGTCTAATGTAAGGATGTAGTGAAGGTAATTGAAGTAGATAGGATCAATACTGGAACCTACTACTTGAATGGTTGGTGAATTAAATAAGGATGGATACCCTAAAATTTGTCTTTGTAGGGGTGGGTGACATTTCATTTTCTGGAATAAAAATCCATGTGTGACCGTACCTTCCCCACTAGAGACATGAGGTTAGAGGTTTTATATATGAGAAGTGGAGGACAGAACCCAAACCCTAATTCCCCAAATCGGGAACTTCCCAAAACTATTCTTGGGAGAAAGTTCCATGTGACTGTGGATATATAAAATCACAAACAATTCATGAATCCTAACCCCATTTTTAAAAAAATGTGGGAATCCTCTGAGTATGGATATACAATCCCAAATAGAAGACATGTTGTTGTGAATTTCCCTTGGTTCAATGAGTGAGGAGGTTTTGGTGGAGGATTCAATATTATCCCTTTCAGACAAGGGAGCCAATGAGGAATAAGCCTTTCTATTAATAGTTTTGAAGAAGGCTTTTAGACTGAAGGGATTAGGTGAATCATAGAAGGGTGCCAAAGTATGTATCTGGAACGCATATTTGGGTGCACAAGTAGGCTTGGGAAACCTGAAATTGACTTTAGTAATTAACAACCTGTATGTTAATTCATGGGAAAGTCTTGACTCAGGCCATCAAGAGTAATCATTGTTATTCCAGTAAGTGGGGCGCTCAAGTTCCTTTGAGGGGAATGAGGGGCGTGCATGTGCTATAGATTTAGTGATTTTGGGAACCTGAGGCATGCAAGGGTTATGGATTTCAAAAACTAAAAGAACTTAATTCATATTATCCTAATTAAATTACTCTTCTCTAGTTGTTAAAGAAATGCTATCAATGTTTCAGAATAATTGGGCGAAGCACTAGGGTTACTAGAGCATAAATTAAGATTTTGGGAAATTCTTTTGTAAAAATGAAGGATCCACATTTCTTTTAATAGAAAAAATAGGACCCTAGGTGAAAGTATTTTGGTAATGCATGTGGCTTGCATGCGAGAATTATGGCGTGAAAGAACCTTGCGCACCGACGATGTTTTGGCTAGACTGGGGAGTCACTTTGTGGACTTAGACAAAATAACTACTTCATTTATCTCCAGTATGGTGTGGAAAATGTGTTCGCATATATGTATCTTATGCACCTCCTTGGGGAGTTAGCAAAAATAAATGCTCTATACCAAGGGGGTTATTCCCCCATACCACTGCTTGGGATCACTATCGAGCTTCGGTCCTGTGCCATTGCTACTATCACAGACCCCCATTAAAAATTCAAAGTTGCATATTGAAATTTTCAAGCCCGGTTGAGGATATTTTTTGAAAAAGTGAATGGAACACATTTCTTAGTGTCTACAGGGATATTTATTGGTTATTCTACAGCTAGAAATTCGTATACAATATTTAATGAAAGAATAAATTTTTATTAAGAAATGTTTCATGTAATGTTTGATTAATTTGTTTCTTTTTCTCATTTCAATACCTCCAGAATACAATTCAAGAGAAAATGTTTTTCAAAACACTTAAAACAGTTCAATAAATTTTGAATAATAACCAATAATAATAAATGATACAAAAGTTTGACCAAAAGATTTCAAATATCTATAAATAACTTTAGAAAATTATATAGATTAAATATTTGATAATCAACATACAAATTAACATAAAAACAACTCGATCCAAGGAAATCATCTTACCAATTATATTATTAGTAATGTAAGCAAACTTAAAAAAACTAGAAAATCATTAATAATTAAATTTAGGCATCATGAATTCCAATCATAATTCCAAACAAAAATTATATATGATGTGTTAAGAGATGGAATTTTGATAAGGGCTACACGACCGGACATTAATTAATAGGAAAGGAATATATTTTAGATCCTAGTTTTACAACATAATGTTCTTTTGATAATTGGATTAAAATAAGGTTTTAGAAGAAAATGTGTTACAAGTGGGAAAAATTTTATAAATAAAGGAATTTTTAAAAAAAAAAGGATATTATTAAGAAGAATATAGAGGTTATTACTAGGCTATCATACTAGTAGAAAAATTAGAATCTAATTGAATATTACTATCCTATAGAGAAAATATGAATTTTAATTCATTTTAAATAGATGTTTAAATTTCATTTCAAAATAGATGTGTTTAATAAGAAGTTTATGTAGAATAAATTCTTGACATTAGAGACATAAAATTTCTGGAAAATGTATTTAAAAATACTAAATTACTCTATGTACATAAACAAGCCCAAATATCTTGGTATTATAAAAAAACCATATATTTAGTCAAAATAATTTTATTACCTGATGTATGGATCTCACCATTTTTTAAAGGATGGTTTTCAAAGACCCCATATATATTCAAATATATTTTGATGATATTATTTTTTGCTTAACTGAAAAATCTATTTCTAATAGTTATCTCAATTTATGGAAAATTATTGTGGAATGAGCATGATGGTTAAAATGAGTATTTTCCATCATTTTCAAATTTCTCAAAAACTAAAAAAAAATCATCTTAGACTAAATATGCCAAATACTTACTCAATTTTTTTTTCAAATATGCCTCACGTATAATTAATCACGTATAAACTTCTATAAAACATGATCTTGATGAATTTAGTAAAATGTTTGATTAGATAACATATTGAAATATGATCATAAGTATACTACATCTCATAGAAAGTTGACTCGGTATTATTTTTACTATTTTTATATGAAATTATTCCATGAAATATGAAGTAAATATATTTATAATAAGTAAGGAAAATTTTATTCCATCTTAAATTGTAACGCCCCTACCCCATTTACCTATAGTCGGTGCATTATTACATAACATTGGAATGATCACAAGAAGGATCAAATCTCGAAAGAGCGATTGGTTTAGTAGCCTTGTAAAAACTAGATATATTCATAAGTCTAACATTACATCATAAAAATGAAAACTACAACAACATATTTTCTTCATATTCCACACTCATATCCCCACATACTATCCTTGCAGGTCATTCATAATTTACTTCTTCAAACCCTGGGAAAAATAAAACATAGAAAAGGGGTGAGCTCAAATGCCCAGTAAAGATTACAATATAGTGGAAACTTTTATAAATAAGAATAAACATTTAAGGCAATGTATAACTAAAACAAAAGCCTTTTAAACTTGAAATTAAACATATTATGGCAAAAATAAAATGAAATAATTCCATTTACTTATTCACATGGATATTCTACTAATCGAATATTCACATGCAATATCAATAACAACTTTCATAATGATGGAATGCATAATGCCGGACTATCATAACCACATAGCCAGAGCCTCGTGCCATGACTAAAAATAAGATTTTTCCAAGGCCTTGTTCCAAGACACTAGTTTGTCTCATGAGACCTACTGATGCATCGAGGAGCTATAGCGGGCTCCACCCGTCACATATTAAGTCCAATGCATTCCCATATGAAAAGGTTTAAACATAACATAAACATTCGTATTAAAACTAGCATAAGAAATGTAAATACTTCATCCATAAACCATGAAAATAATATATCCATAGTCAAACATATCACAAAACCTTCAATACAATATGGTAGTTCTATTTCATAATAAATCATCTCAAAATAAGCTTAAAATCCATCAAAAGATGTTAACATAGATGAAATCAAAACTCTTTTTAGAGAAATATCTCTTTTTTTTTTGAAATCATTTAAGAGTCATATAAAATGAAACATTTTCTTTGAAAGTATTCTTATAAGATTTTAAGGGTAGCTTAGATGATTTTATAATGGCAAAAAATAGCCTCACCCGCCGTATAAGTTAAAAAAACATTTTTACCTTAATTTTGTCAAAAGGATAAAAAGCACCTTGTTTAGAAAATGATGGAAAGATTCCTTTATAAACCTATTATAAAAATTCAAAAGAGGGTATAAATGACTTTAACCCATATTCTAGTAAATATTAAAAATGTTTTGAAATACATTTTTAAGAAACATGGATGTGGATGATAAAGAGATCCCAGTATATTATTAAGTATAAACAACGTCGGATAATGAAGAGATTGTGAAATAAACCCTTACCTTGTACTTTTCCTTGGTTGGGGTAGGTTAACCTCATTTATAATGGTGAAATAATTTTTATTAAATTATAAAATAATCATATACATTAATATGATATCATATATGATCTTTTAACATTTATTTGTTAATAATATCTTAGTATTATCGTTGTTTCGAGTGTTAACTTACTCATTTTCATTTATATGTTTTGTTACGTAATCCATGTTTTTAATGGATAGGTTGTATATTATTCATATCCAGAATGATATCAAGTCGTTAAACATCATTTTTAAATCATCAAATGATAATTATACTTGAATTGATATGATGGATAATGAATCTCATTGCGTTCGTGGAGACGGTAGTCCGTACGTATGCACAAGCGACAATATCATTCTTTTGATTTTAAAATAATATATAAATGGATGGTATATCATATATAAAGAATAATTAACATGTTATATTTATTATTTACATGAGTTACACATCATTATTATACCCATCCAAATAATAATATATTGAATAACAATTACACCATGATGTGGAGACGGTAAGCCGTACGTACGCACGTATGGTGACATGTTATTCAAAGGGTGGATAGAATACTGAATATGGTTGTACAATATTTATAATAACATCACAGAATATATAATATATTGAAGTTATTATTTTAGAATGGTAATAACAATGAATGAAGATGTGGAAGAAGAAAGGAACTTGAAAAGGGGTGGTGAAAACATTACCTCTTCTTCGGGTTCTTCCTTTTGATTTGATCAAAAGGGCTCCTTAGGTTGGCTTTCTGATCAAAATAAGGCCTCTAGGTTGTATTGATGGAAGTTGGGATTGTATTTGAGCATAGTTTGGCCAAACCAAAAGGCTTTGAAGGTGTGAATAAATGATAATAGGAGTGCCCTTTTATAAGATGGGTGAGGGGCACCTTTGGAAAAGCTATAAATATTAATTTATAATAAATTCATATTCTGTTTCTAATGGCTTCAAGGTGGATTATTTAAATTTTAAGGTTGGTATGGGTCAATATCCACTCAACCAATAGAATTTAGACAGGTTTGGGTAATTATATTAACCTTATCGATAAGTATTAACTCTAACTTAATTAGTTTCACTTTTACAATGTCTGTTTATATTTTTATATTATATGGTTAACAAACATACTATATACATACAAGAGACCCCCAAATGGTCCATTGATGTTACACCTATCATGATATAAGTCTCTTGGCCGAACCTTAGATTTTTAGGAATTTAATATCAATTAATAATATAATATTTGTTTTAAAAACTCTTTTATGTCAATTTTGACACTATTTAATAGTTGATTTTTGTGAAACTTATAACGGAATGATTACTTCGAAAAAAGTCAATTAAATCAATCCTAATATGTCATATTATCATAGAAAATTATTTTAATTCATTCAAAGTCTCAAATTATATTTATTTGGGTATTTATAATATCAATTATTCTAATTTTTCACTATTATGGTAATTACTGCATCATAATTGTGTCATACATAAATTAAATTATATAAAGTCTAAAAATTATAAATAAAATTTAATTATGTAGATAATATTTTTAGTTTTTTAATGAATATTTATAGTCTAAAATCCAACATATATAACCATATTTAAAAATGTATTTTCTAAAAGATATATGCTTATGTCATTTTTGTACTTATTTTAACTTAATTAAAATTAAGTGTCCCTATCACCTACAAGTGGCTCCATGGGGTCCCAAAATCGACCCAAAGACGACTATGGTCGAACATGTATCATACAATAAATATAGGACATGTTTTAGGGTAATTTAGTATTATTATAATATTATTTGTTTAACCCTTATTTACCGGATTTACCCTTAACCAGGGTAAATGAAATATTTACCGAAGTAATTATTCAAAATGTATAAAAATAAAAGTTAACTATTTACACAAATTTTAACATCCTGATTCCAGATAGGGAATCCATTTTTCTAAATTCAAAACACAGAAGCGGCATAAATTAATTTAAAATTAATTCCCATTGTCAAAACAAAAAGCGTGTTTTTAAGAGATAATAACTATCAAAAGATTGACACTTGTTTTTGTCCGGTTTAATTGTAAAATTATGTACAATGACCAAAATTGTATTAAATAGTAAAACGATATTATTAATATACTTTAAAACCACTCAAATTCATAATTTAACACTATTAATTATTTTTATTTAAAAAGTTGTTTTTAATTAAAATTTATTAATTTTCACTATTCATCAAAATATTAATGTTATCTGAAAAGTACAAAAATTCCACCTTAGGCTAAATTCGATATTCCGAATCCAAAAATGAACTCTATTTTGAAATATAAAATATATATAATTTCAAAAAGTAGGTATTACTATTCATAGAGGCTAGTTTGATTGTTTTTGGTGTGTTAGAACTCGGTGTTGTGTACAACACATGATATCACATTATTCAATGAGAAGCGTACCGTAGAAGCTTGGGGTGTTACATTATCCCCTCCTTCAAATAATTTCATCCTCGAAATTTCTAGAATACTTATCACATGAAAAGTCTCGGGTGGTTCTTCATCATATGTTCCTCAGGTTCCCACGTTGCCTCTTCCATCTTATGGTTTCTCCACAAAACAATTACCAGACGCGTCGTCCTGTTTCTCAGTACTTGTTCTCTCGTATCAATAATCCTGACGGGCTCTTCACAATAAGACAGATCGGGTTCGAGTTCTAATTCTTCATAGCTGAGTACATGCGTTGGGTCAGGCATGTATTTCCTCAACAGAGATACCTGGAACACATCGTGAGCTGTGGAGAGACTTGGTGGCATTGCCAATCAGTAAGCTACAACCCCAATTCATTCTAGAATTTTGAAAGGTCTGATGTACCTGGGACTCAATTTACCTTTCTTACCAAAATGTATGACTCCCTTCCATGGAGATACCTTCAGGAAAACATGATCACCGACTTGAAATTCCAAATCCTACATTCAATTATTGGCATAGCTCTTCTGCCTACTTTGAGATGCTTTGATGTGATTTTGGATTACCTTCACCTTTTCCATCGTTTCCTCCACCAGTTCTAGACCAACAAGTTTTCTTTCACCAACGTCATCCCAACAGGTTTGCGTGCAACATCTCTTTCCATATAACGCTTCATATGGTGATATTTGAATACTCGAATATAAGATATTGTTATAGGAAAATTCTACCAGAGATAAATTCTGATCCCACATACCCTGAAATTCAAGTGAGCAGGATCTCAACATGTCTTCTAAGGTTTGAATAGTCCGTTCTGATTATCCGTCTGTCTAAGGGTGGTAGGCAGTGCTCAAATGAATTTCAGTATCCAGGGATTTCTGAAGACTCTTCCAGAATCTTGAAGTAAAACGGGGATCACGATCAGAAACAATCGATAGGGGTACTCCATGAAGTCTCACAACATCATTAATATATTGTCTTGATAGACGTTCCAGTGGTAGATCTTCTCTTATAGCAAGAAAATGTGCTGACTTGGTAAGACGATCAACAATAACCTATTTTGAATCATTCCTTCTAGGAGTCTTTGGTAGCGCCATGACAAATTCCATCGTAATATAGTCCCATTTCCACTCCGGTATGGGAAGAGGTTTCATGACTCCTCTAGGGTGTTGCCTTCCTGTTTTCACTTGTTGACAAACCATACATCTCAACACAAAATCAGAAATCTCCCTCTTCATATTGTCCCACCAAAAATTTTCCTTCAAATCCTTATACATTTTGGTGCTCCTAGGGTGTATAGAGAAATTGGAACTATGAGAATCATCCAGAAATTACCTTTTTAGATCAGGTATATCAGGAACACAAAGTCTCTTCCCGAATTTCAAAATTACATCTTGATACACAAAGTCTCTCAGTCTCCCATCATTCACGGCTTTAATCGTCTTTTGAAATTCTTCATCATCAGTCTGAGAACTCTTAATCCTTTTTAGTAAAGATGGTTTGGAAACAATTTGAAAAAGCATTGATGTTTCTCCTTCCCTGGTTATTCCCATGTCCATCTTCACTAGATCCCTAAAAATTGGATCCCTTTCAATTCTCATATTGTTCAAAACTCGATGATCTTTTCTGCTCAAAGAATATGCCACCTTGTTTTCCTTCCCTGGGTGGTAGTGTATCGTGCAATCATAATCCTTGAGTAATTCAAGCCATCTCCTTTGCCTCATGTTGAGTTATTTTTGTGAGAAAATATACTTCAAACTCGTGTGATCAGTATAAAGATCAAATTTTTTACCATAGAGGTAGTGCCTCCATATCTTCAAAGAAAAGATCACAGCTTCTAACTCGATATCATGAGTAGGATAGATTTGTTCATGAATTTTTAACTGTCGTGATGCATAGGCAATAACTGGATCATTCTGCATAAGGACACAACCAAGTCCTTTCTTCGATGCATCACTATAAATAACGAACTCATCATTCCCCGATGGTAGAGTCAATATAGGAGAATTGACTAATATTCTCTTCAGTTCTTCGAAACATTCTTCACACTCTTTTGTCCAAACAAATTTAACCCCTTTATGTGTGAGCTTCGTTAATGGGTTAGCCAATCGGGCAAAATTCTCGACGAAACGTCGATAATAACTTTCCAAACCAATAAGACTACGTACCTTAGTTATACTCATAGGTGCTGGCCCTTCTTGGATTGCCTTGGTCTTAGAAGGATCAACAGAGATTCCATCTTTAGAGACAATATGGCCAAGAAAATAAATCTCCTAAAGCCAGAATTCACACTTGCTAAACTTCCCATATAATTCATGCCTTCTCAGAGTCTTCAAGATAATGCGCAAGTGATGTTCATGATCTTCTTAGCTTTTGGATAATACCAAGATATCATCAATAAATACCACCAAAAATTCATCGAGATATTCCTTGAAAACTCTATTCATCAGATCTATGAACACAGAGGGTGCATTAGTCAATCCAAAAGGCATTACAGTAAACTCGTAATGCCCGTACCTAGTTCGAAATGCTATCTTCGGAATGTCTTCCTTCTTTACACACAACTGATGGTATCCAGATAGAAGGTAAATCTTTGAAAATTATTGAGCTCCATGCAGTTGGTCAAATAAATCATCAATGCGAGGTAGGGGATACTTGTTCTTTATTGTTATAGCATTGATCTCCCTGCAGTCGATACATAACCTCATAGATCCGTCTTTCTTTTTAACAAAAAGAACAGGGGCTCCCCATGGAGAAACACTAGGGAAAATAAATAACTTATTACTCAATTCCTCTAGTTGTTTCTTTAGTTCAACTAATTCTATAGTGGCCATTCTATAACGGTTCTTTGATATAGGCCTTGATCCAAGAATTAAATCAATGGAAAACTCAACTTCTCTTTCTTGAGGATGTCCAGGTAAATCTTCTGGAACTACATCTACAAATTCTTTCACAACAGGTATATCCTCTATTTGAACATTCCTTTCCTCACCCACAGTTATTTAATTCTCTTCCTCCCCAATAATTGAATTTAGTTGAGCTACTGGGGGTGGATTTAAATACGAATTAGGTGGTGACGATTCTGCTCTAAAGATAAGGTGTTCCTTATCATCATCATCAAGAATCGTAACCTATTTCTTCTTACAATAAATCTTCGCATCATATTCCGAAATCCATTCCATAACGAGGATTATATCAAACTCAATCATAGGTATGACGACGAGATCAGCAGATAAAGAACATTTATGTGCTCTAATGGGGACTGATTCACAAAACTTTGTTGTAATGATACTTCCCTTAGGAGTTTTAACTGACAACTGCATTGTTAAATCAAATTGGAAATATCTAATTTTCATAGAAAACTGGGAAGATATAAAATAATGCGATGATCCAGAATCCAATAATGCATTTGATAAACTTGAGGAAACCATTAAATTACCTGCCACCATGTCTTTCGGAGCTTCTACCTCAGCAGTAGTGATAGCATAAGCTTGTCCTTGATCCCTTGGCCTTTTCTAAGGTACGTTCTCCTGACGCTTAGGATATTCATTTACATAATGCCCCATCTCCCTGCAATTGTAGCACTGAACATTGGTAGCTTCCTTCTTCCCCTTGCAATCACGAGCTTGGTGGTGTTTTTCACCACACTTGTAACAGACTCATGTTCCCTTCAAGAAAGTACCAGGGTTTTTATTACCACATTTACCACAGTATGGATATTCAACCTTTCCCTTAATCCCCTTATTTCCATTCCCAGATTGATCAGCAGGTCTCTTCTTCTCTTTCTTTTCTTTAAAGTCATAAGACATAGATAATTCCTTTTCGGTCTTGACAGCACATGAGACAATGTCTTCGTACGATGAAAAGGATTGTGAGACTAATGCTCGATGGAGAAATGGTTTTAACCCATTAAAGAAACGATCAATATTACTTATTGGGTTACGTATATAATCTCCAGCATACCTTGTTAACCTTGTAATGTTAGCCTCATACATTGCGACATTTTCATCCTCCTTTTGTCTCAGACTGAAAAACTACCTTTCCATATCTTCTCGGTGGTCACGAGGAAAGTATTTTTCTAAAGACAGATCTTTGAACTCCCTCCATTCCATATTTGATACTTCATCATCTTCCTTCGTATTTTGAATCAATGACCACCATTGATCAGCATCTCCAGTGAGGCGGTAAACTACCATGATAACTTTTTCCCTTTCACTACTCCCCAAAGCCTGAAATATTTTCTCTAGGGAAAATATCCATTGCTCAGCTACTAAGGGATTTTTACTCCCATTGAACGTTGGTGTTTGTTGCCTCTTGAAGTGATATAACATTGATCCTCCACGATGTGGATCAGGGTGCTCCATACGGGTAAGGTTATTATTCATAACCTGAGTAAGTTGTCCCAGTATGGTGATTAGCTGATCGGCACCAGTTGCATCACCATATCCACTATAATTATCTTGACTAGGAGGGAAATCCCTACATGGAGTGCGTGCATTAATACAGTTTCCATTTCTTCCACTAGGCGCCATTTCTAAACAGTGGCATAAACTAGATCAGTTTATGAATCAATATACATAATCCCATACTTATAAAATGCTTAACATAAATTGAACTATTTATGGATATAATCCATAATCAAAAAAATGTTTTCTTTGAGGAAGTATATACTCATAAACCCTTCATAATGATTTTTAAAGAAAATGAGAGTTATCCTAAGAATATTTCCCGGGAGTGTCATAACCAAGACTGCAGCAAGGCCCGTTGTCGTGCACCAGTTCCTATTCGAGTCTAACTCAAAGCGGTGTTTTCGGGTTTTACCCCTAGGTACATCTATGCTAGAGCCACCTCTACCTGCTCATATCCAGACAGGGATGTATTTCTCAGAAAACTCACAAAATATCTACAATACCAAAATTCTAGGAAGTTCTTATATACTAATTCTCAAAGTCCATATTAAATATATGTTCTCTAATCAGAATTTATCTAAATCTAGCTTCCATGGTTTGTACTAAACTTCCTCTAATACCAACTGTAACGCCTCGGCCCCAGTTTCCTAGAGTCGGCGCATTATTATATAACATTGGCATGATCACAAGAAGGATCAAATCTCGAAAGACCGATTGGTTTAGTAGCCTTGGAAACAGTAGATATATTCATAAGTCTTACATTACATCATAAAAATGAAAACTACAACAACATCTTTTCCTCATATTCCACACACATATCCCTACATACTATCCCTGCAGGTCATTCAGAATTTACTTCTTTATACCCTGGGAAAAATAAAACATAGAAAAGGGGTGAGCTCAAATTCCCAGTAAGGATAACAATATAGCGGAAACATTCATAAATAAGAATAAACATTTAAGGCAATGTATAATTAAAACAAAGGCCTTTTAAACTTGAACTTAAACATAGTATGGAAAAAATAAAATTAAATAATGCAATTTACTTATTCACATGGATATTCTACTAATTGAATAATCACATGCAATATCAATAACCACTTTCATAATGATGGAATGAATAATGCCAGACTATTATAACCACATAGCCAAGGCCTCGTGCCAAGACTACAAATAAGATTTTTCCAAGGCCTTGTGCCAAGACATTAGATTGTCTCATGAGACCTACTGATGCATCGAGGAGCTATAGTGGGCTCCACTCGTCACATATTAAATCCAATGCATTCCCATATGAAAAGGTTTAAACATAACATAAACATTCCTATTAAAACTAGCATACGAAATGTAAATACTTCATCCATAAACCATGAAAATAATATATCCATAGTCAAACATATCACAAAACCTTCAATACAATATGGAAGTTCTGTTTCATAATAAATCATATCCAATAAGCTTAAAATCCATCAAAGGATGTTGACATAGATGAAATCAAAACTCTTTTTAGAGAAATATCTCTTTTTATTTTGAAATCATTTAAGAGTCATATACAATGAAACATTTTCTTTGAAAGTATTCTTATAAGCTTTTAAGGGATGCTTCTATGATTTTATAATGGCGGAAAATAGCCGTACCCGCCGTATAAGTTAAAAAAACATTATTACCTTAATTCTGTCAAAAGGATAAAAAGCACCTTGTTTATAAAATGATGGAAACATTACTTTATAAACCTCTTATAAAAATTCAAACAAGGGTATAAATGACTATAACCCATATTCTAGTAAATAGTAAAAATGTTTTGAAATACATTTTTAAGAAACATGGATGTGGATTATAAAGAGATCCCAGTATATTATTACGTATAAACAACCTCGGATAATGAAGAGATTGCAAAATAAACCCTTACATTGTACTTTTCCTTGGTTGGGGTAGGTTAACCTCTTGTATAATGGTGAAATAATTGTTATTAAATTATACAAGAATCATATACATTAGTATGATATCATATATGGTCTTTTAACATTGATTTGTTAATAATATCTTAGTATTATCGTTGTTTCGGGTGTTAACTTACTCGTTTTCTTTTATGTGTTTTGTTACGTAATCCATGTTTGTAATGGATAGGTTGTATATTATTAATATCCAGAATGATATCAAGTACTTAAACATCATTTTTAAATCATCAAATGATAATTATAATTGAATGGATACAATGGAGAATGAATCTCATCGCGTTTGTGGAGACGATAGTTCGTACGTACGTACGAGCGACAATATCATTCTTTTGATATTAAAATAAAATATAAATGGATGGTATATCATATATACAGAATAATTAACATGTTATATTTATTATATAAATGAGTTACAGATCATTATTATACCCATCCAAATAATAATATATTGAATAACAATTACACCACGACGTGGAGACGGTAAGCCGTACGTACGCACGTATGGTGACATGTTATTCAAAGGGTGGATAGAATAATGAATATAGTTGTAACATATTTATAATAACATAACAGTATATATAAGATACTGGAGTTATTATTTTATAATGGTAATATCAATGAATGAAGAAGTGGAAGAAGAAAGGAACTTGAAAAGGGGTGGTGAAAAAATTACCTCTTCTTTGGGTTCTTCCTTTTGATTTGACCAAAATGGCTCATTAGGTTGGCTTTCTGATCAAACTAAGGACTATAGGATGTATTGATGGAAGTTGGGAGAGTATTTGGGCAGGGTTTTTCCGAAGCAAAAGGCTTTGAAGGTGTGAAGAAATGAGAAGGAGGATTGCCCTTTTATAAGAGGGGTGAGGGGCACCTTTGGAAAATCTAGAAATATTAATTTATAATAAATACATATTTGGTTTCTACTGGCTAAAAAGTGGATTATTTAAATGTTACGGTGGGAATGGGTCTAAAACCACTCAACAAATAGAATTTATATAGGTTTGGGTACTTATATTAACCTTTACTTTATGTATTAACTCTAAGTTAATTAGTTTCACTTTTACAATGTCTCTTTGTATTTTTATATTATATGGTTAATAAACATACTATATAAATCCAAACAACAACAAAATAGTACATTAATGATACACCTATCATGATATAAGTCCCTTGTCCGAACCTTAGATTTTTAGGAATTTAATATCAATTAACAATAGAATATTTGATTTAAAAACTATTTTATGTCAATTTTGACACTATTCAATAGTTTATATTTGTGAAACTTATAACAGAATTATTACTTCTAAAAAAGTCAACTAAATCAATCCTAATATGTCATATTATCCTATAAAATTAGTGTAATTCATTAAAAGTCTCAAATTATATTTATTTGGGTATTTATAATATCAATTATTTTAATTTGTCACTATTATGGTAATTACTGCATCATAATTGTGTCATAAAAAAAATTATTTAAAGTCTAAAAATTATAAATAAAATATAATTATGTAGGAAATCTTTTTATCTTTCTAATTAATATTTATAGTCGAAAATCCAACATATATAAACCTATGTAAAAATTGTTTTTGTAAAAGATATATGCTTATGTCATTTTTGTACTTATTTTAACTTAATTAAAATTAAGTGTCCCTATCACCTACAAGTGGCTCTATGGCGTCCCAAAATCGACCCAAAGATTCCTATGGTCGAAAATTTATCAACTAGTAATGATAGGACACGTTTTAGGGTAATTTAGTATTATTATAATATTATTTTTTTAACCCTTATTTACCGGATTTACCCTTAACCATGGTAAATGAAATATTTACCGAAGTAATTATTCAAAATGTATAAAAATAAAAGTTACCTATTTACACAATTTGAACATCCTGATTCCAAATATGGAATACATTTTTCCAAATTCAAAACATAGAATTTGCAAAAATTAATTTAAAATTAATTCCCATTGTTAAAACAAAAAAGCGTGTTTTAAAGAGACAATAACAATCAAATATTGACACTTGTTTATGTCCGGTTTAATTGTAAAATTATGTCCAATGACCAAAATTTTATTAAATAGTAAAAATATATTCTAAATATACTTTGAAAACACTAAAATTCATAATTTATTGCTGTTAATTATTTTGATTAAAAAAGATTTTTTTAATTAAAATTTAGTAATTTTTACTATTCATCAAAATATTAAAGTTATCCGAAAAGTACCAAAATTTCCCCATAGGATAAATTCGATATTCCAAATCCAAATATTAAGTCCATTTTGAAATATAAAATTTATATAATTTCAAAAGGTTGGTATTACTATTCATAACGGCTAGTTTGATTGGTTATGGTGTGTTAGAACTCGGTGTTGCATAAAACACATGATATTACATTATTCAAAGAGAAGCGTACCGAGGAAGCTTGGGGTGTTACATAAATAAACATGAAAATTTGGTTTATAATATTCTTAAAGAAATTATTTTATTCTTAAAAGTTTATAAAGTGATAATTTTTGAGGCTATTGATTAAATATAAAAAATAATTCCAGAATATGTCCATTATTTCAAGAATTATTTCTTTGATGGTATAGAAAAATGAAATATTCGACACCACTTTCCACTACTAAAGTAGAATATGTAATGGATAGAAGTTATTTTGTTTATGTTTTGTGGACATAACACACAAACATTGATTTTTTGTTGGAATTTCACTCAAATACTAATCCATTAGGATAATAATGGTAAGATTTATTTTTCTACGAACCCAGTACATGAATCGTTATCATGTTACATAGATCTAAGACACTATTTCCCTAGGGATCACACATCAAAATTAGATAAATTTCATGACTATATCAAAACTGATAATCATCTTCCTACTATATTTACTGAACCATTAACATATGATAAATTAAAATTTATTAAATATAATTTGGGAATGATTAATATAAAATGATATTCAATTCAGTTGTTGGTAAATCAATAAATATATGGTGAAACATTCAAAAAAAATACAAAAAACATCATTTCAGTGGTTTTTGGTTTATTACATTCACATGTTTCTCATTTTTTAATTTCATCATTTTCTATTTACAATTTCATTGGAGTTATATATTTTTCACTAATAATTTTATATAAATATTTTATCAGTATTCATTTTCATTTATGAAAAATATCAATAATCAAAAATTTACTTTTCCTTGAACCATAATCTAATAAGGAATATCATTTATTATTATTAGAAGACAACTTTACAGGCATTTAGCTTCTACAACTATATCATTTTTTCTTTTTTAGTACATAATATTTTTTTTATAAAATAGGGGATAAATAACAATTCTAGAAGATAATATCTATTTAGTTTTTAGTAATTTAAAAAGAGTACTATTTTAAATGGGAAGTGTTATTTTATTTATCTATTTTAATAATTTAGAAAAAGGTATCTGATAATTCTATATGAATAAATCATAAAATAATTAATATGAATTTTTTTTATCCATATATTTTCAATACAATAATTTTGGACCAGTTGAGAAAAAATTAAAAAAAATTTAATAGTACCAACCTATATGTAACACCCCATGATTTTATAGTGTGTTATTTCTTCAAAATAATTCAATAACTTTCACTACACGCAACACCAAGTTCAATCACACCATGACTTACCAAACAAGCTGTTCAAAAGAGGTTATGAATAGTGTTAACTAAATTTTAAACTTTATATAATCCTTATAATTTTAGAATCCATATTATGAGTTTCATAGACATAATGTAAGAACAAATTCATTTTCAGTATTTCACTTTTACCAAATTTTAATAGTGAACCCTTTTTAGATACTATATTTTAAACTTTTTGACTAAATGGGGACATCAAAAATTTAAAATGAAACATCCCAAGCTTCCACGGTACGCTAGCGTGTGTTGTACGCAACACCAAGTTCTAACACACCGTAACCAATCAAACTAGCCGTTATGAATAGTAATACCTACTTTTTGAAATTATATATATTTTATATTTTAAAATGGACTTCATTTTTGGATTCGGAATATCGAATTTAGCCTAAGGTGAAATTTTGGTACATTTCGGATAACTTTCATATTTTGATGAATAGTGAAAATTACTAAATTTTAATTAAAAACAACTTTTTTAATCAAATTAATTACTAGTGATAAATTATGAATTTGAGTGGTTTTAAAGTATATTTAGAATATATTTTTACCATTTAATATAATTTTGGTCATTGGACATAATTTTACAATTAAACTGAACATAAACAAGTGTCAATCTTTTGATAGTTATTATCTCTTAAAAACACGCTTTTTGTTTTGACAGCGGGAATTAATTTTAAATTAATTTCTGCCACTTATGTGTTTTGAATTTAGGAAAATGGATTCCATATTTGGAATCAGGACGTTCAAATTGTGTAAATAGGTAACTTTTATTTTTAGACATTTTGAATAGTTACTGTGGTAAATATTTTATTTACCATGGTTAAAGGGTAAATCCGGTAAATAAGGGTTAAAAAATAATATTATAATAATACAAAATTACCCTAAAACGTGTCCTAACCTTATTGGTGGACACATACCCGACCATGGGCATCCTTGGGTCAATTTGGGGACCCCTTGGAGCCACTTGTATGTGGTAGGGACACATTATATTAATAAAGTTAAAATAAAAATAAAAATGGCATAAGCTTACATCTTTTAGAAGAACAATTTTTACATAGGGTTATACATGTTGGATTTTAGATTATAAATATTCATTAGAAAGATAAAAAGATTTCCTACATGATGATATTTTATTTATAATTTTTAGACATCAAATAAGTTAAATTATTAATGACACAATAATGATGCAATGTTTACCTCATTAATAAATCATTGAAATAAATAATATTATAATGATTAAAATATTATCTAAAACCTGTCCAATTCTTATTGGTTGATGTTATTTAGAATATAAGTCATCTTATCTTCGACCTCAATTATTTTTGGACCATTATAAACCGAATATAATTATATTATAAAGTAATACTTTCACTCTTTTCTAAAGAGCCCCTCCTCTCCCTTATAAAAGGAGACCACTTCTACTCATTCCTCACACCTCTCAAGCCACTTGGCTCGTCCAAACTCTGCCCAACTAAGCTCCCCACATCCCTCTCCTACTCCTTGAAGCTTCCCCTTAGGCATAAAGCATTTCAAGAAGTCCTTTGGTTCCAACAAAAGTGAGTTACCTAAATTAAAGGTAACGATTTCTCTTAAATTATTTTCATTTATTTTGCTTCTCCAACCCCCAAAATCTTTTTATTTCCCTTCTTTTGTAACAACACCAGTATCCTCAATATACTAGGATGTTGTTATAAGAAGTATTAAAACTACACATACACACAACTCCATCTAATGGATGATGAACATAATGTTTCTGTGGATGGAAAACTAACGCCTCACGAAACGATGATTGTTCAAATACATCTTACCGCCTCTCATGGTGGCCATTATGATGGAACTGTAATTAAATATGATATTAATGATATATATTTTATATATAAGCTTCTATAATTCCATTTTATTTCATACCATTATTCGTTTCATGTTGTATATACATACGATAATTTCATTTGAGGAAGTGCGGACTACCGCCCCCTTAAAATGATATGACTCGTTCATACCACACATGGAACGTATAAAGGATGGTGTTAATGAACTTAAGTAACATATATAAAATATTATATTATACTGGAATAGTAATATACCTATGTATCATTTGTATTCGATTCTTTTAAAATAAAAATTAAATGGAAGTAGCGTTCGTGCGTACGTACGGACTACCGTCTCCACGAACGCGATGAGATTCATTTTCCATCGTATCCATTCAAGTATAATTATCATTTGATGATTTAAAAATGATGTTTAAGGACTTGATACCATTCTGGATTTGAATAATATACAACTTATCCTTTACAAACATGTCTTACGTAACAAAACATACAAAAGCAAACAAGTAAGTTCACACCCGAAACAGCGATAATACTAAGATATTATTATCAAATCAATATTAAAAGATCATATATGATATCATATTAATGTATATGATTCTTGTATAATTTAGTAACAATTATTTCACTATTATACAGGAGGTTAACCTACCCCAACCAAGGAAAAGTACAAGGTAAGGGTTATTTCACAATCTCTTCATTATCCGAGGTTGTTTATACGTAATAATCTACTGGGATCTCTTTATCATCCACATCCATGTTTCTTAAAAATGTATTTCAAAACATTTTTACTATTTACAAGAATATGGGTTTAAGTCATTTATACCCTTGTTTGACTTTTTATAAGAGGTTTATAAAGGAATCTTTCCGTCGTTTTCAAAACAAGGTCCTTTTTAACCTTTTCGACAGAATTGAGGTAAGAATGTTTTTTTTAACTTATACGGCGGGTGCGGTTATTTTCCGCCGTTATAAAATCGTCGAAGCTTTCCATACAAGCTTATAAGAATATTTTCAAAGAAAATGTTTTATTTTATATGGATCTTAAATGATTTCAAAATAAAAGGAGATACTTCTTTAAAAATAATTTTGATTTCATCTATGTCAACATCCTTTGATGGATTTTAAGATTATTTGAAGTTGATTTATTATGATACAAAACTTATATATTGTATTGAAGGTTTTGTGATATGTTTGACTGTGGATGTGCTATTTTTATACCATTCATAGTTTATGGTGAAATTATTGACATTTCGTATGCTAGTTTTAATACGAATGTTTATGTTATGTTTAAACCTTTTCATATGGGAATGCATTGGACTTAATAAGTGACGGGTGGAGCCCGCTATAGCTCCTCGATGCATCGGTAGGTCTCATGAGAAAAACTAGTGTCTTGGCACAAGTTCTTGACAAAATCTTATTTGTAGTCTTGGCACGAGGCCTTGGCTATGTGGTTATGATAGTCTGGCATTATGCATTCCAACATTATGAAAGTTGTTATTGATATTGCATGTGATTATTCGATTAGTAGAATATCCATGTGAATAAGTAAATGGCATTATTTCATTTTACTTTTGCCATACTATGTTGAAGTTCAATTTTAAAAAGCTTTTGTTTTAGTAATTCATTGCCTTAAATGTTTATGCTTATTTTGAATGTTCCTCTATATTGTTATCCTTACTGGGCATTTGAGCTCACCCCTTTTCTTTGTTTTATTTTTCCCAGGTAGTGAAGAAGTAAATTATGAATGACTTGCAGGGATATTATGAGGGGTTAATAGTGTGGATATGAAGACTTTGTTGTTGTAGTAGTTTTTCACTTTGAAATGTAATGTAAAACTTTATGATTATATCTAGTGTTTCCAAGGCTACTAAACCAATCGGTCTTTCGGGATTTGATCTTTCTTGTGATCATGCCAATGTTATGTAATAATGCACCGACTCTGGGTAGCTGGGGTCGGGGCGTTACAGTTGGTATCAGAGGAAGTTTAGTACAAACCTTGGAAGCTAGATTTAGATAAACTCTGATTAGAGCACGTAGACCTAAGATGAACTTTGAGGATTAGTATAGAAGAACTTCCTAGAATTTTGGTATTGTAGAGATTTTGTGAGTTTTCCGAGCAATACATCCCTGTCTGGATACGAGCAGGTAGAGGCGGCTCTGGCACAGATGTACCTAGGGGTAAAACCCGAAAACACCGCTTTGAGCTAGACTCGAACGGGAACTGGTGCACGACAACGGGCCTTGCTGCACTCTTGGTTACGACACTCCCGGGGGATATGCTTAGGATAACTCTCATTTTCTTTACAAATCATTATGAAGGGTTTATGAGTATATACTTCCTCAAAGAAAACATTTTTATGATTATGGATTATATCCATAAATAGTTCAATTTATGTTAAGTGTTTTATAAGTATGGGATTATGTGTTTTGATTCATAAACTGATCTAGTTTATGCCATGGTATAGAAATGGCGCCCAATAGAAGGAATGAGAACTCCAGAAATGCACATGATCCAAAGAGAAGAAAGGATAATATCTTTCATGGTCTTAAGCTAGAATATATAAGAGAAATAGTCTCCCATGTATTATCATCATATGAAGAAATAATATCATGTGTTGATAAGATATGTAAAGAGTTTACTGAGTCCTATGGCTTTGAAGGGAAGCAAGAGAAGAAAAGGATGGAAGAGAGAAAGATGGATAAAGGGAAGAGGGAAAAGAAGAATTTTCTCATATGTGGTAACTGTGGAAAGAAACACCCAGGAACTTGCCTGAAAGGAATGGGAGTTTGTTATAAGTGTGGAGGAAAAGGGCACAAAGTACGTGACTGCAAGGGTAAGAAAATGGTTTCAAATGTACAATGCTTCATTTGCAAGGAGTTTGGACACTACGCGAACCTATGTCCCAGTCATCAGACTATGCCGCAAATGATGCTATTGGATAATAATTAAGTTATGATACTACCACAGATGAAGAGGAATGATTAGAGTTCTTATGTTGATTATGTTAATTGAGTGTTGTATCAACAATGTACTTGTTACAATAATCATGGAGTATATTAGGATTGTACTGCAGTACTATTTCATTAAGGACTTGAGATTGTGTGGAACAAAGAAATGTGACTCAATAGCAGGATAAATTTTTAGAAAATATATGGTTGAGAGAAAGATAAACCATAATATGGTTCTGATACCGAGGTAGTGATTTTAGAATAATACATGATTGATTTGGATAAATTATATTGGATATTCTTGACTACCTTGAAGCTGATTAATGATTTGTATATTCCATCATTGTTGGGGTTTAAAACATTTTTGGATTGATGAAGTATATCCAGCATTCTATATGGAATAAGGGAGCATGAATGTAACCAGTAAGTATTATGGTAATTTAGGATGTTTCAGTGTTTTAAAAGAATACATGATGAAGGTATTCATATGCTTTTACGGGGTAAAAAGGATCTATATTATGTTTACCTTCCTTATAAATGTTGGACTGTGAGTTTGGATAGAAGTATTTTGGATAGTTCTAGTTTGGATTATTTTGGATTACCATAAAAGGACAACCCAGAGGTCGGGCGGCAACCCGTCGCGTCCGGCAAGGCTGCGAGACTTGAACCCGCAACCGAAGGGCGACAAGGGTGTATCACCTACCACTGGCCCACGAGATGTCTTGGATTAAATAATGTAGTTTTTATTAAAAGATCTTTTAGATGAATTATAAATTCGTTTATTTTGGAACCCTATACGAATAGTGTATATAGAATTTTTTTTACATTATATTATCTCTTAGAGTGAAAGATGAGTTTGTGGTAGAAATTTATTAATGGATAAAACTCTAATTATAAAGTAAGTATATCTCCATATGATCTTATCCAATCTCATAAAAAAATTCCTCAATATTAAGAAAAGCAAATTAGAACAAAAATGTTTTCCTAGATGGTACCTTAAATCATCACTAATTTATGGCTTTGGGATTGTTGGCCTTTTCATAGCCATGTTCTCTACCACTCTCCATCAGATAATTGATGGTTAGATTTTTCCTCCATATCCATATTTTCCTACATGGAACCCTAGTATGTGTTATTTTCGGTAATCTTCATACTTTCGACTCTTTATTTTAAATAGAGGCCTCATTAATTCATTTTTCGATGTGGGATTTCAACTAAGATATTTTGAAACGTCAAAAATGTGTTATCCTAATACCCTATGTTTTGTTGAACCGATGGTATTTCAAATCATCATAGATTGATGAATTTAAGGACCTCAATTTTATACTTGTTAGTGATTGATGACCTCAATCACTACCTATAAATATTTTCGTTTTTCCTCCAATTATATGTCTCTAATTGCCACCAATATTCTCCTAATAAAGATCATAATTTGGTGGTGATCCTTTCATTTCACTTTTCCACATATTAAGATTAAATTTTAGTAACCCAATTTTCGATGTGGGTTTTCCCACAAAGATATTTTCTATTTTCAACCTTTAATTTTCGAAGAACAATTTCAAATTGCGAGGACGCAATTTATTGAAGGAGGGGAGAATGTAACACCCCAAGATTTTATAGTGTGTTATTTCTTCAAAATAATTCAATAACTTTCACTACACGCAACACCAAGTTCAATCACACCATGACTTACCAAACAAGCTGTTCAAAAGAGGTTATGAATAGTGTTAACTAAATTTTAAACTTTATATAATCCTTATAATTTTAGAATCCATATTATGAGTTTCTTAGACATAATGTAAGAACAAATTCATTTTCAGTATTTCACTTTTACCAAATTTTAATAGTGAACCATTTTTAGATACTATATTTTAAACTTTTTGACTAAATGGGGACATCAAAAATTTAAAATGAAACATCCCAAGCTTCCACGGTACGCTAGCGTGTGTTGTACGCAACACCAAGTTCTAACACACCGTAACCAATCAAACTAGCCGTTATGAATAGTAATACCTACTTTTTGAAATTATATATATTTTATATTTTAAAATGGACTTCATTTTTGGATTCGGAATATCGAATTTAGCCTAAGGTGAAATTTTGGTACATTTCGGATAACTTTCATATTTTGATGAATAGTGAAAATTACTAAATTTTAATTAAAAACAACTTTTTTAATCAAATTAATTACTAGTGATAAATTATGAATTTGAGTGGTTTTAAAGTATATTTAGAATATAGTTTTACCATTTAATATAATTTTGGTCATTGGACATAATTTTACAATTAAACTGAACATAAACAAGTGTCAATCTTTTGATAGTTATTATCTCTTAAAAACACGCTTTTTGTTTTGACAGCGGGAATTAATTTTAAATTAATTTCTGCCACTTATGTGTTTTGAATTTAGGAAAATGGATTCCATATTTGGAATCAGGATGTTCAAATTGTGTAAATAGGTAACTTTTATTTTTAGACATTTTGAATAGTTACTATGGTAAATATTTTATTTACCATGGTTAAAGGGTAAATCCGGTAAATAAGGGTTAAAAAATAATATTATAATAATACAAAATTACCCTAAAACGTGTCCTAACCTTATTGGTGGACACATACCCGACCATGGGCATCCTTGGGTCAATTTGGGGACCCCTTGGAGCCACTTGTATGTGGTAGGGACACATTATATTAATAAAGTTAAAATAAAAATAAAAATGGCATAAGCTTACATCTTTTAGAAGAACAATTTTTACATAGGGTTATACATGTTGGATTTTCGATTATAAATATTCATTAGAAAGATAAAAAGCTTTCCTACATGATGATATTTTATTTATAATTTTTAGACATCAAATAAGTTAAATTATTAATGACACAATAATGATGCAATGTTTACCTCATTAATAAATCATTGAAATAAATAATATTATAATGATTAAAATATTATCTAAAACCTGTCCAATTCTTATTGGTTGATGTTATTTAGAATATAAGTCATCTTATCTTCGACCTAAATTATTTTTGGACCATTATAAACCGAATATAATTATATTATAAAGTAATACTTTCACTCTTTCCTAAAGAGCCCCTCCTCTCCCTTATAAAAGGAGACCACTTCTACTCATTCCTCACACCTCTCAAGCCACTTGGCTCGTCCAAACTCTGCCCAACTAAGCTCCCCACATCCCTCTCCTCCTCCTTGAAGCTTCCCCTTAGGCAGAAAGCATTTCAAGAAGTCCTTTGGTTCCAACCAAAGTGAGTTACCTAAATTAAAGGTAACGATTTCTCTTAAATTATTTTCATTTATTTTGCTTCTCCAACCCCCAAACTCTTTTTATTTCCCTTCTTTTGTAACAACACCAGTATCCTCAATATACTAGGATGTTGTTATAAGAAGTATTAAAACTACACATACACACAACTCCATCTAATGGATGATGAACATAATGTTTCTGTGGATGGAAAACTAACGCCTCACGAAACGTTGATTGTTCAAATACATCTTACCGCCTCTCATGGTGGCCATTATGATGGCACTGTAATTAAATATGATATTAATGATATATATTTTATATATAAGCTTCTGTAATTCCATTTTATTTCATACCATTATTCGTTTCATGTTGTATATACATACGATAATTTCATTTGAGGAAGTGCGGACTACCGCCCCCTTAAAATGATATGACTCGTTCATACCACACATGGAACGTATAAAGGATGGTGTTAATGAACTTAAGTAACATATATAAAATATTATATTATACTGGAATAGTAATATACCTATGTATCATTTGTATTCGATTCTTTTAAAATAAAAATTAAATGGAAGTAGCGTTCGTGCGTACGTACGGACTACCGTCTCCACGAACGCGATGAGATTCATTTTCCATCGTATCCATTCAAGTATAATTATCATTTGATGATTTAAAAATGATGTTTAAGGACTTGATACCATTCTGGATTTGAATAATATACAACTTATCCTTTACAAACATGTCTTACGTAACAAAACATACAAAAGCAAACAAGTAAGTTCACACCCGAAACAACGATAATACTAAGATATTATTATCAAATCAATATTAAAAGATCATATATGATATCATATTAATGTATATGATTCTTGTATAATTTAGTAACAATTATTTCACTATTATACAGGAGGTTAACCTACCCGAACCAAGGAAAAGTACAAGGTAAGGGTTATTTCACAATCTCTTCATTATCCGAGGTTGTTTATACGTAATAATCTACTGGGATCTCTTTATCATCCACATCCATGTTTCTTAAAAATGTATTTCAAAACATTTTTACTATTTACAAGAATATGGGTTTAAGTCATTTATACCCTTGTTTGACTTTTTATAAGAGGTTTATAAAGGAATCTTTCCGTCGTTTTCAAAACAAGGTCCTTTTTAACCTTTTCGACAGAATTGAGGTAAGAATGTTTTTTTTAACTTATACGGCGGGTGCGGTTATTTTCCGCCGTTATAAAATCGTCGAAGCATTCCATACAAGCTTATAAAAATATTTTCAAAGAAAATGTTTTATTTTATATGGATCTTAAATGATTTCAAAATAAAAGGAGATACTTCTTTAAAAATAATTTTGATTTCATCTATGTCAACATCCTTTGATGGATTTTAAGATTATTTGAAGTTGATTTATTATGATACAAAACTTCTATATTGTATTGAAGGTTTTGTGATATGTTTGACTGTGGATGTGCTATTTTTATACCATTCATAGTTTATGGTGAAATTATTGACATTTCGTATGCTAGTTTTAATACGAATGTTTATGTTATGTTTAAACCTTTTCATATGGGAATGCATTGGACTTAATAAGTGACGGGTGGAGCCCGCTATAGCTCCTCGATGCATCGGTAGGTCTCATGAGACAAACTAGTGTCTTGGCACAAGGTCTTGACAAAATCTTATTTGTAGTCTTGGCACGAGGCCTTGGCTATGTGGTTATGATAGTCTGGCATTATGCATTCCAACATTATGAAAGTGGTTATTGATATTGCATGTGATTATTCGATTAGTAAAATATCCATGTGAATAAGTAAATGGCATTATTTCATTTTACTTTTGCCATACTATGTTGAAGTTCAATTTTAAAAGGCTTTTGTTTTAGTAATTCATTGCCTTAAATGTTTATACTTATTTTGAATGTTCCTCTATATTGTTATCCTTACTGGGCATTTGAGCTCACCCCTTTTCTATGTTTTATTTTTCCCAGGTAGTGAAGAATTAAATTATGAATGACTTGCAGGGATATTATGAGGGGTTAATAGTGTGGATATGAAGACTTTGTTGTTGTTGTAGTTTTTCACTTTGAAATGTAATGTAAAACTTTATGATTATATCTAGTGTTTCCAAGGCTACTAAACCAATCGGTCTTTCGGGATTTGATCTTTCTTGTGATCATGCCAATGTTATGTAATAATGCACCGACTCTGGGTAGTTGGGGTCGGGGCGTTACACTATAAATTCCTATATAAGGATTTATATCTCAAAGATTTTAGTTTTACTCATTTTCCAATAATTTTCTTCTATTTTCTAGGTTGAATTTTTTTTCAATTTAATAAACAAAAGGATTGTTTATCATTAAAATATCAACAGGTCAACTGTAAAGCTCAAAGTTCATTCAACCAAAATAATTATGTTTATTAGATATAGTTGAGGTAATTTTATCATTTAATTGTGAAGAAGGTTATTTTCAAAGCTTTATAATGTATAAAGATATCTTATTTTATATGATGATTCCTAATAATATTTGAAATACTAGTTGGGAAGATAATTTTAAATACATTAACTCATTAAAAAACATCTTTTCCAAGAAGATATCATTGTAGTAAAAAAAATTATATTTGGAAATTTGATTGTTTAACCATGTTAGAATGTTTAATTGAATGATTTTAGGTGATACAGAAGCATTGATAACAACAAAAACTGCAGATCTAAAAATTCCAAAAGAACTAAATTTATAAAATCTAATTATTATTTTTCCTTAAATTATATCTTTTTCCTTTTTATATAGGTTTTAATTTTTTATGGATATTTTGAAAAATTACAAAGGTGGGTAAATAAATATTGATTAGATAAAATTATGTAAAATATAATTTTTCTTTGATTTTAAATTTTTCCATTAATTTTTTCACAAATTGGGAGAAAATTTAATTGTTTTCCCAAGAATGAGAAATTTAAATGTTATAAAAAGTTGGAGAATTTTTTATATTCCTCTTATATATATTACATTTTCTATGAATAATTATGATCAAATATGATGAATTTCACCCTCCTAATGTCTAATGGAATTTTATTCTTTTAAATTTTTCATCCTTTTAATTTTTCATATTTTTTTTTCTTTCCAAAAAGGGGGATATTTTCTATTGTATAACTCAATTTAATTACATAATTTTGAAATCAGAATTGACTTAATATAAATATTATATAACATTAGTTTTTTTATTTTTTTATTTTTGTGCTGATTATATATATGATATTTGAAATTCAATGGGATTTTATAATATTTGAGATATTCTTATAGTCCTAACGTCCCAAAAAAAATTGGATTCACCATATTTATGAGCAGAGTATGATGATAAATAAACTCAGTGGTAGATTAATAAACATACTATATCCATTGCTACATAATGATGTTTCTTTTTTTTTGCAGATATAAATAACACTGATATTTATAGAATCTGATCATTGATGATTTCTTCAAAAAATCTATAAATATATTTTCACCTAGAGCATAAGAAAAAACACACATGTTGAGATCTCAATAAACATTAAAATCTATTGATGTATAAAATACCTTGTTGACTTTGTTTACTTTCAGTGGTCTTGTCCTAATTGTTTACTAATAACTTTGTCTTATGAAGAATTTTGTAAAGATCTTATTATTTATATTTAAATTATTATTTTACCAATCCTATGTGATTGAAGGATTCATAGGATATAAATGTAGATAAACGGTACATACATTATTTATAAGAGATCTTCTACTAATAAGTTTAGTCAACGGATTTCAGGGATAAGAAGGCAATCTGTTGATATGTATTAAAATTATGTATAACTTATTACAGGTTTAAAGTCATGGATACCTTGGATATGGTCTAAAGATCTACCTAACACATTGGTTTAAATTTTTTGATAGAATATATCATTTTAAATAGTAATTATTTATAAACCCATGGTATACATTTAGTTTGTAATCTTATTTTTTTTAATTTTGGAGTTATTATTCAATTCAGTTTAGATTTACTACTATGATTAAATTTTTCATATTTCTTTTGTATTTTTTCTATGATTGGATCCTTAAAAATTTGTGATAAGCATATTACCTTTAACATAATAGTATTTAATGCAATTTATATTTCTTATCGATATTTATTTTTTTACTCGAATATTTTATCTATATTTCTTAAATCCTATCAACTTAACTAATGGTTTGAAAAATTGTACATTTTAAACAATAATTAACCCCCATATTGTAGATTACCTTCATTAATTTTCCATTAAATCATTGGGATGACACTATAAACATGATATATGTCTTACTAGATATATCACCATTATCCTTCCAATGAAAAATTTACCTCTTAGAAATAATGCATCTATAAAAAACAAGTACATGAAAATTTATGATATTCGAATAATAGAGTTTATAGAAATAAAAATATGCTAAAATTGTAATGAGTTTTGAATGTGGAATGATATGAGGTAATGGTAACCTCTCATTCCTATTAAAGTAAGGAATTTTCAATAATGATTCATATTGACATTTGATATGAAAACATAAAGTAATTTAAATGAAATATAAATGGTAAATGAAGTGAATAGATGAAGAACCCTTTACAGTATAAATATATTTCCAAAACAAGGTAATAGACTCTTTATATACTTAATATCTACATTAATGCACTATTTATAGGGAAATATATAGGTGAACTATACAAATTTATTTTTTTATTGATATGGAATAAGACAATGGGTGGGTATGTATAGAATATTTTGAAGAATTTTCTATTAGTTTTGTTCATTGGATTTATAAATATTTTTTTGGGGTAAATTTAGTACCATTGGATTTACTAGGGTTTTTGTCCTTGTATTTGACATTTTAAATATATTTTTCTCTTAATTGTTACATAATTAACTAAAACTAATTTTTTCAAATTATTTTGTCCATAGATCTTACATTTGTTAACAAAAAAGTATTTTAAAAAATTAAAATTCATTTTGGACTAAGAAATAACTATTATAGATTTGGATAATTTAATTTTATACATTTTAAAATAATTATTTTAATAAATAAACTCATTTTTTTCAACCTTGTATTCATATTATTTATTAAAAAATTTAATATCAAAATCAATACATAATGTATAAAGTTATTTTATTTGACTCTGTATTTTATTAATTATATAAAAATATAATAAAAAATATACTATCCAATTTCAAAATTATTTATCTAAATTTGACTCTATTTTATAAAAATATATTTCATTTTTTATCTATTTAATTATTAAATATAAACTCTTAGTGTAATTTCAAATCACTCATTTTGTGCTATAAATTTTAATACTCTATTTTAATAATAAAAAAATTTATTGATAGATATATGTAATAACCTTATCATTAGTTGGTTAATATATATTATTTACATTTATTTAATATAGTATTACCAAATGGAATTATGTATAAATTTTTACACATATATGAAACACCTAGTACTCTAATTACTATTACCATGATAATATTCTTATTTTAGAATTCCAAGTGTCCCATTACCCTTAAAATGATCCTATTACCCATTATAAATGTAGATCATTCTAATTTGTAAAATCATTCTAATCATTATATTAGTTTTAATGTAATTTCCATTTTTATAGTTATTTTCTTAATAGTGATATATATTTTAGAATATGACCCCCATAGATTAATATTATTATGTGTCTATATATGTTTATTTTTTTTGTAACACTAGTTGTAGCCATTATTTTTCTTTTAAATCAGTAGTTTATGATTTACTACTTTAATGAAAGAAAAGGGATTATATTATGTGATGGTTATTTTAATGCAACGAATAATTAATAGAGTAGAATTTTTTCCCTCGAAATCACCCCCCTAAAATTTTTTTATCCTCAAAATTTAGTGTATACAAAAATCCATGAGAAAATAAGTGTAATTATTCCTCATTACATCTTCAATATTAAACAATACTTTTTATAACTAGTGATTCCTCTAATGTATATCTACAACTGATGTTTTCTAATTTGAAAATGAATTATCACTATTCTCAAGAATATAGATTTACGATTCATTAATGAAATAGGTAGGATCTAGATTTATTTATTCTCTAACGACAACATTCATTACTTTTGGAATATACTTATTTAATAATGCGATCTAAAATATGTTATATAATTTTTATAGATTAGGTTTTATAGCTAAATGGTATTTCAAAGATCCAATTCTATATATAATCTTAAAATTTCCAATGTTTCATTAACTTATCTTCCCCTTCCTACAAAACCCTACAACTCCATTCTATAGTGATACCTTTCTGAAGATGTAGTCCCCTACTTGAAACTAAAATTCCTTGCTCTGATTATGGATGTAACTTTTTTGTATGATTTGAGATACCCTAATATGTTTCTTTTACTTTCTCAGTTTCCTTTGAATCTTGTTTTAGACTAACTAGCCTTTTTTCGACTAAATGACAGCTAGTTTTTGTATGATTTCATTTTACATACAATGTTTCATAGGGTTCTATTTGAATTAGATAGTGAAAGTTATTATTTTATAAAAACTAAAGTAAAGTTAGATTCTAGTCCTATGTTCTATGCAAGTTGAGTGAGCATAACATCAAAATATCCCCAATTATTTTGATAGTCCTTTTATATTTCACATCCAATAGTGAATTATAAGTGATGATCGAACTCATATTATATTTAAATACTTCTAAATAATTATCCAATTTTTTTATGTGAAATAAGGATAGTAATATAATAAAATTATTAGAGGTGTGCCATGATGATTAATAAATTTGTCAAGATAATGTAATGCCTATTTCTTAATATCTATTTCGTCCCTTATTTAATTGAAATGTGTTATTTTTATAAGGATTTCAATAATAAAATGTATTTTCCATTACTCACTGGTTTATTAGGAAGTCGAGTAAAAGTTTTTATAATGATATTCTCTGACATAGAAATTGGTGTTGGAAGAGTTTGCATGATACAGTTTAGAATTTATCTCTCCGTGTTTACTTATTTTTATACTAAGATTCTTAATGCATATATAGAAATTTACTACTTCATGTTATCCTAAAAGAAGTGTTATCTAAAATATTTATTCATCATGGTACCACTAGGGTGTATAGAGAGATTTAATATGTTAGCATCATTAAGGAATTAGAACTTTTTCTTAGTAACCAATGGGACACATTCTTTATCTCTAACAATCAAATCTAAATCTCCATAGACAAATTCTATAAATAATTTTATCATATATAGCTTTAACCATATTTTTTTCGTTTGTCTTCTAGTTGGTTCTTCTTTATCATCTACTACCATGATCATTGGGAAATTAATAAAGATGATTCACCTTAACTAATAAATTCAACATCCAACACTACTATATCAATAAATATTGGATCCTTTTCCATCCTTATTAGAGATGAAACCCCACGATCCTTCCCATGGAATGCATATATAACCATATTTCATTTCCTAGGGTAATAGAGTATCATAAAGTCATAGTCCTTGATTAGTTCTATCCATCTCCATTTTCTCATGTGGATCTATTTATGTGTGAATATATATATTAAATTTTTATAATCCATATATATGTAATATCTTTCACCATATGTTTTTAACATATCTTCAAGGAACATATTTTTTCCACAAAAATTAGATAATGTGTTATATAATTATGTTGATGAGTATTTAATTGTAATGATGCATATGAAAAGGCTATGTCATTTGACAAAAATACACTCCCTATCCCTTTTTTTGAAGCACCACTATATATAAAAATTCCTTCATTTCACATCAGTAATGTTAGTACTAGTGCATCAAATAATCAATTCTTCAGTTCCCTAAATGATTCCCAACATTCCATTGACTCTGTGAATTTGACCCCTTTAAAGGATAACTTGGTTAAAATTTAAATAATCTGGAAATATTTTTAAAAAATACCTGGTACAAACCATTTATGCATAAAAATTTATTTATTTCAGTTATATTCATTACTATTTGATATTATTTGAAAATATTGATCTTCGAGGTTTGAATCAACATTCTATCCTCCGAGGCAATATGATCAAGAAATTGAATTTTTTAAACCCAAATTTCGTACATACTAAATTTTAGATATAATTTTTTTATCAAGAGTTCTCTAGAAAATTTAATAAATATTTCTCTGGTTGTTTATAGATTTTAGAGTATATGAATATATCATTAGTAAATACTATAAGAAATTTAACAAGATAATACTTGAGTACTCCATTTATCAAATACATAAACACATATGGGAAATTCAATAATCCAAATAAAATTACTATGAGATCATAATCCACATACCTCATACAAAAAACCAGATTCAATATATCATCAGTCTTCAATTTTAATTCATGATATCCAACACAAAGATTGATATTTGAAATGTATTCATCCCCTTCAATTGGAACAAAAAATTCATTAATCACTATGGAAAAAATGGATACTTGTGACGGGTTATTTGAGACGGTCAGATTTCCCCTATGTAAATAACTATTATTTATGACAGGCACTAACCACCCGCCACAAAAGGTTTGGTGCTAAATATGTGCCAAACCGCATATAAAGGTATTTTTGGCTAGTTCCTAATCCCATCGCAAATAACTGGTAGCAGTTTTTAGTATTTGTGATTGGATACTCACCCAGTCGCAAATGTTTTGTTGGAAAGTACTATTTACGATGGGACCCATCACAAATAACTTTTTAACGACCTACCGTAATTAACGCAGGTAGAGTTATTATCGATAGGTTGCCCATCACAAATTCCCCTATCGCAAATAATCTAACCTACATATACTCCCATCCGTTTTCCACTCATTTCACTATTTATTCAACTTCTCTCACTATCTATACTAAAACAATTCTTCTAAATTGTTTCATTGTTTAATGTTTCAAATAATAGCATTATTTGAAACTTTATTACTCAGAAAGCTTTACTTCCAAAGAATTTATCTATTTTTTTATTGTTTAATCAATTTATTTTATTTTAAATTATTTATGATTTTTCTTAATTAGATGTAAATTAATTAAATAAGAATTGGAAATTTATCTTTCAATATTTATTTTTACAAATAGTTATATCTAAGTGTTAATTAACATTAAATTGTAATAATTAGTAATAATTTTAACTAATTTTGAATGAATTTCAATTAATATAGAATAATTATTAATAACTACTATTGATTAGTGATAAAAATTAATCACTAGTATTAATTGGTAATAATTAAGAATAATTAGAAAAAAATAAAAAATTGTTTTAATAAAAAAAAATTGAAAAAATTAGTAATATATATAAATAATTATGTATAATTAGTAATAAATTGTAATAATTAGAATTAATTAGTATTAATTTGGATTAATTTGTAATAATTAGGATTAATTATTAATAATTATTAATAATTAGTATCAAATGTTAATTATTAAAAATAAATTGTAATAAATAGATATAATTAGTAATAATTAGTAATAAATAGATATAAATAGTAATAAATACTAATAAATAGTAATAAATATTAATAAATTGATATAAGTAGTAATAAATAGTAATAAATAGTAATAAATTGTATTATGTTGTAATAAATTGTAACAAATTTTAATAAATAGTAAAAAATATTAATAAATATTAATAAATAATAATAAATTGTCAAAAATACTAAAAAATCATAATAAATAATAATAAATTGTAATAAACTGTAATAAATTTTGATAAATTGTAATTAATAGTAACAAATAGTTAAAAATAGTAATAATTAGTAATAAATATTAATAATACATAATAATTATTAATAATTAGTAATAATTTGTAATAAATAGTAATAAAGAGTAAAAATGATTAATTAAATTTAATAAATAGCAATCCATGGTAATAAATGGTAATAAATGGTAATAATTTGTAATAATTTGTAATAAATAGTAATAAATAGTTATAATTAGTAATGACTAGTAATGATTAGTAATAATTAGTAATGATTAGTAATAAATAGAAATAAATATTAATAAATAGTAATAATTATTAATAAATAGTAATAAATAGTAATTATTAGAAATCAATAGAAATAATTCATAATAAATAGTAATAAATAGTAGTAAATAGAAATAATTTGTAAAAAATTGTAATAAAATGTAATAAATAGTAACAAATATTAATAATTTTTAATAAATAACAATAAATATTAATAATTAGTAATACTTAGTAATAATTAGTAATAATTAGTAATAGTTAGTAATAAATAGTAATAATTAGTAATAACTACTAATAATTAGTAATAATTAGTGATAATTAGTAATATTTAGTGAAAAATAGTAATAAATAATAAAAATAAGTAATAATTACTAATAATTAGTAATAATATGCATTAAACTGTAATAAATAGTAATACATTGTAATAAATAGGAATAAATGGTAATAATTAGTAATATATGGTTATAAATGGTAATAAATAGTAATAATTATTAATAAATGGTAATAAATATTATTAAATCCAATTAATTTGTAATAATTAATAATAAATAGTTACAATTAGTAATAAATATTAATAATTTGTAATAAATAGTATAATTATTAATAAATATTAACAAATAGAAATAATTAGAACTAAAATGTAATAATGTGTAATAATTAGTAATAATTTGTAATAAATTGTACAAAATAGTAATAAATAGTAATAAATAGTAATAAATAGTAAAAAATAGAAATAATCAGTAATAATTAGAAACAAATAGTAATGATTTGAAATAAATTTTAATAAATATTAATAATTATTTTTAAATAGTAATAATAAGTAATAATTAATAATATTTAGTATTAATTAGTAATAATTAGTAATAATTAGTAATTATTAAAAATAAATAGTAATAATTTTGAATAAATTGTAATAAATTCATCTTTATAGACAAACTGGCACAATTTCCAGCGGATTGGCGGCATTCCTCTTGATCGGTGCCTTAGTTCCTTGAAAATTTATTCAACTGAAATATATATGAAAAATATACTCTAACATACATCGTAAAATATTTTTCATAGTGAGTTGTGTTGCTAACATTTTCATGTGGGTGATCCATAAAAAAATTATGCTCTTGTTCCTGACGAATCATCCCCTTGCACCTTTCTACTACTGATATGATCATAAATAGTCTGCTCGGATGTATGAATATTCATTTTCATATCCACGAGAGTAAAGAGTGAAATGATGTGATTCACTACTACTCTTCATCCTTGTGTATATGAAAATGTATATTCATACGTTAGAGCAGACTTTTCATATTATTTTTTTTCGTAGAAAGTTTCAAGGTGATGAGCCATCAGGAAAAAGAGTTGTAACCAAGCCATTGGAAATTATGCCACTTGTAATTAAATATATTTATAAAAAATAACAGAAAATAATAAAAAAATTTAGTAAATAGTATCAATTTTTTTTAAATTAGTGTATATTATTATAAAAGCTTAAAAGATAGTATGAATACATATAAAATAACAAAAATTATTATAAATTACTCGAAAAGTGAATTTAATTATCTTCTCTATTTTGGGATAGTTTTTGTATTAGATCTAATTAATCAAAATAATAATTGTTTCAGTTTTTTTTTTGAAAAAAAAGGAACTTAGAAGTAGACATCAATCATTATTAGATTATCTTGATTGGATAACTCGTCAGAGAAATCAAAATGGTACTAATTTGAATCTTGTATATATTGACGTTGTTATGGGTTTCATAGCATTTTCCTCATAGAAACAAAAATATGTTTTAGAAGGGACAATTAAGTTTCCATGAAAAAAATTGTTCTCTGAGGATGTATGACACATTTGAAAATATTATAGGTTATTTATTTAATTTTTATTTTCAACCAGATTGTGTTTTTTGGTTTCAACATAGTTAACATATTTTAAGAGAATCTATTAATAATTTGGTTCCAGATAAAAATGGTTTTAAAATTTAGTACTTGATGTGGAAGGTCCATCTATTCAAGAAAATGAAACTCAGGATGATATTGAATTAACTCCTAAGTTGGAACTATATCATTTATATGAGTAGTTGAGGTCTATTGTGGATACCTTATATACTAGTAGCTAGATAACCATGTTTGTAGCAATTGTTAAATTTATGGCCATTATATTTGATAATGAGATGTAAAATAGTATATTTGATCAAATATTATCTTTGTTAAAAACACTGATCCCTGAAAGAAATGTATTTATTGTATATTTCTATGAGAGATGGAGTATGGATCGTAATCTTGGTCATGGTTATCATATGATTCATGCATGTTCAAGGACTACATCTTATATTATGGTTAAAATTATTTTTTGAATAGTTTTCCTACATGTGCACAATCAAGGTATAAAGACACTAAACTAAGAATGTTTGGATTTGTTCCTATAAAATATTGAGATATTTCTCACTCACACCCAGATTACAACATTTATTTACGTCTCAAAACATAGCATCATTGATCTCATTGCACAAAACCAAAAATTCAACTAGTAAAAGATTAAATCATCCCTCTAATAGTGATTCATGGAAAACTATTGACCAAGTGTATCTGTTTTTTGGATTTAGAAGCCCAAAACATGTGATGGGGTCTTTTTACTAATGATTTCTATCTATTTGGTTCTTCCAGTTGTCTATATTCATGTTGGAATGTCGTTATAACTTTGTATAATTTTCCTCCATGGATGATTATGTAAGATCCATATATATTTTTGACTTTATTAATTCTAGGTCATATGAAAAAATTATCAATATTTATTTAAAACCATTGATTGATTAGTTGAATTCACTATGGAGTAATGATGTTAGTGAATAAGATATTGATGCGAAACAAAACATCATAATGAAAGATGTATTAATGTGTATAATTAATGACATCCCAAAAACTGGCATGTTATATGGATGGAGTACACATGGTCTATAATCATGTCCATACTGTATGAGAGGAAAAAAAAATTAATGCTCTCAAATGGAAAAAACATTTTTTGACTGTTATCGCAGACTTCTATAAACCGATAATATGTTTCTAAGAAAAAAATATCATTTCAGAAAAGGATCATTTGAAAAATATGGGCCTCCAATAATGATCTTAGATACATATTTGAAATCAATTGTCTCTTCACTAACGCCTATCATAATTGGACCAACAATAATCTAATAGAAAATTGATGTGTTTGAAATAGAGAAAAATTGGATAAAATGAAGCATTTTTGGGATTTTCCATTTTGGTTTGATTTATTGGTCAATCACATGTTGGATTTAATGCATATTGAGAAGGAATTTTTTGATAATTTATTTAATATAGGGTTGGATACTCCCGGAATGACCAATGATAATGTAATGACACGATTAGATCTTTCCCAAATTTGCAAGGGACCAGAACTTGAACTGTTCAAAAATGTGAGATCACAGAAGTTAATGAAGCAAAATGCAGCGTATACACTGTCCATAGAGAGTCTGTTATTATTTGGTTAGTGGATTGAAGATTTGAGACTTTACGATGGTTATGCTTCCAATTAGAGAATATGAGTTAGAAATAGTCATATTACTGGATTGAAAAGTCATGACATTCATGTTTTAATGGAAAGACTTCTTCCAATTGAATTAAGAAGTATTTAAAATCCTATAATTTTGGATGCGCTTATAAACATATCATATTTTTTTGAGACATTTTTTCTTCAACAAAAAACTATGATGATATGAAAAACTGCAAGAATTTTTTATTTTATTTTTATGTAAATTGTAAAAAATATTCCTTCCAGGTTTTTTTGACCCAATAAAACAGTTGATATTAAATTTTAGTTATTAAATAAAATGTGGAGGTTCAGTATAGTTTTGATGGATGTACACATTTGAGAGATGTATTTAGAAAATAAAAAAAAAGTACATAACAAAGCATTAGTTGAAAGCTTAATTGCAGAATCTTATTTTCAAGAGGAAATTTCATTTTTTTCACTCAATAAATTCAATCCAAATATCCTTCAAAATAAAATCGCATAATCCATAATGAGGGAAATGTTGATGATGACATGAGTAATCAATTATCATTTTTCAATCATCCCAATCTTGTCTTTAGTGGAGTTCATGAACAATAGCTTTTAGAGGTTGAACATCACAGAGCTCATACATACATTATTCTCACCTGTGAAAAAATTCCACCATTTTTAATATAAGTTCTCCAATCACTTACTCTATAATTTTTATAACAATACCTTAATCTTATTTTATTTATAGGTTATATGATAATCATATCAAGAAATAGTTTCCACAATTTACAACAGCTCTTCTTGAAAAGGGATTCAACAAAATTCATACTGGTTTAAAAAACTGGTGACATAAATTATATTCCATTTGAAATAAAAAATCAATTTTATAATTGTTATTGTGATAATTGTTTTAAAACTTTTTACTTCTCTAAATATTCTGATGAAATTGATAATCAATTGTCTCTATTGAGTAACCCACCATCTAAAATGGTTAAATATTATAATGTATATGTGGTTAATGTTTTTCTATTTCATACGCATGCATAAGGGGAATAAAAAACAATGAACAATGGTGTTTTGTTGAGGGGATCACATGATAGGGAAAATGAAGCTATCTTTTACAGCTCATTGGAAGAAGTCATTGAACTCTGTTATCTGGGAAAACATTATGTAATGATGTTTAAATTTCAATGGTTGGATACTGAGATAGGGTTTCGTGTTCATCTGATCAATGGAGTCATTGATATTAAATTTAAAAGTCTTCTTGCGGTAAATAAACAATTTTTATTAGCACACCAAGAACATAAAATTTATTATAAAAATTACTATGCTATTTTAAGGGAGTTGGGTGATTGTTGGAGCATAATAAAAATTAAAATCCCAAGAGAATCCATTTAATGAAAGTGAATGTGGTTCCTCTGAAGTGAACAGAATTGAAATTTTTCAAGATATTGCTCTAAATCCATATTTTTCAAGATGATACATGAATATCATTGATGACACCCCACAGTTAAGGGATGATGGTGATGATAATGTAAATGAAGTTAAAAATTAATTTTAAATGACAATATATGATGAAATTGAAACTAATATAGAAATTAATGATGTTGAGGAGGAATATGAAGACCTTGACATCAAAGACTCTGAAGATGGTATGAAGATGGACATTGACAGTATAAAATGATGGTTATAATCAATATATATATATATAATAGTTTTTTTCTGCAGTATTCTAACAAAAATAATTTCGTGTTTTATAGGTACAATGATCTGTATCATGAGATACATGAGGATAATCTACCTTTAGACGAGTATGAGGTCATATCAGTGGCCGCTCAGAGTATTGGTTGTTTAGGGGGCATTTTGGAGGGGACATGGCCTTGTCTGACAGATGATTCTTGAGCCTATACCCAAGCGGCGTCCGCATAATGGGTTCGATCCACACACACAGAGGTATATTTACTTGTGAACATTAGTTAGTTTCCACTAATATATTTTTATTCTAATTGTTTTATAAATTAATATTTTTTTCACAGATTTGTGCATATAGAGGTTCGACAAGGGAGCGCTATATTACAGAATTATTTTTATGATGCATGGGTGTTATGGGATCATATTCTCGTTGATGTTCAGCGGCGCTTGTTCGAGAATTTGCTTGTACATAAATAAATAATATTTATTTTAAAATTAATTTAATTAATAAATTTGATATAATAATTTATTTATAGGGTTTATGGTATCCCATTGAGGAGAGCATGTGTGCGGCTATTTGGAAGGCATGGAAAGAAGCTATTCATCCACATTATTCTCAATTTTTCATAATTTGGAAAGGAATTTAATTGAGAAAGCAGGAGTAAAGTAGTTTGATGAGACATGTAACGTCTACCAACCTGATTATATTTTATCTCAGGTTTGGGAGGGATTATATACACACTGGTTGAGTAGGCGATTTTAGAGAAGATCATTATTAGGTTAGAGAGATTAGTGGAGAAAAGAGGTGACACATCGAGCTGGTTTTCGTATGTTTAGTATGCATAGGGATCTTATGGTAGGTACATTTTTGAAATATTGTATATCATATTAAATGTAAATGGTTTATTATATATTCATATTGGAAGTCACACAACCCAATATCATGGAGTACGATTTTTATAGGAGGTTGTAAAGTGATCCAACAACTAGGGAGATTAGAAGTGCTCGCCAGCGTCAGATTGTGGAAAATATAAGTTTTTTTAGTATTAAATTTAAATAAAAATTTTATTTTAACAATTTTAAATTTAAATTTCAATTGAAAGAGTACTATGAAGTCGTGACGTCTCAGGAAGATGTTGAGAGTCATGTTGAGATAGATAGTCAGACTAGTACCACCCAATTTGATGAGGCAACATGGATTCATGCGACCTAGTATGGATTAGATAAAGGATGAGTTATTGGTATCAGATCTAAAGTTACCCCTGTATATTTCTATGTCGCCTCTATGATGTTGGCGTCTAACTCGAAAGGATCTCGTGGAGAGTCATCATTATCTCATGAATAGTATCAAGAGTAGTTGTGATCTCAGAGTGATCATATAGAGACTATCCATAGGGAGTTAGAGGATATGCGTTAGTGGTAGTATCAACAGTAGTAATAATTCCTTCGAAAACAACAGCCGCAAAATCATATGCACAATTAAATGTGTCGATCACAGTAGGAGTAGAAGTAGGAGATGAAGTATATGCGACGTATGACTCACAGTTTAGGGTTGGAGATCCATCCACCAGCTCCTCCAGAAGAACCTACCTCTCAGTGATATGTATTTTTTTAAAATAAACATTTAAATTTACTTTTTTAATGTTTACTATTTAATGTTTTAAATAGTGTGCATTTTATATTATCTCAAAATTAATATATTTTAATTATTTATTTAATATTTTTATTTTATTTATTATTTTAATAGTTAATATATTACTATAGTTTTCTGAAAACTCAGTTTTTTATTATATTAAAAATATTATTTTTTCATTAATATTAATTATCATATTATTATATTAATAATTTATTTTATAATTTAGTTTATTTTACAAATATTAAAATTAATATTTTATTTATATTAATAATATGTTATATTTATTATTTAATAAATAATTTTATTCTATTAATATTAATATTATGATTTTATTTATATTAATGTTATATTATTATTGTTTAGTTTTTAAATTTTTTTAAATTTATTTACTATTTGCGATGGGCCATTGCAAAAAAAAATTTGTTTCATTTATATTTAGAGGTGTAATTGTGACAGTCTGTCAAAATTACTAATTACGATAGACCGTCGCGATAGAGTAAAATATGGTAACTATTTGTGACGGGTTGCTGATCCATCGCAAATAGTTTCTTAAAAAATCACTGAATGTTTTTTTATGGTTCTACATCCCATTGAAATTAAATTGTTTTTGCGATGGACCATCACAAAAAGTAATATTTGTGATACCATTTTTCAAAACGGGTCATTTGTGAGGGGACCCCATCGCAAAAGACTATTTGTGATGCGATCCCCTCGTAAATAACCTGTCACAATAATCAATTTTTCCAGTAGTGAATGCATAGTATAGTACACTTATTATTAGTAGTGACATAATTAAATTCCATTTAAATGATGCATAACATCCCTAATCAATTCTTCTCCATTATAAAAAGAATATTATCACCCTAAGGTGAGATACTATGGTATATTAATCGATTTTCAGAAAACTATTTGTTAGACGGTATGTTAGAATAACATACTCTATAATACCAAATGTAGGATCGAATATGTAATGAGATTCTCATATACAATAGGGGTTGAATTATACACTTTTAAAAAATCTTTTGCAACTTCTAATGAGGGTTATGTTTAACAAGGTTAAACAAGATAATTCACAAATCCTCTAAGTTCTAATAACTTGCTTGATTCTGGTAAATTTATTTCAAAAATGAAACATAACAAAAGTTTACAATAACTAAGATTATACCTTAAAGAATATAGAATCTAACTAAATCAGAGTTCAAGTGTAAGGAAGTATAATATAGTTATACTTTCCTCATAAATAAAAATGCAGCAGAAAACTTGTAATAAAGTATTTAACAAGTAGTAAGTCTTTCAACCCAAAGAGAAGGGTATCCAACAACTTTGGATAAAGGTCCCTTGATTTATACTTTCAAGAAAGATTGTCTTACACACACCAGGGTATGCCCTTGATACGACAATCATATTCTTTCTTGTTGTCCCCGCATGCCCTCAAATATCAGGTAGTCAAAACCTCGGTCTTTTTATCCTCAGAAGCCCTTAATTGTACAGAACAACAATCGGAGTCGCACAAAGCAATTCTGCACAAAGAAAAGTTTGACTAATATGTTCAAACTTTATACATGAAGTTTGGGAGTTTATAAGAGCCTCCCTCAAAATAAATCACTTCAACATCATGTTAGCATGGTTGTCAAAGATGTTGTCAAGTGTTGTGTAGATTTTTCAAATGAGATCCTATTTATAAGCATAGCTCCAAAGGTCAGCTCCCTACTTCAATGGTCATATTCGTATTTGAATTTCAGAGGGCGCTATACATGTGTCACTCAAAAAACTGTTAGTTGATAACTGAAGGAACATAATCGTTTTATAATAGAACAATTGAAAGAATAGCCAAAAAATGAAATTCGGAATGTAAGTAAATGAATGTTTGGAGTGATCCAAAAAAGAATTCAGATTCTATAATACAATGATGTTCAGATTCTATTTTCTTGGAATTCGGAACCAGAATTCTGTAGAATCCTAGAGTCTGAATTTCAATGAAATTCGGAGTCTGGATTCACCAGAATTCAAAACCAGAACATACAATGTTCGGAGTCAAAGTTCATGAGAATTCAAAGCGAGAACTCAAAAGAATTCGGAGTATGAATTCAGATAAAATCGAAGTCAAAACATAGACAAGTTCATATCCATAATTCGTATTTAGAATTAAGAGTTAGAACTCAGACAAGTTTGTAACCAGAATTTGTATTCAGAATTCGGAGTCATAACTCAGAGAAGTTCGTAACTAGAAATAATTTTCAGAATTCGGAGTCAGAACTCATAGAAGTTCTTAACTAGAATTCTGAATCAGAATTCGGAGTTAGAACTTAGAGATATTCGTAACCATAATTCTGATTCAGAATTCGGTGTAAGAACTCAGAAGAGTTCGTAACCATAATTCTAATAATTCAGATCCTAGAACTGAATGCTTCATATCTAGGTAATTATAGGATTTCAAGGTTTTGGTTTCAATCCATGTTTTACACATAGAAAATTTATGATATGAACAATGAAATCGAGGGAAGGGTGAATTTCCTAGGGTAAGGAAATTTTCCTTATGGAAGTAAAATAATGGGTAAAATTCTATTTGCCTAAAGATAAGGTGTTTGTGATTTTCAAAATAAGAGGAATCATGAATTCATAAGGAAACCATAATGATTCCACAATCTCACCCTTGAACGAAGTAATGAAAATGTCATAAGTAAAACATTATTGACTCAACAATCTCCCTCTTTTTGGAAAGCACAAAATTGCTTACGAAAAAGAATATAAGGACTTAGAAAAACATTTCTTGACTTAGAAAATAAAACATTTCTCCCTTTTCACATTGGAAAAGATGAATATGACTAACTCCCCCTTAGGATTTGTAAATATAAGTGTCGTATTCTAGATTTATGGAATGGTATTTTCATTATCATAGGTATGGAAATCTTCATAATGAGAACTCCCCCATAGATAAACACCCATTTAATTAGGGATACTTCTTAGAAATATTTTTCCTTCTCTCCTTTATAATTCTTTTTCCTTCTCCCCCTTTGTAATTTTAAAAAACAGTTTGAGGGAATGGAAATAAAATATGGTACCTGAAAAAATTAGTATATACAACCAAACAAAATGATCAAGAACAATTTCATTACGATTGAAAGAATTATTACATGAAAAAAATCAGATACAAAAAAATATCAGATTGGGTCTATTTTTTTCGTTTTTCCTTTGGCATCAGCTTCTTCATGAGTGTCTTCAACTTTTTCACATCTTTATGATCTTCCTCAGCATGCTTTTCAAAGGCTGTGATTCTATCTTCTTTAAGCCTTCAGGGCCTCTGACTGAGCCTTCAACAATTCCTCTTGCTTCACAAGCTTATCTTCCATCTTGGTCTGAAGATCCTTCTCTGTTTTCCAACTATGGACAAAATAACTCAAATTTCCATTCAGATCATTGACATCATGAATCCGAGAGTTTTTTTTTTCAAGAGTTAGCTTTTCCTAAAATATATTTGTAAGATCCTTTATTTTGGATCCTTTGGTATCAACGGCTTTTTTTAATTCTTCTTGAAACTGATCATGATCTCCCAAATCCTCATTGATTTACTTTGACCAGAGAGTAAATTTCCAGAAATATTTTATGAGGGCCTCATAATTGATAAGAAAAGTTTTGTGTTCTTACTCAATATTCACTCATCTATCCATCACCATGGATATAGAGCCTCATTTTTGTTTCATACTGTGTTGAAGAATGTGGCATCTGGAATCGATTTCTGGAATGATCGGAATGGTATCTACCAACTTCTTCAGATATTAAACAACAAAATCATGCCCTTAAGATGATGACTCCAAATATGACATTTTTCATGGAGAGTGTTCATCCTCTAACTCTATCAGCTTCCTCATAGTTGATCCTCTAGATTCTTTCTTCCTCAAAATTTCATTGGTTGGGGTATCAACCACAAATTTTACCATGTCTGATTATCGGAACAACCTCTTAATCAGGTGATTCATGCTCACTTTTGGATAATTATAAAATATTATATTCAACAATTTTTTATTTCTTAGCTTCATCCTCAATGTCTTCAGGGTGTATGAAGTGATGATTTATACTCTCTTCCTCAGATGGTTTGTTTACTTCCTCTTCACCCTTTTCATCATCTCCAGGAGTAACAGGTTTAGATGATCTGGCTTGAGAAGCTCGGAGTGAAAATTTCTCTAAATCACATTCCTTATCCTGAATTTCTTCTACTTGATTTAACAAATCAGCTGTCTTTTCAGAGCTTTGAGATTCTTGATCTTCTTACACAACTTCCTTCCCAACATCATTCTATTTGATATTTTTCAAGGACATGAACTTTTTTCCCGGTGCCTCAAGAAATATTTCTACAAGGAATGGTTTAGGTATATGGATTTTTTCAGATGCAACCTCAATGGCCTTCAAAAGATACTAGAAAATATCAGCCTCAGACAACTTCTTCTTAAGTTTATTCTCTTTTGCATGCCTCTAATGCTCATCAGTAGCTGATTCTTTCAAGGCCTTAGCCTCAGCAGGATCCATTCAGAACTGTGTCTCCCCTGATTTTCTATTTTACTTATCCTCTCTCCATTTTTCTACTACTTCATCTGGGTAGTATTTTTGATTCTAGGGTTTAGGAGGTGCGGATTGAGGTTATTTAGCTTTGGGGGTTTTGTCTTCCGCTTCCACTTCCTTCAACATTCTTTTCTTCCCGGCTTTCTTTGAGGGTTCAGCTTCTTCCGCATTTTTCGGAATAGATTCTACCTCATCCTCTGGCAGATCATAAAATTCTCTTGTCTCCTTATAGAATCACACTTTCATTCTCTTGAGGGTATCATCACTAATAAGCATCACCTTGCAATTCATCGGCTTGGAACTGCAGGGGGTCTTGAAAGATTCAAGACACCGAACTATTAGTTTAGAATGAAGGGAAGGATACATGATAATCTAAGCTCTCATATTCCCATTCATAATGTACTCAATTGTAATTAAGATGTTCGTCATGTGGTTGAACATCCTTATGTTTACCATGAAATACAAAATAATCATGTCACTTTTCTTAAGGGTGTCCTTATCACCCTTCCTCGGTATGATGAGACGTTGAACCCATAATTTTAGAATCTGATTGTTGGTAGTCATATGGGAAATCATGGCAATCTTGACATCTTTAAGCCCAAGGCATTCCAAAGCCTTTGCCTTAACAAATCTTCCTTGAATCTCTTGTAATTTATGGGAGAAAAATCCGTCTTCTCTTTCATATGATAGCCCCACCAAGCTTGAAACCTTGGTGTAAGAGAATTTATATGTCTTTCCATAACTCTTGAAAGATAATTTTTCCTTACCTTCTTCCTTAAAGATGAAAATTGATTCATATAATTATATAAGATGATCTAGATAGACAACATCTGGAGCTGCTGTCTTAGAAATAGCTACACTTTCCCATCCATTGAGCTTTATGTTTGTGGAAATAATGGAGTCATAATTGCTGAAGAAATTTGGGTGTACCAACCTCTCCAAGTATATTTTCCATTCACAGATCGGTTTGATAGAAGAAATATCTTGAGAAGGAACTTCTGCAGACATTCGGACTGGAGAAACTCTGAGAGATTCAGAATGGGCTTTTGTAGAGAGGCAGAGCTTCGACACACACAAACTTGATAACCGATGTGGGACAACCCTTCGGGGGTCCTTTAAATAGGTGATAGAAGTGACCTTTCAACTTCCAATTTAAATATATTGACTGAAAATTATTCAAAAGTGATCTAACAGTTGAAATAATAGCCTTAAGGAAATATTTGGTTGATTATATTCTTTTAAGGTTTAAAAAGGAAGATATTCAGATTTAAGGAATCTATAATCTGATAAATTTTCAAAACAAAATAAACTAACAATAAGTAAAAGGTAATTACAAAAACCTCATGAAAGAATCATACCATTTGGATTGCTAGGAAGTTTATTCATATTGAGGAATATTCTTCTTGAAGATCATTGGATTCCAAAAATACCTTAGTATGAAATAAAACATCACTATGAAAATTTCAAATCTGATAATTTCATTATGAAAATTTCATGTCCGAAGATTTTCATTAAGAAAATTTCAGGTCTGAAGATTTTCATTACGAAAAGTTCAGGTCTGATGATTTTCATTACGAAAAATTCAGGTCTAAAGAATTTTATTACAAAACATCAGGTTGGATGATTTTCATTACAAAAAATTCAGTTCCGAATATTCTCAACACAAAAATTTTGAAAGACTAAATTCGAAAATTTTTATTACGAATTTTTTTGAAAAACCAACAATGAAAATTTTCATTATGAAAAATTTTGAGAACCCAACTACGAAAATTTTCAAAAACATTAATAACAGATATACTCCCCCAGTAAAAAAGGATTTTATTACTGTAAGAGGTTTTATTTAAAAGGATGCTATTCAAGGAAGATTACCCTATGTTTATCATTCCTAAATTCTGTTTAATGTATTAAAATCTATCAGAGGGTAAATATTTTGTAAAAATATCAGCATGTTGATCTTGCGTTCTGATAAACTGAAAAATTGATATCTTTTTTTGTGAGTGATACCTAAGAAATTGATTCCAAATAGCTATGTTATTTGCATGATAGTGATGTGCATGGTTTTTAAAAATGGAAATGGAACTTGTATTATTGCACAAAATTTGAGTCTTAGTAAAACTCATACCATAGTCTGTGAGTGTCTGTTACATCCACAAAACTTGAGCACAACAACTTCCATCTACTACATATTCAGGTTCAGCAGTGGAAAATGCTACAGAATGTTTCTTCTTGTAGGACAAAGAAACTAATTAATCTCCTATGAAATGACAATTTCAAGATGCACTATTTCTATCCATTCTTCATCCACCAAAGTCAGCATCCGAAAAACTTTTTGAATAAAATCATTTCCAGTAGTTTAAAATAGTCCAAAATCCATGGTACCCTTTAAGTAGTGAAAAAATATCTTCACTTCCTTTAAATGAGATTCCGTAGAATTGGTTTGATATCTTACACATAAGCATACTGAAAACATTAAGTCTGGACAACTAGTTTTCATGTAATGTAGACTTCCGATCATACCTCTAAAGGATGTTTGATCTACTTGTTTCCCAACTTTATCAAGATCAATTGTATATTATGTACCAATGGGAGTACATATACTTTTAGTGTTGTCATATCCATACTTTTTAAGAAGATATTTAATATACTTATGTTGGGACATATAGATTCCTTCTTGTTTTTGAGAAATTTGGAAACCAAGGAAAAATGTTAACTCACCCGTTATACTCATTTCAAACTCAGATTTCATTAGAAAGCAATGGAATCATTTAATGATTGCTGAGATGAACCAAAAATAGTGTCATCAACATAAATTTGAACAATTAAAACATTTCTCCAGACTTTCTTTATAAAAGGGTTGGATCTACATTTTTCTTAACATAGTTATTTTGAAGAAAAAATCATGTAATTCTATCATAACAAGCACAAGGGGATTGTTTAAGTCCATACAAGGCTTTGGTAAGCCTAAAAACATGATCAGGATGTTTTATGTCTTCAAATCGAAGAGATTCTTCAACAAAAACATCCTCTTGAACATAACCATTATGGAAAGCACATTTCACATCCATTTGAAAAAGATTGAAATTGAAGAATGCTGCAAAGGAAAGTAAAATAGGAATAGATTCAAGTATATCTACTGGAGCATAGATTTCTTCATATTCTATTCCTTCTTGTGGATTATAGTCCTTAGCATCTAATCGAGATTTATTTCTTATAATGATTCCATTTTCATCACACTTATTTCTGAAGACCGATTTTAATCAATTAACAGAAGTTTCCTTAGGTCTTTTAACTAAGGTCTAGACATTTTTCCTTTCAAATTCAATTATTTCATCTTGCATGGCCTCAATCCAATCATCATCACCTAAATCTTTTTCAGTGCTTTTTTGGTTCTAATTGGGAAAGGAATGCCAGATGTTCTACTTTATATCTTAAGAAACTTATAGTCCATATAGATTGATTGACATCACTAATGATACTATCACTGGGATTATTCTTTAGAAACAACTTGTTTGGGTTTTGTAAAACCTGTTCATCAACAAAGGGTAGGAGATCTTCTAGGGTAAATGTTTCCATAGTATCTTCTTAAACATTTTCCTTATCAGAAGAATTTTCTATCAATGTATGATAATCAGTTTTTGAAAATAAATATGAGGATGTAGGTTGGGGTTGTTTAAAAATAAATGGATCAGTTTCGTCAAATTTAACATGTAATGTCTCTTCAACAGTACAAGTGTTTTCATTGAAAACTCTATATTCCTTAGAAGTTGTGGAGTAGCCTAAGAAAATTCCTTTATCTGATTTTGGTGAAAATTTATATAGATTATATTTGGTATTCAGAATGAATCACTTGCAACTAAAACCCTTAAAGTAGGAAAGTCTAGGTTTTCTACCATTCCATAACTCATAAAGAGTTTTATTAAGAAAATGTCTAATCAAAACTCGATTAATAGTATAACAATAAGTAATTACAGCTTCATCCCAAAAATGTTTGGCTACAGAATACTCACTCAACATGGTTCTAGTTATCTCTTGAAGAATTCTATTTCTTCTTTCAACAACACAATTCTTTTGAGGTGTTCTGGGTGCTAAAACGTTATGAGTAATGACTTTTCTACTACAAAAAGTTTCAAAATCAGAATTTTGAAATTCTCTTCCATGATCACTATGAATAGTTTTCAATAGAAGGCTTTACTCATTTTTATCTCGGTCTCTAAAACATTTGAAATAAGAAAAATATTCAGATATCTTTGCTAGAAAATAGACCCATGTAAATCAAGTGTAATAATGAACTAGACAAATACAGAATATTTTCCCCCAATGCTTCCAGTTTGGGTTAGACCAAAAATATCCATATGCACTAGCTGTAATGAATCCGTAGTTGTGACTTCACCGATTAATTTAAATCATGATTTATTTTTCTTTCTATATTGACAAGGATCAAAAACTTTTGATGAATCACATCTATGCTACGGTAGATCCTTAACAAATCATTTCTTAGAAAGTTTTCATTAGTTCATAAGATTATAGTGACCTAACGTTCTATGCCATAACCAAGAATGATATTCCATTCCACTAAATAATGGTATGTCTTGGCTCCTAAGGTCTTCTAAGTTTAGTGTGTAAACATTATCTTGCCTATGGGCATAAAGAATGAACTCTTCCTAGGAATTGTGTACTAAGAACTTGTCATTCCTAAAATTCACAAGGTAGCCTTCATCACATAATTGTATCATGCTAATGAAGATGTGCTTAAGAACCATAACAAATAAAACATTTGAAATCAATGTTTTTTCAAGAAGAACGATGTTACCTATACAAATAATTTCTCCCGGAGCAATATCTCTCAATGTTACTTTTCCTCCTTTCATCGTGATAATCCATTACAAATAGTTTTTGTTACCAGTCATATGTCATGAACATCCACTATCCATGTACCATGTATTGATGTTGGTACTTTCTCTATTTTCCTGAAAATAAAATAGTTTTAATTTAATAATCCAAACTTTCTTGGATCTGGAAATTTCAGAAATCAAAATTTTTGGTACCCACATGTTCATAGAAAAATAGGATTTATGAAATCCTAAAGACTAGGTTTTTTTTAGAGAACAATTCTTTTCCCAACGTCCACCACACTAACATTTAGTATATAATGGAGCACTTTGAGAAACAATGTAGTTGTTACTAAAAATAGGTTTAGAACCAGTATAACCAAAACCAGAACTATTCCTTAGAGGTCATATTTCTGAATACATATTATCAAAAAAATTCGTTACCTAAGGTAAAGTTTGAAAAACACTTCCTCAAGGAAAATATTTCGGATTATAGTTTGATTACCAAGTTCTTTTCTACACAAAAATTAGTTTTTGAACTAGAGCTAGTCTCAAAAACATTTTCCTTAGAAATTAAGTTTTCTAGATCTTTAGAAAGTTTATTCTTCTCAGAACTTACATCCTCAAGATTTTTTGAAATACTTTCAAAATCAACATTTTTCTTATAATGATCTTTAGAAAGATCTGATATTTCCTTAGTAAGAATAGTATTCCTGGATATTTCCTTATTAGGTTTTTTCATGAGTTTTTAATTCTCAATATCAAGAAGTTTGGAAAACCTATAAACTTTTTCATAGGAAGGTAAAGTATTATCTTCATCAGAAAAAGATTCTTCATTAGAAAAGTTATAATATTTTCTATCATTTGTGTTGAAAGAAACATGGGTCAATGATTCAGCATTGTGTACCTTAGCCATCAAACAATGATTTTCAATAGGTAGTATGGCTATTAGACCAAGATTCTTCTGTCCAGAGGATTCCTAATCCGAAGATTAATCTGAAGAGTCTCCACCACTGGTATTCCAGGTGTCATTAGCTTTCAAGACATTATTAGATTTGGCCTTGTAATACTTCTTTCTATTTTTCTTATAATGCCTTTCTTTTCTTTCTTTTATGTTTATCATAGGACAATCAGGTCTTATGTGTCCATCTCTCTTTCATTCATAACATGTGACTTCTGAATCTTTCTTATATGTCCTTTCATTTTTCTTATATCAAGATTGAATGTTCCTTTGTCCAGCTATCTTGTTCATCCTTCGAGAAAGATTTACTAATTCATTTTCTGAGGACTCACTTCCACTAGATTCGGAATGGATAACAACTTTCTTAGATTTGTATCTAGTAACTCTCTCAGGATTCTTGGCTTTCATATGATTGGGAGTTGTGGAAAAAGAAATGCTACCATTCCCATTCATCTTCTTTATGTTGTCAGAATCTCTTTTCATTCTAGTCTCATATTGTAGAAGAGATCCAAACAACTCATCTAAGGTAATCTGAGTAACCTTTCTATTCTCATAAATAATAGTCCTTTTATATTCCAACTCATTCGGCATGATGTCTATGATATTATCAACAAGATATTCATCATCGAATCCTTTCTCACCCATGGATTGTAAACTATTCAAAATAATCATGAATATTTGTTACTCCTTATATATGGGTGCTCCATAAGGAAAGCTAAAACCATGACAATCAGCTCTGAGCATGGCTCTTCTAGTATCAATTACTTTAGAAGTTTCAATGTGAGTAAATTAGAGCTTCTTCAATAAAGAATTTGATACTTAACAAGATGATATTTGGATATTTATGTTTCTAGTCATGGATCAAAGAAATGTATTGCGTACGTTATAATTAAGTTGATATTCATGCCTTTATTGATTTGAAAAGGAACTAAATTCTTTTTCTAGGATTTAATATCCTCCAGTAAGAAAAACAAAATTATTAACACTAGTATTGATAATGAAAGTCTTCATACGATCTCTCCAATATTGATAATCATTTCCATCAATGATGGGAGATCTAGTTGGATTGATATTGTCTATGGAACTGACATTGATTCCTTTCCTCTTTAAGAAAAAACTTTCCACAAAAACTTGTTAGTAGAAAAAGATTGTAAACAAGAGAAATATTCCTAAGCAAGAAAATATAGAACAAGAGTATCTCTATGAATAAATGAATCTGAACTATATGAGTCCAAAAAATAGATTCTGAAAAAGATGATTCCAGAAAATGCAATTTTGAGAATTCTCTTATGAACCTAATCGTGAGAATAATTCATATTGTACCAAATGCTCTGATACCAATTGTGAGATGTTATGTGAGTATGATATACTCTATAATACCAAATTTAGGATCAAATATTTAATGAGATTATCAGATAGAAGAGGGGGGTGACTTGTACACTTTTAAAAATTCTTTTGGAACTTTTAAAGAGGGTTATGTTTAACATGGTCAAACAAGATAATTCACAAACCCTCCATGTTCTAATAAAATGATTGATTCTGGAAAAGTGATTCCGGAAATGAAACTTAACAAAAGTTTACATCAAATATGATTCTACCTTAAAGCATATAGAATCTAAATAAATAAGAGTATACATGTAATGAAGTATAAGATAGTTATACATTCCTCAACATTACAAATGAAGCAGAAAACTTTTAACAAAGTAAGTAACATATAGAAAGTCTATTAACCCAAAGAGAAGGGTATCCAACAAAGTTGGATAAAGGTCCCTTGATTTATACATTCAAGATTGTCTGTCTTAACCACACCAGGGTAAGCCCTAGAAATGAATATCAGAGTCTGTCTTGCTATCCCTGCAAGCCCTCAACTATCAGGTAGTTGACCCCTTTGTCTTCCTATCCCTGATTCCCTTGATTGTACACATCAACAGTCGGAGTCGCACGAAGAAAGTATGCATGAATAAAAGTTTGAACAATCTGTTACAACTTCTTATAAGAAGTTTTAGAGTTTATAAGAGCCTCTATCTCTTCAAATCACTTCAATATCAAGTAATCATGGTTGTAAAAGATGTTGTCATGTGTTTTATAGCTTTTTCAATTGAACTCTTATTTATAGGCCCAGCTCCAACGGTCGGATCCTTCCTCCAACGGTCATATTCTTCCTTGAATTTCAGAAGGACCTTTTTAGATGTCACTCAAACAATAGTTAGTTGATAACTGAAGGCACGACATAATTTTATAATAGAACAAGTGAAAGAATAGCCAAAAACTGATATTCATAATGTATGTAAATGAATGTTCGGAGTCAACCAAAAAATAATTCGGAGTCTATAATACGAAGATGTTCAGATTCTGTTTTCTAGGAATTTGGAACCTGAATTATATAGAATTTGGGAGTCTGAATTTCAATGAAATTCAGAGACTGGATTCACCATATTTCGAAACCTAAACTTACAATGTTCGGAGTCGATGTTCATGAGAATTCTGAGCCAAAATTCATAAGAGTTCAATGTTTGAATTTAGAGAACATCGGAATCAGAACATAGAGAAGTTCGTATCAAGAACTTGTATTCAGACTTCGGAGTCATAACATAGAGAAGTTCATATCAAGAACTTGTATTCAGAATTCGATGTCAAAACTCATAAAAGTTCGTAACCGGAATTCATATTTAAAATTCTAAGTCAGAACTTTGAGAAGTTCGTAACCAGAATTCTGAATCAGAATTTGGAGTCAGAACTCAGAGAAGTTCGTAACCAGAATTCTGATTCAGAATTCAAAGTCATAACTCAGAAGAGTTCGTAACCAGAATTCTGAGAATTCCGTTCCTAGAACAGAATGCTTAATATCTAGGTAATTATAGGATTCCGAGGTTTTGGTTTCAATCCGAGTTTTACACTTAGAAAATTTATGATATGAAAAATGAAATCTAGGTAAGGATAAATTTCCTAGGGTAAGGAAATTTTATTTAAGGAAGTAAAACAAGGGGTAATATGAGATTTTGTCTTAAGATAAAGTGTTTTTTATTTTCAAAATAGAAGGAATCATGATGTTAGAAGGAAATATTAAGGACTCAACAATCTCCCCATTGAAAGAAGGGATGGAAAAGTCATAAGGAAAACATTATTGACTCAACACTCTTGTATTTGTATCTTAATATCCACCAATTATACTCATGAAATGACATAGGGGGGATTAGAAATGGGTTTTCATTAGTTATGCGGTCAATAGAAAATTTAGATTCACTATCAAGAGGATATATTAGAAATTATTTAGGAAATACATCAACTAAATACTGCACAACAGATACATATTCTATTCTATTTACATCCTTCTCATTTTTAGATTATATTTTGCCTTATTATACTTAATAAATAATGGAATTTATAGGAGCCACTAGATATAGTTCTAGAAAAGACTCATGCAGTGAGGTATCTTATATAAAACCTAGAGACTCTATACCATTCCCAAAACATTTAATCTGTTTCTCTTGGAAGAAAATTATTATATTATTTTTCCGGAGAAAATACATTCAATGAATTCTGTTAAAGGAAGTCATTGGCATAATAATTAGGTTTCAACAATACAACCTTAATGCATTGTAACTAAAAAACCAATATATTTTCATTGAATTAATATTACTACTAATTTTTTATTAAATACTCATTCCATAATGTATTTGGGGCTAATTAAATTTTATTAAACCATATTTATGGGAAACAAGATATTATATAGGCGGGGTTATTAATTATAACCACATATAAATTCCATAATATAGTGACACACACCACATATTCAGCCCCAAATTCAATAGTTTTCTCAATAACTAAATCCCTTTAAAGATTATAAGTGTTTACATTGTTTTCATTAACATGTAAAAAAATAAAAATCAATGACAATATTTTACTATCGTCCATACATTAATGGATATTAAAAAATAATTAATGTCATTTTTGTACTAATATATATTAAATACACATCCCTATAGGGATTTCACAAGGATTACTTTAAAACTGATTCTATATATTAATTTTTAATATTGGGTTTTTAGAAAATGAATTTGGAAACCTTTAAAATAATAAAAACACACATTTATTGGCTACCACATCATTTCGAATCGCATTTGGTTTTGAAACCCTTGCCACCATTATTCCCATATATCCTACATAATTGTTTCTATCAACATTATAACATCATTATAGATATCCTCCATAACATTATTCCATCATTAAACACCTTCAACATTGTTTGATCACTCCACCTTCACCCATTTAACATTATTCTATTCCTGTTGAATGATACTTATAATCACTAAATAATTTTTTATTCATTTGTGATTTGTTTTAGGGAACATAACATCTCTTTAAAATCCATTAATTTTATATTTAAAACACCTTTTCTAGTGTAGTTTACATGGAAAATTAAATTTGTGTAATTTATTTAGGTGATATTTTTAAAATATTTGTATTTTGATGGCCATTCATTGATATATTGTTATATGTATTGTTAAAATTATTTATTAAGTAAGTTGAATTTTTATTAAATGATAAAAACTTATAGAAATGCATTTAAAGGCACAAACACACTTATAAAATATAAACATGTAAAAATATAATAGAAATATGTTTGTTTATATATTTAGATATATATGATTTTATGTTTATATGTTATTATATATGTTTATAAGTGTATATATATGTATTTAAATATATCTAAATGTTTATATGTTTATATTTTTATATATTAACATATGATTATAAATGGTTAAATAAGTGTGTATATGTAAATATGTTTATATAAATGTGTTTATATCTATAAGATATTCCTAACATTCATACATTTATATATGTGTTTTTTTAGTGTGTATATATATGTATGTTAAATATATATATTAATTTTAATTTATATATGTTTTACATTTATATGAATTAATTTTATGTGTTTACCTACCTTAATTTTATATGATTATATATGTTTTATATTTTACATGTTTTAAATTTATATAAAATTTCCTAGATATTTCAAAAGAATTACATTTTATATTACCAGTGTTTGAGGGGTCATGATGATATTATAGGAAAAACCATTGAGTAGGTTCTAACATTTCAGTTGGATGGGTGTGTTGTAGTGTAGTTTTATACTCTATTTCATGAGGAGTTGACTAGGGACATGGGATATGGTGTGAATATTTGGTCATGTCTCGGGGAATGAACAGTGAGAATTTGATGTTAGCATGTCTAGTTGGGTCTTATTTTTTATGGCATGGTGTATTGAATCGTGGATTAAAAGGGGTATTCATGGTTTATCAACCATACGGTTATTGGTGGTGTCATTGGATCATATGCAGCATGAAGGTCCCAAGAATGTTATTATAGAAAATATTACTCCCGTTATTGTGATGTGTCTTTCTAATGTTGAAATTACAGGAGGTTAGGTTCCCCATGGTTATTCATGTCCCAATATGGTGATGTATTTTGAAGCCAAGAGGTTCATTGATGTTTGTTGTGATTTTTTAGATTGAAGATTTGGATAAGATAATATTATTAGTATATTTTATTTATTTGTCAAAAGATAAATAATATTATACATGTTTAAACAATATAATTACATATGAAATTTTCTTAGTGTCTATATATCATGAATGATGTTCATAATCTTTGAAAAATTGAAAGATTAGTGGAGATGTCTAGAGAAGGGTCCCATGCCACAAGATCATGGACTATACTACAACTGACTAGACTATGATACAACATATGTTTCCACAATCTATATGAGACTTCAACTGAATATCTCCACATCATAGTGAATGTCCAAGACACAAAGCATAGATTATATAATTTCATTTTTTCTAGAATTTTGGTGAGCTTCACACCATATTCCTTCCACTATGTCATAGTCATGAATTATGAATATGGACTAAATTGTAGTGTAAAGACCACTCTACAGAAATGATTCATGTTTATTTCAATAGATATAGTGTTTTGGTCACCTTCATGCCATATTTATATCTCCACAATATAGATATTTGAGTGATAGATTTTTGTGGTTCTAGAGATTTGGTGACATCCATGCCATATCCCATTTATTACATTGTAGAGAAGATGATAAGTTGTCTAGAGACTACAGAAAACCAATTTGTAGACAAATAATCCACCAGAAGAAACTATAAAAGCGAAAAATCTGTAGTTTAGTGGGAGCTTCCATACGTGGATCCACCTGATTACTTGGGTGATTATGTCAGCCCACAATGACTACAAATTTCAAATTAGATGATCAAGATATTTTGAATTAAGATCCAAAGGAGGAGTTTGAAGAGGGTTTAAAAGAAGATGGTGGTTTTAATTTCAAATTGAAATTCAAATTAAAGGTAGAGGAATTTAAGGGATGCAATAAAAAATACCATATATATAGCATAAATGAAGAGAATGATGTATAGAGAAGATTGTGTATAACATCAATTAAAGATAACTAAATACAAAGAATATATTATCTATTATATACATTTCATATTCAATAATCAGAGAATGAAAGTGATCCAACAATTATCTTTTTTTAGATATTCAATTTGTCAATGATAGTGAAGGGAGATATAGTGAAATTCAGTGATGCACTAAATTTGAGGAAGAAATAAGGAGGGGAATAGTTATTAAAAAAAATATATTCTAAAGTGAAGAATAAGAATAAGTCTTCATTCTAATAATGATAAGAAATAGAAACATGATTCTATGAAATAAGTTTGTTCATTTATTTTTTCATACAACGGTTGAGAAGAAATTCATATATCCTACTATGCATGTGAATGTATATGAAGAAGAATGGAATTTTCACTTCATTAATAAGTCAGGTGACTCAACTGAAGTTACATTTACTTATTATTATTATTCATTATTGAAAACATTTGGTATGACAATATAAAGGATCATTTGGGTTTAATAGAGTGTGGGATGAACCGAACATAGTTTTAAGGATAAAGTCTACCTGTTATACATGTATACTGAAACTAGGGGTTAATATGATCTCGGTATAATTCAGATCAAACCAAGCAGTGGTTTTCTCAATTTGAGAGGTGAACTTTGTAAATATTTTTCCTTTGTTTTATGTGTGTGTTGAATAGAAATCACAATTCTATTTAACCAATGAAAAAGGTTATTTTATAAATGAAATCTAAAAGAAGTACAACCAAGGATTTACTACACCCTAGTGATTCCTCAATTATACTACAGGTGACTTTTCATGTGATATCAGAGTTAGGTTCCCCTTGTTGTATAATTGTTGTGTAATGTTCAAGAATTAGTCATTCTCTATATGAAGTAAGATTCACAGAATGTAAATTTTTTTTCATGACAAATCATTATTCCATGAATAGAAAGAGGATACCAATTTTTATTGGAAGAAACATTCATATATAAATAGATATGATGTTTCCCTATATTTTATCAATATTTTTGGAAGTTCTTAAGGAAACAACTTATAACATACCACCTTGTTTTATTCATAATTTTTTGATAGCAACAAATAAAAGGAATCTATATAATCATGGTCATGCCAGGAATGCCCAGAATTTTCTACCATCATAATTATCTAAGAATGAATATATCAAAGTGATCGGTATGAAGACAGTAAATGAAATTTGGGACAAATTTATAAATATATATAATGGAAATAAGATGGTTTAGAAGGATAAACTATTGATCTATAGATTAAAATATAAAGATCTAGAAATACAAAAAGATTGATTGTTCATGATTTCTTCACAATAGTTAATGATGTATTTTTAAAATAAATATTTATAGTGAGAAATTAGATGATACTATATTGTGTGAAAGATAATTTTCAAATTATGATAAATATTTTATGCTAATGTACATTATATTGAATAAATATATATAAATAAATTTAATCTAAATGATTTTTATATATTCATCATTTCTTCCTTCATGATCAAATATTTTTTTTTTTCAAGAAGAAGTTAATGGCTAAGAAAGAAATCAACTTTAAGTCCTCATAGAAATAGAAGAATAAGAAGTAAGTTGGTGAAGAAGATATTGATTATTTTGGTTTCAATTCTAATATGATTCCAAAAATTTATAATATTATTCCTCTAATATATAGAAATTTGATAAGAGGCAAGGTAAGGTTTAATGGTAATATTACAGTAAAATGATTTGGGTTTGTATCAATTGGATATTTTGATGCAAACTATCCTAATAAAAAAGAATATAGTGTTAGGTATAATGATGATTAAGTTATAAGGAGATTCATTAAGAAGAGATTTATAAATTTTAAAAACCCAAGGGTATATTTTAAATTTAAGAGAAATATACACTCACAATTTAAAAATTAATAATTTTTTATATAAATATGAATATAGTTATAGAAGTTATGAGGATGAGAAAATGGACATGTCAAGAGACGATGAGGAAAAATTTATTATTGTAAAGGTGAATGAAGAATAAATCAATAATGAAAATGGTAGTGAAGTTGATGAAAATGAATCAACTGAGATGGAATTATTACTAAAAGTGTAACTTTATGAATGTCTAGAATATACTTATCTTTTGGAAAACAAGATAAAAATATGAATAAGTAATATAAGTCTTCTATAATAAATTAATTGGTTCATATTGAAGAAATTACAGAGTTCTATAAAAAAATGTGTGGTTTAAAAAATCTTGTTGTTGAAATGAATAATTCAAGAGTCAAGATATAAGAATCATTGGAAGAGAATGAAACGAGGTTCAAAAATTTACTAAAATAATGATGAGTATGGAAAAATATCTAAAAAATGTAGCTTAGTTTTCTTGAAATATAATTTTGAATTTGTGAAAATATAAATTAAAGATAATGAACATGGAAATTGGAAATTATTTGTTACAAATGAAGAGTAAAACACTATTATAACTTGTTCTACGTTTGTAAAGATGAATCAAATCAAGAAGACCATTTTTGTAGCAAAATTTGGTGATTCTCCAGATTATAAAAATTATGTATTCATCTAAATTAATTAAAACACTTCTAAAAATGTCTTAAAATGATTTTAATATGAATAATAAATAGTTATATGTATGAAAAAAATTTGTTTTCATGACGAATCGAAAATTAACGGGGGGAATAAATTTCAAAAATAGATCAAGGTTCTCGAAACCATAATATTTATAAAGCAAATATTCCTTTTAATGTAAATGTTGGAAATGTGGAGGTTGTTTTACATGGAAATTATTTATTGGGATAATTACTAATATAGTGATGAGTTTATAGGGTATGGTAGATAGATATTGATAGGGATTCATCTCTCTAAAAAGATAAAAATTTTCTGATAACCGATTATATCTGAATTTAAAACTAAAAATAGATTAATAGGATTAGAATATGTTTTTGAATGATTTTAGAGATATGTTAATCTTAAAAGGGGTTATATTAATTCTTCTAACTCAAATGTTTTCAAGAGAGTCTTTTGATAAGTCTCAAAATAATAATGTTAAAGGAAAATAAAAATCACTCGTTTGTGATGCATCTTATAAAAATATCCAATGGATAATATACATGGATTTAAAATAGAAAGTGTTCTTATCATACTATTTGAGAGATTAATCTACTCTAAGATGATGAAAAATGAAAATAATCCTTGGTGGCCTCTGGAAATTATTGATTACTCAATATCAAATGTGTTTCATTTGGATTTATTGATAAATATTAGTTGAAATGGAAAAGCATGTAGCATGTTGAAGGAATAAAGTGTTGTCCACTTATTGTATCCCAATATTTAATGAAGGGAGTAATGTGATATTTTATAAATAGGGGTTTGTTGTGAAGATATTGAAACATGTATGTATCCTGATAAGTGGATAATGAACAATATGTAATTTTATTCAGATTGGTGATGCTTGAAATTCTTCTTATTTATGAATAAATGAAGAAAATAAATTGTGGCATCAAAGACATGGTCATCTTGGAAAAAAACCTGTTTAATTTTATTTAGGTAAACAATGTTTGTGACGTTCCAATGTTGAAAAACGAAACAATGTGATATATTCCACTTATAAAAACAGAAAAATTATATATACTCTATATAAGAAGGTTGAAATATAAATTTTACATTCTTCAGAGCTGATTAACTTTATCATTTTTGGGCCTATGACGGAGTAGTCAGATAATGAAGATAATTATTTTATTTACATAATTAATAAATTTAATAAAATTACAAGTATTGTGTTTATGAAATGTAAATCATAAGTTTTAAATTGTTTTAAAAGTTTCAGGAAAATTTAAAGATAGTGTGTGGTTTCTCATAGAATAATATTTAAAATGATAATAGGGTTGACTATAGAAGTAGAATGTTTTGACATAAAATTTAATAACATAGGAACTTTTAATGAACTCATTTAACCAAACCCACTAGAAAAAACATGTGTATGATTGAAAGAAATTATTTTTTATATAGATGAATAAAACTATGTTTTTCAAACATGATATATCTCAGTTTTTATATAATACAATAGAGTAGTTTTCCATATCCCAAATCATTGTATTTACATGACATATTTTTAAATTTTATATTATTGAATGTAACATAATATATATCCATTTTTTATGTTTCTTATAGTGTTGGGTAGTCCATGCATTATAAAATTTATAGATTAAAATAAAGTAAATTTTGAAAGAATATGTGTTGATGGAATCTTTATTAGTTATCCAATAAATGGAAAAAGATATAATTGTTAAAATAAATAGATATAAAATATTATTGATTTTGTTCATGTGAATGTAATGGATCACATAATTAATTTGAACTCGCTTAATGAATGATGTTCCAGAAGTGACGTTGATGAATATGTTTTTAAGAAACATAATGCTGAAGCTTTAGAAAATTGTGAGAATATTGAGGGTGTTCCTGGGGAATGCATTGATTCAAAAAATGTGAGTGATGACAAAATTTATATTCCAAATTATCCAAGGATTATAAGATAAATTTAGGTCTAATATATCATTTGAAATAATGGAAAATAGATTTTTACTTGAAGAACATTTATGAAAAACACTCGTTTATCGTTGTTCTCACCAGATAAACTAAAGGACTTGTAAGAATCAATGAAACATAAAGAGTGAATATATTTATTGAATGAAGATCTAGATAAAGTTGAAAAGAATGAATCATGGGAATCAATACCCAATTCTAATGAAAGTAACATTAATAGGATAAAGTGGGTGTTCTGAATAAAGATAACTGAAATATGTGAAGTATTGTGAAATAATGAAATATTGGTGTATAAAAGATATAAATAAGCTTAAATATTTTACTTTAAAAAACATTTTCACTAGTTTTAAGACATGAAACTATAAGAATATGTCTTTTCATTATAGTATAAAGGCACTAAAAGATCTCCCAAATGGATTTCAAGTTAATACTCCCCAATAGTGAATTAGAAGATGATTTTTATATTGAAAAATAATGTGATTTATCAATTAATTAAGATGAGAAAAATTTTCACGTTAAATAACTATTCATATGGGAAATAAAATCCTCAAGAGATTTGGTATTTTAATATTTACACCATACTAAATATGTTGAATTATAGAAAAGTTAGAGTTGGTAGCAATATCTACATCAAATATGATAACATGGAATTTATAATTATGATTATTTATGTATATAGAAATATTTTTTATAAAAATAATGAAGGAGTTTTTTATTTATTTTAAAAATAAATGAAGAATCTCTATTAAATGTCCATGGATGGGGATATGAGATACTTTCTCTGCTCACAAATTTCTCAAGAGAAAATTATTATTTTTATCTTAAGAAAATTATACTAATAATATTTTGAAGAATTATTGAATGTATTTTTTGAATCATATTTATACACTAATTTATTTTGTAATTATGTTAAAAAATATGATGAGTGAAAACAGGTAGATCTGTTAGAATTATAGAAGCTAATCTTTAGTTTATAGTTCTTAACATCTCCAAGACATGATATTTTGTGTGATGTTATACTCCGTTATAGGTATTAAAGTGCTCCAAAATTTTCTCATTTTATTTCTATAAAGATTATAATTTGATACATTAATGGGGAAAAAAATTTGGGATGACATATGAAAGCAAAGGGAATATTGATGTATTTGGTTTAAAAGATATAAATTGGGTAGGATGTGTTAATGATATAATGTCTATATCTAGTAGAGAAATCTTTCTTGAGAAATATTCTATGTAAGTTTCCAAGAAAAAAATCATTTACTCTAATGAAGTTGACTATATGGCTTCAACTCTTTTCTCATCACAACTTATGTGGATAAAGACTCAACTACAATATCTGAAAGTTGAAGTGTTGTTACCATTACTTTTGGGACATGACAATCAAAGTGAAATTAACCATTAAAAAATCCAATTCAGCATTCATGATATATGAACATTGATATAAAATAACACTTCATGAATGATCTTATGATCAAAAATGAAATAAAGTCTTCATTTTTTTCTATAAATGATCAAATTTCCAATGTTCTCACCAAGCCACTGTCAAAGGAAACAATCCAAAATTTTTCGTTTATGTTTGGCATTCAACCACACTTTTTACACATCTAGGGTATGATTTAGTTGTCCCAAATCTCATATTGTCTTTAGAAATTTTATTTAATGATGATTAAAATTTGATAAACTAAGTCTTTCATTTATATTTATCTTATTATTATCTATCAAAGGAGAACTATACAATGTAGGGGGATTATCTATTGATATGTGTTACCTATGGGGAAACATATATATATAGATAGTTATTAAATGGTTTAAGTTGTGATTTCAGCACATATTAACTATTTTAATATTTTACAATTATTGGTTGTAGGAATATTTTTTGTTTAATGGATTTTTTGATGTGATGAAGAAGCTTAGTTTTAATGTTATGAAGTTTTTGTTTTGTAAAGATTTATATATATCACTATAATATGGAAAAATTGTATTATTTATTCAATTTACTTGCTTCCTACAATTATTTCACTCACGAAGACTTATAATTATTTAATGGTGATCTATTTATATATTTTTAGTGCTTAATTGTGATTTTTGTTCCCTGGTAGTTAAAAAAATTCTAAGAGGGATATTGTTGACTCGAAAGCTTCATTAATGGTTTTTTGATTTTTTAGAGTGAATATTTTTATAAGAGGATATGATTATGTATGTTAGATTTTAGTATGAATTGATAAATAATATTATAATTTCTTTTAATTATATTATTCCATGTGAAATTCTTTTATCGTTTTTATATCATGATTTAAGATGCTGATGTTAAAACAATATATGGAGAAGTGCAGATGTGCAGTGCAATGTTCCATGATTTTTTGAATGGAATACTATATAATAGACCATGATATTTCACAATACATGTTTCCTTACCCTTGAGAAGTCATAAACTAAATTTCCCCTTGTTTTAGTGAATGTCCACACTAAATTTCTTTGATTACAAAATTTCGGTGGTTCTGGAATTTTGGTGACCTCCACACTATAGTACTTATGCCCTTCCATAGTCATAAAGTGGAAGATATATAATGTCTCTATGTGATGAAATAACTATAGTGAGGATTTGGAATATTTTTAGTGGGTTTTGGAGTTTTTGTGACCTATATATTATAGTAATATAACCACACCATAGAACCGAGCTTGATTATTTTCAATTGTTCTAGATATTTGGTGATGAATACACAATATACCTATGACCTCTCTAAAAAACGTATGCAAATTGTGTGAAAACTACTAAAAACAAATTGGATAAACCACAATTCCATAAACATTATATAAAATGAAAAAAATATGATTTTTAGGGAGCTTCTTTACATTATTTCATATGATGAATTCGGTGTTTATTTATTTCCAGAACAACTACCAATTTCAGATGTTATTATTTTATTCTTTTGAATTAGGATCCAAAGGATGTGTATGAAATATGATTTGAAAGAAGTTGGTTGTTTGAATTTGAATGTGAAATTTAAATTCAAAATAGATGAATTGGAAGGATAATGTGAAAAAACTTCTATATACATAGTAGAATTTAATAAAAGAATATGAATAGAGGAATGTCCAGATAATATATTTAATATACTTAAATACGCAAGAGACAATCACTATTTTATAAATTTAATATTCGATAAATAGAGAATTAAAGTGTTTTTTCACTGATCATTATCAAGAATTTTTATGTATTGAAGACTGTGAAGAGAGGTCCTATTTTGTTGAGTGATGCATTCATTTAAATGAAGATTGAAGGAGAATAATAGGTGATTTGAAAAATAAATTGTATAGTAAAGAAGAATAAGTTTTATTTATTCTATGTAAGTGGGTTAGTGATATCATTATTCAATAAAAAAGTGTATGCATTTATTTTTCCATGTAATGGATGAAAATAAATCATTTCATGTTGTTTTTCAAGTTAATATAGAATAATAAGGTAGATAAAACTTCAACAACAAGTCAGATGTCTCAATTGGTGTTATAATTTCTTATGGTGGTTACACATTATTTTAAACTATTGAGACAAAAGTATAATGATTCATCATGATGCACCAGACTTTGGATCAAGGATAAACCATACTCATTGTACCAACATGTTAAAACTACTTGGTTATACGATCATAGAAGAATTTAGATCATGCCAAGGAATAACATTCTTGTTTTGAGAGGTTAAATATTACAAAATGTTTTTACTTTATTATATATGTGTTCCTTGAACAATGATCAAGATTCACTTTGACCAGTGATTATGGTTTTTTCACCAAGAAAATGTAAAAAAAAGTTGAATCAATATTTCTCCACCTCTCGGTGACTCCTCACTGATTTAGAGGTTCCATTATCAGTAATGAGATTTTTTGGTTTAATATTACATATGTGTGATTTCATATATGATTAATCTTATATGGGGGTGTATTGAGACAAGGTATTGATAATTGCATCATAAAGACCATTGTGTTCATATTCTTTGGTTTTTTTCTTTCTATGGTCTGGTTAGTAGTGGTACATTCCATTATACAGTTGGTTTGAATAGTGTTTGTCTGGTTTACAGAGAGAAGGTTAAGAATCATTATGTGATTATTATAATTTAACGAATCATGGTGTGACCACTATAGTTTCACCATGTTTTTCATTAAATCCATGGAGTAATGATAGTCACACAATGTCATTTAATTTTTAATGATGATTATGAATTTTGTCCTTGTATTGAGTTTAATCTTGTTTTCTAACATCCTTTTATCCCTGTGATACAATAGGTATATATTACAATGTCTTCAACCCCCTTTGGAAGCTTCTATCTATTATCTTAATGAGATTAATCTCATTGAGAACCGAGGTGAATCATTTTCCTCATCTTCTTCTTCATTCTTTCTTTTTCTTATTTCTTATGGATTATATAAAAATGATGTCGATTTTGTTTGGGAGATGTTGGATATAGTGGAATATGAATTATATTATGTTTTTTTGTTTTGGTTTTACATGTATATTATTGGACTTGTGACAATCCTCGTCTCCTTTTTTTGGGTAGTAATATTTTAATATCATGTTGAAATAGGGGATTTGAGTGTTATCTTTCATAGATTTTGTGAAAATTCAAGATTTATTTTTCTATTTTTTTTATTTGGTGGATGGTGTGGGTTAAGATAATTAGTATAATTAATTGGACTAAATTTAATTCAATGGATTGGGGTTGATTCACCTGTTCCTTATAAAACCTCTTTTTAATGAATAATGTGATTGAATGGGAATTTAATCAAATTACTATTAATATTTTTTTGGATAGATGGGTATGGTTGTTTTATAGTCATGGTAGTGGTTTCCAATCATATATGTTGATAGTGAGGTGTTTATTATGGGATATTGAGGAATTTCATGAATACAAAACCATTGGTTTGGAAATTGTGTGACAACAATATTAATATGTTTTCTAGATAATTATTACTAACCACCTCCTATGTCAGATAACCTTACTAATTCTGAAAATGTTTTAGGTTTTTAGAAACTTTCTCCCAACATTCACGTTAGTGAGCGAACAAATGGATTACCTCTCCATATTTCATACATTCTCATCCAGGTGAAGTACAATATATGATGAATTACAATATTTATATTAATATGGGTTGTAATGGATTAAGGATTTTGTATGTAATATACTTAACGACTTGGTTATGTGGTTGTGATGATGATACATGATGGGGGACATGCATGTTTTCTCGGGTGAACAAGTATTATCCCTTTACATTCGCATTACTCTACTTTTTTAAGGTTGTGATGTATAGTAGCAATGTAATATGTAGTGATTATGTGTTAATTAATCCTAATTATGTATATGTGATAATAATGATGCTATTTTTGTGGTATGTGTTATATATTTTTTATATGGTATATGATATGTGATTGCATAACTATTGAAAGGATAGAAGCTCAGAGATATTTCCTATTAAGTATTGAGAGTGACATGATCTCAAGTGATGTTATTGGAGTGGAAGTTATTTATATACATATTATTGTTTTATTATGGTACCATACATGGATGTGATATTAGGTGATAGAACCTTTGTCAGGTTGAGTGACAGTTGACCTGGCGTATAAGCACATTGGTTCTACTATTTGTTCACTGAGGAATTCTTATTTTTCATCTAATATTTCAGGAAACGTTTTAAGGAAGATAGAACTAAGTATGTTATCTTGACCTGTGTATAAATATAAATATATTCTTAGGTTTCCATGAATGATATGGTGATAGATCTAGGTTTTACTAACTCATGGTGACTGATGGTCAGTGATGCCATTGTAACCACATGATATTTTACTTTGTGATTAATTATACAACTATGGTTTATGTATAACAAATAAACTCATTATGGTTTCACTTTTACATTTCATTATATGGTATTTATTGAAAGTTTATCCTTGTTCCCATGATTGATAATGGCAATGCTTCATAGTTTTATGTTTAATACCCTCCTTGAGTGTTGAAAACCCATGTACTTTTTGCAGTGGAATTGGGGGGTCACATTAATATTGACTAACAATCTCTGAGGGGTTATCAATGAGGTTAGGTCCCGAAATATTGGTATAAAATATATAAATGAGAGTTGTTATAATGTTTCGAGTTAGTTACTGTTGTGATTTTTATGCATTTGGTAGGAAAAAAAATATTAATTAAACATAGCATGTGATGTATATTGGTTTTCTGACCCAGAAATTGTTGTTTAAGGCCCCCTATGATCTGATGAAAGGACTTTAAGTTAACAAAACATACTCGGAAATATGATGGTATTTATAGAACAAGAACCTAGGTGTGGTCCATGCATCATGTTTTATTGTGTCTGTATTAGAATTGGGTTGAGTCTATAGAATAGAAATGATGCTATTTAAATTATAATATGGTTAATTACATTGTATGATCATAGGGATGTGTTTATTTCTTGAGACATATGTTATGGTTTTAAGGATATTAATTGGGGGGGTATTCGAATACCCATTTTTATTGTTTTTTATGTATTGGGATATCGCCATATTATTGTTTCTCCATGTTGTGTGTAATTTAATTTTTTCATTGATTTATATATATTTTAATTCTATATATATTGATATATTTTTGTGTTTATGCACTTATATTATTTAAAGGTAAATAGATCTAAAATTAATTTGAAATGATAAGATTCAATGACTTTTCCCAAAAGTTAATGATCAATAAAAAACTGAAATAATGAAAATGTTTAAACCAACATCTTAATAATGAAATTTTTATAAAATGAAAAATTTTAGTGTTTAAAATGGATTATTGTTGAATATTACTAATATTTTGGAAACCTAATGGAATATAGAGTTAGAATCTATAGATTGTTTCATCCTGATGATTTAATATTTTAATAACATGCTTTATATATATTTAGATTTCCTAGCATTTAAGTTAAACATGTTGATATTGATTAGACAAAGAGGATGTTGAAATTATACAATTCAAATAAAAATTAATATGAATTTTTTATTTAAACTATCTATCTTTAGATATCCCATTTATTATGGAAATCATGTTTAATATGATATATTAGTAATCATGTTCAGCATATCTCAATTTTCATAGAGTTATATGGTTACTTAATTTAAATCATTGTAAAAAATTTAATGTAGTAAATGTTAAACTATTAATAATTTATATGCATGATGACTTATATTTTTTAATTAAGTAATCTAATATATTTAATATATAATTAAATTTATAATTAACGTTTTTATTTATTTTAGCAAGATAATCTGGGAAAATTTTCTGATGATATGTTCAAATGTGTGTCATGAAGTTTGATACCGTTTAATTGACCATCATAAGAAAATGATGTTATTTATTAGTAATATATTTTTATAAATGGATGATATATTTCTTATATGTAATGGTTATGTTTATTTTAATAGTGGTCTCATGAAATGAATTTAGAAAGTTTTATAAATGGTTTTTGGGGGCCTAATTTTAATCTAAGATATATGAGTTATTAATTTAAATGGGATTAGGGAAAGGAATGATTTGAGAGAAAATGTGTGATTAATTTCCATGTCTTAAATGTGTGGGTTTTAGTGGAGGTATTCATGTTCTATATTAATGTGGTTTTGAGATTATTTTAAAAATTCTTTAATGTTATGAGATTTAGGAAAAATAATTTTTTCATGTAGGATATTGATGAGGTCATTTCTTTATATTAGATTATTGTGCCTATTTTATGGTATACAACATTAGTGGGGTTAATAATGTAGTTATTTGATTTCATAATAGGAGAATGTGTTATTTTGAGGGAGTGGTGAGGAATTTTTGTTTTTGGAGGAATGAATGATGTTGATTTGGAAATATAATAATATTTTATCATAGGGGATGTGTTAGTTTAGTGATTCTGGGGTGTATGAGTGAATGTTATTCTTGTAGTTTGTTTGTGTGAGATTTAAATGATTGAACTAAACTAGTTGAATTTGATGTTTTTGATGAAATCAAGTCACTATAACATCGTTAGGGTTTTGTTCTTTGAAAGTGGAAGAAGGGATAATGTGTCATGACCCGTCCCCTGGGGCTCATGTCGTTACTACCCCATGCCCGCCTTCCATTGTCTAGGGGCTGGCAACTAGCACCAGAAAGGTGTATCCCTAAAACCGGTAAGGTATTTCCTTTAAAACCTGTAAACTCACACAACCAAGAACACAACAAGATACGAGAACAAAGTAAAAGTTATAGTAAAAAGTGTGTGTAGAGTAAGTAAGGGGGCCAGAATTCAAGCCCAACAGGAAAGTTCAAGTAAAACTAAAAATTGCTCCTTTGAACTCCTGCCAGGGATCCTACCTTAAGGGAAGGTACAACTCCCGAATGGTCATCTTTGCGGTGCACCTCATCTAATGGTCTACCTCTAAACATCATCAAGTCCTATCACCCTCATCCTCGATCAATGATGCATGTTGTCTGTACATGACACAACAAGGTGCGGGTGTAGCCATTGTAGGGATGAGTATAACAATACTCAATAGGGCCCCCCAAACCCATGAAGGTCTCTAAAAATCTACAATGGAAAATCAAAATAGCAAGAAAACAACAGTCAACACAACTTCGGTATATACCCATACATATAGCTCTGTTATCAAGTATACCCATCTCATACAAGAGGAAACACGAGGCCCAACTCTTTATCGAAAAGTACATTTGTTCCACGAAGAAAAGTATACCAAGAAAGTAACACCACATAGGTATGTACCACAAAGGTAACACCACACAGAAGAATACCACAAAGGTATCACCACAAAGGTAAGTACCATAATGGTACACCACACAGTAGAATACCACTAAGGTATCACCACGAGGGTAAGTACCACAAAGGTACACCAAATAGTAGAATACCATGAAGGTAAGTACCACAAAGGTAATGACTCATCACACACCAGGTATAACTTAATTATGGTAGTATATATGATTATTTGTATTGCTATATCATCTTACTTTATCGATAAGATCTGTTGTTGACTCACCCAAGATCAATGATGACCCACACAAGATAAAAATATGACCCACTTAGGATCTAGATAAGACCCACATAGGATAGCTGAGTGCTGACCCACACATGATTCAATAATGACCCACACAAGATATGAAGAATCCTAAAATACTACCAGCCACAGGGTTCTCGCACTAAGATTTCTTGATTCCATGAGTTTTCTCTCCTCAATCCATCGGTCGATACATCAACTACCATGAAGTCCCACAAAGAAGTATCCCAATGGTTCATCATGTAGAAACAGACCCAACATTATAGACAGCATGATAATCAGACACCTGGTATGTAATTTATTAATGTTTCTATTCTGAGGGCCCAGTTCGACTTGGGTTCGATCCAAATTGACCATACTCAAACCTTATCCAAAACTCAAGTGGAGTATACCAAAAGATCCATCTTGATCCAAGGATTCTGGTGCCATAAGCACTTCTTCAAACATACGCCCAGATCTCAAGACATATTGACAAATGCGTATCTGGGTCCAAAAGGGCCCGGGTCTAGTCCGACCCTGCCCGGGCTGCCCAACCCGATTCGGCCCAACCCGTCCCGGTTTGGTCGGCCCGACCCCGTTCAGATCCAAACCATTGGGCCAAAGTTTGGCCCGGACCAGAAAGGGGGAGGCCTGACCCAGCTCGCTGGGCACGGCTCCCTGGCATGGCCCACGATGCAGCCCACTCAGGCAGGGTCAACCATAGCCGACACCTGGGGGTGCAGCGTCCCCCCCTGGGTTTCCCAAATGGTCCAACAGACCACTCGGATGGCATGAGAGACATGCTGAAGCGGTCCCTCCCAGCACGATGCGGCCGTCCAGAATGTCTGGACCTCTCTTCCAGTGGCACAGATGCACGCCACTCTTCCCATGGACAGCCTGTTACTGGCCACCTTGGTGCACCACTGCAGCCGACAGGCTGTGACCTTCTCTTCTACCGGCGATGAAGATGCATGCCACCCCACCATCAGGTGGCCGGTCGGAGGGCCGGCTACGGTGCTCCACCACCATGGTCGATGGGCTGTGGCCTCCTCCGGCGGCGCGGTTGCACCGGCGCAACAATCGTTGCAGGCCAGATTGTCGTCTGTTGCCCTGTTCCTTACCAACATTGGTCGTCGTCCTCCTCTACAGCGAAGAACACCTCAAAATTTAATATGCAGAGGGATCACAATATGTTTGTTTTCCCCATACCCACAACATTAGATCGGTAACACGTGGATTGAGGAAAATAATTAAATGTAAAAGAAAAATAAAGAAGAATAATCATAAACACACCCCTACATTATTTGTTGGAGATGGTGAGAGGAAGTAGATGAGGACGGTGAAGGGAGGATGCTCGTTGCTCCCACAACTCGCTCCAAGGTTGGTTACACATTCTTTATTTGGAGATTTTTCTTCGTAGGAGAGGTTATTCATTTAGAGGATATTTCTCCAAGGATAACCCTTGATAGAAATCCCCAACCAATAGGTGAGGATCCACATAATTATGTTCAATAATTAATTAAATGATTAATAAAAAGTTGGAACATATGTTGGGGGAAACCCAAGAGTTACACTCTCCCCATTAAAAGAGTAGTTCGGGTGGTTTCCACCACCAATAATTTAATTGGGAAGTTTCAAATAAATAAATAAAATAATTGTTGTTTTTTGTATTTTATTATTATTTTAACTCCCCCACCAAGTGAATTTGATCCTCCCAGCTGTGGCTGAAATCAGGAACGCATGCACGAAGCATGTACTCAAGGGTTTGAATGGTCCGCTCTGTCAGACCATCTGTCTAAGGATGGAAGGAAGTGCTCAATCGATGTTGTGTCCCAAATGCCTCCTACAACCCCTTCAATATCCAGTATGTAAAACATGCATCACGATCGGAGACAATGGTATATGGAACCCCATGAAGCCATATAATCTCCTACATGTAATGGTATCCCAAGAACTCTACTAATCCCTACTCTCTAATAGGTATGAAGTGGGATGACATTGTGAGTTTTTCAACAATCACCCAAATGGAATCATGTCCCCTTGACATGTGTGGAAGTCCTATCATGATATCCATGGAAATTCTATCCCACTTCCACTCTGTCACCTCTAGTGGCTGAACTAAGCCTGCTAGAACCCGGTGCCCTTCCTTCAAAAACTGGAAAGTGAGGAACCAAAAAACAAGCTCTGCCACTGCTTTCTTCATTCCCAGCAACCAGTGCTGACTTCGAAGGTCCTGGTATATTTTCACCACGAATGGATGTACCTCTAGTTTGAATGTATGGAAATACCTCAAAAATTTCTTCATAAGAGCCATCAGTAACAAAGTACACCCTATGAAGTGGATGATGTGATCCCCACCTTAATTAAATCCATCAGGTGCTTATCCTGTGGATATTTGAGCTCATCAAGCCACACAGGCAGTGTCTCCATGTTGTGCCTCCCTGGATCACTAAAGGAGTGGGGGTGACTGTGAGAGACTTAAGATAAGCTGCTCCATCTCTTTCCACATAGGATATTTAAAAAATGGCTAGTTTCTCTATAACCTCACCAAACAATAGAGAACCAGATCTCCTTCTGATTGAATTTACTACTATTTTCCCCTTCCTAGAAGTATAGAATAGCTCAAAGTCATAGTCCTAGAGGAACTGAAGCTAGCACTGCTATCTCAGGTTCAGGTTCATCTGAGAGAAGATATACCTGATACTCTTGTGATCAGAGTAGACTATAAAATGTTTTCCCATCATATAATGTCTCCATATCTTCAAGGCGAATACCACTTCTACTAAATCCATGTCATTGGTAATGTAGTTCTTATCATACTATCTCATCTATCGAGAACCAAATGTGATCACTGCTTTCTCCTGCATCCTGACACATCTAAGCCTGGTCTCTGATGCATCGTAGTAGACTACGTACCAAATGACCTCCTCTTGTAACCTCATGATTGGGGCACTCATTAGTCTCTAAATAAGCTCCTAGAAACTATGCTGGAATCTCTCCAAAAACACGAATGGTTTCCCCTTCTTGTTTAACGCAGATAAGAGTACCACATCTCTAGAAAATTCATGCACAAACCTCCTGTAGTAACCGGCCAAACCCAGGAAACTCTGCACATCTGTCACACACCTGGGTGGAACCCAATAAAGAAAAACCTCAATCTTCACTGGATCCACCACAAATGCAACCTCGGAGATGACTTGTCCATGAAAGTGTACCTCCCGGATCTAGAACTGGCACTTTGAGATCTTACCATACAGATGGTGCTCTCAGAGTGTGTCAAGAACTATCTGCAGATGATAGACATTCTCCTCTTCCATAGCTGAGTAAATCAGGATGTCATTGATGAAGACTACCACAAATTGATTGGGGTATGGCTGGAAGATCTTATTCATGAGAACCATGAACACTACTGGGGAGTTGGTCACACTGAATTGAATAACCAAGAAATCATTGTGGTCATACCGACATCTGAAGGCCATCTTTTGCACATCCTCATCAAATACCATGAGCTAATGATAGCCTAATCTGAGGCCTATCTTTGAAATCCACTGTGCTCTCTTCATTGGATCAAAGAGATCGTAAATACTTGGGACTGGGTACTTGTTCTGCACAGTCACCTGGTTCAGGCACTGATAGTCCACACTGAGTCTCAAACTCTCATCTGCCTTCTTGGCGAACAAAATTAGGGCCACACAAGGAGAAACATTGGGCCTAATAAATCCATTTCTCTACAAGTTATCTAGTTAAACTCGAAGCTCTTGAAGCTTAGTGGGAGAAATTTGATATACTGGTGTAGATGTCAGTGTCCTCCTAGGGCACAAGTTGTTATTAAAGTCCACCTTTCTAATGTGTAAGGCTAGCCAAATGATGTGTGATTGGTTGAAACATCCTCCATGTAAGTCCATCCTACGCTGAAAAGGCTTCCTTCTCACTGTTGAAGGAAAACATGGTCCCATCCTTATGAACACACCATGTACCGACCCGAAATTTTGAATAAATTTTGTTCCTAAAATTGTGTTTTATTTTATTTTATACTCAACAAAACTATTTGATTTAATAGAATTAGTATAATTGAAATAAGACCGTTGGATTCGACTATTATATTACCATTATTCAATATAAATATTGGAATCACAATTTTGTGATTATTATCTGTAATCTAGAATATTTAATATAGAACGAAGATTTGATGGCCCCATCCAGTAGTCTCTGGCCGATCGAAGCCCATCGGACAGAACTCAGGAAGGATGTAGCACCTTTGGTCTTTACTCCAGACCAAACCCAAGCCAAACTTCATCGTGTGATGCTGGAACAGAATCTCCTTCGTGAGAAGCTCAAGCTGATATAAATCACTACTTGGGAAATGTTGGCCGAGCTGCTATAGGATTCTATCACCCTAGAACACCTTACTCATAAGTCCTATGTTGGTGTTATAAGTGGCTATGTAACACGACCGTAAATTTTATGTGTAATCTATTGTTTTAAATAAAAATTTCGATTTCTTCATAGGGAGATGTTTGTGAATTTTCATATGTCCGGATAAATATTATATGAATATTAATGATAAATTTTAGAAAAAAGGATATTTTAAAAATATTTATTTAAACCTTAAATAATTAATAACGTGTAATGATGTTCAAAAAATGGTTTTCTAAAGTTATGTTCAGTAATAAATTTAGAGTCTAATTAGATCAATGAAATTTTTTGTGAATAGTAAATTATGAATAGAGATTTTACTCTTATGATTATTAATTTGATCAAATGGAATCAGTAACCTCACTTAAGAAAGTATTAATATAACCAAGGCACCATTATTAAGTAATGTGATTCAATAAAATAGGTAAACAACTGTTCTAGAAAGTATTACATAAGTATTAGTTTTTTCAGATGAATAGTGTTTATTATTTATATATTAAATTAAAAATATTTAGAAATTTATTTTCATAAAACGAAGTTCATTTTTGAAATCAGAGCATCGATATTTTGTTAAAGTGAATTTTTGGGATTTTTCTGAAACAATTGAATTTTCAGTGAATAGTGTTTTTATTTAAAAATTAAATTAAAAATATTTAGAAAACTATTTTCATAAAATGGAGTAATTTTTTGAAATCATAGCATCAATATTTGGTTAAGGTTAATTTTTGGGATTTTTCTGGGAAAGGTGAATTTTTGGTGAATAGTGAGTATACAATTTTGAGTTTTGGGTGTTTAATGACATTATTAAGGATGTAATCATTGTGCAGTAATTCTGGCCAACATGTGAATATTATTATAATGTATGAGGTTTCCCAAGTGTCCAATACCATGGGAAAATACCATGGAAAAGCCCATGGTTTTTCCAATACCACCGATGAGGTGTCCTTTGGCAATTAATACATTCTCCCCTCACTTCTCCTATAAATATGAAGCCTTTACATCATTAATTTAATTTCCAAATCCTCCCCAAAGAATTTATGGTCTTTTTACCTACCAAGGAGTACTCACATGGTTCCCTCAAGCCTCCCAAGGTCCCGACCTTCATGATTTTGATGTTACTCTTCAAGGTAAGGGATTCTTTCACCCTCCTCTTTTAAGTCATGACTTCCTTTATGTTGTGTCTTATAATTTCCATCTCATTATGTTGAGGGTATGTTATTATATGTTCTCAATTATGTAAATTTCATGTCTAATTTCATAGAGTCCTTTTCCGCTCTCATCAATGTGTTTCTGAATTTTTAAGTGATGTCGTTAGGCTACAGAATTTTTGGTAAAAGAAACCACATCTTCTCTTTTTTTCCATGTTTCCTTTTTCTTGTGGTATGTCATTATAATATCCATACCATTATCTTATTCAGTATCCATACTATATTATGAGTTATTTATGAGTGGGTGACCCTGGTCCTTTCTCTTTTCATTGTTTTTAAAACAGTTTTATATAGTCGTTCCGCAGCAGAAATTTCATCTCAAAATTTCAATCTCTTTCTCTCAGGAAATTCTATTATTTATTTTTGTGAATACCCAGACATATTTTGTTTCCATGGGTGTTCATAAATATATAAATATGATATATTTTATTCTTTAATTTACAAAAATATAACCCTCACCCCCTTTCCATGGGTTATAAATGATATAATGATCATATTTTTAAGAGCTTTTAAAACATCACAATTTTGAAATGAAACCCATTCCTTTTATTCTCTATGGGTTATTTATGAAATGCTTGATTATGATCATTTTGGCTCACATGTAAGTAAATACATATTAAGGGTGAGCCCTGATAGAGCTCCAATGCATTGGGTGAAGAATTAAGCAGCTGGCATCAGTACCAGCCAAACTGTCAATCCTGGATGCCCTATGTTTTTCTGAAGATCTCAGGGAGGCGCTCATAGAACCCTTTCTCAGCCCCCAAGAGTTTCAAACTGAGGTAGACGCCACCGAGATTTACCAGGAGGATACTAGCCCAGCTGAATTCAATGTGGTAATCTCCTCCACCGATCAGGACGAAGATTCCATCACGCAAGGACACATCAAACCACTATATGTGTCATGTACATTAAATGATGCTGAGGTCCAGAAAGTATTTATTGAAAACTGATCTGGAATTAACCTCCTTCAAATATGGACACTTCTTAAGGTGGGCTATAGTGAGGATGATATGATATCTTCATCCACAACTCTGTTGGGTTATGAAAAGAGTGAAATGAAGCTAATCGGACAAAACAAGCTAAAAACCCATTTTGGCGACCTTGTGGCCTACTCAGTATTCCTGGTGGTCCGGTAGAATGCAACATTCAATGCCCTGCTGGGAAGGCCTTGATTCAATAAGCACAAGTCCATTCATTCATCCTACCACCAGTGTGTCAAGTATTGCATCAATGGCCAAAGTGGGACATTTCACGATGACAAGGCCCCTTTAGACCTCTCTGAGTCACACTATATTGATGCCTGGTGTAACGTGAAAAGGAAACAAGAAACCTTTGTTCGATGGTATCGACTGGATCCCCGCTCCAAATAGTCTATAAATGGTTCCTGATGACCCCCTCAAGCAGCTTGGCAGAGACTATGTACTGCCCATCAACCATGTTGAGAGCAGGGGTTCATGTCCGGACACACACTCAGCTATCCTCATAACTTCATCCATAACGACCGAGCGTGAAAATGAGGAAACGACTACTAAACCACAATTTGGGGGCGAATACTTGAGCAAGGATGCCCAAAATGCCTCGCCTCTGGACTCCCAAGAGCCTGTGATGATAACTCTCCCCCCGTCGGATCAAGAAGATGAGAATTTGGGGGAAGAAGTGGAGGAAGATCTCAGGGATGCTCCTCCTGCATTTGAGGAAGGTACCTCCACCACTCTGGATGAGCTCAGGGAAATAAACCTGGGTACCAAGGAAGACATGAGGCCCACTCTCATTAGTACAGCCATATTCCCCAAGGAGCATGAGGTATATACCACTTTCATAAAGAAACATAGAGATGTCATTTCCTGGAATTACACGGAAATTCTGGGACTCGATCTCGAAGTGGTGATGCTCCACTTAGGCCTACCAAAAGACCACCGGGGCTATAAACTAGCCGCCAGAAGGATGCACTCCACACATGCTGCAAAATAGTGGCTGAAATCAATAAGATTATTAACATAGGCTTCATTTAGGAGGTCCAAAACCTCATCTGCCTAGGCAAAATTGTCTCCGTCACGAAAAAGAACAGACAAATCCATGTCTGCATCGATTTCAGATATCTCAATCGACATTGTCTGAAAGCGGATTTCATGGTCCCGATCACCAAGTTAATAGTCGACGCAACGGCCTGGTATGAGGCTCTCTCCTTCATGGATGTGTATTATGGGTATAATCAAACCCGAATGGCCCGAGAAGACGAAGAAGCCACTGCCTTCAGGGCCCCTCAACGAGTATTCAATTACAGTGTCATTCCCTTTGGACTCAAGAACTCTGGTGCCACCTATCAATGCGACATGCATCGTATCATTAAACCATTCCTGGGGAGATTCGTCAAATGCTACATGGATTACTTGGTGGTCAAATCAAGACAACGCTCAGACCACCCGTCAGAAAATGAAGTTGTCTTCAACAAACATCGGCAACATAGTCTGAATATGAATTCCTTGAAATGTGCCTTCGAGGTTACCTCATGGAAATTCCTTGGATTCGTCGTATGCCATCATGGAATCGAAGTCAAACCTAAAAACCAAAATCCATCCATTTCTTACCACCACCCCACAATCTCACTGTGTTTAGAGGATTCTAATGACACCTGGCATATAGTAGGTGGTTCAGAGCCAACATGGTAGGTAAATGTTTTCCCTTCACCAGTTTAAGGAAAAGGGGGTTATGTACCAATTGACAGATGATTTCCAAGAGGAATTAGACATCCTAAAGAAGTACCTCTTAATCCCACCGGTGCTCATGCCCCCAGTTGAAGGATGGCCTCTTATCCTATACGTCATTGCCCTAGAGAGGTCACTAGGAGCCTTCCTCGCACAGAAAAATGAACCTTGCTGTGAAAACAGTCTCAATTACCTCATCTGAACCATGATCGATGCTGAAACTCGATACTCAAACATTGAGAAGAGTATTATTTCCCTGGTCTTCGCAGTTCAAAAAAGGCGACATTATCTACAGCATCATAAAGACCATTTGATCTCGCGTAGTAACCTGCTCAAATACATCCTCAGCCGCCCAATGGTGACAGTGCGCCTATCCCGATGGGCAGTCATCCTGCAACAGTTTGACATCTGGTTTGTGCCTCATAAATCCATCAAAGTCCATGTATTAGCGGGTTTTCTGGCGGAGCACCCCTCGACAGGGACCACTGCACCGAACATCGAGCTACCTGATGAAGAAATATTCTCGGTTCAAGAGGATTTCCCAACATGGGAAATGTACTTTGATGGAACATCCAAAAGCCTGATAGGGAAAAGGATATAGGATAAAAAATTTAACAAGGTGGGTTTGGGGATAATACTCAGGTCCCCTGAAAAGTTTGTCTTTCCATATTCCTTCCTCCTGTCAATGGTGACTATGCTATTAAAAAGGAGGAGATGATTCCCTTATTTGACTATGTCTAAGGTTTAATGGCGGAATTCCCCACAGAAACAACATTGACCTATATTACTCTGTCTCAGAATTCCCAGGACGATGCATTATCTAATGTGGCCACAACACTAGTTGACCCAGACCGGGATGAAACAATTATCAGTATTGATCACTGTCGAATGGTCTTACTGTTTGTTCAGGCTAAGATGGAAGACATCAACAAAGTCAGTCCTGTCCCTAGGCCATATGCTCCTACCACAGGCTAGATAACCCCCATTGAAAACCACCTTAAAAGAGGATAACTTCCATCAAAAAGAGATGAACGAGATAAACTATGGAGAAGGACAATCGACATTGTCATATATGGTAGCATGGGTCAGCAAAAGGTCCTCTATAGATGAGGCCTCAATGAAGTCCTTCCTAGATGCATTAATGGAAGAGAAAAGGCTACCGTCATGACTGAAGTGCATGCCGGAGTATGTGGATCAAATCAGTCGGGGTCTAAGATTTTCCATCAGGTTCGAAGGCTTGATGACTAGTGGCCCACCATGGCACGAGATTGCGAGCACAATACTGTAAAATTCCAATCCTTCCAAATTCATGCAAAATTCATTCTCCAACCCCTGAAGTTACTTCATCAGGCGAAGTAATCCTGGCCATTTTCCATCTGGGGAATGGACATTGTGGGACCATATCCTCCTGCCATGACCAAAAAATTTATGTACATCCTCATAGCAACCGACTTCATTTCCAGATGGGCAGAAGCTATTCCCCTGAAGGATGTCGGGGCATGAAATATTGTCAGCTTTGTGAAAACCAAAATCATCAACCGATTTGGCATCCCTAATACCATACTGACGGATAACGGCACCAAATTCTTCTCTTCTGAATTGGAGAAACTGTATCGAGAATATAGTATCAAGTCTAACCACTCATCTGGCTACCATGCAGTAGCCAACGGACAGATAGAGGCTTTCAACAAGACCATTTCCAACATTCTCTAGAAAATGGTGGTCGAAGACAAGAAATCATGGACGAATAAGCTTTTTCATGCATTTTGGGCTTATGAAACCACAATATGCACCGCAACTCAGGATACGCTGTACTCATTAGTATACGGAACAAGAGTGGTCCTACCCATTGAGTTCCAATTTCCCTCACTCCGTGTTGCCATTTGTGATAAGTTATCCCACGATGAGAAATCAGAAAAATGGATAGGTGAATTGCAACAGTTGGATGAGTAGAAACTGCACACGTTGCACCATATAGAAATATATCAGAGCTAGATCGCATGAGCCTTCAATTAAAAGGTCCATCATCGGTCTTTCATTGAAGGATAATTGGTGTTGGTCCTCCGGATACCAATGATACCCGGAAAGGAACCACCAAAGCTAGAGCCTGTGTGGGAGGGACCATATGTCATACACAAGGTCTTCTCCAACAGAACATATGCCCAGATCTCCATGTATGGGAAGTTCACTACCGCTTCTATAAATTCAAGATTTCAGAAGAAGTATTTCCCATAACCAAAAGAAGTTTTTGTCCGAGCTGTAGGACGTTAAACTACCATGCCCCAATAGTCTATGCTCTATGACCCTAATCTAATAGTATTTCGTCTGCACCGCATGATGTAAAACTGTACGGATTTCAGAGAACTACGTATGGGTTTATTCCTGCACTTGTAGGATACATAGTGACACCAGGGTCCCCCATCCTGGCCCAGCTGCCTCCAAATAAAATAAAAAATTGCCATATTTCCCCATGTATGGACCAGACCTGCATGGGGTGTTTCCTTTTCAAAGAACTGCATATTACTTGATTACTTCCCTCGTAGGATACGTAGTGACACCATAATACCACTCCTTGGCCCATCCACCACAAATGAAGCTAAAAATACCCCCTTTCCCCAGCGCAAGGACCAGACCAGCATGGGGTGTATTCCTCGTCCTTACCACGAGACATTAAAACTACCCAGATAAGAAAGAAAAAAATTCCACTTTCCCCCGTAGGGACTAGACCTTCACAGGGTGTATTCCCCAAAATAAATACATAAGTCTTAACTCCTACCCTCATTGGATACGTAGCGATTCCAGGGTCCCCCCATCCCGGGCCATCCACCCCCAAATGATGATTAAAAATTCCCTTTTCCCCTGTGAACGGACTGGACCTACACGAGGAGTCTTATTCATCTAAAGAACTACGTACGGCTTAATGCATGACCTCGCAAGATACGTAGAGACATGGGGATTTTATCTCCTAGCCCAGCCACCAATAAAATAAAACACAGGTATATATACCCCTCATCCTTACCGCATGACGTTAAACTGCACAGAAACCCCTTTTCACATCGGTCCATCTTCGTCCTCACCGCACAACGTTAAACCTGCACAGACCTCATCCTCACTACATGATGTTTAAACTGCACAGACTTCGTTATGACCCACCCAATATATACGATGAAATGGGATGGGAATACTCGATGTGTATTTGGATGCATCTTCTCCATACATCAGACTCCGCGACCTGGAAAATTGAGGATCTTCATATCCACCCATGGCCATCAGAAGTGGAAAGTTATCGACCCGTGGACACCGTTGCACGACAATACATACCATGCCCTCAGAAGCTCTACATATTGATCACCCCTATCCCGTCTAACAAAGGAATGATTTCCTCAGGTGATAATCTTCTTATCTCCATATACTTACCGGCCTCAGATCCCCCATATCATTTCTCCCGATCCAAAAATTTATAGAGCATTGGTTTACAAGTTCTTTCCCCTCTCACATCCAAACGTTGCTAGGGTATCCCTAACTAGTTAGCCTATGTATCTACCTATGGTTAACATGACAATCTGGATCTACAAACATCAAGCAAGGTCTATGGTACTTTGACTCGACGGGAAATTGCGGTGAAGATGTTTCTCATATACTTGGACAACATTATCCCAATATGCCGAACTCTGTGCTATGAGCGATCCCAGATTTTCATAATCATCCAGGGTAATCAGAAGTGGAACATCATCGACCCGTGGACACCTATCCATGACTATTCATACCATGCCCTCAGTGGCCCTGCATATTGATAGCCCCTGGTGCATCTACCAAAGGCAATATTACCTCAGGCGACACTCTTCCTATCTTCATACGCTAACCGGACTCAGAGCCCCACACCATATCTCATGATTTGGGAAACCCCAGAGTTATATTTTATACCCTCATCCCCTAACATTTGTTCAGAGTATACCAGAGCATCCAAACTCAATTTTCCACCGGGTGATTGTAGAAATTTTCACCCAATGGTCCGAAATCTATGACCGTTAAACTAAGATCACTTCGTCATTTCCACACAAGATTAAACTACCTGGAGTAAAGGTACAACCAATAGGAAAGATAAATCAGTACAGGGAACTCCCTGAGTTTTAACAGCAACCAGGGATGAACATCCATGACATGTCCAAATATTTTCTTACCAAATGAAAGACTTCGCAGCCCAGATAATTCTGGATCTTCATAACCACCCATGCCCATCGGAAGTGGAAAGTCACCGACCCATGGACACCTTTCCATGACTATGCATACTATGACCTCAGCAGTTCTGCATATTGATCTCCCCTAGCCCGTCTACCAAAGGATAGATTTCCTCAGGCGGTACTCTTCCTATCTCTTTACACTTACCGGCCTTAGAGCCCCCATATCATTTCTCATGATCCAAGAAGCCCCAGGGACCACGATTTACACCATCAATCCCTCTCTATTTCTTAGACATGTCGAGATACTCGAGCCCAGTTACATTATAATCAAGAGGGGAATTTGCAAATACGTCCTAACCGCATGATGATTAAAACTGCATGGAATATGTCCTTGCCACCTGGAGTGAATCAGTAAAGACCAGGTATTAAACATCCAGGGAAATGCCTCCAACTACAAGAATTTTCCCAGATTTAACAAAAAAATTCCCCTGACCTCACTGCACAACATTAAACTGCACACTATCTTTAATAATGCTCCCTATTCATTCCTCATGATGTTAAACTACATGAAAGTCGTCCTTACCGCATGATGTTACACTGCACAGAATTTAAGATTCCCTCCGTCCTCGCCGCATGATGTTAAACTGAATGTTCGAACTCTTCATGGGTTTAATTGGGAATAGAGGCTTTCCTATGCCCCTCGGTGCATGGGATAGACCTTCACAGACAACCATCTCACACCAGCATGAGAAGGGATGACTTCACCCATTCCTAGGAAATTTAGCCCAGATGTTTCTCCCGTTTCAAGGAACCCACTCCTAATATATCACACTCTGCACCCAAAAAGAGCTGAACCTTTGTAAGCCACCCCTGGTGGTCTCGAATATCAACTTCCCTGAAGTTTCTCGGCTATCGAGAGTATACATTCCTTGACCTAAGGACACATTTTCCTGACTATGCATTCTATTCCCTCAGTGGCTCTGTATATTGATCACCGATGGCCCGTCTACCAAAGGCAAGATTTCCTTAGGCAATGATTCTCTCCATATGCCTCTTGGCCTATGAGCCCCCATGTCCATCCAGGATTCCGAAACCCTCTGAGATTCATTTTACCAACCTCTTTCACAACCCTTCATGAATAAGCTGGAACGTCTTTAATGAGATTACCGAGAACAAGGAGAAGTTGTTCCATTTTAAGAAATGTCCCGGCTACATGACTTTAAACTACGTCAATCTCCAACCATCCATTACACAAACTAAATGTGTAGGACAAGGACCCTTCCTCCACACTCTTTATTTGTTTAGATGTTCCCAAAACTTTTTAGATGTCAAATACCCTTTCCGAGCCACCCCTGGTGGTTTTTTATAATTCTCCAAGCCACCCATGGTGGTTTCATTAATCCAGACTTCCACGAGGTCCTCGGGCCATCAGAAATGGACAGTCATTTACTTAAAGAAACCTTTGAACAACTATGCATACCATTCGTTCAGCGGCTTTGTATATTGATCGCCCATGTCCCATCTAACAAAGGCAATTCTTCCTTAGGTACTTCTTTTCATACTTTCGTACGCCGATACGGCTCCCATGCCTTGTGACATGCCCTGCATGTAGTTCAAATCTAAAAATGTTCCCCCACGTGCGTCTGAAAGGTGTTGAGACATCTTTTAATCATCCAAACATCGTCGGGGCCCTCGCCCCACCATATCTGGTCAAAGTTGTTCGACCTAAAACATCAGTAATGATAGTCTTGTTGTTGGGACTTTAAACCGCTCACAAAAAGAGGCACAAAGCCCATTAGGCCGAAAACCCAAAAAGGGTGACCTAAGAGAAAGCCGAGTTATACCTACTGGGTCCACACGAAATGGGCCCAGGAAAAAATTAGGGTATTGACAGAAAAGGATAACTTCTTGTAGGGTTTTTCTACAAAACCCTAGAAATAGTCAAACTATGCTCATTGGATCCGTTGGTCCAGACAAAAAAAATTTAGAGCTCGTTTTTTTATCATTTTAATGGACTATGATTAAATTTGATTTAGTGAGTTGTTATTTATACAACAATCCTTCCAATAAAAATCAAATATTATAGTAAGTAAAGATCGACATCAAATCGGGTTCCATTTAGAAAAAATGGGAGGACGTCCACAAGCGGAAGTATCTCCTTCGTAGCAACAAAGAGGTAAAACAGAGTGTATAGAAATAGCTATGGAAATCAAAAAGGAGTCTGGCATGCTCTCTCCATCAGATCTAAAACTGTGTGGTGAAGGTTATTGAATTTTTTCTCCAGCATAGCCTTCTCCCTAGCCTCAACTTCGGCCACCAAAAGAGTATGCCTCACCGTCATTTAGAGATCCTTAATCCCTTTCCTGGTAGCTTCAAGGTCACTAGTAAAAGATGACAACTGATCCCTCGGCATTGCTGCTCGAGCATCGCATTCATGAAGATCTGTAGAGATGTCGATCTCCTGATCATGAGAGCTCACATATAGCGCTATCAGCTGATAGAGTTTCATCATAGCTTCCTTAAAAGATCGGGTCCCGCAATGAGAGGTAGCGAGGTGAGCATGTTTGTGTTCACTAGTGGAAGCCTCCCCACGGGAAATGATGACCTAGAAGGTGAGAAAATGAAGTTGTCAATAGTCGAATCCACTTGACTGAAAACCCTGGAAGAGTTGCCGGAGTGCATCAGTTTTATTCTCCATTTCAGCCAGAGGTGTTTCAGAAAAAATCTCACAGATCCGGGGCCAGGCCCACCTTCGCAGTGCTCGGTGGTCCTCCATGACATGAGGGTCTTTGGTATCCTCGTTAGATAACACATGACTGAAGTCTGTCTTTGCGATCAGTGTAGGTATGTGAACACCAGTAGATGGTTCCAAGGCTAGAGGGTTAGAAACATCTAGCCCTGGTTCAGGCTTGGGAGTTGAGTTGGTATGTCTAGTATTGATCGGAAGAGATTCAGGAATTACATCATGGGGGGCCAAAGTCACAGGATCATCCTCAATTACATAAAAAAGGATTGGATCTGTCTGAACTACGACCATAGAAGTGTTGGAAGTGGAAGATCCCTTGAGCTGCTTCGATCGTCGAGCCATCTATCGGTCCTCCCTCAAAGCTGATGAGGAAGGTGCGGTAAGCATGGTAGCCCCAGTGACCTCCGATTTGGAAAATTTCCTGACAACCTTACCAAGGATACCATCTGGATAATTCTTTATCCAAATTCTCGCATACTCCAATGACAGGCTAGCAGCTGGTCTTATGTCAGGCAAGGGAATGCTCGTTCTAGATCCCTCTCGCATCAATATCAACCACAATTGATGGAAAATGGCCAAATGTAGTCCTCGGGCCCGAGGATGTGGAAGGGAAACCTAGAGTTTCATGCATCCAAATTGTCGAGAAAAATGATATGGATTGTACAACTCACATAGAGAAACACCATCAATCCTCGTGGATAAAAACCCATCCCATAGTGAAATCATGTATGAAATCTCTGATAAGATCCCCCTGTGGTCTTCAACCATGATGCTAGAAAGAGTGGGGTAGGGAGTGAAATTGAACTGTGAGAAGTCACTCAGAAGCTTGATGACTTCATCAGAGCTGAGGGACTTCATATGAACTCCAGCTATATCAAGCATGGTTTGCCGAAGAGTAGGAAGCAGAATGACTATTTGATGACGATACTCATTACAACTACAATGATCCGCTGCCCAGATATATATGAATTGAAATGGCCCACTCAGGTGATAGGATGAACTGCCCTCCTGCATGTGGATTAGTAATTCATAAATACAAGCAAATGTGGGCACAACAAGATTCACCAGGCAGCCTCCCTCTAGCTCAGCTGTCATCATCAGGGTGAAAGCCCTAACACCTGGGTTGATATCCAGATATGGGAATAGCCACACGCTCCAAAACATGGTGAAAAGACCTACCATCCTTGGCATAGGTGGAACACCGGGTCCACTCCTCTACCACAAACTGTCCAAGTTTCATGACCACTCTATAGCAGAATAGTCTCCTCATCATTCCGATTGGACTCCATTCCAATATGGGGAATTTGTAGGGTCTTGAAAAATCTACAATGGATAACGGGAATCCACATAATTTGGGAAAGTATTCTGCCAAATTTTCCTCAAGAAGAGAGAATATTTATGATTGGAAAAGGACCGGCTGGTCCGCATACCGGTCCAACATTGATGGTATGAGGACGATTCAGCAAGCCTCCCCCACCGTGGACCAGTGTCGTCTGCGAAACGGAGGTGGGAACCCACTGTGAGCGTGAAGCAAGAAGGGTGCTAGGCTGGTTCACTGTCACGAACCTCCCCAACCACGAAATGCATCAATTGGCCCATACCATGTGCGCTGTCATTCGCAAAATATAGACGGAGCTATGTGCAGCCGCAGAGAACCCCCGAACCGATTTGGTTCGCGGATGAGGTCCATTCAATGCCCCCACAAGTTTCAGATTGACCAATTCATTCGTAAACCGGGATTTTAGTCATGGTCCACCTCAAAAGGTGCCGCCTGACAATAGATACATCTATTTTCCCCCTCTATAAAAAGAAATCGAGGGGGATAAGAAAGGGATTGATCGGATTTGGGTGGAAGGATTTCAGAGGAAGGATCTTAGGATTTCGAAAGCAGCGAAGTTCCAATTTACGGACCATAACATGTACAAAACTGGAAATGGATTATTAAGGAACCAAAAAATGCATAACAAAATGGTGAACCACGAGCTTAAGAAAAAGACCACGAGCCATGGACCTCCACGTATGTACTCTGCACGGACCAGGGAGTATATCCCCGTTTTTTGATCTGACACACTACGTAGCACCCTCCAACGTGGGCGAATCCCTAAACGACGATCCCCCTACCGGCGTCGCCCCCAACCATCGCTACTCGCGCAAACTCCACCTCATACCAACCCGGTACGTGTGCCAAACCTGATGTCGCATACCACCTTGGTACGAGGGATTCCTATTAGTCTGCGTACCACCCTCGTATGCGGATGGCCTCTCCAGCTGCATTGCACCCCCTATGCGAAGATCACCACTCCTCATGCACCCATGTTTCCCGCTATCTCCTTTGGTATTCCCATTCCCTGAGCCTGATAAAATCCTTCAAATCTGGCTTGATGCATCGTAATACATTCATTGTCCTATTCATTGGCCCTGAGACAAGGTCTTTATCGAAGCCACTAGACCCATATGATGCAACCTTCAGGCGCATGATCGCTCCTCTTTGAGTTCACATACCAACGGTAGGCGAGGGAAAAGGGGTTGCTCCAACCCTTGAGCGGGTTCCCGAAACATTCATGGGTTCACATTCCCACGGTAGTGCAGGTTCCGAGCCTGAGAGTCCCCTTTCGACCTCTCCACTTTCCAGGATTGAGGGACCCTGCTCGGGTTTCCTTTTGACGAGTGCCAACGGTGAGCACTTCTCCCCTCTATGGGGAGTGGCAGGGCATCCCTCTGGGAGTAATCCCCACACTAACCTCTCCGGAAGCCAATGTCCATTCCCCTATCATCACGGAACATTCATTTCTCTACTTCCCGACTAATACCTTCCTCCAACATTAGGGTGAAGGAGATTCCAGTGCTCCCATCCCTCACCTCTTCTCGTCGTCTTTCACCCCTTCCATTGGTAGGAAGAATATTCATGGCTTTCCAAATCTGTCACATTCTATTGTTTCTCACACAGAGAATGAATCACATGGTCTTAGAAATTTGTTATGGTTACAGAATCTGCATGATGGAACGGTGGAACGAACTACATGTGTATTGATCCCTGTCTCCTATTCAGGGTACGTAGGATGCCTCCTCAAGGATAAAACCCAATAACATGCATCTTTCACGTGTAAGGCCTAATCTCCCCAGAACTACGTGGACATTGATCCCCAACCAACTAGGATACATAGGAAACCTCCCCGAGGTGGTAGCCCAATATCTATGTCTAATACACATCTGTCCCTATCAGACCAAGTCCTCATACTATAGAAGGACCATCTTTGGGCCTAGAAAATAACTTCCTTTGAGTCTTCTAGGTAGCTTCAGCATAAGTCCTGCACCCACTTTGATCGGGTATATCTCGCCTAGAGGTCCTTGCCACATGATGTAAAACTGTACGGTCGGGTCCTTGTTACATGACCTTAAAAGGTGATGTGTCCCATCATGTGGCACCGGACAACGTGGATTCGGATTCCACTCGCGAGGATTTGTAGGAATCCCGTATCACGGGTTCGATCCAAACACTCAAGTCGTTATCTGTCCCCCCTGGAAGAAAATAAACTCCAGTGCACCCAGTTATGAGGCTTCAAACCAGTGTCGTCTCAATGAGTATAAACTCCCTGGAGTCATTAATCCAATGAGGGATGGTAAACCTTAGGCCTAAATGATTCTGAATCCCTATGTTCAACTTATCATTGCAAACTAGTAGTAATCCATGGATAATATTCTAGGGAATAAACCAAAGATTTGAGATCAAATGAACATGTCTTAAATCTATAAGAGAGTCCCGGAAAAGGCAATAATTCCCCCCAAAAGGGTGAGATGAGCCCGACATCCCATCCTCTCGACAATTGTGAGTTCTTAAGCATCGCTGGCCGAATTGCACGACGAACACCGGCCTTTGGAAAGTAAGTCCATGGATCGTTGGATACGGAACCGTTGGGAATTTCGAAATGAAGACCAATATACCCGACCTGAGCAATTGATCGGAACTCATACCTCCGTAAGATCGACTATCGGGCACGTCGGCCCCGCCATTACTCGGTTGAAATAGCCATCAGTTTCTTCCTTAGATTAACATTTATGTGTTACTTCTAATTTTTCTTCCAATAAAGAATAAAAAATCATTAGACATCAAGTAGTATTATATTACAATTTTAACATTTATAGAGGGTAACTCAAAATTTTATATGTTTCATCAGCAGGATAAAGGATAGTTTCGAGTTTTGAGGGAAAGAACCTCATACAACACTCTTGTCCCTTTCCCGATGACATACCTGCAATAATTTCTTCGAATTCATGTTCTCATAGCATTGTAAACTTTTCTAATCTCCAACATTCTTTCAAGATTCTCTATGACATATCAAACACATCCTCCATACCAAAGATTCATAAAGGATCATGTCACACCTATGATCTAATATTAAGCTACCATCTCTACCACCTTTCAAGAAGAGGGAGGTAACATCAAGTTATTTTCAAATATTTCACCCTATCCAGAGAGTATGATGTAAAATTTTATTTTAGAATAACTACTGAATAGGGAGACATCCGAGAAACTTATATATATAGTCATGTCTTATAGTTTTTTTTGGAAACATAGATAATATTTTAGAAGAACTATATTTCAAAAATTTCAAATCTGACTCTATCAGACTATTTTACAAAAACCTGGTATACTGTGATGTTTTGAAAATATATGTTAGAAATTTTTTTTTCCAAAAGTGCATCATATTTTCCATTGGTACGATCACTGTTGCGCAGACTGTGTCTGGACTAAGGAAGTGGAAGACTTTGAATGTCCATTGTAGTATTTTTTCATTATGTGGACCCAAGTTCACCATGATCGATGTGATAATGAGTGTTGGGGAATGCTTAATGGTGGTGGGTTAGAAACCCTAAAGGTGTGTTTAAATTTCAAAGTTCTTTTTGTATGAAAACAAATTATAAGGACATAATTTTTCTTAAGGGGGAAAGATTGTAAATACCCAAACATTCATTAATGGAAATTACGCATGATCTAATTAAATGTCTTATTATAGTTATATAAAATTTGAACATCAATGGTTTTATATTTTTGTATTTTAAAATACTGTTATGAATTGTGACCATTGCTAATATAGTCGTTGAACAGGGATCACATGATTAGTATAAATATAGGGTTTTAACAAATCAAATTTACATAGATAAAGGATGATATAGCCCCATCCAATAGACTAGCCCCATACGAATCCCATTTATCAGATCTCATAATGGAGGTAGAGTCATTGGGCTTTACTCTTGATGAAGCCCATGCTGATCTTGAACAAGTTAAGCTTGAACGGAATCGACTATGGAAGAAGTGGACATTAATAGAGATTACCACCTGAGAGATGTTATCCAAGCCACCCCAAGAGTCTGTAACCATCACACACCATACCCTTTGGTCTTATTTAGGTTTTATAAGGGGTTATGTTGCAAGACCCTAGCACTATGACTATGTACATTATTTTTTGTATAAAGAATGTGCATTTATTTTATTGTTGTTACTTTGTAAATAGTTTTTAAATCACAAATAGTATTTTTAGTTGATATTCAACTAAGAAATATATTTTGATGAATTAATGGATTTCTTAATTATATAATATTTTACTAAAACATTGTTGTTAAATTAATTTTTATTAAATATAAATGATCATATAATTTTAGTAATGAAATTATAATTTTTATTAAGGTTTGAAAATTGTTTTTGTCAAAAACCCATCAATTTTTGGTAAATGTTCGTTTTTATTTTAAAAGTAAAAATTTAAATATTTAGACAATTATTTAGATAAACTGAATATTATTTTTGGAATCATGATGTTGAAATTATCCAATGGGGGTTTTTTCATAATTTTTTAAGACAGTTGAATTTTTGGGTAAAAATTAAATACCGTTTAAATATATAATGTGTCTTATGAAATCATAATGAAATAATAGTGATGTAATAAAATAATATAAACATTATATTCATCAAATATATTTTTTACTATTAAAATAATATGATTTTGGGTTTTTTATTTATTTTACAAATTTTATTGGACTCATCAAGGCTTATAAAACATTTTGTATTTTTAAATTGATTTCCTTGAGAGTGTGACTCACCTCTACATAAGCAACCCTATTATTTTATGAATTTGGAAATTTTACTTATAAAATTTTTTATACTCCCATTTGGAAAAAACCATGGGAAAAACCATGATCTGGTTTGTGGTTTTTATAAGTTTAATGTGAGGTGTCCTAAACCAAAATAATAAAGAATTCACTCTCCTTTCCTATGTAAACCCACCCAAGCTCCCACTTCCTCTTCACTCAAAGCATTTGTAGTTTGACCAAACCCTTACCTTATCTCTATATAATCCTCCAAAAGTGACCCATTCTCCCAATAAGCCTCTTCCAATCATCTCCCAATCCTTTGAGATCACACTTCCAAGTAATGGATTTCTTCATTTCTCATTTTTTCCAATTTTTTTAAAGTTTTTATTCCCTTTGGTTTTCAATTAAAAATGTTGGGGTTTGATTTTGAACCTCCCCCATACTTCCCTCTTTATGTTTGTATGATAGTATACCCCTTTATGTCTTATTAAATTCCTCTCATGTACACCCGTTACAGTACCGAAATTCCTAAAGGAATTTCTCTCTCCTCATTTGCATTCAAGCAATACTTTTGTATCCGGAACTATTATTCAATTACCATTGTTGGGACATAAATCTATATAACCCCCTTACTGTCCATTTCATGTAAATAAGGTGAGACACTGATTTCTCTCTCCTCATCCATTTTTTATGAGTTCTTATTTCACGCTGTTATGCTGCTGAAATTCCACAATGATTTTCTAAGCCAATGTCATTGTGTTGTGAATACCTTGCCCATTTATCTAACAAGGGTTTCCACCATTATGAAAATTTACTAATTGATTATAATTATTCATTTATTTATTCCAAATCCCATAATATAAGAATAAATGATGATGATTGATTCCATGTTGTATGATCATTATGGCACACTTATGCATGAAATGAAATTTTTAAAAAGGGTGCACCCTAATAGTTCTCCAATGCATTGGGTAAAGTATTGTATCCTGATATGTCATGTGAAATGAGTGTTGAATCGTGCTAATTCAATTGCAATGATGTTCTAATCATGCTTCATGTGCAATGCGGGTTTACTCATCCTCCATATGCAATGAGCCGTGGCTCATGATAATTCAATGTTAAGTGTTGTGGCCACATTTCCATGTTATGATTGTCATGATTTATCATGCCTTTATGTTTATATTTATCTTGTGATCCATTAATATGCATATTTCATAACATGTATCGTATTCCTCAGGTTATTCTATGTTAATTCCCTTAATGTGCTTTATAGCTCAACATTTTTTATGCATATCCTCAGGTTATCCCATGCAATGCGATGTACGAGGGAATGTAGTGGTCATGTAAGGAAGTTTTTAATAAAAAAGTTGTGTGTTTTATGTTATAAGCTGTTATGTAATGATCCTAAGCCCCAAAGACTCTAGACCTCTCAACCTTCTATGTTGCATCAAGTGATGTTTATGTCATAAATCATGTTTAAATGTGTAATAACGAGCTGGGTAGTTATAGTATATATATGATCCATGTGTATACATGAAGTGTATAATTAGTGTACTTATTAATATAAATATTGGAATTATTTATTGGATTCTACACCCAATGAAAATGTGACGATATATGAAACAAAATTGATAGAAAATATTTATTTTATTTTAGGTAATTCTAATTTTAAATTAATTATAAATTTAATTTGAAATATATTCTATAAAAGATTTTAGGGTTTCATTATTTAATTTTTATTAGATATTATTTGTTGAAATCAATTTAAAACCTTTATTGGTAATTCTTTTCTTATTCCATAATTATTAAGTCTAACCAAAGGAGTGGTAACCAATGTTATCTAACTCATTCTGTTGTTTTCTACCATGTTTGAGTGGTAATCATATTGAGTATGGAACAATGTTATGTACATTAATTCCCTTTTAATCATATCCTATTTTTTAGACCAAGATCTTTAATATCACAAAATAATGAAAATTTATACTTCATATCATCACTCATTTCCTTTACTGGTCCACAGATAAGCACGTCATTCACATACAGATATAAGAGGATGAAAATACACTAACTAGACACCTTCAGAAAAATAATAATGACCAATTTATCTAGATTAACTTTTCTTTTCCCTTAAATTAATTGAACATATAATGAAACTACCTTGTCACTTTCTACAACCCATAAATTATAACCTTTATATTTCACACTAATCCCCTTTTCCAGTTCTCTATGAAATCCCTTTGTTTCTCTAAGTAAATATCTTCATCTAAATCCCTATCAGAAATTTTATTTTTAACATCATACTACTCTTGAAGTGATGTTTACTTGGAAACCATACTGAGAACATTCTAAACCGACATGTGTATAAAGACTAAAGAAAATATCTATGAAGAATATACATCTTATTTTTCAATGAAAGAACATCAGAATATGCATGTACTTATGCCTCTTTCAACAATTTTCTTCCTCCTTCAGATGATAAATCTATTTATTCTAAATATATCTCCTCATAGACTGTAATTCTATTAGCTATCATGTATGAGAAAAATATAAGAAATTAATTCCATTCCTCATGGATAACACCCACTAACTATAGTTTGTTGGACAGTTAGCCTCTTCTAAACATTTTGTTTTTCCATTATCCTTGAGAAACAAGTAGCGTTGGTCACATCCGTATCTCATCACTTAGAATCAAATCCTCACCCACCTCTATAACTGATCCAATAAATCTAACACTTTAAGAACAAAAAATATTAAACTTCTCTGTTTTGATCTCTCCCTATAGAATCCAAATTAAATGGTATTTCTTTTACTTTTTGACATGGAATGACCATTAGAAAATAACTTCCATCTAACATGTCTTTTGGATAGTCTAGTGGTTTTAAAAATATTGTACTCCATGTAATTTCAAGAAAATCTTGAAGTATTGTACTTCCATTAAAATGAACCTTAAATTTTGATGTGTTTTTTCAATTCAATTACATATACCTAGTTCTAAAATTTCCTTAATATCTCTTCATTAATGAAAATATTCTAGATTCTAAAAACATTCTATATGTTATTATCCCAGAGTCAGCATCCAATTTATTTAACAACATATCCTATAAGGAAAAACACATGGGACTTGGAATCTAACCTATCCTTTTATTTTGTATCATTATCGATACAAGTGATCGAACCAATGAATTGGAGATGTGAAATATCAGTATTCTTTATGAAAAATCACACTTTTAGAAGTTCCTTCCCAAATAATGATTATGACCTTTTGTTCACTAATTAAGAAAATGATTAATCACAAATACCAAAAACATATTAGGAAAATAGTTATAGATACTCACAATCATTTATTTATTTAAAAAATTTCAATTCTTCTACTTGGTATCTTTTTTTCAAAGATTTTCTAGTACAATATTTTCAAATTGAATCCCTTTTCACCCACAGAATGTATGGAATTCCCTAATTCAATATTCCCCACTGTTCCTCGACCTCAAACATTTCATTTGATTTATATTCTCATTTTCTACCACATATATCCATTGAAATAAAGTTCCAAGTAAATTTTAAATGTTCTTGATAAATACAACGCACACATTATGTGTTAGAGTTTTGATATACGTGACATAGTATTATGGGCCTCCATGATATTAAACTAAAGTTGGGACCCATACATCCATTGGAACCATGGAAAAATTCTTAAAATGTTTCACACTCCAAGTTTCCAATTTTAGTGTTCCATCAAAAAAAATTCATTAATATCTTTATATTTATGTGAAATATAATTTCATTCCAAAAATTTTTAGAAGTTGTTTTTCATACATACATTTCTATTTTTGAAACATCCATCATGTACTATGTTCCATCCTTCACTACATCAGCCACCACCCTAGAACTGAGTGTAAATGTACATTCTCTACACACAAAGAGCGTACAAAAAACCACATCATCCAACTATCCTACTAAATTCAATTTTATTTATAAATGTAGTATGATTCACACACCTTGTAATTACAACATGCATCCATTCAGTGTTTAGAAGAAATCATCACCCTTCCCCACCATCTCTATTGTTTCACCATCCACAAGATTATCCTCATTGAATCTTTAGGATGTATAATTTATATTAATTATTATATCGGATATATAGTAAAAAATCCTTAGATTTTATAATACATGACTCAAGAGAGTTAGTATCACTCAATAAAATACCACATGTACCTTCAAAATTTGGATTTATAAACAAAACTTTTGATTCTTACCTTATGAATAAACTATTCGCTCACTATAATATTTCTTCATATAGCCTTTCTTCCTATAATAGAAAAATATAGGATCTCTATTATCTAATAGAATTATTCTTATATTTCCTCCCCATTTTTTATTATTATAACTCTCTTATATAGTGGAACATTCCCTACCTTGTACACTATAGAAATTTCTAGTAAAATATTGAATCTACTTATTCTAAATATCATAATTCACAATTAAACCTAAAATGTTATTAAACAATGATTTTATCTTACTTACTGATTTACTCACTAAGTTAACCATTAAAATCCAGCAAAGCCAGTGTACCAACAACAATAATAGTTTCCACCTTATATCCCCAATATTTAGCTTTACCAATTCCAACATACCACAGATCATGTTGAATTTATTTCTAAGATAACCAAATAACATTACCTATGATATTTTCATGTTGAATTACCTATATAAGAGAGATAGTTTATTAATTTAAATTGGATTCTTATGTATATAGAAAATATTGTTGATAGGTTCTAAATTCATCATTACCTCATGGATGTTATTGTTTATGTTCTGGGCTAGTGACGTTTGGATCAACCCAATAACATTTTTATCATACCTTTACTATTCATCCTCAATCATAAATTCATGTATGGTACATATAAGTGAATTATCAATATATTTATTCAATATAAAATACTATATATAAATATTTTAAAATTCAAGATCCTTCCCATCATACTTATCCACCCAAATATTATGCTCATCGAATTCTATCCAATGATAATCAATGAAATATAAATAAATTTGTCACATGTTAGAGAGATATTAGTAATGACTTAAGGAAATAATGATATATGATTTGGGGTTGAATGATTCTGCTAAACTGAGATATAGTATGCATTTCATAGGTTCTGGTTATACAAAAACTCTGCAGGAAATATTTGATACCACCTTTTGGGTATGGAACCTTTTGGTTGGAAGATATCCTTAATGACATACATATATAAAAGTAAAATCTGTAACCATTGAATTATTATGAAACCACATTTATGGTATATTCAAATTTGGGAAGATGAATAGAACTATCCATGAACCATATCACACATGTAAAAACCAATCATGAACCTCAAGAAGAAAAATTAATGATAGAACACATAAATAAACAAAACAAGTATTTTATAAGGTTTAGACTAAGTATTAATACATGGGGTAATTTTTCAAATATTTTTATATAGGAATTAGAAAATTATTAAAATATTAAATCATTTTCACAAAAATATTCCCACCTTACAATTTAAGTAGGGTTCAACTAGTACTACAAATTATTCTACCTTCTAATATCATTAGAGAGAATTCCCCTTGGATCTGATATCCATAATCATACATTCACTTGGTTAGAAGAATCCACCATCTTAAGTTGTCATTACAGTGCAAATTTATCTGTTTTAAAAACTCAACATGTTCCCCTTATGTTGAATCCAAAATAACCCATATATAGTCGATATAAATGATGAGCAATACATACACGAGTTTATAATTGAATCTTTTAAAAGTGATTTTGATTTAAAATCACCATTCATACAGACTCAACAATGTCACTTATGATTTCACTAATTTTGGTCTACCTGAAATTTGACTTATAGACATTAGTTGTCCCACTCCACCAGCATTATCATTTTAAAAAATTGGAATATTGGAATCCCTACTTCTATAAGTCCGAACACCTAACTGAGAAATATTTTTCACATGATTGAACTCAAGAATGATTTTCTCCAATATCCTTTAATGAAGGATGAATATTAAAGCAATGTTATAAACATAGATGTTACCTTTGTTAGGTAAGAAACCTTGATTAATCAAAAAATACATTAAAGAAATTGAATATCTTATCTGATCTACCTTGTTGGGTGTTTTTAGAGTTAAAATATAATATTTCTTTTTTTTCAGGTAGAGAAAAACAAACATTTCAGTTTAATCAAAAAAATTTATATATAAATGGAAATAATAAATATTTATTAAATGAAATTTTATAATTAATTTCTATGGTAATATATATGCAGTAAGATCCATCTACAGAAATAAAAAATAGCATTCATACCTTCATATTGTCACACATTATCCCAGAGTGAAAATTTTAGTATTTTTCTATGTTTTTAAATTATTAATTTAGATAAAGTGTATAATAAAAATTTCAATAGTTTGGTTTTATTGAATAATTTCAATATAATATGTATGAAATATAATTAAAATCATGTTTTCATGTAGGAACTACTATTAGTTGTATTGTATAACATATCACTGATGCATATTATAAATAAAATCATCAAGACGTGTTAGTTTTTCAATAATATTTATAGAAAAATAATGGTGACGAATTTGATAAATATGTCAAAAAAAATATATTCTTTTAATTTCTATAGATTATACATAAGTTTGTCCCATCATTTTTTGATATAATGGTACATTTAATTATTCATTTAGTGCATGCGAACAGTTTAATATTAAATTTTCTATGTTAAATATGTTTTTATATAAAAATACAACATGTCATGGAAAGTGTTTCATAGGATACACATGGTTAAAATATTTCAAATAAAAATTATTTTTTGAAAGTATTAGTATATAAAACATTTTATTTTATTTATGAGAGGTTTTTTTCAAAATATTGATAGCATTTCTCTTCTTTGAATTTATATTTCGAAAAAAAATTTATAATCCAAATTAATGTGTTCAATGTGTTTATTATGTAATATAATTCATTATTGAGAATATTACAATTGTAATAACGCTACATTTTAATACATCTACTGTAATGGCCTGGGAAATGACTCAATAAGGTGTTTTCCAAAAACATTGTTATATCAAACAGTGCTACTGAAATAGTGGCACCGGTCACAGCAGCACCATAAAGGTGGAAACATCACATTCACATATCGAGATGGTGGCACTGATAACAGTGTTCCACCGAACTGGTGGCCTCGTGACGGTGGCACCGTAGTGGTCGCGCCGATCAGAGTTGCCCATCGAAACGGTGGCACCATTGTCGTCGCTCCGTCACAGTCCCACACCGAAATAGTGGAAATACTTATGGTGCCACCATGATGGTGGAACCATAACGGTCACACCATCATGACCAGACACCGACAAAGGGGAACAAATTATGGTGGCCTCGTGATGGTGGCACCGTGACCGTGGAACCATTTACGATGTCTCACCAAATGGTGTCCCACATTTGTTTCTTTTTCAAATCCCGCTCCTGAAACATATCTTTTGAAGGAAAAGTGTTTTTATACCCCTTTCAAAACCATTAATTCCCATAAATTATAATTAAAATCCCCCAAGATCTGGGAGACCCTTGAATTTTGAAAACAAGTGGCTTTTTCCTCAGGGCCACACCCTTTATCCGTACTTCCAGTTTTTCCTCTGTTACACATTTTCCTCTTTTTAAAGGAAAAAATTTAACACAATGTCCTTATGGCTACCTCTCTAATTCTAATTATTAAATAACAATTAATTTCATTTTGTGTAACCATCCAACCACATGGTGAAACCCCAATCGGCCATTAACGGCATTCAAGATTTCATATCCTGAAACTCTAGGATCTCTCCTTTTTATCGCATGGTATTTTTTTCTTTATCTTAGATGGACTCTTTTCTTTCCATGGTGAGTTTAGAGTACCCCTTCCCTAGGATAGTGGTGCGTCTTTTCTTGAGCCTTTCCTACTCACTCTTGGAGTCCTTGAAGTCCCTCCCCTGCAAGTTTCACATCCCCTATTCTTGGAAAGAGGTGAAAAACAATGACCATTGATCATCCATGTAGGGTTTTTCATTCATATCTCTTTATTGTATATCATTCTAGGTGGTAATGATAATATTTTTAAGGGTATGGATGAAACCAAACCATAATGAAGATAATAAATTGATTTTTTAAATAATGAAGGCGTGTGTTTGATGACACTGTTGTAATCTTTTACCATTGTTTATATGTTGTGAATTATAAGGGCTTATGTCCACCAACAATTGTGGCTGTTTGTGGTCATTTCTTATAAACTAATGAACCAATTTTTTTTGGATAATTCTATGACTGAATGGATATAACATAGGACTAGTTAATCATGTAAACACGGTTGATTAAATGGGTTCCCATTGAAAAAGAATCATTGTATGGTCTCCCCCAGTTAACCAAATGGAATGAAAGGAAATTAATGAATGTTTTGTTGAATCTTGAAACACCCTTGCTCTGTCTTGGTAATATGCATTGTTCTGCTTGATTCTTGTGGGGTGAAATGGATGGGGATGGGATCCCCTTTTATTGTGGTGTAGCTGTTGGTTTGTGGATCTGAGGGAGTTAGGGGCTGAAGGATGGGGATTGGTTTTGTTCTTGTACATTGAAGGATCTAAAAGATCCCTTTTGTTGTAGTGACTTTAGAAGAGTACCAGTTGTGAATAAATAAGTTTCTACTCGGTTTTTTTCCTTCCTTGGGTAGTTGATATGCCTATTAGTTTCCTAGTAGTGAAGATTTATTAAAATGGAATCAATCGAATATGAAAACAAGAATGGGTTCAATGTGGAATTGTTTTCTGAGAATGAGTTGTTTCTTGGTTGTGGCTATTGTGCTTCTTACTAATGAATAGTAATGAGGGTGTTTGTTTATGGGATAGTTCTGGAACCTTTATGTTGGTGTGAGTTCTTGTTTACCTATTTGTATAATTTATTTCTTATGTTTCTTATTCTCTCCCCACCCATGTTGAGAACGTCGTTACATACACCCCCATTTCATGGTTGAAAGTGTTTTTCTCCCAACACACCTATGAGTGGCTGGTTATTAGATCCTTTTTTTCTCCCTTTCCCTAGTATCTCAAGAATCTTTAGGAAGGCAGTGACTGCCTGAGGTCCATTATAGCTCAAGATTCTTTAGGCAGGGTAGTTGTTGTGGTTTTCCCTGGTGTGTGCAGGTAGGTTGTTTCCTAATTGTCTTTTAGATGTGGCCTAGGTGTTTGTGGTTGTGGATACGTGTGTTTGTTATTGACCTGGAGTTTTTTGGAGGTATGTGTGGTTGTGGTAACCCATGTGTGTGTGGGAGGGCTATGGGAGTGGGACTACTTTGAGAATAGCGGGGGAGGTCTGACGAATACGTTGTCTTTAGTAACCATTGGGAAAGTCGTGAAGGGTACCTGAACATTGACGTGTTTTTACTATTACATTACATGACTTTAGTTATTTGGGGAGTGTTACATGGTGAGGTTTTGGTGGATAGTTTCTTTACTATGTGATTTGGTTATCTCCTTTTTCTCAGAGGGCATTAGAATTCCACCCAACTTGTGCATGAGAGCTTTTGGTTTTCCCTACTGAGTAGACCTGTATGCTCACCCTATATATATAAAAATTCTTTCAGGTTTTCAAGAGGATTTCGAGGGCTATGTCTAACGTTATTAGCTCAGACGCTGGGACTACTGACATTGCTGTTTTCCTTTTCTTTGGGTACTTTTATATGTTCATTTATTGTACATGTAGCACTTTATTATTGGAACATGCATATTGGAATGGATTGGTTTGGATTTACTTTTACTTCCAATTTTGGTGTTGTTGCGGTTTACTATATTATCTTCTGATCCTACTAAATTAAAATGGTAATTCCTTTTATTTTACATGAGATTATATAACCTTAGTGCTATTAAAAAAATATAGGGCCTATTAATGGTGGGTCTCATGTGTCATTATATCTCCTTCAACTTGGGGAATGATAGGTTTTGAATTATATTGTCCCTTCCCATATCATGGTGAAGGCGGGCCGTGACCGAATGGTATCAGAGGTAAAACAACTGAGAGATGTTATGGAGTTTGGATTTAGGAATAGTAAGTATTGAATGATATGGTAGGGAAATAGTGTTAGGAAATATCTGTGCAGGAAATAAGCTAGGGAAGACAAGATAGGACGCTAGATTTTAGTTTCCCCATGATCCAATGCAAGGACTATAGACCTACTGAATGACCAAGTGAGGCTATGGTGATTGTAGGGTAGAGATTCTAGGAAAGGTACATGCATCATAATGACTTTTTTCTTGTGTTTCATGGGTATTTTTTGGATTTAAAATAAATAAAATGTCTATGAAAAATTCGAAAACAAATTTCTACACTACTTGGGATTATCCATTCTCAATTTACCTTGCTGCTATTACACCCAGACGGTGACCATGGGTAGTGTGGGAAACTGAGTCCTAGGAGGATTATTTGACTAATTAGTATAGGGATGATTGAGAGGATTATGATTACCATTGGAAGAGGAAACTTCATGCCTTTCAGCGGAAGACCCTCAGAAAGTACAAGGGAAACGCCTCGAACATGGAGACATAGAACTGCCTTGAGGAGTTAGTGATATCATTTAGCTTGATCCGGGCTCTGAAAGAGTTCTAGGATTCCCTGGATGTAATCCCAATATGGGGAGTAATTCATCAGTGGTGGAAACTCTATATTTGGGAGAAGAGGGAAGCTGAGGATTCATGGACTGACTTCGAGAGGGAGTTCCAAGGGGAATTCCTCTCTTCCACGATGAAGACTGAGAAGAGGCATGAGATACTATCCCTTCAGTAGGGGAGTATGTCAGTGCGGGAGTTGTGGATCAAGTTCAAGGATGTCCTTCACTTTTCTTCAGACCACTTTCTAGATAAGGAGTCGTAGGAGAGACGTTTATAGGGGGAAATCTGACCTTCTAATCAATATGGTGTTACTATATTCACTCTACCGACATACATGGAGGTCCAAAGTAAGGCCAAAGTGGTTTAGGGGATGAAAAAACTGGGAGGTGTGTCGAGGGAGGGGATCTGGTTGGTCTCATCAAAGGGGAAATATGTTATTAGCATGCCTCCAATGTCAGGGCCTTCCATATTTTGGCCAGTGGGGAGCAGGCCCCAATAGTTCCAGTTTTGATCTCCCAATCATCACCCCTTCATTCCGAGACCACGAATGATATGATTCATCTATGGTAGTTTTGGGAATCTTCAGAATCAGTGCCCAGACCGATTGCTGTACGGTGGGGGTCGGTAGTTTTAGCGCCCACCTCAACAGCAAAAGTTCTAGCCAGGCCATTACAGCAGTAGCAGCTTCTGGGACAATGATCTCCCAATCCTCTTAGAGCAGACATTTTAGGAGGAGGCTGGCATTAGGTTACTCTTTAGGGACTATGACCACAATATGGTCAGGGCGGCGTCTGACAGCTGTTGGGTAGTGGAGTTGGGCGTCTGCAGTTGCACGCCGTAGAGGCAGTAGTTCTAGCAGGCCCAAAAGTCGTTTGAGGTATGATCAACATGCTTAGCACTCTTTCCTATGCCATTCTTGATTCAAGAGCTCCACACTCCTTTGTTACACCCAGTCTAGCCCATACATTGGTTATATACACCGAGAGACTTCTGGTACCCCTAGTTTTGAGAACGCCAGTCGGAGGTCATACCAACTTGTCTCATGTTTGCCAAGGATGTAGACTGATGTTGGAACCACATGAGTCTAGTGGAGACATTATATTGCTTCAAATGAAGTCATATGATTTAATTTTAGGAATTGACTGGTTGTTCATTGTATGTTCTTTTATCGGCTTCTTCTGAAGAAGTATATTGTTATCAGTTACGGGAAGCCATCATGTAGCTTTATTCGATGAACATGGTTTCCCGGAAGTCATTCGATGAGTGTTGGCACTTTTTTCCTTGTTAGAAGAGCTATTAGTGGAGTCAATAGACTCTGATATGGTGGAAACTTCATTAATTGTCAATGAGTTCATGGAAATCAACCCTAAAGTGTTGGGGAATCTACGCCCCTCGACCTTATTTTGAGTTTTTTATAGACTTGCAACCTAGTGCTCGTCCGATTTCATTGGCTCCCAATAGGATGGAACCTTATGAGTTATAGGAGTTATAGATTAAGATTGATGACCTAATGAAGAAGAATTTTGTATTACCAAGCACGTCACCATGGTGTTCTCCAGGTTTGTTCACAAAGAAGGAAGATGGTGGTCTCAGGCTGTGTATAGACTACCAAAGGGTAAACCAGGGGATGTTCAAGAACCGTTACCCCCTTCAGAGGATCAACAAGATTATTGATCAGTTGAAGGGGTGGTATGGTTCTCTAATATTGACTTGTAGTTAGGATATAACCAGTTGAGGGTGAAATAGGGTGACATCTTTAAAATTGACTTGAGGTGCAGAAATTGGCACTTTGAATTTGTGTCCATGTCGTTCAGCGTTACGGATGCACCAGCCCTGTTCATGAGGATCATGAACCCCATCTTCTAATAATATCTAAAATGGTTTCTAGTCGGGTTTATTGATGACATCATAATCTACTCAATATCTGAGGAGGATCGGACAGAGCATCTGAGAATGGTTTTAGAGGTCCTCCAATAACACCATCTTTACTTAAAGTTTTCCAAGTTCATGTTGTGGACACAAGATGTGCACTTACTTGGACACTTGGTGTCTGATCCGGGAATAAATGTGGATCCGTTGATGGTCGATGCATTTTTTTCAATGATATCACCCAAGAACGTGGCATAGGTTCATAGTTTCCTAGGTCTAGCTGGTTACTACCGGAGGTTTGTGACCATCTTCTCCTAAGGTACATCACCTTTGACATCCTTGACCAAGAAATGATGAACTTTTATTTCGAGTGACCAGTGTCAGGAATACTTTAGTTGTCTAAAGTGGATGTGGGTTAGTGCCCCAATACTACGGGTTCTAGAAAAAGGGGTGATGTTTGAGGTGTTTGTTGATTCTTCAAGCCAAGGCTTGGGGTGTGTGCTGATGCAGCAGCGGGGGTGAACTCTTATGGGTCTAGGAAGTTATGACCACTTGAGTGTAACTATGGTCCCCATGACTTGGAAATCGTAGCATTTGTGTTCTCACTATAGTTTTGGATGCACTACCTCAATAGAGATAATTTTGTGGTCTTCACATATCATAAGAGCTTAATGTGTATCTTCTCTCAGCAAGACCTAAACTTGAGTTAGCGGAGGTGGATGGTGTTTTTCTAGACTACGACGTCAAAGATTCATACAGATCTGTAAAGGGGAACAAGGTGGATGATTACTTGAGAAGGATGTTTCATAATTATGTGGTCCATGAATCGGAAGATTCTTGAAGATCGATGGAGGAGTTTGCTGCCCTACACCTGGATGAAAGGGTGGAGGATGGAAGAGGATATCTATTCTAGATGACAGTGCAGTCCTTCCAGTTGCGGTAGGTAGAGGATTCTCAGTGGGGGGACTTAGAGAGGGAAGTGATGTGTGATCATGTTATCCAGGTAAATTTTTTAGAAGGATGGTCGGATGATGGCCAAAATTGGATGTTGTTTCATGGAATGTTGTTCCTCCCCAAAGGGATGTGCGAGAAAGTTATTGGTGAGTTGCACAGCTCACCCCTGGTGGTACACCAAGATGTTTCCAAGAAGTTCCCGTGTTTTAGGGGTTAGGTTTGGTAGCCCAAGGTGAAGCGGGGAGTGGAAGAGATTGTATCGATGTGACTCATGTATCAGTAGGTGAAGGTTGAACAGAACGTCCCAGGAAGATATTACAACCTTTATATGTCCTCGAGTGGAAGTGGGATTACATCTTGATGTATTTCTTCATGGGAATACCCAAAGTTCAAAGGGGTTGCGATACTATCTGTGTAGTGATGGACTGGATGATGAAATTAGCTAACTTTTTGGAAATCAAGGAGTCGAGTGTGGTGGATTTCCTAGAACAATGGTGCATGGAAGAGGTAGTGTATTTTCATGGAGTTTCGAGGTCCATATTCTCCAATCGTGATACCCAGTTTACCTCACGGGTCTGGAATGGACTGCAACTTGCTTTTGGCACCCAGCTAAGCCTCAACACTACTTTCCACTCCCAGATAGTTGGACAGAGAGAGCGCACCATCCAGACATTGGAGGATATTCTACGGGCATGTGTTCTGTACTTTATGGGATCGTGGGTATGACATTTTCCTCAGTAAGAGTTTTCCTACATCAATAGATATCACTCTACCGTTGGCATGGCTCCTTTTGTATCATTGTACGGGAGACTATGTCGCTAAAATGTGTGATTTTCAGTGGTCCGGGAAGCTGGTGTTCTTGGACTGAAGGTAGTGTAGAGCATGACAGATAAGGTTCAACGTATACGGGAGAGGATGAAGGAGGATCCGGACTGAGATAAGTCGTATTCCGATCATAGGAGGAGAACATTGGAGTCTGAGGATAGGAACCACATGTTCTTCACACTCTCCCCTTGGCATGATAAATTGATGTTTTGTATGTGGTGTAATCATTCTCCAAGGTTCTCCAGACCCTTTGAGGTTTTATGGTAGGTCAGCAAGGTGGATTATCAGTTGGCGCTACCATCGCTGCTACTTATGGGTGTACAACGTCCTCCCCGTGTCTTAGCTCTGTTGGTATCTACATGATGAATCCCACGTCCACTATTTAGGAATGAGGGATATCATGGATTAAGTGAAGTTTGTAGAGCGACTAGTGATAATCAAAGGTCATGAGTAGAAGGTGATTCATGGATGAACTACTCCCATGGTTCGTGTGTTATGGAGGCATGGTGGCCCTGAGGAGAGTATATGGGAATGAGAGGCACAAGTGGATGCCTAGTACCCCGAACAATTTTGAGTTTGGTTTAATTTTGTTTTGTACTTATTTACTATGAAGTTATTGACCTTGTTAACAATGAGATGGTCTATTTTCCTTAATCCTTGGATGTGTGTGAAGAGTCTTTCCTATGGGGATGGAAGGACCAAATACATAATCGAGACGCATTTAGGTGGATGTGATTAAACCTGTGTGGGCGAGTCAAGGATGACCAAAGAGGATAGTATCTCGACATGGGGGAAAGGTATTTCCTAATCCATATGTCTAGAAAGTGACACCGTTATATAGTTGTGTGGTTACAAGAAGGAGAGGTGTTCCTATATGTTGAGGAGGTTGCTCCTGAGAGGTATCTTTTGAGGTTTTAGTTCGGACCCCTCTCTTTTTTTTGGGTCTAGTTTTGATTCTTGAGGGAATGAATATTTTGAGAGGAATATGATGTAATGGCCTGGGAAATGACTCATTACAGAGTTTTCCAAAAACATAGTTCCGTCAAATGGTTCTACTGAAACTGTTGCACCGATCACGATGGCACCATAATGGTGGCACTGGTCATGGTCGCTCACCAAAAAGGTGGCACCGCTTACGGTGTTCTACCAAACCAGTGTCACCATGATGGTGGTACTATGATGGCGAAACCGTAGTAGTCTCACCAGTCACGTTCACACACCAAAAAGGTGGCACCTCTTACAGTGTTCCACCAAACCGGTGGCACCATGACGGTGCCACCGTGACAGTGGCTCCGTCAAAGTCATGCCACCAAAACTATGGCACCATGAGGATGGAACCTTGATGGTGGTTTCATGATGGTGGCACCAAGATGGTGACACCATAACGGTCGCACCATCATAGTCACACATCGAAACAGTGGCATCGATTACAGGGGAACCGTGACTGTGGAACCGTTTCACCAAATAATGTCCCATCTTTGTTTCTTTTTCTAGTACTGCTCCCACAATGTGTCTGTAATGTCGTGGATTTCACCATATGTTTTTAATTTTATGTTGAAATTCTTTCGAGACCAGGCTTTGAGATGGAGTGTAGTTCCAAGGCACGTTGAGCCTAGAACAATTGTTTGAATTTTATTAAATTATTAAATTACGTGCGCGTGTGGTTTTCCAGAAAAAGTGGAATAACTCATGAACATGTGCATTGATGGAAAATCCGAGTGCACCATTACGTTCAATGCATCGAGTTTACCTTAGGAAAGTCCTAACATCAGCTGGCGTAGGTCGGTGGTGAAATCTAGTTTTTGGACGTAACCTTAATAAAATATTTAAGAAAAATATTTTATTAAATATGGTAACAGAGAATATATTTTTATCCATTTAAATAATTTTTTGTGTAGGGGTCTAGGGATACATACCTCATAACCCTGAAACCCTTGGATTATTTGGATGATCTGGAGGAAACCCCAACCACGGCGACGATGTTCATGATGAGTTTCGCCAGCGACGATGATGCGGCGACCAGATCTTCACCATCAAACGCCACAGATCCAAGTAGGACGTTTCAATTTTAGTTTCCTTTCCCCGTTCATGATTCTTACGAAAAACACGGACTAATCCACAAAACAATTATCCTGTGGATCAATCGTTTTTGCGGGATGGGATTTTTTGGGGATTTTGGGGATATGATTCTTGAAGGTTGTTTTTTATTTCTTTTGGCCTTCTAACGGCGACGAACCAAGAATTGACACGAACATAGATCGATGTTTGTCCCTCTTGATTTTTTGTGCCTTTCTTCCCTAATTTCCTCGTGTTCTTCATATGTGTTCTACGCATTCTTCATGGAGATATGAACGATGGATCATTGCGCATCCATTGTGCGACGCAACGATCACGAATTAAATATTGTGCATCGGTAAAACCCTACGGAGGTGCGACTGCGGTGGCGATGGATGATTCAGAGCAGATCGAGAGATATGGGTTTCTGGGTTTCTTTATTCGGTTAAATCAACGCTTATTTTCTGAGCTGATTGAAGGATAGAAACACTCGGATTCGGTGTTAGGATGATGAAACAAACCATTGTCTTGAGTTTCGCGTCAAACGGACGACAAAATCGAGATCGGGAAGATCGGTCGTGGCACGAGGAGGAAGACGATGGTTATGGAAACATCCCAACTACATGACTTTTAGAATGGGCTACCCAGTGTGTGTTCATTGGCGGGCCACCTAGCATGTACTCCGGGAGTACAAAGACACGGTTTGGGTATACGGCCAACGACACAATGTGTATACCCTTCCCTGGAAAGATACACGGAATACCCAGTGTACTGGTACATGAGCATGGAGACACAGACATAGATAATGAATGGGAACATGGCCAACATACACAGAGAAAACCCCAGGTACTCGTACATGGAATGTAATCTTACTACATTCCGTGTAGTTAATTTTTATACGACTAGCCTAGAGACACGGGTCGTCTACACAGGCAGCACCCAGAGTCAAGGAACATGACGTGTGATCTTACTACACGATGTTTAGTCTATTTTTACACACCTGGACTAGAGACACTGGCCATTTACATGGACAATACCTGGACTCAAGGAACACGGTGTGTAACCATTGTTTCTGACGCTTTCGTCGGGGCGCGCGCGCATCCGTCCGTCCGTGGAGGAGGACGCACGGCGCTTTGTTGCCCGGAATTCCCACTTTCCAAAGGCGGGCAGAATTAGCTCCTTATTCAGGGACGTCTGGTCCTTGATCGAAATGGGATGATGGGATGTCGGTTCTTCCTTCTGTGGATTCCTCCTCAGAACTCGTCACCTAGTCCGGGTCTCCCTCATAGATTTAATACGTAGTTTTTGAAAATCTTCCCAGTGCCATGTTTCCATGGACACCGATTAATTATACTGCTTCTGTCGGGACATTCCAAAGGGTCCAGTCAGGGCAGCAACCTTCAGTCGGGGAGTAGTCACATTGAGGCATCAGTAGCGTGTCTGGATGCTGGGGAACCTGGCATGTCTGTCTGTTATCCCTAGTCACAGGGCTTCTTAAGGGCGTGGAAGCCCGAGGCATCCCACATCGAGCGCGGGGAATTATATGTCATAGACACATATCTGAGATTTTCCTCATCTTCTTGTGTTTAACACAGGTTACGCCATTATTTTAACCTCTAACGGAGACGAATCAACCCAACCGGAGCACTAGCTAGGATAGATCGGATTGAGGGATTCCCCTTGAAGGGATGCCGATACCGGGGCCAGCCCATGGGCGGATGTGAAGAGGAGCATACCGACATGGTCTCACCACGATATGATGGTCCGGGCAAGAATCGGGATAGGTGATAGGTGGATGAATGGAGTGAAGGGGAAGTGAAATGGGACCATCCCAGGGGCGACGGTGAAGTTGGGCTTGAGCCTTGAAGAGACTTCCTACGTATCCCCGTGGTAGGGAATCAAAGTCCGCGTAGTTCAAGATGGTGTCGGTAAACTGACGTGAAGGTGGACCATGGCCCGATGAATGTCGTCAGCGAACCAACGTGAAGGTGGACCTTGGTCCGATGGGCATCGTCAGCGTACCGACGTGAAGGTGGACCTTGGTCCGATGGGCATCGTCAGCGTACCGACGTGAAGGTGGACCTTGGTCCGATGAGTCGTGGACTTGAGCCTCTGGAAGGCTTCCTATGTACCATGCCTTGACATGGATCAAAGACCTCATAGTTCAAAGGGTTTCATCAGTGAACCGATGTGAAAGTAGACCCGTGGGTCCACTGGGGGTGGGCTTGAACCTTGGTAAGGTTTCCTACGTACCATGCCTTGAAATAGATCAAAGTCCTCGTAGTTCGAAGGATTGATGGAACATAGTTTAACGTCATGCGGGACGGTAGTGAACCCTGACGTGAATGAACAACGGGTGGTGGGTGTCGGCGAAACAACATAAATGAGGGACCTTGGTCCGATGGGAGATGGGCTTGAACCTCTGGGAGGATTCCTACGTACCATGCCTTGACACGGATCAAAGTCCTCGTAGTTCGGGTTGAAAATTGGGGGCTTGGCACACCGACAAGGCGATGTTCTGGGCCAATGATTGTTGGACTTGAACCTCGGGAGGCTTCCTACGTACCATGCCTTGACACGGAACAATGTCCTCATATTTTGGGTTGTTGAGTACAGTTTAACGTCATGCGGGACGGGGGTGAACCGACGTGAATGATGATGGATGGGCTTGAAACTCAGGTAGGTTTCCTACGTACCATGCCTTGACATGGATCAAAGACCTCGTAGTTTATATGGGGGTTTTTCGGTGAACTGACATGAAGGTGGAACTTGGTCCAATGAGTGGTGGGCTTGAACTTCTGGAAGGCTTCCTACATACCATGCCTTGACATGGATCAAAGACCTCATAGTTCAGGTGGGAATGGGTGTGTAGTTTAATTTCATGCGAGACAAGGGGGCATACAGTTTAACGTCATGCTGGATGAGGGGATGCAGTTTAACGTCATGCAGGATGGGGCGTGCAGTTTAACGTCATGATGGACGAGGGAAAAACTCGACGTGAACGAATGACCGAGCAATGAGTCTTGAACCTCATGGAGGCCTCCTATGTACCATGCCTTGACATGGATCAAAGACCTCATAGTTCGCTAGGGGTGGGGGTCAGGGTCGGTGCTCACTCTAAGCCCACGTGAGTCATGCTCGGTGTGAGAAACAAGAGATTGAAAGGACATGACGATCACGTCGTAAAGGATGCGTCCATGAGAAGCGAAGATGGGCTTACGCGTTAGGCAGCCCATGGTGTAGGGACATACTCCAGGATGGAGGCCCAAAGTGCGACAAAGCGCAGCGAAAGAGGGATTTGGGACCAATGATGGGAGGTGCCTCGTTCCCTATCACGCCCTTCACTGACCATGGTAGTGGGGAAGTACGGAGATGCAGATGTGCAGCCATCCGTTTGGGAACCAGGGTCGCCCTTCTCCTATGAACATACGCCACTCCAATAAGGAGGATATCATCCCTTGTGGATGGGTGATCCCACTCCTGTGGAGACGAGTGGTGTAAAAAATGTTCGAGCTGGGGGGGCCCTTCGTGAGAGCCACGAGGTCGGGTCACAGTTTAACGTCATGTGTTAAGGACGTGGTGCTTGGCAGTTTAACGTCCTGTAGCTCGGATGAGGTGGGTTCACTCCGCACCCCTAGGACTTACATAACCGGTACCCTCTGGTCCTTGGGGAAGGGAAGGTACTAGTAAGGTCGTGGTAAAGGGGGGTTGTGGAACGAACCATCAAGGGGTCCACGTTTGCGTGGCTATGAGAAGAAGCAATAGCCATTAGCGTGCCTATATGAAGAAGCATTAGGCGAAGCAACGCTACGGGTGGTATTTTCCATGGGACTTTGAAATCACATCATGCAAACCTGGGGGGTCGCACGGGAAGAGGAATTGCTAAGCAAAGGAGTGTGCTTCGCGAAGTGGAGTGCCTTGGCCTTATCATGGGGCATAGGTGTGAGTGGAAGGTGCTTCGCGAAGTGGAAAAGTGTTCACAGAGCAATGCCTCGCGAAGAAGAGGTACCTCACGAAGCAGGGTCCTGCGAAGTAGTGTGCTTCGCGATGTGTAGCGATCCTGCCTTAGCATAGGGATCACTAGTATGGGTTGGGTGTTTCGCGAAGCATAAACGCTCCGCGGCTGCCCGGGTTCCCTTGGGAATCCCCTTCCTTCGCGAATGCCCTTCAGCTTCGCGAAGGGCATCCCTCTCGGAAGAGGGGATCAAAACATGACAAAGCAAAGGTGTCTCGCGAATTAGAAGTACCTCGCGGAGCTCATGATTCCCGGGGCAAAGAGTGCATCACGATTCGGGAGAGGAGAAGCTGAAAGGCCAGATTGTCCGTCCTCGGAACTCAGGGGGAGTCCAGTATTTATAGGGAAGTGGCACCACGAAGCAGAACTCGCGCGCCGCCTCGGGTGCTTCGCGGCGCGCTCGCGAATGTCAACATCGTCCACGGAGGGTACCGCCTCTGGAGCTTCGTGGTGGGCTCGTGAACGTCAGATTCACTCGCGGAGGGTTACCGCCTCTGGAGCTTCGCGGCGGGCTCGCGAACGTCAAATGAGTTCGCGGAGCTTTACCGCCTTTGGAGCTTCGCGGCAGGTCGTGAACGTCAAATGCGTCCACAGAGGTTTACCGCCTCTGGAGCTTCGCGGCGGGCTCGTGAACGTCAAATGCGTTCGTGGAGCATTACCGCCTCTGGAGCTTCGTGAGGCCGCGATGGTCGAGGCGCTTCGCGGAGGTGCTTCGCGAGGCAGCGCGCCAGCCTTCTTCTTCGTCCCTCCCTTTCGGGCCATATTTTGGCGCCAACAAATTACCCCCTTAAGACATAGAGCCGCGGAGGGCGAAGGGTCGATGTCTGAGGGAAAATCACCAAAATTGTCAGCGGTTTGCGATGCGGCTTCGCGAAGTGACCCCTCGGTGCTCACCGAGGTCACGGATCCGGACGCGCCGTGATGGTCCATGCAAGTGAGGCGCGCCGCGATGCTCCGGGGTCACCGCCTATAAATAGGGGGTCGACTTCTTTTGTCTTTACATGAATTCCTTGTCTTTTTGAGCTCTCGACTTCGCGAAGCTCCGCGTACTCCACGACTGCCCTCCGCGAATCGAGCTTCGCGGCGAACCGCGGGTCTCCAACTCCGCGTCCGCGCCAAGCGAACCTCTGCTTGTCGGCCTTGGCCAGACTTCGCGGCTTGGTCTCTCGACCGATCTTCGCGATCCGGCTTCGCGATTCAGCTTTGCAGTCGAGCTTCGTGATCCAGCTGAAAAAATTCTTTTCTGAGGGCTGGAATCGAAATGGCCCATCAAGAGGCTGTATTAGGGGTGCTTGCAGATGCTGCTCGTCGGGATGAGATAGCCAACTGTCCAGGACTGGGGGAGATGGTCCAAAGCCACTCGGACCGCACTTGTTTGACAGATCTGCTATCGGAGGGTCAAAAGGATTACCCGCAGTGCAAGAAGCTGCCATTGTATGGCTTCGGGTTGAGGGATGACGTCTTCATCCCAGAAGTGAGTAGGGACGAACCATCTTGCTGGTTCAGGAGCACACCATGCCAGCACCAATGGTTCAGGGTGGCCGATGGTCATGCGCGGGAGGACTTCACACCCGTCCTCGCCGACTGTCTCTACAACCATTTGAACGATATTGACGGGAAGCCACTGCAACCGGAGACGTCCCCTCCCCTCTATCGCACCATGTTGAAGGCAGCTTTGCAGGATTCGAAGAAGGGATGGTCTAATGAGTGGGACCTGCGCCAGGGCGGCAACTTTACTAATGATTGGGCCTTGGCCTACTGGGTAGGCGCCTCATGCGAGGAGTTCGGGGCCGAGCTGAGGAGAGTGGGGTTGTATGAGGCGGCATGGGCCTCCCAATTCCACATTTACCAAACAAAGCAACCGATGCCAGAACTGCTGAGCAGATGGTCGTCTAGGACCAACACTTTTCACCTGCATCACAGGGAGGTGGGAATCAGCCTGTGGGATGTCCACCAGATTTCTGGGGTTCCGATCATGGGGGCCATGTATGACGAGTTCCTCCCCGTCATCAGCGCGTGGGAGGATACGGAGCAAATGTCGCGACTGGCGTCAGCGCTGATGGCACTCGTCCCTGGAGAGGACAAGGAGGCAGTGAGGGATTTCCACTTTAGGAGATGGTTCAAATTCTTCTTGAATTTCCCAGAGAATCGAGAGTTCCCTCCGAGGCCTCGAACTTGTCCAAGGGCGGCCCAACGGGGAAAGGGGCACTCGTATTGGCAGGTCTTGGAGGACAACCAATGGAAAACTTGGGGTTTCAGTGTCAGCACAGAACAACGGCCGATAGTCAGGCTGGTGGCGTTCATCACGGCTCTCATCTGTGGTTGGGTCCTACCGGTGAGGGATACAAGCATGGGGGTACGACCCAGCTCGTTTATCATGGCGTCGATGTTGGCCATGGGGCAGCGGATCAATCTGGGGATTTTGATGCTCACCAAACTGTACAGAATGCTGCGGCATATTAGTGAGGGCAAGAAGCCGCCAAGGATATGTGGGCCCTTCCACCTCTTGTATGGGTGGATTGCAGCGCATATCAGGGAGATTTACGAGTATCCAAACCCCATTTCACCGCCGGGATCGAACTTACGTCCCTCCATCCTGAACGCGGTCGGGAGCTTCCCGTTCAAACTAGCCGTTTCGATGGTACTGAATCGGGTGTGGAGGGTGGACGAGTTAAATTTCCACCCCTTCCCCTTGCTGACGGGGATACTTACTGATGACGGGCGGCGAACGGATGAACATCGGGCTTACCTCCTGCCCTTTTGAGGTGGAGTTTTGGTGGCACAGATAGATCGTGAGACACTCTGCGAACCGTACACCCCGCATCGGTTTGCGAGGCAGTTCCGGTGCCTCCAGCAGCTGACCCCGCAGGTCTACTGGGAGGTGCGTTACGAGGAGCACCCGTGTGTGATGAGGCAGTTGTGTCTCATGTTCACACGGGAAGATGGAAAGATGCGGATTGCATTGCCTCCATCCACCGCCGCTTTCGGATTGGTGAGGAAGTACGCCATCATTTGGGAGGCTGCTTAACCAGGGGAGATGCTGAAGCAACCAACTATCCGGGTCGATGACGGTGGTCCTCCCCTATCCCGAGGTCGGGGTCGGAGGGCAGCTAGGGCCGCTCACGGTAGCGGGGCTGCCATGGCTGCGAGACCCGCACCGGCCGAGGGTATGGCAGCAGCGGTGGATCCGGTGATTCCGGAAGAGCAGGGTCATCCGGAGGGGCGGCCACCGAGGGGATTTCGTAGGATATCCACTCAGGCTCCGGGGAAGTGGCTGCGTCATATCGACATGGCAGAGGATGCTGTCTTCCCGGAAGCCTGGGACATTTGGGATGTCAATAAGAAATTCCTTAGCCCACCTGAGATATGGGCACACTTTAATCGCCTCGGGATGGAATTGCTAGGCATAGGCCCAGTTCGGGCTGGATTCATGACGTCTCTGGCGGAGCCAGAACAGTACCTGGACGAGCTGGAGGATTACGTCCACTCTAGTGGTGTCCCTCTCCCAATGACAGACCGGGTGAGGGTACTGTTGAATCAGACGGTCCCCCACAGTTATCAGCTTCCGATCTGAGAGAGCGCTTCCCCTTGCCGGAAGAATCAGATGACTCCTCTCGGGAGGATGAGGCTAGAGGAGGGAGCCCGTTG